>CM062920.1:28526547-31026547 GCA_031878705.1 Tapirus indicus | reverse complement strand
TGATAGAAAAGAGTTCTTCCACACCTAAAGAATCACTTTCTCAGTCTGTTTCTATGGTGCAGTGTTAGAAAACTCTTCCCTGGGAAGATGGTGTATGTCAACATTTATTCTATGTTCAATATGTCTCAGTTCTCTGGGAGAATTTATTACCCAGCTGGATAAACAATATCCTTTCAGACCTTTGCCTGCCCTGGGCTGCCTGGAGCTGGTACTAGGGGTGGAGGTTGCCAGGTTTTCTGCTGGCTTGAGTATGAACAGGCACTGTTGTCAGGGCAGTTTCCAGGAAACCAGTTCATGCTCATTCACCTGCAATCCTAAGCTCAAACACAGTTCCTAAAGGGCTACATACTCTTGATCAGGTGAAGTATGATCCCTAAAATTTGAGTTTTAACATAACTATTTTGTTAAGAGCACTGATTGTGACTATCCCTAGACCTAGCTCCATTACCTTCTCCATGCTCATTGAAGGGAGGACACTAGTGGGCCCAGATGATGTTGGAGGGAAGCCAAGGAGATTTTATCCATGTTATATTTGGGGCACATAGAATCCAGATAGAGCTGGTGCCATAAAAAATAAATGAAAAAAATATGGTAACCACGTAAAACAAAAGGGAACGAGGCAGATAAAAGACAGATGAAGAGTCTATGGTGGAAGACATTGCACTAAGAAAACAGAAAAACAAATTCTTTATCAAAGATGTTAACAGAACATGAGGTTTATGAAATGAGATTAAAGATGTGATGATAGGACAATAAAAAGGAGGAGAGAGATTGAAGGGCTAGGAAAGAAGATGAGGACTGAATAACATCTGCAGAACTGATAAATTTAATAGGGCACCAGAAAGAAACTGGAATTAGTAAAAGGAAGGGCAAGCTTGAAAAAATTACACAAATGTAAAGGAAAAAGACAAAGGAACGAGAGCAATTAGAAAATAAAAGACATGGCCCATAGAAGGTGAATTTTCAACAGGTAGATAATTTATACCCCCAAGGTAGAGAATAAAACAAAATGAATAAAAAAAATTTCAAAGATAGAAGAGGACTTTCCAAAATAAAGGAAGATTGGAATTTCATGGAAAAAGAAAATATAGAATGATGAAGACTGAGATTTATTCAGGTGAATTGATTGCAGCAGAGTAGAGCTCAGAAACAAAGGTGGCCAGGTGGAGCAGTAGGGAAAGGACAGTATTTTCAAAACATAGTGCTGAGTCAGTTCAGTAACCATATTAAAAATAAATAAATAAATAAATAGAGAAAGAGAGAGGGAGAGAGAGAGAGAGAGAAAAGAAAGAAGGAGGGAAGGAAGGAGGCAAGGAAATTCCTACCTCATAGCATACACAAAAATCAATTCTAGGAGGGTTAGAAGGTGAAATAATAAAGATAACACAGGAGAAAATTTTATGACCTGGGGGAGGCAAAGATTTCTTAAACAAGACCCAGAAAGCACTGACCATGATGGAAAATTGAGAAATTGGTCTGTGCATTAACTTTTCTTTTTCAGAGATAGAAATTTTGTTTCTGATCGTTCTTCCATTGGGAGCCTGTCTAGTGCAAATGCAGCAGGCCGGATCCAGCAGCTTCATTTGTCAGAAGATTTAAGCCCTCGGGAAATACAAGAAAATACTTTCTCTCTTCAAGCAGGTATTTATATCATCTTATTATGTTTTACTATTTGATACTGTTTAACATCATATTGTTTTATTATTCTCTGTTATAAAATTAGTATGATAATATTAATTCGGCATGATTTATAAGTTTAAAAGATGTGAAGTTAAATCCATGTGGTTGCCTGAGACTTCTTGGTATCAGTGTTGGACATGCAGATTAATGATGCTACAAACTTTCCTCTCCCTTCCACGTTCTGACGTATCAAGACGTCAACATAGAAGTCAGACATAAAGAGAGCACAATATTAGCTTTATTACTGGTGAAGCTGGGCGAGAGAATGCAGCTTTATCTGTGGCCAGAATCATGCTTCCTATTTTTTTCTAGATCTTGGGGCACCCTCCTTAAGGGAGATTCTACAACGCACATACCCCTCCCACAAGGAGCAAGCCAGTGGCTTCCTCACAACTCGTGAGTTCCTAAAGAGAAAACAGAGACACTGCCCTATGTGGGACTTCCACACAAAAGCAGGAGCAGGGCTGGATGCACACACTTTTTGGCAGTTTGGCACAACCTTGAACAGTTGTGTAGGCTGTACCCTGCACAAGGGCACCTGGCCTTTGGGGCAAGTGAGGCTACAGTGCTGCTGACCAAGCTGGGTGTCCTGCAGCGGCCCGCAGGAAGGGAGCAGAGAGACATCAGGTGGGCCGGCAGGAGGGCAGGCAGGTCCTAAGAAGGGAAGACAGAAATGATAGGGGGAGGAAGAGAGGAGTAGGAGAAGGGCAGGCTTTCTTTGCTCCCTACTATTTCGTCCTAGAAAATGGAGAAGAGATTTCTTCACAGACACATGAGGTCAGGGAAATAGGATTTCCTCCTCGAATTGCCATTTCTGCTTACTCTGAAAGTAATATAGGGGCTCCTATTGGGGTTTTCCTGTTTGAAATCTCCCTAGGACATCTAATCCAGCTAAAATTAGAGCTCTGGGTATTTCTAGGCCTCTCTTGAAATGGATGAGCTCGATGGTGATGGAAGTCGGAGGGTGGTTACCTATGCGTGGGATGATAGGGAGCTTATTGCCTGAGAAAGGGCACAAGGGAGCCCTTGGGGGCTGGAAACATCCTATATAGTCATTGGAGTAGCAGTGGTCACAAGGTATATAGATATATAATATACTTGAGATAGATCTACTTTACACAGCTCATTTTATACTTCAATAAAAGGTTGAAAAATTAACCAAATTAAAAGCATAAGGGGTTAGGAGAAGGGTCTAAGTTTTGGCTCCACCCACTTTGATGGCCATGTGCCCTTGGACAAGTGTCTTAATCTCTCCAAGCCTCAGTTCTGCTCATGTGAAATGGCGGTGGTTATCAGGGTATCAGTGTTAGAGGGTTATTGTGGTGATTATATGAGGATGTTTGTAAAGCCCATAGCACAGTGCGGGGCCAGGAGCAAGGCTCAACACAACAGTGTTATCCTGTATGGGTGCCCCATGCTAGAGGATCTGGCATTCCTCTGGTTGGATGAAGCAGCTCGGTACAGAACGCCACCAGAGGCTGCCCGGTGGCTGTAAAGAGGCAGGAAGGGCAGTGCTGAGGGCACAGGATTTAACACCTGGCAGCCTGGGGTTGGACTCCTGGCCCCTTCCACTTATTAGTTCCGTGCCTAGTCTGTTAACCTCTTCTAACCTCAGTTTTCTCATCGGTAAAACTGGTAATCGTAGTTTTTGATTAGAAGGGCTAATTTGGATTGCATATTTAAAGTACACTGGTTTATTCAGCCATTGTAGGTGTATTTATTGAGCACCTGCTCAGTGGCAGGCATGTGTTGGGCACTGGGGATTACAATGAACCAGACAGGTGGAGTCCCTGCCTCCTGGTACACAGTAAGTGCTCAATAAAGGCTGCTGTGGAGTGTATGTGCACACAAATTACGTGAAGAGGAGAATTAGAAGCCATTAAAAGTAAGTTTCCCTTCTCCCAGAGCTGTGCCGGAAGGAAAATGAGGAATGTTCTGCTAAGAGAATTCCCTGGGAGTTAGGGTACTAACGTGAGAGTGTAATGGCACAGTCACAGTGATACCAGACTTGATCACTCTGTGGTTTTCATTCCAGCCTGCTGTGCCGCCCTCACTGAGCTGGCGCTCAACGACACCAACGCCCAGCAGGTGGTTCAGGTGAGCACGCTGCTCTCCAGGTTGGCCTCCACAACCGCATTACCACTGACCGACCCCACCTCAGGTCGAACTCTGTATCCCTGATTGTAGCTTTTCAGATCCCATCCTGTGGTTTTAAAACATTTTAATATGTCTTGTTTAACTTAGAGAATTCCATTTGATATTCTTGCCTGTCCTCTTTCTACCCACTGGGCTTAGAAAGAACTGCCATGTGGTTAATTGATGATGTTTCTTCCTTACATTATGTGCAGTCTTTTTCATTATCTTTATCTGTTTTTTTTTAAAAGATATTCTGAATTGCTTTAATTTGGGACATATAGGATACCATGAGTTAAGGATAGCAGTCACTTGAACTAGAAGTGCATCAAGTGGGTACTCTTAAATTCAAGTGTATGCATCAAGTGTATACAGAAATACACACATATATATACAACCCTTGTATGTGTTTCTATGATAAAAGTTGCTTCCTGCTTATTGAATTTTACAGAGGGAACTTTTTTTTTTTGGTCAATACAGTATATCCAACTTCAAAAATAGAGAAAAGTTAGTAAGGGATCAGGTCACCAATGATTAGGGTCCCTGGGGGAAGCTCAGCACATCAGGGGGTGGTTGGTGGAGCAGGGTATTTGGTTGGTCATATTGAGGCTCACTTCCCATTATCGTTACTTGCTGGCTTGGCCTCTGGAACAGTGACTTAGCCTCTCTAGGTTGTGACTTTGTCAGGTAGAAAACAGGGAAATTATAGACTAATTCACAGAATAGCTACAAATGTGGTAAGACAGGTAAAGCTTTTCACAGTTATGATATAAATGCCCACATATAGTAGAGTTCAGTAACATACATTTAATAGATAATAGAAAAGTAGCAATAAGTTAATACTTTTTGTTCATTCCTCGTGTATATATTTGTGTTAGAATGTGTAGAAAGATGTTAACTGTGCTTTCACGAATAACTTTTATTTTTTTAAAACTATTATTGCTGTTTCTTTAATTTTTTTCTATTTTCTTTTCTACAATAATTTATCTTTCTGTATTGTTTTATTAACAAAACTATAAAGGGGGAAGTTATATTTCATAATTAGTTATTTAAAATGCAAAGTGTAAAGATATTTGGATCCCTTTACTCTGTCTCTTTTTATCCCCTACTCTTTGTTGTTAAACTGTTTAAATCACTTTAAATTGATACACTTTATTATTTATAATCTTTAAAGACAGTTGAAATTTTAAGATTGTGGTTATAGTCTCTGGTGTTTGAGTATTACACTGACATTTTTAGCATTGTCTTGTAAGACTTACTTAAGTTCCAAAATTATACTAACATTCTTCTTGGCTATTTTTGAGATTGTTTAGTTGCATCTTTGTGCTGTGTGTCTCTATGGCACTGTCACTGCTCACTGGTAACGTGATCGCTTTATTCTTCCAGGAAAATGGTGTATATACAATAGCAAAATTAATTTTACCAAACAAACAAAAGAATGCGGCAAAAACTAATCTATTACAGGTAATAAACATGTCCCTTGTTCTTCGATATCAAGTTACTGAAATCTGGGGAGACTTTGGTAATATAATCTATGATTTTTAGATTAGCAGTGGTTCGTGTACTGACTGTGAGGAAAAAATATCTGGTGAGGGAGGCTGGCATAGAAACAAATGCTGTTAAAGCAATGTGAAGGGCTTAACAGTGGTTTCTCGGAGGGGGGAATTAGGTGATTTTATGTATGTGTTTTGTATGTATTTACATATCCACAAATATGTATTACTTGTGTATCAGCAAATAATAAAAGGGGAAATTATATGCCATCTTTAAGTGGGGACCACAGTCACTAACATTTCACCTTTACAAAGAAAACCCTATAAAATGGATCTCAGTGGATGAGATGGGACTTGCCAAGTGGATAAAGGGGTATGAGTGGGGCACCAATGGCATCTGCTGCAGGGTGGAAGGGCATTCCACACAAAGGGAACAGCATGTGCAAAGTGTGGGAGCTGACAGCTCAGAGTGTGCTTATGCTGCTCGGTGGGGCTGGGGTGTGTGGTTGGGGGAGGGAGTGCCTCAGGGGATGAGGCCTCGAAGGTAAGAAGGGGGCACATTATGCAGGGTCCTATGTGCTTTTCTGAGGAGTGGGCATCAGGGCGCCAGTGTCCTGAAAGACTTTGGGATGATAAAAGCAGATTGAAGTTAAGCCTTTGCAGTAGCTGCAGTTCATCTTTTTTTCAGGTCATTTAGAAAAGGAAGTAAGAAACAGCTTTTGCCTCCAATCTGATTTAAGATCTGTCACCCAGAATGGCGATCAAACCTAGCAGAGAATTTTTGGCGGTATCTGTGGGCTGGGCAGGCAGAGCTCTCATTTGGAGAGCTACAAATGAGAACATGCAGGTGTGGGACTGACGTTCTTTAGCGCACCACAGATTCATGACACTGTGCTGGAACACAGATGAAGTCAAATCCGTCCTGCAGGTGCGTTTGGTTAAGCCAGTAGAGAGCTTTTAAAAATTCGGATTGAGGGGCCGCCCGGTGGCGCAGCGGTTTAGTCCGCGCTTGGCAGCCCGGGGTTCGTCGGTTCGGATCCCAGGCGCCCGCCGACGCACTGCCTGTCAGCCATGCCGTGGCGGCGTCCCATATAAAGTGGAGGAAGATGGGCACAGATGTTAGCCCAGGGCCAGTCTTCCTCAGCAAAAAGAGGAGGATTAGCAACGGATGTTAGCTCAGGGCTGGTCTTCCTCACCAAAAAAAAAAAAAAAAAGAAAATTCGTATTGAAATAGCTTTCGAGGGGCATGCATGTTCTACCCTTTCTCACAGTCTCCAAAAGCTACTCTCGCCCCAGGCTCCTTCACATCATTTTGTTATCTGCCTGGCCTCTCTGGGCAATTTTGTTTGTGACCCTTCTATATTCAGATCACTAATTTTATGAAATGATTCCAGATTCGAATTTGGCAGACCCCCATCACCCCCGATCCCCCAGTGGGGGCCTATTGGACAGGTACAACTGCAGCTTGGGAGCTCTCATTTTTTCTCGGCGCTGCAAAATGTCAGATGTTTATTTTTCTCCGTTAAAGTCTCACAGGCCTCTTTCTGAGTGTTCTCGGGAGTTGTTGTAGATTGTTCTATTTGGGGAATGCTTAAGACTCTTTACCCAAGAGACCAATTTGTCAAGTTTGAGTCCAGTGTGCCTGTGGCTATTTTTATATGTCATCATTTCTAGTGTTTATTTTCTCACAGAAACCATCTAAATATTGAGGCATACATAGCAGGCTAGAAACAAAATAAACCTCGAGCTCCTGGAAATCTTTGGACGTTCAGTTTTCTCAGCATAGGAATTTTATTTCTTGTCTCTGTGCTCATTTTGTACTTTCTAGAAAGAAAATAATGACAAGTACTGAGTGAAACAAGGCCAAGATCCCCAGCATTTGTACAGCATGGATGCTTTTTACATATGAGAACTACCCCTGGTGGTGGTGTTTTTTGTTCTCGGTGATAAGCTTTGGCTCCCACACACTCACAAATAAAGCCACTTGCATGTTTGCTTCGTGAAGATGCTGTCCTGGAAATGTTTTAATTGGTTGAGCTGCCATTTGAGAATCACATATCCTTTCATTTTCCAGTGTTACGCCTTCAGAGCCTTGAGATTTCTCTTCAGTATGGAAAGAAACAGGCCGCTCTTCAAAAGGTAGGAGCTTAAAGAAGTGTAGGTGGTCAGCGATCATTCGATTGAACTGTCTTCACATACCTGAGTCAGATGAATGAATCAGGATGCAAAGCGCGTGTCTTCAGATTTCTTAGAATCTACAGATAAAACTGAGCTACCCTAGTGACATCTTGACACTGACAGTTAACAAAATGATGATGAAAGGGCATGAATCACTATATCAATATAAGTCTTCATAATTGAATGTGACTCCTGTGGTTTTTAGTTTTTCTCTCTCATTTTTTTAGACATGAACAATTTTAAATGGGTGACATCAAAATACGTGCTTGTTTTTTCCATTCAGAAATTCCAAAGTTGATCTAGTATTTCCTCTTAATCAATAGAGAAAAAAGTATTTGTCTGGATATCCTCCATGGGTAGGAGCTCATCTGAAGGGGATGAGGCTGGATGTTCTGGGTTGGGAGGCTGTGCTGGTGAGCAGGACAGAAAAATCACCACCTTGGGAAGCAGACTAGTTACCTACATGTGTGGTCCACACACCATTTAGTTGGGCAGGTTGGCCAAAATCACAGGCCCTAGTTCGTACTAGAATTTTATTGATAAGGCAGAATAGAAATAAAAACCTGAGTTAAGGTAACACTGTTTGCTCAGAAGTGTGAAGCATTTTATGTTGTTACTTTATTTCCACATGAGGCTCGCTGGAATTTAGGGGAAGAAAAGGAAGTAAAATTAGTTATTCATTATAACCTTTCATTTCAAGGCCCTAAATCATCCATTTTAGTGAACTTGAAGATTTTAATAAGACCTTGAAGCCAGTACCTTGGAAATGATGCATAAATATCTCCATTTTTTTATTTACCTGAATTTTTATTTTATTTTTATAATATATTTTAAAAATTAGGTTAATATTTTACCTCCTAGGGTTCATATGAGGACTGAATCAAGTAGCATTTATGAAAGCGCTCAGCACTTAATAAACACCCAGTAAACATTCCTTCCTAATATGTTTAGTACCTGTACCCCCAAATATCTTACAAATAAGGTCTTTGTTTAATCTGTATCATATCTATTTTTCTTATTATGGTAAAAAACAAACATGATATCTACATTTATGTGTATAGCACAGTGTTGTTAACTGCAAGCACAATGTTGTACAGCAAATCTCTAGAACTTTCCATTTGCTTTTCCTTATCCCTTATGAACTGTAGCTACGGTTTATTTTTGTGAGATAAATTGGTATTATTTCCCCCCACTTTGTTGATAACCTAAGGAACTTGAGTTTGTTTAATATAATTAATCTGTGAGTGAGCTAGATCTAAAAGGGAAGGAATGACCAGCAGTTTCCAAGTCCTACATGAAGTGTGTGTGTATTTTTTCCTGTAGACTTTTCCCCACGGATTTGTTTGAGATCTTCATTGATATAGGACATTATGTTCGTGATATCAGTGCTTATGAAGAATTGGTATCAAAGTTGAATTTATTAGTGGTAAGTCTTGAGTGTTAAATATTTTGGCAGTCCGCTATGTGGTCAGGATGGAATTTATCATAGTGACCCATTTCCTTTTTATTTTTTTGGTTAGGAGGATGAACTGAAACAAATTGCTGAAAATATTGAAAGCATTAATCAGAATAAAGCTCCTTCAAAATATATAGGCAACTATGCGATTTTGGATCATCTTGGAAGTGGAGCTTTTGGCTGTGTTTACAAGGTGACTTTGCCCTTGGCGAACAACATTTCTGATATTCCCAAGCAGACCAGATGTCCCACTTGCACACCCACACACAATTGAATTGGAGCCCTCATTAGTGAAAAATAGATATAAAAATTAGAATGATTGTTTTTATTCATCAGATAGCTGCACTGATGTTGTCTTATCTTAGCTCTCAGCTCTAGAAATTGGTCACTGACCTTTGAAGCCGTCATTAATCTCTCAGAAAAGATAGTCAAAATGGCTTGTCCCAATGCATGACACCTTCTCTAAATTCATGCCAGTGTTTCTATATTTAGAAAAATCATACTGAATAGTACAGACTGACCCAGGAGATACCAATTTTTTGAGCTGAACTTAGTGTAAATACAGGTAGAATTTTAAAAATTCTATGACTTATTTAGATGACTTGATTTAATCATGTGACCTTATTAATCTATCTCTTTCTACCCCCACCCCATTCTTGTTTTTTGTTGTTGTTGTCTTTCTTATTTTAGGTTAGAAAACGTAGTGGTCAAAATCTTTTAGCAATGAAAGAAGTCAATTTACATAACCCAGCATTTGGAAAGGATAAAAAAGATCGAGACAGCAGTGTAAAGAATATTGTTTCAGAATTAACCATAATTAAAGAGCAGGTAAATGTTTTTCTTGTTTCTGAAGATGTTTTCCTTAAATAAATGTCATCAAAAGACAGTGGAATTCTTGTGTTAGTCTTGTCCATTCTGTTAAAGAACTGGTTCTGCTTAAAATGATTGACATTGAGGCGCTGGCCCAGTGGCGTAGTGGTTAAGTTTGCACGCTCCGCTTCAGCAGCCCGGGACTTGCAGGTTCGGATCCTGGGTGTGGACCTGCACACTGCTTATCAAGCCATGCTGTGGCAGGTGTCCCACATATAAGGTAGAGGAAGACAGGCATGGATGTTAGCCCAGGGCCAATCTTCCTCAGCAAAAAAATAGGAGGATTGGCAACAGATGTTATCTCAGGGCTAATCTTCCTTACCAAAAAATAAAATAATAATAATAATTGACATAGAAGTGGTGATATTTTCGGCAGCTTTTTTCCTGAGGTTTGAGACTGAACCATAGAAACACTTTCTGGAGTTCAAATCAGGGCAAGGGATGCAGAACAATTGAGTTTATGGCATAAAGTGCATCATATATGAGAAATCCTTCTCTTTTCATTGTAAGCATATTCCTTTCCTTCTCATATTGTAAGCATATCCATTTCCTTCTCATTATATTGTAGAATATTTGATTATTTAGTTATATGCATAAAAATATGACTAAGAGTTCCTTGACTTTTGTCAAGTGAAACCAAGCTGTTAACATTCCTCAAATATGGCTTATTAAATCTAAAATGTGGATTATCTAGTTGGGTTATTATTTATTGGCATGAGCAGGATATTCTGACAAAATGTGACAACTCAATTAGCTATCATTATGAAGGTTTGTTTGGGAAGACAGAATAAACATGTCAGAAGAGAAATGGTATTTCTTTCTGTGATCCAAGAACACATTGGTTTCTTTCTTCAGCTTTCCTTCTTTGTACATTCATTACGAAGACTGTTCATTTATAACTCCTGTAGAGAGCTATTGACTTCATAGCTCTTTGTTCTCCACTACTTAAATTTGCATAGCATCTGTGCTGGGTTTTAAAGAACAGTATAAATATGACGATCGTTGGTCATTGAAATCTGCAGTTCTACTCCCAATTTATAAATTACTGTCAATATTATCCTTAATAGTTTATTTTATAGTTGACTTTTATATACTAATAGATTAGATTGTTAAAAGTTAGTGTTTGCTCGTGTTTAGGATACCGTAGCCTTTGGCAGTGTGCTGTTTCATTATAGCAGAAGGCTGGAACATGGCCTTTGCTATAAGCTGCTCCAGTATTTTCATTTGAACTGAAATCTGGATATAGTTCTGGCCAGTGAGCTAGGTCTAAAATATGGTTCAGGTTGCTTATCTGGTCCCATATCGTTTAAAATCTGCTGGCTACTTGCTGGTTGATGGGGTAGAATATTTGTTTGAGCACATTCCCTAAGAAAAGAGAGTATCAGGATGGGCCATATAATAGGCATCTGCTTGGACTTTGAGATAACTCAAATTTGTACAACAGCGCTCTCACCAGAGGATTGAACCAATGGAAAGGATAACATTGAGGCCTAAAAGGAGGAGGTAATGGCAGCCAGACTCAACGAAATGGGACTAGAATGGGAGAGTGTATTTGTTAAAATTAAGAGTAAGCTACAGTAACAAAGAGGCTCCAAAACACAGGGACGTAAAGAAGAGTCTCACAATACAGTCAGTTATTTTTCTTTCATGTAAAAATCCCAAAGTGAGCGGCTCAGGTTGGTAGTGTTCTCAGCTCCACGCAGTCGTTTAGGGGTGCTTGTACTTTCTCTCTTATTGCTCTGCTACCTTCTAGGGCACTGTCTTCATCTGCAAGGTTGGAACTGCCATAGGCACATTCATATCCAAGGCGGGAAGAGGAAGAGCACGGGAGGGGGGCGCTCCCAATGTTTAGGCTCAGAACCAGGAGCACATGTTTCTCCTCATACTCCACTGGTGCGAACTGAGCGACAGGCCCTCTCCCGGCTACAAAAGAGGCTGAGAGATGTAATCCCTGCCTGGGAAGCCATGTTCTGCTACAACTTTATTGTAATGGAGGAGTGGGAGAGCAGGTTTTTTTGTGGACAACTAGCTGACTGTTCTTCAAAAAGGCAAGAAGCAAGACAAAAAGATGCAATCTGTTTATAGATATAATGGCAACTATTCTGAGAAAAAGCATATTTCAATTTACCTAGAAACTCAAATTATAAATAAACAACTATAAAAATTTTAGTATTCTTGTAGAAAATGAGAAAGAAAAGTTCTTTTAGAAAAAAGAATTTCCATGTTACATCCTAAGATAAAGTTATGTCAAAGAGAAATTGTACTGGGCATTTTTAAAATTGAGATATAATGACATATATAACATGATATTAGTTTCAGATGTACAACATAATGATTCAGTACTTGTATATATTGCAAAATGATCACCACAATGTCTCATTAACATCCATCACCACAAATAGTAACAAATTTTTAAATTTCTTGTGATGAGAACTTGTAAATGGCAAGGAAGCTTTATTCAAGACTACTGCAATACGGGTCAAACTATCGCAACAGGGGAGAGAGATTGAACTGAACTCTGAGTACAACAGGGATAGCTGGGGATTTACAGCTAAAAGGCAGGGTGAGGGGGTCAGTGGATGGAAAATTACTGAGAAACTTAGGTGTCAAAGTTGGGAAAAGAAAAACTTGACTAGATAACGAGGGTCGGGGGATGAGGAACTTGATTAGATATCAAGCATAGGGAGATTCTTGCTAAACTGGCTTAGTGGAATTCTTGCTTAAACTAGACAGGCCAAGGATGAGGCCTAGTCAAGAAGAGGGCTCAGAGAAGCCTGAGTAAAGTCTGGTCAAGGAGGGAGTTCTTGTCAACTGTTATTATAATTTAAACAGAGTTAATAACTCTTAGGTTATTTCAGTCATATACTAATCATTTTGGAGAGCATAGAAAGACACCAATGGTGTAAATAGACACAAACAGTGTACGTAAATATTTAAGTGGTGGGCAGAGGTAAAGAGCAACGATGTATGTATTCAACATAAATTTCTTCATTTCAGTTTTCTCCTCTCTGCAATCTGGGTGTGGGGTTGGGTAGGGAGTGCTAAATGAATTCTCAAGGTTCCTTCTAGTTCTACAATTCTCTGTTTTAGTTAAATTAGGTGATAAAGCACAACTGGTTTCTAATTCTATTTGATAAGGCTGTGTAGGAGATTGCTATTTTCAGATTAGTTTTGTAAGTAGCAAATAAAAGGAATCATGAAGAAAATCTCAAAGATGGTATCTTAAAATGCTTAGTTTTATGAATAAATATAAATACAGTAATTTCTTTGTTGTTTTCAAATATAAAGTCCAACTAAATTGTCTGTGAAAACAAGTTTGTATTTTGAAGTAGTGTGATGTTTGTTATCTATTTTCTTATAGCTTTATCATCCCAATGTTGTACGCTATTACAAAACATTTCTGGAAAGTAAGTATGCGTTTTCATGATATTTCTAAGGAAAGGTATCTTTGTTATGTATTTTTATATTACAATGTCAAAAAATAAGCTTAATCAACTATTTTCTTTACTGTTTTTGTTATTTGTATGACAGTGGGCAATCTGTGCATCACTTTCTTTCTTGATCAGTGAAACAGTGATATAATCAATGACCTAAAGATAGTTATAAAATACTTAAACTCTCATATCAAAGACACTGAATGAAGGAGCCGAAATAGTTGTTATAGCTATTTTCATACACAAAAAAGCACTTAGTAGGATCAGGAGAGAAGAAAACTAAAAGATAGTGCCTTCTTTAAGAAATAAATGAAAAGTTTTTTTTTTTTGAATCAGGTGGCTTTTTGCACCCCCAAAATAAATTGGGAGTGGGCTGTATAGGTCTTGGAGATTTCTTTTACTTGAAGTTCGGGTCATTGCCACAAGGTGGCGATGGAGCCCTGACTGATTCTGCAGGCAGGCAGGCTCTGCAGGGATGGTGGAACGCTCAATCAAAATGTTGAAGCAAAGCTGAACTTAGTCACTTGTTTAAAACAATGTGGAGGGGCCAGCGGTTTGGTCTGCGCTTGGCAGCGCGTGGTTCGCTGGTTCGGATCCCAGGCGCCCGCCGACGCGCTGCCTGTCAGCCGTGCCGTGGCGGCCTCCCATGTGAGGTGGAGGAAGATGGGCACGGATGTTAGCCCAGGGCCAGTCTTCCTCAGCAAAAAGAGGAGGATTAGCAACGGATGTTAGCTCAGGGCTGGTCTTCCTCACCAAAAAAAAAAAGAAATAAAATAAAACAATATGGGGCCTTTGACTGGAATAACATAAGTATTGTTAAACTCTAATGATGTGCATCACATATGAATTTTCAAAATGAATCTCCATTCGAAGGATGACTTTAGAAATACAAGGCAAGAATTGGGGCTTCCTCACTACCTCCGTCAGTGTATTGTTATGCAAACCTTTTGTATACTTCTGCCTGTTAGGATTTTACCCATCTCCGTTCCCCTAGATGACTGAGAGGAACTCAGTGCCGAAACTCTCCAGTCAATCCTGCCCCCTTGGCCATTTGTTCTTGATAAATGAATAATTTCCCATAATTGAGCGCACATCCCGTCAGAGATCAAGGTTGGCTTCTGACTTGTACTGAGGTGACACAACTTGTCTTAATTTAGAAACAAAATAAAACTTACAACCTGACATCTTCCAAAAAGAATTAACTAGCTTAAAAATACATGAAATACAATGAAATAGATTAGGAAATTGTGATAAAAGGGAATAAAAGTGAGAGGGGAGTAAAAATAAAGCTACAGGTAAGATTACTACATACAACAAATTTTCTTGTGATTATGAAAAATTGAAACAATGTAAATGTCTATCTTTAGGAGAATGATTAAATAAATTCTGATCCATCTGTATTGTGGAATACTATGCAACTAACAGCAGGAATAATTTAGATCTGTGTATACTGACATATAATGCTGTTGAATGAAAAAAGTATAAGTTGCAGAACATGTATAGTATGATTTCATTTTTGTATATATTGTGTACATATGCATTTTATATACATCCAAAACATCACAAAAGATACGTATCACATGCCATTATTATTAGTTTCTTATTGGTTTTGGGGGAGAAGTAGAATTTACTTTATTTCTTGGCATCTAAAGCAAAGAGACAAACACAATCAGTTATGAGATTCCCAGTATCTATACGTTAAAACCAGGAGAAGTCTAGCTTTCTCTGCTCTTCAGGGGCATCACGGAAATTTCTGTCATGGGTGGTGTTTTCAACTGTGTCATTGCAAGACCATGGCATGATTACGTTGTAAAATTTTGTAAGGCAAATCTATGAGCCTACAAAACAATGCAGTTTAAAATGCAATTTTCTGAATGTCTGACTTGATTTAAAGGGTAAATTTTTGACTATTGAGAGGAAAGGTGGGTTTACTTGGTTCTTCATGGAATCCTCCATGACTTGAGATCATTTGCTTGTTTTCTCTGGCACCTCCCAACCATTCCACATTCTGGCATACATAGAAAATGATAATATTTGCCAGTATAAACTTATGCTAGGAGGTAGCCTGTAACTGGAAGAGATTGTTGCTCTAGTTGCCCCAAGACTCCCTCATCCCACCCCTCTCTAGGGCTGAGTGGATCCATATTTTAGCACATCACTAACTCTTTACTGATGTACCCTACACATTCATTGGGAAGCTTGGATTCTAATTCATAAGTTTTTTCAAAATGTCTATATTGAACTTAAATTTCTATTATCTTTTCCTTATTTTTTATATAGATGATAGATTGTATATAGTTATGGAGCTTATAGAAGGGGCCCCTCTTGGAGAGCATTTCAGTTCTTTGAAGGAAAAACAACATCATTTCAATGAAGAAAGACTATGGAAAATATTTATACAGGTACACTTTTATTTTTATTAAATTTTTCTATAAAATAGTAAAGTTCCAGTCTGATTTCTAAGAGACGTGTGTAGTAGTCATCAGTGGGAATATGTATATTGGGGAAAATAAAATGTGTTTTTTATTTGCTTTTTCAGCTGTGCTTAGCTCTTCGATACTTACACAAGGAGAAGAGGATTGTTCATAGAGATCTGACACCAAACAACATTATGTTGGGGGATAAAGACAAAGTAACAGTTAGTAAGTATAAAAATCTTTAAATTTTTAAATTAAGATCTTCCAAATATTATTCTAGAGCAGAGCTGTCCAGTAGAACTTTCTGCACTGATGGGAATGTTCTGTATCTCCACTGTCCAGTGTGGTAGCCACTAGTCACATGTGGCTATTGAGTACTTGAAATGTGGCTGGTGTGACTATTTATATTCATGTAGATATTTCATTTTATAAGTTAATAAGGATTATTAAAAATTTTATGTTTGAATTTCATAGGAAATAGTACATATATATGTGTGTGTATATATATGTATATATATACACACATATATATATTATTAAATACTATTAAACAGATTTGTTCTGTCGTGGTTTATGGTATGACCAACACAGAACAAATCTGTTTAATCCTTCTTAGATGGCTATTTAGACCATATTTTTTGAGTAATAGCCAAGCCCACATTTCATTTTCTTACTAAGATTAGCTGCAATCATTTTCTTTGGTTACATTTAAATATATTGAGGTTGATCTTTTATTGTAGCCTGATTTCTTTTCTTTCTAAATTTATTTTAATTAATTTTTATATTTATTTTCTTTAATCAATTAATAAAATAGTGCTAAAAAACTTGTAAAGAATAACTTACTCCTTTGCAACCCCCAATTCTGTTTCCCTGAAACAACCAATTTTAATTTTTTTTAGCTGCTGCTTCTGGTGTTTGATTTTATATTGTGATAGTTGAGGATTTACTTTTCTTATTTCCTCTTCTTCCCCATCTACCATCCTATAAATAGAGTTATACCACAATTTGAGGTTAAATCAAAGTTTAATGTGTACATTATTACTACTGTGTAATTATTGTTCACTATTGATTGCTTTTCCTTTTTCATAGACCTCTTTGTTTTTCTTGGAGTTAATAATTGCCTGCTTTTTTGTTTGTTTTCCTAGTTTCCTATGTACCTATTATTTTTTCTTCCCAGATCCTTCAAAGGATTATTAAAGCCCTCTTTGTACTATTTCCACATGGTCAAACATGACAATTACTCTCAATTTTGTTTTCCTGGATACCCAATTCTGTAGCTGCTGGCTGTAATGTAGACCAGATTTGACGTTAGGTCTGCTGCACGGCCAGAGTCCTGGAACTTTGCTCCTTTTTTGATAGGAGTATCTGTTTCTCGCATCCTGTCTTTCTCTTTCTTTTTTAACTGCCATGTTTTACTGAAGTTTATCTTCTAGTACTTTCCTAAGAAAGAGTGCTTTGGAGGTTATAATTTTTAGATACTTGCATGTCACAAAATAATTTAATGAGACCCTCTAATTTGATTGTTGGTTTGGCTGGGAGTAATATTCTTAAATGAAAGTCATTATTTTTTTCAAATTTTGAAGGCATTACTTCAGTCTTCTAGTATTCATTTTTGCTGTTAGAAAATCCAGTGATATTCTTATTGCTGTTTTATGTCTCTGGAAACTTTTAGGTTGTTCTCATATTCACTGCTTTGGATGGGTATTTTTTCATTTGATATGTCTGGAACTAGAAGTGCTCTTAAATCTGAAGACTTAAACATCAGTTCTGGGAAATTTTCCTATGTTATTTCTTCACTATTTTTCTCCCCTCTGCTGTCTCTGTTTCCTCTTCTAGAATTCTTATTAGTCTTAGATGTTTTATGTACTAAATAATCTCCTAATTTTTAAAATAATTCTTAGTTTTCAGCTCTTTGTCTCTCTGTTCTACTTTAATTTCTGCAACTTTATTTTCTAGTCCTTCTATTGAATATTTTTTTTTTGTTTTGCAAATAAGATTTTTATTTTAGAATAGTTTTAGATTTAAAGAAAATTTGCAAAGATAATCTAGAGTTCCCATATACCCTGACCCCAGTCTCCCCCATTGTTAATATCTTACATTAGTATGATATATGTCACAACTAATGACCTATATTATTATTATTATTGACTAAATTTCCATATCTATTGAATATTTAATTTTGATTATAGTATTTTCAATTCTCCCAAATTTTATCTTGTTTTTTATTCCATTTTCATGGAATTCTGCCTTTATTCTCCCTCAGGATAATGTAGACTTTTTTTTTTTCCTCAGCACTTTGCATTGTTTCTATATCTTCAGGGTCTATCTTTTCTTTTCTTTTCTGTTTCGTTTCATGTCTGTTTCCTGTTGGAGACTTTCTTCAAGTATCTGTTGATCCTGGGCTGGCCCTCCATACTTATGAGAAAGACACTAAAAAGACTGTTGGAAGCTCTGTGAGTTCCAGTGAAGGCTATTGTCTGGTGGACTTTGTTGGAGCACAATGGAACTTTTCCTTTGGAAACCCCCACATCATTACTTACGCTTTGTCCAGAAAGTGCACCTCTAATGTCTTGCCTGAGGCATTGTCCATCTGTCTGCTATTATTCTGGCAGTAGCACGGATGAAGAGGGCTCAGGGAGCCACATTCAGCTGACAGATGTTTTCCCATGAGTTCAGCCCCACTCTGCTTGTTTTTTTCTAGTTCAGTGTCTTTGGAAAATAAACTATGTTTTTCTGCTAGTGGTCAAGGGAACTCAATTACTGGTGGTGCCATGTATGGTTATGGGAAGGGACTGGGGATTTGATCTCAGTTCCATGTTTTGAGCTTTTTATTTCACTTCTCCCTTGGGCTGCACCCTGGGCTCTGCAGTGTGAATGGGCTCCCTTTTGGCCTCCTGCTCTCAGACGCATGGGTTGGGACCTCTGCTCTGTACCATCCTCTGCTTACTTTCCATCTTCCAAAAATTCATTGGAATATCTCATCCTCTGTTGTCACCAAGCCTATTCTCATTGTCCCTGTGGGTTAGTAACTTTTCAAAGAAAATTCCTTTCCCTTCCTTTTTAGCAAAGTTTTGAGAGCTAAAGGAGATAAAAACATATGGTCAAGTCACCTTTTAACTGAAAATGGGCGGGCTAGATACACTAAGTCTTAACTTAATTAGACTTAACAAAATATCCAACTTTCATGTTTACTCTCTAATTTTTAATAAAAATATATTTTTTCACTGGCATTCAAATTGTAAAGAACTCCCTAGAAAAAGTTACTTTGTTTTACAAGAATAAGCAAACGTTTATGTTTTTCTCTGTTCTGCCCTCATTGCCATTCTGCCCAACTTTATTCTTATTGATCTCTATTAGACTTATACTTAGGAACTATTATTTAAAAAATTATTTTCAACTTTCAGGTCTTTTTAGCTTTAAGTGAGGCAGTATTTTTTTAGTTTCAAATAAAGAAGCAGTGATAAATCTCAGAAGAATCTTATTTTAGTCCAGTTTCTTTCCACTAAAGCAATTGTGTGGACAAGGTGTTGATGTGCTACCATTAATTTCAGTGAGTTTAAAGTGGTTTTATGACTAAAAAGATAATCCACAGAGATTTGATATTACTCATTATTTTTAAAATATTTTACATATAATAGTGATGAAATATGTTTTCCAGTGTCTATCATTATTGATATAAATATGGACATTAAAGACTCTTATTTTTAACAGGGGTTATGGTTAAATTAAAATCTTAGGCATTAATTTTAAACCAAATATATAGGATTACCATATTTCAGGAGGTTGAAAAATAGCAGCAATTCATAAAGCCTATAAAAATATAGCATGTCATGCATGTGAAAGCATGTCACCACAAAGGGGCAGTCTTGTCATATTTAATTTTTCTCTTTTCTTGTGCTAGAAGGTTTATTTACTCTCAGAAAAGAAGCACAGAATTGCCAAATGATGTTTAAGATGCATGAGACAAAATGTATTGAACATGTGACTAGATAAAAAAGCCTTAGAAAAACTAAAATTTCCCTCATCTCATTTTTCTCTCTGTAGGTGAATTAGCTGTTTTAAGATTGAGGTTGGTTTGTAATTGTTTGTAGTAAGCGTGCTGGCTGGAGTTTGCCTTCATGAAGCAGTAGAGTAGAGTGCTAACATATTTAGGTATGCATGGTTTTACAAATAGTATCTAATTTTAATGTCTAAATATATTTCCATTTAAAAGACAATCTTTTAATGACTTGTGCTGGGAAACATGTCCAGGTCTTGCCCCTGCATTTATTTGCAGACTTGGAGGCCACAGTAGGGACCCCAACTCAGGGGCACAGTGGGCAAAGCACAGTCAAAGTCAGCCCTAAATGTGCCACCTGCCAATAAGATCCACACGGGGTCGTCTCATTACAGAATGACTCTGAAGGCAGGATCTGCTGAAAATAAACTTGCCCTTGAACCCACCATTTCACATTTCTTGGCCTTTTCAAATACTCACATTTTAATGTAAATCCTTTTTCTCCCCTGCTCCCAAAGAAAAAAGAAAGAAAAAGGCAAAAACAAAACTCATTCAACTATAGGTAATAGATTTCAAATGGCCTTGAGTGCATGACTCAAGAGGTCATGTGTTCATCCTGTGACCAAACAGGCTGTGCATGTTTCTAGATGTTTCTCAACTGATATTTGGCTGTTGCTACTGGTAATAGCAGTGAGGACATACCTGATCCAATGGAACATTTATCAAAGGCTCGAATGCTTATCAAAGGCCCTTGTACGCCAGGCAGGTGGGAGTGGATGTAAGATGGAAGCCGGAGTCTCTGTCCCCTGAGCTCACGGTCTCATGGGGAACACTTTCACTCAGTTCTTCACTCAGCAGTTATTTCCTCAGCTGCCACATCCTGCAGTGAACAAGATAAGCGTGACAGATGTGGTTGTCGCATCTTTGTGGAGCTTATAGTTGTATTACAGGCTGATGAAGGCTAGAATGTTGTCTATGCAAAATGCAATTCTACTAGACAGGATGGGCCATGCTATGCTGCAGTAACTAGTAACCTGAAAGTCTCAGCAGCTTAGCATAGTAGCAACTACAGCCCTTGGGACAAATCCAGCTGTGCCCTATTTTTGTGTGTCCTGTGAGCTTAGAATCATTTGCATATTTTTAAATAGTTGTTAAAAAAAGGAGAAGAATATGTGGCAAAGACCATATGTGGTCCACAAAGCCTTAAATATTTACTGTCTGGCCCTTCACAGAATAAGTTTGTCCACCCCACCTTAAAGCAGCAAAGTTTCCCTCTTGCTCAGACCACATGTGCAGTGTAGGTCAGTAAGGGAGCTGTGCTCAGGGACCCAGGCTGGCTGAAGCTCCTCCATACCGGCTTCCACGTCACAGAGGCGGGAGAGGGAGAGCATGGCAAACCATAGCTTGGCTCTTGAAACTTCTGCCCCAAAGTGTCACATATTATTTCTGCTCAGATTTCACTGGCCAAAGCAAGTCAAGTTTAAGAGAGCAGGGCTGTGTTCCTCCTCCCGAGAGAATATAGGTGAACAGTTATACAGTCTACCGCAACTATCAATCACAGGAGAAAATGTGACTAACTCTGCCTGTGGGGCCTTCAGGTGAGGAGTTAAGCAGGAGGGGTAAAAGCATTCTAGGCAGGGAGTACAGCAAATGCAAAGGATTAGAGACTGGAAGTAGTACAGTGCGCCTAGGGACTAACAAGTTGTTCAGCATGTCAAGACATAGAGAGTTTGGTGGCTGAGGAACTTGGACTTTGGCCTTTGGTCAGAGACTTATCTTCAGAGATTTTCAGATTGGAAATTATGTGATCAGATTTGGGATGCAGAGGATAGTTGTAATGGATGTGAGGGAGCACTGTGGAGAAAGAGTGGAGACACTCAGTTTAGAAGATGTATCAGTTAGGATATGTTTGGGTGCAAAAAGCCAGACTAACAATGGCTTATGCTGTGAGGACACATAGTTATCTCATAACAAGGGGTCTGGAGGTGGGCAGTTCCAGGGCTGGTTCAGCAGCTCAAGGAGGTCAGTGAGATCTAGGCTTTTCTGTCCTTTCTCTCCATTTTCCTCAACAGGTTGGTCAGAGACCAACAGATTGGTCCAGGCATTAATACCAAATTCAAAGACAGGAAACAGAGTGGCAGCTAGGGTAAAAAAGATTCTGTTCTTCGAATGGCTATCTCCTTTTATCATTAAAGAAAATCTTTCACAGAAGGTCCTCATTAGACTTTACACTGTGTTGGCCAAAGGCAAGGCATGTGACCACCCTTACCTATAAGGGACACTGTCTAGGTGAGCTTCCAGCCTCTAGAGGTGGAGATGAGAAAGGGAGAAGGGAGTGGCCAATGGCTTTTTGGAGAGCTAGCTCACAGTATTTGCCACCAAAGACTGTTGCAATTGTCCAGGAAAGACACGACGTGTGTTTTACCTGTGGCAGCAGGAGAAGAGGATAGGGTAGAGGGACTAGATTCAGCAGTTATTTGAGACCTAGACTTAAAAAGATTTGGTGGCCAGTTTAATGAGGTGTGAGAACAGTTGAGAAAGAGTCTGAGTTTGTGGAGATGGTGACACAGTTGGTAGAGGATTGGGTGAGGAATTAAAGGTGTAAGGTTTTGGACATACTGAGTTAGAAATATGATTACGTCCTTTTCCTGGCTAAAATTCTTCAAGCAGCTCTCTATGACACTTAAGATAAAGTTTAGATTCTTTAGAGCACCTAAGACTCTTTCTTTGTGATCTCACCTTTGTTTTTTGCTTTGGCCTCATGGGACAGATTGCTCTTTCCTGAAGAGACCAGGCTCTGGTTGTATACCTCTGTGACTTCCAACATGTTGCTCTCTCTGCCTGGAATACCCTTTGGCTACTCAAGTCAAATGCCATTCCTCCAGGTGGCATCTTTGATGTCCACATGTGGTACATCGTGTTTCTGGGCTGCCTTAGTCCACGGGGCTTGCCTCTCTCATAGTACGTTGGCTTATTGCCATCTCTCCTTGAGGCAAGGGGATTTAATTTCCTTGACTTTGCTCCTCTGAAAGCACTTAATAAATATTTCTTGAGTAAATGGATAGAAGAATGAATGAACAAGGGAATGAATGAATCAATGAACTAATAAACTAAAACACATCCAGGTAGAAATATTCAGAAGCCAGTTACAAATAGGCAATAATGATCAGGGGATTTCCTGGGTTTGAGATCTCAAAATGATAGCCAAGATTGTGTGGGAAGAGTGTTTAATGCAAGAGGAGTTGAGGATTAAGGTGGAAATCAGGGGCAGAGATGGGGAAAGGCACAGCAGTTCCCACTGTCATCTTAGCAAACAGTGTAACCCAAAGGTATGAAAAGAAAGATTTTACTTTCTTGAATGCCAACAAAGTTTGAGAAATTAAATTAGTCCTGTCTTATATTGCCAGAATCCTTGGCATTTTAATTGTTTCTAGAGGATTAGAGGATTTTAATTGTTATTGGTTGGCTCAGCTGCTGCTGAGAAATCTATGTCATTATAGGAAAAATGAATTAGCATTGCACTTCTTATAGGGAACTCAAAGTCTTATGTGCATATTATCTCACATACTTGTAAAATCCCCTGGCCAAATGTGTATATAATGGCTCTATTTGTGGCTTTTGTATGTCTCTTGACTTATCTTGCTTTGAACTTGTTCTGTGGTTTACTTCCCATTAACCAAAAATAGTGTCTACTTGAGTTTGAGCTGACACAGAACTTTTAGTGCTCCTAAAAGACTACAGAAGACTGAATCACTTGTGTTGCATACCCGTATGGCATCTGTTGTGGGAAGGGCAGCCATGGAATTCCGAGAATTTCTCAGTCAACATATTGCCTTCATGTTACTAAGAAAGCAAGAATATTTCTGTTAAGTCCATCACAATTTCTTCATATTGCCATTAGGTCATGTAAAATGAGGAAATACTGAAGCAAATTCAGTCAAATCCAATTTCTAAAAAAATTTTTAAGAGTCTCATACCATCAGTGGGTCATTCTGCAATTCTGAGATTTGAATAGCAGTTGGCTTCAAGGAAAAGATGAGAACAGCAGGCCCAAGAAAGTCAGAGCAGGGTAGGTTCCTAACCCTGGGCCAGACAATTGTTACACTTTCCTGGTGAGACAGTGGGGTGAGTGAGAGGATATGGAGGCACCAAATCTTTACCACCTTAGAAAAAAAGTAGAACTAAAAACTTCTTAATGTTGGGTTTATAAGGCATTATGGGTTTATATGGCTGTATAATAAACCAAAAACAAAGGATAAGGAAGTAGAGTTTATTTTAGTGTGTGTTTTCATAGGGGCATATTGGGATATGATTTAGTCCTCTGAGAAATTTTTAAAGTAGGGGATAGAGTCTGATGTGTTCTGGATGTATTGTTCTCGTTCTTTGAGGTTTCCCAAAGTGTGTTCTCTGAAGCAGCATGGTGAGTAGGTGGGAGTGTCTATTTTTACAGAAACTACTCCAGCAGTGCACTGTACTACACATCTGATGGTCTGATCAGTCTGCCTAACCTCCTAAGTAGACTGAAACATTGGAGCCTTTTGGACTCTCGCATCATGCTGCAAACAGTATGTGTGTGTGTGTGTGTGTGTGTGTGAGAGAGAGAGAGAGAGAGAGAGAGAGAGAGAGAGAGAGAGCTAGAGCAAGAGAGTCCCTGCCTTCCTTTTTTTATAAGAATCTGACCCTTAGCACTCCTACTTAATATTACAACTATGTGTATAAAACACAGTTCCGTTATTCCGAGTAATAGTAACCAGAAACAAGCTCCACATGAAAAATGATTCTAGAAGAGTCAATGTTTACTAAGGATATTAGTTTCCCCAAGAATCCAGTCTACTGATAGACCTCCTAGAGTGAAATGATGTCTGTGCACCATAGACATGGAATTACCTAGAATTCAGAAAGCACTCTTGTGTCAGGTGTTGAATTTTTCATTCTGAAACTCCCAGTCATAATAACTCCATCAATAAAAACCAGTAGTGATGCTGTTGACAAAAAGAAGTATCTTCACACTTCCTCATCTGGAATAGGGTCTACGCTGGGGAAGGAAGCTTTGGAAGAGTGGGAAGTGGCATGGTGGAAGAGCTGCCTGGTATAGCAGCATTTAAGTCCTGCTTCCTTCTCCTGTTTAGGAAATTCCATTTTAGACGTGATTAGCATTCCACTTGTAGAATTAGAAATAGTATTGTTAATAACAGCTGAACTTCATTTGGAGGAAGTTTTTGGGGAAGGGGTTAGAAATCTGAATGGCCATCAGAGGAAGATGAGCCAATGAGACAGGGGTTTGTTGAAGGAAAACTCTCTGAGCATCTTTCTGGGAACCCCCTTCTCATCCCCGGTGGAGCTCTCCACTGAGAGGATGTTACTGATGATCCCATTGCTATGGAAGTTGAAAGCTGGCAACTCCATTTACTGAAGCAGAAGGAAAAAGCAGAGTGGTAGACAAGATGGGGCTGCAAAATGAACGTCTTCCTCTGGCCTGTTCCACAGCTGTGCTCAAGTAGACCCCTCTTCATAACCTAGCATTTTAGGGGTTTCAACCGATCATTTGCTGAAATTGTCAGAGTAATTCCTTGTTTGTACTCTATTTTGGGAAGACATTCTTGAGATTCAAAAATTTTAGCTATGCTTTCAAGGAAAGGAGCAACAGCCCGTAGCTATATCTTTTGAGCATTTACTGTGGGATAAAAGTTATATATCCATGATCTCATCCAGCATCTGAGGCACATTCTCCCCTTTACAGGTAATGAAAATGCTTTGAGAGGTTAGGAAACTTGCTTAGATCACCCAGCTAATAGGTTGGCAGTGCCAGGGATGAACCACTTCTGCCTCTAGAGTTCATCTCTTAACCAAGTCTCTTTATAGTATTCCCCAAGGGAAGCCATTTTCAGGTAAAGAAAAAGGCATGTTTGAGGTCACCAAGGTGCTCATAATCAAGTGCTGTGCAAGGATGAAGTCAATAGCTAAGTTGGCCAATAATGAGAGGTCAGTCATCTGAACATAGCCTGCAGAGTCCTGCACCATCTGGCCATACGCCTGATTCTCTACCCTCCAGCCAGTCCTTTTCTCAGTTCATCAATGGACCATGCTCCCTTGATCACAGGACCTTTGCACATGCAGGTTCCTCTGCCTGGAAGTCTCTTCTCTACTTTTTCTTCCTCCATAGTTAACTTCTGTCCTCCTTCATATATTCACTCAATCATCATTTTGTCACAGAAGTTTTCCCTGATCAGCTATGTCCCCTACGTTACCCTGTCATAACATCATATACCTACCTGTTCTTTAATAATCTTTTCACAGCTGTAAATTTACATTTATATGTGTGATCCTTTGTGTAATGTGTATCTCTACTCCTGGTCCCTAAGGGTGAGTAAGTGTGGATGGTTTCTGACCTGGTTACCATCTTATCTTTAGTAGCTCGCCCAGTACCTGGAACATAGATGCTTAGTGTATATTTGATGGACAAATGAGTGAATCAATGAGTAAATGGACAGTCTTGAAGGCCAGACAGGGCAGCTAGAAACTTTATAAAGAATAGCAATCAGGAGACCTTCTGGTACTTATATCGGGGCCTGCTGTGATGAGGACAGGGGTTGGTAGATGGTTCCGTTGTTAAATACCCTGTAGAATGGATTAGAAGGAGAAGCTTTCCTATGAGGTGCAGCTAGGTTGTTGCAGGGCTCCTGGCACATTTAAACTGTGATCACAGAATCAAAAGAAAGATTCTCATACAGAAGCTGGTGAGTGGGTGAATATAGGAGCAGGAGAGAAGAGGCAGAGATTTCAGGCCCAGGAAATGGAGAAGATGAGATGCATCTGGTGTTTGGCATGTCCTAGACAACTGTGAATGGTGAGCCTGGTCTGGAGTGTGAAGGGGCAGGTGCTTCAGAAGGCTGTGGATGAAGCCCCAGACAAAGGCCAGGGCTTTCTGGCTTGGCTGTGAATTTGAGAGTTACTGACATGCATGTGATGGATGAAAGCTCCTTGTGGAGAGGGATGGGAATACCATACATCTGCACACTATTTCAAAATGCTTCTCATCTAGTGTCATGTTGTTGGAGCAACCCTTGCAAAAGCTAAGTTTTATAGGCCTTTTTGAGATAACAAAGTAGCTGAGTGAGGTGTCCCAGGTCACACAGATAGTAAACGAGAGAGCAAGAATCTACGGGCTCAACCAGAGACCACACTCCTTTTCCATCTGAAGGTTGACAGCTACAGGCTGTAGCATTAACATGCTACAGTCTTTAACATTTCCTGTTTCATTTGCTCTATCAAAGGAGAGCTTTTTATACCCTAATTTTTTTTTTTTTGCATAACGTGCTGTATGTAAAATGTTTTCTGTTGGCATTTTAAAATTTCTATTATAGCACATCAATGCTTTTATGTCCACAGTTCCTGAAATAAAACCTTTTCCTCTACCCCAAATATGGTTGCAAATGAGGAAAGAGCAGTAGAAACTACTGCTACTACTAAAATTTTCCAAATGGCCAAACAGTATTAGCTTTTGCTTTCTTTAAGAAAACTTCTCAACCAACTGTATTTTTGCAGACATCTGTCCGAGTTCCTGCCATTTATCTAAATAAACTGGAGTGAGTAGAATCATTGTATCACTCCTTTCAAAATCAACGGCGTTGTTATAAAAACAAGATCATTTCTATGTAGCATTAGAACTAAGAATCAAAGTATTATTTTAGATTGCGAGTTGGTCTAGTTTTATGTGTGCTAAAATTATAGCGAGCCCCTAAAAATATTGAAATACTATACTAGTCATACTGATTTTTTTCAATATGTAATAGAGGATTAGAAAGGTTATGCAAGCCAACTAGCTTGTAAATAGTTCTTAACAGCACTTCATATAACTTAGCACTTTAATATTTCCCATTTGTCAGTAGTACTACTGGTTTGAGAGGATAGATAGATACACATATGCATGTGCATATATATCCATATTTGTATCAAAAGAGATCTCTGTCAGTCTACAGAGATAAACTATACAAAATCCTTGCTCTCATGGATCTTGCATACTAGTTAGGAACGACGGACCCTAAACATATAAATGAATATTAAATAAATAAAAATAAAGAAGGTAATTTTAGATAATGAAAGATAATAAGAATAAAGTAAATGTAATAGATGAGTGTTGAAGAAGGGGGCAAATTTTTGATACGATGATTAAGAAAGACCTTTCTGAAAACCCAGATCATGTATGGTCTTATATGCCTGATGGGAGTTTGGCCTTTGTTCTTAGTGTTTATCAGAAGTCTTTGTAGAATTTTGACTTTATAAGTAGTGATATCTGCTCTAGGTTTTTCAAAGATCATTTTGGCTCTGGTATGGAGAATTATGTTTTGGAGGGAGTGATGGAAGCAGGGAGTCTGTTAGGAGGTATAGTTCAGGAGCCCAGGTGAGAGTTCATGGTGGTTTGGACGAGGGTGGTAGCGGTTGTATTAATTATCCATTGATGTGTAACAAATTACCATGAAACTTAGTGGCTGAAAACAACAAACATTCATTTTCTCGCTATTTCCAAGGGTTAGGAATCCAGGAGCAGCTTAGCTGGGTGGTTCTGGCTTAGGCTCTCTCATGAGCTTTCAGTCCAGCTATCAGCCAGGGCTATATCATCTGAACCTTGACTTGGGCTTGAGGGTCCACTTCCAAGATGGCTCACTCATGTGGCTGGTGATTAGTTCTGGCCTTTGTCTGGAACTTGGCCTCTTATCCTCCAGGGCTGCTCTTCTCTATGTGGCCTCTTCAGCAGAATAGCCTGGACTGTTTTACATGGCTCAGGCAAATATTTCTTAGCTGTAATACTAAAACCGTAATTTATAACGGAAAAAAATTAATAAATTGAACTCCATCAAAGTTTAAAACTTCTGTTCTATGAAAGACACTATTAGAGAATGAAAAGACAAGATGCAGCCTGGGAGAAAATATTTGCAATTCATACATCTGGCAAAGAATTTGTATCCTAAACTCAATAATAAGAAAACAAACAACCCAATGAAAAAATGGGCCATATTTCGAACAGGCACTTGATTAAAGAAGACACACAGTTGGAAAAGAAGTACACGAAAAATGTTCAACACCATTAGTCTTTAGGGAAATGCAGATTAAAGCTGTACTGAGCCACCACTACATACTTATTAGAAGGGCTAATTAAAAAAAAAAAAAAAAAACCTGACAGCACCAAATGCTGAAGATGCAGAAGCAACTAGAACTCTCACGTGTTTCTGGTGAGGAAACACTGGAAAATATTTTTGTTTGGCAATTTTTTATAAAATTAAACATACACTTATCATATAATCTAGTATTCCCACTCCAAGGAATTTATCAAAGAGAAATGAAAAATTATGATCACATAAAAATTTGCATGTAAATATTGTACTTACTTGAACCTCAAGTTTAATCTTGAATAGGAATGGTGGGAGTGGACATCTTTGCCTTGTTTTTGAACTTAAGGGAAAAACATTCAATCTTGCAGCATTAAGTAGAAAGTTAGCTGTAGGTTTTTGTAGATGCTTTTTATCAGGCTAAGGAAACACCCATCTAGTTCTACTTTGCTGAAAGGAATAGATGTTGAATTTTGTCAAATGCTTTTTATACAAAAAACTATCGAGATGACCATAGGATTTTCCTTTTTTAATGTGCTGATCTGGTGAACTATGTTGATTGATTTTTAAATGTTGAATCAGCCTTGTATTTCTGGCATAACCCCCACTTGGTCATTATGTATTATTCTTTTTGTATGTCTTTGGATTTGATCTACTTCTATGTTGTTGATTATTTTCATGGGGGGTATTGTTTAGTTTTCTTGTCTTGTCTTTGGCTTTGGTATCAGAGTAATGTTGGCTTTATAAAATGAGTTGGGAAGTGTTCTCTCTTCTATTTTCTGGTAGAGTTTGTGCAGAATTGGTATTTATTCCTTAAATGTTTGGTTGGATTTGCCATTTAAATGATCTGGGCCTGATTTTTCTTTTTTTTTTTTTTTGGTGAGGAAGACCAGCCCTGAGCTAACATCCGTTGCTAATCCTCCTCTTTTTGCTGAGGAAGACCGGCCCTGGGCTAACATCTGTGCCATCTTCCTCCACTTTATATGGGACGCCGCCACGGCATGGCTGACAGGCAGTGCGTCGGCGGGCGCCCGGGATCCGAACCAGCGAACCCCGGGCTGCCAAGCGCGGACTAAACCGCTGCGCCACCGGGCCGGCCCCCTGATTTTTCTTTTTGACATATTGTTTCGACAAGAATTTGGGGCTTGAGAATCAAGCAACGCCAGAATCATGTCTGACTCTGTTAATCCCTCCTTGTGAGACTTTGGGAAAGTTACTCAATCTTTGTGAGCCTCAGTTTCCTCATCTATAAAATAGGTGGTTGTGAAGATTTAATAATGATATACATCAGTTGTTCAATGTTATATTATACTACATTTACATATGTTAACTTACTCAAATTTTACTATTCTACCATACTATCATAATCTTTATTCTATAGATAAGAAAACTGCTGCAAAGGGAGATTAAATAACTTGCCCAGGGTTACTCTGGTAGCACACGATGGAGCCAGGGTTTGAATTGAGACTGTTTGGTTCTAGACTCTTTGCTTTTAAGCACTAAGCCGCGCTAACTATAGTAATACCTATTTTCCAGGATTGCTATGAGTATTAAATTAGGCAATTCATGTAAGCAGCTAAATTTGTGCTAGTTCAAGGTTGTTGTTTAGTAAATGGGTATTGTTATTAAAAAATGTGAATTATCATTATTTTGAAGTCCAACTATTCTGGGATATTTTCAACCTGAAAGACATTTTAGTATAGATAAATAATCAAATACTCTATTAAAGTTCATTGCAGTGAAATTCCATAAGCATTTGATGCAGTTTACAAAGTGATGCTGTGAACATCAAACCTTATTAGGAATAGCAACTTGAATTCTTGCCCTGGTTCAGCACTGTCTTTTTGTGTAATCCTGGTAATTAAATCTCTTGAAATGTTGATACATCTGTCAATGAGGATATGAAGAATATCTGTTCCTACCACTTTGTGTTGAGTGGTTTAAAAAATAGTAGTATCTGCAGGTGATTTGAAAAGTACAGCTAGTGCTAATATTAAATATAAATTTTGGTTTTTTAAATTAAAAATCAGAATCCTTTGTTGATGTATAAAATATTTTGAGATGATTCTGTACATCCTATTTACTGTGATTTAGTACGAACAGATGCCATTTAATTCCAGGTTTTCAGATCTTCAATGTGGTTATTCAGGCCTACCTTATTTTTAATTTTTTGGCCATATGAGGTTATGACTGCCAAATACCAAATGTTAGATTCATTCTACTAATTTGAAATCATGAAAGATAACCTAAAAGCTGGACTCACAAGTTCAATAAGCATTTGCCCTATGTTTCCCTCAGCAAGACTTATGTTAGTTTTTTAATGATAAACCTCATTATGTTAAAATACATACCATAACAGCATATTATATGTATGCCATTAATTAAGGCTGGGAGTGGTGTAGAAGAGTGACACATGGAGCATTTTGACAAGACAGTAAAAAAAAGAAAAGCTTTCTGTTGTAAACTGTAATAGTTATTGTGCAGGATGTCAAGAGTTTAAGGAACAATGCTAATTCTGGAAAGTATAATAACGTTGCTTTGTTTTGTGAATTGCAGCTGACTTTGGCCTGGCAAAGCAAAAACAAGAAAATAGTAAACTCACGTCTGTTGTTGGAACAATCCTGTATTCCTGGTAAGGACAACTATTTTATGGCTCTCAAACATCATAATTAACTGGTTTGGGCTTTAATTTCTTTTTTTGGCTTGCAAAGGAAAGACAGTTTTAGAAAGAGAAACTTATTTAATGTTTTCCTCAATTTCCCCAGTAATGCACGTGTACAGAATTACACATTATTATGCGTGTTTGAAACAACAATAACAATGAATTGTCTTTTCTTTAAGGTAACTCTACCCCTCGTGAGGACTATTTTTATTACTTATGAATTGAATGATCCTTGGCACATAGTAGGTGTGCAATAGTTGTTGAATGAATCTATGAATGAACTAGTAGCCTTTCTACCCAACGTGACACTAGTAACATTTTATTGCACCTATTGTGCATAAGACTCTTTTTCTCTCTTTCTGCCTATAAACACTCAAGGGAAGAGGAAGGGGTTTTATGTCCTAATACTTATCCCAGCACCTGGGAAATAGTAGGTGCTAAATAAATTTTATTGCATAAATGAATAAATGATGACATATACACTTAGACATATGTTTCCAAAGTTGGTTGCTTCTTGGGTAAAATGAGTGTTTATATTTTGATGAAGTGAGACACTTGTAACTTCTTTAGCGTGCTTGGAGGGTTTCTTTTGCAATCCATTAATTATCTTGAAGTGAGGATCTTCTTTTGCTGATCACATATCATTTGTCTAAATCTGTTGAAATTAGCAAACAGATGTGGTAGTCAGTAGACATAGCAGATTTCAGGGAAACATTCTGAAATCTCATCCTGCAGGTCAAGCAATCAAGACACTTCCATTTTCTTTCTTAATCTAGTCTATTGTTGTGCAATTGGGTCCTAGGGGTAGAATTCAGAATGAATCTTCTCAGGGAGGGAATTGTCTGTAAACAACAGCCTCATTTTAAAAGGCCCTTTCATACAGAAATGTTCTGTCCAAAACAGTGTTTTTGGAGGGTGAATTTTCATTTATTTTACTAGAAATTCCTTACATCTTTCTTTGTGAAACTAGTTTCATAAGAAGATGCAGAAATTGGTGGCCAGGCTAATACTGAACGTTGAAAACTGCAAGTTTATCTGTACACTTAAAATCTCTTAATAATAAGGCTGACCCACCCATTTCTTGCTGCTGGAAGAATAATTTCCTTTTGTTTCACTTTGCACTCTTTTTCAGAAATAGTGAAAGTTTAATCACAAAAGTGTTAAGTAATCATACATTCCTGAACAGATTTGATTGTCAATCAAAGTTACAGAACAAATAAAATACAAACTCAAACTTCACTTGTTCGTACTTGGTATAAACAGTGTTATTCCCAAGACCGTGAATTAAGTTTAGAATTGCTAATATGATATTAGCAACTTTTTTGTGTGTGTGGGAGGGTGGGGGCAGAGAATCTATAGAGTATGTAGGAAGAAATCTAAAATATGACAACTGTTTTGCTTTATTAGCCCAAAGAGGGGTTTACATTTTCCTTTAATTGTTAAGTTAGCAAAAGTTAGGAAAGCTGAATCCTAATATATTTAAGCTATTATTTCATTTAGGTATATCACGATTGTTTTAATAACATGTATAGTATGTCTTATTACCACTCATCTTTCTATCAAGCCCTTTGTTCTTTTAAATTGCTTTGTAAGAAATTCCTTTCTACTCCTTCTCCCATCTCCCCTCTCCCCTAGCTGTTAGATATGCCCCTTGTGTGTTGGGTTTTACTGTGAACTCAGGTTCATGAGCCATCTTTCTTCCTAGTTTTTGATGTCTTCAGCTGAGCATGGAGTTAAGAGAACTCAGACCTAAATTACGTTCCATTACTTTCTTACTTTGGGATTCTCCAGAAGCAGACCCTAAGACCAGGATTCAAGTGAAATAGTTTATTTGGGAGATCGTCTCAGGAAACACTGGTAGGGAGTTGAGAAATGAGACAGAGAAGGGAAAGCAGCCAGTATGGGGAACATTAATAATCAGATTCATAGAGTATTATCTGGGAAGTAGCATAAGAGATGTTTCAGAGTTGTCCTATATGCCAAATGAAAGGTTGGAGGGTTTTTTTTGTTTTTTTCCAATTTCAAGTGGGAACACTTGTCTTTGGCTGAGGGCTGCTCCTGGGGTGAACTCCCAGACACTTCTGGGCTGCTTGGAGTGGGCTGGGAGTAAACCCTCAGGCAGAGAGTCATGGGACGAGGCTTACAGTATCCTGCCAAGGACTCGCACTGGAAATGTCAGTAGGAGAGGACCTGGCCAGGGTCCTGACACTGTTGACTAAATAATCTCTAAAGTTTTCATTGTTTCAAATTTAAGATGTTTCCTAATATATCGTTTGACATGTCCAGTTCCTTTTGAATTTTCCATATCCCTATTTTGGGGTTTTTTCTGAGTTTGTGAATTGGCCAAAAATAAAACAGATATCTTTCACAGTCCCTGATCTGAGTCTCACAGCTTCATGCCTTTTCTTGAATTGTCCCTTTAGCCGTCCCCAGGGTATTTTCCTCCACATTCTGTAATCTTTGTGTAATTCTTCTAAGCTTCTCTGAGCCCGTTAATGTGGAACTGGGATGCCTGCTTCTGCCCTCCAGGGTCCCCAGAGTTTGGTGGGTTTGATGTTTCCATGTCATTTTGGTCTTTCCTTTTGCCTTTGTCTCCTCAGATATTAACTTATTTAATAGAAGAAAGTTCTCTTTATCAACTCTTGTAGGAAGTGCCCCAGAGCATTCTTTAATCTGAATCTCAGCTGCTAGATAAGTGGTTTGTGGGCACATCGCTGGGCTGATTGTACTAGAACAGAAGGTCAATAAAAGTTCCTTTTCTTCATCTGATTTGATTCATTATTAGGCGGGTCTTTGTTATCCTTCTCAAGGAAAACAATCTCCAAATATGGTCCTTGGTTCCATTTTTTTTTTAATCTCTATGTCTTATTTCAATTCCAGAGTCCAAAACTGCACACCATCTTCAACTGCATTTTCAGAGCAGGTTTTAGAGTTTGAAGCTTTGAGAAACATTTAAGGCTAGTTCTAGTTCTTCACGGAACATATATTGGGGATTTCTGGATAATAAGAAAGTACGATCTAATAAAAATGGAAAATTTTGTCCAATTCTGAAATGCTAATTCTTTGAGACCTTATTGCTTAGTGTAATCTCATTCATGCTATGACATTAGATAATTAAAAGAAAAGCTGGTGAAGTTTTCATTGGATGAATCAAAATAAACCTGTAGGTCAACCTGGACAAGCAGAGGCAAAGTAAAGGGTACCCAACTATTGACTGTATGTACCTCTTAAATTCTTAAGAAAGCTATGATATACTTAGAACTCTGAAACTCTTAAGTGGCTCAAAACACTTTGGTAGCTTCTAATTGGTAACAATGTAAAGACCAAGTCCTCGATATGGCTGCAAGCATACAACCCTGCATGGTTTGGCTTCTGTCAAGTCATCTAGCTTCACCTCAATCCAGACTTTACTCTAGCAATTCCTAGCTGTTCCATCTGTGCTCCCTCTGACCACAGGGCTTTTGCACATGTGCATCCCTTTTTCTGGAATACTCTTTTCCACCTGTCATCTGTCTAACTCCTACTCATCCTTCACCTCTCAGCTGGAATGTAGCCTCCTCAGGCGAACACCCCTAGATAGAGGGCACGTTTCCCCTGGTCTACACCCTCTATGCCCTTTTCCTTCACAAGGTTGAGTTTTTCATTTATTTCGTGGTAGGCCATGTTGGTTTTCTTCACCACTATCTCCAGCACTCAGCCCAGAGTCTGGTATCGCCTAGGCTCACAAGAACTATTTACTATATGAGTGATTCAATACTTGCATGATTATGAACAATACCTGAAATAATGTCCTATAAAGAAAATGGCTCCTTTCTACTGTAACAAAGTTTGCATCCCCTATCACTCTCCCCTTTGGTGTTTCTTCAGATCTCTAAAATGCCCCTTCGTGGAGTGCTCTCCTTCCAGATTGCTGCAGAGTTTACTTGCTTACTTGCTCTGGTCTCTGCCTAAATGTTGCTTCTGTAGAGAGGTTTTCCTGATCACCTGCCCCAAAGAGCACCCTCCTTCAGACTCGATCCTTTTATCTTGCTTTGTTTCTTCATAGCACTTGCTTTTATCCAACATTATGTTGTTTTTAATTGGTTTATCATGTGTCTCTCCCACTAAAACATAGACTCCATAAGAGGAGGGCTGTTGTCGGTTTTGTTCACTGTTGTTTCCCCAAGACCTACAGGAGCAGACAGCCAGAATCCTAATAAATATTTTGAACTAGTAACATGAAAATAAGTCATTCTGGTTTTTTTGTTTGTCTGAAAACGTCTTTTTAAAACTGTATCAAGGAGCAAATGGGAATAATTGACAAATATAATTGTATATATTTAAAGTGTACAAGGTGATGATTTGATAGATATATACATTGTGGGATGACTACCCAGATCAGGATAATTAACACATCCATCACCTCATGTAGTTAACTCTTTTTTGTTGTTGTGAGACTGTTTTAAGATCTTCTCTCAGCAACTTTTAAGTATACAATACTATATTATTAACTGTAGTCACCATGCTGTACATTAGGTTCTCAGAACTTATTCTTCTTATAGCTGAAATTTTGTACTCTGACCAACGTCTCCCCATTTCCCCACCCCCTAGCCCCTGGCAACCACCATTCTACTCTCTGTTTCTATGATATCGGCTTTTTTTTCATCTTTCTCTGTCTGGTTTATTTCACTTCTCTGTGCCTCAGTTTCCTCATCTGTAATCTGGGGATATTAATAGTGCTCACCTCCTAGGATTGTTGTGAGATTAAATGAGGTGATGTATGTCAAGTACATGGAACAGTACCTGGCCAGTACATGATAAGCACTCACTGGATAATAGTGATTGTTATTGGCTATTAGTCTAAAGTTTGAAAGGACAGTGCTTATTTGAATATATAAATTGTATTGTATCTAAGAATCAGATTCATTTCTTAATAATCACAATAGAGAAGAATTACTTATGCTGTGTTTATTTATAGCTCCTTCTTCCTCCCTGTCTCTATATTTGCTCCCTGGATGGCTGTTTTGGTTATAGTAGGGACTAGGATTTTTCTAGCAGCCAGGCCTAAGCAGCTGAGGAGTATGCAAGGGAAGGAAGATACTCAGCATGCTAAGATGGGGAACCTATAGGAACAGAACTTCACCTAGTGGTGCCGTGAGCAGGTGGGATGGGAGGATGCTTTCACCTGTAATTGCTTCTATTTATGGCTTCTCTGTGGCCCAGCAGGATAAGATTTACCTAAATAATATCATCCCTCTTTTCCCCCAGCCCCCTGAGGCTCTATAAACACACACATACACAAAGAATTGTTGTATTACATCATCAGCTTAGGTGAGGTATGAGGGGATTTTGAGTGAACTCAGGATTTAATTATACAAATTGAACTCTAAATCCATCTTAAAGACTCAATGGAATAGATCCCATGGTCTCATGAATTTAAATAGAAGCTGCTAAATAGAAACTACTAGAGAGCATATATTAATGATGTTCCATCCCGTAGTTATGTTGCTAACCACATATTTTTACTTATCAAACACTTAGAGTTTACTAAGTGGCAGGCACTGTTCTAAGTGCTCTATAAATATTAAGCCATTTAATCCTCCAACCGATGGGTGTGGCTATCTTAAGTATTTATTAGGGAGGTTAAGTGATCTTGGCTGCTAGGAAGTGGAGGAGCTGGGATTCAAATCCAGACCTGACTCCAGGACTGTGTGTTTTTAACCACTCTGCTATGCTGCCTGCTAATTGAATAGTAAATCACCGGTTTACTATTATGTGATTGAACTTATGTGTCAAGAATTAGAAATATTGCTCTGTGGTTGGTGTCTGCTTCAGGGATATTGTGATTTGTTCTTTAGAATGCATACGTTCCAGGTAGTCTGCATTATACATTTATTATTTATCAAGTTTTACTTTCATTCAACTAAAAAATCTTCTTTTAAATTTTTCCTAAATGTCATAGTTGTTTTCTCATTATTCAACACCTTTTAAAAATTTTAGATAAGTTTTAAATACTGATGGCAGACTTAATCATGTCCAGAGACACTTTCTGAATTCAAAATGAAAAGTTAGTTTCTAGACAAGAAAAAAAATTCCAAGCTAACAACACGTATAGTTTCACATAATTTTGATGTGGTAGTGTCTTTGAATCTACGAACACCACCAAAACTGTATGAATGGGAAAAAAAGCACCTTGGAGTATATAGTTAGGATATGGCTAGTTTTCATTTTGTGTGCCTCTGGGAATGTTAAACACTTGGATTAGCTGAGATTAAAAGTCTGAATGTAGGTGTATAATGCCACGTACATTATGGATTTTTAGAGTCTGATTTGTTCTGAACTCCCCACTAGCACAAAAAGAAAGAAAAAGAGCTCCCTAATGACTGAGTTGGCCAGCGGAGGCCCTCGCTTCTTTTAATTGACTGGTAATTCCAAATCACTTATCTTCAGTTTCTGTGTCTTGTTTCCTTACCCTTTTAGTTTTTTTTCTTTTTAACAAGTAAATATGGGTCTGTAAACAATGGATTTCTTTCTCCATATTTATTCAAGTTATTTGTCTGGTTTGTCATTTAAAATATTTGATATCCAAGTCATTATGTGGAATATTCCACATTTCCTACTGGAAGGAGGTGTCAGAGGGAATACAGAATGGTCAGATGTCTTACTTTAACACGTTTTTCTGAGGCGGGTGGTTTGGGCAAAAGAAATGTCCTTTTGTACTTAACACAAACTAATTTATTGAATAGTTAAGAAATTAGAAGAATTATTTGATGATGGGGATATGTATATTTTGGTTGTCTATTGTAATAGAAAAAAATCATCCTGAAATTTAATTGCTTAACAATGGTTTGTGTGGGTTTGCTAGGCAGTTCCTCTGTTGGTTCCCCCAGGCTCACTCATGTGGATGCCTTCAGCTGAATTATTGGCTCAGCTGGAAGGTCCAGGATGGCCTCATCTATCTGTCAGTGGGTGTTGACTCTTGGCTAGGGCTCCCCGGATCTCTCCCAGGTAGCCATTTGTTTACATGACTGTGTTGGAGCAGCATTCCAAGAGGGCAAAAGTGGAAGCTGCAAGGTCTCTTAAGGGCCAGCCTTGGACATCACTTAGCATCCCTCCTGCCACATTCTATTGGTCAAAACAAGTTCAGGCCAGTCCAAATTCAAAGGATGGGCCAAGAAGTACATTTGCTTTTAGATGGAAGGAGGTACATAAAATTTGTGGCCTTATCCAGTAAACCAAAATGTAGCACTGTAGTTCAATCAAAACTAAGCGTAATTCCCTAAATGACTCCAGGAGTTAAGAGCTATGATACAAAGAAATAGTCTATTTTAAACACTAACAATTGGCACTTCAGCCCCAAATCTCCTCAGAATGAAGTGTAGCAGTCTGGATCCAATCAGGAGATAGAAATGACACAGTGGGTGAAATGGGGGAACTTTAATAAAGAATGATTAACTATGATAAAAGAGTAGCTATAAGATGTAAGGAAACTCTGCATGGTGTGTTTGGGCTGAGGTAGAACACCCAAGGAAGGCCCGACTTGGAAGAGGTTAAGACCTCATTGCTGAAGGTGCGGTTCAGTCCACTGGCCAGCAGAGAAGTAGGCTGGATGGGCCAGGCTGGAGCTGGTCTGGAGCTGCTGGACAAGCAGGAAGCAACCCTCTGCAGTATGGCTGGAGAAGCAGGGGATCAGCACCCCATGGAGTGGGCATGTATGCTTACTAAGCTCAGAATGCATCCTGGAGAGGCAGGAGGCAGCTGGGTCCACTCTGCAGGGGCCGAGACACTGGCAGCAGCCATTACTGTGACCTACTCTGGGTGTGCTGACACATAGGCTGGCAGGCACCATATCAGGAGTATGGCTTCTACGAGGTAGGAGGCCTTTATGGTTTGAGGGCCACGGGGTTGGAGTGAGTCCAGGCACTGCACAAGCAGGAGGCCTTCAAAGGTGCAGGCTGTGCAGGGGCTCTGGTTTCTGGGTTGAGGGGTCTGCAGAAAGGTGATCAGCAGCCTGAGGCTGCAGGGTTGCAGAGGGATAGTGTTCTGGGCCTGTGGCTGGGACAGGCTCTACTGGATAGTCTCATGCCTATACTGCCTACCCCTGGCCCATGCCAGAAATTGCAGGAAACCTCTTCCTCCTGCAGTGTCCCTCTAGCACCATCTACAGAGAAAGCTTAACATGGTGCTCACTTTAAAGGAGAAATACTGAAAGGAATTCTGTTGCTTACTGAAAGGTGCATTAGGAGCCAGGAGGCGTTAAATTGACAATGGACACATTAAGTAACTCTGGGGTTTGGCGCAGCACATCCATGGGTGGGGCACCACCAGTAGAATAGGGCCCACCACTGCCGTGGCTTCCTCAGTGCCTTTGTTGCCTCCACACAATATGTGTTTTATTTCTCTGTGCCTCCAGTATTGGTCCGGCTCCAGACTGTCATTTGCGTTGTGAAAATGAAATCTTCCTTTGGTTCAATTCTGAATAGACTCAGCATATTTACGGGAGAGCAGGAGCTATGGTTTGGCTGGGCTGGGATTTGTGTTGGGATAGTGGGAGACCTGGAATTTTCCTCTCGGCATTATACAGCCACTCAGTATCTCTCAGCCTGACAGTCACTTAATGGAAGTGCTGTTTTTCAGAAGATCTGCAGAATGAACCAGAGAAAGGAAAGGGAAGAGAGACAAATATGTTCATCACTTTGCCTGTCCCTTCTGTAGATATCCCAGCACTTACTTGTCAGGAGCAGATGACTTAGTCCTTTCCTACAAGGAGAATTCAATTTAATTTGGGGAGATACACACACACCTAAATATCAATCAAGAGTAGAAGGATCGAGGATTAGACAACCACACGATGCTTGTATGAGTCTCCATCGGTGCACATAGAAAGTCTCCAGGAACAATACAGAAAGCTAGGGGTAGAACAGGGACCTCCCAGTGCTGCAGAACTCAAGGGAAAGGCCTGTGGGGTGCGGTGGGTGCTATGCTTTTCTGTACAACGATTGTGCCATATTCTACTTACCACATAAGGATTATACAGAGTGACTTATATTTTCCTCCCGTTCATACGTTGTGACAGTACTTGCTTGCAAGCAAGTCTGGATGACTGATAAAATGGTAACAGGTCAGAAGGGAAGAAGAGAAAAGATAACAGTGAGGAGGGTGAACAGAGAAAGGAAAGAGTGGGGGACGTCAGAGGATTTAAACAACTGGGAAATATGAAGGCCAAATTACCATATCAGAGGTAAAGGAATTAAAGAAACATTTTAGTTATTTTGCAGTGCTACATTCAATTTGTCTTGGGGTATAATGAATGTTACCCCAAATGACCTTACCAATCATATATCCCTTTACATCAATTTATTTCATAACTTATTTGGCTAATATTAATACTCTACACTATTATTAATTTTTTAAACTTAATTTCAGTGATTAATTTTTAAATCTTGGCATTTCAGAATCCCATAACAATCCTAGGGGAGACAATAGCACAATGCCAATAAAAGAAAACCTTCTTTTGAAGTGCCAGAAATGGTTTTCTCTGAAATAGTAGGATAATAGTTACAAGTCTGATACTTTGAAATTCCAGCTGCCTTTTGGGGAAGGATTTTTAAAAAGAAACACACATGAAAACAAAACAATAAACTGTCAATCTGTGACAATATTATGGCCTATAATAAAATGTCAAAATAAAGATTTGAAAATGTGAACTATATGTAGCTTTGATACACATTGGCAATACTCAACCATTTCAAAACCTTCATTTTCACAGAAAGGGATGTTTCCAGGATCCACACATTTGGTGGTTATATTTTTGTATGTATATTAGCTAATTTCATCTTAGTGCTCTGGGATTTTAAGAAGGCCTTATCTATTCCCGATAAAGCATTTGCCTCTCAGACTACCCAGGTCCCCTCACCTTATTTCCTCTGAATTCATTTTCAATTTTTATAACAAAGCCTGCTTCTTCCATAAACTTAGTAAACAGTTCCCCAAACAGCAGCAGTAAGAGAAGTAATGAGCTGTCAATGGGTTTGCCTGCAGGGCTGTCCCTCCCCTTAGGAGCCAGTACGATGCAGTGCAGGCTCTAGAACTGGATTGCCTGGGTTTAATTCTGGCTCCACGCATTCCTGTTTGACTTTGGGCAAGAAAGTTAATTTTTCTGGGCCTCAATTTTCTTATCTGAAATGGGGGAGAGGGTAGTGATAATCATAGTTCCTACCTCGTAGGGTCGTTATGAGAATTAAAGAAGTAGGTAGATAGACAGATAGATGGATGGATGGACAGATAGGTAGGTAGGTAGACAGCAGTAGTATCTGGAGTATAGCAGGGATTCAGTGAACATGAGCTGTTACTCTGCTGGGAGCAACAGCCCCATTCTTTACGAAAACATTTCTTTTCTTCTACTCCACTGCAAATACTTGGTTTAGTAAGTTCCATTGCTTTAGAGATCCTGCCTCCCTGGCCATATATGGTCTGCCCAGACTTGGCACATGTCCCAAGCTAGGCCAGTCCTAGCACTCACATCCCTGTTGGCAAAAATGATAGGAGCAGGAGTGTTTCCTTGATTCAAGCTGACCCAATTAAAATTCTTTCCTGAGAATGTGTTTAGCTGGGACTCAGTAAAGAGATGAGGCTGGGAGTTGAAAGGCCCAGAAATGTTTGGTGGCCATGTTTATAGCCATGAAAGAAGTCAGTCTGAGAGAATGAGGCCAACACTTGGAGAGAATAAGACAGAGAGTTCTGGCAATGTCCAGCCCCTAGATTGCATTTTCCCCAAGACCCAGCTGCGACTTTGCTCCTCCTGCACTCACAGAAGCCTGTCAATCAATTCCTCTGTTTGCTCATCCTTGCTGGGTTTCTTTCTCTTGTCTCTTAGGTTGGGTTGCCCCAAAAGCACACCCTGAAACAATGATTCAAGTGCAAGTGGTTTATTCTGAAGGGAATCCAAGGAAACAGGGGTAGGGGAGTGGGGAGGTGAGATGGGGAAGGGAAGGCAGGAAACAAACAAAGAATTTCCTGAGGCAAGTTACCCCTGTGGGCTCCAGGGGCTCAAACCTGCGGGAGCCGGTTTAAATGCATAATGCAATGATCCCACCCAAAAGGAGAGCGTAGGGTGATTATACACCAGCTCTTACCCGTCACTGGGGTACAGGAATTCACTGACACTTAGGCCTGTCATATGCAGGCAGAGAAGGCCCAAGGGGTTAAAGAAAATCCTCAGACAAATGTGCAAATGGTTGGAATTCAGGCCAGTGTGCTCTGAAGACATGAGGATGAGAGGATTGCGGGCAGGACACCTATAGCATCTGCTTCAGCTTACCAGGGGAAAAGCTCTGACTGGTGCATTAGAGATATGCTTACAGCCTCAAAGTCTGTGCAAGCCAGGCAGAAGTTGTACGTCTGATCCTCTTCTGTTCTCTGCACAAGTCTAAATTTCTCTCAAGTTCTTCTGGATATGTTCTTCTCTGTTAATAGTTGGAAGTCATTAAAGAAGTCCCTGACAACTGTTTGTAGATTTTCCTCATAGTTAGATGGAGTTGACAAATTTTTTTTCATAATCTCACCCGAAGAGACTTTCTGCCTCCCTGTAGTTCTGGGCTGCCACTGCCTGCACTGACTTTGCAAATAAGATAGCAATACGAGGCTGATAACGTACTGATCATTTAAAGATAGTTGTGGTAGTAATAACTGCAAATCAGAAGCAGATAGATCTACTAGCTTGTATTAAAGACTGTCAAAAGTTTACTGGGAAGTTACCTGACTGCTTTTTGAAAAATCAGTCTTTTGTTAAGGAGCAAGACTACACATTTTTATATGACTTTATAATTAGAGAGAGGCATTTGTATAATTATATACTATAATTGAGAGACTGTATTATCCTTCTTTGTGAAATCACCATAATTACTTTATTTAGTTAATATACTTGAATTTTAAAAGCTGGTGATATTTGGCTTGAATAAAAAATACAAAATGTGTGATGTCAACCTATATGCCAGCTATTTTTTTAAAAATACCATTAAAGACAAGCAACGGCAGTTGATGTAAAATGAGAAATTTCGAGGCTGTTGGATCTGGATTTAATTTGTGTTTGTGACTTAAAGTAGGCAGTGCTTGATAATCATTTGATGGCTGGAGTGTAATCACTGGGTGGACGTAATCCATTTGTTTAATTGCTCAGACTCTGCACTGTATTTACAGTTAACTGGTTCTCATTACAGTCCTCTGAATACAGACCATAAAGCAGTAGGGTTAGAGAAACCTGAAAAAAGAACATTTAATCCATGTCCTTTCTTGAAGCCAAGACGTAAGAAGTGCTTATCTGTTTAATTTTTCACCATTTTCATAGCAAGTTAAGGGGAAAAAAGTCTCCAGGGAAGGTGATTTATAAATTCTTTTCATTGTTTTGGGCCTATGACAATTTCTATAGTCAGAAAGCCAAAAAACCAAGTGTTCTTATGTCTAATTGAAGTTAGACTTGAACTTCTTTTTGGATTTTGGTCACTGTTCAAAGCAGCTGGCTACTACTCACCATTTAATAATTCCTCGTATAGTGAAAGATTCTTTTAAGTCTTTTCTTCTCAATTTCTGTACTCTTTCTTCATAGTTCTAACCCTTTAGTTCAGACTTCTAGATAATCCACAAAAAATCTGCTCATACAAAACTTTCCAATGTCTTAGGAAAGTCATATGAATTCATCTGATGAACAGGAACCTAAGTTCCTTTTTAAAAGTGCAATTTCAGTGGTGCATTTTTAGCTCAAATATATATTTTTTCTCCACATAAGAGCTGATATACTTCAGAACTGATGAAGCAAATTAAAATTCTAAATGTTCCCAAAAGATTTTCCAATCTGCCTTCTCTTCCCTTCCTCCTTCCCCACGATTACCCTCACTACCAATCCTGGAACTTCCCTACTCAACTGGGCTTCAGGCAATTTGGAATGAATTTGATTGAAAGCAAATTGGTTTTGGTTATCAAAATATGTAATTACTACAAATGAATATTCTCATCACTGATTTTTAAAATCTATTGTTAATTTTCAGAAAATCTTACATTGTTTTTGGACACATAAATATTTTTACTTATTAATTTTTTATTTTTTTCCTGTGTGTATTTGATATTTTATTACATAGTTCATTTTCAGCTACTGTGGCTATTGTACAGTGAAATGGGGGGCAGGTCAGGTTGGTTAGGTAAATAATGGTAAGTGCTATTATAGTAATGTATTTGTTGACCTAGAAAAATATCCACAATATATTAAGTAAAAAGATACGTTACCAATAGTATATATATTATGATCCTATTAAAAACAGAAATATCTGAAAATGTTGCCAAATCTGGCAGGTGTCATGAATTAAAAGTGAAGTAGAAATTAAAGGATGAGAAATAGGGATAAACAAAACAAACAACAACAAAACCCCCAAATCCTGAAAAAGTTCAAAACTTGTTGATTAAGGTTTCTTCTATTGTTTCTTTATTACAAATGCAGTATATTCTCATTGCCGAAAATAAAGAAAAATTCCCATTAAGAGCACTTATAATCCTATCAACCCAGAGAGGGGAAAAAACTCACAGAAAATGATTTGGTGTCCCAATTTCAAATCCTTCCCTATGCAAACACACACACACACACACACACACACACACACAAACACACTAGTGTTAATGAATGCTTTTCTGTATCTTCAGTTTTAATATCTGAATTGTATTCTACTATCTAGATAAATCATAATTTATTCATCCAGTCTCCTTTTTTATGACATTCAAATTATTTCCAGCTTTTCCTTAATTCATATAACACAGGGCGTGTAAAATTGGCTAAAAATCAATTAGAAGTAAGAAGTCAAAAAAGTTTTTTTAATAGCAAAATGGTTATCAATATGTGGAAAATCCAATGACATGGAATATTCATTGGTGATCAGTGTCTCATTTTCTCAAAGAAATTTTCATTTTCACCAGAATTTCTTCTTAACCATTAAAATGTGAATAGCTAGAGAGAAGTTCTTATGCCTTTATATGTATCAGCGTCAGAGTTTAAGCTAGATCAACCTTAACTTGAATGCTTTTTGACCAAGTAGTTTTTAACTAGATTGTCTGCTGTGCTGTTGACATTCAAGAGTGTCCAAGGGCCATTGACAGAGTAGCCATGCTTGTGGCTCTTCCCTGATTAACAGGGCCCTTCCTCCTAATCTGTTCTTATACAATTAACAAAAGATGTTCATTATTCTTTGTTTATGCTCTGGCCATGTGAGTAAAATTATGTTTCCTTGGTTATGGCTATCACTTATCTAGTGATATATATCTTCAAGTTTTGTACTAATGAATTAATGGCAAATCATATATGTTTTGATGGAACCAAGTGTTTATCTCAAACCCCCTCTGCTGCTACATCGATGGAGAATAGCAGAGCAAGCCTGGTAAAGGACACAAGTAGTTGATGGGGCTGCAAGAGATTAATGAAATGGGAAGTCAATGTGTGCAGAGGCCTTGTGAGGAGGAGGTGTTTGACTATGAGTAGGGTTTGGATTAATGGAGGGAGGGCTTTCAACTTCAACCTTTACACTGAGGACCTTGTTCCCTACTTCACTGAGAAACTACGAGCTCTCAGAAGAGAAATTCCACAGGCTCTGCTTTCATGTCTTCCCACCCACCCGTACCTGCCTCCCTGTAATGGCCCTGCTGTCCTGTAACTCTGCTTCCACAATCCTAGAGAAGCCACCTCCTCCTGCATCTCCATTTCCTCCAGGGCATCTCTCCAGCCATTCTCCCCATCTCAATTCTGCATCATTAATTTCTCCACCTCCACTGGCTCATTCCTATCAATTTACTAGCATACTGTTGTTTTTCCCATCTTAAAAAAAAACAAGCAAATAACACAAACTCTTATTCTTCTCTTTCTCGTCCAGCTACTGACCCATTTTTCTCTGTTTTTTTTATAGCAAAACTCTCTAAAAGAGAGGACTTGGCATATGGCAGGTGTTCAGTAAATACTTGTTCAGTGAATGAATGAATGAAAGCACTTGAGGGAGGAAGACTTTTGTGATAATCCAGGTGTGGACTGATTTCGACCTGCTGTTAACGGGAATAAAAAAGAAAGGGGATGTGGGGGAAGGGGGCATTTGGGAAATCCCCATACCTTCCTCTCAATTTTGTTGTAAACCTAAAACTGCTCTAAAAAAAGTCTTAGAAAAAGGAGAGGAGGTAGGATATAAACTCCAAGGGAAAAATTTAAAAGCCTGAGTGGCTTATTGTGTGTATATGTAACATAGAAGAGGAGATAGCCCGTAATTCTAGGTGTCTATGTTTACTAGTAAGATTAATTGGTAGTGTGATGGATGGATACACTTGGTAGAAGTGATTTGTTTTCTTCAAGTATTTTCATTTCCATTTTTTCATGTGTCTTTTCTTCTAAGAGTAAAAACCCTATCATCTTAATATTACAGATACTTGTTGGCCAGGTAATGTTCTCTTCTATGATTTCTAACTAATGATTGGTGAATAACATTGAGCCCAATTGGAATTTGCTTCTGTTCACTTTGAGTTTTAATTACTCTGTGGAGTTGGCTGAGGACTAGAAAGAGGTGACCCAGAAAGCATTAACAGCATTTAGCCCACTTTGCCTAGGGCATCCCAAGTTGTTACTGTGACCCCAGCATCAGCCGTTAGGTCAACTCATGAAATAGTTAGTGCTCACCCCCAGGTGCAGACTGCCTGGACACAAGATATACTTGACAAGAATTCCCTCAATGGGTAGATTGTTCCCCTACTCCTCCTTTCTCTTTCTGTCCTTCTTTGTTATTTGGAGCTGTATTTTATTTGGTTGGGGACAATTTCTCAAACAGATATAGAGTGGACATTTGTCATATTTTCTGGCTGTCCAGATGACCTTATGAACACAACTCCTATATTTGGGGAATTTCCCACTTTATGAATACCCTCTTCTTAAGCAAATCAGCAGAAAAGTGTGTTTTCGCAACCTCCCTTGCAGGTGTAGCATACCATGTGTTTAGACTCCATCATTCAGATAACCTTCAGCAAGACTTGGATTTGCAAGTGAGAAATGGGAGAGAGCATGTGTTGGACAGAGTCCATTTGGGAGGAGGACAAAGTTGGTGGTCGTGGAAGATGGTGGTGTTGGCGTCCTGGTGTCTATTGTCCAGTGTCAAAGGTGCAAGCTGTCCCAGGGGCATTGTTCCTCACTGTACAGCCCCCAGGCTTGACTCTTGGGTCTCTCAGAGACTCTTTAAGCCTCCTAACAGCCTTTAATAAGTGCCTTTTCTGCATAAATGAGCTTTATACCTCTGTTGCACAAGGTGCAGTAGTAATGGTTTTTAATGAGCACAATAAGGATTAAAGGAAAGAGGCACATTAGGAAACACACATTCTCCAATTCCCTCTTCCCCCACCAGCATGGTAGAGGAATGCACAAATGGTGATGGATCTATGTATTATTAACAGTAACAAGTAACATTTTCTGAGCACTAACTATTTCAGGCATTGTCTCGTATAATACTTTCAGTGGTCCTATGAGAAGGACCATCATTATCTCTACTTTTAGATGGGAAAAATGATATTTAAACGACTTGCTATCTTAGCCTGGGTTCCATAGAAAATGGAACTTAAATGTTGGGTCTTTATTGAGGATGGGAGGTGGAAATCCCAGGGCTTTGGGAGTAAGGGAAAATGAGAAAGAAGGATGGGAAGGAAGGACGGTAAATATTATGTGCTGTGTTACCAATGTGGCCACAGCTTCACCAGGAAACCACCTGTTACTTGGTCATCGGGGATGTCTCTGGACAGTTCTTAAGGAATTTTTGCATTAGAAGGGTCCATTGGGGGCAAGAAGGGAGAAGAATTCCTCTCCTGTCTCTCAGTGGTCAAAGGTTTTCCATAGGTCTTAACTTCCCTATACTTCTGGGTTGTGTTACTTAACTCCACTGGAAGTGTTGTGAGGGCAGGGGTGAGCAACCAGAATCTTCCATAGAGCAGTTGGCCGAGGCCTGGGTGCAGAAGCTGCTGTAGCCCTCACCGAGGCTGCCATGAGGGAATCCATGATGGAGGCCGGTCCTCACTCTAGAGAGCCAGATAGCTGTCAGTGCTAGGAAATGGAGCTCTTCCGGTGGGAAAGGACAGATCTGGGAATGGGCATACTTGTAGACACATCACTCCAATCTCTACCTCCATCATCATATTGCATTTTGCGTGTGTCTCTGTATTCTCTTCTTATAAGGATACCAGTCATATTGAATTAAGGACTATCCTAATTGAGTATGGCCTCATCTTAACTTGATTACATCTGCAAAGACCCTATTTCCAAATAAGGCCACATTTACAGGTACCGGAAGTTAGGACTTCAACATATCTTTTTGGGGGCACAGTTCAACCCACAGCAGCATCTAAGTGATTAGGGAAGTCATAGGGAAGGATTTGCAAAGAAGAGGAAGTGATTACTTCAGTTTTGAGTATGTTGAGCTTGAGTTGCTTTTGAGGCAGTCAGGCTGTCATGTCCAATAAGTAACCCAAATATATTCTGGGAGCCTCAGGAGAGATTTCCTGGTGAGGAGGCACAGTCGTCAGCATCTGGGTGGTACTGGCTGTGAAACAGACAAGTACTGAGCAAGACCTGGAGGAGCTACAACAGTTAAGGGATAGACACAGAGAGAGGAAGCCTTGGGGGTGACTTGGAAGGAGTAGACAGAGAGAAAGTAGAGGAAAGCCAAGAGAAAATAGGGTCAGACAAGACATGAGAAAGTTTGTGAGGTGGAGCACAGTACTTTTCCAAGGTCAACAGCATCCAGTACTACAGAAAGGCCAAGTACTGAGACCTGTCATTTTCATAGGGTGATTTCATGACTCAGTGGAAAGTGCTGAAGAATATCTCTTGGATTTGCAGGTAGGCAATGATTATCAAGAGTGGTTTCAGGGAAGTGGTAAGGGTTGAGGCAAGACTGCAGGGGCTGGTGGTAACAAGCAATGGTAGGTAGAACATTGGCACCAGCCAGTAGAGAAAACTGCTGTGAAAGAATGGGAGAGTGGGGTGGTGATTAGAAATCAGGAGACCTGAGGATGTTTGTGTTCAGAGGGGAAAGAGCCATTAATGGAGAGAGAAGTTAAAGGTGTGAGAGAGGGCATAATCCATGCAGCAAGCAAGAACTCAGGACTCCTACTTCAGACAAAGAGCCTTTGTTTTGACCTCTGCTATATGTTGGGCTTTTGCACATTATTTAATATGGAGAGAGTTCTAGAAAAATCTTTGAAAGGTATTGGATTAGATGTTTCAGCTCTAAAAAAACCTATTAATCCTTAGATATAGCTCTACACAGAGTAATTTACAGTAATAGCTTGAATAAACACATTCAGATAATCCTGGTTTATTTAAGGTTGTGTTTTCAAAGGACCTTAATCAACAGGAATAACTATTATAGTTATTATTATGGCTGTAATTATTTGCATTTCAGTTCCTGACTGGCACTTATAATTTGGATATGTGTAAATTCCAGCTTCTAAATTTTGGCTGCATTAAAAAAAAAAAAAAAACATTTCTCAGCCCTGAACTATTAAAGATACCAGTGCAGATTTTTATACCAAAATGAAATTTTAATGCTAGTTCTTTTTAAAAATTATTTATTTTTTTTGCTGAGGAAGATTCATCCTGAGCAAACATCTGTGCCAATCTTCTTCTATTTTGTATGTGGGTCACCACCACAGCATGGCTGCTGATGAGTGGTATAGATCCATGCCCAGGAACCAAATCTGGACTGCCGAAGCGGAGCACACCAAACTTAACCACTAGGCCAGGGGGCCGGCCCCAATACTGGTTCATTTTTTAAAGCTCTCTGCTTAAATAAATTTATGGTAGTGTTACATTTTTTAAAAACACATGTATTGTTTGTTATCATTATAAAAGAAATTTCTGTTGCTAGGAAGAATTTGAAACATAGGTAATTGAATCAATAAAGAAATTAGAATCATATGTAATTCCACCACCTAGTGCTAACAATTGTCTCAATATTTTTAATTCTTTTTTATTATGAAATATTTCATAAGTTACCAAGTGTCCATTTGTGCACACTAGGTTTTAATACATTTATTACATTTACTTAAGAAAATTTTTTTTAAAAGAAACAATGTTATGGATTCAGTTGAAGGCCCCTCCCCATTCTGTTTCCCCTTTCTCCCCAGAAGTAACCACTATCCTGAGGTTGGAGTATATTCTTCCTGTCTATGTTTTTGTACATTTACAATGTGTGGAACTGTTCATTAACAGTATACAGAAATGCTGCCAGGAGCTGAAAGCCCTGCCTCAGCCTAGGCCCCTCATAAGATGGTCTCAGCCAAGGCTCCGGGAAAGTGCCTCAGCTAAGGCCTCTGATAAGGAGGCCTCTGAATGGAGATGCCTGGGCTAGGAATGCAGCTATGCATATGAACATGGCTGGTTGGGGTTGGGGAGCGGGTGCTGAGTTCTTGACTGCAACTCCCCCCAGGCAGTGTACCAAGTCTGGTGTGGAGAGGACAACTCTCCCCCTTGAGGTCTGCCAGGCAAAACCTTGTAGCTGCCTATGCTCAGGCCTGAAAGATCACACATAGGATTTTGGCCTGGTGCCATATTCCTCAATATGGTAACTCTATGTTTAATTTTTTGAGGAACTGCCAAACTGCCTTCCAAAATGGCTGTGCCATTGTACATTCCCACCAGCAATATATGAGGATTCTAATCTCTCCCTCTCTCTGCCAACACTTACTATTATTATCTGGCTTTTTGACTGTAGCCATCCTAGTGGATGTGGCTAGGCTCACTATCTCACTGTGACAGTACCTCACTGTGGTTTTGATTTGCGTTTCCTTGTGACTAATGGTGCTAAGTAACTTTTTTTTGCTCATTTTTAAGTTGGATTATTTGTGTTATTATTATTGAGTTGTAAGGGTTCTTAACTTATTCTGGTTCTTAACTTATCAGATATATAACTTGCAAATATTTTCACCCATTCTGTAGATTCATTTCTCACTTTCTTCATAATCTTCTTTGAGACACAAAAGTTTTTAATTTTGATGAAATCCAACTTATTGATTTGGTTGCTGTGCTTAAGTGTTATATCTAAGAAATCATTGCCTAATCCAAGGTCACAAAGACTTACATCTATATTTTCTCCTAGGAAGTTTTATTAATTCTTATGTTTGGGTCTATCATCCATTTAGAGTTAATTTTAGTACATAGTGTGAAGTAGGGTTTCAAGTTCATTCTTTTGCACGTGGATATCCAGGCGTCCCAGCACCATTTGTTGAAAAGACTATTCTTTCTCCATTGAATTGTCTTGGTATCATTGTTAAAAATCAATTGACCACAATATAGGGATTTATTTCTCAACTCTCAGTTCTATTTCATTAATCTATTTGCCTACTCTTATGCCCATCCCACATAGTCTTAATTACTGTAGCTTTGTAGAAAGTCTTGAAATCAGGAAGCATGAGTCCTCCAACTTTGTTCTTATTTTTCAAGATTGTTATGATTAGTCTGTGTCCCCTATGTTTCCATTTGAATTTTAGAATTAGCTTGTCAATTTCTGCAAAAAAACCCAGGAGTATCGAATCTGAAGATGAATTTCGCTAATGTTCCTTTTGTGATAGGCAGAAAAGTGATCCCCCATCCCCAAGATATCCACAATCCTTATATAATCCCTGGAACCTGTGAATACATTATGTTACATGATGAAGGGGAATTAAGATAGCAGATGGATTTGAGGTTGCTGAGTCCAATGTAACGACAGGGGCCTTTAAATATAGAAGAGGCAAGCAGAAGAGTATCAGAGTGATGCTGTGGCAAAGACTTGACTGGCTATTGCTGGCTTTGAAAATGGAAGGGGCCATAAGTCAAGGAATGTGGGCAGTCTCTACAAACTTGAAAAGGCAAGAAAAGGAAATGGATTTTCCCCTAGAGCTTTAGAAAAAAGGAAGTCCTACCAAACCTTTGATTTTAGTGCAGCAAGAACCATTTTAGTACCGTTCAGAACTGTAAGATAATAAATTTGTGTTTTACGCCACTAAGTTTGTTGTAATTTGTTACAGCAACAAAAGGAAACTCATCCAACTATCTCAACAATATTAAGTCTTCCAATCTTTGAACACAAGATGCCTTTCCATTTACTTAGGTCTTTTTTTCTTTCAATAATGTTTTGTAGTTTGCAGTGCACAAGTAGTGCACTTCTTTTGTTAAATTTATTCCTAAGTATTTTATTCTTTCTTGATGCTATTTTAAATGAAATTGTTTTCTTAATTTAATATTGGATTGTTCATTCCTGGTGTATAAAACTATAATTGGTTTTTGTATATTGATTTTATATCCTGAAACCTTGCTGAACTTGAATATTAGCTGTAATTGTTTTTGTGGATTTTTTAGAATTTTCTACATACAAGATCATGTTATGTGTGAATAGAAATAGTTTTTCTTCTTCTTTTTCATTATAAATGCCTTTTATTTCTTTTTCTTGCCTATTTGCCCTGACTACAAACTTCAGTACAATGTTGAATAGAAATGGTGAGAGCAATCTTGTCTTATTCCTAATCTTAGGAGACGTTAGGTAAATATAAATTAAAAACAAAATCTCCTGCCAACCTAGACAAACTCTCCACAAAAGTAGAAGAGAAAGAAAACAGTTTTATTATTGAATAAGCATTAAACCAGAATGTGATCCACATCACAGGCAATCTACTAAAGAGACAGAAAAATAGAAAGAAAGAAATGCAAAGATAAAAAGAAATTTTATCCTTTTATATGGACAAACAGATGCAACCCATTACATACATGTTCTCAAGATAAATGATAACTAGTCTTCAAGTAAGAGGACTTGACAGCACCATTTGTCACACATAGTTCATCCTAAATTCACCTGGTAATTTGAGTAGCCACCTGTGTTTGCTAATTATCTTTATCTAAAAAAACCCAAATTCCTCATATCTTTATGACAGGAGGTAGGTTTGTAACTGGGAGCCAGGTACAGCTGAAGTTAGGCTCCTACCCTCCCATGGAAACTGGGAGGTAGGGGTGCTGTCTTCCTCAATAATTACATTTCAAAGAGATGGCTCCCAGGTCCTTAAGATAGATTCCTGGCTTGTAAAACTGACAAGAGGCTTATTTAGATTTTAAAAAGATTTACATATATCTTAAAGGGGAAGAGAAAGGATTCACAATTATGAGTTTTCTAAAGTAAATGCACTAAGAAAAGTGGGGGGTGAGGGTATGGGAAAGTCTCCCTTTTGCATCAGGGAAAATTCAGTTTGTTTAGATTTGTATTATTTACCTTTATGGGGGGACACTTTCAGTCTTCTATCATCAGGTGTGATGTTGCTTGAGGATTGTGCCGATGCCTTTTATTAGATTGAGGAAGCTCCCTTCTACTCCTAGTCTGTTGAGTGCTTTTATCATGAAAGAGAGTTGGATTTTTGTCAAATGCTTTTTCTGCGTCTATTCAGGTGATTTCCTTCATCTGTTAATGTGGTGTATTACATTGATTGATTTTCATATTTTAATCAACCTTGCATTCCTGGGATAAATCCCACTTGGTCATGGTATATAATCCTTTTTATATGTTGCTAGATTCAGTTTGCTGGTATTTTGTTGAGGATTCTTCTGTCTATATTCATAAGGGATATTGGTCTGTAGTTTTCCTTTCTTGTCATGGCTTTGTCTGTCTTTGGTATCGTGGTAATACTGGCCTCATAGAATGTGTTACAAAGTGTTCCTTCCTCTTCTGTTTCTTGGAATAGTTTGTGAAGGATTGGTGTTAGTTCTTTAAACATTTTGTAGAATTCACCAGTGAAGTCATCTGGTCCAGGGCTTTTCTTCAAGGGAAGTATTTAAATTACTGATACAATCTCTTGTTATAGTTCTATTCAGATTTTCTTTTTCTTCTTCAGTCAGTTTTGGTAGTTTATGTATTTCTAGTAATTTGTCCATTTCATCTAGGTCATCTAATTTGGTAGCATACAATTGTTCATAGTATTCCCTTAAAATCCTTTTTACTTCTGTAAGGTTGATAGTAGTGCTCCCTCTTTCATTTCTGACTTTAGTAATTTGAGTCTTCTCTCTCTTTTTTTCTTAAGTCAATCTAGCTAAAGGTTTTCAATTTTGTTTCTTTTCAAAAGAACCAAATTTTGTTTTCATTGCTTTTCTCTATTATTTTTCTCTTCTCTATTTCATTTATTTCCTTGCTAATCTTTATTACTTCCTTCCTTCTCTTTGCTTTGGGTTCAGTTGCTCTTCTTTTTCTAGTTTCTTAAGGTGGAAGGTTAGGTAATATATTTAAGATCTTCTTTTTTAGTATAGGCATTTACAGATATAAATGCCCCTGTAAGCACTGCTTTAGGGATATCCCATAAGTTTTGCTATGTAGTGTTTTTATTTTCATTTCATCTCAGAGTATTTTGTAGTTACCCTTTTAATTACTTCTTTAACCCATTGGTTATTTGGGATTGTGTTGTTTAATTTTCACAGATTTATGAATTCCCTAAATTTCCTCCTGTTATTGATATCTAATTTCATTCCAGTGTGGTTGGAGAACATACTTTGTATGATTTCAATCCTTTTAAATTTGTTGATTTCTTTAGTTTTTATAAGTAGCATTCTTATTGTCTTTATTTTCTAAATCACTTGTTATTAAAATTTTATTCTCTCTCACTTGTAGGTAATTTATGAAATAGTTTTTTTATATTTCAAGTTTTTGCATTTTTATTTGTTCAAAGCTTATTTTTATTTGATTTTATTATGTCATAGAATACAACTTATACAATTACAGTTTTTCAGAATAAATTCTTTGTACCCTGATGATTCAGATAATCATTCACTTCAAAGTTATTGGACTAATACAATAATAATTATTTGCTTAAATTCTGTGATTTGGACAGCGCTTGGAGAGGATAGCTTATCTCTGCTCCATTCAGCATCTGCTGGGCAGCTCAGCTAGGGCTGGAGGAATCTCTTCCAAGGGTAATCAGTGCTGGCTATTGGCTGGGAGCTCACCTGGGACTATTGGCTGGATCCTTGATTTACTTCCATGTGTTCTCTTTATATGGCTAGATTGGGCTTTGTTTCCTCGAATATGATGGTTGGGATCTGAGAGGGAGTGTTGCAAGGATCAGAGTTCCAAAAATATAGCCTCCACGTACAAGCACTTACCAAGCATCTGTTAGCCTCAGACTTGCTAATGTCTCATTGGCTAAAGCCAGTCACCTGGCCAAGCCTAGAAAGAAGAGACTATACAAGGGCATGTGTACCAGTAAAAGTGCTTTCTTGGCAAGTTACCAAAGTAATAGTCTGCTACATATGATAAGTAGTTTAGGCAAGTTTTATAGATTCTTTGCAGAGAATGTGTTCTGTTTTTAGGCCACAGAGTTCGATATATGCTTATCCAACTGTGTTTATTGATAAATTATTCAGATCTTCTGTATCCTTATTTATATCAATGATAAATTGGTGTATAAAACTCTTCCACTGCTATTGTGTGTTTTTTTAGATTTAGTGGTTGTCTTAGTTCAGGCTTCTATAATAGAATACTATAGACTGGGTGGCTTATAAACAACAGAAATTTATCTCTCACAATTCTGGAGGATAGGAAGTCCAAGATCAAGGCACTGGTAGATTCAGCATCTGGTGAGGGCCTGCTTCCTGGCTCATAGATGGCCATCTTCTCACTGTGTCCTCACATGTTCAAAGGGGCAAGACAGCTGTCTGGGATTTCTTTTACAAAGGCACTAATCACATTTATGTGGGTCTGACTTCATGACCTGATCACCTCCCAAAGGCCCCATCTTTTAATACCATCACATTGGATGTTAGGATCACAACATATGAATTTTGCAGGGACATAAACATTCAGTCCATGATAGTGGTCTTTATATTTATAATAGTTTCTACTTTGTTTGTTTTTATTGCTGTTTAGTGTAAATACCTTAAGGTTCATGAATCTTTATTTTCAGTTGTATCTTTCATCAGTGACAAGTCGCTATCGTACTAAATGCTTTTTTGTTTGCTTCAAATGTTTCCTTTATTTTATATTAGTATTGTGAGTTATGATGTTTGTTTTCGCCCTCAGTCACTTACTTTTTCTTGTTGTTGTATTGAATTTGTAATGACCCTGTTTGGAATTCTTTATCTTTTCATTGACTACTATGGATTCTCTTCTTGGGTATGACCTGTTTCTTTTCTTTCTCAGACAATGAACCCATTCACAAAGGTCGTTAGTTTATACTTTTCATAAATTTGAGTAAGGAGAGAAAAATTTTAAAGCGATCTAGTTATCAATTTAAAACCATTGAACTTTTCAGTGTTGGTACAATAAATTAAGGTGACAATCTCTAAATGTGGAAAACAAAGTACAATCTTTATTTCACTTTTTCTGTTTCTCTTTTGCTCTTTCTCCTGTTTAAGCTGCCAACATGTGAGGAAAGAGGAGGAGTAGAAATTATTTGAGTAAATATAGTATTCTATGCCTTATATTTAAAAAATGTGTTGCATTTGGCAATCCTTATGACACACTGGACAGATTGTTTTCCCATTGTGTGGGAAAGGAAATTAAAGCACAAAGAAGATAGCTAATTTTCTGCAGGCCCACAGTGTCAAGACGTCATTCCATTCAGCCACACCAGATTCATTGCTAAATTGAATATTCTCTTTGTATAGAGCTGGTATCCCATGGACTACACAGGTAACAGTTAATTTCTAAGTGAAACATAATAAATTTGGTACTGAATAAAGTGCTTTATTTCTTTCTGTTTTGAAAATCTGTAATGATTGTGCTCAAAGAGAGAAGAAGGGATTATTTTTATAAATGTTCAGATTGTTAAAATTAATTTCAGTGTTGTTGGGAATTGGGAATATGGAAATTTTCAAGGATGACGTTTCTAAAGAGTGTAAAAGCTGCCTGCTTTGCATTTCAGTGACTAGAATAAGAGGAAAGTTGAGGTAGACTATTTAGCTTTTTCCTTACAGGAGGAGGGAAATTAGCAATTTAGTGTGGGTAAAATGGTACTGCCAGCCCTGGTGGTCTAGTGGTTAAGATCTGGCGCTCTCACTGCCATGGTCCAGGTCTGTTCCTGGTCAGGGAACCATACCACCCATCTGTCAGTTGTCATATTGTGGTGGCTGCATGTTGCTGTGATGCTGAAAGCTCTGCCACTGGTATTTCAAATACCAGTAGTGTCACCCATGGGGGACAGGTTTCATTGGATCTTCCAGACTAAGACAGACTAGGAATAAGGATCTGGCCACCCACTTCTGGAAGAATTGGCCAGGAAAACCCTGTGAATAGGAGCAGAGGATTGTCTGACACAGAGCTGAAAGGTAAGAGGATGGTGCAAACAGACTGGGTACAGTTCTGTACAGAGGGTCGCTAGAAGTCGCAGTCAACTCCTTGGCACTAATGACAAAAAATGGAAGTAAAAGGGACCCACATTCCTTAACTTTTACCCAGAATCATACACTGGACAATTGATTTTTTTTTTAAACTTGAATTTTTAGTCAGGTTAGTAGAGACAATAACCAATTATGGTAAACCAGAATGTCAGCAAAACAACGTATCACAGAAAACAGTTTGTTGTCATGTCAGAGTTACAGACAGCAAGGAGCAGTTGTAATAAAATATGACTTAAAATTCCTCCTCCCTTGCTCTCTGAAATCTCTTTCTTCTTTATTCCTTTACTCTTTTTATTCCACACTCTAATTTTAGAGAAATTACTATAAAGATGCTTTATGTGTGGCCTTGGACTTGATATATCAGGCCATTGTCCTTTAGTTCATCATCAACCAGACCGTCGTTATCAGACATATTCCGCCCATGGATTCCCCGTGTTTTAATCCCTCCTCCTCATTTTCTCCTTACCACTTCCTGGGAATATCTACAGTGCTTATCACAAAAGAAGAGATTGCTAATTGTGACAGGTAGACGTTGGCCTCAGGGAAGATATGTTGGGTGATGGAATCTTTGTTGTACTCCTCAAATCACACTGAATCTGTGTCTTTTATTGATAGCTTTCTTTGTTTGGGGTTAGTCAATGGTTGACTTATCAGGAATAGGGAGACAGTGAAATCAATCATGAGAAAGCTGCCAAAGTCCACACCAAAGGTTTTCCATCTGTTCAGAGTTATGGAACTTCTGTTTAGAAGATGAAAGAGGAATGCATTTCTTTTCTTCTTCAGCCACATAAGGTTACAGATTTAGGATCTATTTGCCCAGCATTTTATGAGGAAATTCAGTGGGGATTCAGTCTAAGACATCTACAATGAAAAAGAATGAATTCTTAAAAGTGACTTTGAAATATGTGCTAGCTATCTTTTAGAATAAAATCCTATATTTTGTTTAAAAATCTGAAACAGAAAACAGAGTTTAATAGTGTACCAAAGGAATACATCTAAAAGTGTTTATATACTCACAAATTTGTTTTTGAGTAGAAAGTGATCTAATTTTTAAGATAATGTTGATTCTACCATCAATGTTTAGGTCATACTGAAAAATAAATTTAATCCTTGTTTTAAAACTCCATATATACATCATTAAAATGTTTTAAAATATTAATTGATGGACACAGCATTCCAGAACAGGAATAGATCTTGCAAATCTCTTTCTTACAGAGATGAGAAAATTGAGACCCTCCAGAGGTCAAATAGCTACTTGATGCCACAGAACAGTTAAATGGCGAACTCATGAGATATGCTTAAAAAAAAATACTAATCTATTGTCTTCATAGCACTTAGTAAGCTTTTATTTATTTACTTATATGTTAGTTGTCTCAGTAGAATGTAAAATCCACGAGGCCAGGGATTTTTTTGCGTGGATTTTGTTCACTGCTGTGGCCCAAACCTACAACTGTGCCTGGCACATCATAGGTGCTCTATACAGATTTGTTGAATAAATGGAAGTATGACTAGGGAGCAGTACAGCCTGTAGTGCTTTTAGAATTTGGTGTCAGGCCACCTGTGTTTGCTGGCTTGGTAAGAGAAGGTTTCACCCAATAGGTGGAACTTGATCTATACGTTAAAGGATGGTATTGCTTGGGGATGAAGGGAGTGAACATGCAGGGTAAATGTTGCTGTGAACCAGGAGCAAAGATCAGGAGGGAGGTGGATATGGGTGGGACAGGGTGAGAGTAGGCTGCCACTAGTGTTTTGTGATCATGCATAGTTTTCTCAAACTGGACGTGCTGGAAAAGATAGCCTGACACCACTGTTACCACTGCCAGTCTTTCCACCAACGGTAGTAAAAGTCCTTGGCCTATTTGACTTGGACTTGAGCAGGCCAAAGTTCAAATATTTGTTTGATTATCTGCTCAGACCTCCTCAGAATTCAGGAACATGACAGTCCCATCTTCACTACCATTTCTATCATGCTGCCTGTTTTTTTCTAACCCACTTATTGTCACAATCCCTATGAAAAGTGCCAGATTTCTCTATGTAATAATAATAATAATGCCACTTTGCATTTGTATTGCATTTAGTATTTTTCTTGGCACTTGCACTTATATTATCTCATGAACAGATTCTAAGTAAATTGCAGTGTCAGATAAAATGATCTGAAATCAGTTGTGCCATCTGGGCGATGTCTACTGATCCTAGTGGGCAGATGAAAATTGAGTCTAACTTGACTCTTCATTTTCCAGTTAAAACAATAAATCAATTAAAGGCAGATTGACAGCCATACTGGTAATCACAGGTCCTGGTTTGCATAAAACAGCGTCAGTCTCTTCTTTTTACTATCATGAATTTTATATATATTCCCTAGCTTGAAGAAGTATTGCATTAATCAATGAAATAATGGGTCAGTTTTGTTTTAAGAGTCATCTACCACTCTTGCCATTCTAGCTCTAAAAATGTTACTTAGGAGTCTGAATCATACATCTCCCTAAACCCAATCCATAGGAGGCAGGTGACCCAATGAGAGGGTTTGGCATCTAGAAAACAGTCGTGGCTCACCTTGACCTATGGAAGTAGTGAGACTATTCTGATGGGTCATAGTCCAGTCTATTTATTATTTAACTAAAATGTTTACAGATAAGATATGCTCATTGCTATAAAAATTGGGCCTGGACTTAACAGTTCATATATTTCTATGTGTTTTGTACTTTAAGATGCTGCTTGTATTTAAGAGAACGTTCTAATCATTGATTTCTTTGTGTTAAGACACATTAATACGTGTCTTCATGCAACATGAGAGAAATGGAATGCTTTTAGAGAAATGTCCCTAGTGCCTCATATAAATAAACTGGTATCATTATTTTTCTAAAATAAATGCAGAAAGCCATATTTCATGTTTAAATAGCTTTTTGTGTGCCTTTCTATAAGAAGGATGACTTGAGCTCTGACAAAGGAGAATATGCAAATAACACTGCAACTAGGATTGCCAGATAAAATACAGGATGCCCAACAAAATTTGAATTTCAGATAAACAACAAAGTGTTTTCCAGTTTATACTGCATTTTTTTTAGTTTAAATATGTCCCCAATTTTGCATTTTTTTTAGTAATTCAAATTTAACTGAGTATTATTTAAATACTCAGTTAAATTCAAATTTAACATGCATACGTGCCAACCCTATATGCAACCTAGGGGCAGGCAGGCTCTAAAATCCGTAATAAAGGTGTGGCCAGTTTCCTTCAGTAGCATAATATAGTATTCCATGGCTCTTGAACGTATCATCTAATTCTGTTTTCTCTCTGTACAATGTTTATGTTTAGAACAATCTTAGAGCTGTTTAGATATCAAATCTTTTTAACTATCTGCTTAACGGCAGCAGGCATCTGTGAGCTGAGAACATTTCTGTGATTCCAGGATACAGAGCCTCTGAGGATAAAGTTTTAACATCCAGAATGATGTTACCCATTGGGTATCCCCAACTGTGGATCTCATAGGCATGAATTAATATATTCCAAGTTGATCTGGTTTCTTCCTCCACACATATTCCCCCTGTATCTATGTTAATGATACCTATACCCACCTCGTCACCCAAGCCAGATGCGTGGGAGTCTAGAAGATAAGGAGGTCTTTCCCTTCCCTTATTCTCTTCCCCAGGTCCAATCAGTCCCGTGGAATTTCTCTTCTCGCCATTTCCTGGGCCATCGTATTAGTTGAGGCTCACTCTGCATTTCTATCTCTCCTTCAGCTTGATCTCTTCACCCCTCCATAGTGGAGAACAGTACTGGGCTGATCAGAATGTCATTTAACTTCTGGGGCTCTGTGGGACTAGACCATATTCTATCAATGCCTTTAGGTACTTTTAATAAGTAGGGCCTCACACAAAAAGATCAGAACATGGATGAATCTTGCAACTACATTCATCATTCTGCCTAGGGTCCTTTTTGCTAAGCTCTCTGCTCATCTTATTGAATATCTAAATAGCATATTGCTCACTCTCTCCAGAAAATGCAAGCCACTTATTCCCCCTGGGTTCTCCCAACTTCCCTCATCCCCATTAATTCTCATTAACTCCTATCCCACCATAGTATTTATTTTTTGAGCCATTTCTCAGAAACATTTTACCCACCTCCAGCAACCGTAAACGTGCATACGTGTTTGTGTGCATGCGTATATTTTATTCATCTTATATTGCTAAAAGTTCTGTATTGAATTATTCCAAGAAACAGCATAATTTGCTTTTCAGTCTCAATAAACTGTAGTTATTGGCATATAGATTTAATTCTGTCACTTCAGGTCAGATTTTTATCCTCATGAATTCATTTGGACTTTTGCTGCCTTGACTGAGCTAATGGTGGATCTTGTGTTCTCAGATGGATGGTTTATGTTCTTTTAAAATTTACATTTTTGTTTCTTTTTCACTTAACAACAGTAAGTTACTTCTCTTTCTCCTTTTTCTTAAGGCAATCTAGGGAGATGAAAGTTTGATGGCCAGAACCTGAGGACTAAGTGTACTTTTTTTTTTAATAGACTCAGAATTAATACATTGCAGTGGGATGCAAAAATCCTTTTTCTATCTTTACCCAGTGAAGCAAATATTATTGGGTGAATTATTTCAATAAAAGAAACTTTTCTCCAAACATTTAGCCTTCACTATGTCCTAAATTCCTCAAGATTCTTTTATTAGTATTTTCTAACATTTGTTAAGGGAAACTTTTCTTTTATGATGTCTCCAAATGCCACTTCCAAGATGCTACATCATTATATTGCCAAGGAGATACTTTTTCAATGATAGTTTTCAATTTCTATCAAAGTTTTAATTTCTTCTCCAATTTCATATACCCTTTGACAAATGAATCTGCCTCAGCCCTAGTATTTCTTTCTGTTTATTAGTGGTGTATTGTAAGCTTATTCTTATGAACTCACAGCTGTCAAATATTATAATTTTATCTTCTGTAGAAAGTACTAGCGATTGAAAGGTAAAGTTTAACTGTGGATCACTAGTGTGATAATGATGGACACACCAAGAATTAAGGGTAAATCTGAAGTGGCAGATGCTGTGGAAACATTGGATCTTGACATCAGAAAAATTCAATGGAATGCAAAGTAGCCTGGCGAGTCTCTCAGATTAAGAAAAAGCTCATGTGCACCCACACGCACACTCACACACGTCTTTAAAAGCCAAATGATTGTTTGAAATGCAAGTGGCAACAGAGGTGGAGGTAGAAAAATGAAAAGAAATGTTTCCTTCAGGAGGTAATCTGGGGGCAAAGACAGTCATGGGTCCCACCAGGAATTATGAAAACAGGCCCTGGGGTTTAAGACATCTCCATGGAGCTGACTGTTTCCTTGGTGCAGCAGCTTTGGCAGAGATGCTGTAGAGATACCCCAGCCCTTTTGCTACACCTCAGAAACAGCCCTTGAAATTCCAGAAAGTGTGAGGGTTGTTGACGTTTGATGGGTTCTCAGGTCTAATCATTCTGAGATCAGCACTTTAACCTGAACTAAGAATCAGTGGTCTGTGACAGAGCCTACCACAGGATGAGGCACCCTGTGTGCACCTGAGGGGAGTGTGGATAAAGGTTAGATCTAGGAGCTGCCAGCATGTGGTTTCAATGGAAGCCTTGGCATGAATGAAATTATCTAAGGAGAGAGTGAAGAGTGAGAAGAAAAGCATCATTTAATGTGTGGATGAAGGAAAGAAGTGTCACTATGTGGGATCTAAGAGGCAGGAAGGGACCGCCCTTTGTAATATTCAACCTGCCTCCCCACATCCAATGCTGATGTCCTTTACTCTAATCCAAGTTTTCTATTTCCTAAAGCATTTATTACCTACTAAAATATTGGATAATTTACTTTTTATTTCATTGTGTTTTGTTTTATATCTTTCCCACCCCCTGTCCTTTACTAGAAGGTAAACTCCATAAGGATGGGTGTCTTTGTCTGTTGATGAATTGCAAGCCGGTAGAACGGTATACTTTGGAGGTGCTTAGTAAATATTTATTGAATAAATGAAATAAATAGCAATGTCTCAAGAAGTTGAGTTTCAGTCAATGGTGTCAAAAACTTCAGAGAAGTCACCTAAAGCAAGCGAGGCAATTAGTAAGCCATTGGTATTGTAAGGAGGAGCCATTTCAGTGGTGTGACAGAAACAGAAGCTGGACTGCATTGGGGCTGAAGAGTGGATGGTAGGTGGAAGAGTAGAGAGAGCCAGCAGGAGGTACTCTTTCAAGAGACTTTTCTTGGAAATGAAGAAAAGAATGGTAGTTACAGGAGGACTTGTGGTCAAGGGAAGGATTTTACATTGTTTGTTGTTGTTGATGGTTGAGATTCACACACCAATGGCAGAACATGTTCTGGTCCCTGAAAGTGGTAAAGTGATCAGATTTGCATTATGGAAAGGTCACTTTCGTGGCTGTGGAGAGTGTGGCCTGGAGCAGGAGAGACTGGGGCCAAGGGCCCAGCTGGGCCGCTGCTTTCAGAGATGAGAGGAGCACTATTATCCCGACACTGCCCTGGATCTCTTCTCCACTGGCTGTAAGCAACCGCCATTCCTTCCCCTCTACCCAGCTCTTCTACTTCTACCTGTGGAATTCCCTCTGAGAATAGCAATCTCCTCTTAATCTGTTCTCTGAAACTTCACCTGCTGGCTTTAGGTGAAACCTGGCCATCCCCTGAAGGTTCTGTCTCTTCCACTGCCCTCTCAAGCTAAGGCTGGTATTCCTCTCAGCCCCACTCACCCCAGGGCCTTGAGGGGTTTCATTTTCTTTCTTTCTTCCACATCTCTGACCCCTCATTCTCTGCTGGATTCTTTACATGGACCTTCAAACATCTTGCACAATCATTGTCTTGAAGGCAAACCCAAGTCCCCAGTTGGTCCCTCCTCAGTTACTTCCCTAACTCTACACTTCTTCATAGCCAGGATTCTCAATGAGTTATCCAAACTGTCAAATAAAAAGCAAATCCAGGCTTAGGTAAGCAGAGACTTTATTGGAAAGGATTATTACAAGAAGAAGAGGACTATTGCAGTAGGGAGATGACTTCCTTCCTTCTCTAAGACCTGCGAGGATCTCAAAGGTCAGGCAGAAAAGGGCTTTTCCTTTATAGGGCGGAGTGAACAAGCTTGAGAACTGTGTGGGCAAGCAGGATGATGGGGATGAATGGATGAGGTAGAGGTGGCTGTGATCTGACAGTAGATCTGAGAATGTTCTACCCTGAGTCCAGCCTGTTCTCGGGAGGCGCTGTTAGGGAAGAGTTGTTTACTGGCTCAGGCTGTGGGCTGGCCAAAGTTTAGGGGAACCTCAGAGAAGGAGAAAAAGTTAACCAAAGTTTGGTTAGCAAGCGTTTTGATCCCAGTGCTCAGTGGGGACAAAATAGTTCAGCTAATCATTTATGAGGCAAAGAAAGAGAATTTGGAGGCTCTGTGTCTGGCCTTGTCACAGGTATACAAAGTCAATATGCGTGAATCTTCTCTAAGTCATATGGGGAATGGTATTTCTTTGCAGTAAGCCATTTCCTAAAACATGAAAGTGTGGATGGGTGAGGGGTTTCTTTTAATCATTGCTGTTTTTTCCAGGACCATGGGACTCAGGTAAAATTCAACACTGTTGCACATAGCTGAAGCCCCCTCATCTCCCATAACCCACCACTACACTGAAACTATGCTTGCTGAGACCACCAGTGAGCATCATGTGCTCAATCCTAAAGATGTTTGACTTCTTAGAAGCCATCACCCCCTACGGACTTCTTTTTGATAGGCTTCCTTCTCCTACTTCATAAAATAGTCTTCCTCCAGCTTCTTTGAGTGTTCCTTTTTTTTCAGGCTCTATTCTCCTCCCTTCCGTCTGACTCCTAAATATCAGAAATCCTCAGGGATCAGTCCTGTACCTTCCTCTTACAGCTCTCTGCACCTTCTCTCAAGGCTATCTCAGTCACCTTCATGACTATAAATGCCTCTCTATGCTGACAACTCCCAAATGTACTGTGTCCAGCCCAGATCTCCTGTGAACACTAGATTTAGACATTCAATTACTGCCTTGACATCTCCACGTGGAGATACCTCAGAATCAACCTACCCAAAGGCAGACTCGATCCTCCCTCCCTCATCTTTAATCTCCATTTCTATACATGTCATTACCCTCTACCCTGTTGCTCATGCTTCATCCTTGCCTGGAGAACTCTCTTGCTGGCTAATGACTATGCTTCCTTCTTACATCAGCTTAAAATGTCACTCTTCAGGGAAGTCTTCCCTAACACCACCAGCACCCCCCATGGCTAAAGTCCACTTTGTGTTGCCTCCCAGTACCCTGTACTTTTCTTCATGAAACCAACCACATTTTTGTTTTATTTTGTTTACTGTCTCCTATCGATTTAGACTGTCAGCCCCACAAATGCAGGGATTCTGTACCTGCCCCAGTACCTGGCACAGAAGTAGGTGCTGGGTGCACATTTGTAGAAGGAAGGAAGGGAAGAAGGGAAAGAGGGAGGAAGGACCTCTTCTGATAGTTCAGTACAGAAGATAATTAAAGTTGTTTTAAAGTAAACTTTTAATTTTAGAACAGTTTTAAATTTACATAATTATTGTGAAGATGGTACAAAGAGTTCCATATGCCTCCCCCCAAACAGTTTCCCCTATTATTAACATCCTGTATTAGTAGGGTACATTTGTCTCAATTAATGGACCAGTATTGATGCATTTTTATTACCTAAAGCGCATTTATTCTGATTTCCTCAGTTTTCCCCAAATATCATTTTTCAGTTCCAGGATCCCATTGAGGATAGCATATTACATTTAGTTGCCGTGTCTCCTTAGGCTCCTCTGGGTTGTGACAATTTTTCAGGTTGTTCTTGTTTTTAATGAGCTTAGCAGTTTTGAGGATTATTGGTGAGATATTTTATAGAATTTCCTCAATTGGGATTTCTCTGATATTTTTCTCATGATTAGACTGGAATACTGTATTAGTGGGAGGAAAATCATAGAAGTAAAGTGCATTCTCACTACATCTTATCAAGGGTACATACTATCAATATGACTTAACACTGTTGATGTTAGTCTTGATCACCTGGCTTGAGATAGTGTTTGTCAGAAATCTCCACTGTAACGTTACTCTTTTTTTTCTCCCTTTCTATAATATATTCTTTGAAATAAAGTCACTATGTGCACCCCAGACTTAAGGAGTGAGGAGTTATACTCCATCTCCTTAAGGTGGAATATCCACATAAATTATTTTGCATTCTTCTATTGAAGAGATTTCTCTATTGCCCCCATTTATTTATTTATTCAATCATTTATTTATATCAATATGGACTCATGCGTATTTATTTTATATTCTGAGTTATAATCCAATAACACTTTCTATGAACTGAATTATGTTCCCCGCGATTCATATGTTGAAGCTCTAACCCCCAATGTGATGGTATTTGGAAGTGGGCCTTTGGGAAGTAATTCAGTTTAGATGAGGTCACAAAGGTTAGGGCCCACATGATGGGATTAGTGCTCTTATAAGAAGAAACACCAGAGAGCTTTCTCTCTCTCTTTCTCTGCCATATGAGAACATAGGAAGAAGGTGGCCATCTGCAGGCCAGGAAGAGGGACCTTACTGGAGAACAGAATTGTTGATCATGGACTTCCCAGCTTCCAGTATTGTGAGAAATAAATTCCTGTTTAAGCCACACAGTCTATGGTACTTTGTTATAGTAGCCCAAGCTGACTAATGACACTACTTTATTTGTTTTGTTGCTCAAATTTTGTTCCACATTTGGCCATTGGTTGCTCTTTAGTTATCATCTGTCTCCCTGTGACATACCACCATCATTGTGAGTTTGTTTGTTTGTTTTGAGTACTAATTTCCTATTACTACAAAATGCTCCAGGCTCATTGAGTGTATTACTTGCCCCAGTCCTGGAACCAACCATTTCTCCATGGAGTCCTAATTCTTTTTGTTAAAAACCAAGATTTGGGGATAAGTGTGCTTATTGCTACCGGGATGTCATCATTTCTAGGCCTTTTCAGCTGACAGAGTAAGGAGATATATGTACACTAACCTGTGTATGTACACACATCTATAAATATTTCTATATGTAACCATCTATATCAATGTTAAGCTAAACATGAATTCATACTGTTGTCTCCAACTTTATCCATTACCCCATTGTAGAGTAGCCCGACTCTGTTCCTCGCTTATCTGTAACCTTCCACTCCAACAGTGAGAAACCTGGCTTTTGCCATCTGCCATCTGTTTACTTAATTGTTCAGTTACAGTGTATACATGTATAGCAGTATCAGAATTATTAACCTTTACCCTTAAGGGAAATAACTTTATTAACTACAGTATAGTCCTCATGTGTAGTACCTTTTCCCTGTCATCTTACTGCCTCCAAAATATGGAATGCTGTGTGAATTTGCACACCATCCTTGTGCAGAGGTCATCCTAATTGTCACTGTATTGTTCTAATTTTAGTATATGTGCTGACAAAGTAAGGACAATATTCAGACTTTTAACAAAGACGACAATATGACCACTGTAGAATATACTTAGTTACACACAAAGCCTTTTAACGTGTCTTCTCATTTCATTTACTTTGTTCCATTTAAAGGAAAGAAGTTCCCCCTCCCAACTTATATAAATCATCATATTATTGAATTATTTAAGAATCATCAAAATGTTCATATTTTAAAATATTTTGAAAGACATCTAGGTACACTGTTTTCCTCTTTACCTCATTTAGTGAGTAAAAAGGAATCATTGGGGGCGCAGCGGTTTAGTCCGCGCTTGGCAGCCCGGGGTTCGCAGGTTCGGATCCCGGGCGCCTGCCGACGCACTGCCTGTCAGCCATGCCGTGGCGGCATCCCATATAAAGTGGAGGAAGATGGGCACGGATGTTAGCCCAGGGCCAGTCTTCCCCAGCAAAAAGGGGAGGATTAGCAACGGATGTTAGCTCAGGGCTGGTCTTCCCCACAAAAAAAAAAAAGGAATCATTGTCAATTAGCAACTTAATTGTTTATATATCGTTAGTGACTACTAATAGAATTTAAAAATCTAAACAGTTTGTCTTTTTAAAATTAGATTAAGCATCCTTCCTTCTTCATCTTTCTTCCACCTTGTTTTCACTGTCAATTTGTGAAATTATGCCTTTTTGAAACAGAGGTAGTACTTAGGTAAATTTCAGTCCGGCCTCCTCTCAAGGGCTGCTGATTCTGTTATGTTTACTTATTTATTAAAATATTTATAATAAATATACATTGTCCTTGCTGTCTGCCTAACTGCATAACACCCTTAGCTTCACTTAAAATTTTTTTCCAGCTTTATTGAGGTACTATTGACAATTAAAAGTTGGATATATTTAAGGTGTACATGTGATGTTTCAGTGTACATATACATTGTGAAATAATTACCACAATCAAGCTAATTAGCATATCCATCACCTCACAAAGTTACCTTTCTATGTGTGTGGTGAGGTTACTTATGATCTACCCTGTTAGCAAATTTCAAGTTTATAATACATTATTATTAACTACAGTCACCATGCTGTACATTAGGTCAGCAATAATAAATTTAAAAAATAAATTTTTTTTATTGAAGTATAACTACAATTGCTGTAATTTTTACATACTTAATTGTAGATGTTTTAAACTTTGCCAGAAGAGCCCCTATTTTGTTAAATATCACATAAGCTATGTTCTATTTTATCTTTAAAATATTTTAGATGACTAAATCACATAGGAATAACCATTTTTTTAATACAGAATAATTTTTTTGTTTGGGAAAAAGAAAACCCATTTTAAAGTGTGTGTGTGTGTGTGTACTATTTTTCATTCTCTTAAATGAAGCATTGCTAGCTGTAACTTTCTGTAGTTTTTTAAATGTGTTTGGGCTCACTTTAAGTGGAGACATTAGAAATTATCATAAGACAGTGAATTATTTTACAATGGTTTTCAAACAATAGTTACCAAAAAACCCTATATTTGCACATAGTGATTGAATCAATGACTTTAGCTGAATTTCCCAAAGGCTGGGTTCTTTCTGAAGATGAGAAACACAGAAGTAGGTGTTCTCATAAGAGCCTACATTAGTTTTCTAGGGCTGCCATAACAAAATACCACAGACTGGGTAGCTTAAACAAATTTATTTCCTCACAGTTCTGGAAGCCGGAAGTCCAAGATCAGGACATTGGCAGGTTTGGTTTCCTCTGAGGCCTCTCTCCTGGGCTTGCAGATGCCGAGATTCTGCCTTCTTGCTGCCTCTTCACATGGTTGTTCTTCTGTGCACACACACTCCTGGTGTCTCTTCCTCTTCTTGTAAGGATGCCAGTCACTGGATTAGGGCCCACCCTAACAGCAGCATCTTAACTTAATCATCTCGTACAGACCTTATCTTCAGATATGGTTGCACTCTGAGGTACTGGGGTTTGGGACTTCAGCATATGAATTTGGGGGGATGCAATTCAGACTACAACAGAACACTGTGTTGTGGCTTCTAGAAATCAGACTCTGTTTTCTGTTTGTCATTGCTTTTAGTTGTAATTATAAAACTCTCACTTCGGAGGATATTTGAAGTTTGATCCCAGAAGCAAAGTGATAGTTGGCAACTGTGTTGTTTGTCTTTTATTTCTCTTTCTTCTTTATTCTCTTCCAGAGAAGTGATTCTCAGTCTTCTTCAGGGACCCAGGGACAGCTTTGGGAATCTGATAAAAGCTATTATATCAGTTAACTTTGACAAACCACTTCAAAACTTAGCAGATTAATGCAACAATAACATTTTTTCCCCCTCAATACACTGTGTGCTGGCAAATTGGGCTGGTTCCAGCTGGGATCGCTGATCAGAGTGTTGGCTGGGCTCACCTATGCATTGTGGTCGCCTGGTTTTCAGTGGCTTCACTCACAGGTCTGGTGGTTGGCTGGTTGTGAGTAGGGGCGGGGGAGGTAATTGGGCCATGAATTTCTCATCATCCAGCAGGCAAGCCTGGGCTTAATCACCTGGTTGTATTCATAGCATTTTCAAGAGCAGGAAGAGAGAGCAAGCTTGTTAAGGCTCTCTTTGCATCAATTTTGCTGATGTCTTCTTGGCCAAAGCAAGTCATATGATCAAACCCAGATTCAAGGGGTAGAGAACTAGACTCCATCTCTTGATGGGAGGAGCTGCAAAGCCACAGTGCAAAGGGGCATGCCTGTGTGAATTAGAGGAGCTTGTGGTCTCTAGTGCGAAGGAGGAGATGTAATGATGAAAAAAATAAACTGAGTAAACTATTCATACAAATGTTTGCCCTACATTAAGTAATTATCTTTTGAGAAAAAATGAAGTCTGTCCTCCAAAGAAGTACAGATGCTGGCTGTTGAGAGTGAAAGCACACCGGGAACAGGACGTGGAAAAGGGGTCCGAGGGGATGTCGGTAGAGCACTCAGATCATCTGCTTCCTGAGATTTTGGAAATAGAAAACAAATCTGATTGCTTAATAGATTAAAACATGAGAAGTCTGTCTGTGGGAAGCCCAGGACATTTTTCCCGCTGAGGACGTTATTTCTTGTTAAGGCACTTTTTAATGTGAACAGTTGACCAGATAACAATAGGGGTCACTTTTTATACACTGAGAACCAGCAGAGCCCTGGAAATTTCCCCATTGCCATATTGTGGAATTCAAAAATACTAAATATGAAAATGCTTACCTAAGAGACCTAGAAATCATACCTTCCTCTGCAAGTACGTAATGTAAATCTTAAACCGGAATTCTTCTCCATAATCTCACAAGAATAACAACTCCTTGGTTATTCTTAACAGTCAATACTGATTTATATCTACTCTGATTGTTCTGATGCCATTTTATTTATACCTTAATCCACTGTCAAAGTTAACCATCAATTCCCACTCCATTAATTTAGAGGGCAGAGCACAGTCCTAAGTACTTATCATAGACTTAAGTTATCAAAGTACTTAATTTGCGGTGTTTGGGTTTTGGGTGCTTTTAACACTTTGCTGAGTTTCATTCTACAAATATGATAGAGGAAACTTCTCTTAGTCCAAAATACCCACAGGAACTATGCTCCCCTCCACATTAAAAAAAATGTCAAATCCATAAACCCTCACAGCTTAACTTCATTTAAAGGCAGATAACATTTTTGTCCAAATTGGAAATGCAATTTTAGAAGAGATGAACACGATGGATGTTGTTATTTCCTGCAACATATTTAAATATGATCTTCCCCCTACTTTATACGCTGGAGTTGAGTAGCAAAGGGAGGAGGCTATATCAGTCAGTTTTCCCCATAATAATGCTGCATAACAAATCACCACAAAAATCTCAGTGGCGTTCAACTCTGAGCATTTATTGTCAGACTCACAGGTCTATGGGTCTTCTGGGCTGGTTCTCCTTCAGGCTGTAGGTTTGTGTGTTGTCTGGGGCAGATCTGCTCCCTGTGTTTTGTGCTGGGCCCAGGCTGGTGGGATAGCAGCCACTGGGATATGTTCTTCTCTTGGTAATGGATAGAAGCTCCTAGAGGGACAAATGAAAGCACTTAATACCTGTTAAGACTAAGGCTTTGGTCTGGTGCACTGTAACTTCCACATTCCATTGGCCAAAGCAAGACAATACAATCAAAACCAAAGGCAGGAGTGGGTAATGAACACTTCCCCCCAAGAGCCCATGGCAAGGGTGGGATATACAAAATCTCCAGAATAGTAAAGAACTGGGGTCAACAATTCCATTTACAACAGAAGGGTGGTTGTTTCTGGAAAGAAAAACTTCCTTGGACACTTAATAGGCAGTGTTTATATGGTCCATTGATATTTAGTGCTTACATTGGAATTGCTTGATTGTGATTCTTGATTCATCTCAGTCTGGGAGAATTCAAAGATACTTTTTAACATATTTACTTGAAATAGTGATAAAGAGTTTCAAATTTTTTTTCTTATATTTCCAACTGTAGCTTGAAAACTGGACTTCTTGCTGTGCCAACTTCTTCTCCCTTTTTCAGTGTCTTTTGACATCCTTATTTTAATTCAGCCCTGAGGTACTGAAGAGTGAGCCGTACGGGGAGAAGGCTGATGTCTGGGCAGCAGGCTGCATCCTTTATCAGATGGCGACTCTGAATCCTCCCTTCTATAGCACCAACATGCTCTCCCTGGCTACAAAAGTAAGCAATGGTGGGAGACAAAAGGGTCTCGTGTTGCTAAAAAAGCCATTGCTCTTCTGAAATAGAACTTTTGTGATTTTTATAAAGCTGTCACTTAAAAGCAGGCTTTGCTTTATTAACTACATGATCCAGTTTATTTTTTCCCCTTTCTTCTAAATATACAAGTGCAATGGCACATTTTCACCTCTAATTGTCTTCATCTATCATAGAAAATTATAAAAATAAGTATATCAAATTACTTGTGGTCTTTTATTTTTAACTGTGGTTTGGACTACCCACAATTCAGCATATTATATTACCCTACACATCATTTATTATGAATCTGAGGTTAACTTTAGCTCAGCTTGAAGAATGCAATTCCATGCTCGAGAACTGTTTCATTGATGTTAATTTTTAATTTGTTGGGATAGTTTCGTTTCTGATTAAAATTTGTGCACGAAGTTATAATGCTTATCAGGTAACTCTTGTGTTGTAGCCAAGTATCACCGCTCAAAGCTATCAATGGCCCCTTTACTTCCATCACTCTAGTCTATTTATTTTGCAGATCGTGGAGGCGGTATATGAACCAGTGCCAGAAGGCGTCTACTCTGAAAAAGTGACAGATACCATCAGCAGGTAATTAGTCTCACAACTTCAAACATACAGGGATTATCAAGGAATGCCTTGCATCTATATAAATTCACTACGTAAATATTCATGAAAAGGAAGGGCTTCCAAATAATCCAAACCTGGAAAAATGTTTGTGCATCGTTAGTAATTGTGACCATTTGGAAAACACCAGTGTCCGAGAGGAAGTAGTACATTCACTTAAAATATTGTGCAACCACTAGAATGATTATTTGGAAAGCTTTGTATCAACCTGTAAAACACGTATGATATGAAGCTAAATAAAACAAACAGGATGTAAAACTGTTTATAACCATGATGAAAACCATAAAAATATGCATGAATGTGGAAAAAGTCTGGACAAGAACATATAAAACTGAAAAAGTTCATGTTAGATGATAAAATTGCAAGCATTTTTTTCATTTCTATTTTTAAATCACCAGTGTTATGTTTTATAAGTTTTCAAAGAAAGTCAGAAGGAAATGTTCCTGCTATCAATACAGTAGGAGTTTAATGGAAGTCATTATTCTGATGCAGTTGCAAAGTTCTGACCCCACAGGGCTTGTCCAACCCAGCTGACCTCTCACCCCATCCCCTCCCACTTTCCATCTGCTCCCTCAGCTCCATCCACAGGGAGCTCCCTGCTAGTCATGACATGCACCGTCTCTCTGGACCTTTCCTTGCTCTTCCCTTGTCCTGGAACTCTCTTCCCTCTGATACATGCATAGCACAGGCTCTCACTTCCCTTGGGTCTCTGCTGAAGTGTTCCCTTATCAGGAAGCCCACCCTGATACCCCCACAGCCTCTCCATACTCTCTCACCCCCTTGCCTGCTTTATAAATCTCACAGCACCCATCACCGCCAACATGTTATACATGTGCATGCAGACTTGTTTCTTTATTGTCTGTCTCTTCTCCACCAGAATGAAAACTCCACAAGAGTAGGAACTTCTTCAGTTTAGTTCATAGCTGTTTAGTGCCCACAGCAATGCCTGGTATGAAGTAGACTCTTAACAAATACTGGTGGTATGAATAAATGACTCCTGTTTATCTGGCTGATCGTCATGTTTATGCACTTAAGTTGGTTCAAGGTTACTTCTCTGCTCCACTGAGCTGAGTCTAACTCTCATTATTATTATAGAAATCCTAGAGTCACCTCAGATAGAATCTTTATCTATCCCCCTGCCCAATTCCCTTACAACCTGGTTTAGTATCTATCCTAGCACTTAGCACCATCTCTGATGGAATGGAATAGGCAGATTACTGTGGCCGTGCCCTTTTCCCTTTGGTTTCTCCTTCAGCCTGTTGTTGTGCATTTATGGGTACTCCTCATATGCTTATAGGATCATATCTTGAATCTTTCCTTGTTCAATACACTGCTGCCCTACAGTACCAAGAGCCTCAGGTCTAATAACTGTGGACTCTGAATGAACAATTTGACCGTTCTTTCTGCATCTCTGTTTCCTCATCCAGTAAAGTGGAGATCATAATAGTACCAATCTCATCAGGCTGATGTGCAGATTATACAGAGTAATATGTGCAAAGCACTTAGCCTAGAGCTTGGCAAATGGTAAATACTTGAGCAATGTTGACAATTATCATTGTTAATATTATGGGAAATGAGCTGAAACCCCTTTCTAAATCATCTGAATTCCAAATATACTGGATCATGCCCTGTTGCTAATGAATCCAGACAAATATACTTGAAGTGCTTATCTCTACAATTTGTTCCTATTCTCTGCTATTTGTTTTTTGGAAAGTTCCTTAAAAATTCAAGAAGTCTCCAGAGATGTCAAGACAAGAGTACCAGATTTACTCATTTCATTTTTCCTTTTCATAGGTGTTTGAGTGCCACAAAGAGCAGGTAGTGCAGACAAAAAGTACAGAGACATTCTGATTTTTGTGGCACCAGACAAAGAGGACCATAATTGGCTTCTGACCAGCTCCCTGGCTGTTGGTATCCATGCTTCTTGGGGCTAAGAGGCTAGAGGAGGGGCCACATAGCAGAATTATCATGTAGAACATCATCGGTAGGTTATGGAGTCTACTAGATTCTAATCCCTACTCTTTCACTCACTTTAACCTTTCTAAGCATTTGGAACATTTGGGTAGCAATAGTAGCTTAGTGGGCTTGTTTTGAAGCCTAAATAAGATAATGCTTCTGATACTCTTAGCACAGTCCCTAGCATGTAGTGAGCCCTCAATAAAATTAGGTATTGTTATTAATAATATTATTATTTATGGAATTAAGTATATAAAACAAATTATGATAAATTTGATGAAGGATATAATAAAGGGCAATGAGAGCTTAACGAAGGACTTGGCCTAGTCTGGGTATTTGGGAAAAGTTTCTATGAAGAAAGAACGTGTGCTCTGAGATCGGAACAATCACTAATTCTCAAATGGTAAACAGAGCAGAAAAAACATTTCATAGACCAGCATCTGTGAAGGCTTTCCTGAGACAAAGAGCTTGTTAGTTTGAGGAACTGAAAGAAATTGGAGATGTAGCATGTTAAGTAAGGGAGAGAATAGCCACCGAATGATTAGGGCCTGGGGAGGCTGACAAGGGCCAGATTGACTGGGTCCTATAAGCCACATCTAGGGTTTTGAATTTTTTTTTGTGATTGCCCATATATATATATATATAATTGAAGTATAATTGATACACAATATATTCAATAAGGAGTTGATATCCAAAATATCTAAAGAACTCGTACAACTCAATATCAAATAAACAATCTGATTAAAAAATGGGCTGAGGACCTGAATAGGCATGTCTCCAAAGAAGATATACAGATGGCCAACAGGCGCATGAAAAGATGCTCAACATCACTAATCATCAGGGAAAGAAACGCAAATCAAAACCACAAGATATTACTTCACAGCTGTTAGAATGGCTACTATCAAAAAGACAACAAATAGCAAGTATCAGTGAGGACGTGGAGAAAAGGAAGCCTCATGCACTGTTGGTGGGAATGTAAATTTATGCAGCCACCATGGAAAACAGTATGGAGGTTCCTCAAAAAATTAAAAGTAGAACTACCATGTGATCCAGCAATTTCACTTCTGGGTGTTTATCCGAAGAAAATGAAAACACTAATTCAAAAAGGGTTTTGAATTTTTATCTCGAGTACTGAGGAGAGGGCTCAAGGGTTATTAACAGACTGGGACATAGTGAAATTTAGCAAAGATCATGCTGACTGCTCTATGGGAAATAGGCTGGAGAGGAATGAGAGTGGGAGGGAGAAGCAGGTCCGGCTGTCCACTGAGAGATGATGGCAGCTTTGACTGCAGTAGTGGTGGGGTTGACAGAGAGAAGTGGGGTTGTTTCCACTGTGGGTTGGAAGTTGAGTCAACAAGTTTTGGGGTACAGTCATAAGAGGATTAAAAACTACTTCAGTTATTCCATTCAGAAAAATGGAATGACATTGAAAATATGAAAACAATTGGATTCATTCTGTGAACTTCAGAAAGTGCAGCCAAGACCATGGAGTGGAAGTTCTGAGGAGGCCAAAATCAGCACATCATGAGGAAGTGTATGTCAGAATTAGAGTTATCCACAGTGGAGCAGGCTGCTGCATGGGTAGTGAGTTTCCTGTTACCAGAATGTTTAAGAAGATGAATCATCACTATTAGGGGACTCCAGATTAAATGTTTCTGAAGGCACTTTTAATTCAAAATACTAAAATGCCATAGTAAGTAAGAACTGACAATTTAATTTTGTAGCTGACTATAAATTAAGATTGCAGCCTGCATTCTATAACAGATGTTGTTTTCATCTAAAGTTATTCAAGAATCATTGTCTGAGTTCACATCACAAATAAAATTTTATCTTTAGAAAACTTGACATAAAACCGAAATCAGTTGTGAGCTGCATGCAATTACATATTTAATTTGTTTTGGATTTTTAGTCTTTAAAAATTAAGTTTCAAAAGAATTAGGAAACAAATTGAATTTTCTACTTTCTTGGTTTCCTATTTTCTTCAGGAAATTGATGCAAGGGACTCGTAAAGGCAAAAGTGTTCCTAATGATCATTTATGACTCAGCAGATCAGCCTCAGAGCCGTTCACTAGTGATGTGATGGAGCCTTTGAAATATAGGACAACCACTGATGGGAAAGTTTACTAGACTCATTCTTAGTTTTAAACCAAGTGTTGTTTTCAATCACATATTCTTCTTTCTTCTTCTGCTTAACTATCTTCTCATTTTTACCTTCTTCATCTTGTCAAGTAGAGCTCACATAGTTTGCATTTGTGATGTCCAGCATCTTTCCTTTTTCCTATTTGTTCGTCTGGTTCACAAGCACTTTGTCTCTGGAACTTTTGTTTCCTAGCAGGCTTTGAAATTGGGAGAATAACTTAGCAACCCTGAAGAGTTTGGGCAAAAAATAAATATATTTTGTTGCTCTGCTCAGTACCAGCATTACTATTTTTACCTTTGAGCACACTGTTAAGAGAGTATTGACTGTTTACTTTTTAAAAAGGAAGAACATTTCCTTTTATGCACAAAATATTCCAATTGCCTTATTTTTCTCTATTTGTGCCTGGTTGCATAAGCTGTCTGGCACTTTGTTTCAGAGCCAGTCATGACGACTGACAAAGTTAATGTTTTCAGCTAGTTCTAAGAACAAGTGGATCTTTAAATTTTTCACTCTACCTTCAACTCTTTGTTTCTTAAACATGAAATGAATACAATTAAATCTTGTATCCCTCTAATTCTTTTTATCTGGTTTCTCAGAGCAGAGTGGGGACAAAGTGGGTGGGGTGAGTGGAACATCCCAGACTTTTCTTTAGAACATGATTTTATGCTTATTTGATTAGAGAATCATTGAAGCTAGTTGCTCGTAAGAATTTCACTGAACTCTCTAAGGAGGGAGGCATTTCAAAGCAATGAGGATAAATTGGAACTTCTGTTAGGAGATGTTCCTGGGAGTCCAAAAGTCTGTGACCAAATATCTTGGGTTATGGACAGGTAAATTTTTAGATGTTAGGCTAAACTCATTCATTCATTCATTTGCTTGTTCATTCGTTCATTCATTTGCTGAATACCTATCAGGACCCAGGTTCCATTTTACATGTTGGGGAGATCATAGTGAAGGAGACACATGTCCCCCCTCTCAAGAAGTTTCCAGTTTCTAGTGGTGAAACAGACCATTGCAATACAATAATTATAGTAGTTTCAGGTACTTAAATATAGACAGGTGCAGTGAGAATTTATAAAAGGGGGATGATAAATCTATCTGAGGGTGGTCCAGGAAGTCTTCCTAATGAAGACTTGGAAAAGAGTGGGATTTTTGGCAAGCAGATAAGGGATGTGGTTTGGGAAAGGGAAGATACCATCATCAAATTCAAGCAGAGGGAATAAAATGAATAAAGAAATGAGGGCATTGGAGAGTCATAGACTGCGTGGGCAAGTACAGGTGGGAGCATTTGGTGTATTGCTGGGAAGGGTGGGAAAGAGGGGGTGAGGCTATGGAAGGAGGTAAGAGCCAGTTCAAGAAGGGGCTTGTATAGCATGCTGGGAGTTTAAATTTTGTCCTATTGGGCCATGAGGGGCTATTGAGGAATCCTGAACAGAGGAGTGATATAGTCAGTTTTGGAATATTATTCTGGTAGCTGTTCGAGAGATAATGTCACTTGAGACTATTTCGGTAGTCCAAGCAAGTGATGATGAAACAGGCCAATAGCCATGGGATTAGAGGGGAAAGATATGGATTTGAGAAATATTTAGGAGGTAGAAGCTACAGAACTTGGTGTTGGCTAAATGTGGGAGGTAATGGAGGAGAAATAAAAGTGTGGATTTTCTTTTTTCTTTTTTTCTTTTTTTGGTGAGGAAGACCAGCCCTGAGCTAACATCTGTTGCCAATCCTCCCCTTTTTGCTGAGGAAGACTGGCCCTGGGCTAACATCCGTGCCCATCTTCCTCCACTTTATATGGGACGCCGCCACGGCATGGCTGACAGGCAGTGCGTCGGCGGGCGCCCGGGATCCGAACCAGCGAACCCCGGGCTGCCAAGCGCGGACTAAACCGCTGCGCCACCGGGCTGGCCCCCAAAAGTGTGGATTTTCTTTTCAATTTTTTGAGCTTTTAGCATGTGCTGGCACTTTACAGAGATGACTTCATTTAATCACCATATCAACTTGATGAGGTCGGTACTGTGATTATCCCATTTTATAGATAGGCTATCTGAGACTTAGAGGTTAAATCTTGCCCAAGATCAGAGATAATAAAGTGTGAGCCAGAATTTAACTCCACCAATCTGACCCAGAGCCTGCGTGCCTAATAATGCTGCTAAACTGTATCTCCCTGTGGTTCCTTTTTCAGTGATGGCAAGTACAGGATGGGGAGTAACTTTGGGAGAAAAGGAGATGACTAAATGCCAGAAAAGAGGCCATTCTTGTTCCCACTTACCATAATATATAACTGTATATTTTGTAAAACTAACTTATGCTGCCTTTTTGATTAAAAAAAACCTCAGCTGATAATTCAACTGCTAATATTACTTTGAATCAGTGTAAATATCTGCAGACTAAGAAATTAGTCTAATGCACTAATGAAAGGTTTAGATGCTGGGTTTTTTTTTTTACTCACATGGCAGTCATAACCAACAATAGGTCAACCAAGCATTTTTAGTAGCTCTAATCCCTTTTGCTAATTAAGTGAGGGTAGATGAAAAAATGGATTTAATTAGAAGATGAAACTTAACAATTTAGCTTCTTTTGTGATTATGAGCAAAATTAAGAAACTTGAATACAAATATGTCATTGCCACACAAGTTCGGCTTCACGTGCCTACAAGCGATGCACAGGGCCCTGTGCTCAAAATGGTCCTGGGCTTAGGGTTTAAGGATCTGCATTCAAGGTCATGAAATTCTTCATAGTTTTATCTTTGAATTTGTGTTTTGGAAGTGAAGTCTGATGTGGCAAGGAGCATGTGTTGGAGCCTCAGCTCATGTGTGGTCCCTCCAGCTTCCTCTGCCTCCCTGGCATAGATTCTCACCCTTCCATTCCCAGCCCTCTGGGCCCCGCCTGGCCTCCAGCCCCATCTCTCTGTCACTGTCCCATCATTACTGCTGCTCTCTACTTGGTATGGCAGTTGGGTAAGTCAGCAAGGGAGGCCTTTGTTCCAGCTTTACCTCCCACCCCCCCATGTAGATGAGGAGAGGGTCAGAGTGGAGCATGTGCCCTGCTGAGTCTTGGGGTGGGGCAAAGAAGAGGCCATCCCTGACCAGGCCGGCAACATCATGGCGCACCCAGTAGGTGAGTCAGCGCGGCCTCTTGCCCACCTCCAAGCAAGGTACCAAGTGTGTCCTGCGGGCATGGAGGTTGCAATCTCTTGGAGGTCTCCTGTCTACCATCAATTGCCACACTGGACTATGGGAAGGGGAGATTGGCTTCCCCACTCCCTGCGGGGGCCCCACGTTTTTATTTTGCACTGGGCACCCCCCAAAATTATGTAGCTGGCCCTGTCTCCACAATATCTTGTCTTACTTTGTGTATGATAGATGCACAGACTGAAGTTTGTTAAATATAAATTCAGCACATGTATAAATGTTTGTCATAGCCGTAGTTCAAGCCCACTGCCTTAGAACTTAAAAAGAAATAGCATAAAGATAAAGCATGAAATGATAAAGTAATGTCTTAAGATCTGATTAAGATGTGTGTATTTTACTCATGGTTAATAAACTCAGTAAGAAAGAATAATTAGCAAATTATTATGTTAGAGTCTTATTTTGACTTCTATTGTGAAGAATAATTGTGTATAAAAATTCTTAAATCTTGCCTGGAGACATCAGTATACGTGAAAGTTGTATTAACTATGGGTTGCTAAATCAAATACAAGATGTGAAAATTAGATATTTTTCTCAAAGTCCAAACAAGTTAAATTTTATTGAGAAGCACACAGGACTTCAGTGGAATTACAGAATTTGAATTTAAAAATAGACAAAATATTATAGTGAGTACCAGAAGTATTTAAAGCATGCTAACCAATGATCTTGATAATTGATTCCATAGTCATCTAGAATAGCCTGCTATTAGTGTTTAGCTGTGACATGAACAATACTCCCTTTAGTAAGCTGATTGATATTCCCTATTTCCAAAATTGCAGAAAAATTAGCATGCAATGTGTCAAATTAGCTACTTTAAAAAAATTACTACAAACATCCTAAATCTCTAAGTACCTGGGTTGTGTTTTATTTTTATGACTTCATGTTTAAGACTCTCACTAATCAAATTGTGCTGATATTGCCACCTCCATGTGCCATGTTGATATTGTGACCAGCCTTCCTTTAGGTGGATCCGGGGTGATCATCAGGACCTATATTATTGGGATCCTTCTTTGTTTCACTGATCAGTGAGTTGGCAGTGATTTTAGAAAGTAACCAGTTCACACAGGAGAAGATGACCCCATCCACCTATCCTGAGACCTGAGGAGCAGCTTCATGCTCAGCCTGTAACCCCTGCCTGCCAGCCCTTTGCCAAGAGAACAGTGCTGCCTCTGTCTCCTTCCCAAACTTTCCAAATGCCTTTTGAGAAGTCTTGGATTCAAAACTATGCTTGATGTCCATCTTGCCCCAGGTTCTCTTGGGTGCAAACACCATGATGGACACCCAGTGGAATTTGACCTTGACCCTCTACACCCATGGCTTGGTCCCGAAATTGACCAGAGTGCAGTAATTAGCTTATCTTCTTTTAGGTGCCTCACTCCTGATGCAGAAGCCCGCCCAGATATTGTGGAAGTCAGCTCTATGATATCGGATGTCATGATGAAGTATTTAGACAACTTATCTACATCCCAACTGGCCTTGGAGAAGAAGCTGGAACGGGAACGCAGGCGCACACAGAGGTATTTTATGGAAGCCAACAGGAACACAGTCACATGTCACCATGAGCTGGCTCTGCTATCTCATGTAAGTGCAAATCTTTTAATCTCTTCATGAGGCATTCTAGTAGGCTGTCTGAAGTTGTTCATGCTTGTATTAAGGAAAATTCATCTTAAGTTAGGAAAATATTAATTGCTACGTGTAGTATTTCACTATTATATAGTTACATATTCGTTTCCATTTCTATATCTTATAATTAAAATGAAAATAAGTTAGTATAACTGAGTTTCCAAAGAACTAACCCGTAATTTATTGTATATTACAAAACCAGAGGTATCGAAAAGATCTCTTAGCAATTTTTTGAGTTTACATTATGATCTTTGTATAAATAGTGAATGCTTATATTTAATTTCTTCAGCAATGTGATTTGGGGAATACGGTTGAAAATACTGAGTGTTAATTCAGAGAAGGAAATAATATTTGCCTTAAAATGTTTTCTTATTAGTCAGTGTAATTGCTTTCATTACACTTTGTGATGGTAATAATGTTGCCATGCTTCCAACTGGAATATGAGTTTTTGTTTTTCTTGTCAGTAACCTTTAAATTATTTTGATATTGCAGTTTATTTCTGAGCATAGCTTGAAAAGGCATGCCAAATCTACAAATTTCACATATGCAAGTGATTGTGCCAGTGATGCTTTTGTTGCTCTCTCTCATTTTTCTTCTTCTGTGCCTTTGTTGTATCATGACCATGATGCATCCTTCACTCATTCTCTGGGGTCCGCCAGCAGGGGTCTAGGAAGGTGCCTTTCAACCCAGTAAATGTTCTTTTCTTCCCTTCCAGGGGTGGCCGAAGGCAATAGGGTCATAAAGTCCATTCTTGATTAGGGTACCCCGTCATTAAATTCCTTTTTAGCACCCTCAGGACCTCTGCCTCAGCTGGGAATTATATAAAATGTTGGTCTCAAAGAAGAGGCAGTTCTGATTTCCTGAGTGACAGATTTCCAGCAAACTCCTTTCTTTTTAGAAAGAAAGCACTACTGTTTGGTGAGTTTGTGTTGACTTACTCAGAATCCAGAAATTGAAGATTCAATATAGTTTACTTTTGGGGGAAAACTTATTTTCATTGCCTTAGATGCTGAGCCCAGCTGTAATTTCATAGAACAATCCATGGTAATTGTCTAAGGCCTCGGTTTACATTTAGAAGCACATAACTTGGAGTTATAACTTTTGTGGAGCACAGTTAAATCTTATACACAGAGAGTAAGAGTGCATTTTGCTTGTTATTTTACTACCTGACTTCATAAAAAGTAAGCAACAATGAAAAACACATCATTCCATGCATTCAGAATATAGTATTTCCAGTAAACTGAAATGCAAGAGATTTAGCCATTTCTATGTATCTTAAGTATTTGAGGCCTTCTATTAAGTTCTGCACTGCAGAGCTACTTAGCCAATTTCCAGTTGGATGTGAAAGAGTCGGTTTATATTAGATTCATGTAGCTGATGTGGGAGTGGGTGGAGTTAGTTTAAAATCTAACAGCAGAAATCCTCTTATCTTTAGCAAAACACCTTGAGAAGGGCCATTTTATTTATTTATTTATTTTTACTTTTCAGCTTTTTTTTAAAACTCTTTATTGTGGCAAACTTCATACGTTTATAGAAGTAAAGAGAGTGCTTCCTGTGCCCATCCCCCAGCTTCAACAATTTGCTACTTTGGACCAGTCAGTATCATCTCTATGCCCACCTGCTACCCACTCCCAAATCCAAGATACCATATCGTTTTATCCATCAGTATTTCAATATGTGTTAGGAGGGCCATTTTGAAGGTAGAAATCTAGTTCTCAGACCATGACTGGGTAAAACAAAGGGAGAAATCTACAGTCAATGAGGGAGTTTTGAGGTTCTAGGGGTTCTTTACTCATCTATAAATTAGGAGGAAAATATTACCTATTGCAGAAGGCACTAGGATTAAATAAGCTAATGTATTTGAATATACTGTGCCAATTAAAAAGTGGCATAAGTTGTAAGATAGCGTCACTTCTATAAAATAAGCAATGCTTATGTTAGAAGAATACTTTGTTGATGCAACTTGTTAATCTGGTACTAACTGGTCCATTAGTACTAAATGCAGGTATGTTATTTATGCAGTTAATAAATACTTATCAAGCCCCTGCTACTAGCCAGCTTCGATGCCCTCCTGGAGCATTCAGTCTTACAGGGACTGTAGACAAGTGCTTCACTTCAAACCAAAGTTTATTTTACTATTTTAAAGAGCCATAAAATAACTTCTTCTCTTGCACTTTTTCAGCTATAGTGATAATTTTTCATTTGATGATTAATCAATGTTAACTAAAAGGATAAAAGGTAGCTTTATTAAGGAACTGAAAAGGAAATGTCGTTACAAAGACAGCATGTAGTTAATTGGCATTATCCTCACTGGGAACCAATTATTATTATTTTTTAACTTACAGCTATGCCATTGCTGGCAGAAAAATTATAGGTGTAAAATTTTATGCTTCTTTTTATCCTAAGGAGTATTATGGTATTATGATTGTTTCATTTCAAATATAGTGGAATGTTCTCCCAAAGCAGTTAATATCAATAACGCAATTACACAATTCAATGATAAATGATAGTCAAATGAAAAAGAAATTAGTGGGTTCAGTAAAACTTTATGAATTCCCAGCACTGATAAGGAGATGCATTGCGAATTACTGAAATAATCACAATAATGGGTAAGCAAACAATTAATAAGAAACATTGAAGTCTCCTGTCTCAGGGGGTGTATGGTATTTACTTTCACATGTTAGCTTATTCTTAATTATGGCAATTTTCAAAACAAGCTAGTGAAGACAAGTATTAATATATATTTTTAAGGACAGAGAATTCTTCAGTAATAAAAGTTCATTCCTGTGTACTGTAGTTTACCCTCTATGAAAGTGAAGCAAGACTTTACTTTTGAAGAATGTTAAGCTTTTTAATTTTTATGATTCAGAATAAGAGATCATGAGGAGAGCACAGAGTCAAGAATGATAAGAGAAGCATAGAAAAATGAGGTGATTTTTTTCTTAAATGTATAATAATAAAAAGCTGTTGTAATATAGAGGGTGTTGTGGCATTATAATAGTCAAAATCATGATTGGTGTTTTGGCACTGTACACAACACGTTAAACACACAGAATAATTACTCTTTAGATATTATCTTATGTCCTAGATAGAAAAATTGGTTACAGACGTTTCCAAAGAGCATGCTACTTAGATCTTTACCAACAAATACAAGGATGAGTGTAAAAAAATCCAGCCTGGAAAAATCTGGATAATCAATGGAAAACTTCAATTTCATTCAGCTGATTGGAATTTTGTGGGTCCAGATTTAGACTAATATTAACATGGGTGAATAACACATATTTCTATGTGTACAAATGGAGCAGAGTTGGCTGTCCCAGAGAGACTGAAGAGTAGTCATGAGAGAAGCATATTCTCGCAATATGACTCTTATTTTCTCTTCCAACCCTGGCCTCTTAAATTTAGATATTCTTCTTCTCTTCTTGCTCTTCCCTTGAATGAGCTCCATCTAGCTCCATGGTTTTTCATTTCATATGAATTTGGGTAAAAATTGGTTCTGCAAAATGGGAACTTTATTTTCTATAATCATGTATCATTTTGTTTTGAACACTGTTCCTACTGATGAGAGAAAATGGTGGATGTAGCCATTATCACTTATATCAGTCTTTTTTGGTCTAAAAGTTTCTCTTTCATTTCAAGGATTCTCCTCTCCATTTCCTTCTCCCAAGATGGCAGCTGGGTGCAGGAGGAAGCGTAGGCATCCCCAGCTGATGGGAGAAGGCCAGGGGCTCTGCATGCTCCCTTCTTCTGTTGGTTCTGCTGACTTTAGATGAGGTGAACCCATTCTTTGGCTTTGGGGCACCTACCTTGGCATCCTTGGTTTGAGCTGACTTCTCTGTGATCCCCTCTCCCCCCATCCCAATGCAGTGATGACCTGGTGAGCTCTCCAGCCAGCACTACGGTGATCTTCTATATTCCCACTGAGGCACTCGGGAGCTTTGGATTCCCATTCATGCCACACACAGCCCATGGGGAACTAACTGGGAGGGGGGAGCACTATGTCAGCCTCACCATCCCAGGTACCTTCTTCTTCCTTTCCTGCTCTTCTATCTCAGGTGCCAGTCCTTCAATTATCCATTCAACAAATATTTATTGAGTGCCTATTAGGTTTCAGGCACTGAAGCTTCCAGTCTTTTCTGGCTGCACCTGGATTGCCCCCTCAAACCCTCTGTGTGTTTCTGTCAACTGCCCTACTGCACTCCTAAGGTTCACCTCTGCTGCAGAGGGTGTGAGGAGGGAAAACAAGAATGCTTGTATTTGCCTTTTCACCTTCTATCCTCCTGTCAGACTCCTTCTCTGAGCTTCAGAAGGACTTCCCAGTCTTTCATCCACTCTGCCAGAAGCTGCCCTTCTATCACTTCCTTCTCTTTCCCCCATTGTTCATCATCCAGGCCTTCCCTTGTGTTTATAAGCCTCAGCCTTATGGTCTGATCTCAATAGTATAAAGGCTCTGGGAGGAAAAGTACACAAAATTTTCTAAGAAGGCAAAATACATTGGGAAGTGTTTTACAGCATAATTTCCACACCCATTTTCTGAAGAGCTCCAAAGCTACCTGTCTGATCTCAGCCTCTCCTGTGTGCCAGACCTAAATTCTGAACTGGACATTTACCTGTATATCTAACAGGTACCTCGTACTCAGCAAGTCCCACAGTGAATGAATTCTCTTCTCTTAACCCAGTCACATTCTACGCTTCATCACCTTAATTGGAACCTTGACATCTTCTTCAATTCACTCTTCCTCAAATCCTGCATGTATTTCATTAGCAAGCTCTTACCAATTCTATCTTTGAAATGTCTATAAAATCCATCGTACCTTTTCAATCTTCATTGTCATTATCTCGCACTGAATCATTGCAATGTCCAACTTCCTTGCCTCTAGTCTCTTCCTCACCCCTAGCAGTGATTCAGTGCGCCACCTCTGCGCTGTCTCCAAGGGATCATTAGGAAATGTGTGTGTGTGGAGGCAGTGTCATTTTGTTTATCACAATGACTTTGAATGCTACTGGTACTTAAGGGGCAGCAGCCAGGGATGCTAATATTATGTCATGTGCAGGACAGTCCTACACAAAATGTGTGAAGCAGAACCAGTAGGAGAAACATATTAAGAGATTTATTGCAAGGAATTGGGTGGCGAGGTAAGTCCAAAATCCATAGGGCAGGCTGGCAGAAAAGGCAGGTTGGAACTTTTGGGCACTGCCTGAAGCTGCTGTCCACAGATATAATTTCTTTTTCATCTCATAGAAGCCTCAGCTCTGCTTTGAAGACCTTCCAAATGATTGAATCTGTTCCACCCAGGTTATCTAGGATCATCTCCTTCCCTTAGCCATCTCTATGATGGATCTCTACCATCTCTACCAAGATGATCTTTCAAAAAATTGCATCTGACCTTGATAAATTATCTCATGCTTAAGTTGATGATTAAATGTTCGTATAGTGAGTCCTAGAAATTTACTCTAAGCTCTTGGTGAATTAAAAAAAGAAAGATTTCTATGATGATCTGATATTGTCAAACTATTGAAATATGGCACACATAATTATCTTCTTAAATTCCATCTACTTTCCTGTCCCCTTTTGGGGGATAAGGAAGCTAGTAGAGGACTTACCAGCAAAGATTATTTTCTAAATTCACAAACCCTTCATAATTTCACTTCTTTGTTGTGGAATTCTTATTGTAGTTTTCTAATACAATCTGTGTATGCTCTTAGCAAACTTCATTGACAAGCATTTGATATTTTTCTGAAATTCTCAAATATCTTTAAAGTTGACCACATAAGAATTGAGCAGATATGCAAGCACCCGATTCTCATTTTCTCAGTGCAAATTTTAAAAAATGTTGTGCTATTTATTTGTCTGAGTTGCTTTATTTTTATTATACCATATGTCATTTACAATTGCTGAGCACACCACTAAAGGCGTGCGTCTGCAATCCTCTGCTAAGAGATTAAATTAAGCCATGTAGAAAATGATGTATTTTAAAAGGACAATATTTCTGTGAACATCTTTACTTTTATTGTCTGGTTAATTGTTGACTGAATTTCCCCCAAGGCTGTGAAAATGCAACAAGTAATGATGCAGTGAAAGAAGTATCAGAAAAAGTCATGACTTGTTTTGGGAATGTTCTATACTTGCTATGTTTTAAGAAAATAAAGTGATGCCTTATCGGCTCCCACATAGACATATACACAATTCTTACATCCATCTACAACCCCTCCTTTTTTATTGAGATATAATTTACATATAGTAAAATGTACAAATTTTAAGTGCTTAGTTCAATAACTTTTGAACTGCCACCCCAAACCAGATTCAGAACATTTACGTCACCAGAGAAAGTTCCCTAATGCCTCTTCCCATATAGTTCCTGGCCCATCAATAGACTCTTGTTTTCTGTCACTATAGACTAGTTTTGCCTATTGTTTGACTTCATATAAATCAAATGATATGTACTCTTTAGCACCTGGCTTCTTTAGTGTCTGTGAGATTCATCCATGTTGTTGTGTATAGCAGTAATTTGTTTATATTGCTGGATAATATCATGTTGTATGAATATATCATAATTTGCTTATTCTCCTGTTGATGAACACTTATGTTATTTCCAGATTTGGGGTTTTATAAGTAAGTTTGCTATGAATTTCCTTGTGGATATGTTTTCATTTCTCTTAGATAAATACCAAGGAATAAAATTTCAGGGTCATAGGTAATTGTATGTTTAATTTTAAAAGAAACTAACACACAGTTCTCCAAAATTATACTACTTAGCACTTTCAGGAGCAGTAGATGAGAGTTCCAATTGTTCCACATTCTTGCCAACATTTGATATTGTCAGTCTTTTGGATTTTAGCTTTGGTAGTAGGTGTAAAAGGGTATCTCTTTGTGGTTTGAGTTTGCATGGATGTTGAGCACATTTACATGTGCTTATTGGTCATTTATATATCTCTTTGTGTGTGTGTGAAGTGTCTGTTCAAATCTTTGGCCATTATTTTATTGAATTATTTGTCTGTTTTAGTTGGTTTCTAGGAGTTCTTTACATATTCCAGATATAACTCTGTTGTCAAACATACGTTGCAAGTATTTTTCCCAGTCTATGACTTGACATTTATTTTATTAATGATATATATTGATGAACAGAAATTTTGTTAAATTTTAATTTTGTTAAAGTCCAGTTTATTTGTTTAGTTTTTTGTTGTTAGTGCTTTTTGCATCCTGTTAAAGAAATTACTGCCTATCCCAAGGTTGCAAAAATAAGCTCTTTTTTTGATAAATTCTTTATGGTTATAGATTTTATATTTAGGTCTGTGATTCATTTTGATTTGATTTTGTGCATAGAATAATGAAGAAATTGAATTTTATTTTTTTCCATATGGGTATCCAGTTTCTCAAGCATCATTTCTTAAAATGTCTAATCTTTTTCCATTGATTTTACTAGGCATCTTTGTTGAAAATCATTTGAAAATATATATGTGGATCTGTTTCTGAACTCTATTCTGTTCCATTGATCTGTGTATGTATTCTTAGGTCCATACCACACTATCTTGACTATTGTAGCTTTTTAATAAGCTTTGAAATCAGATTGTATAAATTCTTTGACTTTGTTTTTCTTTGTTAAGTTTGATTTGGCTTTTCTAGGTCTGTTGTATTTCCTTATTAATTTTAGCATCAGTTTGCCAATTTTTTCAAAAAAATTATGCTATAATTTTGATTTCTATCCTTTGTTTTAACATGGAGAAGATTTTCTCAACACGTTGAAAAATCTTTTATTTCATTTATTCAATAAAATTTATTGAGCATCTATTCTCTTCTGGGGACTATTCTATTCTAGTGATATAACAGTGAACAAAACAACCGAAGACCCTCCCATCTTCATTGTGGGGAAAGACAAATAATAGATAAATAAAATTATATTTAAGTGCTATGGACAAAAATATAAGAAGTCAAGTTAACAGAAAGTGATCGGTAGATGTGGAGACAGGCTATTTTACATAGGGTTGTCAGGAAAAGCCTCTATAATTATGTGACATTTGAGCAGAAACTTGAATACATTAAGGGATGAGCCATGCAAATATCTGGAGGTGCAACATTGATGGCAGAGGGAACAGCAAATCCAAGGATCCTGAGATAGGAGCATGCCTGCTAAGTTCAGGAGCAAGCAGGGAGGCCTGTGTGGCTGGAGTGCAGTGAAGCAGGGAGAGGCAATAGATGAGGAGGCTATAGAGTCCGCGGTGTAGACTTGAGTGATAGTCTACTTTAGACTTTAGACTATAGAATTTAGAGAAAGGGGGTGGCGTAATGTTTTAAAATGGTGTATCTGGCTGCTGTTTAGGAATAGACTGCTGAGAGCCAACACTGGAATGGAAGTAGTGAGATTTATTAAGAGAAGATTGCAGCAGACCAGGCAAAAGATAATAGTTACATTTTTTCTTAATTTTTTCTTCACTGGCACTTAATCAGTTTGATATTTGGATGTCATGTGCTAAGTGTGCAATTGAACAAGAGTTAGACCTTTCCTTATGTAACTCTGTTAAAAATGGAACAGTAAGTGGGGTTCTAATTTGTGGGGTTCATTTATATTGTTCATGTCTAATTCCATACTGTTTAATGCCTTCAGCATTGCTATGTTTAAGTTGCATTTCTTGTTTTTGAGCAATCTAAATTAGAATGTCTTAAAACTTCCTGACCACCTGATGATTCTCTGTGCATTGTTTCTTCTATATGTTGAGTGGAATTACCTGATTCTGGCCTCTTTTGAAATCCTTTTGGAAATAATACCATATACATTCAGTTTATTTTTCTTTTTGGTCTGCACCCTTCAAATAAAATGGTGGTCAGTGAATGTTGAGGTAGACCATATCTTCTGTATTTTTATTTATTTATATATTTTGGTGAGGAAGATTAGCCCTGAGCTAACATCTGTTGCCAATCCTCTTCTTTCTGCTGAGGAAGATTGGCCCTGGGCTAATATCTGTGCTCATCTTTCTCTACTTTATATGTGGGATGCCTGCCACAGCATGGCTTGAAAAGTAGTGCGTAGGTCCACGCCCGGGATCCGAAGCTGTGAACCACGGGCTGCCAAAGCAGTGCGCATGAACTTAACCACTATGCCACTGGGCCAGCCCCCTTCTATATTTTTAATGAGTGATACTTTCAGATTATGACACTGTTCTTCTCCTCATCTTTGTTAGTCTTATTGCGTCTAGAAAACCTGTCTTTGAATTAGGAATAATAGAGAACCCACTGCAGATACTAGGTTAGTTCTGGGATAGCAGTGAAACATTATCAAGCATGGTAAATTTGATATTGGAATTTTAGATTGAATTGTAATAATTAATTTATTTAATTTAATGATAATTCATTAATATGTTTTTGTGCTTTTAAGACATTCTAATTAAGAGAGTGAGTATCGTGATAACAGTGGGATCATAATTATATGCATTTAATTATGTTAAAGCAAAACATTTAGCTTTGTATGATTAAGAAGTTCAAAATAAAACAATAATTAATATCCAAACTTGAAGAGAACATTTTCCTTCATTATATAATGTTTATAAATTTAGCTATTTTCAGGGCCCCAGACACCAGTTTTTCTGGTTTAATTTGAAGATATTGCTCTTCTACTTGATATGTGGAGCATGGGGGAAGGGAAATGTTTCAGGATTTCATAAATGAAATTAGACAATGGTACCATCCAAACAACTTTGGAGCTCAAAGATTTCCATCTACCATAGTGAAGGACCACACTCCAGCCTTGCGTCACAGCCCACCTGTCTGGTGGCAAAGCCAAGTGTCCCAGAATGAGGTCCTGGAAAGGAGCCTCTCACTGCACTCGCTGAAGTGGGAAGCCCACTCAGCTATGGCCTGGGTCTACATGACCCCTTTAGCCATATGACCACAATGGCTGATTTTTTTTTTAATACTTGGAAATTGAGGGACTAAGTTTATGTACAATAATATGCAGTCAATGATCTGTCTCTTATTTTGAATTTTCTTTGTGCTGTCATCCCCGAAAAGCATAGAATGTGGTTTGCCACTGAAAAGAGATCACTGGGTAGCCCTAAATTTATGTATTTAAGGTCACAGTTATTAACTAAACAAATGGAAGAAACTGGGTAAAGATATAACTCACATAGAATATGAATATTTCAGAACACAGAAGAAATAGTACATTGTTTATAGTTCTAAGCTATAGCTTCTACACGATATAGCTGGTGTTATGCTTTATATTTATTTCTTGCTTTTCTTTTTCTCTCTCCTTATAAAACTAACATTTTGGGCAATTTTAAAAATTGCAATAGTTTTAATAAAATAGGCTCTCCTAATTGTTTCTCTACCGTCGCAATTAATTTGGGCAACGTCAGTCTGTTACTGTTAGAATAGCTCTTCAACTGAAAATGTATTATGATCTGCTGCACACATAAAAAAATTACATTATAATGAGCAAAACTGAGCTAAACATAACTGTGCCTATACCAGCACTGTGACAGGAAGCGTCTTCTATAATGATGATGATTTTCATATCAGTGATAATTGTATTGTCTGATTTGCATTGTCTTCTCCTTGCTTCCATGTTGATACATAGAGTGTGCCCTTTCGTTCCTAGGAGATGCAGATGCCAAGAAAATCTAGTTATCTCCCTCTCCTACTCCTAGAAAAATCTTAAATAATTAGAAAGTAAAAAACCTGACAGTAGTCAAATTCCATCCCCCAAGGCTGAACATTTTTTCCCCTAACTCTCTTGAATAGGTTTATGTACTTGCTGCAGGCAACTTTTGAAAATATCTTAATGGCCTCAGCTCTCAGACTAAAAACATCCAAGGTCTCTGCCTTTGGCCGGTGCCTGCTGGGTTACAGAGGTATATTGTCATTGCTGGTCTGGTCATTTCTAAGACAGATGAGCTCTACAACTTTTCTTAAGTGCAAGTGGGAAAAGGGAAGGGAGAAGTTTGCTCTTACTCATAGGCGTATTACCAAGTGGTCCCTTCAATTCTTAGAGCAACTTCACAATGTAGGCTCCCGGATAAAGGGGCAAGACGAAAAACAGAAGTTACAAAACCTACTCCTCCTATAAGGGAATTCACTTGCTTTTCTGGCCCTTCTCTCCCTTTGATCTCAACAGCAACTACTTATTGAGCATTTGCTCTACCTAAGGCACCGAAGGATTTAAGAGGGACTAAAATAGCCCCCAGTTCTTCAAGGAGCTGAGTTGAATAATGAGTTGGGTACTCAAATATTCACAAGGAAGGACTCTAGAAATCACACTCAGGAAAATGTGTGTCTACAGTGGTGTATGGTTTATGGCAAGCTCAAAAACTATATAAATTTTTTAAAGCAAAAACTGCTGCAAGAGATATAGAAATAGAGGTTTTAAACCAAAACAAACTACATGTTCTTACATTACTTTAGCATACCTTCCATGCTTATAGAGTCTGAAAAAGCATCTCCTTCAGAATGTGAATTCCCTTTTATCAGAATTTAAGCCAACACCCAATTACCTATGGATGTAATTTTGGCAGTTGCAAATGACTGTTGATTTGCAACCCAACTGGTTCTTGGGTGTTGGTTGCAAGTCAAACCTCCCTAAGTCTGGAATTGCCTGTATGGGGATTCACCACTTTTCCCCACTCCTCATTTGTTCACAGAAAAATGTCTTCCTCTGATGTTTTGCCCATGCCTGTTCTTAAGAGAAACAAAGCCTTTGCTGAAGTTTCGCTAGTTTTAGGGAGATATGGATTATGGCATCTGATTGCATCAACACAATAAAATGTTTTTTCAACTTGAAGATTATCTCTTGTCTTTTTTTCAACATTGATAGCATTGACACATCTTGAGTGTATAGTCCTTCTAGGGTTGTTAATATCAACTGTAGTCTTTACAATAGGGCAGGGGATGATTTATTTATAATAAAAAAGGCCATAAGGAGGAGAAAGCCTTAAATCGAATGTTTATTTCTATGTAAATTTCTAATGACTTTGGTTGAGGATAGTTACAGGAGAAAAATCTGTGGGTTGGGACAGAAAAAGGAGGTAGGTTGAACTTTGAAGAAACTAAGCCTTACTTATCCACTGTGATGCTAAGATTTGATAGCAATTATTTTTAAAGTAACATAAAGGAGAGAAATTTTGGCTTAATTGATACACGTCTATTCCTTAGTGCTACAGTTTCTTTCACCAGATTGCACAGACCTTTGTCACAGAGCATCTTGCTGCATCCATTCTTTTTTGTCCAATGGTAACTTGCAGACCTACTTTTTTTGTAGTTATGAACTGAATGGGATTCTATGGCAGACGTACAAATGGAACTACTAATGCCACCTCAGCGAAAACTATTTATAATGATATTTTAAGGATTTTAATATATGTTCTAATGAGTTTTGGGTCCCGCAGAAGGAAGGAAAGAAGAGGCTATTACAAATTGAATTTCTCTTTCCAGGAAACCTTTGAGAAGGCAAGCTTGAGTAGCAGCAGCAGTGGAGCAGCCAGCCTGAAAAGTGAACTTTCAGAAAGTGCCGACCTGCCCCCCGAAGGCTTCCAGGCCCCCTGTGGTAAGGACGAAGACAGGGCCTGTGACGAAATCCTGTCAGATGATAACTTCAACTTGGAAAATATTGAGAAAGGTATTTCTAGTGAAAGGGTGGCAGCATGACCGTGCTCTTGACTCCTTTCTGCTTCAGGCTTCATTTGCTTTTTATTTTTTTTTATTAATGTGCAGATATATATTCAGAGCTAGATGATGAATTGGACGTTTCGGATAACTCCAGCATTTCCAGTTCAAGCCCTTTGAAAGAATCGACATTCAGTAAGCTTTCTTTACCACTTTGTGGGATTCCAGCAGGTAGTGGTTTGGAAATCATACCTGGGAGTCGAGTAAGTGTCATCACATACATAACCCAGTAGTTTGTTTTCTAGGTGCCATGCTAATTAAGACAGGTGTGTCTATCACTCTGCCAGAACCCAGAGGCCAACCAGCACTGTGGTTTTCCGTTGCCTCAGCTGTCAAATGAATGGTTTCATTATTTCTACCAGCAAATGCAGGTTCTGACTGGGGAGTGGAGATAACTAATTTGCGGACAGACAGAATAACCACAGGAATAATGGAAGTGACCTTTTCATAAATCTGTTGATTGGGGTTAGAAACCTGGAGAAGAAATTAGTCCTGATGTAAACTAAGTTTTGCACAATTGTATTTACATCAATGTAAAGGGATATGTTATACTTAAAACACTAAAATAAAATATTTTAATTGTTTAGAACTATGAAAATATATGACATATAAATTGAGTCCATATGTTAATCTTGACTCCTAATTTGAAACGGTAAAGAAAATAGTGACACTGGGGTATGGGAAAGAAACGAGAAGATATATTTAGATAAAATTTAAAGATTATAAGGAAAGATAAGATTCAATTCACTCAACAAATCTAAAACTGGAAGAAAAGAGAAGTTAAAATAGAAAATGGAGAGAAAAGAATGCTTCTTTTAAAAGAGTAAGTTGATGAAATATTAAAGATAGATAGAAATACTCTGAAATAAATTAAATATAAATCATTCCCTTTCATCAATGACTAGATAATGAAAAGAGGGTTTAAAATAGTCTCCCTAAGGACCTAAGTAGAACCCTAGGGATTTAGCTTCATTCTTTGTCCCTTTCCAAACTTAATTGATCCATCAAGATGGTGACTAGATGTTCCAGGTTTTCTGGGACAATCTCAATTTCCAACACTCTGCTCTGTTTTCCCTGTACATTCCTGCCTGCTGGATAAAATGTCTTGATTTGCAGTTGAATATTATACAGGAAAAATATTCATGCATATAAACATATGGAGTAAATTCTAGCAGCAGTTAATTACTGACTGTTTTGCGATGAATTCAATGTTCTATATCCCGGGTAACAATGGTGGGGATGGTCAGTGGGGAAGGAGGAAAGGAAAAGTTGTACCCCCACATTTGCATATGGTAACTTGTAGCTGTCTTGGCAGGGCTTTAAGGTGATTATGACACATGTGATATTATTGTACTTTGTTAGCTATTAATAACGGAGTTTCTTTGTTTAGTACGTTTTCTTTGGAGAAAGGCCCTTAAACAAACCTGTCAAGTAAATAGTAATTTGCAACATTATACTTTGGCTGATGCTTTTATAAATGAAGACAGTCTTCATAGTATGTACAATTGCTCAGATAATAGAATACAGCATTGTTTTTTAAACAAACAAATAAATAAAAGATTTGCAACAGGAAAATGGAGTTATTTTTATTTTCTTGTTTCAGGCATTTTAAAGAGAAGTTTTAGTGCTTCAGGAGGAGAAAAACAATCCCAAACAAGGTATGTACCCATTGAGCTCCTAGAAATATTTTTAGACTCTGCAGAGCTGAGTTGTTGGTGGCTAAATTGAAACCTGAGAGCCGAAAGTTACCATGGGCACGTGGTAACAGAGGCTGTTAGAGCCCACTCTCTCAGACTGATTGTAGTTTACCAAGCAGCACAGTGGAAAAGTACTAAGCTTGGACCTGGGTTTTAGTCTAGCTTTGTGATCTTCAGCCAATCAGTCTCTCTGAGCTCAAGGACAGACCAGGGAGGTAAGGCAGTTGTGCTCCGTGAGGTCATCTGGAGCCCTGGCTCCTTATATCTTGTTCCTCGACAGCCCCAGGGTATAGGTCTGATCCTCATGGCAAATGTGGCAAATGTGGACCACATGACATCTACATCCTAGCCAGCAGGAAGTAGAAAGGGGAAGTGGAGACACACCTCCAGTTGTTGTGCTCATCACTTATGCTCACTTACCATTGGCCAGAACTTAGTCATATGACCACATCTAGCTAGAAGGGAGGATGGAATATTGGGGATTCTGTTTTAAAAGGAAGAAATTATTATTTTGAGACAATTAGCAGTTTCTGCAGTAGTTATCTCTTGGGCTAATGACTAAAATGAAGCTGTTAGATTTGGCCTTTTGTAAGTCCCTGGTGACCTTTGTCAGAGCAGTTTCAGTGGCATTGGGTGAAGTTGGTGGGAAAAGAAGCCTGATTGTGGTGGTTTTAGAAGTTACAGAGACAAGAATGGGGAGCAATTGAAGAAAGTGAGGAGTGAGCTGGGACAGCTGGCTGGTGGGAGATGTTTGATGGAAAAGGGCCTTCTAGAATCAAGATGACTGCAGGGTGATTGGGACTGAGGAGAAGCAGCCAATGGAGAGGAGAGATTGAAAAAGGAAGAAGATAATTGATCGTGTACAGTTGTAAAGTAGCTTGGAGCCAGAAAGTGGACCTGAGAAAGATGAAGGGACAACCCCTTTTCTGCATCTGAAGAAAGGGAGGTGAAGATAAAATTAAGCTAGAAAAACAAAGAAGAGGGATATTAAAGAAGATTATACTTGGTGGTCTCTGTTTATTAGATGATATTTGTGGTTACTGCTGAGAGGATGGTCTAGATTTGAGGAGTGTGGTCAACTAGGAAGAACCAATATAGAAATGGGCAAGGAACTGAGCAGGGAGAGGCAGAAGGACTGTCAAACAGTTCTGAGGCTAAGGCACCAGTTGAGGCTGGAAGCACACATAAGTGCTGCTGTCAGTCAGCAGGCTTCGGAGCTGTGGATGACCCTGGCTACAGATGTGACTGCGTTCATATGACAAAAGGCTAAGGCTGTGGGTGTGCCTTATCAGTCAGGCTTTTTGGATGTAAGCAAAAGAACCTGATTCCAGCTAACTTATGCAACAGACAGGTTCACTAGAAGGCTTTTGGGGGCTCACATAATTAGGAACCCAGAGAATCAAGCTTAAGAAGGGATCGGATCCAGGTCAGCCCCTGAAGTCCTTGCAGGAGGCACTCCAGGCAATCTTGTAAAGGCACTGGTGCTGGGCTAAATGAGCTCCCAGCTCGTTTTTTCTGTCTTTGTGTCACCTTTCTTAGGATTCAGTGTCTGAGAGAGTCAGACTGGCCTGGCTTGGATCAGGGCCCTATTTACTGCTGTGGGGAGAGCTGAGCTCCTTGGTGGACAGCTACTTCAAGTCCATCGGGGATTCTTACTGCAGGGAGCAGGTGTGCGTGCTGGGTAGCCCAAATGGAGCCACTATCCACTTCTGGGTTTGAGGGTGATGGGAAGAGCATAATGGAAATGAATTTCAGAAAGAAGAACCTGCCTAGCAAAATCCTGAGGGGTTCAGTTAGGTGGCAAAGGAAGGTTCATGTAGAAAATCATTTTTTGTTTAGTTGAAGAGACAAAATCACTGATAACTTTATCTTTTCCACGGGAGAATCAGGAAGGGTTAGGGGGGAGCCTTTTAATTTCCTAACTTTTTTCCGGTGTTGCTAGTAACAAAAACCCAGGGAAAACCTGTCAGAGTCATAATCTACCAGAAGGGTCGTCGAGTAAAATCTATAAGACCTTAATCATGTTTAGTGGGCCAAAGTGCAGAGAATTGTTGGCTAGAAGTAAGGGAGAGAGTTGAAGAAGGAGAAACAGTCCAAACCCCTAGGGAGAACCAGAATGGGTGATTGTGGAGACTTGGGACCTGAATTAGAAGACCCTTGAGGCATCACAGGGATTGCAGATCCCTCCCATCCCCCATCTCTGGCTTCTTGTCCCTAACCAACAGCTCTGCTTCCACTTGCCACAGTCAAGGAAGCCACACACAGGGGCCTGGAACCTGGATGCTCTTGCTCACTCAGCCCAGCAAGTCAGGGGACAGGAGTGGGAGATGTGGGCCTGGCTGTGGAGCTGGGGGTCTGAACGGCACCATGGAGTGGGTGTGCCCTCCCCACCTCTGGCATCAGGGCTTCTCTACCTTAACCACTTGATGAGTTCAATAGACTTTTGTGAGCTGGTCTGGAAATCTGTCCACTGCCTGGAACAGTATTTGCATAAGAAAATCTTCCATGTACTCTCCCCCAAAATAATTAACAAGTCCACTTTGGAATCCAACTACCCTCTTTTAAGGTTTGTAATTATTTATATTTAAGACCATCATCAAAAGGCTTTTTCTCTATTATTAGATACTTTATTTGGTGATATAAAATTGCTTAAATGTATAGAGGAGATGTAAAACAAGTATTTTAGTACAAAAATAAATGATGACATATGGGGGTACTCCCCAATGAAGAGAATTTTATATTAAAACAGAAATTTCTTGTCATTTAGGAATCTTAGCATTGCCAAGTAATTCTAGTTCTTTTTTCTGAAAGGATTCATGGAAAATTGTCTTATTTGCAAGAATTCAGTTGAAGTCCAATCCTTCAAAAACAAAAGAAACATATGCACTATATGTTTTAGAGCCTGAAATGGTTTTTAAAAGCTAGTCATTAAACATTTTATCGCAAATTGGGTGAGCTGGAATCAACAGAAAGGGGAAGTTTAATCTGAGGCTCACTGAAGCAAGGATATTACAGTGTGGGCTTTAACTTGGGGTTAACGACCAAGTCAACAGGTGGAGAATGGAAAATGGCCGTTGAGGTTGTTGAATCCGAAGATGCATACACAGATGACTAGGTGAATAAAACCTGAGCTAAAATAACATTTGCAAAGCTGTGCTGTGTGTGAGATACAGTGAGACATGCCATCAAGGAACACAGGTTGGTTTAAGACAAGCTCTCTTCTCTCAAGGAACTCCCAGTGTAATGGGGAGACAAGGGCAAACTTGAGAAGAAAATAAATGACAAGAGACAGCCAATGATTTATGCCAAATTAGAGGAGAGAAAATAACTTTTTGACTTCCTTCCAGATAATCCCCAGAGCTTCTCTGAATTAAAAGGAGACAACTCTAAAATGTATTTAAAATTCTTTAAAAGGCATTAAATAAGCCTTAAGTTATTTGCAATCTAATTTGTTTAGGATTTTCCTGGGTTTCTTGGTTTATTAATGTGAAATGTAAACCCCTCCTGCAAAATATTTAGAAGCTAAATTAGAAGTTAGAATCTAAAAGAAGATAGTGGAGCTACAAAATAGAATAAAAATAAGTTGAGAATCAAGCCTGTAGAGAGTTTTGGCTATTCTGTGCCATGTAATAAATGGTAGAACAGCCACAATGAGACTCTGGGCAGCTCTCTGCCTTGGGGACCCTTATTGGCTCCTAAAACAAGGGAGTTAGTCCCAATGAGAAAAAGCCACAAAGACATGCATACTTGAGCTGAGCACGGCTTCCAGAGTTTAGAGTTCAGAGTTGGCCCTGGCTAAATAGTACACAAAGAAAGCTTAATAATAAACTCTCAGTTTTGGTCACCTCAGATATTGGGGCCTAGATTTAAGCCAATAGCCTGCTGAAGAACCAAGGTAGCTCCCTAATAAGGTTGAGATAGACTTTCTTGGGCAATTGGGCCAGGCCAATGGATAAAACACGAGCAAACAAAACTAAGGAGGGCAGCTCCTGCCTCCTCAAAGAAGTATTGAAGTCTCAAGGCTGGTGAAAGGAAATATGACATTAGAACTGGAAGGCACCCTAGTGATCCAAGCCATCCTCAGATGATGAAACATTTTTTCAGGAATATAATTAATGGCAAGACCAAGAGAACACCAGCCCCCAACTCTTAGAAGTCCATGTTCCTTCTTTGAGCTATTTAGCAGAAGTCACATGAAGCCAGAAAGTAATTCTTTTGGGCTTCGTATCGAACTAGTTAGCTCTTCTGAAGATCTAGAACCAAGAGATAATTAGATCTGACTTATATTTAGGCTCCATCCTTTTTATATTAAGTAGCATTACATTGTATGGATATACCATGGTATGTTTATTCATTCATCTGTTAATGGACAATTGAGTTCCAGTATTTAGCTGTTACAAATAAAGCTGTGATGAACATTTGTGTCTTTGTATGGACACATACTTTTTTTCTTTGAAATACCTAGAAGTGAAATGGCTGAATCACATGGTAGTGTATGCTTAAATTTTTAAGAAACTGCCAAACTGTTTTCCAGAGTGATTGTACTATTTTCACATTCCCAGTTTGAGACATTTGAACTCCACGTGTATATTGAGAGTGGTTGAAGTGAATGATAGTGTTTGTGGAAATCATCTTTAATTTTGATGTGTGTGTCTCTGAGATCATGAGGGGTAAGAGGGAAATGGAATTCACTTTTCATAGTCAAACTTTCACAAAATATTACCTGCTTTGAAAAAAATCCTATGAAATAAACACCCTTATTGTTAATGTTTGATGTTTTATGCACATTGACAGAGTTAGCTAAAAGCTGGGTTGTCAAGAAAAAAGCAATTAAAAATGTAATAATTAAGACTTTCTTTGAAATTTCCAACTTGAATCATTTTCAGTGATCTAAGTGATCTAAAATCTCCTGCCTCCATTACTACTAGCTAGGAAAGAATTAAGAATGGGCTTGACCTTTACCAGTTTCTATCTGGGTTTTATAGTCTCACTCAGTATATATATTGATAGTTCTAGTCCAAAAAATCACAGCATTTTATTTCAATTTACAAATAAATTATTCTGTATAGTTGAATTTGATAATACACATTGGGACTTCAACCTCTTTAACATCATACACTCAGGTCCTAGGAAGCTTTGGTCACTGTATTATGCCTTTCTTAGAAACATCTGTTGATTCATTCAATTAATATTTATTACTGTGTGCTGACACATACCAGACTATGCCTGGTCCATCTTTGCATTCCCCAGGGCACAGTGTATTGCACACAGCTGCTGGCCCACAAATACTTGTTAATTAATAGATGAATGACTGTTATCTTAGTGTAAATTCTGTATCTCTCATTGTAATAGGACTGAAATCTCACCTACTGGCTTGAACCTACAGCCTTTGCCACAGTCACCACTTAAGGGCTTAAGGGACCCCCCCCCCCTTTTTTTTAAGATTCTGTTGCTCAGGCAACAAGATTTCTCCATGCCTGCTTGCATCCTGTTGCCAAAGCAACAGTGTATAGCTGGCAAGCTGGTTTGAGACATCGGATGTTTCGCTATCAGAGATGCCTGTGGTTCACATCTTGTTTGATAAATCAGTATGTGTGTAATTGTATTCAGGGGTGTACGTCTGACTCTAGTCTTCGTACATAAAGATGATTGTGGATGTTTGTGACCATCCAATATCATACATGTGAGACCTGAAAGATCCTTGTGTAATCTCAGGATCTGTGGATCTCGCCTCCTGTTAGCAAACGTCTTGATTATTTTGACTTGCAGCAACTCTCTACTCCCACCCCTTTTTCATAATCCATGTCTAGTTTTACTTAAATTGAATAAATACTGCTTGATCTCTACTTGCCAGAATCAACCTGGTCTATCCACCAATGCCGTAATCAAGCAGTCTTACAAAAAAACATTTACTGTCAGTAAGACCACTTTTTCCCTTTTCTGTGACAGTTCTAAACTTTTGTGTCTGATGGCTCATCTGTTTCTAGCTGTTATTGCAGTATGAGCAGAGAGCCACAAGAGCACTGTACTGCTTTCCTGAAATGATACCAACTCCATTAACATAGATAGATGAAAAGCCCTTATTGAACAGGAGAACTCAACCCTACCTAACGTCGCTTATTCACACAGGACATGATTATGAATGTCACTGCTTGAAAGAGACTTTCACACCGTAAAACGCTAGTTAGCTCAGATGGTGTAGTTGCAGTAGCCTCAGAAGTTATTATCTTAATACTGTAAGCCAAACCTCTCATTTCATAAGGTTAAATATTTCTTCTTTTTATCAACATCAAAGAGTAGTGACTACTTTTCACAGTTGAATTAAATTGTATGAGGCACTTACAATGTGTATGAAAATATTTCCTTGGTTCAGAGATATATTTAAAAGAATTTTGTGAGATGTAAAAGTCTAGAACAGGGTCCCTCTCCTTCATGGCCAGGACTCCTCTGACAAAATAATTATCCAAATAATTTACCCCACACTTGAATTAATTCAGTGAAAAGTTGATTTAAAAAATTACAAAGCTAATACCTCCAATCTCCACCTTTCCTGTAGTGGTTTGGGGTGGAAGTTGTAGGCTAATGCTCATATTCAGCGTTTCAATTTCTGTTTTGGCTTATGAATTCTGGATGAAGTCACACCAGATCTGAAGGGAGGTAGAAATGATGACCTTTCAAAGAATTCTTTGAACTCTTCCATTTCTCTGAAACTCTGTTTCATCAACCTGAAGTGCTATTGGTCAACGCCCATTTCAAAACTTTTAGAGGACACAAGCTTCATTACGTTAAGCCTTTTCACCATAAACATTCTGGAATGTTTTCTTTGTGTTAAATCATTTCTGTCTATTTTCCAGCTTGCACTATTATGGGAAAGCATCTTCTGCAACCATAATGTTCTGTTGGACATAAACATTCAATCTGGTTCAATCTGGAGGCAGACTTCCCTCCAGCTCTGCATAATTTCAATCTTTTGTCCATCTGTGGACCCAATAACTGTATAGTCAAAAGTTGTCACTTCTGGTTAAAATGAGTCTGTTCTATTTTGAAATTTCAGATGACTTGTGTTTCCTTGTGATCCGTGGTAGAATTTCCAGAGAAATTAACAGTTTTTCTGCTATATTTATGCAATCGTGTAAGTTCTAAGACTTTACGGAGTTTTCACCATTCCATCTCCAGTGTCTAGTACAGTGCCTACACATAGTGAGCACTTAATAAATATTTGTTGAATGAATGTGTGATCTTTTAAAAAGATTCCCTAAAGTTTGTTAAAGAGGAATTTAGAATTATGTAAAGGAGTAGCGAAGATGACAGCAACTCAGCATTGTCACGGTGGTCTCTTTTACGTATACCACTAGCACATTTTTTAATACGTAAAAATGTTTGAAATGTTGGATTCTTCAAGACAACTGGAATAGTCATGCAGTTACCTCGGCATATGAGTGGTTATCGGCTATCAAGAGCACCCATAAACTTATGAATAAAAGATTTCCACAAGTTACATTTTTATTCAACTTCTAAGAGAGTGGCGGCTATGAGGTATTGTGCAGCGATGTGGCGTGACTATTAACCTCAGTCATAACATTTATAAAGACAATGACCAACTCCTTCTAAGGACAGGTCTGGAATGCACCATTGAGCATGGAGACCACTGTCTGTGTATGACTCTTGAGCAGATGACATGTAGCTAGTGTGACTGGAACTGAATTTTAAATTTTATTTTAATATTAATTTAAATGTAAAATATCTCAATTTTTATATTTAGTACATGTGGAAATAATATTTTGCATATATTTGGTTAAATAAAACATGTTAAAAATTAATTTCACTTTTTTGTCTCTACTTTTTAAAAATGTGGCTACCCAAAAATTTAAACGTATGTTTGTGGTTTGCATTATATTTCTACTAGACAGTGCTGGACTCATCTAGAAGGCTAAAGGACAGGGTTATTCACTTGCACTTGCGGGGGTGTAGTGTGTGTGTAAGGACATGAGGTGCTGGAGCAGATGCTCTGCTCCTCAGCTCAGCCCTGAGGTGTCGGACCCACATGTGGCACTGCTGAGATTATGCCCCTCTTTGAACTTTTGGAGGGCAGGGGCCGTCCCTTTTCTTTCTTTAAACGTGCTCCTTATCCCAGGGCTCGGGAGAGTATATTAACTGTGCAAGGCTGGCGAGTTTCATTTACTTTTCATGCCTCTGGAAACATGGGCTGGGAATGAGACAGAAAAAATAATGCCATCAAGAGAGGGCTGGCTTGGTGGGGGGTTAGGAGGAGTGGAAAAGGATAGGGAAAGAATTCACAGTTGGATGCAAAGATTTTGGTATTATTCTAGTACTTAAGTTGGGTGGTGGGTAAATGAGTGCCAATTTTGTTATCCTTCACAACTTAGGTATGTGTTGCATGTATGTATCAAAAAATCTGTGATTAAAATGAAAGGATTGGGCTTAGAGGATTATCAACCATGTTTATTTGTATTTGAATCTCTATATTCATTCCTATTCAGGAAATGACAATCATGTGCCTTATATGTGGTAGATGTTTCATGTATTTTGTTGGATTGCATTAAATTGAAGTATGGTTCTTATAACTTGTCAGGGCACAGATGTTTCTTATTTCATTCCAAAAAACTACTAAGAAATTTGCTCTAAATTATAGTGGAAAAAACAAGGTTGAAGGTTATTTATGGCTGTTCCTAGTGGGGTCTTAGGGCACCTCCACTGGGTGGAAGGCACTGAAACCAACATGCAAAATGATCAGGAAATCTAGAATTTTAGAGCAGGGCAAACAAGTAATGTTAATACCACTGGAAACTTTAGGAAAATTATAATCCTCTTAAGTGCAATAATCATCTCATTTCAGCGGAAGAGTTATAGTTTCTTTTTTAAGACAGCAGAAACAAAGCATAAAAAATAATATATGTACAATTTAAAATATTATTTCTTTTTAAAGCAAAATCAGTATTTTGATTTTAAGTATAACAAGAAAATCATTCAAGGAACTAAGATTTAGGCTTGTAATCATTCTTAGAGTTTATAAACAACTGTGACGGGACAAGTTTCTTCCATTGGCCAGTAGAATGCCAGTTCTGCTCTGGGTTCAAATATACTTATTTCCCTCTTTATTGAACTCTTGATAGCGTCTTGAGGGGAAATAACCCTTACTTATTTTTATAATCTAAACCATAGCAGGGTGTCAGCTTTCAGTAAATGTTAGTCAAATCCAAGTTGAATAAATCCTTCTAATGTCCCCTAATTCTGTTTTCAGGGACTTCACTGGTGGAATAGGATCAAGACCAAGACCAGGTAATTTAGTGTTGGCAGCAATCAACTCATACATGCCTCCCTGAAATTCAATGTAATCTTTGTTATAGTTTCATATCTTTCCCCCTTTTATTTCTTCAGCTTTGCTGCCTCTTGACCTGCTTCTGAAAGTGCCACCCCTCATGCTCAGGGCCCACGTTAAGGAGCTAGAGGCCGAGTTAGTGACGGGGTGGCAGTCCCACAGCCTTCCCGCTGTGATTCTCCGCAATCTCAAAGATCATGGTAGTACTTATTAGATCAAGTTGATGTCAAGCACACAATGGGCGAACACAGAATTATAGTTGGGCCTGAAATGTCTGAATGATGCTTGGGAGGTAATTTTAATACAAACAGCAGGAGAATTTCATTTTGTTTGTCCACTATTATTAGTTTGGCAATTTAAGAGTATCAAAATGCTTTCTGTGTTCACTTATTTGATTGAAATATTATAGGCTGTTTTTCTAACATTTGCCATTTCTGCTTTGGTGAGAATGTTAACCAGTTGAACTATTGCTTATTAACCAGTTGAACTATTGCTTAAAGTGCGTACCTACTAGCAAAAAATAGTAGCTGTGCTTTACATACATATTTCTGTAAGCTCTAGACCTATGTGATACAAGAAGGTGAAGCATGTCATTTTTCTGTCTCCTTTTCTCCAACAAAGAGTGTGTTAGTTAATGTTGCTAATTTTGATTCAAGAGGACTAAAGTACAACAGTAATAGTAAAATTGTTAGCTAAACCTGGACAATTCAGGAAAAAAGTTTAGTGATTGTGCTTTTAACATATGTATGAGTATATGACTCTTGAATGTAAAGTTCTATTTTACTACTTTGGTTAATTTAGAATTGTTGCTTAATGCTGTTTTCACTTTGGCTTCCTTAATTCACATTCTTTTGTAGAGTTAACACGTATAGTGAACATAGGTGATGTGAACTGATTTAACGTAATATTAGTCCATGTCTCCACATTTATTACATTTTGTTTGGAAGAGTTATTGACAGTTTGGGGCCATTTACACCATCAGCATAGATGCAAAAAAAGATGGTTTTGTTATTAAGATGTCTAAAGCTATCATGTTGACCATGCTCTACTCCTGCTATTTTGGCATAAGGTAAGTTCATAACATAATCGTGAAGCTAAAATGATTGTTGTTGATTGATTTTATAACACCAAGAGCAATACATACATATATATGTAAGCAATTCACAGTTCTGTTGTGATTCTTAATAGGAATTCCTTTTCCTAAGGGGCATATTGAGTTATCCCAGTTTAAGGCTTGACTTTATGTCAGTGAAATTGATCAGGTCTTTGGACCTTTAAACAAACTGTTTACATTATAGCACAGTTTACATGTAGTATATTTCTTACACCTGCACTTTGTCATACCATCCAATTTTTAAAAATTTACCAATTCATATATATATATATTTTATATATATATATATATATATTTGCGAGGAAGACCAGCCCTGAGCTAACATCCGTTGCTAATCCTCCTCTTTTTGCTGAGGAAGACTGGCCCTGGGCTAACATCCGTGCCCATCTTCCTCCACTTTATATGGGACGCCGCCACGGCATGGCTGACAGGCAGTGCGTCGGCGGGCGCCTGGGATCCGCACCGGCGAACCCTGGGCTGCCAAGCGCGGACGAAACCGCTACGCCACCGGGCGGCCCCTAATTCATATATTTTTAAAATTTAAAACAGAATATACTATAGCATTTTAAGTATTGTCAGTGTATGCTAAAGTTTACCCATAAAAGAGTGATTAAATTCTATTACTATTATAGGACACATTAATGCATATGAGAAAATTTGGGTTACTACCTATGGGTTATGCTACTTTCAAGTAAAAAAAAGAAAATCTTTGTTTTTATCCGTCTTAAAGCAAAATTGTTTTTCTGTATATTATAAATGTCATACTTTTTAAAGTATTGCAGGTAAATTTGGACCGTTTGTTGCTTTATCAAATCACAAAAACTGGTACCAGCCCCATCCACTTCAATCACCTCATTTGCAAATCATGCTCCATTCCAGTTGTTCCCTCTGTATCTCCAGCCTAGGAGAATAAAAAAGTAACATTGACCCAGCTCCCCAGCAATAGGAAAGCAAGTTTGGACCAAGGTGTCATGAGATGCTGTTGGTCTGGTCAGTCGTGTTTTATACCTTAAGTATTTGTTACTCAGAATAGGTAAAGCACTGAAATGTGTGAATATTTTATTTATAAAAAAATCAGATCAGCATATTTTCATTTACTTAAAATTTGATTTAGCTTTCTTGATGGAAAGGAACATGCTGGAAATTATGTATAACCAACAACCACAGCCCTGTATTGCCTAAATGTTCTGGAAAAAATTGTCAGAGAGGGGAGAATTTTGTCAAAACCTGAGTATGCCCCCAGGGCTGTATCTAGTATGTGATCTAGTATCATTTTCCATGTGCTGTGGCAGAACAAAGGGTAGGGACTATTATTTTAGAGTGCTGAGTGGCTGTATTATAATATGATCTTGCCTATGTGGTACTCCTAAAATGTGGACTTCTGGGTTCATATTGTGGTGATATAGCAGTATTTAACGCACCTCCAAACTCTTGTAGAACAAGTAACCGTGGAACCATTTCACGTTAACACTGTTAAAAAGTCCTCTTGTTCTGTCTTTTAGTACTAACTAGATTGTGTAAATAGTTTATTTTATACATATTCTTTAGGCTAAATAATAGACTATAGTTCTCTGCCAATAGAAATGAAAATTTAGGAATTCCTATATTGCATGGATGAAAATATTAACAGTAATTAATATGGACTCAATGAATGAATAATCATTTTAAACATGTTAATTATTTTAGCTCTATTTCCCTAACTTTAGTCACTTGTAGATTACCATCGCACAAATTTGGCCATATCTGAGAACCATCTGTACTACTATTTTCCTAATATATGTTTCTTTAATTTGACTCAGTTTCTCAATTTGAATTTATTTAAAGGGGAGTTTATATTATTGCTGCATATGGAAAGCCAGTATAGTATCACTTGCCATAAATAGATGGCAGTTGTAAAAATAAATGCAAATCTAAGCAAGACAACATTATTAAGTTCTAAGTAGACATTGTTATCTGCTTATCCTGAGGTCTGTTTTCTTTGTTATGAAAGAACATTAGCTAATATTTGAAAAATGATGATGACGTATTTGTTCCATACTGAACCTTAATCCTTGATATAATCAGTAGAAAGAAAAGAAAATTGGAAAAGAAATATCTTTCACACTTGATCTACTTGCTATGGAAAATTATGCTGTTATTATACGTGTCCCATGCCTCGGGAAACTTAGTTCTTTAAAAATAACTGATTGATTCTGTTGTCTCTAGAGTCAAATGAATTAATCAAACAACTGGATATTTTGAATGGGAAAAAAAAAATCTAGAGTCTGTTGTATATAAAAAAGAAACAGTCCTTTCCTGTTGAGGTAGGGAAATGACTTTGTATATTTGTGAAAATTAAATCACACCAAAATATATTATGAGAAATGTATTCTTTGTCAATGTCAAATGTACATAGAGTACATTTTAATGTTGTGGATGCTATTAGTGTGGGTCAAATGTAAATTTTGGGGAGCGTCAGTCAAACCCAAATTTAAAGAGCAAATGTAATGTCAACTAAGAGTGTGAACTAATTTGACTGCATTAACACTGACATTTTTCCCTCCCTTGCTCAGTTTTTCATTTTTCAGCAGCTAACACCCAGGCACTGAACTGATATATGGGAATTCTTATGCTTTGCGTTTTGAATAGAAATTGTCACTTCATGATTTCTGGGCTCTTAATTATGTTTTCTTACTAGATGATTGAGAATCTATTTTTATACTTGTCTTTTGTTCGTAAAGGTCAGACCTAAATAAAGTAGTCAATGTTTCATCTGAATATTCCAGAGAGCACAGCTAATATTCTGGTTGTCCTTTTTCTGAGCAACCTTCAGTAGCTTACTTTCAAGTTAGTTATTGACATGAGGTACTGACTACTAAATTTTGCAATTGCCAAAGTGATTTTGAGTGCTTGCTTCTCTCATTTTACTGCACAGCAGTTCTTTTAGCATATAAAAATGTGCTCACCAGATTTTTTTATTGATGTCTTAATAGTTTATAACATTGTGGTGTTTTAGCTGTACACCATGTTTTGTCCCTCACCATGTGGATGCATCCCTTCACCCTTGTGCCCACCCTCCACCCCCCTTCCCCTTGGTAACCACCAAGCAGTTTTCTCTGTCCGTGTGTTCATTTATATTCCACATATGAGTGAAATCATGCAGTGTCTGTCCTTTTCTCTCTGGCTTATTTCACTTAACATAATACCCTCTAGGTCCATCCACATTGTTGCAAATGGGACAATTCTGTCTTTTCTTATGGCTGAGTAGTATTCCATTGAATATATATACCACATCAGATTTTAATCAAAACTCTTATATTACTAGTCTATACCATGCAATTTGGCATATAATTATATACTTTTCTACATTTTCTGTTTGGATTTGGATATATTGATTAGATTTCCCAACCAGATTGTAAGCATCTTCGCATGTATCTTGAGTATTTCCTCTGAGATCAGGCCCTTGAAGACTGCTTATTGAGTAATTGATGCAGACCTACCACTGTATAAAGCCTTGTTTATCTATTGGGAGCAACTGCATTAGTAATCTGATGAGTACCTCAAGAATGGGGAAACAGTGGCATTTTAATGTTAGACTTCAGATTGAGGAAGAGGTGGGAAACAACAGATTTTCTTTAGCAATAATGATTTGCCTTCTAATTCTTCATGCTAAGGAAGGCATTGAGGGAGTGTAGGCCAGGCTCCACGAGGATGCTGCCTGGATATATAGATTTTTTTCACATTCTTTGTAGGATAATGTCTTTCCAAAGAGATACTTAGATTCACAAAATTTATTGATGGTACCAATACAAGACCGAGTGCAAACTGCAAATCGCCTATTAAATGGCAGCTCACAACCCTGCCCTGGGGGTTTCTGCCTTGGAGGAAATGCTAAACAGAAGGAGGGGAAGAAAGCTACACCACCCTCTGGTAGGAATAAAGGGGGGTCAGTGTGGCTTGGGTGGGTTGTAGCATAGTGTACAAAATAATTGAGTCAATGGAGAAAGGCAAAGCTCTCAAATTCCAAATTGCCATTATTAATGCTTTTTAATGGAATTTAAAAAATAGTTTCAGAGTGTTTACAACTCCCTTTGAATTATCATACAGTAATTTGAATACTGAGGGTGGTGGCAGGTGAGCCAATGGTAATGAGAAATAGGCTGGGCCACCTGTCTGCCCTCCAGTAAAGCTGAGACCTCACCCATTCTTAACTGACATTCCTCACTATGGTTCCATAGATTATTTGGGATGTTTTAGATAGTAATTAAATTAAATTTTTTTATTTATATAGCTACTTATTGTTTTTTACTGTTTTGGAGTGCAAAAACTCAATTCTTGAAGTTATTCTTTGGCAACTGTCCTCGTTTTATTTAACCCATTAATGATGGAACTAGATGGAAGGTAAAAGACCTGGTTCCAAGAGCATTTGAGGAACAAGGATTAATCTGGTTAGTCAAGAAGGAAAAGCTGAAATAACATTGCTAAATTAAGCTGGTCAAATTTCTATAGGGCAATAAAATCATATATTTTTGTGATTAACTTCTTAATCAGACTATAAAGTTATACCAATATGTCAGTTCCTGCAGGTTCATTGCAAACACTAGAGACTGTAAACTGCCTGCCTGTTTATTGGTGTGGATTGTTAGTTAAATATACAGGGACGTCACCCAAGAGTGTTAGATTAGGATCAAGTGGGATTATTAGAAAATGCTCTAGCCCGATGTCAGAGAATCAAGCAATAATCATTTTGCCTATTTTCCATGATTGGGATAAATTTTTCTTGTTCAGGCATGAATGGGGGATCCCCATCTTTTCTTTCTGTTCTTTTTAGTTTGATTGGCTAGCCCTTGCATTTATAGTGCCGAACATTGTGTGTTTTTCACACTATAGTATTTTCTTCTTGAGAATCCTGGGCTTCATCAATGGAGTTGACTTTCAGAGAAAAAAATTCCCTCTAGGAGGAATAAAGGGTGTGACTTGGTTAGTCATGGTAGCATAAGAAATAACTGAGTCAGTGGAGGAAAGTTAGGCTGTATGGACTAGACCAAATATGTATGCTATTTTTAGGCCACAAATTCAGGAACAAAAATCTAACTTTCTATATTTTTTCCAACATTGAACTTAATTTTTATATTGAGCCCCCATTCCACATATCAGAAAACATAATCTATTAGCCTAAAGGTAAATTTCAATGTGTTGGTGATTTCTTTATCATATCAGCCTTAAGCTCAGACAAGCTGAGGATTGCCTTTTCTCTCTTCTTCCCTGTGTAGTATTTTTGTTCCAAGGTAAATCCTTGGCATCATAAACTGTAAGTAAGTTGGCATCATGTTACTGGGCTTTGAGACCACCTGTGCTGGTATCTGGTCTGATTATTGTGGTTACCCTTCCACATTGGCAAAGAGGTGGCACAGCCCTACCTGACTTCCACTTCCCAGTCCACGTTTCCACCCGTGGCTGTTTCCCCTGGAATGAAGGCAAAACCTCGGTAGGGCAAGCTCTCTTTCCTCTGTCGGCTCACCTTCTCGGAGGCCTGGGAAGGTTGGCCTGCTCTTCCCTGCCTCTCTGGGCCTGGAGACTTGAGACTTCAGCAGAGCCTCTTTGCCTCTGACACCCCAGGAAGCTTTCTCTACTGTCACACCCCACCCCATGCCACATGGTTCAGGGAACATCTGCATGACTAGGGCCTCTCAGAGTTCCCCATAGGAACTAGCACACAGCCTTGCCACTCTGAATCCCCAAACTTAAAGATAGTTCCACCATCCGATTCTCCTCTCCTTCCTGTCCCACCCCAGACTTTGCTCAAAGTGAGCTGGAATTGGAGTCTCTTCTGAGACTTTCTCTTCTTCTCCTTGTCTCTTCATCCTCCCTCCTCAGAGAAGCTTCATTATATTCAGGAGGGGCAGGAAGAAGAGTTTGTTCAGCAGCAGTTCTTTTGAATCTCTCTGGCTTCTACTTAGACTATTGCTTTTTAAAGCCCAGGAAGGTACTCTCTGTTGCATGGTTCCTCTTTGCCACCCCATCTTGGGGCAAAAATGCTAACCTCACACTGCTTGATGATGGTCAAATGTAAGTGTGGGAAATAATACAGTGGTAAATTCTCCACACAGCATCTTGCCATGTATATTATGTAGTCATTTCTAGGAACTTCAATTTTAAAAATCCTGAGGTTATATTTTGAAGAAATAACTAAAGAGATAGTACGTTTGGAATTGAGGGAAACACTAACCTTCAAACATACACAAATTAAGCCTGAACAGGATGTGAGCTGCATTACGTGAAGGTGATTCTGCCAGAATTCAAGAGGGAAGGGCTTCAAAACAGCCCTGCTTCTTTGGGCTTTAAATTGCTTGTTTCTGAAGATTCAGATGAAAGGGGGAAAGGAGCCTTCACTTGGGAGGTGAAAGAAGCTGAGGCTTTGATGCAGCTTCCTGCCATCATATGGGAAATTCCACCAGGGCATGGCTTTCAGGGGGACCAGACCCAGATTGTCACATCCCTTCCTAACAATTTCTACCTGATTGTGGAGCTCTGTTGGTCTGTGTTGGGAAAGAGTCCATGCCCAAGCCCCCCAGTCATCATCTTCTCTCTCACCTCGCTCTCCCGTTCCATGGGATGACATTCTCTCAATGAATCGGGTCCAAGTTTCGGCATCCTCCTTAGCTCCTGCTCCCCACAGACATACAGTCATCACAAGCTATTTCAAGCCAGATCTTTTGACTTCAGCTCCAGGCAGGCCTCTTCTCATGAGATCACCTTTCATGAAATACAGTCTCTCTTGTGGCTCTTCGCCATTATATATGGTCCCTGGCTACCTCTTCAGCTGTATCCAGTATCATACCTTTTTATTGTACTGCACACCAGATAAACTGGACCCTTTGCTGTTCTCCAGATGTGGCCTTCACTTAGCTGACTCCTGTCCTTTGCTGGAACTGTTTCTTCTACTCAGAAGCTACCACTCAAATATACCTTCCCTCCCACCAAATCCATGTCCTGTGCCTTTTGAAGGTCTACTAATTCTTCATGGTCTTCTCAAATGAAACCTCTGCATCAACTCTCTATCCCCCATCCCATGGTTCTCTGGGTGAACCTCCCATGAATCCCTTGTGAGTACAACATCCTTGTCTAATTTCTGGCGCCTTCAACACTGCTGGGCATAGGGGTTGATTGCTGAACACTTGTAGATTTGAACTACAGTTCAGTTACTTTATTGCATTTTACAAAAGTAAGGGAAAAAAGGTGAGAGTGAATGTGTTCACCATACTTAAAGTTAAAAGGTCATATTGTCTTTCAGTAGGGCAGTTGGTCCAATATAGAGAAGTCCATGTATGTTTTGGCCCCATTCATAAAGGGAAAACATTTTTTATTTCTTCAAAGAGCTCTTGCTGGAAACTTTCTCTTCTCCAGTCATCCAAAATTTCCTGACTCTCAGCAGAAAGAATTCAGAAAAATAGAGGTTGATACTATATCTTGGTCAACTGGAAGAATGCAGTATAATCCATCTTTTGTTCAATTTGTAGTAATTAACAGCTTCAGGGCCTGCATTGTGAATTGTAGTTTCCAAGACTCGATATACAGCATAAATCAAATCTTGATGTGCAACTAACTTAGTTATTGCAGTGTGCCATGAGATATTAAGGCAGAATATAGAGCACTGCACACACTACAAAGACCTAATGCTTCCAGTTTATTACATGTATATGATTTCTGAAAATATTTAATCCACTAAATGTTCAAAGGTATAGGTAGAACATCATGATAAAAGTAGCAACCCTTTTAAGAAGAGAAATAGTATTTCAGGCCTAAGAAGGAGCGTAGATATTATTTTATGTTTGAGATAACCAGAGTTCATGATTTCACGGCCTCCTAGTGACGAATTAGGAGGAGAACTGGGACCCCCTCAGCTCCGTCTAGGCTGAGTCAGTGTAGTGTTTAGGGCCCACGTGGTTTCATATCCCAGCATTTGCTTGCTTTGCAATCTTGGTTGGGCAATTCCCTTAGTCTAAGTCTCTTTATCTGTAAAATGCGGACAAAATGAACTGCCCTTCAGAACGGTTGTGAACATGAGATGAGGCTAAATATGTAAAACCCTTCCCAGTGTCTCACCCAAGTCCATGCTAAAAAAGCACTGGTCTTCCTCCAGGTCATCCTGCCTATCACTCCAGAGGGCAAAAATAGCTGTTTAGTATCATGCTTGCCACAGAGAAAGCTAATAAATATAATTTTTTTTATTTTTGACACTTTTAAGTAAATTGCCTCTTATAAGGAATTTTGTAGTTTCATTCTAAGTTTTAAAACACTAATTAAATTCACTATTTTAATAAAACTATAAAAGGAATACAAGGTATTACAATTTTAAACTTGGATTTTATTTAAATTTTAATGAGACCAAATACTATCTATCTTTTGCAGCAGGAACCACATAGATATGAGTCATGGGCATACTATCTATGACTGACATTAAAATATGATCAGTTTCTGTGATACCTTTTTAAGGGGAAATTGTCTTAATAAAAATATTCTTAGGACAAAATTGTGAGCATAAGTATGTGTGGCATTTTTTGTGAATAGTTAGGAAGTGTAGTGTTTTCAGTGTGCTAATCTGAAAGATTTATTGAGAGAGAATGCTTTAAAACTCAAAATGATATGGCTAACAATTGCCATGAACTTGGTGGTGTTAATATTTAAATAAAGAATAAAGATTTTAGAAGATATCTATTTGGATTTTTATCACTTTTGTTTTCCTAAAATTATTGAGTTAAATAGATATACATTTTGGGGCGGGGGAAATATAAAAAACTGTGAAGTTTCGATTAGGTAGACTAGGAGGAATAATAGTTCTCATACCCAGGATTACCTGAAGTTATTCAGGAAGTCATGGTTTGCAAATGTTACAGCCAGACACCCCTCCCATCATTCCCAGTCTCAAATTTTCTTTTTCTCCCCAATCCTAACTCCTGTGGTTACTCACATTCTCAGTAATCCTGACAGAGCCCCCCAGGAGTGCTGAACTGATCATGGGATTCTGTTTTACCATGATACAGCAGCAGCAGGTACCTGACACTAAAAATTACTTTTAGTCTAGGTGATAGGGGTGGGAAATGCCCCTTAAGCTGAAAAGAAGTAACAGATTAGGTGAAAATACTTTTAAGATATAAAATACAATAAAAGGATTAGTATTCAGACTATGTAAAGAGCATTTATAAATCAATAAGAAAAAAGCAGCATGAGACACAAACCAGAAATTCACCAAAGTGCAATAACCTCACCAGCATTCATATGAACATAAAATAAAACAAAATCGGGTTGGCAAAACTGAAAAGTTTGATAATATATAGTGTTGATCAAGATGTAGAAAAACGAATTCTCTTCTGGTCAGAATGCAAATTGATTCAGCCACTTTAAAGTGTATTTGTTCAAGTAAGAAATATGTATATCCGAGAGCCTAGCTATTTAATTTCTCCTTGTCTACCCTAAAAGATCTCTTATACTTATACACAATGAGGCATGCGTGTGTATACTCACTGCAGCATCGTTTATAATCATGAGAAGTTGAAAGCAAACTAAGTGTCCATCACTAAGACAGAAGTGGCTAAATAAACTATGATGCATGCAGAACATGTAGAACTGTTCAATAGTGGTTATAAAGAATGAGCTAGAATTGTGTGTGTTGGTAAAAAAAGAATCTCCATGATAGACAGAAAAAAAAATTGTAAAACAGCCTTATGATGTGTTTATTTATTTAAAAAAGGGGAAAGAAAGAAAGCATGAGGTAACACTATAGATTTTCTACTCTAGTAGCTTTCAAACTCTTTTGGGAATGACCCTCAATATGAGCCACGTTTTATATCTCAACTGAATGAACTTTTACCACATACAATGCACTCTGGAATTTTTCTGTCCTTTTCCATTTCATTCCATCCCATTCCATTTTTCAAAATGTTGGCCATGAGCCATTAAACTGATTTTAGGACTCAACCAGGGTTTGAAAAACACTGTTGTAAAGGTACACACTTATGCGTGTAAGTGGGTAGAAAGGTGACTGGAAGGCAACCCACTAGGCTGGTATCAAGGTTACTTCTGCAGGGTGGCTGGGGGGTGGGGGGTCCAGGGAGCCGTGAGCCTCATCTGTAATACTTAGGTTGTTTTCATGTTTGTTTGCTTGTTTTACAAGGCGCATAATGAAACATTTTTAAATTTATTTTTTAGAGAATAAGCAATCAAAACTATTTTCAAAAGTCAAGGATTTAGGGCCACCCGGTGGCGCAGCGGTTTAGTTCGCGCTTGGCAGCCCGGGGTTCGCGAGTTCGGATCCCGGGTGCCCGCGGACGCACTGCCTGTCAGACGTGCTGTGGTGGGGTCCCATATAAAGTAGAGGAAGATGCGCATGGATGTTAGCCCAGGGCCAGTCTTCCTCAGCAAAAAGGGGAGGATTGGCAACAGATGTTAGCTCAGGGCTGGTCTTCCCCACAAAAAAAAAAAAGTCAAGGATTTACTGGGATTGAGAGAGTAGTGGTCAAAGGGTCTTGAGAAAAGTCATTTTATGTCGTGTTGCCTAGTTGAGTAGCTCAGAAGACAGGCATCCCAGCTAACTATCTCTGTTTTTGTATTTAGGGCCACAGATGAGCACATTCTTGTGGCAAGGTAGAGTCAAACCTGTGTGATATCCCACTCCAAATGTCATCACAAACCTAAGAACTCTCTGCCATGCTGTGAGATTTTAACTCGTTACCTATGAATGTTAAGTCCACATATCAAAAACATAAAGTAGCCAACACAAAAGTGATCAAAAACCAAGCCCTCCAATTTCAGAAAATGCAAAGTTAATGTTCTGTAGCGACATCCACTTGGACACATTACAGTCTCTAGCTTTTTATATGGGTCTAGACAGTTATGTTTTAAGAATTATTTCTGTAAGAAGCACCACTGTAGAAAATATGACATATGTACACTTGGCCATCTCTACAAGCTGGAGCAGATACCTCTAGCTTTCTGGTTTCTATTTTAGAACCACCTTAATTCTTTTGATTTACCTTCAAATTTTTACCCTAAGGGTAATTTATTAAACCTCATCTTAATGGTCAAGTAATTGACGCTTAAAAGGAGTTAGACAGAGTGCCTAGGGGAGATATATACTTTACAGTTTAAACATTTAAACAAGGTATTAAGTGCAGACAAACTAGAACTAGATTATTTCTTGTGTGAATTTCTCAACTCAGTAAAGAAACCCATAAAAGAAATAATATTTCTTTAAATGTTATATTTATTTTCTCTTCTGTTTTGTGTCCTAAATATAAACTTTCATATGCTTATAATAAAACATGTTGAATCTTTTAATGACCACATTAAATTTTCTCTTTAAATGTTTTGAAAACAATTTTTTATGGTAAAATATGCAAGCTTTCTCAGAAAGCATTTATATAAGAATCATATTTCAAAATCTTAGCCATTGCTAAAGCAATGATTGTATTCAAATTTAATTTCATATGGGCTCAAGGTTGTATGGAGGGAAGAAAACAGGGATTTTGGAAATTTTCTTTAAAAAAGGGAAATTGGCAAGACCACAGAAAGCACACTATAGGTTAAGGGGCAGAAGGGAAAGAGCAGGGAGTAGGGGAGAATAATATACATCCACATATCTGAAGTCTCTTCCATTTTCTCCAGTGTGGATCTGAGAGTGAGAGGAGGCAGAGGTGGCCTTGTGGTGTCAGGCCATTTTAGGAGTCAAGACCATTCCTTTAAATAGATTTATATTCCTCAAAGTTAAAAATGGACCACATGTGGCTATGACGTATGAAGCTGGGGAAGCAGCTCATATACAGTTTGACACCAAGCTAGCCTGAAACTGTGAAAATGGTGTGGCTCTATGATGAGAATTCAGAATAAATTATAAATGTATCCTATTTGGACCTGGGGAGAAATTCAGGTGAAAATTATAATTTGTAATAATCAAGGGTTTGAAAGTTACTTGGTTTTTTTTGCTCTGTAAGATTGCCTATTCAGTGTTTGCATTCAGTAGTTTTAATAAAATTAGTTTTAAAATATATTATTGAAGACATAACAAATTTAAAATTTAAAAGCATGATAGCCTCTTAAATGCACATATCTGAGGCCCAGCTTTTCAATGGCCACAGTATCCAAGGCACTACTGACTCCTGGTGGCAGCCTGATGCAGTTGCAGGCAAAATATCTAAGCAATAGTCTTGCCCATGTTGTGACAGGTAACATCATTATGTTACTTAGACATCTGAGACATAAAGGGAAGGAATTGTGCAGCCCGTATCATAAAATATTGAAGTGTTACAGGGTCTCTGCATATTGTCTCATTGGTAGGATGAGGGTCTTTGCTTTAAAAAAACTTTTTTTCAAAATTTTACCCCATTTTCCACTAATATCACCTTTGAAAGAGAAAACCAGGGTCTTGACTAATGGGGGAATTTATCATCCACAGCATCTGCAGGGATTGCTGTGTCCCAGAGGAAAGTACGTCAGATCAGTGATCCTATTCAGCAGATCTTAATTCAGCTGCACAAAATCATCTACATCACTCAGGTCAGTGTGCTAGGTTTTTATTTCCTTTTCATCTTAAATGCAAGTTTGGTGGTAATATTGCTGAAGAGCTGCTTTGTGTAACTTTCAGTTGGAGTGAATGCTTATTCTTACCCTCTCCAACCACATATATTTGGGAAGACTTTGGCTTAGCAGCAGAGCTGGGAAGGTAGTAGGATAAAAAAAGGAAAATATGTCAGATTTTTCTATGACTTCTAACCTACTCGTTCACTGTTAATGCCCAACCAAAACCAAACTTCAATACAAATGGCCTTTCAGTGTGGGGGTGAAAGTGGGGACACAGCTGGGCTTCTGAAACAGCTTCACGACAGGAAAGAAAAGAAAATAGTGCCAACTCACTAACCCTGAGGATGCTGGGTTAAAACCAGGACTTCTTAGAGAAATGAAAACTAAAAGCACCCAAAATCCAGGATTGTTGAAACTTCCTATTTCTGAATCTCAGTGACTCCTAGGCCCTAGGGAAGCAATCATTGTTTAAAAATGGCTATTAATTATTTACAAAAATCTGTCTGATGATAAGCAACTTGAATGTTCATTTACCAAACGTATGCACTGTTAATAAAAAAATAAGTTTTTGTAGATAAAGAAGTGTCGACATTTGAACAAGAAAGTAACTATTATTTTGAAGTTTAAGGTTGCATGTCTTATGCAATTCACTCATTCATTTGAGATACAATTATTAGGTGCCTACTATGTGCCAACTGCCATCCTAGGTGCCTGAGACGTATCAGTGAGCAAAACCCATAAACATTCCCTCAACCTAAGAGCCAGAGAACCAATGTGGGGACTCCATCACTGCCAATTGTGGCAATTTTGTTTATACATTCAGGTACTAGAAAGAAATACCACCAGTCAGTGTACCAGTTGAGCCCATTGTAAGTCAGTTTTGGGCTAATACACTTACCCCCCAAGAAGCAAACAAACAAAAACCCATTTGGATTTGTGTACCACAGTGGCATTATAAGACTCTAGGAATTAGTGTCAGTTTACAACCAGTGTCCGGTATTCACTGAAAGCCTGTGTGTTTCCTCCTCCCCAGTGAACAGTCACTCTAGTAAATGGCTACAGGTCTCTCTGGGGACAGCTTGGGGGGAAATTTATACTGTGTACTTGTAGCAATGTTTCAGGGCCCTTCCTCAAGGGACCCCAGCTTTCCTGAGGGACTTTGGGTCTTTGAATTGACCTAGGTCTGGAAACTCTGCAGTAGGCTATGACTCTCCACTGGGGCAACAACTCAAGCCAGGTTTTTGTCTCCCAGACCTAGAGTTTCTTTTCTGTTATACAGATTAAGGAATACTCGAGGAGGTTGGCCACCAATTTCCTTTCCAGGAACACCCTAATCAATTAACCACCACCAAAGGTCTCTGTGGGCGAAGGCATTCTAGTTAGCAGTACATCCCTGCCGTTCTTTGTGGTAAATGCTCCCAACCTGTCACTGGTGGTCAAGTGCTGCCACTTGGCCTCTGCTCCTCTGGGATCACATGATCCCCGTTGGAATCATGTACTTTCAGGGTCGTGCCTGGCCTACAGAGGAGAAAAACCAGAGAGGTTTTCAAGGATGCTGGTGCTCCCCTCTCCAATGTATTTCTCAATGCCTTAGCGAAAGGAGTGGCTTCTGATGTTCTTGCTGAGTGTAATTGGGGAGTGAGTGTGCAAGTCACACATGGTAAATCCACTCCAATGTTCCTGTCTCTCCAAGCCTTTGAATTCCCTCCTCCACGTGCTAGGGAAGCTCTGGCATTTTACCCTCATTAAATGTAAGCCACCATTGAGTCCAAGTTTTAGTACATCAACTAATTAAGCTGCTACCTCCAGCAGCAAGAACTAACACATTAAATCTGGAATCTCTAGTAAGTGCACCCATATCAATGAATTCAGCCTGATCTATTGCTATATTTCACCCTTCTTGGCCTAATACCCTTAGAATCCACTCCTGCACGTGTTCTGTGTTCTCTGAGTTACTGCTGACATGTAATAGCAAAGTCTTGCCGTTCTTTTGATGTGTAAACTATTTCCTCCTGGGTCATAGTGTGCACCAACTCCCCTGGATCATATTGAGATGTGACCCTGGTTATCGACTTGACCCTCATTGTTGTGGGAATTAAGAGGAATAAGCATCCCTTTTTAAGATATCACCCCTCATCTGTCCCAGATGAGGTTAGTATAGAGTTTTATGCAAAGGAAGGCTTGTCTTCTCAGACACAGGGTGGCAAGCTACTGCCTCAGAGTGACTTGAGTTTCAAGATTGTCATTTTTATCTGGGTCCGACAAGATGTTCCTATTTCAAGTTTTAGGCTCTTATTCTTTTTTCTAACTTTTACATGAGAAACTTGGCAAAGTGTTCATTCAACTGACATTGTAATTTAGCAACCTGCTCAATTAAATTTGTGTTCGATTATCAGACACATCAGTGCTGTGGCAGCAGGAAATCACATTCTTTTAGGGCTGTCATGGAATCTCTCTGGGTCTCAGACCATGACTTGAAATGAGAGTTAAAGGACCCAAGCTTGTCATTTTCCTTCTGTAAGTGCTCTAGTGCACACTGAAGAATCCATCCCACACCACAGCACTCATCGTCCTCATAGTGTCTAAGAGTCAAGTGCCACAGCCACTAGGGCTTCCAGGGCAGTCACTTCAGTTGGCTTCTCATCAAGGTGATAACCTGAGTAATTGTGATGCCACTGCATGCTGTGGATTACCAGCATCCTGTGTCCTGTTGGTGGAAAACTTAGCACTGGGCTCAGTTCCTAGGGCACAATCAAACCAATTCCCAAATCCCATCAGTGTGAGTCCTTCTCCTGAGACATTCCTGAACCCAAATCTGTATCAGTGAGGGTCCAGTCAGGAGATAGAAACCACACAGTAACTTCAACAGTGCAGGTTTAATATAAAGAATTGTTAACTATAACAGAGTATTATCTACTAAGGAGGGGAAGAGAAATGTAAAGAATATCGGAAGAGCAGATGGGGAAGTCACTACTTAGGGGACTGAGGCAGAGCACCAAGAAAGGAACAAAGTAGAAGCAGACTCCCCTACCTGGGCTGAGGTCCAGACCTCACTAGAAAGGTCAGAGAAATCTGCTGAGGTGCTTTGCCGGGAAAACTTGCAGGGAAGCTTCCCTCTGGGGGTTGAGGCAAGCTATCCAGGGTGAGGTGCCATGGAACTTGCTGGAAATCAGCCCATGAGGGTGGTGTACTGGGAAGTGCCCTCTACAGGACCAGGGAAGGCTGCTCCATGGAACTCTCTGGGAAGCCACCTGCAGGATTTGTGCCACTGAATCTGGCGGGGGGTGAGCACCACTAGGGATCCCCATTGCTACTGACTGCTCAGTGCTGCAGGACTGAGGCAATGCAGGAGCATCACGAGAGCCAGAAAGACAAGCTCCATTCTCCTCCAGTGCCCTCTACTGGTAGAGCTGAACATCCTGCCAGCTGGCGGGGAGAAATGTTCCAGAGTCACAAGCAGGGCAATGAAGGGTGGATTTGGAGCTGAGTGGCAATAAATTGACAACCAGCACACTTAGCCTGGGGAGAGTAGCCTGGCTCTGATCTATTGTGCTTTTTCCCCAAATCTGATATTCTTTTCAGTCACCCTGAGGGATAGCCTTTGAGACTCAAGAGTCTAAAATTGATTACTTTTTTCTCCATTTTCTGCTGCCAACCTTTCTCTTAGACAGTCCCACAGAATTATATACCTACTTAAATGAAAGAGGGTGAAGGGGCACAGGGAACTGTGAGGGGGGAGAAACTTGGTTAATAAATCAAAATATAATCTGCCATATCTCTATTGAGTAAAGATATTATACTCAAAATTGCATTTGCATGTAAATACTGATACTGAAATATGGGGAAAGCATTTTTAACTTTAGTGTTATGGAAATAGCTCTAAATAGCTTATTGGTTATCTCAATGATTAACTACTAAATTGAGAGAAAATATCCTTTTAAATTTAAATATAGTTTCCACATGCCTGTCTTGCTTATTTTTATATAATAAAAACTTTTTAATGGATGTATTCCATTTCTTTATTGGATTTCAAAGTGTTTTAAAGCGAGAATGCTACTATTATAAATATCTTATTATTATGCTTTTATGCTGCCAGCATAATAAATGATTTCGTATTTTTTGACAAGATGGCATTCCTTGCTACAAGTTCAGATATAACCATTGTGGTTTTTAAAATGTATTTCCAGAATACTTTAAAGTTTATGACATTGCACATAGTAAGGAATGATTCCCCTTTGGGGAACTTTAACTCACAGTGCTGACCAAAGTCAATGCCTTTCAAATAAAGGAGATAAATACAAGTCTGAACAGTATGCTAGTGTGCTATAAAGACCAAGATCAGTTTTCTCTCTCTGCTAATTGCAAAGGAAAACTGCTGAAAGTAAAACTGAATTTACAAAACAAACACAAACCAAAAACTCCTCTTGTTCACATATTTATTTACTAGTCAAACTCTCGCAGACTTACGTCATAGCCCTACCCTGGATTGTGAGACCAACCAGATCCCCTCTGACAACCAACAGGTGACCTGAAAGGGGAAACTGCTCACTTTTGGCCAGTGGTGGCCTTTGCCATCTAGTTTCCATGGAGACAGGTCTGTGGAAAACATCTAAAAGCAACTATTTTAAAAGGCAGAATGTTAAAATCCTTACCCTGCCTTCACTGATTAGACATCTGTTTTTATCAAAACTGAGATGGAAATCTTAAGACCAGCAGGCTGAGAGTGAAATCAGTGGTTCATTTCCATTGCTGGAAACCACAATCGACCTTCGGGCATACAAGGTGGCCAGAGTAAGTTTGTTACCTTTTAGTACGAGTCTTTATGTGTTATTGCTTAGGTAAGACCTGCATAGCCAACTTAAGCTTTGGGTGTAACTCCATACTTAGGATTTGATTGTTTTGTTAAATAAATGCTTTGAAAATCAGCATATAGCAACTTAACATCTGTCTCCTAGAGAACAGACAGGCCGTTTGCTTGGAGCTCCTTTGGACTGCCATCTCAACAACCAGAATTGTTGCCAACAGAACAAAAAAAATGTGGTTGGGAGTAGCAGTGTGCTGTCCTCATACAAAAGTTGTACTGCTGACTGTCATCAGTGAAACATGCTTTTTTTCTCAACAGTGGTGATAGAGGAAACTAGAACCATTCATACCCTCTTATCTAGATCTCCTGGTTCCTAATGGAAAAGGAGACAAACTAAATAGATTTTAGGGTAAAGCTGTGTTTCTCAAGTAGATTCATGTTTTCAGGGTTTGTAAATTCTAAGAGAAGTTTTGCATTTTGTGATTTACAATGATGATAATCTGAACGTTTTACTTTATTATTTTAGTATTAGTACATATTACTTTAGTATTCAGGGAAATCTCCCCTTAAGCAGTAATGTGTCAAAATAACTTTTTAAATAGACAAGATATTATTTAAGTCACTATCAAATGGGGCCCCATGAACCACTGATGGTCTGCCAGTGTATTCTTGGAGATACTAGAGAATGTAGTTCTTTAGAAAGAATCCATATATTATGCAAGTTTGAGAAAATCTACTGTAAAAATACATATCAGATTTCATTTTTTTCTTTTTTTACTCTGGTATGGTAAAAACAAGCAAATGAAAACTGAGCTTTTAGACATGTGATGTTGAGGGAGTCATTATCTTTTTTAGAATCAGTTTCCTCATCAGGAAAGTTCAGATAGCTTTTGGGACTATTGTGATAAAGGAAATAAAGTATGTGAAATGTTTAAAAACTATAAAATGCTATACTACGGTAAGGCTAGTGATGGTCGTGTTTGCTCTACAATAATGGTGGCTGTGCTGGAAGACTCACTACCTTAGAAAGTATCCTTGCGTGTTGCATAATGTCTTTAAGCTCTGATTTCCTCATCTGTAAAATAGTACCTGCCTTATAAGTTTGTTGTAAGGAAAAAAGTTACATGATACACATAAAGGAGTAATTGTAGTGGTTTGCACATATATATCATAGGTATTAATATTCTATTCTTAGTATTAAACCCTTTACATATAATATATTTTTATACTTACATCATCTGCTATTAAACCACGCATGAGTCATCACTTGATGCAAAATTTTAAATTCTTGCATGAAAACTTCGAAAAAGGGGTGCTGTCCATAGTGGTAATTATTCTAATAAGATACAATAGCTTTCTAATGCTGCCCTGTGTATGAATATTAAGTTGACGGAATGTTAACTTACTCAAGAAAATTTTTATGAGAATTAATTCAAGCCATCAGGAGCAGTAAAAGCAATTCTGAGTTAACTAGAGACTTACCAATTTAAATGGATAGCAAGGACTTTGAGAGGAGTATCTGAATTAGTAATCTGATACTGATAGCTGCCGCTACTGGGGTGGGTTGCCTTTGAAGGAATCTATGGACCTACTGATGCTTCACACCTTTAAAAGTTTGCTGTAGCAGACAATTAGATATTATCAGAAAAGGCTTGCTGCCTTTCCCTGGACAGTTGAAATCTTGCTGGGTAGCAGAAGGTCCTGGCCAACACTGCCCTCTGGTGTTTGATTTAGGGAAGTGGCAATTTCTGGTGGGTATCGCTGGGAATGATAAAATCCCTAAAGGTATCTCCAGGCACTTTTCCCATCCCCATCCCCTCCAACCCATCCCCTTGCTAGGAAAGTATGCATATGCCCCTCCCCTTCATTGTCTGGTCCTACTTTAAGTTAAATTCATTCCACTTTTGCTAATCTCTCACACACATATGTATCATTTATACTCATTTTCCTTCTTATCTGTCTTCCAACTATTTGCTCGTTAATGCTGAGAAATCTCTCTCTCTCTCTCCATATTTCTTGATTTCTCCTTTTCATCCCATATGAAAGGACAACAGTAATTATGGCTATTTGCTGGCGGTAGGAGGTAGTAACCACATCTGGATCAAGGTAAAAGAAAGCCGAAATAGTGACAAAAAGAGATCAGTAGAGGTTCAGTGCTCTCAACCTACAAAACGTTTCAAAGCATAGCGAAGGGCTTCAGAATCTCCAGTCTTACTTATTCTGTGATTAAACCTACTTTGACTCAAGCAAAGTCAAAGGATTGACTAGCATTAAAGATGCATTTTTGAAACTTTTTTCAATTGCATTGTTTTTCTGTTTTATATCATTACAGTGCTTCATAATGAGTCCCATATTCTGTTGTGTTTGGGCTGATAAATGGTTTTTCTTTGGCTATAAAATCAGCTGTTGTGAGCCCCTGTAGATCCTATTCATTGCTCTATTATTCCCTTTTATATATCCCCCTGTTTCGTGAAACTGGAATAGTAGATGTTCCTCGTACTAGTCAGGATATGGTGGCTTATATTGAACTAACAGATACACCCTGAAATCTCTTAGCTTGACACAATAGAGGTTTATTTCTCACTCAGCTAAAGTTGGACAGCTCAGGTGACTGTCCTCCATCTTGTGGCTCTGCCACCTGGAATAGATGGATTCCAGGCTCCTCGCCCTAGACGAGGACAGGGATGGAGGAAGAACACTGGCTTCGAATGGCCTCATTCTTGGAGTGACATGAATCATTTTCATTGGCCAAAAGTAGTCACATGGCACCAAACCCAAACTGTGAGAGTGTAGAAAAATGGAGTGGGGGTGGGGTAATAATGGTCTCTGCCACGTTTCTTTCTTTTGATCTGAGCTTTGAACTATAGGCTTGTTTTTTTTTTTTAATCTTGAGAGTGCCTACTACCACATTTTTCTCCCCACTTAGCCATATTTTTTCTTAGTGGTTCCTTTTCCTCTCCTTCCAAATCCACTCCATATTTTAACAAACCAAACATTATTTCCACTCTGAGACTCCTTATCGTTCTGACCCTATTTCTTTTCTCTGTTATTCTTCTTCCAAACTTCACTTCATCCCTCTGCTCTTTTCAGGGCCTTTGATTTCCTTGTATAAATCCAACCTGCAAAGTACCACAAAATCAATTTTTTGAAATCCCATTTTCATCCAATCACCATATTTTCTAAGATTCTGCAGTGACTTCCTACTCCTTACTTATTAAATTGAACTTTTCCTGGCCCGGCCCTAATATGTACTAATTCATTCTCTCTTTCTTCTTGATAAATTGATCTCTACAATCTGATCTGTCTCCAGCTGCATATTCAGGAGCACTCACAGGCAGGCATCTGACTCTGTACTAACGCAGATACGTGCTTCCTGGTCCAAAGCATCAGATCCTTTAGGATGAGGGCCACGGTTAGAGTGTTTAGCATGTTTCTGGGCATGACACAAGCACCCAAACATCTGACAGAATGCATCCTTCCTTGTCAAGTCTGTTCTTTACAAAATTCAATTTATGTATGCAATTAATATATCATTTAGTTGCTATATGAAAAATAGTGTCAATAAAATGAAAGAACAGTAAGATAAATGGAAGCAACCTTTTGAAAGAGAGCAGAGTAATATATTTCTTCTGGATTGTAGAATGAAAAATTATAGCATCAAGTCATGCTGTTTGGAATAAAATTTGAATTCTTATTTAGTCCTGCTGAGTGAATATTGTTGCACTGACCCTCAGTAAATCCTTCCGGGGAGTTAGCTGTGCAGTGTGAACAATTTACTTATAGTGACTGTTTTCTCATTTTATGCAGCTCCCTCCAGCCTTGCACCACAATTTGAAAAGAAGGGTTATAGAGAGATTCAAGAAATCCCTCTTCAGCCAGCAGAGTAACCCTTGTAATTTGAAATCTGAAATTAAAAAGGTACAGTATTCTACATATAGGAATTCTTTTTTGGGTAACAGAAACACATGGTAAGAGATAAATTTTATGCTTTCTTTGCTTTGTATTTTAAGCTTTGTTCCCTATCAAAGGATATTATCATTGTTTGTTTTAGTCCACTCGGGCTGCTATAACAAAAATGCCATTAACTGAGGAGCATATAAACAGCAGAAGTTTATCACTCGCAGTTCTGGAAGCTGGAAGTCCCAGATCAGAGAGTGCCAGCGCGGTGGCGTCTGGTGAGGACCCTCTTCCGCTTGCAGACTGCTGACTTCTCGCTGTATCTGTACTGGGCGGAGGAGGCAAGCGAGCTCTCTCGGGTCTCTTTTATAAGGGCACTTATATAAAGGCTGCATCCTCATGACCTAATCACCTCCCAAAGGGCCCCACCTCCTGCTCCCATCACCTTGGAAGGTAGGTTTCAACATACAAATCTGAGGGGACACAAATATTCAAACCACAGCACTGCTTAAGACACTAAACCCAGGATACGTCTTTGCCTCTAATTTTCTCACCTTTATTTCTGAGGCTATCATTCTCAGGAGACTAATATAAAGTTCTTTCAGTATTATTGCGTGTTTTCGTAAGAGTAAATGTCTTTAATTTAAATATATATATATATTTTAGCCTTTTTTAGAGAATTCTATTCCAATCTTTCACTAGAATATTCTTCAACAAGTGCCTAAATTGAGTCTTGCCACTTTGAACAAGCCATTTAGCCACCTGAGGCCATGATTTTTATCACCTATGAGGGTGGAATGAATTATTTCCAAGGTTATTTCCATCTTCAACATTCTACAGTCTCTTTGACTTCAGGTGTTAGTCAATATTTCTGTTCATACATAAAAAAACTAAATCACAAAGAGGTCACATCAACCAGATGGAAAGAGAATTGTTTCTCTCTGGTTAACACAACTTAGTGACAGGAAATCCCTTTGTCCTTGTTGATAGCCATTTTGATACAGCCCTTGGAGATGGTCACAAGCTCCCATTGCCCTGTCTCTGAAAGACCCAAGGCCCAAGCACTTTGGGCCCACCTGGGTGAAGATGCTTGGTCCCACTCCAATATTATGTACCTTTTTAAAGTTTCATAAACTTTGGCGCAGTCATGCTGCCAGTGAACTTTTTCTTTAAGATTTCCTTTTTTATTTAACATACCTAATCTTAAGCATAAATTTACTCATTATTTGGGCAATAGGATGGGCTCTTTGATAAGAAATGCAAATGGTATGTTTTTGCTTTGTTGCCTTACATCAGTGCTGTCTGCCCCTACACAAACAGGAGATGGAGAGAAAAGATGTGGACAAACAAAACATGAACTCCACCTCATAGAGATTAGAGAGCAAAATTTCTTCCATGGCTTGTGTTGGCAAATAAGGCCAAGAAACAAAGCTGGAAAGATCAAAGCAGAAGCAGAGGAACCCTCAGATATTTATTTTATGATATTTACATATTGCATCATGAATATCAAAAAATATATTTTAAAAAGACAGAAGCTCAAATCTCCCATGGAAAGATTACATGTTTCTGGGTTTTTATATTCTTATTGAAATGATATTCAGAATAATCCGGTTTGCACACAAATTTATTTTAACAGAAATCCTAGCTTTATGAGATGAAGGTGGCTGCTGCAAACTGTCTGATGCACAAAGGTGGCTGCAGCTCTTCCTCTGCTCAGTCATTTTCCACCAGTGCGTGTCCCTAAAGGAAATCGTTTTTTTCTTTTATTACTTAGGTTTTCGGTTTTGCATCCCTTCCTTGCTGTCTTTCTTTTCTCTCCTGAGAGAAAAGAGACTTCCTTTCGTTAAATTGCACCCCCATCCTTGTCTGCCTTCCTCTGTGTAGTGGCAGCCTCTCTCATTAGAGCAGCTCCCTTCTGTTCTTGGTCTAGGGAGGTAGAAACAGGGATTGATGGCTGGTGGAGGGCGTGCGGGGAGCATGGGTGAGGGGACCCGAGGGGGTATAGATTCACTCTTATTTTCAACCTGCTTAAGAGGCAGAGTAATTCTCCTGTGAAAAATGCTATGGTCCCCTTCTCTGATGTTAGAAGCTTGTGGTGGTTCACACCATCGTGGCGTATACCCTCCCCATCAGGGAGGCAGGCCTCGCTCCCATGTGCTGAAGAAATCCTCAGCCTGGGATAGTAACATGTTGCCTATTCTTCAGCACTGAACTGAGAAAACAGCTCCTCCATAAAAACCTTCCTTAATTTTCCCTGTCCATAATTAATCTCCTCTTTTTCTATGCTTCAGTCACTTTTTCACTCATATTGTTGTGTTTTAAGTAGCTTTGTATCTGTCTTACATTTCTGTTTCCCCCAAAGGCAGTGAGTGTGTCTTATTCATCTTTGATTCACCAGGGTCTTGCACAGTGCCTGGCACATGGAAGATGCTTCATGTATAGTTATTGAATATAGAATATGTTCTGTATGGAAATATACATTCTGTGTAATATATTTGATATTGGTTCTGTATTGATATATGTATAGATATAATATAGTCATCCATTTTTATATGAAAATAGAAAGTCCTCCTGCCCCCATCTAAACCTAAATTAGAAGAGTTTGTGACCTCTGTTTTTCCCACTTTCTGGCATAATCTTCTGTTAGTGACAATTTTTGTTCAGAAATGGATTGTTCATCCCCTATATAATCTTAAAGGAGTGGTCAATTAGCCTTTGATTGACACAATTGCCCACCCTTGGGCCATGGAAGCCATAAGTGGTGGCAGCACATAAAACACACTTGATTTCCACCTTCCCCTCTGAAACTTCTCCTTAAATCTGGGAACTCCACGTCTCCAGTTTGAAGGAGTCATTATGGGATGGTTGTGTCTACTTACTAATGGCCTAAGACTCAGTAGGATATTGAGAGGGGTCAAAAAATGGAAAAGCCCTTTTCTAAGAAATTAAACTTTATTTATAACTCATCTAAGGTAGTCTTCAGTCCAGTCTGCTCAACCTTGGCTAAAATTGTGGGGAGAATAAAGCATCTGAGTAATTGTGCAGGTGTCTTTGGGAACTAGGATTTTCAGCGTGGGAGAAAGGAGAAACGGAAACAAGATAGCAGATATTAATTCACATTAGAATTGGAAGGATCAATATGAATGAGTATGAATTCATGATAAATCTTACCTATTAAAAAATATACATATTTACTAATATTTTCACTAAAATGGTCTAGAAACTAAGCAAGCAGCAATGAGTTTTCTTAGAACCCATAGCTCCTTGGAAATATAGCCGGTTGCAGCTCTGGAGCAGGAACTGTACAAAATTAGATGGAATATCTGGACATAACAGATCACATAGCAAGGATGCTCTCAAGGACTACTGGGGGTGTGTCAAAAGGGCTCAGGAGCCAACTTAAAGAGGTTCCCTCTGGAGCCAATTATCTATTGGATAATTAGAGCATCAGTAAGAATAATAACCACCATGGATCGGACGCATTAAATAATGTTTAAATCCAAAAGTTCATGATGGTAAAAAAAAAAAAATCCCTCATTAGTTACCTTTGGAGGATGCTAAGTAATGAACTCATTATTTTGAAAATTGCTTACAAAAGGAAAGAATCAAAATTTATTCTGCCTTTCCTTTATGAATTCTATCCCGGGGTGACTAAATTGGTGAAGAAAAAGTTTCTCATGATAGAAGTACTTCAGCTAATAAGTACCAAAGAAATAAAAAATATTGCCATTTTGCAGCTCCTAATGAAATAATGGATTTAGACATGATCACCAGTGGCTGCTAACATCACTAAAAGAGGGATGACCAGACATTCTATGCCTCCTGATGGAAGCACACAGCACTGTCTATGCAGTACACTTGCTAAGAGCTTGAATCTGCATCTTATGAAGCCTCTAGATTAGAAGTGGGCAAACTAGAGTCCTCAGGCTAATCTGGCCTGCTCCCTGTTTTTGTAAATAAAGTTTTATTGGAACACAACCACATGCATTCACTCACATTTGCATTGTCTATGGTTGCTTTCACCTTACAGGCACAGTTGAATAGCTGTGACAGAGACCATATAGCCTGCAAATCTGAAAATATTTACCATCTGACCCTTTACAGAAAAAGTTTGCCAACCCCTGCTCCAGATCTAGCCACCTATTTGTAGCAAATATGGGGGAGAAGAGAACATGTTAAATGACACCATGGAAAATACAGACTGGGGAATTCCCCAGGAAAAAATGACATTTTTTTTCTTCAATAAATGAATTGCAGGGAAAGGAGAAGAGAGGGAGGAAGGGAAGAGAAAAAAATATCAACCACTTGCAATATATGAACTTATTTTTTCCTGACTTAAACTCTGAAAAGGAGTTTAAAATATATATCTAGGAGACAATCAGGAAAATTTAAACATTGATTTTATATTTGACTATATTAAGGAATTAATTTCTTTTAGGGGAGATAATTGTATTGTGATTTTATTTTTTTAATCCTATTTTTAAGAGTCATCTGAAATATTATGGGTGGCAGGAGTTGATGTATAGGATTTGCTTTCCAATTCCTGGGGGTAAGATGAGGTAGAAAGGGAAGTGGAAGAGAGAAATGAAGCTAGATTGGCCATGTTTAAGTTGGATGTTGGATAAATGAATCTTATTTTACTGTTCTCTCTAATTTTGTAAATGTTTGAAATTGTTTATAATAAAAAGAGATTTTTATTTTTTCCGGCAGTATTGATGTCAGGGTCCTCCCAGACCAATGCCCGGGGGTTAGCATTTTGAAAACAGCTGTCCTGGCAAAGCTGCCACTTAGAATTGGACAGGTTATGTCCTGTCCAAGAGCAGCTGGGTGAAGGGAATGACTGGGGCTGCATCCTCTGGGGAAGGGGTGACTTTTTCTAATTTGTACAAAGGCACAGTATGGGTTAGTTGGGCCTCTGACCCAAAGTGGTTCTATCATATAGTCAGGGCCGAGGATTATTGCATTATAAATTACAAATGTCATTGGGACCAAGGATTAAAACAAACAAAAGAATGTAGACCCAGTGGGAACCAGTTGGCTTTTTAAGCATACAGCCATGTCCAGGACTTCTCAACGCTGGCTGCACATTAGAATCACTTGGATCTTTTAAACATTCTGGTGCTCGGGCCACATGTCACGTCACTTAAATCAGAATCCCCAGGAGTTGGAGCGAGGTATTGTTTTTGTAAAGCTCCCAGTTGATTCCAATGTGCAGTCAAGGTTGAGAACCAGTGGCCTGGTAGGATCAGTGTTTCCCACATTTTATCGTGCCTGTCCATCACCTGGGGATCTTGTTAACTTAGATTCTGATGAATAGGGCTGGGGATGGGCAGAAATTGTGCTCCTTAAACCAGCTCCCAGGTGATGGCTGCTGCTGCTAATCCAGGGATGCACGTTGAGTAGCAAAGGTATAGAATCTAGTGCCTGCCCACTGTGAACTTATGGTGTATCCCACAGACTTGAGACTTTTTGTTAGAAAGACAAGTTTTCTAGTAGGCCAAAATATTTACCCAGATACAATTGCATTCCTGGCCCAAGTTTCTGCGTTTCTACCCAGCTCCTAGGTGCTGCCAATCTGCCATTCTACAGACTACATTCTGAGTATGATGACCTAGGAAAAAAACCTAGGGACAATTCCATGTTGTGAGGTAGATGAGCCAGAACTGCTTCCTGTAGGTGTGGGCCTTCCTGGCACTTCTCTTCAGTTCCTAATCTACAGTTCAACTCAGATCAGCAAGGTCAAGTTTACCTTATTTAGTACCTGGCAATCTCTTTAATTCCTAACTCCAGGGTTCTGGCTCTTTTCCAGGCAGGCAGATTGCTCCTCTCCTTGGACTTTATTAATGGCTCTTTATGCACATAATAATTATGCCTTATATTTGCCTGGCCCTCATCAGGGTCCCAGGGAGGTCTCACAAATGAGCAGTGCCCAGCACCAATCTGTTGAAACCAAATGGAGACACTCCTCTATCAGGGCTCTCCTGCCCAGCGGGGTCAGGCCACCATTCACCTTCTGAGTCGAGGTCCTGGGAGGATGAGGTCGTGGTTGTAATTGCCATAGGATAGTAGTTTTCCCCTTCTTTTAGTTTTGGAATTCTTTGTTAGAAACACAACCCTCGGTGGAAATGTAAACACCACAGCAGCAAGGCCACTTCTGGGAGAAGGGGGGGTGAGGGTGGCGATGCGCGTCCCTGGAGCTGATGATGGACTGTGCATGTGAAGGTGCACATGTATCTGTGTGTAAGTATGAGAAAATAGTGAGTTAAATACTGGACATTTCTGTTAACAAAAATGTCCTATAAAAACCTAATAAAAACTAAGAGAAAAGAGCTGTAGGTTAGAAAAGGTGAAAAATAAGGCAATATGTTATGTCTTAACAAGTTATGTAATTCAGTCAAAGACAAGGAAAATCTAAAGGAAAAAAAGATCAGAGGACTGGAGAGTGAAGTGTGATGGAATATGTTGAAAATTTCTCACTTCTGGCACCTAATTTCATTTATGTTTGGCTTTATTTCCTTCAGAATCCTACCTCCGCTGATTAGATTCAAAATAATTTGTGTAGTTGTTCTACAGCAAAGATAACCTTATTTTATGATAAGGAAAAGAAGATATAGTTTGGGGAATTTAATGAGGATTATATTTTGTAGTTTCTCATGTTTTCTTCTATTTAGGTTTTGCCTAAAAAGAACTATATTCTCAATTGACCAATGAAGTGCTAAAATTGCTCAATATTTACTCAAGTCAGTGTTTTTACGGAAAGAGGTGGTAACAGTGATATAGTCTGTTCTCTTTGATATTTACCTGACTTGTTCAAAAGTGCATATAATCATTTGCTCTTTAGAACTGTGAATATTTATTCAGAGCACAAGAGCCCTTTTATGTCAGTTCAGAAGGAGGGTCTTATGCATTCTTCCAAGCAGAACATACACGCCCAAGACGGGAGGTACACTTCTAAGCTGAATATTCAGGAGGCACTGTACTGGTTTCGAACTGCTGAACCACCTTATCACGTTGGCCGGCATAGGGGCCGCTGCCTTGAAAAGGTTCTGTCGTATCATCCATTTTTCCACCTACTGGGTGAACATTTACTTTGCCATTTGGTATGTCCAGAACTGGACTCACCACCTTCTTCCTTCCTTTGTCCACGTCGAATATCACCAGAAACATCAGTTTTTCTTCTGCTCAGTCTGTAAACCTTGCAGTCATTTTCACCTGCTCCACTTTATTTCTTGTATTTATTCCACTTTCCATAAGTCATTAACACCCAGGAGTCTTCATAGTGTGAGTGGTTTTGCTTGACCTTTGATGTTACAGCCCTGGGTTCTAGCCCTGGTCTCCTACTTACTAGGTATCCTCTTTGGGCAAATTACTTCTCAGTTTCCTCATCTGTAAAATGGGGATAATGCCTACCTTAGAGTGTAGTTGGAAGAACCAAATAGAGTATCAAATGTGTCTAGAATGTAGTAAGTATTCAATAAATGGCCATAGTGCTACTGTTGTTATTAAATAAGAATATTTGATCTTCCATATCCCTTCCTTTCTTTTGGTTACCACCTAGACCAAGGTCTTAGCCCTCCTCTCTTGTATCAGTGTCACAGCTTCTCTGCTAATATCATTGTTCTCCAATCCACCTTGCCAGACTGATAGTTCCTAAACACTTGCTTTTTATTAGCATGCTCAAAGACATTAGTAGCTTCCAGTTTCCTACCTCACCATCTAAACTCTGGGATCCAGCTTTCTAGGTCTCCATTATTTGCAGGCGCCTCCTCATGGTCTGTCTGCATTCACCCTGATGTCCCCATCCCCACTCAAACTGTTAATGTATATTGCATCTAGGGGAATCCTTTTGAAATGGAAATCTGATCATGACCCCCCCCCCCACAGAAACCCATTCAGGGGGCTCTTTGTATAAAATGTCAAAATCCTCGCCCTGGTATTCACAGCTTTATTTGGTCCAAGCCCCACCTCTCTCTCCACCCTCATCTAATACCCCTCTTGCCCTTTGCTGTCTCCACGCCAGCCACAGGCCCTGTTTAAAATCTGTCTATCTACCACGCTGCTTCCTTCTGAGTCTTTGCACATGGTTTTTCCTCTACCTATAACGTTCTTCCTACCTCATCCGTTACTCATTCTTACTCAGTATTTTGGCTTTGACCGTAGGTGTCACTCTTTGGGAAAGGCTTCCCTGACTAAGTTAAATCTGTCTGTGACCTCCTAGAACCGCAGGCCTGTCCTTCAATGCATTCAGCACAGTTGCAATTTTACGTATATCCAGGCGGCTGTTTCACAGATGTATTTCTCCCTAATTAGGCAGTAAGCTCCAAGAGTACAATTTTTGGCCACCATACCTTCATAACATGGACTTCCGTCATATCCCTTTCATGACTTTGCCGTTAATATGCAATGCCTAGCCTTTGCCCTCAAGTTCCTCTCACCTGGAATGTCTGCTTCACTTTCTTCCGTCCACCCAAATCAGCTCCAAGGTTTCTTCTATAGAACCTCTGAAAACTATGCTAGCCTTCAGGAAGCATCCTTCTTTTGTAAGTTTAGAACTCACCACCTCATTTCACATTTCATTTTTTATTGTGTCACCCTGTTGTTTCATGTACAGTTAGTCTATTTTCCCAGTCAAATTGCAATTCTCGTGGAAGCCAGATCATTTCTGTGTGCCCCTTGGTGCCCAGCATGGTGCTAATAAGCTAAATATATCATCAGTGTCTGTGGATTGAACAGTTTTCATCTCTGTTTTACAAAACCTGCTCAGATCATAACACAGTAAGGGGCAAAAAAGATTTGCTGAAAGAATATGTATGTCAAAATACTTAACTGCAAAAGGAAGAAGTTCTGGGAAGTTCCTGGAATAAAAATCAATGTATTTGGGATTCATACACAGGATTAATGAATTTGAGTCCCTGCCTTCACCCAAGGGCCCATTTCTCTGAGGATTTGCAGTTCTTAACCTAGAGGAGACTGTGAATGTGACACAAGCACTGGAAACCTCAAACACTCCTCTCTTCATGGTTTGAATCAATGAAAAGGACTTGTCCTTGTCATCTTAAAATGGCTATCTCAACCTCTCCAGGTCACAACTCATACTTTACTGTGCAGCTTTAAACATCTTTTTGTTTGTGAAATCTTTATGATTCCAAGATGTTTACCTAATAATTAAGTTGACTTAAATAAGCTTTCTATAATTAGGATGAGCATTTCAGGCAGCCAAATTGAATCCTTTGTTCAACTGTATGAAAAACAATCCCATCTGAAGTCATTTGGTAGGTAATACCAGGAAATCATTTTCAGCATTGCAAGACGTATTAAGAAGCTTGGTTGGAGCAATCTACTAGCTTGGATATGAGAAAGACAGAATGCTTAGGGCTAGCTCTGTGGCATCCTAATAGCACTGATGAGAAAGTTATTAAGCGTGTGACTGTCAGATCTTCCTACATTACAGTATGTTACAATCTTGTCATTTTACAGATGCATTATTAATTTTATCAGTTGTCACTGAAGTAAGGAAAATAAATTTTCAAGAATAAAAAAGCATGAAACCATATTTTTTTCTAGAGTGTAGTGTTTGTTTGGCAACACGGAGACTGAAAAACAGAAATGATTTGTATTTGCGGTATCCAAAGTACGTTGATGGAATAATTATCAGTTGCTAATATAAAATGTTTTTATTAAGGTATAAAATGCATAATACATATAGTTAGATACATGCACAGCTCCTTGATATTTTACACATATATTCACCCGTGTGACCACCACCCACATCAATATACAACATTACCATTCCCAAGAAGGCTCCTGCCTGTCTTTCCCTGGTCAAACCCTGCCACCTACTACAATGTAGCCATTATTTTGATCTCTATCGCCATTGGTTAGCTTTGCCTGATTGTGAAAATGTCTATAAGTGAAGTCATACATTGTGTGTTCTTTTGTGTCTGGCTTCTTTTGCTCAACAGTCATTCATGTTGCTGTTTGTATCCGTAGTTTGTTCTTTTTCATGCATTGCAGAATTCCACTGGATAAGCACACCAAATATATCTATCTGTCCTTCTGTCCGTGGATATTTGAGTTTTTCCAGTTTTTGGTTATTATGAAGAAAGGTACTACAAACATTCTTATACATGTCTTTCGATGGACAGAAGTACTCATTTCTCCTGTGTGTATACCGAAGAGTAGGATTGCTGGGTCATAGGGTAGGCATATGTTGTATAATTTTAATATATACTACCATTTTTTCAAGTGATTGAACAATTATGTATTTTAATTCATGAACAGAGTATGTGAATCCAAGGTAACTACTGTTGCATAGTCTAAATTGTGACTTTTGTTTCTGGTTTATTAATCTGAATTGACATTTTAAAACTAGTTTATATCCACACAGGCACAAAAACTTGGCCAGCCCAAGTGCTGGTTAGAATTAAAGGTGAAAAAGGTTGAAAAATGTCGATAGCCTCAAATTCCATTTAAAAAATTCAGCTTTACGGAAGGGCATTAAACAAGTGAAACTTTAATAGATTCTGCCATTTGGTGAATCACTTTCTTTTAGGCAGTTGGGAATTAATGTTTGGAGGTTAAAATTAATTAATTTTGGGGCCGGCCCAGTGGCATAGTCATTAAGTTTGTGCGCTCCGCTTCGGCAGGCCAGGGTTCGCATGTTCAGATCCTGGGCAGGGACCTATGCACCGCTTAGCAAGCCATGCTGTGGCAGGCATCCCACTTATAAAGTAGAGGAAGATGGGCACAGATGTTAGCCCAGGGCCAGTTTTCCTCAGCAGAAAGAGGAGGATTGGCAACAGATGTTAGCTCAGGGCTAATCTTCCTCACACACACACAACAAAAAGTTAATTAATTGTAATTTAGAAAAACATCTTAAGAAACTTGTTTGCCTTGGTCAGGCAAGAAGGCATTGTTCAAAGTAGATACAAGATCGTGATTTGGGCTAAATATATTTTGTTTAATAATTGGAGTTTATCCTTCCTACACCTGATAAAAATAACGTTTTGATGTCCCAGGCCCATGCTATTATTTTTCTATCCATTTTTATTTTGCTCTCATAAAGCTATAAAGTGTAAAGTATTTTTTTCCATGTGAGCAGGGAATTGTCTAGCTTGCTTTCACTATAATTGTGTCTTTATCTATTTGCAAGGGATTAAAGACCACAGAGCATGAAATTTTCTGCACAGAGACATAGGGAAATGGAAAACCCCACCCAGAGATCTCCTGTCATTGGCCTCCGAGTGTAGAATAAGATGTGGTTCTGCTTTTTCTGTTTCAGTTATCTCAGGGATCTCCAGAACCGATCGAGCCCAACGTTTTCACGGCAGATTACCATTTATCACATCATTCGTCAGGTGGACACAGCCTGTCCCCAAGTGACCCAGCAGGTAATGGTCTTCAATGCAGGAAATCTGGATTTCACAAAGAGATATATTGTTTGGATCAACAGCTATCCTTAAAAGATTATCTTCAATTTAAAAGAAAAATAGAGCTTGTTTCAATTATCTATGGCAATAGTTGGAAGGGGCATACGGTAGGTATACAGAAATTCCCTGAGATTTATTTGCCCAGTTGTGGCAGCTTCCTTTCTCATTTATTAATACCATAAACAAACATCAGAATCTGTGTGGGTGAATTGTATTTCCTTTGATTTCTTCTTGCTTATCTGATGATGAGAAACCAAATGCCCAAAAGCATCCAGGGAGATAAAAAGCAGGACTGAAGAGTTTGAATATTTAAAACAGAGAAAATTTGAAACTTATCTGAAGAATCCACATCAGATGCATATATTTTTTCTTTCCTGCATAGATCTCACATAGGGAGGCGATATAGCATAGAGATTAAAGGTGCAGATTCTGGAAACCTGGATGTCTAGATTCAAATCTCCGCTCAACCATTGAGTAGTGGACCTTGAGAGAATTATTTGACCTCTCTAAACCCCAGTTTCCTTGCCTGTAAAATTAGAGAATAAAAATGATACCTGCATCGTAGAGTTATCAGTGAGGATCCTTGTAATGATATAAAAAATGCTTGACCATTAATAGGGGCTCAGAATAACGTAACTCTTCTTGTGACATTTAAACTCTCAGAATAGGTTTTCAAGCTGCTTTGAGGTTTCAGAATTGCTAAATAATTTTTGAATCCCTGTAAACTCTGGTTAGGCCCCTAGTGGAATGGATGGAAGTGCAGCTTTTATGGTTAAATGAAGACTTGCCGTCTCCTCATCTATGCAAGGCAGTCCTGTTGTGCTTTTGCTGTTGCTTAATTCAGGCAAATCATTTCATACATTAATTATCAAACTTCCCCTAAGTCTTAGACTCCTGGGATAAAGCTAACCTGTGTAGGCAGAATTTCATTTAAAATAGTCCCCAAGAAATCCACAAGATCAAGTTAACTGTTGTCTAAAGTCATTTGCTTTCGAAAGCATCCCCCAGGGCAGTCAGTCAGTCTGCAGGCCAGATTTCTTACAATTTTATAGTCTTACAGACTTCTCTGATGAAGAGCTCTGGTGGAAGTCTCTCATTGGCCTGAGAGTCAGTTGACAGACTCTTCCAGGGCAGCTGGACGCCCCACCCCAGAGCATACCAGGCCCATCTCTTGTCATAGCAGCTGGGAAAAAGCAAAGAGGCAGAGCCTGGGGACACTTTGGGGAATACCTTTAAGTTGGGCTTTAAAAACGAGCTGCCAGGATTTACATCCTTGTATCTCCCCTCAACCTTCAACTCCTTCTCTTTTGTCTCTCCTCAGTGGCAGGGGAACTCCAGGGCGTCCACATGTCAGTGTTGATTGATTTGACTGGAAGCTGGTCAACATTGCTTCGGGTGGTGCCGGGGTGGGTTAAGGTGCTGGTATATCACACTTAGACAAAATATCAAAAGAAGTATTGTCTTGTGGCATTAAATGTATTTTATTTTTCTCTAGGCTTCCGTATGAAAGGGTCAGATCTTTGTTGTCTTTCACGTCTATTTCTGCCTCCCTCTAAGCATTTATTTTCTTTCTAGCACGTATCTGCTCTTTTGCCTTGTGGATTAGAGTTTCTTAATCAGAAAACTTGCCAGCCCATTAAGTAGTTTGTGTTTGAAATCACTCTTCACCTATCCTTACACACACACACACACACACACACACACACACACACACAAACACACACACGCTCCTAACTTGGCCAGTTTATACCATGAGCAATGCCCATAAATCTTGTGTATTGTTTTGTGATGGCCATCCCCAAAGCAGCCAGAAGTTATTAAGGGAAGAGAAAGAAAGAGTTTGAATGTTCAAAGCCAAGATAATTTGGAATGTGCTTGTAAGTACTCATCTTCATCATTAAGAAATTGACCTGTTTTCACTGCAGTTGAGTTGTAATTGCCGATAAGTCTAACTAAGAAAATGCAAACCAAATGTCAGGTTTTCCATAATTTATTTCAGGTCTACCCATCAGCTTTGATTTGGAGGAGGGAATAACATATGAACAGATGCAGGTGAGGTTTTTGCAGTGCTTTTGAATGATTTTATTCAGTTGCTTTTAACTCAATGCTAATTTGATATTTTTTCAACTTTAGACTGTGATTGAAGAAGTGCTCGAGGAAAGCGGTTATTACAATTTTACTTCTAACAGGTGAGATCTAGAGTTTGCTTTCAAATGTGAAAGATCAGTTAAGATCAGTGGATGTTAGATCTGATTTCTCCTGCACTCAAGAGGGTTTTTTTCCAACTTTCATTTTAAACATTTTTGTAAAATATCTTGGCTTAGACTAGACACTACTATGGGTAGAACGTATGTTGCCCATCTTTTGTATGGATGCAGCTGCTGTATTCTCTTTTGAAAAAGAAAGGGTGATCACTTAGTAGTAATTTACTCCCATAAAAAATAATGGACATAATGAAATGGAAAAGCATTTCCAGATTGTTTTTTTAAATTAAGCATTTTTTTGTTCCATTCTAGAAAACCTGTAAACTCAGATTTCCGTCACTGAAATCTACCCATTATTTGTATAGAATGCAAGGGGGACAATGCAACTAAACAAAGAATCACGTGGTGAATTTAAGACATGTTTGTGGGAAAGGGATTTATTGTTATGTGTTGCCATTTGCTTACCCTAAATAAGAAACCTCAGTTTACTAGGTCTACATATTATCTTCTATTATAACCATTACTGGTGCTTTAAAAATATACTGTATTTTATCAATTTTGTCCAGTTCTGGACTCCTGCAATTTTACTGTTGGGTACAAAGATTTGAGTACAATTAGTTTATGTGAGAGGATTCCAGGAAGCACTGGTAGGGGAGTGAAGAAATAATTCAATAAAGGTTTCATTTTCAAGCACGTTACCATTGTGAGTGAATAGAGCTTGATCCCACAGGGGAAATCTGAGAGCCAATGTAGAGCATGCACCTAAGTTATCCCACCCAAGGAGTGAGGGAGCTCGGGTATTTGTCCTCCAGTTTCCATCAGTCATTGTTTGAGGCTGTTCCCCAGGGGATGTTAGTTCTCTGGCATTTCTGGCCTCTGTAAGGGTGGACCAAGCAGATTCTAGAGGCCAGAGAAATCCTCAGGAAAAGAAATGCAGGTGCTGGCAGTTGGAAGTCAGGCCAACATGCTTTGAAGTGGTATGGATGAGGGGATGAGGGGATATGGGCACTGACAGTGTCTACTCCACGTGAATTGTCCCCTGACTTTTCCAAGGAGCCCGTCAGAACTGAATCATCAAATTGGCTGTAAGCAACCACATACAGATTCTATATGGGTCCAAGTTGCTTTAGGAGGCACAGTCCTGTGGAGTTTGTTTCCCAAAGTGGCCTTTTATGCCTGGAAGGAATTGCCTTTCTTTCCAGTTAGCGAAGCTATCTTGTGACCAGTATTTAAATTATCGTGGAAGTCTTCCGCCGAAATAACTATCAGCCATGGTAAAAGAAAGAGGTCTCAAGAACATACTGTTAAGATCATTATGTGGAAATTAGATTCTTTTTTGAGAGTCTAATTTCAGTCTCCAATATTTTTTTTTACTTCTATTTCAAAGAGTCGTTCTTATGAATCACGCATTAGATTATTCAACTGCTTGCTCTTTTGGCTTGGTAATATATTTCCAAAATACTACCTTTGTAAATTTAGTTCTGTTGTGATTTGTAACTGCAGAGAAGTGATGAGTAATTCTCATTTTCCAAAGGTATATTGTTAATAGAAATCACCGTCTCCATAAGCACTCTCCTCCCACCATCCCTGGAGAGATTTTGAATTTTCATTTTCTACTCTTGGGCCGAGTACATCCAGCCTCCCATAAATAGTATGAGTGTCTCTGTTCTTGACTCTCAGCGTCTTATTATTTCAAGTGCCCTTGGCTTGCAAAGGGAGCAAAGATCACTCTTGTCATTTTTTTTATCTGTATTTTCTCTGACTCAGGATCATGGGCAATGAATGACTTCATATTTTTGCAGAAAATCAACTAAATATCGATGAAAAACCAGCTGTTTAAGGAACTTAGGCAAGCTCTTACAAGAGCTCTTTTCTTTTGTTTAAAAAATAATTTGTCTTATTTTTAAACCTCCTCTTATCCTTTTTCAGTTCTACTATCCTTAAGTTTTTAAAAAATCAAACATTACTTCTACTTCCAAAGACATATTCCAGTATTGAAAGACATTGCAAATTTTCTTATTATGATAAACAGATAATAAGATGCCTGGTAATGAAGGCAAAAATTATTTACATTTATATTCAGAACTGTAAATCATGAAGACATGATTTAAATGGTCAAGTTCAAGCAAAATATGTTGGATATGGCATAAAATTTTCTTTAAATGCTCCAAAATAAAATGAATCACCCATTTAAAAATCCATGTAGCTATAATATTCTCTTTTCAGCTTCTAATAATAATGATAGAATATATCTTGGGAGAAACATTTTTCACAGTTTCCTAGTAACCCTTGTGATTTACCCTTGTGATTAAAGCCATTACTTGTTTACTGGTTTTCCCAATTAATTCCCAAGAAATAAGTCAGGCTCTAATTAGAAGCACCTAATACTTCATGAGCTAGAAATACATGTAATTCCAAATGTGAATCAGATCAGCTGTGACAGTCACGACTTTTCCATAGTCAAAGGATAGAGGATGCTAAATATCACAGGATATGTTGAAGTATTTAAAACCAGTATTTAGAATCAGTAGAGTTTATTTTCCTGAATAGGTTGCATAGAATTATCAAAGATGTTAATACACATTGCCTGAAAAATAAAGTTTTATGACCAAATGTATTTGGGAAACTCTGAATTTACAATTTTCCATTTTTGGAGAACGTTGACACACATTGCCATATAAAAGACTCTGAGATGTACTGTAGGAAAGAAGTCTGTTGACCTTGTTTACCCCAGTGATTCCTCATATTTAACTTGGAACACAAGTTGAGAAAAGCTTCCCTAGCAGTATGGTTAGAAATGGGAAACATTGTTATAACTCCTCCACCAGTATCTACCCAGATCTGCTATTGTTTTCATTGTCATCATCATCATCTTAATTGTCATCATTGCAAAGTGTTATGAAATGACCTTGATTAATTACCATGCAGAGAGAATTATATACATACTTCCTGTATTACTTAAGTTTACAACTTAAGACTGTCAGTTCAAACTTACATACACATCTCCAAACCATCCAGACAGCAACTGAAGCATTAAGCCAAGATATGGCACATTTTCAGCTTAGATCATAAAGTTTATATTTAGTTAGGGATAGAGAGATGCCATTTTCAAACCGAAAGTCTCAGGATAAAGCCATTGTCTAGCTACTAGCTGTCTTTGGGGAAGATTTCTAGAACTGTTTAAATAATGGGGAGACTGCTTGGGCAGTCGATAGGAAGAATGTCTCAGGCACAAAATGCTGCATTAGTTAAAGGAAGTGGTAACAGAAACAGAAATAGTAGCAAGGAATCCTAGCCAAAATAGAGGATTCCTTATTTCTGGGCTTCTAGGAAGGGGAGGTAGGACTGAGTGGAGAGGAAGAAAGCAGTGTAAAGAAAAGGAAACGAGGTCAAAACAAACTCGGCGAGCCCAAAGCGAGCTCTAGTCTTGGTCATTGGCAGGGTTGTATGATTAATTATATTTTAAACATAAACATTTAGCTCCCTTACCAGAAGGATACAGCCTAGCTTGCTTTAATTTTATCATTGTTGTTTGTGAGAGTAAAACTGTTTGAATTCTGTGAGTGAATAGATAACAAGCATATCATCCTTATATACTTAGGGTTACACATTAATATTTTATTTTGTAACAATGACATATGTGTTGAGAAGTATACAAGATAAAAAGATATATACAAGTATACAAGATAAAAAGAAATCTACATTGAATCAACTTGCATTGCTTTTTTCCCCAATTAATTGATGAATGGGTGAAATAGATATTTAATGTACATGGGCATTTAAATGTACAAGCTACTTTGAATGGGTGCTTACTTTTCCACTGTAAACAGTTATCCGTTACTACTGAGTTCATAATTTGAGGAAGACAGTGTTAGCAGTGAACTTCAGCAAAAGTCAGCTTTCTAAAAATGTCTCCATTCTATTATGTTTAGAATCACCTTTTTATTCATTGTGATGTATTTACTTATATACCTGAGCTATGGTTTTTGAAATTGAATGTGTGAACTAAAATATCTGTGACTAGAGAGAACTCTTTCCACTCTGAATCTTCTAGGTATCATTCCTATCCCTGGGGGGCCAAGAACCACCCAAACAAAAGATGAAAATGCTGCATTTTGAATGGACTTGATTTTCCCCGTGAAGTTCAAGTTCTTGACTTCAGCCACTACTGCAAGATGCCCAAGGATTGGGTGCTGCTAAAAGAGTGTGGAAGAGAAAAGACCAAGATGCCACCACGGTGCCTGCAGGACCTCTTTCTGGATGTCCGGTGCTAGGCTATATGACAGCTGCTGTGCTTGGAGGCTCCCTTCCTAGGATGCATGAATATACAGGATGACAGGGCTCTCAGTGTGCTCCTGGGAGAAAATGCTGCATGATTCATCTGTGAGAAGAAAACCCATTCCTCACAGAACTTTCCTCCAAGTTAAAAAAAAAAAAAACCTTGTCATATTTTTCAAAGGAATATTTTATACTTAGGATTGCTGAAACTATGTATAAAGGCATCTAGCCTTCCATGTATAAAAAATAGTTTTAGGTAAAGAAAATTATAGGACTCAGAAAAATAATATATTGGGCGATTCACTGTATCCCTTTATTCTTTTTTATCTTAAAAGAAATTCAAAATATGTGATTGAATTTTTTTGTTTTTGTTTTTTTTCTTGTTTGTTTTAATGAAAGGGTTGGTTCTCTCTTAACCACTTGGGTGCTAGTGGTCTTGAACCAGGCTACAGTGTAGACAGTATTTGTAACCCTGCACAGCCTTTGGGAATAACTGTCAAAGTGTCAGATTTAAGTTAGACTAATAGAATATACTGATGTACAGTGTGTATATGTACATATATATGGGGGAGGGGAAGTTTTGACTAGGTTAATGCTTTGCTGCTAATCAAATTTATAGTGTTTTTAGAGCACTTTGAAGAGTTCATAGAATCTATGAGAGAGATGCAATATTCCTTATTCTAAGTTCCTCCTTACTAAAATTACCTACATTGTTTTAAAACTTTTATTGTTTGGGAATTTGAAATGGAAACAAGTTATATAATAAAGCACAAGTTGCTTCTTTATTCATTGAAATGTCCAAAAAGAGAAATCAGATGCCAAACAATGTCCCCTTCCTATGTAGGGAGAATTTATGATGAAAATTTTCTAGATTCTTATTAGGCTAAAATATCTTCAACTGGCTTATAACTGGTGTAATGTCAAGAAAGGCCCTTGTTGCCAAATCAGACTGCACTTCTAACTACTTAAAGAACATTTTGATTCTATATAATTAGTGATCAGAAAGCTGAAATTATGCTTTATGTTTACTTCTCACTGAATTCTGTTATCTTTATTTGCACTGATATATTTTTAACATGATTGAAGAGAATTTAGTTCAATATATTTACAGTGGTTGAAACACAGTAACCTTTGGTGTAGTATGGAAAAATCTCAATGTGAATCCATATTATTTTTACAATTAGTATATATTTAGTACTTAAATGATATCCAAATTCCCTTTAACTAATGCCTTTGAAGATTGCCAATGAATCTTTGTCTTTAAGCCAAATTAATAGTTATAAATACACTGTAATTTAAAATAGTAGATGCAAATATAGTAATGAAAAATGTCAGTTTCAGCTTTCAAGCCAGTTCCATTCATATGTGAAATTTACATGTGAAATCAAAATGCTATGATTTTGTTAACTTAAACCAGGCAAAATCTTATTCCTGTTCCAACTTAATTTGAACCTGTACTATTATTTTTTATATCTTTTCATGTATGGAATGGGCACATTTCCACATTGTATAGGAGGCACAGGCCTAGAGGGGCACAAATTTTAATTGTGACAGAAGCCAGTATCTAGAAATAAATCAAGCTACAGGATAAAAGTTTGAACAATAAAGTTCTTTCTCAAATGGTAATATATAGTAAAATAGAATAGTGTTCAGAGGTCACAGTTTGGTAAGAAAAGAGAAATTATTTATTTGCAAGTGATTTTAAATGCATACAGTTGACCTCATTGGCCAGAAAGGGAGCAAAATGTTTCTATTTAACTAACTCTTTTAGACCATACAAATGGCATTTCTTATGCAGGAAGCTAATAAGAATTAACAAAAATAAGCAAATGAATGTCCTTTTCAACAGCAGCTTTAAGCCCATCAATTCTATGCTGATAGATGCATTCTTTTGCCAAAATGATAAATGTGTTCTATTTGAATCCTCTCTTAAACTACCACAGTCACTGAATCAACACTGTCCCAGTGCAAGACCAAGCCTGTGAGAGAAAGTTCAGCACTGGGAAGGGAAGCATGTGTGCGTGGCATGATATCCCAACAGTAAAGCTGACTTTTCAAAAGCCCTTGCTTTCTAACTTTCAAACGAGGAGCCCCTCCCCTCATAATAAAACAAGAATGGTCATTTTATTTTGACTATCTGAACTGTCTTCTGGTGCAAAGAACTTGTGACTTGACCTTAATAGGCCTCATAATCTTCTCTTGATTGCATTTAAATTTTTTCTCTTCCTTTGTACAATTTTTAGTGATTTGTTGTGCAATGAAATCCCTGTATAATTCATCTAATTCTCAGTCACTGAATATTTGTATGGGACAGAATATGAATCAGTCTTTTCAGATCATTTTTGATAAACAAATACTTCAGTTAGTTCTGTTTTGATCCACCAGCTCTATCTGGATATGTGTACTTGAAACCTTAATTTGCTTTTTAAATGCAAAATGTTCCATTCTCAGGGAAGTGACTGCAGCCAACATCTGCACTTATTGGTTGTTAACCCTGTCTTCTTCCAGATGTGTGATATTTAATTAGAGATCTTCAGGGAATAGTAGCATGGACACTAGATCCAGTGCTCTTGGATAAATTTCAGAAGCCTTCTAGAGATGTGCTGCTTGATTTTACTGCAGAAATTTGCGTGACATTGGGCAGTGTGCACAGTGTGTTTTGGCATGCTAAGGCAGAACCTAATTAAGAAACACCGTTATCAAGTTTAACCCAGATGATGGAACTGATTAGGAGTTAAGGTCTTCCTAGAGGTACCATCTATGACTTGTTAAGTACTATGAATTTTGATATTCAAAAACAAATGCAGGACTGGTTGATTATGTGCAATTCCAGCAATATCATCAATTAATCACTACTTATATTTAAGATGTGCAAAGGCAATAATATCGTTTAGTCAATTCTATCAGTATTAAAATGCATAGAATCCACATCCCTCTTTTTGATTTGCTGAATTGCAAAATATATTTATTGCTATTTTTCTCTTTTGTTTGGAATGGCAAGGAACAGTGCACGGTAAATATGCTGAATTCCTTTAAAAATGACTTCAGCTTCTATTTGAAGGCATGAAAAAGTTCTTTTTAGGTTACTTGTATAGTGTGCCTTTTTTTTTTAATGGTGTATATTTGTGAGCACAGAAAGCAACTGGAGAGAGAGGCAATGCAAAGGAATCAGGGCAGAAACAGCACCCTGGAGATGTAGCTATGAAGGGCTCCTAAGCAAGGGAAGCTCAATGCTTCAGTGTATGGACTTGACTCTTTGGGTGAAATTCTGGTCAAATATGAAATTCTTCATGGTTGACAACTAAATGTGATAATAAGTGTGTTTTACATATACCTCTATGATATCTTTCAGATTGTATTCTTTGATTGACATCATTTTGGATAGATTATTTTTTTAATTGAAATGTGCTGCTAACAGTATGCTTACCCTTGAATGCTCTTTTTCAGATTGATAGGAAGACACAAATATCTCAGGGAAGTAACTTTGTGATAAATTCATATGTGTCATTACAGTTAAATTGCATATTATAAATATGACTGTTATGCTTGATTATATTCCTGCTGTGATGTTGTTTTGAGATTTGCAAGAGCAACAGGAAAGATTTTATGATTTTGATGGGGTGACTGATGGATGTTAACAATTTTACACTCACCCTGGGTCCATGGGCAATAGTTGTTTTTAAATATGAAGATTATGCACTCTAAAATCTTAGCAGCATTCTTGGTGTGTGAGGTATGCTAGACGTTTTTTTGCTACATATATGCAGCAATTAACTAATATAAAATTTTTTAAAAATACACTTTATTGCTTTATCCTCAAAGTTAATGAACTCTATTCTCTATTGAAAACTGAATATTATTCCTCTGTGGCAAGCTGCCTTTTGTCCATTTTGTACTATGAAGCTTTGCACTGTACCCAGGAACTGTATTTAGAGGTAGCAGAAGTGTATTCTAGCAAGTATGCGACTCTTTAAATGCTATCATTTGGAAGTAGCTTACCTTTGCTTCCTCTGAACAAAAAGAAGTTTTGTCTTTATAGAAAATCACTGTCATTTTGACAGGTAATCATCAAAACTGGATGGTTCCTTGAAATTGATCTGGTGTGTTCACAAATGAAAAATTAGCTGAAGTTTTTGCAAACATGTGAGGAACTGGTCCCATAAAACAAGTAGAGAGAGGTTTGTACTGGAAGTAACAAACAAGAGGAACCGACGTTTTAATGCCTTAGTACCTTTAAGTCAGACTATGAAGGTCACTTAGAAAATAATATTCTGAACCCTTTACTTACTTCTACATTTCAAGTGCCATCTGAGTCAGCATTCTGAAAAAGAATATGAGGCTTATAAATGGCTATAAAATTTCAGCTTTCCTTGCCCTCCATGCCCTCTGTGTTTACCTCAGACTTTAGCAAATTTTGAAGGAAGTGGAGCGGGTTTAGGGATACCTCATTTCAAGAAGGAATATATGAAGTATCTGTCTGAACCCAACATTGCACTGAGGGAGGTGAATAAATATAAGTACTCAGAAGTGAGATCCCAACTTGTTAGAGGTGAAAGATGAATCTTTCAGGAGGTGGGATGATCCCCAAATAAAAACTGCTTTGAGAAGCTGGAGGGCAAGTAGAAGGCAAGTGGTTCCCCAGGGCCTGGCATCGCCCAGCAGGCCAGTCATGGGGTGGTGAGCAATTGGCAAGGGGCTGGGAGTTTGGATGATTCTTGCTGCTGGGTCTCCTGGAAGCAGCTGATCAGATTTGTCCCCAGCACACAGTTATCGTTGGACTGTTATTTTGGCACTGTCACCAGTAAGTTGACCACCCAGAGTAGTAGCAGATGGTTTCCTAAGGCTCCCAGTAACTTGTTGGCTGAAGCTTTAGGACAGGGTCCCTATGGAGCATTCTAAAGACATCAGACTCCTCAAAGAAGCAGTTTTATTTGCCATTAAGTGAACTTGGTTCTACCCCTGGGGACCATGTTTTCTTCCCGGTCTTTCATCCGTGGCCTCAGGCCCATTTCATCTGAAAATGCAAATTTTACAGAAATATATGTGGGGCTGAAATAGACAAATGCAGGCAGATTTGAATACGTTTACATTTAGCTAGATTAGAAAAGAAACATTTCAAGGTATTTCAGTTGTTTGCAAGTAAACTAGTTGATAATAAGGCTGTGGAGAGATTCCATCACTCAGCTTTCCCAAAACGGGAAACAAAAATCACTTGAAAATCTTTTCAGTGCATTTTGGTTACTGACATTTAGTGGATCAAAACTGAATTATGATGCTTCCTGTATTCTATTGTTCCCAGTGGTGAGTTTGTGAGGATCAAAAAGAACAGAGCTGTTCTCTGAGCAAAAGGAAAGCCCCTAATCTCCTGTTGCCCAGAGCTTCTATTTTCTTGACATCCACAGGTCCAAGACAAAGGCTCGTGTCCACAGAATGGAAAAGTACTTTCTATTTGCTTTTTTCCCCTTAGCCTCTGAGAGAGCATGCAGCCCCATCCCCAGGCCTCTCTCCTGTTGGCACATACCCCCCTCCCCATTCCTACCAGAGGAACAGACTGTTACAATGTTTCCTTCAGGGAGCCCTGTGTCTGAGATGGAATTTCTGTAGTTCTGTGATGGTGTGTGATGTGGAGGGCAGAGGGATGATGGACTCCTCTGCACATGATTCTGTCCTTCTAAAGCCTCCAAAACACTTCCTGCATGAACACACCGAGACTCGAAAGTGATGATGAAGTTGGAGGCCTTGGAAGAGAAGAAAAATGGAATGCCTCTATAAAAGATTTATGTAAAAGGTTCAAGTGGCCTTTATTTTTGCTATCGCTTAAATATGCTCTGTAAAAATGCTAAAGAAAATTAAAAATGTATTTTCCACCTTACTGGAAAAGAATTTCTCTTTTGTCAAGATTTTATAGCAAATGGTCATCTTTTTTCTCTCACCAGCTCCCTCAATCTCTCCTTTTATGCTTTTAAGTGTTTTGATTTAAAAAAACATTCCAAATAGGCAGTCATACATGTGTTTAAGCTCAAATGTGTCCTGCAGCAATGGGACACATAGCAATTATCTATTGCCACAAATGTGACATAATAGCCACCTTAAATGACTTAGTGACTTAAAATGACAAGCATTTATTATATTTCTCATGAGTCTATAGGTCAGCTGAGTGATGTTCTGCTGATCTGAGCCAGGCTCAGCTCATCTCCGCTGGGCTCCCTCATGGGTCTATGGTCAGCTGGCAGGTTGCCTGGGGTCTGGCTGGTCTAGGATGGACCCAGAGGGGACAAGTCAGCTCTCTTCCGTGTGTCTCCACATCCCTCCATCAAGTTAGCATATGTGTTTTTGTGGTGGTAGGAAGAGCTGAAGAAAGAATGTAGAAACACAAGACTCCTTTGTCAAGCCTCTGCTTCCATCATGTTCTCCCCATTGTCATCGTCCAAAGCAGATCACATGGTCAAACCCAGCATTCGTGTGGGTAGGTGTATCAGGTTTTGATTGCTGTGTAACGAATCTCTATAAACTTAGCAGTTAGAAACAACACACTTTTGTTATCTCGCAATTTCTGTGGGTCAGAAGTTTGAGCATGTCTTAACTGGGCCCTCGCACAGGCTGGAATCAAAGTATGGTTAGCGGGCTGGGGTCTCATCTGAGCCTTGGGATCCTCTTCCAAGCTCCTTTGATTGTTGGCAGACTTCAGTTCCTTGTGTTTGTAGGACGAAGGTCCTCAGCAACTAGAGGCTGCCTGTAGTCCCCTGCCACGTGGCCCCGTCCATTGACAGTTCACATCCAGGCAGCTTGCTTCTTCAAGGCCAGCAGGAGAGTCAATCTCTCTCTCTCTTAGACTAAGAGTTTTATAACATAACCAAACCAGGGGAGTGACATCCCGTCACTTTCATCATATTCTAGTAGTTATAAGTAAGTCACAGTTCAGCCTAGACCCAAGGGGAGGGGATTATACAAGGAAATGGGTCATTGGGGTCACCTTAGCATGTGTCTGCCACAGAGTGCAGTACCAAAGGGCACAGATATAGGTAGACCTGAAGATATGACAATATCAAAATACCTGGAGAAGGAAGAGTTATGTAAGGTAGTCTCATGAAAATGACCTCAGACAAGAGGACCTTAATTCCAGGACATTTCCAGTCCCCATCCCAGGATTCAGTTAGATGTCTCCAGCAGGCTATTTGGAAACCAGATCTAACCCAGCAAATAGACAAACAAACCTCAGTCATTGGCTTGAGAAGCAGGAACGGAAATTATTGTTCTTCCAGAAGCCAGAGGAGCTTTCATTAGCATCACAGTAAACATCCCCCACATTCTTCAAACTCAGTGCAGTGTAATCTGCTATTCTTAATTTAGTCCTTTATCAAATAGGAACAAATTGATTGTTCTCGGTAATTATGTCTATATGGCAGAGAACAGGAATTAAATAAGTGAATTATAGAGTATAGTTTGATATAGGTACACATTGCAATCTTAAAAAAATGCCTCACAGGCAATGGATAAAGGAAAATGTCTCCCAAATTTAAAAATTCTGTCCTTCTGAAGATTGAGCGTGTAACTTCACATTCATTTTATTTTTTATATGAAGCTGCCCCTATAATGCAGATTTAATTTGCTATCATACAATAAAAACTGAAATGTCATGAATTAATTTGGTGCATACACTGGTTTTATCTCTTGAGCCATGCAGTGTTGCCACAGACATTTAACCATCTTTGATATGTGCAAAAATGTTTATATAACCCAGGAAAATAGTTTTAATTTTCATAATGTCTATATAGGTATACAAATTGTGAATTTTCAAAGATCAAGAAACAAATCACTTAAAGTCTAAGATTCTTTAAATTTATTTGCACATGAAACAAGAAATAAACATGATGAAGGATTTGGCCCTTGGCTCACAAAGACTTGAGTTCAAATGCCAGCTCCACCATTTTCTAATTGGATGACCTCAGACCAGGGACTTAACCTTTCTAAGGCTTAGCTTCCACATCTGTATAATGAAGATAACAATAGATTCCACTTTAAAAGGTTGTGGAGCCTAGGCTTGATGCAAGAAGTAAACACTATGACAGAGGTAAGCACTCAGTACAATGTGAGCCTGTCTCCGCCGGGTTCCCACAGACCGTTGGATGGTTTCTGCATGTGGCCTCCTGGAGCACTTTCTCTTCCAACAGCCTGCATCTGTGGCTCTTTGATGGGAATTGTCCTTAGTTGCTGAAACCCATTTTGCCTGTTGGCAATGGTAACACCTGGAAATTTCTGTCTCCAGAGGCCGCCCCCAACCACTGACAGGTGCAGGGGAATGAATCCTCCAGCACCCTCGCCCCTGACTGAAACAGCCCTGATGTGTGCTCTTCACTTTCACAGTTCCCCACAGAACTGAGTCAAAGTCACCCTCCATGGACTGTGCCTGGGAAGGTCCCCTAGCCTGGCTTCCTTCTGTCCCTACCTTACTTCCCACTCACCTACCAGTTTTCCTGGCAACACTTCCTGATGAATCCATCCCATACCTCAGGACATGCTTCTGGGGAAGCCCACTTAAGGCACAGGCAGAATATAAATGGCCAAATTAATATTAGCTTAAAATTTCTGTGACAAGGAATGTGGATTGATAATCTCTTTTTTTTTTTTTTTGTGAGGAAGACCAGCCCTGAGCTAACATCTGTCGCCAATCCTCCTCTTTTTGCTGAGGGAGACTGGCCCTGGGCTAACATCTATGCCCATCTTCCTCTACTTTATATGGGATGCTGCCACAGCATGGCTGACAGGCCGTGCGTCGGCGGGCGCCTGGGATCCGAACCTGCGAACCCCGGGCTGCCAAGCGTGGACTAAACCGCTGCGCCACCGGGCGGCCCCTGGATCGATCATCTCTTAATGGTACATATGCCTAAGGAAATGATTCATTAATTGGTGTTATTGTGGTGTGTCCCCATAAGCAGGAATAAACCTAGGCATAATGATCTGGTGGTTGGGACCGCATCCCCTGCCTCTTCTTCCTGTTCCAGGTCAGTGGTTACTTGCAGCTGTCAGTGGGATAACAGAAATCAGCAGCATAAACAAAGGATAGATTGACAGTCCACAGCACCGCCCTAGCCTCCTAAAATGGCTTGGAAGCATTCCTTCCTGTCGTTGGGGAGCCTGCTGCCTCTCTCTGCAATTTATTGTTGTATTTTAGTTCAAGTGAGGTCAGCGTTCCAAGAAAAGGAAAGGAAGTCACAGGAAGTAGGGAGAACCATCAGGCAAGGAGGAAATGGTCTTCCCCTGCCTCCATTTACCACACACAAACAGAATAACCCCAGCCCTGGGGAAACCTGCTGTCTGCGATAGAGGAAAGGCTGACTGACTCTCCTTGGTCTCTAAGAGAGAAGGAATGCTTTTCTCCTATGTCCTTCACTAGTTTTCCTCTGAGAGTATTTGTTTCTTTCAAATAACCTCAACAAAAGTAATGAGCATCTTGGTGTCTGCTAATTTCTTTTAAAAATGCTTTTCAATTATGCTTATTAATCTCACTGTGAACCTTTTAGATGATCAGATCTTCTGCCCTTCCAAAAAATGAATGCTCATGACAAACATGTATGTTTGAGCATGAAGTACAGAGCAAATTACAAGTCTCTTCCAATGCTTATCAGCATCTCTGGTCAGTTACACATTAGGAACTATTTTCACTGGAAATTTTTTTCTTACGACAACCTTCGGAGATTGTCATGTCCCATTTTATTCCTTTCATCACCTGCCTGGTTGGCCTTATCAGTAGCACCACTAGCGTTTTGACAATAGGTTCTCCAGCTTGGAAAGAGTATCCAAGATCACTGGTGCAGAAAGTCTTCAGAATCCGCTTGCCCCTAGGGCGCCACATGCACCATATGTGAGGAGGAAAAGCTTTCACTCCTGGCCATGTTCTTAAAGGAATCAGCAGGAGAATTGCCACTGGAAACCATTTCCTGGCCCCTCCTACTCCCTGCACTTGTCCTCTCCTCTCCTCCATGCACAACACACAAACACACACACGTACACACACAGTCACTCTTCCAGGAAGGTAGACAGAATCTTCCCAGTCTTTTTCCTGTTGGTTAGCATTTTCATTGGTCAACTGAGGTAGCACCAAGCTTTATCTTGGCTTTTTGTTGGTGGTGCCATTGAGTCGACTCGACTCCTAGCAATCCTATGTACAGCAGAGTGGAACCCTGCCCGGTCTTTTTGCGCCATCCTCTCACCTTCCGGCACTGTATCAGACAGTGCTCCGCCGCTATTCATAGGGTTTTCATGGCCAGTTTTTTCAGAAGTGAGTGGCCAGATTCTTCCTAGCCTGTCTTAGTCTGGAAGCTCCACTGAAACCTGTCCACCACGGGTGACCCTGCTGGTATTTGGAATCCTGGTAGCATAGCTTTCAGCATCACAGCAATGGACAGTCGCTACGGTATGACAACGACAGATGGGTGATGTGGTTCCCTGACTGGGAAATGAAATTGGGCTGTGGTGATGAGAGCACTGAATCTTACCCAATAGACCACCAGGGCTATATTATGTTGGCTACGTTTCCGAATATCTACTCCACTCTTTTATTCTTTTTTTCCCTTTTTATTTATTCTAGAATTTGGAGTGTGTTGCTTCATATGCTAAGTCTGTCCAACTCTGTCTAATAGGAAAAATATCTCCGCATAACACAAGGGCTTCAAGAGTCAACATTTTATATTGTTTAATGATATAACTTGTCTTCTTTTCTCTTCCACTTTCTTCTATATTTTCCATATTTTTAATGTCCATTTTATACTTTAATGGATATGAAATGTCATGGAAACATTACTTGTTGTCCCACTTCATCCTGTAGACTCCATAACACAGTCTCAGGAGGATTTATAATATAGTAGTTTTATTTTTTTCCCTCGGAAATAATAAAGGTGAATTGCCAACTTTGAAACAAAATTCTGACCTCATCTTTAACTAGGATTTCTATTTTAAGAAGTTTTATAGAGCCACGTGGATTAAAAACAAACACACAAACAAATAAGAGGTTGACAAATAGTGTTTGAATCAGAAGACCTTTCATTCACTTAAAGGTTCATCAGATCAGTTTAAGGAGGTGTTAGACTGATCCGGAGGAATAAGCTCATGAGAATGATTTCCAAAATTCTCAGTCTCTTCTTTCTACCGGGGAGGAGAGGTGTGTTGAGTGGTCTACTGCCTGGCAGGTACTGGGCAAGGCACTTCCGAATGTCTAGTTATTCATCATAACAGCCACTGTGAAAGAGGTTATAACTAACACTATTGTAAAGGTGAAAGAAAACCCCTGAGGTTCAGAGAAGTTGAGACCAGCTAGTGGTAAAAAAAAGGCACCAGAAACCCAGAAGAAAACCTAGATTCTGCATGGCTCCATTACCTATGCTCCCTTCATTCCCACAAAGTAAAATCCTTAGATTTTATCACAGAGCTAAGATAATTAAATTTATGGGCTTAAAAAAATTCTCCGTGTGCCTTATTTAATGGTATCATCTAGACTCTAGGTCCTAGCAGGCGCTTTGTGGATGTCGCTGCCTAATACCTTAAATAGTTACAAGAAAAAATGCTCTATTCATCCTTTTCAAAAGTGGAAATGCAGACTACACTAGCATTTCAATAATTGTTCCACCGCTGGAGGCTGAGCCACCCAGGATACTCACAATCCAGCCCACTCTGTAATGTTTTCACTAGGACCCAGCTTGCCATAAAATGCTTTGATAACCCTGCTCCTGTAACCTCTTGATATGTAGTAAGTTCTCAAGTAATATTTGCTAATTAAATGGGTTAAAAATCAATCAGGCATTTTGGCTGTGAAAATCGATGGATTAAAAAAAAGTCAATGGACTGAAGCTTTTCTTTTCAGAGATAAAGTGAAAGAGATACATTGGCCATGTGACCTAAGGTGAATGACTTAACCACTCTGAACCTCAGTTTTCTGAGATAATAGTGCTTTTCTTGTATTATCATAAGGAATAAAGGTATTAACTAACATATGAGAAATAATTAGTTCAATGCATGGATCAAAGAAACATTAAATAAATAGAAACTATTGGTTTTGTTAACCTGTAGTTTTCTAAAAGTTGAAGGATGGCCTTGCTGATTATCTTAAGTCTGTTTCCTGATTTTTAAAGTGATTCAGCCAGCACTGCTTCCTTGAGGATGTCCAACCCTGAAATTGCCTATTTCAGTGGGACAGTGCCACAAGGCTCTGCTGACAACCCAGCATCCTATTCAACTCTTGGTTGCAAGAGAGAGAATACCAACTGGTTCAAAGAGTAAAAGGGAATTTATTGGCTCATATAATTGCAGTATTCAGGATAGGACAAGTTTGAGGCATTGCTAAATTCAAGGGCTCAGAAGGTATCAACAGGACCCTTTCTCTCTCTTTTTCTCAATCTCTGTCTTTCTCTTATACTCATTTCTGAATTTTGCTTTCCTCCATTATGGCCTTACTTTCAAGCAGGTCCTCTTCCCATAGTGGTTCCCAGGAACACCAGGATTACATACTTCCAGTTCCCAGTTCATCAGAAAGATTCCCTAATCAGTTTGACAGAAGTTGCAGAATTAAGTCTCAGTAGACCAACTTGGGTAACAGGTTCAGTACTTATACTGGGAGAAGAGACAATAATGGGATATGCTGATTGGCTTAGGGCTGGGCACACGTGGGCTGAGCCAATCATTGTGGCCACAGAAATGTGGTCCCCAGCCCTGGAGCACAGAGTGGAGGAGCCTATGGAACATCATGATTTGAGAGTGGAAAGGAGCAGTTATCCAAGAATGAGAGTGGGGAAATGATGAATCCAAGGGTAACAAGGAGCTGGATTTCTGGTAGACAAAGAGCAGATGTTTATAAACTTGGCTTAGTCTTACATGGAAACATTTGTGTCTGACCATTAGCAGGGATTTCTGGACAAATTGTTCCTGCCTCACTACTGTATCACCTCAGTTTTCTTACAGTACTTAGATAAATCATCTCTCTTTTTCTCTTTTTTTGGGGCGAGGTGGAGATTCGCCCTGTGCTAACATCTGTTGCCAACCTTCCTTTTTTTTTTCTCTCCCAAAGCCCCAGTACATAGTTGTGTATCGCAGTTGTAGAGTTGTGGTTCTTCTATATAGGACAGCACCTCAGCATGGTTTGATGAGCAGTAGGAAGGTCTGCGCCCAGGATCCGAACTGTGAACACCGGGCCACTGAAATGGAATGTGCGAACTTAACCATTACGCCACTGGGCCAGGCCTGATAAGCCATCTCTTAAGCAAACGCCATCTCTTAAGCAAGATTTCAGCAGAGAAGGAATATAATGAAGGCCAGTCAGGAAGCCCGAGGAGCAACTGTCTACATAGCTCTTGTGTTTCATTTGTCAGAGAGCCCACTGGGTAATGGAAGACAGAGTAGTAACACTGAACAAGCTGGAAGAATAGATGCATCCTTCCCTGTGGTCAGTTTCTAGCCTTGCTATAGTAATACCTATTAATTCCTCATTTTCAGTTCCATAACGTCCAGCTCTTTTGTTCTCAAAGGGTGTGTGTTGCTTTCTGTGTAGGAATACGATCCTTGTTTCTCTCCACCACACTCCTCCATTTGGGCCAGAGCATGCCCCAGCCTTTTCTCAAACTCTACTTCTCAGCCTGTACCATTGATTGTTAACCAGCAGGTTCAGGCCCTCCAAGCCTTGGACCCATCTTAATTGAGGCAGCCAGTATACTACCAGCAAGCTCAGAGCCACATAGAACCTCTTCCCCCACCCACAACTGAAGGGATCTTGCATTGTTCTTGCTGGTCTAAGTCAGGTGTGTCAGATAGAGCCCTCAGCATCCACATAGTTCTCTGTCACACTTGTCATCTAACCTTCTTTCCGAGGTTATCTGCCTGACTGTAACCTAGACCCTGACCTGGCCTTCAACCCCAACCCATTTGGTTGAGTCCAAAACAAACCTACTACCTAGAACCTAAAACATAGCCCGCTATACACCGAACACCAGTGTAACCTCTTGGATAATGGCATCCACTTCAAGTCCAAGTTTTCAATGCCCCTTTGGATAATGAAATTTAGGCAGCAGCCCTCACTCCCTCAGCTTATAGAGAGCCAATTTTTCCCATTTGCCCACCCTAATTCTGTACTGGTGTGCTATGAGAGTCCTAATGTGCTTCGGTGCCAAGCCTGCTCACGTGACTGATGGCACTGAGGGAGTTCTCCCCAGTAAATACAGCAGAGCTGGGTCATCCTGACTGGGAAGCTCTCATGAGCCAACAGTGTTCACTCAACCCCTTATTTATTCATACGATAAATGTTCATCACATAGTCCAATGCTCCTAAAACTTTAATATTCATATTAGTTACCTGTGAATCTTATTAAAGTGCAGATTCTGATTCAGTAGGGCTGGGATGGGGCCTGGGCTTCTGCACTTTAAGAAGTTCCCTGATAACGTGCATGCCGACATTTCATGAATGAGAGTTTGAGTAATAACGGATATAGGAACTCAGTAGTAAATATTTGTTGGATATTAAAAGAATGAAAACGTGAATCAATGTTTTGAACAAAAATTTCAGTTTCAATAGTTAGAAAAGAGAGGCATAATGTTGGTGAGTTATTGGTAAATGACAGTTAATGGGGCAAACTCTTTAACCTTTGCCAGTTGAGTCTTCCCTGGTGCATTTCCCTCATTATCATCCTGATGGCCTTTGACCCACTTCCCCAGCCTCTTGCTAAGGGAACCAGGGCCAACTTCAGATTAGCATTCCAATTACCTGATTTTTTAAGCCCATTCTTTTTGAACCATACTCACAGTTTTCCAATATACTCTGTATAAACATGGCTTTGTATTCACACACACACACTCACACATGATGATGCCTAATTACCAGTGATTTTGGTGTAACCAGTAACCTACATCCCCCAACCCTACTGGACACCAAGACTTTTTATGACATTTCATGTCTGTCCAGATTCCCCACAACCCCACAGAAGATCAGGCCAGGTAAAAATGGAAGGTGCCCAGGACATCGCACTAAAGACAAGGCCTCTCCCCGCCTCACCCCTATTTCCTTTCTTCCCCTCTTACAGTTTTTGGCTTGATTTCTTTGCCAGCATAGATTTATTAGCTGGACAAAGCAAACACTTTTTTGTACCCTCAGAAAGCTCCTTTTCCAGCTTGCAGCATAGTTTGTGGAGAGGTTTGCTGTGAAGAAGGAGCATAGGAGGTGAAAGGTAAGCTATTTCACAGAGGTCAGTTGGGAGGCCATTCTCTCTTTGATAATAGGAATTTTGCCTCATGAAGAGCTCATTAGAGGCCCCAAGAGGGCTAGAGAGGAGGCTGGGATTGGGAGAGGGGGATAACGATGCGCGGTGAAAATGTTAGGGCTGTCATTCCTAGCTCGAAACTCTGGCTCTCCACATAATGAACAATTTGCTTTTAACTGAAACTCGCTAGAAATGATGGAATGTTCATGCATGAGCTGTCTCCCTGCCTGCCAGCCAAATGCCTCCCTTTGCTACATTCCTGTAGACTGTAGACACTATAGACACTATAGTCCCAGACAGGTATTGTGCAGACCTCTGGTTTCTCAGATATGCTGAGCTGAAGGCAAATCTCTGAAAGCAAAATTTAATGATAAGGTTTCCTAGGAGCATCACCTTAACTTTGGCTTTGCTTCTAAACCCAACCTCTTAACAAATTAACTTTTATCTGCTCTCTCTGGAATGGGCTCTCTTTCCAACTTAAATAGCAAGTGGATTAAATTATAGTTCCTGTTCAGCTGGCATACCATTTCAGTTTAAACTACCATCAACTTGAGCTCACCTGAGGTCATGAATGGAATCTATCCATGTCCCGTGACGACAGTTTGGAAAGCTTTAGGAGCAACCAATGGCATTCAACAACTTTGCAATAGGCAGTAGACACTCTCAAAGTTTCAATGTCCTAGCTATTATAACCATTGTAGGCAAACAGGCATGTGAGCACTGAAACTACTCTCTTTAAAGAGCTAATCATCCCTCTATGTAGAGTCACTGAATCATGGACTTTTATTGCAGGAAGAGCCAGAGAGAAGTGTCCCAGGGCTCCACTCTGCAGTTTTAAAAACGTGTCCAATGTCACACCACTTCAAACTCGTGGAAGAACACAGATAAGGGGGAGACTTCCGGCTGAGTTTGGAAGGATGTATTGAAAAAGCCACACCTGAATAAAGTTGACTTGGGTTGGGCTTGTTCCATTAATGCTGTGCCTGGTGACAATGTGGCATTTTCAGCTTCTGAGTTGGATGACAATGGTCAAAAACAGGAAGATTTTAAGAGTGCCATTGTTACCTTCATGTTAAGAGAGTTTCTCTCTAGGATGTGATCTTTTTTTTAAAGTTAAAACATCATTTTCTGTTTTACATACCCTCCCCTGAGAAAAAAAGAAATACAAAAAATGTGCACAAAGAAAAAAAAGTAAAACACCTATAATTCTGCCATTCAGGCTTTTTCTAGGCTTAAATGTTGTTATTATTGTTCTTTAAAGATATTGTATACTTTCTAACCTGAGGGGGTTTTTTTGGTGAGAAAGATTGACCCTGAGCTAACATCCTTTGCCAATCTTCCTCTGTTCGCTGAGGGAGATTAGCCCTGAGCTAACGTCGGTGCCCATCTTCCTCTATTTTTTATGTGGGACGCTGCCACAGCACGGCTTGATGAGTGGTGTACGTCCATGCCCTGGATCCGAACCTGTGAACCCTGGGCCACCAAAGTAGAGTGTGTGAACTTAACCACTACGCCACCAGATTGGCCTCATGAGATTTTTTCATTTATCAGTATAAGTGGGTACCTTTTTATGTCAAAGAAACCTTCAAATATACCAGGTTTCAGCAAACCATGGCTGAGGGCCAAATACTGCCCACTGCCTCTTTTTGTAAATTAAATTTAATTGGAACATAGCCATGCCCGTTCATTTATGTATTGTCTTTGGCTGCTTTCAAGCTACAATGGCAGAGTTGAGTAGTTGGAACAGAGACAACCTGGCCCAGGAAGCCTGAAATATTTACTTTTGGCCCTTTTAGGAAAAGCATCCTGACCCCTGATCTACACCATCATTTTTAAAATTTGAGCGACATTTCATTGCATCGTCATATCATTGTTTACGTAACCTGTCCCTATGGAGGCATGTGAAACTGCTTCCTATTTTAAACATTTGAATTGTTTCCCATTACATTCAACAGTGGGGTGAACATTGTTATCTTTGCTTACTTCTTTACATTCCATTAGGAAACATTCTGAGGAATGAAATTTACTGGCTTAAAGGATTTTTAATCTTTCTTTCTAAAAGGATTTTGGTAATCATTGCTATGTTTTCTCCATTTCTACATAGCTGAGATGGAGGGGTTGCCCTTTCCATAGTTTCTCTTGCTTACTATCCACAAAGCTATACTCAGATGACAAGAGAATTAAAAAAACCACACAGACCACTTCATGGAGCTTGGCAGCGGGGCACACTACATCAGCTGTAAATTTGCAGCCCTAGGAATTGCTGGGCACTGGGACTGAGAGATGATGTGTGTGTGTGTGTGTGTGTGTGTGTGTGTGTGTCCCCACCATGGTTTTGTCCTCCAGCTCAACTCACTCCACAGTCATCATAAAAATACTTTCATCTAAATAGCCAGCTTGTGGAGGCAGCTCAGAGATAATCAGTGCAGTTTGATTGGGTGGTTTGTGTCACATCTTTTATGAATTAGTCATGATACCAACAGTGGCCTTTTAGAGTCCAAGGGCTAGCATCTACAGATGCCTCTTGTGAGGTGATGGGGGCCGTTATGAGTGGAGTCTGGTCTGTTAGGTTATCTCTGTTTTAGATCCCTCTTTAACCAGGGCCTGAAGTGGTCTCTATGCTTCTGCCTAGAACTGGATCTAAGCCCTGAGTTCCTTAGAACCCCACTTGTCACCTGATATATGCTGGGCATTTCATCTGTAGTATCCTCCCTCTCTCTCCATGATGCAAGGAGGAGGCTAACATATCGAGTGGAAAACATATAGAGTGGGGACATTTTCCCTGTTCATTTTTCAGTCTCTTCCTATGGCTCTAAAAGCATGTGTATTCACATACACTTACACATAGGCACGTGCACGCACACACACACACACACACACATACACATCTAGTATTAATGTGGAAGATCCCTTTAAAAAATATATTTGATTTTCTATGTGATCTTGACTTTCTTCACTATGTGTGGGATAACCTTGCACGACAATTAATCCTGGAGCAACCAACTCTATTGCTTTTTTCTTTTCTGTGCCAATAGAAAGAAATAGCTAATTCTCAGCCATTAAGTGGCTACCAGTAGAATTAGAGAATTTATACAACGGTATGTGATACAGCTAGCCAGCCCTGGTAGTCCAGTGGTTAAGACTGGGTGCTCTCACAACCACTGCCCAGGTTTTTTTCCTGGTCAGGGAACCACATCACCCATCTGTTGGTTGTCATACAGTGGTGGCTGCCTGTTGCTGTGATGCTGAAAGCTATGCCACCAGTATTTCAAATACCTGCAGGGTCACCCATGGTACTGGACAGATTTCAGCAGCAATTCCAGACTAAGACAGACTAGGAAGAAGAACCTGGCCACCCACTTCTGAAAAAAATTGACCATAAAAACCCCATGAATAGCAGTGGAGCATTGTCTGATAGAGCGCCGAAAGGTGAGCAGATGGCACAAAAAGACTGAACAGGGTTCCCCTGCTGTACCCAGGGTCACTAGGAGTCAGAACTGACTCAATGGCACTAACAACAGCAATACAATACAGATATATAAATGAGTGAATTACTGATACATGCAATAATGTGGATGAATCTCAAAAGCCTTACACTAAGTGAGAGAAGCCAGACAGAAAAGAGTGCATACTGTAATGATTACATTTACAGGAAATTCTAGAAAAGCCAAAACTATAGTGATAGGAGATAGATCAGTGGTTACACGGGGTCTGGGCTGGTGTTGGACTGACTGCAAAGGGGCACGAGATAACTTTTTGGAGTGATGGACATCCTCTTTGTTTTGATTGTGGTATAAATTTATAATTTATATACATAACATATACATCAATAACATATGCATAAATACATAAATTATATACACACTTATATATAAATGTATAATTCCTTAAAATTTATTGAACTGTACTCTTTAAATAGGTGTTTTAAATTGTACTCTTTAAATTGAGCTTTAAATATTATATGTAAATTACACTTTAGTAAAGTTGATTAATAAAAAACAGATACATAAATGATGAAGAAAGAAGTGGGAAGGGAGGAATCTGGATTGACTCATGAGCATCTGGCTTGAACATCTGGGTGGGTAGTGATGTCACTGGACACGAGAAGATACCAAGGAGGAGGAACAAATATGGGAGGTGGTAGGTAGGATGAGGAATACAATTTTGGGCATGCCAAACTGAGAGATATCCATGTAGAGAGCCCAAGTTTTGGACTGGACACTGAGATTTTGGAATTGTCAGTGCACTGGTGGGTTAGACACTGCGGATATGTATGGACTTGTTCAATGACAGTGAAGAGAGAGAGAGAAGAGGCAAGAGCAAGCACCCATCCTAGACAGTCATCATGCTGAATCCTTAAGAGTCTAAATTTTAGACCATTGTTACTCAAGGTGTGGTTCATGGACCAGCAGCAATGGTATTTGTGAGCTTGTTAGAAATGCAGAATTTCAGGTCATACTCTAGACCTGTGGAATCATAATCTGCATTTTAACAAGATCCCTAGGTAATTCTTATGTACCTTAAAGTTTGAGAAGTGCCATTTCAGGTCAACTTAAGTCCTGCCCTTTACTTCCATCAGTTTCTCTCCAGAATCCAATTGAGAGACTAAAGAAACATGGGCTGCTGAAGCCAAGGATTACATCATCAAGTTATAATAGTTTTTCATTTTTAGTTAAAAAAGAAAAACTATTACATGTTAAGAGAGCTAAGAAATCTTAATTCAAATGTTCTCTGCTTATTCAACAGGCTGCTCTTGCTTCTGGAAAGCTGTCAATGTTTATTTAAACTGGAGAGAACTTTGTTTTACCAAATACAGAGAGAGGCAAGTCCTATTTCATTGGGAACTGCTTGAGGAATCATTTCCTGTCTTGGTTTTATAAAAAGACTTTTGTTTACCCAAAGGAAGTAGATGCTTCTCCTTGAATTCTTGCAGACAAACTGTCCATTAGGATCATCGAGCTCTGAGGAATTTGGGATGCAGTACAGCAGCTGTTGCTGTGTTGACCCTGCAGCCAGTTCTACAAATGTAGCTGCTTGTCTGAGTCCACTTCCCAGGAGAGGTGGTGGGTGAGCAGGTAGTTAGGAAAGCTGTCCGGGCTACTCCGTGTCTGAGACTCACTGATGTGGGGCCCTGAGATGGGAGCATGCTCAGGGCATTTGTCCTGTTTGCTTGCTGGTTGAGCTGTCACAGTTTGTTGGTAAATTTCCGCTAAATTACGGAGATGTTGTTGAAGAAACTATAGCGTATTGATAAATACCTGGGCTTTAGAAACAGACAGACCTGGATATTGTCCCAGATTTGCCATTTATTTGTTTTGTTTCTCTGCCTCCCTACCCCCAAGTCTGTTTTTTCATCACAAAAATGGATTGTTATTAAGAGCAAATGCAGTAATGGATTGAAAAGCTTTATGTAAACTACAATTGACCTACCATTGTCAGACATTATTATTATTATCATTGTGAATCACTATGTAGGTTATATATGAGGTGGCCTCATGGAAAACAAGAATAGGCTGCAATTGATGATCACTTTTCCCAGCCTCCCTTTGATTCCCCACTCATATTCAGGGCCACCATGAATGCATCCTCACCATCAGAGGCTCCATTCATATAGTAATCTATGTGAGTGGCACCTCATGGGCATGTGTAATACATGACCCGTATGGCCATGTGCTGCTGCTCTGCACGCATTCTCTCCTAACCATGATGCCATATTCTGGATTCGGATTCCCAGGGTCCTTGCTTTTTCTTTCCTCCCTTCACAAATCTTATTCTTAGAAAAGGCATAGCTGTCAGTCTAGTATTTCTTACTGGGCACGGGAGTCACTATGTTATGTACAGAGGAGGGACATGAAAAATATCTGGGGGTTCTCAAACTCAGCCAAGTTTCAATGGAAATGTTTTCCTCTTCAACATGCATCCTAAGGGCAAGTTAAGCCTATGCAAAAATAACCTGTAACTTCCCCAAACTCTCAATTTGTTGGGATGTGCTCTATCACTAGGTCAAGCTCTTTGCCTGTGGCTCCTTCGCCTCATTGATGTTGGTTCTATCATGTGACTGACTTTGGCCAATGAATATTAACAGGGCATTGTCACAAGCAGTAGTTTGACATATACTTGTGTGGTGGGACTTGCCTCTTGTGCTTTTGCCATTCCCATGAGGAAAATGTGCCCTATCTAGCCTTCTCGTCCAAGGAGAATGAGAGATATGTGAAGCAAGCCTGGCTCAGCTTGCAGCTTGGAGGCAGACCCAGCCCACCCCAGCCTAGATTAGTCAACCCCCTGTTGAATTAGTCTCAAATAAGTGAGACTAATTACTGTTCTTTTAAGCCACTGAAACATTTAAAACACTGTTTTAAGCCATTTTCAACATTTCTTTGACCTCACTGGTCCTACAATCAATTGATCCTGCCACATTTTCACCATCCCTTATAACCCTCAAGCCTTATTTTCCTTCTTTTCCAGCATGGACTCTGTGGTTCATCATTATAATTACTTCCTCTCATTCATGATCGACTTCATTATCTGGCAAACTCCTACTCTGATTACATCCAGCTGTCACCCTATACCACATTTACACCAAAGGAGTGGAACCTGGTCAGAGAAAAACAGATAATCATTCTAGTTGATCTCACGGAACCCAAAGGGGCCCTTAGTGCTGCCTGGCAGTACCACTATATTGCTCTAGGCTATTTACTCTCACAATCTCCTGTTATTACTTATTTTTATTCATTTCACTCTTATTATCATTTATTTTCACTTTTTCAAACTTTCAACACCTCCTCCCTCATCTTTGCTCTTACTGATGACTTTGCTTACTCTTCCACCTAGCAACTAGAAGTAACCAGAAGAGCACTTTCTCTTGCTCTCACGGTCACATTTACCCAAACTCTTGCCTCAGTGCCCATCACTCCACCTTCCCTCCTACTTTTAGGGTTAAACTACCCTTGCTCTTAAAGCCAATCCTTTCCTTATCTACTAGATCCATTCCTTTTAGGCATTCAGAGACATTGCTGCAGGAAACTGTCTTCTCTCTCTTCTCCATCATTAATTTTCCTTTTCTTCTGGATCATTCTCATGCATATAAACATGCTATGATTCCTTCCATGTAAAAAACTATTAAAAATGTCTTTTAATTCCACTCACATTCCAGCTACCAAATCATTTCTGTTTCTCTTGTGGCAAAAATTCTTGAGAAAGTTGTCTGTAGTCACTGCTTCTACCTCCTCTCCTCCCATTCTTTCTTAAACCCACATCACTTGGGCCCTCATCTCTATCACACCAATAAAAGTGTTCTTGTCAAGGACACCAGTGGTCTCTGTGCTGCTAAATCCAGTGACTCTTCCATGTGGATCACACTTACATGCTTGAAACACCCTCTGCACTTGGATTCTGAGATTTCATGGTCTTCTGATTTTCTTCCTCCCTACTTATTCACTCTTTCTCCACCTCAGTAGCTGGTTCTTCTTTGTTGTGCTGGCCTCTAAATATTGGAATAAACTGAGGCTCCAAGGACTTCTCTTTTCTATCTACACTCACATCTTGCTTTAAATAGCATCCATAAGTCTATATACTGATGACTCTCAAATGTATATCTAGCCTGGGCCTCTCCTCTGAGCGCAAAGCTCATGCATACAACTGACTAGCTCCATGCCAATATCTACTGTGCATCTCAAATATTCCATGTCCCATACTGTTATCCTACTTTTCTGCCTCTCAAACTTCTCCTCTAAAAGTCTTTCCCATCTCAGTTAACATCAACTCCATTCTTTCAGTTTCACAAACTAAAAGTTTTTTAGTCATCCCATATTCCTCTCCTTCTCTCACATCCCACATCTGACCTCATTCAACAAATCTTGCTGGCTATACCTTCAAAATATATCCAGAACCTGATGCCATATTTTCATGTCTACCTCTACCGTCCTGGCTCAAGCCATTGCCATCTCTCACTTGAATTATTGCAATAGCTTCCCACTGGTCTTCTGCTTTCATGTTGCCTCCCACTGCTACCATCCACCAGAGTGTCTACACAGCCATCACAGTGATCTTCATAAAATGCAAGTCGGATCATGTCGCTTGTCTGCTCCAAATCCCCCAAAGCTTTCCATTTCTTTTAGAGTAAAGGCCAAAATCTTTACAAGACCCTACATGATCAGAACTCCTCCTCTCCCTCCTAATCTCCTACCTCTCTCTTGGTTAGCTAACTTCACTTCAACCACACTAGCCTCCTTGTTATGCAGTGAACATGCCAAACCAGGTCCCACTTATGTCCATTGCACTTGGAGTTCTCTTGCCTGAAATGCCTCTCTCCCAGGGTCACAGTCCACTCATTCACCTCTTTTAAGCATCACATTATGAGTGAGGCCCTCCATGACCACCTTATTAACATCACCCAGCCATTCCAAGAGCTCCCAGCACCAGCAGTAGAGCAGCATGTCAACAGCGGTCATTAACACAAGGGCTCACCAGCTACCATGATGTGGGAGTGACATAATGTGGGAACCCAAAGAAAGGAAAGTTAATTCTGATGAGGGACTGGAGGAGGCCTCAAAGAGGGAGTGGGATTTGAGCTGGACTTCAAAGAGAAGCAGGATCTGCACAGGTAGAGAAGGTGGGGAAGTGCATTCTGAACTGAGAAAACTGAAGCAGAAAAAAAGGGTTCCAGTAACTGTTTACTTGCTGTGTGACCTCTGGCAAATCACTCAATTTTTCTAAGCTTTAGTTTCCTCATTCGTAAAATGGAAGTTTTATTCTATTCTATGTGGCCTCTAAGGTTCCTTGTAGATAGAAAGATCAATGATGAATGTCTGAACAGAGGTATTAGCTTGCAGAGGGAAAGCACAGGTGGTTTATTAGATTAGCCATCCTTATTTAGAAAATAGCATCTTCAGGGAAGGGCAAATAAGGTCTATTGGTTTTGACAGGTTGGTAAAGGCCTAGGACTAGGACCTGGGCCAATGTGGTGGGAGGACATCTGAGTGGGAGGGGGATCGTGGGGGGTATGGGGGCTTGAGTATGCAGTGGGTTTGTTTTATAATTTGCCTCAAGGTAAAAGCATAAGCCCATGCATTGTCTCATTTGTTAGAAAGACAGACAAATAGTCTTCAAGGGTGTGGGTGCTGAATCCAGTCGACTTGGGTTCAAATCTCAGCTTTGTCATAAAATAAAATAAGATAAAAATGACAGCAATATCTTACTCATAGGGGGGTTTTGAGTTTTAACATTTGTAAAATGCTTAAAACAGTTCATTGCACACACTAAAACACTTAATTAATGTTAGCTATTATTATTATTATCCCCCACAATTTCTGTGTATCTAGTGTATGCCAGAGCTAGGACTGAAATTTGGGTCTTGATGCTTTTTCTTTTCCCCTTTGATTGCTGAGGGGTGATGACATACATTAACTCAATCTCTCACAAATGTATATTGAGGGTCTACTCTGACCCAGGCATGCTGCAGGCTCTCATAGTGTGAAGAAAAGAATGAGACGATCTCTTCTTTCAAGCGGGTAGGAGAGAAAAACCTCAGTGATGTCAGCTCCTCAAGGGTAAGGCCTTGTCTTATTTTCCTTTGAAATTCCAGCCCTGGTATGGAGCAAGATGCAATGCAGAGGCAATCTGAAAATGGTTGTAGAAGTGGACATGGGTAGTTGAGAGAGAGAGAGAAAACACAGCATGACATATCCTTGACCATGCTCCCCTTTCCTCAGCTCTCCATTTCTCCCCCACCTGCTCTTTTCTGATGATTCTTGTTGCCTACAGAGTGAATATCAAGTCCTCCACAAGATGGCCTTTCCTATTTCATTTCCGTTCATTCTATCCCCTCTTAACTGTTTTCTTGAACACATTGTAATACGGTTGTCCCTCATCCTCTCCTCCTGCCATTCCCTCTTCCCGATGTGGGGTAGCCTTTGCCTCTCTTTGGTACTACTCGTTCTTTGAGGTTCACTTCAAACGCCACATCTTGTAGCTGATGCTGTCAGCAGCCCATCCATATCCCCTCGGCGCCTTTTCCTGTGCGTGCCAACTTGACTTCCAACTGCCAGTCACTGTGACTCTGCATGAGAGCTCTCTCTGGCCATGGGGTCCATTCTGTCTATGTGCAAGGCTGGCTGCAAGCACAGGGGAGCTAACTTAGTGTCCCTCTCCCCAGACTCAGCAGCCTTCACCAATAACCGGCAGGATTGCTTTTGGGGCCAAATAACTTTGAGGTGTGTATTTCACACTGGCCCCCCAGATTCTCCAGCAGGATTGATCCTGATAACATGTACCTTATTGCTTTCTTTCCCCTGTCTCTCTTCCCACTTCCCCACTGGTGTTTCTTGGGATCACCTCCAAAATAAATTGCTTACCCTCATATCCTTATCTCAGGGTCTGCTTTCCCTCCTCTCTGGCTTTCTGAGGACTCCCCAGGAAAAATAATTGCTTCCTATCTACTTTCCTGTAACATTTGTACGTATCTCTGGTACAGCATTTATTACAATTATTTGTTTATGTGTTAGATTGTTAGGTAGCAGAGGCAAGACCCATGTCATTCCAAACTGCAAGGTCCCTTTGCCTAGTGTGTACCTGCCACATAGCAGGCACCCAATATTTATTGAACTCAAGTATTTTTACTTGAGTTCAATACTTGACTTCCCCTTCTCAGCCCCTTGCTCTATCCTGGAATGGCTAGGATGCATCAGCAGTTTTTTTTCCAACCTCTATTTGCACCAGCACCTTCTCTGAGAGCTGGCAACATTATGCTAAGATTCCCTGGACTTGGACCAGCATAGCAAGAAGCAGCTATTGAAGAATTACAGAGAGGTCCAAAGATTAACCAAATTTGTAATTATAAAAGTTCAGCCTATTGCACTTGGGGAGTTGTGCATGTTTGTGTGATGATTACTAAGCAGGAAGGTTAAGCTAATGAGGATGGGACCCTGACCCAGGGAGGAAGGAAACTTGCCAAGAGCTGGTGTAAGCTCCCAGTCGTGCTGGGTCTCCCGGGTTCCACTGCATTAGTGTCAGGAAGAGCATCTCCCTCACCCTTACAACAAGAATCAGGCACAGAATACAGACTTTTCTTGAACTCATCAGAGAGCTAAAGTCATATGGCAACCAACTAACCTAAATCTGGGGAGAGACAAGCACCTGCAAGGTGCTTATCTGAGGAGATACCAGCAGACACCAGCAAGAAGAATTCAGCTGAAACAGTTGACCAATTTGTGGAGGCCAAGTACGGTGTGATAGTATGAGGCTCTGGGGGCTGCAGATGTAGGGAGCTTTTGCATCCTCTTGCAGGCTTTTTTCTAAACCTACCAGGGAAGACTGAGAAGGTTCCTGAGAAAAACTCCATCTGGTGCGGGCCTAGGGGAGATGAAAAGCAGTTGCTACAGGAGAGGCATGAAACTTCTCCTAGACCCTGCTCCCTCTCTTTCTTCTCTGGAATGAAAACCTTAATCTGGAGAGAGAGTGACAGAAATCATTGCCCCGGGGCACTGGGAAAAACACATTGCAGCTGTGGGATGGGAATAGAAAACAAAACAGAATAAAACACCATAACGCCTGAGGGGAGGGTAGAGACACAAAGTGAGCCTGGAGTATTTGGTGGTGCCCCAAAGTAAGAAAGTGTTCAAAAAAACATGAGGACATGTCAAAAGGGCACAGAGCCAAATTAAACAAACTCCCAATGGCCAAAGCTGGAATAATTTGAGCAAGAAAACAATTAACAGGAATAGGTAATGAAATGAAGATCCGTGAGTCCATAGTGATATAATAATAGTTGAATGAACAAATATGGGAGAAGGGCAGCTCTTCTTTTTTTGTTTTTTTTTGGTGAGGAAGATTAGCCATGAGCTAACATCCATTGACAACTCTCCTCTTTTTGCTGAGGAGGACTGGCCCTGGGCTAACATCCGTGCCCATCTTCCTCTACTTTACATGGGACGCCGCCACAGCATGGCTTGACAGACAAGCAGTGTGTCTATCCGCGCCTGGGATCCGAACCTGCTAACCCCGGGCAGCCAGAAGCAGACGCGCGAACTTGACCACTGGCCGGCCCCTAGGGCAGCTTTTCTTTACAGAATAATTCCAATGAATACATGTAGAAAGAATGAAGGGAATAGATAATCATCATTAGAACATCTTAGTAATAAGTGTTGCAGGCAAGGCAAGATCCACCGGTGGGTGCTCAAATTAATGAAAGACGTTTAAGGAGAAACAAAATATTTGTGTAATCTCAAAGTATCTGCCCCAAGACATTTATCAATTGCAAAGTAAAAAGTAGTAACTTTATCAATGTGACTGGTAATAAGACATATTGACATCCTGTAGTCCTTGATATGATGCAATGAGGACTCATCACTTCCATGACATTCTTGCCCAAAACGCATAACTTTAATCTAATCACGAGAAAGCACCAGACAAACCCAGACTGAAGGATTTTTGAATTCCAGAATTCAAATCCATCAAACAATTGACTAGTTTTCTTCAAAAGTGTCAACTTCACGAAAGACAAGGAAGGACTGAAGAACTGTTACTGATTGGAGGAAACTAGACATGACAACAAATTGCAAGGTAGGATCCTGCATTAAATCCTGAAATAAAAAAGGACATTAGTTAAAAGCCTAGTGAAATCCAAATGAAATCTGTAGTTTAGTTAACAGTATTATACAAATCTTAATTTCTTAGTTTTTATAGTTGTACCATGGTTATCTAAGATGTTGACAAAACGGGAAGCTAGATGCATGGTATGCAGGAACTCTACTATTTTTGCCATTTTTTTGCTAAGTCTAAAATTATTTCAAGTTAGAAATTTAAAAAGCATGCTAAAAGGTCATATCTATACTCTGTTAATTATTATCAAATTTTTATTTATTGGAAAATTATTTGGAAGGAAATATACAAAATATCACAGTGTTTGTGTTTGGTTGATGGGATCAGAATGAGGAAAGAAATATTCTTAAAGTTATTCTGACTGTTATTTCTAATAATTCTCAAAAATATTCTTTGATGTAGCATGATTGTCCACATTTCACAGATGAGAAAAAAAGGCTGAGAGAGGTCAACTGTCTTGTTCAAGCTTACACAGAAACCAAGAGGAAGATCCCAAAAAGGAATCCAGATTTTCTAACTCCAAGGGCCATGAATAATGCTACTATTTTTCCCTTTTCCTCTTTTCCCTTTTCCATCTTTGTCTGTCTTTTGGGATTGTGTAGTTATGTTGCAATTTTAGTGGGAAAAAATACAACACAGTATAATAAAAAAAGAAATGAAATTTAGTATCTGAAGACAATAAAATGCTGAAATATACCGATTAAAAGAAAAAAGTAGAGCTCAAGTCCTGGAGTGCCATATATGGATGGCAGTCAACTGCTTAGTTTCATTTCTTAAAGCTTTTGGGAATATTACTGGGCTTGCAGACCAAGAACCTGCTGGGTTTCTCCTATTTCCTGGGTTTTAATGCTCACTGCTGCATTAGTCCCTGGAACACATTAGGAGTATACTAAATAAGAATTCTTAACTTTTTTTTTTTGAGAGAGAGCATGGCAGACTCCTGAAGAATTTGATGAAAATTGTTGCAGTCCTTTCCAGAGAAATGCATATGTAAAATGATGTTCCAATTTCACTTTCTTTTAGGGCTGAGCCCTCAAAGGCCTAGAACAATGTAATAGATGCCATATACTGCACGTTCTCATTGAGGTGCAAGGCCATACATGCAAGACAGGCTGACTACGAAACCAGTCCTTCTAGTGTAGCCAGATCATTCATCCATAACAGTTCTACCTAATAGAAATGTAGCATGAGACACATATATAATTTTAAGTTTTTTAGTGGCCATATTAAACAGGTTGAAAAATTAATTTTAATGATATATTTTATTTGATCTGATATATTCAAAATATGATCATTTCAACATGTAGTCAATATAAAAATTATTAAGGAGATATATTACTGATCTTTCTGCCACTTGGAAAACTAAGTCTTCTAATCTGGTGTGTATTTTACATTTATAGCACATTTCCATTTGGACTGGCCACAATTTCAGTGCTCAGTAGCTAATGGGGTTAGTATCAGTCAGCAAACAAACACAGTCTATGAAAAGGTGAAAGTTGTAAAGGCCCAGGGAGAAGAATTTCTTTGGAGAAAGTGGAATGCTGTGGCATTCTCTTCTCTCCATTCCCATGGCAATTAGGAAGAAGGTGCTTTCCCCTCACCTCAAGCCAAGGGAAAGGACTCCAAGGGGCCTCTCCAAGAGGTTGGTGCACGTCCCTTGGAGTTTGTACAACATAAGGCCTAGTACGTAAAATCCACCTGGTAAAGACCAGAAGTGAAGAGAAATGGCTGGAGCTACTTTCCTGGAGGAAGCACAAAGCACAAGACTGCCAAGAGCAGGCTGTGTGCATTTGGGGCAAGTGGACTCGCAGGAGGGAGCTGGCTGGGGCTTATTTGGAAACGGGCCCTACCTAAGCTCCTCCTCATAAGCATCCACAGTCCAAGAGACTGGAGATATCCATTCAGATGCTGATGTGGCATGGAAGCAGGTAGCAGGAGGAGATGTATTGCCCGTCTAAAATGATGGCCTCAGAAGTGGGAATGTCTAAGAATCTATAGAGATGTTCCAAGATACAGAGCTTGGTAGAACAAAAGCTCTACCAGGGAAGGGATTTATGTCAGTTTTGTTTAGGGACATATTTAAGTGCCTAAAATTGTGCATAATAACTTTTGTTGTATCGTATTCATATAATTCATGACAATTCATATGAGAATGAATCAGCTGGTCCTGAAGCCAGATCACAAGAGGACCCATACCACTGCCGTTTCCCTAACTCCCCCTCTCCTTGGCCAGCTGGTCTTGGGAGGAGAGAGAGGAAAACTGACAGAGGTACCCCCACTCCTTGACTCCAGCTTCTGAAAGTCCTAAAGCAGGGGGAGGGCAGAGGCTGTCTTAGAATTAGAGTTTTCTCATCCATAAAATGGGCATAATACTCTGCTTCTGGTAGAGTTATGAGATCAAACAAGATAACCCACATGGCAATGCTTCCTGCTGTGCCTGGCACAGGGTACATGTAATAACCATAGATTTCCTTCCTTTCTGTTCCTCTTCCTCCATTTTATAGGTTGCAAAGTTTCTGGGCAAACCCTAGCAGACGCAGAGATCCAAGGCCTTATGTTTAAGGGTAAACCAGCCCCACATCACAGTTGGAACATCCCAAATGGGCCCTGTTTTCTCTTGGGAGGGCCTTATGCCTCCATGTTCTCCTTCTGACACATCCTTTCAACTAGCACACTACCCCGGGCCCAGACCCGATGGTCTCACCTGGAGTCTTTGGTTTCAGCTTTCTAATGGGCAGCACCAAAATGACTGTGGGATTGAGACCTTCTCTTCTCTCTTTCTCTCTGGATGAGGCTTGGACTGGCCAAAAAAGACAGAATGGTTATTTGTATTGAGCTGTATTGGGTGTGACTTACCACTGCCTGCAGCTTTGGTCAACCGAAACAGTGCTCCGCAGGTGACAGGCACACAAGCATCTCCACCCTCTTTAAGAACAGGCATGATTTATGCCTATTTGTGAGTTTTAAATGAGATAATGCTTGTAGTGTTCTTAGCAAACTGCCTAGCATATAACAAAGGCTCAAAAATGCGAGCTTCACTATTTAATGGAATTTCCCAGTCCGCACTGTAGATAGGGCATGTGCAGTCTGCCTTGAGCATTTACTGATTCCCAAGTCAGTCCTCCCAGGAAGAGGCAAGGAGGAGGTAGGTTCCACTCTGAGAAAACATTCATATAAGAGGTACTACCTGCCTCATCAAGTTGGGCTACAGATCTAGTTATGTACAGTTTATTTTGCATACTTAAGCTCTTACTTACCAGTAGTAGTAGGAAGCAGTGCATCCTTATGTCATCTCCTTCCACTCCACTTACTGATTTTCCTAGAACTTTGAGGGATCACTCATGTCCAAAGTGGTCAGTGTTGATTTCAAACACCAGGCAGAGAAAATTGGAGAGTCTGGTCAGGTCTGAGCAGGCCCGTCATTTGGCTGTCATTGTTCCTGTCGATGCCTCCCTGCCCACCACTGTCATGATGATCTTGCCTACTCCTTCATTTCACTGCATAAGCTACAATGGAGGCCCCTGCTTGGGTTCCCAGCATATAGTTCTTTGCACATGCCCACCTGTTCCAGCATTGCTCCCACAGCCTGGCCACTGTACCAGAGGGGCTGGCCTTAGCTGTGTGTTCTGCTGGAGTGATGTGGTGGAGGGGAGAAGGCATTCCTGGCAGAAGAAACAGCAGGGGCAAAGACATGGCAGTGTGGAAACATGGTCGTTCTGGGAAACTGGCCAGGGCATTTGGGGTGCTAGAGTGTTGAGGAATCCTAAAGGAAGAAAGTAGAGAAGAAAAGAGGTGGACAGGTGGCAGGAGATTGGAGAGATAAGTTGGAGTGAGACAGCGAAACCCTAGAATGTCTGCCAAGTGATTTGAACTTTCACAGGTGGTGTGTTGGTCACAGAGGTTGGTAAGCCTGAGAGTGACAGGATTGAGCTGCACTTGGGAAAGGGGTGGGGATTGAATTGGGGCCGCCACTGAAATTATAACTTTGGAAGGTGCTACATGGAAGGGGAGCTACTCTGGGGGCACCAGCATATAGCCTGATTGTGCTCATTTTCAGTCTGAGTGATTTGCCACCTCAGAGTCAAGGATCCAGGCAGCTGTGACTGTGCACACATGCATGTGCACACACACATGTATGAGCCATCATCTGGGTCAAGGCTCAAATTCACCCCTCAGGGTTTGGTGGTGGGAGTGACAATGGAGTAAGCATCTCCTGGATGGTCTGAGGACCCGATTCCTGAGCGCTTACTATGTGACAAGCACTATGCTAAGTATTTAGGTGGTGGGGTTTTCTTTTGGGGAAGCCCCCAGGTTAGCAAAGTTGATTGATTTTTAATCAAATCATTAAAATATGATGTAACCAGGGCTATAACCTGTGGATGTGTAAAGCATGTTGGAAGGCGGAGTTATGAGGGCATGGGGGTGAGAAAATCACAGGAGATTGGGAGATATTGCAAAGTATTCCCAAGAAAGTCTTACTTTGGAGGCTTTGCTCACCATTGAGCCTGTTTTTACCAAACAAGTATTCTGAGGAATCTCAGCACAAATTGGTAACTCTTCTCGTGCAAAGAGCTTCAAGTCCTGATTAAATGAAGGTTTTTCTCAACCTGTAGAAGCTGCGGAACTTTCCAGGAATTTGATCAATATTATTTTGTGAGTGTCTAGAACTTGCTAGGACTCTGGAGGACATGGGCTTTATTTTATATGTGTGATTTCACAACAGGGTTTACAAACTCAAATGCCTACCGGGGGATGACAGGGAATACGGGTGGTGAAGTGAGCAGGGTGGGGACTGAGGAGAGTGGAGATCACGTGTCCTGAAAGGGGGCAGCTGCTACAGAGCCCCAGTGGAATTGCCAGGTCTTACTCTCCTTTGTAAATGTTGCCCATTTATTAAAAAACATTAAGGCACCGGGTAAGCCTTTTAGCATATAAAGCATGTCCACCAGCCTAATCTGGCCTATGGTACCCTGTTTACGACCTTTGGTTTTAGAAACCCTAGGGATGTCACACTGTTTGCCAGTCACTAAGGAAACACAGATGGGCCCCAAGCCAATGAAAGTGAGAGAACTCATCTCACATTTGAGGCGTAGCCTACATTCAAGAAGAAAACTCATCTGTTAACCCTGCAGCGGCAACTTGGCAAAGAATGTTCCCCTCTAGTTTAGATTCCTATTTTCTCTGTTTCTTACAGGATCCATCAGTTAGGTAGGGCATGGCAGGGTCTCCAAAGCAAGAGGGGGACCCAATGTCAGCAGAACTCCAGTGACAGACGGAGGAATATGTAGGTTGAATGAATGTGTTTTTCTTTTCCTCTGCATTTCTAGATTTTTTTTTTTTTTTTTTTTTTTGGTGATTGCCAATTAGCTTTGCATCTTTGAGTCTTGGACACACGAATAAATCAAAGTGAAAGATTTCTGTTGGAGTCCAGCCAAGGACTCTGGATCATAAAATCAGTGATTGTAGAGACCATCTGGCCCACTCCCTTTATTTTACAGAGGCGGAAACTGAAGCGTGTGAGGTTAGGTTATTGTCTCACTGGAAGGCAAGGCCTTGGGAGTTCACAAGGATTTTTCAAGGCTGTGGTGTGCTGAGTTCCATGAAGAATTCAGTTGGAAAGTTGAGTGTCCATGTTGCTACTTGTGTTGGAACAGAAGGACTCTTAGTCTTCCAGGTCAAATCCTGTGAGCATTTGTGTTAGCTGAAGGAAATTATTATGATATTGTTGAGGGATTGCTGATATATTTCAGGGTTATAACTGGTATTGTGGACTTGACCCAGATAGGCCATTGCTCTAATCCAACTATATTGAAGGAAGAATGCAAGATCTGTCACCAGTGGAGGGCTTAAGAAGGGATCTCAAAAAAGTCTGTTCATCCAACCTAGTACAGTCTTTCCCATCTTCAGGGACTCCACGTTCAGGCCCCTATCCTCGGGCTCGTGGGGCTCCTAATTTCCTTGGGCCATTGACAAGGGTCAATTGACTCGTGGAATAATTCAGATAGATTGAGCAAATTTGGGAAGGGTGTCAAATGATGTTATTCTTGCTGGAGGAGCCACAAGCTCATCACTGGCTGCTGCGGGTGAGTGTTGTTTATTGCTGACCTGAGAAGGACAGCTGGTCCATGGTAGAGGTATAGTATGGTACACCCTCCCCTGGCAACCAGAGGAGCTCTGGACACTGACTCAGCTCCTGAGAGCTCCCTGGTGCTGCCAATGACGTCCCCACTCAGGCAGATTCTGAGGAACCTTCTGACACTAACTCTGCTACTGGTTATGTGGTCCCTTCCAGCTTCTCCACACAACTCTCTTTGCTTCCTCTGCCCCACTCCTCAATCTCGTCTGGTCTATTCTTTCCCAGTGCTCTAGAATAGGATAGGGGTAGCCAGCTCTTCATCCTCAAATCTACTATTGATCATAAAACATTTTTCCTTTTGCTACTCAAAATACCCAGGTTCTTGCAAAGAAAGCCTTTCCTTTTAAAAGCAACTGTCTTCACCAAAGGCCTCAGAATTGTATTTAAAATTCAAGGCTGTGCAGCCACTCTTTCTTTTTCTCTGCATTTTTGCTGTAACAACTCTACCCTGAGGGCAGCATATAGAACAGAAAGTCCTTGATGCTGTGCGAATGGTGGGGGCGGGTTAAGAGTGAAGGAAACTGCAGAAGAGTAATGCATAGGTTAATTTAAAACTTTTTAGTGTGCTACACGGAGACTTAAGATCACCTCCCACCCACCCCTGATGTTTGTAAACTGTCCAGATAATTAAAGAGAAATTGGGACCGTGTTACCTAAATTAGCCAGACTCTTGCTCAACTTTCTGTGTGGTACGTTGCTTTGTTGTGATTTGAATATAAATGATTTCACTCAAGAGGAGAAATATGTAGACATTTTCTATACGCATGATATTCTTGGAAAGCAACACTGTTCTTTGCCCTTGTCTTTTCAGAGGTTGCATTTAACTGGGTCGTTCAGGCATCTCCTACCCAGGAACAGAGAGAGTTTGAAGAGGGCCCTCATGGCTGAGAGAAGAGTGAGGAAAGGAGCATATTCAGAAACCAATAGGGGCCTGAGGTAGAGTATGGTCTGTGAGTTTTTCAAGGACAATTCTAGTTATTTAGTCTCAGACATGTCCTTAAAGGAAACCTTTGTGTCTTTAATTTAGATATCAGATAGAGTTTAAGTAACCGTTAGGCTCTCTCCTGGGAAAAAAAATCCGGCAGTGATCTCATTATTATTGTTATCTTTAAACTTCTGTTTCTGTTACTCCCGTTGTAGATGTTTTACCTACTTAACAGTCCATTTCTTAATAGTCCATTTCTGACTAGAGGTTTGTGGTGGTGAGAGGTGGGTGACTGTTGCCTATCATGGATTTGGGCAAGTCCTAAGGAATTGCAAGGTCCTTTTAGGACTGTGAATTTACCCATTTTCCCAGTTTTAATGTTGACTAGGGCTGCGAAACCAGGGTTGGCCCCTGAATACACCAGCCAGCTTCTGGCATCCCCAGGTTCACGGACGAGCTGGCTCAGCCCCACCCCTGCCTGAGCTAGGTCTCACCTCAACCTCAGGCTACCTTCCGTTCTGCTAGGGCCTGGAGTTAGCCATGAGGCCTTGGGTGCCTGGGTCTTCTCTCCCTCGGAGCTTCCCCTACCCTGCTGCAGTGTCTAAAATCCTAATACTCTGCCTCACTTTTTGCCCAGTTATTTGAGGAGGTTGGATTTTGCTCCCTTTGATAAAGCTGCTGGCTAGAGTCCTTGATGACGAGGGACCAAATGCTGAAAAACTCTGGGGCCTTGAGTGTTGGGTTCCCAAGACCACTGCCAGATCCCCCTGGATAGTTTGGTTTGGCTTCAACTCTCCTTTCTCATCAACATAGCAGTGTGGCTAAGGGTCTGAAGCGCGGGCTTTGAAGTCAGACTTCCTGTGAATACATCCTGCTTTTTCTCCTTGATAGCTGTGTGACCTTGGGAAGGTTATTCAATTTTCCCTGGGCCTCGTTTTCTCTTTTAGAAGATAACAGTAGTTTCTAAGTAGTGGACATGGTTTTGTTGTTTCCTTCTAACTAAACTCCAGTTTTGTTTTGTTCTCCATCCTTCCTCCATAGAGCCATGCAACTCAGAGACAGCAAGCCTTGCACTATTTACTTCATGAATGGGCACATGTCCCAGTTACATTCACTGAGAAATGAGGGGAAATCTGCTCGTGGCCAGTTTCTTGACCCTTCAGAAGGAGCCATGAGAAGAGTCACTTTTCCCTCTAGATATTGGATATGACAACCTGGAGCTGCCGTGGCCATCTCGCTATACTCTGAGGATACAGCCAACACTGAGGATGGAATTACATGGCAACTGATAGAAACCAAGTTCTTTGACAACATGGATAAAGCACTGAATCAACCCACTCCTGGGGTCTGCCCTACTTCTGGATTTCCTCTTATAAAGAGAATAGAATTGCTCCCCACTTAAGTGAGTTTTAATAAGGAGTCTGTTTTTTGTAGCCTAAAGCATTTTAACTTACCAGTAGAGTTATTGGGAGTACTCAATGAAAAAAGCATTTAAAGTACCAAGCACAAAATCAGCACACATTACCTATTATTGTGAATATTATTTTTATTACGACCTGTCTGACTCTCGTGGACTGGCCTTTGGGGCTGGACCTATCTTCCTGGACCCTTTCCCATTTAGTCCTGGCTTGTGTGTTCATAAATCCCTTGCTGCCAAAATCCCAGCATGTTCTATTCCCAACCCTTTCTCAGCTATGATCACCAGAAGAGGGAGGAACGTACGAATGTGTCCGTCTGAACCATTAGAGGTTGTCCTCAGAGACACTTGTATATGGAATGGGTGGGACTGAAAGACATGACTGATTCCTTGGTTCTGCAGGCACTGGGTAGAATTTATTTTGGGTTCTTGTGTGTGCTTACTGGTAGTATTCTTTTAGGATTTCTCCACATGCTCCTTAGTTTCAACTCCTTTATGCCTCCTTGGACCTGGCTGAACTTTCATTGACTGTCTGGTTCCCTCCTCTGCTTTCTCTCTTGGTTTGCTCTCAGAGGGATATGTTTTGCATTATCCTGGTTCATGGAGCCCATCAGTCTTCAGCATTAATTTTCCATCTGCATTCCCTTTGTGTCCTCCCTTCCTTGTCCATCACAGACCTGGGGTATGATCTGTGAAGTGTACCAAACTCGGTCACCCACAACAGAGATATTTTGTCATACAGAACTAAAATGTATATCTACTCACAATTACCAAACATAAATTAGTTCATCTGATTAAAAATTACAAATGCTTTGAACATATATTAAAGTGAAGTTTAAATGATGTGTTGCATTTTCAAATTAACGTATGGCTAATGCTTTCTTATGCTTAGCCTATTCATAGCTGGGTTTTGAATAGTCAGTTCATTTATCATTCCTGTTACCATTACCAATTTATTTCTCTCTCTGAGACCCATGAGGTGAGAAAGACCTCAGGTTACCACAAAGCCATGATATCCAGGTTACCTTTTTTTGGTTTGTTTTGTTCTTCAAAATGAATATAAAATTTTATGGAGAACTGAGAAGTCAGGAATTGAGAATTGATGTAGGCTGGAACAGAAAATGAAGAATTTCACGTGTCAGCTGTCAGAGAAGAAATAATATTTTAAACTCTATTAGGATTCTATAATTAGGGAGCACTTATCCCAACCTGAGGAATGTTGTAATTGGATGATGTCAACTGGGAGATGAGTTAAGTCAGTAGTTATTATGACTGGATTTAAACTTCTTATTTCTTAAGCTAATTCAATGTCTAACTTTAGAGGCATGAATCTGCAGCATTCTCACAAGAGGAAAATACATCCCCAATTCCCTACTAGATCTAATAATAATTTCCTACATGTGTCTCATCCTTCATGGTTATCTCACCGACATCACCTTGAAGGTCAATAACATGCTCTGTTGCTAAAGATAGTCACTGCCAGTCGTTTGTCATGGGGTATGATGGATGGCCTACAAAAATCATAAGTCTATGGATAATCCTCAAAGCCCATTTGGCCAGCAGTTTTCACATCAATGTTTTTGCCTAGATGTGAATAAAGTGCATATCAGACAATTAGACAATTAGGGTGTTTATGCTCTCTCTCTCTTTTTGGTCTCTTTCTCTGATATAAGAGATGATAAGCGGTAAAAAAACAGTAGTGGAGACATTTATTAAGCAGCTGTCAGGGTTTTATATCAGTAATCTCATTTGTGTGTTTTAATCAGTGGTACTTAAACTCTGCTGCATGTGAGAATCACCTGGGAAAGTCTGCAACAAATTCCAGTGTCCAGACTACATCCTGGATCAAGACCTCACTATTTTCTGGGCTTCCCAGGGGATTCCAATGTGCAGCCAGGATGGGAACCATCGCTCACAGTGGCCCCTTCGGCACGCTGGAATTTGAGGCCCAGTACTTTAATTGACTTAGAGTAATCAGCCAGGAGAAAGTTTTGGACGTAACATTTAAATGCAAATCTGCTCGTGTCCAACCTTAGTGCTCTTTTGCTTACATTTCTTAGCCTGTCAGGAAAGTGGAGTTTATCACATGAGAACTAATATATTTAAAGTGTTTGGCACAGTATTTATGTTACCTAATTTTATTTTTTTCTATTTCATATTATTTCTTATGTGGATGATTATCTAGAAACTCTCCCATAGCAAAAGGCAGTCATGGGACTGCTTCATTGAGACCCAGTGGTTGTAGGATGCATGTTTCTGAATCAGTGGACATTTCCTACGTGCCTCCAGGACCTCAGATGGATATTTAGCTGTGCCGAGCCTTTCCTGGTCTTGTCACAGGTTTTCCTTGTGGATACACTTCCAGAAACATGCTGAGTTGGCAGGCATGATGCTCAGTGCTGAAGAGCAGGCACCTTTGTCACTTCTAGAGGAGGCCTGAAGGTAGTCAAGACAGCAGCCTCCCCACATGCCTCCCCCTCTCCTGGTCTGCTGGGCTGTGGTCATTAGCATTTAGATAAATAAAAGGATTAGGTTTCTGGGTCTGTGCAGCCAATTTCCTCTGGCCATTTTAAACCTTAGAGGATTGCCTGATGTGACAGAAAACATTCCAAGTGAGACTGAATTTTAAGGAGGAAATGAAGCAGGTGGTTTGTGTGAGAGCAACAGAGTAGGACATTAACTTTATTTGTCCTTCTGGTTATTGAATCTCCAGGGAGAAGCTATGTCAATTAGGCCACCTCTTCTTTCTAAAATTCACCAGGAGCCAACTACTGAAGGCAAATGTGGAGAGCGTGGCGGAGAAAGGGAAGAGAGTGGGAAACCAAGAAGGAGTACATGATGGGAAAGCACCTAAAAGGATGTGCCAGGCTAATCACTGGCAGCTGGGAGGCCGCAGACTGCAGAGGGGAGATGCTTTCATGCTTCCTAATAGCAGTTTTGCAGGTAATCCCAGCAACAACTTCTCCCTGGACCAGTAGTTAGCATTTCAGGCTGATAGCTGGGACAGAAGACAGGAGAGGCTGCAGGTTTGCTTTATTATGAAGGCCTTTCAAGTCCACAGAGCTCAGTTTATTTGTTTCTCTTAACAATTTCCAGGCGGCAGTGGTGGATGTGCTTGGTTGGTGATGAGAGCAGCCAGAATAGGTGCCCTCACAGAGCTGGTGGAGGGGACTTCCTGCTGGCTGATTTAAAGTGCAGAGCACGTCTTGGGGGGATTAGGAGTTCCAGGAAATAACTGTGCCTCCAGGGAGGTAGCTTCTGACATGGTCTTAGTCTTTGCCTCATTCTGGCAACTGTTTGGAAGAGCGTACTGTGCCTCCAGAGTAGGAAATAGTGCAGGTAACCTGCCTCCAATGAGGGAAATGTGAAAATTTCTCTGAGAGGAAAATAATCTCAAATGCAACCATCACAGTATTGTGGTTAGGTGGGCAACCTCAGGAATCGGCCACACCTGTAGTTATGATCCAGATGTGTCACCCCAGGGAGCAATTTCATCTTTCTAGACTTCATTATCTGTATATGAGGAGTGTAAAGTATTAGCAAGAGCAATAGTTCTCAAACTTTATTTGCATCAGAATTGCCTGGAGGGCTTGTTAAATATAGATTACTGGGCTTTACCTCGGAGTATCTGATTCAGTAGGTCTAGGGTGGGGCTGACAATCTGCATTCCTAACTTTCTGTAGTTCTCTGGTGATGCTGATGCTGCTGGTCTGGGGACCACATTCATTTATTCCGTGGACATTTATTAAACCATGTGCCCAGCACTTATCTAGACAAGGGTCATAGTAGTGAGCAAAACAAAGTCCTTGTCTTCAGGAAGTTTGTATCTAGTCATAAAAGACAGCAATAAACAAATAAGCAAGTAAATATGTAGTAAAATAAGTCTGTGGCATGGTAATAACATTAAAAATTAAAGCAGAGTAAGGGCTGCACCAAGTTACATGGGGGATATTATTCTACATACAACAGTTAGGATGGAATTTACTAATATAGTGACATTTGAGCACAAACCTGAAAGCGATGATTGACTCTGCCTTGCAGATATCTGGGGAAGAATACTTTAGACAGGCAAAATAGCAAGTCCAAAGGCCCTGAGGCAGGAGTGTGGTGTATGTGTTTGAAGAACAGTGAGACGGCCACTATGACCTGATGAACAGTGATCATAGGAGAGAATGGGAGGAGATGAAGTCATAAATGTAGTTGGAGGAAGGTAAGGTCTCTAGGACATTGAAATGGGCCGTTGAAATGGGAAGCCAGTGGAGAGTTTGATCAGAGACGGAACCTGATCTGGCTTCCACGATAAAATGTTTACTCGGTTTGCCGTGCTGAGGATGGACCACAGTAGAGTGAAGATGGAAATGTGGACATTTGGTAGGAAGCTATTGCAATAACCTTGGTGACACGTAATGGTAGCTTGGGCCAAGGTTGAGAGAAGTGGTTGAAATTCTGAATATTCCATGAGGGCAGGGATGTGTCCTCCCTAGCTCACAGTCCAGCATAGAGCTGACACCAGGTGGGTTCACGAAAAAGATTTGTTAATTGAACGAATGAATGAATGAATGGGAGGTTGCTAGGACCTGAGATTGTGCAGAGTAGCTTTGGGTCAGAAAGCCACTTCCTAGAGTTTGGAGAGAGAGAGGAGCATGGTCACAGCCTGGTGCTGGAGGTGGGTGAGTGTCCTGTAGTTGCAAGACATCAGTGGTATAACCTGAGCAGCTGAAGTCTGCCTCTGGTCTGGTGCCCATGCTGGGCTTCAGCAGGGTTTGATATGGAGTTGAAAACAGAAAGACTCAAATAATTAAAAGTGAGTAAGACAAAGTGAAGTTTAAATGGTTGTCATTAGAGTCTGCCTTTTGTATGCACAGCAACCACAATGAGCTAATTAGAAAGTTAACAAGCCCCTGATTTGAGCTAATATCTGGCTTGATTGCATCCCATCATCATTATTGCAGACAAGAGGTGAATTCAAATTAAAGTGCCCGTGTCAATATGTCATAATGAACTGAAGACTGTGGAGACTTTGATTGGATCCCATCTATCCCCTTTCCAAACACACATCAGCCTTTTCCCCAGGGGAAATGCAGCTTGTCAAAGCCTGAGGAAAGAAAGCTGGGGTTGGCACCCACATTGGGGTGACCAGGAATCCTGGGTGGCAAAATGGTCTGGCAGATGCGGCTGTCAATATTTAGAGTGTTAAAAGAAAATCTTCCACAGACAATTTACTGATCTAGTAGGCTTTTATTCAGCAAATCATGAACTGGGCAGCATCCAATCTAGCAGACAGAGTGGAGCTCTAAAGGGTTATACAGGGTGAGAGACTTTTATAGAGCAAAGTGAGCAGGAACAAGGAAGCGATCCTGGGCATTTGCTGATTGGTTAAAGCGGGGTTACTTCCTTTATATGGAGCAAAGGGAAGCTTTGGAGCTGGGTTAGGTAGCTTATGCTGAGCAGGCAAACTCTGAATGGTTGACCTAGGCCTTCCTTTTCTGGGACAGCTGAGCGTAGAAACTTAGTTAAATTTCTTGTTGACATGGGGTTTAGCATGAGTGACTCCATCTTGGGCATAATTTAGTTACTTTAACAAGAGTTCATCTTGTATTAATCAAAAGTCCTCCTGCAAAGTGGACTGAACACATTGTGTGTAATCTGAGGGTAAGCCCATTTTTATCTCTGTGTCTATCTCTGAGGGCGGGGCCTCCAGTGCTTGGCACTGTCTCTGACAGAGAAGGTACTTAGTATGCATTCACTGAAAGAGTGAATGAATGAGTGAATGAATAGAGTTCTACATGTTGAGTGGGAGTTGGTGGAGGAAGAGGAGGACATGAGCATTTCTCTCATGTATATGTAACAGGTGATGTCATATAAAAGAATGCATCTTCTCTTTGCAACAATTGGTGAGATGAAATTGGTGAGACAATTGGTGAAATTGGTGAGATGTTTTGTTTTTCGCACAAGTGGTTTTACCTTTTACAGCTGTATAACCTTAAGTAAGGTAACTGAATCTCCTAGGCTCTTAACCCTCCTCATCTGTAGGATGGAAATAAAAATACATATATTACAGGGTGTATGAGAATTAAATGAAATAATGTATGTAAAGTAGTTGGTAAATAGTGGATACTAAATTAATATTCAGTTTCCTTCCCTTAGTAAATATTTCTGGGGTAATTGAATGGCAGATTTAAAGACATTGGCTTATAAGTGTTCTTTAGTATGCTGTGGGTGTGATGATGTAGTCACACAACTACATCTGTCTAAGAGGTTAGTCCTTGTAAGAAAGTGCTCATCCAAAGAATTCCTGAATCAAAGATACGGGATATTCTATACATGAGATCTCACTGCCCTGGAGCACCAGGAATGTGAAATCCGGCCAGGGTAGCTACCAGGCTGTAACCCAGCCAGAGGGAGGGTGAGGAGAGAAATTTCCAGGAGAGGGTGGCACCTATGGCCATGGCCACTCTCCTTCTTGGTGGTGATGCTTGGTGGTCCTGCCCTCTGTGCCAGAGGCTTCCCCCTGGGGAAGAGCTCCATACCCCCAGGATAAATGTGAGGCTTTTGTCATTTCATCCTGACTCCCAAGATGAAAGGGAGTCCTAGATAAATGCCTTTTTGTGGCAGTTTGTTTGCTTCCAGAAGGAATGTTGGAAATTTCACTGCCTTATAATGTGTCTGGTTGGGGAACACAGCCTCGGTTTTCTTCTTATGAAGATCTTCTTTATTTCCTGGCATAATTCTTTTCAGTGTCTTGAAATTGCAAAATTGGGAATGACAAAACATGCACAAATGAATCATAGGTAAGAGTGATGGTTCAGAAATGACAAAATGAGCTATAGGTGGGATGCGGTTTAAAATGGAACTTGAACAGTAACGAGATTTTCTTTTCTTTTTTCTTTCTCCCCTCCACCCTACTTCCAATCCTTATCTAGGAATTGATGCAAAAGACAATGTGGGGAATAACGTGTGCTCCACTCACACAGGCCATGTGAGGGATCAAATCATAAAATCACACAATTGGGAGGAGAGAGAAGAAATAAAGGGTGAGGCCGGAAATGAAGACTGCAATGAATACATGTGAATTTTATTGTTGAAGCCTGGACTGCATTATCCTCTCTTTTGGTCTATGATAGGTATGTGAGGGAGAGGGAAAAATAAGAGAATGAAATATGGCAAATGACACACTTTTGGCTTTTAGTTATAGAACAAGGCAGGGAAAGACTGAAATTGTAAGGAAGAAGTGATTGATCACATATTGCACCAGCATAGTTGGTGTATCAGCCAGTTATTGCTATGTAACAAGCCACCCCAAACTCAGGGACTTAAAACAACAATCATCTATTCTTGTTCACGTGTGTGTTGGTCAACTGATTGAGACTGGGCTTGGCTGGCAGCTCTACTTCAAGTTGTGAGCATCACTAGGCTTACCTTCTTGTTGCATATTGGGCTCAGATCTCCTTCATGTATATTCATCTGGGGCTTGGGCTAAGAGGGCAGAAGTAACCTGGCAAAACTCTTGTCATCTTGATGGCATAAGTGCAAGAAGGAAAAAGGAAACAAGTCATGCCTTTTAAGGCCTGGGCGTGGAATTGGCACACTGCCACTCCTACCCACATTCCATTCTTGGCCAAGACCAATCTGAAGAGGAAGGGGAAGTACCTTGTGCCTCTAGTAAGAAGAACTACTCAGTTTATGTGGCATAGAATGTGGATACAAGGATGAGTAAATGGCACCATTATTTAAACCTACCACAATTAGCAGGCCTAAGCGTCTTTGCTTTTGGAAGTGTCTAAATAGGAAGACTGGACAGAGCTACTATATCCCCGACTGGGGTAAGAACGCAAGTTTCATTCCTTTTGGCTGATTTGGCACAAAGAGTAACTTCAAGAAAGAGAAATCCACTACAAAAAAGAAAGCATAATTATGTGACATGATAGAGGTGCTAACTATTGCTACGATGGCAATCATATTACAATATATAAATGTATCAAATCAACATGTTGTACACCTTAAATTTACACAATATTATATGTCAAATATATTTCAATTAAAAAAAAGAAAAAAAGGGCAGATTATAAACCCCTTCTACTCTGGAGGGTTACAGGATGAACAAATTGAATTGCCCATTTATGTTACTCAGTTTAAATTGATTCATGGAGGAGTCACTGCTGCCCACTATGAGGGAGTAGCTTATTACAAAGTTTGACAGGCATTTGTAAGAGGACTGACAAAATGCAGTTCAGACCTCCCATGACAGAGCTGTTCCAGAAAAGTTGGTGACAAAGTACATTTCCATTAAGTGGATTCTATTTCTCCTTTTATGGATCTGGATAGCTATAGTGAGGGGAAAATCCTCAATTCCTCGATTAAATTCATTGCTAATTTATTTTTAGAGGTATCTCTGTGATTACTTTCTCTGTGTTTGTCTGGGGATTGGAAAGTCAGTGTGTTTTGCCTGGTGGAAGCTGTAGATTCCCGACGGCAGCTTCCTCTCTGACATTGCTGGTTCTATGGCCTCGTTTTTGCCAATGGATGATGTTCTCTCTCCTTTTTTTCTGCCCAAGATCACTGACTTTTGTGTTCTAATTAAAAGATGCTCTTGAATTTAAGGTAACCTTACTATATTATTTTCCATTTCTATTTTTGTGCTTCATTATTTTTGTAATTGGTTCACCTTTTTATTATAAAAGGAAATGTAGATAAAGGTAACCCCAGAAAAGAAATGTACAGCTCAGTGCATTATTATAAGGTGGACACCCATGAAACCACCACCTGGGTCAACAAAGAGAACGTTGCTAGCACCCCGGGAAGCTTCCACATGCCCTGTCCCAACTGTAGGCCCTTCCTCTTTTTGAAAGTAGGCACCATCTTAACTTTTGAATAACAATTTCCTTGCATTTCTTTATGGTTTTATATCCCAAATGTTCATTCTTTAATACAATATTTTAAACTTGCCCATTAAAAAAATTTTTTTAAGTCTCCATTTAAATCTACAGATTCCCTTTCCATCCTGTTTTTTCCCTTACATTTCATCTGCTGAAAAACCTGGGCCATTTGACCTGTAGAGTTGTGCACAGTCTGAATTTTATGGATTGCATAATATGGTGCAGTTCAACTACGTCTCTCTGTATCTCTTGCAAGTTTACAATGGAATGAAGTTTGATCAGACTCAGCTTCACTCCCTTTGGCCGAACTTTAGGTGATGTGTTCTTTTATCAGGAGGCACATATTCTGGTTTATACACTCTCCTTTTAGCAGGAGCTGATGCCTAGATTCATTAATTACTTGGAGGTTATAAATTGGTGATATTCTAATTCTATCATTTTATTTGCATTTATTAGCTGGAATAATTCTATGAAGAGACACTTGCCTTCATCTACTGTTTGGTTACCCAGTGGTACAGTTCACACAGGAAAGGCAGAATAGATGCTTGATGTGTTCCCTTTGTTTGCCAGTTTTCTTTTTAATTGAGGGCACATTGGTTTATAACATTATATAAATTTCAGGTGTACATCATTGTATTTTGACTTCTGTGTAGACTACATTGTGTTTGCCACCAAAAGTCTAGTTGCCATCTGTCACTGTACACATGTCCCCCTTTATCCTTTTTGCCCACCCCCAACCCCATTCCCCTCTGGTAAACCACCAATCTGTTGTCCATGTCTATGTGTTTGTTTATCTTCCATATATGAATGAGATTATACAGTATTTATCTTTCTCCATCTGACATATTTTGCTTAGCATAATACCCTCAAGATCCAACCATGTTGTTGTAAATGGCAAGATTCCATCCTTTTTTATGGCTTAGTAGTATTCCATCACATATATATGTGATATATATATATATATCACATATATATATCGCATCTTATTTATCCATTCATCTGTTGATGGGCAGTTAGGTTATTTGCCAGTTTTTTTGTGTGTTTTTTTGTGAGGAGGATTAGCCCTGAGCTAACATCGTTGCCAATCCTCCTCTTTTTGCTGAGGAAGATTAATCCTGGGCTAACCTCTGTGCCCATCTTCCTCCACTTTATATGTGGGATTCCTGCCACAGCATGGCTTGACAAGCAGTGCATCAGTCTATTCCCGGGATCCAAATCTGCTAACCCTGGGCCCCTGAAGCGGAGTGCATGAACTCAACTGCCAAGCCACTGGGCTGGCCCCTATTTGTCAGTTTTAAAACAATGAATTTGTTTTCTGTCACCCCTTGGAAGTGACCAACAATTTATATCATTATTAATTTCATGGATTTGAAATATTTGATGAGTTTGTAATGCTTGTCTTTACCGAAGCTCAAACTGTCCCAAATTTGGTCAGTGGGACCTTCTTCAAGTTGGCTCATGAATCTGTTTCCACATGAAGCTATTGATTTTTGATCTCTTCCTTACTATCTGGTAGGAGTCTTTGGGCTCACCGTGTACCTTTCCCGGTTCGGATGACAATCTGAATGCTGGGGATGTTCCTTGCTGTTGGGCTGTCTTTCTTTTCTTTGCCTTTTCAGTGCTAGAACCTGGCTGTATCTGAGGGATACCTTGATGCCTAGATTTGCTGTAAGTGTTGTTCGTGGCTTTTGGTATTGCTATCTAGTTGCTCTATTTCTGTGTGGGAGTTTTGGAAGAAACAATAGCTATGCTGCCTTTATTATAGCTGTATTTACATCTGATCTTAATATTTGAAATAGAGAAATGTTAAAGAATATAAAAATATTATCTGCCACATTAACTAATGAGTGAGAAAAGAAGTAAGTAAGGAAAAGCTCTTTTCTTTTTCAAATGTGTCCTTTTTTGCTTTTTCAATGACTTTACCTTAAATGAGATATTTGGGATTACCTGGATTATACAGTTAGTGGTTCTTAAGTTTCATTCTCTATTTCTCCTTTTGTTTGTAGATGTCAGAAATGAACTTGAGTAATACTTTATAACAAGTGTCACCATTAATCTTTTGTCTATCCTACTTTGAATAATCCTTTAACTTAAAGATTTCAATAATGTTTAATGACCTTTAGTTTAATATTTGAATAATTCTTCAAACTGGATAATATCTTCTGCCATCCCAGAGGAGTGCCTCACAAATACACTTTGATCTTACTCTGGCTTTCCCTTGCCACATTTGATGCCTAGTAAATGGCTTAAAGAACCCTCCTTGCCAATACACAAAATGAGGATGACTATGGCTCCTGATGCTTCTACTACTTCTAGTCCTTGGGGTGCCAAAGACTGTATTTTGTCCCATAAAGAGATGAGTAGATGAACCTCCTTTCCAAATCTGTGTTCCACTTTGGCAGGACCCCAAAGAACTTTTTTTGGACCCAGAATATCAAAAATCCACTTTGATCTGTTTCCTTTTTCATGATCTCTTTCACCAAAGGGACTCTAAAATCAATGAAACAAAACTAGTAGGGAACAGACTTCTGTTTATTCATCTCTCCCATCTTTTTCTTTCTTCTTCAAATCCTTTTCCTTCCATCATAGTTTCCTTTGTCTTCTCCCAATTATGTAATAAAAGTATTCATGCACACAAATGGAGATAAGCAGATGTAGGAACTGGGAAAGGGAGGGAGATATTCTCTGCATTAATAGTAGTCATCCCACAAGGTCCATTATATTTAGAATGAGTACTATATAGATCCAAACAAGGCACTGCAAGTCTTTAGTTTTAATATACTACAGTAGCTAGAGTTTTCGTCTGCCCAGCTTGCCTTGCTAATATCCTTCTCTTGGATTGTTTGAATAATTCTCCCCCCACTCCATGTGGTCCTGTTGGCATTGTAATAGCAGAGCCTCTACCACCCTTTACAAGGGTGGGCATATGATTGGGATTGGCTAATGAGATTATTCCTTTATCTTAGCCACAGTGATTGACACAAGCATGAGCAGGTGGTCCAAACAGAACTAATCAGAGATGTTGCCAGGTTGATGTGTACACTGTGGAAGAAGGAGTGTTGGGTTTGGAGGATGTTAGTTTGGAGCTCATGGTGGCCATCTTGCCTACTACATGGAAGGAGCCTCTGTAAAGAATAAAGCCACATAGAGAGAAACAGAGCTGGTGAGATGGAGAAGTATAAAAAGCCCGGATCTAAAGCTAGATGCATCCCTGTTCTATCTAGTTAATGAATCAAAAATGAAGTCTCAAGGTATTTCTGACTTGAATTTTCAGGGGCAGTCTCATGAGGTTGGCTTTTCCTCTGGGAGACCTAGATAAAACTGCTTTTGGAGAAGGAGAGAGACAGGATAGAATGGAAATTAAAAATAAAGAGAAAGAATGGTCTGGAGAGAGAAAGAGGCACTAGAGTGGGAGTGAGAATGAAGAATCTCCATCTCAGAGCACCAGGAACAGAATGGAAGGGATTCTGGGATAATCACCCTGCTATGGTAGCTTGTGTTATTGGTCCCAGTTATTTACCCCACCCTTTGTTCATATCCTTTACCACATGACTTTGCCATGCTCTCTCAATGGTGCAAGAAGTGCTTCTCTGCCTCTTGACTTTGGGTTTGGCCACATGACTTCCTTTGGTCAATAGAAAGAGATAGAAGTCATGATGTCCAGACCAGGGCATTTGCTCTTGTGCCTCTGCCATCTCCACAGGAAGAACATGTCTGGGCTAGCTTCTAGTCCCAGGGGAAGGATGAGAGACTTGTGGAGCCGTGCTGAGCCCAGGCTAGATCAGCTGACCCCCAGCAAGCTGCAGAGTGAGTGAATGAGTTCGGTCAAGCCTAGCTTAAACCAGCCAGCTCACAGATCCATAAGAACACATAACTGTTGTTCGAAAGCACTGATTTTTGAGGTGGCTTGTTTTACTATGGTTAGTGGCTGGATATACCTGCCAACATATCACTTATAAATAACTTGATGTTAATCAGGTTGGATGCTTGCAAGCCTTATAGAGATCAGGCAGGAAACTTGGGAATCCTGTGCAGAATAGGGTATGAAGGGAAAACTTGATTTTCTGCCTAAGGTGGAACTTAGAATTAGCAGGAACTTTCACTATGGGTGGGCAGAAATGGAGAAATTGGATTAAACCTAGTGCATGGAAAGAGAGAGGATGAGGCTATGATTTATAAAAATACTGATTATATCTTATTCATTCTGTCTATTGAAGAACCCCAGGATGTGAGATTTGTTTTGTTTGTTTGTTGTTACCTCTTACCTAGATAATTGTAGCATCAACTCCTTGAGTATTGTTGGTCACCAGCCTTCTTTCCCTCTCACAGATACTCTGGCTCTGTCCCATCTACTCATTTTCCATTGTTAATGTCAGTCTATGTCAGCAAACACATGAAGTTCTTAGGGACCTCTAAATGATGGGCCACATAGAAATGCAACGTTTTATTATTTCATCAATGGAAAAGCCAAGTACTTTTTCAGAGTGATTAAACTCAGCAACTAATCCATTATTGAGGTAATTACTTTTTAATTTGCTGAAATGTTAGAGCACATCTGGCTGTGACACTGGAAAATAACAGACTGCTTGCGGGTATTAGAGGCAAAGGGATTAAACCAAATATGACAATGGCAAAATGTTCTCTTCAGTCACAATAAAAGACTGGAAACTTCTCTTTCTCAGAAGTTAGTAGGGTATTCTAGCCTTTAATGTGCTAAACCCTTGTTACTTACACAGTGGTACTCCTTGGCACTTCCCTCAGCTTTGAAGAATAATCAATGAGTTTCCCCTTAATGTTAAGTGCAAATCACAAGGTACAACCTTGAAATGGTCACGTCCCCTCTTTGAGTTCAGTGTCCTCACCTGTAAAAGGAGGTTTTATGAAATTCTCTCTAAGGTCACCTTCTATACTAAAACTGTATGACCCTCAAAAGGTCAGGTTAGGGAGGTATGACTTAAAATCCCTGGACAAGGACCAAGGAACCAGCTAGAACCTATGTGGAGTTGAAAGATGGTGAAGAGAATCTCCGGTTAGCACTATTCTAGGCAAAGAGGTGTCTGAAATCATCAGGCCACATTTCCCAAACCCTAGTTGCCTGCCCATAAGGTATTTTTAAGCTTCAAACCCCTGAAAGGGAGATGTTAGGTGTTGGGAGGAAAGGCAGGAGAGAACCGTCTGGAACTTCAAAGAAGTGAGCTAAGGAGTGGAAATCTCTATGGCCAGTGGGCTTCTTGACTGCTCCTTTGATTACCTTGGTTTTGTTCTGTCCCAACTGATTTTGGATATAATGTGGCAGATATAGTACCTGCCTAGATTCAGATAGACCTGGACACAAATCCCTGCTCTGTCACCTATTAACTGTGTCACCTTAAGGTAAACAGTAAGCTCGAAGCTTTGGGTTTTATATCTATAGTTGAAAAATAATACCTGCCTCACAGTGGGGTGAGTTTTAGTTGAAACAATATACATAGCAAGGAGATCTCAGCTTAAGCCTGGACTGGGTCCACTGTAGTGTTCAACATCTGACAAATTTACAGCTCAGAAGAAGTATGTTTTCAGGGGCTCTAAGGAAGCTTCCAGACAAAAATTTATCTTACTGTAAGAGGGAGCCAGGCCTAATGAGCTTGATCATTTGTATCAGTCAGGGATCAATCAGAAAAAAGACCCACTATACATTCTAAGGGCTTAGGCCTTACACAGTCTTGGAAGCTTATTAAGTGCTCTGTGTAAAGGTGGTGACTTTGGGTCTGGTCCCAGTCTGACAGTTGGGAAGGGAAGATGGAATGAAGTGGCAGAGACCAAGAAGGAACTAACCTGCAAGGATGAGCTCACTTCATACAATCCCAGTGATGAGGGTGACATTCAGAAGATGCTGATATCCTTCCCCATAGAGCTGAAAACATACCTGGTCCAGGGCTAGAGAGAAACTGAAGGGGAATATCTAATAGGAGTTGAATAAGCTACAAGTCCAGCTGCTGCTTCTTACCAACCAGGTGAGCCAGGAGACCAGTGACAATGTGTATGAGTGACATTAATACCTGCTCCATTCTTCCACTTTCCAAATCTCAAGCAAATTTCTCTCTGGCCAAGGCTAACCTAGAACTACGTAAGAAATGGAATTTGGGGAAATGTTGTTCCATCTTGGAGAAGTCAACACTGTATAAAGCCATCACTTCCATTAATAAAGCCTTAGGAGGCTTCTGAGCATAGCAAGAAGGCTGCTAATTGACTCCAGCCTCAGTCTAATTGAGGCCTTGGGGAAGAGAGGTTATAAGCGAACACTGGAACAGTGGATTCAGTCCATTCTGTTACACATTGGCATGTAAGTCTCACTGCTAACTGAGCCTAAGGGGAAGGGCATTTCTTCTCTGCTCACTTTACCCCAGTGTGAATATAGTAGAATTGGTGTCCTTGGTGAAGAAAAACAAAATAGGACTTGGAAATAAATTCTAGAAGTGAAATCAGGTAGACATTTCTTCCAGAATCAAAAGGTCACCCCTAAACGGAGAAGACACCCTTTTAATTCAGTGGACAGAAATTACCAGAAGGAGAGGGACCACACAGCAGCCACCACAACTTGAGGATCAACCCAGCTAAAGGAACCAATCAAAAAAATTATGATAATTAACATTGCATAACTTTATGATAAAAATTTAGAAAACCTGGATGAAGGAGATGGTTATCTAAAGAAAATACAAATAACCAAATCTGACTTTGGAAGAAACAGAAAATCAGTAGACCAATTATCAAAGAGGCAACTGGGAATGTTATCAGAGCTTCCCACTCAATAAATATCCATTGCATATTTTCCACTAACAGATTCCTCAGTCCCTTAAGTGACAGATTATTCTGAGTATATTTTAACTGTTCCAGAGCACAGAAAAATAAGGAAATGTAGTAGACACAGTTGGTGCCCTGCCTAGATCTCCTTTATGGTCCAGAGTATCCACCCCCGAGCTGCTGTGAGTGTCGCTGCTAATGGCTCACACTTGTGCACTTCTCAGGAGAACTGCCCTTGGCCTCTGGGAGTCACCTTACCCAGAAATACCTGAGAGGTTCTGCTCACTTCCCTGGAGGAGCCCACAGGAAATGACTGACTACAGAGAGGGGCAAAACCCAGCCCCCTTGCCTCAAGGTGGGACAGCTCTGTGGCACCATTTACATGGCAGAGTTCCCTGCAGGATTAGATAGAGGCTAGGGTGCAACTCAAGCCAGATCTCAGCATAACTTCTTCCCCTGCCCTATCCTGCTTCTGTTCCTGCCTCACTGGCGTCTCCCCGGAGAGAGCTCTCAATCAGTTGCACAGAATCCCTGTTTTAGTCCTTGCTTCTGTGACCTAAAACAAAAAGCTTCCTATTTCTTTCTATAAATTAAGAATCACTGATTAAACAGAAAAGAGAAGAAAAATGTCCTAAATAGGATAGAAGGAAAAGAAGTGATCAATCTCACTTATAGATATTGATTCAAAAATCCTAACAAAATAACTGCAAATGGAATTTAGTACTACATCATGACCAAATGGGTTTTATTTCCTGAATGCCAGGATAACTCAATGTTTCAATGCTTTGAATGCCATTATTCTCCCCATTAATAGTTCAAAGGAAAAAAAACCCATGATGATGCCATGCTAGCATACATATTTAAAAAAACCAAAAACCCTTTTCTTTTTCTCTTTTATATCTGCTGCAAGTCTATCCTCATGAGGGCCAGTGCCAATCAGATCCTGCTATGGTGTTTCCTGCAACATGGTACCATTTGGAAATGTAAACATGCAGAGTTTAAAGGAGAGAAGCATTGAAAGAGGGACCTGGGGAAGGAAAATTTACAACATGGTCCTCCAGCCTGTCTACTGCCACTTTGACAAGTTCTGATGTTGTGCTTTTGTGCCAAGCAGCCTGAAATCTGAGGACAGTGTAGTAAATAAACAAAATGGCCCCAGGAGGGTGGGTAAGGGTGGAACTACTTGGCAAGAACAATTCTTGCACATGTAAGTGAAGAGAAGGGTGGGGAAGTTACAAGCTTAACAACGGTCTAAAATCTGGAAGCAGTGACTTGGAAGGGCATAGAAGCCTCAACACAGGCTTTGAGAGTGTAGGGGAACTCCAGCCACGAGGGAGGGTCACTCAAAGGAGAGCTGCTCTGAGCGATGACTATCACAAGGCACATCTTTTAGGACTAACTTGATATTTAATAGACATACTTTATTAGAAATAGAAATTTTTGGTAACTTCATTTTCTTTTTATATGACTAAAACAAGTTCATTTTAGAAAATACAGAAAAGCAAAAAAGGTAAAGATTACTATCACATGTAATTCCAGCATCTCAGAAAATATCACTGTTACCATTTTGCTACATTTCCTTCCAGGTTTGCTGTCCACCTTGTCTTGTCTACCTGTTTATTTACTGAGCTGTTGGTCCACCCAGGTTCCCGGTGATGATCTAATATTATACCTTATATGCACGTAGTATATGTGGTATGCCAGTATATTATTTATTGCATATTATCTCATTTAGAATAATGATATAACATTACACATACTTTTTTGTAACTGGCTATTAAAAAATTAACTTCAAACATTATTCCTTCGTGTCAATACATGTTACTCTGCAACATTTAATTACCTAGTGTTTCTTTGTATGAATGGACTATGATTTAACTAATAAATCCCCTCTCATTGGGCTTTTAGATTTTTTTCAAGTTTTGCCGTTATAAACAATGCTACTGTGCGAACCTGTGGCTAAATCTTTGCCCACATCCTTAATTTCTTCTTGAAGGCAAACTCTGAGAAGTAGAAATGATGGATCAAAGTCTGTGCACTTTTAAAAGAGGCTTGTACTATTTTAAAATTTTTAAGGAACCTTCATATTGTTTCCCTTGATGGCTATACCAACTTACATTCCCACCAACAGTGCACAAGGATTTTCTTCTCCACACGTTCCCATGTTTATTGCAGCATTATTCACTACAGCCAAGATATGGAGACAACCTAAGTGTCCATAGACAGATGAATGGATAAATAATACGTGGTATAGATATGTATAATAGAATATTATTCAGCCTTTAAGAAAAGGAAATCCTGCCATTCGGGACAGTGTGGATGAAACTGGAGGACATTATGCTAAGTGAAATAAGCCAGGCACAAAAGGACAAATACGACATGATCTCATTTATACATAGAGTCTAAAAAAGTTGAAGTCATAAAAGCAGAGAGTAGAATGGTGGTTGCCAGGGGCTAGGAGGTCGGGGAAATGGGGACATGTTGGTCAAAGGATGCAAAGTTTCAGTTATGTGAGATGAATAAGTTCTGGAGATATAATTTACAGCATAGTGACTACAGTTAATAATACTGTATTGTATACTTGAAATTTGCTAAGAAAATTGATCCTACCTGTTCTCACTGCACCTATGTGCACACACACACACATATACAATAGTAACTATGTGAGGTGATGCATATATTAATTAGCTTGATTGGCAGGAGGTTATGTCTCAGCGATGCAATGTATGCTCTTATCTAGAGCCCTCCCTGCCTGAAAGTGGGGGTAATCGCCGAAGCTTGACTTTCCCTGAGACCTTGCTCAAATCTGTCCCCATTCCATATTCTGCTTCCCTCACTCTCTTATAGTTTCCCTTAATACTCCCTCAGTTCATCATTTGCAGCTGAACACCCCTCTCAGACTCTGCTTAGGGAAACTCACCTAAGACAGCACATGCACCTGAAAATAAGTGTTAGCCTTCAGGAGTGCTCTGTCTAGCCCAACGATCCACCGCCTAGAAGGAATTTGATTAAATTTTATTTAAGTCTTAATCATTAAAGTTTGCTCATTTCAAATATAGTTGGCATTATAACACTAAACACGTTACCCAGAATTCTGAAAAGGATTAATATTGTAGGGTACTTATTATTTGAATACATTATCAACAATTTCTTAGTCCATCAAACTGTCCATTGCTGTGACATCACAGGGAGAACCAAACTGATTCCTTAAATTGTTACTTTTTAATATGTTTTCTTGAAGGGCCTGATCACTAAGTGTGGTTGCTATAGTTACACCAACTGCCCAGAGAGTATTAGAGGTCAGATTGTTTTCTGGTCCCATACAGGGAATCTGTGGTGTGTTCCTTCAGAAGGTTCTGGCTTCTGGAAAGCAAATAGCTGCGTGTTATTCTCGAAGTCTGTGTCTTTGCAGTCTTGGGCTTTCCTAGAGAATTGGTAACTTGAGAATATTCTTTAGGAAAATAATCTGAAGATTATTTAGAATAATAGATTATTTGAATAATAGAGCCAAGTGAGGTTCTCCAAGTCTAAGTGAATACTAATAAAGAATCAAAATAGAGTTTGGAGGTGAGGGAGAGGTTGAAGTCAGAGATAATGTTAAGATTTCAAGCTTACGTCATTGTGCTTTTTTTAAAATTTATGTTAGACTAGCTGGATATTTTAAAATTTGGTTATTTTTTAATCTTAAAGAACAGTATGATTTCAGAAAAGAAAAGGCTGGAAAGAAGTTATTTACTAGGTCAGTGAATTCATTGTTTAAGAGACCATTCAGGTAAGTAGAAAGAATTATTCCGTCTCATTGCATTGCTGGAAAATGCAGCCAAAAACAAGAAACAATAAGCAAAGGAGTGGTAATCACAAGTTTAAGACGGAGGTACCATTTTGAGGGTTGAAACAGGATAGAGCGTTAGGATGTAGAAGGAACACAAACATATAGGTAGGTGTTAATTATAGGTGCTGCTCTAGTTCTCACATTATTAGATGATAGGTTCGTGGGTGTTATATTATTTAGAAAATAATTATTTAAATGTAATACCTAAAAGAAGGCCATGGAAGGGTCAATGATGATCATGTTTCATGAACCGTGATTATGTTTAAACTAATTCTTCTCAACTAAAAGAGAGTGAAAGAAAGAGAGAGAGGGAGAGAGGGAATGAGCCATTGTGTTTCAAATGTTTTGAAGTTTAGTTATATGTATTAATTTGTTTGGTGTCGTTTTACTTAAAACAAGCAAGATGGTTAGTGAGGCTGTGCAGAGAGGGATAAGATAAAATAAAAAGCATGGATAAAAACATGTATTTCAAGTTGTTCATTAATTTACGTGGTCCTTTTCATTTCCACATGTAATCCTTTTAAGAACTAATGACACACCAAAGGATGAGATGTGACTTTTGTGAATTTCCCAACTCTATTGCATCCTAGCTATGACCTTTTACACATTCCCCAAACTCTCTATTACTCAGTTGCTTCATATGAAAATGGAGACTATAATCCTTGTCTTGCAAGGTGGTGGCAAGAAATTAAGGTAATATATGCCCAATGCCTGGTACACAGTATGTGCTGAGAAAATAGTAAGAGTTGTTGTTTTTAGTGCATTATTGCAACAAAATGTTCAGCCTGACTTTTCTAATGCCCCAGGATTAGAAAGTAGAACCAAAGACTGTGGAAAAAGAAGTGTGAAATAATATGAAGGAGTGGGTGGTGCTAGCCTCATAATCCGAACGAAGCTGAAAAGAATTGGTGGCTTGACACTCCCTCTAGGGTTTATTAGGTGTGGGCAGCCAGACTGGTTCTGCCAACTTCCTGCATTCCCAGTCATGTCCCTTCCTTGGTCCAGGAATTCAATCAATCACAGATTCAACAAATAGCTATTGAGACAGGTACTGTGTTGGGTGCCTGGGGTCCAGCAGTGAATAAATCATCACAAATATTAAAAAACTGGGGTAGGGACAAAGGAACCTTTAGATTTTAAGGAGATCTTTAGCCTAGTGGGACAGGTTGTGGTTTTTCTCTGTGGAATAGGAGAGGGAATCCCTTTCTTCCCAACAGAGAGGGAAGCATCAAGAGAATATTTCATTAAGGGTAAAACAGATTAGATGCCTAATGAAGCTGAAGACACTGAACTGTACTAGATCTAAGCTTACCATAACTGAACGTGATTGTAAAATTATGGAATCTTCCTGGAGTGTTGTGATGACAGGAAAGTGATTGGAAAAAGAGAAAAAAATACAAAATACCATACCTCATGGTTCAATAAGCCAATTATATCATCATCATTATTGTCACTATTGTTATTACTATTAGTGTCATTATCAAAACTATTAGATTTAGGGGCAGAGCATCCCTTGCCAAAGGGATGATAATGTGAGGGTTAGAAAGCCCAAACAGAGCTGTTCCTTGGGAAATGTGAGTTTTGGAGTTATGCATGAAGGTGGCTCCCCAAGCTCAGGCCTCCCTTCCAGCCTCTAGCTCCCTGAGCAGAGTTCTCAGGTCACTGCAGCAATCCTCAGCGGCCATCAGGGCCCCTATTTCAGGCCCTTTTGAGAACACATCTGCAAGGAATGAGCCAGGGGATTAGTGCCTTCCGTGGAACTGGTGTGTCTTCTCTTCTCTAGCAAGAACATAGACAACCATACAAATATAAATTTTATCCTTCCATGAAGAAAGGATTAGGAATCTGCACGAAATGACTCTCTTCTCAAAACAAAGTATGCTTGGGTCTTGTTGCTGTTGCCCCAGGGATTCTCAGGCTGTTGGAGAATAAATCTGCTGAAACACAATGGTCAGAACTGGGTCAGCTTTCAGAAGCTGCCTCCTCAGCCGTCTGGCCATGTCCAAGTGGGCTCCCTTTTTGGGTTCCTAAATACTCAACATGGGTGTGAGAGATGAACACTTTAGCATGGGGACCGTGGAGGCCCTTTTAAAATTATGGATCTTGCCTTCTTGCTGAGGAATGTTGGAGTTAGATACCACATCCGGCTTTTCTGGTTTCTTATCTGAGCATCTTAAGCGGGAAAGAAAAACCTGCCATGGTCCAAGCCGTGACATGTTTGCCTGGATAGTTTTGACTGGATTCCGGGATTGTACAAAAAGTTAAAAGTAATTTTGATAGTCTCCCAAAATAACAAAAAAAGAGGAAAAGAAGTCAGAGAATCTCAAAGTGAGTCTCTGTTATTTGCTTGTATGCGAGGACCATGGGCTCTTTGTAGTCAACATCGTTCCTCTTTGTCACTTGTCTTCATTTCCCTGGAACTAAGCTTGTCTCCAACGTATATCCCAGTTGCATTCTTCTTTTACTTTTACTCTTGCTCATTCCTCAAGTCTCAACTGGGATGTATTTAATAAGTGGTGGAATTGTACACAACTATAAACACAAATGCACAGACACACTTAAATATATATACTCCTACCTGAGCCAGTATTAAAGAAGCATAGAATAATTTTCTGGAATCTCACTGTCCAAGGCCAATCCCATAGAGAGTTGACACCATCAATTTTTTTTTTTTTTTTTTTTTGTGGGGAAGACCAGCCCTGAGCTAACATCTGTTCCAGTCCTCCCCTTTTTTGCTGAGGAAGACTGGCCCTGAGCTAACATCCGTGCCCATCTTCCTCTACTTTATATGGGACGCCGCCACGGCGTGGCTAACAGGCAGTGCGTCGGCGGGCGCCTGGGATCCGAACCGGCGAACCCCGGGCTGCCAAGCACGGACTAAACCGCTGCGCCACCGGGCAGCCCCGACACCATCAATTTTAAATGAAAATTATATATTGAGTGAAGACCAGCTGCTATTAGCAAAGTACCACAAACTAAGTGGCTTAAAACAATAGAAATTTATTGTCTCACAATTCTGGAGGTTAGATGTCCAAAATCAAGGTGTCGGCAGGGCCATGCTTTCTGTGAAGGCTCTAGGAGACAGTCTGTTCCTTACCGTTCTCTTAGCTCCTGGTGTTGCTGACAATCCCGGGCAATCTCTGCCTCCATCGTCAAGTGGCGTTCTCCCCGTGACTCTCCTCTTCTTATAAGGACACCAGTGAATTTAGGGCCCATGACCTTGTTTCCAAATAGGTCACATTCTCAGATTCTCTCTGACGCTGATTCTTCTTCCATCTTTTAAGGCCCCCTTTGATTACATTGGGCTCACTCGGATAATCCAAAATAATTTCCCATCTCAAATCCTTAACTTAATCACATCTGCAAAGTCCCTTTTGCCAAGTGAGGTAACATATTCACAGATTTCAGAAATCAGGACAGGGACTTCTTTGGGGCCGTTTCTCTGCTCACCACAAGCACTAGCAAGAGAGCAGAGGACAGAGCAATCAGGAGGTCTGGGCTGTTGGTAGGACCTCACTGGGCGGAGGAGTGTTCAAGTTAGGTCTTAAAGGTGGAGAGCTTTTCATGATGTAGAGGGATTCCATGCAAGCTGAGCAGCATGAGCAAAGACAGAGCAGTTACAGTGGGCCTGGCATGAGAACACTGGGCAATAAGGAGATGGGTCTGACCGAAGAAAAGAGATGCTAGCTGGAAAATGATGGGAACTAAAGCTGTGGAAAGGTTGGGATGGAGCCTCAAATCTTCACCTAGAAAACTTGGAGGGTAGTGCCTTGTTTTCCACAAGTAACATTTCAGTGTAATTTATGAATGATCTTTGCTGGAAATTAGGAATGGATTAGCTACCCTTCTAAGATTCTATAACAGAACTTTTTTTTTCCAATTGGTATCTTTCCCACTTTCCTGATATCTTTAACCTTTTTTTTTTGTTATTTTTTTAAATTGAGTTTTAGCTTTGTAGCAGACACTGTCAGTAGCCCCCATCCCCTGCCCTTGGCCCCACATCCCCTTATCTTTCAACCGCCGGTGATTTTTTGGCCTAATGTCTTTCTCTGACCATAAAGCCCTCTTTGCATTCCTGCCAGGTGGCCAAAAATTCTGTGGATTTTTCCACTCTCACTTCTTAGCAGCTCTCCGCCAATGACAAAGGCGGCTTCGTATATATTCCGTTTCCCTTGTGCCCTCAGGTAGGATAACTCTGAAGAATGTATCCTACAGCGGCTCTAAGACTTCCTCAGTGATTTAAGCTCCAGTTGCACACAGGGGTAACTTGACTGATGGTGAACCCTTTACTGGCTCCTTCCCTTACCCATCTCACCTCCACTCCCCAGTATGTGTTTGTTGTGATCACCTCCCAGATAAACTACTTGCACTTGAGTCCACATCTTGGGGGGCATTAATTGTGTCTGTGAGGGAATCCAAACAAAAATAGGCTTTTATTAACCCTTGATTCAACCTCTCTAAAAGTTAAAAGAAATCAAGGAGAAATGTGTTTACTAAAGAAAAGAGAAGAGATAGACATAAAGAAGAAAGGGTTAAAATTCCAATAAAAAGTAGTGTATCATGTAAAATGGTTCTAATTAGTAATGTCCCAGAAAATAAACCACATGCCCATTGCCAGGGCCAGAATTTGACATAGGAAATATGGTTTGTGGAATCTCAGGGACGAGATCCAATCGAGGAGACTGGGCCTCTGTAGTGGACACGTTTGCAATTCCCAACCAGCCCCAATAACCTTGTAGTGTGACCATTAGCAAGAGGGTCAGTTGCTTTAAGTTTAACTTGCTCATGATTCACATAGTCCATCACTATCATGGAAGGACATGGTGCCAGAAAGGCCAATTTTCTGTGAAACCAATCACCTGAGGGACTCCTGGAGGAAGACCCAACATGAGTGCCCCATCTAAGGTACTGGGAAAGTATTTATTTTTTCCTCCCTGGGATTCTGGGTAGTATTGCCTTGGCAAATGAACAATGGTCAGTTTCCTCAACCCCATAGAAGAATCCCCTGGACTGAGGCTTATTCCTATATATCTCTCCTTTTATTTGTTGAAGATCATGCAGTGTATTACTGTTTGAACAGAAATTCAAAATTGTCTTTTGAATTTGTGAGGTCAATTTTAAATAAATATTCAAGGTCTAGAAAAGAATGTCAACTTCATCATAGTTCTTATTTCTGTTATCCTTCACTTTTAGGAAGGCTAATGAGTTAAATTGAATGTATAAACGAATTGGAGGAAAGTTGGGAACTTTTTGTAAACTCCTATGACTTACACTGAACTTCAAGAAGTAAGGGGAGAGAAAATTTGGAAGGGTTGAGAGGACAGGGTGGGTGGGTGCTGGAAAGGGGGAATGAATGCTATTGATAGGTAAGCTGAGGCCCTTGTGGAGGGCTTTGCTTTTCCCTCTGATGAATGTGAAATTTATTGTGGAATTAACAGGGATCCACTGAATATTTCTGAGCATGGGATTGATACAGTCAAAATGGTGAAGGGAGGCCCTGCAAACATTCTATTTTTCTGCCATTATTTCTTTGTCCTTCACAGATGTCATACAGGATAGATTAGTTTGAACCATATGAGATTAGGTTTCACCTGTTTATAGGTCAAAGCAGTTGAAGATTGGCAATTTCATGGGCTTTCACTTAATATATTATAAATGAAGTAACTAGAACTGGCTTGAGACTTCTAGTCTTGGAGCAGAATCTAGACTACGTTCTTCTTCTTGTCCATTGGCAGCTGCTGTGTCCTGCCAGCTGGAAGATGGGCAGCACCCAGAGGAGGAGCCCTGAGGCCTATGAATCCTCTCTCTTCCTTGCCCCTGCCTGATGGAGTCAGCTTGCAGGCCAACATCAGAAGACCCCTGGTGATCTCACTCCTCTTCCAAAGCCAGTTTCTCAGGGAGAGGAAGTGTCAGCGTGTGGTGCGGTCTCCTTCAACTCCCCAGGAATAGGAAGAGCAGCTGGCATCTTCAAAGGACTGCTGTTATCCTGTGGAGTCTCCCAGAGATGTCAGAGATGTCACTAGCCTTCCCTGGCAACAAAAGGACCAGATGGCCTGGGGTGAGCCCCTGTGAGAAGGGGAAGGGACTGATCTGTCAAACTTTTTATTGAAGTATGAGAAAAGGAGGAGAGAGGGGGATAGAGGAAAGGAGGGGAAAAGAGAGAAAAAGAAACAATGAGAGATGGAGAGAGAGATTGAGAAAGAATTGGAATTGAAAGCTTGGAAACAGAAAACTAGTTTGCTAGACGTGTGCCTCCATGCAAATCTTATTATGAGGAAAATGAGGGAAGTTGAATTGTCCAAATCCCAAACAAGAAATATAATCTAATAAAAGATTTATTTTTTTGTCTGTGGATTTATTTATATGAAAAAATGTCTAAAAATGTGTAAAACTTGCCACTTATATTGAAAATAATAAACTATATTTAATCTACAGTTGAGTAATGATTTAGAAAGATCATTGCACTTCTGGATTATAGTTTTGGCTGTCTCTCTAGCTAGCTAGATAACTGTGTCTTTTTTTTTTTTCTTTCTGGCCTCAATTATTTTCTTTCTGGCCAGTCTTGTAGATTAGCTGTTGAAGGCGGTGGGGTTTGGGAAGAAGGTAGGTGGACAGAACTTTGGCCTCCCACCTCATCTCACTTGGACCCTCACTGGAACCCTTGTCTCATTTTTTGTTGCTCATCTCTCTGTTTGGTGAAGCTGGAGCCCTTTTGACAAGGTCCTTCTCTGTCCTATCATAGTTCACCTAACAGAGAACTCCAGACTTCTCCATGCTTCCAAAAACCTCTATCAAATTGCTTATTTAAGATTCCGTGAGCCATCATCTCTCCCTCCTTCAATGGAGACTTGTCATCATTGATGGTAAAAACCAGAAAATAAGTGTGCCTGCTAATAAAAGGCATTTCCTCCCCCCAGAGCATCTTGGTGGATATGGCCTGACTTGGTATTTGAATATAATGGCCTGAAAATAAGACTTCAGACAAAAATAAATGAGATTGATGGAAATGCATTGTCAATGCACGAAATCCAAGGCATCTGGTAGATTTCTATTACCTATTTTTCCACTTGGGGAGAAAGATTAGTGTCTGCTGCCTTCTCTGAGCGCAGCAGAGGGAAGATTGTGGTTTTGGTTGAGAAAGCACTCTTATTATCCGCCCCTATTTTTAGAACTTTTAGACGTCTAACTTATTGACTTGAGTTTATAATTTAGGCCTGTAACCTTTAGAAAAAATGATTCTTCCCCCTTGAAATTTCTCAGGCGTGCTTATAGCCCAGAGAAGGATTTTTTTTTTTGAAAGTTTAGCAAAATCTACCTTATCACCACAGTTACAGAGCTATTCAAAGAGAAGAGTGATGTTTTCATCTAAAATATCCTGGTACACTTCCTGGATTCCCACTCCTTGAAGTCATATTTAAGGATCACGGTATACACATAAAAGAGAAATTCTGAGTTCCACATATTAATATTCATTCATCCAACGTATGTTACATGATGTCTATTTTGTGTTTAGAGGGCATATTCAGGATATATGGTAGGGGCCAGAGGCACTCATGTGAGGCATTACAGAGATTGCTCTTTGGAAGAATCTAGAGTAGCTGCAGTAGATGCTGTTGGTCCCATTTACAGAGATGGTGAACCTATCCCTCAGCTGCCCTGAGTTTGTCTGATTAAGGGCTAAAAGCTGCATCCTTCTCCAGAGACTTGCCCTTCACTGTGGAATCTATATTTCCAGGAGATGCCTGAGAGGTTATGCCCTCTTCCCCAGGGGTAGCCACAGCTGATGACTAACTGAAATGAGTGAGGTACAAGAGCCTGACCTCATTGCCTTTTAAGGAGACAGCTCCACAGCACCGTTCATCCTACAGAGCTCCTCATGGGCTCAGGCTGAGACTGGACCTCAGCTGAGATCACCTTCTTGCTCAGCTCCTTCTGCCCTATCTTGCTTTTCTCACTCCCTTACGGTTTTCTCATGGGAGCACTAAATCACTTGCATAAGAATCCCCATCTTAGGTTCTGCTTCTAGGGAACCTCATCTAAGACAGCAGTATTTATTCTGTTAATTTTGGCTTTATTCTTATTACAAAAATAATGCATATTCATTGCTGAAAATAAGAAAATCCATAGGGTTAAAAGGTTAAAATAGTATAAAAGGACAAAATAAATGACTCTAGACTTCAAGGGTGACCATTGTTGACCTTGGCAAATATCCTTTCTTTCAGAAATATTTATGTAGTAACTGTTACATTGATGGCCCTCAATGGACAGTCTCTCCCATGTTCATGCCCTTGTTTAGTCCCCTCCTATGTTGTTCTTGCCTTCATCATGTGATTTACTTTTGTCAATGGGATCCTGGCAAACATGATATAAGCAGAGGCTTGGCAAGACCTTGCATACTGGGGCTTGTATGGACTGTATTTTCTTATTCTCTCTATTCTTGATGCTCTGGCATTTGGGGTCTTGGTCCTGGAGACACTGCCCCTCCCAGGCTCTCTAATCCCTAGAGATAGTAAATGACTTCCCTGTGAGTGCACCTTTGATATACAATCCAACCAACCCAAAGCCCACAAGTCCAACTATGTCCGTTATCCAACTCTCACACACCAAGCCAGTATTCCCCTGCCCTTGTTTCTAGGGATCTTGAGTATAAACTTCTTCCTTCATGACAATCATTTCTTCATCTGAATATCTTACCATACCTGATTAAAACAAATCCCAGGTACATTTTTTAGAACAGGGCTTCTTTTCTTAGAACACTCTTTCTTTAAAGCCAGTAACTGTGCATAAAGAGGTTCAGGTAACACTACTGAATGATGAGTGAGATCCTGGAGGATGAGAAGTCATCTAGCAGGTTCTAGCACCAGCTGAGCTCCTAGCTGAATGCAGCTGCATGAGTAAGCTCAGATGTAATATATGGGGCAGAGCAGCACATGAGAGCCCTGTCAACCCACAGAATTGTGAGAAATAATGTGGGTGTTGTTTTACTGAATTTTGCAGTGGTTTGTTATGTAGCAGATTACTGAAACAATGCAGTTTGGATAGTACTTTGTGGTCTGGGTCTGCCTTTCATCCCACCTGTATGCATACCTCCCTCCCCACTCCCCCCCCCCACCCAGGGAAGGAAAGCTGCTAATTTTATTGATGAACTTCTGTGGCAATCATTGGACCATGTTCACTAGTAGATCTGGTCACTGTAATTAAAAGGTGGTGCCTGAGTAGTTTACTTTCACTGGAACTCCTCATTCCTTCCAGCGAGATCAATAAGCTAAATCAAGCCTGACTCTCCTCTCTCTCCGCAGGCATGCCTAACTAGAATCTCTGCTTTTGGCTGTGGTGGGGAGACAGAGGTCCCACATAGCCTCCTAGTTCACCTTTAACTGAGAAGTCTTAGGAACATCTCAGGCACTGACCCAGCTAGTAAACTGGCACTATATTTACTATTTGGATTTGTTCCTTGTATTTCTCTCCTTTGGGAAAGCTGAAAGTAATAGGGAAACTTGGCAGGGCAAAAGCCAGGCATTCCTGAGTTCCATGGGCCAATTAATACTTAACACCATCAAAACCCTATCCACATTTTCACCTTTTACACTTTGCTTTTACCAAAATAGAGTCATAATTTTTGCAACCTTTTTCTTAACCAAAAATATGCACATCTCTTTATATCAATAAAAAAGTCTTCAATGTAATTTCCAATGGCAAAATGGCATTCTGTTATATGGGTATACAATATTTCATTTAACTGATCCAATTTAAAAAATTTAGGTTCTGTCTTTTTTCCTATTATAAAAAATACAGTGCTGAATATTTTTGAAGCCAAATGTTTGCATGCATCCTTAATTATTTTCTTAGGATACATTCATAAAGTGGAATGTTGGATCAAAAGGATATGTGAATTTTTAAAGCATTTGATAAATATCGCCAAATCCCCCTTCTCTCCTTAGAAAGATTGTACCACTTTGCACTCCCATCAGCAGTGTATGAAAATGACCATTGTCTATGATCCTCATTGGTATTTTTATTTTTATTTTTACCAATTTTATAAGAAGGATGCTGTCCCAGTGTCTTCATTTCCATTTCTTTGATGATAAATGAGGCTAAATAATTTTCATATGTGTATTGGTCACTTTGCTCCTTGCTCTGCAACTTGACTATTAAAAAATATTTATAAAATTTTAAAATTCCTATATATCATCATTATATCCAGAATATCAAATTGGCTACCAGTTTTGTGCATTATGGGAGAAATTTATGGACAACTCTTATTTGACCTGGTCGAAACAGGAAAATAAATGTTCAAGCATATTTGTTGAACACACATTTGGCTTGATGGTGAGAATCCAACGCAAAAAAGCCACAGTTCCTATTCTCAAGTCCTCTGCAGTCTAGGAAGGAAAGACAACGCTTCATGTTATTCTTTTAAATTCAGTTTTGATGCAATTCATGATCAAGGTTTAATAAATGAGTTTCTAACTGCTTGGAGAAGTATTGGAACTGGAAAAATGCTTAACAAGGTGTTGACGTAGTTCCAGAATTGCCACGAGAGCATTCAGAACACTTAGAACATGCTTTTCATAATCTGCTGCACCTGGAGTCACTTGACTCAGCCCTTTGGATCCATGCCTTTGGTTTCACCGTGGAGAGATGGCTCCAACGGGATTTGTAGTCTGTGTGGTAGGTCCTAAAACTCATTTTTCCTCCCAACATCTCCTCACAGCACGAGTTGACGAGAGACCTTCTTGAGCACAATTTCCAAATTGTTTTCTTCTTTCTTTCCTCCTTTTAATCTCTCCCTCCTTAGCCTTCTAGACAGCTCTATTTTCAGCCTTGCATCTGCAGAGTGAATCAGAGATGATCTCTGGAGGCCAGCAGTCATGTTCTATTTTGTAAGAGCAAAGGCCGAGTGTACATCTGAACATGGTTCTCTTGAGACATTTGCTTCTGGTTTTAATCATAAAGCTTGTAGTGACTACAGCAACTGAACAAAGGCAAATTTCATTCAGATTGCCCCTCAAATGAACACCATAGTATTAAAAGTAGTTGTGCTTTAGATAAAAGCATTTTGAAAAAAGGCTGTCATTCTTCTCTCTGATTCCTTTGTGTGTCCAAGAAAATAAGAATGCAACACAGGGACCAATCTGTGATGAATTACTTTTCTGATGGTATCACCAAGGGACCTTTTGTGGGACGGTGTGCTTGATGTTTGTGACATGTATTTCTGACTCTCTGAACATCTCTAAGCCTCTGATTTGAAGTTGGTGATTCCTTATGGTTCTCAAATCCATGACTTTATCTAAACTGCTTTGTTTTTAGCTCATACAAATTTCTGGTAATGAATTTGTTAAGTTCTTACTTTCATCTTTCAGTATAATTTAGTATTTCCTTTACTTATCCTCTAAGAATTTCTTTTGTTTCTCCATTAAATTTTTTTTTCATAGAAGGGACGGTATCCCTTATTTTAGTTACTTCTCTTTCTGCTTTGAAAAGCAGTCCACTCTTTGCCAAATAAATGTGAGTTCTGGGGATTGTTAGGCAACTTTCTTGAAAGCTCTTGTCAGCCAAATAGAAAGACTCCCTTGGGGCCCAGCTTTATAGTTCTCTTCTCCACATTTAGTGTGAGACTCTGAAAAGCAAACTTTGAAACTTATTTTTTTTATAGCTCTGCTTGAGCAAAGAGAATGTTTTTTGGCCGTAGCCTTCCTGAATGATGCAGCTCAAACACGATAATTTTTGAAGACTTTTTAAGGCTGTCAAGCAGCCTCCCATCCTTGGACTTCAAAAGAACCACATCTAGTCTCTGAAAGTAGTTCAGAACAGTGCCTGAAAAAGCTAGCTTTAATAGTAAAAAGGGAAAGAATGTATTAGGGACAAGTTAAAGAATGGGAAAAAAAAATTCATGTTTTTGTTTTTCAACCCAGATAAACTACTAGGAATCCATTGTTAATCTCTGTCATGTCCATCCTCTTGGTGTTGGCCCTCTTGCTGTTGAAATAAGAAGCAATAAAAATGGAGGAAGGGGTGGAGGAAATTGCCTGTACCTGCTGGTTTTGGGGCAGGACACTGCCCTCCTCAGCAGCCATTGTACCACTATTGCATTCTCCTCCCAACTCTACATTTTCAAATGTGCTTAGTAAACCTTTCAGGTTTTCTGAATGGTCTCCTAGGAAGGATCATAATAGGTGCTAAAAATAAACAAATTGTCCCTAATGCAACCAAGCAGAGAGCTTGTAACAAAGCAACAACCACCATCACTACCATTTTTGAGTCATTACTACGTGTTAAGTAGTGTGTTTAATTAAACCCATTATATCCATTGACTCAGATAATAAACTCATCCCCAAATGCTTAGAAGATTGAAGTGTTTTATTATTCTCATTTCATAGATGAGGAAACTGAGGCTTAGTAAGACTGATAAATCACTTGGCCAAAGATCTATAATTGATAAGTAGTAGTAGAGACAGAATTGAAACTCAAGTCAGATTAACTTCCAACTGCATACCCTTAATCATTGTGCTGATGCGGTCACTATGCCAAGAGCATAGGATCATAGAACTTGACAATTGAAAGGGAACTCCTCTACTCACCTCATTTTACAAATGGGAGACCTGAGGCCAAGATATGGGAAGAATAAACTTTAAGGCATTTAGTTTTGTAATAGCAAAGATGTCAATAGGCCTTTCCTGAATTAAAAACAAATAAAATTTTAAGCACTCCTATTTGAGGAATTATAATTTTAATTTCAAATATGAATTCATTTATGTATTTATTTCATTTTCTTGAAAAGCTTAATCCTACATTTTATTTTTCAACATCACAAGTCCCAGTTTTCTTCATCACATACTTCATACCTTTCTATAAGATACTGCCAGGCATTGTGTCAGGCTGAATACAAATATACCCTTTGGAAGACATATTAGTTTTCTATTGTTGTGTAACAAATTACTCCAAATTTAGCATCTTAAGATAATATACTTTTATTATCTCACAGTTTCTGGGGGTCAGGAGACCAGCCACAGGTTGTGGGTTCTCTGCTCAGGGTCCCACAGGTTGCAGTCTTGGTGTAAGCTGTTCCTTTCTGAAATTTTAGATCCTCTTCCAAGTTCACATGGTTTGGGGCAGAATTCAGCTCTTTTCAGCTGTAGGATTGAGGTCTCCACTTTTTTGCAGCTTGTCAGCCCTCAGCTCCTACATGATATAGCAGTTCCCTGTTGTGTAGTTTTTTCAGAGATTGTCTTATTCAGTTCGGGCTGCTACAACAAAGTACTATAGCCTGCGTGGATTATAAACAACTGAAATTTATTTCCTTACAGTTCTGGAGGCTGGAAATCTGAAATCAGGATGCCAGTATAGATGAGTGAGGGCCCTCTTCCGGGTTCCGGACTGCTGACTTCTCATATCCTCACATGATGGAAAGAGAGATAGCTAGTTCTCTGGCCTCTTCTTATAAGGGTGCTAATCCCATTTATGAGGGCTACATAATCATGACCTAATTACCTCCCAGAGGTCCCACCTCCAAATACCATCACAGTGAGGATTAGATTTCAACATGTGAATTTTGGGGGGGAGGGCACAAACATTCAGACCATAACAGAGACTGTGTCACAACATAGCAGTTTGCTTCTTCAAAGCCCACAGGAGACTCTCTCAGTCCAGTCTGCTACGTATAACACGACATAATCATGGGAGGGCTTGTCTCTTCACCTTTGCCATATTCTTTTGGCCAGAAGCAAGTTGTAGGTTCCACCTGCACTCAAAGGAGATTGATGCAAGGACGTAACTCATTGAGAGTCATATCATCCTTTCAGAGATGACAGAAAGGTCAGAAGTGGTGTACAACTGAAAGTGACAGACTATCCATACACTGTGAACTCAGGAATAATCTGGCCTCATGGGTGTCAGCCCTGGCTGAGCGTTAGATTCACCTGAGAAACGTTAAACAAATATCCCTACCCACGGAGAGTCTGATTTAATTAGTCTAGGGTAAGGCCTGGGCATCACATTTTTAAAAATCTTCCCAAGTGAATCAAATATGTCCAGAGTTGAGAAATGCTGGTCTAGTCCATCTACTTTATTTCGTAGATGAGGGAATCAAAGCCGAGAAAGGCTGTGTCTTCTTGACGTACGTGCATCGTTAGTGGCAGAGGTAGAATTAGACCCAGGTCTCCCAGCGACAATCAGGCCTTCCTAGCACTGACAGATGCATGTTGCCTTGTGGAGGTTGTCTAACTTGTCAAGTGAGTGTTTCAGGGCAAAAAACTCTGAAATTGTCGGTAGATTTGACCGAAGCCACGTCAAATTCTCTGTTGTTGTGTAGCCAACTTCTTAGTATCAATAAAGATTTCCCAGAATGAGCTTTCTGTCACCAGCTTCAAGAGTGACAACATAAATAAAATTCACGTATTTTTAGAAAGTTGGTGAAAAAACAATTCCTGGTGTTTGGGAAAACATGCCTTCCATTGTGGCTTAAATCATAAATTATTTGATGATTTTGTAGGATATTCATTTTCTGACATGGATGAAATGGGTATACAGGCTGTGTCATTCAGAAAGGTGGTTGAGCTCTTTTGGTAAAATATCACAAATCTGAAAGCGCAAACTGTAACATCTGATGGGCTGATGGGTCCCGATCTAGTGATAAGTAGATAAGGCTTTTCCTGCGTTTGGCCAAGCCTTTTTTGAAATCAGTTCTTCACTCCCTCTTGCCATTCACTCCTTTCTCTCACTTGTTTCTACTACTATAGACTCTTGTCTTTCAGCCCTAATGTTCTCTGAGTTTTGGGAGTAAAGTCCCAGTCAGTAGAGAAAGAAATAGACCCCTTACAGAATCAGGAACCTGCCATATTCCTCTGCTCCTCACTTGGCTTCAGCAAGTCATATCTCCATTTTGAAGGGAAAGTAGGGCCACCAAAGCCCTGGACATGAGATCTTCCTAACTCCCAGACTTTTCAGGAATTACCTGTCCCTATACTTGACCAGGAAAATCTTACTGTGTTGTGTCAGACAAAGATAATAGGAACCAGTGGGAGTCTGGCACTAGCTTCAAATTCTTCCAGCCCAGTGAGGGAGAAGGATCTAGCCTGGCCTCTTTGCCATTTTCTCGCCAGACTAGCCTAGTACTGAAGATCAGGACCTAGATCAAATGATCCCATAAAGCCTTGCAGATGGTGACAGTGAGGACTGGATAGCTATCCAAAATTTCTCATTGAAAAGCCCAAGGATGTGACTGTGCATTTAAGATGAACATAACCATATTGAATTTACTCTAGAATGAGAAAGAGTATGTTAACTCATTTTGATTGAAAACTCCTCTGGCTAAGCTGAAACTTGTCTGCAATTTTTGTAGAGACCTAAATATGCAATTAAATAGCATGTAATCATGATAATCACCATGGGAAGACAGCATGAGTTCCCAATAGCGTAAGGGCCATAGTAATGAATGCTCTTACAATTTATGCAGGTTTTTTTTTAAAGTGGCAATTTACTTACCTCTTCATTCAACAAAATTGTTACCAGTTACTGAGAAATGCAACCCTCACTCTAAAAAGGCACACAGCGGCAGTTGCCTGAGTCTGAGAAGAAATCAGTTCATAAAACCAGCTCTCTGGCCTGTTATACAAGACATTGAAGGCTGCCACTCAGAAGATTGGGCAATTGTACAAATGCCACAGTCTTGCTTCCTGTCTATCTTATAACCAGTGTTGCCCTTGATGTCTTACCTTATCATGAATTGTAAGAATGCAAAAGACTTGAGTGGGGGGGTGGGAATCATTTACCATTCTCCTGCCTTTAGGCTGCTTCATACAAATTCTCCAAGGTAGAAGAAAACTATTTAGATTTGACAAAATTGTAAAAACAAAAATCCATAACCTTCTGATATTACCAGTTGATCAATAAAAATACTAACAATGACAACTACATGTAATACACCTAGCACAATGTTTAGCAAACAATAAATACTTGATAAATTTTGGTGATTGTTGATTTGATGATGGTGATGATGGTAGTGACAATGATGATGACTTCTTTCTCTATGTTTCAAGTCTTGTTTTGTTTTATCTATTTTTTCTCAAAAGTCACCCAGTGAGTGAGTGGAAGTGGGCAGCTTTGCATCCATGTCTATGATCCTGTAGACATTCTTGGCCATTCTATATTACTTTTGTTTACTTTTCTGAAGCTATTTCAGTTAGTAACCTCTTCCGTCATTCTGTTCAATCCTTTCTTACCCTAGGGTCCAACATCATTAATACAAGATTTACTTTTTCAGCTTTTTCATCTGAACCTAGTCCAACTTCTATTTGTTACCTTCCCCATGTCCCTGCAAGGCACCAGTCACTGTTTTGGAAAGATCTTTGGAGTTCTGTGACTTTGAACCCTCAGATCAAGTTTCTGTGTCTTGAGCAAGAGGTGCCTCAAATGGAAGTACAAGGCTTTGCCTCTCATATCCTTTGGTCCTGTCAAAAATCCCTGCCTCATGCCCTGTGATTCTCTGACTTCCATCCACAGTGCTGTGGCAGTCTAAAGGAGAGCACTGAGTGAGAGAAAGGCAGGTGAAAGAGTTTCTAGATTTCTTCCAACCATAACATCATAAGTCTATGATCACCCACAACCTTGGAGACACAGAAGGATCCTTTACCAATATCATGGATAGTTAGCATTCTGGAAGGACTGTAAATTCATGATTGTCCTATATCTATTTTGTTTGCAGACTGTATGGACTCCTTTCTAGGTAGCTTCAATCCCCTTTCTTCTCTGGGCCCTACAGTTGCTAAGGCAACTCCAATCTTATTCTTTTTCATCCCTGTTTTATTCTTCTCATGGCTGGTATTGGCTTTCTCTTTTCCCCCATCTTACTTATGCTTACAACTTCTCAAGGATATTTCTAACTCCCTTCATACATCCATTACTCATTACTTAAGCAAATATCAGCTGAACAGATTTTACCACGTATAATGTCAGTTGTGGAGGGAATTGAGATAAATGCCATGGTCCCAGATTTCAAGAGTTCACAGTTTGATGGAGGGTAGTGTGACAAATGCTATAGAAACAGAGAGAAAAGACACCCTGGTCAGAGAGACATGAATCAGAAAAGTGTCTAGGAAGAGGCAATGCCAGAGCTGATGCTCTCAACAATGAGAACTAAGGATTTCTGATATTTTTTGATTCAAGGTGATCTTCACTTCTTCTACCTCCTTTTTTTGCAAGATTTGGAAAGAAAATCCATTCCAAGTTCAATGGGAGGTACTTAGAGGCTACCTTGAAAGTGACCATCTTATGCCTGGATAACCTTGAATCCTCTTATAGGACAAGGGGATAGTTAATTGACTTGAAAGCACACTGTGTAAAAAGCCAAAGTGTGGCAAGCCCAAGTTTGCATCTTTAGTGCAGTGTCACTGGGAATTGGGAACTTAGATGCATCAGAATTGAACCGAGGCTTTGTTCCTCTTATAGAAAGCACTCCTCTCCCCATGTATTAGATGGCATATGGAAAATAGCTTTGTATTAGGCACCAAGAGAGCTGAGTCCTATTCCTGCTTCTGTCTCTAACTAGCTGAATCCTTGGACAAACCATATAATTTATTCAACCTACCATTCCTTGGCTAAACAGGTCAGAAAACCCCTGAGATTCCCGATAGTTGTTATATTCTATGATGTTATAATTTAACTCTTCAATGATATGAAAGGAAAAGCAGAAGAATCATTGTGTGGGAAGATTTGAGAAGTGGGATAAATAAGAGTTTCTTTCAAGAACACTGAACTGCATTATTTACTTTGAACTCCAAATTAGCATTAAATATACAAAGATATAAATGAAAAATCTTGGGATCCCAAGAAGGAATACAGACAGTGACAAGAGAATCTAACTTATTACAAATGTATAAAACAACCTCACTGAAGAGGATGGGGGGACCTTTGGCTAACCTAAGGATCTTTGGAGATTACTTGAGTTTGTAAGACTAAAGACAAAAGGAACTGCACATAAGACCTGTACTCTAGTTGATAAAGTTGTTTCCCATGGAGTACAGGTTAACAATTCTGATACTGCCATGCACATATACTGGAATGGAAGAATTAATTAAATGGATAGCAGATATGGGAGCCAGCTTTCTCATTGTTGGAGTGGGAGATTCCATATAAGCAAGGAGAGAAATCTAGAATGATCTATACGGCAATGGATTAGAGTTGGAGACATCAGTATACACTCATGTTTAGCTTCATATAGACACAGATGTTTACATATGGAGATATTCATAGATATGAGTATTTACATGGGTTGGTATAAACACATTTTTTTGCTCTTTTAGCTGAGAGGGCCTAAAAGAAATGACACTCCAATAGCAATGAACACACCTAGAACCCAGATCTTGGTTTCTAATACCATTCTCCAATAAAAATAATCAAGGATACTTGGAGAAATGACTGATTCTTTGACTGGAAGAAGAAATATACAAGATGAGCCTTGGATCATCTTGTAGCACCAGGAAGTAAGAAAGTACTCAAACATACATACACACACACAGAGTGATGGGAGTATGTGAAAAGGAAGTAGGAACCAACTAAAAGAGCTCCCAATGGCCAAAAATGGAACAATTTGAGAGACAGAGGAAAAAAAAAGAAGTATTAGATTTTAACTCAAAGCATAAAATAAATATATATGAGTCCATACTAATATAAATAAATAATTGAATAGATTAATAAATGGGGGAGAATTGACAAATCTCTTACACAGAAGAATTTCAAATATTTTATGTAGCTCTCTACTCTCAAGGAGCTGGTGCATAAACCCTCACATCTTAGATGTAGGCTGCCCAGAGTGACTTCCTTTCAAAGTATACAGCATGAAAAGGGAGGGAAAAGAGTAACTTTATAGTGGAGAAACCTGACAAGCTCTACCTCAGTCAGGTGGTCAAGGCCAACATCAGTGGTTGTAAATCATGCTGATAGTATGTATGACTGATAAGATGTGATAAAATGGCACTTTATCTCTCCGGCCTTCTTCTCAATAACCCATAACCCCAGTCTCATCATGATAAAAACATCAGACAAATTCTAATAGTGGGGTATCCTACAAAATACCTGACCAGTACTCCTTAAAACTCTCAAAGTCATCTAAACAAAGTTTGAGAAATGACCACAGCCAAGAGGAGCCTAACGTGACATAACATAAATGTAATGTGGAATCCTGGGACAGAAAAAGACAACTATGTAAAAACCAAGGAAATTTAAATAAACTATAAGCTTAGTTAATAATAATACATCACTATTTGTTCATTATTTGCAACACAGGTGTCATACTAATGTAAGATGTTAATAATAGGGAAAAATAATGGGAGGTAAATGAGAACTCTATACTATCATAATTTTTCTGTAAATCTAAACCAGTTCTAAGAAAAAGTCTATTAAAAAGAAAAACATACAAGAAAAAAAAGAGTATGTCTTATCTCCCCACTCATAGTTTAACAGAGCTGTTGTGCTCCACCCCTTTCCAGCACCTGACATGTCTCGGGGTATAGTAAACGGGACATCCAAGACTCTGGTTTGAAGGGTACCAAGGGAGGGCAGGTTATTTTCCACGAGTTGCGTAACTGAAGTGCAGTGATGGTAGGAGGGAGAGAAAGAACACTCAGATGAAATTAGCCAGACTTCACTGTTGGACCAAGACATTTGTGGGCTGCTGGGAGCACCTGGGGCAGAGGGTACCATGTTGAAGTTACTCTTGCAGGCAGATGGCTTGTTTGTTATTAAAATAACCACCTTCATTCATTATTCTCACTGAAAGAGGATGGGGTGGGGAAGAGGATGGGTTGTTCTAAATCTTTTCAAATCTTTATTAATTGAATTTTTGATTAGCACACACATTATGTATAATGAGGTTCCTAGGAGCAACTGCAAATGTAGCTCAGTTTAACATTCTGTTCCCATGATATTTCTGTGTAGGTGGGGCAGTTGGACAGTCATGGAAACAAATACTGGCCTATGTGCCCTTGTCCTGGATGCAATTTGTATCAAGTAATGAGATTAATGACCATTTGGCAGAAGATTTAAAATAAATCACGGCATTTATGCTTCCTCAGTTCACTTTTCACGTGTATTTTCATTTGTGGAGGAAAAGAATATTTTCTTCTGATAATACTAAGAATCATCAGATGTAGGATTCTATGAGAAAATTGAGGCCTAGAGAAGTGATGTCACTTGATCAATGTCATACAACAGCCACATATGGGTTAGCACCTTGCTATTCAAAGTGTAATACAGGTCATCCACAGAACAGGAGCATCAACATCATCTGCCTGTTAGAAAAGTAGACTTTTAGGCCCCACCCCAGACCTACTACATCAGAAATCTGCATTTTAACAAGATTCCCTGGTGATTCATATGCACATAAAATGTAAGACATGCAAATTTAGAATCTACAGTTGTTTATACTAGATCATTGTATTCTATAGGATATTTTAGGCTGCAGGTAATAGCATCAAACAAAAACAACATAAAAGAATGGGGTTCTGTTTCCCACAACATAAAGTCAGGAAAAGGTGGTTCCACAATTGATTTCCTCCATGACTAAAATTTTTTATCATTTTTTTCCATTCCTTTCTTTTTGGTGTGTTGAGTTTGTTGTCTAATTGGTAGAAAAAGGCTGCTACAGCTCATACAACTGAGTCCAAAGACAGAAGAAAGTGAATGGGGATAGAAGGTGGGAGAAGGAGCCAGAAGACTTCTTCTTACACACTGGTCTTATAATTTGGTGGAAAATATTTCTCAGATGCCATGGCATACTTTTCCTTGGGTCTTTTGGTCACATGGGTCCAAGCTTTGGTCACATGATCATGCTGGAAGAGAGGCTTAGAAAACCTCATCAGGTTTTATAGTGGGAGTTAGCCTCTGCCAGTAAAGAAGACAGGTAGGAAATGGCTGTTGGGCAGATGACCAACAGTGTCTGCCCCAATCACGATTTCTTAAAGTAATCGTGGATGTAGACAATCACGGGTATTATAGATCTTCTATTTCAGTATTTTGTTTTTTCTGATGGAAAACTGGGGTCCTGGAGGTTAAAGCAACTTCTCCATGATTGGCTACTTAGATCAGAGGATCGGACAGAAGCCAGCACTCCTGACTCCTGGTCTGCTACTGTGGCAGACACTGTACTTTTGTAACCAAACGTGATTCATAACCCCCATTCCTTTATGTTTCCTGAGCTTTACTGGAAAGGTATCACTTTGATTTGTTGTGAGCATGTAACAAAGCTCTGGCTTAATAAGATGTAGGCAGAAGTCACTGAGAAGAGCTTCCCTTTAGTAAGACAAAGACAAAGCCTCACATGGAGAAAGCTTTTGATGCTTCCCTCTGTTTCTGACCTGGAACATGAATGTGATGACTGAAGCAGCGGTAGCAATCTTGCAACCACGTGGATAAAAGCCAAATACTAAAGTTGGTGGAGTTGAAAAAAATAGAAGAAAACTAAATCCTTGATGAAATTGTAAAACCATTATAGTGACTGTTCTGGCAATCTTTGAACTTATTATTAGGTGAGAAAAAAAACCCCTTCTTTGTCATTTTTAATTAGATTTATGATTACATGCTACAGAATGTAATCTAAACTGGTACGAGTACATCTTGAACATGTTCTCTCAAGGAAAACTAATTTTCCTAGAATACTATGTAGAGAGACTAGTGCATCAGAACAATTTTTATGCAATAGGAATCTTCAGAGAAATTATTATAATCACTTTTTTTTCCATTTGCAAAACTGATAGATACAGGAGATGAAATGAAAGTGTGAAGCAAGGCACTTCTCCAGGAGAGTTTTGATGTTGCTGTAGCAGTTACAGAATTTTGTTTCTCTTTCTGAGGCCTTTTCTGTATCTGATATTCTCATCGTGTTGACTCATCACTTACTACGTGCCAAAGCAATGGAATTCCTCCATCTTCAAGTAGACCATTAAATGATGCTGTCCAAGCCCCAGGGGTCTTGTCCACATATTTTCTCCCTTGCATTATTGAGGATGTATCCTTTTTCTTGGAATATGTGAGACTCCCTTCTCCTTTACTCTTTCCAGGCTCTATCTTAAGGAGGAGAGTTCTTTGTCAAAGACTTTGGTCGTTGTCCCGTCTTTTGATATTCTCTTCATTTTCTCTCACACCTTCTCTGCAGCCATGTAGAGAGAGGGCCCAAGTATTAATTACCTGTAAATCTGAGTAAAAAAAAAAAACTACTTTCTAAAGAAGCTAGAAGTTCAGGTCCCCAGGGAACGGATTTCCTTTGTTCTGACTAGCAGAGGAAATAGGATCTGAGAGAAAACTGAGCTATTTTGTATAATAGAGAGAATAAAATTTGAAGCTCCGAGGGAATATGGAAAGAAGGCAGTGAAGAGCCAGGATAGGAAGGAGAGAGAAGAAAGTAGCCAACAGAATGATGAGATAGTCCATGACATTATCACTTTCTAGCAAATTATACTTTCCAAAAATAACCACAAAAATGTTTCTTGTCCCACATACTCTTTTAGAACCTTTCTACACTCTCATCGAGAGGGGGTAGTCGTCTCTTCCCCTTGAAACTGGTGGGACATTGTGACTTCCTTAACAAATAGAATGTAGTAAAAGTAACGGTGGGTGACTTCCAAGGCCAGGTTAGAAAAGATAGTATGGCTTCTGTCTAGCTCTCTTTCTCAGGACACTTGCATTGAAGCTTTGAACTGCCATGTGAGAAGTCTGGCTACCTGTAAGCACAAATGCTTAAGAGAAGACAATGTGGAAAAACCATTGGGAGAATGACAGCCCTGAGGAGATCCAGCTGTTCCAGTCTCCAACTGTTGGAGTCTTCTCAGCCCAGGCACCAGATATGTGCGTGAGGAAGCCTTCAGATGACTCCAGCCCCAGCCTCTGTAACTGCATGAGAGGCCAAATGAGAACCACCCATCTGAGCTCCGCTCCAGTCAACGCCAGAACCATGAGGGGCTAGAACAAGAAGAAATGACTGTTGTTGTTTTACATCACTAAATTTTGGAGTGATTTATTTCGGGCAGGCCTTTTTTACATAGCAGTGGATATCTGTAATGATATTCTCAAATTTTAGTAAAGTCTCATGTACTCAGGAAATGCTTGCTGCAAGTAGGTAGGTATGTAAGGCAGAGAAAGACCTGGGTATATTGCCTTCAGGTTGATGACTGCCATTAGGATAGAACAGAGATAGTATACTCACATATAGGAACAGGAGGCGGAGGGAGCCAAGAATAAACTTGGTGCAGAAATTGTGTGAAGAGTATGTCCTTCTACAGGCCTGGAATTGGGGGTTCAGCCTAAGCTCAGGGTCTGCCCGGTCAATATCTGGGTTACATGTGATGGTGATGTCTGAGAATTTCAAGTGAGCTGTGCATGAGATATACTTCATTTTCCTCAGTTCTTCTGCATCATTGAAAGCTCTAAACAGCTTCTTGTGATGTTAGTTTGGTCCCTTCCAGTACTAAATGAAAGCAAGATCATTTGAATGTCTGGGTCAAGGGGATGGTCTCTTGAAATATATGGATTTGGGGGACTAATCAGCCTGTTGAATTTTAACATGCAGGATGAGACTTAAAGGAAGGGCATCTTATGTGATAAGTGCCTTCCATTTATAGCTGTAATTTACTTACTACTTACTATGTTCTAAGCACTATGCTTCGATCTTTAGGTATATTGTTTAATCTTCAGTGCAACTATAATAAAATAGTTTTTTAAACATTACAATCTATAATAGGTAACTCATAACATAATGTGTAATATATATCAACTATAACACTATATATGTATATATAGTATCTATACTTTGAAAAAAATGCTCATAGAAATCTGTGAAGTTATCTTATATTTTTTAATTTTAGTTTTCCTTGCTGATGGATTATTAAATAAAATGTGTGTGAAAAGTTTAAATTAAAATCACACTTAAACATATTTAGAGATATGTGTTAAAGTGCCTTGGTGATGAAAAATAAATGATAATAATCAAAATGTGTCCTAAACACATTAAAAGTGTGTTCCTCATGGAGGAAAAACTCTATCTCATAACCCACAACTCAGGCATTAGTTGGGATTATAACTTCCTGAGAAGGGACTATAGATGCCTGAAGATCTGGCTCTTTAAATACAGTCTTTAGAGACATAATCTGCTAGTGGGGTTAAGACAGCATAGTAAGGTGGAGGCCTCATAGCCTTTTCAGACAGGTAGACTTGAACTTTTTTCCTGTCTCTAGTTACTAAGTGTGCATCCTTGTAAATTACTTAACCAATCTTAGCCTCATTTAGCCCACGTTTACTGAAGGTAGCTGTTTTTGCAGGTATGTTGTGGGGGCTGGATCTTAGCTTGTCAAGGCCTGGGTCATTTTCATGACTATCACTCATTTTCTGGCTTTCTAACTGGGAAACTTCAACTTAGGGCATCTTTTTCTACTATAAGCGTTTCTTCAATAGGGACTCACTTTGAGGCAGATTATGTAGGATGAATTGGTTTATTAGTTGTATCCTGAGATAGATTGAATTTATGGCACCAACACTTCTCTTCTCTCCATGAAGAACTGGGGAAAACAGTGCAATTCATCCATGCTCTTTGGCATGTGGCTTTGCATTTCTGCCCACCAAAAAGTATATTTCCCTGTTCCTTAATTCTGGGATCAGCCACATGACTTGCTTTGGACCAGTGGGATTTTAGCAGAACTGATTCAAGTATAGGCTGGAAAAAATACTTGTATAATTGAGTTTGCACTTTTGAATTTCTGCTGTGGACATGAGAAGGATACAGCTAGGCCAATCAGTTGGACCTAGGAGGAGGATGAGAGACACATGGAACAGAGATCCTCCCAGCCAAGCCCAGCTTAGATCAGTCAACCCCTACCCAATGCAAAGACTCGAGAAACAACAAATAGTTGTTCTTTTAAGCCAATGAATTTTGGGGTGGTTTGTGACATAGTAGTATCTAACTGATACATTTCCTCGTCATTTTATAAATCCGTCCCAGTTTGGATGATATATGTAAACACACGAGACATGAGGGACTCCCTTGCAAGAATTTTCTCCCTGACCTTTCTGTTAACACCTTCTGGTTCCTTGTCATGGTATCTTCAAATGTAACTTAAAACTAAGCATGATGTTTGGTCACTTGCTTTACTAAATCATTTATGCTTGCTCTCCACTGACTTGCAAGTCTATGAAAGGGACAGCAAAATTTATGGAGGTGATAATTGTATCTAATGAGTTTTTCAAATGAAATTTCCCAGGAGGGTAATTAGAAATAGAAGGGACATTTTTATTTGAAAATCATCAGTATTTGCATATCTGGGAGCTTCTGTCTGACTGTAGTGAGGCCAATCAACAGAGAACAGTTCTTAAGAACTCTTGTCAAGTAGTCTTGTTTGTAATCAATTATTATTTCCCCAATACATTATTCATTGTTTTAATGTTTACAGTTTGGGGAAAGCCAGCAGGAGCAAGCAGATATGTGCATTCTCTTTCTGCATAGCTTCCTCCTTCTTCCTAGGAATTGTCTATCTTATCTCTTTCATATAAATAAAATATTTTGAGGAGGCAGAAAGAACATTTGGAAGGCAATGCATCATTAGAGATAAACTCCAGATGTGAATTGATAGTGCACTTTACTTGGCAGCGAGTAGCCAGCACAATTTCCTCACACTGTTTTGAGCTGATGTGAGCTGTGCTCTGTTTTGACAGGCAGATTTTTTTCCAATGTCTGTTCCTAGTCGCTGGAGACATATTCAGCTTCAGGGAACTGTTAAAGTTACAGATGAATCAGATAACTTGTTTTCTTGTGTTCTGATAGTTAGCATACCTTCAAATAGGGGTAAGGATTGTATTTATCTATTACCAATATTTATGACACACACACATCGCTGAGCATTGCTTGAATGTACATTAATTTAGGTAATACGTGGATTGCCAAAGGCATAAGTAGGAAATTTTCCATAAAATTGAAGGATCAGAAGGAATTCTGAAAATAGTCTGGCTGTTATTTCCTAAAGTGTAGTAAGCTACCACTGAGTTCACAGCAAATGCTCTTCAGTGGCATATGAGGTGTCTTCAGGTGGCACCTGGACAAGGTGTTAAATGATAAATCACCTACTGAATGGTGTTCCCTTTCAATACTATAAAGTCATTTTGATTGTGCTAAGTAGAAGTTTCAGGTTGATGGTAGTACGTCTTTATCACTTTTCAAATGCTTGTTAATCTCCATTTTCACTAAAAGAGAGGAAATATTATTCAGCTTGGATCTAATGTTATTGTTTAGTTTTCTTTGTATTTATTTCTATAAATGCCTTCTATCTGTGGCAGGTGACAGTGGTGGTCCCCAATAGATGTCACCTGAAAACAGCAAAAGTCATGAAGGTGGCACACACAAGACTGAAAATTGGGAAATACTAGTCTAGCCTCACACATATGAAGAGTCTGCTACCCAGTAAGGAGAACTCATTTTTCATGACAATACATCCTATGGAGGAAACTTAAGGTGGTATTAGTATTTACAGTTAAAAATCATTTACACTAATGGTAAAGAATGGAAGGTTATCGGTTTCTGAAGTGGTGCATAATCCATATGTGTCTTTATGCTAGGGAGTCAGCATAATTTACTGGGAAAAGTATGGACTTTTAAACTCAGACTGACCCGGATTTGAATCCCAACCCTTCCAATGTGTGACATGGGCAAGTCGATTAACCTGTCTGTGCTTTAATTGTCTCATCTAGAATGTGATGAGAATGTTATCAAACTCATTGTCGTGAGGATTAAATAAGGTAATGTAAATAAGTCCCCCTTACAGAGCCTGGTTGAATGCCTGAGCTGGTCCCTCATAGCTTGTGGCTTTCTGACTTTGGCATGCACCTTCATGTGACTGGGGGCATGTTGATATTCTTAGAGTATTCTTCAATTGAATATACAAAGCCACATTGTTCACTGGAAACGCTGTTAAGCTGACCAGTTTCTAAGTTGGAAATATGACCCTCTCCCCAACTTAGGCTTTACAGGTCTGCCTCAATGCAGTCAGAACTCGCTGGTGGTGGTGGTGGAGCCCTTGTTCTTCAAAGTGTTTCTACAAATTTTATGGCCCTGCTATGTGCCAAGTACTGTACATACTTTATATCATCTTCATAACAGCCTTACGACCCAAAAGAGAAAACTTTGGCTCAGTGAGATTAGGTATCTTACCCGAGTTCCCACAAGCAATAAATAGTAGAGCCAGGGCTTGATATATTTTAGACGGAGGATGAATAATCTATGTGCAACAAGCAGACTATATGTTATTATAGACTAACATATAAAGTGCTCTCAATTTCACAGGAAGCCATATAGTGTAGTGGTAAAGAGAACAGATAATTTACTGCCTGAGTTGACAACTTGGTTCCACTGCTTCCCAGCTAGGCAACTTTGGGTGTTAATAAACATCAGTTTCCTCTCTGAAATGGGAATAATAATAGTACTCCCATGTTGAATTATCATAAGGATTAAATGAGAAAATCCCTGTAAACACGATGTGCCTAACATGTAAGAGGCATATTATAAATTAACTATTAATGTTACAGTGTTGCTGGTGCAGGTGGTTAGGTGCCCATCAAATGCAGGGTGAATAGATGAATGATATTGGGTGGACCTAGTCTTTCAAAAACGTGAGACTCTTGACTTGTTTCATCCCCATAGGGTGGATCCATGGCTGTAGCTTTGCACTTATTTGCATGCTGGTGAGGGTTTTAATAAATAGATGTGTGGGTGTGTGTGAGAATGAGAGAGAGAGAGAGAAAAACAATTCAGCTACTCATTCATGCAACAAGACACAAGCTTCCAGCTCATTCAATTAATAAATAGTGCATTTCTATGGCTCATATATAGAAAACTCTTTACCTGGACTCTGAAGTTTCCAGTGAAGAATCTAAGTTTTTAAAACAACTGCACGTGCATAGTAGTCATGGTCATGATATTTAGGTGACCTGTGTGAATGAATACACTTTTCTGCGTGGCTTTATTTCCCACCTGATGGCTTGCTGGCACATAACACACTTGTCAAAGGAGGCTAGCATAATTTCTTACATGGCTTCCTGAAGCTCCATTCCTCTGCTCATCGGCTGTGTCTAAGCCCTCCATCTGTATTTTGGTAGAATCCTCTCCTAGCTCAGGTAGTGTCCTGCCTGCTACCCAAATTTTAAAAAAGTGCTGAAATCTTGTTAAGTCTCTACCTTTTGATACAAGAGCTTATGTCAATATTCTGGAATATCCTACACCTGTGATTCTCAAACTTTAATTGTATTAGAACATCCTGGCAGGCTTGTTAAACATAGACTATTGGGCCCACTCCATGACTTTCTCATTCAGTAAGTCTAGGGTGAGGCCTAAGAATTTGCATTTCTAACCAGTTCCCAGGTGACACTGATGGTGTTAGTCTAAAGGTCACACTTTGAGAGCCATTGTGCTACACTAAAACTTTAGACATTTCAATTTAAGAGAATGTTCAAAAATATTAGGCCTCTTAAGTTATAATACCATAAAGATGGCCCCCAACTAGGAGCCATCCAGGAGCCTACCCAGAGTCACCTCATTAGAACAAAAGATGTTCCTAGTGCTCTTACCACTTAGGAAATTACAAGGGTTTTAGGAGCCCTGTGTCAAGGATGGGTCCAAGACCAAATATTAGAACAAGAGATGCTCCTAGTATTCTTATCACTTGGGAAATTACAAGGGTTTTAGGAGCTCTGTGCCAGGAACTGGGGGCAGAGACCAATATATATATTTCTTATTATTTCACATAGCCCAACTACAATAATTTATTTCTCATGCATGTAACCATTTAAGATAGCTGTTCCTGATCAGAAGGCAGCTGGCCTCGATGTGGTGATTCGGGGACCCAGGCCCCTTCAATTTAGTGACCTCACTATCCCCAGAGCCCTGTGATCTGCATCCGGCTGGTGGACAGAGAAAGAAAGCGAGGAGGCGGCTGTGGACGGTAGAGGAATCCATCATTTTTGCTCACATTCCATCGGCCAGACCTTATCACCTGGCCCTACCTAGGCGCAAGATCTACAAAATCAATTTCCTTCTGGACATCTGCCTCCAAGCTAAAACTCTATGCCAGCAAAGACAAGGACAGTCTGGTGATCAATTAGTCACCGTTTTACGTCCTGAATTTCCTTTGCTAAACAAATTATAGATGATGGAGAGCCACCAAAGAATTCCAAGCAGTAGAATGACCTGATGATATTTGGATTTTAAAGATCATGAAGGCATCAGTATGTCAGTGGACTGGAGGGAGTTATGAGAATGGAGGCGAGGGAACCAGTATTGGGGCTTTTATAGTAATTCAGATATGAAACGAGGATGCCCTAAATAGGTGAGAGTTAAAAGGAGAGGACAAGTTTTAGAGGGATTTAGGAGGTTGGTCTTGGAGATTTGTTGAACATGAAGAGAATGGAAAGGAATGTCTAGCTGATCTTCTGGCCTGGGTAAGTGTGTAAATGTTGTGTTACCAGCCAAGTTTGAGGAAAATGGAGTAGGATCCAATCCAATTAATATGGTGATCCTCAAACTCTCCTTTCAAAAGTCCTTTAACAACAAAACAAGGTAAATATGTATCTTGGGAGGCTCTGGTTGGTAGTTCACCATGTGCGTGGAAAACTTCTTCGAGGTATCATGTTTTATTTTGAAAATTTATGCAGATTTCATTTTCTATTCCATTCTATATCTGGGCTTGTTGCAAAATAATGTTTTAAATTACTTTTTAAAGAAGGAAGTTTATTAAACAAGTAACTTATAAATCTATTTCCCCACCTTGAAAACATTTAGAACACTATAGGCTGAAGTCCCCCTTGACCTCCACCAATAATCCCTGTCTCCTCTTGACTCCTTAGAAGTAATCACTACTTATTTGTGGTTCATTCTTATAGATTTTTCACTCATTTATGTACTCTGGGAAAAGATACCATGTTTTTGTGTTTTAAAAATAAATATTATTATGCTGTAGATAATTCCGCAGCATGCCTTCTTCACTCAAAAATGACTTTTTTATTTTGGTGAGGAAGATTGGCTCTGAGCTAACATCTATGCCCATCTTCCTCTATTTTTTGTGTATGGGACACCACCACATGTGGCTTGATGAGCGCTGCAAACCTGTGAACCCTGGGCCACCAAAGTGGAGGGCACGAACTCAACCACTATGACGCTAGGCCAGGCCCCCAAAATGACATTTTTGACATCTATCCATGTTGATGTAGATAGGTGAGTTCGTTCCTTTAAATTACTTCTTAGGAGTCAAATTAATACTCTAAGAAGACAAACATTTATTATTCATCATTAATATTTATCGTGTGGCTTTGAGTGTTCCTGGCATGCTGCTGCACATTCCCAGTATCACATTAGCTCAATTAGAAACACAAGTATATGGAGGTAAGATCTTCTATCCCTGAAATAGTAGCACTCTGCTTGTCCATATGATGATAATCATTCATATTTGTTGGCACTGTGTGCCAGACACTGTTCTTTGTGTAGTACATGTATTCACAACAACTCTACGAGGTAGCTACTATAATTACACTGTAACTACAGACGAGAAAATGAAGCATGCAAAGTTTAGGTAAGTGGTCCAGGGTCACTTAGGCTTTGAATGGCAAAGACAGGACCTTTACCCAGACAGTCTGATTCCAGAGCGTGTGTTTTTAGCTACTTTACCAAACCACTTGGGGAAATGTGTATGATGCATTTAAGAATCTGCAGATTTCTCTGTGTTCCCCAAGGCAATGAGATATCCAATGAGACATATGCTCTTAATGCTGAACTTGAGCCAGACGGCTACAGCCAAATGGTATTTCCAATCACTCATTTCTGAGGTTATGCCTTGGCTCATTGACAGATTAGATGCCTATTAATTTATCAGGTGAACTGAAGAAGGATAGATGGTTATTGTGTCCACCCAATGGATGTGTGGAGTGTGTAATAAGGTGCCAAAATCCTCAGAAAAGCAGCTAAATCTGCATGATTGATCCAAAGAATTGCAGGAGCAGTGAGAAGTCTGTTTTCACGGAAGGACAATGCTTTCTAAGAAGCCGTTCTGTGTTTGCTGCTTTCCTTTCTGATGTAGCCCTGAGAGGACAGTGCCAGGTTGGTGGATGGGTTCTCAGCTGCTTCTGCTCCCCCCACCCTCAGACAAGAGTGGAATGGCTTTAATTAAAAGGTGGAGGGTGTGAATGACATTTGTCCTGCCTTTTTCTCCATCCCCAATGTGATTGTTAGCTTTCACACATGTAGGGGAAGTGGTGGGGAGGAAATTTTTCACTTAGGACATATACAGAGCCTCTATATACTGACATACACAGAGTTTCAGAATGTTGGGATGAATAAATTGTGACTTTGTTTTTCTTTCTCTTACACTCTTGAAATACAAAGTGACTTCAAATTCTCCTGCGGAACCCTTTTGTTACATTTGGTACTATATTTTGGGTGTTCAAACAAATGTAGCAGCGTGAAAAATAGCATTATTTCAATAGCTGGCAGCAGAGTTTCTCTTAGGGAGAGAGGAATATCAATTTAGACCACAGCCTTGATGAAAGACTTAGGATGTGGAAGATGAAATCCAGGGGAAATGACTAGGAAGGCAATGGTATTATGAAGAAAAAAGCTCTTATGTAAATATTTTGTATAACAAGTAAGCAAGAATTTGGGAAAGGGCCGACATGATGGACAGAGGAAACTAGGTGAGATGGTAGGGGGACAAACTGGGAGGAAGGTGGTGGCCATTGGGAACTTGAAGGGTGCCTGAGGACTGAGAGGTCTGATATCCAATTTTAATTCTCTCTCTCCACCCCCTCGCCTCTATTTTCCTGCAGTGTAAACATTCATCATTACCTCTCAGGATATGTGCAACATATAAACCTTCCTATAATGGATTTGGAGTGAAATTAAAGAAAAGGGACTGAGTTCCTGTCTGGGAAAACCTGGAGGAAAAAGAAGAGAGCAGTCCCATCACAAGAGGGGAAGTGAAAATGAGACCAAGGATAAAGTAGGAACAGGAATTTATCTCAGAGAAGACTCTTGACTTCTCACAAGATAGATGACACTGGTCTTGAGCCAATTTTCTTTAAATCTTGAAGGGTGGTCTCAGCAGACACCTGAGTGACACACAAAAACAGTAGACTCAATTCACACCTGCAGGGAGTTCTCGTTGATCTATACAGAAACCCCTGTAATTAAATAGCTGACTAGGTCATAGGTCAACACAGATACTCCACCATCTCACATCTCCACCTTATTTTCAGTAGCATACAATTTGGGATGTTGGGCCCAGTTTCTCAGTTAAAGTACAAGATTCTGTGAAGGACAGAACACAGGCTCTGGGTCAGAAATATATGGGTTGGAAAACTGCCTCAACTTTTTGTGAACTGTGCATTCTTAGGTTATTTTAGCTCTATGGTTTTTCTCTTCACAGCACTTTTAATAATTTGCACTAATTTTTTATTTGGTTTACTTATTTATTTTCTATTTATTCAGTAGAGAACAGACTACAAGACCCATGATAGACAGACTGTGTCTGTCTGTCAGTACAGTACCCCTAATGCCTGGTACATAGTGGATACTCCATATTTATATCTTGAATGGATACATAAACATTTTTTTGACTTTCTGCTTATAAGCCTGAAAAGAATTGGAATGAGAATGGGTTTCACAGTAAATCTCACCCTTCTATGTGTTCCAAAGTCGTAGGTTTGTTCTTTTTTCTGGACTGGTTGATGTCCATGACCATGCTCTGTGACCTTTGACATCATACAACAGTGTATCCTTGGTGATATGAAGTAGTTGGAGGAAAAGAACATGTGAGGCTCGATATAACTCTGCTGGGAGTTCTAAAAGAAATCATCAAGAATATGCCCTTTAAGTGGGAAAGATCATGACTTCAACTATAATGACCAAAGTTTGTTACTGACCTGCACTCCTGTCCATCTACCAGAGCCAGGAAAAAGAGCAAATTTGGCCTCTGACTCTGCAGGGCTCTTCTCTGCATTTTTGCCAGGATAAGATCTCTGTGTGAATGATATTTTATTGATAATGACGAAAGGGGAAAGCAACTGCTAAACCCAAAGCAGAAAATTAAAGACAAAGGGTACAAGAAAAGAACACGTTTTTGCAAAGACCAGGAATAAGGCTACCTGGAGGAGAAATTAGCGAGAACAGTTCAGACTGTGAGAGAAAGGGTAGGAAAGGGACTAGACATCACAAAATACAAAAGTGACTCAGAGGAGAAGGTTCATGTTTGAGCATGGTACCCGGCCTTTTAACCTGAATGTAAAAGTGTAGGCCCTAACTTAAAATTTACAAATAGGTAGGTGTCACTTCAGAGAGATAATTGTTAGGAGAAGCTGATCTGATCTGTGAGCAGTCTATGACAAAGACCAAGAGGCCCAAGAAACCTGGCCCCCTGGACAGTGTGAAGGAAGAGAATTCACTCGGGGTTTCATGTGAGAGAGTCAAATGTTTCCAGAGAGTCTGTCAACCAAGTCACTTAGACCTTGGGATTGCCTACTCTGACCTTTTTAGGTTACTTCTCTGTTTATTAAAAAATATTTTAAGATGGGCACTGCCAGTTACAGCAATTGTGTGCATATTACTTACGTTCAGTGAAAGAAGCTTTGAGGCTCATAGACCCACGCAACTTGGACCTTAGGTTTCGCTCTGTCTTCACCATATTCTGTGACTCGGGCAAATCATAAGACCCTCTCTGAACCCTCCTTTTCTCGTGTAAAAAAAATTACTGAGGTAACATTTGTCACACCACTCAGGGGGCCTTGAGACTCCCCATTCCAATTATAGGGTTCCACTTCCTTCTTTAGAGTTCCCAGGTTCCTGTGCATTGCAGGGGGTATCCACAGGGAGTAATTAGAAGTGAACAGTGGTTCATGATTGAATGTCACTCCTCACGGCCCGTCCTTGGGGCATTGATGCATACTGACAGAGTCAAGTCCTCACTGGGCACCCATGGGGAGGAACAGTTGATAAGGCACTCCCATCTGGGTGATGAAACGTTCACTCCATATGAAGCCTTGGTAGTTGGCAGTTATAGATTAGCTCCCACGTAGCTCCTAAACACTTGACTCATGTGGTGAACTTGGTGAGTTCCACTCACCCAGCTCTTCCTATGTAGCTGGACTCTTCTGCTATGGAAACTTCCTTAGCATCTTCCCCTTCCTTCCCAATTAAGGTCAATAACTTATTTAACTCATGTGTAGAACCATTATAACTGAATGATTTTTTTTAAGGGAAAACCACAGGCCCAAAATGGCATCACTTGTGCTAAAGCTCATCATACTAAACTTAGATTTAATACCTGAACTAACTGCAGTTTCCACCTTCCCCAGAAATGTAAATGTCGTGTGTCACTTAACCACGGGGATACATTCTGAGAAATGTGTTGTTAGGTGATTTTACCCTTGTGCAAACACCATACAGTGTACTTACACAAACCTAGATGGTATAGTGTACTATACACCTAGGCTATATGGTACTACTCTTATGGGACCACTATTGTAGATCCAATCTGTCGTTGACTGATAAGTCATTATGTGGTGCATGACTGTAATCTTAATCAACAAGTCTGGAATTTTCTGGCTAGTACCAATGAGGTAATCTGTCACATAAACCCTCTCCTACTCCTAGAGGAAGAGGAGGCAATCTGCACGATAAAACTGTTGCCATTCTCTTCACCCCAAAGAGAAGACATCCTGGCCTAAAACAATTCTTTCTTTTCTTTTGCTAATAACTCCCTTACCCCACCCTCCTTCTGCCTATAAAAACCTTCCATTTTTGTCTAACTTTTCAGAGCATCTCTCTGCTTGCTAGATGAGATGCTGCCTGATTCGTGAATCGTCGAATAAAACCAATTAGATCTTCACATTTACTTGGAATTTTGTTTTTAACAACTTGTTGCTCTGTTCTCAGGGTGTAGGACAGGCTTAATTTTCAAATTTTCTATGGAGGTATGAGGAAACCTGAGCCTCCCATTCTGCACAGAAAAGGAAGAAAGCAGAAAGGAGTTGTTTCCATATTAAAACTATCTGAACTAGCAACAATCTAGATGCTACAATGGATAATCTCTAAGGTTTCTTCCAGCTCTAACATACTATGAATTTGAAGCCAAGAGCAACAGAATGTTGCTTTTCCTTCTGGCACCACTAACTACATGGAGAAAATCCTAGCCTCTTTAGGATCTGGATCTATTAACACTTTTAGACTCCAGGGCCCAGAAGGGAATGAGTGGCAGCGTGTAACCTAAATCTTTATGATCATGGCTTAGTGGATTTATTACAGCAAATCGCTGTTGCACCATTATTTGGAAAGATGGGCATGGTCTTGGAAACCTAGTCTCTAAATGTACTGCTTGTGAATTGGATGGTTATTTAAATTAATTAGGTTGCTATTTCCTTACTAGTAGAAGTCCCAGGAATTGTTGGAAGGCATTGATACGGGCAAGGAGTTAGGGGAAAATGACAAAGAGACCACAATCAATTGCTTCACACTTTGAGAGTCATAAGCAAACATCTGAGACCTTCCTCCTGTGTAGACTGACATTTTCCTTCATAGCTCAGTCTGTTTAATCAAGTTTCACGATACTGCTTGAACCATGGCAAGCATTGCCATTCTGAGTTCGTTCAGTCAACTAAAATATTCCAGAAGCATCTGTGAGCCATTCCAAGGTGCTAAGAGGCTAGAACCTAGGACTAGGGTAACTGACTCAGTGCTTTATACATGACTTGATGAAGAAGACATTTAGTTTTTCATTCACTCATTCAGTTATTCATATTTCCATTCATTCATTAATCCATTTGTCCATTCGTCCATCAATGATTGAACTTTAATTATGCATTGGGTACCATGATATGCAATGAAAGATTCTTAGATACTTCTCTTTGGAAATAAAGGTCAGGACACAGGAAAGGGATATATCTTTTATTTTGGTGTCAGATGGTGCTGAACCATCAAGGGTTCATGCATTTGCTGCTGATTTTTTTGAGGGGAAGTGGCTGCTGTGAGCAATAATTGGGATTAGGCTGCCCTTCCTGCCACTATAGGACATGAAAGAGTCTTAATGGTGCTTCTGGGAAGAGGCACAAGGAGGACTCCCCACTCCTCTTTATATTCTAGGCTCACAGAAAGCAGCAGTTAGAACTCCACATGGGGCACACATCTCCCCAGGCTCTCCTTTGCTACTATTCTCTCATTACTTATTCTTAAAGGAATCAGATGCTGCTCTAATGTAATGCAAAGTTGATTAATAATCTAAGCACACACTCCCTCCAAGGGAGGCACTCAGATGAAACTACCTAAATGTGCCTGCCTAAAATCAAAGCAATTAACCTAGAAAGTTACACACCCAGGACTTCAATCTCTGCTCTACTTTCACTCACAGAAGGGATTTATGAAGTTTATATTTTTATCCAGGATATTGTCCATTCTTATTTCTCTTCCCTAAAGGTCAGATAGATCTTTGCTGACCCAGTGAGAGAGGTCCTGACGGGTATATTCATGGCCTTTCTGAATGGATATTTTGTGAGGTGTCTTAGAAAAACTTCAAAAATAAGCATACTCAAATTTTATGGTCAGAGAAAGCCCATGTGCCTCATCTGAAAAACGGGAGGCATAGAACCTCATGGGCTATTGTAAGGAGTAGATGAGATAATGTGCAGATGATACTTAATGGCTTGGCACATAGGTGATGTTCAATACCTGTTACTGCCTTTGAGGAAAATATCAGTTCCCTCTGGGTTCAGGGAAAGGCCAGTAGTAGCAAAGTACTTCTGTTGCATCACCTGCTATAGATGTCTAAACTCAGCCTGGGAGACGACAATGCTTGTTAGCCATTTGCCTGAAGAGTGAAGAAGGAGTGAAGAGGGAGAAGGGTGAAGAAAGAGGAAGGAGCCTTTGTTAGATAATACTGACTTGTTGAGACAGACGGCTGCCCCAAAGATGAGCATCACTTTGAACTTGCCTTTCTCTGAGTGCAGGTAACATTATTAGTTAATTAGCCTCTCCATGGCTAGCGGAGGGATGTTCCAAGCTCCTGTGGTTTCTGGGAAGCTTCAGGAGCCAAGATTCAGAGGAGGGGCCAACTTGAACAGAGAGGTTCTCCTCCTGGGTGTCTCTCTCCTTTTGGAAGGAGCTCTGGTATTCGTTTACTTCTTCCTGCTCTCAGACTCTGCTGTACCAGGTTTTCATACTTTCCAGCCCTGACAGCCCCTGGAGGGCAGCTGTATCTCTTGACCAGTCCAAAGGAAGAGAACATGGCTGAAACGAGAGGTCTAAACTCACTCCTTCTAATACAGCACAACCTAACATGGTGGTTAAGACTGTTTTCTCAGATTATAGCTAACTGGATGCAAGTCCCAGGTCTGCCATTTACTTAACCTTTTTACCTTAGATTCCTTGCCTCACCACGGAAATAGTAATACCTACTTAGTAGTGTTGTTGAAGGATAATAATGCATATGAAATAATGCATATAACTGAATACTTGATTCATGGTAAGGATCCAATACATGGTGGTTATTGTACTTGTGGCTTGCCTCTTCCTTTTGTCTTTCTCCTGTGCACAAAAACTTGGGGAGTAAATAACTCCATGGACTTCATGAGGAAAAATGTTGGCAAAGTCACCTAAAGGGGTGAACATTGGAATGAAGCCTATAGTTTCCCTCGACTTGCCCTTTAGCTAGAGATCTCCTTTGCCAATTCAGACATGGCTCAGGAAAGTCTGCAACCATCAAAGCTAAGGAATGAGAGATTCACTATTTGGGGACGTAGGACAGATGCTCTCTGTGCTCGCCTCATGTCTGTGGGGCCTCTCCACTTCAGTGCTCTTCAGCTGAATCCCAGCTGTCAATATCTGCATCTCTTCCCCTGAGGGCTTTCTCAGAAGCTGGAGACATTCTTTCGCAGGGTAGGCTGGGAGTGCTGGAAATTAACACCCCCAGGAAAGCTGATATATAAAAACCTCAGACTCCTTCCCCTCAGGTTGGATAACCCTAACGTGTGTGTTTTAGTTTCCCCACAATTTCCCATGGGATAAAGCCCCAGTTTATCCGTTGTGGTAGCAGGATTGATAATGCATTCTGTATTTACTGCCTTTCCTCATACGTTGCATTTCTCCACTCCCTTACTGATGTTTCCTGTACCTCTCAAGTAAACTACTGTTCTTGTAATTGAATTCTTGTTTCAGGGTCTCTTTCTGGAGGAGCACAACCTGAGACAGTAGGATTAAGCTCAGAGAAGAAAGATCACTAGCATGTGGTGCTTCTTGAGGGCTGACAATGCTTGGCTCGGTGTGGTCACTCAACACATACTTCATGAAGTGAATGAGAGACAGAGATAATACTACAGTTCTTGAGGAAGCAAAGTGGGCAATTATTTAAGCATTATTTGACGTAAAACTAGCATTCATGTGTATAGCAATTAACCCTTTAGAATTTTAGAAAGCACTTTTGTGTACATCTCTTGCAGATATTAACAATTCCATCTTACAGATGAAAAAACTGAGTCGCAGAGCGTTCTACTAACTTGCCCAAGGCCGTGCTGTGGATGGTAGTGCTGGAAATCCTACCATGGTCCTTGATGCAGTGTCAAGTTCTTATTGTCACTGTCAGTGCATCAACTTGCCAGCAGCATGATGCCTCTGCCGCTGTGGGACAGGAAGACACAATCAGCTGTTGTGTCTCAGCCAGAGACCACATTGAGCGTGATCAAGGTCGCCTCTTTTCTCTTCTCTTGAATTTCTCTCACTCAGGAGTTCTTAACCTGGGGTCCACAGATGGACTCTGAAGACTTAGTATTTATGTTCATATGTTTTTTTTTTTTTTGGAAAGGGATTCTTAGCTTCCATCTCAACAAAGAGCCATTGTCCAAGCTGCTGCTGCTAATAGTGCCTTGCTCTCTAATTACACTTCTGATGACAAAGTGCTTTCACTGTCCCACTTCCCCTACTTTGCACCAGTCTAAGCTTCCTTAATGAATTCAACAATTATCGACAGTTTTTGTTTTTTCTTTAGAAAAGAGTTGGGACAAATCGCTCAGTCCCCTTAATATGCATATTAATACTCTTTTCCCTATGCTTGGATGTCACTCAAGCCTCGGTTTTAATTCAAGACTCTCCAATATTGGGTGGCAACTAACTTTCCCATCTTATCCTCCATCAATTCTCTTCGTCCTACCAACTGTCTAGTGAATATGGGAATGACCAGTCTCATTTCCTGAACCTTCTCTTTCCTCTAGGCTTTCATACATCATAGATCCCATTTGAAATGCTGTCCCTGAGACCTCTTGCCAGCTGAAATCCTACCAGTATCTCAAAGCATGACTCAAATGCTCTTTCCTCAGCCAAGCCTTTCTATCCTAATATCAAATGATATTTATAATGATAGCTAACATTTATTGAGGGCTTGCTAAGTACCAGGCATGATGCTAAGAAGTTTTCGGTAAATATTTAAACCAAAACCTTTCAAGGTTTAGAAAGATTAAGTGATATTAGCTTTTGTAACAAACAAAACAAAACAAACAAAAAATAATCTCTGTAGCTTAACAGAATTGAAGCTTATTTCTTATGTATGTCAAGTCTAAATAAATGTTCCTGATAAGCTGGAAGAGGGGGGATTTAGGGACTTGGCTCGTTCCATTTTGTGGCTCTGCCATCTTCAACAAGTAGCTTCCAAGCTTGCTGGCTTGGAGATAAGGGATAAATGATCACATGTGGGAAGCGTTTACGGGCCAGTCCCAGAAATGGTGCATAGCCCTTCCACTCATATCCCCCATTGTCTAACATTTAGTCATATGGCTGGGAAATATAAATTAACATGCCTGGAAGAAAGAGGAAATCAATTTGGTGAAAATTTACAAGTCTTTGTCACAAAGGGATATGGCTTGTAACTAGGAGAGCAGTGACAATGTTGGATTTTACCTGAGCCCTATATTTCTGGAAAAGAGTAATGATTGAGAAGTCCTGCAACTCTTTTGTGTTCTGGGAAATGACTTACTGCAAAAACCACCTTTCCTCATATGACTTGGATAAAACTCGGATACCCCCTTCTTTGCCTGTGATAATGGAAAACAAAGACCCTCCAAATTCCCACTTTTTTTCATAATTGATTGCAGAACTGTTTTGTACCCACTGATCAATCAGAACAAAATGCTTGTTAACCCCACTTTGGTTAACTTTCTCTTTCTCCCCAAGATTTCCGAAGTTTGACCCACCCCCAACCCGAGCCGGCATATGATTCCTTCTTAATTTCTCTTCCCCAAAATAGGCTGATCTCAGAGTAAAACATTCTCCAATCTACTGTCTGGTCACTGCCACGTCCACCTATTCATCATGCATCCCACCTCCCCAACCTGCTTCTTTCAAGTGTTGTTTACTTCTCCCTATAAAAGAAAAGGGTCTTTCTGCTTAACTCAGACATACGCAGATTTTGTTGTTGGAGCAGTCTCCCTATTGCTGTAGTCTCTTCTCCCTCCCACAATAATCCCTTAGAATAAAGTCTCTCTTTATTTAAATCTGGATTTGTGTTTTATTTGACAGCATAGATTTGAACCCAGGGGTTCTGACTTCAGTTGACCCTCATATTGCCTCCTGTGCCAGTAATGGCTACTACCCACCATGTATGTCTCTACCCACCCCCCTCCCCATGTAGAGTTGTTGCTACTGGCACTACAGTTTCCAGCCCTTTGCTTTTAGGGGTGGGGGCATGTGAATAATTCCAGCCAATGGAATGTGAGTGGATGTGATGTGTCATTTCAGGCAGAGGTGGTTGAGTATCTGGTATGACTTCCCCTAGTTCTTGTTCTCTCTTTAGAAGACCTTGGAAGATTCCAGTATCAAAGAATGTGAAGCACTTGATGCTTGAGTCATTACTTAGAAGAGAGGCCTCCCAAAAAGCCACCAACCAGAAACATCTGCATTGAACTTTTGAGATTTGGGGACGTGTAACAGACTACTATGACTAATACACTTTGCAATATTAAAAACACATTGAGAGCAACAAAATTGCCTATGGTGGAGAACTAGAAATTGTTTATTCCTCATACAGATACCTCTGTGTTTTATATCTCCTCTACAGTCCTTATCACACACTACTGCATTGTAGTTAGGTGTATTTTCTCTGTACTCATCACTGAGGTCCTGAAGATAAACCCAGATATAGTCACCCACAGGATTTAGCAGTTTATGGAATATATCAGGTACTGAATGTCGAGAAAGTCAGTGAATGAACTGTCTTGTTCTATTTTCAAAACAGTCTTTTTTTTTTTTTTTTAATGTGAGTGGCCCCCACACCATGCCCACTAACAGATGAGTGCTGTTACTCTGCGGCCGGGAACTGAACCCGGGCCACCAAAGCAGTGTGCACTGAACTTTAACCACTAGGCCATTGGGGCTGGCCCCCAAACAATCTTTTCTGATAGGCAGGACAAGTATTCATTTTTATTCTGTACGGTGGTCCCCCCTTATTGGAGGGGGATACATTCTAAGATCCCCAGTGGATGCCTGAAACCATGGGTAGTACCAAACCCTATTATACTATGTTTTTTCCTATACACACATCCCTACAATAAAGTGTAATTTATAAATTAGGAACAGTAAGAGATTAACAATAACTAATAATAAAATAGAACAATTATACAAATATCCTGTAGTAAAAGTTAGGTGAATGTGGTCTCTCTCTCTCAAAATATCCTATTGTTCTATACTCATCCTTCTTCTCATGACGGTGAGATGATACAATGCCTATGTAATAGATGAAGTGAGATGAATGACATAGGCACTGGGACATAGTATCAGGCTACTATTGACCTTCTGATGATGTGTCACAAGGAGGATCATCTGCTTCTTTACCGCGGTTGACCTCGGGTAACTGAAACCACAGAAAGCTAAACAGCAGATAAGGGGGAACTACTGTATTAATAAAAGTAATGAAACACAAAACGTTTAAAAAATAAAGTATAAAAATCAATTATAATGTAGTCACTTTTCTCTGATATCATTTTCATATATTTGATTTTTTCATATTTGCCACCATAGTATGCATGTGTTTTAGTATCCTTCTCAATTTGATTTTATAGCATGGTTATTTTTGCATGCTGCTACTTTGTCTCCATAACCATTGTTTTTAATCCCTGTTCATACAAGTGAATATAGTGTAATTTATTTATCTGCTCTCAATATGTACTATGCAAATATAGCCTCAATAAAAATCCTTATGCACAGAGCTTCTCCATGTACTTATTTATATCATTTCCTTAGAATAAATTTTCTAATGTAATCTGATTATGTCAAAGGGTGTGAACATTTTTATTATTGTTGATACATATTACTAAATTGTTTTCTAGAGATTTGTACCGGTTTACAGAGAATTCCTGTACTCTTGCTTGCATAATTAAGAATGAGACATATTTATTTGGATTTATTATATATATTTGGAGATACAAAATATCTCATTATTTTAAATCACATTTCTATGCTGACTGGGAAGAGAGAATACTTTTGAATTGTTTTTACTTGTGTTTCTTCTTTTGAGAATTGTCTATTCCTATTCATTTTAATCTTTTTTTTATCAAAAACATTTATTGTGCCAAGAAATGTGCTGGTGCATGCACTGGAAAACAGGAAGTCTTTGCCCTTAACAAATGTTCATCCTGGTGGGAAGAGATGGAAAATCAACAAGTAAACAAATAAATAAAGTAATTTACATCATCGTAAGGTTTATGGAGGAAATTCATAGGATTGGTGAGTACTTTTAGCTGGACCTGAAAAATGTGAAAGGGCCGGTCATATAAAGAACTCACAATTCAAATATCTGGAAGATGAGAATTCCAGGCAAAGAGATGAGTAAGGATAAAGCCAATGAGGGGCAAACAGTCTTGGCATGCTCCTGAAGAAAGACAGTTATCCTAGCTGGAACACAGTGAGGTGTGGGAGTGTTACGAGGTAAGTTGGGGGTTTGGGCTAATATTAGAACATCAAAGCTTTCACTGGCCATCACAGGAATTTGGATTTTGTTCAAGGTGAAGACGGAAACAACTGAAGAGTTTTAAACAGGCAGCGATATGATGTGACTTAAAAAGATCATTTTGACTGCTGTGTAGAGAATAAATTTGAGGTAGAAGAGGCAAATCCATTAGGAGGTTATTGCAATGTTTTAAGCAAGAGATAATGGGGTGTGGAACATGGCAGTAGCAGGAGAGATAGAGATAAAAAAACGTTATCTTCTTTTGGGTTATCTCAAAAGCAGAGACTGAGACAAAGATTCAGGTGCAGATAATATTTGGGAGGTGATTCCAGGAAGCAAGATTGAGAGAACAGGGTGAGTGACACAGAGAAGGAGAAAAAGTCAAGGTAAGGATGCGTCAAGGTCATTGCTACAGGCAATGGGACCTCTGAGAATAGAGGCCTCCCAGAGCTGTCCATGCAAACACCTGGAGGCTGGGGCATTTACCCATTAACTCAAGATCTTCTTTCACCATTTATTGAGGATTGTCCCTGGGGCAGTAATTCCCATGTACTTCTGGACTGTACTCACACTGAGTAGACAGACCGCCATAGTTTTGGGAAAGGACTTGGGGTGAAACAGAAAAGATACAGTTGGGTCTTTGAGGTAGGATGCTGTCAGGGTGCACAGACCTGTCCATCACAGTGGGAAGTGAAATCAGAGGTGGCCTGAGGGAATGTGGTAGAGGGTACCAAGAAGATCTGCTACACATATGGGTAGATGTAAGAGATATTTTTCAGTGCAAAAATTCTCCCCTTTTGACAGGAATAGAAGCTATTCAGAGAGTCGCAGAGGGTAGGTCGCATAGATATTTGATTACAGCACTGAGACTGTGATGCAAGTCTTTTGCTAAAAATGGCAGGAAACAAACAGTTCGCACTGGACCCTTGATCTGGTTCTCTAAGTTACGTTTGCCATGGATTCCCCTTTCTAAGAGGTAGGTTTTCTTTTAGAAATAAAAGAAGAGAAAGGAGGCCTAGGTTTGAACATCACGACTTAAACTCTCTAGATTATCAGATCCCATAATTAGAACATCACATGCAACATTTCCTTTGACAAGTTGTTCTCTTGGATGATTTAACCTGTGGTTCTCTTCCTTCCATTTCCTGGATGGCAAAAAGGCCTGTTCTGAGAAACAACTCCAAGACCTGGAATAACCTCCAGGAAGTTAAGCAGCGAGTGATGGCTTTATTTTCCTCTTCTGTTCCACTCTTGAAATTTCAGTCTTTCTCTTGATGTATATGGTCCAGAAACTTTAGAAATTACTTTGTGGTTCCAAAATGAACCAAAAATTTACTTGAACAAAAAAGAATTAGGACAGGAATATCTAGCATTTTTTGGTTTTTAAAATTTGTTTTTCTCTCTCCTTTGACCAAATTCATTTTAATAGGCACAATAATATGATGATAATGATACTACTAGGATGTAGTAGAATGATAGTATCCATGACCTTCTGAGTGCCACAATGTGTCAGATCCTTTGCTAGGCACTTGATAATTTGTCTCAGGTTCTTATAGCATTAAGAAATAGACATTGTTTTCCCATTTTATGGGTATATATAACCAGGCTCTGAAAGGTTACGTGAAATATCAAAATTAGACAGCTGTTAAACGTAAAATCCAGGTTTATCAGACTCCAAAGCTCATACTGTTTCAAGTGTGTTTTGCTGCCTTCTCAAACTGTGTGCTCATCTGCATATGAGTTAACCAGTGCATTGAATAAGGATCTATGGAGTATAATTGAGAAAGAAGATTTTAAATCTTCCTTGTGGAAGATTTCTCTCTCTCTGCCTACTCCCACACGCCCCACCCCCCTCAAAAAAAAAAAAAAAAAAAGAAAAAGAAACCCTCCACACAGGCTCAATCTCTTTTTTGGTCAATATTGGATAATAATTAGAACTTTGAGTTACTTTTGTTTCATATTTTTATATTTATGCACCAAACCTAACCTTCATTCATAGAGTTTTAGTCGAAAATATCCAGGGTAACATCTGACTAACAAATGGCCACAGGCAATGTTGACAATGCAACAGAGAAACGACAAGCTAGAAAATCAACCAGATCCAGATTGGTAATTGATCACTATTTTCTCATTCTGCCCAGTCTTAAATATGGTAATTTCAAAACTGAAACCCAAATCTGTGGTGAAAATATTAGAATAGTCATTGCTTTCTGGAGTGAGTGTGGGCAGGGACTGACTGAGAAGGAGCATAAGGGAACCCTCTGGGGAGATGACAATGTTCTGTATTTTGGTAAGGGTTTAGGTGATGTCTATATGGATATCTCAAAACTTATGGATTGGTACATTCAAGATTTGTGCACTTCACTCTACATAAATCTTATCTTTAAAAAAAGCATCATAAGCTAACATTGAACCCTAGTTGATGATATGTATACTGAATTATTTAGGGATGGGGTGTACTGATGTCTGCAACTTGCTTTGAAATGCATTACAAAATAAAGATCGATTGATGGATAGAAGGATGGACAGGTGGATAGCTACGTACTAAGGCAAATATAGCACAGTGTTAATGGAATCTACATATTTAGTACAAAGGTGTTTAATGTGCAATTCTTTCAACTTTTCTGTATATTTGAAGTCAAATCTAGGAGGCTCTGTAGTTCCACTGAGGAAATCCAATAAGAGTTAAATTTATAGGTAATCTTTTGGTCTTTCTCCTTGCTCTGGATGTTTTTATTTATGCAAAGGAGATAAATTGATCATCCACATGAAGTCATTTGAAAAAGTGAGCCATTGGCTGGGGCTTTTACTTGATCACTATGGTAGGTAGAATAGTGGTCCTGCAAAGATGTCAACATCCTAATCTTTGGAATTTGTGAATATGTCACCTGACGTGGCGAAAGGGACTCTGTAGATGTGAGATTAAATTAAAGATTTTGAGATTGGGAAATTATCTTGAATTATCCAGGTGGGTCCAATGTAATCACAAGGGTCCTTATAAGTGGAAAAGGATGGCAAGAGAGTCATGGCCAGAGGAGATGTGACCACAGAAGCAGAGTCCAGAGTGGTGTAATTGTTGGCTTGGAAGATGGAGAAAAGGAATGCAGGCAGCTTCTAGCAGCTGGGAAAAGAAATGAAAGCAGTTTTCCTCTAGAGCCTCTGAAAGGAACACAGTCCTGCCAATACCTCGATTTTAGCCTAGTGAGACCTTGTGTCAGATTTCTGACCTATCGACCTGTAAGATAATAAATTTGTGTTATTTTAATCCACTAAGTTTGTGGCAATTTGTTACAGCAGCCACAGCAAGCTACTGCAATCACAGAAGGACAGTCATGTACGTCAGCATATTATTTTAAAGCATTATAGAGGGAAAATGAGGCTGAGTGGTAGGCAAACCATTTCACATTGATGTTTAGTCTAGGTAGACTCTACGGGTTGGGACAGGCTGAATCACAGTATAAGTTTTGGTGATTTTTTTGAGCATTTACATAAAAATAAGGAAAACAAGAGACTCAGCCAAGCCTCTTGGGAACCTAATAAAAGCCCAGTAGCCAGGCCTCGTGGGAAGTATCTGAATCACACAAGACCCAAGTCTCAAGGAGAGTGAACAGCAAGGTCATTCAGCAACCAGGGGAAGATCTAGGAACCTCACTAGTAGGAGTTTATACACCATTGACTTCAGTTTTTTCAGATCTTTGCTTCATCTGAATTGTCTACATTTCTTCTTGATGCCTGTGGCCAGGACCACTTCATTCGCCTTCCTCTGTTGGGCACAGTCATGCCTGAATGAGCACAGTCTGGATAAAAGAGTGCACACTGGATTTCTGCCCCGACTCCCCCGTCAGCCAGGCACAAGGTACAAGGCACAACCTACCCAACCTTGTGTGTGGCCCAGCCTGCTGGCTCCTTACCTTTCTGTATGTCTTCTGTCTCTAGAGTTGCTTGCTTCTTGTTAGCTTCTGCTGCCTTATGACTCTTCTTTATTTATACTCTCAGCTTGCATGCTCCTCCCTGAGGCCCCTGCAGGGTTTTCTGTGTGAATCCCTTTAATTCAGCTTTCACTGCCAATTGCTTGATTTTCTCATTGATCCCCAATTTAATTCCTGGAAATGAGATTCTGATTGCTCAAAGTGATCTCTATTTGGCAAAAGCTTTTCACTCCAAGTGATCTTATAAACCTGGATGCTTGGCTGCTTTTGGATCAAGAGCCCATCCCTGGTCTGGAAAAAAAAAATCTTTGAATAGTAAGTGAAGCCACTTGGGACCCAAGGTGGTTCCCTAAACCTGCCCCCTTGTAAGGACCTTTGGGAAGTTAGGATCATAACTGACACGTCTAATTCAAGTTTCAACTATAATGAATGTTATTTGTATTTATGTGTTGTCCTCCACAGAGAATTTGGGAAAGCTAAAACAAACACAGACAGCACATTTGATGATGGAATCAAGCAGAAAATACAACAGAAGAAAAAAAATCAGAGAACTAGTTATAGAAGAACACAGTGCTTTGACCAGTGTGGTCAACAGGGTTGCTTCATTGTGCTTCAGATTCATTTCTGAGCTTCCTGACGTCCAAGGAAGAAAGGGAAGTGTGATAAATTGTATAACTGATTATTGGAAAGGAAATCATTGTAGTTCTTAGTTTATTGGGTGGCAGAGGCCTTAAGCTCCTTTAACATGGGTCCCTCTAACAACAGATAGGATTTGGAGAAAGACCTATGTTGAGAGATCTGGCAGGAACAGAAATCTAAACATATATGGATCATTTATTTATAAGTGATTCTTCATTCAGCAGACTACATTTCTAGCAAGCTAGTCATTTGCTTCATTCCCTTATAACTCAGCACAGAGCCCTCAGGTAAGCATATCCTCATGAATAATAAGACTAGTATTTCCCCTTGCTGAATATCTCTAAATGTTTAGCACAGAAGCTGGTCTTACTGTTACCGCCCAAAAGGGGGGTTTGTCTGCCCGCTGCAAGACATGCCAATAGTCAAGAGGCAAGGTGGTAGGAGAAAAAAGACTTTTATTACAGCTTGCCAGCAAGAGGGAAGATGGCTGACTAATGTTGGAAAGAACCATCTTCCAGAACAAAGACTACAGGCCAGTTGTATGGGGGAGCTGGTCTCCAGATGGGGGAGGCATCTGGTCTCAGGGTGGAAGCATCAATCTGATCTTAGTTTCTGATAGTCTTTTGTTTTACTGGATATGCATCAGAGACTGGAGCAATGCCTTATACCCAGAACTTTCAGTTGTCATTGATGATGGCTGTCAGTATAGACTCTCTGTTCAGGGGGTCATCATATTCCTAAGGAACTCAAAAGGACAAAGTTATCATCTTATTGCAGCTGGGAGGTACCTGCGCAAGCAGGGGTCAATAAAATCTACAAAGCAGGTAGATCTCCTCAAGGGTGCATCCCTGGCTGGGTTAGTTAGTCAGAAGTCATTCAAAGTTACAATAGGGTTTCTTTCCTACAATATGGCTTCCCTTATGCCAACCTTGTCTTGAGCAGGTATCATTACTAAGTCAAATACCATTATATGTAGTCACAGGGCAAACTCGAAAGTGCTCCCTCCACTGAGATCTTTTTTCCGAGGTTTTGACATCTTCAGTTTATCCCTATCTCCATGATCACTTGTTTCTCTGAAAGGAGGGTTTAAGAACCTTTTGTTTTTGTTAATGTCCTGCAAGTCAAGGCCATGGTTATGGAAAGAGAGTTGACCTGAATATCAGGAGAGTGGATTTGAGCTCAGATCCTGCCACTGACTCACCTTGTGTGCCCTTGGTTTCTCTTCGTATAACTTTGAAAGGACTGGAGACTACACCAGTATTTTTCAAAGTTTGGCCCAGAATCACTAGTGGGGGGATTACTTATGAAAACGCAGATTCTAAAATCATACTCCAGCCCTACTGAACTAGAATCTCTGGGGATGAGACCTGAAGTTCTGCATTTTAACAACTCTCCAGGTGCTTCTGATGCACATCCAAGTATGAGAATCACTCTACTTGATGATCTTCTAGATTCTTTCCAGTTCAATATTCATTTGATTCCACAGTTCTGAGGAAGTAATCATGTCCTTCCCCCTGGTGGAATTTTTCAGCCATCCAGGGCTAGGAATGGACACAGAAACAGATTAAGGGCAAAGCTAGGCTGTTCTCCCTATTTGGATATACAGTAGACCACTTCTTGACAGAATTATTCCCTTAAAACCTCCATATAATTTCTTCATTGTTCTACTTAATAGCTAGCATAAGTAAAAAGTTCTTCTTTGAAATACTGACCCAAAGAGTAGCTGGAGGTTTGTTATTAAACAGCTGTAAGATGATAAAAAAGAAAGTTCATCCAAAAACGTATTCAGGATGAAAATTAAAAGTGAACTTCAAACATCAGCCTGAAGATCTGTGAGATAGAGTCATTCTGATTATTCACAGCTAGTTAACTTCCATGCCTATTAAATTCCTAAGACAATTCTCTCTTCTGCTAGCTGGTGCTCATTTTCTACAGTCCCTTTAGTTAATACTGCATACTGTACATAACAGGATGGGAAAGATCTCTCGTTTTGCCTTCTGGGGCACCACAGGGCAAAAAGGGGCTCAGCTTTCTCTGGTTTAGGCTGTAGTTTTGTGCCTAAGTGACTGCAAACACATATGATGCTTATGTGCCAGGTCTCTTCTCAATTCTACGTATATTAGCTCATTTTATCCTCACAGCAACTCTAGGAATCCACTTAACAGGTGGAGAGATCCAGGCCCAGGGATGTTATGTAATGTGCCCAGGTCACGCAGCTAGTAAGTGGAGGAGTTGAAATGGGAGAGTGATTTAATTTGCTTGCGTTGAGAGATCACTCTTGAGAAGAAAGCTCCCACATAGATAGTTAGAGGCTTAAGGAATTAAATTGCCATTTTATTAAGGGTTCAGGTCTCTACTATGAGTGGTGGCTTGTGAGGAACTCAACATTGTCCTTACTTTGGCCTCCACGCAAAGATCTGGGATACCTGTGAGAAAGACTTTACCCTCTCTGGCTTCCTTTTCGTTACCTGTAAGAAGAAATGAAATTTCTGGCTCTCCAAACTCAGTATGGTGAGGCTAAAATTCAGTGATCAATGCACAAGCCTAAGAGGTAATATTTTCGAGTGTCAGTCATTGCTATGACATGAGCACCAAGTAATGGGCAGTGCTTTGACGTGGGAGTCAAGAAATGGTGAGAGACTCCAATTCTGAGGTGGATTTGCCCTATGTCCTTGAAAATACATAAAGTCTCTTTGGTCCTTGGTCCCATCATCTCTAAAACAAGCGATTGAATTAGAATCAACATCTTTCACAAAGTATTTTGCTCTTTAAAATAAAGAGGTATGTGGCCAAATAAAATTGAGAAAATGTATGATCTAATGCTCCTTTTAGCAATTTATTGGGTACATTAACATACTGAATGCTTTGAGAAACTCTGCCCTAAATAAGGTCTATTCATTTTAGTTAAATTAAGATTCCTAAATTTATTTGAATGTATGCTTTTCCACCCTTTTTTTCCCTCTAAGGTCAATAACCATCTCATGGAAAACTCTTTGGGGGATGTCAGATTACATGATTTTTCTATCTTCAAACATAAAATTCCATGATTTTTTTCACTGCCTACTGTTGGTTGGTTGATCCTTAGGGTGAAAGGGCATAAGTAGAAAACACCACCCCTGACAGATTGAAACCACTGTGTATAGGGATTGAAATAAGAAAGGAAGAAAGAGGGGTGTCTCATTTATAGACTGAGACATTTTGAGTTGAAATCTGTGTCATGTTGAACTGAATGCCTACAGAGGGTTGCCTACCTAATTGCCAGAAGGAGTTAATATCTCCAGCTCAGTTCTGGAAAAAAGATAGAACTCATCAGACAACGACAATTAGCTGATCTCCGAGTGTAGGCCAAAACTCTTAAGGATACTGTTGTAACCATTAGTCCAGCCAGTCAAGATCTGCATCCTTTCCCATCTGGAATGAACCAGGAGAATCCATTCCCAATGTTGTCTGTGTGTTCCCTTTTCTTATGGCTGAGCAGATTTAATGTCCAACTTTTTAAAAACCCGATTCCTTCTCTCACTAAGAGGACAGTGAATGAATCACAATTTACTTGTAAAACAGTTGAGATTTCAGGCATAAAAATGAGATGTGGAGTAGATTCCAGAATTGAAAGTGTTTTCCAGTTGCCCATTGGAAATTTCTCCTACAGATTTGGATTAGGGGGTGAGCTCTTAGAGGAACAGATGTAGACACTCCACATCCATCACCGATCACCTGCACAGATGCAGCTTGACATGATAATGAGTATTTTCTTTTGCCTGGCATCTAATTTCTCTAGTTTCTTGGTCCAAGAACATTGACTGCTATTGCTATCCAGGCCAAATCAAAAAGCAAAACATTTGTCTACCGGAAAAGGCTTAATAAAAGGCTTTAGCGAAACTTTTTTGTAGTTAATGTTCTAATAACATTTAACAACAACTTTCTATATCCTCTTCATCTTGATCAGAAAGGCAGTTTTCCCAAATACTCAGAAGAAAAGCCATCCTAAATGTATTTTTATTCCTGTTGGCTGCTTTTAAAACCATTTAAGCTTTTTATTTTAAAACACAAATGTAGACAGAATAGGCTGATGAATCTTTATTTACTCATTCTCCACTTTCAACCATTATCAAATATGGCCAATCTTATTTTTTATATATCTTCTCACTCTTCCCACTCCCCACAACTGGATTATTTTGAAGAAATTCCCAGACATCACATAATTTTATCCATAAATACTTTAGTGTATACAACTAAAATACAATATTCTTTTTTTAAGGATCACCACAACATTGAACACTTAAAAATTTACCAATAACTCCTTAATATTAGCAAATTACTAGTCAATATTCAAAATTTACTGAATGTGTCATGATTAAAATTGTTTTTTTTTTTTACTTTACAAAAAGTACATTGCATTGAGCTGATGTCTGAGTACCATTTGCTCCACAACCTCACCAACATTTGTTATCAATTTTTTAAATGTTAGCCATTGCAGTGGGTGTATAGTAGAATCTCATTTTGATTTTCATTTCCTTTGTGACCAATGATATTGAGTATTTTCCATTGTGCTTAATTGCAGCAAAGGTGTATTCCTCACTCTGGTCACAGCCTGATACGGGCATGTAAAGGTAGTTTTTCTGGGCATGTCTCCTGAGGTGACTCAAGACTCTGGGCTGCTTTCTTTTCACAACATTTCCATCCTGGAGGACTTTGCTTCCACTCACTCCTGCTCTTAACCATCTTAGACCAGAGTGATAATTTCCCATTGCCAAGAACTCAATTACAAGATCCCAACCTAACTATTAGTGGGGCTGGGATTTTTCCTGAGTTTGCAGGAAAGAGAAACAGTATAATAAACACAACATAATTGGGGCTGGCCCGGTGGCATAGCGATTAAGTTTGCGCACTCCACTTCGGTGGCCCAGTGTTCTCAGGCTAGGATCCCAGATCCTGGGCGCGGACAGCTGCACTGCTTGTCAAGCCATGCTGTGGCAGGCGTCCCACATATAAAATAGAGGAAGATGGGCACAGATGTTAGCCCAGGGCCAATCTTCCTCACCAAAAATAGTTGGATTGGCAGCAGATGTTAGCTCAAGGCTAATTGTCCTTACACACACACACACAAATAAATAAAATAAAATAAACACAATATAATTATTGTTTGGCCCTATTTACAAGCTTTGTTAATTAAACCCATTTAAATATTTTAAATTGAGTCTATAAATTTAATATATTCTATTTCCTTTTAAGTACCTCCATTAAGCATTTAAGCGCTTCTTATTAATCCAATAATTTAAATTTATACATATGGTCAATCTTAAGTTATATTTTGTATTCTAATACTGTTTACAATAACTTAGTAAGATCTCAATTTAAAACCATAAGCCTATGAGTATATAAACAAATTTTTAACAGTATTTTCTCCTAGGAATGGAAAAGGGTTGGTGCAGAGACTAAAGAAGAGGATAAGAATTGTGGGAATGTTAACAATGTGTTAACATATTTCTTTTGTATTTTTTAAAGGTATGATTTAACTAGTAAAAAAAAGAATCAAAAATATAAACCAATAATTAAATTTCACATTAAATTTTGATTTAGAATTACAAGCCTAATCTATTACTTTAATAGACCAAATTCTCCTGCTTATTATGAATACTCAAACACCAAATATGCACAAATTTAAAACAAAATATTAGTATTATACCTTGGATTCTCTTAAATAGTTCTATACCTAATTCTGAATCTTTCTGGCATTGACAGATGCTACCAACTAATGAAACAATTATGCTAACCCCAAATATTTAGGGTCACCTTTTCCAGTAATTCTTGAGGTTACATTCTTAGCTGGCTGAGGTTTTCAATGACCTGGGACGTTTCTGTCTGAGATGCTGATGGGATTCTTGCCCACAGCTCACAACTGCCAGGCTGAACTGCTTTATACTTGTTCCTTCTGCCCGCATTTTGGTTCACAGCCGGCAGATCCTGGATTCACTTTCCACATCACCTATTTCTTATGTCTCCACTTGGAAGTTGCCACATCACTTGATTGGATTAATCTATTTATCCCTTCTTCTCCTCTAAATTCTAGTCATATTCTTCCTATGTGTTAGTGCCACAACCTACAGACATTTAAATGAATCTCAGTTCAGTCGTTCATGTGACCTTGGAGTCAGGCAGTATAATGAGGTGGTTATGAGCATGAATTCTGGATCTAGACTACTTAGGGTCCAATCTCAGCTTACCCATTTTTTGCTGTGTGACTTTCACCAAGTTTCTGGACCGCTCTGTGTCTCAATATTCTTATGTATCAAACAGGGATAATAATAGTACCAAACTCACAGGGTTGTTATGAGGATTAAATGAGCTAATAAATACAGAGGACTAGTACAGTGTCTGATAGGTATTAAATGTCTTATATATGAGAGCTATTGTCACTATCATGATTATTGTTATTAACATTATTATTATTTCTATGACTCTGAAGTCACAGGTCTGAGGTCATGCCAGTGACCCCCAGAGGGTAGTGTGCAGAACCCCACCTTTTGGGATCCATCAATGATTACACTCTCATTAAATCTCTCCACTCATTTTTCTCTCCCATTTCTCTCTCTCCTTTTCTTGTTTGGGAATCAGAGGGTAGAAGGGAGAAATTACTGTCCCTTGGGATGTTTTTGTCCCAATCTTTGTGTGGGCCCTGAGTCCTTCTTCCCAAGGATCCCTTTGACAGTTTCTGTGTGTCCTTCACAAGCTCTGGTGCACTTTGCTTCCAGCACCTATGGCTCTCTCTCCGCAGCCTGCTCTTGGGCTACCGGCACTGCTTTGCCTGCACCAGCAGAGAGCTGGAAATGTCCGGGGGTTTATCCCTTAGCCACTGACTGACAGGTGTGGGAATATGAAAGCCCTGCTCCTTTGCCTCAGGTTGGGACACTCTGAAGACTAATTAACACTCCAGAGCTCCCTGCAGGATCAGGCCAAAGGCACCCTTTTCAGGATTATCCCTTTGCTTGTTCTTCAGCTTCCCCCAGCCTTGACAGCCTCTCCTGGGTGCACTTCCTTCATAAATCCCTTGCACAAGAATCTTTGTCTCAGCAGGAGACCCTACTTTGAATGGGGAGAAGGGTCAAGGGAATAGGAAAATTCCAGATTCCAGTGACTATATTTTAAAAAATACTCACCCACCACTCCTATTAAGATGTTAACTTGTATACTAGGGCTTCTTAAACTTTGGGGTACATCAGAACCACCTTCAGGACTTGGAAAAAACACAGATTACTCTGGTCCACCTCTCTCCCAATTCTAAGTTTCTGATTCAGTAGGTCTGGATCAGAATTCTTGGGGCCCACGTCTTTGCATTTCTAGTGAGTCCCAGATTACACTGCTGCCGCTGGTCCAGGGACCAGACTTTGAGAACCACTGCTGTAAATGCTGCCTGAGGTCCCAAGTGTTGCCAATACAGGCAACATTTACACAACAACAGAAAACTGACTCATGTGACCAAATAGTGAAGATCTATGATGTTAGTGGGGAAGTATTTTGGGGAGTAAGGATGGAGGATTTCTGGGCATCCTTCAAATGACTCCAAAAGGAATAAAATTTTCTACTTCTTTCTATACTTTGATTTGGAACCATGTTCATTTACTTTCACCCACTTTTTTTTGTCCTCTTGACAAGAGCTGCTTAGTCATAAAAGAATATTTACAGTGCCTCATACTGTTCCTGCATCATCCTTAATAGGCATCCAATAGATATTATTTCCTCTTCCTTCTCCACCTTACCGCCTCCTCAAGCCAGGGCCATCTGTTTGATTTCTTCGGTACGGTTTATTACTGCAGTTTGGAAGCAAACGTGGTAGGGAGGATGAGGTAATTATGACCTCTTACTTCCCATACAAAGTTTCTCTGTGATATGTTGCTGCTGTCCCAAGTTTCTGGACTGTTATCACACGAGACATATGTGAAAGCACAGCGGAGATGGAAATGCGCCAATAAAATATCCTCATTTTTATTATCTGGAGCATCTGTTCAGGACTGCACTGTCCTTTTGGAACAAACATTTATTTTTAACTCAGGAAGCCACCTGGAAAATGTACTTTTGATCTGGAGAGAGATCTGGGGGAGACCATGGAGGGCTTGCTGCTGATGTATCGCTCACCCCTACTGGAGAGGGAACTCCAAGCACCTGTCGCTTTCGAAATGGGTCCGATATCTCAGTCCTTGAAAGTGACAGACAGTGTAGATTATGTGATTCACTTGAAATTTCACTTTCTTCTTTTTAAGAAAAATAAAACATATGCTTGTTAAATTCAGATCATTTTAGGAGGACTTCGTAAGTGCCTGTTGAAAGAGGAAGTGAATAATTTGAAAGATGTGGCTTATTTCCTCAGGAATAATATTTCACAATTATCACTTAATATTTCACAATTATTGCAAAAAATATAATTTAATGTGTTTTCTGGATATAAAACTTAAAGCATTCTATTTGTAAAAATTAAAACACTTCAAAATATATGATGAATAATATTAAAAATTTCCATAATTTTTGAGAGAACCACTATTAACATTTGGCCAAATATATCCCTTTTCTCTTTTTAATATAAAATATACATATATTGTTTAACAAAATTGGGATATGTATCAATTTTCTATTGCAGATATAACAGATTATCTCATATTTAGTGGCTTAACACAGGTTTACTATGTTACAGTTCTGTGGTTCAGAAGCCTGACATAGGTCTCACCGGGCTAAAATAAATGTTTCAGTGGGGCTGTGTCCCTTCTGGAGGTTCTAGGGGAGAATCCATCTTTCCAGCTTCTAGCTGTTGCCTGCGTTCCGGGACTCCCACTTCCTATCTTCAATCTTCAACGCTAGCAAAGTAGCATCTGTCTGACCCTTCTTTTGTCATCACATCTATTTTCGATAGTAGCCAGGAAAAGTTCTCTGTTTTTAAGGACTCATGATTAGATCTGGCCCACCTGGATAAAGCAGGATACTTTTTCTGCCTCAAAGTTCTTAATTTTAATCACATCTGTAAAGCCCCGATTACTATATAACCTAACATATTCACAGGGTCTAGGGATAACAGTAAGGACATCTTTGGGTGGGGAGGGGCATTATTCTGCCTACCACAGGATAATAGTACACACCACACTTTGTAGGAAGGCATTCAGACCTGAAAGTTTTTGTGTGTGTGTGTGTGTGTGTGTGTGTGTGTGTGTAGTGGGAAGCAGTGGTTTCAATAACAAATTCAATTTCTTTAATGGAATAGAGTCTTCATTTTTTTCTTTCTTCTTGTCAATTGTGGTAAGTTGTAATTTTCAAGAAATGTGCCCATTTCATCAGAGCCATCAAATTTGTTGGTATAAAATTATACACAGTATCCTCTCCTATTCCTTTTTCTTCTCTCTCCTTCTCCTTCTCTCTTCCTCTCCTTCTGTTTCTTCTTTTACTTCTTATTCTGGTCACCTATTTTGTTTTGCCTAGAAAATGCACTAATATTAAGACAGAAAACATCATAAAACTGACAACATCATCACAGAGTCATACCTGGCCTCACACCAGAGTTGAGAAATGACCAAGTTAGACAATTTGAATACTCAAAATTCATTAGTTATAACTCTTCTGTCATAAGCAATACTTAAATTCCAATATTTGTTTCTATGATTTTCTTTTTTCTCTGTTTCTGTGGCTGATGAGCTCCAAATATGTATTCACCCATTCTGACTCATTCACTATTAATTTTAATTTTTTAAATTTAGCTAAAATTTACACACAAAAACATACTTTCATGTAACAGTAGCCACAATCAAGATATTGAACACCCACCTGTCCTCCAAATTCCTTTAGATACCTTTGTAATCAACCTCTGGCCTCAGCCTAGACTTTGTCAACCACTGATCTGTTTTCTATTCCTATAATATTGTCTTTTCCGAATGCTATACAAGTGGAACCATGTAATATATCGCTTTTAAAATATCTGGCTTCTATTAGCTGAAATAATGCATTTGAGATCCATCCATGATGTTACATGCACCAGTAGTTCTTTTCTATTGCTGACTGCTATACTGGCCTATGGATGGACCACAGGTAAGTTTGCTTATCCATTCACAAGTTTGAGGACATTTGAGTTGTTTCCAGTTTTTGGAGATTATTAATGAAGTTGCTATAAACATCTGTTTGCAGGTTTTTATGTGAATATAAATTTTCATATCTTCTGGTGGAAATTGTTGGGTCACATACCAACTAAATGTCTCACATTATAAGAAACTATCAAACTATTTTCCGAGGTAGTAGGACCATTCTGCATTCTGATCAGGATACACACATGTTCTGGTTGGTTTTGTCAGTCATTTATTTTTTGAAAGATTTTCGCTGTTCGAGTTGGTTTTAAAATGTGGAACAAGCCTTGCATTCGTGAGATAAACACCACTTGATCATGGCATATCTTTTTCTGTAGGGTTTTTCCCCTTGTAATTACTTTGCCTAGATTTGGTATCAAGATGATCCTGGAATCATAAAACAAGTTAGGAAACGTTCACTTCTACTTTTTGGAAAAGTTAGTGTTGAATTGGAATCCCCCCCCCCCCCCACCATGTATGGTAGAATTTTCAAAAAGGCTGGAGTTTTCTTTGTAGAATGGTTTTAAGGATGAATTCAATCTCTTTAATATGTTTAGGGCTATTCAGGTTATCCATTTCATCTTAGTTTCAAATTGATGGACACAAAGTCTTTTATAATATTCCATCATTATCCTTTTAATGTCTGCAGAGTGAGTAGTGATGGACCCTCTTACATTCGTTTTCTTTTTTTCTTGTTATATCTGTCCAGAGGGACAGGAAATTTCTTAATCTTTTCAAAAAGAACCAGCTTTTGTTTTCACTAATTTATTCTATTTTTGTTTTCAGTTTCATTGATTTCTACTCTTATCTGTATTATTTCCTTCTTCTGTTTGCTTTGGGTTTAATTTGCTCTACTTCTATTAGTTTGGTAAGGTGAAATTTAAATTATTGATTCAATAATGAATTTGAAATTTGGTAAGTTTCCCTGTATTTTTTTTTTAGCTATATCCCACAAATTTTGTATGTTGTGTTTTCATTTTCTTTCAGTTAAAAATATTTTCTAGTTTTCTTTGTGAATTCCTGTTTAAGCCCTGTGTTATTTAGAATCCTTTAATTTCCAATTATTTGGAGGTTTTTCTGTTATTGGCTTCTACTTTAATTCTGCTATGGTTAGAGGACATATTTTGTCTGATTTTAATTCTTTTAAATTTGTTATGGTTTGTGTTCTGGTCCAGAATATTGTCTAACTTGGTTATTGCTTCATGTGCACTCAAAAAGAATACATTTATCGGGTGGTGTGTAACATAAATATCAATTCGGTTAAGTTGGCTGCTAATGTTGTTCAAGTCGTCTATTATCTTTACTGATTTTCTGTCTACATATTCTATTGATTGCTGAGAGAAGAATGTTGAAATGTCCAACTATAATTGCAGATTGATCTATTTCTCCTTTTAGTTCTGTCAGTTTCCTATTCAATATTATTTAAACTCTGTTGAGGTGCATACACATTCAGACTTTTAATTATTTCTGTTTAACTGTCTTTCTTTATCCCTCATAATATTGCTTCTTTTGAAGTCTACTTTGTTTGGTATTTACAGCCAGCGCAGCTTTCTTTTGATTAATGTTTGCATGCTATATTATTTTCGATCTTTTACTTTTAATTTATGTATATCTTTGAAGTAGATTTCCTATAGACAGCATATAGTTGGGTCTTCATTATTTATTCACTTTGATGATTTGTCTTTTAACTGTCCTGCTTAATTTATATTTCATGAAATTATTGATATAGTTGGATTTAGATCTATCATATTATTATTTCTTTTTTTTCTTACTCCTGATTCTTATTTCTGTTTCCCTTCTTGTCTTTATTTAGAATGTTTGAATAATTTTTAGTATTCCATTTTAATTTATCTTTTGACATTCTGACTCCCTCTACGTGTATTTTTTTAGGGATACAATACACATACCTACATTTCAGAATCTATCTAGAGTTAGTATTTACCAGTTCAAGTGAAATGTACACATATGGCAACCATATAGGTCTACTTAGCACTCCACAGTTGACCTTAGGTTACAGTTGTCAGATGGATTACATCCATATGCATTGAAAACCCCATTAGGCAATGCTATGATATTTACTTTCGACATATATGTTTATATTTTATGTTTACCCAGATATTTACCATTTCATTTCTGTTGCTTTTCCTTCATTCCTAGAGACCCAAGTTTCCCTTTGATATCATTTCCCTTCAACCTGAAGAACTTCTTTAGCATTTAGAGTTCCTCTGCTGGTGGCAAATTCTCTTAGTTTCTTCACCTGAGTCTGTCTTTATTTCATCATCATTCCTGAAAGGTACTTTCACTGGATATAGATTTCCGAGTTGAATGTTCATTTCTTTCAGCACTTTTAAGGCATTATTCCACTGTCTTCTTGCCTCCATATTTTCTGATGAGAAATCCACAGTCACTTAAATCACTGTTTCCCTGTATGTGATACATCATTTTTCTGTAGCTGCCTTCAAGATATTTTTCTTTATCTTTGTTTTACAGCAATTTGATTATGACTTATTTATCTGTCATTTTGCTTGAATTTATCCTATTTTGGATCACATACCTTCTTGAATCTGTAAATTTATATCTTTCACCAAACTTGGGAAGTTTTTGGCCATTGTCTCTTCAAATATTTTCTTTCCACAATCTCTTTCTCCTCTCCTTCTGAGAGTCCAATGGCCTATATGTGATATGTTTTGGTATTGTCTCATTGGTCCCTGAGGATCTGTTTTCTTTTTTTAAAAAATGTTTTGTTTTTCAGATTGAATGATTTTATTTATATACCTTAGTTCACTTACTCCCTTTTTTCATCTTTTTTCTTAAGCCCATCCAGTGATTTTTAAAAATTTTTCACATATTCTATTTTTCAGTTCTAAAATCTCCACTTGTGTCTTTTATAATTTCTATTTCTCTGCTAAGAATTTACATCTTTCTGTTCACTTCAGGTATGTTTTCCTTTATCTCATAGAGTATACTTGTAATAGTTGCTTTAATAATAATTCCAACATCTGGGTCTTCTTGGGGCTGGCTTCTATTTATTGCTTTGCATGTGTGCTTCATTGCACATTGAGTAACTTTGGACTGCATCTTGAACATTTTGATAGTTTGATGTTTAGACTCTGGGTCTTGTTATAATTTTCTGGGGAGTGTTGCTGCTTTTGTTTTAGCAGACAATCAACCTGGTTAGACTCAAACTGAAAGTTCTGTCTTGCCTTCTGTGGGAGGCAGTTCAAATTCCAGTTCAGATCTCTAAGTTTTGCTATACTGGTTTGTGTCTGCGCTGTGCCTGTGTAGCTCCAAGTGAGCCTGAGGACCTGAGCAGGTTCGCACACAGAATTAGGAGATGTCCCCTCTGGCTTTCTTCACTCTGGGATCCTCCACTTATTCTGTAGCTACTAAGGTCTCCTTTCCCTGGTTTATCTGTCCTGAAATACAGAGTTTTTATTCAAGTCACTACTTGTGCTGCTGCCACCATCTCACAGCTCTGTGCTGAGAACTCACAGGGTGAAGCTGTTAAAAGAAAAGAAAATAGGAAAACTCACCCTGTGCAATCACTTCTTTAGAGTTTTGACATCCATCCTCATTCCATCTGCTTTTTTTTTTCATTTTTCAGCATCCTTGTGTAGTTTTTTGTGTTTTGTCCAGAACTTTTAGTTGTAATGAGCAGAAGAGATGGGCTGTAATGGGCTCATGCCTCCATGTTGGAACCGAAACTTCTCAAGGATTCAATTTTTATATCTGCTAAACAAGTGAAGCTGCAAGTAAAAAAAAATTAACATCTTTTTACAGCTTTAGAAACTGAATTTCAGAGAACTGAAATAGATTGGAGAAGTTGGCCTAGCTAGTGAGTGAAGACATATAATGTAATGGAAAAATCATACACTTTATAATTAGACATACCTGTGAAAGCACTGTGACCCCACCATTTATTAGAGTATGATTAATGACCTTCTTTGAGTGTCAGTTTCCTCCCAAAAGTGAATGAAATCAATAATAAAGTATTCCATGTCCCCTACTCCCCTACTTGGATATGCTATTGGTAGCTGAGAGCAGATATGGAGTGGACTTCGCACGTGCTGAAGAAGTAATTTACAAGTCACCCCAGGGACACAGGAATGCTTGCTTCCAGGCCAGCGAGACTTGTATCTCATTACTAAGCCTCCTTGTTCTGATCTCACACTCAGGAAGAAAACTTCAGCTTGTTAGTTGGCTCCAGGGGTAGCTTGTCTATAGAGAGAGAGTGTTCTGGTCATACTGATGTGAGCTGCCAGGCAGGCTGGCAGTTGTAGTTTTCATTGCATTTTTTTCCAGTTGACATTTGCTTTCTATAGTTGTCTTGTAAGATTTGTCAGTTTGATTAAGCTTCCTAGCATTTGAGCAACTGGAGGATACTGACAAGATCTAAATTTGTGAGTTTCTGAGCCAGGCAAAAGATCAGCCTTGCAATATAATGAATTGTTTAGAAAATGCACCTTTTGGAGAAATTCTTTTGCAACTGAGCCTCTTGGCCAGTTGGTACAAAGTGTGGTATGAGGTTATTTTAAATATTTAATGTACAAATATTTTTAAATTTAGTAGTTTGTGTTTATTTTACATGTATCAGAAAAATCTAACCAGCACAGGAAAGCTCACTGTTTCATAGATTTCAGAGTTTAGAGTGAGGTTATATTAAAAAACTGAATCTTTTTTTTTTTTTTGTGAGGAAGATCAGCCCTGTGCTAACATCTGTGCCCATCTTCCTCTATTTTGTATATGGGACACTGCAACAGCATGGCTTGATGATTGGCATGTAGGTCTGCACCCGGGATCCAAACCTACGAACCCTGGGTCACCAAAGCAGAGTGCAGGAACTTAACCACTACACGACCAGGCCAGCCTCCCCCAGAACTGAATCATTTGAAAGAAAAAATACTAAACAAATAATAAAACCATTAGTATGTGGATGTGACAAAAATCATGAAAAATAGATATATGATTGAAGCTTTGGGCACACTGAATTAGGTCACAGCTGACAATGAACTACAAACGAGATTGATAGGCTCACAAACAAAATATTTTTTGGGGGGGGAAAGAGGGAAAGAGGCCAGATACAAAAAAAGTACATACTCAGTGATTCTCTTCATATAAAGTCATAAACAGTCAAAACTAATCTATTGTGTTAGGAATCAGGATTGTGGTTATTTTTGGGGGGGAATGACTAAAAGTGGGCACATGTGGTCTTCTGGTAATGAAGAAATGTTCTGTTTTTGATCTGAGTGCTGGCTACACAGACGTATGTGTTTACCTTATTAAAATTCGTTGATCTTTATACTTCTTATGATTTGTTCATTTATCTGTGTGTAATGTTATATTTCAATAAAATTTACCTTGAAAATAAAATAAAATCAAGAAAAGCTAGAAACAAAATTATCCCTATCCCATCAGCAATTTTAAAGAATTGGGGCATGTTCTATGTCAGGGATTTTTAAGGAGTCCCATTTACTTTGGTAGTGTGAATAAAAAAATTAAACCAATTATCTGTACCTCATTTCTCATGCATACTTTTGGTATGTGGGTTGGATAAATTTACAGATCAATATTTTTTTTCCTCGAGACAGTTGGAAATTATAGTGAATGTGTTGTCAATATGTCTTTTGAACCATGGTCCAACCTGCTGTACCAAGGAGAACGAAGAATAGGATAGAATCTCAGGGTATCATCCAAAGAGGATGAATGCAATGTCAGTTGCAGCATGCCCTCAATTGTGCTTGAAATATAAAGGTATCCTAGGAAGAGTTGAAATACATTATTATTATTATTATCAGTTATACATTATTTGAGTTAATCTAGAAATCTAGACTGCAATAGTAATATATGACAGTGTTCATAGTTTTAATTATAAAGAATTCTTGTAAATCAATAACAAAAAGATGTACATCTCGATAGTAACATGGAAAATGGCATGAGTAGTTAAAAGGATTCAATAAATATTTGAAAAGATGTAAGGTCACATTAGTAATCAAAAAGTGGTATATTAAAATAATGAGATATTATTGCTAACCTATAAAACTAGCAAGAATTAAAAACTTTAGTGATAATCTGGTTTGGTATGGATGTGGGAAATTGGACTTTCTAATGATGGGGTTTTTAAGGAGGTCCAATAAATAGCACATACCTTCCCCATCCAAGTTCTGAACAAATTGAAAAATAAAAGTAAGAGGTGTGAAGACTAAAATGTTACCTTTGTTTCTGACAAAGTTTAAGTTGGAGGACATAGCTTAGTACATGCAGCAAATGATCTTCCTAATGCTAAATCCCAGAACTAAACTGACTTACTCACCTAGACTCATGTACCACTTGTCCAGGGCTTGCCTCTATGTCAATTACAGCTTTAGGAGCAAGGGAAATGTGTGCTTTCTGTGAACAGATTGACTTCCAAGATGAAAAAGGGTAAAGCAAATCTGAGCATGTCCAGTTGATTCTTCTCAAATTTATCAGTCATATAAATTATTCAATCTCCCCCAGGATAGAATAAAACAGAGAGGTCCTTCTCTACAGAGAAGACAGCGGCCAACAGTGTTATACTAATTGAGCTCCCTCAGCTGGAATGAAATATCAGGGGAGGTGAAGAACCATTCCCTTATGGCTCAAACAGTATTCTCCAAAATAGCATAAATAAGACTCACTTCTGATTTCTGAGGACTTCTCTACAGAAATAAAGACAAGGCAGTGAAATGGTGTCTTCAAAATAATAAAAGAACATAGCTGCTGACCTTAAATTGTACATCAAGTGAAAATTTCCTTCAAATTAAGGCAAAAATAAAGTATTTTTCAAAAACAAAACAGAGCATATGTCCAGCAGACTGACAGCAAGGAAAACACTAAAGGGTGTTTCAAGTAGAAGAAAAATTATCCCAGATGGAATCTCAAAATTGTAGGAAAGAAAAATTACTGATAAGGTTAAATATGCAAGTGAATAAAAAGTAACATTGGCTATCAATGATAATAACATTATATCTTACGTAGTTTAACCTGTTTATAGAATTAAAATTCATGACAGTAATAGTGCATAAAGCAGGAGGAAGTAAGTGGAGTTTTTGTGTTTTTGCTGGGAAAGACTTTATATAAATAAAAAATGCATGGTCTCATTATCTACAATTACCATTAAAATTATAAAAAAATGTATAACTAAAATCTATTGAAGGGATGGAATAATAATTTTCTACTTTTTAATCACTGATACATTTGGAATCAATTTTAAATAAGGAATGAGGTAGGGATGTAACTTTCTATGCTACATTTTCAAATGACTAGTGACCTATCTGGTGGGTCAAAAGTTGTTAGAGCCGGACAGACTTAGATTGACATTTGGATCTGCCACTTCCCATTTGTGTAGTGGGGAGGTTTACCAACCTCTCTGAGTCTGAATTTCCCCTTTATACATTAGAAACAACATCATTACCTTGTGGGCTATAGTAAAGATTAGAAATAATGTATATAAAACACGGCACATGGTACCTAGTACATCGTAGTCTCCCAATCAGCCAGGTTGTAGCTACTGTTGACTACTGACCACCATAGAAACCTACTGATCAGCAAAGCTAAATTGATCAGATTTACTACATCAAGGGAGAACATCATCTTGAGAGAGTCATGAGAAGTTAGGACAGGGTATTTATAGGGCTTTAGGGTCTGAGGGTGGTGACTTTTAGGTAAGTCTTGCAGGCAGGAACTGTTTAGGGCTGAGCATTTATGACACAGCTTTAGATTGGTGGTAACTGAGATGAAGGTCTTGAAGTAAGTCTTGATGAGCAAGCTGTTTGTTTGAAGAGTTAGCTGTTTGGTTGGCTAACAGCCTTAACTTCCAGGCACAGGTATTTCCTGGAAGAAGCAGCTAAGTCATTTTTGTTCAGTCCCAGTATTGTTTACTAGAGGGTTAGGGAAGTATGCCCACTCCATCTGAGTATTGCATGTATAATGGTTTCTGTTATCACTTCTCTTATTATTAGCTAGGCCTTACTTTTACTATATGAAGAGCACACAGCTGTAGAAAAAGTCCCTGCAGAAAGTGGCAGCGTGCTTAATGAGAAGAGTGTTCTGTGGTTATATGGCCTGTTCTATTACAGTTTGCCTCTGATGAATTTTCCACTCAGTAAACTTACTAACATTCCTTATATTTATTCTTGGAACCTTCTTATGAAAGAAAATGACAACAGGATGCTCTGGAAACCCCAAAACATCTCTTAGTTTAGTGACTGCTGTGTTCTGCTACTGAAGTGTGGGGCCCACACGGATCTCTGAACTCCCTGGATACAGAAGGTAGTAATCTCTCAATTAGATCAAGTTGCACTTTGCACGTCAACAGATTTTAGTCACTTTTTGCCCTTCTCCTGATGCCATCACTGAAATTTGCTGAGGGATATCATTTTATCACTTTGATGTCATTCCCTGAAACAAGTGTTCTAGCCTACTAAAACCCAGGAGCTATTATTTTATTTTAGGAGTTTCTTATCTTCCTCTAGGATTTAAAGACCACTTAGAGACCTGATCCTGCAGGATGCATATTAATCACGAAGAATGTAAGGAGGGTTAGATCCTCATGGGCTTGTGAAAAGAGTTATTGATGCATTCTGAAATATTTTAAGTCCAAAGTCTGGAAAAGATGCAAAAGTTTTTGTTTGTTCATTTTTTGCACTGAATTTATTTGGAAGCAAGGTGCAGATGAGAGGATGTGGGTAATCATCTACCCAGGTAACTCTTGGAGGAAAATATTTCATCAGAGACGTGCCCAAACTAAGACTATGTTAGAAACCATCTCTTATCATCTACCCATGGAGATCTTTCCAAGGTCGATGAGAGATTAATGGGAGTGGCTGATGATTGATGTATGTGGCAGAGAGAGCAGTATGGTGGGGGTAGATAAATTGTGTTTGCTAATAGGAAAATGGTGCAGAAAGTAAACAGAAAATCTTACTACTATCCCCATTGTCAGTCCCCTGGAAGATAGATGACAGTGGTTGGATTTGTTTCTGTTTTTGCTAATAGACTATAGATAACTGCCAAGAACAGTACCCTCATGACAAGTATGAATCGTTAAACTGCTTAGATTTCAATAATTGTGGTTGGGCATTATTCTGTCAATTATAAAATTTGAAGTAAACAAATTTAATGAACTGGTCTGATTTGTTGCTGTGTCTGGGCTTAATGAGATCCCTCAAACACTGAGAGAATTTTCAACCTCTTAAATTAGTGTCTACTGATTGTTAATAAGCAGCATCAGTATGGGATTAGAAAGATTAGAATTTAAATTCTAGCTGTAATATTCACTACTTGTTTTACTCTAGGCAAGTTACTTAATCTTTCAGAATTTGAAATTTTGTCACATAAAATGAGTAATTCATAAGATTTTTTAGAGAATTAAACGAAAGCTTATGTGTAAATGCATAGCATGTAATCTAGGATGAGGATTCTTCCTGTTTTCCTTTTAAAATAAATTGGGATCATGGAGATGTACAATTCTTTGGTCAGAGAGACAGTTTCTCCTCTACCGGAATTTCAGCTCACACAGCTGCTACTGTCAAAGTGCAGTTTCTTATTTGAGAGAGGCTGATGGTATGGTGTCATACAGGATAAAGAGAAAAGGATAAAAGTCCTATTTTGAGCCAGACACTTACTGAGTTTCAGTTTGCTCATATTAGAAATAAATGAAGATAGTGATGTAGGATTAAATGACATCACATATTGGAAAAGGGCCAACGCGACTGTAAGTAGTCAATAAGTGTTTGTTGATTCTGCACTGCAATTACTTTCTTTCCCAGAAGAATTGGGATATTTTCAAATTTAGATCTTTTTCCCTGATAAGAGTTTCTTGCATACTAGTTAAGAATTTTTTTTTTTCTCAGTAAGAACACAGCTTTCCAAAACAATATCAAGGGACTATTGGCTCAAGATGGAATACTGAACACATGTATCTATCGCCCCTTGCTCCTAAGAATATATTCAAATAACAAAAAGGAATTGTTTTAAAGGGAGCAATCACATGGTGTGGTTGTTGGTGACCTTCCAAGATCACCTTAAGGGAAATGCGCTCTTCCCCCAGCTGCTGTGAGTGTGTTAAAGGCCCACAACGTCTCTAGGCAATTCCTCCTCCAGAGCTTCCCAGGGGATCAAGCTGAAGCTAGGCTCCAGCTGAGACCACATCCAGCTTCGTTCCTGGTCCTGCCCTAATGATGTTCCCCTCGCTCGCCTCTTCAGAGACCACTCTCCCAACAAGTCACTTGCATAAGAATTCCCCTCTCAGACCTTCCTTCCAGGGACCCCAAACCAAGACAATAGTGAACAAACAGTATGTGGGGGCATGGTTGTCTAGGGCTTCAGTGGATGAGACTTTCTAATAGACTTCTCAGAGACAGAAAGCTTATTGATAAATAAAACAAGACAGAATCCATTCATTTAGAAGGAGAGTCTGGGGCTCAAGGTTGGCAGGAGAGGAGCAAGAGTGTGTGTGTAGGAGGGCTAATAGAAAGTCTGAATTTGGAAAAGCTGTGAGGTAGTACTGCCCCTACCCCAACACATATCCTCCCCCGTAGAGTTAGGTAGTGTAGCATTTTGTCCCAGCCAAAAACCACAGGACCCATCCCTAAACAAATGACATGGCCATGGTAGAGCCCCCCAAGAGTTCCCCTTGCTCCTCAGCCTAATAGCCAGCTCCCTGCCCACTTGTAGACACCAAATAGAAGACATCCATATCCCCTGCCTAGATTAATCAAAAATGTCCTTTACTTTTTTTTTTTTTTTGGTGAGGAAGATTGGCCCTGAGCTCACTTCTGTTGCCAGTCTTCCTCTTTTTGCTTGAGGAAGATTGTCTCTGAGCTAACATCTGTGCCCATCTTCCTCTATTTTGTATGTGGGATGCCACCACAGCATGGCTTGATGAGCAGTGCATAGGTCTGCCCCAGGGATCCGAACCTGCGAACTCCAGGCCGCTAAGAGGAGCATGAGAACTTAACCACTATGCCACCGGGCCGCCCTGCAGTCTTTTACTTTTAAATGTGAATGTACAGTGATCACCAGGCATATGAAAGCCAAAGTAGACAAACACAAAAACCGACTTCAGTGGAAAGAGAACTGGAACAGAAGAGACCCAAAGCAAAACAGAACAACAAAATCTTTCATGAATGTGCACAGATGTGAGAAGATATTAGATTTATTAAACTAGATGTCCTCCATCATTTTTTTCACTTAAAAATAATAAAAGAAAAAAAAGTTCTGGGAAATTCTAAGTGATTGCAGGAATACAACATCCAGTAGGGGGGTTGGAAGATAAAATTGAGGTGCTCTGCCTTAAGTAGAGAAAATAGTCAAAGAGAAAATATGAAAGAAAAGATACATGCTCTAGATCTGTTCCGTCAAATGGCAGGCATTAGCTATAGGTGGCCATTAAGCGCTTGAAATACGGCTAGTCCAAAGTGCTGTAATTATTAAATGCACATCGGATTTCGAAGACTCAATACAAAACAACATAGATTGTTTCTGTTGTCATACTTGACAATGTAAAAACTGATATACAAGATGATAAAAGTTGAGAGGAAAAAGTTGGGAAGTGAAGGGGAAGATAAGGTACCAATCACAACAGCTTACATGGGAGGAAATCAAGAAACAGTGTCTAGAGCTGATGGAAGAGGGTGTAGATTAAGATATCTCACTTAACATCAGAAAGAGAGAAAAACAAACTTACCAGAAAGAAACCATGCAATAGTTATAATAAAACTATAGAAAAACTGAAAGAGGGGAGTTGGAGGGATAGTGTAAATACACCAAAATCTTATCTTTTGAAACAGGGAGTCAGCAATGTCTACAGCAGATGGATCAAGAAATAGCGGTATAAAATGTATTATCTAGCAATATGGTGGCAATCACCAGAAAAAACTGGAAAAGAGGTGAAAGTAAAGGAAGGTCTGGGAATGAGATTGTTGCTTTTTATTGTAAGCCATTCTGCACGATGTCATATTTCAACTTTGTGTATCGTACCATGTGTTGCTTCTGAAATTCATTCTTGAACTTTTGTGCGGGAGGCAGGGAGGGTGGATCGCGCTGCAGGACCAGAGGGGGGATCTCTGCGGAGGGCCTCCTCTCGCCTTCATTTCCACAGCAGCGACCCTAGGTATGCTGCTCCCGGGGCTTCCCTCCGCCGGCAAGCGGATCTCCACCCGAAGAACATTGCCTTTCGGATAATTGTGTCGACCTGCACTTCTGTGTTCACCGTAAAAAAATTGATTTCGGAGCTAAAACGTCATAACCTCTAAACACCAGAAAAGTATGGAACTTCTGCTCAGCCAACCAGACACCCTGTGTGACCTCCTGGAGAGAGACCTCCCCGCGCACCTTTCAGCTTCTCCCAACTGTCCTTCTTACAGTTGAGGAAACAACCCCTAGAAAACAGCAGTCTCTTGAGAAATAGTACATAGGCTTTCATGGCAAAAAAAAAAAAAAAAAAAAAAGTGAGTCAGGGGGACTAGAGCCAGGTCACCGGCTTCCAGATGGATTTATATTCAAAGAGCTTGCATTTGTTCCCAAACTTTTTTATTTTTGTGTTTTTAGAATGAACAGCTTATTTTTTTTGGGGGGGGGGGGAGTCTTTTGTGGCACTCGATATTGGAAGCATGACAGGATATCCGCAGCCATTTATTTTGGCCACTTCTGGCCTTTGTACCCGGTCTGGGTGTCTTGAGAAGCCAGCCTGAAACCCATGAGTTTGGATCTAATCCAAATTATTCTCTCCGGTACAACAGTGAGTTCCTATTTCTGATTTAATTGCTCAGATGGGCCCCTTTTCCTGTTCTTCAGCACAGATTTGAGACTCCCCATTCAGTCTCACATCCCTTTAAGACAACAATATTTTCCCTGCTGTGTCCACTCCCTGCTGTTTGTTTTTCCTATTACTGACTCCAGCCATCATTTACCAGAAATCATTCTTAGGCTCCCAGTTCATTTGTGTGACTGCAGTTTACTGCTTTGCTTGTTAAATAGAAAGCTGAGTTGTGTTTCAAAGTGTTGTTTCCCTCGTTAGACATTGTTGGTAAATCTGCTTTTTTTTTGCATTTGTTTGCTCCTACATCCTTTTCTCCAGCCGTCATACATTTTTCAGTGGCTGGACACCTAATGAGACAGAGTCGGGAGATGTCTCCAAGTGATCCGACTTCCCAGGCTGTGACAAGCCTGGCTTGGATTTTCAATTAAAAGAAAGCTGAAAAGAGGAAGAAGAAAGCAAGCGAGTAATTAAGCAGCAACAGGGGCTTGGCAGAAGTTGTTAAATGAATTATTTAATGAAACAGTTTGGAGCAAGGAGACCTGGCTCCCTCTGGCTCCTGCTTCCTCTGAAAGCCTGGGTGGCTGCCTCCTACCCTCTTTGTCATGCTCTGACAAAAGGGCCAGGTGGATCTATGGGACTTGGGGAAAGTGGGGAATTGTGTGTGATAAATGTTTTGCAGTGAGTTGTCAGCCAGAGGAAGTCTCTCCATTAAGCAGGTTCCTGGGAAAGTGTTTTGTTTGGGGATTCCCAGTACCCCCAGCGAGGGCACATAAAAAGAGTAGCTCTCTTTAGGAAGCAGCCTGGTGTGACATTGGGGTTGCAAGGTCCACTGCATCCTGGAGCTAGGCAGGTTGAAATGACTGAGGAGGGAATCTGGAATTTCAGACTTTCATGTTTAATCTTCCTCTTTTTAGCAACTAATCCAAAACGCATTATTACATCCTTCTGGCCATCTGCTGGCTAGATTTCACATCTGAGCCACCAGCTTGATTTGCAACCTCTGGGTTGGATAATGTGAATGGGGGAGAATTATAAAGAGACAGAGGCTGGGAGTCAGAGAGGGCACAAGTCGCTGAGCCTGAGCCCCCACGCCATTGGGCACCCATGATTTAGTGTCTCAACCTCCCCATCAGGAGCACCTTGTGGGTGGCTGTTCTTGCTTTATGTCAAGTACTGATGTTGGAGAAAGGGTTCCTTCTGTTCTGTACATCTGGGCTTACCCTTCCTGAATGTGCCCATGGGATGGAAGTGAGTAGGGTGTTGATGTGTGTCTCCACTTGCAGGATTTCTCACTGATGATACCTGTTTGTGTATACTGCTTTGTGGTGTGTGTGTCTGTGTGTGTGCACCTGTACAGCAGGATCCCCCTGAGCAAACAAAAACATGTTTGAATAATGCAGAGGAGTAATGGAAGGGACTGGAGGATGTGGTATGAGTGGCTAAGAGGGACCTCAACTTTCCGAAAGGAAGCCTTGATGTAGTAATATGGAGGATGTCCTGAGCAGACAGTAGGTGCCCAATAAATGTTTGTTGTTCTCGAGGGGCTGTTGCTAAGTTCAGCACCAGCAATGTGGGTGATGTTAAAGTCTTCCATGTGGATCTGGAAGCAGGGGAATATTCTAGAAAAAGGGAGAAAAAAAGGGAGAGTGTTTGGAGGAGAAAGACCAGTGGCTGCATTGGGAAGGGGCGGAAAAATCAGGCAGCCATGGCCTCGGGGAAAAAGGGATGTTTTTCATTCACCACATGTCTGTGAATGGTGAGATGCTCTTATGTCTGTTCACCTCCTAGTGGTGGGACACTGTGAGGACAGTGATCAACTCTTTCCAGATTCTATCTGCTAGTGAAGAGGAGGCTACTGGGTCTTTTAGGGTTGTTTCTAGTTAGTTCCAAGACTGGACAGAACTATGCCTGCACACGTCCAATGAATTTATAGCTAACTGTGGCAGGGCTGCAGCAGGCAGATACTGACTCGTGTAAAATGAACCATATGTCCACAGGAATAATGAAGGCTATCATTTCTCTAGTGTTCTCTATAATGTAACAAGGAATTTACCACTATTACTTCATTTAATTTAATCTTTGTGGTACATTTAAGGAAGGAATTATTTTCCTCACTTGGAAGATGAAAAAGCTGAATCTCAGAGAAGTTAACGTACTAGTTAGTCCAAAGTTACACAACCTGTAACTGTTCCATTTTGTTTGACTCCAGAATCAATGAATAATGAATGTGGTTTTTTATGATGCTATCCTTGCTAAAGGGCTGTCAGGATGTGGCTAAACTAGAAAAGGATGGAGATTTTCTGTCATTGAAAAGGGAGAGCAGAGAGAGAAAAAGATCAACTGGGCTTTGCAAGTCCAGGAGAGCCCACCAGAGGTTGTGCCCTGCCTAGCCAGGAGGGAGAGGTGACCAGGGATAGGTGAGGAGAGAGGTTGTTCAAGGAAAGGATGACTTCAGCTTATTTATGTTGGTCTTTAAGGATAAAGTCAGTAGCCGAGAGGACAAGAAAGAAGTCAAGAAGTAAAGATGCAGAAGGACTGCAACAAACATGATAGAGGGGGCCCTGGTTCTCCCTTGTTTTCTAACTTTTGTAGGGGAGGAAAAATAATTTTCCCGTTACCCTTCTAGGTTCTTGTCTGAGACCCCCCTGTAATAAAAGACAGATTAACAGGAGGAAAACAAACAGAAGTTTAGTAACATGTATACCTCCTGTATACGTGGGAGAGACCCAGGAAAGCTGAGTAACTCCCCCAAATGGCCCATGCCACCTCCTTAAAGACCATCTTTAGCCAAAGACAAAAGAAGTTGTCGGGGGGGGGGGGAGGTTACCAGGAAAAACACAGTAAAAAAGGGTAAGGTTGTTGTGCAGATTTAAATCCTTGCCTTCTCCATTGATAAGAATTTCTAGAGATCTAGAGACATCCTTCTCTTCCTGGTACAGAGAGGGAGACACCCTTACAAATGGAGATGTCCCTTATAAAAGTAAAGGTCTCTTACAAGAGGGTCACTATTACTCAGTTCTCAGAACTTCTCCTGTGTCTGCTGTTTCTTAAAAATAACCAGCTTGAAATAATCAATATGGCAAAGAGGCATATTTTGGGGTGGCATATTCTGCTCTCCTTTGCTTTACGTTCTTTTTCGCTATCTGGTTCCTCTGCTCCGTGGACCTTGACTAGCTGATAAGCCACAGGGCTTGCAAAAACAGTTCTTGGAAAAGACTATTCTCATGTTTTGTGGGAGCTTGAGCAAGGGGCACAAAAAGAGGAATGACTCCCCAACCCCAGGTTGTGCTGAAAGTAAATAAACTGCCACCTATGCCCCCACCACAAGGACAGCTACTCAACTGTCCCTTCCTATCCTGTAAAACCTGGAATGGGCTCCAGTTGGGGAGAGGCCTGGTCAGCAGGTGCAGCCTAATGTGTATCAGCTGAATCAAGCTTTTAACCTCAGTTGTCACTTAAATAATTTTCTCTTAAAGATTATCAATACCTCCTTTTCCCTCTGTATTTTCTAGCTTATAGAAGGTCACCTGTATAGAGGGCTCTTCTGCCCTCTTCCTTCCTCAGAAGACACCTTCCTAATCCTAACTTCCCAGGCTCTACTTGTTATCTCTCGTCTTCCCCTTCTTCCTTCTAAACACTTGTTCCCTCAGTTAGCTTCCCTTTCCAAATAGCTCCCCCTCCTTACCTGCTTCCTTACCTCCATCCCCCAGCAACCTTAACTCAGTCCTGCCACCTTCTCCACCCCAGGTATATTTCTACCATACTTCTAACAACTTAAAAAATTGACCTATAATCTCTGCTTACCCTTTGTTACTATTTAGTCTTGCCATTAACTGCTCCAACTCAGTTTAACTTGCCACACTGAGAAAACCTCTCCGTCAAAATGCACCAGTGATCTTCTAGTCACCCCAGCCAGAGGCCTCATGATCCCCACAAAGTGTGGTTGACGCTGGCTCCTGAAATGTTTCCTTGCTGATTCCCGCAGCTCTGCCTTATCACCACTGTACATTTCAGACTCCCCACTGATGAGTCCTTGCCGTCCTCTAACCTCTCCAGTTGGCGTTCTGTCCTTCTCAGCATTGTTCTTTCTCCTACATTCTTTTCCTGGGACATGTTATGTCTTCAACACTGAAGCCTCAACAGTTGACTCTTGATATTTCCATCCCTCTGTCTTCTCTTAATGCCATAGTTCAAATAGGTGTGACTTTGACTGTGTCTAAAATGGAGCCCATCTTGTCCTCATTTCAGACTAGAAATTTTCTGATAGTCGTTTGGGTATTTTTTGTTTTTCTCATGCTCTGATCTTTATTAAAATTCTAATTCTTCTCTCTAGCTGAACAAAGTGACAGTAGTGGGTGTCTCCTCTGGCTCAAGTACTGTGCATGGTGTTGTCAGTTTAGGTCTTCTGGAAAGCTTTGTATTCATCAACTGTTGCCATATTCTCTCTGCCAGCCCCCAAATCAAGCCCCATTTACCAAATTCCATGCTATTACTATAGTTCTCTAACTGGTCTTCTGGTTTCTGGGAGTGACATTTCCAATCCATTTTGCATGCCACTGAAAGATATACCTCTAATAATACTATACTACCTAGATATCTCACTTCTTAAAAAGCTAAAGACTACGTCTGCATTCCTTTTTATTTATTCTAGCCTCAAACACTCACCTACCATCCCAGTTATCTTTGTGGTTGTTCCATTGCTGCTAATGTCATTTACTTGCTGCTTTTCAAGCACATTTTAAATTCAAGCTGTTTTTCTTTCCTAAAATATATCTTAACTTATCTCCACCTCTTAAAGCCCTTGCTATCCTCCAAGACCCCTTCAAAATATCAGCTCCTTCATTAAGCCTTTATTTTTACCTTGGAGTGGAGCTGCTCTCAGTAACTGCTCAACTTTTATTTTTTCACAGTATTTTTAAAACTATTAATGAAGGGCCAGTGTTTTTCCCTTCCCAATCCACAGCAGACTGACACATTTGTAAATTATAATAAAAATGAAGTACTAGAAAAATAAATCCATATAAAGCATTAGCCCCCAATTTTTACTATTAAATTCAACATTCAAGACCACTGATCGCATTGGAATATTGCAGCAATGTCAAATGCTATCAAAGTTTTCTACACAGTTGCTCTCAAATTCTGTACTTTGCTCATCATGGACAGGTAACAAACACTTTCCAGACCAATCTAGGTCTGTAGACCACACTGTGAGTGGCAATGCTTTAGACTGGAGTACTTGACCATTCATATATCATTGACCAACTTATACTGAATTATATGTGTACATGTCTTATGTTGCCTACTGGATAAAGCATCGCAGATGGCTCAATCTGGGTCTCAAACATATTTTTATATCCCATCCAACCCAGTACAGTGTCTTCCAACAAATATTTGTGGAGCGACTGTTAACTGAATGAATGACACATACATATACATAATAGTTCCCATTATTTGACATACAGTCATGCACCTCATGATGACGTTTCAGTCAATGATGCACCACATATACGACAGTGGTTATAAGATTAGTACCGTATAGCCTAGGTGTGGAGTAGGCTATACCATCTAGATTTGTGTAAGTACACTCTAGGATGTTCTCACAATGACAAAATTGCCTAATGATGCATTTCTTGGAATGTATCCCTATTGTTAAGCGACTGTTATGACTGTAGATGAATGAAGGACCTTACGTTCAGTCTCCAGGAGACATTTTTGTTCTAGAAACTAACTGTGAACTACATTATAAATTTATCTTTTCTTCTGGATTCTGTTTTTCTTTTCTTCTCTGTTGTCTAAATTAGATTCTTGGCCTTGCTTTATTTCCACCACTCCCAGCCACTGCTGATAATCATGTTTTTATTGAAAAAGCAAATTCTAGTAAATGAAGTCTGATTTCTATTAAGACTAACATGATGGTAGATATTGATATTGAATAAGAAATGGCCTTTGCTTGGCCTTGTACCTCCTATATTCAACTTTTATTACATCTGCCTTGTAATTCTTAACACAGTTCTACTGTAAATTTATCGACTAATGTTCTCATGTGTTCTAAGCAAACACTGATTTTTTTTGATAACACACATCTTGTAGTGCAAAGAAAGTGATTGAAAATTGGGTGAACTGCTTACATCCCTTCTTTCAATTTTGCTGCTGTTAAATTAGAGGGGAATTCAATTAAGCAACTCTTAGCAAGAAAAATTAAATCTAATTTTAAAATATAAAGGAGGTCAAGAAAAATTGTTGATCCTCAATTCCCATCACAAGAGGTCCTCAGAATGAAAGGAATTTAACCCACACTAATACCCTTCCCCAAGTATCCAAAGATCAGACATTCAAGGCTAGTAGAGCTTTTGGTACTTTAGTTTGCACCTGGAGTAGAGAAGAAAAGAAACAAAATGTCCTAAAAAGCAAAATGGTGGAGACCTTTTGACTCCAAGGGCAGGTAAGTACTTGCTAATGGAGAAAATAATCTTCCCTCTATGTGGGCTTGTATTGGAGTGTGTCTGAAAAACAACAAAAAACAAACACATTTGCCTTTGAATGATATTCCTACCTTAGAGATTTCCTGCTAAAGAAACTCCCAGCAAGTTGTCACTGGTAGGAACTGAAAGAAAATAGTCCCAAGAGTAAAAGCTGGGGCTTTTCTAATATTTTTCCTTTTAAATAGACTTTATTATTTTTTTAGAGAAATTTAGGGTCATAGCAAAATTGAGCAGAAAGTACAGAAGTGCCCATATGCCTCCTGCCCCTTCACATGCACGGCCTCCCCAACTATCAACATCCTGTAACAGAGTGGTACGTGTGTTACAACTAATGAACCTACATTGACACATCATTATCACCCAAAGTTCATAGTTTCCATTAGGGTTCACTCTTGGTGTTGTACATTCTGTAGATTTGGCCAGATGCATAATGACATGTATCCACCAGTATAGTATCATATGGAATATTTTCATTGCCCTAAAAATCCTCTATGCTCTGCCTGTTTATCCCTCCTTCCTCTCTAACCTCTGGCAGTCATTAAATATTTTACTGTCTCTGTAGTTTTGCCTTTTCCAGAATGTCACATAGTTGGAGTCATACAGTATGTAGCCTTTTCAGATTGGCTTCTTCCACTTACTAATATGCATTTAAAGTTTATTCATTTCTTTTCATGGCTTGATAGTTCATTCCTTTCAGCACTGGATAATATTCCATTGTCTGGATGTGCCATAGTTATTTATCCACTCATCTAGTAAAGGATATCTTAGTTGCTTCCAAATTTTGGCAATTATGAATAAAGCTGCTATAAACATCCATGTGCAGACTTTTGTGTAGAACATAAGTTTTCAGCTCCTTTGGGTAAGTACCAAGAATTGAATTGCTAGATCATATGGTAAGAGTGTGGTTAGTTTTGGAAGAAACTGTCAAATGTCTTCCAAAGTGGCTGTACCATTTTGCATTCCCACCAACAATGAATGAGAGTTCCTGTTGCTCCGCATTCTTGCCAGGACTTGGTGTTTTCAGTGTTCTGGATTTTAGCCATTCTAATAGGTGTGTAGTGGTATCTCATTGGTGTTTTAATTTGCATTTCCCTATTCACATATCATGTGGAGCATCTTCTCATGTGAGACTTTTCTTGATATAAGGAAGTGGAGTTTTCAGTAAGAGACTTGAAAGAAAGGTTCAAATCTGAGATTATGACTCATGTTGGCTTCCCCCTACCTGGGGACCCATCCTTTTGAGCCCTCACTTTGTGAGATCTAAGAGAAAGTCCAAATTGGTTTCAATTTTATTCTTAGAACCTTTTATGCTATTAACTATTTCTGAAATTGACCCTGTCAGTAAAGAGATTTTCATATGCTCAGATGGGCTTATGGAGCCTAACAGTGCAGAATGGGCAGAAGAAGGAGGGTTCATTTGCCCTGTCTTTTCCAAAGTTTCACCAAGCACACTGCAGCTTTGAGTTCCGTGTGGCAGTTGTAGCCCTGAAAGAAGGACCAGAGGGAAGGCTAGAGGAGCCACAACCTTAGAGACTGTCCCACAAAAAGAATTTGCAAGACAGATCATGACCAAACTTCTAATTATCTGATTAGTGATTGAGATTCCTCCCTGAAGAGAGAGGAGGGGATTATAACAACCATCTGGATCAGATATACATGTGACAGAAGTTTTAAAAAACAATCTTAGAACTCTCTTACTGATCAAACCAAGCAGAGTTCTGGTCAGGGCAAAAAGAAATAGCATCAGTATTTTGGATAATCCAGAAACAGTACACTACATAAATGATTTAAAAGGTGGACTGAAGTCAAGGTGATGAGGAAGATAACTGGGACAGTGACAGTCAGTGACTGACACATGTCAGCAGATAGCAAGGTCAGGGAGTGATGAAAAAAATCTTGAATGAAAGAAAAGAAAATGAGAACAGGGAAAATAAACCAGTAGAGTTTTACAGAATATAATGAAACATTGTGAAGGTTTATTTTCTTGAGGTAGAAATATTTTAAACTAGAAATCCTTGAGATCAAGATAGTGCACTGCAAGAAAAGCTAAGAGTTTAAGGAAACATGTTAAAATGAAAGTAATGATGATATTTCTAATATTATGTAATAGAAAATGACAAGCAACAGGCTGCTTGGTTTTGTCTGAGATAGAGTAGAAAGTGTATGTCTGTTAGATTCAGACAGATATGCACTCAAAATCAGCTTCCACTCCTGCTGGTTATGGGAACTTGGCCTCTTTATTTTAGTTTCCTCGTCTGAAAAAGAAAACTGATAAGAGCTATTTCCCCCGCAAGGAAGGAGATACTTCCCGTAATCAACATACCTAGCTGTCTGACACGCAGTAAGTGTTGGTATCAGCATTAGAGTCAGTTTGGTATCAAATTTGGTAGTAGAGTTGGTGTTAGTGTTCATGTTGTAGGCATTCACTTTCTCAGTCCCTTTTCTAAGCATTTTCAGGACAGCGGGGATATATGTGCGTCTATATCACTTCAGAGGAATTACAGGCCCAGAGTGAACCCTGATATACTGACCCATACTAGATGGAGAGGGAGCAGTACTAGTTTAGATTGTTATTCTACATGAGTGAAGACAAAATGGTATAACATTTTGATAGACATGTATCCCCAACATAGAGATCTAAGAATACAAGGAGAGGGGTTGTTCAGTTGTTGTTATGTTTGCATGAATATTAGTGGAGTCGGCAAAAAAGACTGGATAATTTTACCATTTAGAATAAAGTAAAATACTCAATTGAGACCTGAACATATGTTTAATTCATTGACTATATATTTTCTTGACTAACATGGACAATGAAAATAATCTTGAATACACTGAATTTTAGTCGGTTTATCATTCAATAGATATTTTCTAGGTAAATATTTGCTAATTGCTAAACATTTTGCATAATGATGTTGTTGTTGCCAAAGTACACCAGTTTAAATGACCAACATAGTTTCCAAATATGCTCTTCTCTTCATGTTTTGCACAGACTGATTTAAAAATCCACCAAATACAATTGTAAAAATCTATTAGACTCAAATCTAAAACTAAAAGTGTGCTCATATATTATGTTGTGTGTGTGTGTGTGTTGAGCTATACTTATTATCCTGGAAGTTAAATGGTTGCTCCTTGGGTCATGAAACTCTTGACATATATAGAAATTAAATTTTGCACAATTTATTCTATGAGCCTTATTATTTTTTAGAGGCAGACAATACTGCATTATGTACAGAAAATTAAAATTGTCAGGTGCATGAATCAAGGCCTTAAGGTGAGATTGCAAGTAATGAGTAGATAACACAAGAAAACAATTTATTCTCAATCATTGGAGATTTTTAAAATCCAGGACTGTGGAGATGGTACATGACTGCAAGTTATGAGAGAAGTCAAGAGCATTTTAAGTGAGGATGGTATTCAAATCCTGTGGCTTCTCTCATGTTCCTGAAAAATCTCCCCTTCCTTGCTAAAAGAACAGGGGAGTGATCAGGCCAAAGGTTCCTCCTTGAAATTCTCTGGGCTTCCCAAGATTTCTGGAGAGTTTATCTCCATTCACTTTCTCTTAGTTTCCACTCTGAGCCCCAGAATCCTTATGTATCTTGAATACATAAAGTATATATTTTTTAGACTTTGCAAAATTTGAGTTACAAATAACCTTCTGAAATGGAACAACTGTATAATTTGGGAAATATTTATGCAATTCTTAATCAGATAGCGAACATTAGCCATAATATACATAATTTATACCATGGTAAAAATGTAGGGGGAAGAGAAATTTTCAGTACATTGACAAATTGCATAGGACATCCTGCATAGGAACAATTGCATAAAATGAGAAATATCTATTCAAGCTCTTGGGCAAAAGTGAAACATTAGCAGTGATACACAAGCTTTTTACTGTGGTAAAAGTTTTATAAGAAGGTAAAATTACTGTACATTGACAAAATAGTGTTCTTTCTTGGGAAATTAATTCAATTCTGACCAATATTCTCATCACATTTCTGGAAGTTATTTTTGGCTCTGGCCTCTAATAAGGACATACCACCATCAATTATTTAGCAGTTTCAGAATTAGACCATCGTTCAACTCTTTTATCAGCTCTTGCACCACTCATCTTCACTCTCAATATCTCATTTCCTGTGATGACAATGGGAACTGATATATCTTCTTTCTCGAAAAGATGCTAATTTAAAAGAAAATGTCCAAATGTTTGCAATCTTATGGTAGCCTTGGGCCTCTAAAATAGTGTCTCAGGAGAGAATAAAGTAGAAATTTGAAAACTTGTCATATTTTCATTTCCCCTGTGTTTAAGAATGATGTAAGAGAAGTATTTTTTGGGATAAAAGCCATAAGAAGAAACTCACCATAAATGAGAATCACTATTATTTTACTGTCTGTACAATTTGGTAGCTTGTGCCCCCCCAACCCTCCCTCTCCCCGAAACTGCTATAGCTACATGGACTAGATGTGGAATTCTTTGAGATTAATTATCTTAATGGTTTCTGACACACTTCCTAGACTTTTAAGTGCAGGATATAGAACATTAACCATGGGGAATGGGGAAGAAGATTCTACTATGTACTAAAATTGCTGAGAGGATATCTCAGTCGTTGTCCTAATGTTTGACAAAACTGCATACGTAATGTGGCATTCCACATTAGACCACAATGTTCATTTCTCCATTTTTAGTGGGGAAAATGGAGTCACTTAACATATCTAAGCCTCATTTTCCATGAAGGTAAAACAGCAATGATTATCTTCTCTATCAAAGGAAGGAATTCGTGCTTATTTAAAGAGATAATTGAGAAATAAACGATGATTTTGAAGCACACAATACCTGATTGATGATAGCATAAGAACAGCCACATTAAAAAATATTTTAAACACCATTACACATTTCTCATTTGCTCCAATGAAGTTGAAGTTTAGTAGAGAAAAATTCTAGAAGGATAGTGCCAAATTGAAAATCAACAAAAATTCACAAATGTCAGACTCAAGAAGCCAATAATTTGTTGGCAAATCAATCACAGTGAACGACAACAATTTGAACCACTTGAGGGCAAATGAAAGAGAGTGAAAGAACAAGCTTTCTAAAATTCAGAAATGCTAGCAAACCAAATCCAGAATTTGACTCATCATAGCTGTATAATTAACATGACTTTTTGCCTATATTAAGTTCTGTAACTCAATGACGATATATTGATACTGAGTTATTCGATGTGTTTTACATTTTAATTATGACACCTTTTAATTTACATAAACCAAGATTTGTACCAAACACTTTTTATTATTTTAAAATACTTCAGGATGAGCAGCCAAATATTATTTATGCATTTACATAATTAGCATAAGGGGTGTTGTAAGTAAGCTTTCTTTGGTGAAATTGGTGGTATTCATGATAAGTGGATTGGATTGGCTAGGACATTTAATAGAGTCTCTGTTTTGTGTGAATAGGGCATAAAAATCTAGAGGGACATGGTCTTCATCTTTCTATAGTTTTTTTCTCCCTCCCTCTTTCTCTCCCTTCTACCTTCTCCCTTCTCTTTTCTTCTCTTCGCTTCCTTCCTCTCCTCTCCCCTCCCCTCCTTTCTCCCCTTCTCTCCCTCTTCTCCCCTCTCCTCTCTCTTCTCTCTCTCTCAATTTCACTGAATTTCCAGTCAGTTCAAGAATGCCTAAGGATCCGACAAGTCTATAAAAAATGTAAAACATGTTTTTGGAGTAAATTTTCCGAGTCTTTAATTTGTTTCTTTTCCAGCTTTGTTGAGGTATAATTTGACAAATAAAAATTATATATATTTGAGGTGTACAATGTGATGTTTTGATATATGTATACACCATGAAATGATTACCACAATCAAGTTATTAACATATCCATCATCTCACATAGTTACGTTTCCTGTGGCGAGAACACTTAAGATCTACTTTCTTAGCAAATTTCAAGTATACAATACAGTACTATTAACTGTAGTCACCATGCTGTACTGTAGATCTTCAGAAGTTATTAATCCTACATAACTGAAACTTTGTATCCTTTGACCAGTATCTCCTCATTTCCCCACTGCCCCCAGCCCCTACTAAGACTGAATCATAAACAAATAGAAAATCTGAACAGATCAATAAGGAGTAAGGGGATTGAATCAGTCATCAAAAATCTCCCAGCAAAGAAAAGCCCAGGACCAGATGGCTTCATTGGTGAATTCTACCAAATATTTAAAGAATTAACACCAATCCATGTCAAACTCTTTCAAAAAATTGAAGGGGAGGGAACACTCCCAAACCCATTTTACAAGGCCAGCATTACCCTGATACCAAGGCCAGAGAAGAACACTACAAGAAAAGAAAATTACAGGCTAATATCCCTGATGAACACAGATCTAAATCTTTAATTTGGATTATGTATATGTTCCCACCAATTTTCGCTGGTACTTGTCATCAGAGTAGAGAATGAATCCCATTCTAGGTTCTACGCTAATATTCGCTATGTGTGGGGTCTCTTGGAATATCAGGGCTTTGAAGATACACAGACCTGAGTTCAAATCTAAACTGTCTCTTACTAATTCTGTCACCTTGGGAGCTGATATCTGAGTTTTGATTCCTGTAAATAGAGACGATAATGTCTCACTTGCAGGACTGCCGTGATGACTAATTGAGACAGCGTGGACAAAGTCCCTACCATGGTGCTTCACCCTTGGTAGGATTTTAATAATTAGCTCACTCCTACCCCTGTGCCATTGCTGCCTGTGAGAATATAAATTAGAGATTTATGAAGGCCCACTTGCTTTCTGTTCAGCTTTGCGGAAGTATAATTGAGGAACAGTAAATTACACACATTTAAAGTATAAAACTTGATGAGTTTTGACATATGTATACACTTTGATAACCACCTGCTTTTATAAGCCACAGTTTTTCCATCTGCAATGCTTTCTACAAATTGTAGTTAGCCAAATATTTCTACCCCACCTTTCACCATATCTACTTAAATGGCATCCAGTGTGCACAGGATCAGCTCTGAATCTTGGAATTAGGTCTTATTTGTTCCAACATTTAACCCTTATATTCCTCTCCAGCTTTATCTCCTTTGGGTTCTTTGTTATAGCAATGGGTCCGTTCTTCATTCTTCATGTGTGCCTTGGACCAGGGTTACATTTTTCTCTTTAGAATAGTACCCTGCCCCATGCCTACCTCATCTATTAAAATCTTACCCTTCCTTTAAAGATTAGCTGAAATCTCACATCATTTATGAAGGAGTCTCATCAATGTCAACTTTGTTTCCTTTGATGTCCTTGATTACTTCGTACCATTTCCATTGCGTTTATGACATGAAGGACAGAGTGTGTGAAAAGCTCCGAGCTCAGGGCCTGGTACAGAGTAGGAACTGAATAAACGTTATTTTAACATAATTAATAGCGGATAGCTTGATTCCCTACTTTTATTCATTTACTCACTCAATAAACACTTATTAACATTTTGACAGGCAGATACTATGTAAGTTAGGGTGGGAGGGGTACAGAAACAGTCTCACCCGATAATCCAGTGGGAAAGATTAGTGAGCAAAGAGACAATCACAGCTCAGTGTGAACTGTGTGATCAAGATGCGTATGGGGTCATGAGAGGTACTCCTTGGATTTAGCTCCAACTTTGTTGCCGTATGAGGGGGTACTCCTAGTGTTGTCAGAACTTTTTCTTTTTTTGATTTTTCAAGCAAAAATATAAATCCATATTTTTGAATGGACTCTCATTTTGCGATGTGGGCTCAAGTTTCTTGAACGTGATTTTTGCCAAACTAAATGATTTCGAGGGGTGGGTCTAGCCTGCAGGACATCAGTTTATGAATTCTGCTTCATTACCTCATGTAATGCAGTGCCATACTCACTTGTGAGAAGGGGTCTACTGCGCACAGGAAAGCACACCAGCCCTGGGAAAGATGTTTTGCTATGTGTGACATAGTCTGGGACACTACTTTCCAGTCAACTTGCCCTCTTCCTATTCTGGCCCCCGTATCCTCTACTGTCATAGCCTCTCATCTCAGAGTTCCATTGTGAGTTTTCCACAGTCCACACCATGCCCCACATATGCCCCAAACTGAGGCCAATTGTCAAGATGCCAACTAGCACCAAGTTTGCATGGTGTTGGTGTTCTTTATCCTCATAGTAGAGAGATAGTTCTACAATACGTCTATTAAAGAGGAGAAACAAAAGATAGACCAAGAATACACACCATTTCAAAAAAAAAATGGTGAAGACCACACTGTTATGTAAAAGTAAAAAATATTTTTAAGTATTTAGTATGCAACATGAGGTCCTAGTCACTTATTTATGGCTCCTTCTCTGGCCCCTTGTGTGAATCTTTGCTCAGTTGAAGATAACAGAAACCATTCTAGCATTTTAAGAAGGGAGTGACTTAATACAGAAATTTTGGTGTTGATGAAAGCATTGTCGATCTGAAAGACCAGGTCTCCAGGATTGACTCCCAGCCAACAGCACAGGGCTGAATCCACGGGGGGCCAGCTGTACCTCTGCTACACCCAGGAGGCACCTGGTGTGCAGGCATCATGTAGTCCTCACTGGGATCTGGGGATCAGGAAGCCCTTGACAGTCTGCTACAGCTCCACACTGTCTTAGCTGAAATCCAGAGGTAAGGTGGATGCTACCAGTTCTGGGCCAAGCCATGCCTGTTAGATCCCCATCAGTAAAACAAATACTTTGCATACCTCTGTCCCCTCTCCACTTAAGACACTTCTGAATTCAGATTCATGAAATTCGTGGGGCATCTTCTCAGTGAAACTTGAATAATATTTGGAAAACTCAATCTCAAGAGATTCTGGGAAACATAGAGTTTTTCTTTAAAAAAGCAATTTCATTTTGTATTATAGAGTTTTCAGAACATTACTTTTATTGTTTAAATTTGTGGCTTTATTTTTAAGTATAATTTATTATAATATAGTATTTTTTACTTAACATGAATACATGGCTCTTGTATTTCAGAAAAAGATCAGGGCCACTCTTGATGGTCTAGTGGTTAAAGTATGGTGCTCATTGCTTCGGTGGCCCAGGTTTGTTTCCCGGTTGGGGAGCCACACCACCTGTCTGTCAGTTGCCATGCTGTGGCAGCGGCCCACAAAGAAGAACTAGAAGGACTTACAACTAGGATATACAACTATGCACTGGGAGGCTTTGGGGAGAAAAGAAGAGCAAGATTGGCAAGAGACATGAGCTCAGGACAAATCTTTCCCTGCAAAAACAAAGAAGAAAAGGATGTTGAGTGCATCCACCTTTCGTATTGGTTACTTTAACATCCATATACGTCCTTCTTTCCATATGTAAACTTCAAAACAGCCACAAAAACAACTGCTCATTAGGACAGAAAAAAAAATCATGTTCACAGATGTCAGGAATAGTTCTGATTTGCTCCAGTAAGGTGACTGCACTTAGAATAGCAATGGTAACCACAGTCATCACCTAATTGAGATATAAACCATTTTCAGACTCTTTTTTTAAGTGAACTTTTCTTTTTAGAATAGTTTTAAATTTACAGGAAAATTTTGCAAATAGTATATACAGAGCTCCCATTTATCCAACACCCATCTTCCTCTATTATTAACATCTTACATTATTATGGTAATTTGCCACAATTAATGAACCAATATTTATGTTATTATTAACTAAAGCCTACACTTTATGAAAATTTCCTTAGTTTCTTACCTAATGTCCTGTTTTCTGTTCCAGCATCCCACCCAGGATACCATATTATATTTATTCTCATGTTTCCTTAGGCTCCTCTTTGCTGTGACAGTTTCTCAGACTGTCCTTGTTTTTGATGACCTTGATAGTTTTAAGGAGTATTAGTTAGGTATTTTTAGAATCCCTCAGTTTGGCTTTGTCTGATTTTTTTTTTTCATGGGTAAACTAAGGTTATGGATTTTGGGGAGGAAAACCACAGACCTGAAGTGCCATTCTCATCATGCCATATCAGGGGTCTGTATTCTCGACATGACATCACTGTTGGTGTTAACCTTGATTGCCTGGCTAAGGTAGTGCATCTGTCTGTTGCACAGGTCAAATAGATGTGTTACATGGGGATGTTATAAGGGTTCATACTTCTGCATCTTTCAAGATTTTTCATGGTGGCACTAATCTCTGAGATCTTCCTGTATGCAGTATTGCTGTTGATTTTCAATTTTGGTGGAGAAGACCTTGGAACTCCCTGTATAAGAACCCTCAGTTCACAACATCAGGGAAACAATGTGCGATTTGCCAATTTCTGAGTATATCTATTCAACTATGTACTCAAGAAGTGGGAAATAATCACAAGGTGGATTTATGGATAAACTGGTTCCACTATGAGACAAACTCAGGTCAAAACTCCACTTATGACATGATTCCCATAAATTCCCACTCTGACTAGTGGGCCTAATGGTGTTTGTTCTAGGTCCCCAGAAGTTAACATTAGCTCAGAGGCAATGTTTAATAATCTCCCCCAAATCTGAGTATTTCTGGGCATGTCCCTTTCTTCAATGTTCAGCGCTTGAAGTAGATATTTTTAGTGTTCCAAATCACATCACCCTGTCCCAGTGGAGATTTAATCTGGCCAGTCCATCATACCAACCTCACACTTCCTCAAGTCCATCAATATCTGCCAGTTCTCCCTTCTTGCCAAAAGAGAGCAGGTTTGCTCCAAGCAGTCATAGCTCATACCACTGCTTGGTCTTTCCTATAAACTTTGTTTTGAAGTCACCAAAAGGTTGCCGAGAGTATATTTGTAAGCAATCCTTTCTTTCGGTAGGAAAATCCTTATTCTTAATTATAATTATTTTAATAACTAGGTACATAGTCTAGGGACCATAGATTTTATTTATGCTATGAAAAATAAACAGGTGAAAAAAAGAAAATTATAGTACTAATATTTCTATCCTCAGAGAAAAGCACTTCCTTATATTCATTTTTCATCTTTTTGTAACTTAGATTTTTTTTTATTTTTCATAGTCTGATAATTTTTTCCTTTCACTTACCAATATACATTTAATGTTTTATTTCATCTGTAGTACAACATATAGATGAACTTGTATCCTATACACACCTCTTACTGTATAATCTTGGATTTAGCCTTTCTGAGCCTCACTTTTCTTATCTGTAATGTGAGAACAAAAATATAAAAAAAAAAAAAAGAGTTACGAGGGTTAAATGAGAGACCCTATGTAAAGCATATACTCAAGTTAGTACCTACTATATAATGTGTACTTGATAAATATTAACTGTTGTCATCATTCAATGTTAATAAGTATTTATCTATATTAGACTTTTTAGTGACCGTATTTATTAGAGGCATGTACATTAATTTACTTAACCAATAAAATGTATTTTTTGATTATATCTCTATTTCTTGCCATTATGAATATAAAATTTGGTGAAAACCACCCAGAACAGTACATGACAAATCATTGGTACACAATACATATTATGTATAAATAAATAAATGAGTGTAATTAATAAATTATGAAAAAGAATGCATTATGAATAAATATTTGTGTGCCCCTTTCTATAGTTTGTCATGATGAATTTCCAGAAATAGAATGTATGTTTATTCTCAGGTTTATTTATATGAATTGCATGATTGACACAGAAAGATTTTACCAATTTCCATTCCTTCTAGCCGACTAGGAGCCTGTCTGTTTCCCTGCAAAGAAGATAAGTTTTCCTTATTCTCTCTAACAGAAGCGTATGCTGAAATAACCATGACACATTATTAAAGCTAATGATTTAAAGACCTTCTCTTTGGGTTTTCATCACATTGTTTTATTACTGTCTGAAATAGCCGGCAGACTTTCTAATCAGTTGGGGTTTTCTAGAGCTTTTTGGGAAGGACTCAGGGGAAATCAGTTATGTTTTCAGGCATATATACCTTCTCCAGGGTCACGAGGTCTCTGTTGAATGAAATTAGGACTCTTGTGGATTTCAATAACACAAAACCAAACTTGTAAAAATGGGTAACTACAGCTGTGGCATCTGAGAAAAGTGTGTTTGCTTAGTTGGAAGGAAAATGATTAGTCAACTCCGTCTTTTGGGACTATATTGAGAAGTCTATAAATATCTAAGTTCATGAAAACTTGTAGCCTTCATCTGTTTTTACCAGCTAGGAATATGAATAATTGTTATCTCACTGAAGTTCTAAATGTTGACATTTTGTCAGCATTGATGTAATCATGGGGGTGGGGTGGGGTGGGGGCTAGTTGATGTGAGCAGCTATGAGACTGTTGATTTGCTCAAGTTGTCTTGTTCTCTCTAAGAGTGAATCGTGGGGCAGAGAGAAACACAATTACTTCATACTTTTCAACAGCCACCATGAACATACTTCACATCCTTGCTGCTGTCTGTAGTCCAGTAACATTAGCATCACCGGGGTCCTGTTAGAGATGTAGAACATCAGGCCCCCTCCAGGCCTATGGAATCAGAATCAGCATTTTAATAAAATCTTCAGGTGATTCGTGGGCACATTAACATTTGACAAGCACTGTTTTAAGCTACTCACCAGAAAATCTGCTTGAGTATACTAGTTCTTATTTCTGTGACATTTGATAAGTTACTGTACTCTGTAAGCCTGAATTTTCTCATCTATAAAATGATATTAACAGCATTTCTTTATAGAGCTCTTGACAGAATTAAATAGCATAATGTGAGTAAAGTGCTTAGCATGGAGGATAGCATTATTATTATCTTGCATTATAAATCCAACACCGTAACACTCATAGCTGCCATTGACTGAAGAATTGCCCTGTGCCAACATATTGCATGCAGTATGTATTTCTCTGCAAAGTAAACGTGAATGAGCCCCATTCTACTGATAAGGACTATGAGGTCAGAAGGATTAAGTGATTTACCCAAAACCATAGAACTGATAGATAAGGGAGCTGGGACTCAAATCCAAGTTTATATGGCTCAAATTTCTACCTTCTTCTCTACTTCAGTCTGGAAACTGCTTCTTCTCTTCATTATGGAAATAATTTCTTTTATATTCTGTACTGTTTATTTATCCCAACTACGCAGACTTATTTAACCTATGTGTAATGTCACTGGCGAATATGAAGTTAAGGAAAAACTGTATCCTCAGAATGATGCTTCCTCTCTAGTCACCAATGTTTGTCATATAAACAACTAAAACGTGTCTCATTTGACATAATTTTCTTTACTCATTCATAGGGTTATTCAGAGCTAGTGTCATATTCAACTCACTTGTGAATAACCTTAAAAAAATTTTACAAGTGAGCTGCTATGACCTGGCAATGGAAGGAAAAGGAGAACTGAGGAGTGTGGCCAGTCTGTCAGGAAAAAGAGGCAGGAAGGAGCAATGGCAGATGAAGGGGCAGGCTTTGCTTATCCTGACAGTTGATAAGGGACACGTCTCACTATCAGAAAGCCCACAGCAACAATGAATATATAATGAATGCCCCTGGAGTGCAAAGAGTCCTGTGAATGTACAAGTTACCTTCAAAGGTGCATTTAGTTTCTAGATGAGGGTCCTCTCTTTTACAGAAATTATTATTCAGAGAGACCTCTGCATGAACAAGGAAAGAGATATCTCGTCAAGCAGGGCAGGCAGATAACACCACTTCAAATAAGAAACACAGTGAAATGAAAGCTTTTTGTTAGTTGTCTGTGAGCTAAAAGGATAGACACAAGATAGTGGACAAAGGAATAAAACAGGTGAGAAAAGGGCAAGGAGAGAAGAAAACCTGACAAGACCAGTTGTTCCTTTATAAGAAAACCACTCTGCACAAAATAGATGTCTCAAACTACTGACTGAAATTATTTTATTTAACTAATATTAAAGCACTGTAGAAAACTATTGGAATACCAATAAGTGTAGGATAATTCTGTCCTTGGAGAACAGGTAGTGTCAGAGGGCAGATGGAATAAACATGGGGAAAATCACATTCAATTAGGGTCAAAAAAAGAAGGCTGACTAACGGGGACATCCTTGACCAAATAGTTACTCTCTTCTTTTGGGGGAAGACTATCTTCTTTAAAATGAGTATAGCATTTAATAACGGAAGTACAAAGAGTACAGAAAAGAATGGGAGGAAAACTGAACTGCCTCTATGTATATGACATGCATCTTTAAGTTAAATATTAGAAGGTCATAGTAGGCATATTATGAAGTAGAAAGACACGATGAAGGTCTAAGATGTTTGAGGGCTTCCAGGATATGGAAAGAGGAAGAAGCAGAATTTACTTGGGCTCAAGGAGCATAGGGAAAGTATTGGAAGGAAAGAGCCATCTAAAGGAAGGAAGAGTTCTGTAGATTTCTACTCCCATTTCTAAGCACCGTGGGTTATAGGATGTGCCATTAATTTAATAACTTCCTTTGAGTGGTAGGTGGGTAAGAAACCCTAAAAGGTATGTTTATATCAATATTCATACTTGTCACAATTTAGGAAACATTAAATAAATTGTGAAGAAAAAGAAACATACATGTCGGCATTTAATTGTACTACTTAGGATAGGTTAGGTCATTCTGTCATAACAATCTCGCCAAAATAGAGTGGGCTTAAACCAACCAACCAACCAAGACAACAAAGGGTTTAATTTATATGCAGGCCACATTTGCTTTGAGTGTTAGTGGGGACTTTGCTTTCCAGAGCCTCGTTCAGAGATCCAGGCTAATGGAGACTTCATTATGCAGAACTTCTGGGTCCTGACAACACTGGCAATTAAAGGCCAGAATTGACACATTTCATTTCCATTCATATTTCATTGATCAAGGTAAATAAGTCACATTGGCCATGTTGCCTAACTTTAAGAGGGGCAAGGCAGCACAACTTTTCTGTTAACCCGGAAGTAGAATAACCTGCCATTGATGAATAGGAGTCATGGCTACCATGTCAGCAAGCATAATATTGGATCCTTTTGAATAAAAAAGTTATGGTGAAAACAACATGTTTGGTAAATCTGCCTTTAAATCCGCCACATTCCTTGAAACCATACCAATTAAAGATTCACTAGGTTTAATGTGGTCATCCTTAGTATATAAGTTTCCTAGACAATAAAACAAACCATCAACAATTAAGGCCTTAGTATAGGTGGGTTATATTCTATTGTTCTTCCTCTGATACCTAGTTTAGGTAAGCCTCTGAGGGCAATGGATATTTTGAAGCAGAATGACAGAGAGCTAATTTGAGACAAGAGGCATGATGTGGGAATACACGCAGGGAGTGACAGAGCAGTGGAATTCTGGGGGATTATGATGGCCATTTGCATTTACAGGATGAGGGAATGTGATACACAAAATATAAGATGCTGTCAAGACATACTGTGCCTCTGGCCAGCCCTGAAACATGATATGCAAAACTGCAAACCCACAGCACTGGTAAATTAAAGGGAACTAGTCATTCTCAAAAAAATTTTCAATACAGCTTTAAAATGCTGGCTACGTTCTTCTACAGTGTTTCTAGTTACATATAACTTTACCAAAATATTAGCTTTTTTTGTGTTATCCATCCTTACTGGGGTTGCTTAAAAAGTTCTATTTGGGGAAGATTTGCAAAGGGATTTCAATTTTGAGAATTTGGATCCAAAACACCTGGACTCAAATCTTAATTTATGCTTTACTAGGTGTGTGATTATTACCGAATTATTTCAACTCTTCAAAATTCAGTTATGTCATTTGTGAAATAGGGATGCTTATAATAAACCTCATAGGATTATTGTGAGGCTCAAATGAGGTCCTTTATGTAAAAACGTGTTATAAATGCATTATAAAAACCTCATTATAAGCATTACTGTTATTGAAAATAATATTCATGTCTCTTTTTTTATCAGTTAAACTTAATGATGTGTAATTTATACACAATAATTCACCAATTTAAAGTATACAACTCTATGTGTTTTGACAAATGTAGTATATAATTGTGTAACCACCACCAGAATCAAGATTTAGAATATTTCTGCCACCTCAGAAAGTTCTTGTGCCCCATCGATGTCATTTCCTAACCCCAATCTCTGGTCCAGGTAACCACCAATTTTCTCTTGGTCAATGTAGATTGGTTTTGCCTGTCTAGAATTTCATATAAAAGGAATCACAGTGTATACTTATTTGAGTCTTGCCTCACTTGCTCAGTATGTTTTTCAGATTCACTCATGTTATCGCATATATCAGTGGTTCATTCAATAATCGTATTTATTACTTTGTAAGAAAAAATAAATAAATTACTAATTTTATTTAATTTTAAAAGTAGAAAATTAATAAAATAAACCTAAAGAAACAAAAGAAAAATTAGTCAAGATAAATAGTGACAGAAATTATACACCAAGCTATTAACTAACACCATCCTCACTGTTTGGATTACTGTGGGCTTCCTCGCTTTCATTGCTCATCTTCAAAGAGCCTATGTACATGCAGTGCAGGCATTATTGTGGAGCTATATGAAACCAAGTGGATCATTCCTTCTACTCTGGGAACTCAAATTTGGTAAATAATATGGTCAATTACACAGACACCGTAAGAGCAACTTTCCTTAAGTAGCTATTATCATACACAATATTGAATATATATATATATATATATATATATATATAATATGTGAAAACTTTATTTTAAAAGATAGACTAAAATAATGAAAATAATACTTTGAAATTGAAAGACTGGGTTTGAGTCTGCCAATGAATAGCTGTGAGCCTTGGTACGTCACTTAACCTCTCTGAAATAGAGTTTTCCTATATGCCAAATAAAGATAAAATATAAACCTCTGTTCATTGATTGTAAGAATTAAAAAAAAATGCGTATGTGAAAGCACTTGGTGAACTATAAAGGCCTATACAACTGTAAGTTATTAATAAACACGGCATCCTGTACCTACATGATTTAAGGTATTCAAATATAGTCCTGGTTTTGGAGTATTTGGAGATATTGATTTCCTTTTGTAAAAGGAGACAGAATGACTTCTTGTGCTTTATTTGTGCTTTGGAGAGAAGTGTCCAGAGCATAAGTGGTTTGTAGAGACAAACTTGCTCTCATGCATCTGTTGCCCATTTTTTTCCCTTCTAGATGTCAACAGGTGTTTGCTTCTTTGTCATCACTCTTTTATCTGTTGCTCTGTGATATGACTGAATGATACCCTTAGGGTGAGCGTTAATTTTAGTGGCCTGAATTAGCGCATGTTTATAAATATATATCCATTCATTCATTCCCTTTCTTTGCCTATATGGAGAATGCAAGCACAGGATACATAGTAACAGATGTGAGCATAATAAAAGAGATTCTCCCAGTGACTCAGGTATTACTCTTCCCAGCCCAGTATTGACAAATTGGGTGTTTAAATCATTTATTTTATCTCATACTATAAAGTGCTCTGTCACTCTTCCAAGAATTGTAGGTTGTAATGTAACAGCAACATTTTCAGTAGTCTGCCCCTTTTCATGTCCAAGCTCTCTTCTCTCCTATTCCTCAAAACACAAGAAGCTTCTAGGTCATCTCTTGCTTAAACAAGTCTGTTTGGCTCATCCAAGGACATTTCTCTACCTTCCATTCCTATTTGTGCCATTATTTGGTGGGAGTCTTGGGTACTAAAGTGTAGACAGTTAATGAAGCTAGAGAAAATGGTTCAAGTTCTAAAGCCAAATTTATATCAGTCTTGGTGATGAAAAGCAGGAACATAAAGGGCCTAAGACAAGTCATGCACTCACTTTGAGCTGGTGTGCTTTCTACCTTGGTCTTTTAGAAGACTGTTATACTCCCTCAGGTACATGAAGTAGGTCATGAATCCCCTAGTGCTCAAAGGAATGGCCATGGACTCCCAGCTATCACTCATTATCACCAGTTTGCTCTCATTTAAACTCCATCCCTCTCTACCTCTTTGTTTCTGGCTCTCTGATTTTTACTTTGATTCTTCTGTCTGGACCGTGGCTCAAGTAATTAGACCACATCTTTTGACACCCACATCTTGCATTTACCCAATTGTTTGGCCATCCTTTGGGATTTCTGTGCTTCCAACTATCTCTGGTAGGAAATCTTTTAATTCCAACTACTTTCCTAGTATTTTAGATAGAACTTCCCTCAAAGACAACAACTATGGAAACTTCTCCTTGAGTATTTGATTCTTATGTATCCTGGAAACTTAAGCGATTACAAAAAGAGAGAGAGGGAGAGACTTCAGAGAGACCCAGTACTGTTAGGAAGAATTCTGCAGCTGACTCCGGAGAGTAAGATTGGTTGCATATCAAATGGGACTGATGTCTGCAGCCCATATCATGGAAAGCCGCCCTACAGCAGTGTTGATTCTTGCTCTGCGTGTGGGAATCAGACCTAGGCAGTGAGTAGAGCAGAAAGTGAGGGCCAAATAATGTACACAAATCTCCAGTTGGCTATATTGGTCAAGTGGGTTCCATATAGTCCAAACACTGATACAGATTACAGAATGTAAGCTCTGGGAAGTCAGGGGCCTTGTCATTCATATTTATGCTGCAACCCCAGGGCTTAGGACTGTGCCTGACATGTAGCAGGCACTCTACAAATATTTGTTCAATCAACTCTCCTCTTAATATAACAACAGCTAGAAAGGTGTTACAGAAACCTCACTGTGGCTGGATAAGCTCCCTCCCAAGTTTGGTTTCAGATGGCAAACTCACGATAGTAATCCTTTGGGTGGATCAAAGAAATATTTATTACTCACACAGGTGAGACAAGGGGAAGGAAGACAGCTCCCCTGGAAGGGGAGTTCTGGAACAGAGAGTCCAGAAAATACACAGAAGTTTATAAAGGGAAGTCTTTATAAGAAGGACGGAAGCTCCTGCCCCAAGCAAACGTTAAGAGGCAACGAGAGGGCGCATGCATGCGTGCATGTGTTGGCGGATGTGGAGGGATGTCTTCTATTTCTTCTGGAAGGAAGGATGATTTCTGGATTGGCATCCAGAATTGGCACATTCTCTCTGTTTGATGATTCTCCGACTTAATACTTTAAAAGTGTAACACTTTTAAACTTCTCCATCCTCCTTCTCATGGCTCATACGTTATATTAAACACTATCATTCTCAATCGTTCATCCTATGAAAAAGATAAAAGGGAGCATGGTTTAATATTAGTTGACATTTAAAAATAAAATAAATATCGACTAAAAGTAAACCAAAGCAATTTTGGAAAAGAGGCCCACCCTCTTTTCCCCCCATCCCATTGCATGTGAAACCTAGAACACATTCTTTAGATAAAGGTGACTCAATATGGCAGTAATCCTCATCCCCCCAGGAGGTCTACATATGACTTTGGGGATGGGTAATCCTGTGTAGCTGGTAGGAGATCACCAAGTGATTCTGACTCCCTGCCCTTTATCAGATGGGTAACGAGGCCTGCAGTTTTCTCCTATTCTTGAGTCTGAGTTTCCCGGTCTGGAGGCTGAATATTTAGAAATGCATGAGGGTAACTCTCCCAAGTTTTCCACACAACATTCAGAGCTACTAAGTTATTTATCTTTGTGCTGTATACTTTGTGAATGCACCTGCTAAGATAACCATTTATTTACCCAACAGCTGCTGAAGTTTTGACCCAGGCTAAATCCTGGGAGGAGATTCAGACATCACTGCGCTCCAGTTTGGACTATTCTCCCGAGACTTGAGCTGAGTCCTTGCCCTGGCACCACTGGATACTGGAGAGTGATACTGGATAGCTTGTAGGTGGCCACCTTGTCTGGAAGGGAGTCTAAGCCTGGGGTGAGATGTAGCTTTTCCAGATCTGTGAAGGCTTTGAGTCGTCAGTCCATTCCTGTGGCAGATGCAAGGGAGAAATAAAAGTATTTCTTGCATAGAAAACAACCTTCCAAACTCCATCCAAGCTCTTTGTGAAAGTCTTCATGTTTTAAGTCACTTAGAGATACGATGTTAAAGTTAAATTCTGGGAAGAAATTTGGTTTGGGAAGTCCACTCATTCAGCAAAACTCGATATTTAGTGATAGAAACTAAATTTTCTAATGTGACTTGTATTATTCCCAACCCTGTATACTATGAAAAATAGGTATCTCAAAATTTCTCCTTTTTATCTCAATTCACTTTATTGAATACGCACAAAATTCTGCTACTTGAGGCAAACTGTGTATATGTGATCAGTGAATAATAAAAGAACCACAGATTTCTGATTAGGTGATGCTGTTTACCACCTGACTGCCCAAACAGCCACTGTGTTACACATTCCAGAACACTTAAACCGAGGTCAAAGCCCTTGTAGTAAAGTTACGTTTTATACACTTTATTGTCTGTTATACAACCCAAAAAGTCTTTTATATTCTAGTTAATATTTGACAATGTGTAGTTCAATAGATTCTGTAGATAGAAAAAACCCCCAAACATGTGTCTCCTAAAAAGCGCCTGAAAATATAAGCACATCTTGATGAATAGTTTAAACAAAATGTGGCACATTCTTACAATGGAATACAAATCAATAATAAAAAGCTACAAGTCACTGACACTTGCAACAACGTGATGAAGCTCAAAAACATTATGCTAAGTGAAAGAAGCCAGATATAAAGGATAACATGCTACATGAGTCCATTTATATGGAATTCCTAAAAAGGCAAACTTGATGTGGTGGTTTTAAAATGTCCACAGATTTGATACTCTTCCTTTCAAGAAATAGAGTCTAATTTCCCTTACCTTGAGTGTGGGCTAGAACTGGTGACTTATTTTTAACAAATGGAATAAAGCCGAAGTGACAATGTGCAGTTGATCACAGGGAGAAGAATCAGACGTCAAGCAGTGTGGGAGACCCTGACTTTTGTTAAAGACAGGACATAAAATTCTCTGCCCTTCTGACCTTTCCCACATCTTCCTCTGACCTCCCCCACCTCCCACCTCCTCCACAAATAGTGGCCTGTTTTGAGGCTCTGTAAAATGCTCTGGTCTAGATTCCAGGCAGAGTTATGAAAGTTTCATGATACTCTACCCCCCTTCTCTTTTTTTCACATAGCTAGTACTCTATCAGCCCCAGACAATGCAGTTGGGCTGCACAGCACCAGCAAAAGTAGTGTATGGGACAGTCATTACTTTTATTCCCACTATGTGAGAATTTCCAAATGGCCAATAATTATAAAGCCTCATGATTTGATTCAAGTTAGCCTCAGTGCTTTCTGTCAATACGCTAAATACACAATTGGGAGAGGTAAAAACCAATTAAGATTTGCTTTGGAAAAGTACCAAAACCCATTTACAAAAATTAAACACCTTGAGGCTGACTTCCAGGATATATATATATATATATATATATATACACACATAGCTTGTTCCTTTGATTTTTCATTTCAAGAATAGAAATTTTATCCATCAATATCTTGTTATTTTTTTTGTGTGAGGAAGATTAGCCCTGAGTTAACATCCATTGCCAATCCTCCTCTTTTTGCTGAGGAAGACTGGCCCTGGGCTAACATCCTGGCCCATCTTCCTCTACTATAATATGGGATGCTGCCATTGCATGGCTTGACAAGAGGTGTGTCGGTCCGTGCCCGGGATCCGAACCTGCAAACCCTTGGCCAGCAAAGCAGAGTGCATGAATTTAACTGCTATGCCACTGGGCCAGCCCCATCAATATCTTATTATTAAGGGAACTTATTCACCTGCCAGAGTAGAAGCAAGGCAGGGCTGGTTCTGCAGGCTGTAAGGTGTAAAATAAACACTGTGAGATTGATTCTAGCTCTTAATGCAAGTGCTCTCCATTTTCCTGAACTACGTCGACTTGTGTTTTTGCCTCAATTCTTTTGCACATGCAATCCCTTCTCATTGGAGTACCCTTCCCGTCACCATCTCTGTGTATTGAGCTCCTATTCATCCTTCATGACCCAAATCAACTGTCATTCTCTCCATGAAGTTACAGCCATGGGCCATTATCATTACAACCAGATGTCTACTCTCTCCTCTCTGATCCACAGAACTTTACTCTCATTTTTCTTAACATCCTTATAAAATCCACTTTGGGGTATAGTTACTTGCAAACATGTCTTCTCTCTTCTACCAGGATTAAGTTCCTTGAGGGTAGATATTTTGTCTTATTTATCCATGTTAACTCCTTAAACCCACAGAAAGGTTATTAGAATTTGTAACCTCGTATTCAGCATGAGTTCCGTTTCTTCACAGGATATATTGTCACATTGGTACAATCTTTGGAAGATGTGGTTGACATCTGAACCATAGTTTGCAATATTATCACAGACTAATCAAGAAGAGTATTGGGCTGATTTCAGGAGAGTAGCAACAGCCAATGCTTATATAAGTCTTCTATGTGCCAGGCTGTTATAAGCACTTTACTGGTATTTTCAACCCTCACAGTTTAAGAAAAAACTGAGACACAGAAAGGATACATAAATTATTGGAGATGACAAAACTGATGGGTGGCAGAGATGTGCTCTGAGCCCAGGTGGCTCCAGAGTCCTTGCTCTTAACCTCTGTATGGTGCTGTCAAGGCAAGGAGAGCCCATCTCCATGTCTCATCACAGTGCTTACCTCTTTGGAAACTCTCCAAGCAAAGAAGTCTTAATGTAACGATCAACTGTCCTTTTTGAGTTCTTGTCCTTATCCCCTTCTCAGGAGAAAATGCACTTAAAAAGGGGAATCTGTCACTGAAATAGAGAAGTATCATTAATGTGTAGGTATATTAGGAAGGTTTCTTCTACCGGTGAGATAATAACTACAAATAAGTTCCCATATCCTAGTGCACTGATTCTCAAAGTCTGGTCCCCAGACTAGCAGCGTCAGTATCACCTGTGAACTTGTTAGAAATGCAGATTCTTGAGCTCCACCCCAGACCAACTCAATTAGTTCTCCTTGATTTTGATGCATGCTAGACTTTGAGAACCACTGCTCTAGTCCACTGGTTCTTAAACTTGGCTGCACATTGGAATCACCTGGGATTTAGGTAATCCTGGTGCTTGTGTTTCTTCCCCAGATATTCAGATTTAATTGGTAGGGTGTGTGCTCGGCATTGAAATTTTTAAAAGCTCCCATGGTGATTCAAATGTTTCACCCCCACTGAGAACAATGGCTCTGTCTTACATTTAGAGTTCTGGCTGATAACAGACGCTGGTACAAACCTTTTTAGTGAGAGGCACATCTTCTTATTGGTGACTCTCACCACAGGGCCTAGGACAGTTCCTAGCGCTTAGTAGGAGCTCAATAAATATCTGTTGAGTAAGTGAATGTTACATAGAATTGTCATGCTCCATAAAGTATGTAAAATACTGCATTATAGTATTATAGTATTTTACATTCTTCAAAGAATACTCAAAAACTTTGTCCCAAGTGAATTCAGACTGTCCCAGACATGCTATTCTTATTTTTGAGCCTTTGCAAAACAGTTGCCCCTGCCTATAATGAGTTTTCCTTCTCCCCTTCCAAATATTTCCTGGCTAATTTCTACTCATCATTCAAGTCTCTATCTCTCAGCCTCCTCCTCTGGGAAGCAGGCCTTGACTGAGAAAAGCTGCTTAGAGGATGTCCTCTCTGTTCTCTCACTGCACCCTTTGTTCATTCCTATTGCCTTTTTGAATCATGAACTGAAATTGCCTGCTTAGTTGGCTGTTTATTCTCATTGGCCCATGACCTCCTTAATGGCAAGTACTGCCTCTTCGTCACCTGTTACCTCCAGCCACAGAGTCAGTGCTTGGCACACAATAGTTGCCCAATAAAAGTGAATTATTTCTTCCTGCAGGACTGTCCCACATTAGACAGTCTCCTGGTCACCAAATCAGGCCTCCTTTGATCAGATAATAAAACAATCTGCTCTGCCACGTGGATACTGGCACTCAGAGAGGTGCTACTTTTAGCTGCTGGTCATCCCTGGGCCCAATATCTAAGCCCCAGAAAATGGGTTGGCTGAAATTTTCTGGTTCTATTTGATTCTGCTCTTGTACAGCTAAGCTGTTTGGAAGCTTTAGTCTCAATATCAACTTGTTAAACCTGACCATCTGTTGGGGAGGATTTTATTTTAGATGAGAGCGTCTGGGTCCCCATTTACATTTGCTGAGGTTAATAGACCTGACAACCTTTCTCTGTTCTCAGCAGGGAGCACATCCTGGAGCTGCTGGGGAGAAGGCAGCTGAACTTTTCACTGGTTGTTCTCAAGTACACTCTCTCCACCTGGAGGTACTTTTATATTCCATCTTAATACTCTTATTTGTTAAAGTCATAGCTTTCAAGTCCATAGATGGCACTCAACTGAGAAGCTGTCCCAACTAAGGTGAGGTTGCAGTAGGTTATGATGTGGCAGGATGAAGGGGAATCACAGAGATCTTAGGTCCAATACAAGTCACTGCCACTTAGTAGTTAGCTGGGTGACCTGGGCCAAAAACTTTGACCTCTCTGAGCTTTCATTTTCTCATCTGAAAATAAAAGAGAAAATATCTATCTTGTAATTTTTGGGAGAATTAAATAATAATTATTAAGGTGCCTAACACAGTGCTCAGTAAGTGGTTATCATTATTTTTACCTTTCAGGTGGTTACCACTTCAGAGGCTGCAGGAATTTCATATTCATTTGATTTGATTCTCATAACAATGCTACTGCAGGTGGCATTTCCTGGGAAGCAAACTCTGAGATGATTTAATGCACAGGATATTTATTATGAAGTATTCTCTGGATCAACACTGAGAGAAGAGGGGGAAGGAAGCAAGATGGGGCAGAAGGAGAAGGTGAACTCTGATGCAGGCCCAATGACAATTTTGGTTAATTCCACGGGAGCTCCGGAGCTGGAGGGTATGCTGAAGACTTGTCCTGAGCTGGACCAAGAGGCCTAGGTGTTTCTACCTCTGTATCTGTCAGTCATTGAGTGTGAGTGCTCTGTGTCCCAGGGACAAGGGGTTTTAGGCAAGAGCACTCTCTGCAAGTGAGGCGATCACTGAAGGGGCTGGCAGCTGAAGGCCTTCCACCAACAGTCCTCCCAGAAGCTGGGTGACAAGTCCTGCACTGCAGGGGGATCTGGTTGTTGTCACATATCCCAGGCCTGGAGTTTCCTTCCTAAATAAATGAGAAGAGTACACACTTCTTTCAAATGAGCCACAAAGATGTCTGTGTGTGTGTTGTGTTTGGAGAGAGAAAAGAGAGAGGAGAAAATGAAACCTAACACCATTCTCTTAATTGGAGGCCTTTTCAGAGTAAAGGAAACTTGTTCTACAAAGTGCAACCTGCTTTAGGCAAGATCTTGTTGAGCATGAACCTAAGTGATCTTCCTTAGCTTCCCAGAGAGATGAGGGAGTCAACTGAGAATTCTATTTCCCCTTGTTAAAAAACCATTAATGATTCATAAATATAGGATGAGCCCAGGAGGGAGCAGGGAGGTGTCAAAGTAGGAATTGCACTGGAAAAAGTTAAACAGGCAAGGAAGACTTTGTGCAAGACAACTGCAATAGGGGAGAAAGATTGAATTCAGTGGGAGACGGGGATGTTGCAAGTGTCAAACATAAATTCACAGACGTTTCTCACTGGAGGGTGTTTAAGAGCTAGGATGGGGAAATCATAGTCACTATGTTTGCTAGCTGGCTTTACCCAAAAGAAAAGTAAACTTTCTCCTGTCTTCATGACAGGAGGTAGTTTTACAACTGGAGCAAAGCCCCCTCTGAAGTTAGGCTCCTCCCACAGAGACTGGAAGATAGAGAGCTATCTCCTTCCATTGTTACATTTCAAAGACATGGTTCCCAGGTCCTTGAGAAAGATATTTCCCGGGTCCTAACACTGGTGAGAAGCTTCCATGGAGATTTATATACATTTCAAAGGGGCTGGGAGAAAGAATTTGCGTATGGTAGTTTTCTAATGTAAATGCTCTTGGGGGCTGGCCCCATGGCCTCGTGGTTAAGTTCAGCACATTCTGCTTCAGCGGCCCAGGTTCAGTTCCCGCGTGCGGACTTACACCACTCGCCATGCTGTGGCAGCTACCCACAGACAAAATAGAGGAAGATTGGCACAGATGTTAGCTCAGGGCGAATCTTCCTCAAGCAAAGAGAGGAAGATTGGCAACAGATTTTAGCTCAGGGTGAATCTTGAATCTTCAAAAAAATAAAATAATTTAAAATAAAATAAAAAAATTTTAAAGAAGTAAATGCTCTAAGAAAAGGGAGGTCAGGGGCCTGTCATCAGGCAGAAACTTGCGTTAAGTTTAGCCATGCGGAGGGGAATGTTAAAGCTGTCTTGGTCAGAGGTTTTCAGAGGCATTCAAGAGTCAGAGAGTGAATGCCTGGTTTTGACAAGGCAGGCCAATTCAATGCACTCACAGCGACAGCCCTCTGGATCAGGGGCTTGCTGAACTGCCTGGAGATGGATAATCAGGTGCAAGCTACCCAGAAAGGGTCTATGTGAGTCAAGGTCCAACCAGGAAAACAGAAAACAGCAAGTATTCTAAACAGGATGGATTGTGTACCTTATTTTTAAAAACCTTAGAAAGTAATAAAAGTAATATATACTCATTGCAAAAATTTCAGAAAGTACGGATATGATAATCCCTGCTGACACTTTGATGTGTATGTTTTTAGTTATCTTATAAGCAAGAATAATCTGAATTTTCCCAGGTATCATCGGTCTAGAGGTAATGTGAGGTCCTATTTGTGGGCATAAATTGAAGTTTTGCTGACTTTGCTTGCTTGATTATTGGGGGTCGTTTAGCACTCCCTCTTCCCTACCCCTGCCTAATCTCATCCAGAGATTTCTGGAATCCCAAAGTCAGGAGAGGGGGGTTGCAGGTGTCAAACATGAGTTCATGAACAATTCTCCATATATGTCCACTTCAGGCCCGTAGCTGCTTCTTATTGCAGACAGGGGTTAGCCTGAGCTTGTAATATGCATCTCATGGGGCCAACACTGAAATTTGCAGCTCATGCAGCTCAATTCTGGCAGGTAAGACGTGAAGTTCATTATAGTGAAATAGCTCTGTTTCTAAGGCCTTTTGCTGATTGGAACCTGTTTGCCCTTAGATCCATTCCTTGCCCTTCCTCTGCTGAACGCCTAGGATGTGTTTCCCAGATGTTGGAGGACGGGAAGAAGGGAGAAGTCAGGCTAAATCTCTACTTTCCTCTCTGCCTCAGGCTTTACCTCCTCCACGGTTCCATCATGCCCCAGTTTGCCTTGGATGACCTAGCCCTCGGGTTCTGGTGTTACCACCCCCCCCCGCCGCTTTATCCTAGGGGTACATGTGGCTTCCTGATTTTCTTAATCTCCAGTTTCCTCACTGTCTCCTATTTTCACCCACCTGTGCCACTAATTCCATGAATTAAATTCTCCCTATTTAAAATATTGAGTCATTTCTCTTTCCTTATTGAACCCTACTGGTACAGACATTCTCTGGATAGCCCAAACGTAATCTAATATAACCTTTATCTTTCAGGCTAGCTCCTATTTTCTCTGGGGAATCCCACAGGGGAGAAATTTCTCTACAGTTTCAGAATCTCTCAGCCGCTAAGAATAAAGGGGGTAACGTTGTGTTAGCTGACTTCATATTCCTCTCTTGGCTATGTTTGCAGCAGAAACTGAAAGAATGGAAAAGCATGAGGTCATCTGCAAACCCCTGGAGGTTTTCTTCTCTTTGCTGAGTGCAAAAGGGGAGATAGAAATTTGGTGGGTTACAGTAAGATCTTTAAGAATCACTGTCAGCACCACATTGCTTAGAGGAATATATGAAGAAACAATTCTCATTACTCATGATATAAAAGCATTTCTTATTTGATATGTCACAAATATGTAAGGTAACTGGAATATTCTTAAGTGAGTAACTAGCTTGAATTTTGTGTTTGTGGGTATACTATTTTTAGTTACTTATTTCTGATCAATTTTTCAAGGCAATCCTGTGCTTACCTTTTCCTCATAACATAATGAAAACATTAAACGCAGTTCAATAAACAAATAAATTAGAGTTTAATTACTAGAAACTGTAAGTAATTATTAATGCAAAAGGGTTCTTATTATTTGTGGTGAACTAAGGAAAAATGGTATTCAAAGAAGTTTATATAAAGTGTGTAGAATAGTAGTCTCTTGGTAAACATTAATTTTCTTCCCACTTCAACTAAAAATTCATTTTCTTTGTTTTTGTCTTGTTTAAACCAATATTAAAATAATTTTTGTGTGCTCTAAGCACCCATCTCTTCTTTGCATATCCCTAGTGACTTAGCCTTTCTCAAGTCCATCATCCTGATAAAGAACTTGGATGGACATAACAATTGATTACTTCTCTGACTCTTGCTTTCCTAGAGCATTCTGATCTTCTCTTCAGAGCTATCCCCTTTGTATCCATCACTTTGTGATATGCTTTTCTTTAATGCAAATTAACTATAATGCAACAGATAAGATTTAGACATAGATGATATTTGAAATATGAGTGTGACTGTCTTTTAGGAATGCATTTTAGGATTAATGGGTGTTCTATACCTGGATACCTGAGTCCTGTAATGCCTGATCAGTCACTGTTAGAATCAGGAGCCTTAAAAATGAATGTCAAATGACTGTCTCTCTGGGGCTTCCTGAGTTTACTGGGCACAGAAGGAGACTTTCAAGTAGAATCCTCTTCTTTACTGATGAGTTTCTTAAGGGCACGTGCCACATTTTTCCATTTACTTTGTGTCAAGTCCCTTAGAAATGGGTCTTGGACTTTAGTACAGAAGTTTAATGAATGAGTGTTGCCTTTGTGAGCTTATTGATGCTGGAACCAGAGTTTGCTACATGTAGAGACAAGAGACAGCATCTCTGGTGTGAGAATCATGCTTGTCTATTGCTTTCCTGGACAAGTCATCAGACTAGCAGGACTAGAGTTGAGTCCCAGGTTCAGAGCTCACCGACCATGTAATCTTGGGTGGATCATTTCACCTGTTTGAGTCTTAGTGCCTTTATTCATAAAATGGGAATAATAATATAGTCGATAGTTCACTAGATCTTTTAAGGATCAAATTCGGTAATGTACAAAATAAGTATAATCAGGTATTATTAATTTGCAGAAAGATAATAGTGAAATGAAAGACTGAAGAAAGAATGTCTTGGCCAATATAGACATAAATATTTGCAACTTCTTCAGACTCCCTATCTTGTATTTCAGGGTAGTCTCTACCATCTTGTTTTTACCCTGAATTGAATTCATTGCCATTGAGTATCTTGATCTGTATCTACTTCCACCCTGCTTTGTAGCCCGTAACTATAATTTACATGTAAACCGCAGGGAGTTCAAGGAGAGAAGTTAGGTCATGAAGTTCCATTTCTTCTCTTGGAAAATGTTGATCTCAGTGTTCATCTACTCAAGGTCTATGGACCTGATTATCTTTCTCTTGAGCCCCAAAGATAAACACACTTCAGGGTAAAAAATGATCATGCAGAAGAAATTGTAAAAATTATGAAGAAAGGGAAAAATAAATAAAAATAAAAGAATATGCTGCAAAGAAAATTAAAGTAAAAGAAATAACCTCATTATCTTGTTATGTAAAAGCTTCTAACTCTAGCTTATTTATTCATTTTTCCTTTCAAAGGTATAATTGACAAGATTTGAACTACTTTAGGGTTCATACACCCGAGAAAATGGTCAAAGTTTTTATGGTAAAGAATGTGTATACAACCTAGGAATTGTAAGACTATTGTATATGTGGAAGAACTCTTTATGACTTATCAGACAAATCCAGATAACTATATGCAGGTGTATTATCTATTCATTAATAATAATTATGTATTTTTTGTCTGCTGTATATTGCTTATGTCTATAACACCAGGCATTGCTTGTGTATATAGCACCCCAATAACAGGTTACATAAAGAAAAATTTAACGTGTCAATTGGCTGTTTCCTCTACATCTTGGTCAATTCACTTGGTCAATTGCTGAGGAAGCAATACACGGGCAGATGAATTTTGACTGAATTTTTCACATAACACAAGAGTAGCTGGTAAGTTCATGAAGATATTAAAGTATAACCTCCTACAAGTCACTTACACTTTTGAATTTTCATTTTATCTGATAAATGAAAGTAATAATAAGTAACTTGCAGATGGATACATTTAGCTCACCAGATACCGAGACATCAATGAGACAGGATCATGATTAGAGTTGTAAGGGTTAAATGAGATTCATTTCAAATCTGTTAGCACTGTGGCACTGCAGAGTAGCTGTATGTTATGTGTTAATTCTATTTCCTATCGTGACTGTTCCTTCCGCCTCAAAATAATCACTAACAGTCACTAGGCATCAATTATGTGGAATCATGTCATTTGGGTGATAAATGGTCTAGGTTTCTAACAATACTGACAAAGTATGTTGTGGGTAACCACACAGCTAGCATCCTGGCTGAATGCTAGACCAACACTTACCAAGCTCACTGCCACCCCAGCGAGAGAACACATGCAAAAAGAATACTCTAGAAAAATTTCACTCTTTATTGCTTCAACTCCGAATCTTCATCTGTTCTGATCTGAACTTAATTATGGCAAAACTCAGAAGTCTCTATCTGGTACTAGAAATTCTGTGTCCCTTCTTTGGAGTATTCTTGGTTTTTTTTATTTTTGGCATATAGGTAGCAGGAGGTGGGTAGGCACATCTGTCACTGGTAGCCTCCCTCCAACCAGCTTCGTAGGAGAAGGGAAAGGGTAGAAATCAAATAGTTCCAAAAAAGAGGGTTGTGGTTACATCTTGTTCGATCTAGAATCTCTTTACTCCTCCCATATATACAAGACAAACAACAAAAACCATAAGAACATATTCCACTCATTTTTATGATTGACCCTATTTTGTGACCTTGAGACTATATTTTTTCTCACCATAGAGTTACTTCTCCTTGGGGCCAAAGTCTGTCCATGCTAGAGAGAGAGGAAGAAGAGAAGATTTTATGCCTTATGGAGGATAGGGACTTTTTATTTGGAAAATGGAGCCCCAAATATGTAAAAAGACAATTGAAATGAGCAAAAGCAAACTGAAATTTCATTTTGGTTTTGACATAGTCTGTGCAGCTTTTGTGGTTACCGATGTCCTAGGGAATGAGTGGGAAAGCATAAACAATTATGCCTGCAAACCTGGGAGCTCTTCTGTGGTCCAAGCTGTGAGCATGTGGGTAAATGCAATTCTCCATGCCTGGGAGCATGTGTACACACTGTGTATGGCAGGAGGAAAGGGGGCTGGTGGGAAGGGGCTCATTTGTGGGCCAAGCTGTGTGGGCAGAACCATTTTGAGGAAACTCCCATAATATTCACCAGCTGCAGAACACTCTGTGTATTCATGAAGGGCCAAATTTACAGTCTGTTAAAGTAAACTTAGAATCAACCAGAGATAGTTTTCAAATGAAGCTCCCTCCCACATGAACAATCTATAAATCTAAACCAATCTAAGTGTAAAAAAGGAAGAAAAATGTTTTAGTAGGTAATACCCCAATAAATCAGGCTTGGAAATCGTTGTAGCCAGTGAGTTAAACAAGAAAGATTTATAAGTGATCAGAAAATGCATTTACTTTTGTTTCCCACCCTCCCTTTAACATGTATTCAGTGGGAATAATTCTTCCTCTGTTCCTGGATGGAAACTTAGCAAACAAGTCCAGGATTCTTCCAGTCACTCTTAAATAATAGAAAGTCTCATGGTTACTTTAAACTACAATTGCCATCTCATGTTAGCAACTGAAAATGATCTGTTTCAAATTCTAATCAAAGCACAGAACTTGATGGTTAGGTCATTCCCCCCACCCATGGAGGACTGAGGTGGGGGTGGAGCATATGGTCCTTTTGTCTTTCTAATTTCACCTTTCCTTGCATTGGCTAGCTACTGATTCTAGTCCTCCCTGCCAAAAGCCAGGGTGGAAGAGGCTGAGGGAGAAGAGGTGAAGGAGCCAGAATGTCTTCACCAGACTGTTAAGGTCCAAAGTTAGCCTTGAGCTCCCTTGCCCCCAGACGATTTAAGCTGACTCTTCACTGGCGCTTGGAGACTTGCTTGCAGGACCTCTCTGATAATCCCCCTTTTGATGCCAGTGGACAGTTCCTCCCGCAGCTTCTGCCCTGTGGTAGGGTGTGTGGTCAGCACCCCATATTCTGTGGCTGTGGGGCTCCTTTTGCCCTGGCAGGTCACCTTCTTGGGTAATTCCTGCTTATTTCTGGCTCCTAAGGAAATGTCATCCTTTCAAGATGAAAAAAAATGAATAACAATTTCACCACAAAACAGCAATTTGAAGGTAGATTTGATAAAACCAAGGACAGGAAAAAAGCCATAGTGAAACAACTAGGTAAAGCATTACAAAAGGATGATAGACAGTGCTCTGTCTTTTTTCCTCTGGAGAATATTCTCTTTACAGTGAGTAGCTGTGAGCACCTTTCCTTTTGATCAGGCTGTTACTCTGGACATTTGGTGGCTGAGGGAGGGGGGAGCTGTAGGCAAAGGAAGATAGGGGCTAGGGAGGGCCTTTTTGAAGGTGAAGGGACCAAAGTAGGTCTGTTTCTTCCTTCTTCCTGTGCCAGGGGAGAAAGGAGTCTAATGTGGGAGGGAAGTGAAGAGAGGAGGGAAGGTTCCCATTTGACAGAGTGGGACAGACCCCTCCAAAGGTAGTTGAGACCTCAGGACAGACCTAGGAACAGAAACTGGATATAAACATGGATATAATACTGAACACCTCCTCCTGAAGCTGAGAAGGGGAGATAGGTGGAGGGCAGGAAATAACTAGAGATGATGGGTGAAACAGCCTGGATTCTCATCTGCAAAACTTCTAGAATGGAATAATCCATCCCTTCCTCCTAGTGACTTCTCATTCTTAATCAGTTAGCCTGGTTTCTGCTTCCTCTTGGTCACCACCTGGGTTTGAGATGGTGGCCATTGGGTTTATAGCTATTGGTGGGATGCTTTGGATGAGACCCAGCTTTTTGGAAAATTATCATGAGAATTAAGAGGTAAATACTAAATGGGCAGGTGGGAAAGGTAGACACCAGAGGGAAATACAGAGTTCCCAAGATCAAGATCCTTTTTAATATAACTGCAATCCTACGTTCTTTCATGATGTTCCGTATCTGGTCTCTGGGTATCAGGCATATTTGACCTATGGACAGATGGGTCTAGAGTTAGTCATCAGATGCAGCCCTCAACTCGGCTGCAGTGGATTTCCTTAGCCTTCTCAGGTCTAGTTGTTCCGCAACTGCAAGGACACATATCAAGCTCTCCCAGGGTCACGCTAAAGCCCCTTCAGAAGGCATAAAGTTAGGAGATTCCATATCTCCTTCCATATTGGGAAGTGGGTGTGAAATTCAGACTAACTCTCTCCAAATAAATCCTCTTCATAATCCTACTCTCTCTCCTTTCATATGTTCCTTGTGGGTCAGTTATCTAGCTGGTCCTCACTCAAGCCAAGTGCCATTCATTGATTGTCTTCACACCTTACCTAGAGCTGAGTTACATTATCTAAGTACTGACTTAATATTGCCCAGTTCCCAGCTGTGCCTTGGCTAACATAAACATCCTTAGTGTGGGTAGGGGGCCAGATTGGATTTAATCCAGTCTGCCTAACCCCTCCTAAAATATACAGTGGAGCAAAACTTTCTGACTCAGTAATTCGTTATACTCTATATCCAATTAAAATGGCTCATGTTTCCTTATCTCAGTGGCAGAGTAAATCAATGGCCCTTCCTTCCCAAGACAGATGCAGCCACTGACAAGGTGGGGTGGTCATCAGACCTGTTTCTAGACACCAAAGAGTCTGAATTCATTTGTATTTCTAGTTTTCTCCACAGAGAAATAAGCTCAGTACCCACTGTAACGGAGGCAGCACTGGAGCCCCAGAAATCACTCAGAACCATCACCTCCCCGCCAGCACTGAATTTACCTTTGGAAGGACTTTTTAGCAATTGTATGAGTGTTCAGGGAGTTCTTTGTTGATAAATTTTCGGAAAGATCTCGCCTGTCGCCCTCTAGACATTTCCCAGTATTTATTAATGGCTTGCCAAGTTAGAGTGTCTAAATTTCCCCTAACTAGATTAGCATCATATTTTTCAAACTACTATCTGTTATGTTGCTAAGAGAAGGAAGGCACCAAGAGGAAAAGGGGCATTGGTGTCATGTGATTGGGCACCTGCCCCTCTGTTAATACCTTCTCAGATGTGTACACTTATTGCACATCTGTGTTTTATGATAGAACATGAAACCTCAACTCATAGCATCTATGTGGATCCATTTGCCTGTGTTTAATATGTATTTTATATTATTTTAGCACTCTCTCATTTAATTGCCCTCTTTAAGATTTTAGTTTCCTCCTTTGGGAAATGTCTGATGGAACAGAGGAAACATTTGCTTAAAATAAACCTTTGGCTTCTTCCTTTGTCTTGGCTTCTTCTTCTTCTGGCAATGTCAGTGTGACTTAATATCTCTGAGCCTCAGTTTCCTCATCTGTGAAATGGGGATAATTTTAACTGCCTCGCAGAATTGGGAGTGTTAAATCACATAAAAATATGTTAAGTCTCTGGCTGGAGGGGTACTCAATAAATATTTATTCAGTGTGTGGTAGGTAAAATTATGGATCATTTGGGAAAGCATCTGCCAGGATAGGCCATCTGGGGCCAGTGGATTGCTCATCACTACTGTAGTCCCAACTTCTTGCGGAGATGCTCACAGAAGTGGCATGGCTTGTCAAGGTCACACAGCAAAACTGGGATAGATAAAACTCTCACCCACTTCTTGCCCATGCTGACTGCACTCACTGTTCCTTCCATCACATCTTGCTATCATTTGTTAAATATCATGGTTTTAAAACATCTATACTTTTCACCTTATCCTACTAATTAATAGGGTATCTTATGGGAGCTGTTCCAAATAATTTAATGCATTTAAAACCTATTATGAAATAAATCTGTGTATAAATTGCTGAAGGGAAAAATACCTCTATCATTTCAAAGTTCTGTGATTGTCTTTAATTCAAATAGTACTCGCATATACATATATTCATTTTTGAGGCTAATCATTTAGGGAACTTTTCAGAGGAGCTAAGCTATTTCTGTTCTTAATAAGGCACAAAAGCTTCAAATTAGAAATGATGTCATTCTTTTTACAATGAGAGTCTGATAGTCCCAAATGACTATTAGGCAAATTTGTTTCTCAGAGGAGTCATGTTGGAGGTCTGAGCAATCTACTGACATAAAATGACTGTTTATCTCTCACCCCTTGGGAGCCCTCACATGCAGGATTCAAAAGAGGAATAAAATGCCTGTAAGATGGTTGGTACAATGATAATGCTATTTTTCAACTATTCTCAGGCCAAGAAACTTATAAAGATATCATTAAAAAGGAAAAAAATGATACAAAGTTAAAATAATAATGTCAAAATGGAATATTTCTTTGAGAATATTTTTTGGAATATTCTACCTGGACATTTTTTCTGGGTTATGATAAATATACTCTGTTTTAATGTAAGAGTAACCTCTTACATTTGTGTATCACTTGACCAATGTAGCCAGAAATGTTTTTCTAGAAGTGACCTCATTCTTTTTAATGCTTAACTAGGTTAAGCTGAGATAGATAAGCTTAATTATACTCTCTTTAAAAGTAATGCGGGTGAAGCTTAAGGAGATGAAATAACTTTGGAATCCATTGAAGAGGTGAATGGAAAGGGCTTGGAAAAAAAAGAGGTAACCTGTTCCTTAGAGACTGAGGAGAAAGGGTACCTAATGATTACCTTTGTGAGTTGGGTCAGGAAGCCAGTGACATTTGCATCTGTCATAATCCATGACGTGGGAGGCAAAACCATCTTTGGAGAAAGAATTGCACAATACAATTTGGGACATGAGAAGAAAAGTGAACGTGGCAGAATCACAGAGACTTAATTCAGAGCATCCGAAATAAGGACAAGGCTTCACACAGGATATCGTCTCTGTCCAGGCACTTCCTAAGGTCAATTATCACTTCAAAATAGCGTTCTCAGTTCCTCCTTCTTTCCCCTAAAATCTTAGAACTAAAATCTCATTGTGGGTTCATGTTATAATTTTCAATGTAACATTTTGGGCTATAGGAGTTACAACTGAGCACAAATAATGCAGCAGGATTGAATAAATTAGCTACCTCCTCACCAAATGGAGTATATACTTTTGTATATATACAAGTAACTTGTAGTGTTATCCTTGGGTCAGCAGTCATGGGAGTGCTGCTCCTTGTAACCTATTTTCAACCCTGTGAAGAATTCACTGAATTTCTCAGTCTTGTATGCTCAGAATGGCCTGGTCCATGCATTCAAAGCCTGGCCCCCTCATTCCTCTGTGCTTTAATTCAACTGGTTCACAGGTCATAGATCTGGGAATTCAAGATTTGTACAATCTGGAGATGAGACAAGGTGAAGAGATAAGATGAAATGGGATGAGAAGAACTATTCAAGGAGATGCAGTCAGAATATCACAACTTGAACTCCCCAAAGGGGCAGCATGTACTCCACACATGCATGTTTCATGGATTCTAATGGACTAAGTAATATTATAAGATGAACATTTCCTTCCACTTAAACTACTTCTAAAGGCAGGATTTTATTGTGGAAGGTACATGGGCGTTGGAACCAGACAGCTGCAGCTCTCCTACAAGATCCAAAAAGGATCACTGTACCAGTTAGGACTGACAGAAAACCCAACTTTAGGTTGGGGATTAATTGGTTGTTTTAGATGGAAGTCCAGGAGCTGATTATGTTTCCTGGTTGGTTTGATTTAGTAGCTCAACAAGGACATCAAAACCCAATTTCCATCCCACCTCTCTGCTTGCCATGGTGTCTGACTCAACCAAGGGCACTGGATGGCTGGCTACCATTCCCCCTCTACATACTTCCTTACCTCTGTCTAGGTGATTGGTTTCTGCCAATCAGCATGTTCCATCACACTGGACGCCATCATCGTTTCAGAAAAGAATATGAATTCTGTGCTGGTTAACTAGGGTAAGTTTTAGATTTAGATTCTGGGACAGGAGCCACCTATGGTGAATGAAGCACTTAGTTTTGACTACTTCTGTGGGGACACGTTAGAAGGGGTCAGTGAGAATGGCAAGCATTGCAAGTCTTGGTAGATAGGTTACATTTAAGTCTCCGAGCCTTGAGCTCCTTGTTTGTACATTATGGAAAATGTCAGGGCTGATATGAACATGGAATTAGATTAACATCGGAAAAGCTCCTAGTGTAGTGCCTGGTATGCAGTAAGTATGTTAGTTTCTTCCTCTCCGTCTTATTGCAGTAATATATCAAATAATGAAGCACAGATAGAGGATTGGGTGAAATAATTTGCAAATTACTTCCTAGCTCTCATATTTTAAACTTCTATGATCATTTGTGTCACCCTATTTGCATTTTATGACCTTAAAAATTTCAAGGACTTTAGGACAACTATCAGTCACTGATAGAACTTTTTTTCCCTCGTTTCCTTTTTTCTTTACATATTTTTTATTGCAAAATATAACATGCATTAGACAATCCTTGCCCCATTTTTAAATGCTAAACTTTAGCATTATCTGTAGGGGTAGTTAAAACAACCTGTCAATTGCACTTAAAGTTACATTTCATGCCTGTAAGTAAAGTGGAGTTCAGTGCAATGTTTGCACCCATTTGCCTTGTAGGTTATGAGAGTCATTTTTCATTTGTCACGAAGCTGAATACAACTATTCGATATAGAGAAAAGAGGCAATGAAGCCAGCAACTTACTATGAGAACACTGAAGAAATTTCTTAACCTCCCTATTCCTCCATTTGATGATCTTCAAAATTAGAAGAAAAAAAAAAAGACAAGAACAAATTATGAGGTTTAAATAGGAGTGTGAAGGGCTAAATTGGTGTCTGCCAAGATGGTGTGAGAAATAAGTGATCATTATAATCATCCCCTCTAAAGGGAACAAATTTGCTTTCAAATGTGCTTTTGAATATATGTTTAATAAAATGAATCTATGCTGTTAGAAGTCAGAAAAGAGATTACCCTCAGGAAAGCAGTGACTGTGTATCAGTCAGGTTCTCCAGAGAAACAGAACCAGTAGGAGATACATATGTGTGTGTATATATGTGTGTGTATATATGTTATATGTGTGTGTATATATATATGTGTGTGTATATATATTTTATACACATATATATGTGTGTATATATATTTTATACACATATATGTGTGTATATATATTTATATGTGTGTGTGTGTATATATATATATATATATATACATATAAAGAGATTTGGTTCAAGGAATTGGCTCAGGCAGTTGTGGGAGTTGGCAAGTCTAAAATCTGTAGGACAGACCTGCAGGCTGGAAACTCGGACAGGAGTTGATACTGTTGTCTTGAGGCAGAATTTCTTCTTCCTTAGGGAAATCTCAGTTTTGCTGAGGCATTTCAACTGATTAGATGAGGCCTACCCACATTATTGAGAATAATCTCCTTTATGTAAAGTCAGCTGATTATAGATTTTAACCAGATCTGCTAAGCAACTTCACAACAACACCGAATTCAGCATTTGACTGAATACTGGGTACTATAGCCTCGCCAAGTGGATGCATAAAATTAGCCATCACAGACTGGAAGGACATAACGGGAGCTTCTGGAGTAATGTCCTGTTTCTTGATTTGGGTGCTGGAATTTTGAAAATTCTTTCAGCAGTACATTTATAGTATGTGTGTTTTCTACATAAACATCATACTTTAATTAAAAGCTTTTAAAATGTATTTCTTTCTATTTTATCTACAACCTAAATCAAGGATTGCAAGGGATTTCTTCTCATGAAGATTTGTCTGGTGGCCACTCCTGATGTTGAATAAAGAACAATTGCATCCAGCCTGGTGGGTGTGGTTGTTGAGATCAGTTAGTGATGGTTCCAATAAACACACACAAGGAGTCAATATATCACCCGTATATTGATCACCCCACTGGTTATTACAGTTTTAAAGTACGTATGGACTCTATGAAGTCCTAAAATACACAAGGACTCTATGAGGTTGTTATGTATTTTTAAAGTAATGCCATTGCTAACATTCTTTCTGTAAATACAGTGGTGATTAATTTAACATCATTTATTTAGTTATAAGAGCCCTAACATGACTCTCTTGTCTAGGTTCGTATATCTTCAGGTCTGCCTTTTCTCTTATTCTCTTCATTGGTTACAAATGATGAATAAAGTACTTATGATTAAAAGTATGCTTATGCTGGGTGGTCATTTTCTCGACTAAGATACCATTGGAAAATAGCACCATGGAAACACTACTTCCGTTGGGAGTTAGGAGACTTGAAAGCTAGTATATATGCTGACAAAACTTGCATGGTTTTCTGCATCTTTTTCAGCTCAGTCTTTCTTGACTCAGTCAATCTCATTATGGCCTGGATTCTCTTACATTTCTTGCTGACAAAGGAAATAAAAAAGTGTTAAGCGCAGTTCTCTGTTGACCCTTCATACTTGGCCTAATTTTGGAAAGATCAGTCTGAAATGGAAAGAAATTTCCAGGCAATTCCCTCTCTACACCTGACACAGGCTGCACGTTGTTAGCCAGGCTCTTCCTAATTGGCAGTGTTTAAAGTGGGCTGCTGGCAGCAATTATATTGAAGAAGGTGGCAAAGAAGGGAAGCACAGGTTGGCAGTTCCCCGCTTTCTGGTCATGCCAGATCGTTAAGACTTTAACAGTGTGCAAATGTCATGGACGACTCAGCAATTTGCTTCCACCCACTCTGTTGAAATTGGATAATCCCTTTGCAAACAAATGATCAGACCATATTTTTATGTGGCATTAGGTGGAAGCCTGTGGCCAGAGTGAGTGAGTGAAACACTTGCCTTGGGTACAAAATTTTAAGGGATTCCAATATCTTACTAGCCAAATAAATATAATTTTAAAAAATTACATTAAAATAGTATTTATCTTGATTAATGAGTTGTTTTTCGCTCCCTTTAAATATTGCCCTGAAGCAAGTTGGGTGGAACACAACTTGAAGATTTTTAGGGTCCTTTCTTTGTCTTTCTGTTTTCTAAACCAAGGTTGTTTGGGGTTGGCACTTTTTTGTTGAGTACATACTTTCTCTTCTGTAAGTATCTCTTCAAATTTATCCAAACTTAGAAATGCCTAGGGGGAAAGAGAAGGCAAGGTTTTAAGGGTAACAGTGATAATCTGAGAGCTAAAAAGAGCTATATGGGCAAAAGAAAATACAAAGGGAATGTTAAGGGAAAAACTGTCATGGAATTTAAAATTCATAAATTTTCAGAAAATTTTAAAGAAGAGGGAATATTGTCTTTCATACCCTCTTTACTGCCAAGAAATATGTTGGTGAATGTCTATACATTTTCTTCACATTTCTCTTTATCATTCTCTCTTGCTCTCCATCTACCTTTCTCTTTCACTCTTGATCTACAATATGTGTGTATATATATATTCCAAAAATTATACAGTTTTACATACTATTGTTTCCACTTAAAATTTTATAAGCATTTTCCTATGTCAATTCAAATTCACATTTTCAAGTTTATAATTTTGATAAATATCTATCTTACATGGCACTCTATTGATATACTAAATTTTAGTCAAATATTTATCTCTTGCTATACATTTAACTATTTTTAATTTTTTGGCTATTGTGAACATTTATAAACATAAGTCTTTCATCATTGCATAAGGGGACATTCCTAGAAGTTAAATGATAAACTCAAATACTATAGGCCTTTAGATAGGTAATGATGCAGTTTACCAAATTATTTTCTAAAAAGTCTTCTTATTTTAGAACTATTGACAATACATTATGTCATTTTCCATTATTTTTAATTTTTAGAAAATCCTTTCCAAATCTGAGATATATTATCAACTTATGTTTCCTTTTTCTCTTGTTTTTAAGTAGTTCTGTTTTTGATATTTAACAATTTAATCCATAGGGGTTTAATTTCAGAGTAAAATGTGAGTGTTGTAGTTACCTACCGCCCACCCACACCCCCATAATCATGGTGGTTTGAGGTCAAGTTTAATGTAAAGAATACAGAGATCTATGAATATATTCTATCTTGATCTGTGTGGCACAAAAATTTCCATGTATAATTCTTGGTGATGGATTATTCTTTTTTGGCTATTGGAAATGATTCTCTTTGCCCTGTTAATGATGTTTACTATTCATCAAATGAGTCTAATGTAAATCATATCACTCATGTTTGCCTTTCATTGGTTTTTTCTTGATATGTCTGTGCCCATCTTTTAGTTTTACTTTTCAGTCACTTTATTTTCACTCTTTCTCTTATAAATAGCATGTAGTTAAGAACTTTTTTCTTTTAACAGAATATGTAACCTATTTATGTTTATCTTAAGTAATACAGTTGGTTTTCTTTTTGTCATAGTTTTACACTTGTTTTTTATTTTGTCTACTGCTAAATGGGTTTCACTTTTTCTTAAATGACATTTTTAGTGTTTTTAATTTTACAAATGGTTTTATTTAAACTTTCAAAAAGTATTACTGAATCCATATATTTTTGTTTATTGCCTTCAAGAATAAAATAATTTTAGGATTTATTCTTCTAACTAATATGGAATAACAATTACTGTCCTGACTGTAACAATAAAAGAAAAAAAAACTGAACAATATATATAATAAAGAATGGTTTTCAAGTCAATAGGTATAAGGTAACAAAGGACAGTGATCCCTGAGAGGAAAGATGGGAAACAGGCCACATTAGCCTTCTGATTGACCCAGGTTCATGCCTTCAGAGTTTCTAGGCTGTGAGGCAAGGAGGGAGAACCCAGACAGAGCCCAGTGGACTTCACTGTTGAACAGACAGGGTTGGGAATTTGAGGACACAGGGCAGGTAGTGTTCAAAGTACAGACTACAGGACAAGAGAGAGTTGTACAGACAGAGAAATCTGGAGATCTGAAAAAAGACCCCTCAAGTTTTCTGTAGACTGCTAATTAGTGCATGCATGTGAGGAAGACTACTAGAGGCTGGGGAAATATCCACTCTAAAAGGTAGGAGAATGCAATACATTATGATTAACAATACTCACCGTGCTTTAAATTAGATATCCAGAACTTAGTCTTCTCATAACTGAAAGTTTGTGCCTTTTGACCAACATCTCCCCATTTTCCCCACCTCTATCCCCTGGTAACCACCCTTCTACTCTGTTTCCATGAGATCAACTTTTTTAGATTCCATATACTGTATAAGTGAGATTATGCAGTATTTGTCTTTCTGTGTCTGGCTTATTTCACTTATCATAATGTCCTTCACTTTCATCCATGTTATTACAAATGACAGGATTTCCTTCTTTTTTAAAGGCTGAATAATATTCCACTGTATACACACACAGATATACATACATATATATCTATATATATGTATGTATGTGTATATATATATATACACCACATTTCTTTATCCATTCATCCATTGATGGATACTTAGGTTGTTTCCATAACATGGCTATTGTGAATAATGCTGCAATGAACATGGGAATGCAAATATCTCTTTGGGATAGTGATTTTACTCCCACTGGATTTATATTCAGAAGTGGAATTGCTGGATCATATGGTAGTTCTATTTTTAATTTTTTGAGGAACCTCCATACTATTTTCCATGATGACTGTACCAATTTACATTTCCACCAATAGTGTGTAAGTGTTCCCAAATCCTCACCAGCACTTGTTATCTATATATCCTTGTCAACACTTGTTATCTATATTAAGTTGGCTAAAGTTAATAATAATGTATTGTATACTTGCAATTTGCTAAGAGAGAGGATCTTAAGTATTCTTACCACAAAAAATAGTAACTGTGGGATGTGATGTGAGGGATATGTTACTTAGCTTGATTTTGGTAATTATTTTACAATATACATATATCAAAACATCTTATTGTATACCTTAAATATTTACAATTTTTGTCAATTATTCCTCAATAAATCTGGAAAAAAATTAACTCAGCTTTGTCAGGCCAAAAATAAAGCATAGAAGAAACAGTACCTGATGCTCACTCAGGGCCAGGAACAGTGCCTGTCTCTACCAGCCAGACTGCAAAATCTCATAATTCATTGGGGTATTGGATAGAGTACTCAGAAGTGTCTTGCCTCCTCCCTGGACTAAATGCTCTTCTGGTCCCATCTAATCAATCTTAAAAGCAAGACTTGAAATGTTCAAACTGTTTCCAAGAAATTAAACTTTGTCCCAGAACAAAGTTCAAGAATGTTTATAGGGATACAAAAGTAACCAGTATACAACAAGGTCATATTTAATCAAAATTATTTGACATCCAATAAAAAGTTACCAGGTATGCAAAGAAGTAGGAGGTCATGACTGATAAGGTGGAAAAATATTAGTTGGTTCAAACTTAACCAAAACTTACACAGATATTAGAATTAGTAGACAAGGACATCAAAATAATTACTATAACTATATTACATGCACTCAACAAACTAAGTAGAGATACAGAAAATATTGAAAAGACCCAAACTGAACTTCTAGAGATAAAAATTGCAATGCCTGAGATGAAAAATTGGCGGAATGGGATTAATGGTAAGTTAGCCATCATAGAAGAAACTATTCACGAACTTGTTGACATATCTATGGAAAACTCTAAAATTAATAATAATCTAATAATATCTAATCCAATAATCTAAAAATAATAATCTAAAATCTAATTCTAATCTAGAGAAAAAAAGAATTTAAAGAAAAAAGAACCCAGCAGCAGTGAACTGTGTGATAAATTGAAGAATTCTAATGTATATATATATAATTGAATTCCCTAAGGAGAGAAGAGAGAAAGATGGGGATAGAAAATAATATTTGAAGACATAATGGCCAAATTTTCCAAATTTTGTGAAAATAAAGTCACACTTCCAAAGAACTCAATGAACCTCAATCACAAGAAACAAGAACACTGTGCTGAGATGCAACGCAATCAAATTGTTCAAAGTTAGTGCTAAAGAGAAGATCTTAAAAGCATCTAGAGGAAAAAGATGCATGTTGTACAGAGGAACAAGGACAAGAATGAAACAGATTTCTTGTTGAAAACAATGCACATAAAAGAAGTGTAACAACATCTTTAAAGTATTAAAATAAAAAACAAGACAAAAATATCTTTCAAAAATACAGTCAAAATAAAGACTTTCTAAGACACAGAAAACCCGAAAGAAGGTATCAGACCAGCATTACAAGAAATGTTAAACAAGTCCCTTAGGTAGAAGGGCAATGATAGATTTTATAAATCAGAATATATACAAAAGAATGAAAAGCACTGGAACTGGTACACATGTAAGATTTTTTGTCTTATTGTTTAAATATCTGTAAAAGATAATTATTTAAATAAAAAATTATCACAATGTAGTGTTAGGTTAATAACACATGAAAAGGTAAAATATATGCCAACAATACCACAAAAAGCAGGAAAAGAGAACTGAAATTACACTATTGTGAGCTTCTTATATTATAAAGAAAATATGTAATATCCCTTGAAGTTAAATTGTGATAAATTAAATATACATACTCTAAACCCTAAAGCAACCACTAGATTAACAAAACAAAAAAACTACAGCTAATGCGCCAGCAAAGGAGGTAAAATGAAATCATGAAAAATAATGCAAAAGAAGCCTGAAAGAGATAAAAAACAGGACATAGTATAGATGGGACAAATAGAAAACAAATAGTAAGATGACAGATTTAAACTTAACTATAAAAATAATAACATTAAATGTAAATTCTTTAAACACTCCAACTAAAAAGCAGAGATTGTCAGCCCTATATGCACTGAATTCTGAATGTTTAGTTAAAACCTTTCCCACAAAGAAAACTCTGAAATCAGATGACTTCACGGGTAAATTTTACCAAACATTTAAGAAAAAAAATACTATCAATTATGCACAAACTCCTATAGAAATTTGAAGAGAGAGGAACTTTCCAACTCATTCTATCAGGACAGATTACCCTAATCTCCAAACAAGACAAAGAGTACAGAAAAGAAAACTATAGTACAATAAGTGTCATGAACATGGATTCTAAACAAATTCTGAACAAAATTTTAGGAAATTGTACCTAACAATGTATAAAAATGACAATGCATGGGGCCGCCCGGTGGCACAGCGGTTTCGTCCGCGGTTGGCAGCCCGGGGTTCGTGGGTTCGGATCCCAGGCGCCCGCCAACGCGCTGCTTGTCAGCCATGCTGTGGTGGCGTCCCATATAAAGTGGAGGAAGATGGGCACGGATGTTAGCCCAGGGCCAGTCTTCCTCAGCAAAAAGAGGAGGATTAGCAACGGATGTTAGCTCAGGGCTGGTCTTCCTCACAAAAAAAAAAAAAAAAAAAACCAAAAATGACAATGCATCATGACCAATGGACTTTTTCAAAAAAATGAACTTTATTTCTTTTTCTTTTTTAAAAATAAACTTTATTTTTTAGAGAAGTTTTAGGTTCATAGTAAAATTAAGCAGAAAGTACAATTTCCATATACCACCCCCAACCCCCTCTTCACACAGCCTCACTTGCTATCAGTATCCCACGGCAGAGTGTTACATTTGTTACAACTGATGAACCTACGTTGATACATTATTATCACCCAAATCCAGTGTTTACATTAGGGTTCACTTTTGGTGTTATACATTCAATGGGCTTTGGTAAATATGTAATGATATATATCTGGTAAATATGTAATGATATATATCTATCATTCTTTTATCATACAGAGTATTTTCAGTGTCCTAAAATTCCTCTGTGCTCTACCTATTCATCCTTCCCCCTGGCAACCAGTGATCTTTTGATTGTCTCTAGAGTTTTGCCTTTTCCGAAATGTCATGTAGTTGGAATCATATAGTTTGTAGCCTTTTCAGACTGGCTTCTTTGACTTAGTAATATGCATCTAATGCTCCCTGTGTCTTTTCATTGCTTGATAACTAATTTCTTCTTAGTACTGGATAATATTCCATTGTCTGGATGTAACACAGTTTACTTTTTGCAGAATCTGACAACCTGACTCTCAAATTCATATTCATATTAATACAAAATTTGTATTCATAAATGCAAAGGACATACAATAGGCAAAATAAAGTTGAAGGGCTAGCAGTACCTAATTTCAAGACTTATTATAAAGCTAAAGCAATCAAGACAATATGTTATTGTGTAGAGTTAGACAAATAGATAAAAGGAACAATTCTGAGAGTCCGGAAGTAGACACACATGTATATAGAACTGACTTTCAACAAATGCGCAAAGGCAAGTCAGTGGAAAAATGATAGTCTCTTTGACATATATTACTGGAATAATTATATATCCATATGCAAAAGAAAGGAAGGAAAGAAGGAAGGAAGGAGTTTGATTTAGAATTTGTACCATATACAAAGATTAAATCAAAATGGATTATAAACTTAAGTGTAAAACTTAAAACTATAAAAATTCTAGAAGGAGACATAGGAGAAAATTTTTGTTATATTGTATTGAGCAAATATTTCTTAGATATGACACCAAAAGCAAAAACCACACACAAAAAATGATACATTGAACTTTATCAAAATTAGAAACTTCTACTTTTTGAAAGACACTGCTAAGAGAATAAAAAGACAGTCACCAACTGGAAAAAAAAATCTTTGCAAATAATATAACTGATAAAGTGCTTTTATGCAGACTATATAAAATATTCTCTAAACTTAATAACAAGACAACAGAAAGAAAACCAAATCAAAATGGGGAAAATATTTCAACAGACACTTCATCAAAATGACATACCCTGACAAAAAAATCACATTAAATGATGGTCAAGTTAATAAGTTATTGTGGAAATGAAAATGGAAACTACAATGATATTCCACCTTCCACCTATTGGAATGGCTAAGACTAAAATGAAAGACCTCATCAACTGTTGACAAGGATGTGGAGGTTCTGGAACTCTCATACACTGCTGATGAAAGTGGTAAATGGTACAACCAATTTAGAAAACAGTTTGGAAATTTCTAATAAAGTTAGACATACCTACCATATGTCCTAGTCTTTCAGTGTCTTGGTATTTACCCAAGAGAAATAAAAGCAAATATCCACACAAAGATTTGTAAAACAATGTTTATAGTAGCTTTGTTTGTAAAACTAAAAACTGGCAAACAACCCAAATGTTTATCAACAGGTAAATGGATGCATAAATTGTGGCATATCCATACAATGGAATACTACTAAGCACAAAAAAAAGAACTATTGTTGCAGGCTACAGCATGGACGAACCTCAAAAGGAGTACATACAGTATGTTTCTATTTATATAAAAGTCTAGGAAATGCAAACTAATCTATAGTTACAGTAAGCAGAACAGTGGTTGCCTGGAGATGGGAGGGGCAGGGGTTGGAGTTACAAAGGTACAAGAGGAAACTTTTGGGAGATGATGGCTTATTATCTTGATCATGGTGATAGTTTCAAAGGTGTATTGAAATGTCAAAACTTACCAACTTCTACTCTTTAAGTATGTGTAATTTATTATATTTCAATTTTATCTAAATAAAACTATTTTAAAAACAGTAGGATAGTTTTCTTAACATATAAGATTTAACTAGGAAGCTTTATTTTAATCCACTCAGTTTCAGAATTCCATTGACATAATCTAGGATTTTAGATTCAGTTTATTATTGTTGAACAGTTTGCATTCAACTTTTAACAAGTACTTAGACTTAGTATTTTAACTGCTTGCCATGCTTATGATTAACCTTTATTCCATAACTGCTCAATTCTTGAGTATTATTATTGTTCACTTGTTGCTTTCCTGGATTATAACTTTGAGCATTCAGGAAAGATGCCCACGCGATGTATTTTCTGAGACATTCCAGAATTGTACACTTGTTTTCTTGGGTGAAACTTACTTGAGTAAAAAATTAAGGGCACACAACTTTGCCTTCAGAAGTCTGTAAAATAACCCCAATGTCTTCTGGTATTGAAAAGAGAAAAGTTTATGGATAATCTGAGTATTTACCCCTTGTCCATAACATTTTCCTCATGTAGATTCATGAAATAACTTTTTCCTTCATTGAAGTATTAATCATGAAATGTCTAGATGAGGACTTCCTTTTACTAAACATTGGTAGTAAGTCGGCCCTTTTTATTTTAACTTTCCACAGTTTGCATAATTTTTCTTCTATGATGTTTTTCTTCTGTTTCTCTTTATTGTTTACTTCTCCTTTATTTGTTCTTGTCTTTTCTCCAGGAACTACAGTTATTTATTAATTAAATCTCTATTATTTGTCCTCTACTCTGTCATCTTCTCAATTAATATTTCCTTTTATTCATCCTCTTTTCTTTTGTCCTCAACAAAAGAATTCCTCCAGTATTAGTTCTCCTTTTTCAGTACTTCTAAGTAAAATTAAAATCTGTACCTAAAGTAGGAAATATTTCTTTTTCTTATCCGTTTTTACTTTTCATCTCTTCCTGCACCTGAATTAGCTCCTTTTTCACCTCATGTTTTACATAGTTCATAATTTATCAAATTTCATTGGTATTATGAAGCTGATAGCTTAAAATTTTTACATTAGTTTCCTACAGTACTTTTTAAAGTATGATTTTCTCATCTTGAGTATAGGCCGTTCATTCGTAATTCAGAATATTTTACCAATCATCATCTTATTATTTTAAATTATTATTAAATTAATTAAAATTATTATTTTAAATTTAATATCAGTAATAGCTACAAATCCTTTGGAGTTAAAAAAGCAGCAAGCACTGTCCTAAGCACTGGACATGCATTAGTTCGAATTCTTGCATTACCTCTAGGAGGTTAATTCAGTCTTGAATGAATGAAATCTTTTCAGGCCTGGTGTTTGCCAAAAAAAACCAGAGTGGGTCAGTTTTTCCTGATCTCCCATAGTGGCTAGCTTGTTTTTATCAGATTCCTTTCTAAGATTTTGAGTTGGAAGTGTGACTGTTGTCAGTACCTTGGATGAATTTGTAGTGTTTAGCAGCCCATGGTGGCTCTGCTGGACTGAGTGAATTTTATCTTTGTTTACCAGACTGAAATTCTGAATCTTGAATTAATTTCTAGATATATTGAAGTTACCTGTACTGTATGGAATTACTACAGCCCCCATCTGTGTTTGATTAGTAAAACTTGATCCTGACATCTATCCAATTATGGACCAATATTCTTAGTTTCAGGCCCTTATTTTGCATGTATATTTCAGTAAGCAGATACAAGAACGTGAATCAGTCTCTGCTGTCTAGGTCCCCAAAGTCTGAAACTACTTTTAAAGTATTTATTCTTTTTCTTTCTTTTCCTGTTCTTTAAATGTCATGTTATTCACAGAATGATTGAAAACAGCTCTTATTCTTTTCCAAGTGCTGCCACAGAGATGTTACTGTAAAGGTCCCCTGATGAAGTTGTTAAAAAAAAGATGTATTTTTTTATATTCTTATAATTGGCTGGAATCCTCACTGTGCCAAGCTAGAGCCGGTGGATGGATATGTATTTTTTCTGAAATGAAGTTTTAATAAAGACATAGGCTTCCAATATTGTTGTCAGGTTTTATTATCATGACTTGTGACAAGTCAGGATAGACATTTCAGACTTGTAAAGAGCTGACTACAGTGTCTGGATTGTTTCAACTGTTATGCCACACACATGCTAAAAACAAAGCCATCATCATCCTTAGCACACTCTCCTAATTCTCCCTTCCAAGAAAATCAGGACATATGTTCACGCTAAATGATCACTTCATCCCAAAGATTTGAAACCTGATAGTTTTGAATGGTACTTCATAACCATTCAAAAAACTTCCAGTTTCTCTAACTCATTCCTTCAGCAAATGTTCACTGACTACCTATTACATTCCAGGTAAAAATCTCATAGTGGGGGATTCAGGGTTGAAAAAGGCCGCTGCTAACAAGCCTACTGTTTTCATGGAGCTCACATTCGACTGAGCAACACAGACAATAAAATGTAAATAAAGAAAGTAATTTCATAAATTTTAAGTGTTAAAAAGAAAGAGAGAGTGATGGAATGACTAGCGAGAGGAGGCACCACTAGATGAGGTTGCCAGGGCAGCCTCTCCAAGGAGGTGATTTTGGGCTGAGTCCAGAATTAGAGGAAGAAGCAATGCAAACACAAATGGGAGATTTCCAGGCAGAGGAAGCAGCAGTGCAAAAGCCCTAAGGCAGGTACAATCTTCATATAGTCAAGAAACAGAAAGAAGCCCATGAGGTAGAAGCATTATAGGAGAGGGAGACCCAAGTAGTGGATGAAACTGGAGGGATCAGTGGAGGCCAGAGCATAAAGGATCTTTAGTCTATGATAAGGATTTGGGATTTTAAGTGTGATAGTAAACCATTTGAGGAATTTAAAGACAAGAGTATCATGATTTGATTTACAAGAGACCACTTCCGCTGCTCTGTAGGAAAGGGATTAAAGGGGAGGGGGAAGTGGAGTTTGGAAGTAGTCGTTTGGGGACTATTGCAGAGCTCTGTGATGCTGGCTTGTACAGCACTTGAAAAGGGAAAGAACCGACAGATGGAAGATGTATTTTGGAGGTAGAGCTGATAGCATCTGGTACCCAGAGAACCGCTATTAGCTGAGAATAATAATCACCTTTTATTTATCAAAAAATATTAATAGGTACTTTTAAGGAAAATATTTGCCTCTTTTCCCCACCAATTTGTTTTATATTCTGTATTTCATTTCTGTTTCAACCCGTAGAATGTTTTTCTCTTTTATAATCCTTCGTTATTTTCTTAATACATTCATATGTATTATTATTTCATTTGATCCTTATTTCAACCTTGGGAGACAAGCCAAGGAGATCTTTTTATTCTAGTTTTTATAAAGAAACTGAGCTTCAGATAGAACAAAGTGACTCACCCAAAATTGCATAGCCAGTAAAGTTATAAATTGGGATTCAAAACCCAATCCGTCAGGTTGGTTTTCCTGCAGTATAGCCCAGTTGAGCATGAGAGAGATGGATCAGATGAAAAGGGTCTCCATTCTGCCCTTTTATTTGCAGTCATTTAGAAGTACATCATCCCTCCTTACATATCCATGCCCATTGGAATGGTTCTGCAGAGGCAGGGTGAAGAAATATGTTTCTTTTCTAGTTTTACTTGTCAGAGCTGCTAACACACCGAGATGGAGCATTTTCCTCGTTACTTGATTCATTTGTGCTACGGCCAGGAACTCTCTCTTTAATTCATTGCTTTGGGCAGAGGTCTACAGAAACCAAGAATCCCCAGAAGAATGAATCATCAGGAACAGTCTTTGGAGTAGTGAGAATACTCAACAGGGAGAATCAAGAGTAATCAGTGCTTACCCAAAGGCAATGACATGTTCAAGAGATCAGAATTACAGGGAGAAAAAACAGGAAAAGTGATACTTACTTTAACAGTCAAGGTTACCTTGAAATAAGTTAAATTTCATGAGTAAAACTTGATTATAACCGAATATAGCCCACTTACTCTCTGATAATCTGGTGCATAAAACCCCAAGTTTCCCAGAAACATAAATGAGTTTGGGATTGTCTCTTCATTTTGCAGAGAGAACAACTGAGTATTTGTTACCAGAGAGTATGCTAGATTGGTTAGGTGAGAATAACAGTTTGATTGTCTCTTCAGGACCTAGAACAGTGCCTGGCACATAGGGGGCAATAAGGTATTTTGAGCAGAAATTAATTAATCCCTGCATCAAGGAACTTGCTGTCAAAACTGGAAATTTCTGTACAATGTGATCAATGCCATGGAAAGGTTGGCATAGTGTGTAATGGAGCACAGAGGCAGAGTTTGTAATTCAAGATGGGAGTCGGGTGTCAGGGAAGCCTGCTGGGAGGAGACGTTGCTAAGCTGATACCCAAATATTAACTAGGAATAAGTCAGGCAAAAGAAGGATATTGGTTAAATTGCAAAAATTTTACTTAGATTTGATCATGGCCATGAAGGAAGGTATTACTGCTCATCTGTACACATAGAGCAATGGCTTTGATGAGTACAAGTCCAAAAACTAAAAATAAGTAACTAAAAAGCACCTTTCAAGTTATCATGAGATATCATCACATTTTAAATCCCTTGAATTGTGATATTTATGCAGATGAGATTCTGACATGAAGTCATTTCTGGGATATTAGTTTATAAAATTGCCATTCACCTTTACTCGGTTTAGAGTCACAAGTTTATCACTCAAAGTTTTAGTTCTCTCTTCCACATTATAACTTGTGTTATCTGGAACCTTAGGTGTGTGATCTGAAGCATGTGTTAGAAGTTGAAATTAAGATCAAAGCCATAGATTTTCTAGATCTTTCCGCTTTAAATCACTTACTAATAACCATTTATTATTAAACAGCAAATGGCAACACTGAAAGCGCAAATATATTGTAAAGATGATGCATATTTAGAGTAACATTGTAAAGAAACAAAAAATCTAGTATCAAAAAAAATTTATTTTTAATAATTAAAAATTATTGAATCCTTCACTTTTTCTATTTTGTACATAAGAGGGGAAACTCTGGTTCTACTCTCACTTATTTCACCGTCTAACTGGGCATGGCATCTTCCATCAGAGTTGGGAGCTGATCTGTTATCTGAGTCTCAGACTAGTTCCCTGAGAAACTTCCAAGTGACACACACTCCTTTTGTTAAGTAAAAAGAACTGGAATGCTTCATTGGGTAAGGGGCACCAGGGAGACATAAAAAAAGGAAGACCTCTGATTTCTGGCTCCTACCCTCTCTGTAGGCACCACACTGTTCTTTGTGGCAGAGGCAGGAAACAGAGGTCTTGGTTACATAAATGCATCTTCCAGCACAGAGTGAAATGCTCTTTTTCCGGTAGTAGAGGAATGATGTTCCAATTTCCACTCAAAGTAGCAATGTGAGTGTGCCCTTCTACAGAGAGCAGTCTAGCTGTGGGCTGCTCTACTCAATGTTGTTCCATGGCTCAGCTGGTTTCCTTGGTAAATTGGATTGCCCCTAGCAACCTCAACTCCTTCTCAAACTGTTGTCTTTTGCAGAGTTGGCAGTTATAAATCCAAGTTTATATTGGAACAGGACAGCATTTAAATGGAAAACACAGCAAAATTATGAGCATATCTTTAACATTTCGAGTTTCAAGAATTATTTTTTGCCTCTGACATTCAAATGATATTTTTTTAGAACAGTGGTTCTCAACTCTCTTTGCATTTTTAAATTACCTGGACGCTTTTTAAAAAAATACCAATGCCTGGGTCCTTCCCCCAGAGACTCTTATTAGTTGATCTGGGTGTGATCTGATATCATTTTGATTTCTCTGACATGATCAACAATCATCAACATAGTATATAGGGTTGGGGGCAATGGTGCGTCTATGACAGAACTCAGAGCAGTTGGCTTTAATTGCAGATACTACTGTCTTCTAACCACATGGCCCTACACATATCTCTTAGCAACCCTAAATCTTACTTTTCTCACCTTAAGAGTGAGAATACCAATTTCTACTTGTTCTTTGAGTGTAAGTTTGTTTGTTGGAATCAAACAAAACAATAGCTTTTAAAATCCTTTGAAAGTATGTTTTAAAATGTAATACACATGATGTTTGAGAATATGTGTGGAAATGCAGATATCAAAAAAAATGTGCTGAGGTTGCCATTTGTTGTTTTTAACTGTCCACCATCTATTTCACCTCGGGACTTCAAGCAAAAGGGTAGACCTCATTTCAACACGTGACCCACATCAGGCCAACCAGAGAGTCCCTTTCTAGAAGGCCAGGGAGTTTCCATAGTCAGGTTTTCACTCAGTCCTAGTGGCGGAACTGAGATCTGTCTGCCCTGAGATCCTAGTCACGGCCTTGCTCTGCTGGCTGCAGAGATGCTCAGTGCTTCTGAATTTCTGAGCTTCATTTGCCACCCTCTTTTTATCATTACACAATTGCAGCTACTCTCCTTTACACTAAACTGAAATGGTTCAGCCTTGACCTTTAATAGATAGCTCATTTCCTTGACATTTCCTCAAAGACCCAGGTGCCCTGCAGACTCAGGCAGTATGAGAAGGACAGGGAGGGGCTGCTACACCCCTGCCCATCACATGTGCTGGCTGACTTGACTTGTTTTCGTCTCTTTATTCTTCATGGGCTCCTCTGAGCAAGTGGTCCTGTGCCCCTTTTCATAGTGTACATTCTTTTCTCAAAAGTGTCCAGGAAGAGAGAGAATGATCCCTCGAAAGCAGAGATCAGGAAAAACCAGAAACTTTCTTGGTACACTAATTATCCGATAGAGGAAGGAAGGCTGCACTTGTGATAGAGCAACGAGTGGGCTCTTGGTTCCAGCCTCGGATCCATCACTGTGTGACCTTGGACAAGTAATTTAGCCCCTCTGGATCCCAACTTCAACATCTGTAAATGGAACTTATGAGTATATTGTGTTAAACAGTTAAGAGTGTTATAAGTTAAGTACGTTACAGAAAATGTTAAATGTTGAATAATGATGCTGATGTTGATAATAAGAAAGAAGAAACTGTGCTGTGTACTTAGTTTGAAGAAATTTTTGTTTCCTGTGTTTTAATTGATTCCTGTAACTACTTCAGATGGCCTGGAAGCAAATGCTTGTTGAAGTCCATGTTCAGTGCCCACACCCACTTGGGATAGTCAGGACACAGAACTGCAGATGTGAGGAAATTTCCCATTTTATGGATCTCTTGTTCTAAGAAAAGGAATTTATGTTGTACCAAAGAGGATTTATAATTAGTAGGCTGTGGTCATTTTGCTTGAGAAAACTGTTTTTCTTTCTCACCATTCTGTTGCACACATGTGTACACAGGTACCTACACACGCACACACAAGGATTAATGTTAAATCGATTGCCAGTACAAAAGACAGACAACGTCAGCTTCTATCCAAAAATTGCCCACTGTTATCCAGCACAACACGTCGTCGTGAATTTGTTCTCACACGAAAGCTTTGCTTTATCTGCTGTGGAGCTCTGTTTGGAGAATCGTAAAAGGACATGTCCTCAGTTTTTGGCTTCCTCAAGAAACAACATAGTTTTTGTCAATTCTGATGCCAACCTGGAAAGAATACATCTTACATTTTCCATTGGGTAAGACATGCACTGCAAAAATCTATCTGTTTGATAGCAAGAACGTGTGGCGGGGTTATTAGTGACTAACTCTCTCCGCCTCCCCTGATATTTGCCTGGGTCAAACAAACATGTATTGATTTTGGTTGCTGTTTGACAGGATGGTGTTGTAGTTACAGAACAGACATTGTTAGGAGTGTGGGTACTTAGACAAAGTGCCCAGAGGGTTCTTCTGTCTAAACTTTAATTGGAGGATAAAGTAGGGTAGTCAGGAATTTGGCACATGTGTATTTTTCTTAGAAGGTTATATCTGAATGGTCCTGGGGAAGGAAAAGAGACTTAGGGACTGAATATGAGGGGTTGTGTGGGCTAAGCTTACCCAACATTATGCAAAAAGCTGAGAGGCCATAAAGGACAAAAACAGGAGGACTCAGAGCTTCAGATGGATCTTTCAGGTGTGTCTGTGACCTTATTTAGACATAATAGCCAATATTTCTGACAAAGGAGTTTGTCTTCTATTGGCTTTGAGGCCTTGAACAAGTTACTTCACCACTTTAAAGCTTCAGTTTCAAAGGGTGGAATATAGTACCTACAAGGCAGACATATTTTATGTGAGAGGAGAGTTCCTAAAGGTTATATTTAGTTACAAATGCACATAATTCAAGACTAATCCTGAAAAATGAGGCAAGGCGTTAATTAAGCCCAGAGCCAGGCTGCCGAGTTTGAATTCTACTTCTGCCACTCACCAGCTGTGTAGCCTTTGGCATGTCACATTTTCCTCATCTGCAAAATGGGGATAATAATAATTCTACCACACAGGATTTATTTTGTGAAAAATAGAGGGGATGATATCTTTGAAGTACTTAGTTAGTATTCAATAAGTATTAGCTTTTATTCTAACAATTGTTATTTTCCAGCAAAAGTGGCACACCCACATGTGACCAAAGCATAAATACTATTTAAAATTCTCTAGGCTTGTAATTTAAATTAGGCAATTCTTCATACATTTTAAAATTGGGAGGCATTTGCTATATTTGAAATTTTGTAAATAAAGTGAGAATATGTTGATAATTTTATATTCAATGAGTTCAGATTTGCATAATTAAAATTTGCATGATATCAATTTTCATAAAATGAGACTAGCCCCTTTTCACTGGGCTGTGATGAGCGTTAAATATGCCAATGTACACCAGTCTCACTTAGCCCTGGGCCTGGAATTATTAATAATAATGATCTCCAGGCAGTGAGAACTGAGACTGGCTATTTGGGATAGAACAAAATTAGTTTCCCCATTTATCTTGCAACAATTCACCTAATAATTGACGGTCTTTTTCCATTCTAGCACAGAGCTGGTTTAAGAGCACGAGGGAGGAACTTGATAACTGTTGCCTGCATATCCCCATGTTGGGAGGCCTTTCAGAAAACTAGGGCAAACTCACAGACTCCGTCAGACTCTCTTCAAATTCCACACAGAGGGATTGCTGATATCTAGGATATTTTCTCATCTTTACAACTAGGCAAAAAGCACTTGAAATTTTACTTCTTAGAGAAAAATGTCTTATTTATATATGAGAAGTTGATAAAAAAAAAAATCCTCAGGACTCCTGCTTTCTATGTCACACTGCCCCTCACCGACGGATATCAGTTTTTAGTGTAGACTCTAAAATCATTTATTTACTGTGACAAACCTCTGTTGAGGTTTATGCCAGAGCCCAAAGGGAACCCTGCCTGTCTCCCCAGAGTCAAATTCCATTTATCTATCATCCATCTATCTATCTATCCATCCATTTATCTATCAATCATCTATCCACATATTCTTTCTTTCTTTATCCATTTATTTACAAACTTATATTAAGACTCTGCTATATATTAAGCACTGTGCTAAGTTCTGGAGAAAAAGAAAACTAAGTGGGTGGGTCACAGATTCTTAATACACATGCAGTCCAGAGTGGGAGGGACTGATAGTAAATTATAATAGAAAGTAATAATGAGTGCATGATAAGAAATGTTATGAAAGCCAAAGGAAGACCATGTGACTCAGCCTTGGGGGCGAAGGGAAGTTAATTAGAATAAGTTATGTTAGAGCTACTGGGAAAACGATGACCTCTGGAAGATCCCAGAAAAACGATAATTTTTAATCAATGATCACAGTCAAGTTGATCTGTGAGACTTGCCATTGGTAAAAATTAAAGCCAAATATGTGTCAAGTCGACAGAGAGACAAACATTTAAGTTCGGATAGCATTTTAAAAATGAGCAGTCAACAATTTGTGGGAACGACTGCAACCACCAAATAGCAAAACTAAAAGTACAAAGACAGTGCAGGACAGATTCATTCAAAGTCCAATAGTACCTAGAAAATGTCATGGAAATCAAGTCTGGTTCTATCCGCAATTTTTATTCTAGAAACTTGATATTGTCTGCACAACTTTGGAAGAAGAGTTACCCTAGATGCTTTTGTTCGTGTATTTACTCAACAAATATCTCTTATTTCTCCATTATGTGCCAGGTACTTCTGCTGGGGATACAGCAGTAGTCAAGTAGAGTATGCTCAACTGGCAATCAAGGTTACCCAGGAAACAAAACCACTCACTGTATTTTATTAACAAGTGGATACAAGGAGGTGGGTGTAAGTAAGTTGCCTACTTTGGGTGTGGAAGTAAGGCACTGGGGGATAACTCAGAGGCATGTGTAGATGACCCTTGAGTGCAGATTGGATAGAAAGCTGGCTGATCCTGGTTAGGTCAGTGTAATTCATAAATTGTGGTGAATTAGCAAGGATATGGACAAAATGTGGGAAGAATCTTGGGTGAGTTATCTTCAGATCAGAATATCTGAACAGGTTGCTCCTTAAATATGGTTGGTTTTGTTCTCAGAGTGGGGGGAACAAGGAGTCAGTCAACAGAGAAATACTCCAGGAAACTTTATCTTGATGTTAAACAGCTTGCTTCTGCAACCATACCCTGAACAATGAGTTTCATTATCTAGATAACTGCTCCTTCTGAAGCATGGCAGGCTCTCGAATATTTTCTGACTTATTGATAAATAGGAACATCCTATTTAAACACAACCTTAGGTTTGGGATCCAGTGGCAGAATATAAACATCTATACAGGTCTGAGAACAGCTGTCTTTTATAAATGTTAAGACCTCTCTGAAAACGTTGCCTTCTCAATCTAGAGATCAAAAAATTTGTGTGATTTCCTGGCTACATTGCGAGTTTTCTCTGTGCGCCCCCCACCCCCTGCCTTGTCACAGGAATGTAAAATGGTTTTTTCAGACCAAAGGGTATAATAGAAGACAACCTTGCAAATAAATTTCTGGTGCCATGTTTCATTAATACTTTTCAGTGACAGCAGAAAGGAGTGGTGTCAGAGTGAAATTTCACTTACAAAGTCAAGCAGAAAATGAGTTTCTCGTTGTGGGAGTCTGTATTGGTGAACGTGACTGTTCAGAGGCCAGCTTTTGAAATCACGGGATCCAGTTCAGGGGAGCATTAAATTACCACAAAAAGGAAAACAATTTGCAACACTGAACTGTAATGGGAGTGGGAGAGGATTTTACATGACATTCAACCTTTTTAAAAGTTGTTTTATAAAAGGCAACTTTAAAGCTATTATAATGCTACACTAATCCTAATTTCTTGGATCACCATTAGTATCCAATTAATTATTACTCAGGTTTTAAAAACTAGGTGAGAATATTCCCACTAGTGATGAGAAGGTGATTAATAATAACTGAAAATTGGTAGACACTCCAGGTCCCACAAGGTCTACTGGAAGGCTGGACAAAACTCTACCTAAGATTCTTTTATAGCATGAAGAACTCTTTTTGGACTACCCCAAGGAGAAGCTCTTGGTCTTTGAGGCCATACTCTCCTGGACTAAAATCTCAACTCTGCTATATACTGGCTGTATGACCCAAGACAGTTTGCCAAACATTTTGAGTCTCAACTTTCTTATCTGGAAAATGGAAAAAATAATACCTATCTTATGATATTCTCAGGATAAATGAGATGGCATAAAAAATACCGACACCATGCCTCCCGACAAATGATGCCTATTTACCTGTTGTGAAGTCTTTTCACATACAGGGTCAGACCTACCACTTATAAGGGCACTTTAACAGGTGAGTGCTTTGGTCTCTGGAAAGAACAAGCCAGATGGCTCCATTCCCTCAAGGACAGGTCATGAAAAAGTAGAATAAATGATCAATCAAGAAAAAAGATTGTGAAAATAAGATAGATTGAGAACATAACACATTGCTGTTCTCACTAAGATTCATTGCTGTGACTTTTGCAAAATAGGCTGATCTTGACCACATAACTTGTAACATGAGTTTTAATGACCATCTTCAAAGTTCCTGGACCCTTAAACTGTATCGAGTGTCACTGGACGACAAGGTCCTTCCTTTGTCACCAGCCAGATGAATGGGGTTCCAGATTTCAGCTGTCCTTTTCTGTAACTTTCTTTCCCCATTGGTTTGATAAAATAAGGTTCAAATAATTCCAGTTATTTTTGCTTTGTCTTATCAGATTAGGTGGTTTTACTCTGTTGCATGTCACAAAATACAGACCAAATTATAGTGGGATCACTGTAATCTATTCTCCAGGTATGCAGCCATGGCCAACTAAAAAAAGAAATCAATTGAGAAATGATGTTTCCCTGCATCAAACCTTCAAATGGATCCCTTTACACTAAGAATAAAATCCAAACTTCTTATCGTGGACTTGCTAGGGCTCCTTCCTCCCTCTGACCTTATCGCCTTCCACTCCTTCCTTCAGTCACTACATTGTATTCTAGCCACATTGGCCTTTCTCCTCCTGGGTTATTTTGCCAGCCTTGTTCTGGCTTCAGGTACTTTACTTCCACAGTCTAGAGTGGACTTCCCCAGAGCCTCACATAGCTGGATCCTTGTAGTCATTCAGCTTCTAGTGCAAGAGTCTATGCTTCAGAAGGACCTTCTTTAATCTAAAGTGGTCACACTCTCCTTTTCATTCTATTTTGTTTTCTTCTTAAGGTGGATCACTATATGAACTAATTTGGCTTATTTATTTATTTTCTTTAGACTGTCTGTCTCCACCTCCCTCCTTCTCTACTAAGACACAAGTTCCATAAAGGGAGGGGACCCATCTCCACTATCTGGAACATCACATGCCACTTATTCAATGAATGAATAAAATAGATGAATTTTTTCTCTCTATTGCAAGCATTTCCGCTGGTGTTTTTGTCTTCAGAAGGACTGGTTCATAAACATTTGAATCAAAAACTGTTTAGTGGAAGAACAAAAAACTGAATAGCTACCCCAAACTTGTCCCTTTCCCCCAGTAATGGTAAATGGGCCCTGGAGTGTGAGAATCGGAGGATCTGGATTCTAGTCAAAGATCTGGTGTGAATTATCTGTGACACCTCAGGCAAGTCACTTCACCTCTCTAGGCCTCTTGTTTCTTCATGTATCAGTGAGGAAGTAGGTGATTTCTAAGATGTCTTCTATTTCAGATATTTTATAATTTTCAGTGGAAATACTAGAACTGGGTAGTCTGATATTATGGTAAATGTTTCTAAAATTTGGCATGAGGGTGAAGTTAATGGACAGGTTAGCCATTGTTGAAATCTCTGAACCCTGCTGTTGGTCTATGTCATAGGAGTTTCTTAAAAATTTCTTAGTACGAGAATGGGAGAAATGTAGCTATAAGTCCCCCTTCTGTCATCTTCTGCCTGGAGGAGACAACCAGACTTCACAGATAACATCTGTAACTTGCATTTCATCTACATGCTACATTCAGATGGCACTGTAACTTACAGCCATATTGCTTGTATAAGGTGAGGACAAAACTACTAGCTGATAAAAGCAATCTCTCCACTTTTCAACTGACTGCTCTAGTATTGTGTAGATAGAACTATAAAAAGGTATGAACAAATCTTATGCATTCTATGAAGCCTGGGTTCTAGTTTCACTTCCATGGGCGAGTAGTTGTATGTCCTTACGCATTTTGGGCTGCAGTGAACTCATCTTTGAAATTACCTGAAATTGTGATTCTGACTTTGAATTTTCTGAGTTACTATCTACTGTAAGCAAACTTTATTTAGATATATTCTTTAAAATCTATAAAAGAGAAGAAAGTGGTCAAAAATGAAAGCCACGATAGAATTTTTAGGGAAGAAATGGTATTAAGAAACACATCTTAATGGTGTTTTTAAGCATACAAGCTTTTTTCAGAGTGGAGGAGAGGCTGAGATGGAGAGAAACTGTAGCAGGTGTTTCTTCCTGACTCTCATGAGAGGAAATTTAGCACAAGGCAGCCGGAATGCAGAATCATTACTATGGGCCAATTGTTCAGTGACCTGTATGAAATGAGTTGGTTATTGGTCTATGGAGTGATCTCTTATATAAAGTCAAGGATACAAAGAACAATAATGTCCAATTTGGGAAACCTATACTAGTGAAAAATAAATATACTTCTAGCTTTATGATGGAGCCAGCAGGGATCCACTGGCCATTACAAGAGAAGCAACGTGATTAGATTAGAATTTTCACTCTTTCCAGACACTTGAAAAAATATTTAATGTTTTTCCCCCACAACTCTTTACTTTCAGCACAATGAACTATTTCCAACCATGTCTTATTTTTTGTTACCATTTTTTCTGTTTGCTTCTCCTTTTCTTCTTTCCTATCTCCTGTTTACGTTAAGATTTCTCTTTTCTCCAATTTCTACTCCCTTTATTCCACTTCTTATTTTGAAGATTGTTTTTGTAATGTGAAACTTCTATTGGTTACTCTTTTTTTTAGTGTATTAATATAAATTTATTTGATAGCCCAAACACATATGTGCCTAACCACCCTTTTTACCCTCCTCCCTCCCCGCTCCCCTTCTGTAACCACAAATCCAATCTCTGTCTCTATGTGATTGTTGTTGTTTTTATCTTCTACTTATGAGTGACATCATATGGTATTTGATTTTCTACCTCTGACTTATTTTGCTTATCATAATACCCTCAAGTTCCATGCATGTTGTCATAAATGGCCAGAATTCATCACTTTTTATGGCTGAGTAGTATTCCATTCTATATATATACCACATCTTCTTTATCCATTCATCCCTTGATGGGCACCTAGGTTGCTTCCTTGGCTATTGTGAATAATACTGCAATGAACATAGGGGTGCATGTATCTTTACGCATTTGTGTTTTCATGTTCTTTGGGTAAATACCCAGCAGTGGAATAACTGGATTATATGGTAGTTCTATTCTTAATTTTTTGAGGACTCACCATACTGTTTTCCATAGTGGCTACACCAGTTTGCACTCCCACTAGCAGTGCATGAGAGTTCTCTTTTCTCCACTTCCTCTCCAACACTTGTTGTTTCTTGTATTCTTGGTTATAGCCATTCTGACAGGAATGAGGTGATATCTCAGTGTAGTTTTGATTTGCATTTCCCTGGTAGTTAATGATGTTGAACATCTTTTCACATGCCTGTTGGCCATCTGAATATCTTCTTTGGAGAAATGTCTGTTCAGATCTTTTGCCCATTTTTTAATTGGGTTATTAGTATTTTTGTTGTTGAGGCATATGAGTTCTTTATATATTTTGGATATTAACCCCTTATCAGATATAAGGTTTGCAAATATTTTCTCCCAATTGTTAGGTTGTCTTTTCATTTTGTTGATGGTTTCCTTTGCTGTGCAGAAGCTTTTTAGTTTGATGTAGTCCCATTTGTTTATTTTTTCTATTGTTTCCCTTGCCCTGTCAGACATGGCACTTGAAAATATGCTGCTAAGACTGATGTCAAAAAGCGTACTGCCTATGTTTTTTTCTAGAAGTTTCATGGTTTCAGGTCTTGCATTCAAGGCTTTATTCCATTTTGAGTTAATTTTTGTGAATAGTGTAAGATAATGGTCTACTTTCATTCTTTGGCAAGTAGCTGTCCAGTTTTCGCAACACCACTTATTGAAGAGACTTTCCTTTCTCCATTGTATGTTTTTAGCTCCCTTGTTGAAAATTAGCTGTCCATAGACGTGTGGGTTTATTTCTGGGCTCTCAATTCTCTTCCATTGATCTCTGTGTCTGTTTTTGTGCCGATACCATGCTGTTTTGGTTACTATAGCTTTGTAGTATATTATAAAATCAGGGAGTGTGATATCTCCAGCTTTGTTCTTTTTTCTCAGGATTCCTTTGGCTATTCAGGGTCTTTTGTTGTTCCATATAAATTTTAGGATTCTTTGTTCTATTTCTGTGAAAAAGTTGTTAGAACTTTGATAGGGATTGTAATGAATCTATAGATTGCTTTAGGAAGTATGGACATTTTAACTATGTTAATCCTTCCAATTCAAGAGCAAGAATATCTTTCCATTTCTTTGTGTCTTCTTCAATTTCTTTCAACAATGTTTAATAGTTTTCAGTGTACAGATCTTTCACCTCTTTGGTTAAGTTTATTCCTAGGTATTTTATTCTTTTTGTTGCAGTTATAAATGGGTTTGTAGTCTTAATTTCTCTTTCTGCTACTGTGTTGTTAGTGTATAGAAATGCAACTGATTTTTGTATGTTGATTTCGTATCCTGCAACTTTACTGTATTCATTTATTATTTCTAAAAGTTTTTTGGTGGATTCTTTAGACTTCTCTCTATATAAAATCATGTCATCTGCAAATGATAACAGTTTCACTTTTTCCTTTCCAATTTGTATCCCTTTTATTTCTTTTTCTTGCCTGATTACTCTAGCTAGGACTTCCCATACTATGTTAAATAAGAGTGGTGAAACTGGGCATCCTTGTCTGGTTCCTGCTCTTAGAGGGATAGCTTTCAGTTTTTCTCCATTGAGAATGATATTAGTTGTGAGTTTGTCTTATATGGCCTTTATTATGTTGAGGTACTTTCCTTCTATACCCATTTTATTCAGAGTTTTTATCATAAGTGGATGCTATTTCTTGTCAAAAGCTTTCTCTGCATCTATTGAGATGATCGTGTAATTTTTATTCTTCATTTTGTTAATGTGGTGTATCACATTGATTGTTTTGTGGATGTTGAACCATCCCTGCATCCCTGGAATAAATTCCACTTGATCATGGTGTGTGATCTTTTAATGTATTGTTGTACTTGATTTGCTGGTATTTTGTTGAGGATTTTTGCATTGATCTTCATCAGTGATATTGGCCTGTAATTTTCTTTCTTTCTTTTTTTTGTTGTCCTTGTCTGGTTTTGGTATTAGGGTAATGTTGGCTTTGTAGAATGAGTTAGGAAGCTTCCCCTCCTCTTCAATTTTTTGGAAGAGTTTGAGAAGGATAGATATTAAGTCTTCTCTGAATGTTTGGTAGAATTCACCAGGGAAGCCATCTGGTCCTGGTCCTTTATTTTTGGGAAGATTTTTGATTACTGTTTCAATCTCCTTACTGGTGATTGGTCTATTCAAATTCTCTGTTTCTTCTTGATTCAGTTTTGGAAGGTTGTATGATTCTAAGAATTTATCCATTTCTTGTAGACTATCCAATTTGTTGGCATATAGCTTTTTGTAGTATTCTCTTATAAACTTTTGTATTTCTGAGGTGTCCGTTATAATTTCTCCTCTTTCCTTTCTGACTTTATTTGAGCCTTCTCTCTTTTTTTCTTGGTGAGTCTAGCTAAAGGTTTGTCAATTTTGTTTATCTTTTCAAAGAACCAGCTCTTAGTTTCATTGACTTTTTTTCTATTGCTTTTTCAATCTCTATTTCATTTATTTCTGCTCTGATTTTTGTTATTTTCTTCCTTCTACTGATTTGGGGCTTTCTTTGTTCTTCTTTTTCCGGTTTCTTTAGGTGCACTATTAGATTGTTTATTTGAGATTTTTCTTGTTTGTTGATGTAGGCCTGTACTGCCATAAACTTCCCTCTTAGAACTGCTTTTGCTGTGTCAGATAAATTTTGACATATCGTATTTTCACTTTCTTTTGTCTCCAGGAATTTTTTGATTTCTCCTTTGAGGTTTTCATCAATTCAACTGCTGTTCAATAGCATTTTGTTTAATCTCCATATATTTGTGGGTTTTCTGATTTTCTTCCTGTAGTTGATTTCTACTTTCATACTGTTGTGGTCAGAAAAGATGCTTGGTATCATTTCAATCTTCTTAAATTCATTGAGATTTGTTTTGTGGCCTAATATGTGATCTATCCTGGAGAATGTTCCATGTGCATTTGAAAAGAATGTGTATTCTGTGGTTTTTGGATAGAATGTTCTGTATAAATCTACTAAATCCACCTGGTCTAATGTGTCATTTAAGGCCAATGTTTCCTTATTGATCTTCTGTTTGGATGATCTTTTCATTGGTGTAAGTGGAGTGTTAAAGTCCCCTACTATTATTGCATTACTGTCTATTTCTTCTTTTATGTCTGCTAATAATTGCTTTATATATGTAGGTGCATAGATATTTACAAGTGTTATATCCTCTTGTTGGATTGCTCCCTTGATCATTATGTATTGCCCTTCTTTGTCTCTTGTTATCATTTTTGTTTTAAAGTCTATTTTGTCTGATATAAGTATTGCTACCCCAGCTTTCTTTTCACTGTCATTTGCATGGAATATCTTTTTCCATCCCTTCATTTTCAGTTTGTGAGTGTCTTTAGGTCTAAAGTGTGTCTCTTGTATGCAGCATATATATGGGTCTTGTTTTTTTTTTTTTTTTTTATTCAGTTGGCCACCCTATGCTTTTTGATTGGAGCATTTAGTCCATTGGCATTTAAAGTAGCTATGGATAGGTATGTACTTATTGTTATTTTGTTACTTTTTTTCTGGGTGTTTTAGTAGTTCTTTTCTCTTCCTTTCTTCTTTTCTTGCTCTCTCCCCTTGTGATTTGATGGCTTTCTTTAGTATTCTGTTTGGGTTCCTTTCTCTTAATTTTTTGTGGACTTATTTTGGATTTCTGGTTTGTGATTATCATGAAGTTGATATCTAATAACCTACATATATAGCAATCTATATTAAGGTGATGGTCTCTTTAGTTAGACATCTTTCTAAAAGTTCTACTCTTTTACTCCCCTCCTCCTACATTTTATGTTTTTGATATCATATTTAACCTATTTTTGTGTTTGTGTATCCATTACACTCTTATCATAGATATAGATAATTTTACTACTTTTGTCTACTTTTACTGTATTTTTGTCTTTACCAGTGATTTTATTGCTTTTTTTGATAATTTTCTCATTCCTATTTGTGGTCTTCTCTTTCCCACTTAAATGAGTCCCTTTAGCATTTCTTTTAAGGCTGGTTTCTTGGTGATAAACTCCTTTAATTTTTGCTTGTCTGGGAAACTCTTTATCTCTCCTTCCATTCTGAATGATAATCTTGCTGGGTAGAGTATTCTTGGCTATAGTTTTTTTCTTTCAGTTATTTAAATATATCATGCCACTCCCTTCTAGCCTGTAAGGTTTCTGCTGAGAAGTCAGCTGATAGCCTTATGGGGTTTCCTTTGTATGTAACTTGTTGCCCTTCTCTTGTGGCTTTTAGGATTTTCTCTTTATCCTTGATTCTTAACATTTTAAGTACAATGTGTCTTAGTGTGGGCCTCTTTGGATTTATCTTTTTGGTGTTCTCTGTGCTTCCTATACCTGGATGTCTGTTTCCTTCCTTAGATTAGGAAAGTTTTCATCTATTATTTCTTCAAATAGATTCTCCTCCCCTTTGGCTCTCTCTTCTCCTCCTGGAATACCTATAATATGGGTGTTAGAGCACTTGATGTTGCCCCAGAGGTCCCCTTAGACTGTCCTCATTCTTTTTAGTTCTTTTTTCTTTTATCTGTTCACCTTGGGTGATTTCCTCTAGTCTTTCATCCAGCTCACTGATCCATCCATTCTTCTCTATCATCTACTCTGATATTGAATCCCTCTAGTGAATTTTTCATTTCCAGTATTGTATTCTTCATTTCTCATTAGTTATTTTTTTAATATTTTCCAATTCTTTGCTGAAGTTCTCACTGAGTTCATCCATTCTTCTCCCAAGATCAGTGAGCATCCTTACAATTTTTTGTTTGAACTATTTGTCAGGTAGATTGTTTATTTCTGTTTCATTTAGTTCTTTTTGGGGGGTTTTGTCCTGTTCCCTTGCTTGGAATGTATTCCTTTGTGTCCCCATTTTGCCTCTTTCTCTGTGCTTATATCCATGTATTGGGTAGGTCAGCTATGTCTCTTGATCTTGGAGAGATGGCCTTATAGAAGAGATGCCTTATGAGGCTCAGCAGTGTGCTTCTCTCTTGTCATCAGTTCCAAATGTTCCACGAGTGACTTCTCTGTGGAGTACATGTGTCCTTCTATTATGGCAGGGGTGCTGTTGCTGCAGGTGCCCAGGGAGGCTGAGCTGTCACCCTGACTGGCTGGCTGTAATGCTCAGCTGTGTGTGACTGCTATGGACCCTTTGGTCACTTTTTCAGACGTGGGGAGCCCCAGTACAGTTGGCTGCAAGGTCTAAGAGCACATTCCTGTTGCAGTTTTTCTGTTAAGTGAGTAGGCCCCAAGCATGGCTGGTTGCTAGGCTCAGGGGCTTACAATTGCTGTAGGCCTCTGGCTTACAAGGCTGTTGTCAGCTCTCTCAGGAGTGCAGCTGAGTGGGAGCAGCCCCAGGCATGTGAGCACCCATTTGTTTCAGGCTTTGGAGGGTGGGGCCGATCCCCTATGTGGCTGTTTGAAAAGCACCAGTCTGCTGCAGCCGACAAGCCCCACCACCCACAGGGCCACACACACCGTCAATACAGTACTGCCCTGTGTGCACACCCCGACCCACTGAAGCAGACCCAGTCACCCCACTGCAGATGCCCCACACACTCTACCAATGCCCCACATGTTCCCCCTGCTTCTTGGGCATGCCCCACACCACAGAGGCAGACCCACTCACCCACCTGCAGAGGTTCCAGACCCCCCACTTATGCAAGCCCTCAGGTTGCCTGAGAACTTGCTATTGGGTGGGGCCACTTCCTAGGGTGGGCTGCCTGCCCTGGCTGAGCTGGATTAAATCAGTGCTCTAGTGGGTGAGACAGACCCTGGGCTAACAGGCCAGGGGAAGAACTCCAATGGTGTCTGCCAGCATCTGTGTCAGCACACCTGTAATAGGGCACAATAATGGCTATCACCAATGTCTCAGTCCCTAGAGAGATCTAGATGCACCTAGAGCCTATCAGGTGAGTCTCTTCACCAGAGGACTGTGCACCTTTTTTCTGGTGATTTTAGATTGCTTTCCAAAAAGGGGTGAATTTGTGCATGGGTGCTTTGAGAGCAGGCTTTTTTTCCCTTATGTCTGATAGCTTTTCTGGGGGGTATTCCCTGTTGTTGGTAGTAGCCAGCAAAGCCAGATATTATGACACTCATCTTGGTTGTGCTGAGTCTAAAAGCTGCTTATTTCAGTAATGCTCCCCTGCTCAGATCCCCCACTCCTCCAGGCAAGGCTTCATACCTTAGGATTGCTCCCAGCCAGCTATGAAGTACTGTGGCTCATGAAAGCGGCTTTTTTTCTCTCCAGAAAGGAATTTCTGCCTCTTCCACCTCAGTCAGCACTGTCCCTTGTTGTGGGGTTTCTTTTTATCCAGTTTCCAGTTCTGTCTCAGGGGTAATTGTTCCAAGAGTAGTTGTAAATTTATTGTGTCCATGGGAGGAGGTGAGTTCAGGGTCTGCCTATGCCATCATCTTGACATGGTCTTCCTATTGGTTACTCTTAGATTTTTATTTCTAGACCCATGAAAAATAGATTTAGAATCATAACTGTAGAGCATCAAAACATGAGTCATGTGTACTTGTGTATGAGTGTGTTTGTGAAAAATTTTATAGTCAAGAAACTCTAGAGGCCAACCCCGGTGGCATAGTGGTTAAGTTCACATGCTCCACTTCGGCAGCCCAGGGTTCACAGGTTTGGATCTCAGGCATGGACTTATGCACCCCTCATCAAGCCATGCTGTGGAGGTGTCCCATGCACAAAATAGAGGAAGATGGTCACAGATGTTAGCTCAGGGCCAATCTTCCTCAGGAAAGAGAGGAAGATTAGCAATGCATGTTAGCTCATGGCCAATCTCCCTCATAAAAAAAAGGAAAGAAAAGAAAACTCTAGAGTTGGACTTGGCAGAATTTCAATGGCTTTCTCAATGTTGTGATTAAGGATGACTTATGGAAGAGATATAGCCTATGGTTATCTCTTAACATATTGTCAATAATTCTGAAAGATAAGTTTCTGATCCCAAGCTCTATATCACACCACTGCATCTTAAACTAACTGATTGTCATGGATAGGTAATTAGGAGCTGCTCTGATTATCTATTGCTGTGTAACTAATTACCCCAAATTCTGGGCTTAAGAGAACTCTTTATTTATTTAAGCTCATGGATATGCTACATTTGCTAAATTTAACTGGCTAAACTTGTTCCCTGCCATGGGTTTTAGCGGGTGTTTTTTCTTTGACTGTGGCATGGGTACATTATATCTACTGGATAAATCTCTCATAGGGAAAGACTTTTCCAAAACTCTATGCACGTACATCTACGTGACTCCTGATATTGCCACATGGCCTTATTAGAGTGGACATATCTTCTAACAGGTCACAGTGATGGAGATGACCTTCCCTTGGCATATGTTCTTTCCATTGGCTTGTTTAAGCACCAGACGGCCCTTATCCATAGTTGGTAACTCTAATTCTTTTTTTAAAAAACAAAGTCTCATGAAAGAATTCGTGGTACATTCACTGATACCAAACTTCTTAATTAGTAAAGCTCTATCATTTAAAGTTACTGAATCCTAGGCAGAATTTACAGTTTATTTTAAAATAATCAAGCAAATTGGTATGACGGGAGCCTTTTCTTCCTCACACTTTCCCTAAACAAGTTTTCTGTTTAAAATCTGAGATTTATTAAGAACTTTTATTTATACACTGCAAGAGGAATTCATTCTCTCTCTCTCCTTCTCTTTTTGTCTCTCTCCTCCTATATCTCTTTATCTATCTCTGCCTATCTCTCATGAACCTGTCTCTCCTTTTCATTGATGTTAAATGCCTCATTTTACTCTGCAACTGAATATTTCAGGAAAATAATTGGTGTTTGCTCTTATTCTAAGATTCTTTTCACATAAAATGCAAAACATGACATCTTCCTTTTTGCTTCTCTGATTTTTCTGTTCAAGTACAGTTGAAGGGAGAAGCTAGACTATTCCAATCCTAATATTTTCTTGCATGTTTTAGCTGTATTGCTGATAAAATATGAAGAATGTACTGTTTGGAGCCTTTATATATACAAAAGTTACCTTGTATTATTTCCCCTGTTATACTCTCTACTACTTCAAGTGACCAAAAGAAATTAGAAATGAAAAGGAAAATAAATTTACCAAGATTGAACCACTTTCCCTTGGCATATACAACACATGGTACCACTTAGCTACTGCTAATGTAGCCATAAAATATCCATGCCACAGTGAAAGACTACACACCAGCTAAAATCCCTGGAAGTTAATGATTTGTTTTCTTAGTTGCAGCACTTGTGATGAAAAGTTAAATATTTCTATATTTGATAATCCAGGTAATACTAAGGAAGTGCAACCAAAATTGCAATATTAACTGCATTTTAATACTTATATCTCTTGCAAATCCATTATGCTTCCCTCAGGTGAAACAATTTCTTTATTCTTTTGACACGCCAAATCTGAATCAAATTTAAAACACGTGACTTCCTCCTTTGTTTCATACAGAAGGGAGTCACATGCTTGTATTGAGATTCTTGGTTAGAAACAAGGAAGTGCTTCAAAGCGTTGCTTCTGATCTAGGTCTTGGTTGCCAGCTATACTGGACATACAGGCATATATATACATATAGTCACCCTGTTTTCAAGGTAATGATTTTTTTTTCTTTTTTACATTCTAGGTTCATGCTTCATTAGGCACATCTTAGTTTTTATGAACTTCGATCATTTTTAATAAATCTCTGTTTCACTTCCTCTTGGTGGCCCTCAGCATTTCTCCAACCTTTGACTTTTAAGATGGTGCTGTTGATCTAGCCCACTGACTCTGTGTGACTGTTTCTGAGACTCACTGTGTAAGTAGATGCTCAAACTCTTAATGTGTTTATTTTTCTCTTAAGGCAAAAAAAAAAAAATTTTGGCACCAAATATGCTAGATTCATGCAGATTAAACAAAACTGTATGCTACTGGTTCAAAAAACCCCACAGCTTCCACAGAAATGTGAAGGGCTTTTGTATATTGAACGTGATTTTGCAGCAAAGTAAATCAGACTCTTCTGGCCTTTTCACTCTTATGAAAATACAAAGTCTCTACAGAGAAGCCACGTGGCACTCACAGCCACCCTCAGATCTGCCCTTTAGAAAACTGGAAGGACTGTGGCACTCGTGATGCTTGATAACCTTAGCTAACATTTCTTTGAAAAAAAAATTTCTAGCTTCTGTTAAACATGGTGGTTTTAATCCAGGTGTCTCTCTCTGCTCCATCAGGAAATCCCACTAGAATGACATAAAATGAATAAGGCTAAAAGAGGCTACAAAGAGAACTGGAGAGGAGAGCAACAGTGGTGGAAGCCTGGCCTCAGGTGGAAGAGTGGTAACTGACACAGCAGAGGGAACTGAAACCTAAGAGAATGCAGGGTGGATACTAAGGACAAATCAATGTCCCTTGCTCCACACTGGAAAGTCCAGGAATTGGAGAACCAATGGAATATGGATGAAGGCATGGGGCTGAAAAGAGGATATTAGTTAAATTAATGTATAAAGTGTTTACCATTCTCACTTTCTGTAAGCATCTTTCCCCATACCTGAAAAAAGTGGAGGTTCATTGTTAGGAAAAATGGTAACAGAGAATCTCAAGGCTCTGAAACACACATCACAGGAAAGCTAAAGGCGAAGACACCAGAATCAAAATAGGGAGATTACATTAAATGATGAGCAAACTTTTCTCCTTGTCCTCAGAATGCCAGTAGTAAGGCTCACGATTCCCAGGCAGGAGGTGACAGAATTCTTCTCTATAAGCTAACGGGCCCCCCAGTGAAGACCTACACACAATAACATGATGAAAAGGATATCTGTGTATGGAAGGCTGAATTTGTATTAAATCTACTCTGTTATAGACCTTTTGCAACGTGGCCTCATTGTTTAAGGTTTTTGGCTCAGCCACTAAAAGTGTCAGTTTTACAAATGAAACCAAAAAGTGCTGATTTATTCCACTTGGGAAAATTAAATCTCTGAACAACTGCAGAGTAGATGAGTGATGGTTCCAGAATGTTTTTGTTTGGGTCTCCCAGAAGCAAACCCTGAGACAAGGATTAAAGAACAAAAAACCTATTTGGAAGGTGATCCCAGAGAACAGAAGTTGGGGAGTGAGGAAGAGAGACAGACGAGAAGGTGGCTAATAAAGGGTTTACTATCAATCAAGTTACCACTGTGGGTAAATGGAGCTTAATCCTTCTGGGGACCATGGAGCCAGTGTAGAACACACCTCAGAGTTATTGCTCCTGAGGTGTGAGGGCGCTGGGGTATTCATAAGATGACTCTCATCCTTCATTGGTGGAGGCCTGCCCCAAGGAAGCATTACCTCCCTGGGTACTTCCAACCTGCCACATAGACAGCAAAGTGAATTAAAAGAGCCAGCGAAAGACTTCACATAAAGCAGGGATGCAGTCGGAACTTTGGCAGGTATGCACTGAGTAGAAAGCGCTAGGGAATTTGGGTGGGGCACCAACAGCATCTGCTACACATAATGAGTTACTAATTTTCTCAAATTTGTTACATGGATTATGATATATTTGGGCCCCACCCATGGTTAAGACCATAACAGCACACAATAGACTTCTTTATCTTGTTTGGTTTTTTTAAATAAATGGATAATCTTTGCACAGGAATCCTAATGAGGCTATTCATGAAAAAGACTGATTTCAATTATTTTCCATGAGATTTTCCCCAGAATAATTGAAAGTATATTTTAAACCATCTGCTAGTAACCTTTTTCTTTTCTTAACTGAATCCCATCTTTATTTCCAGAAGAATAACATTTAAGATCGAAGATAGTGCTGATTTCAACATTAAATTTATTTTAAAACAAAACCCCCAGAAACCTTCTTATAAATAGAGACAGGTTCTAAGGGTCAAGTTAGCTAGAAGAAAAAAGGAACATATATCACTAATACTGGGCCATAAAGTACACAGAGGAAGAATCAGTTAAAAATCTCTGCTGCTTTTGAGGCTGAGAGGCAAACAATTTACCAGGGAAAGACATTGATTTCTTACAGCCCACACATATAGAAGACACATCAATTTTTTAGCAGAGAGCAATACTGTTTTCGGCACATATACCACATTTATTTCTTGTCATTGATTCCATCCCAGGTATACAAATAGCTTTTATTTTTGTTGGTTACCAGCAGAAAAAAATATTTCCTGGGAAAAATATGAAATGTCAGGAGCCAATCCCTTTTTCATATTTTCGGCCTTGCAGTAGGCGCCCTGAATATCTTAGATACAATACTGGAAAAAAGAGGCTATTTTCTTCTTGAAATTGAGATCTATTTTAGGAGTAAGGAGCAGAGTGTATGTGTCTTCAGATTAATTTTTCTTCCAAAACATTTTCCCCATGGAATTCTTTCTCTGAATCTTTTCATTACAATGTGTGATTAAGTCATTACTTTTCATTATGGCCATGAAATTTTTCCATTTATCTCAGAATGAAATTTATCATTTGGTTTGGTGGGTGCTTGGATTGTTTTGCTCCTACATTTTGAGGCAGGATGCTAGGTATTGTTTCGTGAAATACTTTGAAGTGTTACAGATGTTTGGAATTATTCACATCTTCATAATTTAGGGGCTGCGACATAAACTTTTCCATTTGCTAACTTATTTGTCTGTTTTGCACTGGGAGAGTTTCTTCAAAAAATAAATAACCTCTCTCAGCACATTCCAAGTACTTTTCTATGTGTGGAATTATACCTTATTTTTCATTCATTTCATCTAATTTTATATTCCATAGGAGAGTGTCTTAAAATAAAAAAAAAAAACAACAAAATCAACAACTCCTCTTCAATAAACTCATCTTCTTTTTTTAAGAAAACATTCATTATAACTTGTTATGAACTGAATGTTTCTGTCCCCCTCCCTCAAATTCATATGTTGAAGCCCAAACCCCCATTGTGACTGTATTTGGAGATAGGGTCTTTACAGAAGTGATTGAAGTTAAATGAGGTCATAATGATGGGGCCCTGATTCAATAAGATAAGTGTCCTTTAGAAAGAGACAGCAGAAAGTCCACTCTCTCTCTCCCCACCATGTGAGGACACAGGGAGAAGGTGGCCATTGCAGGACAGGAAGAGAGACCTCACCAGAAGTCAAATCAGCTGGCACCTTGATCTTGGACTTGTATTATGCATAGACCGATAAAACTACGGTTTTTTATGAATAGACCTTTTTGTCATGAAATGTCCCTCCTTATCTCTAATAATACTCTTTGTCTTGAAGTTTACTTCGTCTAATATAAATACAGCTGCCTGGTTTATGCTTAGAGTTTACACAGTGTATCTTTTCCCACCATTTTACTTTTAACCCTTCTGGAGTCTTCACATTTAAAGTGTGCTTCTTGTAACTAACATAATTGAGACTTGCTGTTTTATTTAGTATGTCATAGATTTCATTGGAGTGTTCAGTCCATTTCTATTTAATATAATTAATTATATGGCTGGAGTTAAGCCTACCATTTGGATGTTTGATTTTTGCCTCATCTATTTGTTCCTACGTTCCTCTTTTATTGCTGTCCTTTGGATGAGAGAAGAATTTTTGTTAGTATTCTTTGTTTCATTTTCTATTGATATTTATGCCTCTTGGTGTTATTTATTTAGTGATTGCTCTAGAGATTAAAATATGCATTTTTAACTTATTACTGTCTACTTTCAAATGATAATTATATCCAAAGCAATTTAAACATTTTACATTACAATTCCAGTCACCTTTCCCTCTCCGTGTTCTCGTTGTCTCATATTTACTTCTACATATGCTATAAACCTAACAATATGTCATTACTGTTTTTCTTCAGTCAATGATGTTTTGGAGAAATATATGTACGTGTGTATATTTATATGTACATATATGTGTGTATGTGCATGTGCACTCACACAAACACATATGATGAAAAGTTCACTTAATGGTGCTCTTTATCACTTCACAATCCAAACACGTCCACCTGCTATCACTTCCCTTCAGCCTCAAATTATTTTAACATATTTTGTAGTGTAGGTTTGTTGTTGACAAATCCCCTCGCCTATTATTTACTTTTAAATGTCTTTATTTCATCTTATTTCTTTAATGCTGTTTCTTTTTTACTGAACATAGAATTTAGGATAACTTTTTCTTCTGTCAGCATTTTAAAAGATGATGTTCTCTCTGACCGCACTGTTTTTGATTAGAGGTAAGCCATCACCCTTACTGTGGTGCCCTGTATGTAATCAGCACTTTTCTGTAGTTATCCTTATAATATTCTCTTTACCTTTGGTTTTCTGCAGTTTGACTTTGATATGATTTAGTGTGCTTTTCTTGTAACTTATTTTGCTTGAGGTTTATTTCTTGGATCTCTGGGTTGATTTCTTTGATAAGATTTGATAAATCCTTGGTTGTTATCTTTTCAAATATTTCTTTTGCTTCATTTTCTCTCTTTGCCCCTCTGTTTCTCCAATTATTCATATGTAGAGGTTTTGATATTGTCCCACAGATCTTTCTCTATTATGTTTTCTTTTCAATTTTTCTCTGTTTGTGTTTCAGTTTGAATAAACTATAAAATAAAAATCAGGTTTATGATTCTTTTTTCTGCTATGTCCAATCTGCTGTTTGTTCCATTAAATGCATTCTTTATTTCTAATATTGTATTTCCATTACTAATATTTCCATTTGGTTCATGTTATAGTTTCCATATATTTCCTGAAATTTTCTGTCCATTCATGCATGTTGTTTTCTTTTTATAGTAGATCTCTTAATATATTCTTTACAGTTATTTAAAGAAAACATTTCTGATAATTCCCACATCTGGCCCACCTCTGAAGCTTTTTCTATTGAGAGTCTCTTTGCTTTACTATGGTCACATTTTCTTGATTCTTTATGTGTCTCATAATCTCTGATTTTATGCTGAAAACTGTGTGTGTGGAGAAATAAATAATGCCTATTTTTCCAAGAAGGACTTGTACCTTCTGTAAGGCTGCTGGTATTAGGAGCTTGGTTAATCTAATCTGTAACTGAGGCAGGTCTGAGCTTTGTTGTAACTTTAGTTAGATTCAGCTCACTATTGGCTTAGAATGTTTTGACAGTAGGATATGGACTTTCTGTTTAGCAGGGCTTAGGATCCAAGCATCTTTGAGATCCTAGAAATCTCTTTATGGTTTATAGGCCTGCTGCCAGTTTTCTAAACCACTCGTGATATCACTCTGCATTACCCCTTAGTTTTTTGTCTTCTGCTTTCGGGGTTGCCCAAGAATTTTCTTTGTTCTCCAGTCCCACCACTGCCTTTCTGTTCTTAGAAAGATTTATCCTGCTGCCCCATCTCCAACCTTGGAAGTCTGAATACAGTGTATTTGGTGAAGGCCTGAAGCATCTTGGAGGGATTTCTATCAGCTCTCCTAACTGCCTCCAGCCTTCAGTGTACTATCCCATGCATTTAGTAAAGACTCAGGGAGAATATTTCGTGAGTACAGACTGCTCTGTAGTTGGGATGCTTAGGATTCCAATTGATCATATCATTCAGCACGCAACTTTAAAAGTTTGTTAAAATTTTTTTCTTGTTTCTCTTCATCTTTGTTTAGGGTAGATTCTGCCTTCTTTTACTGCTTTGCAAGTCAAGAACATGATCATGAATTGCTCTACTCCTAAGAATGAATTGTCATGTTCTGGAAATAAATTGATTTAGGTTTCTTTGTGTCCTCAGGTCTCTGACATATTTGAAAAAACTGTGACTTTATAGCTTATCTAGTTTGTTTTTGTTCAGTTGGAAGCAATAGTAACTTTTGATTTTCCTCATCTTTTTTGGAAATGGAAGTCCCTAAAACTTTTAAAATGCAATTTGGAGACATTTTTGACTTTATGTTGGTCTCATTTTAGAGATCCACAGTGGAATTTGCTAACAATAATTTGCTAGCTCCACAGTACTTTGTTTTATATTTAGCTAACATCCATCAACCAGCTAATATATTCCAATGATTGACAAATTAGTAGCAGATGATTCTACTTTTGATAATGGTTCATTTACTGGAACATAGACATTGGGTTAGGCTAGCCTGGCATTTACTTAAAATTACTTCTGTATATAATAAGCTATTTATTCGTCCTTGGCCTGCTATGATTTTTCACTGAAACTCTTCCATTACCCTTGAATGAAATATCATCTTATTATTTTAACTATTTTCTTTATAATTTTATTTGCTTATGTTTATCTCTATTGCTGGTGTTTATACTACGTTTTTTCTCCATTAGGCATCTATTGTTTTTATATTTCATTTAAGAAAAATAGTCTGCACTTATTGGTATTTATTAAAGATAAATTATGCTTAATTTTATTTTAGAGCTGATACATGATTTTCTTGTCTATAATCTTCTCCAACTACCCTCCTCCTCAGGAGTCTGAGTTTTGCAAGTCTCATTGCCTACATTTCATAATTCTGAATGTGCTGCCTGACTTCATAATCATCTTATTCATTCACTCATTTATTCATTTATCTTTTAACAAATGGTAAATGTACTTTGCATGTGCTCCACGCTTGATATACAACAGTGAGCAAGAAATAGTTGTTGACCTAGACTGATTATTTTATATTGTCCTACATTCTTTCATGTTTATCTGTTTTTAAATCAATAATTTTGTGTGATTTTTTTTCATAGATACTAATATCAGTACCCTAACTCACTTTTCAGTAGTGTTTTGCAGTGCTGAGGCTAGTTAAAGAGGAAAAGGGCTTATTTGGCTTAGAGAATCCTAGGAGATTTATTGATTTAATGTTGTCTTAATAGACATTCCAGGAAGTAGGTCCAGCCTAGCACCTGGAGGATATTCTCAATAAGAATCATATAAGAAATAGAAAATACACTTAACTGACAAGATTTCACACTTAGCCCCATTTTCAACCTCCCTTCAAACACAGTAACAACCCCAATTTTTATGGGTGGAAGCTCATTACCAGAACATATGGGAGAAGGCACTGTAGCTTTTGTTCTAACACTTAGATATCAGACGTCTTGGGAGATGTTCACCTATCTTTTTGTGAGCCCAAGGCATCTTGTTCTACCATTACTTTTGATTCTAAGGGGTGATTAGCCTTAGAAAAACTCCCAAGATTGTCAAATTTCCTTGAAACTTCAAGAGTAAAGAATTTTGCTCTGTTTGGCCCAACAAATGAGTCAGCAATATATCAACACTTCTTGATGCAAACAAGGTTGTCAGTTACTAAAGCCATGTTTTAGGATGAGCAGAGATGCGTCAATGTGATTCTCAGCTGTTTATTTATTAATCAGTAGTGGATTATTTTAAAATTTTCAGGATTTTCTATCCTTTGTCTTTATTAATCCATCCTCCTTCTGTAGAGTTTTACTGGTTAATTATTAGTCAGCCGCTATAACTTTCAATTGTTCTGTCTATTCATCATCTGTATTTAGATTTTAGTGGGATTGACGGAGGCCTTACTATGATAGTATATTATATATATTATTATATATAATATATAATAATAAATATATATACATTAGTTGCTTCAAAGGTGGCCATCTGGGTAGATCAAAGATTGAGGTGTGATTGTTTTGTTCTCTGATGTAATAAGTAAAACTTTTGGAAATAGAATTAACCGCTGTGTACCAACACTTGGCTGCCCTTGGGGAGATTTTATCTAGATATTTCTTGTACTAAATGTAATACCAAGTCCCTTCCAACACTGGTTCTAAATATGTGACTCCAGAAGTTCTGAGAGTGATGGTCAGGAAACATCCACCAGGACTTGGGATTGCCGACAGAGCAGTTGATACCACCTCATGTCACTGACAACCCTGCCTCGGCATCCTTCCTCGTCCACACCTGTAAGTCCACCCTTCTATTCCATCTCTGGGTAGCAGTGAGAGCAAGGTGGAGAAGATTTTCCTTGTAGAAATGATACTTAGACTACACATAAACATACTGGATGTCAAGTGAGGCCTTCTATAGAAAACTTGAAATCTCTCAGGGAGGAAAAACAAATCAAAATATTAGTTTCAATTTCAAAATCATATAGTTTAGCCCATAATTCTTCTGAAGAAAAGCAGAGAATCATTTACTTTTAACATCCAAAGTGGAGGCTGAAACAAAGGAGGGCATTTTTGCACCTTAAAACTCACATGATAGAAAGCCTGTGTTATTGAAAGAAAAAAAGCCTGCATTTAGAGAATCATTTTCCCTTGCATTGTTTCTGGAGTAACCCAAAGAATAAATCACAAATACACATTTTATCAGGTTTGTATGCTTGATTTAATGGTTAATTACATTCTACAATGTTTGAAATAAGCTAGAAAAATGAATGGACACGTGAATCTTCAAGCTGATGAAAACAGAGGGCAGAGGCACCCTGAGAATATTTCTGGTAAAGAGATAAATAGTGCAAGCTGAAGTTCCTTTCTACAGCCACCTACTCCATGAAAGAATCCTTAATCCTTAATAATAAACCTTCCTACTTTATCATCCTCTCTCCCAGATTCTTGTCTCTTTCTTGGAGTTGATGTGTTGATGGGGTATCCTGCCTGGGTCTTGGGCCAGTCGATCAGCCTATCAGAAGCCTGTGTCATGCTTAGAGTAGGAATCTAACAACTTTTTGAGGTTGTAAACTGATCGTTCATTTTTTCATTCCACCATCTTGGACATTTTCCAGAATCCACTGATCACTGTAAGAGAGGATGGAATGCTCTCTTATACTCTGTTTCCAAGCAGTGATTTAATTTAACACACACATATTGAGTGCCTACATTACTCCAACTCATATGATAAGAACTGGACATATGAATGCAGTCTCACATCTCCTATGGCCTCCTGCACATGGAAATCCTGATAGATAGCAATTGCAGTTCTCAGAATACTTTCAATAATTTCTACTACTTCTTTACTCATTTTTTATCACTTTGCATTCGTGCATCAGTGCACCCTTATTGTTTCAAACCCATGACAATCAGTAGACAGGAGTAAGTTCTGTTGTCATTTCCCATAAGAAATTGAATCATACTCAGAATTTTTTAAATTTAAAAACTTGAATGAAAACTTGAAGGATGATGTAGAATGATCAAGTTATACACTTTTCTGTTTTCTTTAATCTTTTTGGCTCTATCTCTCTCATTCTTCATCCTGTCAGTGACTGTTCTTCTACCACTTGAACTTTCCCACTACCCCTTAAAAGGGTAAAAATTCACCTTTTTAAGGTGCTGCTTCTGTATGGTGCAGCTCCAGCAATCAAGGTTACTTCCACAGAAGGAACTCTACCCTTAACTTCGAGGTAGACAAACTAGTTACCCTACAATTGATGATGCAGCTAAATAAATGTGAACAGGATAGTAAATAAGTCTCTAGGGAAATTGAAATCTCCAAATTAACTCAAAAGGAAGTAAAAAACCTGCATAAATTAAAGATACAATATTCGAATAGAAGAAAAGGTAGTCAAATATCTAACCCTACATCTGCATCAGGTCAAATTAATATCTTTCTTTTTGCCAGATTTTCAAGAACCCATAATTTCTATTTTATAGAAATTGCTCCAGAGTACAGAAATTAATGGTAAATATGGACATCTTCCCGAATTATTGTACAAGCATAACATAACTCTGACATCACATAAAAAAAGCATAAAAAGCTTCATTTTCTTTAACAGTTTACAGGTATTATTGTTTATTTTTTTCTTGAGTCAATTCTGAAAAGTTACAGTTTTTGGTATTTGTTCATTTAATATAAGTTTTCAAAACTGTTACCATATTAACATTAATTCCGTTCTTTTATTATCTTTCTAAATTTAATTTTATCAGAGTATCACATACATATAAAATGTGAACAAAACACTTGTAAGGTAGATTAATTTTCACAAAAATAAATACAAATAAAATCAGTACACAGGAAAAGTAATACAACATTATCAAGTATCAGAAGTCCCCTTCATTCTCCCTGAGGGAAACTGCATTAATGTAACCACTATTCTGTCTTGTACAATCTTGGACTAGTTTTGTCTTTTTTTGAACTTTATGTAAACTGAATCACATGGCACAGACTTTGTGTCTGGCTTTTTCTCTTAAGGTAGGGATTTATCTATGTTATAGCATGTAGTTATAATGTGTTAGTTTATATCAGTGTGTAGTATTCCATTGTGTGAATACAAATGTATTTATTCTTTCTATTTTTGATGGATATTTGAGTGGTTTCCAGTTTGGGCTATTTCTTAAACAGAAGAAAATTAAAAGGGACTTGAATATCTATCCCTAAATAGGCATTAAGCTCAGATAATTTGGGGGGAAGTCCCACCAGACTTTTAAAAACCCTAATTTCTACTTTCTATAAACTGCTCTAGAACATTCTTATACATGACTTTTGGAATGGAGTTGCTGGATCACAGGGTGTGAACATGTTCAAATATTTTTCTAAACTCGTGTGCCTGTTTAAACTCTCATCAGCACGGTTACAATATATTCCCATGGATATTTGGTATTCCCGGTCTTTTTTCATTATAGCCATTTTGGTGGTGTGTAGTAGTACCTCATTTTGGTTTTAGATTTCACTTATTTATGATTAATAATATTGAATGTTTTATATGTACTTATTGGTCATTTGGATGTCTTTTGTGATGTAAGTATTTTAGTCCATCTGCTTTTTCTTTTTTTTTTTTTTTTTTTTTTTTTTTTTTTTTTGGTGAGGAAGACCAGCCCTGAGCTAACATCCGTTGCTAATCCTCCTCTTTTTGCTGAGGAAGACTGGCCCTGGGCTAACATCCTTGCCCATCTTCCTCCACTTTATATGGGACGCCACCACGGCATGGCTGACAGGCAGTGCGTCGGCGGGCGCCCGGGATCCGAACCAGAGAACCCCGGGCTGCCAAGCGCGGACTAAACCGCTGCGCCACCGGGCCGGCCCCCCATCTGCTTTTTCTTAATAAATTTTTAAAAATATATTCTAGATGCAGATCTTTGATTACATATGTACATGGAAAACATCTTTGTCCCTTCTATGGCTTGCCCTTTCATTGTCTTATATAGTGTCTTTTGAGGAACGAGATTTCTTCTTCATTTTAATCCAGACCAATTTATCCATTTTTTTCCTTTATAGTATTTGCAATTCTTGTGACTTGCTTAAAATATCTTGACCCAACACAAAGTTTTAAAGACATCCTCCTATGTTTGCTTCTAGAAACTTTATTGTTTTACTTTTCTTATTTTAATATATGTAATCCATTAGGAATTGTGTGTGTGGTATAAGATATTGTCAAGATTTCATTTCCTCATGGGGTAGTCAATTGTTCCAACACCATTTACTGACAAGACCATCCTTTCCACTTCCTCTGCAGTGGTGGCCTTTTCGTAAATCAAGTGACTGTATAAGTATGGGTCTGTTGCTGAGCTCTTTATACTGTGACATCTGTTTTGCTGTCCATACCGTCTTAATTCCAATTCCTTTAGAATAAATCTGATATTTGACTGTAAGCGTTCTCCAGCATTAGCCTTCTTCAGTACTGTTTTGGCTATTCTCGGCCCTTTGCAATTGCATATAAACTTCAAAATCATCTTGTAAATTTACACACACATACAAACACACACACACACACACACATGTGGGATTTTAATTGCTATTATTCATTCTATAGATCAATTTGTGGAGACTTTAAATTTTTTACCAACCTGAATCTTCCAGGAACATGATTTATCTTTCTGTTTATTTAGGTATTTAAAAATTTTTCACAATTATGTCTTATAGTTTTTAGTGTACAACATGTTATATTTATTCTCAGCTACTTGATTTTTTTCATGCTATTGTATATTTTAATATTTTCTGTTTGTTTGTTGCTCATATATAGAACTCTAAATTGATTTTGTGTTCTGCAACCTAGCTAAATCATTTTATTGTTTTTTAAGTCTCAGAAATGGGCGTGAGGTTCTGAGGCCTGTGAGCATCTGAAGGGGGGGGGAGTGTCTCTTTTCTTGGCTGTCAGAGGTGTGTTGTCTCTACAAACACACCAGAACTCCTGAGTGAAAAGTAAAAATAAAATGCCATTAATTTGTTGTTTTAGCTGGTTGACACAAATTGGTTGATTTATTATTTCTCCTCTCATTGAATTGATTGTAGCAACAATTCATTATTCAGGAAATTTTCATTAAATTCCCTGCAAGTTCAGGAAAGTGAACAAGGCCTAGTATCTTGGATTTCAATATTAGGTGGCCATTATCATTTTTACAGCTCTCAGAAGGGCCCTAAATATTTTTCTATGTAAGTGACTTACAACACTTTACAAGAGGATAGTGAATAGACTTTGGAATATAGAGTCTGGAATTTTTAGCGTTCATTTATGGACTGAATTGTGTTTTTATAAATGTATCAAAATGACAAAAGTTTAATAAAGTATCAGTTTAAATCAGCAATATCTCAGGCCTGAAGATGTAATAGGGCTTTTCTCTTAGTTATCAAGGTAAGTCTTCATTGAGTATAAATTTCTCAGCATAAAATCAACAACATTGACATTTCTTGAAAGCTTCCTTTGTGTTGAGACATGGTCTAGGTATGAGGATTTATCATAACTATTCAAGCAAAAAATAGTTGAAGCTATCACTCAGTATGTGTGACTAGAAAACAGCAGGCTAAGGAGAAATGGGGCTGAATTATATAAAAAGAAAATGATTGTGGTAGTGTGTCATCAGATCTTGGCAATGGCTTGCCAGGGACTGTATCTTAACCCAAAGGAAAGAATCCAATGTATGAATTTCCTGATATTGCTACATCCAATCCGAATGTCAGAATAAAGAACTGACTTCTTAGACAGATGCACACACACATACACACACACACGTCTACACAGTAAAGAAAATAATTCTCTGAATACTTGAGTCCAGAGCCAACATTCAATTAAGAGGATAATTAAGGAAAAGGGAATTTCTTCTGAATATCCACATTCACTTTCAAATGGTTGTCACTGGAAGCAGCAAAAAGCAAACCAACAAGAAAATGCAAGGTCTTTTCGGAACTGTTTTAATAACTCAATGTATTAGTTTCCTATTACAGCTGTAACAATGATTTGTATCTTTCCCACGCACAAAATGAATTCACTCCATCCCCAGATCCCTTGAAGTCTCAACCCATTAGAGTACAGCTCAAGTTCAAAATCTCATCTAAGTCTCATTAGTTCTAAAGTCCCAAATCTCATCATTAAATCATCTAAATTAGGTATGAATGAGACTTTAGATATATTTCATTCTGGCACAAAATTCTTCTCCATCTGTGTACCTATGACACCCAAGACTCAAGTTATCTGCTTCAAAAATAAAATGATGGGACAAGTATAGGGTAACAGTTCTATGTATTCTCATTCCCCAAAGGAGAAAATGAAAGAAGAAAAGGAGGTCTCAAGCAATTTTGAAATTCACCTGGGAAAACTCCATTAGGTTTTAAGACCCAAAAATAGTTGTGGCCTGTGGACCCCCTACCAGGTGCAAGGTTCTGCCCTCTGGGCCTGCGGTTCTGCCCATACAATCATCCTTCATTTTTCATTAAGGGTTGTATGAGTTTGAAGCTGAGTAGTTTTATCAGGCTGTTTCCTGACTGTAAAATTTTGGGAGTCCAAAAACTTCCTTTAAATTCATCCTCTTGCAGTGCCTTTTAATCCAAGCTGATAGTGTTTCTGCTGATACAACATCCACAAAAAAACTTACGGGTCTCCTGTTACATCTCAGGGATTTATTCTATTAGACAAGATGCTCCTCCCTGGGTCTTTTCTAGATAGTCTCATCTCTATTTTTGGTTTCTACTGGGAAGGCTGAGGAAACCCATGATTTACACACCTAAACACTTAGAAGAGTCTCCTGTGTGACTAAATATTGTGACCTTTCATCTCTGCCAAGAATCTAGCAAAAGGCTATAGGGAAACATCCTTGGATTTCTCTCTAGAGCATACCTTCCCGACAGTGACTCTCCTAATTTTGGTATCTTTTGCAGTCTGGATAGGCTAAACGTTTCCTAAATCATCAAGCCTTGATTCCTTTTTCTCTCAATTTCTCTCTTTCCTCTCATATTTTACTATAGGCAACATAAAGAATCAGGCCGCATCTTGAGCACTTTGCTTGGAAATCTCCTCAGCTAAATATCCAAGTTCACTGTTTATCAGTTCTGCTTTCCACTCAACCCTGTGACACAATTCAGCTATGCTTCCTGCCACTAAATAACAAGGATGCCCTTTCTCCTAGTTTTCAATAACATGTTACAATTTCTTTCTGAACCTTTAGCAGCAGCCCCTTTAATGACCAATCAACATCTTTTTATGACAATTTAAATATTCTCTAAAATGTTATGGTTTTCTCCATCATGCTACTTCCTTCCTTCTGAGCCTTCAGTAGCAGCACAGTCGATGTCCATATTTGCACCAACAGTCTGTTCAAAGAAAACTAGGCTTTTTCTTTCATGTACCTCAGAATTCTTCAACCTTCTAACCAGTACTCAATTCCAAAGCCACGTCCACATTTTTAGCTATTTGTTACAGCAGGATCCCATTTTCAGATACCAAAATCTACTCATTACTTATTGCTGCTGCAACAAATTATCACAAATTTAGTATCTTTAAATAGCACAGACATATTCTCTTATGGTTCTGGCGATCAGAAGTCTGATATGAGTCTTATGGAACTAAAATCAAGGAGTTAGCTGGTTTGATTTTTTTTTTTTTTTACTTTGAGGGGAAAATCTATTTCTTTGCCTGTTTCAGCTTCTAGAGTCTGCCTATATTCTTTGGCTCATGGCCCTTTTCTTACATCAGTCCAGCCTCTTGCTTCCATTGTCATATCTCTTACTACTCACTCTGATCTCCCACTTCCCTCTTACAAGTACTCTTGTGAGTATATCAAGCCCACGAGACAATCGAGGATAATCTTCCCACCAAAAAAATCCTTAGCTTAATCACATCTAGAAAGTACCTTCTGCCATGTAAAGTAACATATTCACAGGTTCTGAGATTAGGACATGGGTATATTTGGTGGACATCTTTGAGAGAATCACTCAAAAAAAAACAGATTTTTGCCCAAATTATCCAAACAATTTTGTCCGTCCTCTGTTTTTGACGCTTATTCACTTGTCTTTTTATTTAATCCATTAGCATTTAATAATCATCTCTTCTGGACTGGGCACTGTGCCATGTATCATGGTTAGCAGAGATAAGTACCAGGTTTCCTATACTCAAAGCCTAGCAGGGCAGAGAGTTTCAAAACGTGATGAAAGAACAATAATGAAGGCACAAACAGAACATCAGGTCAGTGAGAGTCAATACCCTAGTGCCTGTTCATTGTTAAGTGAAATGACACAATCAAATTTGTCAAGTGTGTTTCAAAATATTGACCAACTTACAGTCATCCCTTAGGAGTCTTGGGTGAAGACAGCCTTCCTGACAACTCATCTATATTTCATCACAATTTTGAGCTATATAAGAGACTTTAATCCTGAATTTTTCTTTAGCAGGAAGCATTTTATGCATTTATCTTAGCATTCCCATACCTTGGACAATCCTGGTCCCCAACAATGGCCAATAAAGTTCTGGAAGCATTGAAAGTGTTTACTAAATAGTTGTCAAACTGAACTGTATTTGAGTTGCAAAGAAAGATTGCTTGAAAAACAATCATTCCTGCTGTAATAGGTGGGATTTGGGAAGTGAGTAATGAGGTACTTTTTGTGTACCTCCACTTCAGCTGGTGCTCAGAGAAGAGAAGCTCCTACCGGGTGTGAAATGGAGAAATGAGTTCAGAGAGAAGACAGCACTGGGTGAGGTCAGAGAAGTGATCAGGAGAGGTTTTCGTTTGTCCCTTTGTAGCCTCTGCAGAGCCTTCATAGCTGTATCCTCCCTAAAAGCCTTAATAATACCAGTCTGTTTGGCATTGATGCTAGAGCTGCTGATCATCAATTTTACACTTGCTAATGATTTGCTAGCAAACCCAGCCCCAAAGTCTGCAGGCCAGTAGCACTGACAGCCATAGAGAAAATACTGGCCTTGAGGTGCTACAGAAGCTGTAAAAGAGCCAGGATTGTCTAGTCTCAATACTTTTTAATGTCGCCATTAACAGTGCAGCCTTGGACACAAACTCTGCTCCTGGCTCAGAAAATGACACTATTATCCATACCAAAGCTTCATCCTTTAACAGACAGGCTGTGCTGGTGTGAATCTTCTCATCTGCAACCTGCCGTGTTTCCAGGGGGTGGGCTGAAATTTATCCTTTCACTGTGGACAAAATCCATGGGCCAAAGAGTTTCCTGAGCAAACTGGTAGAATAAACATGGGGAATGTTTATCTGCCTTAAGGATGAAGTCCAGCAAATTAATTTCAATCTCTTTAGCAAATGCCTTGGCATTCCCAAAATGAGAGTGATAGCTACCAATGCCTCTTATCCATCAGTTAAAGCATTCCAGAGATTCTCTAAAATCCAGAGCCTACGTATCTCATCTCCCTTCTCCACCACCCAGGCAGCAGGATCCTTTCTGTTATTTCTTCCATTATCATTTTTCTCAACCTATCATTTATTGAGAAGCTACCATATACCATGCACTTTAATGAGCAGTTTATTTAAATGATCCATTAATTTCATTTAATCCTCTTGTATGAAAAATTTCCAATCTCAACATCCATTTGGGGTGTTCTTAGACTGCTCAATTCAAGCCCAAACTTTAAGAGCAACCTCCACACCAATAACCCTCCCAAAGTCCTTGAGCCCCTTGTATGCTTTCAAATACCATGACTTGGGTCAGGGAAGAGGCCCGAATAGAGTAGCCAAAAACTATGGACTTCAATAATGCAAATCAGGGGCAAGATGTTGGCCTACTTACATTATTATTAAAGAACTGGCTTATGGGGTCTCTAGGTATGGAATGAGTGACACTGTGACTTACTCAAGGGCAGTAACCCAGTCTTGGCAAATTTTACCCCGATGAGAACCTCAGGATTGGTGAATTTCTTCATACTCCTAGGCAGGAAAACAGTGCCCCTTGCAGCAGTTCTTGCCCTGATCTACACACCTTTGCACTTTCCATGTTGCCACGTCCCCTCTGGAGGCTGGGCCCCAAGGTTTCCACACCCTCCAATTTGGCACCTCTCTCTCCTTGGGTTTCCACTGATGTCCCCTTTCTACCTTCTACACTAAAACCCTCATCATACTCCTTTTTTGTGTGTGTGAGGAAGACCAGCCCTGAGGTAACATCCATTGCCAATCCTCCTCTTTTTTGCTGAGGAAGACTGGCCCTGGGCTAATAACCGTGCCCATCTTCCTCTACTTTATATGGGATGCCGCCACGGCATGGCTGACAAGCAGTGCGTTAGCAGGCGTCCGGGATCCCAACTCGTGAACCCCGGGCTGTCAAGCGCGAACTAAACTGCTGCACCACCGGGCGACCCCGTTCTCATCATACTCCTTTTATCCCAAGAAAGAATACATGAGATATCTAGAAATGCTTAATTTCCCTAGGTCTGGGTCCCTAACCATTATTCACAGAAAATGTGCTTATTCTACCCCAAGGGTAAAAAGGGCTTAGAATTTGGGGCAAAAATGTGGTTTCAATGGCTTCCAGAAAAGGGAAAAATAACATTGAGTTTTATATTAAAAATTAGAACAGATTACATATTATTGGGAGAACAGAGAGCATACTGACCAGGCTGTGTGTGTTCTTAGGTCAGTCAGGCTGGGTTTGAAATCAGATTCTACCACTGACTTGCTGAATCACCATTAGGAAAGGAGTTGGCAAACTTTTTCTGTTAACAGTTAATAGGAAATATTTTGGCTCTGTGGGGCATGCAGTCTCTGTCACAACTACTCAACTCTACCACTGTAGCATGAAAGCAGCCACAGGCACCACCTAAACAAATGAGCATGACTGTGCTCTGATAAAACTTAAGAAAACAGGTATTGGGCTGGATTTAGTCCATGGGTTATAGTTTACCAATCCCTGACCCAGGCCAAATTACATAATGCTATGGACTGAATGTATCTTAATGGACTTCATTTTTCGTAAAACTGCAAATAAATAGATCATTCTTCTTCCGTTCCTCTACAGAAATCCACTGAAGACAGCAAATGCAGAAGTGATGAATCTTTTTTTCTCATGCCAAGATTAGAGAGTAAACCTAGAAGTCCATCCTGGAATAGTGGTCTGGAAATTAGAAAGAGAGGAAATATTTGTTCAGAATATATTGTGTACCAGACCATAAGTTACCTAACAAAACCTTAGCCTAGTTCTTTAGGGTGTGGGTGGCTGACTACAGCTGTCTGAATATTTGTATTCCCCCAAAATTCGTCTTTTGAAACCCTAATCCCAATGTGATGGTATTTGGAGGTGGGGCCTCCGGGAAATGATTAGGTCATGAGAGTCGAGTTCTCATAAATAGGGTTGGTGCCCTTATAAAAGAGACCCCAGAGAGCTCCCTCGTCCCTTCCTCCATGTGAGGACACAGGGAGAAGATGGCCATCTATGAACCATGAAGCAAGCTCTCACCAGACACTGAATCTGCAGACACCTTTATCTTGGACTTTCCAGGATCCAGAACTGTGAGGAATAAAGGTTTCTTGTTTAAGCCACCCAGTGTGTGGTGTTTTTTGTTATAGCAGCCACAACAGACTAAGACATTTAACCTCTCTGACCTCATCTATAAGATAGGGATAATGAAATAATACTAATGCATGTAAATTACTTAGAAGCATACCTGGAACTCAAGAAATTTTATTATTATTATTGTTATTGTCTTATTATTATATAATTTTATATAAACTGCCTCCCTACTCAATGTTTGCCCTTGGTCATCTGATTGACATTTCAAATTTAATGTATCTAAAACTGAACTCTTAATCCTTGTTTTCAAACCTGCCCCTTTCACAGATTTCCCTATTTCAGTTGGTAATTTCATCTTTCCAGTTGCTCAGACTGAAACCTTGGAATCAATGTTAACTCTATTCTTTCTCTTATATCTTATATCCAGTTCATTAGGACATTCTATTGGCTATATATATAAATATATCCAGAATCTAAATATATCAAAAACCTGATAACTTCTCTCCATTTCTATTGCTACCACCTGGTGTGAGCCCCCATTCTCTCTTGGTTGTAATTGGACCTTTTTGTTGAAACTTAAGGGAACCCCTTCTTGCTTTCTGGCCAGCCCCACCCTCACTCCTGTGGCTCATTAAAGTATGTTAGTTTTTACTCTATTTGTAACTATTTTGAAAGCTTTATAAAGTAAATGGGCAATATTTTCCTGGCCAGTATATTATCACTGGAGAATCTTAAGCATTAAATACATTAAATATAGGGAATAGAATCATTATAATCCATGCAGGAAATCTGCCAGGGAACATATGAGGAGGGTGACTTAAATTTTCTGTGGCCGGTTAAGTTCCTGTACCTTACCAGATTCCAGGTAGAAGATTGCTCTGTAGGGGCTAGTTACCTCCTTCTCCTAACCGAAAAGTGGCAAGTCCTGGGCTCGGATGGGATGAGGCCAGTGAGGTGTTTGCTTCTGGTGCAAAACTTAAGAGGGTGCCAAAAGCTCCTTAGCCAAGAGAGGTACTATATTAATGAGGTACTAAAGAATCAAATCAGCAACTATGGCTCCTGGCATAACCATCTGTTTTTGTCCATAAAATTTAATTAGAAGAGATCTCTTTATTTCTGGGGGAAATGGGTGGTAACGCTGGAGGGAGAGCAGTGGGGAGCTCCACAGGCAAGCCGACCAGCCACTCGTTATGCCTGTAATTGACTCCCACCAAGGATCATCACCTTCCGAACAACTCTGGTGCAAAGGGAAGGAAATATTGGCCTGGGAAGCTGGCGACCAGCATTCTAGTCCTGGCACTGCCACTGGCCCTGGGCAAGATTCATAATCTCTCCTCATCCATGAAATTAAGGGTTTGGACTTCATCATCCTCAAAGATCTTTTAGTTCTAAAATTCTACAAAATGCATTTGCCAAACTTTCTCTGGATATGTAGTCATGTATGCTATTTGTCTTATTCCCTGGATCCTCTGCAATCATATTTTCCTTTTTTCCAGCCAAGTTCCTTTCATTCTTAGCTTAAACTTTGCAGCAGCTGAATTCTGATCCCAGTGTAGTTAGAGAGTACACTGGAACAGCCTCCAAATCCCATATAGTACTGACTTACTAGCATCTCCCCACAGTACCCAGTGCTCTCCTTTTTGTGCAGATGATCATGGTACATGGTAGAATTCTTCTGATTCTGTTACCTTCATTCTGCAAGTGCTTTTACATTCTGTTCATAAATCTGCATAATAATGGTAACTTTAAATTGGAGGCCCATGGCTAGCAGCCTATTCCTCTCTGAAGGGGACACCAAAGTGAATGGACACATAGAAAGATTTACAGGAGTTAAAAGGAAGAATGTGGAAAGAACTCACTCAAGTAGGTGAGACAGTCCCTCCCTGAAGAGCTCCAGGCTTGGCTTTGCTGACTGGAATGAGGGCAGGAGTAACAGTGAGGAACCAGGAGATGCATGGTTCAACACCCTGGAGCTAATACCAAGACTTCATCCAGTCTCTGTGGCAGTGTTGATGGCTTTTCTACAAATCAGTGTTAATTCACCACTATCTTAATCATATAGTGAGAAACACACTTAACTAGCACACAAGACAAAATAAATTGAGGTCCCCCCTTCCTCAAGCATATCAATTTTTCTACATCAATAAATCTATTTCTTCTTCAAATATCTAATGAATTTGTGTGGACACTAATATGAACCATCCTTTTGTCTCTCTCCCACCTATTCCATTTCCACACACACACAAAGATAATTACTCAAGTCACAGCAACTTTTTGACCTAACCAATAGCAATCACAATTTTCCCTACTTTTTCCTGTCATTGAAGAAATTTTCCGTTCACTGTCCTACTGGAGCCCCTTTGTTCACTCAGGAAACAGCATGCCAGCCTGGGACTGATTGCCAGAAAGGCACAAACCTTGTACTAAATACCTTGGCTAATGAGCACACAGTCACTCCATCCAGCACCATTTATCATTAGGGTTGGCTCAGGAAACACGGCTTCCTTTTCACTCAAAATTATACCTGCCAGGTCATTAGTCTTTGGATGATATTCACACCTCTGCTTTCCCTGAACTGTCCCAAACTAACGTCTTCTTGATGGATGTAGACTCTGGCATCTTTTCTTTCCATGTTCATGCTCTCTGCCTGCACCCTTACTCTGCCATCTCTATACAATTCCACGAGGCAGTCCATCTTCTCAGAGAAGCCAGAATCACAAAGGACCAAAGAAATTGTCCTAGAAAATTTGAATATCAGTGGACCCAGTTGACTTAATATGCCACAGATTCTCTGAGTCTTTTGTTCTTGTTGGTATTAGAGGGCCCACCTTTTCTTTGAGTAAATGTTGACCATCAAATGTTTTTAAGGGTCGTTTCCTCACCAAAATGATGATGTACAAAGCAGGAGTGTCTGTTATTGTCTATGAAAATGGCTTTTGTTATTTTTTTTTAAGTATAAAAAAGCATTTTTAATACTCTTTGTGTTTGTCAAAGCAATATTACAAGATTAGAATAATTTAAATTTTAAAAGAAACCATTGCCTATAATCCCACTATCTGAATACGGGAGTTTTTTTCACTTGAGGAAGATTACCTCTGAGCTAGCATCTGTGCCAACCTTCCTCCACTTTATATGTGGGTTGCTGCCACAGCATGGTTGATGAGTGGTTTAGGTCTGCCCTGGGATCCTAACCCATGAACCTGGACCACCGAAGCAGAGTGCCCGAACTTAACTACTACATCATAGGGCCGGCCCCTGGGAATATTTTTATTCTTAAATATCTCTTTCCAATCTTGGTTTCTATGACTAAGTATATTTTTAAAGTTGCAATATTTGTATTTGTGCAAGCTCACTTACCTTCTGTCACAGGTCTTTTCCATTATGTAGCCTCCACTGGTACCATTTTAAATGGTGAATCTACTGGGTGACTAGATAGTCATTTGTGATGGTAATGCCCTACGTTGCCCTAATGTTGATAAAGTAACTTTGGGGGATGTGAACTCAACTTCCATTTCCACCTACTGTCTCTTACCTGTGCCTACTACAGAGACTCTGTTTTTTGGATTCCATGGTAATGGTGTGACTTAGTGAAACATAAGAGGAAGTCTTTTGGTGTCATTTCTTTCCCTTTCTGTTCTTTCCATTTATTTTTTTCTGGAATATAAAGATGAGGCTGGAGCAGCCATCCTGCAACCAATGCTACATGCATTGAGGATGGTGTAAATGCTCTAAGGATGGCAAAGCAGAATGACAGAGAGCTTGAATTGTGGAGCCATTGCACTGGCCCTGAGCTACTGAACTCCAGATTTTTATAATATGGAGACAAATAATCTCTTCTGTTTTACAGCATTTTGGTTACATTTTCTGTTATTTGCAGTTGTACTTATTCCTTAATGATACAGTTGATAAGCCATGAGTTTCTTCTGGATACAGCTGCAGGAGTTACGCCACTGAAGACTCGCCAGTTGTAACAGAGTGATACCACTAACCATGACCCTTATGACCCAGTAGCAGCTGCTATGGGGTACCTATGTTAGTTCTCCTCATGTGATTCAGGAAGCAGACACTGGAGTCAGAAATGCCTGTCCAAATTCTTCACCTCTGATGGCTCTCAATCAGTTAAGGCAATGCTTTCTCCGGCTACCTAAGACTTGGTAGAGTCAAGGTAAAAACCCAGATGAGGGCAGTGGAGAACAGCTGTTGGGAGCATCAGATGTATGTTCTTCCTTGATACATTTATTTCCTAAACAAATGGTGAGTGCCTGTTATGAGCTAGACATTTGGTTAGGCATTGGGACGTGCAGATAGCTGACTGAGGAAATTTCTTAGCTGCAACGTGGGTTGAAGCACCCCTGGAGAGTGTAAGAGGCAATATAATGTCACAATAGCTAAAACACTTGGACAGAAGGAACCAGAAATGAAAGATACCAAATATGTGGCTGCTAAGGAAGCAGAGAAGGGTGATTGTGGATCCAAAGTCCAAGGCAGATTAACAGAAGGAGCAAAGGATGATGAGGAGTACAATCAGACACCATGTTTTTGTTTTTAACTTTTTCAAAATCAAAACATATAAATAAGGTACACCTATAGTATTTGTATAGCTCCATGAATTTTCACAAACTGAATACATTTGTGTAACCAGACCCAGATCAAGAAAGAGAATATGACCAGCACCCCCAGACGTCCCCCTCCTGCTTTTTTCTAGTCACTTTACCCCTAGGGGTAACAACTATCTTACTTTTTAATATCATAAATTCATTTTGTTCATTTTGTTACTTTATATTAATGTAAGACTATCCAGTAGGTATTTTTCTGTGTCTAGCTCCGTTTGCTAAACTTTACATTAGTGAGAGTCACTCATGTTATTGCATAAAAGTATCACTTATTTTCATTGCTATGTAGTTTTCCACTGTGTTGCTGGCCCACAATTTCTTCATCCATTCTACTTTTGATGAGTATTTGGGCAGTTTCCAGTTGGGAATTATTGTAAAAATATGCAAAAAATTTATGCATATATATTTGGTACACTTTTGTAAGCATTTCTGCTGGGCATATTCCTAGGAGTGGATATGTTGGGCCATAAAATAGGTCACATTTAGTTTTAGAGAAACCACCAAACATTTCCCAACATTTATCTACAAATTTATATTTCCAATAGCAATGTATGACAGTTCCAACTGCTTTACATTCTTAACTCCAGGTAGTTTGCATTGTTTTCAATTTAGCCACACAGCTCCACTATGGTGGGTTTGTAATAGTATCTCATTCTTTCTGTGTGTGTTTAATGCTAAAATACCTTACTGAAATATAATTTAAATATAGTGAAATTGCACAACTCTGAAGTGTACAGCTCAATGAATTTTTACAAGTGTATACACTGATGTAACTGCCACTCATATAATGATATGGAATATTTTCATGACCACAGAAAGTTCCTTCATACCACTTTCTAGTCATTCACTACTCTTTTCTGAGGCATTCTTATAATCTCTAACACCATTGATTAGTTTTGTCTGTTCTTGAACCTCTTACAAATGGAAACATATAGTGTATTCTTTTGGGTCTAGCATTTTTAGCTTAACGTTTTGAGATCCATCCATTTTGTTGGTATATTAGTAAGTTGTTCTTTCTGCACGAAGGGTAAGATTTTATTGAATGATACTTTTTAAAGGCAAAAGGTCAGGCCCACCCAAATTATACCTGGTCTACCACCCAGGGATCTGGGAATTAGCACCATTTCTAATACTAGCCTTTGTAGAATCATAATCTTTCGGCACAAATGTGCAGTCTAACTTACTTTTGGCTGGTTTTTTAAATTGTTTTCCTCTAGCACAATCTCATTTCTGTGGAAGTAGCATGACATGACCCATTAATATCAGAAAGCCTATTCTATTCTCTGATTCTTGCCTTCCTATTTCACATTTTCCCTCCTACATACATTTCAGTTTCTTCCCACTGGATTTATAAATCAAAGCCTACCATTTAAGTAAGAATGTCCATTGAAAATTGCTAGTGCTCTATAAGCTTATGGAAATTTGACCCAAGTGTAGTTTAAGTCCCTAGAATTACAGCTACTCTAAGTCTCCCATCCCAGAGATGTCACCATTTTCTCTGCTTTGTTTCCAAGCACTTCGTGAAAGCTTCTGTTACAGCCCTCATTTCTCTGTGGTATAGAAGTTGGACCTGTTAAAAAGGTGACTCTATTAGGGCAGTAAGCTGATGTAGTTCAACAAATTCTTGCCAGGCATGACTTGGTGCTAGGTACCGAAGGTAGAGAGATGACAGAACACCATCCCTCAAGGGCTATGGCTCAAGTTTGTTTGGCACTTGGGAGGAACTCAGTGATTGTAAATTATTTGTTCCTCAGATACACTGTGTTTTTTTTTTCCGGTGAGGAAGATTAGCCCTGAGCTAACATCCATTGCCAATCTTCCTCTTTTTGCTGAGGAAGATCAGCCCTGAGCTAATATCTGTGCCCATCTCCCTCTGTTTTGTATATGGGATGCCACCATAGCATGGCTTGATGAGCAGAGCACATGTCCATGCCCAGGATCCGAACCCACAAACCCTTGGCCACTGAAATGGAGTGTGCAAACCCGACTGCTGCACCACCAGGCCAGCCCCCTCAGATACACTATTTTAACTGGGTTGGACAAGAAGACTGTTAAATTGTGTTTTCAAATGATTATGTTCTATCCAGATCAAAATGTATTTTAAAAATTCAGAAAATGGAAATGTTAAAGCACCTTGAAAAATTCTGAGCCTTCTCTTTCTTCATTTAAAACAAAACCCTGTTGGAAGAAAACTTAAAACAGTGTAGTCTTTAGTAGCAAGTTAGATGATTAAATGCTGATTCAAACACCAAAGAGGTATTAACTAGAAAGAGGAGATAAAGCAGGTGCTCTTGGCATCTCAGTGGCTGCCAAACTGAACAAAACTTAGATTGTGTTTGGGGGGATATAGTCTTTACTCTGTTCTATATGTGTTTGAGTATCGTATTTTCCTGCAGCAGAACTTCCACCCTGGATAGCTATGGGAGCTGGACTGAGACATCCGGGCCCCCAACAAGCTGTAACTCGCACACCATCAAGCTGACATTATTTTTGTTTAACATTTATTAGTGAGGAGCTAAGAGTCCATTAGAAAAATTATATGCCTTTTCTGTGTATTCAAGATAAGACATATTATGTGTACTAATATAATACAAGGCTGTAATTTATTTGGAGTTACCTTTTATATCACCACATTTTGGCACTCATAACTGATTACAGATGGTTGTTTTCACTCACTATGGACAGACATAATTTGCATGCATAAAGCAACAAACCATATTCCAAAATACTTTCATGTAGGTTAAATGCTTGCCACTTTTCTGCAGCTCCAATTTTCTTTTTTGCAATGCATGTGAAATGGCTTGACATTTAGCTATTAGGTTCAACCACTCCCCAGTCATGCTGAAGTGACACTCCTCTCGTGCTCTGGTTTCTGCTTGACTGAGCCGACCTCAGGATCAACTTACACAGCTGGCTAACTTCAGGTCAGTGCTGGTCAGTTTTGTTTTGTTTCATTTTCCTGTTGCCTTTGCTTTGTGTTATTCTTTCCCCTCCTTATCCTCCTTTATTCCCCCCAAGATGGTGGGCATCGCATACTTCTGAGGGAGGATACTATATTTACACTTTGCCCATTATAGAAAACAATTGTCTGTGGAAACCTGAGTTACCTGGAGTCATTTTTCTGATTTATTTCTGTGCCGGTTTAGAGCCCCTTAATTCGATCCCTCAGGTGGCTGACATCCAACTCCTCAATCCATTCCTGGGAGATTCACCATGAGGAATATGAAAAAGCTAGATATAATGAACTGTTAAGGCAAGATTTGGGGTTCCCTAGGAAGACATTAATTAATAAAAAAATTATCCAGATGCTAATTTTTTATATTAATATTTAATTTATTAACATTAATTCAATACTCTAGTTTTTCTTGTTTTGAGTTCTACTTTCAAATCTTTTATTATACTTATAAATTTAGCAAACTATAGCACTCAGTTTTAAAGGGACTTCAACTAATAGTCTGTCCTATTTAAAACTTTAAATTTTAAATGCTTTTGAATATTTTAACTCAATTTATAAATTTAGTACATTAAATTTCTTTTTTTTTTTTTTTTTTGTGAGGAAGACCAGCCCTGAGCTAACATCCATTGCCAATCTTCCTCTTTTTGCCGAGGAAGACTGGCCCTGGGCTAACATCCGTGCCCATCTTCCTCTACTTTATATGGGACGCCGCCACGGCGTGGCTGACGAGCAGTGCATCGGCGGGCGCCCGGGATCCGAACCTGCGAACCCTGGGCTGCCAAGCGCGGAGTAAACCGCTGCGCCACCGGGCGGCCCCTAAATTTCTTTTTTAAGAACTGCAAAAAAAAATCTTCTCGAACCTAAATCACTCTTTCAAATCAAGAAATCAAACTTATAAAAATAGGATATTTATATCAAACAATTGCAAATTGTACATATGCATAGTAAAACTCCAATCTCAAATCACACATTTAAATCAATTACTCAGTTACACATTTTGCATTGGAATCATGAAGCTGATATGTTACTCTCAAAGGCAAAATTCTCTTAAATATTACAAACTCTTGAAATATCAAACACAAATTTAATACAAAAAATTAATACCATAATTTTCTTAAGCGTGTCTACATTTATTTTCAAATTTTCACAGGGTTAAAAGGTTTTTATTGGCTAACAAGAATTATATTATCTAAACAATTTTGCAGTTACCATCTCAGTAGTGAAGGTTATATAAGAACTAGAGACACTGTCTAGGATCTTGATTAAAATTTATTTGCAGGCTTTTTATGATCACTGTGGTAGGGACTCTAAAATTTAAACAGGGCAGATTGCCCACCATCCTGAATATGAGTCCTATCAGTATCTTATTCTTTTGTCTATTCAAGGAAATTGGCAATCTGTGCTATCTTACCGCTGCATTGGGTTCAACTGCTTGGTTCTATTCTGAATTATTTTCATCATCTTCCCAGATTTTAGGGCTACACAGCCCATAGTGTTTCCACGTATCTGTAGAGTCAGACGTGTCATTATAATGGCATGAACAAAAGAGATTGGGATGCACACTCTGTAAAAAGACAGGGAAAAGGATTTAGGGAAGTAAGGGATCAGAATCTAGTTAACCAGTGTACCCAGGGGATGTTTTTACCATGTCAAGCTCAGAACCACTGCTATGCATTGAAAACCTACCCTCTTTCATTCATAGAAACATTCAATAAGCACTTATCTACCATTGTCTAGTCTCTGGAGCTAAGAAAGGAAGAAATAGGCCAAAGAAACTGATTATTATGCGCCAGATATTTTATCTGTACCCAACAACCCTATGAACTAGGAAACACCAATTTTATTTTATAGATGAGGAAAATGAGGTTCACAGGGGAAAAGCAAATTTTCCATTTTCCATATTGACACAGCTAGTAAGTGGCCCAAACCAGATAAAGACCTAGTAATAGCTGGATCTAAAATGTATAGATGTTTACCTCCAGAGAGGAGCTCATCATTTAGGGAATGGGAAATGGCAGTGGGGGAGCAAAAGGAAATGAACAGAAACAATAGAGCCCGGAAAATGGAATGCTCAATGCTTATGGATTTTGCTACTGGAATTCAAATTAAGGGGGATGTGTGCGTGTTTGTGTGTGCATGTGTGTTGGAAACAGGGATGTTGAAGATGGGAGGACTAGACACGGTGATAAAGCCTTCTTAGAGCAGGCCTCTGTCTGAAACAAAGTTACGAACGTTTACTACCGAAGATCAGTACAAAGTGAGTATGAAAGAGGTTGTCACATAGCACTTGGATAAACAAAATTTTTAAATTGCTACTTATCATGTCCTTCAATGTCTTAGGGAAAGCATTGAACTATTTCATATTAGTGCTTCCTAGGAGAAGGTTATTTTATTGACAGATCATAGTGGGTGTATGACTGTGCATTAACCTCTTAACCTTCTCTGATATTTGTGTCTGGAATAGGCTGACACTGACTGTTATTGTAGGAAATTCTCTGCCCATGGAGTGGCGGCTGCCTGGATTGCAGGAAGAAATACCTTGCCCCTTGCTGCAATTTTCACTAGAGTGAACCTCTTAAAGGATGACAAACACCATGAGTTCAAGCCCAGAATCGAGTGGGCTCCTCCCATATGTTTCAGATTCATCGTCTCAGCTTCTTGCTTTTCTATGTCTCTTTTTTATGCTCCCTTCCTCCTTATAATGTCCTTCCTTCTGACCACTTCACTGTTTGTTGCACATTTCAAGTAAGGAAAAATTCCAGTTAATTAATTCTGTATTAGCTACAGGCCTCTGCTGTAGGGATATGTTTTGGGTTTTGATTTGCCTGACTGTTGTGGTCACTGATTTGGTTTCAACAGGGTCAATCAAGCTCATCCCCACTCCTGTCACAGTCTCTCTGCCCTCTCTGTCTCCTTTTCTAATATGTTAACCTTGACACTGCCTCTTTTACAAAAGTTCCCCCATTTACAAGCTGGCTAAAAATCTATTTTATTTAGAAAAGCCATGAGCATCATGGTTAAATATGGAAACCCTAAAACTAGAGTTCCTGAGTGCAAAATACATGTCTATCATTTCCTAGTTTTGAGACGTTGTGCAAATCATCTAACCTCTTTGTGCCTCTGTTTCACAATGTGAAATGGGGACAATAATAATACCCACCTCATAAGTTTACTGTGAGGATTAGATGAGCAAATATATCTAAAGCATTTGGAAGCATGCCAAGTGCGTAACTAGTTTTAGATAAACATGTTCATGATCTTTCTAATTTTACTAGTGCAAGGGCTGACCCAGATTGAGTAGAGAATGTGAACTTTGGGCTGAAAGGGTGCTGCAGTGGATTTTCCATTGGCCCAGCTCTCCAGACCTTGAGGCCATGATTAAATGAGTTAGCTGTGGAGTTAGTTGCACTTCATTAGAATGAAAAATGTGCAAGAATTATTTCCATGTGGCCTGGATCCCCATATCATTCCAACAGTGCCCCTTTTCTATGCTCAGAGCTCCCTTTGACTCAAAAATTAAAAACACAACAACCACAATAGCAACTAAAGGTCAGCTGTGTCCAAGGAAAGAGTAGGAGCGAAGCGGCCAAAGAATGGGACCCGAGTGGCAAGAAGTATCTTGATTTGGTTCTGTGAGTGCCACATTCTGAGGCCCACCGAGATAGTACTGGATTGCATTTTCCTCATAGTCTCCTGGGAAGTTGAATTCATGATGCGAGCTTCTCTAGAGTCAGATTCTTTTGGAATTTAGTTCTTATAGCATTTACCAGGTTTTAAATTGTGAATTATCCTGAGTCAGCCGGTTATGGGTGAGTAGACCACAAAAACCTATTCTCTGAGGGCTGGGTCTAATATTTCTGCCCCTTTCTGTGGTTTGACCCAGTAGGAGGTTTGGAAATGGGAATCCAGGAGTGCCATCTGTCCAACCAGTTCTTTCATTCTTCTTTAGTGGGGTTTTCCATTGTGTTCCTTGCTGCATCTGCTTGGTGGGTGAATGTTGATCCCAGCCAAACCTCCCCACTCTGTTACAAATGCCATCCTCATTATCCTGTTCAGCAGACAAAGGCTACTGTTCTAGGGCCAGGAGTCCATGCTTTATAATCCTGATTTACACAGATGGTATGTGGGCATAGATTCAGAATTTTTGACTTAGAAAAGACCAGATACATCATCTCTACCAGCACTACTCAAAAGAACTTTCTGTGATGATGAAAATGGTTTATAATCTGTGCTACCAATATGGTAGCTACTAGCCACATGTGGCACTTTAAACTTGACTAATGTTACTGAGAAAGTGAATTTTAATTTAATTTAATTCACACATAGCTAGGGGCTATCATGTCAGATAACTCAGAATTCTTTACCTATTTTATAGAGGAGAAAGCTAAGGCCCAGAGAAAGGAAAAATGTCTTGTCCAAAGTCACAGAGTAGGTGCAAAGCAGAACTGGGATTAGAGATTGGATCCATACAACTCCAGTCTAGTGCGTTCCTCATTTTACCATCCTGAAGCCTTGAACACAGTTCTGGAATCCCAATCCCATTAGTAACAAAAAGACACCAGAGTCCCTTACTTTTGTGACATCAGCCACCAGGAGATAGTTCCCAATCTTTATGACCCTCCTCCACACTTTTCTTCTTTGTCCATTAGGGCTGAACAGGATGATGCCTCCACTAATTCTGCAGAAAGATTTCACCGAAGCCTGGATTGGATGAAACACTCGGTAACCTCATCTGCAGCCTGACAGTTTTTTCCTTTTTAGAGATAACGTGAGCTTATTCCTTTCAGGCCCTGCATCTGGGTCCCTCTGGAGACCTCTAGATGAGGAGATGATACATTGTCCTGGAAACTTTCCTCACAGCATCATCTGGGATTCATCAAAAGCCCCAGCAACTCCCAAATGATGAATAAGATCTTGAACGTTTGGCACATTTCAAAGCAAATTTCGTCCTGTCAAAGTCTTGCTGGCCTCATAATATTCTTATGAGAGTATTAATATTTGTTGAAAGATTCATTTTAAAACAGTGGAAATTAGCACTCAAGCAGAGTGTGGCCAGGGGCTCCAATCCAACAAGACGTTCAGCTGTTGGGTGAAGTGCAAAATAAATAAATAACTTTTGAAAAGATTCCTTCCAGTGATTAGATACACATCCAGCCTGAGGTGGAATATTTCTCAGTTATCTAGCTCTCTGGGACACTAAACAGTCATTCAGGGCCCTTTCTCCTGAAACGTGGTCCCCTACACCGTATTGACAAGTTGATCAGAAGGGACTGGCACTGGCATAATCACAATTTACACCCCTTCTGCTTGCTTCTTTCTTTTGAGGACGTAGTGCAGAGGGTCCCTACAAGACTTTCACCCATATCCCTATACTTTCTGTTTCTCTCACATGATTTTTCTTCCTGGGAAAATTTTATAGCCAAATCCATCTTTTTCTTGGCATACGGTAAGTTCTCAGTAATGCATTTTTTAATACTAAACTTCTGTGATTATTTTGCACATGTTTTTCACCTCTTTCTGGGGATTAGGAATGCATGGGGAAGAGTAAACATGCCCTGTGGTTTTCTTTCTCAACAAATTCTTCCTTAGCTCCATAGTAGGCTCTGAGGTTATTCCCCAAATCGTCTTGAGCCAAATGGGATGTTCTGCAAAGGCTAACATATGGAGAGTTCTTGTTCACTGGGCATAGAGTTTCAGTTATGCAAGATGAATAAATTCTAGAGATCTGCTGTGCAATACAGTGCCTATAGTTAACATTATATTTGCACTTAAAAATTTAAGAGACTAGAGCTCACGTCAAGTTTTCTGAAACCCCCCTCCCGCCTCCCCCACAAAATGAAAAAGCAAAAGGACACAGGAATCTTTGGGAGGAGATGGTTATGTTTATTACCCTGATTGTGGTGATGGTTTCATGGGTGGGTGTATGTATATGTTCAAACAGCGTACATTAAATCAAATATATATTAACATCAAATTGTATATATTAAATACATGCAGTTTTTGTATAGCAATTACTTTCACAAAGTTGTGTAAAAAGAAAGAACCTGAAAAGAATGAGACAAAAGTTAAAAGGAAACAGAGTTTCTTCTCAGTTAAAAAGACGCAACACATTTCTGTCCCTCTTAGGTGTGAAGGGTAAAATGTTCCTTGCAAAGGTACATATTTATAAGTATGAATCTATGTTTCTTATTTGCAAAGTCAGGGAAAGAATTTTCTTCCTACTTGTGATAATCTCAGATTCAGATTCAGATGCAAAAACTTGATTACCCGATGAAGGGTGAATGGATGATACCACAGCCCTGAGGATCACTCCAGTGGGCCAGTGATGACACAGAATTCTTCAGGGACCAAGAGACTTGGTGAAATAGATAAAATTTTGAACTTAATGGAATGCTGTGGAAACAGTGTGCGTGCAGACAGTGAATGAGAAGGCTGGGTAGGTTCTGGATAATTTCAGCATGAATAAGCAGTGGAAATAATAATGGAGCGACAAGTTCTCTCTTCTCTGTAACCCAGCTTGTGGCATCAATGTTATGGTCGACATGGTCTACCCAGCAGGTCCAAAGATCACTGAAGCAGCGTAGGTATTAGCAGGTTTTGGAGTCAGTCAGACCCGGGTTTGAATATCCCCTGTGTAACCCTGGGCAAGTTGCTTATCTTTCTGAACCTCTATTTTCTCATCTTTAAAACACAGAAGCAGTTCTTCAAAATCTGGGCCACATCTCCCTGCTTCCCCAGAACTTTCCAGCCTGTAGGTGCAGAAGAGGAAAATAGTAGTGACATTCAAATTCAAATTCCCCTAGTTCTTGCCCTGTCTGTGCAGACACTGAGAAGAACGGATTTCTCAGAGCCCCCTGGGGAAGGCTCTCACAAACTCAGGAACAAGTCTGCAGCCCCAGGCATTGTCTGGAATCTGTCATCTACACCAGACCCAGGACTACTCAGAACGACATGGCTGACATGACATGACGGGCTCAAGCTTTCTTTAATACATGGATAAAAAATAATATCTCACCTCCCATCAAAGTTGCTTGAATGGATGAAAAATAAGCAAATAGTCAAATCATTTTGGAATATAGTTTTACAAACTGACAACCTCCTTTCCTCATCTGACGTGCTTCCCCAAGGGGATGACACTGCCCCCAGTTAGATCACTTGCTGTCTCTTCTATTGCAGTAGGGGAAGATGTGTTTGTTCTTTTGTGTTACACACTGTTAGACAGTGCCTCACATAGTACTGCTGGGGTCAAAGAGCTTCTCAGAAAACAGCCATTTCTACACAAGGCTCATACATAAACCTATGGGCCCTGATGCTGCAGGGATACTACACATACATGTGTTTAATGCACAGTCCTAGGAGGGGCCATTCCATTAGATGATGACGTGAATGGAAACTTTGTGGTGTGCAGTACACAACCTGCCCAACTCTGCACAGTGCTCCTGCACAGGGGAGATGGACAGCAAGCTCAGCTCTGCTTTCCAGGATCTGTCCCTTTGTACCTGTACACAAAGCTCTTTCAGAATCGTTTCTTCTGAGTAGAAATCAGCCCTTGCAAATAGATGCTCAAAGACATCTGGCACCCTGAGTACATCAATGAATGCAGAAATGTCTCATGACCCTCTACTACCATAAGGGTTATGAAACAAGTGCCCTCTTCCTGCCACCAGAAGAGAGATCTCAGCTGGTGACCCACAGCTGATTATAGCCTATAGATGTGTCTTATTTTGTCAACATAATGTGTTTGGAAACTAAATTTTTTGAAGCAGGGCTTAACTTTTACATTTTCACCAGTCCTCACAACTCACCATTGCCTTATTCCATATGCATTTGTGTTGCTGTCTGGCCCTTGAAAGCTTTTGAGTGTCCTACACACACACATACACCCACACCTCCACCACCATCCTTTTTTCCCTGGCAATTGGGAGGAGAGGACTTGACCTCTGGGGTCTTTTGTTGCACTGTAACATTCTATAAAAAAAATTGTTCATGGGGCCAGTCCGGTGGCATAGCAGTTAAGTTCACGCACTCTGCTTTGGGGGCCCGGGGTTTTCAGGTTTGGATCCCTGGTGCAGACCGATTCACCACTTGTCAAGCCATGCTGTGGCAGCGTCCCAAATAAAGCAGAGGAAGATGAGCACAGATGTTAGCTCAGGGCCAATCTTCCTCAGCAAAAAGAGGAGGATTGGCAATGGATGTTAGCTCAGGGCTAATCTTCCTCACACACAAACACAAAATGTTCCCATAACATTTGATCAAGTTTCTAGCTTTGAGAGTCTATACTTCTATAAACTTGTCCTTTGGAAATTTCCTTTTCATGCTCAGCACTGGATTTATACCCAAAAGAGTCACTTGGCAAAGAGATACAGAATTTACCAGAATTTTCCAATCTCCTACAGCACTATAGAGTGGAATAATTATAGTGAAAATTTTTATAAAGTTATTCTGTACTTATTAATAAGAATGCATTCTGCACTTATTAACAAAGAAAAAGAATAGCTAATGTGTATTGAATACATGCTGTATGTCAGACCCTTCATTATCATATTTAATCTATGAAATAACCTATGAGATAAGTACAGTCTCATCCCTATTTTATACGAAAGTAATCTAATGAACAAAGAGTTGATGAATTTGCCTAAGATCACATTAAATGAATGATCAAGCATATAAATCTAGACAGCCTAACTCCAGAACCCATGCTCTCAACACTACTAAGTGTGAGACTCTATTTTTATATCAGTTCATTTATCTTCAGAACAATCCTGTAATGTCCATATTACTGCCCTTATTTTATACTTTAGGAAACTAAAGTTTAAGAAAATTAGATAATGTATCCAAATCCCTTATATGTAGTGCTGAACCAGGATTGAAACCTAAGTCTGTCTAATTCCAAAGTTTATGTTCTTCATCACAATGATATATTCCTTCCTTAATCTCTAGACCTCTGGAGTTATGGTTCAAGTCTGCCATTGACAAGACATGAGGGAAAGGGCTCCCTGTCTCATCTGGAATCTGCTCATATAGAACTAGAAAGAAAAATATATTTCTCTGCTCTGCCACCACAAAGCCATTCCACCAGACATGGGGCTAGAGAGGGAGTGCCTTTAAAGAACAGTGAAAGAATAAGTTCATAATGGACATCTCCTCTTATTCATGCCTCACTGAGATATACAGTAGGGAAAGCAATCTATTCAGAGCATGACAGACCTGAGTGTGAATCTCATCTTAAATACTTACCAGCTGTGTAATGTTGGAAACATTTTCTAAGCTCTCTGAACTTCCGTTTCTGTACCAGTCAGCTATTCCTGCATTAATGCTTTGTAACAAAACTCAGTTATAATGATGGGTGTTTATTCTCATGTTCATAGTCTGTAGGTCCACTGCAGATTGACTGATCTTGGCCAGGCTCAGTTAAGTGGCTCTGCTTCAAGTTGTGAGCTGGGCTTGCCTCCTCACTGTAAATTAGACTCAGAATTTCCCTACATGTGTTAGTTCTGGGGCCTAGACTGAAGGCACAGCAGCTATCTGGGGGGAAGCTCTTCACAGGACTATGGGAGAGGCACAAGAACACATGCCCAACATCACAAACTTGATTCAAGCCTTTGCTTGTATCACAGACACTAAACATTCCATTGGCCAAAGCAAGTCACATGACCAACCCCACATCAATAGGGATGAGAAAATATACAAGGAGGGTTAAATATTTGACAAATAATTCAAACAACCATGGTTTCCTTTTAGATAAAATGGGAATGATAAAAACTAATTTTAAGAGATGTGACCATAGAATGAAATGACATACATCAATAGTTTTGTTAGGTACGAAGAAAAGTAAAGTATTGTAATCATTTTTCCAGAGAGAGGCATTGAGTCTGCAGAATGTGTCTCTATCTTGAGAGGAGTTGATGTTTTCCAAAACAATAGGCCAGCTGGTACCCAGGGGATGATAAGATAGCTACTGACCCTTTAAAGTAACTGGTGAAAATGCCATTTACATACAATAGGCTGTGTCTGCCAGGCTTGGCATTTTGATAGTTATTTTAATGTCTCAAGCAATTAAACCCTGGCAGTAAATATTCACACATTTCAGTGAACTGACTAGGTGATGTAGATTTAAAATTAGCATTAGGTTAGGAGGCAGGGAATCCTATCTGACGATGAGCATAGGTTTGCTGAGGGTGCCACTGGAGTAGCTGGAGGATGAAGACTTGAAATCAAATGGACTAAATCAAGTCCTAGCAGGGAAGGCAGGGTAAGTGGGCATAAATCACGCCTTTCACCATGAATCAAGTGGCAAGGACTCTTCTCTGCTCTCCAGACAAAATTCTTTGAACCATCATCCTGCTGGATTAATGGTATATATAAAGCAGCTCTTACTACTCAAAATGTGGTCCATGAATGAGTAGCATCAGAATCACCTGGGAACTTGTTAGAATGACAAGGCCCCACTCCTCTACTCCCCAAAGACCTACTGGATCAGAATCTGCATCTTAAACAGATTCCCACGTATTCATATGCACTAAAGTTTAAGAAACACTGACTTAGAATTATCCTGTTAGAAAGCAGTATAAACTGTCTCTGTTAATTTAAGCTTCCAGGGAGATTATATAAAAAGATGTTGGGGCTCTCAAAGAACAGAAGGAATTGACCACCCAAGAGTCAGAAAAGAAAGGAATCTCTACAGCATGAGAACAAGGAACTTCTCTTTGGAATGTCACCATTAACAAAAACAGCTCCACTGGTTGTCCTTCCCTTCCTCCCTGCCTCCCTGCCTTCCTTCCTTCCTTCCTTCCTTCCATTCATCAAACAAATATTTTTGGGATGCCTACTATATGCCCAATACTATGATAGGTAATAGGGATCCAATGAACAAAACTGAAGCAATCCCTACCCTCGTGGGATTTACAGCCTCATGATGAATATAGTTATTAATGAAGAAATTACACAAAAACAAGACTAATTACCACTATTCTAAATTCAAGGAGTGTACTGGCTCTATTAAAATATGTGTAATAGGATAACCTGCTCTAGGAAGATTTCTGAGCTATAGCTGGGTGTTACAATTGGCAGGATGACTAGAAGTTTATAAGGTAACAATGGAACAAAGAATGTTTCATACGATGGAAAAGCGTGTGCCCTGAGATTGGAACAAAGTGGAGTCCTGTGAAAATACGTAGGGATTAGATCACATAAGGCCTTAAAAACCAGACTTTCATATACACTGAACAACCTGTGAAGTTAGTATTAACCTTCTACTTTGTGGATAAACCTGTTTCTGTTCCACCACACCCCTCCCTTTTCCTCCTGGGCGGGCAGCCATTTTTGCAGTGAAGTGCAGCCATCTGAGTAGGTTCTGACCAGTCAAATGTAGTGGGAATTGATAAACATCACCTCCAGGCCTGGCCCATAAAACCTCCCCCTCAAACCTCCCCTCTCACTTCTTCATAACTGCCAGCCATTTTCTGCCAACTCCTTTGGATTGGAAATTGAGCAAGAAGTTAGCTTTTGTTAGATTAAGTCACTGATATGTTGGGGTTGATACAGCGGTTAGCCTGCCCTACTAATCACATTAAAGTTTTGCCCTTTAACCTGAGAAGGCCTTGGAGGGTTTTCAGTGAAGAGGTCCCAGTTTTATATTCTTGGGAGAGGGTATCTGATTTTCCCTGCATGGATCAATAATCCACCTATAGGTCAATCAACTATGGGCAGGAATCACAGTTACACAGCGCAGAATAGGTCCAGTTGGACCTCGGCCCTGCATAACTGGGAACCTAGAAATGAGGGAAGCTTTATGGGCCAAGCAGTTACCCCAAGGGCTTTCTCCTAGAACATCCATCCCATGAGTTAAGTAGATTTCAAACTGAGGGTTCAAGAAAAGAGAGATATTTTTACTTAAGCATGAGCAAGTCACCTTTCTGCTGAGGTACAAATAACTGAAGAAAATTGACTTCTGAAACTCTTAAAGAAAATGGGCAGGTCTTTCCAGAATAAAACTAGGGAACCCTTTTGAATGGAGAGAGAGAGTGTTCTCTGTTAAGTCCTTGCACCTTAAAGATCTGAGCCTCAGACTGGCTGAGGCCTTGTCTTACCTCCCTACTCCCAGACCCCATCTTATCCCCCCAGCATCTTCCACTCATTTGCAACCAGACAAAGGAACTGGATTTGGATCAGAGCCCACTCCAGTTTCAGATCCATATTTAGACAATGAGTGTCCTTGGGTAAGTTCACAACTTCCTAGAGCTTTATCCACAAAATAGAAGTAGAACCTCACAGGGTGTTTGGTGTATATGAAAGTCTGGGACACAATGACTACTGTGGGCCCTCAATAACTTCCAGGAAGCTGAGTGGAAGGTATGGCTGTTTGTGCAGGGATGTGCCTGGGCCCTGTGGGGGCATCAGAATTTCAGGAGCCCCTTGCTGGTGGCTCCTCACCAACTCTGGAGACCAACAATGTCATGACTTGTGTTCTGGCCTGCATGTCACCACAGAGTCCAGCCAGAGCAGACTTCATGAGCGCAGCACTCTGCCAGCCTGGTTTACTAGGCTGTGGGGCACTTTTTATGGCTTTCTGTTTATGTATTGCTATGTTTTTCATTATTACTGTTTTTATGCCTCTGAAGACTGTTGAGCAAAGGGCAAAGAGGAGCCTTTAAAAATTCCAAACTTCACATTTCTGAAAATATTAAGAAGAGAGGAAAACAAACGCTGACGATGCTTTGGCTATGCTGTGAGCACAATCTCTCAGGAACTAGTTTGGGACTTTGGCTCCAAAGGGTCCTAGCATGTCTTTTCTCTCAGCTGTTCTTGCCTCTTTCATTCTTGGGCCATATTCTGTCTTCCTCCAAAGGGACTTTTCCATTTACTTCCTCCCACCCACAAAGGGCTGTCTTGTCCCCACATCCTCCATGTTTGTGCCAGATCCAGAGCTAAGCCATCAGTCCAGGGCTGTGGAAAACCTGATTGAAACTTCTTGCTAAGTTTCTGCTAAGCAGCACCTTCTTCCTTGGTCCAAAGTTTGTTTTCTGCCTTTCTCTCTTTTCTGCTAGTTCTGAATAGAATAATAAAAATAAAAACTAACCAATATGAGGGTTTACTATGAGCCAGGCACTGTATTCATTGCTTTACATGCATTTTTCTATTTTATTCTTCACTAACATAGTACAAGGTAGGTGTCATTATCTCATTTTAAATTCAAGGAAGTGGAGACCCGGAGAATTTAGTTATTGGTCACAATGGCACAGATAATGTGTAGCAAAACTAAAATCAGAATCCGTGTTTTATCTCTCTCCAAAGCCTTGTCCACTGTGCCATCTTGTCTCCTCCATGGATCTCACCATTTGGACCATATGTAACTTCTGAAATACATATTCTGTTCTTTGCCACTAGTAGACATGCTCAGTGGTTAGCTACAAGAAGCAATGTTCCTCTGGAAAATAAGTGGGCTGTGAGTGCAAATTTAATAAATGATTGAACTAGGATTCAAACTCAGATGATACCTTTTGGACTGAGGAGGCCCTGAAGGATTTTTATTTTATTATGTTTTTAATAATAAAATGATTTGTTTTATTTAGAATGTATCTTTATGTACATATAATATCAAACATTTATTTGATGCTCTCGATGTTCCAGGCCTTATTCTAAGCACTTCACAAATAGTAACTAATTTGATTTCACAACAGCTTTATGAGGTAGGCACTATTACTGACTGTTGCACAGATAGGGGAACTGGAGTGCAGAGAGGTTAAGTAAACTTGCCAGAAATGGGGTTCTAACCCAGAGAATCCGATTCCAGAATCCATGTGCCTAAGCATTCAGTCCCCATCTTTCTCAAAGCTCTCTGTCCTCCCACACATTATTCTTCTTTCCCCTCCCTGTCCCATCTGGGTAATCTATGCTAACTAACAACCTGGTAAGCCTCCTTCCATATTTTCACCATGTCATATAATATATGCAAATCTACATACGTATATAAAAACATACACATATGGACTGTCATTGTTTGTTTTTATAAAATGGAATTTAAAAATGTGTACTTTTCTTTATCTTGCTTTCCTCACTCAAAAATACTGTAAGGAAATGTCTTAGTCAGTTTGGACTATAACAAAATATCACAGATTGGGTGGCTTATAAAGAACAGAAATTTATTTCTCACAGTCTGGAGGCTGGAAGTCCAAGATCGGAGTGCCAGCATGCTTGATTCTGGGGAGAACCCTCTTCCAGGTTGCAGATGCGGAATTCTCCTTGTATTCTCATGAGGCAGAGAGCAGAGAGGGGAAACCAGCTCTCTGGTGACTCTTACAAGGGCACTAATCCCATTCATGAGGGGTCTACTTTCATGACCTCATCTAATCCTCCCAAAGGCCCACCTCCTAATACCATCACACTGAGCGGGGTGGGGGTAGAGTTTCAACATATGAGTTTGGTGAGGAGGGACACACAAACATTCAGTTCATAACAGGAAATACCTCCAAATTAATAGATACAGAGCAAATTCATTCCTTTTTTAACGGCTGCATGGAAGTTTCTCACTTTAATTTTTAGCTAATCTAATGGGTATAAATAATATTTAATGTTTGTTTACTTTCCATTTTACTTAGTATTGCTGAGCTTGAGCATCTTTCCATGCTTTTGTTGACCCTTTGGAGTTTCATTCGCTGATACAAATTTGCTCACCACACCCTTTGCCCATTTTCTCTTGGGTTATTTAATGTCTCTTTTCTACGTGTAAGAAGGGTTTGTACATTAATAGTTTATGTATGAACTCTTGGATGTCCTCTGCATCAAAAATATTGTTCAAAATTATTGTGCTTTTGTTGATTTTATTTATGACATCTTTTGCCATATAAAATTTTTAATTTCTATAGTCAAATAAATCCATCGCTTCTTATAGCTTCTGTGTTTCTGAAGAATTTATATTTTTATCATATTAAGCCTTCTCATTCAGGAACTTGGTACATATTTTCATTAGTTTAAATTTTATATTCTTCAATAAGATTTTAAAGTTATCTTCAAGAAGCCCTATACCTTTCTTTTAATAAATTATCCTAAATATTTTGCAGTTCTTGTCAATATCATGAATGTAATATTTTCTTGTTTTCTCTTAATTTCTTTAACTAGAATAAAGAAAAGCTATTGAGTTTTGTCAATTTATTCTCAATCCAGATATAATCTTATTATAACCAATATAAGAATTTATAAGTATTTATATATGTTAGTATTTTATGTTATTTCATTTTATTGTCTTATTGTATTCATTAGAATCTCCAGAATCCTGTTGAATAATAATGCTGATGCTGACATTGCTGTCTTAGTCCTGTTTTTAATCAACATTTTTTGGTGTTTCATCATTTAGAACAATATATGCTGTTGGGTTTTGGTAACGATATTTAATAGGTTTAAGTAGTTTATGTTTATTCTTATTTTATTTAGAATTATATTAGGAACATATGATGAATTTATCAAATAACATATCTTTTCCTTTGATTCAATCATTTAATTTTTGTTCTTTCCTTTGATAATATAACGGATTGCATTGATAGATTTTCTGAGATCCTGAATTTAAGAAATAAATCCTACTTGTTTATACTCTCTTTTTTTTAATACACTGCTGGAATCTTTTGATAATGTCATTTAAAAATTCTTCAACTACTGTCGCAGGCAAGATTGGTCTTTCATCCTAGTAATATGATGAATATATCAGTCTTTATTGATATGTTGGTTGGGACAATTTATGGTGTGATATCTTCGCACAATGAGGGATATTTAGCTTACCTGGTCCCCTTCGACTCAGTCCCAGTGCTACACCGTCCAGACCTGCTGACAAGCGGAAACTTTCCCCTTACTCTTCTAAGTGTATCCTTCTTTAATTATGAAGTTCAATAACTCTACAAGGCTGTGTCTTGGTATTTATCAGTCTCGGTCAATTTCCCCATAGTAGGAACTTTCAGTATGTAGAGTCAATTATTTTTTGATTCTACCAAAAAAAAAAAAACCAAAAAACTGAATTGCAGCTCTCAAGATTTGCTGTTTTCTCTCTAGTCTATCTTAACTGTTCCTTTATTTCCATTCTCTTGTTCAGTATTCTTATGTCTATCCTTTTTGTTGTTTCCTGTGTTTTCTGCAGTCTGTTTTCCATTTGCTTCTTTCAATTTCAGCTTCATTTTTGTGATTGTTTTGCTGTGTTTTATTTACTTCTTTCTTGAGCTCTGCCAGATCATACTTCATTTCCTACTTTGCCTTGATAGCCCTAGGTTCTAACACTTCCTCTTTGTGATCTTCCTGAATAGAGATGGTTGCCTCAGTAAAGTTTATAATGTTTACTTCAACTCATGGAAAAATGTTGAACAAAAGCATTATCTGCACCATGGTTGTAATATTTTTCTTGGTACATTTAGGTCCCTTTCTCAAATTTTTCTACTATAGTAACCATCTTCAATGTTAGATCCATTCCCTTTTGTTGCTCGTTATTGAATAAATTGGAAGAGGTTTCCGTAGGGAAGAAACTTTCCAACATGACACACAAAAGTTCTCTTTTTCTTTGACACAGCAGAGGCATACTGCTTCTTCTCAATATGGTGGGGAGGGAGTCGAGGGGTGAGGATTTTGCCACTAGCCCTGCTTACTCAGGCTGACACTGGTTGTTGAAACAAAGAATGTTGCCTTTACTACTCAGTTTGAGTCCTTCACCTTCAGGAAGTGTATTGCTGTTAGATGTTCTGACATCTTCCTTCCCTTGGCCAGCTCATCACTCTCTGAACTACTTCTTTTTCCTGCAAAACTTTTGTACAGTTTGCTTTGTTTTGGCACCCCTTACACATATTTTGGAATCTGCAGATTATACCTGACTTATAGTTTTGCTAAAACTTAGTTTTACATTTTTCTTTGTTACTTTTGTAGGATATCCAGGAAGAGAAGAGGAAAACTACTGACTTATACAGCCATATTTATACCAAAAATGTTGTATATTTTAAAAATAATCTTTCCAATATCTTGGTGGTTCCTGGATCACAACTGCTTTAGTGTCGAAGGTTAGTATTCATGGTTTTTGTTTTAAAGATGATTGAGGAATAAGAAATCAGTAATAAGAGGGGCGGGCCCAGTGGCTCAGCGGTTTAGTTCACGCTTGACAGCCCGGGGTTCGCGGGTTCGGATCCCGGGCGCCCGCGGACGCACTGCTTGTCAGCCATGCTGTGGCAGCATCCCATATAAAGTGGAGGAAGATGGGCAGGGATGTTGGCCCAGGGCCAGTCTTCCTCAGCAAAAAGAGGAGGATTGGCAATGAATGTTAGCTCAGGGCTGGTCTTCCTTACCCCCCCCAAAAAAAGAAATCAGTAATAAGAAATGATATTTCTCTGCACTGTCTTGATTAGGGCCTCTGCAGTTTGACTCGAACCTAGCAACCCTCATTGGTGTCCACTTGGCCCAAGGGAAATTCACACATTTTTGTCATGCTGTGCCATGGATTTGGTGTCTCTCCAATCCCTTCTCTCGTTGTTCCAATAGGGAAATTGGGATGGTTGTGGGGGTGTCCAACAGTTTGATTCTAAGAATATCCTAATTGGGAATGGAAATCTGCTCTTTCTGGCAGGTATCCACTTTCTTTTATGGAATATTTGTTTGTTTGTTTTTGACTGAAATCACTTTTTTTTAAGGTAGAGGGAGCATCCACACAAGTCCCCACTAAGCCAATTCCTGACTTTAACAATTGCTTCCGCCCCATCTTTCTTTTCTTTTTTCGTAGTCTTTTACTTATAGTGTCTGAAGGAGGTTTGGTACTCATTTTTGACCAAGGGTAGAAGAATGTTTAGTACTGAGATTCTCTTTGTCCCCAGATTTGGGGTCTGGTTGTTAGTTCTGGCACAACAGGAAAAGTCCTACTCAGTTTTCTGCAATGCTTATGGAACATCTTTTATGTGCTGGGCCTTGTATTAGGTTCTGGAGTTCCAATGTGTATCAATCAGGGACCCTGCACTGAAGTAATAGCTAGTTTTGTTAGAGAAATAAGAAATGCTAACATTGCCCTAATATAAGATGAAATATAATTGAGGCCCTCGTAGAAGGCATAATTTTCTAGGAGAGTTTGGAAGGCACTGGAAGGGACTTTAAGAGATTGTTAACATGTGCTCTGCTCCCAGAAAAGCCAGCATTGTGACTATCTTGGACTCTCTCTGCTAGCTTCTGATATTCATTTCTCTCTTTATATTCTCTTCACTTAAATTCTCTAGGAGCTACTGGCACCAACTGCTGCCTTTAATCCCTTCTTGTCAGGCAGAAATTTGAAGTATGAGCTCCTTGCATTTTAATTTTGGTTTCTCAAATCCATCCATTAGAAGTCAGCATCTCCAAATGGTCATGTTATAAGCCAGGTGGGAAATTACCATGATCTCAGTTCAACAGGGCTCTCAGGAATTGGGTTCTATAAATCCACTGTGTACCATGTTAGATACAGAATGTCACAGAAGAGAAATGGAAAGGAGAGGGGAACTTACATTCATTATATACCAGCTATGGATCACTCATTTTCTGGACACTTAAAATACGTGATATCCTTCAGTCAACTTGATAGTCAACTAAGACAGATACTTTTATCCCTATTTTAAGAAGAGAAGAAATTAAAGCTTAGAGACATTTAGTAAGTCACCCAAGGTCAAACATCTCTGAAGTGGTAAGCTACAGTTTAAAGTAGGATTGTGTTGACATCAAAGACAAAAGCTCATTGTGTTACAACAGTCCTAGGAGCCTTGAGATCACCTTGAGATTGGAAGTTTAGAGGACCTTTAATTGTTGCTTTCCCAGCATTGTTTCCCTTAATCTGGAAATAGCCCCTGAATTTCCCACGGAGAACCAAACTGCTTCCACTTTTAGTCCACATGGTTTGGCTGGGGCTACTCCCTCACTCCCAAGGTAAAGATATGGGCATGTCTCAGAGATAGTCGATCAGAGCACCTCATTTCCCTAGCCACAGAGATTAGGTTAGAGATGAAGAGATGGTCCACTCTGGACCAGTGAGAACCTGTGGTGGACAGAATAATGGCCTGCAAATATATCCACGTCTTAATTCCCAAAACTTGTGAATATATTACCTTACATGGCAAAAGATACTTTGCAGATGTGATATATATATATATATATATAATCTCTCTATATATAACTATAGTTATTATAAGGAATTGGCTCATGAGATTATGGAGGCTGAGAAGTCCCAAGATTTGCAATCAGCAAACTGGAGACCCAAGAGAGCTGATGACATAGTTCCTGTCTCAGTCCAGAGGTCTAAGAACCAGGACTGCCATCAAAGTAATTCCAAAAGCCGGCAGGCTCAAGATCGAAGAAGAGCCAGTGTTTCAATTTGAGTCCGAAGGCAGGGAAAGACCAATGTCCCAGCTCAAAGAAGCCAGGCTGGAGGAGTTTCCTCAAATCCAAGGGAGGGTCAGACTTTTAATTCTACTCAGGGCTTCACCTGATTGGATGAGGGCACTCACATTAGGGAGGGCAATCTGCTGTACTCAGTCTGCAGATTCAGTCTACAGATTGGATGTTAATCTTATCCAAAAACTTCCTCACAGACACACCCAGAATAACAATTGACCAAATATCTAGACACACTGTGGCTCAGTCAAGTTGACACATAAAATTAACCATCACACAGAGAATGTTCTAGGGCAAATTAATAGAGGTCATCAATGCAACAAAGCTGCTGCAGCAGGTAATGGCTTACCACCACTGCTGGTCTCTAATGGTTTTTCCTTAACTCTGCCCACACCTCTCTAAAGTCTGTTCGAGCCATCTGACATGAGTCTTGTTTCCTCTCAGGTCTCTGACACATAGACTTGGTGCTCTAAAAGGATGGTACAATTCAAGAAGAATCCCCCTCCTCTAGACTGAGAAACTATCACCAGCAAGATCTACCACATGATTCTTTACTATTTAACCTCGATTTATTAAGTTGTGAGAATTTTACTTTCTGACCTTGATTCAAGACCTAAGCAGTAATACAAATGGATAGAGAACAGGGGGCCGCCCGGTGGCGCAGCAGTTGAGTCCGCGCTTGGCAGCCCGGGGTTCGCGGGTTCGGATCCCGAGCGCCCGCCGACGCACTGCCTGTCAGCCATGCCGTGGCGGCGTCCCATATAAAGTGGAGGAAGATGGGCACGGATGTTAGCCCAGGGCCAGTCTTCCTCAGCAAAAAGAGGAGGATTAGCAACAGATGTTAGCTCAGGGCTGGTCTTCCTCACCAAAAAAAAAAAAAAAAAAAAAACAAATGGATAGAGAACATATTTCCAGACTGCTGAGTAAAGGTGTTACTTAGATACAGCAAACCTCGTTTCTTCTCTACTCAGATAACCTGGAGAAAATTGTGTCATCTCTCTGGGCCTCCAGATTCCCATTCCTGAAACGAGAGAATTCAATTAGGGAATCTCTCAGGTCACCTGTTCTACTTGAGAAAAGACCTCCTTCTAAGCCACCTGTGGGAAAACTGCTGAAAATGTTGCCCAAACTCTCATGCCCTGCTGACACTTTACATGACAGAGAAGGAAGTAGGTGATCAGCTTAAGAATGTGTTTTCATTCAACAACGATATGTAAAATCTTACTTTGCATAAGACACTGGGAAAGTACTACAATAGAAAGACTTGGGTCCTTCCCTCTGAAAGCGTACAGTGTACTTGGGAAGCAAATAAATAAATGTGGATTATATCCAGTGTGATAGTAAGATAAACGGGAGAGTACAGGGTGGGAGAAACACCTAACTCAGATTTGGATTGCAGGGAAGACCTCATGGAGGTGGTACTATCTGGATTGCTTCTTGAAATGGAAGTGAAAGGTAAGCATGGGGACAGGGAGTGAGACAGAGAAGAAAAGGGTCTGTGGAAGACTAAATAATTGTTCAAAAATATTCACTCCTTCTCCCACCTCCACCTCTGTGGGTGGAGTATACGTCCCTTCCTCTTAATTTTAAATGACTTGCTTTGGCCAATGGAATATGGGCAGAAATTACAATTTGACAGTTTAAGGCCTAGGCTTAGGGAGGCATCACATAGTTCCACTTGCCCTTTCTTACTTATCTGCCATCACCATAAGAAGAATCCACCCCAGCTAGTGTGATGGTGTAAGGAAGATGAGTGGCACATAGAGAAGACTTGAGCCCAACCCACCAAGAAGAGCCAAGCCCTTTGAACCCACAGCTTGAAGCAGAGCTGCCCAGCCAATCAAATTTATATCAGCTAACCCATAGACAACTTGCAGATGCATGAGTGAGTCTAGGTGAGATCAGCAAAGCTGCCCTCGCCAACTTGTAGATGTGTGAGAAATAGAAGCTTATCTTTGAATGTCACTGAGATTTGATGGTTGTTTGTTATGCAGCTTTATTATGGTAAGAGCTGACTGATACAGGAACTTTCTTTGTTCTTTCCTGCATTCTAGGCAGAGAGTCTAATGGATAAGCACATAAAAATCTACAGCAAAAGGGAGCATGGCCAATGTTAGTTTCCTAGGGCTGCCATACCAAATTACCACCACTGAAGGGCTTAAAACTAAAAACCAAAATTATTCCCTAACAGTTATGGAGACCAGAAGTCCAAAGTCAGAGCGTCACAGCGGGGCCATGCTCCTCCAAAGAATCTAGGGAAGAATCTGTCCTTGTAAAGTCTAGCTTCTGGTGGCTCTTGGCATTCCTTGGCTGGCTGGAGCAGCATAACTTCAAACTCTACCTCCATCTTCAGACGGGCTTCCTCCCCATGTCTCTGTGTCTCAAATCTCCTTTTTCTTCTCCCATGAGGACACTAGTCATTCGATTTTGGGTCCACCTTAGATCCAGGATTACCCCATTTTGGGATCCTTAACTTAGTTATATCTGCAAAGACTCTAGTTCCAAATAAGGTCACCTTCACAGGTACCAGGGGTAAAGACTTGGACATGTTGTTTTGGGGACAATGCTCAACCCACTATTGCCAATATGAGAAACTGAAAGCAATTCAGCAGAGTGGGACTCAATACCTCGCCCACTAAATTGTGACATTTAATACAACCGTAACCTTCCTCATAAAGTTATTGGGAGGATTAAAGAGTTCATTATACAGAAAATGTTAAAAACAGTATCTGGTATATTATAAATGGTCAGCAAGCATTAGTCATCATCATAATTTAAATAATTATCACTGCCTTACCAACTTCAGAGAATTATGTGAAAACAAGATGAAATACTAGTTGATGAAGCGTTTTTGAAAAGTGTTTTTAAGTACCAAAACCATTTAAAATGTTATTATTTCTGAAGAATTCTCATGCATATATTTTCAATCAAGCAAATCACATTAAACATCGAGTGAGTGCTAAATGGAGAGACGTAGTAGGTAAATCTTTTCAAAAAGTGAAGAATACCCATGTGTGATTTTGTTTCAATGAATCAGACTTTGTATAAGTCAGTTGGCTAAAAGAGGAGCACGTCTACTCATTTTGCTGTTCATGCAACATGCTACAAAACTGATTTAAAAATGAAACTTTTTATTAAAATAACAAGATCAAGACAATAACAAAAGCTAGCATTTTTCTTGGCTGGAAAGCTTGGGAACCCTGAACACTCCCACATAAATAAGCCATTGTCAGATTTCCTTATGTAAGAGCTTATTTATCTTTAGGGATGCCTTTTGTGTGGAATATGGTTTTTGAAAACATTTAAAAAGCTCTCCTACAGTTTTCTAGTAACCTTCTCAAATGGGGTTAGGAAATGTCCCTTTTGCTAAACACTGGGAGGAAATGATTTATTTCACCTTTTAAAATATGAACAAAATTGATGAAAAACAAACCAAATAGGACCCAGGGTTGCTGTTTCTGGTTCTGGTTTCATTTGTGGGCTCATAACGTATTTAGTGAGGACCTACAATGTGCCAGGCCCTATGCCAAGTGCTGGGTAGACATTTAGATAAGGAATTTAAATAACATATTGTCTTTACTCTCAATACAGTTAAGGCTTGGAGACAGATGAGAAAATCAGCAAGACAGAACAGCTTAATGAGCATCTTAATGGTTCTGTTAGGAGAGAGGTATAGAAACACAGAGTCAAGCATCCTGATAAATTGGGTGGGAAGAATGAACTCTGCTGGAGGGAAATGTTGTAGAAGTTGAGCTCTGAAGGAAAAGGAGCCAGAGCCCTGTCATGGAATGCGGAAGTAAGGTCAGAAAGAGAGAATCATATGTGCATGTATACATAGATGGGGCATCCATTGAGGTCAGAGAATTTTGTTTTGATCAATAAATATTTGTTGAAAGAATTTCAAATGTTCCTTGATGTTAGAGGGTAGAAGGAGATACAACTGTGAGATGCCCCGGGGCCTATATGATGGACCCTATGTGATGAACTAATGGCTTAGCACTTCAGCCTGAATGTGTTCTAACCAGGGGATCCACTGGTAGAGAGAAAAGAGAGAGAGGGAGCCTGGAAGGCAGCCAGTTCTAAGAAAGGGAAATTGGTTAGAAAACTGAGGCTTCAGTTCAGGGGACAAAAACCTCGCCTATGACAGGTCAAAGAAGAGGGTAAGAGAATTGAAGGCACCAAGGAGATAGCATCGATATAAATGGATGATCAATTGGATGTGTTGGGTAGAGGGCCAAGTTGGGAAAAGTCTAGAGCTGTGCTGTCCAATACAATAGCCACTAGCCATGTATAGCTAATAAACACTTTGGACATAGCTAACATAATCTGCAATGTGCTGTGAGTACACAATACACAACTAATTTTAAAGGCTTAGTTTGAAAATCTAATGTAAAATATCTCATTAATAATTTTGTACATTGATTACATGTTGAAATGATAATTTGGGGGTATGTCAGGTTATGTAAAACATATTATCAAAATTAATTTCACCTGTTTCTTTTTACCATTTTAATGTGGTTACTAGAAATCTTTAGGTTACGTACGTGGCTCACATTTGTGGCTCATGTTATATCTCTAGTGGACAGCACTGATCAAAGATGATTACACAGATGTCTGTCCTGGGCAGATTGGGGATTGTGTTGTCATTCAACAACGGAGAAATGACAGAAGGAGGAAAGTTCTGGCAGGAAGACTAAGTGTTGTATTTTTGACGTGTTAACGTTGAAATGTCTATTGGACTTTCGTGTGGAGCTACCTACTTTGTAGACATGTTAAATATGTAGGTGGGGGGCTCAGGATAGAAGTTAGCTGGAGACAACAGATTTGGAACGGGTGTGGGCATGGTCACCTAAGCACCAATACTCCAGTGAGTATTTACTATGGACCAGACATCTTGTTAAATAATTTACATACATTTAATTCTCAACGGTCTTTCAAGTAATGTACTATCATTGTCATCATCATCATCCCCGTTTTACAAATGAGTAAAATGAGGTTGGTATAAACAAGGTTGCAAAGTTATTAGGTACAACGCTAATGATGCTTACGCTTTAGGACCCTTCTCTCGCACAGCCTATTCCAAGGCTTACCATGCTTCTCGCTGAGGAGGAGGGCGGGAAGCAGTAGCTTCATCCAAGTGCCAGGGGCAGAGAGCGGTGCCCCAGGATGGAGGTTACTTCTGTGCCCTGAAAGTGGTGCTGGAGCAACCAGAGGAGGTCCCCATCCTCTCAGCCACACTGAAATATTGTGTCTTGTGCAAGCATCAAGCATCTGGGCTCTCCCCTTACTCCAAAGAGAAGGATCTGAAGGAGATGCTCTTCCAACAGGGACCACTGCAACTCAGGTTTCATGGCCAAGATCAGCCGTGCAGGGATGAGGAGCTGAAGGGTAGGGTCCAATGAAGATATGGCAGAGCTGAGCCAGTTCCTGAGTGGCCCTCAGGGGCCATGCCAAGGGACATGAAATGTCTAGAGACACCCAAGCCTGCTTCTGGGCAAGAAGCACCTCTTTAGCAAAAAACTGCATAAGAATTTACAGATTTTTCATCACCAAAAATGCATTAAGAAGCTGAAAGAAACCCTTCTAAATTATCAATAATAAAAAAGCACATTTCATGCATTCATGCCATTGAAGCATTGAAATAATTTTCCAGTTGCTCGAGAGACAAATTACAAAACTTTTGTCATATGAGGAGGCAATCAGAGTATATGGTCAAAAACATAAGAATAAATGTATTATAGAGGTATAGGAAATATAACGATAGTAATAATAAAAGAATATTTTTCTGGATTTGGAGATATTTCTAATTTTCAGCTTAAAAATTTAATTTGCTGAGATTGCTTAATTAATTCTAAATAAATATTCACTTTTATACCTTTTCAATATTTTTAAATTAACTTTATTCAGGAATAATTTATATAAAATAAAATACATCAATTTTAAGTGTACAATTCAGTGAGTTTGAAAATTTTGGCAAGTGTAACCACCTTCTCAGTCAAGATTTAGGACATTTACATCATTCCAGAAAGTTCCCTTGTGTCCCTTTGAAGTCAATCACCTTCCAATCCCAGCCCCAGGCAACTACTGATTTGCCTTCACTATAGATTAGCTTCATACCTGTTCTAGAGCTTCACACCTGTTCTAGAAATAACACATTGTATACTCTTTTATACCTGACTTCTTTAGCTTAGCATGTTGTTGAGATTCAATCATGTTTTGTGTGTATCAGTAATCCATTCCTTTCTGCTGCTGGGTAGTATTCCATTTGGTGAATATACCATTGTTTTTAATCCATTCATCTGGATGGACATTTGGATTGTTTCCAGTTTGGGTCTACTATGAATAAAGCTGCTACAAAACTCTTGTGCAGCCTCTTTGTGGACGTTAGTTTTCATTTCCTTTGGAATTGCTTTGTCATAGGGTAGATGAATGGTTACCTTTATTAGAAACTGCCTAGCTAATCTCCAAATTTTTTATATGTTTCTCTCCTCCTATTGGCAATGTGTGAGATGAAGAATGGAAGTTGTTTTATATGGTTTTATTCTTTTTCTTAAAGAGGGCCACTCAAATTATAGAAGCATTAAGTCCTACAAAACCTGGGCTCTCTTGTTAAGGTGGTAGAGTCAGATCCAAGACTCCAGACCCCTATACTATGGGGAAAAAAGCAGACAAGGGGGAACAGTGCTTCTGGAATACCAGTGATCTTCTGGATGAATCTCGCAGAAGCACTTTAAGATGATTAATTTTTTGTCGACTTGGGTAAGCCATGAGACCCAAATATTTGGTCAAACATTATTCTAGATTTTCTATGAAGGTATTTTTTAGATGAAATTAACATCTAAATCAGGAGACTGAGGGAAGCAGATTATCCACCATAATGTGGTGAGCCTCATCTAATCAGTTGAAAAAAGACTGACCTCCCATGGGAAAAGGGAATTCTGCCAGGAAACTGCCTTCAGACTTGAACTGCAGCATCAACACTTCCTTGGGTTTCTAGTCTGCTAAGCCACCCTGCAGATTTTGAACTTGCCAGCCTCCATAATCAAGTAAGCCAATTCCTTAAAGTCTCTCTCTCTCTACACACACGCACACACACACACACACACACACATCCTCTTTCTCTCTGGAGCACCCTGACTAATATACACTTCGTCTCTCATCTGAGATTCTGAAGGGCTACCAGCATTCAGAACACACTCCTTTCCGATTTCCTGTCTTCCCCAAATCCAAGTTCCCCCACTCAGTAAAAATGTCCTTTGGTTTGTGCTTTGAACACTCCCAGAATGTGCTTTTCTAAACAGGACAGGATCTCCCCTTTTACTCTCCTGCCCCTGTCCCCCTCTCTTTATTAGCTTTTAAACTAGCTATTTTTTCTCCTCTTCCCACTACGCTGACCTTATGGTATAATCAATACAGACAGATGTCAAAGAAGGGAAAATAGGAAATACTGTTACCATTATGTCCCAGGAGCAACTGTATATATTGAACCTGGATATAAAATTGCCTCTGATCACCTTGACCTTGCCTAACTGTGGAGCAAGGAATTCAGGTAGACACAAAGAGCCTAGTGCAATCAGATTTGAGCTCAGCTACAATGATCTCTGCCTGTGAGGGCTACTGAAGGCTTCCCAGAAAGAGTGATTCTGAGAAAGGAAAAGCAGCTCAACGCTGAGCATCACAGAGCTCAGCACCTGCCCAGCTCCTAACCTCGCCAAACCACAGAACTGCCATCACTGCTGCTTTTGCTTTGACACTGAGCTGAGTGCCCCACTGGTCTTGTTGCTGTGATCTGGGAAATCAATGGAGCTGTTGTTTAAGATTTTCTTGCTATTGAGAGCCATTTTCCTGTGGCTTCCATTGTTATCATCATCACCATCACCACCATTATCAGGGGGCTTCCTAACAATAACACTTACGTGAATATGTTTTGTTTGAACAGAATTGTATTCAATACCCTTTGGCTCAAAGGTAAGAGTCAAGCTAATCACCCAGTGTCAGACATCCAAAAGCAAAATTTGGGATTCTTTCAGCTTCTCTTCCAGGGCAGTAGGAATGGAAATGCTGTGGGAGGCCATGTGACCCTCCAGCATGGCTGTGAGAGAGCGGGAGTGGAAAGCAAAATGCTAAGGAAGTGCTCACACCTGGGTTGATTTTTATTTGTCAGCATTAAAACTTTCTCACGTTTTAAATTTCAAGGGAGAATATAGGCATTGCAAAGGCTGTTGTGGGAGGTTAAATTACAGACAGAGCTTCCCTAATGTGGAACAATCCTGTTCTGAGGACGGAGCAAGTTCCCAGCGGTACTGACGGTGAAGGAAGGAACGTTCCCCACTATTGCAAACAACCTGCAGGCACTTGCGGTGCAGTCGTTCCTATTCCCCGGGGCCGGAAATAACCCTTTCAGAAAATGAGGCTCCGATCTATCTTTGCCACAGGAAATTTAGGCACTAATCTCTTTTCTGCCTCAATTTTTTGTCTGTTTCTTTGATTTTTGGGTTTCGCTATGTAGGACTGTAGAAGTTCTCAAGATATAAGTCTCAATATTTCCTTAAATCCTGGCTTTGCCCCTACAGTGTCTGTGCAACCTTGTTAGTTAGTCTTTCAGAGACTTATTTTTCTCATCTGCAAGTTAGGGGAAATAATAGTAAAGTCTCATGCAGTTTCTTTAAGATTAAATGAGAAAATCCTTATGAAGTGTTGCCTACTGATTACGTGGCAGAGATGGCTGAGTGACCATCCATGGTATATGTTCCCCTTCCATAGTAATTGACGGGAAATGATTATCCATCCAGGAACTAAATTTCCCAGCTCCCTTGCATCCAGAGAGGATGCTATGACTAGTTCTAGCTAATGGCATATAAGTGGAAGTGATGTGTGCCACCCTTGGTCCCGGGAGGTTAAACACACCTGTGTACCTTCCTCACACTTTCTTCACTCCGTCTTTTGAATGGTACATACCCAAGGAAACTTGAAGCTTCAGAGGGGAGTAAATGTGACCCTGAATCAATTCTCACATGGTGGTTACCCGAAAGAGCCTCACCTCACAGTGGACTTTTCAGGGGTGAGAAGAAAAAAGCAAACTTTCATTGCCTTAAAACACTGAGATTTTCAGCTTATTTGTTATAAAGTTAGCATAGCCTGATTAATTAGACATTATTATTATTTGCACAGGTGAGTCACTAATCTATTATTAACTCAGTCACTAACATTTTCACATTTTTCTTTATACACCACTGCTACCATGCTAGGTGAGAGGCTTTAACATAATTTAGTGTTAATAAGAGGTATTGGAAAGTTTTTTGCTAAGCAAGCAAAAAGATGTCTAAGAACACTAAATATTTTACGAGGCCAGAAATCATGTTTATCTCTTTTTTGCCATTTTATTAGTGCCTGGTATAGTATATGGGTTTAATGAATATTTATTAATTGAATGATGCACTAGTCAGACAGAATAACTACTGAACAACAAATGAATCTACAATCTCAGTGGCTGACCACACTGGAACTTTATTTTTTGCTTATATATCAGTTCAGTGTGGTTCTTTGGTGAGCTACTTTCCATGCGGAGATTCAGAGGACTGGGATCCTTCCACATTCTGGCTCTAGCCTCTTACAGAGTCTTAGAGTCCTCTGCCACATTGTTTTCATACATCTAGCAAAAGGAGATCATGGAAAATAATAAGAAAGGATTTTATTGGCCTGGACTGGAAGTGATGCATCTCATTTCTACCACATTCCATTGGCCAGAACTCAGTCACATGGCCATATTTAGCTGCAAAGGAAGTTGGGAAATGTAGTCCAACTGTGTACCCAGGAAGAATGTATTAGTATCCTATTGCTGCTCTAACAAATTAGGTAGCTTAAAACAGCACAACTTTATTATCTTCCTGTTTTGGGAATCAGGCATCTTAAAATTAAACTTGGCAGGGCCACATTCCTTCTGGAGGTTCTAAAGGGGAATCAGTTTTCTTGTCTTTTCCAGATTCTAAAGGCCTCTTACAATCCTTGGTTTAAGGCACATTCCCTTGCCTTCAAAGTTAGCAGCATTGCATCTTCAATCTCTCTGACCCCGGCTTCTGTCAACACCTCTCCTTCTCTTACTCTGACCCTACTGTTTTCATTTTATACGGACCCTTGTGATCACATTTGGCCTACTCAGATAATCTAGGATAATCTTCCCATCTCAAGATCCTTAACTTACTTACCTCTGGAAATTCTCTTTTTCTATGTAAGGTCACATATTCACAGGTTCTAGGAATTAGGATGTGGACATCTCGGACATCTTCGAGGGGCCTTATTCATCAACAATGAGAAGGAAACAGTTTGTGGTGAATATATAGCAGTCTCTACCACAGATGGATTAATTAATTATGAGAAGATAACAAGCATCACTCTGGGTAGACATAGAGATCATCTTCAACACTCTCCAACAGATTATGGTTCCTGAGCAAAGTAATCAAAGTTTAAAGAAGGACTACAGTCTGGGAATTCAAACAAGAATAAAACAGGGCTCCAATTTAGAAAAAAATGTGACAAGTGTCCAGCTCCTAGAATGAGAAGATAATGTGAGGTGTATATTTTTCTTGAACAAGAATGAGGCAGTAGCCAGTTGATAAAATGACCTTTGACTGGCTCTCTTCTCTAAAATAAATACAGGTGTCTGCCTCTCAAATTTCTTCCAAGAATCAAGCCATGATTTATACATAGTGCTTCAAGATCCTGGACCTGAAAAACTAAGAGTCCTCCAGCAGAAAGTCCCCAGAAGGGCAAAATATGGTTAACACTGTCTTAATTTTACAAATCATAATTTTAAAATATCTGTGTTTGCAAATTAGGAGGCTTTCCTAACACTAATTAAAATATCCTTATTAACCTTTGGCAGGCAACCACTGTTCTTCATTTGAGGAAAATAGATCTAGAAGAAAGGTTTGAAAATACTTTAAAAAATAGACTTTACCAAAAAAACCCAACTTTGACTACATAAACCTTGCAGCAGATAGCACTAAATTGACTACAAACAAGAGAAAAAAGAACACCGTCTCTCAACTTCATATTAGAGATATTACAGAGAATGAACTTCAAAAAAATAGCACCTCTTTTTACCTTTTCCAAATGTTTGGTTAAAACAATTCAGTGGTTCTTTTTCACTCTCATAAGGATGCCATGATGAAGTATTCTTGGTTGAGATTGTTAGTCACTGACAACAGAATCCACTAGAGCTATTAATCAGAAAGAGATATGAGATGACATTAAGTAGTTTGCAGGGATTCAGGCCTACATGCTACTTGTGAAGAACAATGCAGCCAAGCGGAATAAACCATACCATGGAGCTCTCTAGTAGAAACATTGCTGCTGATGCCACCTACTCCTCAGCAATATGATGCCAAAGCCTGGATCTTAGAATACTTCCTATGGTTCAGAATAACCAGACATCTGCTTTCCAATAATTGAATGTTTCCAATGTGGGAACTGCTTCAATTTTCTCCCTTCCCCTCTATGAAATGTGAGGTTGTGTCTGTGTGATGACAGGTGTGGGGTTAGTTTACCTGTGGATTTCTACCTTCATGACAGTTTTAAAATGTAATTTTTAGTTTGACAGATTCTATGGCTCAGGAAGCCAAGCTATGATCTGCGTTGAGTCAAGCAATCAATGGCATATGCCATAAGTATTAGACTTCCCTCTTTGGAGATTTTCCCCCTAAAACATAAAGCATTCACTGCGCATGTGGAGGCGTGTGTGCTTTTGCTGGGATGGAAATACAATAATAAAAGTTATATAGACCTTGAGCATCCTTGACCTCTGCTAGATCCACAGTGATTCTGTGGCAGCTCTGTGAAACTTAGAGACTTACTACTGTCCCATGCTGGAAGATTCTATTTTCATTTCAATGCAGCATCATGTTTATCTCAGTGCTGAGTTTCCACAATCAGGAGAAGAGAAGAGTTTGGGCCCCAGATATTGTGGAATCTATGTGTCATAGGGTGATTGAGGATAGAAGCCTATGGCGGCCCACACATATGGAGTCTGGGTATGTTCGTTTTCCTTCTGATCTCTTGTTGCCAATGAGGACATGAATCAAGCATGAAACCTGTTGGGAGAATGGAGGGAAAAATCCTATTAATACATATTTGTAGAATACTTGTACATTTACAAAGCACTTCTTCATACATTCTTCAGGGTCTTGGGAGATAGGCAGTTGCAAGGGAAAAGAGGCATGATTATCTGCACTTTAAAGGTAAACTTAGGCTTAGATTGAGTTGTCCAAGTTCAAAAAGCTAGGAAGAAGCAAAACTAAAACCTTAATACGTATCTTCTGACTACAAGGCTGGTGCTCTTTGGACCACTCAAATTTACATCATATTGAAGAGAAGGGGAAGTACCTGAATGCTCATGTAGAATCTTCTATGTGCTAGGCACCATCTTAGACACTTTTCATTTATTATCCCACATTTCCTCAAAACAATCCCCTCGAGTAGGTGTTATTACTGATAAGGACACAGGCTCAGAAGTACTCCACAGGTGAGAAATTCCGGAGTCTGTATAAGAGCCAATTTTCTCTAAAGGTTTTGATACTCACTGGAAAGTTTGCTCCCAGATTCTCAGTAAAAATAATTTGGCTTATGAGATGGAGAAGGAAAAGCAGAAATTCCAAGAAAAAGAGGAGGAAGTAGATAAAGAGGAAGAATTGTTGACAAATTGTCCAAAGATTGATATCTGCCTGTGCTGTGCATATTAGATTCAGGACCCATTCCCTTGAAGAAGTCTCATGGATAGCTCCCCTTTTTGCTGATATTTCCTACCCCATTGATTTTTGGAAACTGGCATCACTATCTCAAGGTATGTGGGGAACAAAGTTATGGTGAGGCTTTCCCCATCTATGCTAGTTCATTCTACTCACAGCTCAAGCCCTATTTCCTCCTCGATGTCCTTGCTATGAATCAAATATGTCACTAAGTTTCTTGAATATAAAAGTGGAGGGACAAGCTGAACTTATCATTTAGGAACAATGTAATTGAAATATGGGTAATACTTGTACATTCCCCAATATCTCAGTTTTGAGAATTCTTCAGTGAGGTAAAGGCTTACTACTTGACTCAATTCCCCTCCTATATATACACCCAAGAGAATTGAAAATAAATGTCTATACAACACCTGTACATGTTCATGGCAATATTATTCATAATAGCTAAAAAGTGGAAACAACCCAAATGCCCTCAACTGATGAATGGGCAAAAAAATGTGGTATATCCATACAATGGAATATTATTCAGTCATAAAAAGAAATGAAGTACTGGTATATCCTGGAAATGAATGAACCTTGAAAACATTTTGCCCGGTGAAAGAAGCCAACACAAAAGACCACATATTGTGTGATTCCATTTATATCAAATGTCCAAAGCAGGCAAACCCATAAAGACAGAATGCAGTTTAGTAGTTGCCAGAGGCTGTGGGAAGTGGGGAGTGGAGGGAAACTGCTAATGGATATGGGGCTTATTTTGGGGGTGATAAAAATGTTCTAGAATTAGATAGTGGTGATGAATATACAACTCCAAATATACTAAAAACCATTGAATTCTACCCTTTAAAAGGGTAAATTTTATGGTATGTGATTATATCTCGATAAAGCTGTTACTTTAAAAAATAAAAATAAGTGCTGCATACAAAAAAAGAAATATTTCAATTGCCCAATCACATGGAATTCATCAAGCATATGGCTATAACCCTTTAGTGGCATTTTAAAACTTTTATCATCACATTGGATATATGCAATTCTTTCCAGAGAAACCTATATTTTAAGCTTTAGGATAGTGAAGTAAAAATAAACTCTTGAAAAAATATGTTTTGGAAAAAAGAAATCTGTGTATTTCTTTCAATGTGTTTTGATTTAATTTAAGTGGCTGCTTTCAGAATTTTTCAAGGTTTAGGTATTCATTTATTCACTCAAAATATCTTAATAGAGCAACTACTATGTGCAGGACCCAGAGCTAAGGGTGGTAGATTCTTCAGAGAAGTATGAGGCAAGGATAATGTTAGGACCTCGTACGGAAGACAACACATGCCTATACACTCCTGAAATTTAGTCCTGGGTCTAGTGCTAGGATGTGATTCCAGCTCTGGCCACAGCAACAGTGGCTGATTAAATTCCTTCCCACTGATCCCAAGGACTGCTTTAGAAATCTTTAGAGAACCCTGTTCCAGACAGACCCTATCAATCATTAAGTACAAAAGTTCAAACTTACTTGGGGGCCAGATTCATCAAATCCCCTCACTAGGTCCAGTGAAGTTAAGAGACTTATTCACAATTTCAGAGCTGGTCAGTGCTGATTTTGGACTAGAATTTGAGTCTCCTGATCCCACACTCTGTGCTTTTCCCTGTGAAATTAAAATAGTAATACCTAAAAGGTGAATGGTACCAGATATGCTAAGTGATATAAGACTTTAGAAGAAGAACGACAAATATGGGCTTGCAGATTGAGAAGTCTTTGTGGATGGTACAGGGCTTAGAAAAATGAGAGGCAGAGAGAAAGCCATGCCGGGCCCCAGAAGTGCATGAAAGAAGGACTCAGGCTGAGAATGACCACAGCATTTGGGGAATACCTACGTCTACCAAGGAGATAGACCTTTGAGTGTGCCAGTAGACTCCCCTATCCCTCAGAAATATGCTTGCTAGCTACCAATACTTGAAAATCAGCAATTTTAACCTTTGTATATCTCCAATTAATAAACAAATGACCCTGGGAGAAGCAACACATTATGTTTCTTCATTTGACAAGTATTTATTAAGCACTTATAAGGTGCTGGGCTCTAGGCTAGCCTGGGCACTCAAAGAAGTAAAAAAAGGCATAATTCTTTCTAGGGACTTCTTATGGGGGAAGGCCAACAGATGTCAGTGGTGTATGAACCTCAGGATGAGTGTGCTTACCTCTTGCCTTCTTTAGAATGGATTGTGTCTTGGGTTCTGGTGGGGGGAGAGAACATGAGTATAAATTGGGGTTAGATTGTTGAGGGCATATAAAGCCAAGGTGATCAACTTGAACTTCACTTCATAAACCACAGAAAGAAGATAGGACTTATGAACAAAGTCTCCATGACATCTATTAGGGGAGAAGCCTCCAGAATGATCTTACCCTAGTCTTTTATTTTCATTGAGGAAACTAATTGACAGAGCAGGTAATGGTTTGTCTGAAGCCATACTGCTAGTTAGTAGCTGTAAGTAGGACCTACATCCTCTGATTCCTGGCTTGTTTGTGCTACACTCCCCACATTATTTCCCAAAGTCCAATGGATTGGAGCTAGAGTGACAGTGAGAGGCAATGTGTCCTAGACTTAGCTGGACCTTGGTTCCTCACTGTCATGTCTATTTACTTTATTTGCTTTCTTTGTTCTATCAAAGCAAACGATGACTATAAACAGTATATGAACTAACAAGTAAGTGAGTTTCACCAGGGGCTGTCATCACCATATGGTGCCACCTCAAACTCGTACCCTCCATTTGCCTCAGAAAACTATTTGGTTGGCAGTGTGCTGGGCCTGAACTTTAAGCCATCTCTCAGTCACCTCACTTAGTCATCTCTATGCAATGATTCACCTCAAAAGTAAATTATTAAACAGATAAAACATTACCTTTCTGTGTTGTTTAACTGTTTTCGAGCTTCCTTGAAATCATTTTTGAAATGAAAGATGGTATGAATGAATAAAAGAATAAATGAATGATATAAAGCCAAAAAAATGAGTAATCTATTCCTCCTCCCTTACCTACCATATGAATTTGTAACTAAATATCCAAGGTATTATTTAAGAAATCTTTTAAAAGTGAGGTTAGTATAACATACATTTTTTTGTACTGTCTTTTTCACTCCCTCACTTCTAAAATACTGTGTCATGTATGATAAATGTTGATACTCTCAATGTAGGGAAGTTAGTCCTCGTGGGAATCCTGCTAATGTTTTTGTTTGTAGTTGTATTTTTTCCTACAATACTTTTTGAGTGATTTAACCCTCTTAGTACTGACATTTTACCCACAATTCTGGGTACAAAAAAAAGTATTCCTAGGTATTTTAAACTCTTGAAGTGCTTTATATAATTCAAATTTTAAAGATTCTATTTTAAAATGCCATTAGAAGATGGCTGCTCCATCTTTGTACTTTGGAGACCAGGCCCCATTTACATGGTCTGTCAGAAACAGATTTCACAAGGTGCTGGGGGCCCTGCTAAAACAGACTTTGGGTGTCTTCAAAGAGTTGCTCTTGAGATGAACGTAAGACCACCATGGCTAATGTCACTGCCATGGGGGCCACTGGAGTTTGAATGTATATGGATGGTGTCTCCTTTATTCCTTCACGGTAGAATGAGTCCCCATAAGTCTTCCCTCAACAAATATTTATTCATTTTTTAAAACAAATATTTATTCAGAGCCAGTTTAAGCCAGGCTCTGAGGTCAGCACTGGGGATATAAGAATAAGAGTAGGATCTTACAGCATCAATAGGAATTCATGAGGAGAAAGGCAAGGGAACAACATCTTGAAGTGGCAGGACCAATGACTTTAGTCCTTAACGAGCATCTCTTCCACTTGGTCAGGAATACACCTATTCTCTCTTGCAAAGATTCTTTCACTCACTAAGGAACATGTTTGACTATGGAGTTGCCTTCTGGAGGGAAGGTGTGTTTTGTTCTTTCTCCTAAAGATGCTTGACTTGTGAGCCTTGTCCACTGTTGGACAAAGCCTTGGACACTTTTGTCCACTTTTAAAGGGTTTTTACACATCAGGTGCAGATTTGCAGGCACTTGTGTCAGGGCACTGCGACCTTTTCAAATCCTCTTTCAACCACATGACTTAAAGGAACTGTTCCTCTCCTCTGGTACCACAGGCAATGGGCCAGGGAAAGAAATGCTTATTGACTGTTGAATAATTTTTGCATATTTTGGGATCCAAGCCTACTAGTAAAGACTTTGATTGGGTTTGCTGTTACATACATCCTTGGGCACTTTTCTTATATTTTTTCCTACTTCCTCTTTGGCTTGTAGGCTTTTTGAAACCAGCATGTCTATCTAGAATTCAAGCAAACGCAGAGCTCAAATAGACAACATTGTGTTTATATACCTGTAAAGTGCAATCACTCACATTGATGACCATGAGGACTTGGATTGTTTTAAAATAAACATCACTTCAATAATTCCAAGTTCATTTTTAGTAAACAGTATATGTTGTTTCTGATACTTTGATGAAAATTTTCTTAAGTTGAAAAATTATAATTTACTTGTTCAACAAGCATTTATTTGGTGTTGCAGAGAATTTTTTTCAAAACCCCTTTTGTCTACCATAGTTACCCTAGTTTTCCTTTGGAATTCCCCTTCCATATTCTGGGGCATGTGGTTTGGATAGACTTGATCATACCAAACTCCAGGGGTAGGGTTCTGTTTGGCTTACGCCCAACAGCATATCCCATTCCACTGTCCATGCTTATTGGTTCAGGGATGGGCAAGTGACTGAAACAGTCAAGGAAACTATTACTGGAGCTTCTAAATATAGATGCTGTTTTCTCTTCCCTGAGAGACATTCTCTCTTTTTCAGAATGCTATAGGTTATGGTAGGAGGTATAGAATTGCTACACTCATTTTATACCACAGCTCGAATTGAAGCTGAATCCTGAAAGGCAGAGTGAAGACACAGAAAGAAACTAGGCACTTAAAGACATCTTCCTTGCTTCTGGATCAAGCTTCACTTGCAGACAGGCCTATCTCTAGATTGTTCAGATTTCCTTTACTATTTTTACCAATTTGAGTTGCATATTTCACTATTTATCACATTAAAAAAAAAGCCTAACTCATGCCAGTGTCACCTACCTACTGGGTATATGGCCACAAAGATACACACAGCACAGTCTTTGACTTCCAGAGGCAAACAGCTATTTGAAGGGGAGAGAAAAAGCACTGGGTGATGCTTACAATATAATGTGGTAGGGCTAGTGTAGAGTTAATGCATAGCATTTAGAGTAACCTAATCAACCTACTTAATTGACCAGAATAATTCCTTCCTAGATGGTCTGCATAAAGGGGAGATTGGCTGTATCTTGACCCTGAATTGAGTTATAGCTCTTGGCTAAGTTGACCACAAGTGCTAAATTCCATTGTGATAGGTCTTCCTGGAGCTGACCACTTGTCTTTCCTGGTGGACGACCTCCTGTTGAGGTATGACTATCTCCATCCTTTGGATATCTTGGTCATTCTCCCAGAAAAATGCTGTAGAATTCCAAACACCTCTCAAGTGAAAGCAGTTTTTCCTCGAGAAGGCATTATTTCTATCAGATTATCACGTTTGCTATAGATTTTTTCTTTAGAAAGGAAATGGATCAATCTTTGTCCTCCTTAAACTTTGAAAGTGATAAAAATCATCCACAAGCAGAGCTGTCGACTGGAAGCTTCACAGATAAAAATAGAAAACTTCCTGCCAGTCACCAGTTTCCATTCTTCCCCTTCATCTCCAGATCCAAAGAAGCTGAGAAGTCTTGAAGCATCCTATAACCCAAATGCCACATCCCACTGCAAAGGAGAGATGACTGCATGAAAAGAAGCTGTCTCTGAAAATTGAGGAAAAAGTACATTTCTTTAGAAATTTCATATGGAATATATGTTGGGTGGCTCTGCACTGGGAAGCAAAAGGGGAAAAAGGAGGAAGGGTTGATGAAAGAGATAGCCAGGAATGAGAACTGAAAATAGAAAATGATAAGCACAAAGAAAGGAAGTAATAGGATAAAATAGGCAATTACAGGAATAAGACAATTTTTCAGATTGTATGTACATGTTATTATTATGACACCTGCTATTTCTTGAGCTTATTTTTTTTTTAACACAGCAAAATTTTAGACAGGATAAAAAGACTTTAACTTCTGTAGTGTGTTAGGCATCTTGCCAGAAAGGCCTGCTTTTTGAGAATAAGGAAGCAAAACATTATGTGGTAGAGAGAGGCTTTTATGAAAAGTTCCCTTTGTGTTGACTGAGGTTTTGCAAATCTGCCCCTAACGGGAGGATTTGCAGTCAGATTATCCAGATCAACTTGCTGAGCCAAGAAATGGTTTCTTCTTTTATTCTGATTTTTTTTATTAAACTTAATGTTTAAATCCAAATCCTATAATGCTCAAGTAAATTTTGTTGGCTGGTGATTTAAGGAGAAGAATTCAATGACATGGACTCAAAATTGAGCTCCACTAAGAATACAAAATGGCTGGTGGGATGGGTGAGGGGTGCATTCTGGAAGCTTCTGGTGGATGAATTCTAGTGAGAATGGGACTGTTCCCAGAATTGTTTTACAATGACTTCAAGGAAAGTAACTTTTTACAAATGGTTCTTAGCATCACTAAAGACCCACATGTAATAATAATGAGAGCTAAAATGGAGTAGGATATCACTGGGGATCTGAACCTGAGTTTCACTTGTACAGAATAAGTGAAGTATGAAAATGATAGGAAGGATGTTAAAGTTTAAAATCCTTTCCCTTTTGGGTTAGCAAAGATGCTTGATTTATAAATCAAGGTGTTTTAGAAATAGGAAAAAACTTGATTCTCCCTACTCACCCAGGCCAGCACCAACTATTGTCCAGGCTGGAGCTGCTGGATGGGGGGAATTTCAGCCCTAGTTATCTGGTTGAGATTTATCAGGCCTATGATTAACCAAAGGAGGGAATTGCTGCAGCTGGACACAATCTATTGCCCTCACCATTCAGCTGGAGGGAGGGTAGGAAAACCAGGTCACCTTAGTCATCTTTTCAAGGACATGAGGCCCACCCGGTAGTCTCATGGCCTGGGCTAAGGTGATGTGTCTGATTTCCCAGAACCATCCGGCATCTTTAGTCACACAGCTGACAGCATGTAAAGATGCCTGTGAAACCCTAGGATTTTCCACAGTCTGATCCAAAGTCATTTACCCAAATTCATCTTCCACACACCCTCATCTTCCAATCTACTGACTCAGGGTAGACTGATAGTTTCCAAGGCTTTATTTTGCCTCTTCTATTTTAATTTTTGGCCCCCACTTTTTTCTTCAATCTTACTTTTTATTCCTTGGTCCTGATTGCAGTCTCCTGTCAGTTGCCCTGGCCCCTGGGACATTTTGCCTTCAAGGCTCTTGGTGACTCCTGTCTAGTGTACCCCAGTCTCTAGTTGGGCCCTTGAGCATGTTCAGACCCTGTCTCCTTTTAGATGTGTGGCTTTATAACCCAGAGAGTGTCTGGGAAATTGGGGGTCACCTTAAAATTATTCTTTTCTTCAGAGATAAGACGATGACCATGTGGCCTATAGTAGAGTCACAAGTTTTCAGATTTGGAAGTTCTCCTGAGCATCATCCTGTGCCCCTCCCACAGCCATGACCCTGCCTATATTCTCCCTGACAAAAGGTCATCTCGTGCCTGTGTGAAGGCCCCTGAGGGGCTGGGGGACTCGCTAGGCATAGCAAACACTTAATACATGTGTGGTGTTTTCCGAGCAGTGTGTTTCCCTTTGGGACTGCCATTTTCTGAGCCAGACCTGCCTCCCAGTAAATGACACCCACTGGAGCTGAGCCAACTTTCCAGAGCTTTGCAAAATAAGCTCCAGGTCACTTCTGAATAATCCTTCTTCCAATGTTTGAAAATCATAGCAAAGCTTCCCCTAGGTTCCTCTGTTTTTCAAACTTAATTGTATTTGTAGACTCGTTCTAACGTCAGCCTCCTAAAGATATGTCTTTTGTCAATGTTCCTCTTAAGACATTTGTCCCAGAGGTGAACATGCTTCCGGTGAAAACCAATGAGTGAAGAAGAGGTGGACAAATATGCCTTTGGTTCAAGATTCTGAAGTTCATTCTGTAGCTGATTACATTAGTTACAACCTCCTCGCCGCTAGATTATACATTTATCAAGGCCAGAGATCCTGTCCGATTTTCTGTATGCATAGGGTCTAAGCACTGGACTTGACCCAGATTTTTTTGAATAATTGAATGAATAAATGGCAGCAACATTGCCCTATTGAGTTAGTTTGCACTTGTTTTCAGCTAAAGTATGTGCATCTTTCATATTCATTACTCCTGTTATATCAGATCTCCCCAATCTAAACTTGTCCACTTGATTTCTTGGATCTAAGCTGTGGCATATTCCACTTATTATGTTAGAGTTTATCATTTTAGATTTGATCTAATGTACTATGTGTCTTTTGGGTCCAAATTCTCTACCCCTTTTCATTGGCTGGACTATTGTGGACTAAGCACTTTACAGTGTCCTTCTTCACAGGATTCCATGGAAGGAAGCAGGGCACGGCGTTGGATATGCTAGAGTGTGTTCCTAGGGAGACTTGACAGCTAGAGAACTGTGGCTTGCCTTTTAATTTCTGTTTTACTAGCCACATCTCCACTCTTGAGAACCCTACCTTCCTCCTGTATTTCCATTGTGCACCTATAAACAACACCTTCTTAAAGATACTTCCAGACTCACTTTTCAGAGTCTGGATGGTCATGTAAAGAGAGGAAGTTACTCTACCAGCCACGGTATTACTAGCAAAAGTGAGACCTAATGCAAAGATGTTACAAGGACCCACATATCACAAAATTGTGAGCACATTTTATCTCCCATGAGCAGAGGATTTAGACTTGGTTATGAAAGAATGTGGTATGGAAAGGGGGCATAGGTTGTTTTTTTCCCCAGTTTTATTGAGATACAAATAATATACAACTTTGTAATAGTTTAAAAGTATAAAACATAATGCTTTGATAACGTATATATTGCAAAACAATAAATTTTTGTTTCTTTTTTGATATCGCTGTCTCATCATTGGCAAGAACACAGGGGATTCTCCAAGCTGCTGCCTTGTGTTTATGCCCCCTGGTGGCTTTCCAACAGGAAAATAGACTAAAGCCTTGCTCCTCCAAGTGTCATCCATGGGCCAGCAGCATCAACATCACCTGGGAGCTGGTTAGAGATGCAGAATCATGGGGCCTAGCACAGACTTACTGAATCTGAGTCTGCATTTTGTCAGCATCCACAGGTGATTTCTCTGCATATTAAACTGTGAGAAGTACTTGAACAATAGAAACGGGACTTGGAATAACCAAAGACACTTAAAAAACATTGATGCCTGTATTCCACCCCTATAAAATTCTGATTTAAATCGTCTGGTCTCTGACCTGGGCAGAGAGATTTTTGTAAAAATCTCCCATAGGTGATTCTGATATGCAGCTAAGGTTAAGAAGCATTGTCATCAATGGTATCATTTCTGTAGATCTGCACTTTACCACAGGGGTTTTCCAAAACTCTCCAGCTGCTGAGGAATTGAATCTGTGCTTCCTGGAAGCTTCCAAAATGAAAATGCACCAACGCCATTATTCCCAATCTTTGCTGCATATTGGAATCACCTGGGAAGCTTAAAAAAACACTGATGCCTGGGTCCCACCCATCAAGATGCTAAGTTAATTGGTCCGGGATGTGGCATATGCATCAAGACTTTTAATGTTCCCCCAGGTGATTCTAAAGTACATCCAAGATTAGGACTCACTGGACTAGATTCTATAGAGCTCACATCATTTTGCCCTGGCCACCCCTCCATTCCTCCCTCTTACCCATCTCCATTCCCTGCTAAATTTCCACAGGGGCTGACATGGCAGACCAGAATGAAGAAAATGCTACAGAGACTTTGGCTCTATTTGGAGTAAGTAGAGCACCCATTCTTTGGGCCTCAGACTACTGGTTGGCATAGCTACATGGGCCTTCAGCTCATGGGCCTGATGTAAGACATTGGCTCCTTGGGCAAGGTTTTCCACTGGCTATTTGACCTGTTGGGCATCCTATATATTAGGCCCAGATTGATTTTCTCTATTTATCTTTTCATAGTGACACAATCAGTTCTGTAACAAAAACATAATGGAAATATTATATTAATCAAAGAAGGAACTTCTTCGGCCTCTTTTTTTTCTGCTCCCAGATTGGCTCTCTAGCTACAACGTGTAGGAGGAGAAGTTGGCAGGTTGGAGGGAATCATCTTCCTGTGTCTCCCACTGGGTAGTTGGTCTCACACAGAAGCTCCTCCCTGCCCCGTGGTTGGTGTTGAGGATGCTACTTCTGCCAACCAGTGGTCAGGAAGGAAGGGAATACCTTATTTAGTCATTGGATCCCAAAGAGGGCTTAAAAAGTCCTTAACTAAAGGGGCTTGGGGGATTACCCCAAAGGACTAGAGTGCAGAGATAGTGGACGGGGAGTATGGCAACCTGTCCTATACCCACCTCTAGGTAATGCACATGAAACAGGTAATACCCTGGAAGCCTCTGAAAGGAGGTGTCAACCATGGACCTCCTTGTACTTATTTGTTTTTTCTTCCTACTTCTTAAACTTTTTCCCCTTTAACACCTCTTTCTTTGAAGTGCCTCCACTGTCCATTTTTTCTTTTGAGAACCACCAGATTTACCAAAAATGTCATCAAATCTTAGTCTCCGTCTGTCTCTTATTATGTCTTATAAACTTTACAATCTCAGGCATCGGTTGGCAATACTTTTTATCCTCCACCTAGTTGCTGTTGCTCTGGTCTTGGTGTCCAATGATCCCACAGTGAGGGGGCTGAGCTTGGCTTCTGTGCACTCAGGGTGGGGAATTAGGGAAAAGGGGAGGGGATGAATAAAAGGATGTCCTATTTCAAGGAATGGATGGTTCTCTCCAGGAATATCTAAATTCAAACATGTCACACTACTGCAAAGCTTAATTTCCTTCCTGGATTCTCAAATCTGGACAACTTGAAAAAAACTATTCCTCATAGTAATTTAACTTTGACTTTCTTTCTTATGAACTAATAGTGTGGCCTTATAATGACTAAGAAAGCATTCACCACTTTCCCTGAACTATATTAAAAGCATCTTCCATTACCATGACAATGAGACTTTCTAAACCCAAATCACAAATCCTTAACCCCTGGAAAAGGCTCAGTCTACAGCACACAATGTTAGTCATCTCAAATTTCTAACTAAAGGAAGGAATTATAAGCCTCAGATTATTTGGAAATTGTGAGATAGTGAGACAGATTCATCAGACATAAACAGATAACATTGTTGGCTTTGTCTAAATATGAAATCTCTATTCCAAAATAATAACTAAGAAGCAGTGTGTGTATGTGTGTGTAGGTTAAAAATGGATACTCAGAGGCTATTTACATCAGCCATAAAACATTTTAAAAACATCAGTAAATGGCCTGTATCTTTCCTCTCTATAATGGAGTTGGAATAATTTCTCAAAATGTAACAATTTAGTTTATTCTGAAGGTTAGCAACTCTTCTTAGGTTGCTAATGTGATTTTGTCCATTAATCCAGGCTTTTAAGACTATATTTCAGCTTCTAATTCTAATATTTTGACATAGAACCACACCCCCAGAGAAGGAGAGAATTTGGCTTTGCATCTCTTTCTAAAAGCATGACTCCTGGTTTCCTATTTCTATAATGGGATTTTTTTGGAAAGTTTGAAAGGTACCATTATTTTCCTTTAGTGATGGTATTTTGTGTCACATTTCAACTTCTATGCCTCAGATACTTGTCACCTCAACATTGTCAAGTCTTCATTACACCGTGGCTCCCTTTTTATTCTACACATAATGAAAAAGAGCATCAAGGGAAAACTGACACTTTTCATGAGTGTATCCTGAGGTAGGAATTCATTACATTGTTTCAACGATATTTTAGTATCACACTGGGTATGCTAAACTTCACAGATGAGAACATTCAAAATTGATAATGCTGTTGTTCAAAAGAAAGCTAAATGGGACAAAGTTGCTGTCTCCTTTCACAAGAAATCCTTTGATCTAATTTGCATAATTTGTGAATGACACACAGAAGACAATTTCTTTTCAAGGCTCACTTGCATTTCCTGCAAGACAATATATGCCTATTCATCTACATTTTTGCTTCTTTCTTCTGGAAATAAGGGGCTAGAAACATATAGGGTATTCTCCTAGTGAGAAAGCACAGGCATTTTTTCATCCTGTTCCACTCAGAGCTGACTTTTTGCTTTCTTCTCATTCCCTTTTCAGACATAGCTTAATCCCCCACCTTCTTCAAGAAGTCATCACCAACTCTTCCTTCCCACACTGAGTTCCTTCTTGCTCCACATGTTTCTGAGTTTTGTGTCCTTAAGTTTAGTGACTACGTTTTTTAAATTTTACACTCTTATAGCTAGGTGCATAGGAAATTCATTTCACTTTTGCATTCATTCAACCAATAATTCATTCAACACATGTTTGTCGAGAGCCTTTTAAATGTGAGGCATCACACTAAGTGCTGTAAAGGCAGCAATGAGAAACACTAGTCGCTATATCTTGTTTTGTGCAATGATTGAAACTTCAGGAAGAAGTCTGTCTTAGGAAGTAGTAGTAGCCAGCAACCAAGGATGAGCTATCTCCATCTCTAGCCTCCTAAGAAACCCCAGGGGTCCTCTTTGCACTCAACCTTCTCCTCATCCCCCTGAGGGCGTATGTCCAGGCTCTAGGCCAGGAAGCTGCCGGGATGCTGAGACATAGCCAACAACTCTGACACGTCCCTGGGCTGGTCCCGGGGGATCACAGCTGGGAGAGACACCCTAGAGATGAGGAGAGAATTATAGTGACCTTGGAACCTGACAGTTTATTTCTGTTTCCTTTACACTATGGGTCATATCGAGCATGAGTCATAGAGGCCAAAGGCCTCTTGGTTTCTCCACAGTGGTGGTCCTCACTCCTCTCCCAATATCGAAATGTCAGCTTCTGGGTAACAAAGCACAGAGGATGACTACCTCTCTCCTTTGGGGAAAAGCAAATTAAAGAGTGTTCTAAGAGGCTGAGGAGCAATATTAGGGTTTATTTTTCCTGAAAACTATGACATCATTTACCATTTGTTTGCAATGTGTTAGGTATTTCTTTTGATCATCTCTTCTTTACTGCATTGTAAACAGAGAGATTCCTGCCCTATCGGGATGGCCAAACACAAGACATCCAACACTGGACAGATAAGGTTGACAGTTTTTATTATCCACGTATACTCACAGCCCAGGGGAGGAGAACACTGCATGCTATGCGGGGTTACACAGGGGTTGCACTTAGGAACAGAGTAAACGACCAGGGGCTTCCTCCTACAAACCAGGGGGAGGAAGGCTTTGTAAGACCTAGAGGGTGAGGCGCCCCCTGATTCACAAGGGAGGAAGTGATTAGCTTGTTTGAATAATTCTGTGGACTGGCAGGAAACTGAAGCCTACAACCCAGGAATAAGCAAGGACTTTGACTGGTCCCCAAGATAAGAAAGGTTGTTTGGCTAGGGGATCTTATCCATGGAAGCAGAGTGGTGGGAGGGGAATTAGCAGTTAGGCCATTCATGTCCTTCCCAATTTCACCAGATGTCAAAGCAGCACATGATATTGGACCCTAATCTTAGGTCTTATAGCTAAATATTATGCTGTGCATTTGACACACAATATCTCATTTAAGCTTCATAATGACCCCAGTAGATAGTTATTATTATTTCTCACTTTTTAGACAAGGAAATTGGAGTTCATAGAATTTTACATCACCCCAGGTGACTTCCCAGTAAATGGAAAATCCAGGACTCAGAGTCGGGTCTATCTCACTCTATAGCTGTGACATATGCAGTGATACATATTGTGAGGGATTCTTTGCAAATCATATCAGGTCACACTTCCAATTATGAAACTAGGATGTGACTGAGAAAATGAAGTGGAAATTCTTGATGTTCCGCCACCTATCTTCTCAATGAGCTGCAGCTCCTCCGATGGGAAGACCTTGGGTACACTGAGTACAGTGGTCCTTAAGCAAAGTGTTAATTGTCTTGCAAAATGTCAACACATTCCATTCCCCAAGAATTGTGTGCCCCTTGAGTTCTATGAAGTTTTTAGGCCAATCTCAGGGAGACATTTTAGATTAAAATATAGACACATGACTCAGAATGGTTCTAATAAAACTTATCTATCGTGATTTTTGGAGGTGAGCAAAATACTTACTGATATTTATGCCTATACTTATTTGTCTTTTATGTGAGAAGCAGATGGAACACATGAGAGTAGCATTCTGGTATCAGTGAAGGGTTTGCCCAAAGAGTTTTACAAAGGTTTTTACAAAAGTTTTACAAAGATCATAGATTGTTTCTATGCACATCACACACAGAATGTATTTCCTCTTAAAGTGTGTCCTCCAGGCTTAGAATGCAGTAGCACTGGTCTATTTCTCCCCATTGATGTTGGGGACCATTCAATTACAACAGTAGGCAAAATTCTTGAGAACACTCTTTGCTCATCCCTTCACCTTTAGATGTACTTTTAGGGTTATTTCTTATGGGTTGTAGTAGTCACTTAATGCTGCCATAATACTGCACAACAAACAACCTGAACGTCTCAATGGCTTAAAGAAGTGTTATGGACTGAATTGTCTCCCCTTAAAATCCATATGTTGAAACCCTACCCCCCGCAATGTGATGGTATTAGGAGGTAGGGCCTTTGGAAAATAATTAGGATTAGATGAGGTCATGAGGGCAAAGCACTCACAAATGGGATTAGTGCTGTTACAAGATTCCTGAGAGAGCTTGCTTTTCTCTGCTGTCTGCCATGTGAGGATACAATGAGAAGACGACCATCTAGGAACCAAGAAGTGGGCTCTCACCAGACTCTGAATCTGCTGGTGCCTTGGTCTTGGACTTCCCAGACTCCAGAATCGTGAGAAATAAATATTTGTTGTTTAAGCCAACCAGTCTATGGTATTTCTGTTACAATAGCCTGAACAGACTGAGACAAGGAGGAAACATTTGTTTTTCTTGCTCACAGTTCTGAAGGTCAACAGGGGTGACTCTGCTTCAAGCTACTAGACGATTTGTTTCAGGAAGTCTGTTCCATGGATTTCTCATTCTCTTTAGACCAGTGACTATCTGAGTTATGCTTCTCTCATGATGACTAGCAGGAGCACAGGAGGGGGAGTGAAGCATTTGACGCTTCTTAAAGTCTAGACTGAACTGCCACACCGTTACTTCTACTCTTCCAGGAAGAGGTATTGCAAGTCACATGACACTAGATAAAACAGGATGGGAGCATGGTCCAATCTACTACAGAGGTACTTGGTTTCCTCCTATTGGCTTTTTACATTGTGCCTTCTGATTTACATGCTATATATATATATGAAAAGCCACTTCAAAATGTCATTTAATTTAGGCAGGGCTAAAACTCTAGGAAAAAGACTAAAATCATGCAAGGATTACTTCATCCCCAAAGATGCTATTTTTCTTATTTTTGATTTTTTTTTTTTTCAGATGAATCACAAAGTTGTGTTTTGGAGCTATCTCCCTTGATTAGGAAAAATTGGAAACTAAATTTACTGCATACTTTACCAAGGAAAAGAGTGTATGTTATAGCTAAAGCACCCAATCTGTCATAGAGAAAAGCAATTGGAGTATTCATGAATTGGGATTCAGCATGTACCCATAATGTGATGTATTGCAATGTATTGTCTTAAGTAAAACTTTTCACCTTGGCTATAGCTGTCAAGTCTTAAAATGGTTGTTAGATTTTCAGCACTGGCAGTGTACTGTAATATGGTGAAAATCAAACATTTATGTGGTTATTAAACTGTATAGTCTATTACTTATGATGAACAAGAGTTATTAAATCATGGCAGCTTGGTTACAATACACAAATGATTAACTTTGATGAGGTCCAATGTTCTTTAAATAGCAAAATGCCCAGCTTCACCTTCCCATGACAGGCAGTAGCTAACTTTAGGAGTGACAGCCAGACTTGGAATGGGACATGTGATATTGACACAAGGAGAGGCCACACAGCACTCTGTGTATCGGAAGACTGAGATTGTGGTTCCTTTTCTGCCTTAATAACTCAGGGACCTTTGTGAGTCACTAAGGATTTTGGGGTATACATTCTTACTCATAGAATGAAGATAATAATGATGCATAATACATGATTCCCTGCTGTACCTTAGAGAAGGTGTGACTTCGGGTGAGTTAATTATCTTCTCTGTGCTTCAGTTCCCTCGTCTGTAAAATGTGAATCATAATAGCATCTACTTCAGAAGTTTGCTCTGAAGAGTAACCAAGGAAGGCAAGAAAAGTGCTTAGCATGATACCTGGCACATAGTAATTGCTTAGTAAATGTTATCAGCTGAAAATGATTATTTTTCTTATTTTACAGTATATGTTAAATTTCTGCAAAACAAAAGGGTCCCAGAGAGAGTTTTTTTTATATTGAGTCTTAAAAGCAATGCACTTCATCTTATTTTTTGACAAATAGACATTAATCCTTTATAATACAACATTTCTGATTAGCCTTTTAGACTCCATGAAATGACATTTGAGTGGCATGGGAAAGAACATTCCAGTTGTTTCCACCCACCCTTAAAGAACACCTCCTTTTGTGAGCTCAAGATACAAGCATCCACCCCCTAATCTCTTGAATGAAAGCACAGAGGTTGCCAGGGCCTCCCAAGAAACATGTCCCTGCATGTGTGGAGACGTGGGAGGAACTAGAAGGACAGAGATTCCAGCTGATTTCAACTTTGCGTCAAGGATTAGACAAGAAATTTAATAAACGGTATTAACATGAGCTCAGTCATTTCCCTGCAAGGCAACAAGCGGGTACAATATTTTATTTAAAACCTTCATTAAAAGAGGTCTTCAAATAAAATGAACTTTATCCTTTCCTGACAACCAGAAGAAAAGATTTAAGACCATTTAATCTGTGATACAGTTTTAAATTAAACCTATCTTTGGCTACATCAGGTTGAACTTGGCAGTGAAACCATGTTGCTGGCAGAATATTTAGGGTGGTTTTATGAAGCCTCGTTGATTCCATGCATTTTCATTGATTCATTATTTTCACATATAAGCATTAAACTTTAGGGGCAGAACATAACTACTGTAGTAACAACTCCGATGCTGATGATGACGATGATAGCAGCATCTACCGCGTGCTAAGTGCATCTCCTAAACACCTCTCACATCCACCTACTTTCTGTCTCCACTGCCACAATCCCTGCTCAGGCCACTAGCTTTTTTTCACCTGAACTGAGTGTAACAAATACCTGGGCTCCTCATCTCCAATCATGCCCCTGCCCCTGACAGTTCATCTGGATCGCTGCTGCCAGTTAGATTTCAGAAATGCAAATTTGATCACACTCTCATCCTAGCTTGGAACTCTTCAAGGATCCCAGGAGAAGGGGCAGGGTGGGGCGGGGTCCAAGAATTCAAGATAAAAGAGGCAGGAACCTAGTGAGTCCTAGGGATAGAGATAAGAGGTCATTCTGGAAAACTGGACAGGGTTGATCAGGAAGGGCCAAGTGAGCATTAAGGGGTCTGGCCATGCATTATTGAGGGGGAATGAGGGAGCCATTAATTGTATCTGAACAATATGCATAGTACATCCCTTTTATATGAAATTTTACATGTGTATGTACAGAGAGAGAGGTCCAGAAGAATGCTCAAAACATTGAGTAGTTACCTTTGAGTGGTAGGATTTGGAATAATTTATACTTTCTTCTTTGTGTTCTTTAAAATTACTCATTTTCTCCATGATTCTGAATTCTCAGATTTTTAAACATTGAAGTTATTTTCATTTTGCAAGCAAAATAAAACAAGTCTTATGCTCTTTTTTACACACTGCAAGGCAAACTAAAACACCGGGATAATTGGGCCTCTCTGCACTTTCGACTCTCACAGTAGCTGAATCTGTGGCACAATAAACTGTTTTCTAATAGGCTTCCCACTGTCTCTGGCTTCCAAGTTTTTTGTCTGCAGAAGTCTTTGGAGTCTCTTACTAGCTCAACCCTAGTCGCTGCTAGCTGAGGGAGCCAGCTGTGTGCATCATCGACCAAATGGCAAGCCAATTCTAATTACAGTGTTTTTATTGCTCTTTGAGAGGTGAGAGGCGAGAGGCAAAAGCCATCATTTACAATCCTAGTCAGAGCTTTCGGAGCCCCTAATCAGAGAGGCGATCATTGGAGTTGTAAACTGAGCTGATCTACTGTGAAAATTGCTGGAAAAAAATTGATAAAAGCCTTTCCATTTTAAAGCCCCTGATCTGAAGGACAACTGCTTCAATGAGGTGGGAATTTTTAGCTCCGAGGAAAATTCCTAATGAAGCTGGAACAGGAGGTGAAGTACGAATTTGGACGTAATTAAATATGGGGCACACAGATAATTACATCATTCTTCCAACCAAGATGTTTTATTACTTTTGGCCACTTTTCCCTTTAATATAGTCTTAGTTATATGAAAATGAAGCCAGCACAATCTGATCAGTTATTCATTTTGCTCTCATATGTCTACGTGAATGTCCTTGTTTCTCAGTGTTAGTATGCTCACTTCTCACTCAGCATGGGGGCATTTCCAGAGGGCAGAGATAGACCCATTTCAAAAGGAAAATTGTCCCTGAAAACTAAGGACAACACAGAAAGATCCAGATATAGTACTCAAAAATGTGATGACATTCATTGATTCATTGCATTTCCTGAATTTTTCTCATATTGCCTCCCCAAAATCCTTCCAAAATGCTCCTTGGAGATCAAGGGTTAATACGATGTATTAGTTTGTTAGGGCTGCCATAACAAAATAGCTCAGACTGGGTGGCTTAGACAACAGAAATTTATTTTCTCAGAGTTCTGGAAGGCCAAGAACAAGGCATTAGCAGGTTTGGTTTCTTCTGAGGCCTCTCTCCTTGGCTTGCAGATGGCCACCTTCTCACTGTGTCCTCACATGGTCTTTCCTCTGTGCACACACATCCCTTGTGTCTCTTTGTGTCCTAATCTCCCCTTCAGATTAGGGCCCATCCTAAAGGCCTCATTTTAACTTAATTATCTCTTTAAAGACCCTGTCTCGAAATATAGTCACATTCTGAGATACTGGGGATTAGGATCTCAACATAATTTTTGAGGGGGACACTATTAAGCCGATAACCTATGGCATCACTTGGAAAGTGTAAATGGAGAAAAGAAAACAATAAAGCACCTAAAACATTGCTTGTTGTCTTATGGTATCAGCAACAATGACGGTATAATCTGCCAACTTTGAGTAGAGATGAATTTGGGTCTTTTTCACCCCCCAAATCCAAGTGTTCTCTTGAATAGATCATTATTCTTCTCCTTGCCACTACCTGGGGATTCATAAATGAGAAGCGGACAGAGCGTGAGCTTTGGTGTCAAGAGAGCTTCCTGCGAGTCCCAGCTCTCTCACTTATTACCTGGAGACACCTTGGGCAGGTCACTTGGCATATCTGGGTCTCAGTTCCCTCATTTGGAAGATGATGCTCTCATCCCCTCTGCCTCCTTCCTTCCAACATGGGTGGGGGAATCATCTGAGAAAAAGCTATTGGGGGCTGTAGGATTGTAAGACTTGAACTTGTGTTTGATCCAGAAGCTTAGCGATTCAGGCATAGTTTCATAGCAAAGGATGATTGGACATCAAACATTTTCAGAATATGAAAGTAGGAGAAACAAATTACAAGAAATCAGAATTTAAGCAAAAATAAGTCTGGAACAATCTATAAATTTGATGGACATATAAAAGATAGCAAATAAACATAAATGTCTTCCCTGTTTTATTACATAAAAGGTTTGTGGGGTCTTGAAGAAATATTTAAAATAAAATAGAAATATGTAAATAATAAATTAAAAACAATCAGAATGACTGATGACTTACATGTAACAGTAGGTCTAAAGTAGAGGAAATTAAACTGCAGCTAGATGGACTATGAGATCATATTTAGTTACTAAATTAGAAGTGCAGGTTTCTTTTTTTCCTCTTAATTTCCTGGCATGTGAGGTAAAAAGGGGAATATTATTATGGGTTCACATGACACTCACTGTGCATGAGGGGAAAGCAGTTCACTTTTCATGGCAGCAAAGTTTTGCCAACCACAATGTTCAAGAAGAAATTTGGAGTGCAGGATGTCCTATTGGTCACTGTTACCACCCTGACTGATCAGCCTAGATCTCCACGGGAGAGAGGAGCCATCAGAAGATACGGGGGCCTGATCCCAGCCTCCAGGTGTTCCAGCTCAGTGGGTCTGGGTAAGACATGGGTATTTATATTGTTCAAAACCTGTTACAATCAGTCTGATCATTAGCCAGACTTGGAAAGCATTGATGTAGGGTATACTCAGAAATCTTCGTTTGAATTCCTCCACTAAGCAGACACTGAGACAAGGACTTGAGTGCAGAGAGTTTATTTGGGAGGTGAAGGAAACACTGAGAGGGTAGTGGAGAAGTGAAGCAAGGGAGGAAAGACAGCAAAAATAGTGCCGCACTCAGCCTATTCCCATGATGGGCAAGTGCAGCTTCATCCTGCTGGGGAAACCCTGCAATGCCGAGGGGGATAGATGCTTCCGAGAGCGAGGGAGCCGGTGCTTCTACACCACATCCCTGGTAGTCATCGGTTGAGGACTTCTCCTAGAGGGTGGCAACTCCTTGGCATCCTCAACCTTTTGTGTAAGTGGCAAAGTGTGCTGTGGTGGCCAGAGAAAACCCTCGGGCAAATGCATGCCAGCTGGAATTTTGATGGTGTACACAGAATTGTAGCAGTGAGGGCAGATGTGGCTGCCACACAGCAAGTCAGTGGACACCACCCTCACTACCATCCTGGGAGCAACCATGGAGCCAAGGGTCATCATTTCCGTGATTGAGAGCTATAGACACATCTTCCCTGCTCAAGACCCTGATTGACATTATGTATACATGGGATTTCAGGGCTGGGCACAGAGAGATGTGTGTAAAAAGGGGCTGAATGATTTTGGTCCCCAAATACCAGGCTCTCCTGGCTGTCTGAGTAAGCTAAGGCTTACTTTGTTCTTTTGAACCTCACTTCTCTCTTGTGCAAATTAAGAAAAATGTCTTGCCCTATCCTTTTCCATCTATTATCATAAGCCTGAAGATGAGACTTCATAAAACTAAAGGATGATGCACAACTAGGCAGCATGGCTTAGGTGGAACAAAGGGCTTTGCAGAGAGCTAGATGGCTCCACTATTGTGCATTAGCTGTGTGATCTTGGTCAGGATACTTTCTGGGTCTTAGTTTTCTCATGTGTAAAATGGGAACAATGATAATGTCTACTTGGCACGGCTGTGGTGAGAACTAGGGAAGGTAGGAACAGAGCCTCGTAATATGCCAAGCAAATGATAACTATTGTTAGGGAAAGGTGAAATTATTTAACAAAAGTTTCTTTTTTCTGATAAAAAGAAGATCTTTACCGGTGATTTATACACAGGGATTCCCCAGTCCATGTATTAATGTGAAGATAGAAGGTCTTGTAAATGGTAAAGTGCTGAAAATGTCAGTTTAAGTCAGTCTTCTTGCTTTCCCCACAGCCTCGCTTCCAGGTAGCACTTTCTCAAGTTTTTCTTCTTTGTTTCTCATTTCACAATCTCCTCTTCTCACTGCAGCTTACTCCTCAAAGAGCCTGGGAATTGGCAAGACCATCTCTGGAGGATGAAAGACTTTGAGAGCAGACCAGCATCTTTCACATATCTTTCTTCCAGAAGAAATGTGGATAATCCTAAGGAAGCTGGATTTGTGTAAATTAGCCCCATTCTACTCCCTATGGGCCATTTTATTTTAACATCTATTCAATAATCAATGCCCTTAGCTCAACAGATGGCCTGTTAATCTTCAGACCAACAGCCAGATTTCAGATTGCCTTCCATTTTGCAAACTCTTCTCTGCAGAAAAAAATACATAAAATATAAAAAGAAAAAAATAGAGTTTTTCTTCCAACCCCAGAGAGACTCACAATGTATTTATTTCAGACCTGGAGACCTCTTGTCAGTTGGATGCCCATGCATCCACAAGAAAAGAAAGTAAACGTATAGATTTTTTTTTAAAATAATGAGAAAATGCAGAGCATTTATCATCCAAAGAAGGAGCATAGCTCACAAACTTGATCAACTCAGATGCCATTAGTGACAAGGGTAAATGTTTTCACTGAACTAGGGGACAGCCTTCAAAATATATCTAATAATTTTCCCAGCAACCCAACACCTAGGCCATCCCTAGACCAAATACTGGCAGGTAGATTTTGTTTTCATGTTCTCACTATCCCTTTTCCTGATGCTCTCAGGACCCAATTCCCCATGTTACCACAAGGAGCACATGGATATACACACACATACACACACAGAGACACACACACATACACACACACACACACACTTCTTAAGCCACTCACACTATCTCTGGTCCTTTTAATGTTGAAAAGGTTAGAGCCATAAAAACAGGTGGATTTCCTTTTACCATCACCCACCTATGAAACCATGGGACTCTATGTCCATCTTGTGGCCTCAAGATCATAATTTCCCTGGGTTGGAAGGAAAAAGTCTTGGACTCTGAGGAGTGCCCCCTGCTGGTCGACGTGACCCACTCATTCATTTGGTGCATTTGGCACCATCCATCTAATGAGTGTGGGCAAATGTGGGATGAGGAATTCAGTTCTAACTTTTCCCTAAATTCACCTATTTGGATTTGGGAAAGGGTTGGGGTGGGCATTTACAAATGTGCGGAAATTGAGTTTGCCACTGGTTTGCTTTGTCTTGGTCAGACCCAGCCAACTTGTTGAATCAACAATACCACTTTGGAAAGCCAGGCTGACAAGAGCTCTGGAAATGAAGGAGGATGTTGTATAAGGGCAATCACTCCCCTCCTGTCAGCAGGGCTGCACTTGATCACTGAGGGATTGTGTTGCTATTCAAGGAAACAGTTGCTAATCAACTCTCCCTCCCCAGGAAGTTGTGCCAAGATCATTTTCTCCATCTCCCCGCCGGGAAGCCAGATCATGCACGGCATCAAGTGTGTTATCCAGGGGCTATTTGTGAAAGGGAAATGGATTCTCTCATCACACCTTGAAGGAACAAGAAGATTTTCAGAATCATAGGTATTTTTTTATTACAACTCTGTGACAATGTAGGAACCTTAAGTGCCTTCTAAATCCTCAAAGAGACCATTGCTGATAGCAGGTGATGTTTTCACGGTGTATATTGTTAGGTTGTTTGTTTCTTTGAAGATTGGGAAACAGTTTATCAAGAGAGGCAGCTGTTGTTTTGTAAGGGACACTGGGCGGAGACTATGGAGACATGAGTGCTAACCCCCAAGCTGCAAGTGTTTCAATTTCAACACCTATAAAATCAGTGGATGAGATCATCTCCAGGATTCTTCCAGCCCTGACATTCTAGGAGTTCGCCTAGTTCTAGTATCCTGAGCATTTAATTAAGCAGAATCTTCCATTCTCTAACTGTGCCAGATAGAAGAGAGAACTTGCTGTATGAATTGAAAGTCTCGAGCCAATAAGGAAAACCTACCCACATCCCAGACTGCCTTATGCTTGTTGATGTCAGAACAAGAATTATTGTGGATAATCAGAGAAGGACATGAAAAAGAACAACGTGTACCTGGCAGAATTTGTATATCGGTGCATTACAATTTGCCAAAGTGTTCTTGAAAGTTAAATCTTTCATTACGTAACTTTTTATCACTTTCTTAAAAATGTTCCAGTTGGGTTGGCATGTTTTATGATTTGCTTTGCTTCAGAGATAAGCACATTGTCAATGGTTAGACTAAAATTCCCAGGTATTTTGCAGTTTAAAAGGTTGAAGTTAGGAGAGTGATGCCAAAGGAGAGGGTTGAGCAAAGAAGCTGTTATTTAAAATATTTAGAAGGAAAGATGGATTGTGCCTCAGACAATGATATGATAGTTAATTTCAAAAACCTTACGGTCCTAAAATAATTCTCTCTCCATGTATATAAACATCTGCAAGGGCTTAGAAAATTATGGATAATGCTGGGATCAAAACTGGAGCATGCATATCGGGTCTTTTCCTGTACAGCCAGCTGTGAGCTGTAGTAGGCTCTTTCCACTCAATGGCATCATGTGCTGTTGGTCCAGAGGGGTGGAACATCCCTACAAGTTGGTGGGAAGAGTACTTCCTTTTAGTTCTGGTCATGAAGGGGCCCTATAGCCTGTTATTTGTTTTTTTAAAAAAAGAATTAATTTTCTCCTCCAAAGGCTTATATACTCCAATTCATGGCTACTTAACTTAAAGATTTTCTTTTTTTGTTAAAAAGCACTCACACCTGTGGTACTGTTAACTGAAAATTTACACACAGAATTCAGCCAGGGGAATGATTATTAATCTAGGATGCACCTCTTAACTCCATGTATGTGGAGAATTACAAATATTTGAACAAGAATGTGACTATACTACAACACTCCTCAGAGATTTTTCCTTACGGGTACTTTCACTTGACTAATGCAATTGGCCATTTGGAAACTAAACTCTTATTAGTAAGAATATAAAGATTATTTTGGAAGGAGCAATCTGGAACGGATAATGTGACTTGTGAAAGTTTTTCTAAAATGCATGTGACACACATTCAAATAAACACAGTTAATTGATTTAATGTTTTTAAGGGCTATCTTAGCAAAGGCTTGATTTTCCTATTCTTTAGGAAAAAAAAGATGTATTCAGTTAGGCATCTTTCTATGGTAGTACTTACAGATATATATTATAACGTTGTCCTCCAGAGGGCGTTAAATCTTCAGCAAAGCTCCAATTTCTCTGGAAGGCATTCAAACCCAGTTAGCAAAAGCAGATAGTCTGGCTTCCTTCTCACTGGGATGCAGGAGTTCTAGGGCCCATATCCTGAATTTCACAGCTCCCGCTTCTACACTAGGCTTTACACTTTTTAGTAAGGAAGGCTAAGGGGGCATGAAAAGCACGTGGCCCTGGGGTGTGTGCCATGAGCCTAGCCTAACCACATTGCTCTGAACGCCCTACCACAGGTCTTGGATTGGTTGACCCTCATGTCACAGCAGTAATCCTTTAAGAGACTATTGCTATGAATAGGAACTATAGTGCTTTCCAAGGGCAGACGTGATTCCTGTAGGCCCAAAGATAACCTAATATGGGTTAGAGAAGGCTATGTGGATCAAAATGGCAAAGGATACCTACTTCCTACGTAAGCCCCACGAAGGCCTATTTTTGCTATTAGTTTTTAATGAAACCATCACCTTGGAGTCTGCAAACCTTTAGGTCTGGGAAACCAGCAACTTTATGTAGGAAAGTCTATGACTATATAGCAATACGGTACAGTGGTTAAGAAGTCCATAGGTTCTGAAGTTGACTGACTGGGTTTCAATATCTGCTATAATTGTTAGCTCTAGGATCCTGAATTAATTACTTCAGCTCCTGTGTCTCTGATTCCGCATTCACAAAAGATTCTCTCACAGGGTAGTTGCAAGGGTTAATTAAGACAACCCAAAGAAAGTACTTGGTGTATAGTAAGTGTTCCATAAATGCTCCTGGTCACTCTATTCTGAGTCTGAAATTGTGATCCCCAGAATATGGCTCCAGGCTTGTCTCTTGCTTCTCCCCTACACAGACTCCTTCATCCCAAATAGTTCCCTAAACTTTTATCCCTTTGCTCCCTCTGCTTCCCCCTTCCTTGCCTACATCACCATCTGACAAGATCCCACCCAAGTTTCAAGGATTATCTGTAATTGTACCTTAAAACCAAAAAAACACAATTCCCTACTCCAAGAACTGAATGAGCTTTCTCCTATCTCTGAACAATATCAGGAACACAATATTTTGATAAACAGGTGTACACATTTGTCAAAACTTATAGAACTGTATGCTTACCATGAGTGCATTTTGTTGTTATTGTTGCTGAGGAAGATTTGCCCTGAGCTAACATCTGTTGCCAATCTTCCTCTTTTGTTGGCTTGAGGAAGATTCCCCCTGAGCTAATATTAGTGCCAATCTTCCTCTTTTTTGTATATGGGTCACCACCACAGCATGGCTGCTGATGAATGGTGTAGGTCCATGCCTGGGAACTGAACCCTGGCCACCAACGTGGAGCACACCGAACTTAAGCACTAGGCCAAGGGGCCGGCCCCCATGGGTGCATTTTTTACCATGTAAATTATACTTCTATAAACCAACCCAGTAGGAATGTAATGAGAAAACCTCAGTTTTTGGAGAGAGGATGACTCAGTTCAAATTCAAGTTCTGATACTCTCTATCTAGCAGATCACTGAACCTCTTTCGCCTGCAGTTTCTTCCTATGTAAATGGGCCAGTTGTCACTTCCTCCTCTTGTGAGGGTTTAGAGACATAATAATAATAATAGTTTAAAACTGCCTTGCACAGTGCTTGCACACAGTTGACACTACATGACTATTCAGACCTTCCTTTTTAGCATAGCTATTTCTAGGTTTGTCACACACCTCTGTCCACCAGAAGGTAATCTTGAGGACATAATATGTGCTTTTTCTTTTTCATGTGTCTAGCATAGAGTAGAAGTAGAAGGGCTCTTTACAGCTAAACACACTGACGTGTAGATAGCAAACACCTAGAGGCATCCCAGCTTAAGCCTCTGCAGGATGCCACACTGTGTAATATCACCTGGGTTTGCTAAGGCTTAGTATTTTCAAGTCTGAGAGATACTTGGTTGGTTGATAACTCAGCTATGGCTCCCCAATGTACAGTAGGGCTTAATAACACATCTTTCATGATGATAGTTCTTTAGGCTCACTAGGGTTGTCTATTTCTCTTTAAAGCAATGGAATGACTGTACTGTTTTCTTGACCAATAAGTCACTCTGTTTTCCATGGTTCAAAGTTAAGCTTTTATTTGGTTTTAAATTAAAAAAATAAATTTCATTATTAAATAGTGAGATGGATCTAACTAATGTTCAGAGAGTATCTTACTCAGGAATATACCACCGGGGGTACAATTCAGGGGTGGATCATCTAAACTAAAATTATTTGTTATGTTGTCATGTTTGTTAAAAGTTCAACAGTGGCATAATTCAAAAGAAGCTGAGATACAAAGTTTTAAATGTTTACAATGGATGGGAGAAGTAAACCACTTATTCTACTGCAATCGCAAATGAATTTCTTTCTTAATGCCAGTCAGTTTGAGTACTATACCACAGTGCTAATGTCGTCGGGTTCATCTGCTTTCTTTTGCCTGCTTGGCAGGGATTTCAAGTATTCAAGGTGTCTCCGTGCATCCTCCTGATTTTGCCTCACATAATACACCACATACGAGATCACCATGGTGAACCAGCCAAACATGGTGACCAGCATGGCATAATCGGTAGTTTTTTTAGGGAGGTTACAAAGGTCAGCATCATTGGCAGCATTGAGGAATGGTCTCCCAGCGTGTTCATCCAACACGGAAGTCTTACAGATTACATTGTGGGCTGTCTCATGATTGGACGCCATGCTCCTCAGAACTTGCTGTAGAGTACAGTCACAGTGCCAAGGGTTGTTGGCAATTCTAGCCCTGGCCTTCAGGTTATTGAAGGCATTTTTGTGCACACTTTGAATCCGGTTGTCAGACAAGTCCAGAGTCTGCAAAGTTTCAGCTACTCCTTTGAAGGCATGCTCATCAATAAACTCAATACCGTTTTTGGACAAGTTGAGAACTCTTAGTTGATGGAGGTCCTTAAAAATTTCATTGGGGATAGATGTGATCTGGTTGGAGTCCAGATACAATAAGACTGTTTCAGGAGGAAGATCTCTAGGTATTTCCTTGAGATTTGCATTGCTACAGGTGACATTTAAACCCCCAGAGGAAGAACAAAGACAGCCCTTGGGACACATACTGGCAGAATGAAAGCACAGTATCATAAGAACAAAACTTTGTAGGAGGAGACACATGGAGAGGGAACGGGTTAACCACAGGTCTACCAGATTCATGCTGGAATGTCAGCATAATCACAAGCCCATTCCTCATTTATTCCAACAAGCAAGCGTGGCAACGGTTCCAGCCCTGTCCACACTGTTGATTTCCTTCTTGCCTGATTCAAAAGGCTGCAACTAACACATGTGTCTCTTCATTATTCCTGTTCTTGCTTGGGTACCTAAAGGAAAGGGAAACAGAGGCAATTAGCTCTTTTACAATGGGAGGTACATTGCAATTAAAAGTTCTCTCAGGTGTCTGGCATTCTATGTGGGCAGGAGGATTGGTTACGCAGGTAATTTCCATCAACACCACTGGGAGGTATCTGCATGATGGGAGTCTCCTGCTCAAATCCCAGGTGCTGGGGGACAAGACTGTCAATAAATGAAAACATTTCAGAATTATGTTGCCTTGTTTTCAGTTGTGCAGAATTAGAGCAAACAGTCCAGATTTCTCTCATCTCTACTGGTCCTCTTCACATCCTGAACCCCTTCTAAATTCTACAGCAACAAAACTTAATTACACCTTTCCCCCTTCCTACAATAACAGATGCATTAATGAAACTTAGCCCTGCACTTGGGCAACAATGAGAAATAATACTGATATTTCATGGTTAATGACCATAGACAGGAATATCTGCCAGGGTTTTGAATGGATGTTCAATTTGAAATATTTTCTCTAAAGAAACACGCTACTTGAATTAAGAAACGAATGAATGCATTACAACATTCACAAAAAATGTTGCTAGGGACTGACAGCCCGGAATCTCCAACAGAGTTGCCTCTCTTGTGGCCTCTTGAGATTACATCATACCTGCGAGGATGTCCTTAACTGAATTTCCAAAGGATTCTCTAACTGTTTTCTAAACAACATATCCCCTCCCCAATAGATCTTCAAAATGACACACACTTTTAAGCCTTTTTAAAACATAAGATGAGAATTAAGAAATACTAGCCTCTAAGACTTCCCCAATAGCCCAGTTTTTTCTTTCCAAAATCACATGTGTACTCTTAGTGTTGGAAGGGGCCTCAGAAACTGCAAAAATTAAGTGATATGAGCAAGATTATGAGCTGACTCAAAAACAGAGATGAGAATATATCAACCCTCAAAACTACTCCCATACAGAGAGGACAGGGATCTTTGGGACAGGTTCACAGAGGAGGCAAGTGGATCTTGGAGAGATTATGTGACTTGCCTAAGGTCAAACAGCTTGTAGGTGGTAGACACAGGACTCAAGCCAAAGACTTTGTTCTGACTCATTAATCTCGCAACTCTTTCCACCACCCCCACATCTCTCCCAATTCCATCTGCTCTAGGAGGAGTCAGGATCCAGAGAGCATTGCTTGTTGTGATTTCTGATGCTGTTATGTTGCAGCTCAACCCCAAATTGAGGGCCCTGTGGAGTTCCATTGAGGGGGCTCTCTGCATTCTGGAGGGAATCCATGCCTGACTTCAGAGAATTCTCTCTCAGGATTTGAGAAACCAGGAGAACATTCATTCCTAGTACAGCAGGGAGCAACAAACAACTTTCTGCATGAGTATCAAATGACTCTCTGCAAACTTATCTTTCCCTAAGATCCCAGATGGATAAATACAGAGGGAAATGACTCCAAATGTTACAAAACTCACAGAATAGAAGATTAATGTGAGCTGAAAACATAATGAACTGGGTTGTTAATCATAGGAAAAGTAAGATTAGCAACAGAAGAATGGAGTGGATGTGCTTCTGGAATCCTGAATCCCTTAAATGGCAGAGAATGCTAAAGAAGGACCCCTAGGCTTACTAAGCCATCCATCAATAGCTCATTTCATTTGCAGTGAAAGTTTCCCTCCCTTCCATGTTTTCCTTCAAAACTGCATTGCATGGCATTTGGGAACTCTACTAATTGTCTAGATGGGAGAGAGAAGAAATAAACAGGTGTGGAGGGGAGGACACTCAGAGAGGAGATGGCAGCAGAGGGACAAGGCAAAAGTTGCTAGGAGAAGGACGTGAGAAGGACACAGGAGATGGAAGAAATGAACGTGATTAGAGAAAATAAAGGGAGCTCACGTCATCAAGCAACTTTCATCAACTGAGTACGTGTGAACAGCTTAATTCCTACTGAAAGGTGGGAAACCTTCTCTGAAGGACACTCCAAATCTCTCCAGAGACTGTTTAAGAGTCTATCTGAAGAAAAGTGTTACTATAAGCTCCGAGAGGGCAGAGACTTGTTTCTGCTTCAGGTAGAAACAACAGTAAATAATTAAAAAGTAGGAAGTACACTGGGTTTGTATCCCAGCTTCAATCCTTATTAGCAATGTGCTCTTGGGCAAGTTATTATCCTTTCTAAATCTCACTTCCTTTATCTTCATATAGAGATTATAAAAGCACCTAATTACAAGGTTGAGAATTATATGAGATAATTCAGGTCAAGCATTTAGCACAATGCCTAATAGGCAGTAAGAGCTCAATACTTGTTAGCTATAGTTACTATTGTTATCCCAGATACATTCCCAGCTCCTAGCACAGTGCTTGCCATGTAGTGAGTGTTACACAAATATCTATTGTATGAATGAACCAAAGAAGTTTTGAAGAATCTAGCTGTGCTTTTCTTCCCTAAGGTAATTTTTATTATTTTTAGCATAAACATTGACTCATCAAGTGTCTGTTGGTTTTACATGTCAACATGGTGGTCTTTAGAAAATCATGAGTGCAGACTCCTAGTTGATGGAAGGAAGAATGGAACTCTTTCTCAGTAGACTCCTCTAGACTTAATCATGGTTTCTCCAGAATGATCAATCCAATGGTCACAGTCACAGACAAAAATAGTTAGGATACATCTTGAGTTCTCAACATCAGAGTGCAATTCCTCTTGAGATGGAATCCTTCATATCTCAAATGGTCCACCTATAAACTGGATGGAATGCCTACTGAGTATAAATACAGAGTATCCGTTGGACTCAAACTAAGTCTTTCATTCTCTCTCTATGATATTTGATAAAAGAAGAATAAAAGCCTCTGGGATTGGCTAGATTGCTGGGCTGCTATGACTCAGCCTCTCCAGCCTCCACCCTCTGCCAGGACAAAGTGACAAGAGATGCAGGATGTAAAGATCTGAGCCCTTGGATGTCCAGGAGGCAGACAGCAAGGCCAAAGATATTGAGTCAAGGTCGTCTTCAGTAGGGAGGATGGAAGAGCTGCTCCTTTACTCTATTATGCTGAATTATTATTTTCCAAAGGGATTACCAGCTTCACATTGCTTTAAATTACTGGATAGGTCAACAGCAGTTCTTGGAAAAGGAAGACATGGGGAGATGGGCCTCAGAGTAAAAAAGTGGGCATTCTTCTAACATCGATTATCATCTGGCAGAATACAGAGATAAAGAGGAGGCTGGAAACCTGAAACTCCTCCTTCTCTGTTTCCAGTCAGGTCTACCCACAAACTCAAAGTTGCAAACAAGCTATCCTACTGGAGAAAAAATAAGTGCCTCCTTACTAACTTCAGAATGGTGGGTGGAACATAAAGAAGGCCTGGGGTCACATTGGTGATGCAACGACAGCAGCAGCAGTCACTGCCTGTCCTTCTGATAAGGAGCAAGACCCACCAAAAGGGCAGGCCAAATTAAACAGCATCTTTTCTACTTCCTAACTCCCCCTCTGCAATTCTCAACTCATTAGACCGCCCTTTAGTCATCCCCTCTTTCCCTTCAAATATGTCTGGAGCAGTCAGGAAGCTACAGTATTTCTGGATGTGGTGTTCAGGTATGAGCTGTGCCCCTAAAGAGGGCCATTTTATTCCTAAACCCATGCCTTGCTCACATGTTCCTGTCACACAGGTTTCTGAGCTACAGCAATTAATGCCAGGATTGGATGACAACCGTCAAATACTGTTTTAAGAAGGAAAAGAGGTGCACTTAGCAGACAGCCTAAGAAGACAATTCTTTCCGTCTTTCTGTGGTTGATTAACAACTCTGTCTTGCTTCCTGTTTTTTTCTTCTCATCAATAGGGGATACTCAGGGACACTCGGGATTTCTAACCCAAAAGCTTTCATTAACTCTTCTGAGATTACTGAGTGCGCCAATTCAGAAAGAAATACCAGACACACCAATTTCCTCCAATTACATCCCTTGCGGTTCTGCCACCAAACAGAAGGATTTGATTAAAAAGCAAAAAATAGCAAAATAGGAAGGCCTTTTAATTCAGGACATAAAATTCAAATCAATGAAAAAAACACCTCACAAATTTAAGTACTTAAAATTAAAACTCTGTGTGGCAAAAGGTAAGACCATACAAAGTGAAAGGACAGGTAATAGAATAAACGGCTGATTTCTTTAACATTCAAGTTCTTACAAAGGAATAAGAAACTGATCCAATAGAAAAATGGACAGAAAAAAAATGTATACACATGACCAATATATCATATGAAAAGATTCTTGATCTCATTGACAGTAAGATAAATTCAAGTTAGAGTACCTATCATCTTTGTTAAAATTAGGAAGACTATCTAGTGTCGATGAATGTAAAGAGCAAAGCACTCTCTAACACTTGATGAGGGGGTAAATTAGAGCCCTCTTTTTATCTGAGCAATTCAGGAATGTCTATCAAAATTTTAAAATTTAAGAACAAGTTAGATTGACTTGCACTGATGTAAAGATTTCCAAAAAACAGCTTGAAAAAAGTTCTTATAGTATAATCCTATTTGTGTAAAATTTTTAAAAAGAGGAGGTAAATATGCAACTATAGGTACAAAATTTATACATCTACATAGAGCATTTCTGAAAGGATGTACAAGAAACTATTAACAGGAGAGGAGTTGTCTTTTTATTTTATACCCTTCTGTATGGTTTTAGCTTCTTATAGTGTAAAGCCGTTTTGTTTGTTTTTGTTTTTGCTTTACAATAAATATTTAAAAGATTTAATACCAAAGGACCAGATGTTAGCTGAAAAGCCAATCCAAATGTAATGTCTCAGAAAACAACTTTTGAGTGCATGAAAGAGTTGGACAGTTGTAGCCAAGACGGTAAGGCAAATGAGAAGACAATAAATTTTAAAAAGCTGAATACATTTCAACATAAGAGACTCAATATACAAAGGGACAATGGTGAGACCATATATAAAGACAGAACTCTAACTCACAACCTGCAGCAACTAGCCTGGGAGTCCAAACTACAACCTCTACAGCAATTGGTCCAAATCAGCTAGGTTTTGATCAATAACTTCCAGATTCCCTAATTTTTGTCCCAGTTTCCACCTTAGGACCAACCAGGGAAAGCCAAATCTGCTCCCATAACCAATCATACAGGATGTCCCGGTTCTAGTTAGCCTGCTTCCATCTTCCCCACACTGAGAGCCTCCAATCAGGGCATATATCTGAAGCCTTTCTTTTTTTCCACTGTAAAGCTTTTACACTCCTCTGCCTGCTTTTGAGTCTCTGCCAAATGCAAGGGATGGTGGCCGACTCCCTTGCTATAGAAAGCTTGGAATAAATGGCCTTTGCTTGTTCTAATTTGGGTAATTTTTACTTATTTCCACAAAGATTAGAGTACATATTTTCAATGCAATATTTCCAAAATTAGTTTTATAAGCCATTAGAGAAGTTATATTCTGATTTCTTTATTTACTCAGGTTTTCTAAACTAAGTATGGGTTGCATAAGCCACCAATCTGTGTAATTCCCGACCAAAAAAATAGGAAAAGAGAGCTGGGACCTGAACAATTCAGGTGAATGAACTGTAGGGGTAATTTGCTCCCCTGCTGCTCTTTGAGATCCTGTTTGTAGGTATAACTCCTTAATTCACATCTTTAGCACTGAGCCCTGCCATGAATTTTAGTTCTACATTTCCATTCACAACCACCTATCACTGGAAAATTCCACCAGGGCTTCAAACTGGGCAAACCTAAAAGTAAAATCATTTTTACCCTTAATGCCACCCAACCACCTTCCTCCTCCATCATAAACGACCTGTTCTTCCCCCTGATTTCTTGAAAAGTTTTCATTTTCATTCTTCCTGTACCTCTCTCTTGTTTTGCATTCCTGTTGCCTCTTTTCTGTTCAAACCTCCATCATCTTGTTCTGAAGGGAAGCAAAAGCCTCCTTCCTGGGCTGCCTGTGTGCAGTCTCTCTCTGCTTCCATTCTCCTAATGTCAAGTTAAAGTAACACCTAACCATGTCATCCCGCTGTTCAAAAAGTTTTAATGACCCCCTGTTGTTGTTCATAACAATCTTCCTTTTCCAATTGTATCTCCCACCACGCTTCCTTACACAGATACAGAAACCTGAGTCCAATAAGCATAGATCAATGATCAAAAAGCTGACAAGGAATGGCACTTCATCCCACAAATATGATATTTATCAGAAACCATCTCAACTGAAGACCTCTACAGCATAGAACAGCTTTCCTGGTTTCAAATCCAACTATGAAGATCTGGTCTATGAGGCACTTAGGTGGCTATTAATAACAGTGGCTATGATCATTTAGTTAAGGATATGAACTGATAAGACAGACAGATACAGAAGGAATTGAGGACCTTATATTTAAAAGGAATATAATCTGCTTGCAGATTCAGAATTGTTTAAGTGAAGGAGCTTCCAAAATCTCCAAACTCTACCTTCTTTAATATGCTAGCCTCTACCATATTATTTACCCTTTTCTACTCAAATTAAAGACATCCGTTTACTACCAGACCATGAGCTTTCAGAATGTTGGATCAGTGTCTTACTCATTTTTATGTTCTCACATTGCCCATAGGAAGAACTTAATAAAATATTTAAGTGAATTAGGATCCATTTTCATTTCATCATAAAACCGGTACCATTCACTTGGCATTTATCACATGCCAGGTATTTATTAAGTGATGAATTCATCTAACAGGGTGGTAAAATTGAAGTTCTGATTAGGTCCCTGGTTAAATGGATATAGAATTCCGAAGTGAGGGGTCAAGTTGCCATATGAAGCTTGACACATGTTCTGTGAGTCTAACATCTCCTTACCCACTTTGGGGGTAAAAAGCATCAAGAGGTACCTAACTTGTCACCTCCCCAAGAAGAGAAGAGGGTTATTACATGATTCCTGGAGCTGAGGGGCAGAATGTCCTAGAACAAGAACCAGGTTGACTCATTGTTTGGTGGTAGAGTTGGGTGATGTTTTGAGGCTGAGGTGAACCTGCACTCCCAGAGTTTGTCAGACAAGGGATGGGAAACTATTTCCTATGGGTCGGATACGGCCATTCCAGGGAATGATATCCCCAGCAGAGAGTAGTTCAGGTCCTGTCTCACTGTCCCATAGGATTCCTTGGTAGCACAGAGGGACCTCAGCAACAAGAAACTGAAGGGTAGATGCTTAGATTTTAAGAATATATATCTGGAATATATCCAGTACCAGGGTCAGGGGAGCCATATGGGTGGGTAGGGGGCATGAAAGAGCCTGGGGAGAGAAGCCCAGGCCCATCCTATTCTACCTCCTGGTGAGCCTCTGAGCAGAATAGCTGAAACCCAGTCATGCTGATGACCTGGAAGAGGGGCGGGGTGGAGGAGCCAAGAGGAGAAATCAAGCTGCTCACTACACCCCCTTCCCCTTCCCTTTGAGCCTGAAACAGGGAGAGTAGTTGAATATTAAATGACATTCTCTTAGACTAGACATTTAAATTATCATATTTAATTTTTACTTGTAAATTAATTGAGTTCATCACTTAAAGTAATGGTAAGACAATCTATTACCTAAGACTAAGCACAAAATTATGGGACTGACTGATGTTTTCATTCAGGGACTAGAAAAGGACAATCACCTGCATAGAATAGAGATTAAAGGAATGGTGGAGGCAAAAGGTAAAATTGCATTTTATTCTGGACACACATGTATCACGTTACACAATCCTCGTTACCACCCCGAAAGGTAGCAGTTATGAACCTTATACAGATGGGCAAATTGAGGCATAAAGAGTTTATGGAACCTCACTGTCATAGCTGCTAAATGACAGAGGCCAGATCTGAACTCAAGTCCTTGGGTTTCCAGAGCTTTTGTGGTCAAACATGGCACCACACACTTCTTTACAGCTAAACTATAGTCATGTTTTTTCTCCTCTTTTCAACTGACTCCACTAAGATGAGGAACAAGGACCATGATGGATTTTATGTTGGGGATTTACTGCTGAAAAGAAATACTGGCAGAATAGAGGGAGGGAGAGACAAAGGCTGAAGTATGCTTCTAAGCCAAAAGTTCTAAAATTATACATTTGGCTAACATTTGTGAACATTAGACATTTGTGGGGCAAGTCCATGAATATGCTCTCATGTAATTATCACTAGACAGCCTCTTCAGATACACACGGTGGGCATCATTAGTCCTGCTTTAGTACAGTAGAGGAACTCCTTGAATGGAGACTGCTCACAGTCACACAGTTGACACATAGCAGGACAGAACCTGGATCCCAGAAGTCCCACAGAACAGGTCCCAATCACTCAACACTCATTGGTTTATATATCTCTTTTACTGGCCACTTTTCGATATGGAGAGTCTGTAAATACTGAACTTCAAATGTCAAATAAGCCCTCTGTTGACTGCTTTTTACAAAGTTTGGGAACGTCAATAAAAGGAGGGAGAACTTCCTTTTTCTGTAAGCATCTCTTAAAGGCCACTCGGATACAAAACTTTTATCAAAATGACATGAAATCCATTCGTCCCAGATCTTAGTCAGTTCAGGCACTGCTTTTCCTCTTTTGAAATCTACTTCACAAAGTAAATCTTTAAGCAAACCCTCAATTTAAGGAAAAAAACAACTCTTGTGAACACTTTGCCTCCTTCCTACATGATCTAATGCCCATAGATCTCCAGGGTAGATTTAAAAGTTTTCCTACCCATGAACCTGCTGGAAAAATAAAAATCAAGCAAAAAACACTTTTGGGGGACCCAGCATTTATCCCTCTGTGAGTACTAAAACACAGAAAAAAGATAAGACTATGTTTTTGCTAACATCTGTATTTATTATTCAACATGCTGCAAGTTTATAGAGAGACTGAGTGGGAACCCATCCATCTCAGTTTCTTTCTGCTTCTGTATTAGTATTTCCCGGCAAGTGTCTATGGCATTTACAACAGCGAGAGCTTTGCAAACCCTTAACACATAATCTACATAAATGTAGGCTCCCAAAGACTCACCAGGGTCTGGAGGCAACTTGAAAGCTGCTTTTAGAATGCACTAATTAATGCTGAATTCAGCTGCATTTCTGAGTAGGAAGAGTGACTGTTACTATTTTAAAAAACTCACCCTGCTTATCCCTATCCATTGACTTGGTGGGAAAAGCACAGGATTGAGATCGAAAACCAAGGCCCAGAAAATGGATTCAAACCCCAGCTTCTGAGGAATGAAATCCAGGAATTTAGCAAATCACTCACACTTCCATACCTTAGTTGTCCTAGGACTATGATCAATAAAATCCATCTCATTGGTCTCATAGTTACGAGGATAAAGTGAAATAAATATATGTGAAATGTGCTTCAGAAATTGTCAATGATCATTCAAAGATCATGCTGTGTTATGGGTTTCAGTATTTAGTTGTTTTCCTAAAATATCAGATCATTCTTTTTCCAGAGCCTCATATATTTTTTTTGAGCATAATCAACTAGGAATGATTCTTACATCACGTCTACAGTATTCATGCCAAAATATATTTATCTGAATCTACTCAAAAGGAAAGGATCTGACCAATCGAGAACTTGAGACATTTTGCAAGGTGACTAATCAGGACTCTTCAAAGGGTCATTGAAGGGGAAAAAAACAAAAACCACAAAGAAACAAACAAAAACAGGCTGCAGAACTCTTCTAGATTAAAGGAAAAAGAGATGTGACAACCAAAAGCAATGTGAGAGACTGACTTCTGGGTTTCAAAAAAATGCTAGAAAAGAGGATTATTTGAACAATTGAGGAAAAATTTGAATACAGATTGTATGTTAGATATTATTGTATCAAATTTAAATTTCTTGGGATTTATCATGATGTGAGTTGGAAGGGATAGTCCTTATTCTTAGTAGGTACATTCTAAAAGTATTTTGGGGTAAAGTGTTATGACAACTGCAACTTTCAAATTATCCAACGAAAACAAAACTCTGTGGGAAGAGTGAGATAAAAGTGGCAAAAGATTTGGTAAATGGAAAGGGATGGATATAAAAATTTTCATTGTACCAATTTTTCAACTTTCTGAAAGTTTCAAATTTTTTAAATGAAAATTTGGAGGAAGGGAGATTCTATGTCTTAAAAATAAACAAACAAAAAAGAACTTCAAGGAGAGAAGAAATTCCTTCCTGGAGAAGCAGGAGGGTCACAGGAATCCTAGTCAGAGTGGCTTAGCTCCTCATTGTGACACAAAATGGAAACCCAAGGTGAAAGGGGCAGCAATTCTTTAAAACTGCATTTCACCAATGCCTGGATTAGAAGGACTAGAGCACTGACATAGGACACATGTGTGGGGTGGACCTGGTTTTAATTGGGCAACATGGGGATCATGGCTTGGCCACTTACTAATTATGTAACCTCTCTATTCCACAGTTTTCTCAGTTGAACATGGGTAACAGTAGTTCTTACTGCAAAGGGGTTTCATGAAGATCAATTGAGATAACACAAAAAATATTTATAAAAGATTCTGTTGCATGATAAACTCTCAAAGAGGTACTATTACTGTCACCTCTACTACGACAATTGTTGTTATCATCGTCATCATCATCTTACACCTTGCTTTCTCTCTGCTAGGACAGTGTAGTGCCTATAGAGAACCACCCTCTCCTGAATGTGATAAAGGGGATAATTCTGATGGTGGCTAACATTTCTTGGATATCTACTATGAGCAAGGCACTGGACCACATGCTTTATTTTAAAGATGGAGAGGAATTTTGTCCCAGGATGTATCATATCCAGAGTCTCCCCATATCTGCTTTAGATGATTTAGATGATGAGACTTGGTCCCCCCCCCCTTTTTTTTTGGTGAGGAAGATCCGCCCTGAGCTAAAATCCATTAGCAATCTTCCTCTTTCTTTGCTTGAGGAAGATTTTCCCTGAGCTAATATCTGTGCCAATCCTCCTCTATTTTGTATGTGGGATGCCTCTACAGCATGGCTGATGAGTGGTGTAGGTCTGTGCCCGGGATCCGAACCTGAGAACCCAGGCCGCTGAAGTGGAATGTGCAGAACTTTAACCAGTTGGCCATGGGGCTGGCCTGATTTGGGACATTTGAACTGAAGAGACTTAGGTTTTGGATTTTGAGTTGATGCTATAAAGGGTTGAAACTTTTTGAGATGTTGGGATGTGATGAATATATTTTGCATGGGGGATAGACATGAACTTTTGAGGGCCAGAGGGTAGATTGTAGTAGGCTGAAAATACCACCCCCCCCAATATCTTTCTAGGTGGTAATCCACAGAACCCATGAATGTTACATTTTATGGGGGAAAAAAAATCTTTGCATATGTGTTAAGTTAGAGATCTTGAGATGGAGAGATTATCCTGGATTATCTGAGTGAGTCGTAAATGTAATTACAAATGTTCTTATAGGAAGGAGGCAGAGGGACAGTTGACACAGAAGAGAAGGAAGCAATATGACTACTGAAGTAGAGTTTGGAGTGATGTGGCCACAAGTCAAGAAATGCTGGCAGCCACCAGAAGCTGGAAGCAGCAAGGAGTGGATTCTCCCCTACAGCCTCTGGAGGTAATGTGACCCTGCAGACAAATTGATTTTGGTCCAGCGAAACTGACTCAAACTTCTGGCCTCCAGAACTATAAGAGAATAGATGTGTGTTGTTTTAAGCCACAAAGTTTGTGGTAATTTGTTACAGCAGCCACAGGAAACCAATACAGTAGAGTAAGTGGGGAACAGAACGTGAAATCAGGTCTATCTGCCTCCCCATTACACTGGGTTAAAGGCTTTTACTGCAACCAAGTACCAGACTCATCTCTGAGTTTCCCAGTGGTCAAAGGAAGAAGACATAAATTTCAAATTGCAAAATGGTTATATAACACAGTGAAAGATGATTAGTTATTAGCACAGATAAACTTTTTCAAATTTCATAATTTTTAAAAGATCCTATGAAAGCACTACCATACAGCATAACGGACAATATTTTTAAAATTTTACTAATGATGTGTATATATTTTTCTTTAGCCTTAGGCATAAGGTGAAATCATTGATCCTTGAAAGACTTTCTAAGCCATAGAAAGCTAAATTATCATCTAGAGATGGTGTTTACTGGAGATGCACGATAAATCAGGGATGGGATAGACAATGTGATAGAAGGGGAAGGTTAGCATGGCTGTTATAGTGAGGGGGTCTTTAAAATTTATTGCACAGACTAAGTCACTTTTGACAGTGAAAAGCACTGCTGGCAACAACTGTCCTGGGACAACAGGCTCGAATAGGAACTGACCCAGACAAAATGAGTGACATGGTCATCCCATTTATAGACAATATCCTTAAGAGTTAGGAGACAGCCTAGTGAAATTTACAAGATGCCATTTTAAAAGAATATGTTGATCCGTGACTGAGACTAAAACAGACCTATGTTCAGGACTCACAGTCAACATAAATTATCTTCTGTGGACTATTACTTATTAATTTTATAAATAACATTATAAAACAGATATAATTTTTTTATAAATTAAAAAGACTATCCAGAATTCTAACATCTAAGAAATCAAATATTTTATTCATCCAGGCCTTATAGAATGATATGTGTGCACATATCATTTTATAATTGTCGTTTTAACATAGGTAACAATTTTGGTGTTTTTTTCCGGGTTCTAAATTATCACAGCCTTTATCATTTTAATACCTGCATAATATCTCAGTGAATGGATGTATATGTACTAGATCCATTTAAACATTATTCTTTTGTTAGATATTTTGGTTTTCTCCCATTTTTGCTAAATAAAGGTTTTCTCCCATTTTTGCTAATAATTTATCATAAATAATATAGAATTGAAGTGAATGTTTTGGGTCAATACATTTTCACTTTGCATTATTTCCTTAAGATAAACTTCTAGAGGTAGAATTGCTTGAAGTCAAAGGATCCTCAACTTCTCATCTGAATTCTGTTCATTATTGAAAGGACCATTGCATAACATAATGCGAAATGTCTTTAAAATGACAGAGTTGGTTACATCTGTCCCGTTTGTATTGAATCTGCGTCCGTAGTGTCAAAAACAAACTATGTAGAGTTGTTCCACAGGAAATGTAACAGCTGAGGAGGCTGAGTTGCCCTCTCCTGGTTTTAGTCACTGTGGATCTTGGTCATAACGGCACCTTATGAGATCACTGGCTCAGTCTATTTGCTCCCTGGTCAGAGCAGAGCAGAACAGAGAAGGAGGACACAATTTTTGGTCAAAATTTTGTATTTTAGAAAACCTTTATAGTCAGCTCTCCATGTCTGTGGGTTCCACATCCATGAATTCAACCAACTGCAGATTGAAAGGCCTATGATGGTTGCATCTGTACTGAACATGTACAGACTTTTTTCTTGTCATTATTCCCTAAACAATACAGTATAACAACTATTTACATAGCATTTACATTGTATTAGGTATTATAAGTAATCTAGAGATGATTTAAAGCATACAGGAGGATGTGCATAGCTTACATGCAAATACTAAGCCATTTTATGTAAGGGACTTGAGCACCCTCGGATTTTGGTATCTGCAGGGCTCCTGGAACGAATACCCCCCTCCCTCCTGCATACTGAGGGATGACTGTATTTATGTCTACTACATCACTGTTTTGGTAATAGTCTACTAGTTTTCCTAAGAGGAGTCCCTGGGGAAAAATGATGCCCTGCATGTTTTTTGTTTTCTATTAAAAACATAACTGTGCAAAGTATAAGACTGTTTTGTCATTGAGGCACTGTTATAGCAAAAAAGAAAAAAAAGAAAGAACTAAAAAATTACCCTACAAGTCCATCACAAAAAGATTGATTAAACAAATATGATACATCAATACAGAAGAATGAAGCAAATCCTGATAAAAAAGATGTAAAATATATATGAGGTGGAAAATGTACAGGTGTGATCTTATCTGTGTCAAACAAAGCCAAAGGATCTACACACATACACGTAAAATTAAAAAGTTATGGAAGAACAATAAAAAATTGATAATAGTCTTACCTCTAGGGGATGGCTCTGGAGCTGATGGTATGAAGGAAAATTTTTACTTTTTATCTTATATCCTTTTCTATCATTGCAAATTTTTTTTGCCATGAGCATGATCATAATAATAATTAGGTAATGAACAAACAGATTGGCCAGTAGGCATTGACTGATAACCTACTTTCTGTTAGGAGCTACAGGGATTGCAAAAGTATGTGAGACTTGGTGTCTCTTCTGACCAGCTGAGTCATCCTGGGCGGTCATTTAAACTTTCTGAATCTCAGCAAAGTGTTCAGGAAGCACCACAGGCCCGAAGTTAGATAAAACCAGGTTCAACTCTCAGTTCTGGTACCAGGTAGGGGATCTAGAGCAAGTGAATTAACTGCTCTGAGTCTCATTTCCTCAACTATAACTAAGAATAATACTAATTTCATGGGTTTCTGACATGATTCTGATAGTGCCCATCTCATAGCAGATGCTTGACAAATACTCTTGATTCTGAACATACCTTCAAAGGGATTAGAATCCAGTTCAGATTTTCCAAGGGTTTTGTGGAATACTAGGTGTCTGAGAGTTCCACCAAATGAATATTCTGCAGTCACATAAATCTGAGAAACACTCTCCTTGAGAGTCACAACGGGCATCAGCCTGTTAAAGGTTCTGAGAAGTTACAGCAAAGTAACCTAACTCAGAATTTCCCAGATGTACTTGGTCCCCCTGCCAAAGGCTTCCCTATGCCCCATTATTTTTACCGCAAAACCACCCACAGAATAAGATATTTACTAAATTCCGATCTGATAAAACAATATTTAATACTACCACAACACTCTTACTTTACCCAAGTACTTGGAGGGGTGTAAGGTGACAAGTTTTGCGAGTGAGAATTCTATTCGCACTTGCTCCCTCTCAGGCTGTATAATATTGCCATAGAGAAACACCCAACACCAACTAATGTCTGTTGCAGGCAGAGATTAAAAATTAATAATCCATAGTTATTGTTAGAGTCATTTTGTTTAATTAAAAAATGCCCCTTGATTAAAACTGTTCCTGCCTATAAGTAAATGAAAATGAATGGTTTATTATTATCTTTGAATTTTATCCTCTCCTATTTCCTCATCCTCAGATACCACTTTCATTTTTGAAAAGATCATTTGATAACACAATACTTAAAGGCCTTGAAAACCTGATAGAGTAGAGTTTAAAAGAAAAGGCTTTGGAGTTAGACATACCTAAGTTTGTCTAACTTTGTAATTCAACCACTTACTAGTTACTTATTAGTGCTAATAATTTACTACTTATTAGTTTTATGATTTTTAGGGCATGTTAGTTAACATTGGACCTCAAGTTTTTCATCTATAAAATGGGCATGATAATATTTATTTCATGTGGTATGGTAGATTGCTTTCAAAAATGGCTTCCCTTATTCCTATCCTGTATTATCCATGCTCTTTTGCAATGGAACCTTGAATTTCCTCCCATCAAGAGGTGGAGACTCTCCTCGAATCTAGGCTGGCCTTGGGGTCTGCTTTGCCCATAGACGAGGCCAAAGTACATTATGCCAGTTCCAAGCCCAGGCCTCTCCAAGAGGCCATACGTGTTCTTGCTTTTGCTCTTGGAATCCTGGCCAGCCACCATGTGAACAATTCCTGGCTAGCCTGCTGGATGATGAGTGACCATATAAAGTAGAGGCCAGTTGTCCCAGCTGAGGTACTCCATCTTAGAGTCAGTTTCACTCCAGACATGTCAGAAAGTCCAGCCCAGATCATCAGAGCCAACTATGTGACCTGCAGCTGACCACAGACTCATGACTAAGCCCAGCCAAGACCAGAGAAACCACCCAGCTACTCATGAATTTGTTAGCAATAATAAATGCCACTAAGTTTGGGGATACTTGTTATGTAGGAAAAGCTAGTTGATACACATGGCTATTTCAACAATAAAAAAGTTAATATATCTATGTTTCTTATCACTGATCTGGTTGATATTTAACACATATACATAAACAAATAATACAAGGGCACACTTCTTAATAAAAGTATAATAGAGAACTCATTCGAGAATGTTATAATTGCTCGATGCTGAAGGATATCAGCACTTACATTATCATTAGAAACTGAATTACTTAATTCTATTTGCTGACCATGATAGTCAATAATGTTCCAAATTGTTAGCGTAAGCTCCAAGTAGCCCAGAAAACTGATGCACAGATGAAAGATGTCTATCCAATTCCAAGGTCAAATCTGAATATTACATTTAAATATTATTTGCTGACATATCCCTAGTGCCCAGCACCATGCCCACATGAAGTCTGTGCTCTCTCAGCATAGTCCAGTGGTTAGGAGCAGGGGCTCAGGAGTCAGACTGAGTCTGAATCCCAGTTCCTTCAATAACTTTGCCTTGCCTCAGTAACCCCATCTATAAATGAGGATAACAGCAATACTTACTTCTTCTATCTGTATTTAGGATTATGTGAGATTATTTAGGTAAAGTACTTAGAATAGTACCTGGTACATAGCACACAATAAATGCTAGTTATTTTTCTTTGTTGAGTGATTTTTGTTTTAAATATACTCCTCAAAACAGAGCCTGTATGGTAGTTCTGGGCATATGTGTGTAGACATCCTAGTGCTGACTGGTTCTCTCGGACTTTCAGAAGCTATTCTGCAAACACAAAGACAAACATCAAAGATATGACTTCAAAGAAAGCGAAGTTTCTAGAGATTCAGTGAAGAATTTAAATGTCATGTCTTAGCAGTCATGATGAGACAGAACTGAAACGAATAACATTTATTAATTCAGGAGCTATCACCAGCGTGTAGATACTCTACAGTTCTCACCTGTCGTTCTGTCTGCAAAAGGTTCTCATCAAATGGAGCCCACTCTCGATCGCACAGTCCTGAAGGCAAGAACCCCGAGGGACTGCTTCCCCCAATTTCATTTTGGCCATTCACCCATTAAGAAGTCTGTCCAGACCTGTGACTTCACACAAATCTTCACCAAATAATCCAGGCTGATGACCTGAGGGTGACACCTGGACCCTGATCTCCATTAAAGGTGAATAGAGAAATCATTTGCACTTAGATTATCCTTCCTTCTAGGTCTTTTCCTAATCAGGAATTCAAAATCTGGTTACAAAGTCAGCAAAGTGGATAAGCGGCTTGGAGTTGAGACAGATTACACAGATAACGTAAAAATGAAAGGCCTGGTAGTCAAGAATCATCTCAGAACCAAAGTAGCTCTTTTGAACCTCATAACTTTTACTTTCCAGAACCACTGTCTATCAAAGCAAGTAGAATTCCTACCTCTCCAATCTATTAGCAGAAACCAAGCAGTATATAAATCATTCTGAACCTTCGTGTAATTTGCCCTTGATTTCAGATTTAGATTCCTCATCCTGTTAAGCACCCTAAAGTATGCTTTCAAATTTCATCTTCTCACTGATCACATGGGAGATCATGTATGACCAAGGTTTTCCTCATTTATTTTGTCCTGTGATATGTATTTTTCAAAAAACTTAAGTCCTCCTTAAAGGAGAAGACAAAATGGAAAAACCAACCAATATCTACAGAACAATAAAGTCATATAAAGAACTTGCTTGGATACTATTGGCAATTTAATTCTAAGAGAAGGATCATCAGACAGGCTGCCTCTATTTACCGGCTGATGGATGAATGAGGCAATCCTTTTAATTATTTTTCTTTTTGGTGAGGAATATTGGCCCCGAGCTAACATCTATTGCCAATCTTCCTCTTTTTTTTTTTTTTGCCCGAGGAAGATTGGCCCTGAGCTAACATCTGTGTCAGTCTTTCCTCTATTTTGTACGTGGGTTGCCACCACAGCATGGCTTGATGAGTGGTGTAGGTCTGCGCCTGGGATGCAAACCCACGAACATGGGCCACCGAAGCGGAGCTCACTGAACTTAACCACTATGCCACTGAGCTGGCCAGAGGCACCCTTTTTAGATCAGTGGGTTGATTCTAATTGAGAAATGTTCTTGCCTCTTTCTGTTCTCCACCTGAGCCCTTCACCTTCTTAGTTAAACATAGACTTCTCCCAAATATTAAAAATCTTCCTTTCACAGTAATGTCACAAAACAAAAATGGAAATCAGAACTGAGATTTCTGGTTTATCTTTTCCATAGTGTGTAGTTCATTGAAGTTCCACAGGGAAATGTGTAGCCCTGAGCTGGCTTGATTTTCCTCTGGGAATCACCCGGAAAAATTAACAGCTACCTAGGGACTTAGTTTTTGTCCACAACAAACCAAATAAAACTTTCCAAACTCATTTAATTGTCTGCATGATGCAGTAAGGCTTTCCCTATCTCCTTGCTCAGACATAATACACCAGTTTAAATAACACTGAATTGATATTCTCCATCTTAGCATTTACTCTATCTTGGTGAACCAACCAGCCAGGTAAGATAAGTAAAAAAGGTAGAAATTGGTCCAGGTGAAGCGAAGAAAGTCAAGCAGAGGAGAGATAGCCATTCCAGAAAAAGATAACATAAATTTCTATCATCTTGTCTCCTTTAAATGCTTGCACAATTCTTAAAAAGTAGACCATCACAATATTCACATGCAGTCACAAGTCTCATTCCTGGTGGGATAGTTTCAGGAATTGTGACCAAATTACTATTGTATTATACCAATTCTTATACACCTTCAGCTTAAAAAATGTTTGATCAGAGGAGAGTGTGTTATTTTTACGCTACCTGTGGCTTTTTGCTTTGCACAGTCTCAGGATGTGGGAACGGGATGGGTGGTGAGGCTGGTCTGGTCTCCCTGATTCCCTGAATATCTGACTTAGTAACACTCAATCTAGGCATGAGCACATCCCCTGAGCACTTCTTTCCCTTTTTCTCTTTCCATTTCAGTAATTCCTAAAGTCACAGATGGGAGGGTTGGACAGAGCAGTGCAAAACACCCAAACGTGGGTGGGCCTGTGGACCATTTTAATGTCACAGCTGTGGGCATCCCCAGAGCTGCCTTGGGGCCAACGACACAATAGGTGCTCAGGTCATGTTTGCTCAATAGAGGGCTGGATGGCTGAAAACACAGCAGAAGCTTCTCAAGAGCCTAAGAGCCTGGAGTGGGGGCTGGAGTCCTGGCAGTGAGCCACCCTCCCCTTACCAGTGCGGACTTTCCCACCTCTCATCTATATGGCCGTCCACATGGAAATGGAGGAGGAGAGGGAGAGCCACTAATTGTGAGCTACTTCTTGCACAATCAGGTTCAAAATAAAGACAGAGAGCCTCTCACACTGGGGAAATGGGGAAGGCATCATCCAATTCATGAAAACTGACATCTAGTAAGATCAGGAGGATGACACCTCTGCTCCTCACAAGCCATCCAGGGATGGCCATGGTCACAGGAGGTTGGGCTCTGGGAGGGCTCACCATTAATTAGCATGTCAGGATAGTGTACCAGGCCATGTGAAGTGCTGATTCTTCTAGTATCCAGGTAGTAGATTCTTGTCTACTTGGGGATCCAGATAGGTCTATTCCAACCAACCAACAATTATATATGACAGAAGCCGTGCTTGCCCTTCCGCAACGAGAACTAGCAGAGAGTGTTTGAAAGGCAGTGATTATGGGGGAAAGTGGGAATGGTCATTATTCTTTACCAGTACTGACAAATCTTCCCTGACTAGGCTGAACTTTTCAGCTGGCACAAAGAAGCAGCAAGTGCTATTCTTTCTGTTGTCCTTTATTAAGATGTGTGCCTATTCTCCTCCACAGGACAGCACTACTCTGATCTACTGATCAGAGGACAGATGCCTGGGTGTTTGGGAAGGGCTGCAGGCATATTCTTCAAGGTCCATCCTTTTCTATTAATCAATCATCATAAAACTTCCATGTTATGTTTTCCCAGGTGCACCTGGGGTACCTCAGCCTCTTTCTGAGATGATCAAGATGGAAGCTTCAATGAGGTGTCTTTACAGTGTCAACAAAAGGAAGAATATGACAGAAATCTTTCCAGAGGTCACTTGAGGAACATCTACTTGTTTGGTGACTGTCCAGTGGGCACATGAGATAAAGCTATGGGAGGGGGAGGAGTCAGGGCTAATTCTTGATTATTAAAACTATGTATTATCTCAACCCCTGGATTGTCTTCCCCTTTCATCTGCCTCCTGGGTCCTGGGTCATTTCACCGCTCCTTATCACCAGCACCAGAGGGAAGGCAGAGGAAATGAAGGGAGATGAAATTTGAACGAATCAATTCTGCCATTTGTTAGCAGCTCAACTCGTAAGCACACAAGGGGGAGGAGGCTGCAGCTCTTCTGTGAGTTTTAATTCTCCATGCTATTCTTGTCCCCTGTGCTGCCATGCAATATTGAGTGGGCTGTATGGAAATGATCTGTGGGATGAAGAAGAAAGGAGGGGGGAAGCTCCTTCCACAGTAACTTCTTCAAAGAAAAGGAAAAGGAATTATACGCTCAGTGGCAGCATTCCACACAGAGTAGCCCAAATTTTTTTTAAACAAACTCATGTTTGGAAGCATCTTATCCACTCAGAACTAGAGGAAAAGGGATGCTGAGACCACACTGAGGGTAATTATAATGCAGGGGATGCACTGATTGTCATAGCAGCAAAAAGAAAATGAGAAGGTGTTCTTAAAAGATTATGCCAAGGACAGCAAAAGCAGAAGCAAGCAAGGACTGTGTCAAAACCTTAAAGAATAAGGAAAAGGAAGAAAAACACAGTAAGACTTTTAAACCCAATATCACCAACCCAGGCAGGATGGCAGGAAGAGGCTGGAACCCTGGAATGGCAGGAAATGCCCTCTGCTCTTGGAGCTTATGAAGTAGGAAAGGGTTGGACTATGGTTACCAACGTCCTGTCCTGCTCTGTGGTGGACACTGTGATGTACCACCCAGATGTCCCTGCAATGAAGGTCTTGTCCCAGCTGTTCAGAGTGCCGGTGTCAAATAACTTTCATCTGTCAGCCCCTTTGGGGACTGTCTCCATAGCAGAGAGTCACTTTGCCTTCCAGGGACAGTCCATAGCCAATGACTGAACAATGTAGGAGGATAAAGGCCTGCCTATCTTGACCCAATCTGGGTCAGCTCTGAAGGGCCATTCCAGACCCAGAGCTGCCTGTGGGGTTGGCTGAGGCTGTCGCTGGGTCTGCATCATAGTTCAACTTCTCCCTCTCTCCAGTCCGTCCCAACCCATCCACAGATGTTGATGCCAAAGGTACTTCTTAATAAACCTCTTGCAGGCTGAATCCCATCTCCAGGGTCTTGTCCCCTGGAAACTCAACATGCAGTGGTCACTACTTTTTCCTCATCCTGCCTGAGATGTATAGCTTACCACTTTTTCTGAGCTGAAGATTTACTTTTTTGTATGAGATTGGTATGTACAAGAAGAGAAGCTATGAAACACATCACATAAATGCAAGATGGGGAAGTGGGGGATGCAAGAGAGAAAAAAGGCTACAAATGAGACAAATGGGAATAGAATAAAAAGATCGGGCTTCAAATTAAATATTAAAAGAAGCAGAGTTGAACATGGAATATGGAGCACTATGAAGTCACAACTACATCATTCAAGAAATGTTTATGGCGCCCAAATCAGGTCCAAGCACTGGGGAGAGAACAGCAAAGGCAACAGGCATAGTGTTTACTTCATCAAGGAAAGGGGCAAGTCTGTGTGAATCCTGTACCATAGCTGAATCCATTAATGGACAAGTAACCTTATTTTGACTAAGGCTAAGAACTTGGTACTTTCTATTTGGGGAACTGTTGGCAATAAAATCTTAAAGAATATTTGCCACCAGATAAAGATATCATAACAGAGAGGCTGGACTAAATTATCAATAGAACAGATCTAGACATATTTCCCACTGAATGGCATTAGACACAGCCTTTAAACCCCACATCTGAGAGGAGTAAAACAGGAAACAGCCCAATGAAGGGAGATTCATGAAACCAAGATCTTCCTGAATTGTCTTATAGGAAGTTTCCATGAATTGAACTGCCTAAGAAAATTAAGATATAGCCAAAAAATATAGTAGTTTGTAGCTATTTTTAAAAATAAGATGGATACACACATACACACACACACACACACACACACATATAAAGTCTACCACATCTTAATATTAAAAGAGAAAAGCCAGCTGTAAAACAGTGTGCATGCTTTAATTCCATTTTAATCAGCAAATACATTTATGTCATCAGGTACTACTCTGATAATTTCACAATTACTAACTCATTTAACATGCTTTATCACATTTTGAGGAATTTATAGTTATTGTCCCCATTTTCCAGGTGAAGAAATTGGGGCACAGAGAAAAGTTAATTAATTTGCCCAGGATCACAGAGTTAATAAATGGTTAAACGTGATTTAAATCCATGCAGAATTCATGCTAACCACTACATTGGGCTTTCTTTCACTCTGCTATCATGCCTGCACAAATAAAGAGCATATCAAGGTTAATTTAAAAATCCCTCTCCTTCTCTCTCTCTCTCTGTGTCTCTGTCTCTCTCTCATCACAAACTTGAAGCTGGCCCTTACAATGAGGAAGTATAGTCACACCACCTGACATCTGTATGATGTCTTAAGGTTTACCCTGTGCCTTTGCAGAGGTGTGGCTGTCATTACAATGGTTCACAAATTGTTCAGTGCTCCTTCTTCTGGGAAGTGGTAGGATTGCACTTTTCCACCCTCTTTGAGGTTAGGGGTGGCCATGTGATCACTTTGGCTAAAGAATTCTGAGCAGAATGTAGGTGAGTTTTAAGGCCCCCCGATCTCCCCCACTCCATATTCCCGGGTCCATGAGTAACTGGAAAAAGCAGATCCCCTCACTGACCCATGCTGGACACAGAGCATGAATAAGAAATAACCTTTTGTCCTTTGAGCTGCTGAGATCTGGAGTTCATTTATTATCTCAGCACTACCAAGCCCATCCTCACCATTCCAGCACTTATCTTTCTTCCACAGATGAAGAAACTAAGGTTCAGAGCTTAATGACTTGTCCATGGTCACATACTAGTAAGGTGGGAAGCCCTTTGACAAGCAGAGATTGAGTTGAGGGATTATTTTAGGGAAAAAAAACAACTCCAGCAAAGTCAAGAAAGCAAAAAAGGATATTTGAGCAACCTCAAGTATTCCAGTGTGTGTGGGAATGGAGAGTAGCTGACTGGGGTAAAATCAGAGTTCTGAATGCCACATGAATAAGAGTTCATTCTGAACATATTAAATATGTTTACAGAAAGTCAGTAAGAGAGCAGGAGCACAGGACCAGAAAGTGTCAGAGAAGAGATAGAAAAATGTAAGGATAGATGCAACACACATCATGGTCAAGGTGAGGACATCATCAAAAGTTTCCTACCAACCTGCCCGATTCCTGACACTGCATGGTCCCTTAAACGCCACATAGATTGAGACTGACTTAATTTCATGGAAACCAGCTGGACAGATCAGTTCTATGCAATCTGCTTTTACCTTTGGTTCATTGGCCACAGAAAATAGTGCAAAGCCTTCACAGAGAGGGCTGGAAATTTCCCAACTTTATTTTTTTTATAAAAGGGGGTGGGGAAGCTTCCAAGGGAATGTTCACTTAGCCATGTTGACTGAATAACATGAACATATAAACTGGCTGATTCACCAGCGAAAATGGGACAAGGCCACAGCAGACAATTCAGACAATTCCAGAAGGATCCTGAGAAAATATTTAGAGGAACGAGCCCTGTAGACTAAGGATCAGCCTCTCTCAGACATCATTATGCCTTACACTCAGAGAAGAGCACAAAGAGCTAGTGCCGAGATTTGTCTGGCAAAGTGCTGTAAGAACAGAGGTTTATTCCCAAGAAATTCTGCTGCAAGTATCTTAGGAGAGGTAGGCATCCCAGCTGTGCACAAATAAACAGAGGGATGCAAAATGGAAATCTGGTGCAGCTGTTCTCTCGGGCCAGAAGGATCAATGACTGCCAGGCTGGACAGAGTGGTGGAAGCTGTCCTGCTTTGAATAGGCATTATTTTAGGAACGGAGTCTGGGATTAGTTTCACTGCTTCAGTAGGGTAGAAGCCTCAGACACCCATGGGTCCACTTAACTACCATCCTCCCATGTTGGATCAGGCCTTTGAAAATGGCTGTGATTTCATTCCTGACCTGCATTCCACAAGCCCTGGTGGGGCCCTGCCATGAACCTCTCTGCTCCTTGGGGATCCAGTTCCCTGCATATCCTTGCCAACCCCTTCTTCATTTCTCTAGACCTTGCTAGAGCTTGTGCTTGGTCTAAACTGATGGGGCCCCAGGACTTGATGGTGCAATAGCTCAAACCTGGCTTTGCCAACATTTAGAGATTCCAGTTGCTGTGCTGCAACTTACCCAATAGATGAGATGGCTGTGGTGTTAATGTCATCCTTTATCAAGCCAGTGTCTACCATGCGCCTATAGGTGTGATTTGAACTGCTGTCCCCTTCCTGGGTGGGATGAGTGAAGCCCCATAGCCTCATTAATTTCCCTTTCCCAGATCCTGACCTTTCCTAACCACCTTCCGTTCCCAAAAAATGCTTCTAAGGTCCCAGCATGCCTCAGAACTAAGCATGACTAGAATATAAAAAGATCTCAGAACTGAGTTGCTCAGGTTTAACTGGTATGAAAAAATGAAGACAGAATTATTTTAGCATGTCATTCTTAGTACATGCTGCAGAATGCCTGTGTAGAGAAACACTGGGTGTAAATTAGGAAATCTCAGATCTTGCATTGTTTTGGGTAAACACAATGGAAAAGTGAAATAGAAAATACAGAGCTAATTGATGTAGAAGAAGGAAAAACAGCAATCTTTTGATGCTAATGTTCTGTGGGTGAACACCACACGCACTATACAACGGGAAGAACGATCCCACTGGGGTGATGGTGCCCCCAGGGGGACAGCCCTGAGTGGAGGGCTTCATGGAGGTCCAGTGGTGCTTTAAAGTGAACAATGCCATCACCAAAGGGAGCGTTTGATTTTTCTCTAGGCTGGGGGCTGTCTTTCTGATGGCACTCAGCCAGGAAACATATTTTCCCATCTCACTGACAGGACTTCCTGGGGGAAAATAAATAGCTCTTCCCACTAGGAACAAAAGCAAAAGGAAATGCACTTACGCAGTTATGCAGTAAACCAGGTGAAGAGAGAGCAACCAAAGAAGTTCTCTCCTGCAGGTGACAACGTGTGTATGCATTGGGGAGGATGGGGAGCAAAGGACTTGAGAGTTTGCAAGGGAAAGGTGACAATAATGGGATGCAGGTTATGTGTAGAGGAGTCTAATCCTAGGTAACGTATAAGAAAACAAAATGGGCATGAAATAAATGGGTTAGACCAGGAGGAGGGGCTGGCTACAGAGCTCTTGCCGATTCCTGCGTGAGAAGGGATTGGGGGTTAACTGGATAACTTGGCTACAGTGTAAAATGGATCTGATTAACTGCTAAATCTGGTAAACACATTGCACATACTGATTTATTAAATGAATCATTTTATTTAAATTTTTAATTCAAGAGCCTTTGCCCATTTCAGAAACAGTTTTACACATGCCAGGTTCTTCAAGCACCTGGTTGCTACTCTATATCAGACAGTGATTGACATTGATGATAATATAGTGATAAGAATGACTATTTTAATCATAGTGGCTGACATTTATTTAGCCCTTACTTTGGACTGTATGGTTCCTACATATCGCATCATTCTAGCCCAGACTCAGAGCTACCCGGAAAGGTGCGACCACCATCATTCCTTTTAGGGATGAGAAAATCAAAGCTCAGAGAAGCTTGCCTGAGTCAGTTGCAGAGCCTGGATTTTGACTCATGTCTGCCAATTCAAGACCTGAGATCATAAACATTATGGAATATGGCCTCTTGGCGAGCAGAACTGATGGAGTTTATGTCTAGTCCTCCCTATTAGGTTGTGAGGGAGGGGAGCTTCATGTGCTCTCATAAGTAGGTTCTCATAAATAGATTTCATTCAGCCTTGGTTTTCAAACCAATTTCCCCGTTACAACTACATATTCAACATCACATTTTTTTTTAACCATAAAATCTACACCTATAATTATGTTTGTTAACACAATTTAGTGCGATCCCTAAAGAGTGACATTAGGTTACCTATATCTGAAAGAACTTCCATAAACATAAAAGAATTAGAAAAAGTACAAGTAAATGCCAATGAGAACAAAAACTATATATTCATATCTCACTTCCCAACCTTTCCCTATTTCTTTCTTACTCCCTCAAAAACTAGTTTTTTAAAAGCCTGATCCAGACCACAGTATTTAATGTGTCTTGTGTAATATGTAAAAATATATATTTGAGAGAACAGAAGACGAGGTTTTCTCTCCCCTGTCCAATGTTACCTTTGGGCTTAGCTTCCAAAAGAAAAGCTTATGATTAATAATATAAAGCCATCTTTCTAGATTAGGATGCTTCTCTGAAGTATTTGGGAATCTGTGTTTTAAGATATGCTAAAATAGGTCCCTTCTTGGGCAGGGCCATACTTTGATTCTTTTGATCACAATGAAACAAAAGATCATGGAAACCAAGAGGGAAAAGCCAGCTATAGAGTTTCCTCTACCAAATGCAACCCCCAAACAACTTTTGCATATAACCCACAGAGTTGGGTATTCTGTCTGAACGTGTGAAAGGCCAATTGTTTGAACAATTCTGGGCTGCAGAGTAGTAATTGCATGTTTGTGACTTAAGGTGACAGAGAGGTTTCAGGAAACGACAGCGGTGCCTTACATAGGGCATTTCTGGGCTACCCCTCCAGCAAATGGGTAAGATGTAAAATCGTATTTTCCTGGCCCACTGGGAAATTTACGGTCTCTGCCCATGGCATTACACCTCACCCAAGAGAAATCCCACCAGGAGTTTCTTTTACTTTATTTGTGAAATGAAGACATAGTCGATTCCTAAGTAGATTAACAGACATATATTTCAAAAGTGCAATTTAGCAGAATTCCTAAACATAGAAACTTCACGCAGAGCATTTATGCATGTAATTGTTTTCTTCCTGAGTAAATATTTTTAGTGGGAAAGTTCTTGAGACCTTGAAGAAATAATCACAATTTTTTGATACTTTTGGATTAAAATAAGGAGAAATAATTTTGACATGGCAAGAATCAGGAGATTCAGATTCCTGTGGAAATTTTCCTGAGGATCTCCAATCAATTTCAGTTAATACCAAAGCTCTGTGCATCGCTTTGTCAATAAAAAAAGTAGCCTTAACTATCAAGCACATTCGACATTTTTTCCCATAAAAACAAAGTTATCATCCTCGGCTTGAACCTACTAGTTATCAACTGCATAAATTTCAGGAAATTACTTTAACTTCTCTGTACCTCAGTTTCCTTATCTGTAAAATGGGACTATAATTGTCCCTACCTCAAGATTTACTTGTTATCTGCTTCCACAGTCATTCTACTAACGCTCAGTTTTACTTTTAGGCAGAGTCATAAGGACAGGTGATCCAGGCCTGCAGGCGAAATGGAAGAGAATCTCATGCTGGCCGGGTAACTTGATACTCTTGCAAAGGTAGTGCTCAGATACCCCTCTCATAGGATAAAAAGATAACTTGCAATGAAATGCATCCTCAGAGAAGTCACTCTCTTCTCCAGCCTGCCAAATGTAACATGGACATTATCTATATTCATCTAATAATCCATCCTTTGAGTTATAAAATTATAGATTTTCACGCTGGATTGTGACAAGTAGGTGGTAAACCAGTGTCTGGTTTCTAAATTACAGCTGTCATGGATGAAGCACGCCTGCGCTGGGCCTTGCTTCTCTTCCCTGTATCTGGTTGGGGAGGGGTAGTGGTAGAGGAGGGGCCTGAGGTTTTAAATAAGGGATACTGGGTGAGGGTGCCAGGGATGGCTTTGTGCTCTTGAGTTGGGTGGTGGAGAAGAGAATAAACCTTTAGAAGACAAGCAGGATGTGAAATGGTCCCGGAGAAAGAACGTGCCAAGTGAAACACAACTACAGTGCATCCTACTGTCTTCTTACACAGACATTGCTGCATCCTGTGAGTCCAAAAATTCTCCATAAAATGAAATATTCATCTTAGCAAACAGCAATGGCATTCATTCATCCCATAACTATTTATGGGGGCCTACTATGTGCCAGGCACCGATTAAGGAACTGTAGACGCAGAAATAAATATAACAGAGTGAGCCCCTGACTTCACAACAAGGACTACAGACATCACACAAGCACGATGGGCACCACCTCCCTACTTGAGAAATAGTTTCTATGTGTAAATCTTAACGACAACAAGGCATCATGGGCAGGAAGAAAGAGTTCAACACTGATGGACTTGCAGTCCAGGATCGGCTGTGTGATTTGGGGCAGATGACCTAACCACTCTGAGATTCTGTGAACTTATTTACAAAATGAAAGGAAAACCATATGGTCTCATGTGTCTACTTTAGTCTTCACCTAGAGAGAAACTATTTTCTTGTTCTGGCAAGAAAATCTTTAAGAGGACTATCGCTATAGGATACTTAACTCTACAGATTTGGGTCCCTAATGCTGTCCAACATGCAGTTCTCGTTTCCTAGGGGAAAAGATCACCCACCGTCACATTTCCCTGGCTACCCCAGAACTCTGAGCTGTTCAAAAGCTCATCCAATCTTGCTAACTAACACTGAACCAATTCACAACCAGACTGTCACAGTGGGTGTCTTTTCCCACTATCAGTAGAAACAGAGTGAAAAGGATAAATAACCCTCTATAAATTGATATCAAAGTCCCATAAGAAACTACCCAAATAAAAAGCTCGTATGTTATTTTGACTCTCCAGCAAAGAGGAGACAGATGGAAATTGAAATTATGTAATTTCAATGGAGGAAGGGGAGGACCCAAGACGAGGTTTTTCTTTCCCCCAGAAATGCAAAACAACACCTGGGAAAACAAGGCTTATTTTTAAAAATAAATATAGTCCAAAAAACGTAAATCCAAGAATTCCAGATAGTCTGGATTTTGTTATTTTATAGTTTCCTTGACCCTTAATAACTTTCTTAAAAATCAAAAGTAGAGTGTAATTAGATCCTCAGGAGAACTAATTCAGGGAGAATTTTTCTTAATTGCCCTGGAATGAGAAGCTACTGAGACCTACCACACAAGGATCTGCATTTTCACAAGGTCCAGGTGATGTATTGCACATCAGCTTTGATTCGCCTGCCCAGGCCTCCTCTGCAGGCTGAAGGAGGAAGACAGACGAGCACTGTAGAGAGAGTGGGGTGGCTGATGGAGAAAATGGAGCTCAGGATTCCCTACTCTCCTTTATGTGACATTCCTTCGCTTTCTCGCCACCTCAGTCCTTGCCTCACTCCTCTTTCATTCATTGCTCATTCAACAAATATTTCTTATGAGCCTCCTATGTGCCAGGAACTGTTCCCCATGTTGTGGGTACAGCAGTGAACATGACAGACCAGTCCCTGCTCTCATAAAGCTTCACGTTCTGGTGGGAGATGGCAGGGCAGACAGAAGGCAAATACATAAATAAAGCACTTAATGTCAGAAAGTAACAATGACTGTGAATAATAATAAAGCAGAATAAGAGGCTGGAACATGTTGGGGTGCAATGGTGCTATTTCAGATAGGAGGGTTAGTAGAAGCCTCTCCAAGGAGGCTTTTGAGCAGAGAACTGACTGAAGTGAGGAAATGATCTATGAAGAGAGTGGGAGGAACAGTGTACCAAGCAGAAGGAACAGCATATGCCAAGATCCTGAGACACTCTCAGCTTCTTTGAGGAAGAGTGAAAAGTCCAGTGTGGCTGACACAAAGTGAGCAGGGGCACAGTGGTAGAGACAGATTTAGAGAGGTCAGTAGGGGCCAAACCATGAACGTCCTCAACAACCATGGTGGGAGGTTGGGTTTTATTTTAAGCGTGATGAGAAGCCACTGGAGGATTGTGAGCAGAGAGGCAAGATGCTCTGATTTATACATTGAAAAGATCACTCTGGCTGTTGTGACCACACCAAGGCCACCACTTGCCTCCACCTCTCCTTCAGAAACACCTACATTGCCACAGATTGTCCATCCTTGAGGACTTTGAAGCCCCCTATTAAAATACTTGATAATTGAACGAATAATTGAATGAATGAGTGAATGGATAGTTCTAGTTGTCCAGATTTTGGCTACCCAAGGCAAATAATCCTATGCTATGCCATATTCATTAGGATCTTTTCTCATCAAATCTATTTGGATTTGCTATAGGATAGCAGACACATCAGCAGAAAGTCTACCCAAATATTCCTGGAAGATCTGAGCTTCTTAGAGGAATTTCGGTTTTCACTTTGTTTCTAACAGGAGATAATAGGAAAAATACAAAATGTTCTCACAGGCAGAATTTAAGAAAGAAATTCACAACCCTTCCTCCCAGAAAGCTCGTCTTTCCTCTTTATGCTCAAAGGATTTCACGTTAACCTTCAACAGGATGTGAATTGGGTGTTGGATGACGTCCAAAGTCATTTTTATCTCTGGTTTTATGAATCTATGATTGTATGTCCTCCAATTGTAGTGCTTTTCCAACCCTTCTTCCAGAGTAAGCTTAAAGAACCAGCATAATGCTTAGCATGTGACTGTGAGGGTCCCCTGGCTCTTAGGTGAAAAGTGTGGTTCCTTAGGTGTCAACACTGACCAACAATCCCACTACTTCTGCCAGATGTTCACAAATTTCACCTAGAAGACCTCCCTGGGGACTTCATATGAACCTAAAACAACTTTTAAAAATCCTCATCTGGGGCCAGCCTGCTGGCGTAGTGGTTAAATTTGTGCACTCCGCTGCAGCGGCTGGGGGTTCACAGGTTTGCAAGTTCAGATCCCGGGCGTGGACAAGCCAGGCTGTGGCAGGCATCCCACATAAAGCAGAGGAAGATGGGCATGGATGTTAGCTCAGAGCCAAACTTCCTCAGCAAAAAGAGGAGGATTGGCAGCTGATGTTAGCTAAGGGCTAATCTTCCTCACACACACACACACACACACACACACACACACACAATCCTAATCTGGCTACTCATCATATCGGTAGCTCAATTTTGGCTAACAATGATAATGTGCTACATGTGTACAATGTGTTATAGCATTATTGTCCTTACACACTCTGAATAATCTTCAAATGTCTATGGCATTGACACAGGGGTGCTCCCAGGGTCCCTCAACCAACTGGCCCACAGGCCAATCTGCTTTGAGTCACACAGACCATCCCTTCTTCACATACAAGCCCACCAGCCCCTCCAGAGTCCGCCACAGTGGAGGATCCCGTCCCTGGCAGCAGTGCTGGCTCCACAACAGGCACATACTGACCTCCCACCTCACCCCTCACTGGCCAGACTTCCCTCAGATTTGCCCTCATGTGGAAGCTTATGGAAGCGCAGTCTATGCAGCACACAGCACTGGTGGTTAAATATTTTCAATAGCAACCCCTACACATTTCCATTCCTCCAGAGGAAAACATGGCGTCCTTTGTATGATTAATGCCTTATTTTTGTATAATACTGTACAGTTTTCAAAGTTCTTCAAGCACATTTTTTTCTTTTATTATTCAACATCCCAGTGAGTAAGGAGGATACAGTTTTTATGTTCATTTTGCAGGTGAGGAGATTGAAGACTCATCTTTGTGACTAGTCAGTGATAGAGCTGGAATGAGAATCCTGCCCTCTGACCCCTAGACTAGTGCCATTTCTATTCCATCATGACATCTCACCCAACTCCTACTTTTATACTGTGATTCTGAAGTACAAACATCTTCGTTCTGCATGTCCATCTAGGGAGTACCTGCAATGAAACCCAGACTCCCTCCTTCTAAAACCACACTTCTAGACCAGTGTTCATGAAGGTGCAAAATTTAAAAATGAAATTAATCAAGGACTAATATAGAGTTGCCACATTTTATTTTGCCAGCTACCACCATTATTTCATTAAAGAAGTGACATGTTTACCATAAAAATGGGTATGGAAACATTTTCAGATAAGGGCTAGTCTTTCCCAAGAAATAATCCTTAAAGCATTTTATATCACTCTATTTTTAAAAATATAATTATATGTTCAAATTTAAAATGCAGAAAAATGAAAACAATTTTCCTTTAATGATGTTTTGTGTATAATTATTAATTGACACGTTTGTCAATCTGTGTATATGTGTGTACTCAACAATGCAAAGAAAAACAATTATTCCAATTAACTTCATTTATATCAATATCATTGTCAAACCTCAAGTTTCACACACTGTTTGGCAAAAATGGAAATGACACTCGCTGGAGTTTCTTCACACAGCTTGGAATATTCTCGGCCAACTGAAAGAAGTTGAGAATTAATCGTTTCCATGCCACCAGCTGCTTTTCCAACCACCTCTCTCTGGAGCGCCAGGAAGAGTGGGTAGTTGGCAGAGTGTGTGTCTGGCTGAAGGGAGCAATTGCTGCAGGCAGGGGGATGTGGCACCTGGAGCCACTGCTAAGACCCAGGGCTGATGGCATGGACCTGACTCACAACCCATTACCCTGTCAGTTGTGAATTCATCTGATCAGGGTATCACAGACACTTACACTGCAGACCTGATTTTAAGAATCACTGGCTTTGTTTACATGCAATGCCTGAATGTCTCACTTTATTTTAAGGAAATGACATAAGTTCCTACCTGTATGGTATCTACCTACCTATATGGGTATCTACTTACATGCAGCAGAAATCAGATGGGAAGAACTCCCTAGGGAAGACATCCTAGTGAAGTACACAGAAAATGTATATCAAAAACTAGAAAATGTTGAAAGATTTCTTGTCCTTCCTGCTTGTGAAATCCCAAGGGGTTTCCAATTACGTCGATACAATGGCCCACATATAAAATGACTTTGAATCCATTTTAAATTATATTTAAGCACATGCTATTTGAGAGACAGTCAGGAGGGACAATGAAGGGGACTCAGTCCATGTTGACACTCAAGTCAAACCTGGTGACTTGGCTAAGAAAGAAAATACAGGAGAAGTAGGTTGTGGGTTGGAGCAGATAAGGAAGGGGCAAGTTTGAATTCATTTTTAGAAACGCTTGGTTTTAGGTACTTCTGGGACTTCCAGGTTGTGAGATCTAGGAGGTATTTATAGATCCAGTTAATCATCTAAAAATATTTATTATATACATTTACAAAACGTCAAACTCTGTGCTGGGTGCTAGGGGTAAGAAAGAACATGGGCCCTGTTTTCACAGAGAACCTAGACTTTAACATCAACAGTTTTTGACATAACTGATAGAATGTTTTTAATCTTTGAGAAAACTTGTTTTTAAACATATAATTCACCTGGAAATTTTAGAGAATCCTTCATTCTTTTTTATAAAAAGACAGGAATAGAAGTCAAGTGTTGTCATTTGCATAATTCCAGTATTTTACTTCTCTTATTTTGATCTGGCTAAATTAGTCAAGGGCTTGAATTTTACTTTAATCAATTTAATTTCATCTTAATATTTTTTAAATTCATAAGTAAATGTGTTTGCTTTTGTCCTATGACAGCATGACAAAATATATTTACCAAATATCCATAATTAACCTATTCAATTGAAGATAGTGTAACTTCCTACAGAGTTCCGAAAGATCTCCATTAATTAACTTTGGGAGATGATGAAAGTCATAGCCACATTTCTTTTCTTTTTTTGTGTGTGTGTGGTGAGGAAGATTGGCCTTGAGCTGACATCCGTTGCCAATCTTTCTCTTTTTGCTAAGGAAGGTTAGCCCTGAGCTAACATCTGTGCCCATCTTCCTCTATTTGTATATGGGATGCCACCACAGCATAGCTTGATGAGCAGTGTGTAGGTCTGCACATGGGATCCCAACCTGTGAACCCCGGGCCGCCAAAGCGGAGCATGTGAGCTTAACCACTATGCCGCCGGGCCATATAGCCACATTTCTGATAGTGCCACATTTTTAATCCAAAAACTAACTGAAGGTAAACCTCTCCTATAAAAGGCAGAGTAAACTTGCTCCAAAAATTCAAGTGGTTTAAATGACTTCTGTCAAATCAGAGTTGACTTGGTTCAAAACCTTATCATCAGCAAATCTGTTGGTTTCTTTATTGCATATTTATTCTCATTGTTACTTACAATCTACACTAGGTCAGGAGATGAGATTGGGCCTCCTGCAGCCTGCCTAGCTTTCTGATGTAGTGCACAACCCAGGGTCCAATTTCAGGAACAAAGAAGTCAAGAGTAAAGTAGGCAGGGTGACTGTCACTCACCAAGTCATGTGGCTGCATTGGGAATACTCTTTTAGAGCTGGTAGATTTCATCCAGCCTCCCCATCTGAAATCAGGTGGGAAGAACTCCATAGGGAAGACATTCTACTAAAGTACCCAGAAAACATACATCAAAGACTAGAAAATGTCGAGAGAAGGATTTCTTGTCCCTTCTTCTTGTGAAATCCCAGGGTGTTTCCATTTATTTCAAGTCAAGTCACAGAACATCAACACAATAGGCAATCTAAAACTACCTTTAATCTCTTTTAAATTGTATGTAAGCACATGCTATTTTATGAATGGTCGGGAGGGACAATGGAGAGGACTTGGTCCCTGTTGACATTCAGGTGTCAGGCCTGGTGACTCTTTGCTGAGAATGCTGTTGTCCCACGGGGGATGGGGACAATCTCAGGGAGGTGCAGCTGGGGACCTCACAGGGCATATGACACAGTACGAGGCAGAGGAGCCAGAGAGACCCACGCCAGGAAGCAAGATTGAGGGCATTGCCTCTACCCCATCCCACACCAGGGGACTGGAACCACTGGAATATCTTCTTCTGTCTCTATTGTAGACTGGGAATGGTAAGGAAAAGGAATGGGCAAGCACTCACCAGTAGGTATGTGTCCATTCTAGTCCATTGCACTGCCCCATTTTCTAAGACTGCCCCTCGAAATATCCCCAAGCAGCGGAGAAAACCTTAATAGAAGCACATTTTAATTGTACTGTGGGCCAACTCTGGTGCCATTTTTTTCTCTGTATCTACATATTTTGCAATATCCCCTTCAGCATCATTGGGTTTTCATCTCACACAAAGTATGTCTAAAGGTACAGCACTACAGTTACTGCTTGAAATGAAAACCTTAGCCTAAGAGAAATAAATGACGGTAGAAGCTCAATTTTAGATACTGCATGTTCTGATTTTTTTCTAAGAATATAAGTTCTAAAGAAAAAATAAAGGCAATCTATGTACACTTTGATTTTTCTTGATTTGACATTTATGCAAAAGAGATTGCTCACCACTGCAACAGATCTTCATCTGGACTAGTATTCAAGAGTGATCTCTAACGTTCATTTCATGCAGCAACATTTACATTTGCTGAAGCTAGAATTGGAATCCAAAGTGCTTTGAGGCTTGGCGAGTGGAGTGGAACTTTTGAACAGTGAGTAAACCTAGCCTGCCACCCACCATCCTCATCTCATACTCAGCCTTGCTGTTCCTCGCAGTCGTCTTGTACAGTCGCTTTGGTGAAATGATCAAAATATTGTTACTCTCCAAAAAGCGGCCCCTAAAAACAAATGTATGCTATGGAGTTGTTTCTGAATTAAGATATTTAAGAAAGAATATATTCTTGGATATATTCCATTAGAAATATGTTTCAAAGACATGAAAAAGGGGAAAAATCAAATATGTTGAGTGCAAAAATCTTACGTAGCTACTAGTGTAACTACCATAATTTGAACAACAGATGTGGGCTGAGGTGTCAGCCTCTGATGGGAACTGGGTAATAAATTTGAGATTTTATCTCAAATACTAAACATGTTAGTACCGTTAGGCTCACCAGCCTAGAGATTAGAGGCAGAGACTGATTAAGAGCTGCCAATCCAGGAAGTGGATGGTAGAACCAATGTTCTTTTTCAAAAGCCAACTGGTCTTCCCAGTGTAATCACCCAAATGAGGGGACTTCTTTATTTGATTCTTTACAATTAACTTTAAATTATGGGAAGAAATTTCTATATGCCTGCATCATAACTAACTTTTATCAAACAGTTAAGAACTGACCTAGTGACTGAGGAATGAAAATAATAAGAAATCAGGCTGACAGTACGTGGCCTGTTGCAACCAATTTGTCACCATCTCTGTCCCCCCAAACTTACTGACTCTGATTTCTAGGGTATTACATAATTAAAACCTGTGATCTCTCTTCCTAGATATCTGCTGCTTTGCCCTTTGAAAAATCGAGATTATTTTCTTTAAAATTCATTTTATCTTCCGAAAAAACTTAATTTTAAACTTAAGGATTGCATTTAAAAATACTGACATTGCCTTGGAAGATATATATATATATATATGTGTGTGTGTGTGTGTATAATTCTATATTTTTATATTCAATATTTTCCTGTAAATCAAAATATGTGCAGAATGACATAGTTCTTTAACCAGAAAGTAGATTTTTTGTGTGGGGGGACAAACATCTTGGTTACTGAACAACAATTTATTTCAACTGGTTGAAGTCTAGAGATGGGAGGATGGGGAGTGCACAAAATACCATGTTTTTGAAAGGTCTATAAAATGAATTGAACAATGAGTCATTGTTACTTTATCGGGTTTTCAACTTTCTAGCAACAGAATAGGTCTTGTTTTTAAAATCCACGACATTTTAATTCTTGGCCTTTCTGAGAGAGTTTTCTGTTAGGGAAGGAGGTCAAGCTCAAGTTTGCAAATATTAAGGAAACAACTCAAGGACAGAAATCCAAAGACCCAGAATGTGGTCCTGGTTAAAATAATTTGCTTCACATTCCTGACCCTCAATTTCTCTATTTGTAAAATGGGGCTAGTCTTGACCCTCTAAGCATAGAAATTATTTTTGTAAGATACATGAGAGGGCTGTGTCCACCTCTCCCAACACTGAGCACACTGTGATGCCACCGGCACGGTATGCAATGAATGCACACTGAATGAAGAACTGAAATAACAGAATTCTCTTTGCCTATTCTTTGTATGTAATAATGAAGACATTAATGGTTATTGAGCTTTTGATATGCTCCCAATACCAAACTGAACTCTTTATGTGGATTATTGCTTTTCATTCTCCTAACCTAATGAGGTAGTAACTATGATTATCTCTATTTTATGCTTGGGGAAACTGAGACACAAAGAGGTCAAATAACTTGCCCAAAGTCACACAGTTAGCTAGTAGACTGGGAATTCATACTGAGACTCATTATCTCCTTCTACAATAAAGAAACAAATGACTTTTGTCTCTAGCTGGTTATTAAAACCTTTGATGCAGTAATAATTCCTGATATTTTTATAGCACATGTAGTATTTCTTGGGATTCCCAAACAACCTGGGAATATCACCAGCTCCATTTTATAGATTAAAAAACCCAAAGCTCAGAAAGAAGAAAAAATTTGCCCAACAATATAAGTGGCAGAGGGAACAAGAAATCAAGCCTTCAGAACAATAACACAATGCACATTCTCCTGTATCGCCCACTACGACCTTCTAGCAAGTAATGGAGGAGGAGGGAAGGGACAGGACTCAAAACCAAATCCTTTTAGTTGTTTTGGGAAACAGTACTAATGTATCACCCCATATTCTAGGAGACTGCCTCACGTCTCTCATTTTTAAAAGGCAAATGCTGAAATGACTTCTCTTCGGAACTGAGCATCTACCAGGAAATAAATGTACATCTTTTCCTAAACCACCCCCACATCTCCTGTGACGAAAGAAATAGATTAATTAACAGCACACACAGGGTAAAAACGAATGGGATGAAAGAGAGAAACGATTAGAATGAGGCGCTAAACTGATAGCAAACTTAATCAGGTACAGAAAGTGTCAGGAATATTAATTCAAATAACTTAAAAAGAGAAAGCTAAGCGGGGGGGCGGGGGGAAGAGTCTTTTATTAAGCTCAGGGAAGTGTGATTAAAGTTGGAATGTAACAGAGTGGATGAGGAGATCTTGATCTTTCACCTGGCAGCCAGTCCCCATCCCCACATAACAAAACTGAACCAAACCCAACTAAAATAAACTAAACTAAAATAATCGGCTTGGAAGGGTATCTGTTAACACATCCTGCTTACGGAAAATCCAAAAAATCGTCTCTCACTAGCGACCATATGACTTTAAGTATGATTCAACTTTGGGGAAAGAAAAGTAATGAAGTGTGAAATAGTTTTTTCTTTAGAATGGAAAGTAGGCAATCTCTTTTATTTTCCAAGTTATTGGTTTGCTATCTTCAAATAGGACAGATTTTACTAAAAGAGTAAATCTTAAAAAATAAGAATCAAGCAATTAGTGAAAGTTGGTGTTCAGCTACATGACTCTTGGGGTCATATCCTGGAGTAAAAAGGTAAAAATCTTATTTTGCAAATACTTGTACATTTAGACTATATATATATATATTTTGGTGAGGAAGACTATCCCTGAGTTAACATCTGTAGCCAATCCTCCTCTTTTTGTTGAGGAAGATTGGCCCTGGGCTAACAACCGTGTCCATCTTCCTCTGTTTTATGTAGGATGCCTGCCACAGCATGGCTTGATAAGCAGTGCATAGGTCCATGCCAGGGATCCAAACACGTGAACGCTGAGCCGCCAAAGAGGAGCACGTGAACTTAACCACTATGCCACTGGGCCGGCCCCTGTTTAGACAATATTTTTGCTTCAGTAATCAAATCTTACATTTTCTGGATCTAGCTAAGCCACTTCAGGTTTTTAAATCCACCTATGGAAGAAGGACCACCCAACTATGTGAAGAATTTGCTTCCCCTTAGTGAAAGTGGCTAAATGGGAAAATTGAAGGCAAAGGAAGGGTTCTGGAAGCACGCGACTGGTGTGGGCTGAAGTACGACATGGTGGAAACGGCAATGACTCTGCAAGTCGCTCATCCCCTCATCAAATTTTTGTTTTCACCTTCACAAGCACAAGGACCCTTTTGCAACATCAGTACATCTGTGGACCTACCATAAAATGGTCAAACTTACTGATATTCATTGAAAAAACAACTAATGGCAGCAAGCTCCTCTAAATTCAGTAGTGCTTTTGAATGAATTTGCATTTATTAATCTCAATGAATACATCTTTGTATGTGTACCCAATGGTTAAACATGTGTGTGACATACTAATTTGTTCAATCTACAGACAATGTTTGATAAGCATGTGGATTTGAGGACCCTTATAAGTAATCTACGGCTCTTTAGGATTCTTCAGCTGCCAGATGGGAACTACTGAACCCTTCCTCTTCTACTGAAGACTCCATGGTCTAAAAATAGATTTTTAGAAGGCATTTCAGCATGTTATCCTGCAAAAATTTGCAGTCTATATGCATTGAAAAAGAGCCAGAGGATCATACACTGAAATGGTAACAGTGTTCATTGCTGACTAGAATAGTTTAGGGAGGTTTATTTGCTTTTCTGTATTTTGTAAATTTTCGATAATAATTACTCATCTCTTTTGTAGTAAAAACAAACAACAAAAAAGCAAAACAAAAAACTTAAGCAAAGGTCTCCGTGCCACTAAATCAGGAAGGCCCTAGCAGTCCGCTGTAAACTTAAAAACTCTGATTCTTGGAAAATGTCCCTAATAGCTGCTCTCACTCCCTCCTGGGGACCCATTCCTGCAAAGTGATGTAGGAAAGTGTGGAAACCTAAATGTCCATTTTACCACCACAACAAAGTCCACAAAAACTAAGTTCAAGAACAACTACGTTTTCATTGCAAAAGTAATCCTGTCACACTCTGCTTAAGTCCTTCAGTGGCTCCTCCCCTGCAAGGTAATTTCATGGCCCAAATCTTTCTGATCCTGCCCCACTAACCTCTCTAGCCTCTGTCTAATCACTCTGTTTAGCAACCAGCTCTGGGTCTGTCATGCCCCTTCAGAGCCATCTTGCTGGTTACTTCTTGGAAGAGTCTAGTCATTTCCTAGAGCACATCCTCTGGCACAAAAGCTCTCCAATTCTTTTAACAGGGCTCATTTATGCAGGTAAAAAAGCTTCACTATTCTATGCATTCCAAAGAGAGATTACAAAGACAGTAAATTCATTTTTATTTTAGGATTTAACTGTAACCCAGATATGTCCTCATCATCTCGTTATTTGAAAATTATAGGTCCACAACAATGTCAAGTCCAAAAGCTCAACATTGATGGCGCACTGAAAATTGTTAGTAATCCAGTGATCTGAGTCTATATACACAGGAGGGGTTGTACAATATTGCCAAGTGTGGTAATGACCACTATTTATCTCCCAATTTCCAGTCTCATCTTCTTCTTTGGTAAGAGATATTCTATTTTTGCTAGGCACATGACCACCTATAATAAAAATCATATACCCCAGTGTCCTTTGCAGTTAAGAGTGTCCATGTGACTAAGTTTTGGTCAAGGAGATATAAAGAGGAAGCATTGTGCCATACTTCCAGAAAATCTTACAAGGGAGAAGGCACACTCTTCTCTTGCTCCCTATTGCATGGAATGTGGATGCAATCACAGAACTTTTATCAGCCCTTCTGGACTGTAAGGATGGGGGCCACACTCTAGGGATGACAGAACAGTGAGCTGGAAGGGGTCTAGGTCCCCTAATGAATAATTTCCGTAGCTATCACTCCAGTGGTGGATTGCCTACTCTGAATTATTTCTAGGTGAGAAAGAATAAACACTTACCCTCTTTAAGTCTCTGTATTTGCAGGCCAATTTTTTTTCAGTTCTCTGTATTTATAGCCAAACTTAATCTTATAGGATATATGGAGCTTTGCATGACAACCAGGTATTTTAGCAGAATACAGAATTAGAACCCTTAATAAACTTAATAATGCACTAACTTCAGTTTGTGACCACAAAGTGTTAGTAATCCTTAAGAATTCACTTAGACGGTTAGTATCCTCATTTAATCTCCCAGGGGATGGCAGGCCATGGGATTGAATACACCTGTCTAAACTGAGGCTTTTTTCTTTTTCTTGAAAGGAAGCCTTTACTGACAGTGAAAAAAATCACAGGGGGAGAATTCCCAGAATTCAAGGAGCCCAGGCATCACTACAAAACAGTTCCTTCTTAGTTTTAAATGTTGTTGCTAGCGAAAGTTATTAGTGATACTTCTCTTTTCAGCTGAAATCCCTATCTTTGATGAAAATGTTATAGTTGATACATTTCTACTAAAAATAACAATTTCCATTCTACAAGATACCTAACCAGTACTCCTCAAAACTGTCAAGGTATGAGAGACAAGGAAGGCTTGAGATGTCGTCACAGACCAGAGGAAATGAGGTGGCATGACAACTAAAGGTAATGTGGATCCTGGATTGGAATCTAGAAAAGAGAAGCACAGTAGTGGGAAAACTGGTAACATCCAAATAAAGTCTGGAGTTTGGTTGATGGTGAGGTACCAATATTAGAGTTTTAATTGTGACAAATAAATCAAACTAATATAAGATGTGAATAACATGGGAAACCGGGTGATAGTATACAGAAACTCTCTGTTCTATCTTTCTAACTTTTTTTGTATGTCAAAAATCATTCTAAATATTAAAATTTTATTTAAAAAATAGCAGTATCTATTGCCAAATAGTTGGGAGGATTGGTTGAAATAATAGGTATAAAGCCATGAGCTTGTAGAAGGGATCCAATAAATGTTAACATCCTTCTTCCCAAGTAAACTCTTAAAATCCCACCAACCCTTTTATCAGATAAATTCTGTGACAGGTACTTCTGTCTTGGCATAGCTGAAAAACTTCTTCTCTTATCATAAACTTTCATAAATGTGAAGATGGTTATGTGTTTTCCTGCTCTTTTCTTTTCCATCATCAATAATATATTTGTCATCAGCTTTTCCTCATAATTATTCCTCTTTCTTCCTTGAAGTCTTTTCTCTCTGTAGTCTTTCTAAATTCCACACATGACTAGATGTAGGTTCTAAATCACACTAAGTGCTCTCACAAAGGCACAGTGAACTTTTTAAGGACAAAAGTCCCCTTTTCTCCATGGTTCTCCCTCCTCTTCTCCCTCCTAGGGTTTTACACAGAGTAGGTTCTCAGTATGTTTCTGTTAAATTGATTTAAATTAATGAACATGGAACTTAGTGAAAGGACTGTTTCATGATTCTTGAATGATTTATTACCTTTGCAAACATTCCAGTATGATGTCAGATTTAATTACAACACTAAACTTTTAGCTCTCTCATATTTATTTCAAAGCACCAACTTAGATTTTCCAGTACATGAGCTACCCTTGTGAACATCAGACGCCTCTGGGAGTTCCATGAACTCTTTCATACAACCAAGATGAAAACAGTGAAGGAAACCCTCTCTTAGTAAAACAAAAGCATACCTAAAGGTTTGACCAGAGTTCCACAACTGCCAAAAGATTCTTCACTTGTTTCCAAAGAATGTCTGGCAAATCAACAACTAATTTTTTTAGTTCTAGGTCTTTTCTTGCTCATTTAGCCAATTATAGTATCTGGTTAATTTCTTACACCATACGTATTTTTCTGATTAGATAACAACATTTTGAAGATTTTGAAGTTTGTTTTAGTAAATTATAATAAAAGAACACACACAGAGTCAATGGGGAAGAAAAACATGTCAACAAGATAAAGCAAGGGTGCCTCCAGGAAATATTTTTAGCAGAACTGAATGAGGAGGACAAGAAGAGAATCAAAGAAGATAAGGAGAAATAGTTTAGTAAGTCTGACTTTCAATCACAGCAAAGTAAAGTTTGATTTAGAAGTTAAATACTCAGGTAAATCAGGTATCCAAATTGGGATCTGGCCTTGGATTAGGAATGGGACCAGCAGTACTCTGCTCTGGGCAGCTCCAATCCTCCTGGGCATTAGTCAGGGCCCAATCCCCAGAAGCATATGCTGTTCATGCTCTACCCTCATCCCCTTGGATACCTTGATGATTTCAAGTACACCAGCTTCTGATGTGCTTTCACTCCCAAAGGCCTGTATCCACGCCTTTTAGGTAGGATCACCCTGAAGCTGCCGTAACCCGTTTTGCTTAAACCAGTGCTTCTCAAAGTACGATCTGCAGACCATGAGCATCAGCATCAACTGGGAACTTGATGGAAATGCAAATTCTTGAGCCATACTCCAGACCTACTGAATCAGAAACTCAGGGGGTGGGGACCAACAACTTATATTTTAATAAGCCCTCTAGGTGATTCTGACACATGCTCAATTTTGAACCCCACTGACCTATATACATGGAAAGCCAGGAGACTGAGAGTTTATAGTTTTAAGGGGAGGCAGCCCTTAGCCAATGATGATAAATGTGGGAGTATCAACACCCTGGCTGCCTCACCCCTGGTAAGGACAAATCGGAGGTGGGATCCAAACTGTCTCCAGAACTCCCCTGCAGAACTGAGCCACAATTACTCTGTGTGGGACTCACTTGATAGCACAGCCTTACTTGGCCTCCTTCCCTCCACTTCCCTACCAGTTTTTCCTAGGACCACTTCCTAATCAATTTCATATGATTCTTCAGGTCAGAGTCTGCTTCTAGGGAACTAAACCAAAAATACCTTCTTCAGTGAAACCTTCAACTTCCATGGTTATAGCTTGGTGGCCAGGCATTACATTATCAGTTGTTACTAGACTCCAGGCACTGTACTAGGGGCTGGGGATAACAAGATAAACAGGAGTGTCTCTTCCCTCGGAGAACTTAGGTCTAACAGCAGTAGTGGTGGGGAGTAGATGCATTGTCAATTTAACAATATTGAAATTCTCAACAGTGCTAGGAAAACATTTTTCCCAAAATTCCTGGAAGAGGCAAAAGGCTAAGCTAACTGTTGAAGTGTGGACAAGGATTAGTGAGTCAGGATATAGAAATTGAACAAAACATTCCAGCCAAAACCATGAACCAAAACATGGAAGTGAGGAACAGAGAAAAATCATGTATAATTTGGTGTTAATGTGGTGTCAAGTTCAAACTGAACAGGGACAGGTGATGAAGTGAAAAACATGGGGAAGTCCTAAAGCACAGGAATACTTTTATGTCCTGCTAAGTAGTGTGGACTTTGTTCTGTGGATGATGGGTATCTGCTGATGGGTTTTAGGTATGAGAGTAACATGTTCAGAAGTTCATAGAAAGATCCTCCTGGCTGAATTAAGAGAGGCTGTTCTACCAGCAGACAGACCAAGTCAAAGGCTGTAGTGATAGTCTAAGCAAGCGTAGCAAGGGCCTGAACTAAAGAATGATATGGAACCCAAGAAATATTTGGGAGATGAACTTGGCAAGACTTTAAATAAACGTAGTACTGAATGACAGGGAGCAACGAGGCAAGGACCAATCCATGTTTCTGGCTTAAGTGATGCAATTAACTTAGAGTCAGAATCATTTCCATTTTGCCAGTTCACAGTGAGGACTGAAACAGGCATGTGGAGAATTGCTCCCCCGCTTGGGGAAAGCTAGATACAACTAATATTCTTTTTGTGTGTGTGTGGGGGGGGGGGGGAAGACCAGCCCTGAGCTAACATCCGTTGCCAATCCTCCTCTTTTTGCTGAGGAACACTGGCCCTGAGCTAACATCCGTGCCCATCTTCCTCCACTTTATATGGGACGCCACCATGGCATGGCTGACAGGCAGTGCGTCGGCGGGCGCCCGGGATCTGAACTCGCGAACCCCGGGCTGCCAAGCGCGGACGAAACCGCTGTGCCACCGGGCGGCCCCCATAGATACAACTAATATTCTAATCAACACAGTCAATGGAAAACTTCGTCGGTGCTGAAAGACACAGGTAGCTCTGATTAGCACTGCAACAGAATCACCTAATCAATAAAAATACCAGGCCCAATTAATACGCAAACCCTTTCAGTTAAACACAATTTAGGCATGATTACTTCAAATGGAAAGCTTATAAAATTTTCCAGTATTTCTTAAGTAACTAATAACATTCTAAATCTTGAGAAAATTAGATGTAGAGAAATGCAAACGTGTACTAGAAGAACAAACAGTAAAATGAAGATGTATGTGTGTGTGTTGGGGTGGGGTGGAGGGAGCAAAAACATAATCAATGTGAGCTGTCAACCAGGCAAATTGCAAAATGAATTTCACAAATTACTGTTGGGACAGAAGCAAACACAACACCTAACTCTGGGACATAAATATTACCCCTTTCTCAAAGGCAAAGCTTGATCAAGCCAAAAGTTGCCTGCAAAAACGGAAAGCCTGTGGAAACAACTCGGAAGAGGTTTTTTACTGGTGTCATTGTGCCTGGGAGGGCCTAAAGTGCAACCCAATCTAGCCTCACGTTCTTGCACTGGATGCATTGGGAGCAAAAGTGACAGAATGGCAGAGCCAGTACAAGAACTCAGTTTCCCTTCTGCCCAAGTGTTCAGTCTCTTGATTCTTAGAAAGACCCTGCGAGTAAAATAGATGCACACACTCACATCTCTCCTTCCTCTCTACTCCATTTGACTTCAACTCCTTAGTGTCCCAAATGAGAAAAACAGCAACAGGAAGGCCAGTTTCAGGCTTCCCTAAAAATAAAGGTGATGTCAGTTGGTCTCATCATTCCACCATCAATCTGAGAAAAGACTCCCACTAAAGAAGCAGACTGAGTTGGTAAGCGCAAGAGGCGATGATAGGAATCAAGTGATGTCACAAAAGTAGCTGCCTTCTCTCCAAGAAATTTATAGCTACAGATTCAAATCCTAATTTGAATAAAGAAAAGCATAGTATTAAAACACAAACATACACACACATCTATCTTTCTCTCTATCTATCTTAAGACACAGACAGAAACCAATCAACATGGACAATGCTGTAGCTACAGCAGAGTTGAGGAGCTGGACAGTAGAGAGGTTTCAGAGGTGTGGCTGGGGCTGCCATGGTAGAGTGAGAGTGGGAGGAAGTTAAGGGGTGAATGGGGGCTCTTTAGGGGAAATAGTGGCAGAAACTATTTATTAATCAGTACCAATGCATTTCAATATTTCAACAACTGGTATGATGGTATGTGCATATCAGATGAATATCAATCCTAGCAAACAAGAGTGTTTTTCTTGTATTAAACTCTCCGAATAACAGAATGTGGGGCACAAGTAGGGCATGGCAGGGAGTCCAAGGACAGTAATGAATTAAGTTGACTATAATGATCTAGGGAAAAAAAAAGATTGGGGAGATTAGCTTTAATAGCTAGAAGAAATGACTTAATTATCTAAGTCAAGACAAGGATCAAGGAGGGCTTTCACCAAAAGATCTGAAATTCATATTCCTTTAAAGGTGAGATTAATAAGGCTGGTTTTCTGGAACAGATAACAGATGATATGTTAAAAACAACAGCGTTTCTTAGAGGAGCCTCAGGATCCTCGGATAACTACTAGAAGTTTCTGAGGGGTCACAGAGATCAGAACCCATAACCCTGAGAACATAATTATCTGGGCAAGTTGTCGGAGGAGGATGAGTAACCTCTCCCGTTCTGGACCTTTCTGCACTTTCCTGACCTTCCAGGCTTTGAAAGGCACAGAAATATCAGAGACCAGTTTTGGGCTCTGATCTTGAGCTGGAGAAATCTAAGAACATTAGGAAATGCAGCATAATATATTGATGGCAGCTGCATCAACAACGTTCCAACTTGAATGACTTTCACAGATTTAGCATACGCAGGACGTAGTGACCATTGCCATAAACACTGCAGTGTTGACATGCACAAAGATGTCTGTGGCAGCAGTGTATATGATGGCAAAGAACTTGGAAAGCAGAAATGTTTTACTCTACAAAGTTGTCCAGACAAACAACAACACGTCCATTCAACGTGATGCTACGCAGCCATTAAAATGATGTTTATAAAGACTTTGTAACAATGTTTATATATATATATAAACTATATATACATATACATATAGTGAAAAGGGAGAATATAAAATTACCTGTACAGTATGACCACAACTAACAACAACAAAACACCTAGAGTCACAAAAATCACCAAAATATTAACAGTATTTGGGTGTGGAGATTGAGATTTTGAGCAGCATTTCTTCATCCTCCTATTTATTAGTATTTTCCCAATTTACTTTAAATAAGCATGTAGTAACAAAATGAATCGAAAACAATGGTGTGCTTTGGATGAAGTGCAGGCACTAACACCAATTCTGTAGGTAGTAAATATTTTCTTCAAAGAGGAATGACCCTTTTGGCTCCAAACACTTTGCATTCTCTTTGCACAAGATCTTCCCCTAAACAAAGGCCAATGTTAGCGCGTGCGTGTGTGTGTGTGCGTGTGTGTGTGTGCGTGTGTGTGTGTGTGTGTATAGTGAGAGTATTTCCATTAAAGATGCACACACCTCTGGAGTCAGCATTTCTAGGGACTAGTTTGAAAGACACTCACAACCCATTCAAGGTGTTTTTGAAATTGTTCAAATGTCTAAGAAAAAATTATTGGAGCTATTAGGATCCTACATGGATTAATAGTAGACCAAAGGTAAAATTATCTCAAAATTAATTATCTTAATTTTTATTATTTTTTTAAGAAATATACGATATGCCACACATTATGATGCTATAGTCCCCACCACAACTCCTTGAGGTGGGTACATTGTTATCTCCATTGTAAGGAGGAGCAAACAGAGGCTCAGATGGGTAACTCACTCAGAGTTGTGTAGCTAAGAAATGAAAAAAGCAGGATTTGAACTGAGTACTCTCTGACCTCAAGGTTCATGTCTCTGACCACCACTCTATATTGTCCCCATTTTTTGACACCAGAAATACACACCCAGACACGTCGGAAGTCGGTAGTCCTCACAAATCGTCCTTCTCCATCAGTGTTTGCTCTAGAACAATACCAGGGAAAGCAAGCGATGCTCTGGAAGACACCAACACACAGACTTACTACTGGAGTTTCATACACTGGCCACTTTAGACATCTAAATGAACCCTATCTTAGAAGCCACAGTTAAAGGAAAAAGATGATGTAATTGTCTGCTGGTTCTCCTTTTATTAAATCAGCTTTAAAATGTTACCTATTCGCACACATAAAATTCACTCCATCTTTGTTCTGTTTTGAATTGGCTAATTTATTTAAGAGAGCAAATTGTATCTAACTAACATTTACTCTGAAAGACTTGTGATCTGTGGCTGAAAAGGAAACAAATCTTATCTGGCTAAATTAAATGAAATAGAATAAAGTTCTGGTTTAAGATTCACTTGCTTTATTTCCATGGCTTTCTGACAAAAAGAAAACAGAATTAATCTCTATTTATAATTTTTATAATTTAATAATCAGGAGTACCTCCATCACATGAATCCAGGAAGCAGAGACACAGAAATCCTAGCCCCAGCCACACGAGCAAAACCCCTGTAATCCTTCCTCTTTATAATTCATATTCTCAAGTGCCCTGATTTCTTGGGCTGAGATGGAATGTAGTAATACAATTATGAGGGGAGCCCTATATTATCTCCTGCTAAAATTCAGAGGGAGAAAAATGTGTGCAGCTGGAACACCAAAACTCTAAGAAAAGTGAGAGCTTTTGCAGAACAAGAAATATACTGGGATGAGACAAGGCAACAAGAAAAATCATGGGCTAAATCTGAGTGCAAAATTCTATGGTGAAACTGGTTTCATCACGAAACACCTTTCCAAATGAAGAGCTAAATGGAAGAGGCATTGGAGAATCATTTCAATCCAGATGGGCTAACACTTCAGAGAATAATCTACAGGGAATAATATTTCACAAAATAGGAATGAATGAAATCAGCTGATGGGTCTTCTATTGGCTTTTAGCCTCTACAGAATATTCTATATTCAGAAAACCTAAAGAAAGCAAATCCAAAAAGGATTTTTTTTTGTTTTCATTTAAGCATCCAGGCAAAACTAGTTCTTTCTGAGGAAGCAGCAAAAACATAGAGACAAGAGACCAAAGAAACATACGTTGGCTATTCACACAATGCTATTCAAAATATCCCAAAGGTAACCAAGTGCTTTCATCTAAGCCTTGAATCTGTCTGCACAGTTGTATACAATATATATAACTTCACATGCATTGTCTTATTTCAACTACCCGACAATCCCAAGAGGTTGCCAGGGCATCACTTGGCCCATTTCACAGATGATGGAACTGAGACAGAGAGACTAGAGGACTTGTTAATGGACAAATGCACTTGGCAGAGTGTGAACATGAACCCGCATGTCTTTGCTGAATATGAATCCATGGAATGCATGATAACAGAATATGCTCCCCAGGCAGCCTGCCCAGAGTCTGAGCTCTGTTGTTTTGGAGAATGCACTTAACCTTTCTGCAACTCAGTTTCTTTATCTGTAAAGGGGAGATAATAATAGTACCTACTTGTTAGGATAAACTGAGTTAATATTTGCAAAGTGCTTGGAACCCAGTAAGCATCACACAAGTGGCTGTTATCATTAGCATATGTAAAAATATTTAGCTCCATTTCCCCTTTTAAATATAAAAAATATATTTGTGAACTTATGTTTCCAATATTTATATCTGGAAATCCCAAAACTCCCAATGTACTCTGCAAAATCATTAGCGAGTTAGCATCTGATTCCAACCCATATCTTTAATTTTCTCTGATCCTGAAACACTCCTGCTCTTACAGCTAACCATCTCTTCACTGGGTAATTGGTTGTAGTCATGCCCATACCAGCGCTCAGAAGGAATGGGTTCTGTTATCTTCCTGTTCATTGTCAGCGTAGATGCAATCTTCGAATTGGAGTTGCCTAAATTATGCAACCTCACAATGACCCAAAGGAGACACTTTGTAAAATACTGTAGATTGAAAAAAAATAAAAGATCCCACTTTCCTCCTGATTGCCATTTTTATCTATTTCCACAAGTGCAGCCCGGTTATTACTCCTTATCACAGAGACCACATCATCTGAAATGTTTTGTATAAAGAATGACGCCTTGGTAAGGATGGGCCCTTCCTCATCGACTCTTCCCTCCTCCTCAAAGTGGGGGAGCTGGACAAGCAGCATCCCTAGGGAGCTTGTTAGAAATACCAAATCCCGGGCCCTACTTCAGATCTACTGTGTCAGAATCTGCATTTTAAGAAGATCTCAGATGATCCCCGTGCAAATGAAACTTTGAGAAGCACAGAGCTACCTCTCTGACTGTGCTTTATTTGTCATTGCTCTCTTATTGGAGGGGCCATTTAAAGAATGCCACTCTGCTAGTTGTTCCGTGGGTGGGTAAAGTCAAGACTAGCCTCAATTTGACAGTCAGTACTACCATACACTTAGCAACCATTCTAGAACTAAAGGCAGCCAGTCTCTCCCTGATTTTCTCGAGTGTCTCTTGTTATTTACTTATTAAAGCTTGAAAAAGCAGAGGCACCTCACCTGCAACAACCCAGAAAAATAAAAGAATGAGTCATCCCACTCCACGATTGGAAAAGCAGCCTCTGCCTGTCGATTCATAGCTGGGTGAGCCCAGAAATGAATGAAAAGCCAGGCCAGAAAACGATCCCTCTGCGAAACTCGGCTCGGAAGGCAACCTCGAAGTTAATGAGCATCTTGGCTGGAATTAAGAAGTTTCAAGAGACTCCAATGAGAAAAAAAAGTGGAAAAGGAAAAATAACTTAATGAATCACTCGAATTCTGGAACTACTCAATGCATGAAAGAAAGTATGAGTCTGTTTAAATGACTAACACCATCAATTCAGAGAAGTGACTTAGCAAATAAGAAAATTGGATTGGATCACTCAAGATGAAGCCTACCCTCAGAGAAATGAAGGAGTCAGCCACTAACCACTATTGTGCCAGCCCCCTGGTCACTTTCTCTTTGACCAGAAACTATATTTTAAAATTGAATGTAATTCAATAAGTATCAGGCAGGCAGCAACTATATTCCTGGCATGGTGGGAATTTGAAACATGGAGATGATTCAGGCTGTTCCCTCAGGAGTTTAGAGTCACTCGTGGTGTGTGTTGAGAGTGAGCATCTATTTCAATTTTTTGAAAAAATTATTTCCGTGCATAAATGCCCTACTTCAGTCCAGAGGAGAGGGCAAAGCAGAGAGTTTGGGGCTCAGAAAGCACTCTCCAGTTAATAGGCTCTTAAGCAGAATGAAAGTTTAAAAACAAAAGTTTTAATATCTCTTTGATGTTTAACGGTTTTCAAACACTTTCACATAGGCTACTGATCTGTATACGCTCCGGATCCCTATAAAGAGGTGAAGCAAATGCTTTTACTCCTAACTTAACAAAAATGGCTTTGCAGCTCCGAGACCTCAAATGAGTGAGTCAAGCTTGTACAGCCACGGGTGGCAGAAAAAAGAATTTGCACTTTGATTGTATATCCCAATCTAGTTCTTTGTCTACTCTCCCATGCTAAGTCCTAAGTTGCTTAAAATGCATGTCCACATACTTTATTTCACTCTAATTTTGATCTTAAATTACCCTGTGAAGTAGAAAGCAGCAGAGGCTGCTTTTCATTCTGACTTTCAGATGAGAAACTTGTCAAGTGGCTCTAGTAATTGGTCACCAGGACAGAAACCCCAGTCTTTCGATCCCCAGACTGGGAGCTGTCCTCTGCTTCCTTGATGTGAGTACTCTCTAAAATCCATTTCCTCTTCTTGGACACCTGGCTTGACTATGTTTCACAGCCTTCTGTGCAATTAGGTGTAGCCGTATGACTGAATTCTGGCCAATGGAATGGGAGTGCAAGGAATGCATATCTCTTCTAAGGCTTGGTCTCTGAAAGTGTCCCATGTATTCTCCTCTAAGCCTCTTCCCCTTCTGGCTAACTGGAATGGAGATGACAGTGACAAACTTGGAAGCCATGGATTGATGATAACAGAGCCACAGTCACAGCCTAGGTCCCTGAATGACTGCATGGAGCAAAGTCACCTTCCCCTCCCACCTCACCACCAACCTCAAATTGCCCCGGACAATCATGTGACTAAGAAATAAACTTCTGTTGTGTTGAGTCATCACATGTTTGGGTTGATTTGCGATAGCAGTTAGATTGTCTTAGCTATAATACACAACCAGCCCCCTGCATGCCAGCTCATTTAGGGCAGCAGTAGCAGCAACATGCCTCTTGCCCTGCTTCGCAGAGACAATCAAAGCCATCCCTGCAGTGATTCTTCAGGGCACTCATAAATCATGGAGTGAAAATAACCTGGGGAGACAAACAACCAGGCCCAGCCATTTGAGGTATTGTAGAGAAGTAGATGAGATCAGGCTTTGTGAGCGAGCCTCAGTCTGAAGTCCAGCCCTATCATTTATTAGCTATGAAAACTCTGGCTGGTCCCCTAGCCTCTCTGAGCCTTGGTTTCCTCCGCTGTAAAATGGTGATAATAAACAGCAATAATGTTATGGTGAATTTTAAGCCATTTCACAACTTATGTGATATGCTTGGCACAGACCCTGCCACATAAAGGATATTTGGTAACCAGTAGGCATTATTAATATTTAGCATGTGAACCTCTGAGCTTTTCTGTCACCACAACACAACTAGAATTGTAGCTGGAGGTAGTATGGGTGGTTAATAATGGAAAAGTAGAGACGTGAGCTCTTCTTCATTCAGTATTCTAGAGGACACAGCTACAAAATCGACAGTTAAGACAATTACAAAGATAAAGGTACGTGCTGTTGATGCAAACAGGACAGATGAGTTAGTAAAGTGAACAGAAGCGTATTTCTCTCCAGCACTACTAGATTTTACTAATAATCCTTGGTCAACCTGTCAAGTAAGATCTACTCATCAGCAAAATGCCTAGTCATGCAATCGTAGGAGACTCTAGATTGGATTTTACTAATAGTCGACATAAACAAAGCAGCATGTAACTCAAGATACAGACGTTATTATGCCTCTCATAGGCTTTAAGAGAACTCCAGAGGGTTAGAGAGAATTACATTTCCTTCTCTGTTGGTCACTGGCTTCAAGATAGGGTCATAACGCTTGCTCTATGACTGCAGGCTTATTTCTTTCATTATTTTCTCTGCCTAGCAATTTTGAAACTTTACTTTGGAAAGCTCCCATTTACCATAGTGCTTAAGGAACATAAAATGCAGACACACATATGGACACCACAGTGTTCCCATTGCTGCAAAACTAATCAAACCATCACCAAAATAAAACATGCCCATATGAAAACATAGCCATGCAGTACACTATTTTCAAATTCTATGGCATTCCAAATTCTCAGGTTATTCAATATTGCATTTTGAAAATGACAATCTCTATATCCAAGTATATGTAGTTACATTATATGTTACCAGTTAAGTTCACCCACATTGACAGGAAGTACATTCTTCCTGGGATTATCAAACTCCCAGGAGCTGCCTTTTCTGCTGGTAGAATAAAAGGGAATGATTAGATCTGAAAGCACCATCAAAGATTCGCTGTGGTGGTTTTTACCAAGTTTCTCAGCCACGTCCCTTGTAGGTATTTTAGCACTCAAGCTGACACATGGCAGATTATGACTGCATTTTCTGGGGCAATACTCACAAAATGCTCATCATCCCGTGCAGAGCCAACAAAGGCCACTGGCCGAAGACTGAGTGCCTCTGAGCTGTCTCATTTCTATTCCCTCTCCTCCATCCTTCTGAGTGCTACTCTGTCTTTAACACAACTTGCAAGTCTCCCTTTTTCACGAAGAGAACAGGCCTCAAACTGAGAATTGTTGATAGGTGAAAGTATCTAACAAAAGACAACTTTGTCTTATTTTTATGGTATTGGTTCTTAAGGCTAAACTTCTATTTATGTATGAAAAGTGATACTAGTTTTCTATTGAGGGAGTTATATAAGTATTTGATAGATAAATAGATAGAGGGTAGATAGATAGATACAGATACAAATATATATTATTTACATATATACTTTAGTAAAAATAAATAAGTCCATTTAAAGAAAAATATTAGAAAAGTATACACAAAAATCATGAAGATGTGAGGTAATGACTAAAATTAGGAAATGTCATTTTAAAGCAATATTAGCCTCCTAATATGATATGGGTATATAGTTTCTGCTTTCTTCCAGACACGTTCTACACAGTGGTACTATGTTCCTTAAAAAACAAACAGCCAGCCTTGATGGTCTAGTGGTTAAAGTTCGGCACTCTCACTGCTTCAGTGGCCCGAGTTCGCTTCTCGGTCTCAGAACCACACCACCCATCTGTCAGTTGCCATGCTGTGGCAGCAGCTCACATGGAAGAACTAGAAGGACTTACAACTAGGATATACAACCATGCACTGGTGCTTTGGGAAGAAAAAAACAAAAACGAACAAACAAAAATCCTTCTCTCTCCAATGGTTACCTTTGCCTATGAAACTACATACAAGATTTCATCAGCCAGGCATCCCAGCCCCTTTGCAGCATGTTCTGACATCCCTGCTATTCTCCCCTGCTATTCCTTTATGCCTCCAGGCTACAGCCAGAAACAACTTCTCATTGTCCCACCGCATGCTTTCTTGTCTCTCTGTTTTTGCTTATGCTGTTCCCTCTGCCTACAACACCCTCCTCACACCTTGCCAAAGAAGCCTTTGCTATTTCTCTTTTCTCTGATGTACTCCCAGAGCATATCCACATTTCTCTTCAGCATTTGTTATACTTTACCTTATTTTGCAGCTGTGTGTCAGAACCACCTGGGAGAATTTTTCAGCTACTGATGCCTTAGCCCCAGCCTAGAAATTCTGGTTTAGTGTGTGCAGACTATAGCCTGGGCCTTGTAGGATTTTAGAAGCTCTCCAGGAGATTCCAGTATACAGCAAAGTATGAGAACCATTGCTCTAGACACATGATCTTCTCAGGGCCCCTGCTATTGGACAGTCAGCTTCTTATGTTTGCTCATCTTGGTATAGATGGAATGGCAGTAGGGAAAGACTCAGGCATCCATTTCAGCATTTGGAACAGATCTGGGCCTGGGTTTGCTAAGTCCATCCTGGTCTTTTTCCAGGACACCCAAATCTCTCACGGATTTTCAATCATGATTCTACTACATTATTGTGCAGATTATTAGAAACAGATCACCAGGGACAAGAAGGCATTACAACAGTTCAGCCAGGCTTTGGACTACTTCCGCATCTAGGAAATGTATCATGCAGGTTATTTTATTATTATTTTTTTTTTTTGGTGAGGAAGACCAGCCCTGAGCTAACATCCGTTGCTAATCCTCCTCTTTTTGCTGAGGAAGACTGGCCTGGGCTAACATCCATGCCCATCTTCCTCTACTTCATATGGGACGCCGCCATGGCATGACTGACAGGCAGTGCGTCGGCGGGCGCCCGGGATCCGAACCCGCGAACCCCGGGCTGCCAAGCGCGGACGAAACCGCTGCGCCACCGGGCCGGCCCTCAGGCAGGCTATTTTAGATGGTTAATTAGACACGGAAAAAATAGCCATCTGGTGCCACCAAGTATGAACACTAAACTTTTACTCCAATATCCACATGATAGAATTCACCTCTTTAGAAACTAAACGTTACTGATTAGACGGACCATTGTTTTCAATATGGCGTCTTTCAGTATGGCCGCACCTAACTACTTCATGACACACGTGAGTATAGTCTGTTCTCAAAAACAAACAGTTCAGAGTGAGTTTAAATGGGCGACATTATAATTCATAATAAAATCTAACACCTGGCCCTGAGCTGTAATCAGAGAAATGATTTAAGAGCCTAAAACATCCAGCATGATGAAGAGTTCTCAAAATCTCTGCTTGACTTCAGGGTATCTTACTGTTGTTTAAAGGACACTGTCAGCTTTCTTTTCTGTGAGTTATTCCTTCTGACAGTTTACATGTTTTGTTTTATATTCCGTCTCTTTCAGCCTCCCAGAGGTTTAAATCAGTGAGAAATGACATGTCAGTTTCTCCTAAAAGATTATTAATGACAGACCAATCTCTGCAACATCTGAACTCACATGTATATCCCAGACCATCTTTGAGAATATTTCAAATTACTCTTCCTGCCGTCTTCGTTACTCTGCCTGTAGAAAAATGACAGAAATTCTAGATTTCATGGAGAAACTGTCCAGATGCAGGCTGTGGCTAACACAAATCAGCTGAACTGAATGTCAGGGAGATGCAAGTCATTTTCCTTTCATTAATTCCCATTACTATCTTCTTCCCTCATTTTCCTCTATTCCTCCCTATGTCTGTTCAATTTTTTTTTAACCCAGTCTTTTAGACACTTTTGTTCTCTCTTCCTTAGTATATTACCTGATATTCCGTTCATTCCTTTATCTCACAAGCTCAGTCTCTGGTTTTGGGGTGGCCTCTCCCTAAGTGTGAGTCTACTATGGGGCGCTGTCATCCCTTCACCTCCTCCTTGACCCCGGCAATGCCTTGCGCTGGTGGCAGTGGAAACAACTCCCTCTAGAAACAGATTCCAGCACATTCAAGATACAGGCTTACGCCATAATACAAATGTGCACGCGTATGAACAAGACTCTATGGACTAACAGATTCCTACACATCCTTCCCCAGAGGACTGTCTCCTTTATTCTTGCAGAATTTGAGCTGACACTGTTGTCCTACCCCTCTGAAGCCTGGCATTTTGTTCGGATCTTCTGTGCTATTCCATTTGCTTCTCTCTTTCACCCCGCTTCACAGCTGTGCAGTGACACCTAACACTTCCCAACAGCATATGCTGGCAGGAGCAGGTGCCAAAGCAGCAGAGACTGTGAGAAATGGAGAGGATCCCGGGAAGGGCTAGGCTCTGCCTTCCAGGCCCCAGCTGTCCTTCTTCCCCAGTCCCAGGGCGAGGGCAGGTCCAGATGATCACATTGGTGGTGTCATTTTCTCACCTATAAAATGGCTTTTTTGAGAATTCATTAAGATAATACATATTAAAGGGCCTAGCTATATTCAATTCTAAATATATGGTTATTTTTATTATGTGGCCACCTTCTAAGTCGGTCTTGCAGGCTAAAACAATGAGTGGGAAGTTGGGGCAATAGTCCATCTACTTCAAGTTAGGCGAAAGGGTAGTTCTGTAACCCATTTGAAGGTCTGTTCATTCTCCCTACTTCAGAAGAGAAGAAAATAAATGAGAGATCTCTGTGGGATGTATTATGACACTCCTCTCATTCCTTCATTCTTCCATTCACCCAACAAATATTGAGCATTGACTACATGCTAGACTATCTTATAGGTGTGTGGACAAAGCACTGATAAAGCAAATTTCCTGACCCAGCGGAATCTGTGACTAGCAGAGGAGAAAAAATACTAAACAAGTGAACAGACACACACACACACACACACACACATGCTCATGTATAATATGTCAGGGGGTGGTAAGTACTGTGGAGAAAAACAAACTGGGGTAGGTAAAAACGATAGAGAGTGGGGCAGGGGGTAGGGGAGTGATTACACATCTCAGAGCGTTGATCAGAGAAAGCCTCTCTGATAAGGTGACGTTGAGTAGAGGCTTCTCTAGAGACCTCCAGAAAAGTGTTCTTCAGTAAAACAAACACATCTGTAGCATGGGAATTCTTAGCACATATGACTCTCAGAATAACTCATTTTTAACATATCCCTCCTCTACACGAAGAAATGATTTTCAGTGATCAGCATGAATTGGAACAAATATATTCCATGTATAAACTAAAATGCACACTCACCAAAGAAAATCATGTACTTTGAAGTATCCAAATGTTAAACACAAATAAAAACCACAAGTGGTTGCAGAGAATGACAGAATTAATGTAACTCAAGGTCTATTTGTTTTTACAATCATTGTCTTCCACCATTTATTCCAAATCTACTATTTAAATGCAGGAATACATGGTATCACAGTGGCTGGAGACACGAGCTGTGCCTGAAACAAGAGAAGGATCCCAGATCCACTGTATCCTTATTGTTGAGTGGATACCCGAGGCCGTGTGCCAGTCGGCATAACTGGGACTTCCCTGAATTATCGTCCGTGCAGAATACAGTGTTTACTAAATAATAATAATAATGTGTCAATTTGGAGCTTACGTATATTATTAAAGTTTAACAGTAACCACAGCAACACATATTTTTTAAAGGAAAGAGTATTTTATCTCTGACACTATTTAGAAATGTTAGTGTTGGTGATAATAAGAAACAGAACAACTCTTAGCTGGTTTTATGACAGTTTTAGATTCTCCGTGCGCCTACTTATTGTCTGCCCCAGGGCGTGCTACTCCCACTGCCCCACCCCGGACATACCACTGATGGGGTGAGCCAGGTGGCCCCGCTCTCCTCATTCTGGATCTAGCATGATCCCTTCTTCCAAATACGTTTCACAGTCTCCTTTGTGGGCCTTTCAGAACCTGGAATACAACAACCCATAACCTGGAAGTAAAATGATCTGAGACAGTTGCTAAGGAGCAACAGAAAAGCTTATTTGACTCCCATTGAAATGGGAGCCACCCAGATTACCTGTTTATTAGAAGGAGCATTACCTCACTTTTGAGAGCAAATGACAGATATTTACCGAATACCTACAATGTATAAGATGGCGCTAGGCAGTGAATGGGGATACACGAAGTTAAGAGACATAGTCTTAAGCCTTCATACATATAGTCTTGAACACAGCTTATAAAAGGCAAAGAACATAGAGCAAATAAATTTATGAGATAGACGTTTATTATAAAAGAGGGATTACTTTAATCAGGGACAGTCAAGGAAAATTTCTGCACGAGTATTTGACCTGAGTCTCGAAAGGATGCAATAGCATTGGATAAGTAAAAAGAAAGAGGAGGGAGAAAGTCTTAAGTGGAGACTGTACCAGGGGTGTAAAAAATGCAGAGTGTGTTAAAATGTCGAGTAACAGTTTGGATGATGTCCAACATGTAATATGCACCATGAAATGTATTAGGAGAAGTAGAATGGGGCCATGGGTGGCCTTGAATACCAGGTTAAGGAAGGTCATCAAATACTTTAAGCAAGGAGAGAACCAACTCAAAGTGGTATTTAGGAAAATGAATCTGTTGGTAATATGAAGTAAGGACTGAGGTAGAGGGATGGGTAAAGAAGGAGCAAATATGGGTACAGGCATAAAGTGATAAAGACCTGAATTGAGGAAATTCTCCTTCAAATATAATGGAAATGTACGACAATAGACACCAGGTCAAACATCTATGAAATTAAAACTCAGAGTATGAATTTATTTTTAATTTAGGGAATATGAAGATAAGGGTCTGGGAAAAATGGTCATGCAATTGGCGTCTAGGAAAGGTCCCTTCAGTTCGTTGATGTGGTATTCTGAATCAAAGATTAAATATTCTGAAACAAAGATTCCCAAAGAAACAATATAGAGAAGTCAGAGGGGCAAAGGATTCTCTTTGAACATTAGAGCTCAAATGTTAGTTTCTCCACAAAAACGAGTAGAAGCTTTCCATCCTCAAAAATAAGCAAGCAAGCAAAAGAATAACTTGCATGGTGTTCCAAGAAAATTCTGTCTGTCTGGTGGTTGGCCTTACCTGGGACAGCCTGGCCTTGAGTCAGATGACACAGGATGAAACCCTTGGACCTCTTTAGGAATTTAAGATCTCCCTTCTATTTCTAATTCTTTTCTTGAAAACATAAGTAGCTTCAATTACAAACATTAAAAAAAAAAGAGGTGTGTCTTAATCCTCTGAATGAGCTGTATTTCGGGGCTGCACTTAATTTGTGATTTCTCCTATGCTAATTAATTCACCTTTCCTCTTTAAATAAAGCTCCCTACAAGCAAGCATCAGCTCTTCAGAAGAGAAAAATGCCTCATTCTGATCTGTGAGTTGCCTTTAGGGAGAAAAGTAAGTTTAAGAGAGTTTAGATAGTATATTTATCTTTATTATAGGTATTTTGCTGATTTTAAGGCATAGTCCTTATTACAAATTTGGTAGTGCAATTGTTCATTCTTCAAGTCATTCAAATTAAAAATAATATACTTAAAATGTTTTTGCATCAAGCATCAAAATCCTTGTGCTATATACTTTTTTTCCCAGTAGATATGAGCATTTGTGTGAGGGTTTCTCTTGGGAGTTTAACAGAGACCCCGTGTCTGAGGAGATGTGGGCAGGATTCTGTTCCTCTGGGGAGGGGAGAGGAGAAAATAGATTGGGTATGCAATCTCTCTTCCTGACTCAGTTTACCAAAATCCTTATACTTCAAGAAAGAGGGAAACTATCCATTTTGAGAGCCACAGGTGAAGTAATTTTTCCCAAATTCAAGATTTGATTTCATTTTCTTAAGTTAGAGATTCAATTTCCACTGAACCTTAAAGAACCCACTTTAATTTCCTGGAAAAATTGAAGGAGAGTGGAGAGGGGAGAAGGCAAGGCAACCTTGCCTACTGTGTGTACAAGGTGGCAGCGAGGGAGGGCTTTCACCATCTGAAATTGGCACCATCAGCTGATTCTGTCTCTAACAGGATGATTTTCACACTTCTAAAAAAACACATCTTTCTAAACATCATGAATAATAGATTGAGATTTCTGAAACTCTCTTCCTTTCCCTCCACAATTTAAATCAAGCTCTTTCAAAGCCAAGATACTACATGTTGATTGAAGCCTGAAAAGGTCATAAATGGTAAAGGTTGAAAGTTTTCCACAAAGGTAGGTAGATGAAAAAAAATACACGGGCATGATGTACTCAGCTGTGCATTATCAGCACTGTCCTCCATCGCTGCGCTGTTGTCTTGAAGGAACACAAAAGACAGGCCATGTCGCCAGTGTGCTTGCCTCCAAGCTGGACCCTCTGCATTTATTTCCTGCCTCCCCCAAACCAGGCATATGATGCCATTTTCCTTAAGCCAAACATGGCACAGGGAAGCTGTGTGCAGCTCAGATTCTTAATACAGTCCCCTCCGATGCTGGGCATTGTGTAAATGCTGCATGCTCTGTCTGCATACTCTGTAGGATTGAAGATTACACCTGTAAACCATTTGCTGAGTACCAATTTCCAAGCTGGAGGATTTTTCCTCTTGCTTCAAATTCCTCCAAGTTTCATTTGAAACTCCTGCCAATGAGATGTATCTGAAGTTAAATCATGTGTCAAAAATGCCAAATCTTTACAGAAAATGCTGCAAGAATATGAAGAGGATACTTCAGGCTGGGGCAATGGGAAGGGGTGCTTCATGGACAAGGCAGGGGAAGCTTAATAAAAAGTGTTATCTGCATAGTGTTCTATAATTTCCAAAGTACTCTCAGAAGCCTTATCGTCTGATCTTAAGAAAAGCACTGTAAGGCTCTTCCATCTCTCATGGAGTTCCCAGTAACTTTCATGCAACACATATTTATTGAGCAACTAATATGTACCAGGTGCTGGTATACCCACAATAGTCAAAGCCTCTGCTCCCATGGAGATCAGGGTTAAGAGGGGGAAACAGATAATAAACATAAAACACAAACGAATTATCAGAATAACTTAGGTAGTGAGAGAAGCCATGAAGAAAACCCAACAGGGCAATATGCTAGAGATGGAGATCCTTCTTTTAGTGGTAACATTTGAGCTGAGAACTGAAAGAAGTGTGTATCAAGTCATGGGGTGATCTGAAGGAGGGACTTGTCAAGCAGAAGGAAGTGCAAGTTCAACAACTTTGAAGCAGGCATATGCTTAGTATGTTCTACAAACAGAAACAAGGCCAGCATGACTGACTGGAGCTGAGGGAGGGAATGATAAGAGGTGGGAAGGGACTCCCTACTTGAAAGTGCATGACCATGCATAAAGAAACAAGATGGAGGAGAAGGAGGAAATGAGGCTCATATTTATTGAGCGTCTACTATGGGCTAGACCTTGAACCAAGTTCACAGTTGTTAAGTTGTGGGGCTGGAACTCAAACCAGGTTCTCTGACTCCAAACCCTGTGTCTTATACTACACCATGCTACCTGGCCCACACCCTGCCATTTGGAAGGCCAGCTTTGGTTCACCCAGGTGGAAACGGGAAAGAGAAGGAACATCGATATTCTGAATCCTACATACGATACTTTTTACCTGCCGACCTAACTCCTGAGTAAGTTTATATGAGAGGCATAATTTTGGCCTGAACTTTAAAAGTTGGAATTTCTCTAAATGCTAAAGAATATTGTCTTCACTTCCTATCCTTGGTGGCCTCTGGGCTGCAGAATCAGCTTATAATTCTATACTCTGGGGTAAATTCAAGCACTGCAGATAGAATATAATTATCAGATGAAATTGAAAAGGTGACTGGAAAAGAAAAAATAAAACATATTTAATGCCTCCAGGAAATGAATCCAAATGGATCTTGATCAGTGTTGCAAGGAGAATGCAATATAAGTTCTTTCCCCCACCCTCCTTGAAGCAAGCTTGAATACTCTCTTGTCACTGTTTTTACATGAGCTCAAATTGCTTTAGAAACCTGTCATATTGAATTAGCAAAAGCAGATAGTAATTCAGAGGGGTGCCAATGTGGCATTATTGAAAATTGCTGGTTGGAAGGCTTCCTGCAGCATTATTCTGGGACAATAACTCACTTTCAGTACAATGTGCCAGTATGAACAAATGATGGACTTTCTGTGGGTTTTAGATTAAACTTGCTAAAAAGTCCATAACAAAGTCAAAAAGTGCACAGAGAACATCTACATTTATCAACAGGAGAATTGGGAAACAAGAGCACACCCAACTGTTGGCCCCACTCCATCGTCACTCGGTGTGGACCAAACCAGGAAACACAGACCCTGTGGCAGCCCAGCAGAACAGTCAGATTTCAGATGACCCTTGACCTTGATATCAAACTCAAAGTCTGGGAGAATTAGGAATGAATAGCAGAGGCATATAAAATAAAATACTCTTCGTCATGATCTTAATGATCAGTCATCTCCTCAGAGATGCCTTCCATGACCCTCCTACCCTGCTTCATCAGTCTGTCATGTTAGCCTCATAATTTTCTTTTTCTTCATAAGACTTGGCAACTTTTGAAATCATTTGATTCATCTCATTACCTGCTTGGCTACTTCTATCCCTCCCACTCTAGGACATAATAGCCAAGAGAAGTATCATCTTAACTATCTTCCACCAGCCTCTAGGAACAATGGCTGGACCATTGTAGAAGCTCAGTGAATGTCTACTGAAGGACTTCTGAATTCATAAAAGTCTTACTATACCATAGCAGAGGCTATTCTGTGTGTAACAGCATTATTTTATCAGCTGTAATAATGAAGCCTATGCAAGTTAGAGTCCGGACAGTCACCATGAGCCATCCTCAGCTCTGCTGACCAGAGGCCGCCTTTATGTCTAATGGTTACCTGGCGGAGGGAGTCTAGCTGTGGAAGAATTGCAAAGCCACTGTGGCTCTCTGCACCCGTGTAAGCATGCTCCTTAGCAGGCTCAAGAAAAATGTTATCCAACTCCTCAACACCTACTCCTTGATCTCCATGAGGAAAATCTTAGGTTATCCCTGAGACTTCTCTACCTCAAAAATTGCAATATTTTTCTATAATTTTTTATTTTGAAAAATTTTAAGTCTAAGTCTACAGAAGAAGGGTGCAAGAACTGCACAGTGAATGCTCTGGATTGGCCAACTGTTAATATTCTGTCACATTTGCTTTACCTCTCCTTGTACATATGTGAGCATGTATATGTGAATGCATGTGTATGTGTCTATACATGAGGGCATGCATGTCTCTGTGCATTACATGTATGTGTATATGGGCATTATGTGTACACGGGAGCATATGTGTATGTATGTATATTTTAGCTTGAACTATCTGAGGGTTAGTTGCAGACATTAATGTACTTCATCCCTAAATACTTCAGCATGAATCTCCTAAGACCAAGAATAATCCCCTATACTACAATTATCACACTTGGGAAATTTAAAATTTATAACTCTACTATTTTCTAATAAGCAGTTGGTTTTCAAATTTCCTTAATTGTCCCCAAATGTTTTTTATAACTTCCTATTTTTGATCCAAGGTGCAATCAAGGAACACACATTATATTTGGTTGTCGTATATCTTTAGTCTCCTTTAATCTAGTCATGTTTCCCTAGCCATATTTTTTTTGTTTTTTATTTGGGTTTTTTTGTTTTTTTGGTCCTTTTTGACATTGACATTTTTGTAGAGTCCAGAGCAGTTGTTTTACAGAATTTCCCTTTATTTTAATTTGCCTGATTGTCTCCCCTAATTATATCCAGGTTAAATTCTAACATCTTAAGTACCTAACATGACCAATATAAAGTAGATGTGAAATAACTCAGGTCCCCAAAAGGAATTTTTAGGCTGAAATACCAAACCAATGAAGAATAAAAACACTGTGACATAGGTATCAGGTATCACCTGAATTTGTTAAAAGCCTCATTAATGTGATTAAGTTAGTGCTTCCCACCTATTAGTCACTCACATACCACCTTCAAGAATTTTGCTACATTCAAGTTCTACCTGTATTATCATCCATACAATCTTTTTCTTTAATTCAATTTACTTATGTAAATTATGTCTTATCCTGAGAAATAATATCAACATAAATGGTTTTGCTATGCTTGCTGTATTTTTCTAATACCTATCCAAGTACACATAAATAACCAAGAAAATGTGTGCACATCTAAAACTACCTCCCATACCACAAAAGGTACTTGAGGAAACGTTGAGTACAATGTGGCCAAATTGCTGTGTGTGTGTTCACACGCATGTGTGTGCATGTGTGTGTAGACAGAGTTGGCACAAAAGGCCTTCTCAAGAACTAAGGAAAAAGAAGGTGCCAAGGTTGACAGACCAAGCTGGGGACAACATCCAAATAAATGACAAGACCTGCAACTCCTGAGAGGCACAGCTGCTATCTACAGTCCTCTGACTCCAGATTGATAGCTTCTCCACTCATTTCCTAATCCCTCAACAGGCAAGATTGAAAACAGGGCTCAGGGAAACGCTCAGGCAAACTCTGACACTGATGGAATCACCACGTTCTCCAGAAGATCACTCTTTGTGCATTTTGGATCACAGGATTTCTGACTTTTCACATCCTCTACATTTCCCAGAAGGAGACTGAGGCCCCGAGGTGCTTGGTGGGTTGTTTAAGGTCACACTGCTAGTTGGTGGCAAACCAGGAACTTCATCCCCAACTTCAGATGCCCGAGCCAGTTCATTCCCCTCCCCATACTGAGGTCTGAGCCTATATACCTATTTATATATAAAACCAGCTGTATATACATGTACACCACACATATATATATAACCACATACATACACACACACACACACATATATGTAAAACCACATTCTGCTTTCTTGCGTCCCTCCTAAATGCTCTTTCAATCACAAATGTGTCCAGACCCAAAGAGAAGGACATTCCCAAATTTCGCTCTTGTCCTCTTGCTACTCACTGAACAACCATCTTTCCCTGTGTCCCTGCATATATGAACAGTGCAGCCTGGGCCAGCCCACACTCGAATGCTTTTAGTAACTCTGCCCATTTTAATTCCTGCCAATGTGTAATCATGCTATAAAAAGTCAGCTTTAGACCTCCTGATAATTATTCTAGGGCTGGACCTCCCACCTCTCTTCCACCTCAGGTCAAACCCTTGTGGAGCAGAAGGCCTGGCTGGCTCAGGAATGGGTTGAGAGACCCCCCCCCCCCAACACTTGAAGCAGCAGCTGGTAGATAGCCAGCGTTCCATTGGCCCAGGACATTCTCAGGGACTCTCCCCTCTCTTTCATCCCAACATCCAATTCTGTTACTCCTCCATTTATAACCATTGCGATTCAGAGGATAAAGTCCATAATATTCAGCAGGGCCCTCGAGGCCACCGACTGCAGCTTTATCTCTTTATGTGGACTGATACCCGACCTTACTGGTACCTCATCGCCCCACTTGAACATGCCCTATGCCCCATCCAGCCACCTCTAGCACAGGTTTCCTAAGCCAACTGTAGTGATTTTGTATTGTGTTGACTTAGCTCCATTTGACAATGTTTCCCAGAATTCCCTTCCCTGTGGGGTTCAAGTTAAGGTTGGCCACAACAGAAATCTGCATGAAATTTGGAAGCAGAAGTGAAGCCACAGCATTACATTTGGAAGGCACTGTCGCAGCTTGCACACATTGTCACTGATCAGCTGGCTTACCTCATTGGTGAGGGCATAGGTGGGCCCACAGCTCTCCTGGCTCCCACCAGGTTTCCATCCTCAGTTTCTGAGTCTGTGTGTACAGCTCCCAGGCAAGGAACAGAAGCTTCTTCTACAGGCGCAGTTTCCAGTTCATCCTCCCAGGATGCCCTCGCTTCCCCTCACTTCAGTCCTGATTTGTTCCCCTCTGATCCCCGCCCATCTAGAGCAAATTCAGGCTCACAACCAGAAAGAGAGGCAATACCTCCTGTAGATCTTCTCATCAGCTCCCTTCATGGTCCCTGCCCAGTGATTTCTCTTTGCTCCTCCACCTGTGCCCTGCCAGACCTATGCATCCCAAGCAGCTCTCACAACTCTGTAAGGTCTGATCCCTACAGTAAATCCATAATTCCATGTCATTCATAATGGCTCTGCTTCCCTGTTCACATCCTAATTCATTCTAAGTCTCCAGGTGTCCTTTCCCTCCTTGATCTGTCTGGTAGAATACCAATTTCATCTTTCTGCGAATGAAGCCAGGGTCTCTGAAGCCCTTTTTAAGCCACTCTCAGCAGCTCCTGACCCACGTGGATATGACTCTTGTCTTCTTTGTGTCCTAGAGCACGCAGCACATACATGTAACACTCCACCTGTAATGCTATATGAACTCAGTTTTCCATAGATCTGTCTCTCTCTGCTATGTCTACAAGCTCTCTAAGGTCAGAGACAGAATCTCATCTTTATCTCTGTATTCCCAGCCCCTGGAACAAATGCATATTTGGTAAATGACCTGAATACATGGGAGGTAGAATAAATATGACATTGTGGATTTCTAAACATCAGACATGGGGAAAGAGGATGAATGAGAAAGGGTGGGATTGAAGAATTCCATATTTCTGAGCCGGGGGGAGGAGTCTGCATAAAGCAGTGTTTTTTCAAGTTAGTAGGCATATGAATTACTTAAGAAACTTGTTAAAAATGCAGATTCCTGGTACCACACTTTCAGATATTCTGATTTAGCTGCTTTGGAGCAGAGCCTAGAACTCTTCAGTTTAACAAGACACGGGGCATTCTGATGAAGGGGGTCCTCAGAACACACCTTATGAACCACTAGCAAAAAGAATATAGTGAGAGGAGGGATGCTCAGGGTAGTAGCTCTTAAATTAGGCTGTTCTGAATCACTTGGTGGGGGGAGGTGGGGAGATCATGGAAGACTGATAACAATGCAGTTTCCTGGGCCCCATTCCAAATCTTCAGAATCATAATCAGAGTGCTTTGAGAGCGACGGGCATCCAGTGGGGCTTAGAGTCAGGACACTTTACTCCTGTGGTTTAACTGCTTAGTCATAAGAATCTGGAGTAGGGTTGACTTACTGTCTTCATCTAATCCTCTAAATTCATCCCTGAACCTTCCATCTATAAAGCAGAGACAATATGGTGCTCCTGAAAGTAAATGATGAATACTAGTGAGGAAAGGACCTTTGGAGGGGCCATATAAAAGAACTTTTCTGAGGAGAAGATGGGGAGCTTTTGGAAAAATACTTGATTAACAGAAGACTAAAAGCACTGTTTCATAGAAAGGACAAAAAACTGGAAGGACAAGCATCTCTTCTTAATTTTTCCAGAGTTTAAATGTCCGCATTGTGCCCCTGGATCCCTTTCCCATTGTTTCCCCATATAATCTAGACCTGTACCATCCAATATGGTAACCACTAGTCACACGTGACTCCTGAGCACTTGAAATGTGGCTAGTGCGAATGAAGAGCTAAATGTTTCATTTTATTTGTGCTTAATTTAAATTTAAATTTAAAACCTAATACTCGATTCAGTTACTGGAAAACATTTAAGTATATTTGAAGCAACTTGGATATGTGAATCTGTTTTTTCAACTGTAAATTTTATGAAATCCAAATATAGGCCAAGTGTTTCTGATGAAAATTCAATATTCAAAGTGCAATGTGCTGTAAATATAAAATACACACTAGATTTCAAAGACTCAGTATGAAAAAAATTCAATAAATTTTGATTTGCTTTTATGTTAAAATGATAATTTGGGGCATATTGGGTTAAGTTAAATACATTATTAAAATTAACTTCAACTTTTCCTTTTTCCATGTTTAATGCAGCTACTGGAAAATTTAAAATTACGTAAGTAGCATGCATTATATTTCTACTGAACAGTGCAGTTCTATTCAAGACTGTACAGAATGTGACTATTTAGTGTTGTCACTAAATATTTTGAAACCATCTTGGAATGTTACTCTATAGAGGGAAATGAGGGTCCCTCTATAAAGTAGTCACCCCACAGGACTGTAGGCTGATTCCAAGGATATTATCATTTTGGAAATGCAATCTTTTCCAGATGGCATCCCTACCCTGCCTCCACCTATTATGGAACAGTCTTCAGAGTAGCTGATGAGTCCCTTCTGAAAGTCTTAAGATTTTCAAGTGCCAATCTGGTATTTACACACCTTGATAACTCTCTACATTCAGCAGCCTTACTTCAAATGACTGTGGCCACCCCAAACAGTTTAAAATTTAGCATTGATGAGAGTATTCAAAACATTTTACCACTGGCTCGAAAAAGACCCAACACTATTTTGAACAAAGCCAACAGCCTCTCTCTCCAAAGGGACCAGTTATGAAGCCAACCACACTCTTTAGGTTGAATTCTGGCATGTTTTTTAAATAAATTACCAAACAGAAAAATATGACATTCTTTTACAATTCCTTCTACAGGTATCATCCATCTGAAAACTGCTTTGATTGTTATTTTCCATGTTATTAGGTGTTGACTCCCATCTGGAGACAGAGGTTTTTAAGTTGGGGTCCGTGGTCCCCCAGTGTGGCCATGGCTAGAATGCAGCAGATCCACAATTATGGAACGCCTTTTCAGATTTTTTCTTCCATTGATCTCCAACTGGAATTTGGCATTTTCTATCATTTTAAAGCAAGCAACAGACCACACTACTATTATCAGTACCTGTGATGTCACCAATAAAAATCACACCTTTTTTTATATGACAACACAGTTGTTCCAGAAATCCTGAAAAACCATTTATGCACATCATGACCTTAAAATCATGGCGGTTAATTCTTCCCGAGTATAGCCCCTGATAATACACAGAGGCAACTATTGGTCAACTTCTCGTCTGGTAGTCATTCAGCCACCAAAGGGGGAAGGTGCATCTTCTTACCTAGTGGTCCAGACATCTAGGATGCTTTATGGCCTTCCTTGTCTATACTTGTTCATTATTCATGGAAAGAAGTCAGACATTTATTTGTTGTAGTTTTGCAAAACTGGACAGTTCAAATGAGAATTTTTAAATCTTCATAAATCAGCATTGTCTTTTAAAATATGATAGGCATGTGGGCTACAAGTCCAGACCAGGCAAGTTCAAACACATCTGATGGTTAAGCTAACTACTGAAGTCTGTTATTTAAAGTATTTTTAATATTGATTAAATTGGACAGTGTTATAGGTGCATTATCAGTATGTTTTGTGTATTTTTTTGTTCTTTATAGTCCTATGTACTTTAACTTTTACATTCACAAACATTTTCACATTGAATTTAAACAAATTAAAAATAATAATTTTACATTTAAAAAAAAAAGAAGGGGCACATAGGTTTCACTGAATTGTCAAAAGGATACATAGCCGGAAGAATGGCTAAAACTCCCTGACCAAGGCATGACATTACTAATCTGGGACCCTGAATATCCACGTGTTTTTACTAGAGTCACCTACCACATGTGGAATCCACAAATGTGACCTAGCACTGGTCACAGTCATGCTCACACTTCCCACTCCACCCATAACTGAGTAGAAAGAAGGTTTCTCTGTATTACTTCTCTATTGTTGTCAGCACAAAGAAAAGGTAAAGTAGAGAAAGAAACATGACTTTTTAAAAGAAGTAATAGTACCCAATTTCACCTGAGAAAGCCCTAAAAGTTGATGACAACTTAGAGGTTTTGAAGCTTGGGAAGAAACAGTAACTTCCTAGTAACTCAATAGATTACCCTTAATTTTTCTAGAAATCAGTTGGCTCTTCCACTTTCAATATAAAAAGTGAATTAAAATCTTGCCTGTTATTACTGAAGCTATTTCCCTCAGTCAGTTGAGTCCAATATGAATGTATATTTAGAAACACTACAGCACCTTCCAGTTAAAAAGAGAGCTATGTGGGGCTTATACAGTAAAACCAGGCTAGGGAAAAGAAAGTGACGCATATTGGAGGCGCATATTTCTCAGCACTGTTGTCCCAACATTTAGAAACACCCCTGGCATAAAAACAACGCTGTCGCTTCTAGAAATTTTGATCTGTTTTTTTTTTTAAACACCAAAAACAAGATTCAGCCCACAATTTAATATTGTCAATATATTCTTCATTGCACAACTGGTACGCCAACTGTTACCTAAGCGCGCAGGCTCTTCAAATCCCACACCCACACATTCTGAACTCATCTGCACCCAGATATGAATAAAGATGAATAGCATCTTGAGGAAACAGCCTCTCCATTCTCAAATGGCAGAAGACACGGAACAAACCCCTCGTAGTGTCTGAGAGATTTCTCAGAGGAACAATAAAGAACCCGAAAGCCACCATTTTGTCAGAAAAAAACCACACCCTCCTATGACAACCAGCCCACTGGGGATTTAAAATTAAAAGGAACCTCAGAAGTTCTTCCCAATGTCGAGGTTCTATGATCCTCTTATAAAGAAACGACTTTTCCTTTTTATTTTACCAATCTTAAGTTAATTAGATTTTGTTAGGTCAGCAGCCCAGCTCAGCTTCTCCTTATGGAGAATAGTTCTAGGAGACCTTGATGAAATTGCGAAAGCTTAGAAACAGTCACTTGCTTGCATGGTGGGCAAATAGAAAAGCATGCTGACTATATTTATTTTACTATCATTATGTCTCCATGGGGTAAGCTAGTAAAAAAGTGCAGGCCGTTAACAGCGTGGTATATATGGCTATAGATATAGATCTAGATACACACGCACACAGAAGACACACAATATACTCTAAAAGAATGTATTTTCCCTTCATCTCAAACTTTGATTGCAAGAAATCCCAACACTTGAATGAATTGTTTTCCGAATGTTTGCCTATAAATTGGATGTTTTTCACTCCATTCATTAGTGTTCATTTATTCATTCAATAAGAAGTTATCGAGTGCCTATGATGTGCCAGGCTGTTGGTGAACAACAGATACAGCGATATAAAAACAGGCACATCTTTGCTCAAAGAGGTGTTTCACAAGGTGGCTAGATGCCCAGGCTAACCTATAGTAACCTCCTACACTAGTCAGCTCAGGCTGCCATAACAAAATATTGTAGACTAGGTGGAACAGGAATTTATTTCTCACAGTTCTGGAAGCTGGAAGTCCAAGATCGAGGTGCCAGCATGGTCAATGTCTGGTGAGAGCTCTCTCCTTGGGTTGCAGATGACCATGTTTTTGTTGTGTCCTCACATGGCCTCTCCATGTGTGTGGGTGGACAGAGAGGGAGCAAGCTCTCTGACGTCTCATCTTATAAAGGCACTAATCCCACCACAAGGGCCCCACCCTCATGATCTCATCTAAACCTAATTACCTCCTAAAGACCCCGTCTCCAAACACCATCACATTAGGGGTCAGGGCTTCAACACCTCCTTAACACCCAACGTGCTAGTTCACCTATAATGTTAATTCAGTAGACCTACGTGTTTCAAATCCGTCTCAGAAGAGTGAAACCTTGTCTCCTCTGGGGTTTGGCTCTGTAGGATGCCTAACAGTAGTTAGAGGGGAAAGGGCCCCAGGTGCCAACAGGGGATGAGAGCTACAACAGCATCTGACAACTGTTCTGCAGGCCCAGGTGGCTTGGGGCTCAGAGGAGAGTGAAATAGACTCTGAGGCTCAGGTCATCTCCTGAAGCAGAGGGAGTAAGATCTCTTCAGTGGGGCCAAAATCCATAACTGATGAGCTTTTATGAACCAGGTATCCTTACCTCAAGGCCTGCCTGCATCTTGGAAGCTTCTCATGATCAAGTTTAGTCAAGCAATACAACAAAACGAATAAAGATAACACAAAATCAGAATAGCGTCAAGATTCAATGTATTATAATAAGCCTGAAGTTTTCACAAAGCTACGATTACAGAGTGCTTTTAATCAGACCTGATGAATCTCAGTGCATATCCACCTCTCTGCTGTGTGAAAGCCAACATCCACCAAGCTCCGCCCCTCAACTAGAAATAATTTGACTCTTCTAAGGTTTGACCATTTCCTTAAAAGCCTGTACAATTAAAGCCAGCCTGGAATCAAAAGGGATCAAAAGAGGGGAAGTTACACAAATGCAAGTGCAGATTTTTTTTTTTTTAGGAAGATTGGCCCTGAGCTAACATCTGTTGCCAATCTTCCTCTTTTTTTTTTTTCTCCCCAAAGCCCCAGTACATAGTTGTATATCCTAGTTGTAGGTCCTTCTGGTTCTTCTATGTGGGACACTGCCTCAGCATGGCTTGATGAGCGGTGAGTAGGTCCGTGCCGAGGATCTGAACTGGTGAACCACGGGCTGCCAAAGCGGAACCAGTGAACTTAATCGCTCTGCCACCCGGCCGGCCCCAAGATTTTGACATGACCTGGACTAACACCTAGTCAGCTGACTTCTTGGAGTTCTCCCCCACCTCCAAGAAACCATCAACACACACCACACAGAGGCTGACGCACATTTCCCTATGATCCTGAATCCACGCAGAAGCAATCAGTAACTCTTAGCTGGATCCCTGACATACAGACTTCCAAAATGGAACGTCAAGCTCCTTGCGATGTTCTTAACAGAATGAAGGGGAAAAAAATACTCCTACATTTCTCTTCCCCCATCTATCGTTAAAGTTAAAAAGTCAGGTGAGGACATTCGGTATCTTCAGGTGACTTAAATCAGGATTGGGCTGTATTGAGTGTATGGCTCTGCCACAGCATGTAGGGCCTGGGAATAATTCTAACGCATGTCTGGTTCTTTGCAAGGGCTTCTATCTCCACAGTCCAGAAGGCTCCTCACAGCAAGGTGTGTAGGACAAGGAATTTGATAGCCATTGGGCAGAAAATCGGGGCTCAGAGAACTAAGGGACTCTCTCTCACCTGTGGTCACATAGCTAACGGCAAAATCATATCCAAAATCAGGAATTCCAATTGCAGATCTTATTTTTACACAAGCTTGGGAATCTGAAGCTCCACTCTTCCGCGAGAAGCTGAAGACAGCCTGTGGATGGGTTTTGTTTTTAATTGAATTAGTTCTACATTAAACATTAGGAGCTTTTGCTTAAAAATCTGGATTTCTCAATTTTTTGGAAAATCCAAAGCTCAGACCTGTACTAGTGCAGGCAACAGAGAGGCAGAGCTCAGGGGAGACTGTAGCTCACTTCCCTGTGGATCTTGCCATAACCCAAATATGATCAAAGAGCCCCCTCCCTCCATGATCTCATGCTCAGCTGCACAAAACACTAACAGGAATATCGCTCCCTCTTCTGTTCTTGAGCTCCCATGACTTCCCTCCTCCTAGGATGCCTCTATCTGTCTTGCCAGTTTGGTGGGTACATGTGATCAATCTCAGGACTCAGTTCAAATGCCTCTGGCTCCATGAAACAATTCCGATTTACCTGGAAGAACTAACCAGGCTTTGTTCAAAGATCTTGAACATTTTCTTGTGCTTGTCTTATTGAACCTCTTTTCATTTGTGTATATTCAGTGCCGGGCACATAGTAATCAGTCAATAATGTTGTGATCAATACCAGGACTTCAATAGCACTTGTCAGGCACCTAACACCGTTTAAAACAACCTATCATATTAACTCATTTAAGCCTCACAACTACCTCTTATTATACCCATTTTACATAGAGAAAACTGAGGCATATTAAAGGTTAGGACATTTTCCCAGAGTCGCTCACTCCTTATTAAGTGGCAGAAGAGGAATTAGAACTGAGTCTGTCTGCCTCTGGATAGATGGGTGGATGGAGAGATAGAAGGAAGGGAGGGAGGGATGGAGGGAAAGATAGAGGGAAAGAGGAAGGACAGATGAACCATCGGGAATAGGGAATGGCAAACGGAGAGAGATGTGAAGGAGCACTTTCTGTGGCGAGAACTGCAAGTCTTTTGGTGGGGCAGGGGCAGTGGTGTGTGCTGATGAATTTTAACAACAGACTCTCTGGGTGAAAAGCCCTGCTTTGTACTGTCTGTCAGTTTCTGTGGTGTACACAGAATATCCCACCATAGATGATTTCAAGCTACCAACATGATATCACTGAACACGGAGTTGGAGAGAAGAAACGGGAAGATTTGGCAGCACTAACCAGGACTAACAACCAGCTCCAACACACCAGGGCACGGCAGATGTCAGGGAAAATGACAGATGAAGAGACAGGCAGGACCAGGTGATGAAGGACCTATTAAACCATGCTATGGATGTAAATCCTCCTCAATGCAACAAGGAATAATTTAAAAGTTTTTAGCAGGGAGTGACATTATCATGTGGTTATAAAGAATTGGACATGAGACGGCATACAGTCAAAATTTTAGAAACCTCTTTTTCATCTTCCTACATCTTTACTGAGTGACAATTATTGCTGCAAGGAAAGTTATCAATTGTTCCACTCCTTTCCTACTCTATCCCTTTAGCTGTCAGCTGTTCTTCCCTCCAATCCTATCCCAACTCCCATCCCCTTATTCTAGGCTCCCAGACATCCTCCAGGTGTCACAGACCCTCAGGACTGTAGAGTGTCCATCCATCATTGTTGGATCTGTGGTGTGTAAGGGCTGGAAGGCCTAGGCAAAGAAGTGAGCTTGAACCAGCTTAAACAGGGAAGCCATCAGATGGAATGTAAATAAACCAAGACACATCCTTGACATTATACACCATAGAGCTGGAAGGAGCTTTAGAAACCATTTGGTCTCCAACTGTTCTCTTACTGGGGAAGTAGATGAGAGGGCAGTCAACTTAACCAGCCCAAAGCCACTGAACTGGTTAGGGCCAAAGCTGAAACTAGAACCAGGTTGCCTGGTTCCCAGTCATATCGTCTATGTGCACATACAGAGTGTGTTTTCTGAGATGTTACCTCCTCTTGCAAAGTCAAAGGCTTTCTTAGGAGAGCTTTTGCTTCTACTAAGGAGGTTCCACTTCACCAATTAGAACAGACAGAAACATGGTGATCTCCAGGAGCAGGGACATTCTGTCATCCTCCCCTAACAAAGGACGATACAAGCCATCTGTTTAGGAAACTCTCCATGACCACAGTCCCCTCTCCATCACTCAAGGCTTTATTATCCAGTTTAAGAATTCTTCAGATCCTGGCCTTTTCCCAAGGGTCTCCATCCACCTGCCTGCACTGAGGCCATTTCCTGACAACTAGGAAGTGGGCAGAGAAAGGATGTGAACCTTTAAAGCCATTGTGGCAGCTCTGCTTTGAAAAAAAATTGTTGGAGGGGAAGTTGAAACTTCTGGCTAAAATGCAATGTAGTCTGATAATTCAACCTCACTTCAGGTGAAATTAGCCCAGGCTACAAGGCATCTGGCCAAAGCGGCCATTGGGAACTGAAATGCAGGCTGATATTCACCGAGCTAGGAGCCAGAGGCTACTGTTGCTCCAAGGAAGCCCATTTTCCAGTTCTTACACAGGCATCCCATAGCCTGGCTGTGGCCCTGACATGGGACCCTCTTTCAGCTAAAGTTGTTCTCCATTTCCCAATGCCCGTCAGTATCCACAACCATGATCCTTAGGAATCGGGCAGATATAGCCAATTCCTTGGTCCAGAAAAGTGAAAACTGATCTGGGGAGAGAGATCTCAGAGAGGTAATAGCAGTTAAGAGGACCCTATGTTACCATCTTCCCAGGCCTTACCCAATTCACACCTACTGTATTCCAGATGTAGACAATAAATTATATGATCACCCTACTCTGGGGTTCTTGGGGTCACAGACATCCAAGACATCTATCAATAGAATTCCAGGGATCCATGAACTTGAATGGAAAAAAAGTCACAAATTTGTTTATTCACATTGAAGTACAAGTGAGCATTTCATTCTATTATGAATGCAGGCCACAAACCCCAAATGCAGTAGCAGTACCAGCGATTTTGTCACCAATATAAATCAGGTATCTTAATATCATAATACAGTTGCTGCAGTTAGCTCACAGCAACACTTATGCTCATCCCTCCTTTGAAATGATGGAAGCTGTTAGTCCCACCATTAGATCTTGTTATGCATACATTAGTAGGTTACAACGGTTTATGTATTATATATAACTTTCTCAATAAAATGTGTTATAATCTTAGATATTACATTTTATGCATTTAAACACATCATTCTGGGGTCCTTAAACTTGTCAGATGCCAAAGGACCTCAGGCATAGATAAGATTAAGAGCCCTCGGCCTGGTGATGGAGAAGCCACATTAACGAGGCACAGGGGAATGTGAGACAGACACCATGTCCTCTGGCTGAGGAGCTAGCCTCCCCTTGAGTTATCTGGACCATGAGGATTACTTGGGTACATTATTTTTCTGTGTACATCTTTTCTTCGGGTCTTTATCATTCTCACTAGCTTTCTTTATCTTCTCTTTTTTTTTAATGCCTTTTTCTTCTTATCCTTCAGTTTCGGCTCACTATCAAATATCCCTTAGTCTTCCTGTGCGGTCACTGGGTTCTCTTTCTTTGGATAGTTTGTTTTCTCTTATTGCCTGCCTCTTTATCCCCCCTCCTCCTTTCTCTCCTAGACCCACCCTCTGCTGCTTCTCTTTTGCCTCTCTCTTGGCCCTCCTGACCTGGTTGGCTATCAGCCATCCCTCCTTCATGGGTTTTGTAGCAGATGTTTTGGGCATCAAGAGTCTACACTGTACCTTCCATTAGGGAAGGGTACTAATTTTGTTTATACAAAGTGTTTCTAAAAAGCAACTAAAAAACAGATTGACCAGCCAAATAAATGACTACGAAACATCCCATGGCAGGAGGCTACCTAACTTTGCCATCCCAAGCTTAAATATAATTTGTAGAAAGGATGGAAAACGTTTCTGCTTGATAATCTCTGATGACCAGATGTCTAGGGAAGGTCAGCAGACTGGGCCAGGATTCTTTTCAGCGTATAAATTCCCAGAGTAGCCAAAGTAATGTATACTGCTTAGTCACTGCTAACAGGGAGAGCCCTCTGCAAGCAGGCCTAGCCAAGGATTGCTTTTCTAAATCAGAACTGAGGTTAGAAGACTAAAGAAAAGCCAATGAACTTCATGATCTTTGTGCTTTAGCTTTGGACAGATATACAAGTGCACTGGACCTCCTCTCTGCCCTCACCAGGGGAAATATTTGTCCTGACACAGCCGTCTCTCCCAGCAAGGTACTGAATACTTACACACCGACTGAAAATTCTATCAATGACCTAAAAAAGAAAGGAAGAAAGAAAGAAAGAAAAAAAGAAAAAACAGAAACTAATATGCAGTTGAAAACATACTTCGGTTGGTCAAGTATTACTTCATGTTTGAGAATGACTCACAATATTTTATTTTTTATATTTGTTTCCATTTTACTTCTAATAAAAGGCACAAATCCTTTTTAAAAAACTGAAAGTGTGATGACACTTGCACTGGACAACTGTTCACATAAAAAGCAGCTCAGGGAGCTTAGGATAAAATGCACTTTAGGAAAAAATTAATTTTATAAACTTTACTGATCTTTTCATTTATCCTCTAAAGAAAAAAATCTGTTTTTATCAGGGTGGTTCTTTTTCAATATTTATTCATTTATTTATTTTAAATGAATTATACTGCCCTTACTATTAATTTATCCTATTTGGAAACAGTATGTGCCACATCTGTCAGCTCGAGAAGCCTGCAGACTGCATTCTCATATAAAATGGCCATTTTGTATGTCATGTTGTGATGTATTAATTCACTAAGTTTTTATAAAGCATGTACAGATATATATTTGTATGTCAGATATAAAAGCTTGCATCAGGTTCCCACCCACTTGTAGAATAAAACTCATCAAAGTCACAATCTGCAGATAAAAATACTAAATTTATTAATCTTATAGATTATTCAAATCTAAATACAGATTAGATAGTACATATTTATTTAAAATAAAATCCATTAGGGTAAAATCTCTCAGGTTCTACATAGTTAGCTTGTTTTTTCTTCCTGCCAATGTCTTCCTCAAACTCCACAGAACCTTATTATTTGGCTTCTCTAGTTATTAAAAATAGGTCAAGTTCAAAGGCTCTCGTTCTTGATAATTTTTTCTTTTTAAATATCTAACCAAAATCGAGAGTTTTAATTTACACTGTGTATTACATTTACCGACTTATTCATTGTGTTCTGAATTAAAAAGTTTCATTTTTTTCATAACCCTTTCCCCAGAACGTGTTGCTTAATAGTAATTGGTATTCTGACCATCAACAAACTCATATTTATATGATTCAAGATAAATATGTGCTCAAAAGAATTGTCCCAGCACAAGTGTTGTGTGGGCCCTTTAACACTACACCAGACAGGAGTAAGATGAATAGAAAGGATATGGACCACATACATAGGACAACGATACAGCAGCTAAGTCTCCTATCACCCCTGAAAAAGCTAGGAATTGGGAACCAGGATGTATGCCCAAGGACAAACGAATTCTTCTTCCTGTGGTTCCTAAAAGAAAGACCATTTCTTTTGGATTTTGTCATATCTGATTTCAGTGTTACATATTTTTCCCTCTAACACTGCTGTCATCCAGCTAAACCAGCGTCCCCACCTTCAGAAGGTTATACCCTTCTGGGATGATCTGATTTTTAATGGTTCTCTCTCAAGAGTGGGCCAGCTGTGCATATTTTTCCCTACTTACATAAAAACACTATTCATTTCTAATTAATTCTCTAGAAAGTGAATGTTTCCCTTGAGATAACTGAGGACTCTGGGATTCAGATCAGTCATCCCAACACAGATGGCAGACTGAGGTGATGGGAAGGAGGGGAAGGGGAAGGAGAGCATCTCTCGGAGCAGACTCTCCATGACCGTGTCTGTCACACCAAAGCCCTTTACCAGCCCAGCCTCATCTCCATCTTCCCCCACCCCATGCCTCCTTGATAGCACTGCTCCCTCACTTTCATCTTTTCCTCCTCAGCACCAGGGATGGAAATCCTGTTCCAGGTAACACAGAAGGAACCAAGTTTCCACCATCCTCCTGCAACTCTTACCCTCCCAACCCCGCCCCAATGTGATTTTGAGAAATAGGCTTTTCCCAATCCCCTTCTCTGTTTACGCCAGCTGACTTTTTGTTGGTTTATCTCCCAGGGGAAGACATCCTGGTACTGTAGCTACAGAAAAAAGACATGGGTTCTTAGAAACCAGAATGCTGTCCCACAAGAATGCCTAGAGGTATACGGAATCCCTAAGCTGCTGGAGAAAGTCCTCTTTGTTAAAGGGGCTCAGTGGGTCAAAAAGCAGCAGAGAATTATTTTTCCCCTTTCTGAGCCCCAAGTATATTCACTAGAAAGATACTGTTTTGCCTCAGATTTACATCAGCCTAAAGTTTAACCCAAGGGTCAGAAATCCAGAAGAAATAATACCAAATCATTTCATTGTATTCAAAAGGATTTTTCCCTCTGATGTACTACATTTGCTCTTATTTTCACAAATACCTGGAAGTGGGGCAAGACAGAGCTACTCGCTCGACAGAAGGACTTTGCTAAAATGGTTGAGAATCCATTTAATTTTATTTGAAATCACCCAAAGTGTTGCATGGTTAGTTAATTTTTGTTAATTTGAAGGCTTTTAAATATTCTACTGAATTTTTTTGCAAAAGAGGCACATCTGTGGGGGTTTATCCATCACATGATAGTGACTTTTTCTGGTTACGCTGATTGAGGGATTTATGAAAAATTAGCAAAATTGTCTATTTTTGAATAAGCGAGGTTCTCCCTAATTAATTAATTTTTCACTCATTATTTTTAAGATGCTGTACAACGGCGCAGTGAACACAATCTATTTATGCATAAACATAGTTTATTTTGACCAAGGGTCGGACGACCGCGGTTCTAGTACTAATTATGCTCCGAACACACTGAATGGCCTTGAGCACATCACTGAATCTCCTCCTTGTCTCTGGATTGGGAGGGATGATATCTGAGAGTCTTTAGCTCTGATATTCTATGATTCAATCACTAGAAAGAGACTTATTTGCAGAATGCAGTTCCTATAGATGGTGACCACAGAGTAAATCTCTGCTCACATTGGGATCTCTCCTTCTATTTCTCCCCACATTTTAAAAGGGGAATGTCTACCAAAAGGTTCAGAAAAGAATTCCAATGCCAGCAGCCAATTCCCTAAATCTGCTTCCAGTCCCAGGATCCCATCTCACCAAGAGGCACCGCGGTAGGCTCTGATGGGGGTGATAGGCACCATCTGTGTTACAGCCACAGGGGCTCACAGGCAAGGAATAGCACCTACAGTATGCCCCTGGGGTTTGGAGTAAAGGGCTGCAGGCTTCACCCATGCGTCCTTGTGGACAAAGGGTCTTTGCGGTGCCAAGTAGGGCTGGGAGCATGGGACACCCCCAGTGTTCTCCACCCACAAGACTAACCAGCCCCACCACTTACTGACTGGATGACAAAGAGCATATCACTTAATTTCTCCATGGCTTATTTTCCTCACCAATATAAAAGGAAAAATAACTTTATGTTCCAAGGTTGTTGTGAGGATTAAAACCAAAACAGTGCACATAAAATATTTAGAATAGTGCCTGGAACAGAGTAAGAGTGCCATAAATGCTGGCGCTGATTATTATTACTACCAGTCTCCCCAGAATAGCTCAGCAACCTGAAGAAACCACCTTGGCGTGGCTATGAAGTCTTTCTTCAAGAGTTCCCAAGGGATATGTTCCAACCTGTTTCCACACGCCAAGGGAAGTGCTTGAGCACAAATCCAGGTGATAAGCATCCAGAAACAACCGGGCCCTGGGGTGCCGGAAGCTAAATCTTGTGGAGTGAGGGACTTAATTCTGGGATCCTACCTCAGGTATCCAAGTAATTCGGAAGAAGCCAACTCTGTCCCAGCGATGCCTGGTCTGTGAGGGTATGGCCTTTGTGCTCAGGAGCTGCACCTGGAGCCTGCACGGAAGGAGGGAATCCCCGGCTCCTTGGGGCTTTGAAGCTGCCGCGGGGAGACAGGGAGCTCCTGCTCCAGGGGTGTCCCAGGATGGGAGTGACCAACCTCGGGATTCCTCCCCGGAACCCTGATGAGTCGACGTCTCTTCTGGAAAGGTCTGGCCAAGGCGTGGGGCCCAGAAAAGGGGACTGTGCTGAGCTCTGCTTTCTCCCAGTTGGTGCGGGAGAACAGGACTTCTACAGGGCAACTGCAAAGACGTCTGTGCCCCTAAAAGCCTGCACGTGGGAGGTCTGAACGGGGAGGACCAGAGGGTTTTACCCGGCTCCAGACCCAAGCAACCTCCAAATTCTTCTATGGGGCCAGTAGGAACCGAGAACAGGACTCAGCCAAAGGCGCCGCTTGGAAAGGGGCGTGCACCTCCTCAAAGAGAGAAGGGTCAAATGAGGTGCTTCCAGGCCTTTAGCAGCCCAGTGTGTTCCCCACCAGGGTAAATAGAGCCTGGGGGCTGCCCCTTCGTCGAAACAGCAGTCTAGGCCCCCTCCGCCAAATGGTTTTCCATTCCAGATTGCTGGGGTGCAAATGGGGAAAGAGCCTCGCCTTCCCGCATCCGCCAAAGCGTCTGGAACAACCAGAAGTATCTACCTAGGAGCTGCAAGGTGGACAGACCCACCTCCGCCTGGGGCCCCGGGTCTGGGAGCCGGGTCTCCCCTCACCCAATGCCCACCCACCCCCTCGCCTTGCGTTTCCCTGCACACCCTCTACCTCTGCGCTCCCGAACCTCCCGGGCACAGCGTGGGGCTCCCCCACTCACTTGCTCCGCCCAGGTGCGATTTGCGGAGGGGCGGTGGGGGGGAGGAAGGTGGCTCTCACTGCAGCCTCCGCCCTGGCGCTCTCCTCCAACCGGTTCGGACCCCCTGTCTACTCGCCAAGCGCTGGGGACTCTCCCCTACTCCGCACACACGCCTCCCCCTGGGGGCCAGGAATCCCCTTCCCATTCTGCGGCTGCAGGGACATCCTTGACTCCCGAGCGCCAGGCAGGGAAGGTGGGCGTGGGTCTATGCACCCAGCTGCCAAGGTGGAAAGGTGTAAAAGCAGGTGCCGGAGGAAGGAGGGAACTACGGTCCCCTTAGAGCCAAGAAAAGCATCCCTGGTCCATGATCTGACCACTCAGTCACCGCCCAAGACGCCAACGCATTCAGAATCTCGCCGGGAGGTTTGTTTCTCCTGGAGAGGGAGATCGTCCCATTCCAGGCACCCAGAAGCCTGCCTTCCCAAGTCCCCCGGGGCCCGGGCATTCCAGGGCTCCATTCTGTCTCTCTGCGCCTCCCCAGGTGCCCAACCCCTCCCCCACCTGTATTTACACACTCGAGCCAGCGCCCTCCGGACTCAAATCCCTTCTCCTCCTGGTCAGATGACCGCTCAGGGCTGGCCCCTTGCCCACTTTAGCACAGCCTTTTGGTCCCCGCTCAACCAGATCTATCTCCGATCCTCAGCTTCCTCCCCCACCCCACCAGCAACCTTTTCCTTCTCAAACCACTTACTTCACCCACCCGGCTCTGCACTTGCTGTTCCCACGGCGCACCGCCGCAAGCCACTCCAAGGGTTTCATTACCGAGTTGGGGTGGGCACACGCAAGGATGGACCGACTCCCGCCGCGCTGGACAGAGCCCCAGGGGTGGCCGCAGCCTTCCCCCACATCCCACATCTATTTCACCATCTCGGCTCCTATCCGGCCCCTACAGGCAGGCTGAGTACTGCTGGGTCCCAAACCCTCGCCTCTCTAGCGGGAGCTGCAGGGAGTGAAAAGTCGACTGGCAAGAACACACGGAGAGAAATGGGCAGATGCATACGGCAAGGGGGGGTGGGGGTTGGGGGAAGGGCGCACGCGAGAACTAGACGTGCAACTTGCACGGCACGGGGTGAGCACGGTGCGGGGAAGGGGGCACAAAAGTTTGCAGAGTATTACTGCATGGCAGCCAGCTGCACCGAGCAAAGAGGGTCGACTCCCCCTCGCCAGGAGGGGTCTCTCCAAGGGTCTGCGCCAAGGGGAGCAGGGGGTTTGGACATGGGTCAGAACTGGGCTGATAGTTCTCCTCTACTTGTTCCGAGAGGGACGGCCTAGGCACCCGGACAGAGGGACGATACCGCGCTTTGCGAAAAGCAACAGGCAGCTGCACCTTACCTTGCGCCAGTGCCGGGCCGGGGTGGCTGCTCCATCCTCGTGGCGCAGGGAGGAGGCGTTGGGTGCGTATGCCTGGGGGTGTGCGCGCTGCCAGAGCTGCAGCTGCCGCTATCCCCACCCAGCTGCTAGCCGGGCTGCCCACCCCGTACCGGGCCGGCCGGGAGAGCTCGTTCCCCGGCCGCAGCGGCGGCGGTGTGCGCGGCAGCGGGAGCGCGGGACGCGGGCTGTGCGTGGCTCGGCTGGCGTCCTCCGGAGCCTCCACCAAGCGAGGGTGCGGCCCCGGGCGGCCGTGCAGGGCACGGCTTGGCTCCGGATGCTGCGGCGGCCGCTGCAGCCCCTGCGCCGGGCCCCGGAGCCTCCAAGGAGGAGGAGACAAAGGCGCGAGGGAGGCGAAGCGCCGCTCACCCCGATGCAGTCGGCTCAGTTACTAGAGGAGAATCGCCTCCAAACCCGGGCCAGGGATAAGGGAGGAGGGGCAAGGAGCCTGGGGACTAGAGCAGCAGGGAATGAACGTGACAGTCAGAGCCCTGCCGCCGCCTCGCCGGCGCTGCCCTCTCCCTTCCCGGGTCGGGGGTCCGGAATAGAGAGAGAGGGCGGGGGCTGAGCCTTTGCTGCGGGAGGAGATGAGCTGAAGTGGGAGTATTAGCTCCCTCAGCAGCCCTCGCCTTCCTTCCTCACACCCCCTTACATAGCTCCACTCTCAGGATGCTATGGCCCATTCTTTCTCCTGTTTTTCTAACTACTGAGATCGGAGCTGAATTAAGCTGGCAGAAGCAGCATAACGTGGTGATGGGTTGGTTGTCCTCTATTGGGGAAAAAGGCGGATGCTTAAAATCTATTCGACAAATGATTGCCTCCTGAATGCCAAGTACTATACTAGGCTATTTTGGGGAAGGATGAATAAGATGGGATATCCCCCCCTGAAGGCTCCATGATCCGATCTCAGAATGAGCCCCTGCAGTTCCTGAAGCCCAAAGTTTTGGGGTTGAGTCGTGGCCCCTGATCCCCACCCCCAACCAGCCTAGTTTCCCAAAGCAGAAGAAGGTGTTAGGAGAATTCATTTTTTCCTTCCCTTTCCAGAGATGACTTGGAATGTGCAGCCAAAATGAAGTCTATATGCCCCTTAAGAAACTGTGTGCGTATTTTAAGATTAAAGCACATGATTGATTTTAGTAATGTTCTTATTTCATGATTTAAATTATTTATCAGGTGCACACACACACACACACACACACACACACACACACACACAATTTGGGCCAGAGGAACCAGCCTTCCCAGCCTCTACAAATACCACCTTCTTTTACAGCTCTTTTCCATTCCCACCCCTCACCTCTCATCGGCAGAATTAATTTTTCTTTTCTTACGGTTGTATTTGCCAATCACTGGCAGAACTTACATATTAGCTTTTTTATAGATTTCTATTGCTTCACTCGTCGGTGAGTATTACCTTTTCCCCCCCTTTGGTTTCCACTGCAACATCCAGCACTGTTTTTTATCTAATGGGTACTCAAGGAAAGATTAACCAGTTGAAGATCAATTTCTCCTTCAAAGACAGCTAAATCCAAGGGTCTCTAGAGTTAAAAGGAGTTGAGTGATGAAATTTTTAAGGGTTTGGGGGGAGAAGAGGACACATATAGTTACACTCACAGCCTCTTTGACCTAGAAATGTAAAACTATTTAAATCATTTTTGTTTCTAGACAATCTTCTACTCCCACTGACCACCCTACCTCTGTTTGTTGCATTCTCAGAGGTAAAGCAAACTAAGCTGTTGCCCAGCTACAAAGAGCAAGAGATATGTACTCAGCTGCCAACACCTAGAGCAAACCCATTCCAGCGGAAGAATGACCAAAAAATCTTCATCATTTCGTGACCTATGTCAAGTATGTTGAAAGCCTGACAAGGTTTCCTGATTTGCAATGAGGGTCTCTTTTTCTGGATGCATTTTAGAACAGTTTGAGCAGTATTTTATTGCAGAGAGGTAAGAAATGTGTTTTGTAGTTTAGAGATACTTAAAATTGTTCTTTATTTTCTGTCCCTACTTCCTATGAACTGTAGGTTGGATACCCCAGATCAAGGATGCACTATGAAAAAGGTCCATAATGTGTAAGAGATTAGAAAAAATGACTCCTAAGATATCTTCTACTTCTAAGATGATACCGTGATTGGAAAGGTGGTGGTTTGAAGTTTTCTTTATTTATTTTGTTTTGTTTTTGTTTTCTAAATGAGGTTTTAGGACCCAGACACAGGTACATATAGATGGCGGGTATATAATTTGGTGTAATTTTTCTGTAGCAAAATTTGGCATTAACATCAAAAGCAGAAAATTTTTGCATGCCATTGTCCCAACAACTCTACTTCTAGAAATTTATCCTCTGGAAATAATTAGGGGTGTATAATAAGGTTTCTCTACAAGGATATTCATTGCAGTGTTGTTTATACCAGTGAAAATTGAAAACAAACAAAATCAAACTCAAATGTCTAACAAAAGAGAAATAGTGAAATATTTTGAAAAGCTATGAATGGAATACTAGTCAGACATTAAACTCTTGTTGTACGTGAATAGGTGAATATTGTCATGAATGATGGTTATAATATAATTTTAGTTGAAAAAAATCAGATGCACAAGATGAGAGAAAGAATAGTAAAAATTAAAATCTGGAGTTGACCGATCTAGGTTTGGAGTCAGACATTTCTACTTGCTAGCTGTATCTTGACCTCTAATATCTTGGCTGTTTGATTGGGTTGATATTATTTACCTCATAACGTTGTTGTGCTTTAAATGAAATAGTATTTATGAAGTACTTAGTACAGTGCCTAGTCCATAATAAAATCTCAATATGTTTTCCTTTTGGCAAACATTAAATGCATAAAGGTGAGTTCAAGGTATAAAATTTTTTGTTACATATGTATCTATTTAGACTTATGTCTGTAGTAATATGCACTCCAGTCCTTATCTCTGTTTATATTGGGATTATGGGTTTCTTTTTAAAATTTTATATAATAGTCAAAAGCAGTGAAATTTGTTTTTAATTTTGTTTTCTTTAATTAACACAAATGATTTCTCACTATTGACACAGGAAATCTCTAGACTTGGAGGCTTTCTACTATAGTTGATTCACATAATCATCAACAAGACTTGCTGACTGTTGGTATCACCCATGCTATAAAAAGGATAAATGACAGGGTGTAGAGTTTGTCACCTCTGATATAAACTTAGGTTTGTTTTGTAGCAACCAGGAGTCAAGTCCAGCTCAGCACAATATGCTGTTTAATATGAAGAGCTGATTGGCTGCTGCCCCTGCATTGTCTTGACAGCCAATAAAAAAAGAAGAGGGGAGGGGGGTATCAGAAGCTATATTTGTAACTTTTGATTAGTGAATTAGAGAAGAAAGCCTAGCATTGAAGAGCCATGTGATTCAATGACCTTAACATCTACAGTAGTGGCTCCTTTGGGTCAGAGGTGAAGCTTTTGTGAAACTTCTCTGTGTGAATTACAAATGTTACAGAAATGTAGAGGCAAATATCATTTACTGGTGTTTTCAGTTTAACTTTTTTTTTTTAAATAGGAGTGCATCATTTTAAAATCAATGTTTCAGTAATTTTGCACATAAATGAAATTCCTTGAATTTTGAATTGCATTCTCCCTTTGAAACTCTCTACAGAAATAGAAGTGCATTGTTCTGGGCCCGAGTTGAGTTTCTGAAATCTGAACAGTCGGGGTGCCTAAAACCCTGCTGTATAATGAATGCATGGGATCAAGGCAAAAAGATGTTACGATCACGAATTCTTTGCAGAAGGTGGTCTAGTTAACTATTCTTAACAACAAACTACCCTAGAACTTCTTGGCTTAAAATAACAACAATCCTTTATTAGCCTGAATCTGGAATTTGGACAAGGCTCAGGGAGGAAGGCTTACTTCTGGCCCACTCAGTGTCAGCTGAGGGCCACTGGACTCAGACTGGAGGATTCACTTACCAAATGGCTCACTCACTTGCCTGGCAGGCTGTGCTGGCTATTGGTTTTCAACAGGAGCTGAGGGCCATGGACCTCGGTGTCTCTCCACTTGGGCCTCTCCATGTATATCTCTCCACAGTTTCTCATAGATTTCCTTACTTCATGGCAGTTGGGTTCACAAAGAGAGCCCCAAGAGAAATCAGACCTTTCCTGGATAATGAAAACCTAAACAGTTAAGCATTGCCCATTATATAAACAATCCAGTCTTCATACAATATTATACATTTTAATCCTGAACTCACCAGGCAAAGTACACTAGTGAACTAGCTAATCATTTGAATGATTTAGCCAAATGGATCATTTTTCTTCCATTTATTGAGTTAATTTCATAAAGAATTGGAGGGCCAGCTGGGAATTTAAGTTGGTGCAGCCACTGTGGAGAACAGTATGGAGGTTCCTCAAAAAATTAAAAATAGAACTACCATATGACCTAGCAATTCCACTTCTGCATGTTTATTTAAAGGAAATGAAACCACTATCTTGAAAAGATATCTGCACCACGATGTTCGTTGCAGCATTATTTACAATAGCCAATACATGGAAACAACCTAAGTGTCTATTGATGGAAGAGTGGATAAAGAAAATGTGGTGTATATATATATATGTACAATGGAATATTATTCAGCTATGAAAAGGAAGGAAATCCTGCCATTTGCAACAACATGGATGAACCTGGAGGGCATTATGCTAAGTGAAATAAGTTAGAGAAAGACAAATACTGTATGATCTCACTCATAAGTGGAATCTAAAAAAAACCCGAACTCATGGATACAGAGAACAGATTGGTGGTTGCCAGAGTCAGGGGTTGTGGGGTGGGAGAAATGGGTTTACTATTTAATTTAAAAAAAAAAGAACTGGAGGACTAGCCATTTAAATGAATTCCTAGTAATTTCTATATATTTTGTAAAAAATTTTAATGATGAATCCACATAGTGAAGACCAAATTCCTTATCATGGTTTTATGGGCCTCTGCAATTTAACTTTCTTCCCAGTCCTATCTCCTAGCTTCCTTTACCTTCTCATGTTTTTCCACCTTATTTGGGCCTTATATTTTGACTTGTATTAGAGCGAGCTGTTGACAAGTTTACCTCCCCTACTAGACTATAAGTTCCTTGAGAGCAAAGACTTTATTTCAGTTTATGCCCCCACAACACAACTCTCAGCCCAGAGCCATGCCTGGAGTGGCTGCTTGATACGTATTTATTGAAGAGATGAATAATTCAACACCCCTTGCCTTTGCAACTCAATCATTCTATCTCCAAGATGGCAATATTGCTCGTGAGCTGCTCCACAGGGGACCTAATTAATTCTCACAAACTGGAAAATGTTTTCAAGTTCCACAGTACTTTGGAAGCACTCGAGAACATTAATATGTGCAATAAAGACATTATTATTACTTCCCTGACATATAAATGGTGAATAATCCCCTTTTTATGTGTTTGTTTTGAATATACTCAACAAATTTACAGGAAGTAATGTATTGTTGGCTCATTTCTACTAATGGACACCTTGTGTGGACTGAATAAGATACGGCCCCTTCTAACTCTATTTGTTCATTTCTCCAGCTTTGAAAGCTGCTATTTTCCATGCTTCCCGCCATAAAGGCAACCATGATGCAAGAATCAGCCTTCTGAGGGTTCTGTGTCTTGATACGTAGCGTGGGTACCTTTGGGATTCTGGAATGCACTCTTTGTCCCCCAGCCATGTAGTCACTATGGGAAATGTCATGTAACTACAAAGCTGAATGATCCAATAGAGAATCCATGTCCCAAGCTAGAACTATCAGAGTCTCTTCCCTGGGAATTTTGGATGAGAAAACTGGGAGGGTTGGGTTTGTCTCTCAAGTGGCGAAAGCTGCAAGATGTAAACCATAGGAGCTACGAGCAGACATGCTGTCTGACGTGTGGAGAAAGCCACACTGCAGCGTGAGCGATAAAGCCGCCACATAAGGACAGATGTAAGAGACAGAGTGATTCCCCATAGGGTCTGAGTTCCTGGTTCCAGCTGTTTGAAGGTCCAGCTATGTTTCTGCTTTTCCCACAGCTTTTTATTCATTCTCTCTTTTCATCCTCTAGTTTAAGCCTTTTTGCTTAAAGTAGTTCAAATTTGGTTTCTGTCACTTGGGACCAAAAGAATTCAAGCTAATGCAATATCGAAGAAAGATTTGAGAAATGCTTCTCAGAATATGTTTGATTAAAAGTTAGAGAGAGAGCTCTTGGGGACGCTTTGATATGAGGCTTACATTTTGAGAAGTTAAAATCCCAGTGAATAACATAAGTTGAACCCTATTTTTCCAAGCAATAAAAATAGGACCTGACATGTAAAAACAGGATCCTAGTGTTAGTGATTTACTAAAATGGTGGCTTCCTGAGGGAAAATATTTGGATTTTGTCACTATATCCCAATGGCTACAATAGAATTCTGCACAGAGTAGAAGTTTAAAAAATATTTGTCGAATGAATTAATGTATTTCTTTGTTGCATCTCTTCCTTACTCCTAGTTAGAAATATGAAAAACTAATACTTATTGAACTTACACTATAAACCAGCCACTGTGCTAAGTGTCATCAAATATCTCATTTAATTTGTTACCAGACCTTGGAGTAGAGGCGGGCAAATTCGGATTGAGAGAACTTCAGAGATTAAGCCGTTTGCTCAAACAGTTTGCACACAGAATCCATATGTTGGGGTCAAGATTTGAACCCAGGAGCATAGCTCTCCAACATGTGTGCTTTCTCTACCACACCACAATCACATATTAACATAGTTCTATATAGGGCAGAAATCTCTCCCGAGGCAATAAACTGAAAGGGGGTAGGGTTGGACTGCAATGTTGCTTCGTATATGATTCCAGCTCTAATTATTAAGGATTTAGTGAACACAGAATTAATCCTCATTTTATAGCCAAGTATGTGCAGGTTTATAGTGCTGCCTCCAGTATTCACCAGTCAACGTCTCCTTGGAAAGTCTCGTTATCAGGATGGAAGCCCTCCATTTCTTCCCCTACCTTTCCATAAGGGGACATATAACACTCCCAGTCCCTTGTAGCTGTTGACCACAGCTCCTTGGTATCATCATTCTCGACCACACAGCTTCCAACTGCAAGCACCTGCTATCTATGCCTGGTCCCTTGAGGTGTGGCCTAGAAGTGGTAGGAGACTTACTGCCCCACCCCCAATGACTGATGGGAATTATGCTGAGATATCCTACACACTACTCTTGTGTTGGTATGACTTTAAGGCATGTTCTACACTGTCTCCCAGAGGTCCTCAGTGTGACTGTGCCCCAATTACCCACAACACAAACTTGCTCAAAAGTGAACACTTGATTGGTTTCCTTCCCTTCCATGTCTCACTTCCCCAGACCTCTACCAGAACTTTCCAAATAAAATACTAGAACGCTCACCTTTATTCCAAGGGTCTGCTTCTGGGGTAAACCAAGCTAAGTTCTCTCTCTGGCCCCTTCACTAATGATCTCTGAGGGAGAAGGTCAAATTACCTGATCAATGAGTTTGAAAGAAGAAATTGAGCATTATCTGTTACATTCCTCTTTTGGAAACGGTAAGTCCATAGGACATGCATGTTTGGACTGCCTCTGCCATGTGTTTAAGGGCTTATCCTCGTTGGAAGGTCTTTAGTTAGCAACTGGATGGATAAGTCAGTTTAATTTGGGAGCGATATATTAGGACACCCTCTAGGTCCTTGCAGATCTAAAATCATGTTTTCCAATCAGCCTTATCAGCAATATAATGGACATTTTAATTCCATCAAGATTAGGTCCACATGATTCATAAATGCCAACAGGTGGGAACAACCCAAATATATATCAAGTGACAAATAGATAGACAAAATATGTTACATCCACACAATGGAATATTGTTTGGCCATTAAAAGGAATGAGATACTGATACATGCTACAACATGAATGAACCTTGAAAACACTATGATAAGTGAAAGAATCTGGTCACAAAGGACCACATATTAGACGATTCTATCCATATGCAATGTCCAGAAGGTCTATAGAGACGTAAAGTAGAGTAGTGGTGGCTTAGGGCTGGGGTGGGGGAGGGTGAAGTGAAGTGATAACTAAAGGGTATGGTTTTTTTTTTTTTTGAGGTCATGAAAATGTTCCAAAATTGATTGGAGTTACAGTTGCCCATATTTGTTAATATACTAAAAACCATTGAAAGGTACACTTTAAATAGGTCAATTACATGGTATGTGAATTATATCTTAATAAAGCTGTTAAAATTAGGTCCACTTGGTGATGCAAAATGTTAACATTAAGGGAAGCTGAGTAAAAGGTATATGAGAATGCTCCGTACTATATTCGCAGCTCTTCTGTAAATGTAAAACTATTTCAAAATAAACAATTTTTAAAATTATGTCTAAGCTCAGGAAGGTACAAACTTGGGGGAGTTCAAAACCTCTCTGACTCAGTTTCCCTACCTATAAGAGAGAACAATACTGTAGTACTCATCTCATAAGGTGGCTGTAAGAATGAATCAGGATAGTGTATATGACACCAATGTATCTGGCAAATAGTCTCTCTCTCTCTCTCTCTCTCTCTCTCTCTCGGGTCTCTCTCTAACTGTAATAGAGATCTAGGTGCATAAGATAGAATCACCACTGTGTTTTAGGCATCCTATTTACTCCTAAGATCTCCATTATCCTCCACATCTCTTGTTACTTTTCAGATGTAACATTTGGCCTGACAAGTTGTGGTCAGAGTTCTAACAATGAGGTTAATATTCTTATTACTACAATTTAATAGATAAAATGAGCCAGCTCAGTTTGCAATGCCAGAGATTGCGGTGGGGGGGAAGCAGTGTGGCATTAACAATTGATGCCAAAGTCGCCCTCCTTAGCAATTAGCTGTTCTTGTCTCTTTTGCATCCCATTGTAGCTATTTTTGTTATTATTTGTGTTTTATGAAAATGGTTTTGTTCCATCAGACCCACATGTAAGTCTCTAGTTGCTGATGCAGTCTTTCCTTTCCTCCTTCTGCAGCACTTATGGAAGCCAACACAATGTTTCTGCTAGTTGGTCTGGAGTCAGTTCTGTATCTAATTATGGGGTTGATTTTCTGCTTTTGTGTTAAAGTTTTCTCCACCCACTGGGGGTGTTAGGGATTTGACAAGGAAGCTTTCCCTATCTTCCCTGTTTCATTGTGAGAAGCCAAGGGCGTGAGGGAAATGCCCTTGTTGGAGTAGAGGCTGGGGTTTCAGTCCTTTCACTAAACCTAAGGGACAAAGGAAGCCACAGACAAGCCATTTAGTCCCCCCATGCTTTGGTGTTTTCCTCTGTAAAACGAGAGGATTGGCTTAAAGCAACTGTAAAGTTCCTCTCTGGCCTGACATTCTCCAAAAGCAAGCATTTTCCTGAAGTTACTGACAAGTAGTTGCCAAACACCAGAGGAGTGCTGATATGTTATTAGCTAATATTATCTCTCATCTGTTTGCAGTGTCTTGATGGGAAATCATCCCTGGGAGCAGCTCTGTATTCTGGTGTCTGCTCTGAGAGAAGATTTAGAGAACACAAGAAGAAGGAATTATGGAGAGGGTGGGTCCCTCCAACATGGACAGGGATGGTGTCGTTCTGTTGTGATGCTGAAAGAGATACAGAGAAACCAACCGAAGGCTGGTCTCAGTGCCTAGAAGATGAGCATTACATAAGTGCAATTTTACTTTCTGCGTTAATCTTTGCTGAGGTAATTGCCTTCATTCTATTTTCAGTGTGTTGTTGGCAATGCTGCATGGCCTACTGACAGTTGTTCAATAAAAATAGAGATCGTACTCAAGAGGAAAAGTGCTGTATTCACACGTGGCCAATGTTCTCCTTTTATGAGCCACGGTACTCAATTCCTCAAGAGTCAGACAGGGAGAGGCACTTGCTAGTGAGTTTTACCAGGAATCAAGACTGAGTTCTGTTTACAAGGTGTTGGGCATGTCTGGCACACAACTTTGTCAACAAGGAGACATGCAACAATTTCAGCAAGAGGGAAATCTCTTCAAAATGAAGGAAGCTGGAAGTCGTAATCTTCTCTTTACTTACCACCTATTCACCCTTAAGTCATATTCACCCTTACCCTCCATATGCATGCCAAAGGGAACCAAATTTACCTCCTAAATATCTCGCTAATGGTCCACATCACACCGTGAACACCCCCTCCACTGCCGTCTTGAATCAGAACAGTAGCATTTCTCACCTGAGCACTGTAACACTCTCATAAAAGCTTCCACTATCCGCAGCGTTCCTCTCATTCTCCTTTCATTCTCGCACAGCAGCTGGAGTGAGCCTCTAGCCTGCAAATGTGCCTGTGCCATGCCTTGCTCAGAATTCTTCAATGGTTCATGATAAAATCTTAACTTCATTACACAGCCTACAAGTCTCATTATAATCTCCCGCCTGCCTATTTCACTAGCCTCACTCACTGTCACTTCCCCTTCTTCTAGGGTCCAGCCAAGCTTAGCTGCTCTCTAAGCTCTCCCAAATTCACCACAGTCTTGTGCCTCTTGCTGGAATACTGCCTGGCATCTCCAACCCATGAAGCCAGCTTCTCCTTACCTTTAGGTGTCTGTCATCAGTACCATCCCCAAATTGCCTTTCTTAACTCTCCAGGAAGAGCTGTGGACTATTTCCTCCCCGTTCACAATATTCCACATACATACTTTCAATATGGCAATAATCAAACTAGTATAGAGTCCTAGCATTGTCATAGTGAACTCAAGTGTGACCATCTTAAGGCTGGGACCACGTGTTGGATCTTCAACTCCCTAGCACCAAACCAGATAAGATGTGCTCAATAAATGCCTAAAGAAGAGAATTGCAAGAGCATTTACTAAGCAGTTAATATAGTTCAGGCTTGATGCTTGTGAGTTTGGGGGATTGGGGGACAGGGAGGGAAAGTAACCAGCCTATGATGTACGTCTTGCAGAATGATAAAAATAATGAGAGGAGAGGCAGAGATATAATAATAAAAAATCATGCATATTGAAAAGTCAGTAAGCTAGAAAGTCCTGTAGTCTTGGGTAAGACAATAAATCACGGGAAAGAAGGCAAACTAAGGGTAATATTAAGAAAATGAGAACTTTGACTTCAGATGACTCCTACTCCCTCAGCAAGTGGAAGGGCCCTGGAGTCCTCGCTATTAAAGCCTCCTGGCATATTTGCGGATGACCTTGATGATCAAGCATCTAGCATGCGAAATGGATCAGAAAATATAGATGTTTCAAATCAGAGGAATCTCAGTAATCACTCTTCATGATCTGTAGAGATATTGAAAGGAATTCTTAAGTAGATGACTTTGTACACATAGAATTTTATCATAGGTCCCAGAAAAATTATTCTCTTTAAAAAAATATCAAAGACTGACTCTTTGGGGGAGTGTTGGGAGGTGAGGCTGGACAAGTCGCAGAGAGGAGATAATGAGACTTGAAGACTATACTATGGAGTTAGTATTTTATCATGAATGATATGGGGAACCATTAAAATATTTTGAACAAGCTATATCACACTCACATTTGCAGGCTGGAAGTCTCTGCTGTATGCAGGATGGATGGGAGGCATAAATGGCGGGATGGGGTTAGTGAGATTATTTAGGACTCCATTACAATACTGCAGGTGAAAAATGTTAGTGTTCTGAATGGAGACAACAAAAGTAGGAATGGTGAGGCATGGACCAATAGACGGAAATGATTCTGAGGTAAATTAAGGAATCTGATGTTATCTAAGTGACCCATGCTATGATGGGTTCCAATCATCCTTTCTATGTGCTAACTCAGCGGGATATGCCTAGACCTTCAAGATTTCCATGGCCACCAGAACCCCAGCCCCACTGTGGCAGATGGAGTTGGCTACCCAACCAAATGACCATTCTTCTCTCCACTATTTTTCTAATGGAACCCATATCTCACTACGGAGGTTGAAATCATGCTTTCCCAGCAGCCCTTGTAGTGAAGGATGGGCATCAGACATGACTCCAGTCAATGGAGTCTAAGGTGAAGCTTGTTGCTAGGAATGTTTTAGTAACAGCTTTTCTCCTTAAAAAATAATTAAAAGGGAAACAATATCCCTCTTCTTCTACTAGTCATGCACTTTGCCATATCTGTGTGTGATGCCTAGAACCATGGCAGCCATCTTGAGACTATGAAGGAAAAGCACTATCCTAGAAATACTGACTCAGAATCTGCATTTTAACAGGATCCTTAGAAGCAGTTTAAGCCACTTTAATTGGGTATTTCTGTTACTTGCAGTTGGAAGCATCTTAATTAATATACTCACTATACACACATTCTTTTATAACTAAATTAATTATACTTTCTTCTGTTATTCTACAATATTTGACCAGCCCTCTATCACAGTCTGCATTTTATTTTGTCATGTATATGTATCACAGTTAGAACTATCTTTGACAGTCTGACTCATATGACTTCATAAATTCCTTAAGAGAAATAAATTCCATATGTCCTAAAGACCTTTGTGTTTCCCCTTTCTGCCTAGCATTAAGCTCTGTGAAAACTAGGATTCAAATATTTATTGAATAAAAGAATAAAGGGAGTAATCATTTCTTTGCAATTTCTCTGGCCAATTAAAAATTTTGAACCTCCAGTATGTAGACATAGTGGATTCTAAGGTATGCTGATTATCTGCCTTGAGCTGTGAATGTATTCTGTTTTCTTATTCAACCACTTTTCCAAGTAGAGCCCTACTCAACAAAGCTTTTCAGAGTCAATAAATCTTGGGTCTTCTTCATGCTGGGCCACACTACCACCATCTTCCTAAAGCTTAATTGCTTTATTGTCACTGGAATAATGAAAGTCAGCTCAAGGTTGACCCTATCAAAGTCACCAGATCCAGTCCTCTTGGGACCACTCTATATATATGGTGCTTAATTTAAAGTAATCAATGCCACAAATCAATCCACCATTTAGCATCAAGCATTGACCACTGAATATGGCCGGGAAGGAAATCCTTGATCATCTAGAATTCAGGAAAAGCCAAAAAGAAGCAGGCACATTCAGCTGACTCTGCTTTCTTTAAAAGGCTCTGGCAGTGGCCAAGCTTAGAGAAGCTAGAATGCTGGGATAAATATAGAAAATTGATTTATCTTTTTCATTTAATAAAAAGCATTCATAGATTTCATAAAGTAGAAACCCTGCATATAAGTCATCCAAATAGAGGACACACACACACACAGAATAGCTTTTAGACATCTTACAACACATACACAAATATATAACAATATGGTTTGACTTTCTGTTTTATCCATGATTTTGTAAATTCACCTCCATAGCCCACCACCCATCTATGTGCTGGCCTGATTCCTCAATATCTGGCAAAGCAATAAGGCATCATAGGTGTGGTGAGTGAAGCCCAAGACCTTGGATGAAGAGACCCAGGCTCTGGTCCCAATTCCATGCTAGTTAGAGGGGAGCCTATCTCTGCCCCAGTTTATTCAAATGAATACCATCCGATTGATTATGAGCACTCCTCAATCTCAAATTAAAGGGTGGATAAGAAAAACCGTAAAATCATTTAGAGGGAATAGTTTCACAAAATTCTTGGGAGTTTTATGAGATAGTTTAGAAGAAATTGATACCAAATTTTTCTGCCTGTTTTGACAATTTCATCTGTTTACCAACAGCTCTAATTGGGCAAAGGAGCAGATGTGATGTAGCAAAATAGTCCTCAGCAGTGCCTGACATAATTTAATATTGTCAACTGAAAGCCAAACTTTATTGGACCAAATTGCCCAATAAGGCCCACAAAAAACCACACTTGGACAGCTGTGGTTATAAGTCCTCAATTGTCCTTTGCAAATAGGGAAATTGCAGAAGCTGTTTCAGAGTCTGGGAATGCCCATTAGCCTGTTCAAATTATGGCCTAGATTGAGAAAATCAGCCCTGTAATTGGTGGGAGCATTTTTTCACTTCCAAAGAAAAACTAATTTTATGTTTATATTGTGGGGACCAGAATTGGCCACCTCAAGATGTATCTTTCCACCTTGATTATTTCACTGAGGAAGGCTTTGACTTTCCCTGTCCCCACTAACTGTCTGAGGGGATTGGGATGGAGGGCTTGTCCCCAGGACAGCCTTCACCATGGATAACTCTGAGTATCAGTAGACTGGGAGGGTCTTTGCTGGCCCCATTCTTATCAAAGTTCCATTTACCATACATTTACATTTGTAAGAGAAATCTCATTTGTAATGGTATCTCCTTCTCTATACCAGGAAGAAGGGGGGATGACTTTATCTCTAAAAATCTTAGTTGGAAGGTGAAAACTTGAATCTGCATATTCTTGTTTACTGTGCTCTTCTTGTAATCCCTCACGGCTAACATTCCCAATCCCCCCAAAATCTTCCTTTGTCTATATAAGAAGAGAACCTCTGCCATTTTGTCGAGAGATACTCAGTTTCCCCCAGTCTCTCCCATGTATACATGTTATAAAGCTTCGTTTGATTTTCTCCTGCTATTCAGCCTCATGTCAGTTTAATTTGTAGCCCAGCCAGAAAGGACCCAGAGTGGGTAGAGAATGCTCTTTCTCCCCATCAATATTAATAAGATATTTTTGAGACACTATTCATTCGAAATTCAGGGGAAGTTAATTCCTCAGAAAAATGGAGTTGGTTAACTAATTTGTAAAGTTTCCAACTTGGATTAACAGACGTCTTACTCATACTTATTATAAACACACAGGAAAAAATAGAGCCCTGAGAGGTTCTGTGGCTTGCCCAAGGTCACTCAATGAGGAGCGGAACCGGGACCACAGCCTCGTTGCCACTTTTGCTTAGAGCAGTGATTCTCAACTGGAGGCAATTTTGCCCCCCAAGAGACAATGGACAATGAAGATCTGGAGACATTTTCGGTTGTCACACTGGAAGGAAGATACTACTTGCATATATCGCCCTCTTGCATTCAGTGAGTAAAGGCCAGGGATGCTGCTAGACATCCTATGTTTCACAGAACAGCTCCCCAACATGTAGTAGTGTTGAGGCTAAGAAACCAAGGGAAAGAAGTAACATTCAAATGTGAAGCCTTGCATGCACACACACACACACACACACACACACGCACATGTGCAAATACAAAAATGACCAGAAGCGGATAAAATAGCTGTCTCCGTTATTTCTAACACTTGCTTATAAGCAAAACAAGAACAACAATAAGAGCAAAACTTAGAGTTTCCCAAGACACTTCTCTTTCACTCTTCACTTCCAACATCGGCACATCCTGCCAGCTCCTCTTTCAAATTATATTCCCAAACCAGTTGCTTCTTACCACCTGCACCAATATCTCCTAGCTCCGGCCATCATTATCTCTCACTTGGACCACTGCAATAGCATTCTAAATTTTCTTCAACTCTCTTCTCATTCAGTGTGTTTTCTACTCAGCAGACACAGTGACCCAAACAATGTAAACCTGATCGTGTCACTTCCTTGCTGTAAATCTTAGTCCTCCACTGGGACTAATTCCATAACCCCATGTGCTATTGGAAATGAGTAGGGCATATTTTTGGTTGTCATAATAAGTGGGGAGCTACTAGCCTTTAGTAACTGGGAGCAGAGGTAGCCAATTGTCCTATAATAGGAGGGATTATGAAAAATTGATTTGTCCAAACTGTTTAGCACCTCTGGTAAGATGCAGTAGCCTCATTGAAACCCCACTCTCCATCTTGCACTCTGTGCTCAGTGCCAGTGACTTTGATGGTCCTTGAACCTGCCAATCATGTTTCAGTGTCAGGGATTTGGCACTAGTTGTCCCCTGCCTAAAAGCTCTTCCCCAAATCCACATGCCTTGCTCCCTCACTTCATTCAGGTGTCAACTAAACTGTCATCTGATCAGAGAAACATTGTCACAATCTTATCTAAATTATCATCCCCTTCATTAAGGTGAAGTGCTATTCTGCTAAATATTTCTTCTTTTCATTTATCAATATCTCATGTCATAATATATTGATCAGTATGTTCTGTTTCTTGTCTGTCTCCCCATTAGAAAGTGAGCTCCAAATGGCAGGGGTTTTGCCTGTTTTTCTCATCCTTGTATCTTCAGTGCTAGAACCGAATGCATTAGACTAATATGTGAAGAATGAATAAATGAATGTATGTTTTCACTTAGACAAGAAAAAAAATCCCTCTAGAAATGTGATGTGGTCAGAGTAGAGATAAAAATCATCAATTTCCCTTTAACTTGTCGGCTGTATATTTAAAAAACACAACGCTCCTGAAAAAAAATCCTGCATTTACCAAGGACCGCTTGCAAAATTATAATGAGGAAATAGTCCTAATTGTTATTTTAAGTATTTGGTGACCATAGTCTCTCTTTGTGGGCTGAGTTGTGTAAATAGGTCAAGATATTTCTCAAGAACTTCAGGAATCATGGAAGAAAAAGGGGAACATTGAATTAGATCTATTCACATAAGATATAATTAACAGTCTTATTAAGGGAGGCAGTTTCATGAATTATTTTGTGCTGACCATCAATAGGAATGGTGAAGTAAGAAAAATTCCTCCCCATTAACTTTGATGGGAGCTGGGTGTCTGACGAAACTGCCATTGCCTTGAGGCCTCCTTTCCAGCGAAGGAGACAAACTCCTCTCAGGGAAAAGTTTGAGTTTGGAGAGACAGGCTCCCAACAGCCCTTTGATCTGCACATAGAGCTTGGTGTCATCTCTGACAGCACTTTTCTGAGCTCTGATTGCCGCCTGCATCTCCTTCATCCCCCTGGCTAAAGAACAATAGAGATATAGCAGAGCAAGGAGAACGTCGTTGTGGAGAAGGAGGCACCTGCAATACTTCTCATTTGGATTTGTTGACTCCATGTGTTTTGGGTCAAGTGTCATAGACCCAGAGCCCCAGCGGGCATTTTCATGTGAGTGATTTATTGGGGACTTCTCTCAGGGGAAGGGGAGTGTAGGAGGCTGAATAGAGGAGGGGAAGAAATCTAAGCAAGAAGGTAGTCTTAGCTGGAGTCTAGCTTCAGCCTGATCCCATGGGAGCTGTGGGTTACGAAGTGTACCACAGAGTTGGTCTTCCTTATGGCAAGGGGACCGGCCTTTCATCCCCCTTTGTCAGTCAGTCTTGGGCCTTTGACTGCTCAATAGGATGGGAGCATGACCTCCCTGAGGGCAGCTGTGAGTCCTCAGCAGCCAACAATCACGGAAACTGGGAGTGGGATGCTCTATCCTGTGAAGGGAATTTGGATGAGGCACCAACAGCATTTGCTTCATGTCTGCCAGAGTCCCAAAGAGACATGAATCATAGTTTTTTAAAAAAATACCCCAAAACACTTTCTCTAAGTATCACTGCTTGGCACAGCATTATGCATAGTGGCCTTGAGAATCATGTCTGGCATCTTTAGTTTCTTCTGAGGGAATTCTGCTAATGTAGGGCAATGTCGACATGGTATTTGCAATGCCGAATAACAGCTTCTCTCCTTGAAATGTTCCAAGCACTTTACAAAGAGCCATATTAACAAGCCTCAGAGAACAGTGGAAGAGGTTAAAAATAGATGTTAAAACATCTAACTTAAAGATTTTAAAAAGGAGTCTATTTTATCAGTAATTTTGAATAATAATCAACTGAAACCATTTCAGCAACTCCTTTAGAAATCTTATTTAGGTTTATTTTCTTTTCACTTATTTTATTTAAACAACAATAACAGGATGATTTCGTGCAGGGTTCTCAACCTCAGCACTGTTCACATTTTGGGACAGATAATTTGGGGCTGTTCCTTGCACTATAGGATGTTGACCAGCATCCCTGGCTTCTACCTACTAGATGTTAGTGGCACGCCTGCCCCACCTCTGCCCCCTCACATTGCCAAATGTCCCCTGGAAGGCAAAATTGCTCCTGATTGAGAACCATCAATAAAGCCAAAGGTACTTAGGATAATCTTTGTAGTCATGGCTGGGCCATCTACTAGCTATGGGTCTTGAGCAAGCTAAAAAGTTATTCTAAACCTTGGTTTTCTCACATTTGAAATGAGAATAATACCTACCTTACAGGATAGTTGTAATGATTTCAACAGAGATCACTGGTATAGCATGAAACCTGGCACATCCCTCAGGGTGTGTGTCAGTTCTCTTCCTTTCCTTCTGGACTGAAAGACTTTCAAAAGTGATTTGCATTCTTTTGGGTAGAATAGTGGTTAAAGGACCATTTTATACAAATTAGGACATGAAGTGTGGTTTAACTTCAAAGATCTAAGTTTGATTGATAGAAGAAAAACTAATTCCTTCTAATTGGAAAAGATATCATTGCTACTTGTCCCTTTTCAGTTTTTACAAAATATTGTTTGGGGGAAGGATACTGGAAATTTAAACAGGCATTTAGGATGACTAACGTTTTCTGAATGCTTACATGTATACCAGACACTGTTCTAAGCACTATATATGGATTATCTACTGAGTGCATACTACTAGCCCCAATTTACAGATGAGAAGCAGGAGGCAGAGAGAGGCCAAGTAATTTCCCCAAAACAACAGAAAATGGTGGAGCTGGAATTCATGCTGAAGTAGTCTGTTGGAAAGTAGAAGAGCCGGGCCAGTACCTAAAAAGACTGTTGGTGGTTTGGGAAGAGGAATACACCAAGAGAAATGGCCACAATGAACTGACAATTCTTTGTTGGCCTACCTCTGGAGTCCAGTCCTAAAGGCATAATTCTTCCTTAAATTAAGACCTTAGAAGCCCTAAACATGGAAGAATTGCCTCACGTGCCATATGCAGTTCAAATTAAAACAATAAAAATCATGAAAGAAACCCCAAGAAAGTCTAATTTTTCCCATGAGGAATATACTGATGCTTTTTTAGAAACTTCCACACTTTTTCAAAAACGTTTTCCCTGTATTTAGCATGTCTATCCAGTACTGATAACTCAGTTCCTTTATGCTCCTGCAAATGTCTTGATATTGAATCAGTGATCTTGACCTTGACCTTGGAATGAAAGGTTCATGACCTTGGATTAGAAAACTTAGCTTCAATCTCCTAACCTCAGTTAGACACCTTTATTTGGATCTTCCATGTTCTCTTTGATCTAGGGCAGTCACCAGCAGACTTTTTCTTTTATCTGGCCAGATAGTAAATATATTAGGTTTTGTGGGCCTTGGGATCTCTGTCATAGATACTCAATTTATTCTGCTACTGTAGTTCAATAGCCATAGACAATATATAAACAAATTGACATGGCCAAGTGCCAATAATACATTCACAAAAGTAAGCAATGGTCCAGATTTGGCCCGGGGGCCATAGTTTACTGATCTGTGATCAATGACCTTGTTATGTAGCATTATGCAAAATTACACAATAAAAACAACAGAGCTCATGGGTAAAGAAATGGAGTTAGGGGAACCACAGTCAAAAACTCCATCAGTGACATATAGAAAAAGATAGAAAACTTACAAAAGCAATGTCATAAGTTACACATGTTAAATGATTAAGAAATATACAAATACTGCAATAAATATGGCACTTTACTTTGAAAAAGACCTGAAATTTGCTTGTAGAAATGTGCTTTGGAACATTTTGTGCTCTGTGAGTTATTGTGAAGTGGTAGAAAGGGGGTTATGTGAGATCAGTCAAAAAGTTGTAACACAAATGTGGATGAGTGTGGCTCATAAGACATGCAGTGATCTGAGGCAGCTGGTGGATGTTTGAGGTATGTGTGTGCGTGAGTTTTGGTCTTATGTGGCTTGGTTCAGCTGGGTGCAGTTTTCTGCATTCACCTAGTGCTTCTTGAGGATGAAATCATACACAAACGCAAAATTCTTGTTATGCTCAAATTGTTTCCTAATATATTAATATCATTGGAATAAATCCAAGGTTTCAAAATAAGTGTTATAGCAGAACTGATACCTCACAGGCATCTCAGTGTTGACACATTGTATCATAACATGACCAACTATTTTTCTTCAGAAGGTGTTGCTTTCTCTGTCAAGTTCATTGATGCCATCAGCAACCCAACTGCCTCAAAGAGAAACCTTGATATAACCTTAAGTTGCTTCTCTCTCACTCAATACATCCAATTAGTCATCAACTACTATCAGTGATACCTCATAAATGTCTCTCAAATTCACCCTCTCTTCCCTCTGTTGTGGGAACTCAACTGGTTCAAACTTACCGTCTCTTGTCAGGACTCTCGCAATAGTCTCCTACCTGGTTTTCTTTTCTCCGTTCCCATCTCCCTACACCTCATCTTCTATACAACCATCATAGTGATCTTTCTTGGAGCAAGATCTTCTAAGGGTAAAGGCACTGGGTTTAAGTCCTTACCCTGCCCCACTATCTGTATAATCTTGAGTAACTTGCTTAACTTTTCTACCCCTCAGCTTTGTCATCTAGAAAATTGGAATGTTACTAACTCTCATGTCATAGGGTTGTTGTGAGGATGAAACATATGAAGTGCTTAGCAAAGTGTCCAGTATATCATATGGGTTCAGTGAATGGCAGTTATGATCAATATTATTATTATAGTTATCAATATCCTTGTTATCATCATCATTATTGCCATCTCAGGATATATCCCAGGAGAGTTTTCCCAAGCTGAAAAACTGGACTTTTACCCATTATGTCATTCATTTTAGTTCAATGTAATGTAAGTGACACTTATTGAGTGTCTACTGCATCCAAAGCTGTATCAAGAAAGATACTCAGTTGAATAGTACCTCCAAGTCTGACAACAATATCATACTAATGTCTCCACTTTAAAGCAGATTATTATGATGGCCATAAACAAAGTGCAAAGGGAGTACAGAAAAAGAGAAATTCCAGTGGAGGATTTGGGAGCCTTTGGGGAAAAGATCAGATCTGAATGGTCCTGAAGGATGGGAAAGGCCTTCAGAGGCAGTTATGACAGATAAGTTCTATTTTAGAACCCTCATGAGGGTTGGATCTGGCTAGAAGAGGGAGAGTTTAAAAAAGGACAGCTTTGTCTGTTGTGGCTGGAGTGTGGTGTATGGGGTGGGAGGAGCTGGGATGAAACATGGATTACTGATGAATTGGGTGGGGATGAGGGGGTCGGCAGGTTCATTCTACTTCAGAATGAAGTCTAAATCCATCCATTCATCTTCATTTCCACAACGATGGCCCTAGCCCAGGACACCACCATCGCTCACGTGGAATACTGCAAAGGTTTCCTATGGGTCCCTCCTGCTTCTACCTTCACCCTTAGCACCAGGCTCACAATCTTCTCCATACATTGGTCAAAGTAGAAATCATGTTATCTGCTTAAAACTCCCTCAGTTCTTTCCCATTGCTCTCAGAATAAAATCCAAACCCGTTTCCCTGGCCTGCATGGCTTTGCACCATCTTGCCTTTGCTGTAATACACCTGCATTAACCACCTCCTCCTCTCAGCCCTGTGGCCTTCCTGTGCCCCTTGAACAAGATAAGATTGGTACCACCTCCGAGCTTTACCCTTGCTGTTCTTCTGCCAGGAGTTTTCCCTCCTTTCATTGGATAGTTACCTCCTTCTCATCATTCAAGTCTAGCACAAATGTCTCCTCTTCAGAGAAACCTTTCTCAATAACTGTATTGAAAATAGACCACCCAAATCACAATCTCTAACATCACCTTGGCTTACATGCTTATTTATTTATCACCTGTCTATGCCACCGGGACATAGCTCCCTATCTGTCTGGTTCACTGTTGTATCTGCAGTGCACAAAATAAAGCTTGTGCATATAAGTGCTGAGAAGTTCCAGTTGAATGGATGCATGACTATAGATAGGTTCAGGCTATACAGATGGGTAGGAGAGGCTTTAAATGGCAGACTGAGAAATCAGGGTTTGCTCTGTGATGGTGGGGAGTGTGTGAGTGTCTTATTTTATCTTCCTTCTCTACCTGCCTAAATCCCACCTACCTGAATTTCAAGGCTCAGCTCAGGCTCCACCTTATAATGGTGATTAACCTTGTTCACGTCAGCTGACAGTCTCTCTTTTTCTCTCCTCTGCAACCTGGGATCATTTTTATTACTTACGTCTTTTTTTGGCACTAATCATATGCTGCAAAGAATTACTGGGTAGTTGTCCATCTGTTTAGGTTGATCTCTTCAAATAGATTCCTGGCTCCTTGAAGAACTCGGTGTATGATCTATGTCCTGTGGCTCTTGTAGCATGTCTCCTGTAGGTTTGAGGTGCCCCAGAAGTTTTTTTGCTTGCTGTCTGATTATTTTTAAGGTAACTTATATTCTTTCAACTCACTATATGGTTTATGTTCAAATCAACACATATTTATTGAGTGTCTAGTGTGTACTGTGCTCTATGGCATATAAAGATGAGAATGATACAGAATCCTTCACTGAGGCAGCTCATGGTCAACGTGGGAGAAGCAGACACATATATCAGATGTAATAATTAAAATGCTAATAGTATCAGTGGGTACTGACTGCAGGGACACCACGAATGAGAGACCAACTCATTCCACCGGAAGTCCTAAGGGTGGTTGATCAGAGATAAGAACATCATTTGAATTGTTACCAACAGCTCATTCCCTGGGGACAAGGCATTCCAAGTGGAGGAAGGCACAGGCCAAAGCTCAGTGTTGGGAGTGTGCTGATGACTCTGTGTGTTGCCTGTAAACTGGAGTTCTTGAGCACAAGGTCCAGAGGTAGAAAGGAAGTAGCTAGGAATAAGAATTATTTTTTTTTTAATTTATGGTGCTTTGTAGGAGGAAGAGTATATGGAGAGAAGATGATGTCATGCTTAGCTCTTTCCAAACCAGTTGCAGCCAGGACCGTCCTGTGGTAACCACTCTCCAGGGGATAATGGTGTTGGACTGATTTTGTGGGTTACTCTCCCCCATCCCAGTGAGTGCACCCCGGCCTGAGAACAGCCCTCAGCCAGAGCTGGTAGAGCTTCCACGTGTCTTACACTATTATGAAGGAGATGTAACCCAACCTGGATGGGCTGAGCCCGCAGAAATGTCAGCTTCAGGTTTCATTCAGTGAAATCACTCCCAGCGTGACTCAACTCCAAAGCATTCCTGAGAATGCATTTGGCATTAGCAACCAAAATTCTGGTCTCTGCGTCTCTGGGATGTGCTTGCTGCATGGACGTGGCTTGCGAACAGCACAGGGAAGAGACCACAGAAGACAGATTGTTCGTCTCGAGAGCCTGGGGGACACTCTGTCTGGGTCACTTAGGTGTCAGCATGGGGTCATGAAGGGCCAGGCAGGGCCAGGCAAGCATGCATCTGTTTGGCAGACCAGGAAGGGACAGGCCCAGTGCAGTGTTGCCTTAAGGGGGATGGGGAGACCAAAGATGGGACAGTAATGACCCAAGGGCACTGGCCTTTTCCAGAACATGCTCGAATTGCTTTCTGATACAACAGAGGATATGTAGCTAAGAGATGGCAAAATTCATTAACCTCTAATTCCTAACCTGGGTAAACCAAGGCCTTAACAATTAGTCACCAGGCACTGAAATATGACAGCAAAGAGATATTGGCAACATTTCTCCCTCACACGGGCAAGAGAATGCTCTGAAGCAGCTGTCATGCCATGACTGACAGCGACTTAGTAGATAAACACCACTCAGCGTCTGTGCGCCTGTGCAGAGATGATCCTGATGTGCCCCACGTTGTTTCTAGAGGCCTCCGAAGGGCTGAGCCCCAGTCACCCTCAGCAGGATTCTGATGGATAATACTGCACCCTCTACCTTCCCTGCCTCACTTCCTCCCTGCCCAAACCTTGCTTTCCGGTGTCACCTCTCAAATAAACCACTTGTCCTCAATCCCTGTCTCACTCGTCTGGAGAGAATCTCCTAACACAGCCAGAGTAGACTTGAAGAATAGAATCTGGCCATGGAAACTTTTAAGAAAGGGTAGAGGGAAGGTTTGAGACATTTATTGAAAACCTAAGAGGAGCCAGGTTCTCTGCCTGACACTTGCCCCGTGTCAGGACTGTAATCATGCTGTCTACCTCCCCTCAGCACTCGCCCCTGCACACCGAGGCGGCTCACCACTAATTCCTCCCACTTCCTGCCCCAGGCCTGGCTTTTCCAGCCTCAGGAGCACACTCTGCTGAAGCACAAGTCAGAACTGAGATAGAATGAATGTTCCCGAGGCAACCCTCAACCACGGATGGATGGCAGCCCGTGGATGAGTGAGTAAGTCCTTCGCCCCTCAGGAGATGTAGCTTTGGCGTGTCTGACCTTGTTCCCCAGGGGTCCCCACAGGCTTGAGTCTCCAGTGCCCACAGCAGTAACCTGACCACTAATGTGCATGGTAAGAACTGCCTTCTCTCCTCTCCCACTTCCTGAGCCTCTGTCACTGCCTCTGGAGACCACCTCCCAGACAAACGACTCGCATCCAAACCCTTGCCACAGGAGCTGCTTCTGGGGGAGGCCAACACAAGACAACATATATATTTCATTTGATGCTAATAATAAACAACTGAGTCAGTTGTTATTCACTCTTCTAAGTGCTTTATACATGTTAACTCATTTCATTCTCACATCACCATAATGATCTGGGCGCTAATATTATCCCCTCTTACAGATGAGGAAAGCAAAGCATAAAACATTGACTATCTTGCCGAAAGGCACATGATTGGTTAGTAGAAGAGCCAGAATTCTAGGTCAGGCAGTCTGGCACAAGAACTGAGCTATTTTTCACTCAAGGAATCAAGGCTCAGAGAGGTTAATTAACTCGCCAAAGGTCACACAGATGGCAAGTGACAAGACTGAGATCAGAACCCATGTCTGTCTGCAGGCAATGCTCTTTGCAGGCTATAATTAACAAAAATCCTCCTGGAGATCTCTGAATGCACCCAGCTTCCCACTTGGTTCTCTGGAGGAACAAGCTGGACATGTCGCTGGAGCGCCATCCAGGGGTATTCTGCCTTCCTCCACCCACAATCCTGTGCTGAGAAGGAAACAAACCCCATGGGTTACAATAGAAGGGAACCCCCAAGCCACCATGTAGCCGGAAGCTAACCCATGCTTTCACCTGGATGTTTTCCAAAATGTGAAATTGCTTAGCGGGAAAAATTTTGCTTTTCACATGTTTCTGATCCTTGAATCCAGCAGAACAGCTGGTGTTTGATGAATTTATTGTTCTTCAAAAGAATAAGGTTTGGGCTTTAAGAAAAATCAAAGCCTTTGGTTTTCAGAATCCTTCTTTAGGTCACCCCTAAATCTGCCATATCTGTCAGAAGAAAACACTCAAGAGTCATAGTGCATCGCAGTGCGATGCCTGGATCAAGTTGGGGCTATGACACTTTTTGGCTGTGTGAAGTTAGAGAAATCGCTTCACCTCTCTGAGCCTGACTTTTCACAAAGTGAGGATAATAATAGTGCTGGCTATGTCAGCCTAAGATGAGGATCATAACGGGGCAAGGCGTAGGAAAGATTTGCAAATATTAAGATACTATAACATACTGGGGACATTGCAATATTGCAAAGCAGGGTATGTGTCCCTTCTCTTAATTCTGCCAATGTAACTGATGTAATAAATATTTATGGAGTACATATGAGGTGCCAGACAGTGTTTTAGGCTCTGAGGACATGGGGTAAATAAAACAAACAGAATTTCTTGCCACACATCTTAGTGTAAACAAAATAAGTAAATATTTAGTTTGTTAGAGGATGGTAAGTCCTAAGGGGAAAAAGAAAGTGAGGAGGGCAGAGAAAGTATTAGGGGAATAGTTGCATTTGTAGAGAAAGTGGCTGGGAAAGGCTTCAGTGAGAAAGGATATTTGGGTAAAGACTTGAAAAGGTGAGAGTGTAGACTCTGAAGGAATAACTCAAAATGGCAGGACGCCCTGGGGTTCCAAGGAACACACTTTGGTAAGCACTGCCCTGGAGCCCAGCCCAACCTCACCACATCCTCTTGCACTCCATGACTGTGGCCCTTTGGAATAAGCAGAGTGTGCCCCAGACCAGCAAAAAGAAAAATGACCTTAGCTGGCCCCGATTCTGAGCATGCTGTTGTAAGTTATGGGGTTCAGGACATGCTACCGCAAAATATGGCACCTTGGCATATTAAATATCTTAAGCTGAAGGAATTTTAAAAAGTGGCAGAAGCAAAAAGTTACTCTCACCCCCACCACTCACCCTTTTTCCCTGAAAGCAGGAGATAGATCTTCCGTGTGAAACGTACCCTCCTTGAACCGGAAGGAAAGGAGACGCTTTTATCACCAGAGATTGGGAATTGGGGGCGGAGAAATCTGTGCAAACAAACCTTGTCACCTCACCCTCATCTTCCTAGTAACTTCTTCACCACTTACAACCCCCAGCCCAAACCCCTTTGTCTTGTCAATTCTTCACAAATTTATTGTTTCTTTGTGTAAAAGGTAAAAAGCTACCTGCTCCGGTCACTTCTTCAGGTCTTCATTCTCTTGTGAAGGCTCCCATGCACAATGCAAAAATGCAACAAAATGTGTATGCTTTTCTCCTGTTAATCTATCTTTGTCAGTATGGTTTTCAGACTCAGCCAGAGACTCTAGGAGAATTGAGGAAAACTTTTTCCTCCCCTCCATAAGCTACTTGCCATCTAACAGTTTCTCTTTTCTGGAACTCCCATTCGAGAAACCTGAGAAAATAGCCCAAAACACTTGCATGAAACTGGCAGCTTGAGAGAACCATTCTGCAAAGCCCGCTACAGTTGCAGATTCTTGAGCTCCTATTAGGGTTGTAATCATGAGGAAACATTCTCCATGTGGAGGGTGAGTGTGGAGCTGGCAAGTCCTGCCTAGTACTGTCTGCACAGGGGAGCCGTTCTTTCCCAGCAAGCTGCTTCTGACCACAAGAAAGTCAGCAGCATCCACAGCGCTGTAGAACCATGATAACTTCAGCAGCCCCCACAGCATCACGGAGCTGTGAGGAGCTCAGCAACATCCCCAGCAGCCCAGAAACATCAGGAGGTCAGTAACGACCTCAGAATGATGGAGTTGGCCTACAGTTGGCCAAAGACTTCATCTGGACCACCCGAGGGTCAGTTAATTGTCACTGCTAGGACTCTGCATAGACTGCATCTTGCATGTGGAGAGCAAGAAGCAGAGCACTGAGCAGATTTCCCAGGCAGTACATTTGGCTTGAGTTTTACTTAACAAGTATTGAGACTAAGTTGCTACACTCCACTTTATAGTCCCTCTCCTTCCGGTGAAGCAAGAATGAGGGATCAGATGTCCTGGGATGTGTGTCCTTGTGGCTTAGAAATGAGGTAAGAGACTCAGAGGCAGAGCGCAAGACTAGGCTTCTAATTCCATGCACGTCTAGCCAGGGACCCATGGCAAGAGGGTAAACTCAACATGTTTCAGTGTTTCTATCTGTACAATGGGAAACTATCTCTTCATCTCCAATGGGAATTTTCCTGAGGATAAACCATCTGTGTTGTAAGAAATAATTATATTACTTAAAATGGGTTTTCTTGATGATCAATCAGGTGCAGACGTGGAATAACACCAGAGAGGCATATGAAAGTGAAAGAGGTTTATTATTCTTACAGGTCCTAGAAGAGGGAGGTGCAGCACACCATGCAGGGGCCACATGGGAGGAGGGGCCAGGAAGTAAGATCAACCAAGCAGATGGGGTGCCAAGAGACAGTGAGGACTCATGGGTGAGTGCCTTTACTGGGGGTCAATGTGGAGTGCACAAGCAAAAGGCATAAGGGGATTTCATTGGTACATTTGAATGTCACTAGGTCACAGTCAGGGGAGGGCAAGAAGGGGAACTTGTGGTAGGGACCAGCCTTATAACACTAATGCACCTGGTCACCTGGGTGAGATGCTCACAGCCTATTTGTGGGGGTGTTGAGGTAACAGGAAAATAGCAAGTCTAAAAAATTTGCAACACAGCATCCTTAAAAAAGAGAAGATGCTGTGTAAGCCTACCTGAGCAGGACATCCCACCTGGGTGTGAGCCATCATGCAAAACATTTCCAGGTCCTTCTGGCAAGCTAAGAATCTCTCCATGGAGATTTATATTAATATACAAAAGAGTCAGGCCAAGGTCCACCTTCTGGACCACCAGATATCCAACATTTTTACCTGCTTCCCGCATACCTCATCTTTACTGCTCATTGGATGCTTACTACTAAATATATTTTCTCCAACTTCTCTCATTAGAAACTAGTTGTACACCAAATGCAGATAAATGAGTTTTTAAAAAAAATATTTAGATTTATATCAGATGCTTCTTTAAATTAATTAAGAATTAAAGAGCACTGAACTATCACTAACACTGGGCAATCACAGTTTTACATGTGCTATATGAACTTTTTTCCATTTGATCATATCTCTATGAGATATGAAGAGAGAATGAGAGATGAAGTTGATATTTTTAGATGAGAAACCTGGGCTCAGAGAAGTAAGGAACCCACTGAGGTGACACAGCTAGAAAGTGACAATGCCAGCCCCAATCTGTTTGATTTTGATTCCCTGCTCTAACCACAAAGCTTTACCAGTTAAATATTGCTGCATAAAAAAATTACGCCAAAAGTTAGCAGTTTAAAATAACAAACATTGATGATCTCACTCAACTTCTGAGGGTCAGGAATCAGGGAGCATCTTAGATGCGTGGTTCTGCTTGAAGGTCTCTCTTGAAGCTGCAGTCAAGATGTTGCCCAGGATTGCAGTCATCCCAATACTTCACTGGGTTAGAAGATTCAAACCAACTCACATGGATGTTGGTTGGAAGCTTCAATTCCTCACCATGTAGACCTGCCCACAGGGCTGCTTATGATATGACAGCTGGCTTCCCCAGAGTGAAAGACCTGAGAGAACCACACCAAGATAAAAGTCCTAGGAGGAATCTAACCTAATCTCAGAAGTGCGGGTCATCACTTTTGCCATAAGATGCTATTGGTCACAGAGGCCAACCCCAGTAGAATGTGGAGGGCACTGTATAAGCACGTGACTCCCAGGAGGCAGACACTATTGTGAGCCACCTTGGAGGTTGGACATAATTGCCTACCAGAGGTTGATGTTATCACTTGAAAAGGACCCAACAGACCCTTTGGCTTGAGGTTTCCCTACCAGCTACACATCAGCATGGAGAATGTAGGGGATGGCTTTTCTAGGCATCCTCTCCTTAATAAGGGATTAAAAAGAGGGAAAGAGAAGGGCTATACAAAATCAGTTATTTTTGCATCCTTCATGTGCCTTTGATAACATTGATTGGGTGTGATATGTTGAGGGTAGTTAACCCTTCTTAGGACACACACATACCCGTTTTTCATGAGACAGAAAGAGAGAGAAAGACAGAGCATACTTTTCCAGACTCCCTGGACACAAACTCACCATCAGATTTAGCACTGTTTTCTCATAATGTGGTGGGACATGATCTAGCTCGGGAACTAAGAAAACCCGATGGGGAGAGAAAGGGAGAAGTGAACCATCAATGTTGGAATTATTCCACAGCACCAACAAATGATAAACTCCTGCTGTTCGTTGCATAGATCTGTAACCACAATTGCACTTGTCCCTTTTAAAACTAGCAGTTGGCCTCAAGAGCATTTCTAAGATAGTAGAGTGTCATCTTCATTTTTAAACATGAATAAGCCACAAAGATGAAGCCTGTCGAGACTAAAGCATTAGACAAGAGACTCAGAGCAGATGAAGCGGCAGGGGCAGATTTTAGGGAGGAGGGGTTCCAGAAAAGCGTTGTTTATTCATTCACTCCTTCAACTAGCATTTAGGTAGCTTTTATTATGAGATGGCTACTAAGCATTTGGGGGGCATATTAAAATATATAAAGCACTAATCCTGCTTTCCAGAAGTGGAATATTATCGATTGATCTCCGTAGATTTAATAGACAGGCATAGCCTCTATCACTTATTCATTCATTCATCAAATGTTGCTGTGTCAGGCATTGTGCTAGACACTGGTGTGGTAAAGATAAATAAAATAAAGTGTCTGTTCTCTAGAGCCCACAGTGTAGTGGAGAGTCAGGATTGAGATGGATCCAGAATGATAAGAGAAGCAAGACAAAAGAGGGCACACAAACTGTTGGAGGAGAGGATGGGTAGGTATTAGGAGAATTTTCTAAGGGGAAGTGGAACTGCAACTGAGTCTCAAAGAGTGTTTAAATCAATCTTTAGATTCGTATTTGTAGGACTGACTTTCCATCTGTCTGTCCATTAAGGGGTATGGCTTAGAGATTACAATCATGGGTTCTGGTTTGAAACCCAGCCCTGCCTTTTACCAGCTGAGCAACCTTAGGCAAATGAGCCTCTTGATGCCTCAGCCTCCTCATCTGTAATATGGGAATAATAATAAAGATTACTCCCTATGATCATTATGAGAATTAAATGAGTTAATGCCTGCAAAGTGCTCAAAAAAGTACCTAGCACAAATAAGCTCTATGTGAGTATTAGTTATGTCTATCAACAGAGAGAGGCAGAAAAAATTTCCACTGGAATGCCTCCCAGTTATGTTCTGGGACTTGGGAATTAAAATTAAGGCCCATGAAAGGGAAAGCCCAAGATGCTAGTTTTGAGGTGGTTCCAAGTGATGAGATGAGGAGTCTTTATGGCTAGCCATTGAGAAAAGCCAGAGTTGCAAACCTTTTGTCAGAAAGCAGGGACAAGAACCAGGCATCTCAGATTCTTCACAGTATCAGAGGCCTTGAGGAGGAAGCTGTTGTACTGACACATTCATGGATGTTCTGGCTTAAGTGACTGCAGCCTGAGAAGCAGGAGCTCTTTGGTGCATCTACAGTAGCCTTCTGCTGGGAGGAAGACGGCAAATAAAAACCTGTGCTGGCTTCAGTCTCCATGTCCTCATCATTTCCTCCCTACCCCCATTCTCTTTCTTTGGGTGGCCCAGAGACTGAACCCACTGGGGAAAACGAGGCTGCAATCAATGCATGACATGTACCCAAGTAACTTCTCTGCAAAGTATGGCGTGGGAAATCTTATTTGTAGGAAAAGAAATAAAACTAATTGTTATGGTATTTTGTCTACATTGTGGCACTGTGCTCTATATGTGTCATTGCATGCCATTTAGCTCCCAAGCAGCCTTCTGAGGAAGCTATTATCATTCCCATTTTAAGGTGAGTGAGGAGATATTCAGAGCAATTAAAACCTTTCCCAGTGTCATTATCAGTAATTGGAAGAACTGGGTTTTGACCCTAGAACTATATGATTCTAAGTTTATGGAATTTCAGAGAAGGGATAGATGGGGAAATGTTGAGGATTCCCCAGAAAGGTGATATTTGAGTTGAGGATAAAGGATAAGTAAGATTTACGCATGGAAAAGGTAGAGCAGGTCATTCTACACCATGAAATGCTAAAGGTTATGGGGACATGAGAGTCATGAACCTCCCAGGGAAATGGGAAGGAGCCTGGTGTGGCTAAAGCATGGGGATGCAGTGGGAGACAAAGCTGGATGGGATCAAGTTCAAGGAGCATCATTTGTTCCCTCAACCTGATGGAAACATAAGCCCATCTTTAGAGGGAGGTAGTGGGCAGAGAGAATGGAGCGAGTGGTTCCGTGTCCTATGATCCACCACATGCAGACAATCTTCTCTCCTCACCAGCCTTTTGCCCATGGCTGATGCTGCTTCTGCATCACTGTCTGAAGCCAGTGGCACAGAGCCCAGCTGCTGGGACTCTGGACACTGCAAGTGGCCCAGCTGTCTGGATTGGACTTGATGATGGGAAAGGAGCAGCAGAAGAGAAACTAGTAGGGAGCTGAACCTTTGACCTGAGACTGACAGATTGTGAAGCAGAGAGGGTGCCTGGCTATGCCGGAAACAAATCCCTTCTAGCCCCTGTGGGCCACTTTGATAATATCCCACAACAATTCCAGTCTGGGCACAACCATTGCAGAGAGCCAATGTTTTATTGAATTGTGGTTCATGGAGATATCAAGACTAGGATTTGTTTTTAATGATCTTATTTTTTTCTCACACCATCCTAAACTGGAAATCATCTCCAGCCAACTGGCATACCATTTTCAGAGGTAATGTGAATCCAAAACAACAAAACTCTGGCCTATTCATTATGGGAGCAGATCTGGTATCACATAAAAAAAACAGTAAAGTGTTGGTTTTGTAACCAACAGTTCAGAGTCAAGCCCCAGCTCTTAGCATTAAGCAGTTCTGTGATGTTGAACAAAGTGCTTACCTTTTCTGAGCCTCGGTTTTCTTAACTGTAAAATAGGACTAAGAAAGCATACCTCGCAGACTAGCTATGGGCACAAATGAGATAATACGCATGAAAAAACGCTGCTATTTTAAAGCAGTGAGCATTTAAACTACATGAGAGATTAAAAAAGTCATTTTAGAATCTGAGGGAAATGTCATCTGCTTCTACCACCGTGACCCCTATAGTGTGCCCAGTTGCGATGCTCACAGACACTATTTTATGCTCTGCTCTGTTAGGTCCCCCACAAGTATACAATGGTTGCTGCCTCCCAGGGCCAGGGCAGAAGAGAGAAGAGTTTCAGGCATGCTAGCTCTTGCTTCAGGCAAGGTCTCTGATTGCCTTCATGGCCCTATATGTCCTAGCAAATGTTAGAGATGGTGACATCCAGCAAGTGCATTTGCATTTAAATATGCCTTGAACCAACAGCACAGATCCAAAAAGTATCCCTTTCCACCACCCCCTTGGCATTGTTGGTTGCCATCTGTTTGTACTTCTGTGGCCTTGAGAAAGTTACTTAATCCCTCTATGCCTCAGTTTCCTCATCGGTAAAACAGTGATATTAGGAGTACCTCCTTTGTCGTACTATTACTGTGAAGAATACTTAAGACACTACATATAAGGAGAGTGCCTGGCACATAATATGCACTCAATAAATATTAGCTACTCTCAGCATTGCAATTACTGCACTACATGGCAGTCATATCATTCCTTCACATGGGGGTCTTGCCCCACTAGGCTGCATGTTCCATGGGAGTGGAGCAGGGGAAGGGGGTCTGGCATATAGTAGATGAAGAATAAATGAATCCAGAAAGGCCAGCTATCCCAGTGGACAGGAGTAGGGAGGGAGTATGGCAAGAGAAGTACTTAGAGGAGCAGAAAATTGAGCTGAGACTCAAAGAATGCCAAAGTCATTGCCAGGTAAGAAGGAGTGGCCAGAGCACTCAATCCAGGCAGGGACCCGTGACTGCATACAGGACGGCAGGGCTCCAGGCATCCTACAAGGTGACAAGACACAGTGAGAGGAGCAAGAGGTGGGAATCAACATGGCTGGAGAGGGAGGTGGAAAGAGGTACCGGCGGCCTTAAGTGGCATGTTAAGTAGCATGATCTGTATCCCATGGGGTCAGTGTTTTCCAAACTTCTATCAGTATCACCTTCACAATTTTTGCCCGGTCTGAGTAGCACAGTATCTCTTTTGTAACATCTAACTTAACATTTTCTTTAAATTGACTTCCCTTTTTAAACTTAAACTTACTTTATAAAAAAACTCTATTACTATTGTAAGTAATAATCCATGTCATTTGCCATAAATAAAGTGGTGAAACAAGTAAAGTAAAAACAAACTACTTTAGTAAACTCTTGCTAGATACTTCTGCCTGCAAAGGCTCTGAGCCTACTGTCTCTTGGCTAAAAAGGGAAATCAGTAGGTTTTTGAGGAGTGTGAAAGCCATCAAGCACATATGGCAAACTTTTCACTTAGAGGGATGGAGAAGAAGCTGGGAAGGGAATGGGCTTTCTGATGTGGAATCCAACATGAGGTGACACTGTCACCATGTGTCTCTAAAAGCATCCTCAGAGTTGCCAGTGGCAAGGGTCCCGCAATTAGGGAAACCCTCTAGGGGTGATGGGAACATCTTTGAAGGGTTTTAGGGAAGGAAAGTCACCCTTTTAGAACCCTTCCTGGCTGTATTGTGGGGTGTGGAGTTATGGGGACTGGGACTGGTGGCCTGGGAGGTCAGGAAGGAAACCATCACAGCCCAGGTGAGTGGTGATGAAGCTCTGATGGAGAAGTGTTGTAGGGATGTGGAGGAGAGAAGCTGTGGATGGAATATTCAGGCAATATGGATTATGCTTGGTAATTGACTGTGCAAAGGAAGAATCTAAGATGCCTTCCAAAGGGTCAACCTGGGTAAGAGGGATAATGATGGTGCCACAGTGAAAGAGAGAATTCTGCAGGTAATGTTCCCATTTCTCTTTTCTAAACTTGTCTAGTCATCTTCTCCCAGGTTCCCAGATTTTCTGCTGACTTCTGGGTTGCTCAGACCTTCAGGATGCCCCAGTCAGATCTGGGGAAGAGTTCACACTCCAAACCCATCACTCTGCTTAGGACTATCCCAAGGTAGGGGACAGCCTGAAGACAAATCAGTCCACATCTCCCTCTCCCCACTTCACTACTGTTGTTCAGTTGAAAACTGGTTAAAGAAAAATCAAGTGCAGGGGAAAAGGACCTTCAAATTTGACCCAGAGAATCCCATGAATCCAGGTATGGATTCCAGGAGCTCATCAATTTTCTTTTTCCAGTTGGTGGCTAGGTGGGTAGAAAAATTTGAGGCTAAGTGTACATATTTGCATCTCAGATCATTTCTTAGTGCTGTTGGAGGAACAATTTTCTTGGCCCCAGGCTGCCCTACTTCACTGCTCAGGCAGATGTCTTTAATTGCTACAGTGGAATTCCTGCCCTTTCCCCTAGGGGCTGGTGGTCATCACATCAATTTGATATATCCTGAAAATGACACAATCCATCTTACGCTCCCTGACCCAAATGAAAATAACAGCCAGCAGTCACAGCAGAAAGTGGCTAATGAACTAGCTCACACTATGGTGTAAATGACTATGAACAGGTTAACTGTTTAAAATTCAGCCACAAATTAATCCAACAGAATGAATATCTTACATGGAGTTTCAGATCCTTGGAGCTTTATTTTGAAGTGGAAAATACATCTTTTTCTTCCTGTGAGTCTATCCTAAATCAGTAGACACCAAGGCACTAAAGTTCCATTGATTGGGTAAGAGTGGTTTATAAAAGACGCTCCCAAGAGTATCACTAGCAGTGTATCTTCAAGTCCAGCCATAGAGTCAGCTAAATTCTGAAACAAACACTTTCTCTTGTTTCTAAGCATGATTACATCTATTTCAAAGAGAAAAATTCTCATCCAGTGAGGCTGTAAATTGAAAATACACTAAAGGTAGTGGCAAAAATGCACAACGGCTCTCTGTGGAAGAGCAAAATGTTTCCATGTAACTTTGTTAGTGGGCGGACTAGTGATATAATCTGACATCCCATATGGAAATTCAAACATGTTACCTGAATAGGAAAATGGAAGGGAACTCAAAGGAAAATGATAAACATTCCAGGAATTATAAGAAACCTATGGAGTCTATTATTTTGAGAAAGTAATGGTTTTTCTCCCTCATTACAAATGTCAGTTTCCTTTACATGGACGGCCCTTGAATTTGTCCTGTTGACAAGTTTCCTACTTGAATCTTTCCTACATGTTGATTCAATTTTGAATCTTTCCTACTTCACATCTTGATTCAATTTTGAATCTTGCCTACTTGAAAAGATTGAAGAGGATGTTTCTGATTAGGTTTAAAATATTTTTTAGCTCTGAGATAGGAGGTCTATAAGTGTTGCAAATTGTGGCCATTCAGAATCCATAGGACCAATGTGGGTGCAGGTCTATTTCCTCTAACCTTTGGAAGGAGAGCAGCTTAAGCATATAGGTATATTATAGTCTGCTATGTGGGAGAATCGAAATTAATGATATGGGCTATAGAACGTATACTTTCTCCACCAGGCCACGTTTTTCTGCCCAGAAATACCTTTAATATAGTACTTGGTTTACCCAGTCAAATCATAGACTCCTAAGACAGAAAGAAACTTAAACAGACATCTGCACCATGTTTCCACATCTAAAATAATGGCTTCCAATCCTGGATGCTCGTTAGAATTCCCCAGGGAGCTTATTAAAAAGTGCAAATGCCTGGGCCCCTCTCCTGAGCTACTAGATCATCATCTGTGATTGTTTGGGCCCAGGCATCAGTATTTTTGAAAGCAATCCTCCACTCCATCACCCTAATGAATAGCCAGGGTTGGGAACCACTGACGTGGAAGTCAAACTCACTTCTACTGTTGAGACCTTACCTTAAGTGCTCAAATTCAAGCAACACTTCACTCATCTGTAAGGGGTTTACTTGTAAAATGAACCTTGATGCAGTATTTATTTTGTTTTCCTCTTTCCAGGTACAACATGAATGTTCCCTTTCTTCTACAGTCAGGAGAAGAGAGCTTGACTGAGCAAGGATGAGATTTTGGTTGAGTGGGGAGAGGGGATTGGAGGCAGGGTCCTCCCCAAACCCTACTCCTTGGAGCAAACAATGAGTTTCCATCCCTTCTTCGAGGTTCCCCAGCAATATGCGATGGAGCCACTAGGTATGAGCAAAGAGTAGGCAGCTAACCCCTAGATCCTGTGTCAACCCAGCACAGCCTGGATTTTGTGTGCTTTGGCTGCCACAACCTTGGCTTGGGCAACAGTGTATTTCTGCCTAGGGAGTGGGCTATATGCATCCCTCTTAGTGTCTGAGCCCTGAGGCAATGCATCAGCTGTATTGGTCACAAGAAAAGAAGCACAAAGAAAGAGTCAGTGAACATAATTCATATAAATTAAAACATTCTATAGCCTAGGATACTGGTATAATGGATTTGTTTGTTGGCACCTGCAATATGCACTTGTTACTCTCAAAAATGAGGTTTTAGCCTTTAAACTTAATGAGTCAATGAATAATTATTGAGCTTCTACTGTGCTTAACACTGCATTAGACACTTTAGTGAAGAGAGAATAGAAATTAAACCCTGTTTTCAGAGAGCATCTCTTTTGTGCCCCTGTGTAAACTAATGAAAACACTGTGAGTTGAAAGACCAAAGATCTTTGGGACTTTGGACTCTGACCAAAATAGAAAGTACACATAGCAGAATAAAAAAGAATAGAGTTAGAGCTAAACAGGGCCTTATCAGGAAGGGTCTTGAGAATCCAGCAGAGGAAATTACACTTAGTAAAGGTTGTCACTGAGAGATTTGGTGCAGAGCAATGCCCGGATGGGGCTTCGAGTGGCAATACAAGTAGAGAAAGGGGGTGGGCTGAGTGGACAGAGGGAGGCTGTTGGAGAAACTCAAGCAGATGTGATTTCATGACTTTGTGGCAATGGGATCCCATTTTGAATAGGAAAAATGATAAGAATTAGTCTTTGGGAATGGAGAACAAAGAAGAATGAGTCAAAGAAGAGGCAAGATTTTTAGAACAAGCAAGGGTCTAGATATAGACAGTGATGTTGGAAAGAAACCCGAACATTTGCTTTTAAACACATTGAGTTTGAAACCATACCAGGACATCTAAACAAAAATTCCCATTAGTAGTTGAAGATAAGAGATTGGAGTCTGAATAAAAGAGAGATTTTGAGTTTTAGATTAAGAAAAAATTCACAAGGAGAGTACTTGAAGCAATGGGAGTGATGGATTCTCTAAGATTGAAAACCTAAGAAAAAAAGAGTAGAGAGGTGCGCGGGGAGTCTGGGGAACGACCTCAAGAGGAGAGACCAGAGAGTTCTTCGTGTGTGAGAGATATGCTTGTGGACCTATTTATATGTGTAAATACCTTCCATGAGGTGGTTTTATTGAAATTGAAATCTCAGACTTTTGCCCAAAACAACTCCATCTTATGTTATCAATTCAAAATCTTCCAGACAGAATGAAATTCCTTTTGCACATTACCCTACGTTGACCAATTAGCATTAACAGGATGTTTTGTCAGACAGAAAAAATGTGTATAAAAAAGAGGAGAGACAGTTACCTTTTAAAACTGTGACCTTTTATTTTTCATATTTTATTCAGCCTTTTTTAGCAGATAAGGTTAAACTCATTGTTATTTAAACTATATTACTAATTCATTGAGTTTGTGGAAAAACATTGAAACTTAACAGTATTAAGGATTTTAAGCATCTTATTTATTTTTAATTAATTAATTATTATTTATTTTGTTTCTAATTGCCAATCAAGCATAGATAGCTCCTTATTATTCTAGACTGTGAAATATGGAGCAATCCAAGAGTACTTGGCAGAGAATCAGTATGTAATGACATTCTACAAGAAATTGTACAAAATAATCATTATCTCTCTTTGAGACTCTGAGTAATATAACTAACCCATCTGGCCAATTTTTTCCTCATCTATAAAATGGGCCTAAAGAGACTGACTTGCTCATCTAATAGGTCTTTATGAAGACTGAAACTGAAAAAATGGAATAACATATGAAAGAACTTTCTAAACCAGGAAGCCTACAAGCATGAAAGTCATCTCTGTTGTAAATGTTATGATCACCATGAAGAGATTCCTCTGTTAGCATAATGATAAGATAGACAAAGGAACATTCGAGTGGGCAGATTGCCAAGAAATTCTGAGGGATGCTGAATGTTGGTGTGTCTGAGATTATTTAGTTCGAGTACCCCCCAAAAGGAGGCACCAAGGCAAGGGTTTTTGTTCATGTTTGTTTATTTGGAAAGCGCTGTGAGGGAGTGGGGAAGGGAGATGGTGAGGAAGGACAGCAACAAGGGATGCACAAATGAGCAGGGTGCCACTGTGGGCCACAGAGGCTCAATCCCACAGGGTCCTCTGAAGGACTGTGTGCAGCTCTCCTAAGAATTGTCCACTGGGGGTGAGGAAACTCACGTAGCTAGTCGCCAATTCCCATCCCACCCAGGAGGGTTATTCCTGGGGCCTTAACTCCAGCCACTTCCAGGCTATGACATGTAGGAGCTGAAGGAAATGGGAATATGTCACCCCAAAATATACTTCTTTGACATACAACTTATTTTGAACTGAAGGCAACTAATAAGCAGGAAAAGCCCTCTTAATCCTCCCCCTTTTCTGCCTAAAGGCAGGATATAAATCGTGTTTTACTGGAGCCAGCCCCAGAGGAATCTACAAACAAACCTTCCTCCATTAGTTTCCTCCCAGTTTGCCACCACTGGAAGCCTAAAACCATTGTCCTTTGTCCTGTCATTCCTCTATGAATTTGTTGTTCTTTGTTGAAGATGCTACATAGCCCAGAGTTCTAAGCCACCTCTCTGAATTACTCATCTCTGGGTACTCCTACGTGTTACATGTATGATACACATATTAATAAACTTGTTTGTTTTTCTCTTGTTAACCTGTTTTCTGTTACAGGGTCCCCAGTGGAGACCCTAAGTTGGGTAGAGGAAAAATTTTTCCTCCCCTGCAGAGCTAAGCACACTCCCTCTGGCTACGGAGCACCTGCATGTAAAGTTGCAGGAAGCCATGGGTATGCACAGGAATGTCTTCAGGTGACCTCCAGGGTAGACCAAGGGCATACAGGAGGGGCATTGAGCATCTGCTTTGCAGCTAGACAGACTTGGTTTTGGCTCCTGGCTCTGCTCCCCAAAAACTCCTGCCTCAGGACATCACTCAGTTTTCCCAGCTTCAATTTCCCCAACTGAAAACTGGGAACAACAATATCTACCTTGCAGAATATTAAATAAGTTATTATGCATCATTTTGATGGCATATACAATAGCCAATGTTATTCAAAAATATTAAATGTCCTGGGAAAAGGTTCATGCTATACAGTTAAATGAATATAGGAAGTCACGTTTATTTGCAGTATGAGTCCAATTTTGTGAAGTATATACATTTTATACATACGGGCAATAATTGAGACACAACATTCTGAAAGATTAAGAGTGATTTATTCTGGGTGGTGAGGTAATAGATAATTTCTATTTTCTTATGTACATTTTTCTTTATTTTTTTATATTTTCTACAAAGATGCATTACTCTGTAATCAGAAAAAGGCAGACTTTATAGAATCTGTTTTTCAGGGCTCTTATGAGGATAATAGATAATTGTACAAAAAAAGTATTTATTACAGTACATGATTCAGAATATGTGCTCAATATATCATCATTAAAAAACCAAGGAAATGCTACTAGTAAACATTACCAACTAAAAGAGTGCTTACTATGTGTCAGATACTGTGCAAAACACTTTACAGTTGTTTTCTTTTTTAATTCTCATACCAGGCTTATGTGGTAGGTACTGGCCTTACCACAATTGTAGAGATGTGGGAAACTGAGAATTTAAGAAAAATCGAGGCTTATTAATGAAACATCTTTCTTTGTCTCAAGCCCGTCGTCAGCATGGCTTCAACAGTTTTAAACCAATCATTCGGAATAAAATTCACCTCTTCGCTTTTTTTTTAAACTTCAGAGGCTGAACATAGTTTTAATAACTGCTACTTTAGCAGAACAATGGTGAAGTTTAAATGTAGAAACGTAGCCCCTTGGTCACTGCAGCTCCTGAGCAGATCGTATGGTGGAAATCAAATGGACCCAGGAAGCTTTCAGCTTGGCCTGCAAGGTAAGATTTCTATGCATCTCTGAAATGCAGTAATCTTGTCAAACAACAAAGGAAAGCCGGAGTCGGCATCTCAGCCTACAAAGATCTCATATCCCAGAGATGAGAAAGAAGAGGCTGCTTCTTGGACAGCTCTGTCACAAGCCACATAACAAAAAACCACTCAGGACATGCCCAGTATGAGCATAGCGTGAGACATAGGGAAAGGAAGATTTGTATTGCACAGAATGGTGTTACTGCATTTTATCTATTTTGCTGACGGGAAAGCTGAGGCCCTTCTCTTGTTTCCCTGTTATTGTTGGTGTGCTCTGTTCTCTGAAGCATTTAGGACTTAATTAAAATAGTTTAAGCGGCCGTAGTCTGTCAAGCTTACAATTCCCCTTAAGACCTCTCTGTTCTCCCCTTAGTGAATTTCATTATAAACAAATCAAAAGAAAAGCTCTGAAAATTGTCACCAGGAAAATAAATGGTAGAGAGGGAGGGAGGTGGAAGTGCCTGCATTCGCCTGAACAACAGCAAAGCCATTCATAGGTTTCAGCTTAATTCTTTCCAGATGACAAAGAGGGGCTTCAGCTACTGTCTGTCAGAGGTGGAGGCCCTTGGAAATACACAGGGAGCATCAAGTCTATTTATTTTCCCAGCATCTCTCTGATTCTGTCCCTTGTTGGCAGGAGGGGATTGGAGAAGGGAAGGGAGAACAGCTTTCCTTCTAGCTACTTTGATTCAAGGTGGCAGGAAAGCTTATAAAGCCCCTTGAACATGTGCTCCCTTTAATTTGAAGGAGGCTCCTGCGCGCCTGAGCAAAAGACCTTGTGTCCCAGACAGAGAACCAATGTCGGCGTCTAGGAGTTATGAATCCTGGGTACTCCCACGCATGGGTTTATATTTGTAGATTTAATCCCTCCCAGTGTTAAGAAAATTTAGAATGAAAATGGCCTGTTTTATTGATTTTAACATCATTCTTCACGCTGTTTTGTGATACTTTTCGAGATTTTACCTATGTTTCCCCTCACCTTTCTCTAATTTATATTCTGTTGTGGCACTTTATGCATGATTGTGAGCTACCTTAAGTTATTTTTGGAAGAGACTGAGATATAAAAATGTTAAAAAAAATTGTTGGTAGGCAATAGCGAGGGGTCCACTCAATATTTGGAAAGGAGGTTGTCCTCTAAGAGTGAAAATCCAAGGAGCCTATGCCATGGAGGGGAGACTGTGTCCCAGGGAGTATGGTGGTTGAGTCGTTGTTCCATCTGGAGAAGGAATGTTTCAGTTGAAAGGGGTAACTCAGATAGAAAACCGGGCTCAAAGATGCCACCCTGACAGCCCACCATTGAAAGAATCGCTAAACCTGGAGTCACAAGAATTCTGCCCATCAGCTAGGGGATCTCTATTGTAGGGCAGAGGAGGTTCATCAGACCTCACCATGGCTCCACAAACATCCATCTCCTTTTGTTCTATATCAGTGCCAACCTAGCAAATTTCTGATTGTTTAACTGAGCCTTAGGCACCTTGGTGGGGTGCTATCAACAGAAAAGGAAAGCATACTGATTCCTAGAACAAACTCTGTCTTACTTTAAAAGTACTCAGTGAATTTCTGGCATGGAGTCAAGAGTCATATGTACTTAGTTAAGAGAAGTTTAACCCTAAAACACCGATCGTGCCAATGAACAGAGAAAGTCTAGTTTCTCTCTCTGTATGGTTGAATCCTAGACTGAGTTTACCAATTCATCTAGGAAATGGCACCTTGTGAGGCTTTAAAGTGGCCAAGCCACAGCCTTCCCTTGATTATAGCCTCTTCCTGGGGTCTGTCTGCCTTTAGTTGGGTTCCCACAGAATCCTGAGTTAATGATCTGACTGTAAGTAGTTTATTTGGGAGGTGATCCTCACAAGCACCTGAAGGGAAGAGGGAATGAGTCAGAGAAGGGAAGAAGCCACTCCGGTCAAGTGAGGCTCAGTCTCATTGGGAATGTCTGGGAGACCATGCTAAATTGCCTCAGAGCTGTCCCACAGGAGAAGTGGAGTATTTATCCTTCATCACATCCCTCATTGGCTGAGGATTTCTCCTAGAGGCATTAACTCCTAGGACACTGCTTGGGCCGAGGAGACCTCTTTGGCCAGGGAAAGCCCTCAGGCATAGGATTGCTGGTGCTGGCAGTAGGAAGTCCTTGGGGTGTATGGAAACAGTAAGCTCTGATGAAATTTGGATGGGGCCTTGACAGCCTCTGCTTGATAGAGTATCCTTCAATAATATCAGCATATGAGACTGCACTCTTTCATTTCCTGCATCTGCCTACTGATGCTGCCCTATTTAAATACCGTATTAATTGATGTTGATTTTGAATTCTACAATAAACTTCATGAGAGTGATCCAGGTTGGATCACTGAAGAAGAAAACTAAATGCGGGCTTAGGGTACTAATAATGCTTTTTCAAAAACAAAATTTAAGAAAAAAAGCATTGAAACTGTGATTGTGGGAAATACAATTTTATCAATCCTTCTTATATTGATGTTATGGCTACAGTTGTTTTCATTTTGAATTATATGTGATGATTGGGAAAGTATGGTAACCAGAGCTCAGGGCTTCTAATGGTGTTAATACAGCCCCGAGAATAAAGATGAATCCAGTCAGAAGCTAATTAACTTCCTAGCCCTAAGGGCATTGGAGTTGCGTCTCCAACAACCATCCTGCCTTTTTTAGGAATGGCCTCAGCCTGTAGGAGAGAAGCTGCAGTAGCAATGTCTTTGCTGGATGATACTGCCCTTTTGAGCATGGTGATTGGACATCTGATTGAAATTGTGTCAATCAGAGCTGTTTTCTGAGGGATTCAAAGTTTGGAATGAAGAAACATAGAGCAAGAGTGATTGGACCTGAATAATCTTAACATGATAGAACTTTGGAAGGAGAGTCCATGTGCCCTTCTGGAGTTGAGGTCCTGATTCTCTCTTTCCATTCTAAAGCCAAGGTCATTAAACAGTTCCTAAGACTCCATGGACTTTCATCTGTTGCCTGGTTAGCATCTATCCCCCAATTCCCACTTTCTAACAGGGCACTGGTTGACATTCAGGTGTCATTCTATGGATATGGTGACCCCACCCTCAATTAGAAGTGGGCACTAGTGGGACCAACCCAATCAGTTAACCCCATTTCCCTTGTCATAGTGACTGGTTTAGATGACCCAGACCAGGTCATTCCCTGGGCTGCAGGAATTGCTTATTTATCACCCAATTTAGGTCAAAAAGACACAAGGATATGTTTTCTGGGAGAAAACAAAAAAAAAAATTATTCTTGCTTTAGTAAAGAAATAATCATAAGAAATAACCTTTCCTTTTATGGATGATTTTGTCAGTTGTGAAGACTGGAACTGATACAGACATTTTTTCCACCATGAGGGAAGGCAGCTTGAAAATGAAATGTAAGGGATGGCAGAGGGACATAAAGAAACAATGTCTGTTACTGCACAAAGGGCACCATCTGCTCTCCGCAAGACAAAAGCCAATCATCAAGAGGCAAGATGGTGGGAAAAAGAAAGGGTTTATTACAATTTGCCAGCAAAAGGGAAGATGGCTGGCTCATGTCCAAAAGAACCATCTTAAGGGGGCACAGAATCTTACAGCAGTTATATAGGCTGGTGGGTTACAGGAGAAGGGCTTAGGAATGTTGACCTTCCGGTGCTACAGACTGGGAGTCGCCACACCAGATTTTTCAGTTGTCCTTGATGATGGCTGTTCAAGGGTCATCACATTCCTAAGGAACTCAAAAGAACAAAGTTATCATCTTATTGCAGCTGGGAGGTACCTGCACAAGCAGGGGTAGTAAAATCTACAGAGTGGCTAGATCTCCTGGAGGGTGCAAATCCAGCTGGGTTAGTTAGTCAGAAGTCATTCAAGGTTACAATATGTTTCTTTTCTACAGTATGGCTTCACTTATGTCAACCTTGTGTTGAGCTGGTATCATGTCCTTCATGTTATCACTAATCATTGAAACTTTCCCAAGTGTAAGAATATCTAGTTATCTGAACCAATGAACCTCTTTTATTGTTTAAACGTGTTTGAGTTGAATTTTCCATTTCTTGTCATTGTAAGTACCTAACTTGCCCGAGGTCAGGTTTCCCAGAATCAAAGCCTGAGGCAAGGATTCATGTATACATCTTTATTTGGGCAGGGATCTCAGGAGAAATCAGGGAGTAAGGAAATCATGGATAGAAAGAGGAAGAAGCTAAGCAAAGATGTGCCATCGGGCAAAGTTCTGCAGGGAGTAGCATCAGTCTTATCCTGAAGGGGAACCTGTAGTGTTAAGTTACTCATAATTGTCTCTAACTCAAAACAAGTGAGCTGGAATTTCATACCCCCATATCAGCTAGTTGCTGGCTAAAAACTGCCTCAGGGGACGTAAAATCCAAAGCACTTATAGCTCTCCATGCATGAAGGTGAAGAGGCTTTAGTAGCCAAGAATAGTCTTTCAAAGGGAGTTGCAGGTACGGGCAGTCAAAAGCAAAAACAAACTGAAGCCAGGAGAAAAATGCATATAAATGGTAAAAGGGGTTGGAATTAGAGGGGACCTGGGTGGAATACCAACTGTACTAGCTGCATAGATTCATTATCCTTCAACTGAAGCTGTAATTGTTCCTTTTGTTGACCAGCTATGAAAAGAACCTTTAGTTAATGTAGCCAGGTAAACCCAGGGCACAAAATCTTGGTGATAATGAGCGTGGTGCTTTTACAAATTTCGAAGAGTGCTTATATGTCAATGCTACAATAGCTAGAGAAACACTTTAAAGAATCCAAAGCCTGGTGTGGTAGCCAGACTCCAAAGTGATCCCTGATGACTCTCCCCTTCTGCTATTTTATGTCCCTAAGTAGTCTGCTCCAACACTGCATAGAGTTGGCCTGTGTATCAAATAGAATATTGCAGAAATAATGGAGTGTCACTTTAGGAGACTAGGTCATAAAAATGATTGTAGCTTCCACCTTGTTCTTCAGGACCACTAACTCTTGGGAAAACCAGATGCCATGTCATGAGGAACTCACACAGCTGTATGGAGGGGCCAACACGGTGAGGAACTGGGGCCTCCTGCCAATAGCCGGAATCACTCACATCCATGTGGGTGAGTTATTTTGGAAGTAGATCCTCCAGCCCCAGTCAAGCCTTCAGATGATGACAGTTCTGGCTGACATCTTGACTGCAATATTTGATGAGAAATCCCAAGCCAGACAGCTCAGCTATGCCACTCTTGAATCCCTGACTTACAGAAACTGTGGGAAAAATAAATGTTGTTTTAGGCTGCCTTGTTTGGAGGTACATTTTTATGCAGCAACAGATAACTAACAGACATGATAAACCACCTACATTTCTGATATATAAATATATATATATCTCCCAAGTAGAAATATACTTTTCTGAAGAATGAATACATTTTTCTTTATTTCTTTTATTCATTCACTTATGGAGAGTTCACCATGTACCAGGAAATGTGATAGGTACTAGAGATATGTTGTCCCAGCCCTCTAGATGCTCCATCTATAGCCTACAGATTTCCTGAAAATCCCTGGGTTTGCCTCAGGTTTATCAGCTACTGTTTTCAACATTCATAGAAAATACAAAGCTGATTGGAAAAGCTATTTGCACATGTAGCTAAAAGCATGAGCAGAAAAGAAAAGTGTTAAAATGAAGGCAAGCTCTCTAACTAAATGCATATAAACACATCATTTTGTCAAAAGTCAGTGAATCTATCCCAAAACTGATGCCCCACACTGACCGAATGGTGCCAGGGAAAAGCTAAGTCACTGCCACATATCCAGTGCCAGGTGTTTTTTTGACAAGACTACTCAATTTTGACTTTATACATGTTCTCAGAAACAGTAAATCCCTAGAGGATGGGGATAACTGTGTGCAGAGATCAACATGCTCTCTGTTCAGTGTCCGCTCCACACAAATAGGCACGTAATGCCTTTTATTGGATGAGGATGGTGATCGTATTCATCAGACCCAAGTGTAATATTCTGAAAACTCAAGAGCGCAGTCAGATCTTAGAATCTGGAGTCTCTGATGTCAATTTTCCCATTCCAATTCGTCCTCTCTGATTGCAAAGTTAGTGGTGAAGCCATAAAGAAAACGAATCTGTCTAGTGTCTTTTTTTTTGAAATTTATGTCCTTCTTTCACTTCCCACTTTGGGGGAAATGTAATACTGGAACTGAACTCAAATATCCTGCCTTTTTTTTGTTTTAAATGATTCCCAAAGTCTTTCCCTTTATTCTGCTTTCTTTTACCTGCATTCTTCTGTCTAAATACTTATTTGTTTTGGATAATACAAATGAAGTACACCCATTTACATAACAGCTATGGTTTTAGGTAGTATGCATAATTTGATAAAGATCAATAATTACCACGTAATCAGACATTCTAACAGTTTTCTATGCCACTATGCTGATATTTTATGTGTCATTGGTGCTTTTTATTTGACATACACTAACTGAAAACATTTAAAGTATGCAGCTGAATGTTTTGACATACACATACCTCTGGAAATCATCACTCCAACCAATGTAATGAATGTATCCTTCATACTCAAAAGCTTCTTTTGTAATTCTTCCTCCTGCCTCTCCCCATCAACCCATCCCATATCCACAGGCAATCACTGATTTACTTCCTATCACTATGGGTTAGTTTGCATTTTCCAGAATTTTACATGAATAGAGTCATATACTATGTACTCTCATGGTCTGGCTTTTTTCGTTCAGCATAATTATTTTGAGATTCATCTATTTTTTTGCACATAGGCAATAATTTGGTTTCCTTCTTGCTGAGTAGTGTTCCATTCAATGGATATAACACAATTTGTTTTTTCTTTCAGCTGCTGATGGATATTGGGGATGTTTTCAGGTTTTTACTATTACAAATAGAACTGCTATGAACATGTGAGTACAAGTCTTTATGTGAACATATGCTGTCAATTCTTTTGGGTGAATCCTAGGAGAGGAATGACTAAGTCATATTATGGGTGTATGCTTAACATTTTAGGAAATTGCCAAACTGATTTCCAACATTGTTGCACCATCTTACATTCCCATTAAGAGTGTATGAAAGTTCCAGTTGCTCCAAACTTTTATTAGCACTTAACATGGTCAAGTCCTTTTAATTTTAGACATTCTAATAGATATTAGCGGTATCTCATTATTGTTTTAATTTGCATTTATCTGATAACTAATGATGGTAAACATCTTTTGAGTACTTATTTGCCATCTGCATTTCTTTAAATATTTAGTCTATGTTTGGATTGGGTGTTTTGTTTTCTTATTATTTAGTTTTGAGAGTTCTTTATATCTTCTGGTTAAAGGTTCTTTAACAGATATGTGATTTATAGATATATATCTTTTCTCTCTCTTAAGAATGTCTTTCCAAGAGAGAGTTCCCAATCTTGATGAAGTCCAGTTTATAAATTATTTCTTTTATGGAATGTGATTTTGTGCATATAAGAAATCTTTGCCTATCCTAAAATCACAGAGATTTTTTTCCCAGTGTTTTTTTCTATAAGTTCTGTAGTTTTTTGGGTTTTACATTTAGTCTATCGTTTATTTGAGTCATTTTTTGTTTATGGCTTAAAGTATGAATCAAGGCTTATTTTTTGCATTTTTGGATATTAGATTTTTACTGAGGTATAATTGACATACAACATTGTATTAGTTTCAGGTGTACAACATAATGATTCGATATTTGCATATATTGTGAAATAATTACCACAATAAGTCTAGTTAACATCTGTCACTATACATAGTTACAGAATATATTTTTTAAAATGAGGACTTTTAAGATCTACTCTTTTAGCAACTTTCAAATATGTAATGCAGTATTATTGACTGTAGTCACCATGCTGTACAAACACCTGACATTTATTTTATAACAAGGATGTAATGAATATTAATTGTTTTGCATTATTGGATATTGAATTGTTCAAGCACCATTTCTTGAAGAACCTGCCATTTAGTTTCTCCACTGAATTTCCTTTGCACCTTTGTCAAAAATCTATCAACTGTATATGTGCGAGTCTAGTTCTGGACTCTATATTATGTCCTATTGATCTATTTGTCTAAATTTATGCCAATATCATACTGTCTTGATTTCTGTAGCTATATCTATATCTTGAAATCATGGAGTGCACCCTCTTCAACTTTGTTCATTTTTTTTCAAAGTTGTTTTAGCTAATCTAGGCCCTTTGCATTTTCAAACGAGTATTAGAATCAGCTTGTCAATTCCTATAATAAAGTCTCCTGGAATGGTTTGGTATTGCTTGAATCTCCAGGTAAATTTGAGGAGAAATGATAGCTGAACATATTAAGTCTTCTAATCCACGAACTAGGTATATCTCTCCATTTATTTAGATATTTGTTGTTTTCTTCCAGCAACGTTTTGTAGTATTTGGTGTATAGATCTAACATACCTTTTATTAAATTTATTACTAAGTATTTCATATGTTGATGCCATTGCAAATGGTATTTTAGAATTTAATTCCAGCTTGTTCATTGCTAGTATATATTAAATACTTTTCGTATACTGATCTTGATCCTACAAACTTGCTCAATTCACATATTGGTTCTAGTGACTTTTTTGTAAATTTTTAAAGGGTTTCTTCAGCGTCAATCATGTCATCTGTGAATAAAAACAGTTTTTGTCTTCCTGTTCAATCTGGATGCCTCTAAATTTTTTAAAAAATAATTTTAGATTTACAGAAGAGTTGTAAAGATTTATAAAGTGTTACTTTTTATCCTTCACCTATCTTTCTCGAATCTAAACATCTTATATCCATGATACATTTATCAAATCTTGGTATAATACCATCCACTAGATAGAGACTTAATTATGATTTGCCCAATTTTTCTAAGAATATCCCCTTTTTCTTCTAAAATTTAATCAAGGATACCTCATGTGTATAGTCATCATGTCTCCTTAGTTCCCTCTGATCCATAAGTCTCTCAGTCTTTTGTATCTTTCATGACCTTGACACTTTTAGTGAGTTGAGGCAGCATACTTTGTAGAATTTGGGTTTGTCTGATGTTTTCTCATGAATATACTGAGATTATAAATTTGGGGGAATATTATCACTATTATACCTAATTTTTTGAGAGTTTACTTTTTATCATTACTGAGTATTAAATTTTATAAAATAATTTTTCTCTATCTATTGTTTAATAGGAAGGGTTTTTTTTTCTTATGTTAGTCTAATATATGACATTATCTGGTTTTAAAATATAAACTAATGTTGCATTCCTGGGATAGAACCCTCATGTTCTTGATATGTTTTCTTTTTTATTCATTTGGATTCTATTTGCTAAAATTTTGTTACGGACTGTGTCTATGTTCTTGGGGGATATTGATCTGGAATTTAATCTTCTTGTAATGAATCTGCTAAGTTTTGGCCTCATTTAATAACTTGGGAAGTGTTCTGACCTCCTCTATTTTCTGAGACGATTAATGTTTTCTACTATTTCATGCTTAAATATTTGGAGAATTCTCCAGTGAGGCCCTCTGGACCTGAAGTTCTCTTTGTGGGAAAGATTTTAATTATTAAATTAATTACTTTAATAGAGAGCTATTCATATTTTCTGTTTCTTATGTCAGTTTTGATAATTTTTGTGTTTTAAAGTATTTGTCTATTTCATCTAAATTATTAGATTTATTAGCAGAAAGTTATGAATAACTTGTTATGAATAATATTCCCTCTATGTATATACTTTAAGTGTACATAGGATCTGTAGTGATGTCCCTCATTCAATTCAGATATTTGTAATTCCTCTTTTTTCTCCCACTGGTCTGACTAGAGGTTTATGCATTTTATTAATCTTGTCAAAGTAACAGCTTGGATTTGATTATGGTCATTGTTGTTGATTCTTTTTCTATTTTATTACTTTCCACTCTTATCTTGTTGTTTCCTTTATTCGACTTTCTTTGGGTTTAACTTGCACTTCTTTTTTCTAGCTTCTTGAGATAGAAGTTTATTTGATTAATGTGATAACTTCCTTCTCCTCTAATACAACCATTTAAAGGGGTACAATTCTCTTTAAGCACTACTTTGGCTGCATTCCACAAATTTTGATGTTATGTTTTCATTGTCGTTAATTTTAAAATTTATTGTAATTTCATAGTACAGTTTGATTTACAAATCCTTGGAGATTTTCCAAATATCCTTTTGTTACTGATTCCTAGTTTAATTTCATTGTGGTCAAAGAACATATATGGTGCGATGTCAAAAATTTTAAATTTATTGAGACTTGTTCTATAGGCCAATATATGGTCTGCCTTGGTGGATGTTTCATATACACTTGAAAAAAATGTATATTCTGTCTTTGGGGGTAGAGTGTTTTAAAAATATTAGTTATGTACACTGGTTATATAGTGTTATTCAAGTCTGTATCTTTACTAATTTTATGTCTACTTATTTCTATCAATTAATGATAGAGGAATGTTGAAATCTTCAAGTATAATTGTTGATCTGTCTACTTCTTTCACTTCTGTCAGATTTTGCTTCTCATATTTTGAACTATTGTTTTAGGAGCATACACATTTAGATTATTTTGATTTCTTAATGGATTGAGTCTATTATTATTATAAAATGTATCTCTTTGTCTTTGATAATATTCTTTTATCTAGGAGTCTACTTTCTGTGATAATATAGCCATTCCAGCTTTCTTATAATTTGTGTTTGTATGGTATATACTTTCTACTCTTAATTTTCACCTGTGTGAAGATGTTTAAATACATTTTGTATAGAAACTATACCGTTGGGTTTTGCTTTCTAATCCAATCCGATAATCTCTGCTTTTATTTGGACCATTTAGATGATTTACATTGATATCTATATAAATATGTAGATAGCATTAGATAAGATAGGTTTACACCTGCTATCTTACTATTTCTTTCCATTTACCTCATTTGTTATTTTCCTCAGTCTTTTTCTGTCTTCTTTGAATTAATGCTTATTTTTAGTAATGCATTTAATCCTCTCTGTTGGCTTATTAGCTACATGCCATTTAAAAAAATGATTTAATTGTTGCTTTAGAGTTTAAAATGTACAATGTATTTCTTTAGCTATTCCAGTCTACCTTCATATAATAGTGTGTTATTTCACTTATAAGACCCACACTACGATGATATCAATCATTCTACTTCCTCAACACTTTACAATCGCTTTCATAGATTTTACTTCTATACATATTATAAATCTCATAGCACATTGCTATTATTTTCATTTTAAATAGATATCTTTAAAGAAATTAACAATTAGATCATAATCTTTTGTATTTAACTATATATTTCTGCTTATGGTGCTTATCATTCCTTTTCCTTGATTTGAGTTTCTACCTAATATTTTACCTTCAGCCTAAAGACTTTCTTTAATATGATGAATTATCTCAGTTTTTGTTGGTATGAAAGGTCTTTATTTTGGCTTCATTTTTGAAGGATATTTTCCCTGAATATAGAATTCTATGTTGACAGGTTTTTTTCCTTCCTTAAACACATTAAAGTGGTTGCTTCATTGTCCTTTCTCTTGCATTTTTTATGATGAGAAGTAAACATTTATTTTTGTCTTTGTTTCTTTGTATACAATGTGATTTTTCTGATGTGTGTGCTTTTAAGATTTTCTCTTTATCATTTATCTTCAGCAATTTGGTTATGCTATACTTTGGTATCATTTACTGTGTGTTTATTCTGCTTGGAATTTATTGAGGTTATGGATCTGTGGGCTTTACTTTTCAGCAAATTTGGAAATTTGTTAGTTTTTGGTCAGTATTTCTTCAAATATTTTTGATGCTTCTCCCTCTCTCTCCTCTCCTTCTGGGATTTCAATTACACATATGTTAAACCACTTGATGTCCCAAAGGTCCCTGTAGCTCTGTTCATTTTTTTAAGCATTTTTTTCTCTCTATGAACTTCAATTGGGATCATTTCTATTGCTATGTTTTTAAGTTTATTGAGGTCAGCAGCATCTAGTCTAGACACAAATAATAGCCTGTCTGGTGAAATTTTTATTTCAGATATTGCAATATTCAGCTCTAGGAGTTCCATTTGATTCTTTTCATATCTTTATTTCTCTTTTCATTATAATCATAATTCCCTTGAAATTTTTGAGTGTATTTATAATAGGTGTTTTAACCTTCTTGTCTGCTAATTCCATCATCTCTGGACCTATTTATATGGACTGTTTTTATCCTTGTTAGTGGTTACATTTTTCCCGCTTTTTTGCATATTTAATAAATTTCTATTAGGTGCTGAACTCTGTAAATGTTATACTACTCAGGGTCTGGAATTTGTTGTCTTCCTTCAGAGAGTCTTGATATTTTTTGCAGGAAGTTAAATTACTTAGAGAGCTACCCCATTCTTCAATGCTTGTTTACAAGATTTCTTAGGGAAACCTCTTCTCTAGAGCTAATTTACTGCTGTTACTAAGGTGTGATCCTATTGATGTTTCTACTAAATGCCCTGGGCATTCAGTGAGCTCTCATCTCTCTGGCTGGCTAGACCTCTGTGAGTTCTGGAAATTGTTCAGCTTACAGGTATCCAGTAACTATTCTTTGCCTGAAAGTTTTCTTTATCTAGTAGGTGTTCTGGGCTCATGAAATTTTACCACATGTTTGCACCTTAGTCTTCAGCCAAATACTTAAGGGGACCTGACTGTAGATTTCTGGAGCTCTTTCTCTATATAGGTCCCTTCTGTCTGGTGCTCTGCTCAGGCAAATTCTATCCATCTCAGACTCCCTGAACTTTAATCTCTGTCTCCTGAACTCAGAAAGAACATCGTGTTCTGCTTATGTTTCCCCTCCCTGCATTGCATTCTCAAAAGTATCTTCAGGCAGAAAGCCAGGTGACAAATGGGCTCTTTTATTTCCCTTCCCCCAAGGATCACTTTCTTCTGCTTCCTGTTGTCCAATGCAATCATTTCATTTATTTGTCTAGTTTTCTACTTACTTGTGGTCATTGGGCTGTGTTTTAGTTTACAAGGTTTTCAATACCAAAATAACACAAACTGGGTGGCTTAAACCACAGGAATTTATTTTCTCACAATTCTGAAGGCTAGAAGTCCAAGAACGAGGTTTGTCAGGGTTGGTTTCTTCTGAGGTCTCTCTCCTTCCCTCTCTGTGTCCGTATCCTAGTCTCTCTTCTTATAAGAACACCAGTCATATTGACTACAGCTCACTCTGATGACCTTGGATTAACTTAATTACTTTTTCAAAGACCCTGTCTACAAACATAGTCACATTCTGAGATACCGGAGGTTAAGACTTCAATATATGAATTTGTAGGGACACCCAATTCATCAATAACAGGCAGTCTAGTAATGTCTACTCTTTCATGCCAGCAGCAGAATTTTTGAGTACTTGCTATTTGCCAGTCATTTTATAAGCATGTTGCAGACTGTAACTCATTTAATTATCCCAATATCCCTGTCAGATAGATATTATAAATCCTATTTTAGATCTAAGGACACTGAAGCTCAGAAGTTAAGTAATTTACCAAAAGTTCTGTAGCTAATAAGCAGAAGAGCTGGGATTTGAATCTATGTATTACTCCAAAGCCCTGGCTCTTAACCACCAAGCTTTGCTCTCTTTTAGGACACACATAAAAGTCAAGACTAATGTTTTAGGATTATACTCTTGAAACTGTGGGTAGATATTCCTGGAATACTTAGCCTTGAAGCTTGACTGGATACAGAGTTTCACTTCCTAGCAAGCAAGTCACAAATTTTCCAATGTCAGAAAACAGAAAAATATCAGAGTACCCCATCACTCAAATGATGTAAACACCTTTCATTTTGTTCATCTCTCTCACCCAAACTCTTACTCCACCTATATTTATATAACTTTCCTTATGATGTTTTTTAAATAAGCAAAATTTTGGAATTTTATGTAAGTGAAATGTCAAATACCATAATGATCCAGCATACTGTAAGTTTGCTTTATACTGAAATTATCAATTATATATGGATAGTTGACAAAGATAACTGCCATCATTTTGGGGAGCAACAATTTATTTATCAGTTAAATAAAAGGATTCATTTAGGTATCAAGAGAAGTAGTTGGATGTTGTTTAATGTTCTTCTGTGGGCCCATTCCTGTCAATAGTAATCAATGATCATCATAAATGTATTATGACAGCAATGTTTTCTATCCTGAATAATAGATTAGAGTAACACTTGGCATCTAAATTTTAGTTTTTAAGTTGTATCTGATGATGGCAGGAGTCTTCTGGGAAAAATAAATAGTAAATATATGAGGCAGAAACAGACATATCAGTAGGTAATAAGGATTTTAATGTCAACCTGCCAGATTGGGGCACTGCAATATGATTTCTAAGCAGATAATGTTTTCATGTATATCTGTGCCATTGATTGTCAATTGATAATGAGCCCAAAGGGCTCCATTTTATTGGAATGTCTCTTATAAAACTGGTCCTGATTTTAAATACAAATATTTGTTCCCTGTTTTCCTTGCTCAAGCAAATTTTTTTAACCTGTGACTAGAATGTCAAAATTTTATTCCTGAAGGACTAAGAAGTTAAAGGAAAAAAATATCAAAATTTATTTCAGGCATCAGGGTTTTGAAAGAATACTCCACTCCGCTCCTTGCTCAACTTCTGCTATAGATCAACCCACAATCTAGAGGTTGAACTTGGGTACTGTTTTAATGTGCAGATTCTGATGTAGTAATGATAAGAACTGGAACTTGAGACAAGGACTGAGATGTAGTTAACTTTATTTGGGAGGAAATTCCTGGAAGCCAGAATGGGGGAATTAGTAAGAGGGAAACAGAAGTTATCAAAGGCAATCAGAGTGTATACCTTATTTATTTACCACTATGCACAGGGACTCAGTCTTACCAGGGTTCTTCTAAGGCATCACATAGAACATGCCTTAGAATTTCCCCTCTGAAGGATGCAGAATGTAGGTAGCATTTTCCATCAACCCTCATGCTCTGTTAATGGAGGGTTGCCTGCAGGGGAATTAAATCCCTCTCAATCCTGGCTGTGTCTGGTCACTGGCCAAGGGGCCTTCTAGCATCTAGAGAAAGCCCAGAGACAGAAAAACAGAAGTGAGCTGAAGAGGAAATAGCATCAATGGCCAGTGCATGGAACTGTCCACCACGGCTACTCTGAGATCAGTGGTGGGATGTGACATGGGGCACGTAAAACGTCTGCCACAAATTGGGTGTTTGCTTTATTTTTTAAATGTAGGATTCCTTTGTAAGGGTGCACTTCTTCCTCAGAAGCATGTTTCTTTCCAGGGAGGCACAGAGCACCTCTAAGTAGAGGCATTTGTCCAGTCTTCTAAAGACAGATGAAGATAAAATTTAATCTCTCTTCAGACACAGTGCCATCTGGACCTGGTACTAATGACCATAAAGATGAGACCTTTAAAGCATTAATCCCAATGCAATGGAAAATGCATACATATAAACATGTGTAAATTCAGGGCTAAAGAGTCTATAATGGCATTTTTTTTAAATAAGAAATCTGGGAGTATATTAAATGTGACCTTGTGTGTAGATAAAATAGGTAGTCATTTACAACCTATCTTTTGAGAGCTGCCATACCTGGGGGAAAGAGACTGTACTGGCAATGTTCCCATCCTTAAATCAGGGGAAATTTCATCATGATAATATTTTTAATGGCTTTAATTGACACATGATAAACTGCATATGTTTAGACTGTACAATTTGATCAATTTTGACATGTGAATGTGCCTGTGAAACCATCACCACAATCAAGATAGTGAACAGATCCATCACCCCCAAGAGTTTGCTTGTGTCCTTTCGCAATCTCTTTCCCACACCTCCCTCTCCCCACGCAACCAGTGATCTGTCACTTTCTATCACTGTAGATTAGTTTGCATTTTAGATGATTGTATATAAATAGACTTATATAGTATGTGCTCTTGTTTTGTCTGGCTTTCTAAACTCAATATAATTATTTTGAGATTAATTCATGATTGTTTCATGTATCAATAATTTATCCCCCCCCCCTTTTTTTTGGTGAGAAAGATTGGCCCTGAGCTAACACCTGTTGCCAATCTTCCTCTTTTTATTTGAAGAAGAGTGGCCCTGAGCTAACATCTATGCCAATCTTCCTCTATTTTGTACGTGGGTCACCACCACAGCATGACTTGCTGAGTGGTGTAGGTCCGTACCCAGGATCTAAACCTGCAAACCTGGGCCACCAAAGTGGAGCATGCTGAACTCAACCACTATGCCATCAGCATGGCCCCAATTTATCCTATTTTAGGGCTATTTTCTATCATATTGATCTGCTACAATTTGTTTATTTGTTCACCTATTGATGGACATTTCAGTTTCTGGCAATTGCAAATAAAGCTTCTCTTAACATTCGTATACAAGTCTTTGTATGGACACATGATTTCATTTCTCTTGGGTAAGAGAGGAATGGCTGGATCATATGGTGCGTGTATATTTAACTTAAGAAACTGTCAAATCATTTTCCAAAGTGTTTGTATCATTTTACATCTCACCAGCAGTGTATGAGAGTTCTAGATGCTCCACATCATTGCTAACACTTGATGTGGTCACAGTGCTTTTACTGTAAGTGGACATGTAGTGGTATCTCTTTGTACTTTTAATTTGCATTTCCCTAAGGACTAATGATGTGCATAAATTTTCATGTGCTTATTTGCTATCTATGTATCTTCTTTGGTAAAGTATTGATTCAAATTTTTTGCCTACTATTTTATTGCTTGTTTTCTAATTGAGTTTTTAGAGTTCTTTATTTATTCAGGATACAAGTCCTTTATACGTATCTGATTTGCAAATATTTTTCTCCCCAGCCATGGTTTGTCTTTTCATTCTTTTAACAGAGACTTATGAAAAGCAAAAGTTCTAAAATTTGATGAAGTTCAATTTTTTTCTTTAATGAATCCACATTTTGCCTAACCTCAGGTCACTAAGATGCTCTCCTATGTTTTCAGCTAGAATTTTATAGTATTAGGTTTTACATTTAAGTAAATGATGAATTTTGAGTCAGTTTTTTTTATGGTATGAGTTATGGATCAAAGCTCATTTTTTGGTATACAAATGTCCAATTGTTCAATCACAATGTGATACTGGTAGTTGAAGAATAGGTAATTGCAGACATAGGCCAATTAACATTGGTCTCTTTGAAGAATGGGAGGCTGTAGCATTTATCTACTATAGTCAGACACTCTGCCAGATGCTTTGGAGGTACCATCTCTAATCTGAACCCAATCTGGAACAACAGGTGTAGCAGATTGGTGCCTGATAGCATATCTCCTTGACCTATGTCTTTATTAAGTTACTGCTGCAATGGGCATTCTGGACCAGCTCAGATTCATCTCCTTTGCAACCTCCCACCTCAGCAGACTCTCTATTCCATCTCAGGATCTTCTCTCATGTCACCCAACATTGCAAGTGCAGCCTGGAAATGCAGGGAAGTTAATGCTCTTCTCCTGCTGCCTTCCCCTCTTTCCTTGTTTTATTCTCCCCACTCCCATGTTGCTGCTTCCTGGGATTATCTTCCAAATAAAACACCTGCACCCAAGGCCATATCTTGGGCTCTGCTTTCAGGGGAACTCAAACTAAGGCAGTAGTTATTTTTATCTCCATACCAGAGAGGATTAAATATCATAGAGATCGAATAATTTTCCTAAGTCACCAAGTTCATAAATGGTGATGCTGGGATTTGAACACAGGTCTCTCTGCTCCCAGAACTTATGTTCATTCCTCACTAGGATCAGCCTGCCCATTCATCAGCATCTTAGCAAAGGCAGTAACGTGTAGTAGTTAGGAGCAAGGATCCAAGGGTTCAGGAGCCAGATTGCCTGGCTCTGTCACCTGCTGGCTGTGAGACCTTGAGCAAGTCATGTCACATCTCTGTCATATGTAAAATGGCATGATTTTTTATACTTTTTTTTTGAGGAAGATTAGCTTTTAGCTAACATCCATTGCCAATTGCTCCCCCCCTTTTTTTTTGCTGAGGAAGATTGGCCTTGAGCTAACATCTGTGCCCATCTTCCTCTACTCCATGTGGGACGCCTGCCACAGCATGGCTTGGTAAGTGGTGTGTAGGCCCAAGCCTGGGATCTGAACCTGCGAACCCTGGGCCACTGCAGTAGAGTGTGTGAACTTAACCACTACACCATCGTGAGGGCCCATGTAAAATGGCATGATTTTTCACTTTTACCTCATAGGGTTAAATGAATCACTATAAAGTACTTAGAACAGTGCTCAGCATATAATAAGCATTACATGTGTTATGATTACTATTATGTTGTTGTTGTTATAACCAAGCCCTTCCATACTCAAAATATCTTCCCCAGTATAGAACCTGCATGTAGTAATCTTCCTGGTGGTTATATTCCCAGTATTGTTTTCCAGTGAGAGTGAAGTGGAAGAAAAGTTGAAAGGAGTCTCCATTGGTGCCATATACAATCAGAGGAGGAAGTATTTAAAGATTACTGTAGTTTAGCAATGAAATTGCTATGGACTGACTTGTGCCCCACCCCCATTCATATGTTGAAGCCCTAACCCCCAACAGTATTTGGAGATGAGGCTTTTGAGAGCTAATTAGGTTTGGATGATGTAATGAAGGTGGGGCCCTTGTAATGAGATTAGTGCCCTTAGGAAGAGATATCAGAGTGCTTGCACTCACTCACTCTCTCTCTCTCTCTACCACCTGAGAATACAGTAAGAAGATGACTACAAGCCAAGAAGAGAGCCCACACCAGACCCGACCATCTGGGTACCCTGACCTCTCCAGAACTGTGAGAAAAAATTTCTGTTGTTTCAGCCACCCAATCTATTGTATTTTCTTATGGCAGCCCACTCTAAGACAGAAATCATGCAACTTGAGTAGATAGAGTCAAACAGGTTTGCACTAATTTATACTCTCACGAGAAACATATGAGAATTAGGGTTGTTCTGGCAAAACAAATCTATGCTAATAGAAGCCACATCCTTTGAGAAGCCAACGTTGACCATTTAGTGTAAAGACCACTCCCCACTATGAAGTGATTCTCTATTATATTGTCCTTCTTAATTTCCATTTCTATCTGAAATTCTCTTCTTCAGTTATTGGTTTACTGACTTATTTTCTCTCTCCCCTGCTGTTGGAAGCTCTATGAAAGTAGAGAACTTGGCTTTGAATTGTTAACTACAGTTTCCATTAAGCCTAAAATAGTGGATGGCATATAGTAGGTGCTTAATCAACATCTGCAGAATGAATGACTGTACCTAATGGTTTGATTATTCAACTACTGTTGCTGGTCTATTTAAGGGCCTTTAATATATCAGAGTGGCTTTGGTTGAACTTTACAAAATTTTCAATGTACCTTTTCCCCCCCAAAGGTACATTGTTGGTTCAAAATGTGATACCTGTGGAGTCTCTAAAAAATAAAATAAAATCTTAAGAATATTGTGGTCAGTATATTATTCTGATCATTTACAGATATTAGGTGACATGTTCAACTGTTTTAGAAAGCTGGATAGGTCAAAAGGAATAAGTAATGTGAACTAATAGTAAAAAGTAATTTTATTTGGCTTTGAACCATACACACACATACACACACACGGACTCATGCACTAACCTCTTGGTGAGCCCATACCCCTCCCTGTTCCATATTCCTGTCATATCAGAATCCCGGATCCTGTGGAATGATGGGAGGTCAGGATGTTGGACATAGGGATACAAGGGAAATCTTCCAGCTAGCAGACATAATCTGCAAAATGTAACATGTTCTGTGAGGTTATTAAGAATTGGTTAGTAAGAAAAGATAGCTCTGCTGACCCTGCCTACTTTGAACACTGCTTGATGGGTAATGTGGCAGTCAGAACAACTGCTGAAGGACGGATAAACTCAAAATGGCTCAAAGGAAAAGAAGGGAATGTATTGGTTCATGTAACAAGAATCCGTGGATATATCTAGCTTCAGGCACGGTTTACTCTAGGAGTTCTAATGATCTCATTAAGACTCATTCTAGATTTCCCCATGTCTGATCTCTGCTTTCTCCATCTAATCTCCATTCTCAGGAAGATTGTTTCTTCATGGTGGCAAAATGCCAGAGTCTTTTCTCCCATTCAACCCACTTGAAAGAGAATCTCTTTTGCCTAAACGTTCCACAAAAGTCCTGAAATTGAGTATCATCTGTCTGACTTAGATCACAAGCCAATGTCTGATCTAATTGCCCTGGCCAAGGAGAGAGAATTCTCTGATTGGCCAGACCTGAGCCCGGTTTTGAGATTGAGGGGAGAGACAACTCCTTTCAAATAACACTGACTAAGAATGGGGGTGGGGAGTGGGGGAGTTGGTTCTCCAAAGAAAAACTGAAGTTTAGTTATCAGATGAAAGGGAAATGGACACCCAGCAGGTCAAAACAGTAAATGTCTCATAGAGGTAACCTGCATTCTGTACAGTGTACCTGCTTGAGTCACAGAAAGAAATCCTCCAGAATATTCTATTTAATTTCTGATTCCTTGAAATCTATTAGATTTGCCTGCTACTGTCCCTATTATTTACTAATCAGCCCAGTCTTCACTTTTATCTTCATCACTGTCGTCATCTTCATCTGAAAACACTTGTTTCTATGGTTAGGCAGTTGAATAAACAAGCTAGGAGGCATGATACCTACTCCATAGCACGAGAGTTGTTAGCCTGGACTGCATGATCCCCTGCCAGATTATATGCAAAACATCACTATATGTGAATATGTGCATCTTAATGTATAAAGTATTCATGGCTTTAATTCAGTTATTAGACAGATTCATGACTCCCCTAAAGAGTAGAGTTCATAAAGCTAGAAACACTGTTTATTAATCCTGGAATCTATGCTCTTAGAACAAGGGTTTTTAACCTGGAATTCAGGGAGTCCATGAATTTACGTGGGGAAAAAAATTATTATATGTTTATTTTCACTTACTTCTAAGTGAAATTTAGTATTTCCTTTCATTGTGAATATAGATAACAACCCACAGTTGTATTAGCAGTACCTGTAAGTTTGTCACAATTGAAAACACACATTTTCACATTTTTAAATCACATTAGAGTTTTTACAATCATGAGATATTGTGTACACTCATCACCACTTTGAAATTATAGGAATTATCAGACCTACTGCTAGGTCTTGTTATCTAATTCACTAATAAAGAAGAAAACTTATTACTCTATCACAATTTTTAAATATTTTGATGAATAATTAATATAATTAGTTTCCTTGATAACCTCATGTGTTTTATATTATGGATTTAAAAACATTATTCTAAGAAGAGATCCACTGGCTTCACCAGATGATCAAAGGGGTCTATGTCTCAAAGAAGGTCAAAACCCCACATCTTAGCCACTAGACAACAGCTGCTTCTGGTAGACTTCCTGATACAAAATTGTGCTGGTTGATGTGGATATATATTTTTATTTCCCCAAGAGGTTCTACATAGACAACGTTAAACCTCTCAGCCCCCAAATCAGAAGCAGATTTGTCATTTATTTGGTGGGTTCCGTCCTGGTGTTTCTCAGTGTGAGGGTTAGTATCCCTGCATCAGGGTAGGGTTTAGATGGGTATTTGGTACATTTTAAAGTTGGTTCAGAAATAAACACTCTCCAGGAAGAGCATTTCGTAGATTTAGAATCTAATTAAATGATGAGAGATCTTGGCAAATTAGACTGTCATCAGTGTTGTAGTGCTGAATGAATCCTTCCATTATGAGAATTTCTGTGCCTTTTTGTGAATTATTTCCCTAAAATAGGTTGAAGATTGCTTTTCTTATCCACTCGTTTGTTTTTAAGGAGTGGAAAAGCAGAGAGCAATCTTTAGTAATACCCTCATCTCTTCACAATTGAAGTTTAGATGATTCCAAGGTTTGGGTAAAGCCCTTGGCCAGCAGCTGTCTTTGCCCATCAAACCTGAGCTTGTCGTACCATTAGGAGGACAAATCAGCAAAGCCTGGTGGATAAACTCATTGTTTATTGGTTACACGTTGTTTATATTGATGTCGAAGACTTATATCAAACTGCATTATTGTAAAGGAAGAACTTTAAAAATCAAAAGAAAATTTTTATATGTAGTTAAGAAAACATCTGGGTTTTACTCAATGTAAAGAGGAAATCGTCCATTCTTTAACTGTAAAGCAGATGATGATTCAGGATTGTCACTATCCTGTGCAGGATAATGTTGTTGTTATGGTATTCATAACTCATTCTTAACTTTATATTTCCAAGCTGCCTGTAAACATGTCTTCTTTGTCACCACTGTGTGGTGAAGGGATGAGGGATGGGTTGACAACAGTAGACTCCAGGTGATGCAAACAAGCAGCTGAGGCAAAGGAAGATCTCAGGGTGTATTAGTTAGGACTTTGGGGCGGCAAGCAATAAACAATAACTAAACTGCTAGAAGATGGTTATCTTGTTTGTTTTGCTTTAATGTTATATCCTGCAACTTAAAATGGTAGAAATGCCTCTAAGCCTGGCCTCATCCAGCACTCAAGCAATGGGACAAGGACCCAGCTTCTCTCTTTTCATTACAAGCTTCTTCATCAATGATGCTTTCCTCCTGTGGTCATGCAGTGGCTGCGGGCATTCGGGGGGCTAGAGGCTTGTTTATCTGGTGCTACCGAAAGAGAAAGAGTTGTGATTGATTGGCCCACAATGGATCATATGCTCATTCCTAAACCAATAACTACATGAGGAGATGGCATAGGAAAATTAGCTTAAACCAATTAGGGTCCATATCCAGAGAAGGGGATGAAGTCATTCCCTTCCAAACCACAGAGCTTGGGAAATTCAAAGCCTGCTGTAAAAGGAAAGGAAAGAGAGATACGGGGAAGCTTCTGAGCAGCATCACCTGTGCAAGGGAAGTCCATTCTTATAGAAAGGACAAGTCATAGGCTTCACAGGTTTCCATCCCTGTTTGGTACAGTCTATTTTGGCTTCCTGGATTGAGACTGGACTAGGAGTGGGGTGAGGAATAGAGTGGGGTTTGGGGATGGGGGGTAGAGGATGGGTTTGGGATTAGGAGGTAGAGAATGGGCTTGTGGGGGCTGAGAGTGGGGAGCTGGTATTGCCAAAACTGCCATTCATGTCAATTAGGAAAGAACAGATGAGAAAGGTTTCTGCTAGACCTTTGATCCCACTCCCTGGATTCTGAAAGGATTATCCCAAGGTCAGTCCAATTACAAGGGAATCCGTGCTCAAGCCTAAGTCAGGCATATGAAGGATGAACCAAACACTAGTAAGGGTAAGTTCACAGTACAGTGTGCACACAGGCCTGTGTTAGAGCTGGGGGACTCTAGTCCACTGGACAGCCTGCCTGACCATGCTCTCTGGCCTCATCCTTGGTTTTCTCTGCTCATTTTGCTATTTTGGGATTGTGGTGTTTTCTCTTCTGTGAGGATATAGCAGCTGCCCCCATTGCTGCCTGCTGCCAAAGTCCAGATGACATGAGTTAGGCTGTGGCTATTGATAAAGGCACTCTAGCCAATCTCCCTACTCAATTCTGCCCATCCACTCCATGCCATTCACATTGTCACAATTGCTTCTATTTTCTTGCTCAAAATTATAATGATAATGTCAGTTAACCTTTATTGTGGACTTACTATGTATCAGGCAGTATTCTAACCACTTTATATGTATTCACTCATTAAAAAAAATAAGATCCTTCAATGTCCCCTTGTTGTCTACAAAATAAAAACCATCCCACTTAGAAGAGCCTTCAAAGCTCCCTGTGACCCAGAGCATGTTCACTTTCCTGTTCTGCTCCCACCTATCCTCTATGTCAGACACATAGGAGTTCTCTGTTTCCCAAATACCTTTTGTATTTTCTAACCTTTGAATTTGCTTACTCTGCCAATTCCACCCCAAAAGTCTTCCCCCACCTCTCACATCCAAATCACCATCAAATGTCAAGCTCTCCATGGAGATGTCTTCAATAACCCCGAGTGGGAATACATTTCTCTCCTCTGTGAATCTAACACTTGTTTGACGCTCTGATTGCCATGCAATTGAAAGGCACTGATCTCCCCTACTATACATAGACTCACTTAATTTAGCACTTATTAACCACCTACTGTGTGACAAGCCCTTGGTGGTTGCCAGGAGTACAAAGATGAACAAGGCATGGTCCTTGACCTTAAGGAGCTTGTGGTCTGATGTCAGAGAAAACACAGGTCTGTGTAGTTCCAACATAGTGTGAAAAGGTTGTGCACATTGGATGAGCCGGGGTTGCAGAAGTACAAAATGAGGAGTGACTGTCTGAAATCCTATTCAGGGCACACTTGACAGTGGAGGGAGGTGGGCTGTGATGAAGGAGAGGAAGATCAGCACATTGACATGAGAGGAAGGTCATTCAAGACAAAGCCCACCAAGCAAAGGCAAGTCAAAATGCATATGATGTTTAGAAAATCTTGAGTAATGTGAGTGTGTTTTGAGAAGAAGTCACACTTTATACCTAAGAATGTGGTGAATTAAACCTGGATTCAAATTTAGCTTTGCAACTTAGTAGCTATTGACATTGCATAAGTTATTTAATTTCTTTCATTCTAACTTTTCTTATGTATGACATGGGGAGAACAGCAATGTTCATCCTTAGGTAGAGATTCAATGAGATAATGTATGTCAGTATTTAGAAGAGGGCCTCACACATAGTAGAGAGCTTAACAAATTGAAGTTTTGTGTCTTCTGTCTTCTTTTGCCAAATTCTCTACAGAGGACTAGGTCAGTGCTCTGAGGATCTCCAGATCCTCTCAGACAAGTATTTGACAGTGGTTGTGTGCCCTCTCTGGCTTCCATGTGCTTTCCATGGCCAGAGCTGGTGGCTGTTCCTCACAGAACTCGCTTCAGGCTGCTGGAACCACTGACCAGCAGATGCAGAAAGCAGGAAGTGCCCCACTAGGGTGGCAGTTAATCAATGATTGGCTGGTGCAAAAGTTTCAATCTCTTTAGGACAGTGCTGACAGCTAGCACAACTTACACTCCAGCTTCCCCTCAGGCTTGGCCTGGAGATCCCCTCTGTGCATGGTGCCTGAGACCACCCCTCTGCTTGGCTTCTTCTCTTCCCTGTCCTGCTTCCTCCACTCCTTTAGTGGTCTCTCTGACATACTCCTTAATGAACTACAAACATATGAAGCCTCATCTCAAGGTTTAATACCGGGAGCTCCACATAAGATATATCCCTTGCCTCACTTTCCAGTTTTATCCCTTGCTCTCAGCAACCCCAATCAGACAGTGGCAGTGGCAGCACAAATAGATCTAAGAGAGGCAGAATGGACAATATGTGGTGACAGGCATTGTGAGGGGAATTGAGGAAGTGAGAATGGGAAGCCAAAAGAGACTGCAGGAGATTCCACTGCTGAGAAGTTCTTCCCATCTAATGAAAAGCAACTGATGCTTCAGGGCAAATTCATTCCCCAACTTTAGCACCATCAAACAGCATTTGCTGAGAGCACTGAGCTGTGAGCATCTGATGTTCTCTCCAAAGGGCCAGTTTGCTTGGTTCAGAGCAGACAGTGGGCTTGCTGTTCTGGGGTGAGCACTGACCAAAAACCCACCACAGCTAGAACTACACAGTGCTCCTAAGTCACGGGCATGTGGGACAGCAGGCTAGACAGGCTGCTCTCACCATCTTTTCTGTCTGGCTTTTCTCCATGGTGCTCCAGTGCTCATCAGTCTAACTTAATCCTGCTGTAAATTCATTTTGCTATAATCAGCCTCATCCCCAGGAACTCCACAGATCAACTGGAGATCCAAACCAATCTCGCTCTCCAAGAAAATTCTCATGGACCCAGAATAAATTCCCATAAATGTTCAGTGTGTAAATTCAGTCATTTTGCCACTATAAAACACAAAAACAAACAAAGCAGTTGTTATATTGCAGTTGGCTCTTCCTAAGCATGTTGCTGGCTGTCATCAAAATTCCAAAGCCCAAAGCCTAGTCTTCCAGCCCCTGGGTGATGAATTCCCCTTAAAAATAGGAATTTCTTTAATGGTTAACAAGCAGGAAGGACTTCTTAAGTTTAACTATTTAGATTAATTTTTATGTTTACACACACACATATGTCATCTCAGATAAAAAATATCATCAATGAATCAGGATGAGGACCTATGTTCTATATTTGACAGTACAACATCCCAAGTAAATAAAACAGAAGTTCTCTTATTTCAATAAACCATTACCTGATTTTTGGAGTAATCAGAAAAGTGAATTTTAGTTGAAAAAAATGTTTTCTTTTGACCAAGCCTGTTGTCATTTTAATTAAATAACTCTAATTGCAAATTCTATAAGTGAAACCATAAAATATATTGACCAGAAAGCCAGATTCCCCTCAGCACTTAGAACTAAGGTGGACATTTGGGGAAGCACTAGTTAGTTTGTCCTTAGCCACCATGTCATTGCTTAATATATCACTATTAATGTCAGGGTGGAGGGCTCCCATCCTGTCTCTGCCATGCCATAGCAAAAGGAATAGGAAAGGCCACCAGGAGTACAACATTCAGAGAGGGTATGGACAACTAGGCTATTTACAGCTTATTCATTTTGTCAAGATCAATATTCTGTCCTTGAACCACTGGGTATTAAGAGACATGGAAAACCAGAGCCATTTCTAGGAAAGAATCACAGGTGGGAGTTTGGGGAACCTGGTCTGTAATCTTTGTTTACCCAGGATTTCCGGAGGGAACTCACAGAATTCCTGTGTCTTTTTTTGCTTTTACAGACATTAATAGTCAATGCTGATTGTCTCTGATTTCTGAGCCCCGGGTGAGAGGAAGTCGTTGGGTTTATCCCTAGTCCCTTTCACCTAAACACAATTTAGCACCTTGTCTCATTGTATTACAGTTTGCCTTTATGCATCTGTTTTTCCCACCAGATTGTGAGTTCACTGAGGTCAGAGGCTATATTTTTCTAGAGCCTCATGTCCTTCTCACTGGCAGAGTTTTGGGTACAAAGACATTTAAGATATATTTGTTCCTGATTTAATTATCAGTCCTATTTCTTCCTTCCTTGGGTTAAACTGTAATTGCATTGCAACTACATACTAGAGGTTCTGTTCATTTTTCCTTTTAAAAATATTATACACCAGATGGCACAGGAAGGCTTTAGCTTAATTCTCCAGGGGCATTGGGGGTATTAGGTAACTGCTGTGCACAAGGATCCCAGGGAGCATTAGCACAGCCTAACAATCACAACCACCTTTAAAACCATTGCTGTCCTCCGACATTCCCAGTGGGCTGGAATCATTAGTGACAAAACATCATCAACACACTTTCCAAATAGGAAGGATGTAGCCTGCATGTAATGGAAGGAAATTGGACCAGGGAGACTGTTCACCTGACCTACCTGGGCTTCATTTCAAGTTGAGACCAATCAAAGCCTGTAATTTGCTTGAGATTCATGGAGAGTTAAAAAAAAAAAAAAAGAAAAGAATATGTCTCAGGGGTGGTAGAAGTATCTGATTTGCTACTTCTGCTTTCTTGAGCTATTCCATAAAGGAGATCTCAGCATGCAACAATAAAGAAGGATGGTTCCCTCCAAGAGTTTCATTTGTGTGGTTGAAATTTCTCCTTTAAGCATTAGCATTTCCAGACAGAAGCAGGGAAGGGTTATAGGCAGCTGGGGGACTATCATGCATATCAGTTTTACATAATTATTTACCCTTTCTTACAAAGGATAAGCCATAATATCCTGTAAGCCTGTGCTTCTGTGAGAACACCTGCCCAAGACTGATGACTTAACATTTACCAGCAAGGACTCACTGAACTGGATACTGTCACATCATAATCCCCCATGTTCAAGTTTAGTACCTTCAGCTAGCCAACTTCTGGAGTGATTGGCTAGTAGATTAGCAGAGTCTATGTTCAAAGAGCATCAGTCTCTGGGAGACCAATATCTACTTAATAGAGAGAGTAGAGATAAGAGTTCAGTATAAAGGCAAATTGTTTATCAAAGTCGGCCCCACAATGACCTTATTGATTTTGGCAAGTTTAGTGGAATCGTGGATATTTGTTTTATACTCTAAATTATAATCAAATACAACTTTATCTTTTTGGTCAAATTGTTCCAAGTTTGGTAATTGGGAGCTCTTTCAGTTGGCTCCTATGCTCCTTTGACTTACCTGCATAATTGTAGGTTTTTATTGTTATTGTTGTTGTTTTAGCACTTCCTTACTTGTTGGCACTATATGATTCTCCAGGCTATGCTGTATATTTCCTGCCTCAGTTCTAGAATCAGCCATTACCCCAAGGATCCCTGGTTCTTTTTATTGGAGAATGGTGTTAGAAATTAAGATCTGGGTGCTAGGTGGGCTTGTTTCTGTTAGGGTCTTATTGCTTCAGATCCTCTCAGTCAATAGAGCAAGGAAATATATGTGTGTATACCAACCTGCATATATACACATATCTATAAATATTTCTATAAGTGAACATATGTTTCTATATTAAGCTAAAGATGAGTTTGTACTGATGCCTCCAACTCTAGACCATTTCTCTTCGGATCATTTTAGCATCCCTCCCTTGCTTACCTGTACACTCCCACACCAATAGTGAGAAATCTGGCTCCCACCATCTGCCATTAATTTATTTAGTTAGTCAATTCCAGTATACATATATAGCAGTTTCATAATTTTTAACCTATGGGAAACAATGTCATCGGCTAGAGTTCAGTGTTTCTGCCCAGCTCCTCATGCCTTTAGTCTTACAGACTCTACTCATTTCCAAAGTGACTTAGTTCAGCACCATTTCCCCTCACACTCTTTCGAGAGGTTAATACAGATTCTTTTGTAAAAATTCTGCTTATATTCACATTATATACTTGGGTCTCCCAACTTCCTAAATGATTGTTTTTAATTCCATACATTAACATTCAGTCTTTGTGCCGTAAAGTTCTATGGATATTGACAAATGCATAATATCGTATGTCTATCATTACACTGTGATTTAAAAAAATAGTTTTAGGGGCCGGCCCGGTGGCGCAGCGGTTTAGTCCACGCTTGGCAGCCCGGGGTTCGCTGGTTCGGATCCCGGGCGCCCGCCGACGCACTGCCTGTCAGCCATGCCGTGGCGGCGTCCCATATAAAGTAGAGGAAGATGGGCACGGATGTTAGCCCAGGGCCAGTCTTCCTCAGCAAAAAGAGGAGGATTAGCAACAGATGTTAGCTCAGGGCTGGTCCTCCTCACCAAAAAAAAAAAAAAAAATAGTTTTATTTCCCTAAAAAACATTCCCTGTGCTTCACCTATTCAATCCCTCCCCTACCCAGAACCCCTGGCAACCACTGATCTGATTACCTTGTCTATAGTTTTGCCTTTTCTAGAATGTCATATAATTGCAAATGTAACATATGTTGCTTTTTCAGACTGATTTCTTTAAGTTAACAATGTGCATTTAACCTTATCCATGTTTTTGTGTGGCTTTCATAGATCATTTCTTTTTATCACTGAATAGTTTTCCATTGTAAGGATATACCACAGTTTGTTTATAGATTCACGTAGTGAAGGACATGTTGGTTGCTTCCAGTTTTTGATGATTATAAATAAGGCTGTTTTAAACAGTGAATGCAGATTGTGTGTGTATGTAAGTTTTCAAAACATCAAATATTTAGGAGTGAGATTGCTGGGTCACACAATAAGACTATGTTTAGCATTGTAAGAAACAGGAAAATTATCTTCCAAAACAGCTGTACCATCTTGCATTCCCACCAGCAATGAATGAGAGTTCCTATTCCTCCATATCCTTTCCAGCAAGTAGAGTTGTCAGTTTTAATTTTTAAAAAAATTTTAGTCATTCTAATAAGTTTATAGTGATAAAATTGATATATTTTAAAAGGTAGATAAATGCATTATGGTTAGATTTTTTTTATGACGTTCAAAGGTTCATCAAAGTTTCTTTAAACAAGAACTCTCCTAAGCAAATATTTCCCTGTTTATATAAAAAAATCATTAATTTCATGATGGAAGAAGGACTATCAAAATCATTTAGTAGAGTTTTGGTCCATGCAACATCATTGTCATCACCTGGGAGCTTGATAGAAACACAGAATCTTGGGCCTTAACCCAGACCTACCAGATCAGAATCTGCATTATAGCAAGACCTTCAAGTAAATTATGCACATTAAACTCTGGGGCCGGCCCGGTGGCGCAGCGGTTTAGTTCGCGCTTGGCAGCCCAGGGTTCGCGAGTTCGGATCCCGGGAGCCCGCGGACGCACTGCTGGTCAGCCATGCTGTGGTGGCGTCCCATATAAAGTAGAGGAAAGACGGGCACAGATGTTAGCCCAGGGCCAGTATTCCTCAGCAAAAAGAGGAGAATTGGCGATGGATGTTAGCTCAGGGCTGGTCTTCCTCACAAAAAAAAATAAATAAAATAAACTTTAAGCCCCGCTCTAGAATCACAATATTACAGATTCATAAATGTAGAAAGGATTCCCCCATTTGGCAGATAAGGAAACTGTCCTAGAGTTTTGGGTGCTGTGTGTGGTTGTATGTATGCAATACTGTGTTGCTAATCCTCCTGAGTACATTCTTTCTTAAGGAAGGTGACACTTTGCTTGAGGTTACACAATTAATTACACAAAAAGAGGAAAAATAAGCTAAGGCTTATTGCCCATTATACAGCAATATAAAACAATAGAAGCTCAATCTGAAATCATGGTGTAAGTCATTGGGAAAATTATATCTATGTTACACAAATTCAACGTAAAGATAACTTACAAAGCCCATCAGCTGTGTAAGGGAGGCAAGCCTATACACTCCTCACGGAGTATTCATGGAGCAGAACTGTGCTGCCCCTCACATTAATGTAAGGCACCTGGTCTCTATTTGGCCTCCAGGAAAAGCTAAAAATAATAATCAGGAATCTTTTATTTACCATTACCAGCCATGCAGCTGTGAACTCTTAATCTTACAATAGCACTTAATCACCAGCCCAATAGAACATAAATAACCCTAGGGCCAGGTATTGGTGTAAACATTCTAATGTGAGCTTATAGCAGTAGAGTAGTTCAAACTGTAGCTGCCACTGGAGAGAAGGGAGAGTAAAATCTCCTCCTTCCTCAGATGTGAACAGGTGCCCTCGGAGAGTGCTCTCCTCTCAACCCCAACTGCCATGTCTTGACGAGGCTTGTGGTGTAACACCCAGGGACCTACCTAACATCTAAGGTGGGGATGTCCTCAGCGGCACCCAGGATTCATTCAACACTGTAAGTTTGAATCTTGAAAGGAAAGCCCTAGATCCTTGCTACTCATAGCATGACAGACAAACCAGCCACTTGGGAGCTTGTTAGAAATGCAGACTGTCAGGCAGCATCCCAGAGCTGCTGAGTTAGAATCTGCATTTTAACAAAATACCTAGGTGATTTATATGCACATGAAGTTTGCTAAGCACTGCTGTGGAAGAAAATGAAATAAGGGACAAGTATCAAGACTATGTTTTGATGGTAAGTAACTTACATTTCTACTCTATGAGCCTGAGAGCCATTGATATAGACACATATAGAGACAGATATATGAAGAACCGCTACCAATACTAAAGGAGAGATATATATTGCTAATAGGAATATAATTTTAATGGCCATTGGAATCTGAAGGTTTGGTCCCATCACTACACTTTAGTTTCTTCACTTGTAAAACAGAGCTAGTAGCTACCTCATTAGATTGCACAAAGGAATAAATGACATAGTAAAGCACTTAGCACAGAGACTCTCACATGGTAAGTACTGGATAAATATTATTTATCATAATTATTCTTGTGTGAAATATCTCTTCTTAAGAATAAAACAATGATTTCTAGTTTCATAATTTCTTTTATTGTCTTATGAAACTTTATTTATATAAATAAAAAAATATTATGATGTAAGAAACCCTCCCCACTCTTTTGTTCTTTGTGGTTGCTATTAAAGTGGCTTTGGGGGATTTAAGGATATATTGCATGTAATTCCTTTCATAGTTAACAAAAATTGGGGGTTTTAAAGCAAAGATTAACTGTGGCAAGGCCCAAAAGAAGATGGAGAATGTTCGGAACTCGTTAGAGGAAGACGTCCACACATCTCCTTTGCAATCTCCTGGGCCTGTTCTGGCGGGGATGCTGCTTTGTGCTGGTGGGTTCCATTGAGGGTTCTGTCAACTCCCAAATTGTGCCCTTAAGCCCTCTCTCCCAGTCCCAGCTGCAGAAACACTTTAAAAACTGCTATAAGAACTGTGCTGGGGGATTATTCCAGACTCTCCCTCCTATCCTCCACTTCAAACTTTCACTCTTATCTGCCACCAAATTCTCCCTTGACTCTTTTAACACCCGTTTGGAGAGTCTGCTGAACTATCTCTTTTTTGTTTTGTTTTGTTATATTATTTTTAGGATGCAGTTTAATGCTTTGGGATTAGAGAGACTGGATTTAAATTCCGGTTCCACTACTTGCTAGCTCTTTTACGGCAGAGATTACTTAGACTTAGAAAGCCTCAGTTTCCTCATCTCTTAAATTGGGATGGCACTGTTGGAGAGGAAGACAATTCCTCTATCCTCTAGGTCCTTCTGGCTAGTCTAAAAATTAAATTGACATGAGACAGAATAACAGGAGAAAATCAAACAAAGTTTAATAACATGTATACGTGGAAGAAACCAATGAAAACTGAGTAATTCAGCCAGAATGGCCAAAGCCGCCACCTTCAATACCATTTTCAGCTAAAGACCAAGGAGGATGTTGGGAGTAATGGTTTGGGACTTCAAAGGGGAGGAAGGCAATTCACATGGAAATGGAAAAGCAAATGTTTGGTAGATAGAACTTTGATAAGAATGGGCTTAGCAAGGACCCTCCTATTCTACCGATACCCCGAGTTATCTATAGTGATGGCCTGTCCTAGGGACAGGACTTCTATCTTAAATTCTTTTAGGAAGTTAGGGGGAAAGTCAAAGTTTCTTTCAGAGTCTCTCATCTTTAACCAAAGAGACACATTTTGGGGTGACCCATTCTGATTCCCCACAGCACCATCTTCCCAAGTTGTTGTAAAAACGAACTGAGATTATGTATGTAAGGGCATAGCTGAATGGCTCGTAGAAAATGTTCAATGAAGGGGAGTTTTGTTATAAGGATTTGTTTCCTCCCTGAGGTAGTACTGACTTCTGGGCCACCCTCTAAGAACTCCTTACATGACCACTCTGAGCCATTGATGCCCTATCCACAAGTCTGAGACTGGCCACTAGCACGCAGCACCTGGCTCTGACTTCACAGCCTCTGGGATGCACTTACCCAGGGACAGTTGATTTGAAGTGTGCATAGGGGGTTCCTCAAAGAATAGTTACAAAATTATTGACCTTGAGGACAGAAGTAGGAAGCAAGAACTATGTATAGCTGAAAATATTCAAGATTTTAAAATTGCACTTTTAGCATTAAACATTAAGAGATACTGGTCTATATTTATAGACCAATGTAAAGATGAGGAAAGCTGTAGCTATTAGTATATTTTAAAAAGATAAGTAAAGCAGTTGAGCCAGTAGACACACCCTTCACTTAATGGAGCAATCTGAGAAGTAATTAATCTGAACAGAAGTAAGCCCCAGGTTTTGATGGAACAATTTTAGAGTTGATGGGCCATTGAGGGGTATGATGTAATTGGGAATATATATTTGGTGTCTGCCCCCCACCTTTCCTGACACACAGCTCCTGAAACTCTTGGAATTTCCAAAATAGTAAGCGTCTTTTTGTATGCTAATGAGATGACTGGTTGCTGGGGCTCCTGGATAGGGATGGGGACTGGTTACCAGGGGAACCAAGTGTGTGATTAGAGAGTTGGAACTTTCCATCTCTCCCCCCTACCCACCCACCCTAGATGTCCCGGCAGGGGAATATGGACTGGCAATTGAGTTCAATCACCAACATCCAATGATTTAATCAGTCATGCCGATATAATGAATCCTCCATAAAAATCCTAACCAAAGGGATTTGGAGACCTTCCTCATTGGTGAAGATATGGAGGTGTTGGGGGGTGGTGGCAAGCTTGGAGAGAGGGTGGAAGCTCTGTGCCCTTTCCCACGTGCCTTTCCATATGCATCCTTTCCAACTGGCTGTTCCTGAGTTTTATCTTTTTATAACAAACCAGTAATTTGGTAAGTCAGCTGTTTTCCTGAGTTCTGTTAGCCACTCTAGCAAATTATTGAAACTGAGGAGAAGCTTGTGGGAACCCCTGATTTGTAGCCAAGTCAGACAGAAGTTGTGAATAACCTGAGGACCCACTACTTGAGATTGGTGTCTGAGTGTGGGGGGGAGGTCAGTTTTGTGGGACTGAGCTCTTAACCCTAACCTGTCGGATCTGATGCTGACTCCAAGTAGAAGTGTCAGAGTTGAATTGTAGGATACCCAGTCGGTGTCTGTAGACAATTGCAGAATTGCTTGATGTGAGAAAAATCCCCGTACACTAGGAGTACAGAAGTATGCTGTGGATAGATTTGAGAGAACAGAGGAGGAAACAGAGTTTTCTTCTAGCTGGTGTCAGTGTGTAGAGGAAATAGAGAATGGAGTTTTTCTACATAAGAGGCCAGTCTCCACTTTTGATGATAGGAGCCAGGGAAAAAGTACAAGAAGATTGGTCCCTATCACATGCTGGGTTGTAGTGGTCAGCTGAGCTTTCTTGTTCTTTGGATGATGTTCTGAAATCCAACCTTATATCAGGACCTTCCCTTATTTATACAAACTACCTTGGTAGAGAAACAGCAGCAACCCAGGCTTGGTGTGAGAGGATCCATGAGCAGCCACCTATCTTTAATCATATCCATTCATAAAAAACACATCTGAGTGTCCTAGCTTGATGCCAAGGGATTGGGAGCCAAAGAAAGCAATAACACCTCCTCTGTCCATACATACCTGAGTTAATCAGACCTCTGTTTTAAGAGCCTATATGTCATGACAGCTTAACCAGAGGTAATTTGGGAAGAAAGGAAATATAATTTTCTGAAGTTGAAAGAGCTGGATCTTTCTATTATCTCCACATGGTATTCTGAGCCTAATTCTCAAAGGAAGTGATCACAGTGGCACTCTGGGATGCCCAGTTGGCTAAGACTGTCACATGCAACTGAGTAGCCAGTAAAGCCAGCACTCAGAATGACTTAATTATTTTGTGGTGCTCACCCAAAATCTCTTCGGATAAGGCCTGTATCATCTGGCTCCTGTCTGAATTTTGTGACCATGAAGCTAGAGACCCTACTCTCTTATTCTTCTGGCCATTTGCTTTTTCTAGGGGAACAATTGGTTTGTTTGAAATAAAGTAATAAAAAGAATTACAGTAATGGTTGCTTGATGACCAAACTAATATTCTGTGAACTAATATTGTTGTGTATCTCAGCACATTTTTAAGCTTATTTTCTTTCCAGCATATACAGTAATTATAATAAAGTACAAAACCTTGGGAAACACTTGCTGTTCTGAATATAGATGAATAAAATTCTACTATCCATCTCTGGGAGCCAAAATAGACATTATTTAAATGAAATCCTTCCCTGGAATGACATTGGCAGTGATAGAGTTTGCTCATGCTGCTGTGCTGATTAGAATGCAGGAGTTAGAGATCATAACCTGCTATTCCAAATCCTACAGGCTGTTATCTTGTAAACACCATAACACCAGTTGATGGGCAACACTGTCGTTTTCAATTCCAACACCACTGACCACTGAATATGGCAGATCTTTCTAAGTACCTAAATCCCTCCCCAATTGGGCTATTCGGGGTTGACTGTTCTCTTCCCTTTGACTATTCTCTAAGAAGTCTTTTCACCATCATCTCTTTATCACCATTGAACTTGGGCTTTCACAGCTGAGTTTTCATTCCAGTTCTGCCATGTAGTGATTGTGTGACATAAAACAAGTGGCCTCACTTCTTTTGGCCTCAGTTTCCTCTTGTGTAAAATAAGGTGTAGTAGATTGTCTGAAAAAATGACTGCCAATAATCCACCCATCCCCATACACACACACACACAATGCTTTGCGCCAAGAAGTGGAGTCTATTTCCTGTCCCCTTGAATCTGGCCTTTGACTTGCCTCATCCAAGAGGATTCAGCAGAAGTGATGCTGTGTCACTAAGCACCTGTGAAAGATCTACAGAAAAACAGAGTCAACATTCAACACTGGAAAGAACTTTGGCTTCAGATAAGTAGATAATCCTGACTCATGTATCTATTGGTTGCATGAAGCTCAGTGATGCATTCACTCTAGAGTCAGTTTTCTCATTGTAAAATGGGATCACTGTATTGTCCCTCCCTGGGGCATTGTGAATTGGCTAGCACAGTGCCTGGCACTTAGCACATGGTCAAAAAATAATAGCTACTATGATGACTATTAGAATATGCACCTCATCTCCTTGCTTCTATTCCCCTTTCCTGCCCTCAGTACTGTGAAGGGTGCCAATATTTTATAGAAAAATAAATTAAATTAGTATAAAATAAAGTATTAGTTATAGTACTATGGATTATCTACAATTTAAAGTACTTTTGGGGGCCGGCCCGGTGGCACAGATGTGTAGTTCGCTCTTTAGCAATTCGGGGTTCACGGATTCGGAGCCTGGGCATGGGCTGACTCACTGCCTGTCAGCCATGCTGTGGCGGCGTCCCATATAAAGTAGAGGAAGATGGGCACGGATGTTAGCCCAGGGCCAGTCTTCCTCAGCAAAAAAGAGGAGGATTGGCAACGGATGTTAGCTCAGGGCTACTCTTCCTCACCAAAAAATAAATAAATAAATAAATAAAATAAACTACTTCTAAGTTTAGAAGGGCTTCTATATTTATTATTTCATTTGATTTTTAAACATCCTTAGAAATTTGGGAAAATAGCATTATCTTCATGTGTCAGACTCTGTTGCATAACAAATCATTCCCAACTTAGTAGCCCGAGACAACACCATTTATTGTTTATGATTCTATGAGTTGGGAATTTATGTAGAGCTCAGAGAAGAAGGTTCACCTCAGTTAACCTCAGGATGCTTACAACAAGGTGAATGATGTTGGCTAGGCATCACTGGGGTTAGTGGATCCAAGATGGCCTCATTCACAGGCCTAGGCTTTGGTCTTGGCTGTCAGCTGCCTTGGTGCTCCTACACATGGTCACTCTCTCTATGTGGCCTCTCCAACAGGATAGCCTGGGTTCCAAACAAACAAAAGCAGAAGCTGTCAGCCCTCTTTAGGCCGAGGCTGGGGCTGACTGCTTTCTTGTGCTGTAGATTCCCAAAGCCAGGAGGAAGGTAGGAGGGGCAAGTGCCCCAAGCATGGCTCCCCCAACACCCATTTATTTCCTTGTTTGTGCTGATGCTGGGAAGGCCCTCACTTCTCCTTTTCAGATACCTTGGAGGGACAAAGCGCTGAGGAGGGCCAGACCCAGGTTCCAGGGGCACAGGCAGTGCAGCTTTTGTCTGTGTACACAGGGTGCTTTATTCTCCACAGAGTGATACATGATGAACCTCTTTCACAGGTACAGTGAGTGAGTGGACAGGAGGAGAGAAAGCTTCAAGTTTCCAGACTTTTCCATCCCCACTGAGAAAATTCATGCTGCTTCTCATTTACCTGTGTCTTAAGCATCCTGAGCTTAACTGAGGACCAGGATGGGAACCACACAGCATATTGAAAACAAGGAACCAAATATGGTGCATGCAGATGTCTGCATGCTGATCTCCACAAGTGGATGCAGCAGGTCAATTCTGCAGGCCAAGGAGTTCGTGAAGATCAGTAGACGAACTACTGATCAGGCATTTGCCTGAATCTAGCCTGTTTGGACAGTCTCTGAACATAACTGGAAACAGAAAGGCAAATTAAAGTGAAGAAATTAGCTATTATCTGATGCAAATGATCAACAAGAACTGTTGAGAGGGTTTTGGAGATCTCAAAAATCTCTCTTTTCCTGAATAATATGGTTTCTATGTGAATTAGGTGGATACATATCTCCTTTCTCTGTTTTATTTTGCCTTAGTGACAAGCTTAATGGTGGTTATACTTAATAAACATTATTAGTATACATATCTTTAGAAACATCATAATCTGAAAATAATTTATGAAAAATCTTTATCAATATTTATAATCAAGGTATTCATGCATTACTAAATGTGAAGGAGGATACAATTTTCGTGACTTAGTCTCCTTGGATTTGGATTTCATTACCTTGTAAAATTCACACCTCTAGCCCCAAACTTTATTTTTTCTTCTTCCTTAGTAAAAGCAGTGATCTATTTTTAAAATCCCCCACAGGGAAATGTTCAGATTTCTTTTTAAACTCCTTCGCATTTGATTTTAGTTATGGGGAAACATTCAGACACAAAACAAAAACAAGACATTTTCATTCATAGCACATTTTAGAAAATCCATTTCAAATTCCTATTCTCTATTGCCAGCATTATCTGAGGTAAATTTATCCTCTGTGCTCCTTGGTCTGAAATAGCTCATCCTCTTTAAACATCTGCCAATATTGAAATTCATGTTGGGAGAGAATATTTTGGAAGCAGGTAACTTAACTGATACTCATCTTCTCTGTGAGTGTCTTACTGGAAATTTCTTTATTCTTTTCTTTGGAATCAGTGTAACCCACAGATAGATTCAGGATCCGGTTTTGAAATGGTATTTCAGAAGGAATCTGGGAAGGTGCTAACTGCAGATAGAATTGGGTTTGTATAACTGGGTTAGATAGCACATTTCATAATAAAAGAGAGAACTGACAGATACCCTCAGTAAACCAGCTGCTAATTAGTGTTCAAGGAAGCCACATCAAAATAAGCACTTTCAGATAATTGCTTTCAGGAGCGTTCTAAGTGCTTCCCTTAACAGCTGATTTCAATCTGCATGATGCTGGGTGCTGTTGGGAGAGAGATCATAAAACAACAAAAACACAAAAAATAAAAAAGAAATGCTTTGTAAAACTTTAAGCTCCATTTGAGTTTATCACTAGATCCTTCTAAACCAAATGTGTTGGGTCTCAGTGTTTGCCTGTGTGGTTTCTTGTATGAGTTTTCACAGCTCTTAAAATGAGGACTATTTCTTCTTTCAATTACTTTGTGATATGGTTTGAGATGGCCAGTCAATGCTCCTAGGTGGAGAAACCAAAGTACCAAAGGATTACATGGCAGACAGACTTGGAGGGTGCAAGCAACAGGAAAGAGAAAAAAGAAAGGAAAGGGAATGAGATTAAGCTACTCCTACTTTATCTCCACCTTCACTAATGCTTAGAACTAAGCCACAAACAGGTGTCCGCAGACGTATTTTCTTTGAACTACATAGTGCTTGAAAAAAAGGGATGTACATTTAAATATTAGAAGATGTCTCATCAAAATCTGGATTTTTTTCTGGCTTCTCCTAAAAGTAAATCAGAAGATCTGGCAACAGTAGGCCAAACAGCCTCTTGGCATCAGTAAGCCAGAGCTGTGTGAAGTTGGCTTTTTTGGATGGGGCACGTGTTCTCTAGCTTGTCGAGGCCACAGCTGATCCACTTCATGCACTTATGTTTCCTGTCGGGGCCTTGCACATACTGGAGTGGAGACCTATGGTTTGTTTTTTATAAAATACTAAGGTTACCAGGATACGATTATGATAATTCTGGGAGTCCTAGGATATACTGGAGACATCACGCTACTCCCAGAATATTCCCCTAATTCTTTCTTGCTTGCTCAGGTTTCTCAAGCTACTTGAGGGCAGTCTTTATGCAGTGTTGCTGCTGGTAAGGCTGGAGCTCAGGTGAGCTATGTTTATGAAGAGTGTTGTCATGAATGCTCACCTAGCTGTGGTTCCTGCTCTGCCCATCATGCTAGCAGCGTGGCAGGGGGTAGGAAGAAGTTCAAGGCCCTGGGCACTGCTTGGCCTGGAGGACTCAGGAAGGCCAGGGAGCCAATCTCCTCCACCACAGGGGTATCTCGCCATGGCTTTCCCTGAGCAAGGATGGAAAAATAAATCTCTCTGTTCCCCTGTGTGATGCTAGATTCTGCCCTGGAAATGCCAGGCTACTGGCATTGGTAGCCCACTCCACAGCCCTTTGGTCGCTGAGCTCTCTCTCTCAGGCCACACACCACACAGTCAGCCTTCTCTAGTCACTTCTATAGCTCCTAAATGGCTAGGCTGAGGGACTTCTGTTGCAGCCACCTATCTGGGCCTTTCTCCTCCAGACTCCTGAGGAGAGGAAGCTCCCTCACACTCTCTGAGGTCACTCGCATTTCCTGTCAGGGAGTGACTAATCCGCCTTTCATGGGTAAAGCTCCATGTGCTGGTCACAACCTTATTGTCTCTCAGTTTTAAACCCACTCTTCTAAACTCTGCTCTGTGCTGGGGGTGGGACTCTGTAAACCACATTATCAGTCAGGATTTAACTAGAGAAGCAGAACCAGCAGGAGATGTACACACACACGTATATGTGTATTTAAAAATTTTATTTACTATAAGGAATTGACTTATGCCATTGTGGGAACTGGTTAAGCAAGTCCAAAGTCCAAACTCTGTGCTCTGTGGGGCAGGTATTCAGGAAGAGAAGATCACAGCAAGGCTGGAACCCGTAGGCATGAGCCAAATGTCCACAGATGAAATTTCTTCTTTCTTTCGCTTTCCTTCCTTCCCTCTCTTTCTCTTTCTCTTTCTCTCTTTCCCGGGGAAGCCCCAGTCCAACTTTTAAGGGCTACCAAGATTATCCAGGATCACCTCCCATGCTTAAAGTCAACTGATTACGGACTCTAATTACATGTGCAAAATCTCTTCACAGTGACACCTAAATAAGTGTTCAGTTGAATAGTTGGGAACTATCGCCTAGCCAAATTGACACATCAAAAAACCCATCACAGTCTATCCCTTATCAACTTGTACACATGTCTTTAAACCATAGTTAAATTTCCAAATAAAGACAATACACAGACAAATTTCTGCCAAACATGATACAAATGTTGTGCAAACAACCCAAAACCTGCAAACCCTTTCTCAGAACAGGATGCAAAGTTGTGGGGTGACATTTAGTCTTCTCATTCACTTTTAATATCCTGTAACTTAAATACTGAGCAACAAAGTTGACTATTATTAACATATCTATATGCTAATAGATAAAAGAGGAAAGAAAAAATATTTCATATATGCACACAAAAACATATTCATATGTACCTTTTCATCCATATACACACAAACATATTCATATCAAAGTAAGAAAGAAATATTTATAACTGTTAGAGTCCTTATATCTGCAACTAATCACATAGTCATGGCTGCTGGTTATAACTACCTTCTTCCACTACCCATTCTCCATATCCCTTTTCCCCTCAGGAAGCATGTCAGCTTGTCGTGGTTCTTTGCCTGGTGGAATGCCCAAACCTTCATTCCTGAATGGTCTGGGCCATTAGCAGTCCTTCCTCAACTGGATTGTTGTACAGTTATGCACCTCATAATGACGTTTCAGTCAATGACAGACCACAGATATGACGGTGGTCACATAAGATTATAATGGAGCTTAAAAATTCCCATCACCTAGTGATGTCACAGCTGCCATAACACTGTAGCACAGTGCATTACTAACAGGTTTGTGATGACGCTGGTGTAGACAAACCTACTGCTCTGTCAGTTGTATAAAAGTATAACACTTACAGTTATGTACAGTATACAATACTTGATAATGATAATAAAGGACCATGGTACCAGTTTATGTATTTACTATACTATTCTTTTTATCATTATTTTAGAGTGACTCTTTCTACTAACAAAAAATATTTCCTATAACACAGTGGGCTGCAGCCTCATGTATCTCCTGTTCACCGTGTCTCCTAATTGTAACATTTTCTCTTCTGCTTGATTTAATCTCATGTTATTTTGTTCATCATGGCCCTTATATGTGCAAAATTTACTGCTATTCTCACCAGTAAGAGGCCACACTGAGTGACTGACCTGGAAATAAAATTAAAAGTGATTAAGGAGTATGAAGGTGGAAAATCAGTGACTGTCCCATTCCACAATAGCTACAATCTTAAAAGAACAAGAACAAAGTGACAGAAGCTGTTAAAGGATCCATTTTATTGACGGCAAGGAGACAAACAAAAATTTGAGAAGGGTCTATATCAGATGTGGAGAAACTTCTAATGACCTGGATTGAAGGCCGGACACAGAAGCAGATCCCTCTCAGCACCATGACAATCATGGCCAAAGCAAAACGTTTGTTTGTGATGTTGAAAGAAAAGGCTGGACCCAACTATGATGTTGAGTTTACTGCTAGTTCTGGGTGGTTTAAGTGATTCAAGAATCATTATTCATTACATAATGTGAAAATGAGTGGTGAGTCTGCGAGTGCTGATGTGAAGGTGGCTGAAGAATTTTTGGAAACTCTAGATAAGCTAATTGTGGAGGAAAATTACTTGCCAGAGCAAAGATTCAATATGGATGAAATCTCCCTCTCCTGGAAACAAATGCCTGAAAGGACTTTCATCCATAAGGAGGCCAAGTCAATGCCAGGTTTCCAGGTTTTTAAGGACAGGATAACAGTCTTGCTTAGTGGTAATGTTACAGGCTACACATTGGAACCTTTTATGATCTGGCACAGTGAGAACCCCAGGGCCTTCAAACATACCAATAAGCATACACTGCCAGTGTCCTACAGGAGCAATAAGAAGTCATGGGTGACCCAGCTTCTCTTCCAAGATGCTCTCCTGAATTGCTATGCCATTGAAATAACTATTTGGAGCATAACATACCTTTCAAGATTTTGCTTATTGTTGATAATGCTCCTGCACATTCTCCTTTTATTGGAGATCTTCATCCCTATATCAAAGCAGGTTTCTGTCTCCAAATGCCACCCCTTTGAGCCAACCAATGGATCAAGGAATTATAGCAACTTTTAAGGCCTACTAACTGAGGAGGACCTTTGCCCAGGCTATTGCTGCAACTGAGGAAACACTGAGAAGATAGTGATGCAATTTTGGAAGGGTTACAACATCTGTGATTGCATCAAGAACCTTGCTTGGGCTTGGAGTGATGTCACCAAGGAGTGTATGAATGGCGTCTGAAAGAAGATACTAAAGAGGTTCATTCATGACTTCAAAAGATTTGCCAAGGATGAGGAGGATGCAAAAATCAACAAGGCTGTGGTTGAGATGGCAAACAACTTTAACCTGGGTGTGGATGAGAATGACATTGAGCAGCTCCTAGAGGTAGTTCCTGAGGAATTGACTAATGAGGAGTTGTTGGTACTGGAATAAGAATGCATAGCTAAAGAGAAGGCAATAGAAATGGAAACTACAGGAGAAAGAAAAGAAGAAGATCCCCTAAGAAAATTCACAGTAAAGGGTTTAGCAGAAGCTTTTATAGACCTCAACAAGCTACTTAAAAAGTTTAAAAACATAGACCCCAATACCAAAAGATTTTCATTAATTGAGAGGAATGTTCATGGTGCATTATCTGCTTACAAGCAAATCTATGCTGAAAAGAGGAAGCATATCAAGCAAACCATCACAGACATATTCCTGAAAAGAGTGACACCTCCTCAAGAAGAGCGTCATGCAGGTCCTTCAGGAGGTATTCCAGAAGAAGGTAGTGTTGTAATAGGAAATGACAGCTCCATGTGTGTTATTGCCCTTGAAGACCTTCCAGTGGGACAAGATGTGGAGGTGGAAGACCATGACATTGATGACCCTAGCCCTGTGTAGGCCTAGGTCAATGTGTGTCTGTGCCTTAGTTTTTAACAAAAAAGTTTAAAAAGTAAAAAAAAAAAATAATTTTTTAAAAAATAGAAAAAAGCTTATAGAACAAGGATATAAAGGAAGAAATATTTTTGTACTGCTGTGTAATGTGTTTGTGTTTTAAGCTAAGTGCTATGACAAAAGAGTCAAAAGCTGAAAAAAAAATTAAAAGTTTATAAAGTAAAAAAGTTACAGTAAGCTAAAGTTAATTTATTATTGAGGAAAGAGAAATATTTTTTTGTAAATTTAGTGTAGCCTAAGTGTACCGTGGTTGTAAAGTCTACGGTGGTGTACAGTGATGTCCTAGGTCTTCACACTCACTCACTGACACCCAGAGCAACTTCCAGTCCTGCAAGCTCCATTCATGGTAAGTGACCTATACAGGTGTATCATTTTTTATCTTTTATACCATGTTTTTACTGTAACTTTTCTATGTTTAGATGCACATACACTGATCATTGTGTTACAATTGCCTACAGTATTCAGTACAGTAACATGCTGTACATGTTTCTAGCCTAGAAGCAACAGGCTACACAATACAGCCTAGGTGTGTAGTAGGCTATACCATAGGTTTGTATAAGTACACTCTATGATATTTGCCCAATGATGAAATCACCTAACAACGCATTTCTCAGAATGTATTCCCGTCATTAAGCAATGCATGACTGTGGTTTCCCACTGACTTTACTCATAGGACATGCTAGTATTGAGTGATGCTTTGGGGGATCGCCTGTATTCCAGACATGCTCCTCCTTATCCTCATTATATGATAGCATTCCAATTTTTCCTTGGCAGTCAGAATCAGTCACCCCAGCTAGTCCAGTAACCCCATTCTTTATCAGTTGATTCATAGGCATGGGATCCCAAACTGGTCGGGTGGCAGTCCTAACTTCCAGCTCAATGACATCGTTGTTGTGCATCCAGATGGAAGAATTCCTCCCCTTGGAACTAAGATCTCTAGGCCAGCAGACCCTAACATCCAGGGATGAGAAGCAAATTTGTTAGTGGGTCACTAGGGGTAACAGTGGGTGGAGCCACTCCCATTTCTACCCAGGATTCCTAGACCTGTGAATCCTGACTATGGGAGAAATAGCCGCCCCCCCCCCCATGTTAAACTCTGGTTTAGAGCATGTACAGCCTCCCAGAGAACTTTTCCCCAGCCCTGCACAGTATTGCCCCCTGACTGGTACCATAACTGAGTCTTCAAAAGATCATACCACTGTTCTATCAAAGCCAACTGCTTCAGGGTGATAGGAAACATGGTAAAACCAATGAACTCCATGAGCATGGGCTGGGGAAGTACCTTGCTGTACTTTATTTGCTATGAAGTGAGTTCCTTGATCAGAATCAATGCTGTGTTAATTATGATGACAGTGGATAAGGCATTCTGTAAATCCACTGATGATAGATTGATAGTTGGCAGAAGGATTACAAATCCATACCCAGCATGCCTCTTTAATGAGAAAAAAAGTGCTGCTACTTCCATAATGAAAGCTGCCCAGTGTAATCAATGTGCCACAGGGTATCTGGCTAATCACTCCAGGGAATGGTGCCATATCAGCTGCTCAGTGTTCGTTTTTGTTTCTGGCAGATTGAGTAGTCAATGCTAGCCACAGCCAGATTGACCTTGGTAAGTGAAAGTCCATGTTGCTGAGCCTATACATAATCTCCATTTTCTACTACCATGGCCACTTTGCTCATGAGCCCATTGGACAATGACAGGAGTTGCTGGGGAAAAAGGCTGACTGGTATCCACAGAATGGGACATTTTCTCAACTTAATTATTAAAATCCTCCTAGCTGGGGTCATCTTTTCATGAGTATTCAAATGGGGCACAAATATTTTTATGTTCTATGCCTACTCAGAGAGGTCTATCTACGTATCTCCTCCCCAGACCTCCTTGCCACCAATTTTTTAATTGTGTTTCTTCTAAGTCCTTGACTCTATAGCCAAACCATTGGCCACAGCTCATGAATTAATATAGACTCATACCTCTGGCTATTTCTCTTTCCAGGCAAGATGAACAACCAGGCACACCGCTCAAAATTCTGTGTATGGAAAGATTTCCTTTCACCACTACCCTTCGTGATTAGCTGGCCAATACCGTGGAACTCGGTGAGTTAGACTATTCTGATTACTACTTTGTCTCCACTGTCCATTATGATAACCACATTCACCTTATCCTTGACAATCAGTGCCTTCACTTTGCCCCTGACATCCCAGGATCCCATTATTCCCATTGTGTTTAGGGATCCCAGTTCAACAGTAGTGGTTCCTACTGTATTTATGATCTACAGAGAAGAGCCACCATAAAGCTTTTCAAGGAAGCCTCACAAATTTATTTCTCACAGTCATGGAGAAAGGTGTGTCCTCTGGGTCCTCTCAGGATGGTTGAGCAGGTCTTACATGATATACCTACTCTCATATTTCAAGCATCCTGTCTTTGGATACTTTCCTCTACAGTATACCAAGGAAGTTCTGGCATTTAGCTTCATTTAGTGCAGACCACCATTGGCTCCATATTTTAGTCAATTACCCCCCAAAAATGTTAGAGCCATTCCTAGCCCCTTGAGCTAAAATATTAAATCCAGAATCTTTGCTTAATGGACCCGTATCAATAAATTTAGCCCGATCCAATTTCATATTTCTTCCACCATAATCCCACACCTTAAATGTCCATTCCTACAAATATTCTCCAGGTTTCTGTCTATATAAATTCAAAAACCCCTGTAGTTCTTAGTTTTCTGTTGACCTCCTCACAGGTAACTCTTGTACCTCCAACTTTGGTTCCTGCTGGGAGTCTAGTTGTAAGCCTGAAAGCGGAGAGGTCATGGGAGTAGGTCCTGAGGAGGATCAGTAGGGCCTTACAAGGAGAGGCCATTATAGATTCTTCTGGCAAAGGAGAGCTGAGCTCCTTGGATAGAATGGAAGGACTATTTCTGTTGCCAAAGAAGACTCAGCAGAATTTAGGAGTTGAAGGTCCCCAGCTCCATCAAAATCTTCCTATATGTTCCCATTCCAATTTTCAGGGTTCCATTCCTTCCCCATCAATGCCCTCACTTTTTTCCCCCTCCGGTTTTGTTGAAATATAATTGACATATCACACTGTGTGGGTTTAAGGTGTACAATGTGATGATTTGATACATGTATATGTTGTGAAATGATTACCAAAATAAGGTTAGTTATCACATTCTTCACCTCACATAATTACCATTTTTTTTTTTTTTTTGTTATGGTGAGAACAGTTAAGATCTACTGTTAGCAACTTTCAAGTATACAATACAGTATCATTAACTATTGTCACCATGCTGTATCTTAGATCCCCAGAACTTATTCCTCTTATAACTGGAAGTTTGTATGCTTTGACCAATATCTCCTCATTTTCCCCACCCCTCCAGCTCCTGGCAACCACAAATTTATTCTCTGTTTCTATGAGTTCAGCTTTTTTAGATTCTACTTAGAAGTGAAATCATACAGTATTTGTCTTTCTTTCTTTGACTTACTTCACTTAGGATAATGCCCTCAAGGTTCATCCATATTGTTTCAAATGGCAGAATTTCCTTCTTTTATATGGCCAAATAATATTCCATTGTATACATACACCACATCTTGTTTATCCAGTCATCCATCAATGGACATTTAGGTTATGTTCATGTCTTGGCAATTGAGAATAATGCTGCAATGAATGTGTCGATGCCCTCACCTTATCAGAAGGGACCCTGTAACTGCAGGGCTGAGATTTCTGTAAACCAAATTCATTTGGTCCTCTGCAAGACTTGACTCCTCCCTCAGCTCTGAATGCAGTGCTGTTACTGGGCCCTAGTGTGACTAAAACAATGAGGTTAACTGTTGAACAGCAAAGGATCAAGAAATCCTGCTCCTCATGCTGCTCTGACATCATTACCCAGGTCACAGGACAGGATTCTCTTTGTTCTGAGATATTCCTAAGCCTTTAACTCAGCTTCCTGGCCTTTAAGTGCCTCTCTTGATAATTTGCTTGATAGACCAGACCACTCCTTTCAAGGTGCTGCCTTGCTCTCTAGTCCTCTCAAACACTGGTGTTCCCTCTTTGAGTCTCATTCCCATAGCTTTAGCCCTGCTTCCTGCTTTCCCATCTGTCTGGTCTGGCAACCAGACTGCCTGAAAAGCTCTCCAGATACTGCTAACTTCTAGAAATGCTTGATTAAGTGTTTCACAAACTTGCAGGCCGCCCCTTGATAAACCACGGCAATGTTGGCTACACTAGTTAGGACTATTCTGGATGCAAGAAATAGAAATACAACCCAAGCTAGGTTATGGGAAAAGGAGGTGTCAGCCAGCAGAGTCAAATTATGCAAAGGGCATGGGTATTCTGGGCTCAGAAAAACAAGAACCAGATTCTCAAATGCCCTCATGGCTCTCTTTGCCCCTCGACTATTTTAGCTTCATCATCTCAAACTAGTTTTCCCTCCTGAGTAAGAGGTGTGTCCACTGGATGTTTTAGACTTACTATCCTTACAGCTCAGTGATCAGAAGGGAAAGAGGGTTTCTCTTGATATACGCCAGTTTGAAAAATTCCAGTGAAGTGTTCTGAATGGTCTTGCTTAGATTTTATCCCTATTCCTTGAAAGTTACCCCATGGCCATGGGGAAAACTCTAAGGTTAGCCTGAATAGGTCATTTGTCTACCCTTATGGCAAAGAGGGAGTTGGAATTGGTAGAGGAAAAAGAAGGAATAGCATAGATGTTGCAACTGGGGAAATGGCTTTAAGCAGAGTGGTCACTTGATTCGTGCCTATCGTAGTGGTCATCAGTTTTCCTCAATGACTACATTGTCTATGTGTTGTGTTCTTAGTCTGCTATTCTAGAATTTCAATTCAATTGAACAAGCGTTGATTCAGGCCAACTATTTCAAGTTATTGGAGTGGGAGTCTGGGAATCTGAAGATAAATAATTCATGCGCCCTGCCCTTGAGGAGCTTACCATCTACTGTAAGTGGGAGACACTTCTATTCATTGCTGCATTCCAAGACTCCCCTGAATTTGTATCTAATAACAAAGACCTGGACTTTCTTTACGTAGCTGAACTTGTGTTAACTGGGTTCTGTTTTTGACAGCAATTTGATCTCATGCTATATTGCTATTTTAAGTTAATGCATTGCCTTATTTAGGGATAGTAAATAGGTTTTATATTACAGGTCAGTTCTAATCAATTGGCAGTGGCTGCCTGGGGAGCTGAGTTAAGAAGAATTCTGAGGCTGTGCCCGTGCTCAGTGAGAGGGCCATAAACTGGTCAGCAGTGTCCATGATGAATTTGGAGATATAGAAGCAAACATACCACAGATTTGTCACTTCTGGCCTAATATTTAGTGCTTGACAATGTTGCTAATTGTGATATGTTATTGTCTAATTGCGTTTAGTAAAGAGAAAAGAGCAATTCTTTGGTGGTTATCATCAAGTACTGATATAAGTACCTATATATATATATAATGCATATATGTAAATGCATATATAAATGCATTTATATAGTTACAATAGTAAAGGGAATTTTTCCTCTCCTCCTCCTCCAATATACACAAAGGTAGCAGATTTCAAACATCAGCTGAAATAAGGGGGCACTTTAAATGACCAACATATTGAAAGGAGAGAAATAACCAAATATGTAAGAGAGAAATAGCCATCTAGTACTTAAAGGAAGAGTTAGGTCAAGTTTACTGAAACTTCTGACTTTTGATTTAGGGAAACTGACAATCTTTCCACACAGAAATAGTTTGTAACCTTGTCCAGGGGACAAGAAGTGTGTTTTCTGTACCAGGGAGGGGGAAATAACACTTGATCCATAATATCAGATTCCTTCACCTTCACTCTGCACACATGTGACTGACCACATCATATGTTTTCATCATCATGAATGGGAGCTTCCCCTCTTAGGGCTCACAACAATTCACCGGAACAAATTGTGAATTTGTTCAGAGCAATTGTTAGGCAAACCGTTCTGTGTGTTTAGTTAGAACACTTATTTGGAGGAGCAGAACCCCAAACGTTTAGGATGTCCACTTGGTTATGATGTGTCCTCCTTGCTCTCTGATAATTGCATCTTTAAAAACTGTGTTCCTGGCTGTTAAGCTCAGGGATGATGAGAAAGCTTAGGAAAAAGATGCCCACTTTCCTTGGCTATTTATGGCCACACAAAATAGAGGAGAGAGAGGTTGGTGAAAGGTGAAAGGGCAAGAGAAAAGAAAGTTGCTGAGACAGAGAAAAAAAGGGATGGAGAGAGAAATAGCTCTTCTGAGCCCCTTCCCAGTTTGCAGATTTCAAAGGCCATATTTTGCATCAAGGAGAAAAGCATCTTGCCTTCACACCAGCAGTAACTTTTCATTGTGATATGGTTGCCATGGGGATGTGCCGGGTTGTGCCACTTTATCATCTCTCTCACACATTCTATTATAAAGTGAGCACTTGGGATTCCAGGCCATAAATATGCATCCGCAAAATGTTAATCTGTAAACTAACCTGCCACCCAGCTTTAGAGCAGTAATCGGTTCTCTGGCTGCCAGAACTGCTTTTCCCCTTTTTGAAAGCAACTCTGGCTGCCAGAACTGCTTTTCCCCTTTTTGAAAGCAACTCAGGCAGGGAAGTAATGGGACAGGCACGGGCATCTGCAGTAGCCAGGCATTGTGGCCTTTGGGGCCAAAGGCAGAAAATGAAAATAAATGTAAATTGCTCTTGTAAGAAATGAAATTTACTAATGATCTCCCATGTTTCCAGTTTACATGCAGTGTTTCCATCTAATCCTTTGAAAAGATTTTCTGACGCTGATCAGATTCTTTTTCAAACCTGTGGAAGAGAAATATCATATGTAGATAAATCCTAAAATAATGGCCTACTACATGTATTGAAAAACAGGGCCTCAGCAAAGTTCAGATCAATTGCATGTAACATGATTCCAGAGTTTCCACCCCTTCTGAAGCCACCACCGGACATGTAGAATATTTCCTCCGGGCTTCTGGGTGCTTCATTTGCAACTAAGCTGGAATTCATAGAAACCAGAATTGCACAAAGGCAACTTAAAAATCAAGCCAACTTGTTGATACTAACTGGCCCAGCCCGGTTGCAGAGCTGTCCCTTCAAGATGATTCAGTTTTGGGAAGCAGCTGTTAATGCAATCCATATTATTGGACTATATATTTTCTCTTAACTTCAACAAAAAGATTACCTTTAGGAGCAATTTGGCAACTTGTTACTATCTACCAGAGTACTAGTTTAATAGACTCGTTCTGCTATGACTATGTCACTATCTCTTTAAAGGAAGGAATTACTTCTCAGTAATTCTTTTTAAACAGCATCTGGAACAATACTATATGAAAACCATATGCTAACAATCCTTAAAAAAGATAATATTTCTGTAATCTTGTGATTGTTCAGAAAAAATAAAACCAATAATAATGTACTGTTGTCAGTATAGACATCTCTTTCATGATGGATTATGTTATTATTCAAAACATTCATTGCTTCTCCCTGTGAGGCAATCACACATCCTTACCTATTGATAGCTGGCTTGGTCACTGAACTGCTTTGGCTAATGAAATGTGAGCGGGAAGTGATGTATGTCATTTCCAGTTGAAGCTTTAAGAGCCTTTTGGGTTTCTGCCATGTTCTCTTTTTCCTCTTCCATAAACCCAGCAATGTCTCAAAGAGTGCCTCTTATTTCAGTCTGGGTTCCAGAACTATGATAACTTAGAGTAGAGCTTTGACTCACCTGAGACAGACAGGTTGTCAGAATTGAGGGCTATTTGTTACAACAGCAGCATAAGCTGGCCTACACTGATACACCCTTATTTACAGAATTTATTCATTTTCTCAACATCCATTTATAAATGCTTACAGTGTGCCAGACACAGTATAGATAATAGGAATTCAAAGATGAGAAAGCCCCAATTATCATCCTTGAAGTGTTCATTGTGCAGATTGTAATAAATATGGCAATAAAGCAATTTCTGTAAAATAAATTCTACTTTGTTTTTCAAAGTGCTCAGTAAGATCCTCCAACAGACAGAATTTAACCTTTGGTGTATGAGATTAACGATAGCAATAAATTCTTTTCCACTTCCTGCTTTGGGATGTGGAGTTAATTTCTTTAACCCCTTGACCTGGAATGGAATACAGGGGCATTACTACTATACCAGTCTGGGGCCTAGTATTTAAATGACAGTTTTGCCTCCTCCCACTTGGTGGCCCCTTCGACCCTGCTGGAGAGACTGATGCTTGGCGAGGCCCCCAGCTTTTCAAGCTGCCCTGGCTGGGGTGTCCAGTTATGTGAATGAGGGAACAATATTGGATATTCCCGCCCCAGCATACATCACATGGAGCAAGGATAAGCCATCCCTGCCGTGCCCGGTCCCAATTCCTGCGCCACAGCATCATGAGCATGCAAAATGGCTGTTACTTAAGGCACTGAAGTTTTGGGGCAGTGTTATGCAGTGATAGATAACCGAGGGATACATGGTGGCCAGAACTACTTTCTGCGTGTGCTTCAAAACCTGTTCCTCCTGATTCACTTCTCCTAATCTCAGGAACCTCACTAGTTTTTAGGATTTCCTGACTCCGGGTAGTTTCTGTAGTTTCCAATAACATTTTTTGCAATACTACCCTTTATTTTGAATATATAAAATGCCTATCGGCCTAAAACACCACACTTTCCAAGAAAGCACCACTGTCAAATTCTAGCATGATGTTTCCCTTTCTAAAATTGCCTTAAATTAGAATTTAAGGATTAATAAAACATGGCATGGGAAAACTGAAAGACAATAAAAATGAAGTTTTTAAAATGGCAAATATAATGAGAAGTTTCTGCTAAGAAACACAAAAGATTACTGTTTGAGATGATTCTATAAATTTAGGTAGTTTGATGATTGGCATTACTCTAAGCCAGCATGCATTGGAATCACCTGGAGGGCTTATTAAAACAGATTGGTGGGCACCACTTCCAGAGTTTCTGGTTCAGTAGGTCTGGGTGGGACCTGAGAATCTGTATTTCTAACAAGTTTCCAGGTGCTGCTGCAGCTGCTGCTGCTGCTGCTGCTCCAGAAACCACACTTTGAGAATCACCGTACAAACCTGCCTCCACACGTGTTTTTCCACTTTGTCATCTGTACCCGTGAAAGACATTACTAATTAATCATTGGACTTTTTCTTGCTGAGTCTTGGAGCCAGTGCATCAGTCAGACAATGTCAACCAATTTTAATTGAAAATCTATTTGCTATGTAAGATAATTCTAGAATCCAAGTAACTTCTCTTACAATTAATGTTTATCTTGTTCTTGTCTCATATTCATCTCCCTCTTTCTTTTTTTAAATTGATATGACAAAATGTTCAATTTCTATAAACATTTTTGATCAATTTCTGCTTGATAGATAAGAGCATCAAATCTCTATCTGCCTGCCTCTACTGCACTGCGGAAGAAATATTTAGGCAGCACAAGATAAGGAATTCACATTCTATGCTTGATACAGTGATTGGCCAAGTCAGAGCAATACCAAGAGACAGACACAGATTTTCTTTCCCAAAGCCACATTGAACGAGAACCCGCAAGTACTGGATACGATCACCAAAAAAATTTGAGTTTTATGTCACTCATGTAAAATTGCAGTTTTGGGTTTATATTTGTATTGCCTGTAACATACTTCCTTCATGAAATAGCTTCTTCCACTGCAGCAGTAATTCCAAAGTTTACTTAATTTTTCTATTAACCTTCTCTGGAAGCATAAATTTAAATTCAGTAATATAGGGGCCACCCGGTGGCGCAGCGGTTTAGTCCGCGTTTGGCAGCCTGGGGTTCGCGAGTTCGGATCCCGGGCGCCCGCCGACGCACTGCCTGTCAGCCACGCTGTGGTGGCGTCCCATATAAAGTGGAGGAAGATGGGCACGGATGTTAGCCCAGGGCCCGTCTTCCTCAGCAAAAAGGGGAGGATTGGCAACAGATGTTAGCTCAGGGCTGGTCTTCCCCACAAAAATAAAAAATAAATAAATAAATAAATAAATTCAGTAATATAGCATCCAATGCTCAGTAATAAATAGTTTTGTGTTGCTCTTATAGTGAAGTAGAAAAAATGGATTGTCTAAATTGTCATGATATATTTTCTTCAGATTTTTTTTCTCTTCGGAAAAGTAGGTTTTCGCCCTTGAAATATTTGAAGATGTGGGGGCATACTTGAACTGTTCTATTCCTGAAAGTTTTGAAATATTAATAATTTCTCTCAAATGATAAACAATGAGTTATGGCTGCTAGTTTTGAAGAAAATCTCTTGAGTAGAAATGAGACATTTGAAAATGTCTCTGGTTTCATTTTGAAATTCTTTAGAAAGAAATCCTGTAACACCTAGTATGTGATAAAGAAAGGTTATAAAGAGAATACATTTTAATTTAGTAAATACCAACATGCATATCTGAGATGACATTTGCCAAATTTTACGATGTTTTGGTAAACTCCAGATCTCTTTAATTTCGAGTAATAATGATCAATGAGGTAAACCAATGATTTTCTTGACAAACTGCATAGCTTTCTGCATATCACAGTTTTATTCTACTTACAATTTTTGGCAAATTTTTGCAAGTGGAATACAATTTACAAAGAATTGACATATTGAAGATATGTTCAGAGTTAATTCATGTAGGAATAGCTAATAGGCTCAGTTCATTGAGAGCTTAGTCTGTGTCAGGCATTGTACAGGGAACTTGATATTCTTGTCTTATTTAATTCTTAAAACAAACCTATAGATGGGTATTACTACCTCCATCTTATAGAGGAGGAGACTGTGGTTTAGAAAAGTGAGGTAACTTACCCACAGTCACAAAGTGAGTAAGAGGTGAAGCCAAGATTTGAGTCTAGAACTCTCTAATTACAAAAAATTGTATTTTAACTGATAAATTGACACTTGAGAAAGTTGAGTGATGTCCTGACCTTTTTAAAAATAAAATATATTCTTTAAAATATAATTTCACTAAACTTATCTGCTACCCACAGGATAACTTTACCCATAAACATTTAAGGCAAAAGAGAAGCATGCCCCTAGAAATGTAACACTGTTAGCACCTGCTCCTTAAAATTCTGTGACTACTCCATGACAGTCTCCACCTTTGTTAGAGGCACAATCGTATTTACTCTGATGTGCTTCAGGTAATATTTTTTTAAATTCTATTTTCTTTACTCTGCTCACAAAGATAATACATGATAGCTGCTAAAAGTAAAACCAATACAGAAATACATATTGTTAACAGTGAAAACTTCCTGAAATCTATTGTTAGGACTCTGGTGTTTGCATCCTTTCACATATAGATATGAGGTTTGACATATATATAGATATCGACATATATATATATATATCTATGTCTATCTATATATAGGTAAAATAGTATTGTATCATACATACTTTTCTGAATCATGCTTTTTCACTTAATATATCTCTTCTCTCCCTCCAAAATCCTTTTATCTAATTTGCTACAATTAATTCTCCACAATAATATCCTCTGTTTCTTCAGTCCCTTTCCTAAACAGCCCCTCCAATTCATTAATTTAAAGGAACTAGGGCAGCCCTTGAAGACACTGCTTCCTTTTCAACCTTCTCAAGTCACACTTCCTCACCAATCTCATATGTCAGTCATGCCGGAGTCAGAGCTACTCCCTTCCTGGTTCCACAACAGTGCTTCCAGATCATTACTACTCCATGCCCTAGGACAAACCTCAGCCCCTTTAACTCAAAGCACCCTCCTGACATAACTCCGTCTACCTTTCCTCATAGCTGCCATTTCCCCACTACTTCCCATTCAATCAAGGCCGCAGGACTTCCCTCCAACTCGTGTCATCATTTTGAGCAACTCCCACGTCATTTCAATCCACTATCCCCCATGCGTTCTCCCAATACAATTTATATTCTATAGTCAATTATTTTAATCATGCTCTTGTCAGTTCTCCAATCTCCTCCTTTTTGTCATGTCTGCCAACACTTGGTGGGAACAGCTATTTTCCTTCTCATTGTCTAAAGAAAGTTCTGATAGAGTGAAAAACCACACAGTCCATTAGCCTGTTCTGGGTGAGATTGTGTAGGCTCTTGGAGGTCACTACTACAACTTTGGAATTTACTCTGTGTGAGATTTTGATCAAATGAGTGACATCATAATATTATTTACATTTTAATAGAATCACTGGCTGCTCTGAGGAGAATAGAATTTGGAAAAACATGCATTGAAGGGGGGACACTAGTTAGGAGGTATTTGCAAATTCAGACCAGGGAGGAAGGTAACTTGGACCAGGATGGTAGCAGTGGAGAAAATGAGAAGGAACTGGTCTCCCTATGGGGTGGGGAGGTTCCATTTTGTCACAGTGCTAGAAGTTATCTGGGGCAAAGCTCTGGCTTCTGGACCCCTAAATCTCTGGCTCTCTCCAAAGGTAGATCTTCCTTTTTATGTGGAGGATCTATGTTATGGCTTTGAACTGAAGTAAAAATACTCTGAGGGTTTTTACCTGTTGATAGTCTCTTTCTGATTTTTTTAGTGCTACTAATGTTTAATTTATATTTTTATATTTCTTTTATTATTTCAATGGGACTTTGGGGAGGATGAGTGGTAAAATCATGTGCTTTGTCATTTTGATTCATAAGCTTTTTCATGTTCTCCAATTCTCAGTTTGATGGCAACACCATTGTGTGCCTGCAGGTTCTGCAGTGCAGCACACATTGACTGAGGAGAACATAATGCCAGTGTCCCTTCTGTGGAAGCTCCCAATCCCAGTGATTTATTTTCTTGGAGTTCCAGACTTTGTTGTGACTCAATCTGCTGGTCAATTCTGTCTTGAAAATGTGAACTGGAGGACCTTCAAGTATGAAACCAAACTCTTAGCAAACTAAAAGAGGGGCTAGGATGTGAAATACACAAGGGAAACTGCCAAGGAGATAGTTGGAGACCTAGAGTGTCAGTAGCTGGGAGTAGAGGTTTTAGAAAGGAGATTGTCGACGTTGAGGTCACCCTGTCATGGCATAGGGTGCTGCAGTAGGGCACCCAATTTTACACAACAAAACAAGTCTCAGCTCCATACTCAAAGGACAGAGTATAGGTCCACATTTCTTCAAAAAGTAGAATAATGAAAGCGTACCTAGCCTTCTACATATGACAGCAGCACTAACTAACCCACTAAATTCCATGGAAGGCCACTCCCTTTTCTTTATCACGATTTTCCTGCTCAAATTATCCAAGGACTGTTATATGTGCTCTATCTACTATGATATCAACAAAAATTTGTCAAATCCAGCAATAGGTAGTACAGAATGAGGAACAAGAAGAAACAAAAAGAAATGATTGGATTTGACTAAAAGGCGATTCTGATGTCCTCAGAGAGAGTAGTTTCTGCAGTGGTGGCAGTGGGAGGGTCAGAGTCAAGGCAGGAGAGCAACAAGCATGTAGTGTATATATGTTCAGAATTTGCATTACAAGAAAGGGAAGAACTAAATGGGCTGGAGGACCAAGAAAAGGACTGTGTATGTTTCTTATGTGGGGGAGAACTATACATGATTGAAAGCAAATAGGAAGGAACCACACAGAAAGACGGTTCTGGAGAAGAATGAGTTAAGAGTTGAAGCCTGATCTTTGAGTAGGTGGGGTGGCATACAATTCAGATCACTAGAGGGATTAGCTTTACAAAAGTAAGAGAAGAAGAAAAGCTGAACCTCCTCTTTCTATCCTCTGGTGGCTCAGAGGAGAGTTGCAGTGATGGTTGCGTCAAGGGTGGGATAATGAAGAGGAAAGATGGAGCAAATCATGCTGGCTGGTTTTTGTCTTGTATGTGAAAAAGGGTCACTAGCTGTAAGTAACATGTCTCAGAAACTCAGATTCTGATAAATTACATTATATGTCTTCTATCAGAATATCCACCTGGTATTTAAAGGCTGAGGAAAGAGGATCTAGTGGCTTAGGCATCAGGACAGTCCAGCGCAACTTTACAAGAAGAAGCCAAGGACAGAGTGAGATGCAAAGAGACTGAAGATCAGTGGCTAGGGCCATTTGGATGATATTATTTTGCAATAGGATCCATCTGCTTAGTTATGGAATTATAAGTAGCTGCTGTTTGGGTTTGTTCCATGGCCCTTCTATGGGTTGGGAATAGGAACAAGAAAATCTGATAGTGAGAGTGAGCCATGATCTGTCTCACCAGAAGGAAGTCTAAGTAACCAAAAATGAGACTCATCATTGAGTTCAGAAAGTAGAAGGAAACCTTGGAAGCAGACAATAACATATAATATGTTTGGTAGTTAATTACTCAATTAATGAGTGAATAAGCCCTTGAACTTTATAGATGAGGAAAAAGTGAAAAGAACAAAGTAAAAAAGAACTTCTCCACCTACCTCTGGTTCCCACTACACTGACCATTTACCCATCATGTCAAATCAAAAGCAGGCTAAGAAAGGAAATTCTTTCCTTAGGTTGAACCACCTCCCCTGTTATATGGATTCAATGTCAATGCGTGACTGTTTTTCCCAGGGTAATTTTTAGGTTGATATTTATCATGATTGACTGAACACTAGACAAATTAATATTTGGCAATTCTCAGAAGATCCTTGGGGCAGACGGCCAAACCTTACCTTTGCTCACATTTCAATCATGACAAGGACTGACACTGTGAATGACTCACTAAGTGCTCTTAGGCTAGAGATGCACTCTGAGAGCAGCAGCTGACTCTGTGAGGGTAAGAAAGTCATGACCTGGGCTATTTGGTGGCCACAGCAAGTGCCTCAGTTCCTTGGGTCCACTCTTCAACATATCTTCTTGGGTGACTCAAGTCAACTCACAACAGTGTATATGAACATATTTTTTCAACTCAAATTTTATGATAAACGTGGCTAACATGCAATTCTTGATCAAGATTTTTCTACTGATAATCTCCTTAAATTCTTGAGTATACATTGAAGAGAAGATTTGTACACATCAGTGATAGGAAAATTAAAACATTTTCAACCATTCAAAGTTAACAAGAGTTGGCAATATATTGAAATAATCAAACAATTCTTCATTTTCTTTCATTGAAAAATGTAATGTCAATTTTTTGTGTGATAATGCAAATAGTTTTAGACTCTGATCAAAACTTTTTATATCAAGTATCCAAAATGATGAAGCTCTAAGTACACAGTGTTAAAGCTGTCACTTGGCAGGTAGGTAGGACCCCACTAAACGCATCCATCAAACCAAACTGGCAGAAGAATCAAAAACAGAGATTTAGGGCTGCTGCCTGGAGTGGGGTCCACCAGAAGCCCTCCTCCAGGCTCCTCTGCTCATCACCACCCACCCCCTCACCACCAGTGGCTTAGAAATGCCTGCCTTAATGCTCGAACAACTGAAACAAGAACTCATTCAGCCACGCCATGCATCCCTTGTCCGTGGACAGAGGCATGTTTTGCTGTTGGCAGATCATCTCCTTGATGGCATATAGCACATAATGGCAAAGGAGCAGGTACCAGACATCACTCATCATGCTCACTGGCTGCAGAACTGTGGGGTCTGCCATCAGACATTGCCCGACCCCAGAGGAGGCTACTCAGGATCTGAGACGATCAGCCCGAACGCCAAACCTGGAGGTCCCAAGGCTGATGGAAAGAATTCTTTTTCACGTGCTCGAAGCTCAGCTGCGGAACATGCAACTGAATAATAAACCACCTCAGGTTTTTCCAAGTTCCATCTTTACCTTGATGTGCAAATCAGTGTGAAGGTTTTCTGTTTGAAACTTAGAGAATATGATATGACAAGTTAGCTGCGGGATTCAAAGATTAAAGGAACTGCAGACACATCAATTATTAATATTATTATTACTCTCAGCCCACCATTTCTAAATGTACTTTTCACCTCACAGCACTCGAGTGGGAAACGGATTACTAATACAGTCCCCGCTTCAAACATGGATGTAAAAGCCTCTGTAGACCGTGATGCATGTAGCAGTGTACCTCGGGAGGGTAGTTCACCAGGGTTCAGTTGAAATTAAAAGGAATGGATATGCTTCAATTTGTAATTACATCCTTCCAAAAGATTTTGAGCTGTGCTCTCAGAACCCACAAATAAAGAATTTGTGAGCCAGGGCTGTGCTGAAGTTGAGGTTTGTACCTTGTATGACAATCAGTTTTTGCTAAGGATCAGCCTAACTGTGTGCTTGTCTAGTCCATAAGTGGCTTCTATTTGCAAATAATGTTAATTTTTGTCCTTCTTTTCTTTTTTGCCATCCATGAAAATGAATGAGGATGAATTTAATAGTCTTTGATTTGACCGTTTTAACCCTCTCTTGAGTTTATTTAGGGCACTATGAAAGGGTCATAATTCTACAAGTTATTGGTGGAAGTAGAAGAACCTTCTAGTCTGGAAGATGTAAATTCTTGAAAAATCAACTTAGATGACCAAAATTCTTTTTCATCTCAATGAACAGCATCACCATCACCTCAATATTTCAGCCAGAAACATGGAAGTGCTTTTTTATTTCCTTCCTCCTTCTCGCTCCTCCCACTGTCTCACTCTGCATTTAATACTATTATATAGACCTTGAAACCATAGGTCAAATTAACCTATCCCTTTCCATCTCTATTGCTACTTTCCTAATTCAAGCCACCACCATGTAACCTGTACTACTGCAGAAGCCTCCTACCTGGTCACCCTATTTCCATTCTTGCTCCCTTCTCCTCCATTTTCTACCTTGTAGCCAGAGTGATCATCTGAAACTCAAGTCTGCCATACGTATGGTTAGTCTATGACTGACAGAGGTGATAGTGTAGTGCAGTAAGTGGTATTGGGTCAATCATATATCCTAGGAAAAAAACAAATTTGGACCCCTACTTCCCATCATTTAAAAAATCCAGATGTATTGAAGATCTAAATGTAAAAAGTAAAACAAACTTTTAAAATAAAACATGGGCGAATGCTTTTATGAATGTGAAGTAGGCTAGATTTCGTAAGACACAGGAAATATTAACTATGAAGGAAAATTGATAAATTGGACTATATTAAAAATATGAACTTCTATTCACCAAAAGACATTTTAGACTGTAAAAGAACAAGACACAGAATGAGATAAGATACTTGCAATAATTATATCTAAAAATAGAACTTGTTTCCAGAATATATAAAAAGCTCCTGCAAATCAATAAGGCAGAGACAGAAACCAAAAAAAAATAAATAAAAGATTTCAACAGCTATATAACAAAAGATTTCTAAGCAGCCAATAAGTATATGTAATGGTGAATAATTTCATTAATCAATAAGAAAATGCAAATGAAAACCACAGTACAATATCATAACGTACCCAACAGAATGGGTGAAATAAAAAGGGCAGGTAAATATCAGATGCTGGCGACTATGTGGAGCAACTGAAACTTTTGTACAATGTTGGTCAAAGTGTATACGGGTACAGCCTCTTTGACAAGTGTTTGGAAGTAGCTACTAAAGCTAAACTTTTGCATCTCTTATGATCCAGTAATTATACTTCTGTATATATACCCTCCAAAATGTATACATATATTCATCAAAAGAAATACACAAAAATTTTCATGGCAGCACTGTTCCTAATAACTCCAAGGTGGCAATAACCCCAATGTCCATTGATAATAGAATGGATAAATAAGCTGTGGTTCATTAGTATAACAGAACACTATACAGCAAAGAGAATGAACAAACTATTATTACAAGTAAAAACATGAGAGCAAATATAAGTTGAACAGAAGAAGTCAGACATAAAGAATATATACTGTATGATACCGGTTATATAAAATTTTAACACAGGCAAAATTATTCTCTGGTGTTCTAAGTCAGGATAGCAGTTACCGCTGCAGGGAGATAGTTACTGGGAGAAAGGCTTTTGAAGTCCTGGTAACAACCGAGGTACTGGTTATATGGGAAGGAAGTGGGAAAACTGGGCTGAGCCACTGTGGGAGAGGCTGAATCCTAACAGTGGAACATTAACCTGAAAGGTACCTGTAAAGCCTTGAATCTGGGTGTAGAACAAGGGTGTGGCGGTATGGGAAGGGAGTGACGCAAGCCACAGAGGGACTGATCTTCACACCACGCTTCAAAAGCTAGTGACATTTCTGACTCGGGGAGGGCAAGAAAAAGAGCTCTAGGAGGACCTTTGAATTAAAGATAATTTTTTCTACTACCAAAATCCTTTGGAATTTTAGAAAATTCCATTTTATTCCTTGATGATTTAAATGAGGTAAAGTGGTCTTTTGAGTGAAAAATCAACCACTTTGTTTACCTTTTTAAGTTTTAATTCTTGTATCTCTTTTCTAGAGACATCAGCCCCTTTTCATATTCTTACCCCTTCCCAGCAGCCTGGGTGTGCATTTTGAATCTGAGGGATCCCTTTTCCTCATTTATCCTAACACTCAGTTCCTAACTAAAGCTTCTGGGATCATGTCCAAATGTGCCATCCTCACTCTCTGAGCTTCACTCTCCCTTTATTGAAAACCAAGAAAAGCTGATGGTGAGGTCATTCAATCCACTGAAGGCCTTTTTAATTGAGGAAGGGGTAAATGACACCACAGGTCTCAAAGCCAGCCAGACAGTGGAAAAAAGGCAATCACAAAATGCTCACAGGAGAGTGAACAGGTATAATCCTTTTGGAATCCAATTTGCCTTTATGCACATTGACCTAGTAATTTTCAGAAATATATTAAAAAGAAGAAATTTGAAATTCAGAAAAAAGGTTTATGCACATTGATGCTTATTGCCATACTACTAACAATGTTTAAAAAAATAGAAGAAAGACAAGGAACGAGGTAAATAGCCTAATATTTTAAAAATGAAAGAACTCTTCAATAAATGTATATCATGATATGCACCAATTAAAATAATGCTTTCAAGCCATTTTCAATAGATGGAGAAATACATGTATTAAAGAGCAAAGTGGCAATATTTTATTATAAGATTGTGTATTAATATCAACTGAAGATTAAAAAAATAAAAACAATCAAAAACAGAAAATATAGGGAAGGAAACATTTTAACAGAATGATAGTTATCATGTCTGGTGATGAGATTATTTTTATTTTCCTCCTTATAAATTTCTGTATTTTCTACATAATTTATAATGAACATGCACTGCTTTTCTATCAGAGAAAGTAAACAAGCTATAAAAATCACATTTGCATGTAAAACTCAATTATTGTTAACAAAAATGTGAAGAAACAAGAAATGCTATGATCCATTATGAGAATGGACAATTTTTCAAAATCATCCAGAGACAGCTATTTTTTAAAAGATATCAACAAACAGTTGATATCACAGGAAGGGACCAGCAAGTAACTTATATCCAGAATCCATAGTTTTCCCCAAAATCACCGTGCAAAGACTCTATGTTTAATTACTGTATTTTTTATGCTAGTTAGGCTAAATAAATCAAAATTACTCAATCCTTGATGGTATTAACAATTTTAAACCTTCTTTCAAAAATTTGGGTTGAGGTTTAATGGACCACCATAATCACTTTGTAAACTGTCTAAAAATTGTACTTGGAGGCCACTCTGTAAAGATTCACAGATTCTTTAATGGTACCACTGGATTCTGATTATGGGTAACACATGATGACTGGCAGGACCAGCACTTAAGTTCTTGATGAAGTCTAACTTTTCAATAGTTTTGCATCTTTCGTAAGCATCAAAACCAAAGTATTTGGATGGCTCACAACCTCAGATAGGAGAGTAATGATTTAACATTCTATTATTCAGCACAGAATTTATATTCTAGCCAAAGCCTTGTAGGCCAAGGAGGAAATAATCTTATTTGGACTTGGAGCTCACTTCCAAAGGAGAGAAATCATTGCCAGGAAAATGTAAATGCAGAGAAATCAACACAATGGCATGATAAAGGAAGAGTGCCAAAGTGGGTCTTTGGACCATGGAACTGAAGTTAATTAAAAAAAAAAATTCTTTCTACTTTGGTATCTTTTCCCTAAAATGAACATATACCTTTTTAATGATGAAAAATTATCAATAAATGGTCAAACATGTGCTGCTAGAGCTATCTCTGTTTCACTCCTACCATGAAACTACCCATTTAAGTAATCAGCTATCATGCTGCAAAAAAGGAAGAATAATTTTACTAATGGTTAAGTTCTTGTCCCTTCCAGTAGCTTTTGATATTGGAAGACTCCGGATACCTGGCAATGCTTAAAAAATTCTGTTGGTAAAATGTCCAGCATTAGTAATTGGAAAATATGAGAAAGGAATATTTTTTGAGCACTCACTAAGTCTGGCACAACATACAAATTTTACCAATTTTAATCTTAACAACTCCCCCTACTAGGTATATCGATACCAATTTTATACAGGTGGGAATGGAAGCTCAGAAAGGCCAAAGTAGTTGAGTCAAGATGAAAGCTACACTCCCTAGGTGGCAGGGTTAAAACTGGGCACAGATGTGTTTCACATCAGGGTCCATGCACTTTCCATTTCACCACATGAGACAGACCTTCTACATTGTATGAGAAATTTGTGAGAAGTATAGAGATCTTCCTAAAGCTCTCCATCACAGTCAGTGACTTTCCTGTTTCCTACCAATCCAATAGTGCTCCGAGAATTTACACAGAAAAAATTACCTTACTTTGTGTCCAGAACACCAACATCGATTCTTTAGTTTGATATGGAGTTCCCACAAATTCATAAGTTACTACATATCTATGTGTGTGCATGTATTTCCTATTGACTTCATTACATTTTTTCCCTATGTCTTCTTTTTTTTAACTGAGAAAGAGAACACGACACAGTTATACTAAATTTGCAAGCAAAATTACACAGCAAAAATATACTCACTTGCAAGCAATACTGACAATTAGCTATTGTTTATGGGTTTCCATTACCAATCTTTTATCTAATATAATTTTTCTCAAGAGTAACTAGGCATTTTTCTCTTACTAAGATACTAGGGAAGGTTAAATTTGACAAGTGAAACATCAAAAGTATGAGAAAAGAATGTGATAGCACAAGGTGGAAACTCATGTCCCCTTTCAGCATTTTTTTGAGATGATGGTCTTCAGAACTACATTTTTGAAGGATAATGGCCAAGTAACATCAAACTATACACTGTTTGATCATATACACCATCATTATTTTATGAAAGGTATCAAAGTGATGCTTAAAATCCATCCCATTTTTTAAAAGTATGCAAGATTAATTTCTGATAAAATAATTTCTAAATCCAAAGTGCATAATGAATTTTGATACCATATAGTGAATGAATACACAATTGGGGTTTTTTGCAACTAGAACACAAACTTACAGTTCCTTCCTATTTGAAATGTACACTCAACCCCATAGTGGAATGCGTATGGTATGATACACTAGCCACTTCCCAAGGTAACTTGAACTATGAGTACATGAAATGCAAAAGCAAAAGCTTTAAAACTGCTTTCTGTCAAACATCACAGCATTTGTATACACCATTATGTGGCATATATGCCATTTATCAAATAGCTTCAATTTAGCAAGCAATGAAATGGAAAACTCACTTTCATGTCGAAGTGCCATCATAATGTGGATTGCTCAGACAGAGGAAAGAGAGGAAGCATCAGGGCTTCAGAAGAAGGTTTCTGCAGATAATATTCCACATAAAATTTCTGCTTCCCTGGCATTCAGTAAAATCACTGAAGTCTGTCAATGAGCATTGTCATTCAAAGGTGAGTGCAAGAACTCAGTTTCAAAGTACCTTTCATGTTTCTCCGCATAATGAAAATCAGGAACTCAGAGTCTACCAGCTCCTTCTGATTAATGCCTCTTCAGTTTACTGCCATGCATGAATATTTCTTACCATCAATTCTGAACAAAAGCCAAGAGCCCCAAACCTCATGGAATGGTGATATATATCCACTGCATCGTCAACCTCTTGCTCTTTTCCTCAAATCTCGTCATTTAGGTCGTAGTTTACCTTCCTTTTTCTTAACTATTGCTCCAAGTAAGAACATCAGTTATGAGAGCTCATAGAAACAAATTCATGGATCACTGAATATCTGAACTAGAAGAGATTGCAGGTATTCCATACCTCTTCCTTTCTTTACAGAATGAAACATTGAGAATTGAAGTGGATTTTTGCCATAATGCTTTTGTGCATTCATCTTGTTAGAGGCAGAGTTGGCATTGGGTAGTGTGGATGAGTCCCTTACCCCAAGTCTTTTCTCCCTTCCCCCAAAACATCGTGATCACTCTTGCCTGGAACTAAGCCAATGTAAGTTCTTCTTTATCTCTATTTGCAGGAAGGAACACTAGAAAAGGTTCTACAGAATGTCTTTATGTTGTTTAATTAAGTAAGACATATAGATGATCATATGCGTTTATTTTACTTCAAAGAGAAAACAGACTTAGTTTTGGAGATGCAGACATCTGGATGAAAAAAATAGTAGGTTGCTCACCAGCCACTCTGCCATCTTATAAAGCATAGTGGGCTTGAGTCCCAAGTAGGAGTCTTTTCAGTATTACAGCCTCTGTTAATATAATTATTCAAAATCATTTTAAAAATTAAACATGATTATCCAATGAGTTAAATTGGATGATTTTGTTTTTCAAACTTGTTTATATAACAAATCTATAAGATTCTCTAAGTCTAGAAGCTTAAGAAACATTTTCTAATATGACCAATACTCTTTATAATATTATAAGAGTACTTAACAGCTTTTCAATATGATTATATCTCCATGGGATTTTCAGTGAGTGAAATGAGAGTCTGATATGGCACATCTTGCCTCAAATGTAGTGTTGATAATACACAGTTATTCACTGTGGGTGATTGTGAGAGAAAACATTTACCATTCATAGCTAAAATAAATGAAAATTCTAAAATAAAGCCACTAGGTATTGCTCTTGGAAATACAGGCTGGAAGACGGAAATACAATATGGGAGAAAATGTTCCATGAGAGAAAACAAAGAAAAACACAAAGATAGCCATAGATCAATGTGCTAGTAAGAAAGACTAGCACAGGAATATGCTTTACTTTCATAACTTGTCAAGTTCACTCTCAAGTTAATACTTATTAGGGAACTGTGAATGTATGGAAGTGTGAGATAGTTTTTCCTGGATCTCTTTCTCAGACCATATAAATTACCCACTTAAACACATAGTGTATGCTGTACTTTAGAAAAAAATGACTTAACAAAAAATACTGCCACTAGAAAATTCAGTGATTTAAGCATGAGTGTGAAACAACTTGTTATTCATTTGTGGTCATATAGTTAAACTATTGCATTTCCCCCTCATAAAATGATGGCTAAAAGAATTGGCCTTGCTGGGTTCAGAATAAAAGAATTCAATGTTTTCCCAACAATGTGACTAGTAAATTATTAAATTAAGAGTGGGTGATGATGTGGTGGGGCAGTTAATAAAAAGGAAAACCCTAGCTGGTCTATACATTCCTGTGATGTCTTTAACTCTTTGACAATACTTTCTTTTCATCACTGTAATTGTTCCTCTAATATAATATTGCAGCTCTTAGACCTGGAAAGTACCTCATGGAATCATCTAATCAAGCTCTCTGCCCTCCAGCAAAAACTCAATTCAACAAACCTTGTGGAAAGCCTGCCACATGAGAGTCACTGTCCTAGGTCCTGAGGCAGATTCAGAAAACACGGCCCCTGGTCTTGAGAAATTCACAATCTTCTCAAGTAAGAGATAAGGAACTGAGTCCCAGGCAATTGAGTTCTTTGCCCAAGGTCACACAGCACAGTGATCTTTAAGAAACATGTTATCTTCAATGTATTTATGAGTCCCTTTCAGAGTTGTCAAATCTTCTTGTCACATCATCAATAATGTGCCAAAAACAGACTATGTGGTGATAGGAGAATAATTTATTCCTTGCTTTAGATTAAAAAAAATACTACAACAATCAGATCAAACTGAGAAAAAGAGAGAAAGCTGAGACACAAATTAGGAGTTGGGATATAATCATAGATGGAGAAGATTAATCCATTAGAAGGCAATACCAAATTCTCATTGAGAGAAATAATTTTCCAAAAACATATGAGTGACAAAAGTAGAAAACTGGAATATATATCTCCATTAAAATGTAGTAAATGAGAAAGGTCATCAACAACTGCCTGCACTCTCCTTCCACTTCCCCCAAATTGAGCCAGACTAATTCTTTCAAACTTTCAAGGAACAGATTCTGCTGTAAGTTCTCAAAGAGGCACCATGTCTTTATTACTTATGCATGAATCTCCAATATCCAGTATAGTACCTGGCATAGATGATGTTTAATATGGGTATTATTGGAAGAAAATAGAAATGGCTTTTGCTATTGAAAATACTTCACAGAATAAAGAAAATAATCTACCATATTTATTTTACCAAGCTAGCGTAAAAAAAACTAAAAGGATTACCAAGCAAAACTGTGGACATACAATTTTAAAGTCTAAAATTTTCAACCAAACATTAACAAATCAATCCCAGGATATATGAAAAAAAATGCTCCATAGCAAAGTAGAGTTTACACGTTGAATGCAAGAGTAGTTCCGTATTAGGGGCTCTATTTATACAAAGCAACTTATCATTTGCTTAAAGACTCATATGACCATCTCAAGACATGTTAATATGTTTTTGATAAAAATTATTATCTATGCGTAGTGAAAATGCTTAAGAAAAATAGAAAAAAAAGACATTTCTTTAATATGATTTTTTAGAAAAGCGTTGTAACTCAAATCTCATGCCAGCATTAAGATTAAAAGTGAAATAAATTAAGTCAAATTAAATTAGGAAGAAGACCAAGATGTCCTTTTTTACTATAATTATCTAACAGTATTCTAGAAGTGTTCCATTGTGATCAGACAGTAGAACAAAATAATAGCTATAAGTATTGAAAATAAGGAAATTACCATAATTTGCATATGATACGATTATCTAGGTGAGAAAACCGAGAGAATCAACTGAAAAATGTGTATAAATAAAAAGTATTAAGCGAAGTGCTAACCATAGAAATACATTTATATCAATAGACTCATATATATATCAATAATCAATAATAATAAATAAATAACTGGTATATATCATAATGAATAAAGTAATATAATCAGAATAATTCTGTTCAAATTAGCAACAATTATGAAAAATATATCAGGATTAAATTTAACAAGAATTGTGAAGAATATTTATGCGGAAAAAATATCACAACATTCTAGTAAAGAATATAAATAAAGACTTAAATAATGGAAATACTAACTTGCTAAAAATAAGAAGGGAAAACATTTAAACATATGTGGCAGACACGCTAATAGATTTTCTACATGTGAAAATGTTTATATAGCAGAAGAAATATGGGCTAATGAGGCAAACAAGTAATTTACAAAGTGATAACTGGAAATGGTGAATACAATTGTGGAAAGATTTTTAATCTTCTTTGTAATGAAATAAATATTAATGAAAATGGGCATTATTGGAGGCCAATAAAATAATGACTAAAAAGAATACTGCAATTGGGGCCGGCCAGGTGGCGTAGCGGTTTACTTCGTGCGCTCTGCTTTGGTGGCCCGGGATTTTGTAGGTTCAGATCCCTGGCGCAGACAAATGCTCTGCTTGTCAAGCCATGCTGTGGTGGCATCCCATATAAAGTGGAGGAAGATGGACACGGATGTTAGCCCAGGGCCAGCCTTCCTCAACAAAAAGAGGAGGATTGGTAATGGATGTTAGCTCAGGGCTGGTCTTCCTCACACACACACAAAAAAACAGAATAATACAATTAACTGCTTGGGAGTTTGGGAATTGTGCACTCTCATATACTGCTGGGAATGTACATAGGCTCAGATTTGGGGAGGCATTTTGTTAATATATATTAAAATTGAATCTATACATTGCCTTTAATCTAGAAATTAAACTTTGGGATTTTATCCTAAGGAAAATAATTGGACAAGTGCACAAGATCTATACATAAAAAGGTTTACTGCATCACTGGTTTTAAAAGAGAAACAAAGCATTAATATAAATATCCATCAATAGGGGAATAGTTCAATCAACTGTGGCATTTACGTATAATAAAATTCTCTGCTGCCATTAAACATGATGATGCATGACTGTAGTTTTTGACATAAAAAGATGTCTATGAATAGAGTTAAATAATACAAAAGAAGTAAACAAAAACACAAGTTACAAAACCTTTTTTTTTTCTTTTTGCTGAGGAAGCCTGGCCCTGGGCTAACATCCGTGCCCATCCTCCTCTACTTTATATGGGACGCCACCACGGCCTGGCTGACAAGCAGTGCGTCGGCAGGTGCCCAGGATCCGAACCCGCGAACCTCGGGCTGCCAAGAGTGAACTAAACCGCTGCGCCACTGAGCCGGCCCCTACAAAACCTTTTAAGGAAACAATTTCCATATATCTAGAATTCTTTCATGTGTAAATAAGTTTTGGAAGCATATAGTCAGAATATTCACAATCAGATTATGGGTCTTTATCCTCTTCTACATGTTTTCCTGTGTTTTCTGAATTTTCTGTAGTGAATATGTATGCTTTTTTAAAAGATTTTATTTTTTTTAGAGCAGGTTTATGTTCACAGCAAAATTGAGGGGAAGGTACAGAGATTTCCCATATACCCCCTACTCGGAACATACATAGTCTCCCCCATTTTCCATATATACTTTTCAACATGAAAAAAGTTAAGGTTTAAGGAGAAATGTATTATTTGGGGGTTAGGGAAGCTCTGAGAGGTGAGCTGGTCCTGTATATTGCTCAACGTAGAGAAAAATCTACATCCAAGGACATGGACCTCTAATCATAATTTTGCTGTTCTAGCTCAGTTAAAATTGCTTCCTGCATGGGCCGTCTTTCCTTAATGGGCATATACATAGTTATATGTAGTTAAAGTTGAAAATGAAGAAGGCAAGTGAAGAACTTTCCTCTCTAGAGCATTTATGTCCTGCCTAAGTAACTATAAACAAACCATCCTTAGGTAGCCAGGGTTGAGAACCGCCTGTCTTGAAAGCATTCAATGTACATTTCCTCATTTAAAAAGCCAGGGTGGGTGTATAAATTGGTACAATCACTTTGGAAATCTGGCAGTGCCTACTAAAGCTAAATAAATATATATCCTTTGACTCAAAAATTCCACTTCTGGATTTATACTCAACAAAAAAGAATGTTTATGTTCACCAAAAGACTTGTGCAATAATGATCACGGCAGTCTCATTAATAAGAGTTAAGAACTGGAAACAACCCAAATATCTATTTAAAGAAAATTGTGATATAGTCATACAATGGAATACTACAAAGTAATGAAAAGGAACAAACTACAATCTTCCCTCAGTATCCCCTGGGGATTGGTTCCAGAACCCCCAGCAGATACCAAAATCTGTGGATGCTCAAGTTCCTTATATAAAATGGTTTAGTATTTGCATATAACCTATAATGTAAATGGCCTCTACATTACTTATAATACCTAATACAATGTAAACACTAGGTAAATAGTTGTTATACTGCACTGTTTAGGGAAGAATGACAAGAAAAATGTCTGTACATGTGCTGTACAAATGCAACCATCATAGGCCTTTCCATCCACAGTTGATTGAATTACCTGATCTGGAATCCCCAGATACAGAGGACCAACTGTACTGCCAAATGTAACAACATAGCTGAATCTCATAGACATAATTCCGAGTGAAAGAAAACAGCCATGAAAACATCATTGCTATTTGATTCCATTTATATCAGTTCAACAAAAGAAAAAAGTAATCAACAATAATAGAAGCCAGAATAATAGTCAGCTTAGGGATGGAGTTATTTCTTAGAAGGGGACAAAGGATCTTCTGGGGTGCTAGAAATATCTTGATGTAGGTGGTGGTCATATGCTTGTATACATATGTAAAAAATTACTGAGCTTCACATATAGATTTGTGTATTTAACTTACATAAAAGTTATACCTCAATTCAAAAGTTTTTAAAAAGTAACTAAAAATAAAAAGCCGATCCTTCCAGGAAGAGGAAAAATCAGGTCAGCACACTGAGCAGAGGCTGTGTCAGGGTGAACATTACATAGTCAGCACATTTTTAGGTGATGGGAAGATTATTATATCATCTAAGTACACCTAATTATTACAACTGGCCAGCAGTCATTTATAGAAATTGTTCATAAATATTTAAACATACTGCCTAGAAACATTTCTAAAGAGCTTTTAATACTTTCTATTTGAGGTACATTGGTGTGATTTTCCAAGATCATGCTCGTGACATTGAAGTAATTGAAAAATCCAGGGCAGATTGACTAATCTTAGTAACAAAGAAATCCATTGCTTTCTTGTCTTTTGTTTTATTTTATACTCCTTTAATTTAGGTCCATTGTATTCATTCTGCTTAAATGTCTCCAAATGTGGAATTCCTGCCTGAGTCTTCCCAATTTGTCCACCATTCTAATCTTTCCAAACTCCCTTCTCCCGAACGCTCTGAGTTACTCTGTTGGCAAATCTACTTGATGGTTTATCTATAAGAGAGGGAGGATGGAGTAGAATTTTCCAAGGGCAAACTGTAAAAATGTCATGAGCAGTTCTCACAGTTTTAAGATCCCTTTAAAATTATTTCATTCTATCATTTCTCTTCTGAAGTATTTTGCTTTCCAGAGAGCATTCTGGGTAGCAAAAATGCTCGCACTGTACTCTAAAGTTGCGAAAGTGTGTAGCATAGTTACAAATATATGCATCTTGCTTTCAGACAAGTAGTTTATTTATTCTCTAACACCGCCCTGAGCTTACTTGTGAGCCCTATTCCCCTGAGGAATGGGAACAACTCAGACTTGACAATTAATGAAGTTGCAGATTTTTCTGATTCAATAGTTTCCTTCCAGTATAAACATTCGGTCCTTCCAAGTTGATCCCTTTATCAGGTCTCTGAACCTCCCAAATAGTCTTTTGTAGAAAGACTACAACTTTTCAGATAAGGTGGCCATGCTTTCATCTTTCCTTTCTCTTCCATTGCCCTTTTCCAAGGTAGTGTTTAGGTATCTGGGGAGTGAGACGAGAGAGGTGTCGCTAGCGCGACTTCGTGGTTGGAGAGTGGAGGAGTTCCTGCATTACTGTGTGTCTTCTGCTTCTTCCCGTATCTTTCTGAGATATCTCTCATCTGGTGGCTTGTGTGATGTGTGCCCTATTGCCATTTGCACCTAATTTGGTGGGTTGATGTCTCTGAGCTGGGTCAAGGTTCAGTGTTCCCTGATGGCCTCAACCTCTCTTATTTCTAATTGGTGTTGTAAAGGCCTCTGAATGTCTGCACATTCTCCATCCAGCAGTTGGCCTAGATGTTCCATCTTACAGGCCCCTTGCCTCTCACCTATGTAGGCCTTAAGGCAGGGCCACTTGACTTCAGCTCAGCCTCCCTGGTGTATGCCTCGGGGGACCTGTGGAAATTTCTGAATCTGAAACCAGGCCATTGGACAGTAGTTCTCAACTTTAGGGCACAAGAAACAGCTGGAGGATTTGTTGAAACACAAGTTGCTGGGCCCATGCTCAGAGTTTCTGATTTGGTAGGTCTAGAGTAGGGTCTAAGAGTTTATATCTCTAACACATTCCCAGGGGGTGCTGATACTGATGCTGATGCTGCCATCACCCTTTGAGAACCACTGGCCACAGAAGGACCAAACCAAGCTCAGGAAAGCTGAAACGTTGGTGCTTCCAATTTTATCTTAATATGGTTTGATATGATTGATGACGGTCTATGAGGTTGTTACCTTCTGGAATCCCTAAAGCGAATTAAAAAAAATAACCCCCCGTTTTTGGTGTTCCTTTTCTCTAACACCCCAGTGTCTCTTTGGGCTGCTCATATTTCCCACCCCCCACCCTACTTCCTTACATCCTATCATCCCTTCACAATCCTACCCTCAAACCACAATGAGAGGATCTGACTTTCCCATCTCCTATATGCAATATTCTCTTACCTTAAGCAATAAGTCAAATGGCACAGCCGCTATAGGAAGGAAAGGTATCTTCTTTACACTTCATGAAGGACCTGGTTCTGGAATGCTCAAGATATTTAGAAAATTTTTTTCTAAATAAAGCCTGGCTTTAAAGACAATGTCTTTCTGCAGGATCATATTTTGATCCAACTAAAGATTAACTCTTTCTCTCAGAAGCTCAAGATGAACTCTCTCTTTGCATTCCTCATATAACAACCCCACCTCTCTGCTTTCTGCCCCGCTTCTTCCACAGCAGAAGGCAGTTTTATGTCTCAGGTTAGCTAGGTGGAAGGTTATGGCCACAGAACTACAAAGTACAGAGGTCATTAATACTTTGCTAAATTATCCTTGTTATGGATAGTGTTCACTGAGGACCCCATTCTAGTTCTTTCTTTGAGGGACTGGTGGCCAAAGCATTCAAATTACAGAGCAGCATGTTGCGTATTATAAAATAGAAAGCAAATCTACCCCTAGTGCTAAAATAGTATTTGAATTACTTAATTAAACATTATGAAACTAAAAATCCCTATATACTGTAATCATTTTCAGATATTCACTTTCCTGCCAATAGCTATATTTTGCCAGGTTGTGAAGACAAAGCAAGTTGGCACGATGACAAAAAACCCATAATTGGCAATGCAGAAAATCTTTCTGTGCTGCCAATTTCATGGGCAGGTGCCTGAAATTTGATAAGATGTGAGAGGAAAATTTGTTGCTATGATTGTGAACTTTGCAGAAAGCCACTTCCTGCTATTTTCATGTTCATGACCCTAAACCTATGCTGGTGAAGTTTTTTAGATAGTTATGTGGTTTCAGTAGGCCTACCACCATACCACAACTCTCCAAATTTGGAGAAGAAACATGATATTTAAACAGGTATAAGGTCCAGACAACAAATCAGATTCCATAAAGGCGAGCAGCCTGGACCGTTTTGTGTAAATTACATTATTTCCTGTTTGTGGAGCCCACTAGAAGCTGACTTATTTAACGTCTTGGCATTGGATTCTGTTGAACTTCTTGAACTATCTTTAAAGACAATCATGTTTAAACCATACCAAAGGTATGATGGTTGGAGTATTTGCCATGTACATCAGCCAGGGATGGAGTACAATATTGGCCCCTTACTGATAGAGGAAAAGTTGTGTCAAGCCTTTTTGTACCTTTGGGTTTGGTCTTACTTAAAACGTCTGATTTCTATTAGTATGGACACAAAAGAGCCTTTTACATTAAAAAAAAGAGCAAAGACAGCATCATTGTACATTATTCTTTGGCCCCCTTTAGAGGTCTGACTCTGAACACAATCTCTATTCAGTGAAGCTTATCTCGCCAACAAATGGGTATCTGCTTTTCCTAAAATGGATTCTGGTACTCCTATTTTATCTAGTGCACTTTTTGCAAGTTTTTCCATTTCCTTTCTCATAAGGAAGAGTTTTTAACATAAAGAGAGTTATTCAGAAGTGAAGAAAGACATTTTCAGGGGAGTCCTCATTGATAACCTTTGGTTTTTTGTTCTGGAACTCTTTAATAAAATATAAGGTTGGACCAGATGTCTATTCTTCCTTCTCATATTAATTTTAACAACACAAAGATTCGTGTTAGGATGTTGTAGGAGTCCTTGGCTTGCTCACACTCCCTCTAAGCTGCCCAGTACCATCCCAGTTTACTTCAGCCCAGCAAAGAACCTAGCAAGATGCCCAAAGCTGTGTGTGTGTGAGGGAAGGTAGGGAGTTTATGGAAGTTACTTCTAAGACTTACGCAGGGTCTACCTCTTAGGGTGCTCACTAAACACTCAACATATTTGTCCCCAAAGATTCCCTACACTTGTTGGGCTGCTCCACGAAAGAGGTTAGCTGAGAGAATGGAAGTATTTGACTTTGGGGGTCTTGTGGCAGAGAATGCCTAGACTCCTTCCCCTCTTGTAACCAGGATTTACATTGTCAAATAGTGTCTTATCTAGAGATCAGGCCAACTTACGTTACTACTTATGAGATCTTCTAGCTCTGTTTCCTATATTTTTCTGCTTATAGAGATGTCTTGGGCCCCTTCAGGAAGCCCCTTTCCCCTAACCGCTAACTTCATTACATACTGCAGTTTAGAATTTATGTTGGATCGTGAACCAATACATCTCCAAGATGCATATCAAGGCCTGCCAGAAGATTGAAAACCAATCAAGACACAGGCCTGGAGATATTTTCCAAGATAGTGAGTGTGTTTGGGGTCCTTAGTGCTCCAAGTCAGGAGGAGAAACCATGGTTTCTACACTTGGAGATTTAGTTCTACAAATTTGCAGAAGTCCATTAGTGAATAACCAGTCATGGTATATTAACTTTTCATCAGTGGCTGAACCAACTTCCTAAAACAAGACTCTTATGAAGCTTTAGTTATTCTGATAATTACCCTATCCTAGTTGAATCTAATTTTAATACCTCCATATAACATGCCAGGAAAGGAATTATATGTGCAAACCGGCTTTTAAATAAAAGGAGAAGAACCTATGTGTACTTAGCTGCTTGGTGTTCTTTTAGTTTCCTTAATGTAGAACATGGCATATCAGCATTTAAACGGTTTCTGATTAATAAGTACTTGTTTCAAGGCCACAGAGACTAAAATAAGATAAACACATATTAACAAAGTGGGAACAATAATAAAAGGAAATAAGTGTCACTACTTTAAAATGCATATTGTAAGTGATTCTAAATGCTTGGAAATGTAGTTATTAAACCAGCATGGAGGACTATGGGCCTATTTTATTGAAGTAATTAAATACTCTCATCAAGTTATGGCTCCTTGGATCATTTTAGGCAACTGAAAATTGGAGGGGAAATGTTAATTAGGGCCTAATGGATGGCAAGCAGCCTGACTTCTTGACATTAGTGGACACAGTGGCTGAGTCTTGAGGCCCATTTGCTACAGAAAATGCATGGCCTATTGAATTTGGAGGTTGGAGTGGGAAGAGGGTTCAGACAGATGAAATCATAGCCAATGTTTTTTGTTAAATTGCCACATAATTGTAGTATTAACAATAACAACAACAATAATAATAGTGAAGCCCGATTGAGCATTTAGTATGTGACGGGATGACAGGCCCTATTCTAGGCAGTCAATAGGTGTTAACTCATTTGAACCCCACCACAACCACATAGAGTAAGAAACAGTCTGTCATAATGCTGACCCTTATAACATTCTCTTTCGACTCTCCAAATCAGAGGTGCTTTGTCTCCCCTTGATACTCCATGAACATGGCCTAGGTTTCTCTCTTCTTACCATGCCTCATAGTAGCATCTTTATTTCTGTTTAGTCCTTTCTGGCCCTCTCACTACCAGAATATAAATTGACTGAGATCAGAGATTTTATCTTACAATCACTGTATCTTCACAATGCCTAGATCATGGATTCCCCCTTCATATATTTGTAGAATAGGAAATTTGAATAAATTAAGAAATACTATGTAGCTATTTTTTTCTTTCAAAGAATATTTCAGGATATGTTTTAAATATTCATAGCTTATTGATTTACAAGTCAGAAAATCTAGTTACAAAGCAATATGTAAAATTTGATCTCAGTTTGGAAAAATGCTATTATATATATAAAGACACATAAATTAGAATATATAAAAATGTTAAAGTGATCATTTCTGGATATGAAGATGGTGGATAATCTTTATTGCTTTTCTATTTTCTAAAACAAAGATATTATAAGACTATAGTAAATCTTGACTGTTAAAATACTTATTGATTTGAATATAATCAAGGTTTTGTCCAATTACTTTTGCTGAATTTTAATAATATGGAGAATAAATAGAAAAAAAAAAAACCTGACATCCACTAAGTGTTTGAAGAAATTTCCAAAGGAGGATTTTATCTGTCCTTTGGAAAAATCCCAGTTTTACTGATTAAAAGCTGAGCAATATATTACCAAGCTTTTTTCCATTTCTGTCTTCCACAAAAGCTTAACCCATTATTTGTTCCCACAATTAAGGTGTGCCCAAATCAGGACTCTTTTGCAATCCACATATGGAATCTTGCTTACAGATAGCAGGCCAGGAGCAAGCCAAGCAAAGAAAGCTTTCTTGGATACCTATCTTCAGTATACTCCCCTGAGTTACACTGTGAAATTTGTCACCATGAATTGGGGTTACTTTAAATAACCGTGCTTTGAACAACTTAGAGTAGTCAGGATCCTTTAAAATCATCCTTGTCAAGGTTCTTATTGATCAAAGACTTTTCTTCCCTTCAGAGCTACGTGGCTGCCGTGAAGAAAACATTTCTCATAGACTTCAACTAAAGTCTGCGTGGAACTATTTAAAGGTCAGCTAATGCCAACATAACATATTCTGCAGCAGGTTTTAAATCTATGGAAATTAGAAGAGATTTCTGTCTTATTGTGATGGTTAAGTGAAAGTCTTTTCTTTCTACTTTTTGGCAGCAATAGTAATTCGGGTAATTACAATGGGTAAGGTGATGGGGACAGGAGAAATCTAATCTGAAAGGTGGAACCAAGTTGCCATGAAACACTTTTCTAGTTGAAACTAGCCAGGTATACACTGGGTTAAATCACTTTCCATAGGCACTTGAAAAATCTGACTTTATCAGATTGGACCCTAGGTTATTCCCAATCTACTGATTATGTTTTATTTAATGTTTATATTACTCACCAAGATTCCTGCAATTTTACTCATTTATTCTACTTGATCATAAATTGTCAAAACGCCTTTTCAATGGAGTGAGGAACAGAAAGTTCTTCAATACTTTTTCTCTTCAACATAAATGCACTTAAATAGTAGTATCCAGAGCTTCTTGAACTAGTTTGCCAATGCCAAAAGAATGAAGGAAAATATATACAATATTTTCAAAATTTATTTTTACTCCTGTTATCCAAATAATAGATGGTCATTGTAGAAAAAGTTGACCATACAGAAGCAAAAATGAATATAAGAACAACTCATATTTCCACTGTCTTGAAATAACCACTGCTAACATTTGGTGTATACCCTTTTTGATTTTTCCCCATTTTATAGATAGACAGATGTATTTAGCCAAAATGTGATTATAATTTTATAGTATCATAATCTGTTTTCTATTTCTTTGCAACATAGCAAAAACATGTGTTTGTGTTATAAATGTAATTCTACATTTTTATCTTTAAAGTCTGCTTAATATTCCATTATTTGATAGTATCACAACTAAATAATCCCTTACTTTTTGGAGATTGAAAAGATTTTTAACTATATCTGTTATTCAAAATACTATAATAGAGAATCTCCTTTTCACTAAATTCTTAATCACTTCCTTAGGTTACATTCTTATAAATGTAATTTCTTACTTAAAAGGCATGCATATTTTAAAGCTTTTGTGATTTATTGCCAGACTATCATCCAAACAAAATGGCACCACTTTTTCTCTCAACACCACACATTTTCTCTCAACACCATCAATCTCTCAATGTCATTTCTCCAAACCTCTGCAACACTCAGTATGATCACTTCTAACTTTTAAATATCACAGTATAAAAATAACAACTGTGTGGGGCTGGTCATGTGCTCCACTTCCGCAGCCAGGGGTTCGACAGTTCGGATCCTGAGCGCGGACCAAGGCACCACTCATCAGGCCATGCCGAGGCAGTGTCCCACATAGAGCAACTAGAAGGAAGCACAACTATGACAGACAACTATCTACTGGGGCTTTGGGGAGAAAAAAGCAAAAAAAAGTTTTTTGATTTAAAAAAAAAGAATATATATTCTCTTTAAAAAAATAGCTGTGTATTTTGAATTTCTTTAACTGTTAGTAAAGTTGAAATTTTTTCAACTGTATTTATCCTTTTGTGAACAGCCTGTCTTACTGGTATTTTTTAATTCTGGTAAACTTTTTCATATTTATTTATTTTTTGGGTGAGGAAGCTTGGCCCTGAGCTAACATCTGTTGCCAATCTTCCTGTTTTTGCTTGAGGAAGATGGTCCTTGAGCTAACTTCTGTGCCAATATTCCTCTATTTTGCATGTGGGATGCCACCACAGCATGGCTTGATGAGTGGTGTGTAGGCCCATGTCTGAGATCCAAACCCGCAAACCCCAGGCTGCCCAGCAGAGCAGGCAAACTTAACCACTATGCCACTGGGCTGGCCCCCACTTTTATTTTTAAGAGCTAAGTATATGTTTAGGATATTAATGCCTTTCCTGCCATACGTGAAGCTAGTGCTTTTCCCAGTTTTCATTTGTCTTGAATTTTATTCATCTTTTTAAAGTTCTTAAACACCAAGTTAACTCAAAAAAGTTGTCAAAATAAAATTATTCAAAGAAGTGTTAGACTGGCGAGTACCGAAGTCTAACTCAACTCTTTCTCCCAACCTGGACAAAAATCTAACTTCACCCTGAGAGATTTATATTTGATCCTTTCCTCTGCAACTTCAAAAATAAAACAAAATAACAGCAATAATAAACAACATTTGAACTTGTGTATCTCAGGGTCTGTTATCAATAAGATAAGAAATTTTCTCCAAAATGTTTTTGGTCTCTGATTTCTTCAAAGAATACTTACGGTTTTGATGAATCTAGCCAACATGTGGGTACCTATATTAACAATTTGAAATCCAGCTCCCAGTGTAAAACCGAGATGCATTCCAACAAGACATTGATTTGCAGGTATCTGATTGATGACGGTGGCTTAGAATCACGTCTACTTTCTGTCAAAGACAGAAGTTCTTGACTGTAGGCATAAACAAAGTTCAATTTACACATGACAACTTCTAACAGACTTGGGATTCTTGATGAATTTAGTGAGAAATGTCATTTGGTCGGGAGAGTGGGACACTCATGGTGTGGTTCAGCCACTCACAAGTGCCACTGTATTTCTGTAACATGGAGCAGTTTTCTCTCTTAGGACAGTACATTGCATACACAACACCTGGGATCTCTGGTGCTTTTAAGGGATGGTCACAAAAATATATCCTTGCCACCTCCTCTGTGATGACCATCAGCAAAAAGAAAAATAAGGCAAAATGGCGTGCATTTCTGACAATTCCAGTGGTACTTGCCCTTGTTTGTTATTTTTTGTGGGGGCAAAAGCAGCCATAGAACCTTTAGAGAATCCATTGAAAGCTATGGAGTCTCACTGTTAAATTGCACAGGTGCATATAGAGGAAACATTTTGCACATAATTTGTGGCAGTACAGACTTCCATCTGAAGTCCACCTATGGGTCCCTAAAGGGGTTAGAACATTCTATTTTATGATAATGTAATTTCTGATATTTACCTGAGGGCCTGAGAAGCAGCAAGAGAGGACCACATTCACCAGGAGACCCCCAATCTGATTCTGAATGTTAGATTGTGATGGAAGTTACATCACTCGTGACTTTGCCAACAGAATGCCCAAAAACTTTTGAAGACCAGAATGGACAGCTGTTCCAATTATGATGTTCCAGGATAGTTGACCAAGCACTTTGTGCATGGTTGACCATGCACCAGTGTGTAATAAACAGCCTACTTGGTCTAAGATTATTGATCATTTTCATCACCCAGAGGGAAGCCAGTCTTCCTCCTGATGAAAGTGCTTCTTCACACAGAGCACATTATTCTTCATGAAGCATTGACCTGGTCAGTGATAAAACTGATGTGTCCTCTTTCTTCATCACACACAACCACCTTCCTTCTCTCTCTCTCTCTCTCTCTTGCTGGCGTTTACTCTTGCTCTAGCTCTTATCACTCAATCATAATACACATGGTGATGATAGCCAGAACAATAAAAGGTGACTTCAAATTTATATTGTATTTGTTTATCATTTCATTGAGATCTGATGAGGTTAACAACAATCTTAAGAAACATGTACCCATGAGAATTTTTTTAAAAAATCGTAGTAATCAAGTTGTAGGATGAGATGGTTTCCCTAACCATCTGGACTTTGCAATAGAAACTAAAACTGATCAGGAAAAAAAATATATATATATATACCCATACACGTACACACACATACCCACACACACATCCCTAAATTTGTGAAAGCAGCCTAAGAAGATCAAATACAGATTCTAGACTTCCCTTCCCCATGGAGGCAGAAAGTTCTTGCAGTAAGGAAAGAGGTGTAAGAATCAGACAGATGTTTGTTCAAACCCTGACCTCAGCACTTACTGGTTGCGTGACCTCGGACAAGCTACTTAACCTCTCTAAAATACAATTTGTTTACTTCTAAAAGGTTTTGGTGATACCTGCTTCACAAAGCCATTTTAGTATTAGAAGAGGTAACATGGGTAAAAGTACATAGTGACCGGCCATTAGCACATGCTTAATACATGTTGATTTCTCTTCTATTCCACTGGGATTGTGATAACAGATCTGGAGTTAGAGGATCTTTGAGTCCTTGGGCCTTGGAGGATGTACCAAACATTGCCACTTTAATGAGATATAGCTTAAACTTATAGCATTAAGCATTTAATATGTAGCAGCCCAGATGATTTGCATCTAGAAAGTTCCAAAGAAAAAGTTTTTTTCATCTTTGCTCCCTTCTCTCTCCTTACTTCTATCTCTTCAGTTTGTTTTTCTGATTTAGGGCAATAATCTCTCACTGCCTTTTCCCACATGTCACTGAGTGAGAAAATATTCTACCTGACATATTTATTGGAAGATTTCACTTTTATTTTATTTTTTTAAATAGGTAGTCATTTAGGGATGAGCTCTGAAGGATAGAAAATTCATTCCTACTCCAAAATTTTCCCTTAGTCAACAGCTACAGTGATTAAAATTTCCAATATTCAAAACTATCCATTAGGTTTTAGAGGTTTTAAAATATGGAACAGATATCGTATAAGCTAACTGTTTTCTTGACATCTCAGCACATATTGACACAGTAGACGACTCCTTTCTTGAGATCTCTTCTAGGATATCACTTTCTTATTTTCTCTAGTTGACACTTGACTCTCTCTCAGTTCTCTCCTCTCTTCTTGATGTCTAAATACTGGGTAGCCAGGGCTCACTATTGGTCCACACTTTTATTCTCTATTCACCCCTCCTAAGCAATCTCATCTCATCCCACCCTGTATCTCTAGTCCTGGCCTCTTCTCAAAACTCCAGACTCAAAAATTTAGCTCCTAGCTTGACATTTTTCACTTTGACATCTAATAGGCACCATCTTGCTATGTAAGATAATTAAAAGTATTTATTATTTAAACTTTTGGTGGTAAGTTTTTTTAGTTAGATGCAGAAAAATACATGCTAACTTACAGGCCATTACTTGTACTGTCATGTAGAGAAGAAAACTCTGACACCATGAATCTTGGGGGAGAATCCCTTGGTTAGTGCCAGGGCAAGCTAGTGGCATTAAGAGAAGGAATGTTAATGACAAACAGCCTGAAGTTTGGAATTATACACTCATATTTGTAGAGGTATATACAGTTCCTAAAATTATTTTATGTCCAGTAACTAATCTAGTAAAGTCTTGTTATCCTTCATTCTTTACTTAGTACAGCATCCAGCATATCTAAACAAATGTCTCCAATATCATTCCCACATAGAGGGATTGACATGAAAGACAATATGACACAGTGAGTAACATATAGGTCTAGTTGGTAGGAGAAGGAGAAAGCATTTATCATTCTGGATTTCAGTTTCCACATCTGTAAAATGAGGCTATTAAATTAAATGCTTTATATGTTTTTTAATACTAGAGGCAACATATAATTCTGTATGCTTACACATTAAATGTTTCATTTAATTTACATTCTGGAAAATAGCAATCTTGATTTACCCTCCTCAATGTAGTAAAATATTAACCTGTAATTTAGAGGCAATTGCAAGATTTTAAGGTACCTTCAGAATTAAAAAAAAAAAAAAACAATGAACCTATATTGGTTTCATTGTTTGTGTTGACCATATCATATTGGATTCATGAAAATTTGTCATCCATGTATGATGTCACTTATATAATACTCAGGAATTTTCAGTTGACCAAAAAAAGTGTTCTACTTCAGAACAGCACATAATGCAGCTTATATAAACAGGATGAGGTTATCATTTTTTGTAGCCATCCTTTGACTTTGTTTAGAGCCCTCTGAAAGACAAATTTCTAGATGTGACTATCACCTATTTGGCTGCTATTTTCATTCTTCTGACCTTCAACTGCTTTGTGGTTTGAGGGATTGTTTAGAAACAGATGTAGTTTCATTTCACAGAATATGTTGAAGTACGAAAATGCATCTAATTCATTTTCCTCAAAATCAAACTTTTTTCTTCTTTTCTCATGTTTTGACATATTCTTTCCTGAAAAGTTAAATTACTTGTTTCCTAAAAAAACAGAGCCCAAGAGGGATAGAGCATACACTGCCTGTCCAAACCTTCACAATCTCAGGCAGCAGCAAAAGGAAAGTAGAAAAGCTCATTTTCTGATGCTTGTAGTTTCTACTCTCCTAGGATGGAGAGGAGAATGCTTTTCCTTCTGATAACCCTCAAAATACACTTCTTTCATGCTCTTTCGGCTACTAATAACTCCATTAGCTCCCATGGTCTCTTCCTGGAAAACTCTCATCCTAACAGACAGAAAAACAGAGGAGTGGCATCACCTGAAAGGCCACTATTTGGGGGCCATGTGTGTGAATAAACTGCCTTTTGGAGAAAAAGTCACTCATATATTTTTAATTAATTTGGCTCCCAAATATTGAGATCAAAAGAAGCTCTTTTGTGTCATTCTCATCTAGACTGGGATTGTAAGAAATACTATTAAAATAAAAATAGCAACTACGTTAAGAACTACATGAAGGAAAAATATATCTATTCAAGTTTTGCAAGACATAATTTGCATTGGAATAGGAATGATTTAATCACCGCTACAACCAAGTTGGCAAAAGAGAAGTGTTTTCATGACCTTTCTCTATTATATTTGTAACCACGTTTTTATCAGAAAATAATTTCCCAAACAATGATCCATTAGGTGACAATATTTCAGTTGTTTTTGTCACAACTTTTCATTGCTATTTTATTGTTTTAATAAAGAAAAATCTTAATTCATTATCTTTTCTACCCTTTTATACAAACATTTATACAATGTCCTTCCATTCTCATTCAAAAATAATTCTCTGTATCATTTCCAGTGAGCTTTGGAACCTTCTCACAAAGTTCAGTGAACCTTTGGAATTTAATTCTGTTCCTTTTCCACATTTCAAGCAACAATAATAAATTTTTGTCTAAATCTCAATAAACTGGAGCAATGATTTATCCCATGGCTAAGCTTCAAGTCATGATAAGTGATTAGAGCAAGGGAATTTTTTCTTGATTTGAAAATCATTTTTAAATTATGAAAATAATACCACCTTATTAGTTAGGTTAATTAAGAAAAGGGTTAAGAACTTTTTAAGTTAAAGCTGGAGGATTTATGATCAATGACTTTTTTATTCTATTCCTCTAAAAACATTAACAGGACAAAAAAATAGGGAAGAAATTTCTATATTAAATGACACAAAGTAACTCTCGTAAACTCAAACCACATTTAGAGATTACATCCCAATTACAGTAAAATCTGAATCACAATGAAGCATGATGCGAAAAGCTGACACAAGCTTTCTTATACCTCAGGAAAAATAAACATCTTTGTGAATGTAAGTGTCACAGTCCTGAAGGGCCATTTAAGAAAACTTTGATTTTGAGAATGTACAGGGCAGTCTAGAGAAGTGGGAGTATCACTACAGAGACTCAGCTTTAAACCACCAAAGGGAGGGAGAGGCAGAGGTGAAGAAAGAGAGATACAATCACACTGTCATTTTCAATGACTTGAACTCATAGTTAAATGACGTGGCCAGGGATGAGTAGAGGAGGATGGCAGCTTGACCTGAGACCACAGTGTAAAGAGTCTGTGACTTAAGAGGATTCACTGAGAACCACACTGACCTTTGAAATGTCTAACACTAAGAGAAGACATGACCTCCAGACAGATAATATACCTTGTAGAGGGGGAATAAAGCCCAAATGAAGCAGAAAATTGCCCTCATTCCTGTCTGTAGGACGCGTCAGCAAAAAGCTTGCATGACTAGACTTTCCCATATCAAAAATTAGTGATAAACAGAAAATAATGTGTAGCTTAGACTTATATACTAATAACATTACTACCTTCTCACACACCAGAGAGACTGAGAGTGTGATGAAAAGATAGGAGAGAGAGAGAGAATGAGCATAAGTAATAATATAAAAGTAATTGGCTAAAGGTAATTGGTAGAAGTGGAAATATCCCCCCAGGAAACAGAGCAGCAATTCAGACAAATTAATCTCCATAGTCTGAAGAAATATAAAGCAACTTATTATCTAGGAAATGATAGGTCATAAAGAGATGCTAGATAAATAGAAAAAGATGAAAATAAAAGAAAAAAAGAGAAAATTCAATCCATTCTATAAATGTGAGTCTCATCAGAAATGACAACATGAAGGAAAAAAAAGTCAGAAAACACAATGAAGATCTATCTTAGATTTCAAGACTGAGAAAATCACACAAAATAAAATAAAAAATATCAAGGAAATTTAAATAGAAGGAAGACAAAAGATAGAAAAAATACAAATAATCATATTCTTGAAAAAAAGAACAGGACAAATAGAAAATATATGTAATAGTATATAAAAGAAACAATTCTTGAAATTCAGTAAAAGTTTAATCATTTTTGAAAGTATTCATGGTGTCATAGGATAAAATTAGCAGAATATCAACAATAATGCACACTTGGTAAAACTGTTCAACTTCGTGGTTAAAAGAATCACGTAGGAATTCGAGCAGAAAAAGCAAATCATCCAAAAAACCCCACCAAACTCACAGGAACAGAGAGTATAATAGTAGTTTCCAGGATCTAGGAGGTGGAGGAAATGGGGAGATGTTGGTCAAAGGGTACAAACTTTCAGTTATAAGAAAAATAAGTTCAGAGGACCTAATGTACAGCATAGCGACTCTAGTCAGTAATACTGTGTTGTATACTTGAAACTTGCTAAGAAAGTAGATCTTAAGTGTTCTCACCACACACACACATAAAAGGTAACTATGTGAGGTGATGGATGTGTTAACTTAATTACGGTGATCATTTTCCAATGTACTCATATGTCAAATCAGCACGTTGTACACTTTAAATATATACAATTTTGTCAATTACACCTCGATAACTCTTAAGAGAGAGAAAAAAATTGCTACCTGAAGATTTAGAAAGGGTGCACCCAGGCACAAGTACAAGAAATCTGTTGCAAAGATAAGTTCTATCCAAGAAGCCCAAAGCATTTGAATATACAGAAGGAGGAGGAGGGAGCGAGGAGGAGGGAATGGGGAGGATATGAAGAGGAGGAAGAGGAAGAGGAGGAGAAGGAGGAGGAAGGAGAAGAAGAAGGAATGCTTCCCAATTTTAAAAAAAAATCCAGTTTCTGCTCCATATTTCCACATCTCTACTCTCTTGCAAGCAATATCCCTTTCCATTCCATTTCTTTTCATGGAATCATACAATGCCTGGTCTTTTGAGGTTGATTCCCTTCACTTAGCATAACATTTTGGAAGTTCATCCATATTATAGCATGTATCAGTAATTCATTCACTTTTTATGGCTGAATAATACTCTATTGTATGAATAAACCACATTTTGTTTATCAAAAAAGAAAATCATGTACAAGACTTATCCAAGTCATCACTCAATGTCACAAAACTACATAGTCATATTTAAAAAGTTCAGAGGGAAAGAAAATGAGGTACAAGAATCATATACTCTCCAAACTTGGTCTTTAACTATAAAAGAAAGTCAGACTATCTCAAACGTGTAGCAGTTCTGAGAATATAGCATTTATGAACTTTTTTTGAAAAACTCCTTGAAGATGAAAATCCAATTCAACAAGAATAAGCAATGAAAGATGAAGAAATCATGATAAAATTTTTAAATTTTGATTAAAAAGAATTCACTTAAATATAGAATTAAGACTAAACAACTGGAAATAATGGTTACAGAATAGAATGGGCTATGAACTTTCATGAAAGAAAATAATAATATAAGTAGCAGAAATCATATAGTTGATGGAGGAAGAAAAGCAGCAAAAAACGAGTTAGGTACTAATTTCCTCATCTTTAAAAAACAGAGATTCAACACATACACTCTAAAAATAATATGTGAAGATTAAAAATCTCTTCATGTGTGCCATAATTTATTTTAAACTTTAGAGAAAAGTTTTAATGCCTTGTTTCACTTGTTTTACAGAAGTAAATGAAGTTCAACAAGTCTTTCATTTTCAATTCAGTTTCATGTTTGTGTTGCAATACAGCACAATCTAATTCTTTATTTGTAATGAAACTTAAGAGTACAATCCCAAATTTTAGAAAAATATTTTCATCTATACCACAGACATATTGGAAACGTCTTTACTATTTAAAATTGTACAAATAAGTAAGAAAAACATTTTGTCCCAGTTCATAATTAAGCAATGGATAAGAACAAACAATTCAAAAAGAAAAGAGTTTTAGTATCTAATAAACTATGCAAACATTTTCAACTCATTAATAGTCAGATTAATGCAATTTTAAATGAAATACCATTTTCATCTCTCATACTAACTAGATTTACACCCATATACTCCATATCACACTTTATGGCCAGAAAGGCAATACAAGACTCTTTAAGTTTCCTGGCAGCTATAAATGTTATTAGCAGAGTCTTTTGGAAAGCAGTTTAGCAAAATGCCTAAAAATGTCCTATCCTTTAATCCACTAATTATATTTGTTAAAATATATCCTAAGAAAATGTCATAATTAGAGAAAAACATCTAGGTTCAAGGATGTTTATTCAGATATTTTTATAATAGAAAAAAGTTAAAAAGTATAAAGTTTCAAGTGAATTGAAATGGTAAATTTTATCTATTATTTAGTAGCTATGGTTGCCTACATATTTTAGGAAGTGTTTAGTAAGCAAAAACAAATTCAAAATTCATGTTTTATTTATAAATGTGGTCATGTATTCACCTGTAACTTAACATTTTCTCTTTTATAAGTTTACAGTACAAAATATGGTCATATTTCATATGATATTCAAATTAAAAGACTAGAGTCTCATTAGTATGGAAATGGTTATCTTTAACCTTTGATTTCAACAAAAGTACTAGAATTGAGTCAAATTGACTCTGATTGGCTTTGCCTGGGTCTTGTATCCATCTGTCCGGCAGAATGAGCAAAACACTGTAATAGACACTCAATAAATGTTTGTTTAACCAAACTGAGCTTCTTGGGATGGGTAACTTTTACATTTGAAAATAACTGATTTTCAATCAACATTACGTTTTTCTGCCTTTATATAATTACCCATTTCTCTCCCATTTGCCTCACATCCACATTCAAGAGCTTTTTCACATTATGCTAATCATTCCTAATTAGATCCTAAACTTCCAGGTGTTCTTGTTTAGCAGTTCACTGGTTGGTGTAATAACCTTTTATCTTATAGGTGCCTTTACTTCTAACTCTACCATTTCACAAGAAATGTTTCAAGGGTGATACCTACAAAGGCTTTCCATATTTCCTTTTTTTCTATGGCTTCAGGATACCTTTTATCTACTCTGGTTTTATATCCTTCCATAGATCCTAATTTTTGATCAAGCAATACCTCGTATTATTTTCCTCAATCCTCTTCTCTCCCTTGGGGAAAAAAGAAATGTTTAATTCCTACATCTGTTCTCTAATTTATCTGCTGAATTAATTAATCTTAAAGGAAACTCTCCTCTTTTTATAAGTTTCACTCTTTATCATTTTCACCAGAGATACATTTAAAATGGTTGAGTGTCTTGGTCAGACTTCAAAATAATTTCCTTGAAGGAATACCATTTCCTATAGTCGAGGAAATAAAAATAGGAATTAAAAATAACTGTGGGGAAAAGAATAAAACTCCAATTTATGATGAGCTAAATTTGCAGAAGTAAATAAAAACCTATTTTATAATTGTCAATACTGCCATAGTTGAAATAATGTCGTTTATCATTGATTTTAATAAGAGAGTTTTATGTGAACTTGAGGAAAAAAAGTGAAATCTGGAAATCCTAATAGAGAAGAATTGTTCTGTTATTTCTGCATTACTTTCTGAGCAAATGAGAGATTCTTTTTTTTGAAACACAAATCAGTTATTTCAGCTTTCACAAAAAGGATATTGTTTTATGTAAGTTTAAGTATTTATCTCAAGTCAAAAGAAAAATGTTTATGTTTGGTAACAAATCATATACAAATTATAGAACCAATTACAGATTCTAAAACCACAGCACATCTTCTGAAAGGTAAGAAAATTGAAGACCTGTCTCTTACTTGCTAATGGAACTCTGTGTACCCCAAAGAAAAAAGGCTTTTTGCTGAGTGGACACTGTGGTATGTTGTCTGGACCTGCAGGCAAGACTGAGGCACTGATTGTCTGGCCACTGTGAGTTTTGACTGCCTATGGTACAGTTGAGTTCCTCTCCACAAATTGCCTTTGGCCAAAGAGAGTTGCTTCACCCAAGTCCTTCCCTGCCTCACTCAAAGTTATCTCCCTTCCATGCAGGCAGCTCACATCAAATGACTAGTTTGTTCAGGGGATACAATGGTCTAGCCCCAGTCCTTTGAATAAAGATACCTCTGAAATGCCACCCCTGCTTCAGTGGTCCTGTGGGATTAGGAGAGGCCTTTGTTGCTACTGCATAACAGCCAGTCTTGTTCTTTCATTCTCCCACAGGTATTGATCCAAATCACACACTAACAAACTTCATGCATGTTATTCCATCTCATGGTCTATTTTCCAGGGAACCTGACCCAAGTCCCATTGCTACCTATCTGTTCATTCAATCACTCAAGACATATTTGTGCCTCCAATGTACCAGGTACTCTGCTGGTTATGGAGACAAATCAGTGAGCAAAACCAACATGGTTCCTGCTTTAGTAAAGCCTACTAACTAGTGGGGTGGATGGACATTGATCAAGTGAATACAAAAATGAGATAAGGATGTTGACAGTTCTAACAGATAAACTTGACTCTGAGGAAGAGGAGTTTAGAATGTGAGACCTGAGCTAAGATCTGAAGGCTCAGTGTGAATTAAAAAATTGAAGGAGGAGGAACAGGGAGGGAGGAGCATTCTTATGGTAGATAGAATAATGGCCCTCCAAAAATGTCCATGTCTTAATCCTTGCAACCTGCAAATATGTTGCCTTACATGGCAAAAGGGACTTTGCAGATGTGATTATGTCAAGAATCTTGAGATGGGAGAGTATCTTGGATTATCCAGTTGAACCCAATGTAATCTTATAAGGGACCTTATAAGAGAGAGATAGGGTGGTCAGAGTTATAGAAGGAGATGTGATGAGAAAAGCAGAGATTGGCAAGGAAGGGACTAGAGACAAGGAATGCAGATGACCTCTAGAAGCTGGAAAAGGCCAGGAAAGGAATTCTCTCCCAGAGCCTCCAGAAAACATGCAGCCTTGCTAACATTTTTATTTTAGGACTACTGAAGTACAAAACAGTAATACAATAAATTTGTGGGTTTTGGGGAGTTTTTAAGTTTGTGGTAATTTATTACAGCAGCAATAGGAAACTAATATAATTCCAAGGAGAGAAATTAGCATGTACTACAAGCTGGGAGACTTTTGTGGTTGTTGGTGAAAAAGATTGACAAGGGAGAGGGTGGGGGAGATGGAGTGAGGAGGGCAGATATGAGCAATACAAAAGAGGTGAAATCAACAGAAAAGAGCAGATGTGGTAAGGGTCTGGAAGAAAGAGGAGGCAAGTAGAACCTACAGCTTAATGGCTCGTGATCCCAAATGACTAGTGATGACATCACTGATAGAAGGAGCAAAGAAAGTAGAACAGGCATAGAAAGGAGGAGTTTCATTTAAGACATGTTGTATTTGATGTGCTTTTAAGATATCTGAGTTGTTTAACCAGTAGATCACATAAACTCAGGTCTATAGTTCAGAGAAATCTTGGCTGGAGCTCTGCATTTTGCTATTTGAAATCATGAGACTGGATGAGCTAACCCAGGAACTGTTACAAAGTGAAATGAAAGGAAAGCCTAGACTGAGTCTTATGAAATTCCAATGTTTGGCTGGATAGAAGAAAATGAGACTGTAAAGGAGTAGCCAGGAGCCAACTGAAGCCAAGTTTTCAATAAGAGGAGAGGAGTCAACAATCAGGATGATGTGGAGATCAGGTAAGATGAGGGGTGCAATGATGTCCATAGGGTTGAGCAATGTAAGTCACCTGTAAGAGATAATTTAGTAGAGTGATGGGAATTACAGCCAGAATGGAGTACATTGAGAAGGAGGAAATGATTTAGAGAAGTTTGATGGTGAACGAAAGTGAGAGACAGGAGGGAGCTGGATGGAGATATGGGAGTAAAGGAGAAATCTTTAAAAGATGGCTAAGACATGAGTATTTTGCACACTGATGGGGAGGGTTCAGTTCAGAACAGTAACTTGGATATACAAGAGAGAAAAAAACAATTAAAAATGGATAATACCCTGGAGTGTGGGATGGGATATAAGCAGGGAAACTGCCTCCATGTTAATACCATCAGCTGCAGCTGGTCTAAATGAAGAGGTACCCATAACAAGTTCCTGTACATATGAGCTCAACTTCTAATTAGTTCTGATGATTAAATGTTCCTAATTTGGTTGTAATAGCCTATGAGTTATCGGGCTCCAAAGAAAATAATTCACATACTATTCTGTGGGGTTTTTTATATTGCCTCATTTAAGATATTCTGAGACAATATGAACAGTTCCTCTCAGAAAGATATGGATGTTGCCTACATACTTCAACAGACCCTGGGGAACCTTTTGACAGTGGACATAGTAGGCCAATTGGTTAACCCATAAATATCAAGTGCAATATAGATTAGCCTCATGTAGGACCCTAAGGACACCAAAATCCATAGATAAAGCATGCCTCCCTTAAGAGACTGACAACTGACTGTGGAAATAAGTATCCTCATTAAAAGGTAGCTGACATCAGGCAACACCAAGTACTGGCCAGCATGTGGGGAAATGAACACTCTCACAGTGTACTGCTGGAAGGAGTATAAATTGGTTCTATTACTCTAAAGGGCAACTTGGCAGGATCTAGTAAGAAAGAAAATGCCATATCTCACATTCCAGCAATTCCATTTTTAGGAATATACTCTAAAGAAATGTTCTCACAAATTAGAATAAGAGAGCATGTGCAAGGATGTTCTATAAAACCAAAAATTCAAAACCACCTGAAACAGTATTTCTAGGAAATGGATAAATGAAGTATTTCACGCTCATCTGATAGGATACCATCAGTTAAAAGGACTGAACTATGTAGTTATATATTAATAGAGGTATATCGCAAAAAGATAATATTAAGTAAAAAAAGGAAATTACAGAAAATACACAGTATATAAATTTTTAAAAACACACACAATGCCATGTATTACTTAGGGATAAATACATATGAAATAAAACTATAAAAGGATGAACTAGAAGAATATATGTCAAATTCCTGGTTATGAATGTCTCTGGGAATGCAGAGTGGAGTAGGACTAGAGTTTGGGTGCAAAGGAGTCTTCACCTGTATTACGGCTGGTCCTTTATTTTTTTAAAAAAACAAAAAGGGTATTATCAAAAGTAAATAATTACCAACTCTGAGTGTTGGTACACTGGAGTGTTTCGCATTATTCTCTGAATTTACCTGGAATTTTTAGTTTTCTCCAAAACACAAAAGTTAAAAAAAAATAAGCAGGCAATATAATGCAGGATGCACTGTACCCAAATCCACATGAATGGGGAGGCAAAAATCAACATAGGCAGATGAGACCAAGAGGGTCTCTCAGAGGAGGTGACATTTAAGCTGGTCCGTAAAATTCCAATGGACTAAAGGAAGTCAGGAAGGTGATCCTGGGGAGACATATTGCTTTGAGGAGCACTGTACTTAGAGTTAGAATTCCTTGGACCCAGATCCAGCTTTGCTAAGCCAGCTGTGTGACCTTAAGAATTTGCTATGTCTGAGACTTGGTTCTCTCTGTAATAGGCATGGGGTGGATTCAATGAGATAATGCATGTTAAATCACCCAACACATGCCTTGGCACATGGCAGGTGCTTATCCTGGGAGGAGGCGAAGAGAAACCTAGAGAGGTGGTCTCTTGTTCCCAACCTCAAATCCCAAACAACCATAGAGAAATTGCTGGCTTTTTCTCCGTATTAGACTTTTGGAAATTAAGATGGCAAATATTTGCTGGGCCTGATATTTGTGTTCCCAGCACGTTCTTGCAATAAACCAGAGGGGTCTCCAGATGACAAGGCTGTGGTAACCTAATCCAGGGAGATAAAAGCCAGCTATTGACAAACTGGACTAGGCCAAATGAGTATGGGTGGGTTCGTGTGTGTGCATATGTGTGTATCACGCATACAAATGCAGTTCATGTCTATTCTCTTTCATCCTGCATGCTTACTGTTCAAAGACCAGCCTTGAACCGGTGGTCTTGTAGCCCTGAGTGTTTCCCTTGACACAATAGGAGCATCCACCCGAATGGTGATTAATCAGTCATATCCTTCCTTCTCCTTCAGCCTCAATGTCATAGTGTGCTATTTGTTCAGTTGTGATTAATTTTTCTTTGCTCTTTTAATTGTCCCCAACAAAGGTGACTCTTAATTGTCTTAAGGATATTTGTATCCCAAAAGAAGCTCTGCTTCTGCTAAGCCAGAAACTCAAATAATTCCTGCAGGTGAAATTGCTCCAGCTCTGTGCCCTCCAACAGTGCTCAGTAAGCATTAATTGACTTCAGTCTCAAGCAAACGTATAATCTGCAACAACTGGTTTTTCTTTAGAAATACTAGATTTGGCCAGTTACGGGCAACTCTCTGCTGATTAGAACTCACACGTCAAGCTCAACTGGAGGGCCTCCTCTGGGTAAGTTTGGTTGACCGCTGCCTGTAGTATAGCAAGTAGTTTCACCAGCCTCAGATAAGTAACGTTGGAGATTTGCCCTTCTAGAAATTGCCATGAACCCACTATGTACAAAAACCCATCACTAAACATGAACACAACTACAAGATCTTTAAAATATTAAGTGGGTTTCTATTATATCCTCCAGTTGTCAGAACTGTTTACCTTTCTTTATCTTCTTTCCTCCATTTTAGAAAGATGATGGAAAAACCAAAAACCCAATGGGGAAGAAAACATTCCAAAGTGGCATTTTGAGTGTCTGGGGCATTTTAAGAGCTCTATATATTTGGCACCTGGAGGAAAACAGAAGTTGATAATGCCAAACTGTACATCATCAGAGGTTGTTTGGGGGGATTAATTGCAGATTTATGCTTCAGAGTGGTATGCTATTCTGGAAAACAAACAAAAAATGTTATCTTGGCTATCAGAAGCTACAGATTGCCCAGCAATCTGAATTTCTCATTTAAATAATAACGATAAGAAAGCAAGTTACAGTTTTGTTTTGGGTCATTTCAGGGAGGGACCAACTGATATGTGCAAATATGAGTATTGATCCCCCGAGATTCCTCTACTTCACATTCTTGAGGTCCCCTAACTTTGAGAACCTGCCAACCTCCACTCTAGCTACAGTCTCTGTCTCCCCTTCTGGCACACCTCAGCTTTTCTGTAAGCAGCATTTTTCTAGATATCAAATGAGTCAGCAAAAAGTTTCCTTTTCCCATCCGTTCTAGCTCGTAATCTATTCTCTAAAGTTTTAGGCTCCTCTTGGCCACAGCATTAGGGAAAACATTCTGTCTCCTTTATTTCTTACTATAATGCTTAAATTGTGTAAGATAATTTTTGTCTAGAAATTTTAAAAAATCACAAAAATGGACAAAAACAGCTTGGGAGATTTTCCTTAAATTGTTGTTAATCTAGGAGCCTTGATTTGCTTTTCCACTGTTTGGCCTAAGATTTGAGGAGTTGGAGATTGTAGGCCACAGGGCAAAATCTTAGACACTCTTCTCATTAAAATATGAAGTCTGTGTCCCTTTCTCCTTGAATCTGGCTGCCTCATGACTCTTTCAACCAGTAGAGTTTAGCGAAAGCGATGCTATGTGACTTCTGAGGTGAGGTCATACAAGGCAATGCAGCTTGTGCCTTGTTTGCAGGGACGTTAACTTTTGGAACCTGAGCTCTATGTTAAAGTCCAACCCTGAAGCTGCCATGCTGTGAGGAAGCTCAGGTCACATGGAATAGCCACGTGCACGTGCTCTGGTCAGCAGCCTCTGCTGAGTCAAGCCTTCCCTAGTCATCAAAGTACAGGTGCCAGACTGGAAAGTCAAGATGACTATAGAAGATTCTAAGTCCCATCTGTCAAGTCACCCCTACTGTTCACGTTTCCCCAGCTGAGGCCTCAGAGATCATGCAGCAGAGACAAGCCATCCCCACCGGGCCATGTCTAAATTCCTGACCCACGGGCTGCATGAGCATAATAAAGGGTTCTTTTATGCTACTAAGATTTTGGATGATTTATGGTGTGGCAAAAGTAATCAGATCAGGGGCCAGCCCGGTGGCATAGTGGTTAAGTCTGTGTGCTCCACTTCGGCGGCCCGGGGTTCTTGGGTTCGGATCCTGGGCACAGACCTACGCACCACTTATCGAGCCATGCCGTGGCAGACATCCCACATATAAACTACAGGAAGATGTGCAGGAATGTTAGCCCAGGGCCAATCTTCCTCAGCAAAAAGAGGAGGATTGGCAACAGATGTTAGCTCAGGGCTGGTCTTCCTCACCAAAAAAAAAAAAAAAAAAAAAAACAGAAAAGTAACCAGATCAACTTTGAGGCCCTCCTGCATCAGGAAGTCCCCACCATATAATGAACAACTGCTGTCAATAATAAAACCCAAAGCCAGTGGAAATAATATCAGAAGAACCTATACTAGACTAGCACATCCAGCAGGATCACACTCAGTAAGTCAGATAAAACACAGTGGTATTCATTGCTAGGAGATCTTAATGTCTTTTTTAAGGAGGTGAGAAAAATAAATGAAGAAAATGCACACACAGACACACAAACGCACAAAGATTTGCTTAAGTACATGGACAGGTAGGAAGTAATAGAAAGTTGTATATTATAAATGGCCAGTTCCCCTGGATAGTGAATTTATGGGTTATTGTTAATGTTTTTATACCCATTTGTATTTAAAATTTTTTTCTACCAATATGCATGTATTACTGTTATACTTTTTTGAAGAACCATCTCTTGAACTCTTTTAAAGTAATACAGACATAAATACTCTTGTCCCTCATTCCCACCCATGAATTTGCTTTTCTGTTTGCCAGACACGACCTTCCAATCCTCATCTATCTACCCTAAGCTGAATGAATTAAACTACAGCATCATTCCAGGATCTGGGATCACAATCATGTCACATCCTTAGGGCAGATCCATCTAAGTGAGCCAGACTTGACTCTAGCACATACCTGTAGACCTCTTATTTTGTGACTTACTGTATGTCCATCTCCTCTGGTCTGAATAGGACTTCAGGATGCTAAGTCACAGCCTATTTACTTAGAGTTTACAATCTATCTGGTACCTGGGGGTGGTGAAGCACACTACGTGTAGACTTCCCTATCCATGGGATGCTTTGGCATTGAGATTCAGCACCGTTCTCTAGTTTTAAGGTACAGATAAATCTAACTTTGCTGGGAGTGTATTTAATTACCAGTCAGACCCATTGTTATAACTTATATTCCAGGCTCTGGTCCATTCCAATCTACTCCATTTGGTTCCTTATATCTTCCTATCCACTAGCCCAGTCCTGGAATGATTCTCATCAAAATTAAATTCATACATAAGAAGTCACTGTAGTCATGTGATTTACAGAGACCCAGAAATGTTCATTCCCCCAGTATTTCCACCACTGGCTGATTAACAGTTGCTGAAATAGATTCCTAATAATTCACAACTTTGTATTAAGATTTTGTTATGCTCATTTCTTTTATTTTAAAAGGGATGTATCAAGCTTTATTGTTTTGTTTAAGCATTTCTTAGAAAATTAATTCACTATTTAACTAACACAGTGTTTTTATTAAGATTTCCAGATCAACTTTTTACGGAGAAAGAAGGGATATAGGCAGCATACAAGCTTTGGGCAGTTAGAGGTAGCATTGGCAGGAAGAGCTATTGAAAGAGAAAATAGTTATAGAAAGAGGAGGCAAAGAATACAGGGGCCAATTTTGCTTGCACTTTGAGTTGCCTCTCTGGCTTCAATTCACAGGTTGGGATCCTATCTGTTACTGCTTTGCAGACTGTCTTTGGGGCAGAAGGTCTATCTTCTAACATAAAAATTCACAGACTAATTTGAATAAACTAACATTTTTTATAGTTCCAAATCAAGCAAAAGACCAAAGTGCTTGGGCATTTCTTTTTTCAGTTGAAAAAAAAAAAAAAAACCTGTTGCTTTAAAATGGGAAACTCTTGGCCGCCAATGGAGATCAAATCAAGCAAGATCAGAATGTTTTTGTTGGAACATTCTAAGTTAATGTGGTTCCCTAAGCCTGTTCACAGAAACTATCTAGACTATTGGTCTCTAAGCAGTTGCCACTGCAAAATATAAAAATATGAAATAGTCATTATCCTCCAGGAGTTAAAAAGTTACATATGCACATTAAAATGGTCAATATGCTAATGCATAAGTACTTTAAAAATGACAAAATTTTGGTGTTAGCAATAATCAAATTTGATCTTAAAAATCTCTTCTAGTTTCTAATTTCCATAAGACTATCTCATTTGAACTGAGCAAGAAAACAGAATCTCACAATGGCAGCCTACTGAGCAGTGGTTCCACATGATGGCAGGCCAGTGGTGGCTGGTTCTGTTTCCTTAGAGTACCCAGGATGGAAACGCATGAGGAAAAATTATCCCATAAGTTATAGTCACTCAGTAAATGGTATGTTCCTCACATTTGATTCCAATTCTATTAATTCTACTCATGAGGTTTGACATAATTTTATCAGTTTGAGTTTTGAAGGTTGGTTACTAGAAGTTTCTTAGTATCAGTATGATCATAAATCATGCACATTTACAACATTTTCCAGAATTGGAGCCTCAAAGTTTCAGGAAGTTAAGTCAGAAAACATTTTTTCTATGAACTGGTAGTATAAAAACTGAAGAACTCTTCCTTAAATGTCAATATTAACTCATATAATGTGCTTGAAGGGATGATACACTATTTAGATAGTGACGTAGAGCAGGGGTTGAGAGATTTCTTCTGTAACATGTCAGACAGAAGATAATTTAGTTTTGCAGGCCACATTGTCTCTATTGCAACTACTCGCCTCTGCTGTTGTAGCTCAATCAGTCGTAGACAGTTCATAAACTAATGGGTGTAACTGTGTTCCAATAAAACTTGACTTACAAAAATAGGTAGTGGGCTACCTTTGGTCCACAGGCCATAGTTTGTCAGCTTCTGATTTAAAGAAATGTAGCCTTTATTTAGGAACCTCATAATTATGAAATGTAGTTTTTTCTTCATGTTTTGGTCCTTGAGTTTAAGTCTTTCCACAGTAACTACTATTTTAAGAAAAGGATGCTGGTGGAAAGCCAGCTGGATGAGGAATCAAAGCCTAAGGTTTTAATAAAAGCACTGGTCCATATCCACTATATGACTATGGGAAGTCACATAACCTCTAGGAGCTTCATTTTTTTTCATCTGGCACATGGCAATTGCCTTCCCTGTTTTCGGGGGTAGTGTAAGATTCCAATAAGATAAAGTATGCGAAAATATATTGTCAACTGTAAAGCATTAAGTAAGTCCAAGCTGATTGATATGTAACAGAATGTCCTTGCATAGTAGGTGCCAATAACAACTCAGCAGATAGTATTGTTTTAAAGAGGAGATATTCCTTATGACAGCTTTATGCTAATCCCTTACAACACTCTGGGAATAGTCCTCTGTCCTCATTTTTTTATATCAATTCCCTTCCATGGCCCAGAGCAGGAACAAGATATATATCATGGCAACAACTGCTCCAGGTTTTGCTGGCATCAATTTCCTCTGACTGTTCTTTCACCAGGAGAGATTTGTTTTCCACCTGACCAGTTCACTAGACTTCAACTCCTGTCTTTTAAAGTTAAACCTTGGCAATTCTAATCTGCACAGAATGTGTAAATTTACCAGTTACCCATTTCCTTTAGCAGTTCTGGCTCATAACTAGTCATAAAGCATTTTTTTAGAACACATATTTTAAAACAAAGTTACATAGGTTGCATGTTGTTGTTCTTAATAGAATGACCCCTCTATCCTCATTAGTATCTCTCCACAGGATTCTCTAAAGAGACTCTTTCCAGTGTCTCACATGGCATTCTTATTTTCCCGTCACAGAATTGGGTTCAGCAGTTTTTACAGTAATATTAATGAATCTCAGGTTCAGATCTTAAATGTCTGATGTCAGCTTTTTCTTAGAAAGCCAAATGCCCTTCATACTTTTAATGGACACTCTGCTACTATGGGGCACATAGCCCATATCCTTACTATGAATACATTAGATTCATCAAATTATTAAGTCTTATAAATAAAATTAAGAATAATAACATTACTTCTGATTAAACACAAGAGTTGCTGGTCTGGTACAAAAAAATTGATAAAGTTTTAAACCAGGTTTTACAGAACTCTAAACAGAAAGAGACTATTTATAATTGTCTAACCCTCTAGTTCTCTCCCCAGATGTTCATCCAACAGGCCACTCATGGGTTAGAAATCTGCCGGCTGGCTTGGAAGTCATGGTAATGCTGAGAAAAATACAGGTACAGGGTGATGACATTTACATTTTACTGGAATCAAGGAGAAGAAAAACAAAGGCAAAAGAGTGGTAAGGATATAAAACTGGAAAAGAAGAGAATGACAAAATGTAGGGATAGATTAGAACAAAGTCTTATGTAAACTGCTCATATCACCCAGCACATGAGAATTGCACAAATGAAAGTAGAGGCAAAATAAATGTTTAAAAGAAGAAAAGAAACAAAGAAAAAAAGTACGTTCACCTTCATGCATCTTCTTCAGCACTCTGACAAAATGAGCCAAATTACAGGGGTGAAAGAGTTTTAAACTTTTCAAAGCATTTCCCAAGAATGAAAACAAAGTGGCTTAAATAGAAATAATGAAGCACATCTAAGAGAGGGATCTCAACTCTGTAAGAATGCCGCCTTCTATTTTGTGACTCCAATTAGGCTCAGAAGAATGTCGATGGGGTGCACTACAGGCAAAGAAAACAGTTTTAAATACATCTAAGGATAGACCATCTTTTGGAAAAAAGAAAAGGAAACTATCTGTGCACTAAAAGGGTCACCACTTTGAACTTGGTAAAGTTTCATTTGGGGAAATAAATAGAAGCTCAGTTTCGTTTAGTGGATAAATTTACAGTCATTATATCCAAGAACTAATGGTGAGTGAATATTTAAAGAGATTAAATAACCCAAAAAGGGTCAAAGTCTTCACAAAGATAGACCTAGAATAGGTTATTAAGGGAATTAGGATATTTTAGGCTTAAACAACTTGGATATTAACAAATACAATAGCAAACAAACTGATCCTTCAGTATATGTTTCTTGATCCTGTTTCAAATGCTGAATGTCTGACAATAATAAGTGAGTGTGATATTTATTAGAGATTGACGTTCTGATTATTTCAAAAGAGACCACAGTACACTTCAATACAACACAGGCAATACTGGTTGGAGGAGAAACAAGAACAGGAACCGAGTGTACCTATTGAGTATGATGATGTTATTTAAAGACACAATGGGTTTCACTTACTAAATTCAGCATACTTGGTTGGAATTCAAGTGGCCAGTTATCCTGTGTGCAAAGACATAACCTTCAACTTGCAAACTGGAGCTCTACAGCTGTGAAGCTGGGTCCCACCACTTCCCAAAGATGAAAGAAAAGTTTTTTTCAAGGTAAAAGCTTTTTAGATGGTCTCCTATACAGTTAACATTACCAGAATCTGGCTAAAGCACAGGCAGAAATCTCACTGCTGGAAAATATGCTGAGGGTTGACCAAGAGTCCCTCCTTGACCAAACTCTAGCCAGGCTCATCTGAGCCCTCTTCTCAACTAGGCGTCAACCTTGGCCTAAAAAGACTGGAACAAACACTAACCTGGTTTCTAACAGCTCAAGGCCACAATCCTAAGATTACCTTACCCCCCCTTCCTGAAATGACTTGTGCCTGAGAAAACTCAAGTCTGCCAAAGAGTTTACTGTTTGTTTCGGCCAAAACCTGAGGATAGGTCCTCTGTGCCCCAGTCTCTGTTGGAGGATAGACTCCTAACTTTGATAATTGCCAGCCAGAAGACACAGCTGACCTATTTACATTTATGATGATTAACCCATTGTAATTTTTCACTTCCCTGACTCTACTAAGCCCCGGCTAGGTCCCCTCCCTATTCCCTCATTCTCCCTCTAAAATGCCCATTCACCTCTGAACAAATGGAGGTGGGGTTCATTCCTTGCTGGACTCCTCCCTATTACAATAGTTATTACTGCTTAATATCTGTCCTTACCACCCTAACTAGTGTCTTTGTTTATGTTTGACAGGGGACTTGAGCAAGTCACATCATCTCCCAGGACCTCCATGTCCTTATCTATCAAAAAGTTTTTCAGACTAAGGCAAAGGAGCTGTCCCTCCCAATTCTTACACTCTGATTTCAGAGGAGATTTGTTTTCAGATTTCATTCCAAACGACTTGTCACAACCTATCTGAACATTTCTAAGTTCACACCTGATTTGCATATGTTTGTGAGTGTGTGCATACATGCATGTGTCAATTGCGAAATAACAAAGGAGCACCTGAAATCTCTACCAGTTCTCATATTCTCTTTTCTTTCTCTTCTTCCTTCCAAAAAATTTGATGATAGGAAGAGATGGATATGGACATGGATGTAGACATAGTGAGACATACACACATATAAACACACTCACACACATATACACAAAGTAATGTGCTAGGAACTGGGGACACAAGGATGGCTTCTACTAATAATAATAGCCATACTTACTGAGCATATCCTGCATGTCAGGCATTGTTTCAAACCCCTTATACTAGTATGTAGCATAGCACCTAACCCATGAGCGTTCAATGAATGTGCTGAATAAATGTGGAATATTTGATATTCATCAAATTGTCTTTCTTCTTTTGAATCATCCATATGAATTGTCAATTAAGGTTTTAATTGCTGGGAAGGGGTGCTAAAGAGCACAAATATCTATTTGTGATTAGTTCTTTTAAATGTATAATTAAACTATTAATATAATGAATTTCAAAACAGTTTTCCTTCAGCCTCTAGTGTCATGTTAAAAAATCTATTTTATTTAAAAATCTAGCAGTTTGATGTAAGAACTAGAAAAAATCTAGCAGTTTTATGTAAGAACCCTTGCACTTATTTTTCTCTTAATGATCTATTTATAAGTTTAAAGGATTAAGATCTTAAGAATTCCTGTTTAGGAACAATTAACCCCATTTACACTCTGTAGTTGAACAGATTCCCTTAAGCATCTCAAACCATGTTTATAGCTATTCTCTCAAATACTTCAGATATCTGAAAGGGAAATCTTATGACTTTAACAAGTAAAATCTAAGCATTTAAGAAATTTGGATAAATCTAATATATCAAATTTATAAATGTAATAAGTCATTATCTTAAGTGAAAAAAGAAATACCTTCTACATAGATGAAGCATACACAAAGCAGCACAGTAATTACAAAACTTGCAAGCAAATATACTGTGTAAATACAATTTTTGTAAAAGTATTGATATTATATTCATCTCAATCATTGCCCCACTTAAATTCAATCCTCCTGGGGTAAAATATTTACTGAACAAACAAAGGGAACATTATTACCATCTTTGAGCAATATATCAAATGAGGTTATAAGTTCAAGGTTATTAGCCAGGGATTTTTAGACAATGACCCCAAAATCTGGCTGTTCTTTCCAGAAGGCCTTCGTCTGAGCCACAAATTTATTGATCTGAGCCAATTATTGGAGAAATGGGATTTTTTCACCTGTTACCCCCCCCCCCCCAGTTATTGTTAACATAGTGCATTTTATGTTTCCACATCTGGTTTTAAACTAACAAACTTTTAAAGAAATTGTGTGGTGTCTTTTTCCACAAATTTTTGTTTCCTAATTCAAGTTGATAAAATTCTGCACATACACACACTCACACTCCCGACCCAATCTGGATTATGACTATTTCCTTTACTGGGCGACAGAATTCTCTACCCTAACATTTTACTTTCTTAGCTCTCACATTGAGTCATTTCACTAAACTAAAATCTAAAAAGAAAAGAAACCATTCAGAGAAAATGAGGTTGAAAAAAGGAAGATGACCCAGGACATCAGAATCATAGGCAACAGGTACACATCGTCTCAAAATGGGCTACTTGACCATGACAGATGTTAGAAGTAGAGTTTGAGTTGGGGGTTCTGTTAAGATAGCACTTCATAGTTGTATTGGTTTCTTATCACTGTTGTAACAAATTATCACAAACTTAGCGGCTTAAAACAACAAAGATGTATTATCTTATCATTTTGGAAGTCAGAAATCCAACATGGGTCTCACTGGGCTAAAACCAAGAAGTTGACAGGGCTGCCTTTCTTTCTGGAGGCTCTAGAGAAGAATCTATATTCTTGCATTTTCCAACATCTTGAGGCCACCTTGTGACCCCCTTCCATGTTTAAAGCCAGTAATGGCCACTCAAGTCTTTCTCACAGTGCCTTCTATCTGGTTCTGACTCTTCTGACTCTCTTCCCTATTTAAAGATGTTTGTGTTTACAGTGGGCCCACCTAGATAATCCAAAATAATCTCTTTATTTTAAGGTCAGCTGATTAGCAACCTTAACTCAATCTGCAACCTTACTCCCCCCTTGCCATGTAACATAATATATTCACAGTTTCTGGAAATGAGAAACACTCAAGGACGTCTTTAGAATGTCATTATTCTGCCTACCACAATGGTATTGGCCAGAATATAGTACAACCCCAAATTTGCTTTTAGCTAATTACTTTTCTACAGAGATGGCTGACTGAGACAAGACAGAGAGAAAAATTTTTTAAAAATTAAAAAGGTAAAATTATTTGCATTGTTAGCAAGAGCTTAAAGTTTCTTCTTTTATGTATTTATTTTCCTAAGCTAGGTTAGACTGGAAGCTTAGAACAAAATCAGGCTGAGGTTTGTTCTGCCTCCTGACAACCAGAGCCCTAACCCCATCTCAAGAATCATCTCTCCAACACGAAGAAAGGCAATGTTCATACATAGCATGTGGCAGGAACCAGTGGAAAGGAGAAAGCCAGAAGGAAAGTATATTCACCCAGCACTGGGTTATTCATATCTCTCCTATAATACTTCATTTCCAGAGAACGTAGCCCCATTACTGTCTACAGAAATACTCTCCATCTGGGGAATAAAATGAGTGAGGGATTATGGATGCTTAAACTTCACTTAGCCAAGGAGCTTATGCTAGATGTTAATACCCACAACTGGAAGGTACATTGTAAGTCACTTGAGGCATCATCATTCAAACTATTTTAGTTCATTGTAAGTATTCCAGGATGTGCCATTTGTTTCAGCTAAAATCAGTGAGCAAAGCTAAAATGAATCTGAAGAATTATATTCAAGAATTTGCTACCATTTCTTAGCTAGACAGGGTCAACCTAATAACACACACTTAACTTCCCGAAAAGAGAGATCAAGATCCAAGTGGTAATGATGCAGATTCATACTTTATCCTAACATCCATGGTATAGGGCAAGAGGAGCATGTCAGAAAATCAAATATATTATAAACTGTCATTTATCTAAGCAGACTGGGGTTGATATGTAGAGACAGTTGGTAGTCCTGAGATTATAGAAAAAAAGGTATGAGAAGCTTCTGACTGCTCCCTCATCTTTAGATAAAGCAAAGAACTCTTGATCTCTGCAATTAATATATCCCATTAAGATGTTCCTAAATTAAATGAAGCACTCACTCATATCAGGAAGATGAAGATCACTGGGATACCCTTTAACAAATTGCTTTACACACACACACACACACACACACACACACACACACACACACACACGGGGCTTCCTGGTAGCTTGGAAGAAGATTCATTTGTCTTATCTTGTGGAACACTTTGCACTTTTTGCCTTTCATCTCATCACAGCACCAAATACATTAATGATCAAAAGCTGAGAGACAAGGATGGGTTCTCGAGGAATCATTGCATGTCCTCAAAGAGTTTTGTTTAAAAAGAAATAGAGAAAGAAAGAAAGAAAAAAGAAGAAGAAGAAAAAGAAACATCTTCAAATGAGAAGTGACTTTGAAGTAGCTTTGTTAACTCAAAACCAGAGGTGGATGGGTCACCAGTTCATTTTGTTCCCTCCCATCCTTATTCACCCACGTTTCCATTTGGGAAAACCGTTATCACTAGGTGATGATTTAAAAGAAGACAGAGGACCTTGATGATCTTAGAACCATTCTAGCATTCTCTTCAGTAATTGCTTCACTGTATAGCATGGAAGAAACATTTCTTTTAAGTAGAAATCATTTGTTCCTTCACCCTCCTCCTACCCCTACATTTTTAGGAAACCATTACCAAGACCATTCAATTCACATTAGAAGATTTTTCCTATTTCGACTCTAACACCTTGATGTATCTTGTTCATTTTTAAACAAAGACAGTGAGGAAAGAAAAGTGGGCATCCTCTTTCTAACATAAGTAAAATGCAGCTAATAATGTCCTGAACTGTAAGTACATACTACTAAAAGTAGATCCTATGTTTAACAAGCGATGGAACAGCACTAGAGGGAGAAAACTTGGAGAAAAGCTTTATCCTCCATTGCCCACTGGAAAATAATATTACATTAAATAGTTTCTTACTTTTAAATTCAAGTTATACTTTGCCTTACCCAGTGGTAAGGTGTATCTGAAAAGCTGTGCATTAATCAACAACTTAAATCTCAAGTCATCAGAAACTTACTCATGTCTTTAGACATTCTTTATCTTCATTTTGAAATTCTAATGATTTTAGTTTCAAGTCTCCCACCTTTTAGTCAAATAGCTAATGATCTATAAATAAAAATTTTAATGCACTAAGCTGAACTATTTGTAGGAATGTTTTTGTACTCAGAATCAGTTTTCAAAATGAACAATCAAACCCAAATCCTCTGCTTCATAAAATTTAATGGTTACATAATGTGTTTTCTTACAAGAACATACATCTTTATAATTAAATAGAAATTGAAGTTACTTTGATGGACTAGAACTCTGTGATTTATATCGAACCTGGCACGAGGTTGGTGCTTAATAACATCACCACCATTCCGTGTATCTGTTTGTTTAATATGTAGTTACACTTTGTTTCCCATATTTTCTAGAACAAGTGCCCCTGCTGTGCCTTATACACAGGTGCAACTGAAGGGATATTGTTGATCAAAAATGGCTGCTACCTCAAAAATACACCTTCCTCGTATTGGTCATTGCACAGCTTCATCTCGTTAGGATTCCTGTTAAATGAAGTCCTTCACAAATACGCCTCCATAGTTCTTTCCTTAGTTTTTTATCACCTGTTAAATATAATGAGGGCTTGAAAGGTCAATGCCAGGAAGGAAGTGTTTATAGCCTTTGTGCAAGGCAGGAAAACAGGAAATCAACAGTCATAATTCTGGCTGCACAGACCTCAGTCCACTGCTCACTGCTTAAACTGGAAGCTGCTCCACATCAGGCTTATTTTTTCCACAATGCCTCCCAGTCCTGCTATCTTGCCACCCTTTACTGAGCTGAATTAAGAAAGATTTGAAGGTATATGGCATATGCCACAATTTACTTAGAGAGGTTTGAGGAATGAGCCACATATTGGGGGAAGGTAGCTTAAAAGTGATCATTAAGAATATGAGAAGCAAATAGGGGAAAAAATACACACAGTGGAAAATGGCCAGGAGAAAAAACTATTGCCAAAGTATTTTTTCTTACAGTACATTCACTTTCTCCAGATTTCAAAGTGTGACTCTTCTGGATGATTCCAGCCATCTGTGTAGTATAAATAGATTAGCAGAAGATATAGATTTGAACTGTGATCTGTTGGAAATGGAAAAGCCCCTAGTTTTCAAATCTGGCTGGGATTGGCAGCAGTGCAGGGGGCATCTGGACAGCAGCCATAAGTTGGCAATCACCATAATACAGAACGTGGAAAGATATCATGAAAGATATAAAAGCAAGTCAGAAGAGGAAATCTATGTGTCACTAAGATCATCCTCCCATCTCTAAGCCATTCCAGGTGGATGACTGTCAACCCTGGCCTTGGAGAAATTCCAAGAAAAAGAAAGGGTTTTATTTTGGTGGAAAACAAAGCATATAATTAAGAAAAATCAGGAAGCAATTTATATAGGAAAGAACAAAAGGTGGTAGAAGAAAGAGTATTGGTTGACCATGACCCAGTTCACAACTACAAAGATATTTTCCCTAAAGCACTGTTCACAAAGTGTGGTCCCTGGATCAGCAGCATCGGCCATCCCCTGGGACCGTGCTGGACATGCAAACTCCTGGGCTCACACCAGACCTACTGAATCAGAAGCTCTGGAGTTGGGGCCCAGCAATTTGTTTTAACAAGCCCGCCAGGTGATGCATGGTTAAGTCTGAGAACCATTGCTCTAAGCATTCAGTAAATGACCACTGAAATACAGAATTGTCATTTGAGAAGTCCCTGACTGCCAAGATTTTATATGCTATGGACCTAACTCACATTAGATGCATAACAGGGATGGAAAGATCAGGGGTCTCAAATGCCTATGGAAGACAGGCAGCTGCATATAGCCATACAGGTTGTACTCAGAGGCCCTGCAAGGCAGGTAGCATGAATGAGGGTAGTTGGTCAGGCAAAGACTGTAATGAACTGGAAAGAGCATAAGGCCCACCCGTAGGAGCCAGCCATTATTCAGCTCTGGCTTCTTGTTGCTGTGAGGAAATGCAAGCCCAATATTGCTAGATTTTCCAATTTTTTTAAGGAACTGGAAATAAAAATGTTTGTGTATAATGAACATTTTAAAATCTTGACAACTAGTTCAACTGAAAAAACAAAATATTGTTTAAGCTAAAGGAAACTGATCATTGGTCCAGATTCAACCTCTGTGTTGGGCAGTGGTGATAAGGGGAGAATGACATGGGAAAAAGAGGGCAAAAGTTGCTAAGCTCGGTTCCTCCCTTCTATTGTGTGTTTCCAAAATTACATTTAAACACACAGCAATTGCCTTTATACTGGGGTTTTAAATACTCTCAGGCTACCAATTCCCAAGAAATTTCTCCACATCCATCTACCACAATGTCTGAAATTTCATCATTGGAGATCATCTCTGTTAGTTTAATTATTCATGCCTCAAATATTTTCTTTCTCCTGAAAATATCCTAGAATGGTGGTCACGTGAACATGGCCTTCAGAGTCCCATGACTTGGTTTCAAACTGTAACTTTGTCATTTACTAATTATAATTTTGAATATGTTATGAAGTCTCTCTAAGCTCCAATTTCTTTAGCTGTAGCTTAAGGATAAGCAATGCTACCTTTTCTGTAATGTTTAGCAATAATTTTTGGACCATTGTTCAGACTCAATGAATGATGTTTATTGTTCTTCTTGTTTCAGTCATAAGCACCTTCCTCTGAATGAGTTATTAGACTGCTTTCCTCCAGGGATTTGAGAGAAAGAAAGTTTAATGGTGAAAGAAATAGCATTAACTTGAGAACAGAACAACAGCTAGAGTGAAATGATTATACTTCTACAGGTTCTAGAAATTGGCCTGATGGGCAGCAATCGCAGGGGAAGTTCTTGGTCTATATGTCATACTTGTGAGATGGGCTTGCTCCCTCAGCCCTAAGGTGTATAGGGCTGAGAGAGACATGTTATAGGCTCCCTGCCTGAAGACCACTATCAACAAATCCTTGTTGAAAGGCTTACGAAACCTCAAGACTCCTTGAAAGCAAATGACCAAAATATCTCATATGTAGGTTACATTAGCCTTAGAAATATCTTGAAAATGTATCTGTGCCTCCCATCACGCCTTATGTCACCTCTGCTACTCTGCCACTCTGCTTTTAATCATTGACAAGAGCAAAATTCAATATGATATAGTTTCAATTGTTTCACTTTTTTTCATGGATTAATAATAAAAAAAATTATCTGACCAATGAAATGTATTATACAGTATGCCTCTGTCCAAATTTTTATTTTGAAAAATTCAAGTTAGAACCGTTTACTTATTCCAAATGGAATATAATTAGAAAAACTGAAATGTCTAAATTATCTTATGTCATTCTACCTTTTTGTTGTTGGTGTTGGTAAGTCCAAACAAGTTGACTACATAAAACATTTTTTTTCCTCCAAACTTCTGGTAAATTTTTACTTTCATAACTCTGGTATCACATTGGAAATTTGTAACCAATATCATACTCGCAGATGGGAAATCTATGTAACTAAGGTAAGAAAAATCAACTCTAGTTTGACATGAGAGTCAGTGGCCATTCAGAAGCATCATGCCAGGTTTCTGTTGATTTTCTCTTGTAAGTTTGATGCTTTGATAGCCCTACTCTGAATGGACTTTGTCCAGTAAAAGTGTGGCTTTGCTTTGTCAGAAACAAGAAATGACACAGGCACTACCTTAGAGAGGTAGGTTGACAGGCCTGTAAAGGAAGAAGGGAAACATCTAACAGAAGTGAAAGGGGGTGTTTGGAGACCTAGAGAGAGAGAGAGAAGGAGTGTTTTCTTTTCACAATTCTCTCCTGTCACAGCCCTCAGCATGGGGTCCAACAAACAAATGCGTCTGTGTTCTTGACCAAAATAAAGTTTTGCCTTCAAACTGTTTAATCCTGACCTGCATGCTTATGAATGATTACAGAGAATACCGGTAAAACTTCCAACAGACGTGGATGTGACTCTATATTTTTCAAGGAAGAGAAACTGAAGGAAAAATGACAATCAAAGAAAACTTCAAGGCAGAGCCTCCAAGATTCAGCAGTGGATAAATATTTAAATAACCTTCTGATGTAGAGAAGCAGATTTTCATGTGAAGAGAGATTCAGTCTCAAACAATGAGGGACACAGAATGTCTCAAATTGGTCTATAAACATTTGTTGAATAACTGTTATGTGCACAGCACAGGGCTACAGTGCTGAAGATGAAGATGCAACTCTGTCCCTGCCCCCAAAGAGCTGGCAATCTAATGAAGAAGAAATACATATCATGAAAAACTATATAAATATATATATATTATAGTATATACTTTATTTATTATTATTATATTTTTGTTAAATGTTAAGGCAGATTTGTGTAGAGGAGGGTGGCTTAGCCCAGTCTGGCATATCTGGAAGAGTTTTCTGGAGGAGATAATGTCTAAGATAATTGTTGAGTAACTATGTGTCTGGGTGGGTTGGCGTGGGAACGGGTGGGAAGGGTGTTGTATATATTAAACACATCCACTTCATTTCATCTCTACATTCAGTAGCCTAGTACATATCACAAAGATCTTTAGACTGGACTATTGAAACAACACCCTAATGGTCTCCCCATTCCCACTGTTGCCCTTTCTAATCCATTCTTCACTTGGCAGTATGGGTAATGTCTTCAAAGCACACATTTTACTATGCTGTCCCCCTGCTTAAAACTCCCAAGGCATTTCCAATGCAGTTAGAATAACATCATAACTCTTCTCCGTGGCTTATAAGACTTTGTATGATGTAGCCTCTGCTTCTCTTTCCAGTGCTTTCTAATACCATTTTTCTCACTCTGCCCCAGCCACAGGAGTCTTACTGCAAGTCCAGCACACCTTACTCATTGCTGCATCAGAAGCTCAGCACAAGTTGCTTGCTCTCCCCACCTTCCTCATGGTTGTCTGTTCCCATCCATCTAGCCTTTGCTTAAAGATCTCTTCCTTGAGAGATCTCCTCCAGCTCTGTCTCAGCAGCTGACTTTCCATTTCCTTTACCTCTATCACTATTACTAAAATTTTAAGATCTCAGCCCTCCCTCTTAAGTTTTTTTCCCAAGCACCTAATGTAGTTTGTAAAATTTTAAATTATTTTTACATTTAATTCTAAATTATTAATAAATTAAAATGTTTAAGTTGGCCTTTCCCACCAGGACCTCAAGGTGGGGGTCACATCTGTTTTGTCTCCATTGTTTCCCAGCACCTAGCAAAGAACCTAGCATTTAGCGGATGCTCAAGAAATGTTTGTTGAATGGGTGAAATAAGGAGGCAGCATGTGTATGACATATGCATTCATTATCTTCTCTGCAGAACAAATTACTCCAAAATTCAATGGCTTAAAACAACAAGCATATATTACCTCACAGTAATTGGGACATCAGCACTCGGGGTATGTCCTAGCTGGGTCCTCTGGCTCGGGGTCTCCTACAAATCTGTAATCAATGTGTCAGCAGAGGCCACAGTCATCCAAGGCTCTGCTTGAAGAGGAGGCACTTCCAAGCTTGTTCATGTGGCTGTCGGCAGGACTCGGGTCCTCACAGGCTGTTGGCCCTGTGGGCCTCTCCTGAGAACTACTTACAACACAGCAGTTTGCGCTCCCTAAAATGAAGGCTCTTTGAAAGAAAGAGAACAAGATAGTGTGAGCAAGACGGAAGTCACAGTCCTTCATAACCTAATCTCTGACATCCCAACACTTTTGCTGCATTCTATTCATTAGGAGTAAGTTACTAGGTCCAGCCCCCACTCAAAAGGAGGGGGTTACACAAAGACGAATACCAGGAGGCAAGGATCACTGGGCATCATCTGAGAAGCTGCCTACCACAACATGAAAGGACATTATGTATGGAGGACCAATGATCAGAACAGTGTTAGATTGATGCTAGATAAGAGAGATGTGAGCTCTGTGAGTGCTGGGACCACGTTCCCTTAGTCATGAACTCAGTCAGCCCAGTCACGAAAACAGTCCCTGGCACATGGGAGGTCCTCAATATTTATTCATCAAATGAATGAAGAACAAAGTATTGTGTGGGGACAGACTGACGTGAAAGAAAAACTGGCCCTGACAGCTTACTTTGGCTTTACATTTTCTTTTTTCCATAGCACTTAATACCTCCTAACATACTGTATTTGTTTATTCATCATGCTTATGCTTTATTATTTATATCTTCCTACTAAAATATAAGTACCCTGAGGTCAAGGATTGGGTTTTTTCTTTCTTCATTCTTTTTCTATTGATATATCCCAAGTAATTGAACAATTATATTAAGAGTTCAATACATAGATTAAAAAAAAATCTTCTTACTCTAAGTGTGATCCTTGGACCAGCATCATCAGCATCCTCTGTGCAGAATCTCAGGCTCTGCTCTAGATCTACTGAATACGACTCTACAGCATAACAATGTTCCCGGATGATTTCTATGCACATCGAAGTTTGAAAAACACTGTTTTAGATGATTGAAACAGGCAGTCAAATACAGAATTGACTCTGAGTCTGCCCTCTTAACCGCTATACTGTTCTGCCTCTAGCAGGAGTTGCAGTGCATAGGGACACAAATGATCTGCTTGAACATATATAATCTATAAATTAGAGAAGTTTAGAGTTATTCCTCTGATAATCATAATCTCTCACATTTGCATTCTAATATGCCTTCTTGTGGGGGGAAAAGTGTGCAGTTACAGCAAGCATACTGAGAATCGCAGAGAGTGAGCATAGCCATCATCCTTCAGGTGAGCCTTCATGGAAAAAGGGTTGAGAATGCTGCTCTAGAGTATACATAAACCTAACCTGAAGTCCCCCCCAAATTAAGTTGAGTTAACACTAGTTGGCTTATCACTATGCATCACTTCTGCCATATGTGCCAATAAAATTGACCTGAGTTGGAAAAAGTCATAGGAGTAGGATTCTGGGGTCCTGCCAGTATTTCTTTCCTGCTGACTCCCTGAAGCAGTGAAAACCAGCAGCAATAACTACAACCACAGCAAGAATTCTGGCCATATTAAAAAAATAATAATTTGCAGCACTCAATTACCTCTGAATCCCTGGGACACAACATTGGAGTATTCTCTAAGGTCCATATCAGAGCTAACTTCCCTGCTCATTGTTATTGCTAAGGAGTCTCATGAAATACTGAATACCTGCTATGCCAAGAATACCTATTTGAAAAAGTTGGCAGGAGGAATGCCTTATGTATAGATTTTTATGTTTAATGCAGACTTCAGGGTTGTGATCCAACCACCTTTGCCCTGGTTGCGTGGAGCCAGAGCTAGACTGCTGCCTGAGACAGGCAATCTCTATGAATTGGCCAGTGGCCTAGCATGAGCATTCTGCCCCAAAAGAATGGCCCACACTTGATGGTGACAAATGCAACAGTGGTTTCAGTCTCAGTTGTGCACCCAATAAACATGCCTCTGAGTATTTACTCTTGCACAATCCCCTCCCTTTGAATCTGGGCCAGGCCTGTTAGCTTGCTTTAATCAACAGAATTCAGCAGAAGTGAAGCTCTGTAATTTGGGGCCTAGGGCTTAAGAACGCCTGGCAATGAGAATTACAAAACTCTCAGCACATAATGGCTCCATCCAAACCTGTGCACTAGGAGACTTGACCAACCTCTAGCGTGGCTTCCAGCAGCATAAGGCCCTGTCCCTAGGATGACCCCAGTGCCCCCTTAAAATGTCTGCCTGAGAAAACTCAACACTGCTGGAATAATTTACTGCTTGTTCCAGCCAAAACCTGGTGATAGACAGACGGGCCCCTGAACTCCCTCTTAGAGTAGTTACTTTAGAAAGCTGGCAATTATAAATCCTTTCTCTGCTTTCTTTTTTCTGCAGGAGAAGAGTCACCCTAAGCTAGCACCTGTTGCCAATCTTCCTCCTTTTTCTTTTCTTCTTTCTTCCCCCACAAAGCCCCAGTACACAGCTATGAATAGTTCTAAGTTCTTCTGGTTATTCTATGTGAGCCGCTGCCACAGCATGGCCACTGACAGACAAGTGGTGTGGTTCCACGCCCAGAACCGAACCAGGCCACAGAAGTGGAGTGCATGAACTTTAACTACTAGGCCATCAGGTCTGGCTCACCCTTTCTCTGCTTTTTGAGATATAAATCTATTACCCAGAATATTTCCTCAAGGACCCAAGAGCCTTCTTTTTGGATTGCAAACATTCAGGAAATAACACTTGCTCTTACTCCTAGTTCCTGGGGAAGCACAGGGCCTAACTTAGGTGGATGCCTGGCTTCAACATGCACCACTGCCTCCTGTCATAAAGACATGAGAAGTTTGTTTCTCCCCTGGCTAAGCACCTATTAGCAAATTCAGAGGCCTAGTCACATGGTCTAACCCCCTTTTCACCCTTAGCACAGCCCAGCCCAGCCTTTAAAGTCTCCTGCCTTTGGTTTCAGTGAAGTTGAGCTCAGTTCATGCTGGGCACTTCCCTATTGCAATGGTTATTACTGAACAAATCCATCCTTACCACTTTAACTAATGTCAGGCTTTGCTTATCTTTGAAAGCAGCTTCTGCTTTTGCTCTCTTCATGGCACTGAGACACCACATAAGAATTCCAGATACCCTGCTTGACAGACAAGGAGACAGAACCCATAAGAAGGGGGAGGTCCTGAGACTACTTGGGGAGAAATGAGAAATCCAGCCAACGGGGGGAAAATATATCCCTATACATAGGACACCAGATAGGTTGTCCCAGCCAGCCCAAGCCCTTGGAGCCATCCTAACTCAGGTAACACATGTGAGTGAAGAAGCCACCTGAGATGCTCCTGTCCCCACAGACATCAGGGACAACACAAGGGCCATTTCTGCTGACCCTGTGTGAAGCCCTGACCCACACAATCATGAGCAAATAAAATAGTTGTGGTTTTAAAGATAGTTTGATATGCAGTAATAGATAAGCAAACAGTAACCAATTAATTCTTTTCTTGAGGAGAAGGCAGACAGCAAAATCCACAAGTCAGTATAGAAGCCATGCATTGGCTGAAACAACAGGTAAAGAGGAGAGAAGAGAAAGGACTTCCAGTAGCAACAGAGTATTTTGATTAGAAAAAAAACAAAACTCAGTGGGAATCTATGTCATAGCAATGGTGGAGCATCAAAGTGCCCTGAGCCAGAAGCGTGCTCTCCAATCTTCGCAACCTTCCAGTTCTCCACCAGATCTGACCAGCAGCTGAACCCTCTCCTGAGGTTACCTGAGTTCTCTAGCTCTTGCATTCTGCTACAGAATATCCAACACACTATTTCTGATTTCAACCACTGAAATGGAAGGAGCTCCTTCCAACCTCAGAAATGCCCTGAGCATGTGCCATTCAACCCCCAGGAAAGGAAAGATTAAGGGGGGAGGTGAATTATTTCACATTCTGACAAGAGATTCTCACATATTGAGGCATATGGGTTAACTATTCGGGTTCAAAACTGATTCAGCTTGAACTAAAAAGCCTGACTTTTGGCCTATCAAACATACATTGCACATCTGCTTCACCATTAAAGTAAAGAATACACTCTCTTAAGAGAAGAATGCATACTTCCCCTCCTACACCCTATTGGTAAAGCCCAAATTAGTCCCTTTCCCGACATTACGGTCATGGTCACGTTGACCTGCTAATCTGCAACTGAATACCTCTTTGAAATTTTGATGAAAATGTATCCTGGATGTGTTTAATGTACGTTGTTTGTTCTAAAAAGCTATAAGACTGTACTGAAAACCGTGCTTCTCCAGAATGGTTTCTAAGACCTTCCCGGGTTATAATATTCACTCTGGCTCAAGTAAACTCACCTTATTTCTCTTATCTATAGAAATGGTTACTGGTTATTTTGTGTAGACATTTCCCATTTCCACTCTCAAATCCTTCAGGGAACTGCTGTGACCAGTGTCTTCTCTTTCCTGGGAACTCCCAGCACAAATTAACGACATTTCTTATTTACCACTAACTATATGTTGCTGGAATTTTTTCTTATATGGCTATGTTGTTATTTTTCTCTTTAATCATTACTTACTTTTTTTGTATGCATGTGAGGATGAAAACTTTTACTCTCTAATCAGCCTGTAACTTTGAAGGAGAAGACCAAGATTTAGATAATTTTCTACAATCTACAGGATATAGCAGCCTCAATAAAAGTTTTGCTGAACAGACACAGATATCAAACTTGCAAACTTCCAACCTAGAGGCAGGGGCCTACAGTAAAAAGTAGAAGCCCAGTTTAACAAGTGTGTGACTGGCTAAGTTCATGAGCATCAAAATCCGGCACCTTTGGCCTTAGAAAATCTGACATCAGTCAAAGAGACTGAAAGCAAATTCTCAAGCAGTCAGTAGTTTGCTTTTAAGCTTTCTCTCAGCCCTAACCAGGCAGGAACTCAAGAAAAGGCAGAGGAAATTGAAGTGATGAGAAACAGGGAAACAGTTTATTTCAGCCAAAGATCTGAAACAGAAAGTTACCCAGAACACCAGGATTCTTCCGTCAGAACATGATGAATGAAGCCATCAAAGCTACCAGGGTTTCCTTTAAAAACTATTCATGAGCCTGGGCCCCGTGGAGCGTTATCACTAATATTATTCATGCATCTTTCATCGCTTACAATGAACTACAGTTTCTGAGTGAAATTGTCAATACATGGTAGTTCCTCAGGGGGGAAAATGACTTAGAAATGCAGCCTGAGGCAGAAGGCACTGTTCCAGCACTGGCTTCCTCTCTCCCAAGCCCCTACCAAATATATACATTCCTTTCTTTTCCCCTCCAAAGCCGATGATTATATTAAAGAGTAAAATGATAGTTTCCCACCCTATTTTTACCTGATGCATGGCACAGAGTGAGAAAGAACTTTGGCCACTGTTACATTAGGCATTTTCATCAGTCAATCCTTGAAGAGAGGAGAAAAGTTATTACCCAGCATCGATATATATTACGCTTTGAGTAGTTCAGTTAGATAGATGCAGCTGATTGTAGAAATCGGGTAGAGGTGTGGTTTCATGCTCTCTATGGAGGATGTTTCTCTTAATTGGGTAGTTTAATTGCCAGACACAGGGATACATGCCAGGCCCTGTTAATAATCAAATAACCTTCACCCAAACTGGCTTCCCCTCTCAAATAGCTACCTTGACTGATTATAGCTTCCAGTGTGCTCAGGGGAATCAACCTTTCCCTCCTGAACTTTCCAAGAAATTTTTTGAGCAATGAGCCAGTTGTCCATACAGAAGAAATCCATCTGTCAATAATGCCACGAAAGACTTCAATAAGCTTCATCGTTATCATGTGCAGATTTAATATCTAAGGCAATTATTCCTATCCACCTTGGATTCCTATATTTAGCCAGCACCAGTCTGGGGAGACAACAGACATCCCTTGGAACCCAGCTTATCTGATAGAACAACATAACCTTTAGGCCTGATAACTGTGCCAAATATTGAATACTTAAAAGCAAATGTTATTCTAATTAACTGCATTCACAAATGACAGCAGCTTCTCCTTCTAAAGCTGGCTTGAAGACTTTCCCTCAAGACTCAAAACAGAAGCAGAGCACAAAAATTACACGTGAGCATAAAGCCAGTTTGCACTAGATAACAGGAAGCTACCCATGACCTTCAAATGTTAGCAGTATTGTAGTCTAGTATATTTTGCAGAGCACAGTAAGAGCATGGTCAACAGGGAATACTCTACCCACAGAGCCAATAACTGCCCCGAAGCTGGCGGGCAATTTCACAGGATAGGATTATGAGAAGGTGAGAACAGATAAATGATTGATTTAATTCGTCCACTGTAAATAAACTTCTGTTCTTCCTAAAATGGCTTTCTGGGACTCAGTGCTATCGTGTGTTCCCCACAGATATTCTATTTATTTTCTCTTTATTATTATGTTTATCACACAAGCAATATGTGTTTGTTATAGACAAATTAGAAAATACTGATGAACAAAAAGAAACAATTTAAATTACACACACACAAAAATCCTACTACTCCCAAACAACCAATGTTAATATCTTCATATATACATTTCCCGATTTTTTCTTATGACCTTGACATATATATGAATAATAATTTACTTTTATAAGAAACACTTTTGTAACATCCTTTTAAAAATTAATGTATCATGTTTCCGTATAATTGAATATATGTCTACATCATTTTAATAATGTTCCATTATAAAGATGAGCTATAATTTATTTAACTACCCTCCTGTTATCAGACGTTTGGGTTATTTCCATTGGGCATGTGTGGAAATGTTTCTGATGCCTTCCACAAACTTTCAAGAGTTCATGCTTCCAAAGATTCCTGGGCATTTCAATGTCAGCACTTCAGAAAGCTGTCCATTTATATCAGCAATGCTCTCAGTGAGCAACTTTTGGCATTGTCTTTCAGAATTGCCTCCAGCATCTGCAGGATATGATTATGAATGCTCACACTTTCCCACTATTAGGCATGTTGGCAGTCAGGGAGAAGAGAGAGCATAGTTCCCCAAAATATAGTAGGGTAGAACAAAAGTATCCACACAAATCTTGAAATTTCTATAGAGTCTTGCTTTACTTTAAACATATGTGAGTTTTTAATTCTACTCTCATATCTCCACATCAATTTTAGTATTATTTTGCCCAATATCCTCATATTCAACTAGTGCACGGTGTTTGTACCAATGCACTAATGAATGAACCAATGAACCACTGAATCATGTGCCAGTGCTGTGATTCCTGGGGCTACATGGCAACTAAGTTTGCCTTTGATCATCATTGGACTTGTGAAAACAACCTCAGGCCACAATGAACCAAATCCTGTGAGTGAGAAGGGTGACCAACATGGGGGATTGAATTTCAGTTCAATATCGTCAATACCACCTAAGTTTGTGCTCTACCCATGTAGTTTCATATTTCTTATTTCATTTGTCCACATACCAGCCTTGTGAAGAATCCAGGCAGGGAGAATTATTCCCATAGTCTCTGCTTTATCTGGAATGCTGGAATACCACTTATTTTCTTGAATTCTAAACTGAAGAAGGGTTTTCCAAACTTCTAGCTCCCACTTCTGATTCCATGTCATTTGCTGTTATACTTCTATGAAGTCTTCTCATTTGAATCTCTTAATACCTGGTTATAATGCGCTTTACCTGTCCATACCCTTACCTACCAACAACCTATAGACCATTCTCATATGTTCAATACACACATAGAAATCTTCCTCTTCATGGCAAGTCGCCACACCCCATTCTTATCCTGAACCTCCTTTACCACAGTGACTATCACCTACAATCTCCATGAGCAGCTCTTTCATAGGAACACATCCTAGGCCTGGTTACCACCACAGTGGTTCTTCCTTTGAGTTCCTAAATTGCACAGTTCCACAATCTTGCCCACAGCTTTCCATCCTTCTTCTTCAATTATTACCACATTTCCACCAGACATAGTATTCATCTCTTGAATTCCACCATTTTCTCTTGGTCTCTTAGCCCCTTCTGATTTCACTCTTTCCCTTCTCTACCTGAACTTGATGATCCATTATCACCTCATCTATGCACTGAACGGCATCCTCAACTCCTTTGCACTTTGGTCTACTGCCTCAGCTGTGCTACCAGTTCAGATCTTGGATTTCCCATGGAAATCTCAAACTCAGTATTTCCAAATGAACTTCCTTTCATATCTGTTATTTTTCTCCTTCTGTTTCTGTACTTCAGTGAGGGGCCCCAGAATCTACCCAGTAACTCAAATCAGAAATCTGAAAGTCATTCTTTTTTTTGTTGTTTGTTTTTTTGTTTTGTTTTTTGTGAGGAAGACCAGCCCTGAGCTAACATCCATTGCTAATCTTCCTCTTTTTCTGAGGAAGACTGGCGCTGGGCTAACATCCGTGCCCATCTTCCTCTACTTTATATGGGATGCCGCCACGGCATGGCTGACAGGCAGTGGGTCGGCGGGCGCCCGGGATCCAAACCGGGGAACCCTGGGCTGCCTAGCGCGAACTAAACCGCTGCACCACTGGGCCGGCCCTCCTGAAAATCATTCTTGATCTCCAAGCAGTCCTCATATCTTGCACAGTACATCTTCAAACTATCTTGAGTGTAGTTCTCTCTCTTTACATTGCCAGAGCTACTGCCCTGGTACTGGCCTTTATTATCTCTACAAATGACAAAGAAAAACTCCTCACTTGTTTCCCAGGCTTTAGCCTCAGTCCATCCCCCACATTATGCTAATGATGAAAATATTGTGTCTCTCCCCTTGCATCCTTCCTTCCAAAAAATACCAAACCAAAGACAACTCTACACAATACACTGTTCTTTCTTTTGTAATTTGTTCAAAAAGAATTGGAGATGACTTACAGAGAAATATACAACAGGGTTTAAAAAATAGATAGACAAAAATAAAAGAGGATATGGTAAGACAAAGAAGAAAGATTAAATCAGAGGTAAAGATACATTCCATAAAAACATGTACAATGGTTTGTTGGGGCCCCAGATCTGCATGTGCACTTCCTATAAGCCATAGCAAAGAAGGAAAATTAATCAGTTACAAGCTTCATCATAACTGTAAGATAAAAATAAATCAGTTGCTGATTCTGAGACCTGAGAGAGGTATCTCTCATGGTTGCCCAGCATGGTGTCCAGGCTTCCATGCTAAAAATTCTACTTATGTTCAACCCTAAGGTCCAATCTTTCCTTGTTGTGGAATCTTCCCTGATCCGACCTCCACCCCCACCCATCGCAGTTAATAACTCACTCTTCCTCACCACCTTAGCACATTAAACTTATCCCTGTGCTTGCACTAATTATGTGTGCTGAGAGTATCTGCCTCCATCCCACATTATGGTCTTATTAGTGGAACAGATTCTGCCAAGCTCATCTTTGTATCCCCATCAATAATGAGACTAGTGAAAACACGTCTCAATGCTTTACAGTTGTAATTGAAGGGTAAAAGATTTGTGCCTTTTAGTGTTCCTTTGTAATCCAAATAGGACTAAGGCCAAGACTGGATTTTGTGAGCTAATTCTAATAATTTACAACATAACATTGGCATTTCCCAGCCAATCTGTGAGGTTCAACTAAATTCAGCATTCTTTAATACCAAACATGTACATCAAAAAGAAGCTTACTCAGAGGGTTTGTAGGCAAAGGAGAGAGGAGAGAAATAGGGTCAGCCAATCCTCCTTCCAATACCCTGCCCCTGGCCCCACTGTGGATTACCCTCAGGTCTCCAGATGCCTCCTGGTAGGTCGGGCATGACTTAGGGCAAACCTGATGGTAATAACTCCTTCCCTCTCATGCCAAAGGGTATCAGACAAGTAGGGCTGGGTCACAGAATGATCTCCTAACGCTATGGCTGGAACTCTGACTGAAATGGCTTTGTCTGTAAGCTGAGCTCATATCTACTACTCCCCTTTTCTCACTCCTGCCCATCAGACCTTTCTATTGGTCTCTGCACCCCATGACTGTAAGAGCAGAAAGGGACTTATTTCTCATTGGCTTATTTTTCCTGAAGTTCTTAGCAAAAGTGGGGGAGGAGTAGCAGATATTCCCTCACTGGTAGTTGCAGTTCTCCTCGCTTCCCTGGATTCATTACACTTCCCCTCCCCTCTTTGCAGTAGGTAGGTCCATGTAACTAGTTCTGACCAACGGGTTTGGTGGTAATCCAATTCTTCACCTATTCTTCCCTTGCTACAGTGAGGATGTAAGCATATGCTCAGATGGAGGTGACATCAAACCAAAGTATCCTGGAACGCTGAGTCACTGAACAGATGATGGCAGCCCTGGGATTCACCAAGACCTGCAGAAGGCTTTTCAAGAGCGAAAAATAAACATTTGCTATATTAAGCCATTGAGATTTTGTTGGGCTTCTTATTGCAGCATTGCCTAATCTATCCTGACTTATACAGAGGGCTTTCAACCACCACCATGGACTCAAAAATTTACCTTAATTAGGGAGAGAAGCCTAATTAATCAGAACTTCTTTCTGGCTGAGTTCTCTTGATAGACACAAAATTATCACTTCATTCAACATATATTTTGAACCAAAAACAGATTCACTATCTAAACTCTGGTTTTTTTTTACTTTGTTTTCAAGGAAAGAAAAAACATTATCGTGAAAAGATTGTCAAATTAAGGCTAAAAACCATTTCATCTTTTTGATTCCAATAAGAAATATCCTTCATATGCCATTACAGATGGTATATAATAATTTATTAATTGAGAGATCATAAAAAAGATGCTGAAGCCAGGTGTTCAAGGTCTTGCTGGAAAGTATGCATTTTCATATCTCATTCATTTGGAAAGATGTGTGACTGTGGGGTAAAAGTGGCAAATTTTTTTTTCAGGGGGAAAATCAGAATTTTTAAAACACTAGGACCAACAGGGAAACACACCCTGAAAGCGGACTGGAGGGCCTGAAGAGCAGTTTTTGACATGATGGGATGGTGTGAAATGACCAGCCCTCATTTTCATGCAATCATGAATGGCTTGGTAACAGAGGCAGAGTTGAAGACGATGGTTACTGTCAGAAGGAGCAGTCAGATGATAACCTCTATCCCCAGGCATAGAAATTTTCAGCATGGAAGAACTGCTGGCCTTTTAATAAGTTTAATAAACTCTCAGCATGTGGCAAATTCTATACAAAATATGAAAACTGTCAAAACAAGCTGGATGGCAGCATTTCTATTTATTCGCCTCTCTCACTTTTTAAGGCCTACTTCAAACAGAGGTGTGCACTCCTTTCACATGGCCTGCCCAGCATGGTTACTTGCCAATGACATTGTTCTGAGTGTAACTCAAAAAAAAAAAAAAAGAAAGAAAGAAAGAAGAAACCCTTCTTGTAAGAAGGTCCTGAAAAAACATTCTCTTCAACAATTCAAACAATTAACCTTTCAACTAAAGAGCTCTTTATTGCTGAACACAGCTCTCTCTTAATTACTTAAAACCCTCACAGTAATGTATGGGCTCTCACAATCACACATTTATGCAGAGTGAGTAATGATTTATGTCTTGGAGTTAGAAATGGGCATGTTATTTGTAATGCCGTAGATTGCTAATTCAAATTTTGACTGAAATAACAGTTTCCAGGGGTTGGTGAACCAACGTCTCTACATTTTTGGCCTTAGACTTACGATATTTCTTTGAGTTCAGGTAAGTGTAACTAAATCCAAGAATCTGGAGTTGAGATGCTTACCCACCCATAATTGCTAAAATATACTGAACACTTACTTTTTGCCAAGCATAATTCTAAGTATTTTTCATGTATCAAATCTCAATCCTTCACGAAAACTCTATGAGGAGCCCATTGTAAAGATGAGAAAACTAAGGCACAGCCAGAATACATTTCCCCAGGGCACACAGTTAGTAAATGGCAGAAGTGGAACTCAACTCCAGTTAGTCTAGTTCCAGAAGCTGCCCTTTTAGCTCCTGTGCAATAATGTCTCTCATATGTAAAATATGCTTCTGAGTAATTAAGTTTGTGTGAGGCTTCCCAAATAAAATAACCCATTTACAGATGATGAAACTGAGGGCTCAAGAAAAAGACTCAGAATTTGTTGAAAGCTAGTGAAAGACAGAGCAAGAACACACACCAGGGTGAGCAAACTCGAAAGCCCATAGACTCCCATGAATTAATTTACATCACTCCACTTGATAGTAGTGTATTTTATTTTAAGATAGAATACAAACAACTCTTAAAGGTACAAATTATTTTCTTTTAAACCAAATGCCATTTAGGAATTAAGATAGATTAAAATGATGCAGCATGGAAGAGAAGTACAAAGATAACATTTTATTAAAAATTTTAGTGAGACGCAGTGCTGATTCTAGTGCCTTCTTAACAGTATTAGCCTAGGGTCATGACACCGCTACATCCTACAGAGAAGAAACACACCCCTACTCCTTGCTATTTCCCTTCCCACCTGGGAAGCCAACTTGGTGAGTGCCCACTCAGTGACCAGATGAATACCAATGGCTGAGAAGTGTTAACAAAGTGTTACCTTTTTGTGAGCTTTGTCTCTTGCTCAGGGTTACCAAATGTGCAATGACATGATGGATGTGGATGCATTTTATAAAGTACAGAATCCAAGGTAACGCAATGTGCTTCTCTCCCATGTGTCTTGAGGATGGGCCGTTGGCCGTGTCAGACGTACATTAACGCAGACCTTCAGCCTCCTTTCAGAGACATCAGAAGTCCATGGAGACTCAGTGTGTCCCTATATGCGACTGCCAAATTATTCTGTCCACTACAATCCACAAAGTCATTTTCTGAAGTCCATAGACTTAGACGCTTTGGAGACCCAATTCACGCAGGGAAGATGAGCTTTGGGAGCTGTGCATGGAGTACACAAAAAGACAAAAGAAAACCCACATTCAAGTTCCTGTTATTGGGAAGTTAGTTCCTTAAGGAAACTTCCTCGAAGGCCAGGTGGGTTACTATTGTCACTTTCCTACCAGAAATGTAGGCATTGCGCCTTCTAAAGCATGGGAGCAGAGTTAGCGTTAGATATTGCTGAAAAACTACCACTGAAGAGGAAAATACACAAGATGAGTTCCCAAAATGTTTAAACAATGGTAAGATACTGAAAAAATGTAAGATCCAAGATATACTTAAAGAGGAATTTGTCCATGGTTGATGTTACATACAAAGTGAACCCAAACAAATGTTGAACTCTGGGCTAGGAATCATAGAATGGCCTAGAACAGGACACAAAGATTGGGTTTATATGAATCATCATAAAAACAATATTATTAGTTTATTGACCACAGAGAGGTTAAGAAACTTGCTTAAGGTCACACAGCAAGTAAGTGGTAGAGCCGAGTTTAAAGCCAGGTAATCTGGATCAAAACTTTAGTCTTGGTATGCTGCCACTCCGCCTTTTTCCACCTGCAAGTTTAATCCCCCCAGTAACTATATCAGTGGAGATACTACTGTAATTCCCATTTCACAGATGAAGATACTGAGGATTAGAGTGGTTTCAATAGTTTAACCAGGTTTGTACAGCTAATATGGAGGACAGCCTGGCTTCTGGATCCAAAGTCTATGTTCCTAGTCAAGAGACATGTCCATGTGTCTGTAAACACCTATTATATATACATATCCTGGATAGTTTCACTAACCTTTTCTTATTCATATTTCTTCAATGGCTTCACATGACCTAAAGGATAAAATTGAAATACTTCATGAGGCATGTAGGACACTTAATGATCTAGCCCCTATCCTTTGGTTAAAAAGGGATTAATTAATGAGAGAACATAGTCACCACATGGCAGATGACTTTCGGTTATTTCCCTATGGAAGGGATCTTCTTTCCAACATATTCTGCAAAACATTTGCAGCCTGCTCTGCTTATGACCCTAGAAAGGCCTCTTTCTCTCTAACTTGAATGTTGCCTCCTGCTGGCTTACCCCATCTCTGTAAGCTAAGTGTGACATCTCTACACACCACAGATTCTGTCCCAGCAGTACTTTCTGCTAGAGAGCTAGAGGGGAAAATAAACTCCCTTTGGCAAAATGAGTCATTTCAGGATTGAGGTCTTAGAAATGGAATCCTCTCCCCTCATTGCCACTTCTTTTGTTACACTGTTGAATATCCCACTTTCATTAAACATAATTTCATCATTGCACACCCCAAGTTTTATATGGTACATATATATTGAGATAAAATCTGAATAAGTTTCTGGATTACAGCCCCTTTATTTCCTCTAAATATATTTCTATGTTACCCTTTAACATGACAATCTTCAATTTTCATTGATGCCTCAGAATTTATAGCCAAATCTATGTTTCCAGTAGCCATTTGCCTACTGGAAACCCTCTGTAGTAGATTGTATTATTACTCATACTTCTTTGTCTTTCCCCTACAAAAGAATTATGCAGCAGTGTTCCCTTGTCATTCCTCATGGGAAGAGTATATTTCCCTACTCCACTGATGTTGCACTTGACCCTATAGCTTGCTTTGGCAAATGTGACAAATCTGCCAAGAAGAAGCTTTAAATGTGATTATCTGTTTATGCTTCTCTGCCCTCTGTCACGAGAAGCACATATGCTAGTGAGGGGTCCTTGAGCCTGGGCCCTGGAATGTGGAGCAGATCTAAACTCACAGCCAGGTCAAGATGCACAGTAGATAACCTAAAGCCACCAACATGTAAAGTGCACAAGAGAAAAATACTTATTGATGTAAGCCATTGAGATTTTGAGGTTGTTTGTTACATAGCATCACTCACAAACACTGACTGATATAGCTCCAACGACTTCTGATGTTTTATAAGCTTCTTAACAATCCAAACAGTCCCTCCATTATCTGATCTCGTTTTCTCCAGCTTCCATCACTCTGCCTCACTCTTTATGTGCTACCATTTCTAAAATGTATGTGTTGCCTTACTTGTCTGTTCCTTTGCTTCTGATGTCTTCCAAGTCTGGAACATCTCCTATACACATTGTCATCTGATTAACCCTTAGCCCACACCTCCTTAGGAAGCCTCTACCAGCCCCTTACAGGCAGGATTAGATATTCCACCTCTATATTTTGATAATACCTTATACTGTCTTTAATATTCAACCAGCATTTATCATGTTAAGCACTGGGGCTATAACGGGAACAAGACAATGTTGTTCTTTTCCTTATGGAATATGCAGTCTGGCCAATAATCATCAAATCTACCTTATTGTGTGTAATGATCAGTTCATGTCTATCTCCTGCACTAAGCAACAAGCTTCTTGAGAACAAGGATAATGCATGACATCCCAAAGTGGCTTAATTGCTTCCATATACTTGGCCCTCAATTCTACTTGTTGAATGAATGAGGTAATGAATGAGTAAACAAGCATACAAATAAACACATAAGTAAGTAAGTAATCAAATAAATAAATAAGAGGTTCTGCCATAAATGAGTCTTGTAGATTTGGGTAACGTCATGAGGCATCACTAGGTCTCCTTTTCCTCATAAGGAAAGCATGGAAGTCAAGTTATGTAAATGCTGTGCTTTTCAAGTGCAACATTTCAGGAAAAAGTCATCCACGGTGAGGTACTTTATCTCCAAAACTACTTTATTGGGAAAAAACAAAACAAGGAGAAACTTTGCCTTGCTTTTTTCACACCAAGTGGAACAGGCTTGAGCACATAGATAATTCTAGTTAGTACTATTTCACAGTGCTCTGATATCTTAGTGCTAAAGCCTTTGCCAAAAGCTGAAAGTGACAATCTTCAATTTTCATTGATGCCTCAGAGTTTATAGCCAAATCTATTTACTGTACTATATTTACCAATATTTTATGGTTTATTTATCACTGTCTAGGAGAATACAAGTTTCCATTCAATTTTTCCCAGCATCTCTATTGAAACTAAAGGAATAATTACCCCCAGAACCCTTTGAGCTAAAATAAACATTAAAAGATTGGAGCACTGACTAAAATGTTTATGTTATTTTGGCTGCTGGATTTTTGTTTTTATCATTGACTGATAAGTTGATGACTTTGACTAGAGTTTTCTTGAAAATTTATTCTGAAAAAAATGTAAACGTTTTCTTAAAACCAATCTACCACAGTATGACAATTTTATACTTACAATCTGGGTTACATAACCACTTCCTTCTCCTAATGGCTACAGTTGATCATCAACAGTTGAGGTATCTTTGGGGATTAAGGGAATAAAGCAAATAATAATAATCTTCTTTGCATCAACAGTTTCTACTATTCTACAAGTTAGATACTTCTAAATGTATTAAATCTAATAAGCAACATAATTTAAATGTAACCAAGTGCACACACGTATAGACACACACACTCACAGCTTTACTTTGATTTTCCAATAACTTGCTGAAGGCAGAGAGGTTAGAACACCGCCTCTCTCTCTTGTCAAATAGAGATTATCTTGCTGAACTTGATCCGTTGCCCAGAGTAGAAATACACTTCACAAGAGAAGGACTCTAAAACAGGTTCCAATTTTTCCAGATATGTTCCTAAACATTTAAAGCTCCAGGGTGTCAAGATTTTATAGAATTAAAATCTAAATAGAATTAAGTTAATTACAGAAATATGTGTTGATGCCATTTATATAAAAGAAAAAATATTTTATATGATGGAAACACATTTTCCATAACAAAAGCTTTTTGTAAGCCCATGCTTAAAATGGCCAATCAACATCAAAAATGTATTTTTTCACCTTCTAAAAATATGGGTAAAATGACAGTTTATTTTAAAAGATGTTAGTATACAATCAAAACAGAAGAACAGAAGAAACAACTGTAGCTGAGAGAGTTCAAATTTTGGGTGTGGACAGATGGTGGAAGAGTGCTAACCAGTGTAGCAGCAGGGAGATAACTTTGGCCTAATTGCCTGAACAATACAGATGAGAATAGAGAAAGTCTGTCCTACAGAAACCCTGGGAGAATCGGCATTTAAGGCTTCAGGAAATGTGGAAAGTGGAGATGAGGTAGCCTCTGATGACATGGAGATTGGCTGAAATTCTGTATCTCAAATATTTAAAACCCAATGATACTACCCCAATCCTTCCAAACCTTGCAGTACTGAGCCCCCACATATATACACTGTCTACATCTTTATAAACTGTCTACTTATTAAATTCCTCAAATTATCCCATTTGATCATGCCATCTGTCTGATGATGGGACCTCAACTTGATACTACAATTTGTACTAAAAATGGAGTCAAGGACCAAACCTTCAAGATGAGATTCTGGGATTGATTTACTCATATATTAAAGAATGCAGATTCCTCCTTGCTGGAGGAAATAGAAAAATAGATAATCTGTGGAATTTGGTGGAATCATAATTACTAAATTTATCACCAGTGGTAGTACAGGATAAAGAACAGGTGTAAGGTGAGGCATTGGGAGATCAAGTGGCTGTGAGCCTAAGTTGCTAAGGAGACAATAGAATTTATAAAGATGTGGATTTATCTTGCTCATTTCAGCCCTAGAGAGCAAACATAGGGAAAATGAGAAATTAAAATCTATGAACCCGTGGAGAAGTCTTCCTTGGTAGCTCTGAAGGAGTCCCTCATCTATATTGATGATAGAGCACATATGGCCAAGTGATCACACAGTCCATAAAGATGAAATAGACTGGTAGCTTTTTAAGGTACTGCTTGACATATATAAGCAGAAATATTATTGGTTGTCTGGGAAAGAATCTAACTCGGGTTAACATGGTGGAGATTCCAGTCTTTTATGAGTTTTCAGACCTAAACCAGTTCACAACCCCTTAGCCCCTCAGTTGTGGGGGAGGCCCATTCTACTTGTGGAAGGCTCATACAGACTCACCAAACGTGTACATTATGACTCTTCCTCTAAGCTTTTCCAAATGGAACTGACTGACCTGTAGCCATTTACCAGGCCAAATGTGCTCTGAAAAAGAGGAAATAGCCTGACCTTTTGAGGAGTTATTGGATATTGGCTCTGAACTAATGCTAATCGCTGGAGATCCTGAATACCAATGAGAAGGAGTTTATGGAAATCTAGTAATAGATGGAAACTTAATCCAGGCCCATCTAACAGTGGATCCAAGGTGACCATGGACACATCGTAGGATTATTTGCCTATTTCCAGGAAAGGAGATATATTTAGTAAGTGGGCAGAATTCACATTGGATCCCTGACCCATGGAGTAAAGGCTATTGTGTTAGGAAGGGCCAAATGTAAGCCAATGAAGCTCCCCTCCTTGGGGATTTGCAGAGATTCAGGCCACCATCAAAGACCCGAGTAATCTAGGGGTAATGATTCATACACACGCTCATTTAATTCATCACTGAAAACCCAAGGAAAAGACCCTCAATATTATCTCTCCTTTGTCTCATTGTATTCCCAATATTTTATATTGTTTATTTGTTAACTATGCCAGCCCTGGTGGTCTAGTGGTTAAGACTCAGCACTCTCACCCCCGCAGTCTGGGTTCATTTCCTGGTCAGGGAACCATACCACCCATCTGTCAGTCGTCATACTGCAGCGGTTGCATGCGGCTGTGATGCTGAAAGCTATGCTACCGATACTTCAAATACCAGCAGAATCATCCATGTGCACAGGTTTCAGCAGAGCTTCCGGTCTAAGACAGACTAGGAAGAAGAACCTGGCCACCCACTTCCAGGGCAGAAAGTAGAAAATTGTCCATGAAACCCCTGTGAATAGCAGCAGAGCATTGTCTGATGTAGCCCTGAAGATGAGAGGACAGCACAAAAAGAAGGACAGGGTTCCGCTCTGCTGTACACAGGGTTGCTGGGAGTCAGACTGGACTTGAGGCACTAATGACAAATTTGTTTACTATAGGTGACAGGCACCTGAGTGTTTGTTTTATTATTTTCTATACTTTTAAAATAGTCCATATTTTAAATTTCTCCATACTCTTAAAATAATAAAACAACATATTTTAAAAAGAAACTAAGAGAATTTGAACCTTAGCAAATTTGTACTTTTGAGGAAAACAAAAAAATATAAAAACAAAAGCAAATCATAGTTCACTACTCAGCTAAGCAATGTACACTTAAAATTATATAATAACTACTATTGTCTTATGCCAATATACGTTACAATAGACGGAGTACTGTGGGAAGGGAAGAAGAAACCCTACATTGGAAAAAAATCATTTTCCTATAACTACACAGATAGCAAGTTTTTTCTTTACAAAATAGAGCTATGCTTAACTTCATAATGTATCAGTCATAAAGTATTGTGGGACAATACATGCCTAATTTTTCATTCAAATGAGCAAGAATATAATTTCTCACCCGTCAGATAGGCAAATTAATTTTAACAAACGTCCATTGTTATCCAAGATGAGTGACAGGGGGTTTTCATAAAGTGATAATGAGATTGTTTATCATTGTAACCTTTCTGGAGGGTAATTTTGGAATATATCTTGAGAGCCTTAAACTGCTCATACCCATTGACCAACTCATTACACATTTGGATATTTATACTAAGGAATGATTCCAGGATAATCACAAAGATTCATGCAAAAGTTGTTTATGAGGAATTAAACCAAATATCCAATCATGGGGGAGCGGTTAAACAAAATATAGTATACCCGTATGATGTGAGTGTACAACCATTAAAATTAAGATTTTATGTCAGAAAATCAAGTACAAGTAAGACAAATATTTATGAATAATATTAATTGGAAAAAGCAGGATAAAAAGTATGTGAAACTGAACTAATACTGTTTGAGATATCTATCTAATTTACCAAATGATTATATATACATAACGATATTTTTTTTTCAGAAAAAAGTGGAAGGAAATACATCAAATTAGTAACGATTATCTCTGAGTGGTAGCATTTATTATAGGGATTCTTATCTTCTTTTTATTTTTTTCTGGTTCTGAAAATTCTACAATAAATATGTATTACTTTAATAACCTACTTTTTAAAAAGCAATTAGGTAAGAATAGATGTTATAGATAGAGGTAAAGTCCCACTGCACCACACCTTCCTCCTCTCCTTTCTCACACTTAGGACAATTGATCTACTCCTCCACTGTTTATGAATTCCCCGATAGGCGGATAATCGGGTTCCTTCCACTTTTTCACTACTAACAAGAGTGCTTCAACATATATGATTATACAAGTCTCCGTTTTCCACCATGTAATATTTTCTCTAGTACATGCTTAAAGCAAGTGTAGCAATATGTTAATATTTTAAGAAAAGACACATGGATACCTGTCATATTATTTTCTGTACTTTTCACAATGTTTTAAATATTTCACAAGTAAAAATACATTAAAAATAAAGCAGATGTATGAAATACAGTATTTTATATTTTTCTCTTAAAATTTAAGTTAAATCACTGTTATCTGGTTAAAAATGGATAAACATTTTAAAAACAATGTGCCATCCCGGTAGTCAAAACATATCAATTAAATTAAACTCTCTCTTAGGAAACCAGAAGTTTTAGTGCTTCATACTATATGTCTGGACTTATTTTAATAAAACAAGGGCAAAAGACATCTCTCCACTTTGAAGTCAATTACGTGACAACTGCCTAGAAATTTTCACAAAACTTCCAATTCATATAATTCATAAATACAATACTAGCAAAAATTAAAACTGAGAAAAAACTGCCTTTTTCATTTTGGCCAAACATGAAGGATATTTTCCTTTATAGATAAGAAAATACATTTCTAGACCTGATTCTTTAAGCCAGGAAATGGAAAATTAAAAAGAAAAGTGTTTAAACCAAGAATCAACTGCATGAGACCCTTTCCATATATTTGCATCCGGCTTTGAGTTTTGTCATTGGTTGTTGTGACAGACCAGTCAAAATCCCCCTTCATGAGCCACAAAAGTCCCTGATGCTGACAATCTCACTTATCTTTCCCCTTTTTTAGAGTAAAGACAATTAATAAACTGTAACTACTAAGCAGTTATACCAGGTTTTGTGTATCACCTACAGGAAATTAATTATACAGAACGCCAAAGAGAAGAGCACAGGTAATACTTTAAAAAATTAGCTAAAAAACAGGGGCCGCCGGGTGGCGCAGCGGTTTAGTCCGCGCTTGGCAGCCCAGGGTTTGCGAGTTCGGATCCCGGGCGCCCGCCGAAGCACTGTCTGTCAGCCATGCTGTGGCAGCATCCCATATAAAGTAGAGGAAAGATGGGCACAGATGTTAGCCCAGGGCCAGTCTTCCTCAGCAAAAAGGGGAGGATTGGCGATGGATGTGAGCTCAGGGCTGGTCTTCCCCACAAAAAAAAAAAAAAAAAAAAAAATTAGCTAAAAAACAAAGTTTTACCAGAAATGCAGCTCACCAGCTATTGAATGTTTCTCAGAAAGATTAAAGGGAACTGCCCCTTGGTTCTTTTACTGAGGTAAAAGAGTTATAATTAAATATCACCTGTCATTTCTCCCATAACAGAAATAATAAGAGTGAGAACATCTCCTCACTTTGAAGTCGTCATCTAGTCATCACCTTCCCCCTTAATTTGCTTGTGACATATATTGTCTTAGGTAGGAAAAAGAGGAACAATAAAGACTGACTAGCTTCTGTCTCTTGGTTTCCTTGTACTTCCATGGTTTTGCATTTAAAAAATATCAAAGTAAGGCCTAGTTCAAAGAAGATAGTTGCCACTACTTCTGTCAAGTTTCTCAGAGAATGATTTAGTCTTATGCAACCAGAAAGAGAAAAATCTCAGTGAGAGAAACTTCTTGTACTCAGAATAACCGAATTGTAGAATTTTATAGCTCAATAAATGTGTGCTGAATTAAATTTTTGAGTTAAAAGGAACATGGGACTTGTAATTCTGGCTATGGTGAAATAGCTTGCAACAGGCCAACACTCCAACTGAGAGAACTAAGAAAAGTTAAACAAAATGCAAAACCAGAAAAAATTATGTTTGAAGAGAGCTAGTGAGGCAACCAGGACTTGAGAGGTCCAGATCCCAAAGAAAAGAAAATTGCAGAGAGATGAACCATAATTCTCTGAGATCTTTTTCTCCCTCAAGCATTTGCTGATTCTAGGCACAGCACTGAATTGTGGAGAGCAAAAGCAGTTGGAAATAGGGGCTGGCCCGATGGCATAGCGGTTAAGTTCACATGCTCCATTTCTGCAGCCTGGGGTTCGCAGGTTCGGATCCTGGGCGGGGACAAACACACTGCTTATCAAGCCATGTTGTGGTGGCATCCCATATAAAGTAAAGGAAGACAGGCACGGATATTAACCCAGGGCTAATCTTCCTCAGCAAAAAGGGGAAGATTGGCAACCGCTGTTAGCTCGGGGTTAATCTTCCTCAATAAATAAATAAATAAATGGAAATAGGAAAAAGAGCATAGGAGATACATGATAAACAGTGCAAAGTTCCAGCATATATGTAATTGGAGACCTGCAGGGGGAGGAGAGACATAATGGGACAGTGACAACATTTGAAGAGACAGTGTCCAAACATTTTCCAAAACTGGTGAAAGGCGTTATGCTACACATTTTGAAAGTGTTTAAAAATCTAAGTAGGATAAATAAAAAGAAAACTATACCTAAGTATATCATTGTAAAACTACCAAAAAACAACAAAAAAGAGAAGTCCTTAAAGGTAGTCATAGATAAAAGTCACATTAGTTTTAACGGAGCCTTAATAAGAGGATTACCTGACTTTTCAACAGAAGTGATGGCAGCTAAAGGACAATGGAGGGGGCATCTTTTAAAGGCTGATGGAAAATAACTCCCAATCTTGAATTCTATAAAAAGTGAAATTGTTCTTTAAGGTAAAAATGAAATATAGAAATATCCAGGTAAGCAAAAGCTGAGAGAATGTATTGTCAGCTGACTTTCACTAGATCCAAGCAAAATGATCTCATGCGAAAATACAGAAATGCAAGAAAGAATAAAAAAAATTGGGAAAAGTATATATATGTAAATTAAAAATTTGCAAAAGTAACCATATAGGTTAAACTATACAGTTATCAAAAAGAGAGGTATGTACATAATTGTAATGAGCATCTACTAAAATCCTATAGCAAACATCATACTTAATAGTAAAATATTGAAAGTGTTTGTCCTGAAATTAAAAAGGAAATATCACACACTCACAGAGATGTCACAGATTCACATTACTATACAATGTTTCAGCACAAAAGTTTTAGTGATCACCAGTCTACACACACCTTAACAATCTAATGCATGCATTAAATGAGGTCAGTGGAGGATAAATGACTTGTCTAAAACCATATATCCTGGCCATGGCAGAGCTGGGATTATAATCCTAGTCTCTTGGCTTTCAGTAAAAGCCACTTTTTACTATTTAGCCTGTCATACACACCTGACTGACCTCAGTGAAGCCTCTAAAGATTGCCTATTACCATTGTAAATGAACCTAGAGGTCTGCAAAACATTTCCACTTTCCACCTAAAATAATAGAGATGAAGACCTGTGTTATTACCATTTTTATTCAACAGAAAGTCCTAGCCAGTATGATAGGCTAGGGAAAGACATTAAGAACCAGAAAGGACACATTAAAACTATTATTTGCATAGAAAAACCCAAAAGAAACTACAAACAATTTGAATTAATAAATGAATTTAGCAATGTGGCTAGAGAGAATGTCAATATGCAAAATCCAATTGTACTTATAATCCTGAAATAGAAAATGAAAATGTTAAAAAACTATCATTTAAAATAGTTTAAATGTCAACATTTAAAATAACTCAAAACCATCAAATACCTAGAAATAAATCTAATAAAAGACGTGTAAGAAATCTACACCAAAAATTACAAAATAGTATGGAGAAAATTTTAAGAAATCTTAAATAAATGGAAAAATATACTTGGTATATGGATTGAAAGACTCAACATTTTAAAGACATCATGTCTTTACAGATTGATCTATGAACTTAGGACAATCCCAGTCAAAATCCTAGCAGGCTTTTTTTTTGTATTTCTTGAAAATTTGATTCTAAATTGATACATGGAAATACAAAATTTAAAAAATAGCCAAGACAATCTTAAAGATGGAAAACAAAGCTAAAGAACTCATATAACTTGTTATCAAGGCTTATTTTAAACTACATTAATTGAGAAATTGTAGTATAATGTACAAGAATCACAAATAGACAATGGAACAATTATTGGGTCAACTGGATATCGAGATGTAAAAAATAAAACTTGAACCCTACTTCACATTCTGTGAAAAAATCAATTCCAGGAAAATTGGATACCTAAAAGTAAAAGAACACCAAACTTTTATCAAAAACAAAAAAGTTTTTGTTGTTAAAAGTAAAACAACAAAGTTTCTAGGGGAAAAAAACATTATGATGATGGGGTAGAAAGATTTCTTAAGCATGATACAAAAATCTATAACCACAAGGAAAGAATTATAAATAAAATATTAAAACAAAGAACTTACCTTCATTAAAAACACCATTAAGGGGCCAGTCCAGTGGGGTGGGGGTTAAATTCACGCTCTCTGCTTCGGTGGCCCCCGCATACGCAAGTTCGGATCCTGGGCACAGACATGCACACCGCTCATTGGGTCATGCTGTGGCAGCATCCCACATACAAAATGGAGGAAGATTGGCACAGATGTTAGCTCAGAGCCAATCTTCCTCATACACACACAAAAACACCATTAAGACAGTGAAAAACCAACCCTCAGAGTGAGAGAAGATATTCACAATACAAATATCTAACAAAGGATTTATAGCCAGCATATATTAAGAATTCCTACTAATTAGTAATAAAACGTCAGACAATTAAATAGAAAGATGGGTAAAAAACTTAAACAGCTACTTTACAAAGAGGATATATAAACAGCCTGTGAGTTTATGAACAGGTGTTCAGCATCATTAGTAATCAAGAAAACACACTCACCAGTTTGCCTAAAATGAAAAGATTGAAAATGCCAAGTGTTGGCAAGTGTGTGGAGCAACTAGAATTCTCTTTTACTGCTGGGGTGAGTGAAAATTGATACAACCAGTTTAGAAGACTGTACAGTAGTATCTACTAAAGTTGAACATATTCATAACTCATGACATAACATTTCCACTTCTACGTATATAGCCAACAGAAATTCATACACATGTTCACTAAAAATGTCCACCAAAGTATTCCTAGCAGCCCTATTTGTAATAGCCACAAGAAATAATAAAAAAACCTGGAAACAATCCAATTGCCTATAAAGAATAGAATCAATCATTAAGTTGTGTTTTAGTCAAATACATAATACCACATGGCAATGGGAACTAGTCAATCAGTGTTATGGGTAACAAAATGAATGAGTCTCACAAATGAATTTTGAACAAAATGAATCAGACAAGGAGGACATACCATATGATTCTATTTATAAAAATTTGAGAAGTAAAACTGATCTATGGAATTAGAAGTCAGGATAGTGGTTACATTTTGGGAGTTAGTAACCAGAAGGAGCATGAAGCTGGCTTTTGGAGCATCGTTGGTTTTCTATCTCCTGATCTGTGTGATGGCTGCTTGTCTGTGTTCACTTTGTGAAAATTCACACTTATGAACAGTGCAATCTTCTATATGTATGTTACATTTCAATGAAATTTTAATTTAAAAAAAATCAGCTTGAAGGCAGAAGCCCCTTTGTTATTCATAATCATGGAACACCAAGAAGAATATTCTGATAGATGTTTCCAGTGGGGCCAATGAAAGCTCACAAATAAATGAATGGAGAAGTAGAGTGCATGCGAATATGATGGCACAGAAAGTACCAATACTGGAAATGGATTCAAACCTTCCCCTTTCCTCGAATTTCTTAATAGAGCTCCGCTTTCAATATAACAAACTATGAGCGAGAGTGTCTGTGTAGTTATAAATATTATCTATACTCAATTCAACAACTCTCTGGATAAGCTTCTACTCAACATTCTGTGAAGTTTTGTTATTGAAATCAAGAAAAAGAAAAGGATCCCTGGAAATTCCCAGGTGGAAGAGAAGCTATATTTGAACTACATAATTTGGGGTAGCAGATGCTAAAAACAGCCAGGATGCATGACTGTTTGCAAAATATTGAGACATGTATTTGTATTTTGAGGAAATACATTTATAGGAATCTCTATCATGACTTCTATTTTAGTCAATAGAGTGATTTTCACAAAATATTTCAATCACCAGATAATTTAAGTTACTACACCTGGTTGGTGTTAATATACCCTATGAACACAATTACACGTATCAAAATTTTTACAGAAAGAAGTTATGGGGAAAAGGTTTTTAAATACATTTTCTTTCCACAAATTAGCCATTTGCTCCTCAATATCAAGCTAACGTTTATCAACATTTTGACAGACTAATGAATAGACAGGTACATTTTCATGGCAGGACAAGTACTAGTTTCAAGATAAAAGAGCAATGCAAGGTGATAAAATATTTACGTAAGACAAATATGTCACAGAGATTCTGATTATGCCATCTGACCACCAAGAAAAAAATGGAGAAAGCACACCAGCTTCTTGTCATATAGGTGCCCCGCTGACCAAATGGCCTTTAAGCATTCCACTGCAGAATAAATTATTAAAGCCTTTTGAGCTTTGCTATTACAGTAATTACTAAACACATATTGTATCTTGAATTTGACTTCAAAGCAGTCATTTCATTTTGCTTATATCTTAGGAAATTCCATATTAGAAAAATCTGGGGGATTGGGCAATGAAGACTGACCGTTTTGCCCTGTCCTACATGGAGAATTGGTTAGCCTTCTTTCTGTAACATTTATGTCTTCAATAAGGAGGATATGCTCCTGAAAAACAGGATTTCAGTTTCCTAACGGTACACAAGAAAAAGAAGGCATAGCTCTTGGCTACTGAATGATAAACCACAAAAAGGAAAAAAAAAAAAACCTCACAATTATTGAGTATCAGATACTTAATTCTCACAACAACCCTCTGGGGGCATTATTATTATCCTATTGACAAATGCTACAAAAGATGCTTAAAGAAGCAAACACTGTGTACAAAGTTACACTGTCACTAAATGCCAGATATTAGAGCATCGTGACCCCATTTCCTGCGATGTGCTCAGGCCATCTTCCTGATTCTGTATTAAAGAGACCTCTAAACCCACCAGCAAAACAAAGACATTTCAGTATTTTCAAAATTATACTTACAATGTTGCTACTTAATTCAAGTGACTCGGGGCATTTTTTGAAGGTAGACCTATTACAGTGTGGTGGAGAAAGTCCTGAACTTGGAGTCAGTTCACCAGGGCTCTAGATCTGTCTCTAGCTGTGTAGCTTTGAGGAAGTCACTAGTCACTCCAAATCTCAGTTTTGTCCATTTGTAAAATGAGATGATTGGACTCTATGCATGGTTTTTGAACTGCTCACTGTTGTTTTATGAGTTACACAGAGTTGGCAAAGAGATCATCACCGGCTAGGGTTATGTGGTTGACTGAATTTATGGTCCAAATTCCTCATTCTCCTGGAACAGAATTATATATACACACCTTTACAGTTGTCTCATGGTGAGCAGAGTGTTCTCTGCACCTTGAGTCTGGGCTTGACCATGGGAATTGCTTTGACCAATGAGATGTTAGCAGATATGAGGTGATCACAGGCTTGAAATGTGCCTGGGGTGGAGCTTGCCCTCTTAAACTTCATAATCTGCCATAAGAACAGCTTCTCCCTGGTATTGTCTGCCCATTTAACCTGGGACCCACACAAGACATGTGGAAGAACAGACCTGAGCCCAACCCACAACTTAGAGCCCAGGCCAGATGCCAGTCTGAAGGAGAGTCACCCAGATAAGCCTAGCCGAGATCAGCAGGATATCATGAGAACAAATGCTTGTTGGTGTAAGCTACTGAGATTGTGGGGGTTTATGCAGCAAAAACTGTCTAAGGAAGAGCATTAGGGGAGGACGCTGCTGGAGAAGTTTCGGAACCTTCGCTGTTGCTTCAGATCTGTTTACGTATTGGGCAGCCTCATAACGTTTCACTTGAAGAATAGATTCCCCAGCTAAAAGTTTGAAAGATACTAAAGTAGATAATGACTTACATCCCTTTGAGAAATTAGATTTCATAATTTGAAGGCTAATTTTTAAGTTAAAAATAATAAAATAACTATGAGAAAACACAGTGTGTAAAACCAACTACTCTTACTCCATAAATGAGCCCATCAGGAAATGAACATGAACCAAAATCTTACCACATAACAAGTATTGCAATGTGGTGATACTACATTTCAGCATCTACCAATATACGGCATTTTATCATGTTTCATTGAACAAAACCATGGCACAGAAGACAATAAATAAGCTGGAGATTGATGGTATTTTAAATAATGCATTTCCTTTTTGGAAAGCTAGTATTATTTTACTATTCCCTCACCTCAGGGGGAGAGGGTTATTGGATTGTTGTTGTTTTTTACCTTGTGCATCAGAAATTGACACTAAATGGCCAGATTCAGAATCTGGGCCCTAGCATTCCTGCATCTCTGAAGGTTCAATAGTCCCTTCAGTGCAGATGGCACTGCATGGTCAGCTATAGAGAATCAGGGATTAGATTTGGGTCCCAGGTTCCACACCTACTGCTTCCCCATAACTACTAGTTGTTGATCCCAGTCAAGTCTTTGGATCTCCTCTCACATGTGTCACCTTACCTGGAAGTGAGGGACCTAGCCCAGAGCACCTCTAACGTGCCTGTCAGCTCCAACTCCCTTAAGGTTTGTGACAACGACATTAGAAATGGTGTCAGAGAGAGTAATATCAGATTGGCCTAAGATTGATATAAAAAGTTTGGAAAAGAAGAAACCCAGAAAAAATGGTGTCGGCTAGGTAGATAAGGGTCACAGGGGAAGATAATGTCTGACTCGCCCATCCTGAAACCCATTTATAGTCACACTATAACACCTCCATGTTCTCCAGGGCCAGAGCACTTCTGGTGGAAAGTTTTAGTAAACTGAGGCTATGCTCTCAAAGTTTACAACTACTTGCCCTAATCTCAGGTAGACAGTGCTCTCTATGCAAATCAGTCCATCAATTGCTCACAATATGTACTATGTAGCAGAAGTCAAGAATTGATGGTCCACACATGCATTGTATTTGGCTTGCATGGTGTTTAAAAACATGAATTTAGGGGCTGGCCCAGTGGCATAGCAGTTAAATTCGTGTACTCCACCTGTGGCAGCCCAGGATTCACAGCTTCCTATCGTAGGTACGAACTGATGCACTGCTTGTCAGCCATGCTGTGGCGGCGTCCCATATAAAGTAGAGAAAGATGGGCACGGATGTTAGCCCAGGGCCAGTCTTCCTCACACACACAAAAATAAAAACATGAATTTATTGCTAGTATTTAAAAATCAGAATCTCTCCCCCACAAAAAAAATCAGACTCTGGTTCCTATGAGAAACGGGAAGATCTGACAATGCTGGGTCTGTATTCCAATGCTCAACAACTGGCCCGAGGTGAGAAAGAGCTGCCCCCTTGATGGGGCCTGTGGTTCCTGGTTATTGACAACTTTGCCGCTTGTCTTCCATTCGTTCTGGGTGCCTGCCTGACCCCCACTTGTGAGCTCTGGGAGAGACACAAGGAAGAGACAAGGGGTTTGTCCTGTAGGCTTCCAAAGATCACATCTGTAAAGCAAAACCAGTGAAGCACAAATAGTGCTGGGAATAAGCATTTTAGATCTCTAGAGGAGCCTACATATATTGTATAAGAAATTCTCATAAATATTTATAGGTACCCCAGTTAAAAACCACTAAAATAAAGGTGCATTTCCCATATCTAAAAAGATTTCACTAAATTGACTCAATTTGCTTTTTGCCTACAATCCTACTGTTACTAGTATGGAGTGCCCAGCTTCCCCCAAAGGCCACTTGAATGCAATATAAATAATAGAGTTTTCTGAGGTTGTCTAAGTAGTGGTCAGGAATAAGTGTCAGTTTCCTACTGGGCTGTATTTCTGGCTTTGTCACTAGGAAATATGGAAAATATGACTTCCAGCAAGGAGAAGTAGGTAGCTGTTAAACTTTTATTTTCCCCTCTAACCACTAGTAGTGGTTCTCAAATTTTAGCTGTATCAGAATCACCTGGAGGGCCTGTTAAAACAGATGGCTGGGTTCCATCCCCAGAGCTTCTGACTCAGTAGGTTAGAGGTGGGGACTGGGAATTTCCATTCCTAACAAGTTCCCCGGTGATGCTGATGCTGCTGGTCCCGTGGAAGAGTGCTTTGAGAACCACTATAACAGGATGACTTTGGGCAGGTGACTACCTATCTGGCTTCAGCTGCCTCATTTCTAAAACAAGGGGGGGTTCAATTTCCTCTGAGGTTTTTTTCTTATCAAAGAACAGTAAAGAAGTATCTTAAAAACAGATTTATTTCCTTGCACCATAACCTCAGTGCAACTGTGGTGCCTTTCTTTGTGGACAAACAATGAGGTGAACAGTAACCTGAGGAACAGCAAAAAGGCTCTTTATTGGGAAAAATATGTTGTTTTCTTAGGATTTCTACTAAGTAGTCCTCCTGAGAAAAAACATTCGCATTCTCTTTCCCTCTGTGTTTCTTTAGAAAGTGAAAGAGGATGGGAAAGTTATAGATCTACATACATTTAAAAAGTTTGAAAAAAAATTGCTGACAATAATTTTCTTTATCTTTGGCCTTAATTTATGAGTCATAAGATAAATCAAATAATATGATTTTAAAAAAACAACAGAGAGAGGCATCCACTGCCTCCTAATTAATGAACTTCACTGTGTTTTTAACACCAGGATCCCACATTTTAAAAGATGGTTCTGAATGAGCTTCAGTGATTGATCATTTCCTATCATCTTTCCTGTACTAACTAATGAGGCACAGAAATCATTACTGAGATGTCAATACAATTCGATCCTGTCAAAATAAATTTCATTTGACTCATACTCTACCTTCAGAGGCACCAGTCAGAGACTGATTAGTGATTTAGAAGGGGTTGGCCTTCCTCAGAAATAACTTCCTAATAACCATAAATATAATCAAGTCTCTAAACATCTAAATCCAAATGCCATTTCTTGTCGGTGGTAACACTACTGTGGGATTTGTTCACTGAGACCACTTTAATCCAATTTATACTTTTCTCCATGTGAAAAAGAAAACATATACATGCATGCCTATATATGTATATATACACATCCATATATATATATACATTCCAAATCACTGAATAATTATATGAGTATGTATATATACATAGACATACTTTTATGAGGATATAACATACATTTAGTGCACTAATCTTAAGTTTATAGCTTGATGACGTTTTACATGTAAAAACACTCAAGTGCCCACCACCAGATCAAGACACAGAACATTTCCATAACCCCCTGCCCAAGTCAATATCCACAACTCCATCCCCCTTCCCCAGGTAACCACTATTCTAACTTCTATCACCATCAATTTGTTTTGCCTGTTCTTTAAATTCACATAAATGGTATCAGACGGTATGTGCTCTTTTGTGTCTGTTTTCTTTCACACAGCCCAACGTCTGTGAGATTGACCCATGTTGTTATCAGTGGTTTGTTCCTTTCATTACCATATTGTGTTACTATATCACAATTTCTCTGTCCGTTCTTACACTGGTGGACACTGAGTTGTTTCCAGTTGCAGGCTAAGATGACACTGCTACAAATGTTCCTGTACTTGTCATTCAAGCACCTCTAAAGTTCTCTGTTATCCACCTGAAAAGACACTGGTGACATGACTTGTTCAGAAACCTTCTGTATTTTCCAGTTTTTATCAACCTGCATGTGGCTCTGACATGATGTTTGTTTATATCTATACATAACCAAGGTTTGGGGGCAAATTTTGAAAGGAGAGTGGGATCAACTGAGAATACCACCAATATGTCCCCGTGAGAGGTACAAGAGACATCAAAATACCAACCTATGCCTGGCATCTTCAGGCCAGTATAACATTATATTTACAATTAAGACCTAGAGAGGTTTAGTGACTTTTTCAAAGTCATACAACTAGTTATGGACCTTTGTAGTGATCCTAGAGCCTAGTAGAACTGGGCTTACAAGTCAAATCCTTGTGTTGTTCGGGTCACCCTGCACTAAGGTGCTTGTTCAACGGAGTGAGAGATGGTGAGAGTTAACCAGTTATCGCAAGTTAAGTATTAATTGGGGAATTCAGGCAGCTCATTTTTGCAGTTACTGTTCCTCATTGTAGTGGACATTGTTGGTTACTCCTGGGTGATGTCTTGGCAGGAGAGCATTAGATTAGCCAGGTCCTAATCACTGATGGTGGAAGCAGAGCCATTTGGTGGGTAAAGCAATCAGAGGAATTGTCCTGGATGCTGAAAGAAGCAGTGAACTCCCTTCAAGACTCCTCTGTCAGACTTCTTTCTTCTCAGACAGAATTTCTCTGTCAGACTTCTCCCCTCCTTTCCACACTGCACAGTGAATCAGAAAGCAGTCTTTTGGGAAAAAGAGGGCAGCCAAACTAGCTGGTGTTTAAAAGGGCCCAAGACCGATGTGTTTACATAATCAGCCCAATATAGCACCACCACTCCCAATTAAAGCCAATCCCTCCTTCCAGGCCCCCTCTAGGGCTGTCTGTTACTCTTACTTGAGTTATATTCCCCTTCCGGTCTGTCCTTGATACTCATTTTCACTGGCATAAACAAATTAATGACGATGAGGAAGCAGGAACAGAATGTGACCAACCTCTCCCACCTGCCATGGTGCAGTTGTGGGGGCTGAGCAGGAATTAGGAAGGGCTATTGTTGGTCTTATTAGGAACAATCATTCAGTATTTATTGAGTTAATCCCTCCTGTCTTCCTGTTGATAGATTCTCGTGCCAGGTTCCGCAATAGAAACTAGAAATAAACCAAGTCAGACAGAAAATAGAAGGACTAGCAGAAATGAACTCAGCTCATCGCAATTCTGTAATTAAGTCACAAATCTCTCCTCTCAATCTGAGAGGAGAATAAATTCGGCAAATGTTTACTGGACACCTATTAGGTTCCATGGATACAAGGATAAGCCACAGTCTCTGTCATCAAGAAAGTTTCTAATTAAAAGGATAATTGGGACAAATGCAGCTTTAGTTTCCTTATTCATCCATTTAATAATAGATGTTGAGTTTCTGCACTCTTCCAAACACTGCACTAGGTTCTCAGCATGCACGTATGAACAATGTTGGCCTCATGGTCTAGAACAGCAACAACATAAGGCAGAACAATCGAATAACAGCAGTGGCAAAAACATATTCTGCAAATATTAGCCCTACTTTGTTTGGCATACTCGGGATACAATGATGAACAAAACACACAAGAAGGAAGCTTTTTATGTTCTCCTGGGGGAGAAAACAAATAAACAAGAATATTATAGATTTTGCTAAGTGCTATAAAAGAGAGCACTAACGAATAGTATTAAGAATGAATACATAAATAATAATCGTCAAAAACAACTGTCAATAACTAAATTGCTACATGCCCAACTATGTGCCTTCAACATCTGTGTTCTTATTTTGTTTTCAAAATAAACACAATGAGCTAGTTATTATACTAAATTTGCAGAGGACAAAAATAAGATTCAGAGAGGTGAAGAGTTTTCCCAAGGTCACACAGCACTGTAGCAGCAGAGATTTGGACACAGGTCCCTCTGCCTCTAAAATCAGGGCTCTTAACATAAACACTGTAAAAGTGCTTTGACAATTCAGTGGAGGGCATGGGGGTCAAGAGGAGGGGGAGGAAAAATCACACCCAGCTGGAAGTAGGATTGGAAAACCTTTCCTAGAGACGAGCCTCGATGGATGGCCTCTGAGACAGGTGGTTCAGAGGGAGCTCACCTAGCAGAACAAAGTGTTTCCATTCTCACTGATAATCAACACTTAATAAGGAACTAAATGATTAATTTATAGGTGTTTTTTAGTCTTAATTAAACTTCAATGTATACACAGCCTCAGATTCTGTCCTCAGGCACAAGTACAAAGAAGGCAAATGTACGACTGGATAGCTGACTCAAGCCCTTCTGTCTATGTCAGACGTGAGCAGTGGGGAGAGATTTGTTCCATGAAGTCAATCAGGGACCCAGACTTCTGCCATCTCCTCGACTTCCTGAGGCATTTAAAAGCCACATTAATAATGACTGGTTCCCAAAACAAGCCCAAGTGAATAAACTAGCCAATTTAAAAAAAGTACTTGCTCAGGTAAGACAAATTCTGGAGACGTTCAGCACCTAAGAAGGGCTTACAAAGTGAGCTTGCCGACTCTGGATTGTTCCCATATGTAAAAAAGACTCATATATTAGTGGCCTTTGACAGCTACCAATAGGTCCATTCAGCCTATGGAGAAATTAGTTCCTTGGAATTTTTTTTTAACTTTTTTTTTTTTTTTTGACAGGAAGGATTCGCCCTGAGCTAACATCTGTTGCCAATCTTCCTCTATTTTTTTTGTCCTTCTCCCCAAAGCCCCAGTACATGGTTACATATCATAGTTGTAAGTCCTTCTAGTTCTCTATATGAGCTGCCACCACGGCATGGCAGCTAACAGACGGGTGGTGTGGTTCCCCAACCAGGAAATGAACCCAGGCCTCAGGGGTGAGAGAGCAGAACTTTAACCACTAGACCATTAGGGCTGTCTCTGGAATTCTTTATCTCTTTATTTATTCAAATCTTCAAGAATGCAACTAACCACAAGAGAAGGAACAGTGAGGCATGCTGGGATGAGCAGCTCCCACTCACATAACCCACCAGCTGGCTGCACCCCTGTAATCAATCTGTGACCCAGCCTAAAATCTGACTTGCATTAAGACCTGTATGGAATCCAAATGCTATTATTCAGGCTTTGAACCCTTGACTACTTGTGGCATTGAATACTGCTCACCCAGGGTATCAGAGTTATGGATCACAGATGACAGAATCTAACTCCCTGGGAAATTACAGCAAAAAGAGAAATATGATTGGACACATGATACCTCACAGAATAGACAAAAGGCAGGGGACTGGGGCTGGAAGCAGGACAGGAAATGAAACACTTGCAGAAACGACTGGGCTGCCTTAGGCTGGAGCTACTGCTGCCTTGGAAGCGACCAAAACATTTACCCTCTTGTACCTCTACTCAAGACGATAATGGCAAGAGTGAAGAGGGTGTCGGCCCTTGCTTGGAATATTTGCCTGCTGCTGGGCTGGGGCAAGCCAGACATAATCTACTGAAGTCATTCCCCATAAGAAAATCAGACACTATTAGGGAATGGGAGGAATGGAAGTAGGCAGCCAAAGCAACACAAAACATCCACCATGTCCTCTTTTGTGAAGCATCCCCTCACCATGGTATAACATCATCTTGACTTTTCTCTTAACCTCTCCATCCTTTTCTTCCTTTATCTCTAGATTATATGATTCTTGAGGATGTGAAACACGTTTTCCTCAGTTTTGCATTCTCCAGCACCCAGCACACAGCCTGGAATGTAGCAGGCACTCAATTGTTGGTTGAATGAAAGAGTGAGTAAATGAATGAATTTCTGCCATATGTAGTCCCTACTCATAAAGAATTTAAACTATCAAAGTTTATTAAAGTTTAGGCATTGAAAAATAAGTCCAAGTGAGTGATGTAGGTGATAGAAGTATGTACAGCCTACAATGTAGGCAAAAAGGAAGGAGATGGAAATTCACGGTGAGAGGTGATGCTCTCAGGAAAATCTTCACAAGGGACTTGACAGCCTTGAGGATTACTAGATGGCCAAAGCAGAGAGCGTCTTTCCAGGGGCATGGGCAAATAATGGAGGTATAGATAGTGTGGTGCAGGTACAAAACTTCGAGTGATTTGATTTACCTGGAATTCAAGATGCAGGAAAGGGATGGGAGAGAAATGAACTGGAAAGGAGAATAAGGTCAGATTCTGGAGGACCTTGGATGGCATGTTGAGTTTGAACTTTGTCCTTTGAGGCAGGGGAGTAACCCAATCACATCTGCATTTTAGACAGCAAAACCGGAGAGGAGCTAGACTGGAAGGGTGTGCAGTAGGGAGTTAAGGATCATTTAAGGGCTTGGGTACACATTTGCATATTTTCTCAGGTACCTTGACGGCTTTTTGCACCTGAGAAGCTCTTCCTAGCTTGTCCTTCTGCCTATTTGAACTCTTCATTAAAAAATCGTTTTATAAAAATCTAATTATATGAGTAATATAAGTACATATACAGTAATTTAAACATATGCCCAGTCCTACCTAGGTCTTTAAACGCACCTAATGCCAGCAATTTGGTGTGTCTTCTCCTATTTTTTGCATGTATTTTCATTTACTTACATGCTGTTTTATGTGTTTTTCTAAACATAATTAGGATCAGATTGCATCTGACTTTGTTTATTTAACATTGTTTCTTGGATGTTTTTCCATTTTAATGTGGAGTGATCTGATTATTTTTCATACCCTCACAGAATTCTGTGGTGTGGCTCTGTGTTAGCCTACTCCCTTGGGTTGTTCTCAGTGTGCACTGTTACATCCACTGCTATAGTTAACATCCTTGGACATGCCTCCCCGAGTAAGCGTGTGAATATTTCCCAGGATAGCCTCTCAGAAGGGCTATTGCTGGATGGAAAATTGTGCCCATAAACAATTTTAATGGGTTTTGCCAAATTGCTCTCCTAAGTGGCTGTACCAGTTTACACTCCCACCAACAGTGTGTGGGAGTTGCCTAGTTGAATTCTATCAATTATTGCCCCCTTCTGTGAATCAGTCTTTTCCTCCCTACCCCAGTCCACAAAAGCCTCCCATCCCCTTGAACTATTACAGCACTTTTTTCTCTACTACTCATCTGACAGCTAATGAATGCTGCCTTTATTCTACTTATTTTATGTTTTTGTCTTCTTTCCCCAAATAGACTGTAAATGTATCCAGAACATGAGCCTTATTCGATTCATGTTTACATCTTCGAGTGTCTGTGTTACCAGAAATAGAATGAACCCAGTAGTTATGGATAACATTGTGAAGACAGAAATTAGTCTGGCTTCCTGAATCATAGAAAACTTTATAGAATTCGGAATGCCTGCTGGCATCACAAGGTTTGAAAAAGCATTATTGCCATCACACTTCAAGGAAATAAGGATTCGTAATAGATCAAATGGAACAAACCCATCTCTACTTTGCTATCAGGATTTTAGTTTATTACTCTTGCCAGTCACACCTCCTCCCTTCCCTGATTCTGCCAAAGGAGTGGTAAACACTACAACAACAACTCCAGTTTCTTAATGACTGAGCAAATACACAATAAACAGCCCCCTGCCCATGGCCCGCGGGTGTTCATTAGAATGCATTGTCGGAATGATAAACTTAGGCTTATAAACCTAAATGAGGCTTTCCTCTCTCCTAAGTCAATGTCCTCAAAGCTGACTCCAAGTCTGAGACCCGACCTGACCCACTGGTAAAATGTAGCCTAGTGAATGCACCAAACTTACCAATCATATTAGAAGCTCCACCTACTGTGAAAAGTAGTTAATAATGGAATAGAGAATCTCTCTCTCTCTGTCCAGGGTGGTGAAGGTTGACAAGATCCTAAGAATCATAGCATTCACAATCTTCCCAGTTCAGGGACCTCCCATCATCATTGTTAAAATGCCAGTGTGTAGTATCAGAGAGAAATACTACCCCTGCGAAGCCAAGAGACTCATCAGGGGAAAGATCAATGTAACATTTCAAACTCATCTCAAAGGAATACATTTGCACCTAGTTTATATAGATCACAGGAACCTCTTCTTCTACCTGTAAGTAACCTATATGGTGGCAGGGGCTGAGGGCAGGGTGAGGAGGGAGGGGGCTTCTGATGTCTGTCTTTTCCTAAACAATATGTCTTGTGTGACACAGAAAATATGATGTACCTTCAGTAATTTCTGATCATCTTAAATTTGTTGGAACCAAGACTAGTAATTCTTTTTAACGATTCCAATATGCCTCACTTTTATATACCAAGGGACCACTATAAGTTCTGATTAGGCACTCTAAAAGGCTATAAGCAAAAAGAACATGGGGAATTAGCAATAATAATCTTTAAAGCTGTCTTGATAAATGCATAGGAAAAAAAGAAAGAAACAAAGTCAATTCTGAAGCCTGAACATGTAGTCTATTCTGTTTCAAGATAACATCAAACACCTGGCAGTTAATTGGAGAAAGAAGTCCAGTTTTCCCATTTCCTACCTAATTTGCTCAATTCTGCTTGTATATTAAATTTCTATACTTGAATATTTGTTAATAGTCTTCATTGAATAATGGGGATGGTGGTGAGCATTGGGGTTTATACTCGGGGTATTCAAATATGGTGACCCCGGTCTTCCTCCCCTGTACATTTGAAGAACCACACATGTAGCCTCAGTCTGCCCTACAGTGCCCCTGTGGCTTGGTGCCAGGTGTGGCACTTAACAATTCATATCCTCCCATGCAGCACATCCATGCATCAAAGTTATAGGTCCTTCACAGCAAATATGGAGAAAATGAACAATTCCTAGTCTGCTTAAAATTATCAAAGCCACAAAAGAAACTATAAAGGATATAGAGAATGTCATCAGAAACATTTATCAGAGGGCCCTTCAAAATATGAACAAGAATAAAAGTACTGTCTTATGGGGTAAAAGTAATGAGGAATGTAGAGCAAATGGATAAGTTGAGAGAGGTATCACCTTTCTTTGTTCCTTTTATTAGGCTGCTCACCTCAATACTATTTATGAGTTTCTCTCGTGAGCCTTTTCCAGTAAAGTCTGTAGTAGCTGTCCAATGTCTGTTGATTAATTGTTGAATTTCCTATAATATTCACTTTTCAAATATTTTACCATTCAAAAATTCTGCACATTTCTCTGGAGAGTGATCATGATCACATCTAAATGCCTGAACCCAAACCTGGGAGGGTGCATTTCATCTGATGTGCTTACTGCTACCAGTTATTAGCAGATGAGCAGTTATTACCAACTACCACAAGTTATTTTCACTTTTTACAATGACAATCCATTGAGAGTCATAATTTTACATAGAGTGGCATCTCTTAGCATCTTTCCAACCATTAAACTGTTGACCTAAGGGGTAAAATGAGAAATTGGATTTCCTATCTTGGGAAAGCTTTTTGGAAATTCACATTCAAATTGAGAAAAAGAAACCTCATTTAAATGTTTTCCAAGACTCTGTAACCACTGTGGTAGTTTGCCCATGTAAAATAATGAAAACAATATCATTATTCTTCTGGGAATCCAAGTTAGGCATTCACTGGAGAATTGTTTTTGATTATTTACACCTTGGTTGATGGAAGCTGCTCAGAGAGCTCATCAGACATTCTGATCTTTTCATGAATTCAATTCAAACAGTTGCTCTTTAGCATCTATCTCATTCCAAATGGCATTCTAGACCCTGGGGTTATAAAGATGAGTGAGAGATAATTCCTGTCCTTAAGATGTTTATACTTTCATAAGAGTGTAAATGATTTCACTGGGTCATTGAAAGATGCTAATTACATGTTTGATACCAGTATGTTTGATCCTTAGGATTTTAGCGTGGAATAGTAGGATACTCTGATTCCTTTTTGATTAGTAAGGAGTTTTATTTCCAGGATGTGATATTGATTGCACTGAGCCCCAAACCCAAAGTGTTGATGACCATCACTGTCAAAGACAGTTGAAAAATCTTATAGATGGTAGGGATGTAGGAAAACATTAAAGTAAGATCCATTTGTCCCCTTAGGAAAAGCCTTCTCATGAAAGAATGGGAAATTTTTTGTAGAACCCTAGCTCCAAACTGGACATCAATTCCCAAAATGGTCCTCTCTCAAAGGATATTGTAAAAATAAAAGCCCCACCAATCAGGTTAAATTTTTGTTGAAATGATGGTGTTTCAAATAATTGAGAACCTGAATGATAGATTATATTAATTATAGTAGTCTTTAGCTAATTTGGCATTAATGAAGCCCAATCCATAAGCATATATATTATAGGCATGCCAACAACTGTTTTAAGTACTTAAAGTCAGTTTGAAATGAAAATATTCCTTCAGGAATCTCAGTCATGCTATCTGTTCATTTAGAAAATCAAATCCTCTCCTCATAGATAATGCAAAAGTAAATTTTAGTCCAGCTCATGTTGGAATTACGAAAAGATTAATGGAATCCAAATCAATGACACTGTAGTGTACTTTTAAATCATTAACAAGTTTTCACCAAAAGATTTCAAGTAACTAGAGATACCATGCAACTAAAGCAAATAAAAAGTACCATGTCATTTCCATTCCCCCAAAACCCTCAATTCCTTCTATAAAATAGTACTCAACTCCTTGGTTTTTCAATCAAGGGTTTTTATTATCTGGTCATACTCTATCTTTCCACTATTCATCTTTTATATCAAAATTTAAGCCAAACCAGCCTAAATGTTCTCCATAAACATGCCATGGACTTCCCCACTATTAGATTGAAAATTCCAGGTACTATGTTTTACTCATATCTCTCTGTCCCTAGGACCTGGCATAGTACTTAGAATATGGGAAGTAGTCGAGAACTGGTCTGAGATCCTCTATACCCGTGCTCCGATATTTATTGCACCCAGGATTCCATTTCTCTCATCCCTTCTCCAAATACCATTGACAATACCTCCTTTCTGTAGATTTCCACAAGCTCTATTTGCTGTGCTCATTTGGCATTTTACTTGTGCTGCTAGTATAATACACATTCTAGTCTGCTTTACAATTAAATGTCAACACATCGTGACTCCCCCATTAAAATATAAGTGCTGTGAGTTCAGAGAGAGCTCCATTCTTCTTTGCATCCCCCACCTAGCAGAGCTCCTGCACACAACTGATGGGTGAATCTTTCGTTTGCTCAAGAGTCTTCTAATTCTGAACGCAGTGTTCCCTCAGATGTGAAAAACAGATTCAATATTTGGCCCTTTTAGGTTGAAGCCTCATCCTTCCCCATAGTTTTGAACAGTATATTTGAACACAGTAGTAGTAGCCTGAGTAATTATGTTTTTTTTTATTTCTGTCCTTGAAGTTAGGACTTTGGAACACAGCAGACTTGTTTATATTAATTTTCATGGAAATTTATGCAAAGATATCTCTAGGTAGGAAAAAGCTGGATGCTCTACTTATCTGTCAGCTATCTGATAAATTAGCCTACTCAAGCAGCTCTGAATAGTGGGAGGAAAACAGAGGTAGAGATTAGCCCCTTTAAGACTTTGCAAAGTAAGGACAAAAATGGTAGGCATGGATTCTTAGTGGAACTACCAGTTTTTCTCCTTTGGGCTTTGTGGGGATTCAAGCACCTGGGATCCAGGATTATCCTGTTCAGAATGCTTGGTCTTGAAACACAAAGCTAACTCTCTGAAGTTTTACCACGAGCTCCTGGGAATAAGCCTTGAACATCTGCTCTTTAATTCCTAACAGGATTCTAGGCCAGAGAAAACAAAATATGATGTTTTTGACTGCAAAAAGAAAAGTGTCCATTAATGTCACTTCTATAGTTCTGTCACAACAGTGATGGCTGAGAAACCAGTTATAAAAGAAAAGAAAGAACTCTTGGAGATTTTATTTGGACCAAAGTGTACAAATCTTTCAAAGAGTCCACGCTCAAAGAACTTGAGATTCGGAAAGTGCATTGACAAACTTGCCATGTACAATTCTGCCCAAGGCAGACATGGCTAATCAATCATGGCATTAGATTTCTTCTGCACCACACTCCCAGCAGTCATTGATAGCAGATATTATTTGCCCGCCCAAAGTTAGGCCTTAAGAGCCCATTGCAGAATAAACGTGCAACTAACAGGGCCCTGGTTTTCATTGCGCATTCAGTTCCACTCAATGAACTCTGACTGAGTTTCTCACCATTCACTAGGGAATTTAGAGCTGAATAAAACGTGGTCCCTATCTTCAGTGGCATCACAGTCTAGAAGAGAAGACAGATTCTAAAGTAATTCATTTCAATACCATAGAAGAAATCATTAATTTCAGTACAGAAACACTAAAGTAGGGTGTTTAGTTAAATCTATGGTGAGGATGGTCGTGGAGCATATATCATGTGAATGAGCAGGGAAGAGCTGAGCACAGAAGAGAAGGAAAGGTAAAGGGGGAAGAAATAGCAGGAGCAAAGCACTGATTGTGCAGCAGCATGATGTGTGTGTGTGTGTGTGTGTGTGTGTGTTTTGTATGTGGGAGGCATAATATGAAAAGTAAAATACTTCTAGAGGGAAAAGTGTGAGATGGGGATTTGCTATAATTGAGGTTGGGTAGATAATCCAGGATCAGTTTAGGAAGGCCTGCTAAGAAATTTAACTTTATTCTCCACATGCTCCCAAAAAACTATGAAACTCCATTGAAGGATTTTTAAGGACAGATAGACTAGAGAGACGATAGATATAGATGCAGTTATATATTTGGGAGTTACATATTTAAGAGATAAATCAGGAGAACTTGAGTTGTATACTGGAACTGAGGAATGGAGAAGGTAGTAGGAAGAATCAGGTAGACTCAACTGTAGTTATAGCTCACATGGAAACCAACTAAGAGAGTTCCCACAGCTGTCCATGACACAAATTGACCTTTGTACCACTCACCCTCCTTCCTCTCATTTAAAACCATCTCCATTAGAATCAGCACTTTGGATTAAAAAAAAAATAGGAGGCCATTGTTAAAATGAGCATATTACATCTGGAGAGACAGTGAGCTGGCTTTGCAAAGAGGGAGGCAAGAAGTAGGTACTCCATCCCATTTCATGAATTTGTTTTGCTTCTTAGGTTAATTACCAAAACAAGGTGTGATGGAATGATACCTGGGGGAAAAAGGGATTTAGAAAAAGGGAGTATAAAGTGGGAAAGAAGGGTGATATACAGGAAAATGCCTTCACAAGAGTTGCCTTTTGCCAGAACAATTGCATACTTACACTATTGTACCAACACTTAAGGGTGGCCAATAAAATCTCTTTTTCAACAGACCTATCAGCAAACATTTACAGCACCTACCACGCACCACTGCACAGTGTTAGGGTCTGTGGTATCATGAGGTATGAAGCCCACTCTTGTGGAAATTTGGCTTTAAGTGGGAGATGTTCACACATAAAATCAATAGTGAAATGAAAAACTAAGCTATGTGCTATGTGGTACTACTTGATGGTTCATAGGGAGTTGATAAAAAGAGATTTTTTCCTGTGATTGTTTGAGAAAGTGAAACTGAGTTACAAGGGATGGTAAGATTAAAATAGGAAGAAGGATCCCAGGGGCAAGATAATTTTAAATCACTTCCAAACTCCTCTCCATAACATAAGAGAAAATCAAGAAGAAAAGACAGAAGGGAGAAGGGAACCAACACTCATTTCTCATTGCCTACATAAGGCCTGGACTTTCTGTATGTTTTCATTTGAGTCTAACAACAGTCATCAACCCCATGCCAATCTTATAAGTGTGGAAACTGTGGTTCACAGAGCTTAAGTGTCTGGCCCATGGTCACACACCTGGTAAATAAACAGGCTGGGAACAGAAGCCCAGGGCAATCTGCCTTTAAAGTTGTTGCCTTTCTCAACCTCAGCACAACTGAAATTTAAGATGGATAATTTCTGGTTGTGGTGGGCTGTGTTGTTCACCCACTAGATGCCATAGCACCCCCTCCACTGTGACAACCAACAATATCTCTAGACATCGCCAAATATCCACCATGGGATAAAATCGTTCCCGGTGAGAACCATTCATTTAAAGATTCTTCACATGACAGAAAGCTAGGAATGAATTTTCTTTGAACATGAATTTGAAGGACAGTAAGGAAATCAACTTTGATGGATCATAACGTACATACTAAAAGATGAGGAAAATTATGTTAAATTAATACCTGAACACAGCAACCTCAAATTTGGAAAACAGGCAGAAACAGAGTAAGTTAGGTAACCAGGCTCAGGGGCCAAAACATGCTACAGAACCAGTCTTGTGAGCATGGCAGACTGCAGTCACGTACTGGACACCCCGCTGACACAGCGCCCTCCCCTGCTGGAAGAGGACACAGCATGCTGCTGTCACCAGTGCCAAACCAGGGAAAGGATACCTATGGACCAACAGACAGGATTCTCCTCCACCACCTTCTTAGATAATTATCTCTAGATTCCAAGTCTGCTGAAAGTTTATCTGATTGTCAAGCTTACTTCACAAGTCTGGGCCCTTCCTAAAAGATTGTGACTAGGGTCTCCAATTTTATGTTTCTGTAGTGAGAAGTGGGCTCTGGAATCTTCAAATCATAGGAAGGAGAATGAGACACAAGGCAGTGAAAGAAAGAAAAAAGAAAAGAAAGGAAAAAAGAAGGAAAGAAGGAAAGAGAAAAGAAAAAGACAAATGTTCACTACAGTTTTTACCAGAGACAATAGATAATATTAACCCTTTGAAGAATGGAAGGAGATAATAAATCATTTTTACAAAAAGCAACATAGAGAACCTCTAATTCCTACTCAGATAAATACTGAGCAAGCTGAGAAAAGCTAAGAAAGCTACTATATCATAGTATTGGAAGACTGCATGGTTTGTTCCTGATACCCGTAGAGCTTGCTAGAGACAAGGGGAGATGTCACTGCTTAAATGTACAGTGGGCTCACTGGAAAGCTCTTTGTGTGAGAGGGTGGAAAGAGAGTGATGGCAGTCAAGACTCTTCGAGAACAATTTCTGATCCTCCAGTACCCCTCGAAGTCCTCATTCCTGCCACCCATGCCAGCTTCTTTCTCTCCCTCCACCTCCTCCTTTCACTGCCAGGCAATTCCACTTGTCTCAGTGTTGTTAAAACAGAGGGACTATGTTTCGGCATGCATGAATGAATATCCAAACAGTCTTCAAAGGAATGTAGATTTTCTCTCATCTACATGTTCCAGGAAGAAATTTACAGCCCAATTTTCTATCCTCTTCAAGAGACAGATTCAAGACCTGAAGAACTGAAACCCTCGTCCACTGTGATCTACTAGATGAAGGCTTGTCCAAAAGAAATACATCAAAGGATGCATTTCCTACTTTCCATAAGTTCTGAATCAGTGCTTTCAAGTAAATTACACCTTGAATTCCACGGAAGAGAAGACCTGACATTGTAAAAGTCCTTTACTTTCAGCCAAGTTTCTCTCTTCGCCTCTCTCTCTGGTTTCTGCTGTATAGACTGTCCCTACCTGGGGCTAGTGATTCAAAGAAAAACCCAGACTGTGAAATCAGTCGTAAAGAGTAGTTAGTTTTCCCTTTCTTCCACTTATAGATGCAGAGAGCTCGTTCTCTGGACAGAAATTTTCCTTCCTGTGATAACCAAAAAGTCCTTGACTTATTCCAGTGAGTATGTCCCCTAAAATGTTGAGGTTGACCCTTCAATCCAGCTGCCCCAAAAAGCAGGCGCCTTCCATTAAAAGAAAAAAATGGGGGGGAAAATAATGAAGATAATGAATCAATCTAGAGATAGCAAAGGACTGATCCTACCAGTAAGCTGTAGGAGATAGAAGCTTATTTCTCCTTCCCTCTAGCAAGAAATCAATATATATTTGGTTGAGCCAACAAAGCTGAATGCTATTTTTTCCAAGTGATTTTTCTCTGCTTTTAAATCAATTCTCTAAATGAATTAGAAGGAGAAAGAGAGAGAAATGCCTTGTAATACAGATTTGGTTTTACCTCTCAAAAACAATGAGCTATGTGGTTGAAAATTTCCCTTCCTTCCAGGTAGGTTTAAGGAACAAGTATATTATATAGATTATTTAGGGTGCTTTCAGCAGCAAGTAACAGAAATTCCACTTCCAACTGGTTTAAGTGCTAAAAATTTTGTTTGCTAACATAAAAAGAAATCCAATGGTAATATGGGCTTCAGAGTTATTTGATTTAGAAAACCTGGGGCCCAGGGTTTGCTCTTCCTCCAGTCTACCTAGTTTGGGGCTAGTTTTATTTTCAGGATGGTAGCAAGGTAGCAGTAAAGGTGATCAATGTAGACATGACATAATCCAGAGGAAAAGGGCACGTCTTCTTGTGGTCTCCTTGACAATGTGAAGAAACTTTTCCTAGGTGTTCCCAATAGAATTTTCTTTAATTATTAATAGTCAGAACTGGATCATATGCCTACTCTGAACCCTTAGACTAGTGGTTCACTAATTAGACAATAATACTATGGGATATTTTTGACTGTCACAATGACTGGATGTCTCGATGTTTAGCGGGAAATACCTAGACGGCTACATGTCCAGTAATACACGGACAGCCCTGCACAAGGAAGAATGTACCACCCAAAATATCAAGGGGCCCTTTTTTGAAAAATATTGCCCTTAACCTAATCAGGCATTCTTTGGATCAGGGAGTGGTTTCAGCTTTCCCTTAGACATTTGACTGCAGGGAGGAAGGGTGTATACCTGAACAAAATAAAAAAGATTTTCCTGTTAAGAGGAAAGAAGTTGGCAATAGATGCCGGGTAGGCAACCAATAGTGTTCACTATATTATATTATCACCATCTGATCCTGAGTCAAATGTCATTTATTCACTTATTATTGTATTGAATTATTTCACATTTTAAAAATCTGCTTAGGACTCCTAGAGGTTTAAAAGACCAGTGAAGAGGCTATTGCAATAACCTTGGTTTAAAATTACATGAATATGAACTAAGGCAGTATTACAGGAGATGGAGAGAAGTGAATGAAATCTAGAGCTATGTTGGAGAGAAATCAATAGATCTTGGAAAGTGACTGGATTTAAGGAGCTCAGAGTGATTTCTTGGTTTATGGAAGTCTGAAATTATCCACTTAATCCCAGTCACTATCTCATAGCCAATGAAAAATGGCATCCATCTTACCATCTTACTCTCCACTACTATGCTTGTCATCCTCTCTGATGATATCAGTAACCCCATAGATAGTATATTCGATGCCTTGACTTCTCCATTAGTTACCTCTCACCTCCAATTTTCTTGTCTTCCTTGCCACCTCTTCCACTCATTCCCATCTCATAACCTACGTCTTACTACCAACAGCTGGATCACTTCCAAAATCAAAATTCCAAACTTTTCTCTGTTTCCAACTTACTCCTTCTGCTATTTTGGTTCTAACAAATATTCAATTCTGCGATCTTCAACTTCCAATCTAGTTATTCCATCCCTTTTCTGTCCAATTTCTGTCTCAATTTCTTCCTTACCTAAACAAGACTCAGTGGTCCGTCAAAGGTTATACCTTTGCAGACAACTTTAGCACATTTGCATCTCTCCATAGCCATGGTTAAATTCAAATATCTGCCTTCTTTTTGACCAAAACAGAAACTGAAAAATAATACCACATTGCTTCTGTGTTCATTCTAATTCTAATTACTATGAGGAATTAATCTGATTAATGATATTAAACTCAATGGTTTCTGAATTGGGTGAATGGTGCCATCCTCTGAAATAATGCATGCAAGAAAAGAAAGAGGAAATGGGTAGATAAAGAATCAAAATTTCAACATGTTGAATTTCATGTGTCTTTGGGACATCCACATGGAACTGTTAGGGGGCTGTATATGAAGTTGGGTACGGGAGAGCGAGCGACACGAGCTGGAAAAAATAATTTTGAGAGTCACTATGTAAAGCTTGTATGAAAGCCAGGTGAGTCGATGAGATCATCCAGAGACGCTACAGCCTTAGAGGCAGCTTTTTCAGTTCAATGGAAGCTTCTTTTAGTTTAATGCTAGAAATAGTTTATTCAACAAATATTTACTAGGTAATTACTACCTTCTAGTCACTCTTCTAAGCACTTGAAATATATTAGTTAAGTGACCTTGACTTCATTGAGTTTACAATCAAGTTGGGAGAGACACAGAAAAATTAAACATAATAAATCAGTAAATTATACCAATTAGCATGTGATATTTGCTAAGGCCAAAAAAAAAAAAAAAAAAACGTAGAGCAGTAAAAGGGGATGAGGTGTATGGGGTAGAGTGGAGTAGGAATAGTCGGCATTATTAAATAAGGTGGTCAAGATAGTTAACATTGGGAAAATGAGATAAGCAAAGACTTGAAGAAGGAAAGTGAGGGAATTTTATCTAAGTGGATATTTGGTGGAAGAATGTCCCAAGTGGAGGGATCAGGTAGGCAAAGGCACCAAGTGTGGAGTGTCCCTGGTGTGTTTGCTGAACAGCATGGAATCTGGTGTGTCTGGAAAGGAGAGAGCAATGAGGGAAATAGTAACAGAAGAGGAAGTTGCAAAGTAGGGAGAAGGTAGATCATGTATAGCCTTGTGGGACTGAAAAAAGTTTAGCTTTTACCAGGGAGAACTATTTCACAGTTTTGAATAGAGGTATTAAAAGACCTAACTTATGTTTTTACAAGGATCTCTTTAGTCACTGTGTTGAAAATAAGTTTTAGGGCAGAAAGGGTGGAAAAATAGGAGATCAGTTGGAAAGCAATGGCAGAAATCCTGGAGATGATGATAATGGCCAGGGTGGTAGTCATGTAGGTGATGAGAATTATTGAGATTCTGAGTATATTTTGGAGATAGAGACAACAGATCTTTTTAAAAGTTGGACATAGGATATGAGAGAAAGAAAAAAGTCAGGATAATACTAAGGTTTGGGGCCTTTCACCTTACAGCCTGAGCAAATGGAAGGATGGGTTGTCATCAACTGAAATGGGGAAGGCCAGAACAATTTTAGTGCAAAGATCAAGAGTTCAATTTTGGCCATTCTAAGTTCAAGATGGCTCTTAGACACCCAAAGAATGATGTTGAATAGACAGTTGGATATTTAATTATAGCTAGATCTATAACGTAGGGGTTGTTGGTATATAGTGGTGTTTAAAGTCACAGGGCTGTCTTGTCTCATACTTGCAGAAAATAACCAGCTTCCTTCCCTATGAATTGTCAGACCTTCACAGGTAGGAAAGGAAGGATACAGAGTTGGGAATGATGCTGAGTGTAGCAAAATTGATTTCAATCTCAATTAATGACAAACTTCTGCTTTAGGGAAGACATTGCAGAAGGCGCAACTTGGACCCCCAATCCAGAACAACATCAATACAAATAATATGTACTCAAGCCCCTCCAAGGACAGTACCAAATAATAGTAATGACAAAAATAATAATAATAGAAGAATTGTCATAGAAGTAGAACCAAGCAGTTATTGAGAGCGTACTACATGTCAGACATTATAATAAGCACTTTACATTCATTAAATCACCGAATCCTTACAACAGCACTTTAAGGAAAGTATTATCCTCAGTTTACAAATGGAAGAACTGAGGCCCTGGAGAAGGGAAGAAATTTGCCCACTGTAAAGAGCAATGGACTAGGTAGGACGTTAGTTTTCTAACTCAACTCTAACATAAACTGTGACCTTGAGTAAGTCAGGCTCCTCTTTGGGTCTGTTTCCCTAATTACAAAATGAAGGAGGTTGACCAGAAAACCTTTAAAGACCTACTTTTATGATGCCTATATATGTTTCAGTCTCCCAAGCCTTAATCTTAGATTCCCTAATACCATCTCCTGTAACCTAAGTTATAATAGTACACTGGCATAGTATCAACATTAGTAACGACTGAAGACAGGCTTAGTATGAATCAAGTCTCACATTTTACTTTATTTAATCTTCATCATCAATCAATAGAATATGGTGGAAATGGTGCTGTGCTAATTCTGGGCCTAGCCCTTCACTGGCCTGAAGGCTTCCACTTTCTCCTTCTTGGAATGCTTACTCTTGTAATGTTCCTTCTTGGAACTCAGATGGCGTGCCATGGGGAGAAGAACCAAGGAACCTCAGTCATCAACTCCACGACTCTGAGTTCACAGTCTAGCCTCCAGATGACTCTAGCCTTCCTAGTGTCTAAGCTGATACCATATGAAGCAAAAGAACTACCTACTTATCCCACAGTGTCATGTAATAAATTATTGTTCTAAGCCACTAAGTTTTTGAGGTACTTTGTTTCACAGCAATCAATAACTGAAACAGTTACTACAAACATACCCATTTTACAGATACAGAAAGTAAGGTTTGAGAGTTTAATTAATTGTAGATCACATATCAAGGAAATGATAGAACAAATATCTGAAGAGAATCCTGTTAAATTCCAGAGTCTACATTTGAAAACACTATACCAAACTGCCTTTTATCTTAATACCAAGTTATTAGCCATATTCTTCTGCGGCATTTGAATTTGGACACTATTTTCGCTTATGAAGAGAGCTGCTAAGCTTACATGGGCCCTTCAAAAATCTGTTCTCTTTGACTAATTCTACAATTCCTAAAAGTATTTGAGAAATGATATATACTTTGAGATACTTCACATGGATTGCAAATGAAAAGCCAGAAACCTGGAGGAACTTCTCTCACTGGAGTTCTTTAATTTCCTAAAGCCTAAGGCACTTACATACAGCCTTTAAACTCCCTTGTCCATCTTGCCAGCAGTGCCTCAGACACCTGTGCATTAAATTTCTGCAATATTGCTTTCAATGTGCACTTAGCATTTCCAAGTTTTTATCATCTACAAAAAGGCACCAATACATCATGACTAAGTTCCAAGCAGCTGGTGCCAAATTCTATTTACCTGATAATTCTTGTCTTTATGAAGCTAAAGTAAAATTTGTTCAGCAAATGCAGCCAACAGAATATAATTGGAGGGGGGAAAAAAACAAATGAGCTGACTTGGTAAAAATGAAAATCCTAAGGATTTTACATTGAAACAAGCTAAGGCAGTGATTTAAAGGGACCAACGTATCCTTTTCCTTCATTCTGCACCCCCACATCCACCCGACACGAAGTATCTGGTGCTTGTCAAAATACTGTTTAAATGAAGATGTAATGGTGTTTTCTGTGGATGATTGCTGAATATTGGGGTGAATGGGAAATGTGCTGGAGCGTGAGGTGAGGGTGGGGAAATATATAAGGCCAAATATAAACAAGTCACAATTTTTACATGAAGTCAGTCAAAGTAGCTGTAGGAGCATAGTACACCTATGTAACATGTTATAGCTACAGTATCCCTAGCCTTCTACCTTAAAAGTAAAAAATTCTGATTGAGGTATCCATACTAATTTAAATAGTAATAGTGTCCATAATAGTATACATTCATGTAGTGCTTTATGATTTACAAGGCACTGTTATATATGACACTTGATTTGATCCTTACAACAACTCAGATTAGATACTACTATATGCAAAGTCATGCTAAATAACAAACCAGGAGCTAACTCAAGACTAAAATATCACAACTTCAGCTGAAATCTTTGATTCCAAGTTTCTTTAGAAAAATTGGTGGGGAGTAATTTTTTTTAATTGTTTGATTTTTATGACATCTGCCTGTTCGAATCTGATATTCTTGGTTGTGCAAAGCACACAATAAGCTTTGTGTCTTAAAAATGACTTAAAATATCCTCCATATAGACAATGACAAATTATCCAAAGAGTTATACTACCTAATATCTATCCACTAAGAAAATTTCCCGGCACTTCTTTCAATGGAGTCCAGTGTTGCCAAAGAAAGTGGATGTGGTCTTGGTGACAATGCAAATAATACCATTACCGTCACAGCCGTCTCTTGACATCTTTACCTGAGACCATTTCTACAACCCTTTATGAGAGCTTCACTTTATGAAATTAAATTAATTTATTTTCATTGAGGTATAACTTACCTACAGTAAAGTTCACAGATCCTAAATGTACAATTCTATCATTCCAGAAAGTTCCCTCGTGCCCTTTTCAGGAAACCCTCACCCTAGAGGCAAGTCACGTCTCTGTTATTTTTCACCAAATACTTGTTATGCCTGTTCTAGAACTTTACATACATATACTATTTTTTTTTTTTTTTTGCTCCTGGCTTCTTTTGCTCAGTGTAATGTTTTGAGTTTCATCCATGTTATTGCATATATGAGTGGTTTGTTCTTTTATATTATGGCATAGCATTCCATATATGAATGCACCACTGTTTCTTTGTCCATTCCCCTGTGGATAACATTTGGGTTGTTTGTGTTTTAGTACAGCTTCATTTTAAGTTCTAAATTTTTAGCTCTTAACATGGGTCCATAAATTAAGAAATCTGTTAGCAAATGCACATTTTGCTTTGTGTATATTTGTGTGTGTGTGTGAGTTAAAGTAGAATTTACTTTGTGAACCAATGTGAATATGTTAAACATTTTGCATTTGAAATATAAAACAGATTGGTCCGACTCCCAGACTTCCTGGTTGTGGGGTCGACACTAGTCGGGGAGACGGTATGCCAAAAGATCACTGCAGAACTGAAAGACCTGCTGTCTGGGCTAAATGGTAGGTGCTATCCTCACAAGAAAGAGATGTAAATTTAGCTCTCGCTGTCATTACAGGGTGCTAGTTCTGTGCACAGCGCTTTGGCTGTTAAAATGCTCCTATAATACTCACCAGCAAGATTCTGGCATCATGTGTGTAAACAGATCAGGGTTTCTGATCATTTAAAACCCCAGTTTCAACTGCCTCTCTCTCTCTTTCTCTAAAGCACTTAGGCTCATCATGGTTTGCTAATTAAAGCACAGGACTAGAGTCTTTCACCCCTGTATGTGCAGCTAATTCGACCTTGAGGGATGCAGCAAATGAGTCAATTAACATTCACTAGCATGCATTTATCTAGCACCTGCTGTGTGCCAAACACTGCACAGTGCTAGCTGAGTTTCCTAACAGGTTGCAGACAGAAGCGGGATGTTGTAAGTTAAAGAACACTGGGGTTGGTGTCAGAAGGCCCGAGTTTGAGTCCTGCTTTTCCATTTAACTTTTTCTGAGACCTTTGGCAATTCACTTCAACTTGGAACCTTGGTTATCTAAGTACAGGAGGTTCTAATTTTTCACGTCACAAACTAAATTGTGAAAACAAATATATATACCTCTTTTAATTTTTCTAAAACTCAACTACTTTGTGTCCCTATTCCCCTGGATGGCAGACATTTAACCTTAGTGAATTTAGCTAATCTCACTAATGTAAGACAGTATCTGTCAATGTAAGATCCTTCTCATTTCTCCCTAGAGCTATTGCTGAGTCCACAAGTTTTATATAATACTCAGAGGGGAATAAAGATCTGTCAACATTACTTATTCACTTGCCAGTCACTAATTCTCACATGCTTTTTGAGTCTCGCTTCCTTACTTCTCCAGAAAAGCTCCTTATTCTACTTTTAGGCCTCTCCATGTCTTCTGGCTTCAGTACCACCTCAGTACTGCTCTGGACATTGAGGGGAGAAATTCTAGACTTCCCAGCACTCTGCTACAAGACCTGGTAAGAAAGCTTCAGGCCCACGATTATAAACACCCCACCTGACATTCATTCTCTCCCCATCTGTACCTGGCTTGCACGGAGCGGCTTCTGAGACCTCATGACTTTTCTCAGACTCCATCCAGAAAGCCATGCATTGGCAGGGGCCCTGCTGGTGAACAGGGAACATTGTGTGAATTAGAAAAAGTATTGCTTCTTTGTGGACGAATTGCAAAGATGCACCTCTTCTGGGAAGACCAAACAGAAGACTTCTTTTCCATTGATCTGATGGCTTGTGGAGCAGCATGCAAACTGGATTCCAGCCCCACTCTCAGCCCCTCAGCCAAGGGCCTGAGGGCAGGGCACAACTTGAACAGCCTTGTGCAGGGTGCTGTCCCTAGGTCAGGCTCTCAGATCCCTCATCTCTCTGGGTTATCCCCTTCTATCCTCCTCCTCACCAGGATTCAGCCAGGTGCTTTAGCTTCTTTCATTTCTTCTTTCATTTTCACTCTCCTTCCTCCTCATCTCCAAGGGGGTCATAGAGTTGTGCTTTTCTATCTTTCATTGGGTCTGACGCAGGTTTTTGATAAATACAACGATGTTTCTCTCAAACAATTATCACAGCCATGCCTAGCAAAAGTTTATTTTGGAACTCAAAAGCCAAGATTTGACTATATTTTCCTCTATGTATTTCTGTGTGACATCTCTCCCTAGGGCAAGGGGTGCTGCAAGGTCTAGTTGTCCCAGGGGAGGAAGGACCACAAGTTGAAGAACATAGTTGGGGATGGCGGCAGCCATGGAGGTGCTGCTTGGATCGCCTTCCAAAACAACCCTAACCATTCAGCTGCAAGGACTGAGGTGAGCTGATAGTGTCCAGCTGTGGTGCCTACAGGATCTTGAGCTGAGAGGCCTTGCTCTTCTTGCAGACTCTCTAGCCAATGACTGATCATGGCAGCTATCTAGGGCTTGGCTACATCCACCCAAACCAGGATTCCTCTTATGGATGATCTTTGCTGTGGAGCTCCCTATCAGGTTGACACCTGACTGAATCTTTGTCAGATAAGCATCATGGTCTGACAGTCTCTCTGCACCACGCTGTTTCATCCCCCTTTATCTTTCTCAAGAGTTTCCCCTCCACCTCCAGTAAACCTCTGGTGCTCATAACTCAGTGTCTGCTTCTCAGAGAATCCAAATAGACATAGGTTTGAAAATACCTCCGTTAATCAATTAAATAATATTCTACCAAATAGCATAGTGTTAAAATAACCAAACATTCAATATTACTCCCATTGTCCCTAATATTCTCTTACCCCTCCCTCATTTCTTGCTAAAAAATGTGAGTGAAAGAGCAATTATGTGTCCAGGTAAATCACTCCAATTTGAAAATATCCAAAAACAGAGATTTAATTATTTAATCATTCCTGCACTTCTTTCTCCTTTCCTACCACTCATGCTCATTAACAACAGCAACAAAAAAAAGTAAAAGAGCTTAAGAATTACCTTGCAAAGTTCTAGCTAACCCCAAAACAACAGTTCCACTTAAATAGAGTCCTGTTTTGTTTGAATTATCTTTCAAAATTAGTACAAGTGAATAAATCGAAGTGACTTGGGAGGTGTCAGAACTGCTGGTTTGGTAAATACCTTCTTGGCAAAGACTTGGAAAACACGATTTTCATCATATGGAAACCAGAAGTCATTGAGGGTAGTAACATAATATTTTCAGTATGAGTATGTTCTCTTAGTTATGAACCCCATAAGTATAGATGTCATGTTTTATTTCTTTACTACCACTATATTCCTAAACTGGAACTCAAACAATATTTTATCGAATAAGTACCTTTTAGACATAAAATAAACCAATTAAATGATGGACTTAGTCTGGTCACCTAAATTATTCTCTAGATTTGGCCTGGAATGACATTTGATTGTTTTCCAAAATCAAATCATTTTAGAAAGATATGCTTTGCTGTGAGACAGCATGTTTCATTAATTTTTCTTTGTAACCCAGAAGAACTGAGGAGGGATTTAATGGGCTTGACTCCAGAATAGAAGGTTTGGAACCCTAAATGGCTCTACTACAACCAGACATGTTTTTCTCTCCTCAGACATTTCAATAAGAGAGACAGAGAAGGGGTTGGGGAAAGGGAGAGAGAGAAAGCCAACACAATGGTGGTTTGGCTGGGATGAATTTAAGAGTGTTTTTTTTTTTGTTTTTGCTTTTATTTTTTGTCTTATACACGAATATGTGTTGTTTGCCAGAACCAGCTCTAGGAAACGAGTCGGGAAAGGTTCCCAGTGAGGAAATGACTGACAAAAGTCTTAAAGACTAAAATGGGCAGAGTTTAGGAAAATCAGGAAGAAACTGCACACATCCTAAGGTAGGCGGCCAAGAATAAGCTAAAGTGAGAGAAGGCAATGGTTGTCAAAATATTGAGGTTGCCTGGGATTTCTTAGCATCTATAAATTATCATATGCTTGATATGTGTTACATAATACTTCAGTTTAACATGTTAAGAGAACTTCGTTTTAAAGAAGTTGTGAGGACAGGTATGTGGGAGAGAACAGCGCCACTGAGGTGCACCTCAGTGTAGTAACAGTTCTGAGTGCACTGCAAAATTATGACCCAGCTTCTTCAGGGTGGTTACAGGCAATGGAGATGACGTTTGCATTCCACATAAGTGCAAATTCATAGTAGGTTCTTTGTAGATGTACTCTGTAGATGTAGTGAGTCAATGAAGATTTTTGCTACCTTAAAGGATTGCACAAAACTCTGCTTAGGAGCATAAGGCAGTTCATAAAGTGGAGGATTCAAAATGATTTCAGCACAGACATCACTATTGCAGTACTTGTAACACCATCCAAAGTCACAGGGAAGGTCAAAATGCTCATTTGGATGTAAAAGTTATATGTTATCTATTCATTTGAAAAAATAATAGACTTACTTTTGCTCATGCTTCACTCTAAAGTGCTAGATAATGTAGCATGGAAGGGGAGTCGAGGATAATAAGGAGGAGAGGAGTTTAGGGAAATGACACAGGCCATCAGTTCACAACCTCTAGAAGTTTACCATCTACTTTTAGGAATTTCATATGTGGAAAAGAGATTGTCCACGAAACAAGGAGAGGGAGAGAGAGAGAGAGAGGTGGTAAGCAAATTGTATTGCTCGCAACTGAAAGATTTTCCTTCTTAGAGTCTGAATTAGGACTGTTTAGCTGTGTACTTTCACCTTAAAACATTTCACCTCTGTCTTTACCACTCTTTCATTGGAATCTGCCCAATTCTATTGTGGAAAGAACAGAAAAGAAACTGGAAAAACCAAGGTTTAAATGAGTCTTTGCTAGAATTTGGAAATTCTCTTAGAGTCTTTTATTTTTTAATATTTTGTCGAAGCAGAAAGGCAGTCTCCACTATTTACCAATAAGTTATTTCAATTACCTGCATTTTTGTCATAATTGTATACGCTTCTTTACTTCTTAACACATGGTATATAATTTCATGTGTATTGGCCTACCAAGAAATCAAGAGAAAGCAAAGCAGTCCACCTGGCGGATGAGTGTTCCAGGGCCTCCAGAAATTACTTCTGTGTGAACAGGATCCTATGTCTATCTTAAACTCCCAACAGGACTCATTTGTGTTACATAATCTTGAAACAGCAAACGAAGCCTTCCTGATGAGTAGAATCACTTTGCTTCTTTCACACTGTGATTTCCTGTTCCCTGCAGACCCAGTGATCTCCTTCAGCCTCTTCCTGAGTGTCTTGATGAGTAAATTAAAGAGTAAATTGAGTGGCTGTCTTATTTGATTTCCTCAGGAATTAGTGTAATGACAGATAGGCTATCTAAATGTGCAAATAGCTTAAAAAAGGAGAGGTTTGTTTTTCCAAGGACTCTGCTCTCTGGCTACTTTTAGGATAGCATTAAGTACGGCTCTGACCAAATATGCTTCAGAAAGTGAGTGATGAATTATTGCCCCGGTTGAAAAGTGTCCAAAATGAAATCATCTGAGACTCGTCAAAAGTGCCCTTCACTCCAATGTCAATTATGGATGTGGCTTAGATCACATCAAGGCAGCAAATATTTTTATTTCCCCCCTGGATTAGATGAAGACATTTAAAAGGCTATTTTCCCTTTGTTTTACTTTCAGGCAACTGCTTTTTCCTTTTTTTTTTTTTTTTTTTTTATCCCAATGCCTTGCCCTCCATAGCAGCCAATATAGTAAAAGTAATGTTATTTAGTATGTTTTCAACCAGAACCACCTTGGATAATACCCCAAACTAAAAACACATGGAAAGTTTTGGTAGGAAGAAGGAAAGTGAGGAAATATGGTGGCAAATCACTTAGTGGGAAATAAAGCAACATCTCAGGGACTCAAAAATCTCTCTGTGACCTCTACTCCTCCCCTTCAAGGAAATCTGTCTTCCTTTTTGCAAAAATATTTTAATTAACATTCATCTCTGGGGATCGGTAAATCACTGAGGGACAAGAACTAAACAATAGTGAGAAATAAACATGACTTGCAACTCAAATTCATATTTGTCACCAGTTCTTTGAAGACAAAGGCTATTGACATTTCGAGAGGACGCTGAAGGTCACTTCACTGGACTGTGAGGGGGCCAATGCCTGGATAGCTTTGGCCAGTTCCCAGCACTGCTATTAGAGAAGAGAAAACAAAACAAAAATTACACAATTTATTTGTTAAATGGTGGCCTGCCCAAGTTTTCTAAGGACACCTAAAATAAAAACCCAGAATCTTCTTAGTGTCATTCTGGGTACCTTCTCTACTCAAAAATTGGACTAATTTCTGTTTCATATACTTACAGAAACTGTTCCCTGTCAAAAGCTCCATTAAAACAAGATGTTATTCATAAAGCATTCAATATTATCCTTAGTATAAACCCACTGGACAGATTATTAAGGGCCAAATAACCATGATTTCAAATTTTAGAGAAAATAATGATAATTGAAACTATTATAAATCAGTACCTATGGGATATATCTATGTTCATAGAAAGATCCATAGCCTTAAGTACTTATATTAACTAGTAAGAAATAATAAAAATTAATTAATATTTAACTAACATAATTATGGAAAACAAGTAAATAAAACTAAGGCAGAAGAATAAATTTAGCAAAGCTGAAAATTAGAAAATGAATTAGGTGATGACCCCACTTCAGAGTAAATAAGGACTTCTGCATCTTCCTGTGATAAAGTAGTCTGTAGAAACACAGTGATCCCATCAAGGGTTAGAGAAATCAGACCACAACACAAAGTACATCTTTACAAAATTATTGTAGAGTTTCATAGGCAGCCAGACCTTAAAGGGAAGGCCAGAGAGAAGGAAATTCCAAGAGGAGAGCTGATATTCTGCATGCTGCTTTTCCCTTGGGGGCACATGCCAATTAAGGGAGCAGGAGCAAGAAGCCAGGAACACAGGCAAATAAATGCTGCAGAGAGGCAGAACAATCAGAGAAGCTTTGGCAATCTCACAGGGCTGGGGGGAAAATTAGAATTCAGGGTTTGCAAGGCAGTCAAGATCCTAGAGAAAAGTAATGCAGAGAAGTGAAACTTATTGCATTTCCCCAAAGACATTTACTGAATTCTCAAGCTGTCCAGGCTACAAATCTATGCAGAAAACCCAAGAAATGCAGAGCAGTTTCCAGCAGTTTCATGGTGCTGACCAAATACAAATTGGAATTTGAAGCTTGTCTAGGCTCTCAGTCGAAAACCCTGGAGGGCTACATTGTAAAAGTAAGAAGGAATCAGAAATAGACTGAGCTTTACTAAGACCCAGACTGAGTCACCTCAGTCCTTGATTGGACTCAGTTGATCTCCCCCAACATTACCCAGAGCATCCACAATTTTTCATACACAAAGTACAGACTTGAATAAAAAATTAAGAGGCATATCAAGAAACAAGACCAAGAGAAAAAAATAGACAACAGAATATACCCATAGGTGACCCAGTTGTTATTAATTAAGCATATAGTTTAAATAGCTGTGATTAATACATTCTGGAAGATTATATGAGCCAACTGAAATTTATTTTTAAAAGAATTAAATGGGAGTTCTAGAAATGAAAACTACAGCAACTAAAATTAAGAACTCAATGGATATTTTTACAGCAGGCTTGACACAGCAGCAGAGAGGATTAGTTAACTAGAATAAAAATCAGTAAAACAGCCAGACTAAAGCACAGGTGCCAGGGTATGTGTTAATTTCCTCCAGGATTAAAAAAAGAACAACATCTGGAACAACTCCTATTGTTAAAGTCACTATTAAGTTTTCAGTAGTCTGTCATTCTTAAAAATCTACCCACTTTCAACTGAGGTCACGCATGGACTTTAAATGAGGATGTGATTGAGACTATCCTCCATGCTTTTTAATCTTCCAGATCTTTAAAAATTGCACTAATTTTTATGACTTCTCATGGATGCAGTATCACTTTGGGATAGGGAAAGGGAAGGGACACTCCAGGGGCTTTCACTTGATCCTTCCTACTATAAAAGCCCTTACTTCATAAATCAGAAAGCCAATGTGGGGATTCTGCCACCTATACATTCAGAAACTTGGAAAATATCTTCAGGATTGGTTCATTGACCTGCTGAGCCCACCATGAGATAGACTCGGGATAAAACTCCATTTATCACCTGATTCACATGAGCTTCTCAATGACCGGTGAACCACAGAAGTACTGAGAATCTCAAAGAACTGGCATTAATTCAAAATGAATATTCAGTATTGTTTCCAAAGTATAAATATGTCCCTTGCCCCCAAGTCATAATCACATTAGTAAATGTTCTCAGATGCCCTTGAGGAGGTCTGTAGAATCACATTACAAACATGAGATGTTATAACATGGTCCTTCTTTAAGGTGAGATGCAAATCATCTCTCTGTTCAGATTTTTTTCCCCCAGTTATTCAGGCCAAGAAAGACTTTAATGGACTCACCTTCTATTTTGGTCCTGTGGACTGTATGACCTATTACTTTCAAAATTCTCTGAGGGTCAATTCACTTATTAGTCCAGCTTTGCAACTATTATGGAACATTTCCTTCTAGGCATTCCGCAGGCAATTTGCCTCTGCCTCTATCCTTAGAATCCTATTATCCCCACTGAATTCCAGAAACCTATTTCAATAACAATATCTCCCATCTTTATAACCATTAAATTAAACTTGGAAGGCAAAATCCCCGATGTTTAGCTTTCCTGATTCCTACGTTACATCAGTAGGATCCAGAACTTCCTTCAGGCCCTTGAGGAGGATTAGAAGGCAGTCAAGTTGAAAGCCACCATCCCTGCTTTAGGACTCACCATGGTGAGGGATGAGATGACCTAAAAAGCTGGAGGTGGATATGGCACAGCCTTGGGAGCCAGTGCAAGCCAAAAGTTGGCCCAATCACTAGAAGAGTTATCAATTTCCTTTACCATACTGAGAGAGACAGATCATAATTTCCAGTGGCTGACTCCAGTAGGAACGCCAGCAGGATGAACAACACGCAGATGTAACAGAGACATTACCTTCGCGAACCACGAAGCCCTAGGAGAACACACTTGAGGACCCTGACCATTCTCTTTATGGGGTCACATAACTTCACTTCTCCCATGACAATAGGCCCAGATGTTACCTTAGAATGAAGCCAGGATTAACAGATCTGAAAATTAAGAGCATCATTGAAAATGACTATTTAACTAGCAGAATGAACAAATTTTTCAATTTAAAGGATTAAAAGTTATTATTTTTCCATGACGAGCACACAAGTCTGGGCTTTTGAGGAAGATCACATTAGTTGTATTAATATATTTTTAAAATCAACCTTATGTACGTATGAACTCACTGTGAGTAAAATCTGTGAAGATGCTACACTTTAACAAGAAATTTGAAAATACAAAAGAAAAGATCCCATTTAGACTATCATCGAAGATCGAAAATATCCATCCACCTGTCTACCCATCCAACTAACCATCCAATCATCCTAGGAGTAAACATAATAAGATATGAGCAGAAATTATACAAAAATTTACTTGATTGAGAATATAAGAAAGGATTTTAAAAAGACATCCAAAATTCCTACATGTAAACTATATAATTATATTCCCTGGACACTTAAAATTCCATTTAAAAATTTTGAAAGCGTGGAAATTTCCTAATCTAAAAAACTTGTACTTGTTATCATTCCAGATCCAGCAAATGTGCCCTATTTTTCTTTGTTCTCTTTCATATGCCATTAACCATGCTAGAAATTTCCTGGAGTAAATCTAATTAGCTTGTTCAGGGTGAATACTTAAAAGAAAGTTTTTTGCTATCCAACATTTGCAGTTCCTAATTTTTCCCAGCTACTTAAAAACCTAGAGGTAACATTATTTAGGCACTATATTTAGAACAATTTGATGAGATTTTGGGTCTTGTGATTCCTTTAGGAAATGAACTCTGATATGTTATATATTTTAATACCCCTCACTCATTCTAATGCTATTCTAACCTACTTCAAGATCATAGTCTGACTTTTCCAGGCACACCAAATATAATTTTCCTGTCCATATGGGCTATGAATATGGGACATTTAATAATTCATGCTACTGGAAAAGGTGCAGCAACTTGTGTTAATAAAATGTGAAATTTCTGACCAATTATGGAACATAGCTAATAATAGAGCAGAAGTATCAGTTCACTTCCATCAGCTTGATGATAATAGGAAGTTGAGAATGAAGAAACATGGATGCTTTTTACTCTTAATTATAATATAGGATTTAAAATAAAATTAATCCCTCTATAAGACAGGAATAAGCATTCAGAAGGAAAAAGCATTTTTTTTCACTATTCAAAAGCACTGAAAAAATAATAATTTCATTCAGAACACATTTTACTAAAAATCTACCAAGTAAAAGTTCCTATGCTAGTGTGCTGAAGATATTGAGATGAATGAAGTTCAAAGTCTAGGGAAAGAAAGATTTAAAAATAGAATCTAAAAGGTAGTATACTCTATTAGATAGGATAGATAGATAGATGATGATAGATACACAGACAGATAGATAAACAGTATTGTAGGAAAGTAAGGCACTCAGAACAACTAATTTTGCCTGGAGGATTTGAAGAAATCCATACAAATAAATATATGCTTGAGCAGGGTCAAAGTTGAAAGAGTGAAAGATTAATGGGAATATATTAAGTAGAAAAAGGAAACACGGGGTGGCATCCCAGGCAGACAGAACAGCAAGTACAAGGTCAGGGAGGAGTGACAGAGTGTGGAGTGTAGGGTGTGCATGTGGAAAGAGCTGGAGACAATCTCAGATCCTCAAGCTGGGTGTGATGTGGTGAAAGGCTTCCTAGATCATACTCAGAAGTTTGGACTTTTCCTTATAGACAATAAGGAGCCCTGGAGGTTTTTAAGTGTGGGAATAAAGTGATGAGATGTGAGTCTTAGGGAAAATAATCTTAGAGGTAAAATGAAGAATCAGTGGAGTGGGAAGAGAGGAAGGCCTGAAGAGGTAGGGGTAAAACCATGGGCAGGCAAGAAAACTTTCTGAAGGACTGAAGAAAGACATTAGGGGGAGGGTTCAGAAGCTGTGCAGGTGGCATATTTATGATACGAGGTGACTGGCCAGGTGGGTGTAAGAGGAGGAATAAATTGTGGGTCATTCTCGGACTCCTAGCTTGGGCAGGGAAGAAAAGGTATATGGGAAACAATGACTTTGGTTTCAGCCATTCAAGTTTCTGTCTCTAAAGTTTTATAAATAGACATATCTATTCAGAAACAAGTTGGTCAGAAAATTCAGGACTTATCCATGTGTCATACAAATGACATGACTTCTGGCCCTACCATTATGGTGTTCTATTATTTTAATGAAATTGTGTAAAGAGTTTGGTCAATAGTTTACATCAGCCAAGTACGTATAATGCTATCTAATAGCATAATTCACCAAAAGTTTGTGAAGTGTGCAATGTGACTTAACAGTATTTTAAATTTCTTAAGCTCCTCAGAAGTAACTGTAATGCTGCAGTAGAACTTTATCAGACTAGTGTTCTTAATGAGTGAATCATGCTTGAATTTATCATTCCTTTAAACAATAATTTAAAATATGTTTTAACAAATTTGGATGAAATTTTTCTAATATTTAAAATACTTCTCTGCCTTCTTTAATAGCATGTATTGAATATAATTTAACCTTTTATTCATCAGAAGTGACTTTTCTGAACATCAATTTTAGTCTTTATTATGATGATTCAAAGTCTATTGACAATTTGTCCCAACTTTAAAAGACCCCAAACTTGGGGCCGGCCCAGTGGCGCAGCGGTTTGGTCCCCGCTCGGCAGCCCGGGGTTCGCGAGTTCGGTTCCCGGGCGCCCGCGGACGCGCTGCCTGTCAGCCATGCCGTGGCGGCGTCCCATATAGAGTGGAGGAAGATGGGCACGATGTTAGCCCGGGGCCAGTCTTCCTCAGCAAAAAAAGGGGAGGATTGGCGACGGATGTTAGCTCAGGGCTGGTCTTCCCCACAAAAAAAAAAAAGACCCCAAACTTAAACTCATTTTCATTTAATTTGCCGACTTTCCAATAGTTTATTATGAGATTTTTTAAACATAGACATTTCCCATTTTTATAGGTCTTTGTCACTCATCCTTTGGCATCAGTTATCAGTGTTCACATTTACTTCTTGAATGTGCTTAATTCTAGCAACCCTTCCATTAATTTTCTATTCTAATCTACTGCCACTAGATTTTGTAACAACACAATTACGTGTAATGGTACAGGTGCCCGGGACAACCCCTTTGGGTGCCTCTGCACCTTCCAAATGAATGCCTATTTTTTATAAAACTTTCTCCTTTGGTGATCAGAGCATGTCCCAAGTTGATGAAAGACTATAGGCCTTAAATTTTAAACTAGGTGCAACGTAATATAGTGGTGCCATTTGAATTTAGGCACAAAAGTGTGGTTGAGGTGTAAGGGTGTGTCAGCTTTCCAGCAATAGCTTTTAATAAGCTTGGTAGGCTACTTGTTAGGCAGTGTTGGATAAGATCCAGGATCACACCAGTTACTCCTAGCAAGTGAGAGCTCTATGGCCTTTTCCTCCAGGGCAGCCTGAACACAAGGGCACCCAGCTTGCCCTGCACTTGCCATTGTCCCCACTGCCACTCTCAGGTGGTATTGTTCTTCCTTCCAACAGACTGAGGCGAGACTCAGTTTTCTGGGGACCTGCAGGCCATGGGAATGAAACCCATTCCTCTTGTTTGTAACTTAGTCCATCAGGCTCTATGTGCCCCTTGGGCCTAAGCTTTTCTTCTTCCCTGGGCCTTGGGATGGTTGGGAGGTAGCATCACAGTTTGCTTTTGTTTTTTTCTTGCATCTTGTGAGTCTATTTTCTCTCCGTTAAAAGGAAAAGAACCTGCATTAGTTTCACCTTAACAACTGCAAAATTAGTACCTTAATCATGTGTAGATGCCTAGGTGGTTCAGGTTCAATAAAAGAAGAAGCAAATCATTTCTGCATGAGCATCTTGGAGTTCTTTAATCAGGAGAGGACATGCGACATGTCACATTAATTATGGCAGCTCAGTCATTTCTGCTGTGGCAGGGACTGCCTGTTTCTATCCACTACCCAATCTCTTCTTCCAAAGAAACAGCATCCAGGTCTTATTTAAGGCAACAATGTGCCCAGATAAAATACCACATTTCCCAGCCTGCCTTGTAGTTAGATAGGGTCAGGTGATATGTTGTGGCCAATGAGGTAAAAGTGGAAGTGTTGGATGAGTCTTTCTGGAAGAGTTCTCAGAAAGCAGATAGGTGGCTAGTATGTGCCCTTTTGCCCTTCCCTAGCTACTTAATTTTCCTTGTATTTGGATATGATGGCTGGAGCTCTAACAGCCATGTTGGATCTTGAGATGACCATGTGCTAAAGATGATGGAGCAGAAAGTTAGATGGAGCCTGGGATGCTGATGAGCATGGATCTCCAATACTAAACTGAAACTGCTTACCTCCAGACTTATTTTATGTGAAATGAAAATTAAATCTCATGTGTTTAAGCCATGATTATATTGTTTTCTATTATATGCAGTTGATCCTAATTCTAACTAATACACTGGTTTTATCTCACTCTTGTCAGCACAGCTTCATATAAATCCCATTGCTGGGGAGTTGAGTTCCAACATAAATGAGGTTTTACTCTTCTTTATATTACTGTATAAGTAGATGGATTTTTTTAAATTAGAGGCCATCAGTAATGGGCTAATTCCTGGGTCTGCAATCTGGCCTGAAATGTCCAGTGAACTTAGCAATTGCTCCCCATAAAAACTCTGATACTGGTTGAGTTTTCAAACATAGATATTTTCCATTGCCACAGTGATTAAAGGCATTTCTAATGAAATCTATGTCTTATTGATAGGACAAATTGGTCAGTTACATGTGTATTTAAGTTGGGAAAGATACTCTAACCATTAAAATCCTGAGCCTCAATGTCAGTCTATTTTCTTATTTAATAAAAACAGTGAAGCAAGTAGGCTGTATCTCACACCCAGGTGAGAGTTGAGGTGGTAAATGAAGTGAGTAAGAATGAATCATTCCATTTCCATGGGATTCTAATCATATGAGAGGTTTGACCCACAATCTCCCTCAGAGCAGAGCCAAAGTTCTCCCTGAACCCGATCCATTCTTCTAGCAATTCACTTTCTCTGCTTTATCTATCAGGGCAATACCTTCCCTACAATTTGTAAGATTTCTACACTGTTCTCTAGAGAGCTCAAGGCATTGTTGAGAAAACTCCTCACTATCTGGGTTTATATCCCAGCTCTGGCACTTACTGTGTGACCTAGAGCAAGGTCCTTATCCTCTCTGTGTCTCAGTTTTCTCATCTGTAAACTGGTGATAGTAATAGTAATCCATCCCATTCGGCTGCTGGGAGGATTTGAGGAGTTAAAAGAAGTGTAGTGCTCAGAGGAGTGCTTGGTTCATGGTAAGTGCTCAACAAGCTTTAGGTCCTATAATTGTGCAGGAGAGAATGGAAGCATCACAGGAGCCCATGTGGAAGGCATGAAGAGGATAAAAGAGGGGCAATGGCAATGAACTCAACCAGTTACATTAAAATTTGTCTGAACAAGTCCCAAGAACCAGGGAAAGCAGGGATCAATTTGGGAGAGGAGCAGAGGGAACCTGCACCAAGGACATCCTATACAATTTTTTAAATGCTTATCAAGGGGAAAGTCACCATAGATAAGTCCAAAGAGTGAGTGTAGCAATGAGAAGAGGTAATACCACTCATTTTGCTCTGATGGCCCTGATGGTGGTAAGAGGGCAGGGAGCATGTGAACTGATTGTTCCTCAGTAGCACTGGGTGGAGCCTTCTCCTCCCTCATGGGCTGCCTTCTGGGCTACCTGGAAGCCACTAACAACTTGGAAACTGCTCACACTTTCCTGAACAATATGATCATTCCTGGAGCAATGTACTCAGAGAAGTTCTGGAGCCAGCTTGTGCAGGTTCATGAGATTCAATTGTGAGCACATCTTCCCAACTCCAGGTTCAGTGATGTCATGATGGTAGCTTGAAATCAGCCATGGTGGCAGTATTTACACCACAGAAATCAGTAAAAACTACAAATTGAGGCATTTTTTTTTTTCCTGGAGAGCCAGTTGTCAAACCAGTTGTCATGTCTGCTACACCTGCTACACTTGAGGAAGGGGCCAGCACACTGCTTCTGAAAATGAGTGGTGGGGACCAAGAACCATCTATTGAGTAACGGATCCTAACTACTGAGCAATGAATCACAGGATCTCAGGGGCAAGAGGGAAGTCATAGGCTAGGTATCCCAGTCCCCATGTGATGCCTAATTTCCTCAATAACCACACTCAAAATGGCTCTCCAGCATTTGTGTGAATACCTCCAGTGATGGTGAATTCTCTGTTTTACTGAAGCAGCACCTTTCACTTTCAGGCTAGACCTGTCTAATTTTCACAGATATCCTCCTTAGCCTTGAGTTACTTTTTGGAGGAAACAACTTCTCTTCCTGTATTTCACTCATACAGCTTTTCTTTGTGACTTATGTATTTACAAATGCACTCGGTTTACCTGTGCCTACACTGAAAGAATTTCTTACCCTTCAGCCAATGCAAGATTTTCCTTCAAGACAGTGGTCACCTCTCAAGACAGCATATTTCTTTGGAACAATTATCTTGCTCACCTATATTCCTGTTACTAGTTCTCACCCAGACCCTACACAAAATTCCTCTTCTCTCTCAAACACTATTGAATAACTTTTTTCCACTGTGTTTTAGTCTCTTATCATATCCAGTTTCCCATCGAAACTTAGCTCTCTTTTTCTGGTGATATCTTTGACTTATACTAATAGACCATCTAGTTCCTACCTTGGTTAGTGTACACAATGTTTGTCTTCTCTGTATTTTATTCAAACAATGAGCATTTGTCAAGCAACCACTGTGGGCCAAGAAGTTCAGAAAGACAAGGAACTATGAGATATAGGCTCTGCCTCAAGCAGCTACTATCTATTTGTTTTCATTTATTCCCAGATTTATGATTGCCACTGTGACCGCTGGCTCTCTCCCTACTGATATTACTAAATAGAGGGGTTTTTTGGGGTTTTGTCTTAAATGTCAGAGACATCTATCATCCACCAATCCCTAGTTTTAATCTGCAATTTCTTATATCACGAATCTCTAATTTTAGTCCATTCTGATATGCTCTTCTATTTCTATTTTACTACTCATTTTTCTAAAGTTGAATTTCCCCTGTTCTGATTTAAGAGCGTCAACTTATCTTGATTTATCTTTAAAAACTACTGCTTAAGGAATCTGACTTTACCCAGTTGTCTATGTACCTATGTATCTAGTTACCTATCTGCCTTTTTATCTATATATACATGGTTTTTAAAAAATTAGGCTGGTAGTATGGTGCATACAAATGTGATAGAAGGAGTTTTATATAAAAATACACAATAATAAAAATATTTCATCTATAAGTATTGTCTGCCTCTGAAGGGGTGCAAAGCATTTTAGTCATATCATCTTATTTTTGCCCACTCTAATTGAGGGCTTAAGTACAGACAGAATTTCTCTCCATCTGTAGATGATGCTTCAAGAGTTAAAAGAACTGAAAAAATTCACAGTTTATAACTGGCAGGCTCAGGTCTTAGGCTACTAATTTGCAGCCCCCTCACCCCCAAGGTCTGTGTTTGCTCTCAGAGTTTCCACCTTTTGCTATTTCTGGAATTCATCTGATTAGCCTAGAAGCCAATCTTATTGTGGAGGGGTGGTTCATGCTCAATGGTAGCAATACTTGCAGTACAATAATGGGGGTTGGGTTTGTTGAGTTTATCTTGGGCAAGACTGGTGTGACTGGTTGGGGACACATTGAGAATGAGGAAGGAGTGACTGGGTAACTTCAGTGTGGAAGCCGTTCCCACCTCTCAAAGACCTCTGAGGATGAAAGGTAAGTTAGATTGAAAAAGAAATGGTTTCAACCACCCAGGATGTGAAGCTCAACAAGTTGGCAAGGGGGATAAGAAGTACAAGGCTAATTCAGCAAGACCTAAAAGATCACCTTCCAGGAAACCATGCATATTTTTTTCTCTCTTACAGGAATTTTATCTATTTTATTTCAGGAAATTACTTTACCAAACAAACAGAATAGCCTGCTCCCTACAAGAGACCAAAAGGTAACTCTGGAAAATGGAGCGACTGCTGATAGTAGGAAAAAGGAAGAAAGAAACTTGTGAGAATACACCAACACTGCCTCATGAATCACAGTCATTTGACTCCATACAAATGTGTTCTGTTCTCCTCTGAATGTTTCAGGATACTTTGTGGGACTATACTTGCCTAGGGACATCTTGTTTCTCACAACAAATTGTTCTACTAAGCACCACGTGTTGATTCTTACTCCTGTTCTGACAAATTCTGTTTTTTCTGGCTTTCTCTAACCTTTTTGCTTCTCCCTGTCCATTCACTTTCACTAAAAGGATGGAATGTACTTTTTTTCAGATCTATTGTCAAGTCAGATCTTTTCTTTCTCCCTGCTCCCTTTTCACATTCAAGTGTGATCAAACAAACTGGTGACTTAAATTTCTTCCTTCAGTTCAAATAGCAAACAAACACACACATACATACCCACAGCCTGTCCACCTCCACACCCTCTTAAGAGAAGTTCTAGAACTTATATTTACTGGGATGTGCTTATATATGAGGGAACAATGCCTAAAAGTAAAAAGACATTTGTGCAGGCATTTCTTTGGCTGAATCTGGCTGCTCCCTGAAGAGAGCTATGTTTATGTTACCAAAATAAGCTCTTATTTTTTTTTATTGTTAAGATAAATAAAAGTGGCCCTTAAAGTCACTCCATGTATAATAAATGCAGTTCTAATGACTATTGATTGGGAAATCCCAACCCCTCATTTGGCTGTCAGCTCCCTCCGGCGAGTTAGAAATAATCAATAGCAAAGTGGGAGGCAGTTGCAACAACATAGACTGTGTCTCCAATGGATTGAGGTGGCAGTGAGGATGGTCACTTGGATTTGGGGAAGGAATCACGATTTATGGCCGCTTTTGGAACACATTGTGATTTTTAGAAACTTACCAAACAGTCCCAGAGAAGAGATCTATCCAAAGTAGACATGGCATCATCTTAAGATAATTCTAGAAATGTTCCATAATAACAAAGTGTCCATGGGTTGTGCTTTGTCACACAGCAGAACAGGCTCCTGAGGAAAGTGCTCGTATTTGAAATGGCATGTTAGTCTGAATAGGCAGGCAATAAAGTATAATGGTTACATCCACACTTTATAGGGTCAGACACCCTCAGCTGAACTCTCAGTAATGCCGATCAAGAATTGTGGGACCTCGGGCAAGTTACTTTAACTCACTAAGCCTAAGTTTTGTCATCGGTAAAGTGGAGATATCACTAGTATTTACCTTACAGGATTTTTTCAGGATGAAATTGTCCATGTAAAGCACTTAACTGTACTTGGTACTTACTAAATGCTCCACAAATATTAGCTACTGCTTCTGTTGTTATTGTTAATAGTAGGATTAATCCCAGCCAGCAGGTGTTCTTTGGCCAACTGGTGGCTTTGGCCATGGTATACCTTCCAGACTAATCCTGCCAGGGGATGCCCACAGTTATTTAGGAATTCCAATTAATGCTATATTTAATCAACGAGTCAATAAAATATAAATCATATACCAGTTTCCTACATATAAAATTTTATTTAGTATATAAACAATTGAGATTATAAACCCAAATGTGTCACATTATGTTTATCCCTTTGAAATTTTCTCTTGTTGGTTACGGCCTTTCATGACAATTTGAATCTGGAATCTTCATGCCCTATTCTTCCTGTCCCTCCTTATGGCATGCCAACTACAAATCTAACAAAGATACCCAAAACTCAGCTAATGCTTGCATCCTTTGCACACATTTCCCACCAAAGGATAATCTATACTCTGCTTCAACACTTCCAGTGACTGGGACTATTTCCCCACCTCCTATGGCAACCCATCCTTGTTACTTTTTGAATAAACTTTTTATTTTGGAATAATTTTTTATCTACAGAAAAGTTAAAAATCCAGACCTTCTTTAGTCACTTGGATCCTAAGATATTGTCAACAAATTCATATTTCTTCTTGTGAGAGTATGAACTTTTGTCAGCAAATATTTATTCTCTGCCCCAACGCCGTCGGCAAAATATATGTTTCCATTCCACTAGTGTTGGGCTGGACTGTATGAATTACCTTGTCCAAAGGTATATTAGTGGACATGACCAGAGCAGAGGCCTTTTAGCACAACTGAGCTTGGCTATTGCATGCCGGTGATCTGCCATAAGAAGAACATGCCCCAGGCAGTCGATCATTGAAAGAGGATGAGAGGCATGTGAACCAGGTCTGAACCACACCCCCACCTGGAGTAAAATACTGCTTACCTGAAGCCTGACACAAAACCACTCAGCAGAGTCCAGCTTGGACCAGCCAAACCACACTCACCTACAGACCCAAGAACAAGAAATAAATGCTCCTTGATGTAAACCACTGAGTTTTGGGGTAGTTTGTCACTCAACATCGTTGTGGCAAATCTAATTGATATACTCTCCATTTTAAGCCAGACTATCGTAAGCAACCTCTATAGCAGTCTCCTGAACTACTGCCCTGTAATCATATCCCAATGGGAATTTAGAAACTTAGTTTAATACAATAGTCATCCAGCCCAGGGGTTGCACAGTAGATTCCTCCCCACCCCCTGGGATTCTGATTTAATTGATCAGCAATGGAGTCTAGGCATCAGTACTTTATAAAAGTTCCCTGGGTGGTACCAACACGCAGCCAGGATGGAGAACCACTGACTACGGGGGTGAAACGTGGAGTCTGAGCTGTGTTTTTGGAAGGAACAAGCTAAGGAAACAAGACAGGGCAAAAAATTCCTATAAGACCGTGTGGAGGCCCGTGCACTGGAACCACAGGAGTCCTCTAAGTAGAGGTTCCCTTACATTAACAACAACAGCAGCCACAGAATCTCATTGACTCACTGTCGCTCACTCAGTAGGGACAAAACAAAAGCGAAGGCCTGAGGCCAGTGACATCTGTAGACGTCAAAATGTTGAGCAACTGTATTGATTTCCCTAAAGGAAGATCAGTCAGAGCAGTAATGGTGGTGTGGGTAGATGAAGAAGAAATCTTTCAGTCTAGAAAGTCTTTTTAAAGACTGCGCCTTGGGGTGCCTGTTTAATTATGCTGCCTCCAACTTTATGACCTAAGGGATTTTTGTTTCCTTTTTAAATAAACAACTCAGTAAACAAGCATTTCCAACCCATTTAAACTCCTCTGGGCACACTTGAACTTGTCAGTTCGGGTACCAAGTAATCACTCTGCTCAAATAATGTTGGTTAGAAATTTATAAAATCTGACATTAAGCCTTGACATAAACAGAATCATCTACAGATGACAGAATTATAAAGAAAATTGATTCGAAGGAAAGAACCTAGTCGTTAGGGTCAGAAAAACCCCGGTTCAAATCCAAATCTGCTGTTTCTGAGCTGAGGGATCTTGGGCAAATTACTTTAGTTTCTTTGCCTCCATTTTGTCAAATACATGAAACAAAGTGCAGAATTTTCTCACCAGAATTCCAGTGAGAAGGATGCTAACCTAAGGCAAACTCTACTTCCCGGGAGTGGCTGGCAGGTGAAGGAAGAATGAAAATGGTACTAAGGAAGGGAGAAACTAACAGGGAAATGGCATAGTCATGAGGGGCTCTGAGAGAACAGAGAGGTGTGTGGGTGAAAGAGGCTGGGTGTCAGTACCTGCTGTGGGAGGAAGTTTAGAGGCAGGAAGAGACATCTAGGGAAGAGGGAGAGTCTGCATGAAGTTGGCTGGTGACATCAGCACAAAACTCATTCCTATATCTTTTAAGAATGCCTGAAGATCCACGTTACTTGTCACAGTTTCTAGAGTGGGATTTGAAAAGGTGGTAGACAGAGGCTGACTCGAACGTGGCCCTAGAATATCGGGGTTGTTGTGAAGATAATAATGTGATAATATGTAGGAAAGCTTTTGTTCAGCACATAGAAAGTATCAGAAAAATGGGTGATACTAGACCACTTATTATTATCATGACTATTATCATTATTAATTTGTCCTTCTTTAAAGACAGCTGACAGGCATCCATTTATTCCAAAATGTTTACTATAAAAGCCCATGCCATTGCATGAAGGATTGGGTAATGTAACTTGCAAAACACAAAAGTGAATGACTGAGGGATTTTCTGCAGGCTTCAGAATCCAACCATACTTTTGACTCAATTGTTTGGCTATTTCAGGCCAAAGCAAAGGGAGACTAAGTGAAGTTTTCAGGTTGTTAAGAGATTGCAATCGACAGGAGAAGACACATTTGTCATATGCAGAACTTCAAGCCAAATGACAGTGGCAAGTCCATTTGCTGCTAGAGTTTCTAAAACAGTTCATGACAGTTTAGTGAATGCGAGGGAAAAGCTGAAGAGGGTGAACTGAAACAGATTAAATAAAGGATCTACGCCCTTTCAAAGCCCAAGGTGACAAAAACATGCTCCCTTAAATAAAATAAGTTCTGACACAAACTATCCCTTTTTAATTTGCACTATTTGTATTTTAGCCAAAGAAAGTTTTTAGTGTCTCTGTTGCATTGAGGACAAATCACTCAGCCACACCTCTGGTGATGCACTGAGCAGCATCCCTGCTAAAGGCCAGCATAACCAACCCAGAGAAACTTGATGCGTGGCATGAGAAGGGCCAGTCCTGGGGAGGTGAGCAGGGCAGCAGCCATGAAAATGAAGGCTCCTGTTCCCCTGCGATGCTCAATGGGAAAAAAAGCTGCTGCTCAAATGTTGGCTGTAGTAATATAAAGCATGACAGAAAACACTGCTTTAATCTACACTGCACAAAATCTTCCTTCATCTGGGTGACAATTCTGCTTCTAGTTGTGAATCTCTGCTTCAAGCACTCCCTGCCAATCTGCAACCTTCTTCAACTGAATGGAAGACTATTAGCATCAACTAAAATCTTAGCTCAAAAGTGTGAATGAATCATGCCAAATGTAGCTTAAGGGAAATACAATTGTGTCCCTAAGATAAAATTTCCCTTTGGAAACACTGAATTTTCATTTTCATGAATACTACTGCATGTGCCCTGTGGCTGTCAGACTTATGATCTATCTTACCTCCAGCTAATTCCATCAGTAAGAAAGGAAACAGAAAGCTGGGGATTCATGCTTCTGTTTACACTTCTATTATCTGCTTTCATAATGCATCCATGTAGGGTCTTTGAATCATTAAAGCTATGAGTATTTAAGAAAGTATTGGCTAAGCCAGGTTTTCTGGTATAAAATAAAAGAAATATAGTCTACTCATGCAGACATCTCTAATGTATACTCCTTTCATCTCAAAGGGACTATAATAAAGATGGAATCCTCACATACATAACCTTGGGTATAGAAGTGAAGTGAGGGATCTGCATGTTGGGTAAATGTGTTCTTATTTTCCTAGGTAAGGTAATTTTAGCCACAGTTCAGTCCAAATAGTGACCATTAATGGAGTTATCATTTTTGCTTATTCTAATATTGAAACCCCTAGTCTATGATCTTCATGATCTCTTTCTCTCTAGATCTGTGAATTTCTTCATATGAAAAGTCTTGTCAGACTCATAACAATTAAATGACATTTCATTCTGTAAGAGCTGAACTATCTTAATAGTAGAGAATAAAACTTCGTGAACTCAGGATAATCCCAGAACATCAGCCTATGAAAAATTGATTAAAAAAAAATATATGCCTGTCACGAAGAAGTAAAGACTATCTCACTTGTGAAATAATATTTTTAAATGTACTTGCTGCAGTATTATTAGCCATTGAGAATGCTTGACAATCCTATAGCTCAGTGGTCCCTGACCCCAAGGGAATTTTGGCCCCTATGGAACGTGTAACAATCTTTGAATGATTTTTGTCACAAACTGGGCTGGGGGTGGGGAGTGGAGTGCTACTGTCAACTAGTGGGTAAAGGCCAGGGATGCTGCTCAACATCTGACAGCCATCCACATAAAAGAATTATCTGGCCCAAAATGTCAGTAGTGCCACTGTTGAGAAGCCCTGCTGTTACCATAGTCTTTAGGAATGCCAATAGATATAATGAGGGAAAAGATAGACCAAGAGCCTAGAACAAGGGGCTGAAAAATGGTGTAGCCATGTTGGATTTTGAGAAATCTGGCCATGCTGAGAAGAAGAAAGGACAGTGAAAGAGAAAAATGGAGTAAAAGATATACCAATCTATACCAACATACAAATACCCTACCTAGATTATATTTTCCTTTGGAAAAAATTAAAGCACAAAATTTAAATAAAAAACAGTATTAGAGAATAAAGGGAACACATACCACTAATAGAACAAAATTTTATAGGAATTTCTGCAAAATAGGAAGCACATGAAATAGAATTGATAAGTAGAGAAAACTACAAAACAAAATAGGATAGGATGGGGCCCTATGAAATCTTTTCAAACAGGACAGAACCAGTATAGGAGGTATAGGGCAGTGGTTCCTAAACTTGGCCGCACCTTCGAATCCGGGACTCTTTAAAAATTTCCAGTGTCCAAGCCACACCCCAGACCAATTAAATCTCAATCTCTAGGAGGGGGATGCAACAGTAGCATTTTGGGAAGCTCCCCTGGTGATTCCAATGTGAGGACAAGTTTGGGAACCACTGGTGTCAGCGTAATCAAAGGATAATTAATGGCAATCAACTAAAGCTGTGCTTCTCACACTTTCACCTGCACATGAATCACTAGCGTATCATCCTAAATGCAGATTCTGATTCAGCAGGTCTGGGGCAGAGCATGAGATTCTGTATTTCTAACCAGCTGCCAGGGGATGCCAACGTTGCTAGTCCATAGAACACTCTGAGAAGAGCAAGGAACTAAAGAGAAATAGATAGGCCGTTCCCATCCCCCTGCCCCCATTCCCCTGCAGTTTCCAGGAATAAATAAACTGCCTCTAGTTGTTAGCCCTCTGGTTAAACTAAGTGGAGGATGGGCCTGGAGGAGGCTAGGAGAAAAGCAAAGAAGAACCCAAGGTCAGTTGTGGTCTACACAACAGTGCAAAACAAGAAAGTAAAGGCAACTGAACCCAAGACCTGAGGGTATTTAGGGCATAATTTCATCCACAAGAAAATAAAACAAAATAAGGACCTAGGTTACAATTAAAATATTCTTGGCAATGATTTTAATTACCAATGATAGTGAAATCTTACAACAGAATGTTAAGTGCCTACTAAAATTTATATTATGGAAAATAAGTAATGATATAGAATGAAGTTCATGATGTAGCTTTAATTTTAAATGCCTAACAGGGTAGATAGAAGGAGAAAAGTAAATAAGTAAGTGAACAAGAAAGAAACACCTTTAAGAGTATGTATACGTGGGGGTTAATTTTCATTTTCTTTGGGGGAGGGGTGGTGGAATTGTAGGTGATTTTTATTTTCTTCTTAGTAGAAACAAGATAATAGAAATAGCACTCTTTTCCTCAAAACTTTACTTAATCCTACTCTCAATGCCCAGGAATTAATCATTCTTCTCTCTACAGCCATCTCAAGTCACTTGTCCTCTGCTACCAGCAACACCCATGATCACTAAGAGCTGATGATGCCACCCCAGCCTCAATACTGTTAATGGAATCTCAGGTGCTACTGATAAGCTCTCCTAACCCCAGGCTCCAACACCACCCAAGAGCTCCACTAGCTTACCTACAATCACAGCTCTCTCCGCCCCAGAGCAAAGAAGTCTGATTCTGAGTGTAGCAGCCTTTGGGGACTGGAACTGAACCAGAAAATATTGTAAAGAATGGTAACACAAATAGCCTTCACCCACTTGCTCTGGTTTCATGTCCCCAAATGGTACCTATGCTATATAGCCTTCCCCATGACAAAGGTTTTATAGGAGTCTTAATACCAACGTATATGGTTCCAACAATAAGTCCCTACGTTCCTTTTATAATTCGTGCATTGGTGGGGTTGGGAGAGGGATTTATATGGGCACCTGGTGATCCACTTTGACTTCTCAAGATTCCTGATGTCAATCTATTGATTATCTTCCCCTTCATGTCCCTCATACTCACCTAAGAAACTGGTTTTTAGAGAAGGTTGTGGCATAGTACTTCACTGATGAGTATATGAGCATAACAGGAATTTTGTTTTTAAAAAATTAATAATCCAGAAACTATAAGCAAACAACACTTAGAGACTCAGTCATAAGTGATCACTATACCATGCATCCAATTACAATATCACTGAGCAATTTTAACATCACTTTCATATAGGAAGAAAAATTGGTTGGAGTGTTACAACCTCCACCATTATCAACATGGTATTTTAAGTCTCTGGCTAAAGGTTTATGGGTGGTTGCTTCTGTTAGACCATTAATCATTCTTTTCCATTATGGAAAACCTCAGGTTTAAAGTTATTAGCTTTTTAACCCTTCTTTGTAATTAGATCAGCATCATTCTCTGTTGTAAGGCAACAAATCAATAAATCAGCTGAAGGAAATATTTCCCCCCTCAGGCAACAAATAATTAGCCTGTTAGCCTCAAATATCTTTGAGGTAAATTGCTTGAAGTTTACTGTCAAATTAAAATCCCTCTGATTTGTTAAGCATCTACTCTAGGTTTGTTTACACTTAATGCTATGCAGTAAGTGTAATTCAGTTATTTGTTTAGCCATATTTTTTACATTTAGGTCCCTTTCTTATTAAAACTAAGCAAGAGTTTACATACTAAAAAGAAAAATAATAAGCTATCATTATAAAATAGAATAATAAAAGCCAAAAGTCATCTTCACCAAAGTAACAGCTTAAAAGTATTATCTGTAAATATGTTGTCTATTATATTAATTTATCTTCCTAAACTTTCATCAAGAAGACACTCTAAAAATGCAGGTAATGAAAGACACACTATGATTTTAGAAATCATTAAGAATCATGCAAGGACAGAATTAAATAACTAAAAAAGAAGATCTGGAAACTAACAATATATCAGTTGTCCACTAAAATATAAGTTCCTTGAGGGTAAAAACTTGCCTTATTCACTACTATCTTCAACACCTAGAACTGTGCCTGGTGCATAGTAGGTCCTTAATAAATATTTGCTGTATTACTCACTGTTTGGAGTAGCCCTGTGCAAGGAAAAACAATGGATATTAAAGGCACAAGTATTTCATAGCTGAAAAATAATATTCTATAGCAGAACAGAAATATTCTTCAAACTCTACCACAACCCATATGATTTGTTCTCTAGAGCTAGAGTCTCCTCCAACTTTATGCCGCCAAGTAAACTTCTAAATGTTAAGCTCACTTCCAGGGGTGAAACACAGTAAAGGATACCCGAATGTTTCAGATATTAGAATTATATTTGCTCATTTGTCAATTATCACTTTGGTATTAAGTTTCACAAATCAATTTCCTATTGGTTTGGCTATATTGACAAATTTCCCAAAGCATTACAAGTTCTTGGTGAGTTTATAGCATTGGATTTCTAATAGTTCAAAACTAAAAGCTAAACCCTACCAGGTACTCACCAAGGGACAGACACTCTTAAAATTCTATCAGAAACATCTAGCCAAACATTTTCCCATTTCAAAACAATGACTAATTCCAGACATCAGGGGACCGGGCCGACAGCTAAAGTGAAGAAAGCTAAGCAATGATCACAGTATGCTTCAGCTGGAAAGAACCATAGGTTGGTTTGGGGGAAAGCTGGATTTTAAAGTATACCTAACTCTATGGTATTGGACATATTGCTAAAACTCTTGCTCGTTAAGCTTTTTTTTTATAAATAAAATAAATACATTGGCTGTCATCTATTTTTCAGGAATGGGGTTTGAGAATGATAAAAAAATACCACCCTTATGTAGTACAAGGGGGCAGTAAAAAAATCAAGAAGAAAGCATTTTCTCCCAGGGATTCTTGTTAAATGAACCTCAATACATCTCAAAATAGAATCTTCTGTCCACTTCCCTATCTCTAAAATCCTGGCTTATTTTCCCAACTCATCTATTTCACTGAATGGTGTGTGTCATTATTCTTCAGTGTAACAGGCACAAATTCTTAAAGATGTCTTCTATCCTTCCTTCTCCTTTATACACCAAATCAATTTATCATGAAGCTCTATCAATTATTCAAAATAACTCATCTCTATCCTTCCCTGTCTATTTCCTCTGCCAGGATCCCAATCTAAGGCTTCATCAAAACACGCCTGAGCATAGAACATAACCTAATAATAGATCACACAACTTGTTGGTTTTATTCATTAAAGTAATGTAATATAAATGCTCCAATTTATGATTTTACATTTTTGTCTTGTTTCCTCCACTGGAAAATCTATTTCTTTGGGATAAGGATATAGTAACCATGAAATCAGAAGAACTTGTAGGGTTAGTTGAAATAAAATTTGATTGTATTTAAATAATATTTTTGGACTTACTACAGAATCTACCTTTCCAAATCAAAAGTCTTATATCTGCCAAATACAGAGTTTCTTCCTCTTTTCAAACACTATATTGGTTATCTGGTGCTTCAAAAACCTGGAACTGGAAGATCCAGTTCCAAGATAATTCCTTCACATGGCTGTTGGCAGGAGGCTTCAGTTCTTCCCAGGTGAGCCTCTACATGGGCCACTTGAGCATCTCTACAACCTGGTAGCTGGCCTCTGTCTGAGTGACCAATCCAAGAGCAAACAAAGCAGAAGCCAGAATGTCTTTTATAGTCTGTCTTGGGAAGTCACACACCATCATTTATTTCTTAGCATCCCATTGGTTTTACAGGTCAGTCCCACTTAATATGGAAGAGGATTACACCAAAGCAGGAATGCCAGGAGGCAAGGATTACTGAAGCCATCTTGAAGGATAGGTAAAACAGAACCAACTGTCTTGTATGTATGTGCATGTGTGTGTCGTGATCATCAAACACTTATGTGGGGCACAATTTCATGCTACAATTTCCAAGATTACAGATGTATCCTTGATTAAAAGAGTAACTTCTAGACTGGAGTTTAGGAAGACATTAACCTAAAGCTTCGTACATAGAAATGCAGCAATAAAAATGGAACCAATTGCTCACTTTCAAATAATTCCAAACAACAAATTTGAATAAATGGCTACAACAAACTTTCTCCCTGATCCCACATGTTTATAGTTATTTATATACCCTCTCATTTTGTTTCTTATATAAGGGGAAAAAAACTATAAAGACTCATCATCACGAGTTCTGGATTCAGCTTGCCACTTGAGGTGGAGACTGCAGATTCCACTTCAGCTTTGAGAGCCGCATCTTTGTCACTCCAAGTTGGGTCTAAGAACCAGCAATACCATCACTACCTGGGAATTTGTTAAAAATTGCAAAATGACAGACCTCATTTTAGACCCACTGAATCAGAATCTGTGTTTTTAACAAGATGCTAGGTGATTTGTGTAGAAAGTGCTTACCTAGGAACTACTTCACAGACTGAAAGCTGTTATGTCAAATTTCTCACTTCTCTAAAGAAAAACACGTATCAGGATTCTCTACACAGCAGGTGTCACAGAACACTGCTGACTGAGCGACATCGTCATGACCTCCCCTGTGGGACAGCCTCTCTCTTTGCTTTTCCCAGGGAAAAAGCAGTAACTCATTGCCAGTTGCCTCTGTACCATGTAGAGGTGCACATAAACAGAGCAGGACGCGGGAAACACATATTTTCATTTTTGTTTTGCTTTCTTCTAATGTGCTAAGTACAAAGGCATTAGGCTCATACTTAATGTTTTGTGAAAATCTTGCTACTTTTCAAAAGATAAAATCACACTTCTCATTGGATAATATAGGTTTCCCAACTCCCACGATGAACTCGGGCAAACCATCATTTCACTTCTTGAGTCCCAATTGCCTCGTGAGTAAAATGTGGTCATAAGAGTACTCATAAAGTTTTTCTTTTTACATTTTTGCACATGTACAGTCATTAAAATGTATAGATTTTAAATGTACATCATGATATGTTTTAACAAATATATACACCTACGTAACTAACACACCAATTAAAATATGGAACATGTCGACCACCCACAAAGTTCCCCTTTCAGTCAATCCTCCCCTCTGGAAAGGATGGATGGATAAGAGTTTTCTAGATCATATTCATGAAATTAGAGCTAGAGAGCGGCTTCATCTTAGAGATGAAAGAGCTGAAATATACCTAAGCTCGTACAGCTAGCAAGTGGCAGAGCTGAAAGTTGATTCTAGGCTAGTACGTCTCCCATAGTTCTCTTTTCTGTAAGTTGAGAAATGATGTGGACAGGTATACACATGTGACTCTCACCACAAATTATTTTTGTCTGTTAAACTTCACACAGATGGAATCATTCCATTTGTGCCTTTGACTCAGGCTCCCTTTACTCAATATATGGTTCTGAGATTCATGCATGTTGTTGCTTGTGTGAGTAGTTCTCATAGAGTTGTGTTGAAACTTAAATAAGATGTATGTGAAAGTAGATGTTCCAAAAATACTTTTCAAATCTGAATAAATCAAATGGGGGATTTTGGAGGCCCTAAAATTTCTGTCTCTCTCTTCCAGATAGTATAGGGTCAGGAAGTAAAATGTCATCTCCTATTGGATGATCTAGTTCTAATTTTACTGCCTTTACTCAGATTTGCTGATATGTTCCCGAGATTACTATGGCAAATAAAATGGACTGAGCTCTCCTCCAATCAGAACATGTTAACTGATAGCATGACAGGTTTTCCTTTGACCTGGGGAAGATGCCCACCATTGACAATTATCAGATCTGATATAAATTTTCCTGGAAAGCAAAAAGCGCCTGAAAAAATCTCCTCTAACTATCCATTGTCACTATGGCAACATGTAATTATAACTGCCCTAAATGAGAATGCCTGTCTACCCAGCACCAGTTACACTACTTCAAAATCATTTGTTTTTAGTAGGATTGCTCAGCATAGACTGACAGAAGAATAATGTCTCAGCCACAGTAATAATGAAGGTTTATTGTTTGAGTGTTACCAACACTTTGACATTGAGATGAGGTTTTAACTATGGAATTACTAAGCTGTGATCCAGCAGGAACTAAGAATAAATGTCCTGGCCAAGATTCCATGACCAATATGAAACAGATAATTGAGGCAATTATTTGGCAAATTCAAGCCAAAAGTCATAGTAGAGTAACAACATAGTTCAACGCTAATGGCGCTCTAGTGTCAGATAACCATAATTATGTGTCACTGTAGCAACAATTCTTAAACCCTTTTATCCATGGGTCTTAATTTCAGCTCTTTATGAGAAAACTTATTTTCTAATATTTTTTAACATTGAGTAACGACTTCAAATTCAGTTTTAGGGATAATTTTAGGTGTACAAAGACGCAAATCTAGGGTCAGTCATTTATATTTTTTTAAATTTATGATGGAGTCTAAAGAAAATGGGCAAGATTTCATCCTTGATGTTGAGGCCAAGGCAATATGTTCAAAGGAAAATATCTTTTGGTTACATCTCACTGCTAATATAGTGGATGGCTAGTTTGGAACTGGTATTACTAAGGTACAATGTATTAAACAAGATTATTGCAATAACAAGTTATAAAACTCATTTCAAACTGGCATAAGCCATGAGAAGTTTAGAGGTAGGTACTGTGGATCCACAATAAAAAGGAGAATGATCTACTAACATGGATCAATACCAAACACATTATGCTTAGATAAAGAAACAAGGCACAAAACAAAATATACTATATGATATCATTTAAATGAAATACTGGAACAGCAACTAATTTATAGTGACAGAAAACAGATCAGTGGCTACCTGGGGTCAAGAATGAGGGACTGAACTCAAAGGGATATGAAGAAACCATTTGGAGCAATGAAAATATTCTATATCTTAATTGGCTACATGGGTATAAACATATGTAAAAACTCATCAAACTGTACACTCAAAATGAGGGCATTTAAATTATGCTTCAATACATTGATTAAAAAATAGTTAAGAGGGGTTCATTAAAGAAATGGGCCAGTGTTACAGTAATCAAGGAGGTAGTAAAAGAAGATTTATCATTAAAAATAGTCATGAATTATAGAATGTGTGTGTGTGTGTGTGTGTGTGTGTGTGTGAGAGAGAGAGAGAGAGATGGTTAAATTGCCTGACATGATGTTATGATAAGAACCTGAGCACTGGACCCAAACATGTCCTCTTCCAGATGCTGTCTTTGCCATGAGTTGGCAGGAAAGTGATCTCACTTCCATCACCTGTAAAATTGACCACTACCTACTTTGGAATATTAAATGATACTAAATGAAATTAAAGGATCTGATGAAAATCTATTCAATGCATTAGAATGATGTATTAGAATATGGAATATAATAAAAAATAGTGAAATATAGATGATAGAGAGAGAAAATGGAGATAGATTACAGTTAATTTGGCAAGAGGTTTTGTCAAGGATAAGGAGGCAATCCTGTGCACAGAAGTACTGTAGGAGTTTACATACTTCATAGAAATTCCTTGTTCAGAAAGATAAGGAAGAGAGGGCTACAGAGTAATTTCAGTACTTTGAAAAAGTGGTCAATGTTATAACTGGGCTGTGTAGGAGAAAGATATTCACAAAGATTTCATTATTCATTTCCTACTCCTCATTACCATGGTTACTATTATAATAATATCACAGTGAGATAAATAAGAGTGTATATACAAATCAAATTCTTTGTTACATGGACCAGCAGCTTCAGGACCACCAGTAAGCTGGTTAGAAATGTAGACCCTTGGGCTCCACCCAAGATCTGCTGAACCAGGATTTGCATTTTAACAATATCTCCAGGTGATGCTTGTGCACATCAAAGTTTGAGACCAAATAGCCTCCTCCTTTGCTTCATGAAAAGAAACTCAGGACTGCAAGAAAGTAGAGTTCATTCTCCTGGTGTGGAGACTTGTTCTTAGGCTTGGAATTGCTGACTCAGAAGCTTTTCCGGGCTTTGGCTGTTATCAAGAGCCCACTCAAAGGGGCAGAAGAGTCAAAAGCAACAATGCGGGCAATGGTAGTCAAGAAGTCAGAAGAATAACGTATGCCAAGATGCTCAGGCTTAGTAGTATTTAGAGACTTCTGCATCCAAGCAATATTGAGATGTTACTTCTCACCATCAGACTGACAAAATTTAAAAGAATGATATTAAATGTTGGTAAAGCTATGGGGGAACTGGAACTTTCATTTACATTGCTGTTGAGAGTGAAAGAAGTACCATCATTTTGAAGAGCATTTTGGCATTAGCTATCAAATTAAAAACATGCACCCACTATGAACAAGCCACTGCATGACTCCGTATCTCTCCAGAGAAACCTTTGCACAGGTGCCCAAGGAGGGGGACATAAGGTTTGTTTCGTGAGGCTAATACGGCATTGTTAGCAACAAGAAAATACGGGAACAACCTAAGAGACATCCAAAAGAGGCTTGGTTAACACAAAATATGGTATTTCTACACTCTGGAATACTAAAAAATCTGTCAAAAAGATTGGGTAGTTCTATACAGATCCACATAGACATATCAACGAGTTAACAAATTAAGTTGAATAATACATGAGATATGATACCATTTCTTTTAAACACATATATAAAAACCTCCATATTTCTATAGGTACAATTATGCACATTGTACACATACATTGGGCAAAGCATATGGGCAAATGACCAGAAGAATATACACAAAAACCATTTACTGTTGTCATCTCTGGAGAGGAAGCTGGACCAGCAGATGATGGTATATGGGAATTTCAACTGTGTGTGTGTGTTTATTATTTAATTTTTGTTAGTAAAAATAATAAATAACATAACCTGAAGGAGAAATATTTATATAAACCTAATACGTTACTTTGTATCTTTCACTGAAACTTCTGTGGAAAATATTATTTTTCCCCGGAACTGACCTTTATACTCAATGTGAACAATACAGTCTGCAGAATTATCATCATTTTATGGGATGTTGTCTGGGTTTTCCAACTAGAAAGATGCTTTGACATCTTTGCACATAAAAATGAAAACTTTTGAAAAATGTTTCACTATAAAACCCTTGGCATTTGCTGAGTGTCTTACAATCAGTTATTGGTTATTTCCTTCCAAAAAAGACTATTAAAACACTTTGAATAATGTACAAAAGTAACTTTTCCCAGAAATGTTAGCATTTCCCAGAAAATATTACATTGGCATAAGTTACCATACAATAATATCTTGTTAAGTATATTTCTACTCACACCTCCCATCACTACGTCTACCTCCTCCCTATTCCCAGGTCCACAAGATCTACCTTCCCTCCTGTTTTTGCACACATAATCTTGTTTAATTCTTACTGCAACTCTGTGATGTACCTATTATTATCCCCATGTATATATAAGAAATAGAGTCTCAGCAGATTAAACAACTTGCCCCAACCCAGGTTTTGCATACCAAACATTTCAAAGAGTTTTACAAATTAGTTGTGCCAATTTATGCTCTCACCAGCAGTTTATGAGTTTCTCTTGTTCCACATTCTTACCAAGATTTTGCATGATTTTTTTCATTTTTAAATATTATCGTGAGTATATAGTGGCCTCGCACTGTGGTTTTAATTTTCACGTCTCCAGCACCTAATGAAATTGAGCACCCTTTTTGTATACTTATTGGCCATTTGAATATCATCTTTTGTTAGCTACCTATTCAAGTTATTTGCCCATTTTTTTTTTTTATTGTTGTAACAGGTTATTTTATCTGGGAAAGACCTGGGACCCGGATACTCCAAAAAGTGCCCATTAGCAACATCTGTTCCCTGATTAATCATTTACCTCCACTGATTTACAAGGTGTCTAAGCCTCCTAAAAGAAGGCTGATAGGATTCAGACATATTCGAACATCTGATAGACTGAGGTGGCCACAATGGAAGGCAGATCACAGAAAGGGACAAGGAGACTCTAAATAAAAAGTGCCCTAAAATATCTGGCACAATGAGAAAGACTCACGAACAGAGACTAAGAATCCAAGAAGAGCATGGACTCTATCAGGTAGAGAGGCACCTAATATCTGAACTCACCCCAACCATGGTGGCAAGTGTGTTCCCTGGGTGAGAAGGGCTGCACCTGGAAAATAAAGAAACTCGTTTACTATTATAATACTTGATGGGAAAAACAACTTTACTATGAGGCATCTCTCCATCCCAAAATGAAAATGCCACAAATTGAAAAGTACTGTTGTCCTTTTTATCATGCAAACTTGACTATCCTGTGTCTCTAGCTTTGAAGTACAGTGAAAATACTGCAATTTTCCTCAATATTTTATTGTGAAATTTTTCAAATATATGAAAAGCTGAAGGAATTTTATATTAAACACCAATATACTCACTGCCTAGAGTCTGCAGTTAATATTTTACTATATTTGCTTTATCCATGTCTATCCATCTATCCATCCATTAATACATCTTCCTTCTTGGTGCATTTCAGAGTAAGTTGCAGACATCAGTACGCTCTCCTCAAATTCCTGAGTATGCATATTATTAACCAGAGGTCCAGTATTGCAATTTTACCGATACGAGGCAAGTTCTCCAGCACCTAGAGGGGGTTAATGGCTAAGATGATTGGAATGGGCCTCTGAGCTGTGGAACTGTAGGGGCGTGGAGCACTAGACTCCTCCCTCAGCCAGTCAGCAACAAGGAGGGCTGGTGTGTCAACAAATGAAAGTAGTGTCCCTGGTGATTCCTAGAGATGTAAAAGATGTAGCCAAACACATGGGGCTCAGAACCATGGAGATTTATACATTAATGTTAATGGAACCACATCTGTAATCATTGGCTTGCAAAGCCTGCTGACATGAGATCATCGGTCTCATCATCATCTCTCCTACTAGAGTATAAATTAAGGGAAGAAGCTTGAAATAGTGAGAATGTACAAGATTTGGGGCCAAAGAGATCTGGGGCACAAAACCTGGTTTTGGGCAAGTTATTTAACCTGCTGAGTCTCTGTTTCTTATATTTAAATGGGGATAATAATAGGTACATCATAGAATTGCAGTAAGAATTAAACAAGATTATGTGTGTAAAGCCCCAAGCATAGTGCCTGGAATAAGAGGCGATCAATAAATTGAAGTTGTAGTTATTTTTCTAGTGCTATCTTCACCAATAAATTCTTTGAAGGCAGGGTCTTAACTCATTTGTTTTTTTCTCCCACATGTTTAGCTTCATGCTGGGTTAAGAATAGGCTCCAATAAATATTGACTATATGGATGGAGGAATAATGGGATCCAAATTAATCTGTGCATTAAAAACTCAAATAGATAAATCACATACTTCTATGACTGTGTAATCAGAATAAGAATCTGCTTTTGTGCATGTTTGTGTTTGCCGAGAGCCACATTAACATGGGCTCCAAGCATAATTTTCCATTCTCTCATTGAGGCCTTATTTGATGATCTCAAGAAGAAATGATGATGAAGGAGGATGAAATAATTACTCGCTCATAGAATAGATGTGGCTCCTCTGACTTTTCTTGTCTTTCCTGTGCTTTGGAATTAGTGTTTTTAGCTAAGTGGCACTTGATTCATTTTTGTACACATTAGTGACCAGCAAATCAGCTTCTAAACATTTCTTAATTACTTCAATTTGCATTTATCTTATATTTGGGGCCAGTGCTGGGTACAGAGTAGGGTGAGAATCATTTGCAGAAATGTTGTAACTGAGCACTTGACCTTTTTGGTCTCATACCCATTGGTCATGGCCTCCTCTGGACAAGCCTGTGAGACAAAGTCTTAGAAATCCAGGCAATTTGGGTAACTTCAACAGAAAGTGTGCTTGGAGTCTGATCATATGACTTATCACTGGATCTCCTCATGTGGCTTTAAACATGGAACCATTTACAAAAGCAAATAATCCTTAGGAGAATGAGGGAGACCAAACTGTTGTCATCCTCCAATCTTTCGATTCCTTACAAAAGAGAGAGAGAGACCCTAGGATATGTTAGCCTAGAATAAAAATAATGTCTAAAGAGATGTAATCAGCATCTCTCGTAACAATTATACATTAATATCTTCGATTCAGTGTTAACTAGGCAGAGACAGAAAAAGGGACTAAAAAGCAAAGGTTTTCAAATCTATTCTCTCTACTTCATTCTCTAGACTGCAAGCAGAAACCTGTCTTGCTAAATGGTCTGGAATTTGTATGGTGACTCTTCATTGCCCTTGGTAAATTATTTTGGAATATTTCTGCCTTATTATTCATCTCCACTCTCTTTCTTATAATCCTCTTATGGGAATGTGTGGTTCCATCATTTGTTGTATTAAATTTAGTTAATTTGGGATCTCTACAGTATTATGTTTGAGAATACCTGGGAGTCTGGATTGCTGAGAAATTATGACCTCAGAATATTAAAGTTAAGAACAATATCCCCCATAAAACAAAACCAGAGCCTTCTCTACTGCTTTTGTTATGAAGAATTGTAGAGTATATGGCAATGGGGTTGTGGAATCTGGAAGAGATGGGGGAGTATATGACAATACAGGAGCAACAAAACCTTAGAGAGGGGTTGCTTTTTAGAAAGGAGCTTGAGACTTTGCACCACTCATTGGCATGGTGTCGTTCAAGCATTAGGAAGTCAATAAAATGCCCTAAGATTCTGTAAATGAGAAAGTTATTTGTCTCCTATGACAATAGGAGGAAAGTACCAATAAAGATCAATAAAATAGCCATGGATTACATTTTTTCTGGGTTTTAATTTTTGTTTATTTCTATTTATTTTGTTGGGCTTTTTTGGGAGAAGGGAATTGGGATTTTTTTCCTGAAATTCCCAGATAATCTCATGAGTTCTCGGTTAGATTTTATATGTAAAAGTCTGTCCTTCCAGAAGCACAGGGAAGAGTGGTTTGGAGAAATTTGAAGAACACTGCTTGCCCATCGAAGAGGCCAAAATATATTGGGTGATGGTTCTTTCAATTTTTTTCTATAAGAAAATGCCCCAATTCTTTTCAAAGAGCCATTATTTAGCCTCTCAAAGATTATCTCTCTGATGGGTTTTCTAAAGGCATCCACACTTAAGTCATAAACTTGCAAGAAGCTTTTTTTCCTCATTCCAATCTGCATTGTTTTATTCTGTGCATAACTAGGAAAACATCACTTAAAGACGTTACCCAAGCCTGGGGAAAATGCTCATTAGGACTCAAGGGTACTAGTGTTATCCTAGTCATTTCATTTTCTGTTTGAGTATTTTGAACTAATTTGTGCAGAACTATTTTTTGTTTCCCTAAAGAGTTTTCCTAATTAATCTGGGGAAAGAAGTGCTTCTATTGACACAATTCAATGATATAGCAAAAGTTGCTTTCACCTTGATCCTCATAAATGATAGGAAAGATGAGCTGAGGCAAAAGTAAGTAAGTAGGGCTCAAAAACCAAGGTTCCCTCATCTTTATTTTAGCATCAGCTAGAAGTACAGAAACATGCTTACTGAAATAAGCCACCTTTAAACCAAGGGACTATTTTCACCATTTTTAGCATTTAGGTAATTTTCCATATCTTATTTTTACACAAAGGTATAATATTGCACAATACAGTGTTTCAAATACTTGGCTGCCAAATGTTCTCAAATAAAAGAATGAACCTATTTCTACCTGGAAACTAGAAACCAATCATTTTGTAGAAAGCAAATTATCCATCCTGTCTGATTTCAGCTTCATGGGATGCTCTAACAAGTCTCAAGTCTCCAGAAAGAACATGAAGCTAAAATAAAGGCAATTAAGCTGGGCCTAGACCTATTTTATGGCTAAATTTCCAATTCCAGAAGGTGAGGTCCAAGAATAGAGACACGTCTATTGTGTTCTGTTCGATTTTCATTAGTTTGTTTGATGAAGAAGAACTTTGACAAGCCTAAGAATGGAATCCCCTCTCAGCTAGAAATCAAAGATAATTTCTATGAGGGAATAAACTCTGGTCCAGCAATCATTAAGTAGCTGGGTGACCTTTGGGAAGACACTTCACCTTGCTGAGCTATAGTTTCAACTTCTACAAAATTAAGCCTCTGAACTCTATAATTGCTTTCGTCCCTTCCAGCCCCGATTTTCTGTGACAACACTTAAAAATCCTTTTAAGCTCAAATAATTTACATTCTAGTACTGATCCTGTTAGAGACCAATCAGTAGCATCATAATTCATAAACCAAGACAAAACTGGCAGTCTGGTGAGCAATCATGAAAAGAAATATTTTAAATTTGAATTAAGCTGCACAATTTACAAAGAGCTTTCGTCTTATCATTTCAATGTCATATCTTAGTTTCCTAAGACTACACAGCTTGCAAGTAATAGGTCCAGAACAAATCATTTGATTTAAGAAACAGGGTATTATCCACGATGATTGTCTATTTTTGTGGTCATTTTGAAGGAGGTGTGTGTAGAATTGCCTGTCAATGTCAAACTTTGACATTAAAGTGAGCTTTTTTTTTACAGTAATATCTCATGCTTTCCCCCTGACAACATGGTAGTGACACACAGGAGGGCAGATCTTGAAGTTTAATGACATATTTTTCTAAAATTATAGTTGAATAAGCACTTCTCCTCCTCTCTCTTTCCTTGGACTGCAAGGGAGAACCAAATGGTACAATGGGCAGAGGATGGGCTCTAGAACTGATGCACTTTAAATCAACTATTTGCTATGAGTGTGGTTTGCATAGTTACATAGTCTCTCTATGTGTAGATAATACTAATCCACCTCAAAAGACTGAAGAAATTTGTGTGTGTGTGAATGTGTGTGCATTTCAGTGCTCATATATATCAGGCCCTCACTATATATTGGTTTTCTATCTTCTTCCTAAGAAGTATCATAGAATTTCAACATTTAAAGTGCCCAAAATCCCTTAGAAGAAGAAAAGCATAAACCTGGGTCTAAACCTGGGCCTGCCTTTGCTAACCAGATATCTTGGGGAAGTTATTTAAGCCCTCTGAGCCTCAGTTCTCTCACTTACATAAAACCTATGTGTGTGTATGTCTACCACCTACCAAAAACATATATTAAAAAAATTATAGTCTCTTCTGCTACAATGCTTATGTTTATAATGTGAAGTATTTTACTGTGATGATTAAATCGAGGAATTATTAAGGAAGGATAATTCATTCCGAAGTCAGGTTGTTTTACAGACATTTTTTCTCATCACGTGATATTTTGCACCAAGTAAATAAAACTATAGTTACTTGTTAACTATGACTTAGTTATGCTAAGTACACCAACATAGCTAAATACAGCAAACCTCAGAGGGATATGGCATGTATATTATTCTCATTTGCCCCAAATTCTGCCTCTTGGCTGAGTTTTCCCATGTGCTCTGCTTTGAAGGTATTTATTGGACAATTTGCTCTGATCTTGACCTTAACTCATCAGCTGAAACTCCTCTTTATACTCCATTTCATCAGGCTACCTTTAACTCTTTTTTAAAAATGAAGTCTAAGTTATTTTAACTAACCTAGTATTTTTTTATTAGGATCGTTAGTGCTTGCATTACAAAGTTGAATAGGTTTTGAGTGGTCTTCCCAGAGTCTATTTTCCCATTGTGTTGTTATTGTTATTTATTTTTTTAATTTTGGGTGAGGAAGATTGGCCCTGAGCTAACATCTGTGCCAATCTTCCTCTATTTTGTATGTGGGTCGCCGCCACAGCATGGCATTATGAGTGGTGAAAGTCCACACCTGGGATCTGAACCCACAAACCCAGGCCACTGAAGTGGAGCACGCCAAACTTAACCACTACACCATCAGTCCACTCCCATTACGTTGTTACTTTTAGAGCACAATTTTACAGTGTGGAGTTTTATTTATTTGCACAATCACATTATAAAGAAACACTTGTAAATCAGATAAAATGTAAAGTACCTAGCACAGTGCTCAGGATATAGATTTTAAGTATCAAACTCCCTACTCTTTCAAGATGTCAGTATTTCCCTTCAAAAGGTAGAGGAAATAATTAAATGAAATTTAGGGTCTCTTAGGGCCTTGGGGGTGTTTTCGGAGTCTGTGAAAGAAAGTACAATTCATACTAAAAATATTGGCTAAAAGCACAAACTATGGACATCAGTGCAAAACGCCCTGGGAATTATTCACAGCTCAATATAAAGAAACCACAAGGATCAGACTAAATGACAAAAAAAATAGACCCAAGGGTTACAGTGCAGCTCATGTATTTTCTTCAATCCACTTGCTACCTCCCAACCAATAGGAGACTCCCCAGACACTTACGATTTTTCACGCCACATTAGCGGTTTCATTCATAGCTCCCCTGAAAATTGAACTAAGAGGTACGTATGCTTTTGTGAAGCTCTGATGGAAGCTTCTTTCTCAGCACTATTCCTGAGACCACATACACCATGCAGCACATGATACAGGGGAACTGAGAGAGAAGAATCTGAGCAGCAATTAATAGAGGCCATGAAACACCAACTTGTGCCTGGAATGGCAGGAACCCAAACTAAGTAGTTGGATTTGGCCTCTAACTGAGCTCTTACTTAATCACTCCTTTTCCATTGGAAACCACCCTCCAAGTCACCCAACTGAGATGTCAAAAATCAACCTGAGCTGGCAGTGAAAACCTTCCAGTTCAAACTCAACTCCTGAGCCTTGGCGTTAAACTGGTGTTGAAGCAATATTACCAGCTGGGCAATATAATTCATACACTGCCGAGCAAAGTTGCTACATTTTCTGAATGTCATGCCATGCCTTCCTCAGGCAGTAACTTCTCTCTTGTCCATTAACCCTACCGAGGATGCAAAGGGACCTTCGGGCCTGCCAAAATCGCTCTCTAAAGCATAATCCATTTTTCATCAAAATGGCCATTTTTCATCAAAAGAACACAGCTCGTACAGTGTCTTAAAAATAGTATGTGCTCAGTAAATATAAACTAACTTTTATTTCCCCTGCCATGGGTCAAAAAAGTGTAAAAATCTACTCTGATTAGAATGCTTGTTTCCCTCAAAACAAAGAGAAATTCAAAATACAGGTAATTTTCCATTTTATCTCTTATAGAATATAAAACCTCACAGCTAATTTGGGTCTCTACTGATTATATTAAAATATGCTTTTTTCTGAACAGTCCTCCAAAGCATTGGGGACTGGACACTCTGAATTTTCAAAGTGTGACTATTTTTATCTTTCTTTCTTTCTCCCTCTCCAAATAATGCTATTTACTTTGTCAAGCAATTTTCTTAATAAATGCCCCTAAATTCCCATGCAAGAAAGAGATGACAGTGAGTCAGGAGATTATGTCTCTCCATTGTATTCTTAGCTCAGAATAACCATAGAATTATTAGTAACAAGAAGACTAGAATGAAAATTAGACAGGGTCACTGCCCTAATGCGCAAGTGGGCTTACAGGCAAATGTTCATATATTCATTCAATACACGTTTATTGTGGACCTATTATGTGCTTGGCACTGGAGAAATAATGGTGAACAAAAAACAGACATGGTCCCTGTTCTCATGGAAATTACTGTTTAGTAGGGAAGACTGATATTAATCAAGCAATCACATTAATGGATATACAAACTAAGACAAATGCAATGAAAGAAATGGAGTACAGTTCCATTAGAGTGTATAATAAAGGAATCTGATCAAGATGAGAAGACAATTAGGAAGTACTTTCCTGAAAAATTAGCTTGTGCTGAGACCCATAGGATGAGTAGTAGTTATCCAGGCGAGAGGGTACAAGATGGAGAGAAGTGACTGACTATACAAAGGTTATATGGCAGAAAGCACACAAGCTTTCGTAGGTCATGTTAAAGATTTTGGTCCTTATTTTCAGAATAAGGGTGAAAATGGGACTGCTTTGAAGAATGGGAAAGTTTTGAAGGAGAAAGCCCAGAATTAATGCAAGAAGCCCAGATTATAGGCTACTACTGTAATCTAAGTGAGAGATGATGGTCGCTTTCTCTAGGATGATGACAGTGGACATAAAGAGACATTGACATATACAGGAAATGCTCTGGAGGTAAAAATCTGCAAGGCATGGAGGAAGATTGGTTGCGTTACCTTAGGGAAATCAGGGAGGGAGAAGAAGATGTCAAGGAGGACTGCTTGTTTCCTGATGTATTCAGCTAATTCCCTACTTAGCCAGAGAATTCTGGAAGATGACCAGGTTTGAAAAGTGGCGGCCTTGAGTTTAGTTTGGGGCTTGTTAAATTAAGCACCTTAGAGTAATCCAGGTGATGAAATTGGGCAGGCAAGTAGGATTTATGAGTCTGGGCTTCAGAGGAGAATTCTTCACTGGAGATGGCTATTTAAGGTAGATTATTAGTGCTAATGGATGTAACAAACACTGATAACACTGTACAGGAGAAGGATATAGGATGAGAAGAAGAAAGGACCTTTGAGGAAATCCAATATTCACTGTCCCAGATGAGGCAGATGAGCTAAAGGTGACAGGTGAGGAAGGAGTGACCAGAGAGATAGGCAGAAAATCAAGTGAGCTAATGTCTAGGACAAGATGGTTTTAAGGAAGTCTACAAAGCCCAAGGCAGCTACCAGGTCAAAAACATGATGACTGAAAAAAATGTTCATTGAACCGTGACATGCAAATTATTGATGGCTTTCATGATGTTTGTTCTTCTGCAAAACTGTGAACTGGAAGTCAGCTTGGATGTTAAGAAATGAGTGAGAAGTGAGAAAATGGAGATGACTTTTGAGAAATGTGTCTTTGAAAGGGAGAAGAGACAGAGTTACCATGAAAGAGAGGTGCCATTTATGGTGGAATTTAGTTTTTTAGGATGTTAAAGTCATAAGTCAGCTAAGTATCAACAGGAAATATCCGGTAGGAAGAGAATGAGTGAATATACAAAAAAGAGAGAAGGAATCATTGATGGTGTCTGGTTCCTAAAGAGAGGAAGAGGAAGGGATGCAAAGCACAGGTGGAGAGATTGGATTTAGATAGGATTAGGGCTCTCTTCTCTAATGTAGCAGGTGAGAATTAGGACAGGCTGAGCGCAGATGTAAGCAGGTTTGCAGATGTAACAACCAGAAGACAAAAGAGCACCAGTAAAATGGCTTCAAATTCCTATCACTGTAGGAAATTAACTCACTCATTGAGAAGGGTGGGTAGAGATGGTAGAGGTGGAGATTTGAGGATAGATTGGAAGTTTTGAAACATTTGGACTGAGTTGGTTAGAAAAATACTAGGTAGTGTTGGAAGCACATCTGATGTTGATGATCATGAATTGTCAGTGATACCAACCTGCTCTGATTTCTCCCAGCAGCCCCTGGTTGGTAGGGCCGGCTTAAAGGCAGTGCATTGAAAGATTCTTCTTGGGGTGGTGTTTAGCCAAACTGATGCTATATAAAGACAGAGGACAAGGGACTTTAAAGAGGTGGCAAAGGAATTGTTTAAATGATTAACCATGCTGTCCAAGCTGAATGGTCATTCCATTTTTCCTCTCTGCATATGGTTGGATTTAAAATTCAAAGAATAGTGTGAAGAAAGCCACCAGTCTACCCCCACCAGGTTTTGATGGGTCAAATAGATGAATGAATGAAGTCTACTCTATCTCTGCTAGGATTCCACTGTAAGCACTAGGCTCAGCCCCTATTTGGAGCTGCACAGCTCACTTCAGTCTTTCAGTTGCTTTCCGTTAATCCTGAGACTTCTATGAATGATGGGCTATCGAGGTGATTCTTTACCAACCACACACGAGTATGACTCTAAAAACTCTCACTCATCTCTAGTCTACACTTATTCAATAATAACAGTTCCCAAGTAGGAGACGTGCCAATCGTTTTACCTGCATTATCTCATCACCATTTTACAGACACAGAAATTGAGTCTCGAAAAGATTAAGCAATTTGTCCAAGGATCCACAACTAGTCGATGTCAGAACAAGACTTGTACCCAGGCCATTCTTAGAAGTACACTATCCTGTCTCCCTGGCTAAATATTTCCAGATAAAAAGAATCGTAATTGGACCACCTTATAATATGCTCCTACTCTCCTGACACAATGTTTGAATATGCTAAGTAGAGTCTTCCTCTTGGATACTGGAGACCACTATTAAAATGATGATCACTTAGGTGTTTCTCACAATCTGATACAAAGACTGCAGTGGGGTCACCTTGATTAAAGCTGAGGATACCAGGTCTTTAAGCTTCTCTCCTCCCCCAGTCCCACCACCAGCTCCTATCAAAATTCTGTTTAAGTTGGTTTTAGTAAAGCCTGGTCACTTGCAGATTTAATAAGCCTTCACTTGTTAAGTTTTCTTCTGCACACTGAAGTTAAACTTCCTTTTGCACACTGAAGTTTGAAAACTATTGATTTAACAGGACTCAATTAATTCTTGTCGAACTGACTTGAAGGAGTACTGCCTTTGGGTGCGTCTATTAGTAAAGATTAATTTATCTTACGATGAAAACCACAAATCTGAGGACACAGAACACAAACTGGTTAACTTGACAGAGTAAGGGAGTCCAGAGATTAGTATTTGAGGAGGATGCTTAAGTGTTTTTTGTGTGTGTGGGATGGCAGGGCAAAATAAGCTTTGCCTATTACTTTATTTATTCACTTCTCTGCCCCCATCAGCATTTCTTTGAGAAGGCGAGATTTAACAGTCTGCATCTATTGGTAAATTGCTTGTGCCACCTGATGGAAAACCCCCTTAGAAGGCAGAGGATGGAAACGGCCTCTGCAAATGATTACAGACTGCTATGATTCCATTCTGAGGGCAGATGCCAAGAATCGCGACCAAAAGCAACATTCGTAGCCACAGAGCATTCCTCCCTCTGTGCTCACATATATTTTCCAAAATGCATCATTATGTCTCCAGTGTAGCCGCAAATGCTGAACCCTGGGACAGATTCTGCTACAGCAAAAGTGCCTCCCTGGCTGTGACTCAGGTGAAAGTTCTCTTTCTTCCCTGACCTTCATCCCATCAAGCTACGAAAGTTATCTGGAATTTCTCCAGTTACATCTTACCTTCAAGGCATCTATGAAAACTTTGCAAAATGGTTCATAACTAGTATGAGTGTGTGAAAGGATGTATAGTTTCTCAGTTACTGGCACAAAGGGATAGTGAAGTCAGAGGTGCAAAAAGAGAGCAACTGAAGCAACCCTGCAGGGCGAGACCTTATTTTTAAGGAGCTCGTGTACAAACCTGGGCTTCACTAGGCACTTTGACAAGCTTTGGTATCATCACCCACCAGTTTTGATACAGTTGCCCAAAGAGATTGACCCCCAACCAGAGAATGACTTGGGTTTGAGATTTAAGGGTCACCCCGAGGGCTTCTCCCCCTCCAGAGGGCACACTCTTTCCCTGTATGAACTGGATATTCCCTCCTAATGATTGGCAGGGCACAAAGAGCCCAACAGAAGCATTGACCCGTTCAGACCTTGTCATTCACATTAGACAGGCGTATGGTCCTAGGGAACTCTGGGTGGGGAAAGGGGTAGAGGACCAGCTTAATCTTGCTCTGACCAGCAGTGCTGCACTCTGTTTATATACTTCTGTAGCATATTTACTGATGACAGCCCAAGCTGCCAACTGCCCCGGGGGGAATGTACAATTCTTTTGGTACATAGAAGGGTCCTTTTTCATTTGAGTCTTTGCACTTTAAAAGAATTAATTACTATTGAGAGCCAAAGTGTTTAGACCAGGACTCCCCTGCCAGTGTATTAAATCTAATCCAATTCAACAAAAAATGTATTGATTACTTACTATGGCCAGATACTGGGGATATTCTGATTCTGAAAATACTGTGTGCCTCAGAATCACCTGGAAGGCTTGTTAAAACACAGAAGGCTGGGCTCCACCCCTAGAGTTTCTAATTCAGTAGGTCTGGGATGAGAACTAGAAATGGCATTTTTAACAAGTTTCCAGGAAATGTTAATGCTGCTGATCTAAGAACCACAGTTTGGGAACCATAGCCATAGATGGCTAAAATATAACCTTTGGCTCAAAAGGTTTAGTATAAGACACAGTTAATCTGAACAGAAGACAGTTTGTATGCCTGGCATATAATAGGTGTCCAATAAATAGCCCTGGAATAGATGAATAATTAAATGAATGAAAACATAGAATGGATCTAGTGTGTGAGAACATGAAAGAGGGAGGGAATTTATTCTGGTTACAGGGTGAGCTATTTGAAGATGCATCAAGGGAGGACCTAGTTGCATTTTGCTTTGAAGGTCAAATAGGATTTGTATAGAGAAACAGTTAGCAGGAGGAGTTTCCAAGCTAAGAGAACTGCGTGGCAAAGACATAGAGGAGGGAAAGGAAATATGCATGGTGAGGAGTGGTGAACAACCCACGTGGGTATGTATCATGCTACACATGACCATGCTTGAGCCTTGCCTCTGCAGCAGAAGCCACTCTGCTACTGGTCCTCCTTCCTTCACCTTCTTGGAAAATTCTATTTCTTCTTTTACTACTTACTTCCTCCTCTATCCTCACTGCTCTTTCCTCTTTGGGCAACCTGAATATCCCTCATCCGAAGATCCTTTGGGACTATGGCAGATGCATTTTGGGCCACCATTGCATCCACTCACCATCGTCACCATCACTGCCCATTGTTATGTCTGGGCAGCTGTAATAGAGGGTTCCATGTACATGACCAAGACCCACTTCAACTATGTTCTACATCTTCTCTCTACTTTTCTGTCTCAGGGCTTCCTCCATAATTCAGAAACTAAGTCATCCCATATACAGAAACAGCCAGAAGGAGGCCGCCATTAAACAATGGGGGAGAGGATTCAGTGGATACTTGACTCGGCATCTTGTCCTTTGGAGGTAGAGTTCCTCAGAGGGTCTGCTGTGGGATTAAACTCAGTTGCCACAATGGTAACTATGTCAGTAACACACCCTTTATTTATTATTGTTGTTGTTGTTGGCTTATCCTTCTCCCCTCTCTCACTCTACCTCTACCTCAACCTTGTTTCCTGGGATCTTCTTCCAAATAAACTACCTGCATCTAGGCCCTTTTCTCAGAAACCCAAACCGATATGTGGCCCTTACTGCAAACGCACAGCACAGTCCTAGCTATGCTTTCCTTGAATGCTTGTTTGAGGTGGCAGGTGATATTTCCAGAGCAATGGCCTTCAGCCACAATGGACTTGCAAATAGCAGAATACGGATTAGCAAATTTCCCTTGAGACTGCAAAGGCATTTATAGCAATGAAGGCAAGGCAGGTTATTTTCAATTTGAGTGACAAATTTATTTACTCAAAATCAACTTTTGATTTTTGTGACTTTGGTCTTGTAATTTGAAATGAGAGTCACCTCTGGGATAATTCAGAAGTTCTAAATCATTATTCCTCAGTAACATCCAAAATGATGTCAAACCTATGTTACAATATAACTTATGATGTTAGGAAATGAGATATAAAATATCTGCATTGCAATTGAGTTGGCAAACTTATTAACCTGTGAGACAAGGACACATTTCCAACCACAATGAAGCTCCAGGAACAGAAAGCCAAGCATGTCCTCAGCTGGGGGATTGAAAATAACAAAAAAGAGTCACAGAAAAGACTCTCATAATTTCATCTAGAATCCACTCCAAGCATCTGATTCAAACTGGAAACCTGATTTTGTGAACTCTATTTGATTTTTTTCACAAAAGCACAGGCATATTTAGCAGCAGGCAAATTCCATAACTCCTTTTCAAGAAGATGATAGCAGAGGCTTTTAGTGGAGGGAAAATGAATGGTCACCAGCATGAATATTTCATCATTCACTCCCCAGGCACCAGGAGATCAGCATATACAAATTACTCTGATGTGGTGCCAAGAGGAGGCTGCCCAGAGTTTTCAAGGTAGGAGGTTCCGGAAAAGCACTTGAAATTCTAGCAACCACATGATATGATTTGAAGACAGCTGGAAACCTCCATAGGCACTGAGGGTCTAAAAGAGCACTCTGAATTTCAGGTGTCTTTACTTTTTGCTAAAATCACTGAAGATGCTGACGGGGGAAAGACTTTGTATACCCATACAGCCTACATTCTGATCTGAATCAATTATCTCAATGAAGGCCTGAATTCCTCCCTTCCTTTGTTAATATTCTCAGAACTCTCCCCTCCCTCAAAAAAAAAAAAATCCCTTAATTATGGGTTTGTAGGAATAAAAGGCATGAAATCGAGAGGCAAGAGAATGAAAACTAGAATGGGTGGAAAACAAGGTGTATGTGAAAGCTCACAAAACATCTTCATTTATCTTAAATGAAGAGCTCAATTCTCTCAACATAAATGATTTATGACCAAGCCCCTCTCCATGTAATATTTGTAGACAGCTTTATATTTCATAACATATTTTCACACACATTCTGTCAACTGATCCCAATAACTACCCACTAAAAGTAGCCAGGCAGTATGCATGGTGGCATAGTGGTTAAGTTCGCACACTCTGCTTCAGCGGCCCGGGGTTCGTAGGTTTGGATCCTGGGCGCAGACCTATATACCTCTTGTCAAGTGATGCTGTGGCAGCATCCCACACATAAAGTAGAGGAACATAGGCACAGATGTTAGCCCAGGGCCAACCTCCCCCAGCAAAAAGAAGAGGATTGGCAACAGATGTTAGCTCAGGGCTAATCTTCCTCACCAAAAAATAAATGAAAGTAGGCAGGACAGATATCTTCAACTCTATTTTAGGGATAAGGGAACTGTGTTTCAAACGGTTAAATTACTTGCCCAAAATCCTAAGGTGGGTTAGTGACTTGGGACCAGAATCTAGGACTTGGGACTCTCAGTCTATCACTTTCTCTGCTATGCCACCTCTCCCAAGCCAAAGCGTAGATGGGCCTTCACTTGGATAGTTTCTTTAGCAAGTCATCCTCATTCACAGGTAAGAAACAAGAAGTGCCTCAGGTGGGTTCTGAAGTCTGTTGTGTATCTGTCCTTTGAGAACCAGCTCTTGTTCAGACTGCCCAGGTCTGAATCCTGGAGCCTCCATTTGCTAATTGTATGGTTTTGGGAAAGTTACTTTCTGTCACCAAGTCATACTTTTTACATCTATAAAACAGAAAAAAAAATACAGTCCTTTCCTTATAAAATGGAAGAATCAAATAAAAATGCAAGTAAGTCATCTTAACACAAAGCTTGGGATTTAGTTGGTACCCACAAAAATAAGCTGCTACAATGATGATAATAATGATGATATTGATTGTTATTATAAAAGTCAATGGGAGCCAGCAGCCCAAGACTGGCTGTGAATTAGGCAAACTTTTACTTTAGCAACACATGCCTCCCTTTCAGATTACCTTTTACACAAACACTTTTATTCAACTTTTTATGTAGTTCAAGTTTACCCACATTAGTAGATTTTAAACATTTTTTAAATCCAAGGCCATAATATTTAGTCCTAGAATACTACATATAGTATGATTCTTTTTCTTTAATTTAAAAACAATGTTTAAATATATAGGAAAAACATAAGTGTGCCAAAACCATACATTTTTTTAAATATTGGAAATAATAAGCACAAAAATAAGATAGTGATTAGCTGCGGGAGATATTATGGAGAAGGAAAACATAGGTAGATTTAAGCTGTTAATGAATTAGGTTTTGGGTTCAGTATCAGTCTTGTAGACACTTATTATATTATTAAATAAACAGTGCTGTATGTGTTTCAGTGTTGATAGTGGGTAATCAATCAAGGATTTTAATTCATCTATTGCTTCAGGCCCAAAATATTAAAATTAGAATTAAAAAGTACAAGATCAACATAATTTAATATATGTTTTAAGATTATATATAAGGTATATGTGTAAAAGCATATAGAGAATATTAATATTTATCAGACTAAACTATTCTCACAAGTCTTTAAGTTTATTTCCTGGGCACATCTCTGTTCTAATTCAACGGTCACATCACTGATGCTGACTCTTTTTATCCATCTCAGTGAAGTTATGACAGGGGATGTACTTCCATAGAGTCAGGTGGGCTCAAACATTACTAAAAATTTGCTCACTTAGTGAAAACAATTACGTGAATTCTGCAATTCAAAATTTTCATTTCTAAAATTCCAGGGACACTGTATTTACTCTGTGGGCATGGCATGCTTTAGCTCAGATACTCTTAAATTTAGAAGCTTAATAATTTAGACCTACCCTGAGCAGCTATAGAAACAGAAATCTGGGAGTTAATATTTATAAAGTGCTTAGAATTGTGTCTGGCAAATAGTAAATTTTATGTGTTTGTTAAATAAATAAATCTCTTTGGAAATTATGACTGCCTTTCCAACAAACTGTTATTCTTCTCTTCAAAATTCTATGATTTATTTGTGCTAAGAACAATTTGCCAAAGGAAAATGAGGACAGCCTCTGTCCTGTACTCTGTTGGATAAGGTAGCAAAGCTTTTCATGACCTCTTGCATTTTCAAGTCCAGTGTGTCATATCAGTGACAAGGTTCAACCTTATAAAGTCCTAGGAAATCCAACAAATTTGGACACTTGGAGTCCTTAGATTCCAAAATGTTCTTGTCTGAAGTCTTAGCTCAGTTAACCATTGCCATGAATGTTTACAACACATAGGTTTAGCTATGTCACACATTAAAATAAATTAAACATAGATATTCATAGATTGCAGAGGACAGTGTGGTTACCTCCCCAACGTTCATTCCACACTGTCCCCATTGTGTAGGAGCAATGGAATTTTGGATAGGATTGACCCACCCCAAGCTCCAAAAATTTTCCCAGTTGGTCTAAGACAATTTTAAAAATCCTATACCTCTTGGTAGAGTGATAGAATTAGGAGAGGTGAAGAGAGAGGACAAAGACTTTCGTTCAAATTGTTGTGAGAAGCGATGCTCTTCCCACCTTTGACATAAACATAAAAGTACATATTCTGAGTTCTTGCTGGTGGCCATCTTGTGAGCATGAGGAAGCCAGCCTGAAAATGAACCCAACACCCAGGCAGGGTAAAGCACAGAGAATTACAGAGAAACAGATTCAGGACCTCAGTTTAACCATGGCCAAAGGCTTCTCCACCTCTAGAATTTTAAGTTAATGAACCAGAAATCTAATTTGTTAATTAGTTTGAACCGAAAGCATTTTAGCATTCATATTTTGACAACAGAAATGTGGAACTGGCTGAATTGAGGTAATAAAGGACAGCGATGTGGGCTCTTCTATACATAAGGGAAATTGATAATCCTTTTAATTTTGATTCTTCTACTAGTGAATAAATCATAAACAGCCAAAGGAATAAGGCATGCAGAGAAATATCTTCCTTGCCTCTGGTGATTTTCTTTATCACATCACTCAAAGATTCTGATGTACCAAAGTGATGAGAGATGAAATGGTAGCTATACATCAAATTTCTTTTATGTCAATAAAATCTTCCAAACACCTATTTTCCTTCTGAAAAGAAACATAATTTTTTATTATCAGAAGGGTAGGTCCCCACTGATTTATGTGTGCTAGTTCATTATTTTAAAAGTTTCACTCCAATACCATGTTGGTGATATTCCCATATCAGAGGTATTTTGAACTGAACTGAGCCATGTTTTCTGCTCCTGCCTCAATGCAATTGTTTCACTGATGAAGATACACTGAAATTTAAAAGTTGAGTAACTCATAAAACCACCATGGTAATGGCAGAACAATGAAAAATGTCCAAACTCTAGTTTCTTTATCCAGTGCTCTCCTGAGTACACCATGAAAATCGATTAGAAGAATATTGTATCAGTCAACTATCACTGTGTAACAACACCACAAAATTCAATGACTTAAAATAATTATCTATTCTCAAAAATCTGTGGGTTGGCTGGGATGCCTCCATTTCAGACTGCAGATCTGTGGGGTTGTTCCACTTGTCTCTCACCTTCCTTAGATCATAGGCTCACCAGAGAATGTTTTTCTCATGGAGATGGCAGGGGTGCAAAAAAGATCATTCAACTGCCAGGCATATTTAAAGCCCCTCCTTGTGTTGAATGTGCTAATTTATTGGCCAAGACAAGTCACATGGCCAAGTCCAAAGTTAAAGGGAAGGAATTGCAAAGTTACTGGTAAAGGGCAAAAAATTGTGGCCAATAATTCAATCTATTACAAATGTAAACAGACTGAGAAGCATTAAGTAAAAAGTACACTTCCCAAAGTAAAGTGAACAAAACACAAATGAAGTTTGTTATGGAGAGGAAAGCACCAGGGTGTTGAAGCTACGCAATGCCCTGGTAATGAATGCAAAGCCAACACCTCATCTGAATCAAGTTCATTTATTTATCTTGAGATGAGGATTAATGCTATAAGTTTCTCATTAAATATTAATAATATATAACTATATATTATATATATTATATAATATATAACTATATATTATATATATTATATAATATATAACTATATATTATATATATTATATAATATATAATAATAATAACTCTCATCCAGGCTAATTGGCCTAGATATTACTGATGCCAAGAAACTCCATCCAGGTTCTAATTTGAAAGGTGTAGTTTTGAGCACAAACTTGTTGTATATAAATAAAAGGCTTTACCAAGGACAGACACGCACAACATCCTTTCTCCAATCTTGAAAGTCATATTGCAAGTGAATGTTCAGATTTTGTCAAGACCACTGAATTTACCTTGAGCCAGAAACAAAATTATACTTGTTTTGCCCACATTTTCAAAATGCCACCCATTTCTGATACTCTCCTCCTTTAGTAGTGCTCAGGAGGCAGAGGGCTTGTGAGAGGACTATTTAAAGAACAAATGACAGCCCCCATACAACTTTGGTAGGGGAAACAGAGTGGGGTTAAGCAAAGCAGGGATGACAGGGATACACATCAGGTCATATGAAATATAAAAGCCACATCAGACAATATGGAAGCTGCAGGAGCAACAGACAGAGCTGTTGCAGCAGGGTGGCTCCCCTGATCATCACCACAGCAGGAGATTCTAAAGGTAGTACCTGTTGCCACACGGTCAATGGAAAACCATACCAGGAGTATATGTCTAAAGAAACAATCATTATTTATTAGTCTTCCCAACATGGACAAGCAGAATAGAGTACAAGTTACATCAAAATAGAGAATCTGGATTCAAGTCTGGATGCTACTATAGGAACAAGTCCTAGCCCCCACTACTTCCCTAGCTATGAGAATTTTTGCAAATCACTTGGATTAATCTACATTAGCCGCAGTCTCCTCATCTGTAAAATGGAGAAATAATACCTAGCCCTTAGTGTTGGTGAGACAACTAAAGAGAGATAATAACACTTAGCATGATGCTTAGTAAATAGCAAAAGTTAATAAATAGTAGCTAAAGTCATTTTATGAGCTATTATATTGGAAATTTTTACCACATTAGGGGCCAATAATAAACATTTTCTGAAAAATTGGTGAATTATTTTTCCTCTTCCATTCGGCATGATATTCCAGGGAGCTGCACCAATATGTACCAACTCTTTCAACAGTAAATAAAGATTTTATAAGAATGCACCAAAAACAGTTTCAATAGACAAAAATCATTGCATTCCTCAGTTGGTAGTCTTTTAGGATAGATCAATGAAAACAAAGATTCTCAAACATCTGAATTAGTTACTTTGGAGAATATGCATTTTTTAACTTCTCTGGGTTATTCTGAGGCAGATAGTCTACATTTTGAGAAAAAATAAAAACTGTATAAACCATAGTCTCCCACATTTAAAAAGCAGAAAAATGTTTTTAACCATCTCAATAGATCCTAACTGAGCTCCATGGATTACCATTTCTAAACAAATTAAGAACAGCATTGTAAATGAAAATGGAATAGTTCAGGATATACTATTTGTAAGACAGGAAATTTCCCCTCCTACACTTAGTTTTTTAAGGAATTTGAGACATGTCATTTTTCTGTGTGAGTTTCCATAATACAGTGAAATAAGTGAGGAAAATCAGGAGTCAACAAAGTACCTACAAAAATTCTTCTTCAAAAATGATAAAAAGGAGAACTTTCAGGAGGGATTGACCACCCTAAGAGGCAATCTCATAGGAAGGGAAAGTTTTCATTGCTGGGAGTGACCCAGTGATGTCATCCAGTTCAATGTCCTCATTTTCATTTAGTAGAACTAAAGTTTTTCAGAGACGGGAAGGGATGCCATAGACTCCTGGTTTGTTAATAACTGGGCTGGGATGAGAATCAACTGATTTCTTTTTTGTTTTTTCTGCTAATCCAGTGATTTTTCAGCCTAAGGTCCAGGTTAGTCAATGAGGAAAGTGCAGATTTGTAAGTTAGTTTTAGTACTTCTAGAGATCTAATGGGAATTTGCTTATAATAAGGCTATAGAAGATAAATTTTAAAATTGACTTTCTTTGCTTTACCTGGAATTATACAAACTCAGTATGGTATCATTGATGCTCCCATGCTGCCCAGAAGCTTCAAAAAGTCTCTGGAAAGATTCCAGAAAGTACTGCACTGCAACAAGCTACCTCATCATAGGATTTTCTGGGACATGATTGGTGGACCGAACTCTGACCCAAGTCCAGAAGACACTTCTATCCAAACAGGACCTATCCACTTAGACCAAAATGCAGAGAGATAGCTAAAATAAAGTTACCCGTAGCAATGAATGGTGACAACTGCCTGTACACTTACATAACTTCATCATGTAGTAGCATTATAACTGAAGTAATAATTTATGCATTTTCATAGTATTATGGTAAACTTGGATCATTGGTTTAAATCTGGATTCATGTCCAAGTGGAAAACCAGTAATAGCCCAGATGGAACTAATTAACTATTATTTAGTGAATGCAATTTAGTAAAAAAAAATCTTTCAAAATACATCTTTGGTGGCATTAAAAAGAAAAGAAAATCCTGAAATTACTGTACTATATCAAGCTACCTCCTGCTACAAGTTCACATTTTAGGACCCTGAGCGACAATTTTGAGATTCCCAAAGTGAACAGATCTCTGGGAAAGAATACTTAAACTTATCTTTTCAAGAATATCTAAATTCCTCTTTTATTCCAGTGTTACAAAACTTGTGAGCCTCTTCTAGGAAGTCATTTGGCCTTGTCTGATTTTGCTTTCTTATAGGATTCTAGGGAAGAGACACTGTGCCATTAAAAAGAAGATATAGTAATTTGTTAAATAAACCACATAGGAATACTGTTAGCTAAATAAACTCAAAAACCAAGAAAAGAAACCAATTTGCCTACCTTATATACTCTAAAAACCAGATGTCTCATGGAAAATGGAAGTCCCTATCAACATAATGAATATTAGGAGTTACTATCCAAAATACATAGTCAATTCTCTCTCTCGCAACTTTCTTCAGAAGAAAAAAAAATCTGCATATTTGTTTGGCTGCAACTAGACTAAAGTTTCATAGATTTTTGTATTTTTACTGTTTCAAAGTTTTATATTTTCAGCATTTTCTTTCTCTTTTATCTCAGTTTCTGATAGTTCAAGTTAGACTTCTTTCTAAATTGCAAGATGTGTATCCAAAAGCCCAAATTCCAAAAATATCCTACAACAAGCAACCAAGAAATGCTCCCAAGTATTTCCTTTAAAACGAATCATTCCTTAGTATGTAAATGATGCCAAGGAGGAGAATTTACATTTAATAAGTACCTCCCCTACTCCATGCACCATGCTTAGCACATTAGATAAAATATCTCAACATGTGTCATCCATGGTATTTATGTGCCCACTTTCAGTAAGGAAACTGAAGCTTGGAGAGACTGCATAGTCCAAGGGTGAGACTAACAGATGGCAGTGCTGAAACAACTCCCTACACGAGAAGTGACTCAAATTTGACCATTATCCTCACTTAATTTGATGTAGAGTCGTACTCAGTACACACATCCAGTGTGTTATAACAGAAACCCAACTTGAAGTAGTTTAAGCAAAATAGGAGAATTTATTTATCACCATAAACAAAGCCTAAGTGGAAAGAGTTGGACTGGCTTTTACAGCGACTGGAATCATGGACTTGAAAAAAGCCAAGGGTCTTTTTCTCCTTCTCTCTACACGGACATCTCCAGATAGTAAAGGACATGGTCCCAGGAACACCACCCTCTAACATCACAGTTTTGGGTAAAGACTACCAGTTGCTGGTAAAGAAATCTTTAGAGAAGGGTTTCTCAAGAGCAACGTTATTGACATTTTGGTTTGGACAATTCTTTGTTGTGAGGGTCTGTGCTGGGCATTGTGGGATGTTTAGAATCATTGCTGACCTCCATACACTAGATGCCCATAGTATCCCCCAATCATGACAATCACAAATGTCTCCAGACATTGTCAAATATCCCCTATGGGGTGACAAAGCCTCCTTCTGTTGAGAACCACTATCTTAAGGAGAACTATGACTAGCCTGGTCTGAGTCAAGCATCCAGCCTTGCAAAATCCTAGTGGCCAGAAAAATGGGATCGTTTAGAAATGTGGCCAGGGTCTGGCCCCATGGCGTAGCGGTTAAGTTTGCGCGCTCCACTCTGGCGGCCTGGAGTTCAGATCCTGGGCACGGACCGACGCACTGCTCATCAAGCGATGCTGAGGCAGTGTCCCCCATATAGCAACTGGAAGGATGCACAACTATGACATACAACTATCTACCGGGGCTTCGGGGAGAAAAAAAGCAAAAAAGGAGGAAGATTGGCAACAGATGTTAGCTCAGGGCCAATCTTTCTCCAAAAAAAATGTGGCCAATTTAGACCACATGACGAGAGTTGGAGGGTGAGGAAAATTCATTACAAGGAGGAGGGCACAGCACAGACATGGTGAGTAGGAGACACTGAGACTGAGCTCTACCCCAATTTGTGTCAATTCCCTGCAGTTATAGCAAAGTAAAGCAAAATATATGAGCTCCTTTACCTGACTCAAATGAAGCCTGATGAATCTTTTATAGCCAAATGCCACATCTTCCATTGCATTCAATATGATTTTCTATATTCCAGCTGCTCTAATGCTCTCTCTTTTTTTGTCCCCAATGTTTATATTTCAAGCACATTTTAAAAATGTGCGGCAAGTCCACTTGTTCAGGGCACAAGATAATAATAATAGCTAACATTTATTGAGTATCTACTAAATGCCAGGAACTGATCCAAGTGTTTTTCTTTCATTTAATTTAATCCTTATAATGGCACTGTGAAATAGGCACTGTTTTTATCCCTATCTCACAGAAGTAAGAAAAATCTTACAGAAGTTAAGTGACTTGCCCAAGGTCATCTAGCTCAGATCTCAAAACATGTCTGTCCAATATTAAAATTGATGCTTTTATCCACAAATGGTTTTGCAGAACTCAAAATTGAAGAGCCAGGAAAGAAACAACAGAAGTAAACGTGGTTCTTCTTTTTCCTTTTCTCCCGTGGTTATCTCTCTACCACATACACGCCACTCCTCACGTCTCCCGCATCCTTCTTTTAAGAATAAAGAAAAAGTCACTGAGATGTTTTTCAAAAGTAAATTGCTAAGTAGAGACGATCAATTCACTCAAAAACTAAACACTCCAAAGGGTAGGTGAGGGTTAATCAGCATTCATTCCTCTTCAATTATGGCCCATTTCAGTTGATGTTTATGAAGCAGGAGGGTGAAGGGTGGACTAGAAAATTGCTCTGAAATATAATACCCAGGGGATCAGCATTATGACAGGCAAAATTCTTTTACAGAAATTAGAAAAAGTAGTTGCAGATCCTAAGTGTTACAAGGAAATCTCAACAAAGCAGAGCCTAGGAGAGCTCATCTACATTAATGAGCCCATGGACAGGATGGTTTGAACCTCAAGATAGTTACCAAAGAGGATTTTCCTACTTTGGACAGGAAGCCCTGAGAAGAAATGGAGGTAGAGAGAGACAGGGTAATGGTGCCACCTCTGCCCCAACAACTTAACTCATTGTAATTATTTATGTCTTTGATCTCAGTTTCCTCAACTCTAAATTTTGAGCTAAGTTATGTTGCCCACTGGACCACTTCTCCCTGGTATATCTTGCAGTCCAGGGTTGAGATCGTAGTGTTGTTGCCAAAGGACCCCTCAATCCTACTTATTCTAATCCAAAGAGATGCTGAGCACTTCTCTTGGCAATTCCAGTTCAACATTGTCAGGAGAACTCCACATGCAACTCAGCACTCTATCTGCATTGAAGAGGTTTTATGTCAGTGGAGTTCCACGCCACAGCTCATCCTTTCCTGCTTTGATATTTTATCCCATTCTTCACAAGAACTGTTGTCACGTGACTCTATCTTAATTCTGTGTTTAATTAGCTATCATCTTATCTTTCTACACATGGGAATCATCTTAGGCTGTATTGCACACATCATCACATTGTTACTTTTGTCATAGTTCCTGGTCTTGTCAGTCCCTGTCCTCTCTTCCTGGCCTCCTAAGCTTGTCTATGATGAAGTTGACATCGCCTTCTCTTAAACAATCTTTAATAATTAATAAACAGTATTAATCATTATTTTGAGTTTGTTTCATGGTTCTTGAAGCAACCTCAACACAAACATGCAATTCAACACAAAGCATAGGACCTTCCAATGATACATCTCAATGTGCCTAGTAGTCCTATACCTACCTGTAGCGCAACAGATTGGATAAGTTCTAAGGCCCCTTCCAGTTACAACATTCTATAATGCCATGGATGGTACAGCAATAATATTAAACATATAACATACAGCAAAAGAGACTTGCTGTGTGTGAGCAGCAATAAAAGACTCTAGAACATGAGCAGAACTTCAAAAATAGTCCTTCATTACAGGCAAAATGGTTTCAGATTTTCCACCCATAACTAACTACGTGATAACACTATCAGCAATCAAAAAATAGGCATGAAGCCCTGTGCCCCCAGCATGTATGAATAAATTCACATCTCTCCTGTGGCAAATAGGTGAATGAGAGAATGATAGGGAAATGTCCAGGATCCCAAGCAGTTTTCTCTATTCCCCAAATGAGTGGGAACCCAAATGTACTTTCCTTGTGACATGTTAATCACCATGACTAACACTTGACTGAAGTTTCTCTTTTACTTCAGTTTGTGGGGGTGGTGAGATGCTTTTGAAGAAATACATCAGAACAAATACATCTAAATTAATGCACTTCTTCAAAGGGCATGCCCTTCTCCTAACAATGCAAACTCCTCTGAAGCTATTCTTTGGGATACACTTTCAATGCCAGTTTATTAACTACGTTAAAAAGAATAGTCTTATCACTTTATATTGTACCTTAGATTGGAAAAAGAAAAAGCCAACTTGATTACCCAGCTTAATGAACCATCTAGGTTAGCAGGCTTCACCATGAAATACTTTGGGTTTTTTCCAAAAACCGAAATGACCCACAAAGTCTTACAACCATGGAAAATGCTTACACACTGTGCCAAGAGCTTAAAAGGAAACTCTAAAGGAGAAATTTCAAAGATGTTTTCATCAGTGGCAACATCAATTATAACAAGTTTATGGTCTCTCAAGATAAATATTTTGAAGGTGTCGATATCCATTAGGAAGTATAAATTCTGGCTTGTATCTTGTATGTTTGTTTATTATTTTTTATTTAGCCACCATTCATATTATTTACTCATCTTTATCACACTTTGTTTCAGAAAGAGTTTAAAAGGATTCATAAGGAGATATTAACATACAAGAAATAGCAAAATTTAAAGTGAAGTGAAAGAAGAATTAAAAAGAAAACACATCAGAGAGAGAAAGAACAGGAATGAAGTTACAATGCACATCTTAGTGTGAACTTGTGACCCACAGTGTGGCTGGGGGCCAATGGGAAAAGGAAAATCAGGGCAGCTCCACGATTCACAATGTCCATAAGAAAGGAAGCAAATCCAACACTCAGGAAGAATTATGTAACTTGCAGTGTTTCCTTTTTCCCATTAGCCCATAGGTAGAGCCGGTCAAGCTTTTCCTCAGAAAATAGTTTTGAATCAATTTTCTGTCACAGGTGACTAAGTGAATGAGGTCCCAAATTCTGCTCTGTGTTGAATCAGTCTATGGAATATGGCTGCTATACTAATAGCCTTAGAAATGTTGAGGCATGTATAACAAGACACTTGCCTTTATCAAAATAAGATTTGAAAATAAAATAAGAAAGCCTAATTTAGAATAACATTAATTCCTCTAAAAAAAAGAAATCTGTAAATGTCTCCTAAAGTTATTTCATTAGGTCACTGTAGTATGGGATTAGGACGTAAAAAATAACCAAAATTTAAGGAATGTCATCTCAAAATATCTTTTATCATAGAATAGTGGGTATGTCTCCTCTTTAAGGAATATATTTAACTAGTTGATTTTTTAATGGGTGCAGTATCATCACATTTCTCTGAAGATAGTCATTATACTCACACATATGTTCAAAGAGGCTTGCACATTGCATATAATAATGAAAAAATGGAAGTACTTACATGTCCTTCAACAAGGTACTGGTTAGATAAAGTGTGGCACATCCTAGAATACTCTACACATGTCAAAATGAACAAGGTAGAGTTAAATTGACTCTTATGAGAGAATCTAAAACATACTTTCTTTCTTTTTCTGTTTGCTCTATTAATTCTGATTATTTGTGTTCATTCTTCTATTTGTTGATCCCTGTGGCTTTCTTCGATGATGTTAGTTTTTCCGAACTGTTTGATTCTTGGTAGTGTGTTCATCTTTGATTAGCCTGCCTATGAACACTATATTTGTCATCAGTCGTTGTGGAGAGAGGAGACTGCACTGCCTGGCAAAGCAGGCCTATAGCTTATTTCATTAGCTTTGGGACCCTCCCCTCCATGTGATGTCAGCAGCTACCTAGGACACTGCCCTTTCTCTCAGACACAAGTGACTCCACTCATTTCTTCTACCAGGGGTGGGGACAGGCACATATTTCTGCTATGGACTGCTTGGCACAATTTGGGGAAGAGAATATTACTGAGTCTCCTGGCTTTACCTGTGGCAACCAGCACAGTCATTCTGAGGGTCATTCCAGGGCTTCCTCCTCCTCTATCTGCCTCTCTTGACTTTGAACCTGCCCTGAAACTGTTCCTACTTTGTGAAGAAAAACCACTCTGTGTCGTAGGCTGTGGGTTTCCCATCTCAATCTAATCTGAACTATCTCAGGAATTTCTTAATATATATCCATCTAGAGGATTCTTTCTGGTTTTCCAGCATTGCTGTAGATCTGTTGTTAAATACTATGCCTTGTGTCAATTCTAGGAATTTGGAGTAGGAATGGGAGGCAGGTGTGTGTGCTCAGCTCACTGTCATGATCCCATCTCTTCAGATGCATTGTGGAAAGAGTGTGTTCAGTCCCCTCCTACACCTTCCTCCGTAAAAATAAAGTTGGAATTTCCAGGGGGATTATGTTGACAGAATAGATTAAATTAAGAAGAATGTACAACCTTATAATACTCATTTTTCCAATACATGAACAGACATTTCTTTCTTTCCATATATTTTCTCTATAGAATGTTATAATTCTGTTCACATAGTTCTTAGACATTTTTTTTATTATTTATTCCTAGGTAATTTATGCTTTTGTTGCTATTGTGAATGGGATCTCTTTTTCCATTAAAATTTGTAACCAATTCCTGTTGGTATATTAAGAAAGCTATTGATTTTAATATATTCATTTTGTAACTGACCACCTTGCTTAGTGCTTTTATTTTTTCTAATAGTTTTTCAATTGATTCTCCTAGGCTTGCCAGGAAGATGATCATAGGACAATGTGCAATATGTGTACCAGTATTTTCATGTCAATATTGCTTATAATAGAAAAAAGTAGAAAATAATGAATTTTCATCAATAGGAAAATAAGAAATAAATTAAATAAGTTTCAATGCATACTGATGATGGAGCACATGCAACTTTGGAAAATAAACATATGTGGAAAGAAATTCATAAAAAGGGGAAAAGGAGAATATAAGATAGCATAAATATCTTGATCCAACTTCCTCATTCTTAAAAAAATCTCTTTGTGTATGTATTTTTGTGTAAGTGCAAAAAGAAGGGAAGGAAGGAAGGTAGGAAGAAAGGAAGGAAGGGAAGAATAGGTTTTGATAGTTACACATTTTAAACCAAATGTTTAAAATTGTTGTCTCCAGGTTTGTTTGTTTTTTTCCTTTTTTGAAAAGGCCTACAATGATAATGTATTACTTTTGTAATAAAAGTTATTTTCAAATGCACATTACTGGTTGTTTATTATTATCCACAACCTCCATTTTCTGAGGTGTTCCATGCTCTCCATCTGACTGGCCACACCATTTTGGGCTACATAGAGCCAGGTCCTGTGGGGAGATGAGTTGGTAAGCTGGACAAATGGGGCTCTTCCAGTGAAATGGAGAACACAAGAAAATGTGGTAATGGGGGATTCTCGGGGACTATTATAAAAGAGAAGAGCTGGACAGAGTATAGGTTGAGGAGTCAGTTTATAGAGTCTTACCACGAAGTCATAAACAATGTGGCAAAAGTCCAGCCAGGCTGATTAAGCCAAGGGCATCCCAAACATTCAAACTGCTTGATCTAATAAGTACCAAGTCTGTTTCATGTAAATTATTTTTGCCATGTTGACATAAACTGGTGCAAGTCTTAAAATTAAATTTTGATGGAAGAAGATAACTAATTGTTAATTCTAGGATATTAGCATATGCAAAAGCTCTCTGCTTTTAGAAATAAGCCAGATCATACGAGTAGACATACCCCAAAAGGTAATACCCATACCCTGGATATTAATCTTCATCTATGGCAAAAATTCTATACTATAAATATGAAAAGATCTCAGACAATTAAACACTTTCCCTTATTAGAGTTGAATGAAAATGGTCACAAAATCATAGAATCTCATGATTGGAAAGTGCTTTACTGTCTACTGAGTGTAGTCAAAACCAAGTAAAGTAAGCATCTTCTTTATAAACTCCTCACATTTGATCAGTTAGAAAAAATCAAAGCCTCTGCCATGGTAGAAAAAAGTACATTTTTTTTTGAAGTGAGGAATGTCGATAAGCATGCTCTAGGAAAAAGGAGACATTTGTTGATTGCACTGTTGGAGTAGCTTTATATACAACACCTCATTGCATCTTTACAACAAACCTCTAAGGTATTTACCATTATCTCTGCCTGTAGTAGGAAAAGAAATTGCCAATAAGAAAGGATAGAGCCTGAGAATTTAAAAAAACTTTGTTCCATTATTTGATTCTGCTGCGCAGCCTCCAACTAGCGTATGGGTGTCCCTCTATGCTTCCTAACCTTTGGGAAATAAAGACCTACCTGTGTTTATTCCATCACAGCCTCTTGAACCAAGAACAGTTCAGTTGCCCCTTAAGATGATCTATCATCTGCTGGGTATTTAATTCTTTTTCAGAATTTTTTTTGGTTGCTGGTAGCCAAGACCTGACTCAAACTTACTTAATAATAAAAAAAAGTATTATATAACATGAAATCCAGAGGTAAGGCAGGCTCTGGTTTCATTGACATAATAGACCAAATCTCATTTAAGATGAAAGATCTTTACTTCTCTCCAAGTTGCCTTCTCTGTTGCCTTTCCTTTGCCCTCAGCCTATCTTGCCTCATAGTCCCAGATAGTTTCAGCTGATCCAGGCATCACACCCAGACTTGAAAACATACATATCCATATCTCTTTCTAAGGAACAAGGGAACTCTCCAGAAGCCCTCAGCATACTTCTTCTCACTGAGCACAATTTGGTCACATGCCTACCTCTCAATCAGTCACCAGCAAAAGACATGGGATCTCCTTGATTGATTGGCCTAATCAAGATCCAGTCTCCATAGCTGGGGTTGGGGAGGCTTTCCCTGAAGTATGTGAGCTTGTGAAGAAGTCATGAGACTTGCTAAATTGTGAGGGTTTCATGAATGACAGATATGAGGGCGAGAGAAAAGACATGTAAGCCACCAACAGTGCTAAACATACAACAAAGGAAACAAGTCCAAGGTCACTCCAGCCAGACCAGCCCACTGATGTTCCCAAGCATTTTCCTCCCAGATTTTCATCTTTGCATCCTGTTGGTATTCATTGCTTTATGAGGAATGGCCATTTGCTACTTCTCTAGAAATCTGAATTTCACTCAACATTTTGGGTTCAGTTCAATCTCACTTCTAGCCTATTGAACTCTCCCTTTCTAAAAGCAACTATCCTATAAGGCTAACTTGGCATCTGATTAAAGACCTCGGATCAGACACAAACTGCATTGGTTCCCCACCTCGGGCTGTACTGCCACCACCAGGAACTGACCAGTCATTTGCTCTGGGAATGTTAACCCTCCCCCTGGGTTACAGCCACGCATTAGGCCCAAGCAGCCACAAACCTGGAGTTTCTGGCTTTTTGCCTCTTCTGGACTTAAACGAAACACCACACTGCAGGTGATGAGATCTGGCATTCCAAGAAGACACCAAAAGGGCCACATGGTGCAAACCAGAAGTGTGGGGGAGTTAACCTCCCATGAGATGAATTTGGACCAATGAGAAACAGGAGATGGGAGGTAGCTGGGCAGATAATTTTCCCCTCCTTTATCTCTCTCATAGACTTCCTGGAGCCAGAGTTTCTCCAAAGAAACTCTCTGGAGATGTCCTTTAGGCTCAGTAGATGCACTAGCCGAGCATTCTCGAGCATCTCTTCACAGCTTGTTGTAAAGCAATAGCCAGTGTGGTAATGCAGCACTTCACATTGCTTCACATCTTTCTCTCCTTCTTCTTTCCCTCACTCTTGTGCCCTAGACTACATCTCACAAATAAAAAAGTGCTTCAGCACTTCAACCCCTGCCCCAGGCTCTGCTTTCTAGAACTCAGGCTATGACAGACCTCACAGAGAACCAAGGGACACGTGCCTCTCTGGACCACCAATCATTTGCTCTGCCTAAAATGGAATGTGGGACTTTATTGATTCAGTCCCACCAGTGAAGCTTGCACAAACTATACAGTAGAAATAAGTACATATTTTCAGGCCATTCTGGGAGGAAGATTTGATTTTGATTAGGGATATCAACAGCATAATTCATTAAACTGGACATAAATATTTACCTACAAAAGTGTAAAACTATTCTATAATATGTAAATTCTATAAAGCTATAACATGACTTCACTGCAGAGGCTACATCCAGATCTTCCCACATGTATATCACCACCTGACTGACATTTAAACAAATCACAGGGCATGTTACTTCATCCAATCAGGATTCAAAAGCTCCTCGAACACCCAGAGTTACTTGTTTATATCATCCGTCAGAATGCAGTGACTAAATTTTGATAGCAGGTTATGTAAAATTTTAGAAGATACAGAAATCAACTAAAAAAGTAAATTGGCCGGGGATGACGACTAATAATAAAATAATCATAAAAGTGACCATAGTCAGAGAGAATGCGATAAGTGTGAAAAACTTGAATCAGATTAGGCAAAAATAATTTTTAATTGGTTGGCGTTAGAAGAATGCATTGTGTTTCTTGTCTGACATTTGCCTGAGGATTTATTCACCTAGAACCAATCCCTTTGCCTTCCTGAGTTCCTCGTGCCCCATGACCTGTGCTATTTACCACAGACTGTTGCCCTGCTTTTGTTCCTGCTTTCCCATCTGCCTGAAACACCTTTCCTTTTCTGGTTTTCTAATGCCTACTTCTAACTCAGTCCCTGTGTTACCTCCCTCAAGGGTCTTACTGCACCTTTAGACAGGGGCTTACACACTACATCCCCTGGGTCAAATCTGACCCACTCTGGTTTTTGCATGGCCTCTGAACTAAGAATGGTATCTATAGATGAACATTTGCAATCAATCTGATGACAGGGAACAATAACTTTGAGTCCCAATTAAGCAAGGTGTCATCCACCCCCAACAAACAAACAAACCAAAAAGAATTCCATTCTCCTCATTAGATCTGCATTACAAAAAATTGTACTCCATTATTATTAATATATTTTAAATTATCTCAATAAAAATGTATGGGCATATTTTTCTCTCTTGTTATATAAATACCTACACAAGATGCTCAATTTTGCCTCTTGGCCTACAAGGCCGAAAATATTTATTATCTCACCCTTTATAGAGAAGATCTACCAACCCTGCACTAGAATCGTAGAACCCAAAGCAGCCAGAAAAATTTCCTATTCAGCATTCTGATTACAAAGATAAGGAAACCAGTGCCCAGAGAAGGAAAAGGGCCTGCCCCTCCCATTTCCCAGCAGCGTTAACACTGGCGCACCCAAGCCTCTGGGCTGTGCCATGCTCTTCCCCAAGTCACAACTCAACAGATGTTGTTAAAATGACTGGAAAGAAGCAGAGTTTCTCAGAGAACATGGAAACCAGACAGTGTGCCCTGTCTCCATCAAACATACCTTTCCCCTTCTGCCTTTTGCTCCTTGTTTAATTTAATGGAAATCCAATGTTTGGATGAAATTCAAACCTCACTCCATCTCCAGCAAGTGTTGAGGATGTTTTGTGAGAAGCAACTGTGAAGAGGGAGCGTGATCAGTTAAATGTGAGCAGAGTCGAAAGCCTGAAAAGAATTCTACAGCCTAATTGTGGTTTATTAAAAAGCCCTGGCAAGGCTGTGCCAGACTGACAGTTGGCCTGAACCTTTTGGCTTCCTTTTGAAACAGTTCAGTAAAACCAATCTGCCTCTGCCTGGAGACCCGCTATTCCACACGGCAGAACTTATTACCAGGGGGGCAGTGTTTACACTGGAACTCGATTCATCATATTTACAAAAAGGTCGGACATGACTGAACAGTCTGCCTAGAGATTTTATTTAAATTTACTGTATTTTTAAAGAGGCTTTTTAAAAAAGTGTTCACCCTGTGCTTGGAATGAAGGAACCATTTGATTTGTGTGATTTGTGTTTCAAAGGTCATCAGCTATATGAAACTTGGTCAGCAGGGACTGGACTGACAGAGGATGAGAGCTGACAAATAATAGGGCGATTTTCCCTCTGTCTTCATGAAACCTTATTCAAAAGCATATTGTTTATAAATACTTTCAGAATATCCACTCCTCTAGCATTGTGCTTGGGGAAAGTAGAATCCCAGCTCAAGTGTTTTAATGAATCAATTCAAGTCCATAGAAATTAGGTAGATGATAGATGATAATAGATAGATAGATGATAGAGAGATAGATAGATAGATGAGAGATTGACAGATATGGTATTGATATAGCTGAAAAAATACGATTCTCTGAGCAATCACTTGATGATGCAGATCATGTATTAGTCTAAAGCTCAGAGAAAGGGTATGAGCCAGGCACACTGTGCTTAATTTGTAGAGAAATTTTCACAAAGAATGTTCACATTATGGTGGTGGTTGCCTGGGAGGTTCTTCCTATATATTCCTAACTACATTCATGTGATATGCAGCCTATTATGGGTTGTTGCCTACAACACAACAGGATGCTTGTGAGGACAAAGGCATGATGGTCCCGCCTACTGGGACCATTTCTTGAAACAGCTTCTTTCCTTCCAATCCACTCAGGTAAGTTCTACACAAACAAATAAAGCTCTCAATAGGCCACAAAAATATTGTTAGTGTTGATTTGAAAAAAAAATAATCACAGGTCCATGAAGATTTTGACAGTTTAAGAAATAAAGGAATCCTATCTTAAGAATGAAAGAAACGTATGTTTCACTAATGCGTCAGAAGGGAGAATGAAGAACCTGTAGAACTGACATAGGTCTGAGGAGGGAGGTAAAAAAGAAAGAAAAGCGAGAAGTACCTCTCACATTTGTCATTTTCCTACCTTTTCCGGGATACGTCTCTTTACGTCTGTTAGGCCCTAAGACTCTGTTGTTTTCAGAATACCATAGTCAAAGGCAGAAGAGGGAATCGATGGAGAGAACAAATTCTGCCATCAGACAATCCGGATTTGACTCTTAATTCTGCTCCTAGGTCATTATCTACCTTCTCTGAACCTCAGTTTCCACGAGTATAACACAATTCTAAAGATAAGGCCTTCCTCATTTGTTTATTGGGAGGATTAAGTGAGATAATCTGTGTAAACGTCTCACCAATGTGCCTGACTTTGATAGACCCTGTACAAAACGTATTGAGATAGATGGAGAGCAAGTACCAGTTCACTGAGATGCTGCGGAGACCTTCCCCACATGGTCCTTATCTTAGAATCATGAAGCTGAAGAGGGAGCTTAGAGGAATTTGTAGTTCTCAGATTTGACTGCATATCCGAATCAGCTGAGGAACTTCCTGTTTTAAAATCTAGATTCTTGGGCCCTTCCCACATCTATTCAATTAGAATCTCTGGGCTGAATTCCTGACATTAGTATGTTTAAAAAATACCTTCTAGGTGATTCTGGTAAGCAACCACATGTGGGACTTTTCTGATTTAATCCGTCCTCCATCAAATGAAGGAATCCTTTCTTTCTTCAACATCCTTTCTCAACCTCCTCAGGGCACTTCAATGCTCTCAAGCAGATGGGATTTTCTGTTGTGTCATTTCAGTTGTTAGATAGTATTTTTCTATGAGGTCCAAAAATCTTATATTTCTGCACCTCCACCTTACTTCTTAATGTGGAACAACCCTTCTTATGTAATAACTTTTCTAAAATCTTAAGGAGGCCATTCACTGAGGCTGCTGTACATCTTTTTTCTTCTCAAGTTCCTTCAAATATTTCTCCTAGGACACAGTTTCTAAACCAACTCCCATCATCTTCCTCTTCACCTTAACACTAGGTCAATTATAATATCCCTCCTTAACAGATCATACTAGAATACAATAGAATTCTCTGTGTAGCCTAATTAGCACAATGGTTTTCATGATCTCCTACTAAGCAGCCTAATGTTTCATTTGTTTCTATCTTTTGACAGCTATCTAATATGGTTCAGATTGTGGTCCATTACAACCAAAGATATTCTTCAGAAACTGCTACCAAACCAAGTCTCCCTTATTTTTACATCCATGTTTGACTTTTTGAGGCAAAGTAAGGACCATATATTCACCACTCTTAAATTTCCTCTTGGAGACTTTGGAATCATCATTCCAATTTGTTAAAGTATAAATAGAATTTTTATTGTAATCAACATATGCATTATCCTTCCTTGCTTTGCATCATCTCATTCAGCCAGTCTTAAAAAAATGCAGGACCAAGGTTTGAAGCCTGTGGAACTCTGCTAGAGACCTCCATGTAGATGGACACAGGTTCACACAACCAGCTACGAGTCTGACACTATTGAATGCTTTGCTGACCTCAGGAAAAATTCTAAGTGGAGAGCTCCTTGGATCTACCAACCTTACAAAGGTAACTATAAAGGAGATGAAGTCAGCTTCAGATGTCTTCCTTTTAATGATTACACACAAGTGGCTAGGGATCCTTGCCTTTTCTAAAGACATATAAACAATTAAAGATCTATTTCAGAATGTTGCAAGGTTGTAAATGTCAAGATTACTGGTTTCTATCAACCAGAAGCTAGCCTTTGTGAGAATAAGGGAATTATTTGACTGTCTACATTTTTCTGGAAATTCTTTATGAGCTTTCAGAGGTTACTGACAATGATGCTGAGACTCAGAAATCACATTTTAGAAGCATGGTTCCTTTTATTCTCAGATACTTGAATTCTTTTAAATCTACTAAATCTTCTTTTACTGACTGTCATATTTCTTATGCCACAATACCTCATTTACTTTTTAGTTTTTTTCTTTTCCGTTGGGAAATGCTCTCCCTTTCTAGACAACAGAAACAAAGGTAGAAATTGTGAGTTCTCTTTTCTTTCCATCATGTTAACAGACAAATCGTTTTTTCAAGCTGCAGCCTTGATACTTCCTCCAATGGTAGCTACCTGTTGTTCCAAAGATAGCTGAAACAGCTTTCTGAGCCACCAAAATTCTGGGAATGTCCTTCCCAACTTAATCTTTCCAGTACTGTGCCCGCTTTCAAATTCAACCTTGATGATTTGACATTTGAGGCCAGAAAATTCTTCACTGGGGGTAGATGGACTGTCTTGTACATGTAGGATATTTAGCAGCATCTCTGGCCTCTGACCACCAGAAGCCAGTAGCACACACTCCCCACTCCCCAGTTATGACAACTTGAAAATATCTTTAGACATTGCCCCCAGTTGAGATCCCAGTTTTTGGAAATTTTCAGAATTATAATCAAAACTTTTAGATTATAGTGTAATCTTCCTTGGCAAGTGCTGCTTGGTGCCTCTAGTCTGGTTCATACTTACATTTGCTATTAATACCTCCATTCAGCTGGATCGTTTGTAGCCATACCAGGGAACTTCCTTGGGGAACCCAAACTCCCGATTCTATAGTTCTTAGAAATTGTCTCTCAAATCTAACATCTCTCCTATTTTATTGGTAAATATGCCATTTTTAATTCACCAAAGAAGTTGAATACCCCTTCCCCTCAGACGTTCTCAGATTGCAAGATTAAGATGAAAATAATGGAATCATGAGACAATACTCTGAACATTCAATGCTTCTAATTCTAACACCCACACTAATTCTGGGAAAGGAAGAAACCAACCAGTTTGCCTTGGGCTGTTCCTTGCAAGCACTTTCCAAGAAATGCTGATTTATACCAGAGGTAATCTTTTTCCCTCGTGGTTTGTTTCTAGTTACTTTTCCAACAAAGTTTTTTTTCCCCTTTAACTAGCACATCACTAGGTGGACTTTTAGTTGTGTGTCCTTGTAATAAAGTCAACTGAGCAAAACCCAGAGGGGAAGATTCTTTCAAGCGTCTTTTGGAAAGAAAGAAAACAATCCGCAAAAAGAAAGGCAGCACTGTTCTTTTAGAAATAGCCTGCTGTGGCAAAAAGAAATGCATAGAAGAGGACAGTTCTGAGATTCAAAGGGAATGCAAAAGTCAGAATTCCTGCCAACACAGAAGGACAGAGGTGCAAACACTGGGAGGGTAAGGTCGCTAGACTCTCGGTCTACACACAAAGAACTTCTTGTCTCGCCCTGCCCAGGAAGACAAACTATCGACATTTTGCACATCTTTCCCATCTAAGTTCAGAGGATCATCCTTCCTCTTTGTGGCACCATGATCCCAACTTTGTAAAAGTTCCCAGCACATATTCTTTCCCAGAGACTCTTGGGAAGCTTCCTGGGTCAACACCCCCCTGACCCCAGAGTATGTTTGACACATGCCAGTAGCCACTGGGCCAATGATTTTCAAACTTTAGTGTGCTTGAGAATCATTGGAAAAGCTTATTTCAAATGTAGCATCCTGGGACCTACCCCCCAGAGATTTGTTGGGTGTGAGCTGGGGCGCAGGAATTCACATTTTTTTAGTAAATAACACAGATGATTCTGATGCATGGTCAAGAAACACCATCCCAGGTGTCCCAGGGTGAAACCGGGATGAGCCTGATACTGGGGTCTGGTCACATGAACACAACATTTGTTTTATGACATCATTCATTACTTCTCTCCTCAAGGATGGAATGGGCAGATAAGCAATATAAAATAGTGTTACCAAAGCTTGTATGCAAACCCTTCCAAAAGGAGAAGAAACATAAAATGACTTGTCTCTTGCCAAAAAACATGTGTTTAGCAAGAATCTACTGTTAGACTGTTAAGCTTTAGTTCCTGTATAAATTAAGGTTTCTTTTCTCAAAAAAAAAAATATTAGGCCACAAGCACACATTTTGTCTCCCCTAATAAATTATGAAATTTGAATATCTGAATGGATGTGCAAACGCCTTGCCAGCATTCTCCATAAATACTCTCTCCATCTGCGAGCCCAGTGAGATGGCCAGGCCCTTGAAGATCTAAGCTAGGAGCTGAGCTGTCTGATCCACTGATGGCTGTTTTCATATGGTAGAGAAGAGTCACCTGTCACTTCTACTTAGGCATCTGTGTTGTCTAGGGAAGGCAGGTTCTAGGTTGTCCACTAGCTGACCTTCATTTCTCTATAAACCCTGTTTCTAAGTCCTAGAGACAATCCCACACAAGCAGAATTTCTCTTTTCCAAGGTGTGTGGGGCAGAAGGCATTTATGGGATATCATGATAATGTCATCTCTCTTTGAACCCAAATTGACATTGCTTTTACTCTTGTTCTAAAAAAATAAATGAGAACACAAATAAGAAATTTTTTCTTTTATTAATGGATAATATACAGAAACAAAAGTGCACAGATTATAAGTACTCAGCTGGATGAATTTTCACTAAGTTGAACACACCTCCCTAACCATCCTCCAGATCTAGATATAATATATCACGGTATCCCAGAAACATCCTCCTATACTCTTCCAGTCACCGCACCTCCTAGGGTAGGGGCAAAGGCATGGTTTTGCCTATTTTGAGCCCTTATTAAATGAAATAAAGTTGTATGTGCTCTTTTGTGTCTGGTATCTTTCAAAACAAGTATTTTTAGTACATAAATGCCCATCTGGTGCCTTCTGTTCTCCTGAGATACCAGCGTTAATCAAACATCTGTAATGACCTTTAAAAAATATTCAGTAGAGCAAAGCAATTGATCTACCTTCTGAGAAAACCCTAAATTTTAGCAGTGGCCTATAGGATGAAATTGGCAGATACTCACCAAAGAAACCATTGTTGCCTTGGCATCAGGCAATAAATTCATATCAAATGCCTACTGTGTGCCCCCTACTGGAATATCAGCTCTGTGTTAGTTCTTTGGGGCAGAAAAGGCATTACCTACACCCAGGAAGCACTCAGAATGTGTTTGGAGAGGGCAGTACACGAAAGAAAGAAGAAAGCTCAAGATGTGTGTATACATTTACAGTACTACACTGTGTGGTCCCGACAATTAGAGAAAAGAAGAAGGTCCTACCTGATACAGACAATAATTGGGAAGCAAGTTCTGGAGGAAGGACCCAGATGAATGATTGTGCCAAGGGAAGGGGTCACAGGGGAGATGGCATTGTGTCCTGTTCATTGCAGCCACTGCAAAACTTGTGTGTTTCACGGTACTAGGGTAGGAGCAGGCTGCTCTGCAGGGAGATCAGGATCAGGCAAGCCTGTGCAGGCAAAAATCGGCTGACCTAAAAGTAGGACCCTGTTGACAAAAAACAGAGACATCAACATTTGAGAGCCAGTGATGGTTTGCCTCTGAGGTATTTTTCCCTCCAGGAAACTCAGCAGTTACTTACAGGGTCATTGTACTTGAGCCAATGACAGAGGTTCCATAACTGAATCTTATGTCTTAGTAATAGCACTCACTGCCAGACAAGGGTTTGTTCTACATAGTACCAAAAAGTTCCTTTATAGCCGGCAAAAGTCAAAAAATAAAGTGATAATAAAATATCATTGATTGGGTGGCAGGAACTCTTCCAGGCATTTATATATGTTAGCTATAATCCTCACCATGTCCTAAAAGGCAAATATATGAAAACTAAGGCTCAAAGACCTGTAATACTTTTCTTAGGATTAAATAGACTATAAGGGGAATAGGCTGGATTTGAGCCCAGATCTATCTGGAAATAAAAATCACCTACAGAGCAAAGGATGATCTCTTTTGGGTATGCTGATAATGACCACAATTCCCCAGGGTAATCAATAATTATATGGTATTTTCTATCCTATAAATTATTTTGTATTGCACTTAACAGTCCCACAGTTAGGTTTATCTCCTTTTGACCCTCACAATGACCATGCTGAGTAAGCAAAACCAGTCTTAGCCCAAGTCACAGAGGAGATCACCTCATTTGTAAGTGGGAGGCCACAACTGAAGTCCAGGCCTTCTGATTTCATGACGAGTATAGTTTCCACAGAACAGCAAAGCACAACTTCAGTACTTCTGTGTGAATGTGAAAGATAAACCATAATATGGACCTTGAGTCATGGGTGAAATAAAAATCTAGGATACAGTCACTGACGAAATGTCTTTATAACACAGTTTCTCAAAATGCCCTTCTTAAAAGAAACCTAGGAGAGTAAGACTCAAACAGTCCTTGCAAGTATTTATTTCATCAAAATCCCAGCCTTGTTGAGCAGCATGGAAATTTCTACAGAAATGGCTCTGCCTGCATCTGTTTGAGAATAAGAGAAGCAGAGGAAGGTTAAACATGCAAATGATGCTGCAAAATTCATAACTGTGGATGCATCTGAAATCCCAGCCCACTGCTTTAGAGAGGCACCTGGCTACCCCGGATAATGGAAAGCAAGCATGAAAAGAAGCTGGCAGGCTGTCCCAGAAAACACACTACTCTTGGGTGCCCTGCCTGAAAGAATCAGGCAACATAGTAAGACGATTTAAATGCTTAGTTGCTAACCTCAGCCTGAAGGGGCCTTGTGCTGGCAGTCCTTACCAAGATTCTCAGGCTTGGCAAACAAGCCAGGCTTTCATGCCACTAATGAGCCATAGAGCAAGAGCTTCTTAAGAGGATAGTTCTGGACCAGACAGCCCCCTCCACCTCAGAGATTCATGAACATAGTTTCTAAGGGCAAGCGGGATGAATGGTCATCAAAGTCAAGTAAATATGTGGCTTCCAGGATTCTCGAGCACCCCCTTGCCAACTGGCTTTAACTACTTGCTTAAGGTCTCCCTGTTGTATTAGGCAATGTCAGGGCTCCACCCAGGTTCCCTTTTGCCCACGTTTGTGCATGCCCCTGCTCTCTTTGATGTGCTTTACATTCCAACAGCCACAAGTTTTTTCAAGATTCCCCAAGGCTACTGGAAGGGAGAGCCCGAAACACCTGAAAATTCATGTGCCCCCTTGGAGACCTCTTAACCAATGACTGACAGGTGTCAGCATATGACAGACCCACCCCCTTTGCCCAGTCCCCAAAACAAGTCTGTTTGTGCCTAGAATTCCACAAATATTTTCATTTAACAATTCTTTTGGCCTTCTTCTAAACATGGAGGCTCAAACTCAGTCCAAAGAGCTAGCTGGAGAAGAGAGAAAATGCTCTTCCTCGTGGCATACCCCCTTCCCTTTGAGAAGCCTACCTGTAATCAATTTCACCCCACCCATCTTCTTCAGTGACACAAATCAAAAGTTCCCATGCACATCAGTGTATGCAAATACATACTGGAGAGGGTGCTGGAGACGTGGTCTCTACCCGCAATGTCTAAGGTATAAATTGGCTAGTCAAAATGTCCTGTTACAGATTAACTGTCTACAGAGAGGTAAAACTTGAAGCTGAAAAGACCGTTTGTGTATGAGTGTGTAAACAGAATTTGCAAGCAGATTTGCACCGGAAAAAAGGTCTGAGCAGCTGAAGATGGAAAGAAAGTGTGGCTGAGGTAGGAAAACAGGCTGAAAGGTCAGGAAAGACAGGCCTGTTTCTCCTGGTTCTTAAAGTGTGATCTCCAGTCCAGGAGCATCAGTATCACCTGGGAGCTTACTAGAAATGCAAATCCTCGGGTCCTACCCTGGACCTCTTAAGGTATGGGCCCAGCAATCTGTATTTTAGCAAGCCCTCCAGGTGATTCTGATGAATGTTAAAGTTTGAGAGTCACTGGTCTAAGATATAACTCTTGTAGAAACCCTGCTACCACCAAATGAGTAGCTGTTGCCATTCCCTAAATACTAGGTGCTAAGGGGATAAATGGTTTAGACTTGACAAAGCTGGTACTGATCTGGTAAAGCTGGATTTATAGTTTTTCACTGTATCTCTAAGGCCTTAGAAAGGTCTTAGGTTCCCACCTCCAGACACAACCCTTCCTCCTGCATGGATAAGGGATGTGGTAGTCCCAGTCTTTGCCCTCATCTTACAGCGGTTGGCTGGGGTTTGCCCTCCCCTGAACATTTTGTCACACTATCTGGAAATGTCTTCCAAAGATAGAATGTTTCCTGTTGGGAAGAGAAGCCTCTTCAAGGATGTAGTTCCAGCTACATCCTTGTTTGTTAACTTGCCTCTCAGAAGTTGTCAAGAGACAGGATCAGAAAAAGGACATAACAAGAGGAGATGCACAGTCATGGGCACAGGCCAGCCTCCGCTCCCTGGTGGAGAATCTTTGCCAGCTTCCGAGACAGGAGTGAAGCAGCAGCAACAAGCAAGATGTTCATTCATCCAGAACACCTGGACTTCAATCGCCCTGGTAGGGCCTGCAAAAATCACAGCAGGTCCAAAGAGTAGAACCAATTTATGTAGAGCTCCAGTAGGTCCCTACCGATCTAGCATGGGAAACGTTTAAGAGGATGTAAACTAAAACTGAAATAAGGAAGATAAACAGAAAAGTGGAGGGTAAGAGTGATGTTCTCTCACTGGAATTGCCATGAGACCCCAGGTATGTGAGCAACCTCTGTGGATTTCTATTTTCTCTTCTTTAAAACAAATGAGTCAACTCCAAAACCAATTCCAGCTCTGAAACTCTGAAATCTCTTACTGCAGTCTTTCCTCTCTTAGCTGTACTGAGTCCTTGTGTGTCTAATAACCACTTCCTAATCTTTAGGTACATTTTTCCTGCTGACTTTTCCAAGGGCAAACTTCTACAGATTAAAAAAAAAATCTTTCAAAGTCTCTACTTTTGAACTGGATCTGCAGTTAGTGCCTACAAAGAAAGTAACCAGGGTAAGCATATTTGAGATAAATGCACTTCAGCAATGGGGGAAAGAAAAGAAATATGATTTAATAAATATTAAGACAAAAATGGAGTTTAATAAATATTAACAGAAATATTCTCTCTCCTTTCTCCTAATATGTATTATGCTCTTTATTTTTTCATACCTGGCCCTCTTTGCTCATACTGGTTATTAAACTCTTATTTCATACTTTGCACCATTTTTCACTTGCATGAATAAATTCTGACAATGACCGTATGAGTTAAGTACCATTACTATCTCCATTTTACAGTAAGGAAACTGAGGTTTAGGGACATTAATTAGCATTCCCAAGATGACACAGAGAGTAAGTGGCAGAGTTAAAACCTAAATCCAGAAAGAGTTGAGTCCAGAGATAGGTGCTTAAGTTGTCCAGTATTTCCTATTTAAACTGTTAGTTTGGACTAAAAATGAGTTTTAGGAAGCCTGTTAAAGGGTTTGCCTGTGCCTGAAAGTGACCCCTGCAGGCTGTTGCATATTTCCTTAGGCAGAGGAGTGGATCCTGACATTGAATCCTGACAGACAGTTATTTGAAGATCATCCCTTGTACCCAACAGGGGGCCAAGAGGAATGAAACCAAGATTGGTCTGATGACGTCAGGGTCTCAGTGTTCATCATCAGAGCCTGAGTACTAGTCCAGATTCTATCTTGAATAAGCTGTGTGACCTTCGGAAAGTCACTTGACATCTCTAGGACTTAGTCTATCTGTAAATTAAGAGAAGATTCCTTCCCTAAGGAGCAAAATCTGTGACCGTTCTCACATCATGCAAATCTTTAGGGAGATCTGTTGATTTGCAAACCAGCTCCTTATATCTGCAGAACAAACTCTGTGGTAAAGTTAGACAAGTAATTGGGTCTCAGAAGTTGGTGCATGGAACCTGTGTTCTCCTGCATTTAAGGCTTCTCTCAACCTTAAGTTTCTCATTTATATGCCACACATTTGTTTTTTGTTTTTGTTCCTTTTGCTTCACCTCCCACAAGTTAGAAAATTGTGAAACACATTTGACTGATTATTCTAGAAATCAAAAGCCTTTGTTTTAATGTAGAGCAGTCACCTTATCCTACACTTCCATGTCTAGCCTGCTTTCGTTATTGCTCCGTCTCATAATTTTACAAGTTTTTGGTTTTTCTTGTTTAAAGTTTTGATAGAAAGGACCCAACGACCCCTGGGGAAAACTCCTTTTCCCCTTGCTGTTTTTTTCTCCACCTTTCCAGAAACAAATAGTTCAGAGCAAAGGAAATAATTATTAATCTGTTTTCTACTTTGAATCACGTTGACTAGCTCTCTCTGGCTGCTTGCATTTCCAATCTTCGCTGCTGTTCTTCTTTTTTAGGCTTGGTAAATGGCAGACTGAAAAAAGTGGCAGAAACGCAAATCAGAGTTACTCTTGGGTTTGAACTTCAGCATGGAAATTACAGTGTTGGTGTACCCACTAGGAATAAATTTGCCTTTCCTATTTTTTCCTGACAGGTTCAAAAAGTAAACCCAGAATACGTAAAATTACATCTCTGCTGTGTACTCATAATGAATCTATCTCTTCCCAGTCCCCCAGTACACGGGTTCCAGTTCAATTTAGTTGTCAAGTCATGTCAAGATTAATAACCTTTTAGAAGAGTAATCATCTTACCAACTAACTAAATGAATCTCCCTCAATGGGAATTTTGAAGCTTGTAGCTAAATCATGGTCTTAGGAATCATGGAGCTGGAAGGAAATTTCAGAGGTGGTCTAGGTCATCTTCACGTCTAGAGTGAACAAAGTTTAAAAGAAAGAGAACAATGTGATCTTTACTTAAAAGAGTCAAAAATTGATTAGTCTTTTCTTAGTAATACAATGCTTATTTCAGTAGACTTATACCAGAAAATCATTCGCTTATATTTCTCAGAGGGAAAGAGTAAAAAAAAATGGTTTAGACTATCAGATTGTTAATATAATTTAAACCTTAAGTGAAATTTGTACTTTAACTCATTAAGAATCTTTTAAATAACCATGAACTTAATACCTTGAAAAGAAATTGCTGAAATAAAGTGTGAGCATTTCCAAATAATTGTACCCTTGGCATGGACAAGCAATTGCATTCAGAGCAACTAATTCAAATTGCCAGAAATATACTAAAATAAGTCTGCACATTAACAAAGAAAATTCTAAAATTAATTTATATATTGTGTTACTCAGGAATCTTATTTGCAAGCATTACACTCTGGCTGATTTAATCAGACGTGAATGAATTGAAATTATATCAGCTGCTTGCAGAGTTGAGCTGCTGATGAGGTTGGAAATTGGTCAGAAACAAGGGATACTAGACCACGCCCCAGCCAGGGCCAGAGTTACACCACAAGACTTATCTATTGGAGACTCTGCTGCTGATGTCCTTGAAAACTGGGCCTAATAGCATACAAAAATTTCCACCATTGGCTCCAGACCCCAGGTGTTACTACTGTACCTGCTGTCCCTGCTTTTGCCAGAAATGCGTATTTCCTACATTGCTGCTGCCACCAGAATAAATGGTAATGAATTATCCACTGTTCCTACTTCTTTGCATTTCTAGCTCCCAATTTGTGTTCTTAGGTGGATCAACTGATTGGTCAACTTTAGACCAAGAGAGTTAATGAAGCAATTATCTAGTCTTTTGTACTTCTATTACGTGACTGAGGCTCTGCCTCCCACCAGGAACTTATGGGGTAGGGGTCATAGTCAGGATAGGCCAAGCTATGCTGCAATAACAAACAACCCCCAAATTCTTTAACACAAAACACAAAACTGTGGTTTAACACAAAACATTTTTGTTTGTTTGTTTCTCTTTCTTTTCTCGGTCACACGAGTTAGCTGGGAGCTCTGCTCTGTGTCATTCTCTCATTCTCACTCAAGGACACAGGCAAACAGTACAGCCTCTACATGGAAAGCTGCAGGTCACCATGGCAACAGGAGAGTGTGGTGAAACATGCACTAGTACTTAAAGCTGCTCACTGACAGTGACATGTCATTCCTCCTTATACTTTAGTGGCCAAAACAAGCTACATGGCCAAACCCAAATTCGAGAGGAAGGAGAGTATAGGGAAATACAATCCTACCATGTGCTCAGAAAAAGAAATACTTGATGGATAGCACTAATGAATAGCATACTGATGAGTTCCCAAACATATGAAGGGGATTCAGAGATTAGGCAGTCAAAAACTGACAAACGTCTGTTACATATTAACGATAGTTAACATTTCTTGAGGGGTTGCCGGGTTCCAGGCACTGTTGCTATTGAATTCCCTTATATACCTTATCTCATTGAATTGACTCTGGGACCTAGTTTTTAGCATTATCCTCATTTATTGTCGAGGAAACTGAGGTTAAAGCGATTATGTGACTTACACAATGTCATACACTAGGGAATGAAGAGCTAAGATTTCAACCTATAATGATAGGGAACTATAAACTAAAGACAAAAAAAAATCAGTTTTTCATGAATGGATAATTGCCACAGCAAGTTCAAAGGAAGGGATGGCTGAAAGCTTATGTGGGAAGTGAAGTTTACCTTCTTTTGCTTTCCCACCTTTGTCTTTTCTATCCTTTCAGTTTCCCTCCCCTCTCTTTTTGCTTCTTGCTCTCACTAATTCCCTATGCCTATCCCAGGCCTCCTTCATGGATACCTGGACCGTGAATTGTGGAGGGAAAGAAGCCTGGACCAAGAGACAGAAGACCTGGGTCCTTCTCTCAGGCTTTGGACTGTAAAATGGTAATAATAATCTTAAGTTATAGGACTGTGGTAGAAAGAAAATGTTACAAGAAAGTACTTTTAAAAAGCAATATTATATATATAAAATAGTAGAAAGATGATCTGATAAAGAATGTCTGCTACAATCAGATACACCTGAAAAAAATGAGAAAAGCTTCAAAATACAAAAGGATGAACAGCTGAAGAAATTCCTACCTAACAGGGAGATATTTGGGGGAATTATCTTTTTCAAACTTTTTCTGAAACAACACCAGATCAATGAGCGCCCATTTGCAAGGCTTGTCTTGCTCTCCCAATATACCCTAGAAACTGAGAGTTTGCTAAGCCATCTCCTTAGCACTCTCCTTTCAAAATAAATCTAATTCCTTAAGCCTCTCCTCCTAAGACTCTCTAATGCATTTCAGGAAACAGTGCCACCACAAATCATGTTAAACCATATTTATTGAGTTGACAAAGAACAATAATTATGTGTGCCTTCCAGACAACATACTGTAGAATTCTTAAAATGATTCTGTTCATTTTGGGGATGTCACCACGAAGTTAAGATTTCTAAATTCTTTTACTTTTATTGGGTTAAGTGGATAGAAGATGTCAATGTGGCATAAAAGTGAAAACACAGCTGAATAGAGGGAAAAATGACTGCTGATAATTGGAGTAAATGTCAGTGCCAACTAAAAGTTTCAATTAAAACATCTCCCATTATAATTTGTCATGTGATTACTGTGGCCCAAAGTCCCTTGGTCACTCCTTTGAGCCTTTTCCATTAATTAAGATATTTTTCCATTGTGTCGATTAGAGTAGAACCAATTGCTCATAAGCATTCACATCCATAGCATGTCTAAATTAATGATATAATGCTGTTTTTACAAAGACTGTTTTGTGCAAGGCCAACCCAGCAGTAGCAAATGGACATTTTCTGGTGATAAGAGAGCTGTGTATTTATTATAAAATGGGAATTCTGTTGCTTAAGAAACAGGTCACTTTATGCTTCCTTTACAATAAAAAAAGGCATTCATCCTCTGTTACATATTCGAAAATTATTTTAGTTGGCATAAATAATAGAGAAATAAAAAAAGGAAAGACCAACATGGGAAAAGTCTATAGTTTTCAATTTTTTATTATTGGGTAAACATCAATTATTGTTGGGTAAAAAAGAAATTTGTTTGTCAGAAATTTTTTTTTTAAGCAGCATTAGTTCCCTGAGACTCTGAATACCTCTCAGGACCATGTCACATCTCTAAGAGATTTTACTCATATCTCAAGCAAAACACATTGAAGAAGATAAAATTGCTCTATTTTGCAAATCAAATGTGATTACTTAGTCCCAATATTAAATTGTATTCTACATCTCTGCCCCATTGGCCTGGATCACTATTAAATGGCTGTAACTTATTCCTTTGTGGTTTCAACCAGAACTTCTAGTCTTCAAAAAAAGAAATGGATTTGGTTTTGAAGAACTTTGGGACCTATTTTAGCCTCAGTTGTTTATAAATACTGCTGTCAACTTGTCAGTCATAAACTAGAGGTGTTATTTACTTCTTCTCATTGATGAATTCTGATATCAAGAAGCTGATGAAGAAGGGGCATTATTTTTGGAATGAGTTCCTCTAGACTTCACATAAATATCTGCATGAAATTCACCATCTCTGTTCCCACGTATATGCAGAGTTGTAAAAACACAACCCAATTTCCCAAGTAAATATTAGCAACAGCCTGAAAATGATCAAGTTGGTAATGCTAATCCAAAGAATGTCTCTCGTCTATCCATATAGGTCTCTGTGGTTGTGCCTCTTGGTATGTGGACATCTGCTCTGCAGTCTGCCTTCCTTGGCATTCTTGGTTTGTGTTTCTTTGGAGAAAAAGATCAGTGAAAGAGGTCCTCTTGTACTTTTCTCTGCTGTCATTTCTTTTTGGTGTCACTTTCCCTTGCCTACTCCTCTACAACTTCTTTCTGTAACTAATCAAACTTTCAAAGGGGAACATTGCATTTCCTACTTTGTGTTTATGTTTTTGGCTCTTCGTTTGGAGAGTAAAGACTGGTTTATATTTCTTTTTTTTAAAAAAAAAAGAGAAACAAAAAGTAGTCACTTTCACTTACATGATTTTAAAGTATTTCTTTCCCAGAGGCCCTTAATACAAAGGAGAAAGAAAAAAAGAATCTCCTCCCCCTACTGAAAGGCTCCCCAGGAGAGAATGCAATCAGCCACATTTAGTGCCTTGAGGGAGAGAAAGATCAGGCAGTCATCATGCACCCCTTGCTGGGAGAATCTGGGAAATGAGGGCCTTTTATACATATTTGGTTAATTAAAAAGTTAAAGTCATACTTTACTGAATCTATAGGACTATTTCTTTTCTTTTTCTGTATTTTTGAATATGTGCTCTTGTACTGAATTTTTATAATTCAATGCTTTAGAAAAAGCAATAGCATAAGATTTCCTCTAAACATCTCCAACTCTAAACCCTGATCCCATTTTCCCCCACGAAGTAAGACTATAAAATACGTAATCCAGGTTTTACAGGGCCTATTGTTACTAGAGAAGACAATATAAATCAACCTCACATTAAAATGATATGTGTTCCACATTATGACTTTTAATTATCAACACTGACTCGAACTATGACTCATCATTCCCATGAGATTTAAGACAAGAAAGTAAGGAGGACAAGGAGAAGAATTTTATAATTTGTATTTGGGCAATAGTAGATTGGGCCATTCTACCAAAATTGAAGAAACCCCTGAAGCCTTCTCTGCCTTCCTTTATAAGAGGTAATACATAATCTTTTTGTCTAAGCCAGTTTAAGTATGGGATTCCTGTTACCTGCAGCCAATAGAATCTGAATATATAATATAGTGTTCTTAATTAAAAACAACAGAATCCAACTCTGGATCACTTAACCAAAAGGAGATATATTAGACAGGTAACTCAGGGGGTCACAGGACTGATTAGGGTCTGAGAGATCAGGCTTGGAAACTAACAGAAAACTAGGAAGTTATAGAGGTCCGTGATTTAGAAAACCATAAGAGTGTTACCAGTGTTATAGTCTCAATTAAATGGCTCCCACCTCATTTTTGTGTCTTTTACTCAAGATTCAATATCTTGCTGGCCATTCTTAGATCACATTCTACCACTGGGGAATGCAGAGAGCAGGGAGGAATGGAAAGAGTGTCTCTCTTTGTTTTCATAGTAGGAAATGAACAGCCTCACTCCAAGATGTAAGACAGGTAACTCCCAAAGGAAATGGAATATTAAGAGAAACGGGGATGGATTCTGGGCAAATTATAATGACAAATGATCTAGCAAAAGGGCATGGGCTTTGAAGTTAGACTCCACTGATTAGGTGTGTGACATTGAGCAAATTACTTCCTCTCTTCAAATTTCAGTTTTTAAATCTGTGAAGTGGTAATGATTATGATTATAGACATAACATCTTCTTTGTGGAATTCTTCCAAAGATCAAATAAATAATGTGTACAAAAATCTTTAGCATAGAAACCATGACAAAGTAGCTATGGACCATCAGCACCGGCGGCAGCATGGTTCTCAATATTTCCAGAAGAGAGGCAAGATATCTGCTAGAACAACCACTTCCCTCATTATAAATTTGCTTTTTAAAGATTCATGACTTCAAAGGTAACACCCTGGAGGAAGCACTGAGCAAAAAAAAAAAAACAGTCAGGAATCCTCTAAAAGCCTTAATCCCAATATTGTATCCTAGAAGGAGAAATCCCCTTGTGCTTGGAAATCGAGTGTCAGATACCCTCTGGATATCTCCCTACTTAAGTGAAGGAACATCTGCATGTTGGCCCTCAAGGAAAGGTTGAGGTGCTACTAAAGAGACTGGGCAATGTTTTGTAACTCAGATTCAATCATCATCTCAATGAATTCCAACCATTAAGAGTGGCTCCTTACTCCTTGACATGAGATCTGGGACCCTCATAGCTGTCACAGTTTCACTTACAAGGTAGCATCTTCCTCCATCGTTCTACCCACTGAAGGGCTCAGGGCATGACTTATGGGCTTTCACTGGCACTGCAAACTGCTCAGGAACTGGGGGAAGTGGGTCACTCTGAAGGCACTGGCACCAACCCTGGGTTTCTAATGGATAACACAATTTCTGAAGGCATTAAAGCTAATGGCTTAGAGGTGCTTTGTTGAAACCTATTAACCATTTGTAAACTGTAGGGAAACAACTAGGTTTTTAGCCTCAAGACAGCATGGTAGTTAAAAGCCTAGATTTCACAGTCAAAGAGACCTGGATTCTGATTTAGTTTCATTCCTCTCACTAGGTTTAACAGAAATTGCTAACTTTCCACAGAAATCTGTGCTTTGTCTTAGTATAAGGGGAGTGACTATCTATTCTGGGACTACATCTCCTAGACTCTCTTGCACCTAAGTAGGGCCATCAGACTAGTTCTCACCAATGATATGTGAGAAGCAACATGTACCAGGCTAAGAGTGTTCAGAAACAAGTTTCCATCTTCAAAATCCCTTCCCCATCAGCATTGACTAGAGAGGAATGAGGGTTCTAGGAGGTGGCCGAGCCATGAAATGAAAAGAACTTGGATCACTATATGGAGCAATGCCTTCCTCCAATCATAAATATCTACAGTGAGCTGTGATGTTTAAGCCACTATACTTTGAGGCTTGTTTCTTACCACTGCCTACTCTACCCTAACTAATATGTGAGCGCTAGATAAGCATTTGTCACATATATGAATGCATTTTTTCTCAGTTTGTTTTTTCTATGCATGGTTTTTATATTTTTTGTGAGAGTATTGTAATTGAGGGTGTTAGAACGGTATTGTATTGCTCATAGAATACATGGTTTTCTATACTGCTTTTCTTTTTATGCTTACAATACTTTTTCCATGTTTCTATATTCTTGTGAACAGAATTTAATGATTGTAGAAACTCTGAGTGGATATTCCATAATTTACTTAACCATTTACTTATTGATGGAAATTTACATTTTTGCTAATCTTTCCCCCTTTTAATTTAATCCTGTAATGAATAACTTTGTAATTGAAAATGCATCTGAATATTATATACTTTCTAATAATATTTTTGTGACCATACTTCTTTTAATGTACAACCTGTTTTGCTCAATGTCTGTGAAAATGTTTAACACAATCTTCTTCCAAATGTTGGGATAAACTTGGGTTTCATTCAAGAACAGTAACAGTTAGACTAAGCTTTGTTTGCCCCATATGCATCTTCTCCTCTCTTGTGAAGGATGCAGCAACAGCATTCATCTCTGCTGAGGTGTCTGGTGTGATTATATTTAAGGCCAGGGATTGTTGTTTATTGTTTTCAGAAGACAGATAGCAGCTGGCTCCCAGTCAAGGTTCTAGCAGTAACCAAATCATCAGTCTTAAGGGATTGCTCCTCACATTAATTGATTTCATAGCAGGGTTTATATTTTATATCTCAAATTGAAAAAAAAGTAAAATTGTGTCTCGATGAACGATTTTTGAAAACCACTACCACCATAACAAAAACCTGTTATCTGAATCCTGGGATTCAGTGTGTTACAAGAAACATGTTACATTCGTGGCAAGTAGTTGATAAACTAAAGTCTCTTCCACAACATTTTAGAAATGTGTTTCCTCTGCCTTGGACTCTGAAATCTGGATATTTGTTGATCAAAAGGGAAAACAGCTAAAAGAATTATGCAGAACTTTGAATCTCAGACCACTCATATTGATGGTCCTTGAGATAATCTTCCAGACTTTATTGTAAAAATACACCCATAGTTTCCCATGTTTTAGTAAAATTGAAAAATTCAAGTGGAAGAATAAAACAGATTCTGAAAATGGAATTAGGAAGATAGTCTTGAGAAGACTGGCTTTACATTCCCAACTTCCTAGCTATCGTAGATGGAGGAAAAATATGTCTATTTCATCTTTATTCATTGGGGAAGAAAAGAGACAAGACTCAAAATCACGCTGGAAAAAAGGTGAAACTTGTATCCAAATTTTCCTTCTCCTTGCCTGTGAATTTACAGTTCCTGCTTATTTGTTGGAAATTTTCTTAGCAATTTTGCAACTATGATCAGTGTTTTGGGTCTATCAGAAAGTGGTTTCAGTATCATACTTGAGCAATTTTTATGCTTGGTGTCTCCTCCACCCTAAGCTTCATCAAGTGTAAAACAAAAAACAGCTCTCCTTGCTGATTCAGAAGGTGGAAAGAGAACATCTGTTAAATTACTGTTTCTCTGTGAATAGCTGCACCAACCCAGATCATGCTCCATATTATGCTGTCAGTATACACACGTGCACACATCAAAGGACTTGGAAACCAAATTTAGTTTCTGACAATCAAGAATGACACTCTACTCTAGGGACAACTTTGCTCAAAGTAGACAATCTCTCTCCATTGGTCCACAGTTCATCTTTGAAACGCGTGATTATTAGCTTAATTTTTGTAGTAGGATCTATCACCCTTATTCAACCCATATAATAGACAAGATAAACTAGGACGAACCTACCCTCATCGCATAGCTACTGTATTTCCAAGTGAAGTGTTCTGTGATGAATAAAAAAAAAAACCTGAATAGATGTCATTGTCATTTCCAATGAAGGAAATAGAATTTATTTTCTCAGGATCCTCAACTATGTTGCTATTAAACTATGAACGTTCTCTTAAGTAATTTGTATCTTCATGAGGTTGAGGTGTACTCAAACTACAGCTCATATATTCCCTGCTCCCTATGTTATCTCTAAGCTCTCCTTCGTGACTGGCTATTTTCTGGTTGGATATAAAGTATGTCAGTTTCACCTGGATCTATTGTTAGGGATGGTTTGCTATAGAAAATCAGTTGTGTACTCATTTGGTGATTGCTTCAGGCCTCCTTGGCTGGTGGGCATCTCGGTAAGGACTGAGCGCTCAAGAATGATGGAGGGGGTTGATTTTCATTAGCCAGCTCCAAATCTGTTATCCCAGAAAACAACAAGGCAAAATAAACAAAAAGCTGATTTATCAATGAATCAACAGCTGGGTTACATGTTTTTTATTATACTATAAAATGCCTGCCAGAGTGCCAATCCCTGACCCCTTTTTCACTTGCTCCTTTCTCTTAAATATGCTGGTTGGACTCTTCCACCTGTTGTGCTTGAGGATCAAACTCTCCAAGTGAATGCCACCAATCAGAATGCACTAGATGCTTTTGGCCCATCCACAGGATGGGCTGGGACAAGAAAATGGCAGGAAGGGCTGGCCAAGGGGATAGAGTGATATGGCAGTCATTTAGAAGTCATTAACTCTAGTATAGAAAAGGCAAAGGTTATCACACGAAACATTCTGCAGAACATAAAGGTAAGAGGGGAAATGTGATTGTTCTTTGAAGTAATTTGTGGTGTTTTACTAAATGATTTTCGTCACTGAGGAATATTACTTCATATGAAAGAAATACAATGGTCTTTTAATTCCTGCTGAAGAAGGTTTATTTAATGATCTTGAAATTATCTTAGTTGAAAATGTCTTCTTGGTTTTTCCTAAATTAATTCTCACCTCTCCCTTACCTTCCCTCCTTCTCCCTAACCACAGTTCTACACAATCCCTCTCAAATCAACTGGGAAAAAATCAGAAATTTTCTCTTTGAGGAAATCTACTCCGTGGGAGAAATGATAAAATTTTGTGCCATTTGGAGTTTACCACTAATTATTTTGTTCTCTGAAAACCAATTGGAGTTGTCTAAAGAATCTGTCTAGAAAAGAAATTTTCCCTTTCTTTGAATTCCTTTTTGGATGTGAACATAAGAAAGGTTACCTTCCATGCAATTTGGAAGCAGTCACTTCACCAAAGATGCAGAAGAACATTTCTAAATTCGTTTAGGATCATTGCATCTTACATCTGCTCTCATTTCCCAAGAGACACAATTTCCAATTAACATTGGAAACTTTGACAAAGAGAAAAGGAACATTCTTTCCCATGGTGTGCAATACCTTTCCAATGTTGTTCCTTGGCCCAAAGTGCCCTTTCTGCCCTAGCCCATCTTTCTGTGTGGGCTTTAGTTGATCCACCCTGTTAGGGTCAGGCTTCTTAGGAAACCTCTCCAGACCCGCTCATGCAGAGTTAAGGACCCTCTCTTGTGTCATTGGTGGACTTGATACACATCTGCATGAGATGCCCTCACCACCTGCAGTACCATTGTTACTCGAAACTCCCTCACTACACTATGAACACCTTGAGAACAGGGATTGTCCTTTGTTTCTCTTCATATCTTCATTGCACACAGCAGGTGTTTAATAAATATTTGGTGAATGAATAATTCTCTACTCCACTACTTACTATGTGATCCTGGATAAGATATGTAGTCTCCCTATGCCTCACTTTCCTCATATGTGGCTAATAATATAACCCTTATAATCCAATAAATCTTGTTGGATGGTGGACAGGATTAAAAGAGATTATGCCAAATGCTTACCAGCATGCTTGGCCCATAGAAGGAGTTTGTGGCAGACAATTCTGATTGCCTATCCCCAAACCATTCCTCTTGCTAAAAAATGCTAGATGTTACTCTGGTATGGGGCAGCACTGTGCTTAGGGAAGGTGAGCCCATCCTTCACACTCAGAGGGGGAACTCTTTTGACAAGGACAGGTTTAGGGGTGGGCTTAAGACTCAGTCCCAGTTAAAGAAACTTGAGGGAATTCTGCTGGGGCTTTCTTGGATTTTCCTCTTTGATAAAAAAGAGACTCAGAAGGAAAAAGGCTGTCCCCATTTGCCTTCCAAGGACATTGTTTTATGAGCTGTGGCCTCCATCTTGCTACCACGAGGGGAAAGCTAAGAGGGTTACAGAGAAGCCAACTCAAGACACCCGACATATCTGAGTTGCTGTATTAACCACCTCCCTGTAGACATTTTAGTATGTGAGAAAATTAAATGTTCTTACTGTTAGGCTACTTTAATTGACTGTTCTGTTACTTGAAAGGCAAAATATCCTAAATAATAGAATGCTTAACAAATGCTGACTATTTTTTATTATTATTAACTGTTTCAGTCAGTACTAATGTTTTCTGACCAATCTCTGTTACCACAAGGAAGTAGGCTCTTGATGGAAGTTATCCCAGACTTTCCCTGTATTATTTACTACATAGGAATTCCATAAGCCAAGGCTTTCTTGCCTATTTAGAAAATAGAAAAAAAACAAACAGTACCAAGGACCCACTGCTCCCACTCACTTCCTTACATTCTCTCTAACACCTCAGGGAAACATAGTGGAAACAAAGATCAGCTCAGCTTGCAAAATCTTTCCGTATTTAATTGATTTTATGGGACTTGGTAGAAAACTGAAGCAGGTTATGCCCTGTGGCAAGCCCAACTCAGAGAAGGTGACTCTGAGTTAACTGAGTAAAAACAAAACTCTTCCTCATGTTCTTCTCAACTGAGCTTTGCCCCCTCCACCTACCCTACATCTCATCAACTTACATCCCATAGTAAATAGTCGTTCAGTGATAGAAGCAGTTGGAGTGGGTTGATGTCTGCCTTTTGAGAGAATTTCTTCAAATTCTCATATCCTTCTTCAGAGTTCTTGGCATCTCTTGTTTCTTAACACTCCAAATAGGTTGTCAAACTTTCAGTCTTCTCCAGGCACTCCAGACTTTTAGGTACCTACTAAGTTCAGTTAAGTCTACTCATCTTCCCTACAACATCCACCACAGTACATCAAAGACCTCTATTATAAATTAAAATCCATTTACTATTGTTGTACCTGTTGAATGTCTTTATCATGATGGCTAACAAAAAAAAGGTTTTGGGATGAAAGGGGAATGGTGTCCCCCACCACATATATACCCCATAGATCAGTCAGATCCCAACAGAAAACAAATGGACATAAAATGGGATAATTTATGGAGGGTTTATAAGAAGCTATGACAAAGGTGTAAGAGTAGGATAACACCAAGGGATAGTGCAGTAACTGGGAGCAGTAGCAGCAAAGTCATTACCACCCTTAGGACGGGAAGAAGGAAATAGGGAAGAGTGAATACTGTAGAGAAAGGTGACCTTGGAGTGACCTTCAGTTGATGGACACAGCCAGCCCGAGGCAACTTTTCATGGAAAGATTTAATACCTAGGCCTTACCTTCCTTTTCTCTGACTTTGGGTTGAGCCCCCCACACATTGATCAAACTCAATCAGAATCCAGAGGATATGGGATCCATTTGATGAAACCCATACATATCAGCCTGTGGGAGAGAGAATGGGGGCAAGAGTGGAATAATAGATCTGGAAAGGCATAACCCAGGTCCAAAGTAGGGTTGTTGTGAGAAAAGAGGTATTGGGTCAGAGCTGGTTAACTTTCTGAAAAGTATGTTTCATTGTGCAAATCCTGGCAAGGTCTAATGGGGAATGAGAGGAAAAAGGGAAATCAGAATCAAAACCCTTTTACCTTTCACCTATATTTGCTTGACTATCAGGTCTCCGTATTTCAGACCAATTATTAGGTCTCTCAACATTAATAGAAATTTGAGTTTGGGTGAGAGATGCTGAGAAAGACACAGTTGGAGGTAGAAAAAGTGGAGGAAAATGAGGAGCCAATTTCTCTCCCTCTGTGGCAGTACCATTTTTTTTTTTTTTTTTTGGACTACTTGCAAAATATGTACCTAGATTTAAGCTATGGAAACATTTTAAAGCACTCGTCTTACTTATCCTCAGCTGGATATTGACCTGGCTATTCACAAAACAGTGCACATCACTTTATAGAAAATCCACTTCTACTTGTGTGAAGAGGGCATCATTCACTTCTACCTCTGTATATTTATCTACTTGAAATTTTTTAGAAACTCCTTACCAAGGAAAGTTATTTAGTTTTTCCCAACATATGCCATTGGACATAAATGAGCTTTAGCACTTAAATTGTTCAAATGTATCTTGTATATTCTTAATTAATTTTTACTTAGTTAAGTAAAAACTAATTTTCATTCCAAAATAAAGTTGAGATATGAGATGTAAGGATAAATTCCTTCCCGCAGCTCTGAGCAACTCCAATCCTTCTTCTGTCACTAAACATCCCAGTTTGTGGCATACCTCCTTTCAGAACTTCTGCCTATGCTTTCAAACATATGACTATATATTTATAGAAAGAGATTTCATGGAAATTACATAGTATTACATAAATAGTGCTGAACTGCACATATAATTCTAAAACTTCTTTTTTTCCCTCAATAATGTATTTTGGAGATATATTGATGTTACTCTATACACATTTAGTACATTCCTTTTAGTATTAACATGACTTTATCACAGTTTATTTGTGCATCCACCTATCGATGGGTATTTAAGTTAATTTGGGGAGGTAACATAAACAATGCTACAATGAATATTCTCTCTCTTCCTGAGTACAAGTGCATTCAGTTTTATAGGGCAATTAGAAAGACAAGGAATTGCCCAGTGGTAAATAGTCTGTGAAGATGGCCACCACCAACTGCTTACCTTCCCATAAATTCATGCTGCTCCTCACATTAATGGTAGAGTCTAACTCCCATCTCTTTGAAAATGAGCTGGCCTTACTTACTTACTTGACCAATAGAATGCAGTAGAAATTATGTTCTTGAACTTCTAAGACCAGATCATAAGTAGCCTTGCAGGTCCCACCTGGCAAAAGCCAGTCACTTTGATAGAAGTATGACTACTGCAAGACTTCCATGCTGTGAGGAAGCCTGAACTAACCATTTGGAAATGTCATACGAGTAGAGAAAGAGACCAGTCAACCCACATCTATTTCAGATATTAGCGGAGGAACCATACACGTTATGAGTGAAAAAAGCCATCTTAGATGTCCAGCGCAGTTGAGTTTTTGGATAACTACAGCCCTACCTGCCATCTGACTGCAACCACATGAAAGTCCCTAGTAATAACCACGCAGTTGATCCTCGTCAACCCATAGACCTGTAAGAAATAATAGTAAATTTTTTACCACTAAATTTTGAGTTTTTGAAATATAGCAATAGATAATGAGAACAATAAAGTATACTAATTTTCGTTCTTAATCTGTATTTCCCAATCGAATTCCAAGATGTCTACACCATGTACTACTCTCCTACCACTGGTGTATGGAAATTCTGTGTACCTACAACCTATTGTTTTACACTAAGAAAACTTAAAGGGCAATTTTTCTAACTGACCTTATTACTTTGATTCCAAAGCCAAAACCACTTTTATAATTTCCATTTGTAATGAGGAGGTTTTGCTATTCTCTTGTGTTCAAAACAGACAGACAGGGTCAGGCAGACTCTCCTTCCTTTCTTAAATAAGTGAGTTAGAGAGCTTTTTCATACTCAAAACTGTGAAAACAGCTCATGGCAATTGTAATGTATGGTTATCTGGGACCCCAAGTTTGCAGACCATGATGTTCAAAAGTAGTGTTTAAAAAATGACTCTGGATCATTTCCCAGTTAGTCCGGGGTTGACCCTAGGTCCACACATGCCAGGAGGAAGCTCATCTCAAGGTAGACATGGTTCTAAATATGTAACTCCACTTCTTTCATCTCTCCAATCCAATTAAATACAAGCAACCCAACCACTGTCAGAAAATGACAATAGAGAATTGGATCAACACACCTCTGTGAGAATTTCTTTGGGAATAATCAGAGGGTCAGTCCAATTATTTTCAGCGATTTGAAGAGTGACAGAAAGTCTATCCTTCAATCCCATCATTTAACTTCTGACAGCTAGACAGTCTCAGTGCTAAGCCTACAGAACATGGTGTTTCCAGCATGGACAGAGAGTGCATCTATCAGCGATTCTGGCCAGTAAAATCTGCCCTCTCTATGTCATCCTTCTTTATGCTCCCAGAGAAATCCATCACTTAGCTTCTCCAGTCTTTTCTATAAAATAACCTTAAAAATGGCATATTTTATTACAAATGTAATGCATGGTTGTTTTATAAAGTCATGTGATGCCAAATTATGTATTCCTCAAATCTCTCCATCTTGATTCCCCCCTCCCCAATTATAGCACTTTTGATAGTAGGGTGATTTTTCTTCCAGACATATTCCTATGCATCGTTGCATTGTTATTCCTATGTGGTGGTGTTGTACAAACATGGGATCATAATGCTATTTTACAACCACCATTTTTCACTTAATCATGTATCATGGACTCTTGCCATAGGTACAAATGCTTCCACCTTCTTTGTCCTTTCTCAACAACTGCATGAAGTTCCACTGTCTCATTCCTTTCTGATGGGAATTATGGAGAATTAGGGGAGAAAAGTGGGCTTTCACCTTTTTTATTCCAATGTCTCACCCCAGAATGGGATCAGTAAGGTCTGCAAAGAAAAGTAGACTGACTAATAGTTTGGAAATGGAAAAAAAGCAATGGCAAAGCAATTGGGGGCATGGACTCTGTGAATCCTGTAGTTGATGACACAGGTCAGAAAGAAAAAAGAATGAATGACACTGTCAGTGCTGATAATTTCATGTTACCATCAGCATGTTTTAGCTGGACCTTAAGAACACTGACATAAACATCTTTTCTTTTAGACCATGGCAGGTTGTTATTTAAAGGAATGTGATGGAATCCCATAAAGCACAGGAATTATTATATATTCTCTAGCATTGAGATACATTGTACATTGACCTATTTCTCCTAAATGGAACTGAATACAGGCAAATCCTAGCTATTAGAAGACCTGCCAGTAAGATAGCTATTAGGCTTCACTGACATCACCATTATTAAAAATACTAATAATAGGTAAATTCACCTTTCAGCATTATAAAGTCATCAAAAAAGTCTTTATTCACCCTCTGAAAGACATTTATTTAATACAGCTGGTATTACCAACAAAATATTCCCTTGGATTTGGACTGAGAATCTTTGGGTCAATGAGGAAAGACAAATTTCTTATGGTCGGAATTCTTTAGTTATCACGAGAGAAGCAATAAATTATAACGACTGATTATCTAAGAAGATTCCTATGAGTAAATTTGAGACTATTCAGCTTGACTACTTCAGTTATCCAAAAATAATTTAGTGACTCTGAAAAAATATCTGCTCTTCAAGTCAAATTAATCCCAACCAAAGGGAAGCAGAAGCATAATGGGAGCTGCAATGTCCCTGAATATGTACTTCCTACAAATTCAAACATGGTGAAAGCTCAGACACTCATCTGGTAACCTCAACTGTCCAAAAGAAAGACAAGAATCAGAAGTGAGTGAAAAAACTCTGAGCATCCCAAAGAGCTGCCACAAAATCAAAGCTTTAAATATTGTGCAGTTTATTCAGGGGGCACCAAGGCCTTCAGGTAGAATTGTGCAGTTTGGAGCCAATTTTTAAAAGCTTGCTTATCTGGTTTCTCAATTCATACCAGATTAGAAATGGCAATCAAGGGGAGGTAGAAGAGACTGGGCTGCTAATGATAGACAGAGTGGCATGAGCAAGAAGTACAAGGAAGAAACAACAAAAAACATGAAGGAAGAGATACTAATTCTAAATTCTAGCCACTTGGGGCCATTTACTGCAGGAGCAAACAGCCCCAGAGGTCTCGCAGCATGGAGAAGAGTCTGTTCATATTTCTCTTCACTATAGTCTGTGTAAGAAGGCAGAAAACTGTGGAATGTATTTTCCAAAGATTTTCACTTAAATATTTGATATATGTATGTATAAATATATATAAGTTTTTGTATATATATATATAAGTTTTCAGAAAATTTTATTAAGGTTCAACTCCACGTATCTCACAAGGTGCTAACTTTCTGTATCTCATTTATTTGAAAAAAGAGTGACAGAGCTTTTCATATAGAAAGAGAGGAAACCTAGCATTGTCTTCTCTTCTTCAAAGTACTCTATTAGCCTATTGCATAAATTGTTTGTCTACAGACCACAGCATCTCTCTTTGTCAATGAAATAAGAGCCTTACCCACTTACTCCCTTAAAATGTGTATGGAGAGCTGAGTGGATCCATTGAAAACACCAAAACAAGACCTTGCTCACAAAGGTTAATGGCATGACAGAAAGCTCAGATAAAGTATACACTGCATTTTATAGAAGGATAGATCTTGGAAAACGAGTAGGGGGTGCTATGTAGAAAACATCTAGTCCAAGAGTTCCCATATTGTGTTCCAAAGAGCCCTCAATTCAAAAGAGGTGCTTCAGGGACCACTTTAAGGAAGAAGAGGAAGACTAAACAGATGGAGAGGGCTCCAGACCCCCACACACCATCCCTAGCCATAGCAGCTCTACTTTCATCTGTCTGTCCTGTCTGATGGTCTATAAAATTCCTTTTAACAAAGGATTCTAAAGCCAAAACCAAGAGTTTTTAAATCAACAATTTTGAACTACATATAATGTGCATCAGTCATAAATAAATAGTCTCAAATGTCTAAAGCAGGAAACAAAATGAGATTGATAAATAACACCATTTGTGTACATTTAAAACACACTTACTCATAAAGTTGACATATTTTATAAGAATAAATGCATATTTAAGGATAAATTAAACACACTTGAGTGAGTTCCTATTTGAGGGAATGAAATGGAGGTAAGAATTGGTGAAGAAAGGAAGACCAAATGCAATTAGCAAAATGACTCTTGAGTGGATAAGGATGACCATATGCTGTCAATTGAGGAGTATAAGCTCTAAACCTGAGATCCAGAGAAAAAGATAAAGATAAAATAAACTACTAATCTAGTTCCAACAGTCTCCCAGTAAAACACGTTTTAACGAAACACAGCTTCCAGGTGGTCATGCAGCCTCTTCTTGAGCATCTTCACCTGCAGTGACTCACAAAGGCCAGAGCTGTGACCAGGGACAGTTTCACCCCCAGCAAGTTCCTCCATATTCCAAATCCTTGCACTTTTGCTCACTGGTAAGGGTTTTGGGTCTGAAGTACTATTTCTAAAAGCCTTGTTGCCAAGAGAATACTATCTTAGGTGGAAAACGAAATGTATTATTTAGCAAGACATTGTACCTCAGCTTAAAAAAGAAATGGACTATGTGAATAGGTGTGCTAAACCATTTTTGGACTCACAGGCCCCTTATAGCCATTCAGTGCTGACACATATGTGATTGGTATCAGGGAGACAGGGTTATCTTGTGTCTTGGAAACACATGAACTGTGAAGATGAAGGGAAACTGACTCTCGAGGGGTATAAAAGCAACCAAATGAGTACAGAAACTTCTCCAAACTTCAGAACACCATGGATTATTCTAGGCTTTGTGATGCAAGGAGAGAGCGAACATAGAGATGCAGCAAATTATATCAGCCCAAAGTTTTCCTTATGCCCAACTAAGGTCGACCCATCTACTTTTTGTTAATATATGTATTTATAATGTATAAATATATTTATGTTATTTATTATATATTATTAAGTGTTGTCTCTGGGCTTTCAGAAACTATTTTCTAAAACACCAAATTTTCTAACTTTCCAGTGAATTAAACCAAGAAGAAACAGCAATCTTACCTTTAAAAATCTGTTTCCCTGGTTTAAGTTACCTTTCAAAATTTCAGATATAAAGTGTTAAAACTGAAAAATATTCATTAACTGCCTTTATTTTCATAGTTTTCCTTAGATTATCTTGAATAGAAAGTGTGAGGAATAAACATAATAAAAATCATCTCATTATGCCCAGAACATTTTTCAATAAGTCCCTGGGAACTTGTGAATAAATCATCATTGTTTCCTCTTTTCTTTCTTCTTTTATTAACAGTGTAGGTGTTTTTTATTTCCTAATTTCTTGGACCTGAATTTACTGTTAGATTAGCCAGAGGAAACATATCGATCATTTATATCCCTAGTTGGATCTTTGCTTAATCCCTTTACTTGTGAGATTTCCCCTTTCTTTCCTGTGCATCTTTAACAAATGAAATTATAAAACCTCCCTAACATTTCCTGCTCGTGTTCTTGGAGATTTTGATACCTAGAGAAATTACTGACCCAGAGAGACCTCAGTGATTACATCTTCATTAAGATATTTTCTTAGTTTAAATTTAAGATCACGACAAAACTGCATATTTCACAGTGCAAAATAGAAATTAATAGTACCCACCAAAGACTGGGGATTTCCAGTTTTCTCAGTCAAATGACTTTTCAGAGCTGAGGCACCATCCAAACTGAATCTACTCCAATATTTTGGGGACTAAAAATAAAGGCGATCACATTTGCATTGCTTTTGCTATTCAGTGTATGAATCCTTCACAGCTGCATTCTAGTTCCATTTACTTTTATATGTTTTTGCATAATCTGTGTTTACTTTCATTTAGTAAATCCTATTTAACACTAGAAAATAAGAAAATATTGTATGTATTTTTCTTTAAAATACAATAACCCTTGCTACGGATAGCCACAGAATTGACTTTGAGAAGCTCTCTGTGAAATTGGGCTCTACCACCTTGCAATTTTTTGAATTCTTTCATTTATTCTACTGGATAGGCACAATAAAGCAGAATTAAATTTCATAAATAATGGGCTGAGCTGAGTTTATTCATTAAATTTCCAGGTTCTCACTTGTGTGTAAAATAAGTTTATCAGAAAACAGCTTTGAGAAAGGGGTAGAGTGACAGCAGCTCATAATTGAGCCTGTAGGGAAAATATATATATTTAGGGTAAGTTTAAACAGGTAGGTCTGGAAAGCAAGAACTTGGCAAACTCTTAGATTGTCCATGTGGTGAAGATAGAGACCATAGCTAATTTTAGTTATCATTATATCCCCAAAACCAAGTACAGTGACTAGAGCATAGTAGATGCTCAATAAATGTTGAACACATTCATGGACTGTTAAATAGTGTGCATGGCATTCTGTTCAGGAGAATGAGAAGTGAAAATTATTTCATTCCTACCTAGAAAGAACTTAGTGTACTTGAACCCTAGGATTATATTAAATGCTGGTTAATTAGGTGGGAAATCAGTGGCAAAGACAGGGCTAATCAGGGTTTAAGGAGAAAAGATATGACTGGGATAGAGTGTGTTTTTCGGAGGAGAAGGACACTTGCGATGCTTTTCTGGCTCTTTGAAAGAGTGGTGGGTGAGAATGCAGAAATACAGAATCAAGAATGAGTGCACAGTGTGCCAGGAGGACAGGACATCAGCCTGTCACATACAGAAAGGTCACACTAGAGAGTAGAGAAAGTCCTATTGGAAAAGAGGGCTGGGGCTTTGTGTGTGTGTGTGTGTGTGTGTGTGTGTGTGTGCGCATGCACGCGTGCGTGGACATGCATGCACTTGTGTGGAAGGAAGAAAGGCTTGACTGCCGATCTAGAGAGTTCAGCTTTAGCCGTAAGACTTGAGTATATGTGAGAGGTTTCCCAGTAGGGAAATGAAAGCTACAAAAAAGATTTAAGCAAGATTAACCTAGAAGAATGACAAATGGATTGGAGAGGGGAGAGGCTGGAGAAACAGAAGTACAGGGCTTGGAACATAATGAGAACTTCTTGGATACTTAGTTGATGTATGAAGCCAAGGAGACCCCCTCTCGGCAATGTTGATTGCCCAGACTCATTAAATATCTACAGCCTATTTGAATCAATGCTTTCACTTCTAGAAATGTATCCTATGGAAGAAAAAAAAGAAGTGAGCAAGAATTTACCTACCTGTCTGTGAATTGCAGTATGCTTTAGACAATGGTTACATTATGGAAAATTATGCAGCCACTAAGAATGATATGAATATATCTATGGAAAAGGAAAAATGTTCATGATATACAAAATAAAAAAGCAAGTTTACAAACAATATGCAGAACGTGATGCCAAAATAAACGTACACAATGTCCTCTCTGCAAGAAAATATTAATGTTAGTTCTACCTAGCTGATGGGATTGGAGGTGAATATGATTTTTTCTCCTAATGTTTATTTTCTGATATTTCTACCATAATGATTAGAATTGAAATTAAAGTTATTTTTACTAAATAATAATCGAGGTATCAAATTCTAAAGTTGGGCATAGGATGAGTAGAAGTCAGCATGAAAGGCAAGTGCCCCATAATTTATTATGTACAGAATTCACTTGTTTTCCATGGAGGTGGGTGGTATTTAGCTGAGGAAAAATGGTGCCGGGCCTTGGTAGCAAGCTCAAATCCAAACCTGAGAGATGTTTCCATAGATGTAAGAGACTATGCTATAAAAATTCTTCTTCAAGGGAGAGTTTGAAAAAACGAAAGAAAAGAAAAGAAATGGAAAATGAAAGACTGAAATTTTGGGAAAAGGCCAATGTTAGAGAAAAGAAAAGGAAGCTGAAAGCATGAGGAAAAATCATCTTTATCTTGAGGATAGGAATGGGAAGAGAGGTGCTGAGACATACAAGAATCTCAAGAAATAAGATGTAGACAATAGAGCCAATACTGTAGAGAGATGTATGTGAACTGAAGAAAAGTCTCTAGATTTGAAAAGTCATCAGTCTTTTATGAGGTTGGGGGATCTTAAAGAGTGTAATTTTTATGAAGCCGGAAGAAGATCACAATTTCAGAAATTTTAGCAAAGGTTAGTTGTAAAAAAAAATAATAATAAAGTAGATATTTCCCTCTAGAAGTTTGCCACTCACACATCTGTCCATTCAATCCACTAACAGATGTGGAAGAACCATTGGAAGCCCTAAGAGAGTGAGAACAAATGAGAGAAATGGTCCCAGCAAGCATTCAGTGACGGTGTCAATTTTATAATATTTAGTCTCATAAAAGAGCAGCACCTTCTCCAATAAAGAAAAAAAGAGAGGAAAGAGTCACAAAAAGACTTTGAGGTAAAGAAAAGAATGGGGAAAAAAGGTTCATTTCAATAATCTTCAGCTTGAAAGTAAAGTGGCATGAGAGGTCATCTGTCAAGAGTCTCAAGGCCAAGAGGATTCTAGCTTAGGGAGAGCAAAGAACATCGGGAAAAATCATTGTAAAAATAATGTCAGAGAAATAGAAGGATTCCCAACCACAAAGCACAATGGATTCAAGATTATCAGGCAGCAGTAGGAGTCCAGCTAACACTGGGGAGCATGAAATGAATCAAGAGCCACCACTTCCATCAGCCATTACTTTGTTCTGTAGCTTGGGGACAGTGAGGAAAAAGAAGACTCTGAGAGGACTCAAGCTTAGACAGGCAGAAACTGATGAGCAAGTACAGTAGATACTCCTTGGGGCAAGGGAATTTGTGTCCTCAAGGAGAAGAGCTTTGATAGAGCCCCCTTTGGTTCCCAGGCATAGCCAAGAGCTAGGTAGAGCCAGAAGAAAGCTAGGTGACCAGATGAATTGGAAGAGTTGAGTCTGGCAAAGACTATTACCAAAACCAGTTTTCTTTTTAAAATGGTTACATTGCTACACTCCATTTCCCAATCTGACTTACAGTTAGATGTGATCAGTCACTGAGTTCTGGAAAATGGAATGAGAACGGGTTTCAGATGCCATTTTTTAGCTGAATGGTTAAAATGTGAGTGTACCTCTCCTAAGGTCTCATTGCCCATTAATCATTTTAAAAGCCAGCACTCTAAGGACCTAGAGACGAATGGGACCACAAAATGGAAGGAATCTGGGTCCCATAGATCACATAGAAGGTGCCTATCCAGAAATACACATGTGAATGGACAATGATGTGCATGAAAAATAAACTTCTATTTTAATAAGCCACTGAGATTTGGAGTTTTATTTATTACAGCAGCTAGCATCACCATAACCACTATATCGAGCTATTGGTGACCCATGTTCACTGACTGGAAGAACCAGCATATTTAAAAATAGAGGTAGAAAGAGATTTGCCAGATCTGAGCTACTGGAGGTAGAAGGATGTCAGCAGGTAATGATGACTGGAAAAGTGTGTAGCCCTGCTTGTGAGGGACACATGGCAGTTATTCTAAAGGAACTGTCATGTCATCCTACTGGACTTGAGCAGTGGTTCTCAACCCTGGGGTGATTTTGGCCCCCAGGGGACATTTGGCACCCTCTGGAGACATTTTTGGTTGTCATAACTGGTGGCTGGGGCACAACTGGCATCTAATGGGTATAGTCTAGAGATGCTGCTAAACATCCTCTGATGCACAGGATAACTTCCCACAGCAAAAAGAAAAAAATCATCCAACTCAAAATATCAATAGTAACAAGATTGAGGAACTGTTTTGGAGGATTATGTGACCATCCATAATAAAAATTTGGTTTTCAATTTTAATAAAACTAATTGGGAGGCTAATTTAAAGCTAGTTTGACCTTGACATTAGCCCATCATTTTTGTATATTTCTTTTTTCAAAATCTCATTTTGTCTAGAGTGAAGTCCTACGGAGAAAGACAAGCTTCCCAAGAAAATGTGTATTAATTGAAGAAAGGCCCCAGGAGTTTGGCTTATACTTACAAAATTGCACACCATTGAACATGGAGATTTACCAAGGACAAAAGTCACTGCACAAATCAATAATCCCCTGGGGTAAAAAATGCTCAGCTCTGCATGGATATTCTTTTTCACCTTAAGATTCATAATTGTTTGCCATGTTGGTGACCCCTGTAGAGAAGAAATAGAGAAAGAAATATTTTGTGTCAAAAGGAGTCATAGAGTTTTCTGGCTGACTTGAACAACAGTGGCAGGGTCTATTTTGCAGGTAGAGATGAAGGACAGAAGATTACAGAGGATGTGTCATCAGCAGTCAATGCCTAGATTGGTTAGACTTCACGCGGCTTTCTTGAAATTATCTTCCTTTTCTTCTTAATCCCCGTTATTAATCTCAGCTTGCTGGGGAGAATTTAATTTTTTCTCTCTTCACTTTGTCCTTATTTTTAGTTGCAAGAAAAGACATTGTTTGTCACACAAGAGTATACATTTAAATACCACAATGGGGTTTATGTACATTTATATTCATACCGCATATACATGTATGTATGCATAGGAGTGAATACCCTGCCACTTTGTTAGTATCAATATATCATTCTTTCCTGTAAATAATTTTAGAAGAGATCTTAAGATCTATTAAATACTATGATTTGGGCTCTATAGACACTTATTAGAAAACTTAATTATGATTTCAGTCAATTTGCTGAATGTTTCATCGATGCAAAATAACCAATAACCATTCTATAGATAAGAGAAATAAGGTGAGTTTACTTGAGCCAAAATGAGGATTATAACCCAGGAAGGCCTTAGAAAGCGTTCCGGAGAAGCATGGTTTTCAGTACAGTCTTATAGCTTTTTAGAACAAAGAATGTATATTAAACACACCCAAGATACATTTTCATCAAAATCTCAGAGGTATTCAGTTACAGTTTAGCAGGTTAACGTGACTGTGATGTCCGGAAAGGGACTAACTTGGGCCATAGGGCGTTACCAATAGGGCGTAGGAGGGGAAGTATGCATTCTTCTCTTAAGAGAGTGTATTCTTTACTTTAATGGTTAAGCAGATGTGCAATGTATGTTTGATAGGCCAAAAGTCAAGCTTTTTAGTTCAAGCTGAATCAGTTTCAAACCCAAATAATTACCCCATATACCTCAATATGTGAGAATCTCTCATCAGCTTGCTTAAGATATATACTTTATTCTTGTAGGATCCTGTAGATTTTTCAAGTTTCATCCCTTTATTAAATTAGACCATCAACCATATCTAAAATATGAGGTAAAATTTAATGGTAAAACCTATGTTCTTATAAGGTCATTAGAACAACCAGTTGTTTGAACATTTAAACACCTTTTACTAATTTACAAGTCAAGATACTGTTCACTGTGTCGCCCAATATCCTTTATGCTGGTATCTATATGATAAATCCATTTTTATGCTTAGTTTCAAGGTTTATTTACAGATGAACATTATGTGACACTTGCCCAGGTTGTGAAAATGTTAGTTTCTCATATTTAATTTCAATAAACACGTATGTTATTGTGAAACACATATGTAAAAAGGTTTACAAAAGAAGCGAAGGGAAGGAACTTTTAAGGACAAATTAGGAGAGCATGGCTTGTTACTAAAATATCTCTAATTACTTGAAACTTAAGACAACTCTGAAAGCTGGTTTATTTTCTAAATTAGGAGCAATGTTAGAAAATAAAAACAGAAAAATGGGAATTTAGAGAGCTGTAAAGAAAGTCACAAAAAATTTAGTTCAAAAAATATAGATTCTCCAGACTACAAACTGATGAGGATCCAAAGAAAGTATGTTTAGCCCTCCCTGGACAAAAGATACTTTATAGCTTTAAGGGAAAAATGAAATTCAGTGGAAACTTCTCTAATTCTGAACAAAAGAGGGGCAGGAGAGCTCATTAACAGAATTGTAAGGGGCTTGAGTGAATATTGAGTCAATTTTGGAGAAAAATGTTAACATAAATGAAGTAAGAAACAATTTTAGTTTTTTATGTTTTTCGTTCTCTCGTACTTTTAAATCACTTTATTATTTAGTAATTATTACATGTAGATGCATTTTGGAATTATAAATACATAAGATTTTGTGCATAACTAGACAATATCTTAATCATTGCTTTGAATTATTTCCAAAAATTGATTTCATCTAAATTATTCAAGCATCTATGTTGCAGTCACAGCTCAGCATCATGTCACCACGGTCACTTGGTAGCGTTCTTTAATTGAATTGTAATAACCGGGCCACGTTAAGTGTCTTAAAATATAAATTATTAGCACTTGTGGGTTTTTCTTACTCAAAGCTCTAAATCAAGGATTAAAAACAGATGATGATATGACCATGTAATCCATGATTTTTTTAAATTTCTTTAGCCACTTTGAATTTACAGTCAACTCAGTGCCTCACTGATAACCATCTTCCCACAGATGCCTGTGAACACATACTGCTCTGTTCCCCTGAGTTTTCTTGATTTTAAGTGTTACATTTACTGCCTCACGTACAAAATAAATAAAATAAATGCTATGCTTGATGTTTTCAAGGAAGCAATTGTACTCAGATTAACATCATAAGTGATGAATAATTCAGAAATAATCAGTATTCCCACTCATATTAATGCAAATTACCCACGCAGATTAATAAGCTCCACAGGTTCAAAATCCAAAAGAAATTGGTTACACCAACAACAAATTAGACTCTAAGAATATAGAAATATACGTAATAATTGAAATTATGACCCAAAGCAATAATATTATAATTCTCTGGGCTCTTAATATTCACACAGGATGCATCGCAATGAGATAAACTAGTTTATTCTAGTGAAAAAAATCATAGACTGGTTAAATTATTTTTCAAGACAATAGATTTTAAAATGTATTTGCAAGTTTTCCATGTTTACATGTAGTAGCATCTCAAAACTCAACTATGTGAGTGCAGACTTAACCTCAATTAGCAAAAACATATATAGTAAAGATTCTTAATTGAGTGCACCTAAGTATAGTAACTATAACCAGAACAACAATAAGTAGTCTTTTAGAAGTCCCAAGTCCCAACAGGGAGAACTATGTTTAATGACTAGGAGAGAGAGATTTGCAATTAGCATAGTCGTTATTTGTATGTAAATCGATGATTCCAACAGCTGCTTAAGGGTGTTAAAAAACAATTTGTTCTATTAAGCAGTTTAAACATTCTTCTTAAAGTCTTGTTCACCTGTTTAATTTGCTGAACAATGTCTTTTTTTTTTCAGGGGACTTGGGGGGAATGGAAGGTTCAGATTGCCTGTCCTTGCTGATTTCTCCTTATGCAAAAAGTAAGAGCTGGAGGCCAGGGCTCAAGGTTTAATGTTCATATTTTGGTGACTTTCTATGTCCTTTAATGAAGTGCTGCAGCATTTTTTGGTTTTGGCAGGAATATATTTTGCAGCAGTAGAGATCATCTTTCTACACAGCATCATATCTTTTCTAGTTATGAATTCTCTAGCAAAGCTCAGAGTAAAAAGGTGGAAAATTTAAGATAAAGTAATTTTTCTCCAGGACGATTGGTAAACAATCAACTGTGACCTTCATCCTGGCACATGATCAGCGTGTGTCTCAGAAAGGATGCTGTGGGAGTACTGAAGGGTGTGAGATCTGTCCTCTACTCTAGGATTCCAATTATGAGAGCCTTTCATTTCATTCTTAAGCAAACATAAGTGAGAGTCTTGAACAGAAAGCCAAGCTGTAGGCCCCTGTATTTGCTCTAAGATCTCTCATGTTCCTTTCCCTGTAGGAAAACTAGGCTCCACCATCCCTTCAGCTCCTGTCAGCCCATAAAAATAAACCAGTTTTAGGTCTTGTTCAGGACACTGATTTAAATCCTTTAACCTCCACCCCACACCGGTTCCCTTCCCTCTACCTGTCCTTTGATCTAGACCCGGGCTTCTCAGGCTTCAGTGTGCACATGACTCACCCAGAGGACCTTGTTAAAATGCAGATTCTGAATCAGGAGGATGGAGTGGTCTTGAGATTCTGCATTTCTAACAAGCTCCCAGGTGAGGCTGCTGGTTGATGGACCAAACTTGAGTAGCAAAGGGGCTAGAATTTAATCTCAAGTCCCTGGTGCAGTAATGATAATAATAATAATAATGGTAAAAATAACACTCGCAGCCAACACATATGTTACATACATACGTATCACTTAATTTGTTGTTATTTCTCCATGAATATGGAAATTGAGGTAAAGAGAGATTAATAATATGACCAAAACCACGCAACTAAGGACAGAGTCAGGATTCAAACCCAAGCCCTCTAGCCCCAGACGGGCTACACTGTGGGTCCAAACCTGCATTTGAGCTTCAACCAAACAGACATAAATTACATAAACACAATCAACAACTTTGCTGTTTCTAACCCCAAGCTACATTAGCTCACTCAGCACACCAAGTCTGGGATTTATTGGATAATATACTGTGGGACCCCCACTTGTCCGGTTGCTGGCAGAGTACTTTAATGGCATTGACAGTTTTGATGGCCCAAGAGAAGACTTTAGCAGGATGACTGTGTCACCTAATCTGCGCTACTAAAGAAGGAGGCGTCAGTAATGCTTAGGTTGACAGTATGACCTATGATAGATGGATAAATACCATAATAAATACAAAAGTAGACAGCACTGGTCAACAGTCACTGAGATATGGAAAACACACATCCCACCATATCCCCGGTTGTGCTCAGACTGGGATGCCAAGATCCATGATCTATATGCTGATTCTTGGAGGTAGACTGAGGTTATCCAAGAAACAGGGCCACCTTGAGAGACTATATTATTTTTTAAAAAACCATAATTAAGGAGTCAAAGCACTTCCTTCATAAGGCACTCCATAACCTTGAGTATTCCTGTGATGGTGAAAGAATATCCCACTCAAAATGTCCAGGGCAAGGTGGCCCAAGTACTGGGATATTTGCAACAGAGTTCACAAGACGACTGAAGGGATCTTTCATTTTGGTATAAAAATAGTCAGCAAAAATGTTTTCTGCATTATTTTACTACAAGGTCCTTTGCCTGTTGTCATAATTCTAATGGACTATGTCTATTATTCTCCACCTGTTTCCAACATCTCCAAACTATCGCCGCATTATTCTTCCTCATACCAAGGGAAATATGTTTGCAAACTTGAACTTTGACCAAGCTTCTCCATTGCTCTTTGAAAACTGATGTTACATCACATGCCCAAAGACTCAACTCTTCAGTTTGAAATTTCTATTACCCCTGAAATATTCCACTGGTTCACGGTCTTTTTTAAAAAGAATCCCAAGACTGAAACTGTGTTTTGATAATATCCTGAGCAGGAGGGGAACAGAGAGTGACCTGAAGGAAAGACTTAAATATTCCACACTATTTTCAGCTATGTCAGAAAGAAGAAAGAGAAAGAGATGGAAGGAAGGAGGGAGGGGAAAATGAATTGGATCTTTCAGAGACATTTTCTTAGACAGTACTGCTGATATTAGTACAATCCTTCCAATGTATGTGCGACTTGTTCCCTCACTCTGTAAGTATTTGCTGAGGGCACTCTATGTGCAGGACACTGTATGAGGTGATAAGGATACTGCAACAAACCAGAGAGACGTAATCCTTGCCCTCAGGAAACATACAGAACAGCAATTCATGCAATCCATCTTCAATGTATGATGAAATCACTTCAAATATTTTCTGAACTACTTTAGTTCTCCTAGACTTTTTATTTTCTAGCACTCTTTTTTATGGGGGAGTTGTTGTATAGATCCTTACAAGGGTCTAGCAAATATTGAATAGTACATTTGCATCGATGCATTATTATTAAACCTATGCCATCTTGGGCAATTAGCAGAGAAACAGACTGGGAGCCCTTAAAGCTGGTAAGGCAGAGTTAGAATGGCAAAGTTGAAAACAGGATCAGCCAATATTACATACTTAAAAGAACTTAACAACAGCAATGATAAGGGCTGTTTTTAGCACTTTCCATAAGTATCTATTTTTAACTCTCGTAACAACCCCTATGGAAGTACATTTGTTAAAATCACTTTTCAAGTGATACAAAACAACACTCAGAGAGGATAAATAATTTGCCAGAGATAATAAGACAAAAGCGAAGGCTGAGATCAAACCCAAGTGGTCTAATCCACAGACAAAGCTCCCAAATGTCACGAGATTCTGGTCTCTTAGAACCTGGAGTATGGTGGAGAAAAGTAGAACATGGGCCAAAGTCACCTATAAGTCAATTAAAAGGAGATGTCAAGTTCAAGTGTGGTTGAGAATAATAAGTCAGATACTAAAAGCTAATCCTCAATTGTAGATGACGGGGATTGGGGAAGAAGTGAGGTGAATAGCAAGCCAAGAGTCTGGAAATATTTTCTTGGGTTAACATTCTCTGATGGGTCCCTTCAGAAGATCTGTGGCGTTAACCCTGAGCATGTATTTCAAACCAACTCCAAGGCTGAGCATTCTGGCCCTAGCATCTGATAAATCTACAGTTTCTAACCACTAACGCTTCACCCTATGATATTGCCACTGATGTTAGTCACAAAGTACTTTTAGCACTGAAGTAGCCACCACTTTTTCCACAAGGGTGTCACTTACCAAATACAGCAGGATACAAATGGACTTTTCTGTTGTGGTTAAAGATGAGGGGGTCCCTGACAAACACTGCAACTGCCTTTTAAATCCTTACTAATCATAAGTCTATAATAATAATTTGGGGAAGAAAATTCATCACCCTTAACTATGCACAGAGACCTGAGGACTCTTTCAGGTGTTTTGGATAATGCTCTTTTCCATGAACTTGAGAGAAATAAAATCCTGAATCATCTAGGGCACTTCCTTTAGCAATTTTAATGTGTAGACACCTCCCTGATACCTTTTTTTGGTTGAGTAAATGCTATAAATAACTATTTGGGATCTCAGATAGGCCTTAAATTACATGTGGAAAGGATAACCAATAGTAAAATTTACAGAGAAATTCGAGAAAATTTATAAGGCATCAACACACATTATCTGTCTCGAAGGACACCCTTTATAGAAAAATCACATTATTCCAGAAAACATTATCTTGGTCACACTAAATGCTGCATGTCCAGAAATAGACCACACATAAACATTGACAGACAAAAAGGTTTTATGGTTAGAAATTTAATCATCCCCGTCTTTCTGACTCCAACCCCCTTATTCAGCCTTTATACTGAACTGAACAGTCTGATCTGACAAGGTGCGAAATTTAGACTGTATTCCGTAGACATGGGTGAATGAGCAGAATATTTTAAAATAAATGGGGAAATTACTGAGCTGATTTTAGTTAATTGTGTAAGTTTAGAACTGGGAAAGATTATTGGAGGGGAGAAGGGAATAGAGACAAATCCTGCAAATCTATTGCAAAGATGCAACACCTTATTTATAGTTGCCTTTTAGTTTAGATTTCCCCACCAGCTTCTACTCGGCCCAAGTCCTTCTCTACCTAGCCTCCTGAAAACTCTTTTTATCAGTTTCAACCAGAGTCTAACTAGCCTCGGATGAGGCTGTCAAAGTTCCAGTCATTAAGTCACCTAAGTGTGAATCCAGTCACTAAGGTGCAAATCCTTTCTGTTTCCCTATTTGTCTTGTTGTAGGCAAAGAGCAACCATATGATCATAAGGGTGTTCCCATTACTCCTGCTATGTAACAAAATACCCCAAATTTATTATACTTCATGATTCTGTGGGTCAGGAATGTGGGCAGGGCTTGGGTAGGCTATTCTGCTCCTCCTGGTGTTGACTGGGGTCACTCAGTTTTACTCAGAGGGTGGCTGTACTGGTCTGGAGAATCCAAGATGGCTTCACATACATGGCTATGTGCCTTGGCAGGGATGGCTGAAACGCTGAGCTTAGCTAAGACTGTTGTCAGGAGCTTCTAATATGGCCTTTCCAACGTGGCAGTCTTCGTGTAGTCAGACTTCTACCATGACAGCTGGCTTCCTCCTGAGCATGTGTCCTAAGAGAACCAGGCAGAAGTTGCATGGTCTTTGGCCTTTTCTGATCTAGCATTGGAAATCATGCAGTGTCACTTCTGCCATATTCTATTGGTTACAAGTGAGTCATAGGCTAGCCCAGATTCTAGGGGAGAGGAATTAGACACTACCTCTTGACAAGAAAGTGGCAAGGTCACACTTTAGAAGAGCTTGTGGGATGGGAGATAATGTTGTGGCCATCTTTGGAAAATATTCTCTGCACAAGAACAAAGAGTTTAAGTTGGATAGACATGAGTCAAATCCCACCTCTTTCCTAAATGATGCATCTCTTGGAAAGTTATGTAATCTCACAGGGCTTATTTCCTGTCCTATGAAATGGGATTTAAAAAAAATATATTACCAGGGGCCATCCCAGTGGCCTAGTGGTTAAGTTCAGTGCACTCTGCTTCGGCAGCCAGGGTTCAGTCCCAGGCGTGGACCTACACCACTCGTTGGTAGCCATGCTGTGGCAGTGACCCACATACAAAATAGAGGAAGATTGGCATAGATGTTAGGTCAGGGCGAATCTTCCTCAAGCAAAAAGAGGAAGATTGGCAACAGATGTTAGCTCAAGACAAATCTTCCTCAGCAAAATAAAAAATTACCTCTCATGGTCAGATAAAATTAAATGAGAAGATATACATAAAGTAGCCTGACTGTAGGAAATGCTCAAATGTGTAAGTTTTTCTCTATCCCCTGTCTAGACACCATAATACTACAAACTATGATCCTAAATGATCCTTATAGGACAGAGGTTTCCACTGCTTTCTTATGTCTACTACTTCCTAGTAGCTGGCTCATTTCTGCTCCCTTCTCTTTCTTGATCTCACCTTGTTTTTCCTACATCTTTTCAGCACCTCATCACCCAAGATGCTGACAGATGGATCATTCACTACAAATCAGCCCACACAAATACATCCATTTCCTCAGAATATTGTCAGCAATTTTGGGCCAGTGGAAAAGGTAATATTCAAGAGCTCATATACAGAATGGAATCTGTTTATCCCCTGACAGAGAGCAAAATTTCAGATGAGTCCTTGTCTAACTCATCACAAATTCTAAATATATTAAGCAAATATTTCAAAAGTATACATTCTGATGTTTGTTTTCCACTATGTGGTAAAAGGACAAATCCCACTTTTAAATACTGAATATAATTATCGAATTATAGTATAAGTTTTTGTGTAAAATTTCAAATCAAGGCCTTAAAAAGCATTGACAGTAAACTTGTTAGGGTAGGTTTATAAATCTTTTATAAAAATAGCACCATGCTCATTTATTTCTTTTGTATATTGATGAAGTGCTTCTTTTATCCTTTCTTTCTTCCTTTCTTCCTACATTCCTTCCTTCTATTCTTTTCTTTCACTCTTCTTGCTTATGACAATATGCCTCATTGTCAATGATGTATTTATATTCACTCATTCTCTGGAACACATAAAATTGTGGTGAAATACAAAATCTGGGCCAGCCCAACATGGGGCAACCCAACACTACTTGAATAAAGAAAGCAAGGAGCAGTGGTGGAAACAAGTCTCCTGTAGCTTGGCTCTCTAAATGTTCTGCAACATGGTGGGAAACCTGAGTGAAGTGAGACAGATCAATATAGCTGTCCTAGGAAAGTGTGGTGGTGTTTTCTTGCTGTTACCCACGAAGCTTAAATTCATTGATGATTCTTTTTGCCGGAGGCACGAAGCTGCATTCAGTTACTTTGAAGAAACCAGAGAAAATTGACTAGGACAGTGTCCCTAGATATTGTGAGCCTTATTCTTCACAAAACAGCATGGGCTCTAAATAGCAATCAGATCAAAAGATGGCTTCACCGCTGGGGGTCTCAAGCCCAGAAATGCTCAATGCAATCAAGAACATCACCTAACAGTGCTCTCTGGGGCACAGACCGTGAACAGTCATGCAAACATATACAGTCTCTGCCATCTTTTTCTTTTTCTTTTAAGAAAGGCAAAGATAACCACACTTCTCTCAATGGCTTGTTTGCATCTTGTCCCATCAAAGGGTGCTGGCAGTCCTGTTTGAGCAGACATGCTGTGGCCTCAGACAGACCAAGAATAATTGGAAGCTAATTTACCATGGAAATCTTAATGATATTTGAAACCACAGATGAGTGCTTTAGGGAGATAGGAGGAATATTCAGAGCAGGCAAGCAGGCATATCACCAGTGACAATCACAATTATTTCCTCACGAGCTGCAACTAGCCCCCAGTAATTCTCCCTATTAGGCAAAGTTTCTGTGCCCAGATTCTTCCAAAATGATTGATTGTATTTTTTTAAACTAAGTTCATTTTCATTGTACACACCTATGGAAAAGGAATTACATAGTATTGGATGAAAGGGACACTTTTGTTCTCTTTACTCGTTGTTTACCAGGTTTGGTCTTTAGTCACTCCTTAACCCAGAAATGGGTTCAAATGGTTGTGCTTTCTGCTTTTAAATTTCAGAGACTCATAGACTTAGAAGGGTCTCAAAAGCTAGGCTACAGATATGAGCTTCTTGCAGCCTAATTGTTTTTCTCCTCCCAACCTAACACATGACAACAGAGGCAAGTCTTGAATTGCTCAAGGCTGTACTGGTGAGTAGCAGAATGGAGACCAGACGCAAGGCTTCCTCTTTCCTCCCATTCCATGTGGATTCTCCATCATAATGACTCCACACTAACTCTGCTCACTCTGAAACCCAGAACCATCATTTTCTTCCCAGTTTGCTTCAGTACCATATCTCAGTGTTGGAGGAAGGAGAAATAAAGCTTGCATTTGGTGTGCATCTCACAACTCCTTTCAGTGACCTTTCTGTAACATTTCTCTCCTTCTCTGCACTTTTCTTTCCTCATGAAAAATATACTGGAAATAGGGGCTCCCCTTTATTGTGCCAGGCTTCTTTCTCCTGGCCCTACTGGAAGAGGTCCAGATGTGAGTTCCCTGGAGATTTTATGCTATATGAGTTCTACTTTCCCATTAAGAGGAAGCTAACATCTCAGTAGCCAGCCCTGCTGGTCCAGTGGTTAAGAGTCAACGCTCTCACTGTCACGGCCTGGGTTTATTTATCGATCAGGAAAACACACTACACATCTGTGGCTGCATGTTGCTGTGATGCTGACAGCTATGCCACCTACCAGCAGGGCCTCCCATGGTAGACAGATTTCAGCGGTGCTTCCAGACTAAGACAGACTAGGAAGAAAGACCTGGCCACGCACTTGTGAAAAATCTGGCCATGAAAACCCTATGAATAGCAACAGAGGATTGTCTGATATAGTGCCAGAAGTGAGAGAGTGGAGCAAAAAGATGAGACAGCATTCCACACTGCTGTACACAGGGTCTCTAGGAGTCAGAATCGACTCAAGGGCACTAACAACAAAATATGCTCAGTAAATAATAATTGTTGATACAGCAGAGAGAGTTTGCTCAATGTGGCAGTATTGTCAAGTGGTTAAGGATTTAGGCTCTGAACTTGGCCTGCCTGCGTTCAAATCTGGGTTCTCCTACTTCCTAGTAATTAGCAAGTTATTTCATTTCTCTTGTCTCAGTTTCCTTATGTGTAAAATAAATAGGGATAATAATATCACCTTCTGGGGTTATTGAGAGCATTGAATGAGAATGCTTTAAAATCTTGTCAGAGTGCATGGCACATGATATGTGCTCAACAATTTGTTTTTTATGAGGTGGGTGCACAATGATTTTTGTGGGATGCAATAAATATATGAACATGGTACATAGGATTTGAAAACAGACAATGAGACTCCTCGGTTACTAAATACTAAGAAAATGTATGTCTTGGGATCAGAAGGACAAGGTGGGTGGGTGTGGAGGGTGAATGCAAGAGGACAAGACCTCACCTCAAACAAGCTCAGGCAGATACACCATGGGCCTGGTGTCAGACATCGCCATTCAACCAGTGCCCCAAGTGTCCCCTGAAGGAGATATGTGACCCACAAAAGGGACACATGAAGACACCACCCAAGAAATGCAAAAAAATCTCCAAAGGATCAGAACCAAACCTAGTGGGACACAGCCCATCACAAGGCAAGTCCTGCCCAGTCACAAACTTTCAAAGAGGAATGTTCATGCCATGCTTGGTTCGTCCTCCCATCCAGGTTAAACACGGGGTCTTGCAACCAGCAATGGCTTCCTGAAAAGGGTATGAGATTCCACATTTCACATACTCTCATCCATGAAGTCATTCTTCCAAATGTGGCATTGAAGGTGGGGTGCCAGACAGGGCCTTTCTTCTGAACTTCTTTAGTGAGGGAGAGGAATGATAAATTTTGCCTTATCATTAAAGATAAACTTATCAAAGACTATCAGTGCAAATTTCTACAATGCTGCAATATTATGAGTCATATTTAAGTTTCTTTGCTATTTCCATTGAATCATTAAAAAAAATTAGGAGAAAATGAAAATAACTCTTAACTTAGCTACCTTATCTAGGCAACTGATAGGCATAAGACTCCCATGGAAGTTGTCTTAGCTTTTGTCCCATCTACAAACAAGTGATTCATTTACATAATTTTTCTCTTTTTAAATGGAGACAAAGATGACATCATCACGCCATGCCTACTAGAATATATGTGTTCAGATGTTTCCACCATTAATGCTGGCTAATGGCCACAACAGGAAAGAACAAGAGAGAAATACTTTATTTGCTCTGTTTATATTTCTATTTCTAAAGCTAAGGTTTAAACCTACCAAACTATTTTTTATTGTAAGGCTTTTGAATCTGAAAAATTATATTCTCCAGTGTTACATCAGAGCCCTGAAAACCAAGGTGATAGATTATTTCCAAGTGGTAATAGTATTGCTGATAATAATAGACTTTAATTTGACAAATAATTAGCTTTGCATCCAGAAATGAATAATACAGCACCATACTAAAAGGCAAAATTGCTCTTTTTAAAAAATTCCTGCTGTGGATATTAGGGAGTTTTTAGTCATATACAACAATGCACAAATCACCAATTTTATTATTCCTTCAAGAGAGGGAGACTCAATTATTGAAAAACTCTTGAGCTAAAAATTTGCCTACCTAACTGGTGATTCAAAATGGAAACTATTTTCCTGAATTGTAAGGTTGGAAGTTCTTCTAAAGACCAACCTCCTTTATACCTTTTCATACCCTTCATGATCTGGCCCCTGCCTACCTTTCTAGTCTTATAGCACTTCTGCCCCTTGTATTTCCTGCTCTGTCATTTTAGTCTTTTTTGGGGTTCCTAGAACAAGTGATGCTCACTTCTGCTGCAAGGTCTGTGCACACACTCTTCCCTGTTCATGAATCACTTGCTTCCACCACAAACCCCTCATTGGTGTTGGTGAAGTCTTTCTTAGCCTCCAGACCATGGTCCTGGTTTTACACCTTTACACAACTTTCTGTGTCTACATTACACAAATACTTATTTGTATAATTATTTTATTATTTATCTCCCCCATAAGTCTGAAAGCTTTATAAGAAAATGGATCTTGTCTGGTTAGCTTATTATTGCAGATGTGGTATCTAACGTGGTACTTGATACACATAATAAAAGCTCAATTAAGTACTTGTTGAATGAACAAATGTCTTTCATTTTTTTGGAAAAGTCTTCAATAGTCTGGCATTTTCCCAGATAGGAAGTCAACTAATGCTATTCCAGCTATACCAGCCTTAGCCAAAAATTAACAGGCTACAAATTAATATCTATTAAGTCCTGTGAAATAATATATCACGTGCACTCAACTTTATCTCCTCTGCTAAATGTATCTTTTGTATAATGATGCAAATTTGGTGGGACCATGGGGTCAGGATTCTAAGTAGCCTATTCCAAGTGGCACACTAATAGAATTAGCTGTTCTGCAGGTTGTTAACTTCTGTTAACACCTTGTATCACAAGACAGAATGTATCACTGAGATGGGGAGACAAAAACCAGTTTATATACTTGCTGATTCTCTGGGCACTATATTGACTCTGGGGAACTCTTAGTGCAAAATCTAACAGAGTCCCTAGGAAAAGAGAAGGAGTTCTGCCCTCAACAATGATCCATCCAAATCCATGGCTCCTGAAGCCTCTTCCACAAGTAGTAAAAGTTGTCAACCCATGATCCACGATTTTTGGTAGACCTGCCTCCTCATGCAACAGCAGAATACATGAAAAACCTTCATTAAGCTCACCCTACACGTACACTAACTTTTCCCATTGTCTTAAAATAGCTGTCAACCTCCTCTGTACTCTATTCTCCCACCACAAAATGAGACTAACATCCACTAACCTTAAGGGAATATTTCTAAAGCACAATGAATCAAGAGAGCTGAGAAATTACATGTATGTGTTATTATAGAAATGTCTAAAATTATTAAGAAGGAATTCATTTCAGCTTCACAAATCTTCACAGCTTTCCAACATCAGGGAAAATTTAGCAGAAATAAAATACTTCATGACATTTCTCAGAAAATAAAAGAAAGGAATATAAATTTCAGAGAAATAAGAAAGTGTCACCAAGAAAAATGTAGAGCAAAAGATTTAAAATAGAATTCCTGAAACTTAAAAACAAACCCTTTGTATGCCTTGGTAACAGTAATGATGATATTCAAAATTATTAATAATAGAGTCAGTTCTCAAAGGACGTGAGTACCAAGCAAGGCATTCACGGGTAATGTTGCATATTAGTGGAGCCACAACTTAGAATGCTTCTTTTTTTTTTTTTTTTTTTTTTTTTTTTGTGGGGAAGACAAGCCCTGAGCTAACATCTGTTGCCAATCCTCCCCTTTTTGCTGAGGAAGACTGGCCCTGAGCTAACATCGTGCCCATCTTCCTCCACTTTATATGGGACGCCGCCACGGCATGGCTGACAGGCGGTGTGTCGGCAGGCGCCCGGGATCCGAACCGGCGAACCCCGGGCTGCCAAGCGCGGACTAAACCGCTGCGCCACCGGGTGGCCCCCTAGAATGCTTCTTTTTAAGAGTGAAGCCTCATAGGGAAATCAGTTTTGTGTCTTGTCAAGACAGTTGTCCTCTCCTCTTTTTAAACTTGGCTTTGTTTATTGTAAACAATGCAAAAATGAAGCAGTACACTATTAAATTTTGTTTTCATTTTTCTTTGTTGAATTTGTTGTCTCCTCCTGGTTAATACATAATTTAGTTCAAACCTTCACATAGATATAATTTTTAAAGTGTGCTTTTCCAGATACACAGTTTTGGTTCCTTAGATGTCTGAATCAAATACTTTGACAACATTCCTAGGAAATTTAGTCACAAGTTTGAGATTCTGACCTTTAGTCCAAATTGGGCCAGTAAACCATGGGCTATGTGCTTATATTTACTTAGTGGGGCAGAATCATCATCAATCACAGAGAATTATTTGTTTTCTTGAAACAAGTTATACAAGCAAGAATACCCCCATTTTACTTATGACAAGATTCACATTGAATTTAGCATTCCAAACCTGGGATATAGCTTGTTGCTCAGGTCCCTACTTTGTATTTCAGTTAAACTCTCTCCCATCTGGTGATAACCAAGCTCCCCTAAACATAGGGAGAGACCTTGATTTCCAGGCTGAGAGCCAGCCTATCTTCTTGGCCAAGTCTCTTTACCCTTGGTGAGAGGTTCTTGATGAGCTTACTCATCTATTTGGAGTTCTTGGGAAGAGAAAAGAACCTTGAAAAGCTTAAAAGGAAATATTTTAACCTGAAATGTAATGACACAAGATGGTAACACAAATCTACAAGAAGAAATGAAGAGCCAGAATTGGTAAATATGTAGTTAAACATAAAACACTCTAAAAGCATATTTTTCACATTTCTTCCCTTAACTTCTTTAAAAGACAGAAGATTGTATAAAGCAACAATTATAACACTGTATTGTTACATTGATAACAATAGATGTAATATATGTAATAATAATAGAACAAAGAAAGAAGAAAGAATAGAGCTGTATTGGAGCAAAGTTTCTGTATTTTACCGAAGTTAAGTTAGAATTAACTTGTAGGAAACTGTGATAAATTAAGATGCATTTTATAATTCCTAGAGAAACCATGGAGAGAATAACTAAAAAAAAATAGTTTAAAAAATCAACAGAGGAATTAAAATGGAACACTAAAAATATTTTCTTAACAAAAAAGAAGGCAATAAAAGAACAGGGGAATAAAGAAGTAGGCAATTCAACAGTGATAGTTGGAGACTTCAACACCCAAGATTCAATAATTGATAGGACTATTTTATTAAAAATCAGCAAGGATACAGAAGGCTAGAACAACACTATCAACCAATTCAAATTAACTGACGTATGTAGACTGTTCCACTCAATGAATGCAGAATGCACAGTCTTTTCAAGTGCACATGGAACATTTTAGAGGATGAGACCATATGGTGGACCATAAAACAAATCTCAATAAATTTTAAAAGGTTAAGACCAAGCAAAGCATATTTTCAGCCATAATAGAATTAATTTGGAAATCAACAACAGAAAGAAATCTGGGAAATCCTCAAATACTTGGAAATTAAACAACACATTTCTAAATTTTAAAAAAATCAATGAAACTAAAAATTAGTTCTTTTAAAAGATCAACAAAATTGATGTCTTAATTAGACTAACTGATAAAAAAAAAAAGTAGAGAGAGAGGACACAAGCTACCAAATTCAGGTCATAGAAGAAATCACAAAGTAAATTAGGAAATGTTTTGCACTGAATGAAAACAAAAACACAACATACCAAAATTTATGGCATGCCACTAAAGCAGTGCTTAAAGAGATATTTATACCTTTAAAAGCATGTATTAGACAAGAAGAAAAGTCTCAAATCAACAATCTATGCTTCTACTTTAAGAGAGTAGCAAAAGAAGAGCAAACTAAACCCAAAGCAAGCAGAAGAAGGGAAATAATAAAGATTAGAGCAGAAGTCAATGAAATAGAAAACAAAAACAATAGGAAAAAGGCAACAAACCTAAAGTCTGTTCTTTCAAAATATCAACAAAATTGACAACCCTTTAACTGAACTAACCAAGGGGAAAGAAGTGAAAACAAGAGTTACCAAATTCAAGATTGAAAGAGGGGACATTACTACCAATGCAACAGAAATTTAAAAGATTATAACATCATTTATAAACAACTATGCCAAAAAATAAGAAAAATGAGATGAAATGGACAATTTCTTAGAAATAATGGACAAAATATTTGAATAGATGCTACACAAAAAATAAACAAATGGACAATACATATATGAAAATATGTTTAGTTTCATTAGTCATTAGGAAAATACAAATTAAAGCCACAATGAAATACCACTACACATCCATTAGAATGGCTGTAATCATAAAGAAAGATAATCCAAAGTGTAGGCAAAGACGTGAAGAAACTAGAACCCTCATTTATTGCTGGTGGGAAGGTAAAATGATATAGCCATTTTGCAAAATTGTTTGGCAGTTTCTGGTGAATTTAAACATAAACTTACCATATGACCCAGCAATTCCACTTCTTGGAACCCATCCAAGGGAAATGAAAACATATGCCCACACAACTATTTGTAAGTGAATATTCATAGCAATATTATTCATAATAGCCCAAAACTGGAAACCATCCACATGTCCACTAAATGGTGAATGAAAAAATACAATGGAATACTATTCAACAATAAAAAGAAATTAAGTATTGATACTTGCTACTGCATGGATGAACTTCAAAACATTATAATAAGTGGAAGAGGCCTGATCCAAAAGACTGTATATTATATGATTCCATTTATATGAAATAACCAGAAAAGGTAAATTTGTAGAGACAGAAAGCAGAGCTATGATTTCCTAGGGTAGGTGTGGGATAGAGGATTAATTATATCCAAACGGGGAGGAGAAGACGTTTGAGGGTACTGGAAACGTGCTAAAACTGGATCGTGGTGATGTTTGCACAACTGTAAATTTACTAAAAAAAAATTGAATTGTATTGCACATTTACAATGGGGAGAATTTTGTAGTATGTAAACTATACTTCAATAAAGTTGTGGGGTTTATTAATGACTAATAAATAATATGAAAAAGAAACACAAATGGCTCCATGTGGATGAAAATGCCTTATTTCTTTATGCCTTATTAAATTTATCAATGCCTTATTAAAATTATAATGAGATACAATTTTTACAACTCAGGTTTACTAAGATTAAAAAATTTGTGACACACCCAGTTGGTAATGATATGGCCAATAGGCACCATTATTTATGGCTGGAAGGAATATTAATTTGGTATATCCTCCATGGGGAGCAATTTGTCTTTATCAAAATTTAAAATTACTTTATCTATCAAATTACTTTATCAAAATTTAAAATTATCTATCAAAATTTAAATTAAATTAAAATTTAAAATTACATGTTCCTTCTCTCGTAATTACATTCCTACTCCTACCGATGCCAAGTGATGAATTTACATTATATTCACTAAAAGCATAAGATTGCAAACAATCCAAAAGCCCATCAATAGAAGCCTAAGAGAAATTATGATATAACCAGTGAGTGGAATCTAATGCAATTCTAAAAATATATAGCTCTAGTTGAACTATTAGGAAAAGATCTGCAATCGCTAGTGCTAAAAAGTGAAAGCAGGACAGCGTGGATATAGTGTACTATCATTTGTGAAGTATGAGTAGATATAGTAATACATAATAAAAACATTAAAGATATGTTCTATACTTGCATTCAGGGAATAGTGATGAGTTCCTTAAAAAAACAGAAGTGATGAAACTTTACTCTCACTGTCTACTCTTGTACTTTTTAAATCTTGTATCATGTGCAAAAATTCAAAAACAATAACACTATGGTAAATTATCTTTAAAAGGGGGCTTTGAATAAGCTTAAAAGGGATGTCGAGAGAGAGAACTGGGCCCCTACTAGGTACAATAGAATCTTTCCATTCTGATCATAAATCTAAAACACTGAAACATTCATTCATATATTGGTTCCCAAATTTTTGCTTCTCACTATAGCAATAACCACAAACTTGGCTTTAAAATACTTTTATTGGAGGGAAATTTTTATTAATTACCAGAAAAGCTATTTAATTTGAAGTTGATTCCTTGCATAGTAGAAACTATTTTTAAAAATCAAGCATAGTATTTTAAAGCAATTCTTTTTAAGTTGAGGTTTTATTTTCCTAAAACCATGGTTTTAGAAAATCAGTCAATACAGAATATTATTTGAGAATACTGGAAGTTTAGAGGACAATTATACTAAAAACTGAACAGGAGGACTGGACACCACTTTGAGAGCAGAAATCATTTATCCCTGCTCTAATTGAATTAACAGTATTTCAGCATACTTGGAGCAGGGATTTTTCCCCTGGATAATCTCGTATAGCCACAGTTCCCTCTTCAAACCTCATAACGCATCAATATTTTTTGGTCCCCTTTCTTTTTTGCTCAAGATTTTTTACTTGATATCGATACTGTCCCTTCATCAATGTTACGTCTCCTTGAAAATTTCTGAATAGCTTAACAAAACATCCAAAGTTGCGATGCTGACAAGCTGAAGAATGTCAGAGAAAATAAAATGCCAAAAACTCACACAGAGTAGGCAGGAGGAAAAGCTGATATCACCCTCTCCAAAGCGCCTTTTCTACCACAGAAGCTCCCCACTGTTTCCTAAAGATCTAAGACTAACTGTTGACTCCAGACCCCAAACGTTTTCCTCCCTTAAATACAGCCAAATGTACTTAGAATTTTTTCCCATGCCATTTAGCAAACATAGTAGAGCATCTATGTGTCAGAGACAGTTTACTTAGCATTCAAGACGGGAAAACAAATAAGTCCCAGTCCCAACCCACCAGGAACTCAGAGTCCAATAGGGAAGACAAACATGCACACACAGAATTATAATACAGTGCTATTTGGGCAGTAATCGAAATGTGTACAAGGTAGAGGACACTGCAGATAAGGAGGTGATTAATTCTAGAAGGAGAGAGAAGTTGCTTGCATAGGAGTGGTGATGTGTGAATAGGTTTTAAAAGATGAGGAGAAATTTATTAGGTGCTCAGTGCAGCAGTCAGGGAGCTGTGAACCATCACGGCACGTTAGGGGAAATACCAAGTAGTGATGTAATCATGAAAAATAAATATGGGGGTGGAGGTCACAATGGCTGGAATGAGAGTTAGGGGTTAACCACCCACTGGGTCTACCATCCTAGTTTCTCCTCACCTATGAAGTTCTGTTACAGAATCAGAAGAATTTTATGGGACTTGGGGAAATTCAGATGTTACACTTATAGGGAGCCTATAGACTATAAATTAATATACAAACATTTCTCGCAGTGTTGTTTGTAGTGGCAAAAGCGTGGAAACAACCTAGATGTTCACCATTTTGAGTCTGATTAAATAAATCAGGATAACTCTGTAAAACGCAACAGTTATGAAATTGTTTTAAAAAATAGTGCTACGTGGCCTGGCCTGGTGGCATGGTGGTTAAATTCGCACACTCCACTTTGGCTGCCTGGGGTTCAGATCCGGGCTTGGACCTACACTACTTGTCAAGCCATGCTATGGCGGGATCCCACATACAAAATAGAGGAAGATTGGCACAGATGTTAGCTCAGAGCAAATCTTCCTCAAACAAAAAAGAGGAAGATTGGCAACAGGTGTTAGTTCAGGGCGAACCTTCCTCACCAAAAAAAAAGTGCTACATGTATTAAAATGGATCTCCCTCCAGGATATAATATTTGGTGACAAAAACAAAAAATAAAAGGCTGACCATGTGTATACTGCCTTTTGTGTGGGATTTTAAAATGTTATATACACATTATTAGATTATGATCTATTAAGCACATAATAGTATCAGTTTTTTAAAAACAGACAGCTCAGGAACTCATTCTCTTCCTTCATTCCCTTTTTTTCATCTGTGAAAATGAACAAGATAATACTAATTAGGACAGTGGAGAATGAGACATAGAGCAGTTAAGAATAACAATTCATACTCAGTTGTAGATTTTCCCACAGAATTAAACATGGTCAACAAAAACACTGCATATAATACTTCAGTTAGAGTTTTTCATCAGCATACTGTTCTTTTGATCAACAAATAAAATATTTTTATTTCTTCTGAGAATACTTGTGATTGTCATGATGTTGGAGCAAGAGGCAGAGGCATGGGGTCTGTCAGGCTGGAAAACTGTATGTCTCCTGGAACATGGAGACTCTGCCTTCCAAGTGTAAGAGACTGACATCAGGGCAGCAAGAAGCTCTATTAAACAACAGCCTGATGATAAAGAAGGACAAAATAACTGGTGTGAATATTTTTACAGATACTACAAGATGCTGCTGTACTATAGGTGATTGTTACAATTATTGTATTGGCTAGTGTCATTTTGAATTTTGTGCTAGCAAAATATCCTAATATTTGATATCTGTCGTGTACCAAAAAGGCTGAGTCCACTGTTTAAAATCATCATCCTAGCCCTCAACACTAATACTTTTAGACATTTGACCTATCCTACATTAATCATGAATATATCTGTACATATCCATGGAAATAAGCTGAACCTGAAGGAGAAAAAGATGTGTTATGGGCACAAGAGCAGGACCTGACCACATAATACCCAGGAGAAATTTGCAAGTGTAATGTACCAAGTTCAATGTCCAGAGCTCTTTATTCTGCTCTGAAAGAACTAAGAAAAGAAATATACTATGTCCAGCCCACTATACTCCATTTAGTAAAGCACTGTTGTAAATGCTATAAAGATTTATGGGCCAAAATAACCTGGTAGGTTCCACTTGTGTGCCTTTGAGGTTGGAGAGCCAGGCTTTGTAGACACAGAGAGGAGGGGCAGTGATGGAGGACATTGCATCTGTCTTGGCCTGACAGGGCTCTTCCGAGTGTTGTCGACACCGGCTGTGTATGTCCAATCTTCAGCAGCAAGCTGTGGATGAAGTCCATCATCCTATAGAAATCCCAAGTACTAATGATCTCACTCTTTTTGATTAGTATCTTTCATCCATTCCCAGGTTTCAGGAAACGTATGGGATTTTTCCAGCTTCAATTCCTTTAAATAATCTGTTCTTGCCCCAGTGGACTCCAGCACCCAGAGGTAGCCCAAACGCCATTCATTTGTCAATTTGTGCCTCCTTCCTTCCAGTGGATTCCTCATTATAGACATCAGTTCACTCTCTGAACCAATTTCTGTTCATCACCTTAGCTGGAAGATCCAACTGGCTGCCTCTCCGACCTCCAGGTCTTGTCTCTTCTGAGGTTAGGTGTGATCTAACCTAGGAAATGTTAGGGTCTTTGTCTGCGTGTCCCAAGGGCCACACATATTTGAATTTTCCCATGTAGACAAGCTTTTTGTACATGTTCAGCATTGTAGGCCATATACAGACATGAAAGACCCTTATACCCTGAGTTTCTACTTTACTCTTCAATATTTAAACTGGTCTGATCATCCTCATATCTCACTCCAAACTGCTTATAAAAGCAAGCTTCAAACACAAAAGAGGTTCTAGGTGATTGCCTCTGTGGGTTCCGGAAAGCAGTCTCAGAGACAAAGATTGACATGTAGGGTGTTTATGACAGAATGCTTTTGGGAAAAACACCTGTGGAAGGAAAAGAAAGGAAGCAGGATTGGACAGAGGGAGAAGGTGGGCTGTGATGCAGTCCCAACGAGGGTCTCAGTCAACCCCATATGGAACTCTGGAACTGGGAGGATCCTTCAGAGTTGTTCTAAGTTGGGGCGAGTGGACCAAGCCTTTACACTACTGCATTGGTCAGTCATTGAATGAGAGTTGCCTATCCCCAAAGAGGACCGACAGCTGAGGGACATCGTTTGACAGCACTATCAGCAACTGAGGGAATAGGTCCTTTACTGCTAAAGGGAGATCTGGGAACCAGCAATAGCATCCAACAGAGGGCCACCTGGGACCCTCCCCTTTTCCTCAACTCTCCTTTCTATTTCATTTGTTTACTAACTCTTTCCTGCTTTTTCTCTTCTGGTTACAGACTCCCATATCTGCCCCTGCCCCCTTCATGTCTGGCAACTCTCCCTGCCCTGACTCCCCACTCACCCTGCCTTTTGGCTTCTTGGACCTTGGCACCTGGCATAGTGGCTTTGCTCACCGTTTCAACTTTGCCATCACTGGGTCCTTTTCCTTTCTTGGGACCATAGAACACCTTCATGCCCAAAGGGAAATTCACTTTTGGCTTCTGTGGATCAGCTAAGTCAAACTCTGGAAGGTAAAATACCTCCACCACTGAGGGAAAAATTCTCCAGTCATTGAAAATGGATTACTTCTTTTACTACATTTGGGAGTTAGAAAGAGTAAAGAGGGCAGGTAAAGTTCACTGATGGATTTTTAAAGTTCTTTATATACAACAAACACCAAGAGACCTACAATTTTGGGACTCTACATATCAAATATTCCAAGAGTGAAGCATAAGTTAGGGACAATCCTGAAAATCTGAAAGAGAAGTTATAGAGGGATGATTAACCAAAAAGATAATTCATGGCAAGCCCAGGCAAAGAAAGCCTCCAGAAATGGATCTTTTTTTTTTTTTTTTTTTTGGTGAGGAAGACCAGCCCTGAGCTAACATCCGTTGCTAATCCTCCTCTTTTTGCTGAGGAAGAACTGGCCCTGGGCTAACATCTGTGCCCATCTTCCTCCACTTTATATGGGACGCCGCCACGGCATGGCTGACAGGCAGTGCGTCGGCGGGCGCCCGGGATCCGAACCAGCGAACCCCGGACTGCCAAGCGCGGACTAAACCGCTGCGCCACCGGGCCGGCCCTGGATCTTTTCTTTTGAAAGGTCACCTGCTACCATCCATTACTATTTACCCTCAGATTTACTAAGATAGGTTTCAACATTTCAGCAAGTGCAATCATCTAGAAAAATGATGTGGCCACAGCTATCACAAAGCCCATGCACTACTCAGAAGGGGATAGCAACATGACTCTGTTGGGTTCAACGGGGCATCAGTCGAGAAGTCAGAGATTCACTACCATTATTAAGATTTAACTGCAAAGCCAGGAGACAAAGCTACACATATCAAAATGTAATAGACTAGAGGCATTTTGTGTAACATCAAACTCTTCAAAAGCAACCAGAGCAATGTACTATCAGAGTGAGTACAAACTTTGATGATCATGGTGATAATTTTAAATCATCAAAAAAATCCACTGTTTTCAGTTATGGTTTTTAATGGAGAAAAGAAAGACAGAATATTTTAGAAAAGTCTCTATTTGGAGGAGTTAAAATAAAATTTAAAACAAGAGACAACCCTTAAAGCACAACTAGAAAACTGGATTTGGGGTGGAGGCCAGGCAAACAAAGTATTCCTGGGAATGAGCTGAACTGTGTGCGAGTTGCCACATAGGCAAAGACCTAGTGATCCCAAAGGAGATTCACTCCGAAGCCAGAAAGGACGTGGAGCCCAGTCCTACTGCAGGTAAAATGAAAGGGCCTTTGAGCTCTATTCAGAAATGCTGTTTCTAGTAGCACAAGAGTGTCGACGTAGCCCCCAGAGTTGACCAGGTGCTGACAAAGAAGAGCTAAGAAACACGGATGGTCGTGCACTTACTAGATGGGAATCTGCAGCCACATTTGGAGCATGAAGCAAGCTTCTCAAATGCACTGAAAGTTTGGTGAGAAAGGGCTTGATGAGGAATGAGAAGTATCTTTCCACCTACCAACCCCATTCTTCATGTACAAATTTTCTCTATGCTTAGATGCTCTTCCAAGGTCTCTGGGTCATTGCTCTACCTCAGAGAAGCTCCCGTCCCCCCTCAAGCAAGGAGAATGGCCCTTGGGGAAATTAAGGTGACTGGAATTCTACAAAGGTACTACCTGAAGTTGCTTTAATCTGCACTGATCTTCCAGTGCGAAGAAATGCCCCTCCAGAGAGCATGACTACACTGGCGACTATGGGCTGTAAAGGTGGAAAAATCCCTGTTCTGCCTGCTCTCAGGACTACTTTCTACACACCTCTTGAGTTGATACCCTGATCACAATCCCCACTGCCACAACCACAGTTCAGGCTGCCACAGGTTTTTGCTAGAATTAATGCTCAGCCTCCATCCCCAGCAAAAATTCTTTAAGGTTTCCCCAATGCCTTCCAGATAAAATCCAAACTCATTTATAGGACATGAGAAGCTTTCCTTTGCCTCTGTGATGTAACTGTTCATTTATATGTTGGTCTCCCCATTTACCTGTGAATTTCCCAGGAAAAATGGCCATGTCTTTATTCTTTTAATCTTAATGCCCGAGCTCTGGAAACACTGAGTAGCACAAAAGCACCCTGAACTAATGCCTATGGAATGAGAGATAGCCAGTCCAAGGTTCTCTGAATCCATTGGCAAGCTACTCAACCCTAGGATATAACATGGTAAATTTTAGCCTCCAGAGAGATCTGAGCAAATTACTTAACCTTATTGGAGCTCAGTTTTCTCACCTCTAAAATGTCCTGGCACTTACCTACCTCACAGGGTTCTTGTGAGGATTTAATGGGATCATGTGTATAAAGGTCTATGTCATTGCCTGGCACATGGCATTTATTAATCAATTTATAATCCATTTATTTCCTTCTTTTGGACTCAGTTTATAATCTGTAAAATTAAAAAATTAAATTTATTGATTTCTAAGATCCTTCTATCTCATAATAAGAGACTTTAGCACAGAATTATCAGTAATTGATAAGAAAAAACATGAAAATCAGTAAAGATAGAGAAGAGTTGAACATCAAAACTAACCAATTATGTATAAGTACTATCAGATTATATATTGGTGGTCATTATATGACCACTGTGACCATATATGACTATTAACTGACATATGTAGAATACTGCATCCAACATTTGCAGGATACACATTCTTTTTAAGTACATGTGGAAAATTTACCAAATTGACTTATGGCTGGGCCATAAAATAGCATCATATACAGCAACAGAGAATGAAGAAATATGGCCACATGTAGCAATGTAGATGAATCCCTCAGACATAAAGCTGATAAAAAAGCCAGATATTTATATATTGTTAAAAAAAAAACAGGCACAACTTATTTATGCTATGAGAGGTCAGGATAGTGGTTACTGGGGAAAAGAGGGCATGAAGAAGATTTCTGGAGTTCATCTCTTGATCTGGATAGTGGTTAATTTGGTGTGCTCACTTTGTGTTAATTCATCAAGGTATCCACTGATGATGCTTAGAAACATTTTTACTAACAACAACCAAAAAAGAAAAAAAGGTGTGCCTGACATGTCCAGCTAGAAAGTGGTGGAACTGGGATTTGAATCAGGTCTGCAGGACCTCAGCATCCTCAGGGTGTTTATAGGCCCTTTGCTTCTTGGTGGTTAGTGAGCTCCGATATTTGTACCCCAGCCATGTAAAATTTCTGAGAGCTCGTCTCAGCCAGTCAGGCTCTCCTCCACTGCTTCAGAAGATACCTGTCTCAAGGGGAAAGGAAGGCATCAATTTGGGGCTCATGTCCCTATTCCGCCTTTCAATTCAGGATTGTCTCATTATGACTTCCCTGAGAAAGAGCTGACTTGGGCGCTGTTTTTTAATACCCAACAGATTATTTTGTCAATATTTTATCCAGTTGAAAGGTGTCTGCAGCAAGGAATTCTACCATCACAAGAAGTGGGGGAAAACTTACTTCATCTCTCTTACCCAGAGTTATCTCATTATTTATTTTATAAACTATTCATCAAATATTAATTGGACACTTTCTACATTACAGGCACTAATCTAGGATAGATCAAGTGGCGAATAAGACCAAAAGACAAAACTCTCATGGTGTTTGCATCAATAAAATTAAAATAATTATTGTATCTCCTTCATTGGGATTAAATTAGATGATGAATGTAGCATGCACAACACAATGTTTGGTATACAGTAAATGTAAATTATATTTTAGTCAATATTTGTGCCTTCGATAACTTAGACATCTTCATCAGTGTCCCAGTTCGAGAAGAGAAAATTGGACTCCATTTTAATAGTCTTTCTGTACACTAGCACAAAATAAAAGGAAAGAAAAGAAGGGGGAGATATTTTTAATCTGGTGGCATTTGGAGTTCATAAATGATCAAAGCAATAAGACACACCCTAACCCTACTCATAACCAATGATCTGGCTAAGAGACCTATTAAGACCCCTTTCCCCACCTCCCTCAACTCAGCAGAAATCATGGAAGGCTGAACTATGTCTCTGGATTTATTGGGTGTAGGGCTATTTAATGATAACAAATTAAGAAACCCAGTGGAGTCATTTCTCTGGCTCCCTACAGTTGTGAACTATAAACACATTCCTCTAACGGAGCGATGCTCTGACTTGCTTTTATTAGATCACAGCTTTCACTTCTTCATCACCTCAACCTCCACTGCTTGCACCTTCTTAGCAGTCAGCCTGACCCCAATGCACCTTTGTTTTATGTTGAAAATAACTTTGCAAAGCAGGAGTCTGTGGCCATGTCAACTCTAGAATTATCACGGCTAGAATTCAAAAGGGCTTTCCTTGCTGGCCTGTGTGGCCTGCTGTTACATGATGAGAAAGCCGTGCTGGGGCTTCCCTTCTCCCAGCATCTGAGGCATGTCCCCAGGAGGAAATATGTCAGAACAGAGGTTTTGCAAGCTAAAAATACACGATCAGATTTTCAAAATAGCAGTCACAAAGCATTCTACAGCAACCTGTTTTGTCCATCTGATTCACCTAGGAAAAAGACATACACTCCTGTAATCCTTCCCTTGCTGCTTGTTCACACACAGAAATCCAGTTCTTTGGATCAAATTTCTGAGCTCTGAAACATACTATGAGCATAATAATGTTAAAGGGACACCTTGAGAAATTATCGATCAGATGTGAGCAAGCAGTTTTCCAAAATTATTTACTACAAATACTCTAGACAGAACACCAAATTTGCATTCACTTACTCCACATTTGTAAATGGTCTCCTTTCAACCAACATCCATTACTCACCACATCATGGAGCCAAAAAGTCATAATTAAGGTCTGCTGTTGCTTCTTAAGAGAAAGACTCCCATGGAAGCCAAAAAAATAAAAATAAAAGCTAAAAAGAAAGACTGAAAAATTCAAGTTCTTTTAGACCACACAAAATCTAAGAAAACTCTCCACTGCCGTTATAAGTGACGCATTGCAGAGCTAAAAATATCTATTTGGGATGATGAATGTTACTTGTCATGATCCAATTCAAGAGGCAACAGAATGGATCATGTTCAGGCTGTCCAATACCCCGAGACTAGACAGAGTCCTGTGATGAAGCTGAGGCTGAAGGAGGTTAACTGAGGGAAGCAGTCAGAGGAAGCCCAGTGGGGCTGAAAACTTCTGGAAGTTCGCTGACAGCAAGGTCTGTATCCTGACCTTGCTGCCTCCCCAACATGAGTACGATGCTTAGCGCAGGGTCCCTAATGTACAGTTGTTGAATGAAGAATTAATGAATAGTGGCAAATACTGGCTCCTAGAAGATAGGTGGATTATAATTGGATCATATGTCTCTATGCTTTAGATCTCTATGTCTAAAGCAGAGTTTCTCAACAGTGGCACTGTAAAGAAAAAACACACTGTTGTTTTCATTTACATTTGATACCATATTCTCTGAACACCACAGCATTACCTCTGACAGTTCTGACACCAGATGTGTGGGTTTTTTCCATACATCAAGTAATTCCATGATACCAGTTGGGTGTCATACAATTTAACTCAATTCTGAGACTATCTACCTGAAGATAGCATCGGGTCCCTCAGGTTAAGTTCTCAGCCCTACAAGACTCAATCCTCCCCACTTTAGATGTCAATTGCAAGTCCATGTTGTCACCTATGCCTCTGACCAAGTGGCTATAGATCAGAGGCTCCCTCGACCCCTTCCTCAGGTTTGATTACTTTGCTAGAGCGGCTCACAGAACTCAGGAAAACAGTTTACTTACTAGATTACCTGTTTATTATAAAAAGAAATAACTAGGAACAGCCAGATAGAAGAGATGCATAGGGCAGGGTATGTGGGAAGGGGTGTGGAGCTTCCATGCTCTCTGAGGCAACACTCTCCCTGCATCTCCACATATTCACCAAAGGAAGCCCTTCAAACCCTGTCCTTTTGAGTGTTTATGGAGGCTTCATTATGTAGGCATGATTAAGTAAATCATTGGCCATTGGTGCTTGAACTCAATCTCAACCCCTCTCCCCTCCCCAGAGGTCAGGGGTGGAGCTGAAAGTTTCAACTCTCTAATCACTTGGTTGATTCCACTAATAACCAGCCTCCATCCTTAGGTTACCCAGGGGCTTTCCAAAAGTCACTTCATTAACATAAAAAAAGACACCTTGATTCTCTCATCACTTAGGAAATTTCTAGAACTCTGCATCAGGAACAGGAAAACCAAATATATATTTATCATGACTCATAATATCACAGGCACTATTGATATTTTGGATGGATAAATCTTTTTTGTAGGAAGCTATCCTGTGCATTGTAGGATGTTTAGTAGCATTACTGACCTGTACCCACCTACCCCAATTATGACAACCAAAAATGTCTCCAGATATTGTCAAATGTCCCTTAGTGAGCAAAACCACCCTCAGTTGAGAAACACTGATCTAAAGAAACAGAGTAGAAGATTTGGGGAGATCCTCAGAATCAAAGGGGTCTGACAACAGGATTCTAGGCAGGAGGGCTGAGGTTTAGGGACAATTCTAGTCTCTAGAGAAGACTTGAGAAGTATATCCCTCAGGATCCTATTAGTTGAAAGTGGTCTAACCCAAAATGGCTTGAGCAATGAAAGACAATCTATTAGAATAGTACCTAAAAAGTCCAGAGATGTGCTAGCTTCAGGTATGGCAGGATCTAATGTTACTGCCCATGGGGGCCCTGCCCACCGCAAGACATGCCAATAATTGAGAGGCAAGGTGGTAGGAGAGAAAGGGTTTTATTGTAGCTTGCTAGCAAGGAGGAAGACAGCTGAGTAATGTCCGAAAGAACCATCTTACAGAACAAAGGCTACAGGCCAGTTACATAGGGGGCTGGTCTCCAGGTAGGGGAGGCATCTGGTCTCCCAGTGGGGCAGACACCTGGTCTTAGTTCTTGATAATCTTTGTTTTACTGGATATGCATCAGAGACCAGAGCAACGCCCTATACCCTGATTTAGCTTAAAGATAATAAGGACAAAATCAATCTTTAATATGTATAGTAAAGATTACTGTTTATGTGAGTGGAACCAACACTAGGAGTTCAAACAATGCTATCAGGACTCAGTTTCTTTCCTTTGCTAGACTCTGCTTTCCTGCATGATGGCTCCTCCTCATGGTAGCAAAGTGCCCACCACTCCAGGTCTACATCCTACCAGCTCAGAAACCAACCCTGACAGGAGGAGAGCGTCTCTTTTTCAACAATTCTATTTTTAAAAATTCTCATAATTGAGTCTCTTTGGACCAGCTTGAGTCATGTGTCCATCTCTGACTAATCAGAGTTAGGAAATTGATCAGTTGTGGAACTGTGAAGAGATTTTCATATATTGAGGTGTATGGGGTAACTATTTGGGTTCAAAACTGATTCAGCTTGAACTAAAGAAGCCTGATTTATGGTCTATCAACCATACATTGTACATCTGCTTTAACCATTAAAGAATGCACTGTCTTAAGATAACAATGCATATTTCCCCTCCTATGCCCTATTGGTAACGCCTGTCTTAGTCCCTTTCCCTGACAAAATGGTCATGCTGACCTGCTAATTTGCAACTAAATACCTCTTTGAAACTGATGAAAATGTACCCTGGGTGTGTTTAACGTATGTTCTTTGTTCTAAAAAGCTATAAGACTGTACTGAAAACCATGCTTCTCAAGAACGCTTTCTTCCTTTTTGGAAAAGGCCTTCCAGGGTTATAATCCTCACTCTGGCTCAAGTAAAACTCACCTCATTTCTCTTATCTATAGAATGGTTATTGGCTATTTTGTATCGGCTGAACATACCTAGTGATCAGGTCTGAGTCACATGCCCACTCCTGGATCCAGAAGCAAGGAACAGGCCAGTTCCACCCAAAATATCTGGATTAACATTAGGGAGTAGAATGGTTACCTTAAGAAACTCAAGATGATAATACTAGAAAGGGGTCATTGTAGGCGCTGAATGGGTAAAACAGCATAAGTTAGCAAGCAGCTCGAGCCTGGAAAAACTAAGATACTGAACCAGAAACCAAAGCAAGGCTCCTATGCTGATACAAATACAGAGACACAGTCCTGGCCTCAGGGTCTGAGCTGCTCAAACGGGATACTATTCATACTACTTTCTCTGAAACCTTCTTTACCTGCTCTGTGAGCACTTATTAAACATGAAGAGGTTTATGCATTCAAATAGTAACATTTAATCTTTCCCCCTGCCTGGCTCTATTTGCATAACATTGCCTTCATTCTGCCCTTTCTGCAGATCCCCTCGGGTAAATTCAGACTCGGAACTGCAACTTTCAGCTTGATTACAGACTTTTTCTATTTTCTGCTGGTCACAGACACTGACCTATGGGTCATGGGGTGGGATCTGCTAACTGCCAAGGCCAGGTTGAGGACAGCGAAGGGAGACTTGTAATATCTTGCCCTGGTAGTGGGAGGATTTCTTCCTGACAGCTATTGAGCAATTTATGTTCAGAAACAGAAAGATGATCCCCTAATAATGTTTATAAATGTGGTCTCCCTGACATGACCATAGGTGTTATTTTTACTTGTTTAAATGCTAATCCCTTTTGTAAATCTTACTGAGCATTTCTCTGCAGACTCAATCTTGTCACATCAGTCTCAAATGGCTGCTATGTGCCACGTGTCCATTGTAGACCTCCAGCCTTTTAACCTCATCGTGTGACTAGCTGCAGAAGTTCACGTGTAAATGGGATGAGTCTGGTCTGTTCTCACAAGTTTAAGGCTGTTATTCACAGAGTAGAAGTTTCTTGAGGACAGCAACTCTCATTTGTTTAAGGCAACTGCAGTTTGTAGAGGAAAAAGCCTAGTGCTGACAGCCGTCTGCATCAGGGTCTGCTGATTAGAGGGTTTGCCTGCTCCAGAGACCAGAATCTTGGATCCCTAGTGTCTGGTAAGATTAATATCCTTAAGACCTGAAAGAGATTCTTTAAATATTTGCTTTCCTAAATGACCAAAATAGAGTTATTAGTTTACAAGCATAAGAATATTCAGTGGATTCTAATACCAGTCCAGGTTGCTCCCTTATTAAAGATCTGAAGTCTGACCTTCTGTTGTGATAATTTTCTGGTTTGGGTTCATTTTCCATTTTGCAAGCTGCTGACCCTCTTCAACTTATGAAATAAAGCCTTGTCCTGCTCTATTCTGCACTAAGGCACCACATGGCAGTGTACTGCAAAGATTTCAGACTTGTGGAATCACACAAACCTCGCTTTGAATCTTTTTTCTGCCTCTTCCAGGTCTGTGACCTGGAGCTCATTTCACATCTATTTTCTCATCTCTGAAATGTGGGCACATCTATTTGACAGCATTGTGCCAAGGTTTACCTATGAGGCACATGTAACGTTTGGCACAGAGTAGAAGCTCTACCCATGCTGGCTGTTGTATTGTTTCGGGGCCTTTGCTTGCTATTTGAAAATAATCCTTGGTTTCTGCATCTGCAACCATGTAACTGACACACATTCAGCGTAATCTTTACAGAGGCTTTGTCTCACCAACAGTCAGGCAAAATGCTGGCCACCTGCTTTATTTGTTAACCCCAAAATGACTGGGGTCTCTCGACTTGCTATGCAGCCACTTCCAGCAGAGCACTTTCCCGTGCCCGGGATGCCTTCCGACTTTGGGCAACATAGTGTTGCTCCCTGTGTAACCACTACGCATCCCACAAGAAGAGCATGCTGGAGACATGACCTTTAATCATTCCATGCCCGATATGGTATTGGCTGTGTGATTGTTTAATGTGACGTTAACAATCAGTTACACACACACATCAGGAGGTAGAACAGATGCTTTTTTAAGTAAAGACAACCTCCACTAGAATTGAGCTCTGCTTGATACAGAGCATCCCTCACTACTGAGCAAAACAGATTTGCCAAGACCTCTTCACCCCATTTCCTTTTTCTTATTTCTTCGTTACTCCCCAGATCACTTGTTAAGAGAATGCTATCATTTGCCCACCCGAAGTGAACAGAATCAGCGCATAAACACATCTCCAGTAAAAGGGACCTAGACAAAGCTATGATTCCTTAGGGGCTATTTTCATATTTCCTTTATGCATACTGATAATTCTTAGCATCTCATTATGTGGCTTGTTTTCCTGGGTGGTCAACCTCATCTTTCATGTGTATATTCAACTCTAAGTTCACCTCTCACAGTTTTAACCTTTGTCCTATACCTCATCTTGGGAGATTTCTAAGCAATTCATTTATTTAACAAACATATATTGAGTACTTCCTATGGGGAAGATTCTATGCTAAGAGTTGAGGATGCATATATAAATGAACTGTTGCTGGAACACAACACAAAATACAATAGCTGATATAATCAATGTATGAGATATAAGCCATGTCAGCTTACAAACAGCACATCTAATCAGAAACCAAGCTTTGCGAGCCCCTCATCTCTTCTCTGATGCTAATGTTGCCACAGCTGGACAAATGCCGGGTGGTGGGTCCGTGATCTCAGGTGCTATGCTCCAGACAGACATGACCTTACAGGCACTGGATTTCACTCATGGCCAGAGAGCTGGCAAAGAAAATGGGGAGCATGTTGTCAGGGGTTCAGCTGCTAAATGAGTCAGAAAGGACCATCACACAAGGGTCAAAGGGTTGATTACATATTTCTTCACTCATCTAGATCTTAGTTTCAAGGTTGTCATAAATGATTCTTCGTATGTGAAAGGGATTTATGACCATTGTGTTCATGATCACTACTGGGTAATTTTCTGACAGGTATAAGAGACAGACACTGAGCTGTGAAAATAACCTCACTTTGCCCTTTACCAACCATTCCCTTCCCACACTGTGATTTCGCACCATGACCATCTCTGATATTATGATGCTTATGCTTGTTGTTATTGTTGCTGCTTTCTCTCCTAAGGAATAAGATTTATTTTTCTGCTTTCTTGCTCTGAAATAACAACTCCCTGTAGTGTATTTAATAAGTGCTAAATTAAATTGATGGAAGGATTGGCACAAGGAGCATTTGTTTGGAAATTCATGTTTAGGAATTCTTGGGTAAGCTATGAGTATAAGAAACCCTGAGGCTAATGCACAGAAGGGCATGATCCTTAAACTGATCACAGTTGAACCTCTACCAGGTCTGTTTTTACAAGTAGTATAAATCTCAGATAATACAATTAAAGGCTCAAAGCTGTTCGTCAGTGTGCTGGATGGAGGCATGCAACCTTCTGGTTATAACCAGAACTTGAGAAGCAGGTGCCAAGAGGATTTATAGAAAGCAAGACATCATCCTGTGTACCAACAGGGCCTGTCTCTTTTATATCCAGTCCGGAATGGAAACAAACTTGACATCACTCTGCTTCTATTCAACTCCAGTACACTCAATGTGCCACCCATTGACCCCAAACATTGTTACACTGCCAACTAAAATCCAAAAGGTGAGTTCTGAATGTGTCAGTGTACTATCAAAAATCTTCAGTGACTCATTAATTTTTTGGAGTTCCCCCAGAAAAAATTATTTTTGTTTGGGTCCCCTGAGACAAGGACTCGAGTGTAGAAAGTTTATTTAGGACAGGAAGGAAATATCAGCAGGGTAGTAGGGAAGTCACAAGGGGAAAGGAAGTCAGCCAATAAGAGGGTTATAGAGCCAGCTACCAGAGCTTAATCCTGTAGAGAAATCTAGAAAATGGCATGAAATTCACACCAAAGAATGTTCCCACCCTGAGTGTTATGGTTGAATTATGTCCCTCAAAAACATATGTTGAAGTCCTAACTCCCAGTACCTCAGAATGTGACCTTATTTGGTAATAGGGTCATTGCAGATGTAATTAGCTAAGTAAAGATGTGATCATACTGGAAATAGAGTAGGCCCTTAATCCAGTATCACTGGTGTCATTATAAGAAGATGATTGAAGACGCCAGGGAAGAATGCCATGTGAAGATGGAGGCAAAGATTAGAGTTGTACAGCTGCAAACCCAGGAATACCAAGGGTTGATGGCAACCGGCAGGAGCTAGGATGAGGCAAGGATAGATTCTACTCAGAGTCTCAGAGGGAGCACAACCCTGCTAACACCTTGATTTTGGGTTTCTAGCTTCCAGAACTGTGAAAGAATAAAATTCTGTTGTTTTAAGGCCCCCAGTTTACCACACTTCGTTATGGAAGCCCAGGAAACTAATTTACTAAATGAAGGATCTGCGATATTGATATACTACCATCAGTCATTGGTTGAGGGCTGCTCAACCAATGACTGATGACAGTTAAGTCCACAGTACTTCCTGACTTTCACACACAAGCAGAGCAACCTTTCCAGGTTCCAGAAAAGTCCTCAGGCATAGAGATGCAGACATTGGCAGTTGGAAGTCCACTGAGAACACTGAAATAGTCTAAGGGATATGGGTGGGCTTCTACTTCCTCACTGCCTATAAGATAAAGTCCAACTTTCTAGGCTGGTGACAGATGAAGATAGAAAGATTGGAAGCATGAGAAGACACAATGCACTCTTGCTGGTTTCAAATAAAGGGAGCAACTGCTTCCAGAAGCAGTGAGCAGCTTCTGGCTGACAGCCAACAAGGAAACCAATTCTGCCAACAACCTGAATGAGTTTGGAAATGAATTCTTCCCCCAAGCCTCCAGATAAGTGCCAACTAGCCAACGCCTTGACTTTGGCCTTTTGAGGCCAATAAAATTTGGTGTGGTTTGTAATGTACCATTGATAACTGAAACAAGGCCTTTTATGGCCCTTTGTTTAGAGTTGGAATATTTCCCCAAATTAGGAATGTTGCACACATTATCTCTCACGTCACAACAACCTTGAAAACTGAGTCCTGTATAATTATCTTCATTTTACAGATAAGGAAACTGAGTTTCACAGAGGTTGAACAACCCATATATATTTACCACCAATGTCCCTGTTATTTCTATTCCTGTCTTTTAATAACAAAACAATACTTAAACTTCTGCTTTTTAGGTCATTTTTCAATTTGTGCCATGTAAAGAAATTCTGGCACAGCCACTGACATGGGCTCAGCTTCTTGCTCCCTTGGGAAGAGAAGTGACACTGCAAGGCTTAGATAGGCATATGCCCAGAAGCATCGTGACCTCTCCAGGAAACCAGTGGGGAGCAGATGCCCTATAGGGTAGCAAGGATCCACCCACCGCTCACCATATGTCAAGTGGTGACAGGTCAGCATTTGTCTAAGAGGTAAGCTTCCTGAGAGTTGTCACCTGGGAGCATATGGCCATTGGGATAGGAGAAAATGCCCCACTAACATGTCAGGTGTTAAATACCAGTTGCCAAAATATATATTGTTCATGACAGCTTTTAATTTCTGGAGGAAGATAGAGAGGCATTTTTTCCTCCAGGCAAGTTTGTGGAACTATTCAGTTACACTCAATAAGCTGCAACAACCATATACAGGCAAAATGTCTAGCCCCTGCAGTAATGGGGTTGTTCCATGCTCCTAAAAGTATGGCCCCAAATTATAATCTAGGCTATTAAATATTATCATCTAGACAACCAAATAGAAAAATGGGCAAAAGATTAGAACAGACACTTCACAAAAGCAGGTATCCAGGTGGTCAATAGACATGTGAAAATGTGCTCAACTACATTAGGCATCAGGGAAATGCACATTGAAACTCCAAGGAAACACCATTGACAATCCACCAAAATGGCTAAAATGAGAAAGACTAACAATGTCAGTTGTTGACAAGGACAGGGAATGACTGGAAATTTCAAATACTGCTGCTGGAAGGAGGATAAACCAATACTTTAGGAAAATCTTTAGCAGCCTTTACTAAAGTTGAACATATCCTTACTATATGACCTAACAATTCCACCGTCAGGTATACCCAATGGAAATATGTACATATGTTCATCAAAAGACATGTAAAAGAGTGTTCATACATACATGGGTTATAATATAGTGCTTGGAAATGAAGATCCACATATGAGACACAGTCAATAGCATCCAGGTCCCTGTGACCCTCTGACAAACTGTCTATAGTGTAGTGTACCAAGAACTCCAGATGTGAGTCATATAGATAGGGATTAGAATCCTGGCTCTACCATTTCATTATTATGCAGCTTTGGATAAGTCGCTTAAGCATCAGTTTTCCTGTTTTAAAAATGGAGGCCATAGAAATACCTATTTCATGAGATTATAATAAGAACTCACTACATTAATATGAATACAGCCGTTGGAACAGTGCTTAGCACATAGTAAATGCTTCCTAAATGTAGAAGCCAATCAAGCCATCTCTGTATATATATGTTTACATATGTATATATACGCTCGGTATGTTTTAGGTATACTCAGCTAGGTTCAGCAAGGAGTGAACTTCATGTGAACACTTCAGTCAATGAACAGGTAAGCATGCAGTGATATTGTGAAAATCAAACCTTTAATTGGTGAATGTTGACGTTAATAGGTGAGACATAGGAATAACTTTATACGGGTGTATGTATTTCTGAGCACGTATCTTTCTAAATTTTTTAAATTAAGCTTGGTATGTTGATAATGTGCTTCATTAAACATACGCTATTTTGAACTCAATATAGTACATTAAATATTTATATTAAATGTATGCATATACTTATTTAATCAAGCTTTTCATTTACTTTCAGCGTAACTAATTTAATCAAGGGTTTGAAGGAGTGTAAAAGAGGCTAAGCTATGTATGATAACTGCAAGGTCTTCGTGGAGAAGTCAAATAGATCACAGGAATGATATAAAAGTCTATGGCCAGAAAGATGGGTAGACAGCATTGAAGAAACAGAAGAAAAATTAGAAAGAATAAAGGAGAAATACACTTGGATAAACCCAGTAGAAATACTAATTATCAATGGTCAACAAGCTATAATAATATGGAAAAGCATAACATGGTTTTTATTTGTTTGTTTCAGCTATGAGTCCTGCATACGTTTCATTGCCTCTGATAAAACATGCCTTTAATATTTATTTTCTAGGTCTTGAGCCTTTCCAATAACCATCAATAGTGACAGGGACAAATTTTTGATAGAATGCATTTGTACCTTCCAAGACAATGTAAATATTCTTAGGTTGCTGATGTGCTGGGCTGTGTGGAGAAGAGCAGGGCAGCGATGGGGGTGGGGGAGCACAGAATTAATGACAGCAAAAGATTAAACTAAGCAGCAGAAAAGGTGGAGAAATTATTTAAATTTTAGGGAAAAATAACTGGGGATGGAAGAAAGGAAATGCAATCATATTACACAATTTGGCTCAGCTGGGAGTAATATTTACATAGATATAATAATGGAGACACAATAGTGATTTAACACAACGTTATGATATGACTATACTGTCTTAGGAGAGTTGAGGGAGGGAGTGTGAGAGGAGTAAGGAAAGAACATGCATGTGTCCTCATCTGGGTTAGGAAATGTGGGTAAGCAAACTAAATTCTCTCTCTTAGTAAAAAATCAAAATGTAGCAGTATAATTATAGATATGGAGGTAAAAAAGTTGATAGTGGCTAGATTCATTGGTGAGAATGGGAGAATATTAAGGTATTTGTTTTTCCTTATTAGATTTGCAATATTATTTGATTTTAAAACTGTCTACCCATATTACTTTGATTTTAAAAGCACTAAATTAAAAAGAGTTTCTTTGGACTCATTGAGTCTTGATTCTGGAAAGAACAACATGGCTGGTAGCATTCATAATAAAATATAGTATTGAATAAATTAAATATGTTAATATTTTATAAATGACCATTTGGCTCCACTGGATATCCTCAGTGATGCTCACAAAAAGCATGGTTACCAGACTGGTCCCCAGTTAGTCAAAGCCTGCAGAAGTAAGACACGAGAAGAAGGGTGTGACATGATTTTAATGCTGTAGTTTTTATTTAAGGACAAATGCTATATTCTAATTTTAAGAATATAATGACACTTGGTAATATAATGTGACAAGATTGTTGTATTGTGTTTGTTCTCCCTGAATTGTTGGCTATTCTTAACAACTTTGACTTTACTTGGATATCCTGTGAAATGGGCAACCACCGGCTCTCTCCCAGACACCCTGAGAATAGATAGAATATATTCTATCTATTTCACTTGCAGCCTCTTGGCACAGTTGCTGAAGCTTTCCTGACCAGATGAGGCAGAAGCCGGTCCTAGAGGATCTGCAGGCTGCTGAGATATACTCATCACACCTCCTTCAGCTCTCTACCATGTTTAGGGAGCATGAGAAAGAACATGAATGAGAAAGCAATAAAAATTTGCATTTGCTTTTGTCATTCCTTGTGTGCTCACTTGGTAGAGGAAAAGGACCGACCGTACTTTCAGTTAAAACTGGCATTAAGCTGATAATGAGACTAAAATGGCAGTGTTCAGGATGAGCAGGTCACAGTCTGATGAGGATGAAAGAATCCTAGGCAGGACACTGTTGTTCCAAGACCCGAGTGGCAAGAAACAATGAATGAAAGTTGGAGAGAAGTTTAAGGCATTAGTTACACACAAAAATAATCAGGAAAAAAAGTACAAAGTATGAGAAAAAATATACAAAGAGGATGGTAAAATAGTCATGAACCTTAAGTGTGCATTGTGGTTGGCTCCCCAATATCTATTCTACTCCCCCAACCTCAGCTCCAGAGCAAGATCTGATGAAGCAAATCAATCACAGAAATCCCAATTCCTTTGTCAAAGGTAACTTTCCAGATAAACCAACTAGATATTTCATTATCTTAGGAAAAGATTTGCTTTAGGGAAGTCCAATCTGCACAGTACTCAGCAATTTTGCTCAGTAATTGTGGAACAACTCTCTCCTGGCTGCCATCTTGTGACCATGAGGGATCAGAAAGCTAACCCAGGAAAGCAAAGTGTAGAGAACCACAAATAAAGAAAGTAGAACCTGAATAAGCCTGAGACCTGTCTCACCTCTGGACTTTTCTGTAATATGAGCCAATAAATCCCTTTTATTGTTGAAGCTGGTTTGACTCCCACTTTTTTTTTTACTCGCAACCAAAAGCTTCTGACACAGTACTTGAATGGATTGCATGTGTGAAGAAGCCAAAGGGTGATGGAGTTTTGTACTGGGACAGAGGATTGAATGCATCTGAAAAGAATCCCATTCAAACAGAGTCCAGAAAGCAATTAAAGAAAAAACTCAGTGCTGGAAACTGGAAGATAATTGCTTAATTACAGTTTGGGCACAGCACTTGTAAAAGGGAACACTTCACCCCCATTGGACTGCAAAGAAGAAAATTACTCTTTGTTCTCGAACTGGTAAAAGCTGAAATCCCTTGTCTAAGGATTATTGTTCTCTGTGATAGCTCCATAATATTCTGTTAACTTGCTTATATATTTTAAAGGCATGTTTTTTTTAGGAGCCTTAGAGGAAATGAGTAAGGACAAGGAGATGAAGAGTTGGCAGTTTAATGAAAGAAACTTAAAGTGTATATTTTCATACACGTTCTGGATATGACAGAATCTTATATTTGCAACAGTCATTTTAAATGTTAAAGCTTGAACTTCTAGATAAAATAATACAGCACAAATTGTTGCTGTATCCTATTGAGCAAAAACCCCCACTCAGCCTTGTTTCTGCCCTAGATAGAAGTTGGGTCCACCCATGGGTTGGGCTTTTGTACTTTTGTCCTCGCTCAGCCATAGCTCTCCGTCAGTTAGCACCATTAGGATTCCATTTGCTTGTACAGATTAAACTATTCTGTGGTAAGAAGACTCCCGATTGATTTGTGTATCAAAATTACACCTACACAGGTTGCTTTTAAGCAATTCAACACTAAATTTTCCATTTCCTCTTACTTGGATTCCTGAGTCAATGACCACGTAAAGAATATTGCTCCTAAATTCACACAAACACACATGTTCAGAACTCATTAAATACAAAGACCAGATTCTAGAGAGAATAGACCTGAATAGACCTGACAGGGAATTGTGGCACGTGAAGGTAAAAAACTGAAGGAATGACTGCATTTCATTAAGTCTAAGGTGCATATTTTTTCTCATTTTAGATCTCAGAAATTGAGCTGCATCTTACAATTGGCCAGGCTATGATTATGATGTTTTTCTGATTGCCTGCATGGGTGTGAACCTTGTCATACATGTTCACATGGTTGGCACTTCAGCATGTTATGTCAACGGTTGGTCCTTCGTGTGTTGACTTTAGATGTTATTTACAATGTCTTCCTGGTTGTGTTAGTTTGCTAGGGCTGCCATAACAAAATCCCAGACTGGGTGACTTAAACAACAGAAATTTATTTTCTCACAGTTCTGGAGACTGGAAGTCCAAGATCAAGGTGCCAGGTGGATTGGTTTCCCCCGAGACCCTACTCCTTGGCTTGCAGATGGCCTCTGTGTTCTCACACAGGCTCTCCGCTGTGCACTGACATCCCTGGTGTCTCTATGTGTGTCCAATTCTTATAAGGATACCAGTCAGATTGGATTATGGCCCACTCTAAAAGCTTCAGTGTATCTTAATCACTTCTTTAAAGGTCATATCTCCAAGTATAGTCACATTCTGAGGTCAGGGCTTCAACATACGGGTTTTGGGGGTATACAATTCAGCCTATAACACTGGTTGTCATCTGAAAACCTTCAGTGGAAATCTGGTAAGATCATAAAAGCACCAGCATCAAAACTTGCAGAATGGGTGTCTGCAACTTGGAGAAAAAAATCCAAGAGACAATGGCTAAGCACTCTTTAAGAAATACTGCTTCACAACACTTGGATGGCACAGTTAGCAATATTTGGGGGGAAATTCTAAGACGTTAAAGCTTTATGCTGCTGTTTGTCAGTTTTTCTTTCTTGGGATGGATAAAGTAACAAGATATCTCAAGATCAGTGGCATCTGCGCAGATTATTTATCTACTCCTCTCTGCAGCAAGCCCACCCTTCTGTACTCTGTGATGCTGGACGTAGGGTGTGGGAACAACAGATCTCACATTCCTCTGCCCCATGGCTTCCTGGTAGGTTCTGCCAATGGGAGACCCGACAGGGAGACTGAAAGGTGGGACTTACTTTCTGTTTCCGATTCCTGTCAGCATTGCTCAAATAACAGAGGACAGTTGTGGCAACAGCCTCCAGATTCTTTTGGCAGTTCCAGAACCAGTCATAAAGCAAGCCCCTAAAAAGATAACCAGCCATGCCCACATCAGCCACATTGTAGCCTGCTCAGAGCTTCAAGCACCAGCCACACAGGGCCAAGCTCCTAGGTTTGGTGAACCTACCTCTTTTTATTCCCTAGTGTGGTAGCTGCTTGCTGCAGTTTCCATATCTATGTAACCTCAGCATCCACTTTCTGCACTTTTAACCTTCCAACATCTGCATAATCAGTTCCTGTATTAAATTGCCTTTATTAGAAATACCTGGTATGGTTCATCTTTCTCTATGTGAACCCTAACTAATAGAATATCTTAGATTAGATAAAATAAAGTACCTTGATAATATTTAAGTACATCTAAATTATCTGTTTATCTTTACCTATAAGGTTTGTATAAACTATCTTATGTAGATGTTTTGCCTCAATTATCCACTTCTTCAATTTGGAGGCTTAGAGTTTATTTTCTGTGCAGTCTTTCTAGTCTTTACAGTTTCACAATAACAGATTAATTGGCTTTATATTGTGTCTGTAGCTTCTGATACCTCATGCACTCAAAACTTTATCTATAAAAAGTAACCATATACAAAGTAATATACATACAGGTTCACTAAGGGTAAGATGCACCTATATTTTGTAACTTTCTATTAAAGATAAGTCTTGATAGTAGTGGAAGAGAGATATTGAAAATGTTTAGGACAAAATATTTTCATGCATATAAATTGTCCTGGATAAATTCATATGTCACTGAGGATAAGAGAATTCCCTAGATTTTATATTTCTCTCTCAGAAAGTTCTTAACATGCGGGTTCTGGCCTTTGCTTACTAGAAATCTCTAGACTTCATGTCTAATACAAGCAAGGCCACCATAGATCTCTGTGACCTTAGATAAGCTGTTCTTCAACTCTGACCTCAGTTGTCTCCTCTGAAAAAAACAAGAGGTTGGGCAAGATTCCAATGCCTTTAAACATTATGGACACATTTTCTCACTTTTATCTCATAAACCCCATATTTTTAAAATTTTTCTCCACCAAAACTGCTCTTAAGTTTGAATTTCTCAATATTTATTAAGCATAGACATATATAACTTTCAATTGGATATTTCGATTTTTAAATTTCTTTTCATTTTTACATTTACTTCAATTGTTTCAAAATATTGAACATACTTTGGTGGCCCCATTGTTAAGTTCATGAGCCTCTGTGGATGTTCCAGGTTTAGAACCACTGGTCCCAGTAAAGTCCACTTGCTTTTGTAGTTTGAACTCTGCACTCTTTGGTGGATTCCACAGTTTGTGGTAGAGAAGCATCTCCTTTACCAAAATCTTCATTCAAATATACATAATAGGAACTGAAATAGTGTGGAACCAAATGGACACACACTTCTGTTTCCTTCAGGATCACTTTATTGATCACTCCCACAGAAGGTAAGGCCATCAAGTGACCATTTTCAGTCCCATAAGACTCAATAATGCTTGTAAAGACATAAAAGCTTTGAGATTTCATGTATTCATACAATCACATAGTTGAAAGGAAACTCAATTAGTCAGCTGTATCCTTAATTTAAGGCCTTTGTTTACAATGGTCCTGCCCAATATTTGTCTAAACTATGCTTGAATAAATTAAGCTGACTGGGATGTTTATAACGTTCTGTAATTCAAACCATGCAGACACCTGTACCCAATATATTTTCCGTTGCTTGAAACCAAAGACCCGTATCCTTTTCGTATTCCATTACTGACACAGAGAAGGTAGTCATTAAATAATTTCTAATGCTGAGGGAAAATTCAGATCTACTCACGTGACATTCACTGGGTGGTTTGCTCTAACTCACCTGCGTGAAATGGAAACCATCACACCCTATGTTTACCTGCACAGGCAGAGTAAAGGAGAACGTTAAAGCAATCATCTGGATAGTTCAGGTCAATGAGAAAATGTAGTTATTGAAGTAAAAGGGAATTCAAGGTTATCAAAATCATCCAGATTGGCATTTGTTTTGGCTAAATTGAAATAACTGCTCTAGTTAATCTGTATATGCAGTCTGTCTCCCATATGCCACGTCCATTAGAAAGAACATTTATGCTTCCTTTAGCTGGTTTTTCCTTTTTTGCAACTTATATTTTTAGAAAGGATTTGTATCACCCATTATTCAAGTAATTATCAGTTTCTAGCAGACTTGTTGATTTTCTTAATTAAACGTAGCTAACAAATCATTAAAAAAAGAAAGAAAAGTGCAACAGTTTTTCCTAGTCCAATTAATTTACCATTCTTTATTTTATTCTATACCCCCTCGACTGGAAAGTAAATTGGGCAGAAAACAACACTTCTAATTTTGTGACTGTCATCTTAGGCTCATGGTTATAAGTTGCAAAGAAAAAATTATCTTAGAATACTGTTATTTATTGAGAATAGCATAACCAGCTTGTTTCTTGAGGCAGATGATAAAAGGAAACCATAAAAGAGAAGCAACTTTGGAAGTTTCTCAAAAGGAAAATACAGACTTTCAGAGACATCTCAAATTATTTTGTGGAGGTGAAATTTGTTGTAATGAATATGGGATTTTTTTTTTTTTATCTCATCATGCTGCCTCCCTTATTTTCTGACTTGAAATTGAATACTGTTGCAGCTAAATTTTCTCTCTCTTCAAATATTTTTATATGACCAAAAGCTATTTCCTTTCTCATTTTCTTAAATAATTCTTTCCCTTGTAATATTTCTCAAGGAAATCTATTTTATTCAGTTTCACAGATACCAATCTAATCCAGGCTCTCAATTTCTGATCCATGGACGATCACAATAATCTCTACACTGGGCTCCCCATCTTCACTCTCCTCCTGAATCTAGCACCGAACTCTTGTGGGCAGTGGTCAAGAACACAAGCTCAGCCAGACTGTCTGGGTTCAAATCTCAGCTCCAGCTGAGTGACTTTAGACATGTTTCTTTACTCTTCTATTCCTCAGTTTTTCATCTTGAAAATGGGGTAGTAGTAGTACATGCCTAATTGATCCTGGAACTGCTTATACCCTGCTCTCCTCTGTATCACAGGAGCATGTCCCCTTCAGGCTCCACATCAACTGGCTTCTACCAGGTTCAGCCAATAGGTGGCACTAATGGGAGAGTGGAGGGTAGGGGGAAGGGAAAAGCCTAGATATCTCTCTTCCTCCCTCTCCTCCTCAGGCAGGCTCTCCTGCATGGCTGCACTTCCTCCACAACTCCAGCTCTCTTGGGATAAGCCTGCTATGGTTCCAACCTTGACCTTCCCCCAGTGATCCCCATCTCTAGTCTGTATCCTCCTGCAGCACCGCCTCCTCCATTGTCCTTCCAGCCTAGGTGTGAGAGCAGCTGCAAATCCAGGGCATTTCAACATCCCTTGTTGGCCTCCCATCGAGTCCATCACCTGAGTAAAAAATTTTCTGTATTAAATTCCTTCTGTTTTAAATATTCAAGGTAGGGTTTTCCTGGTCAGACCTAGTTAGACCCTGTGTGATCCGGTACCTCACGGTGTTATTGGGAGGTTTAATTGAGTTAATACATAAAATCACTGAGAACAGTACTTGGAACTTGATAAATATTAGTGACTATTAAATAATTTTACATACTTTTGCTCCACCAAGTAACTAGAAATCCCCTGAGCTTTACTCTTCTGTGGATACAATTGAGTTCACATTAACATTTATCAAATTCCACAAGCTTAGTTATTTCACCTGTGGGAAATCAGAACCCTAAGAAGCATTCTTCCCCTCAATATTTCTGATGTTGCCAAAGGGGACTCACATATACTTATAAACAAGTTGACTCCCTCTTCTTTGTAAAATTCATAATTTAGCACAATACCTAACATCCATATTGCATTAGTTCTCCAGGGCTCCCATAACAAAGTACAGCAAACTGAGTGGCATAAAACAACAGAAATTTATTCCCTCACAGTTCTGGAAACTGCGAGTCTAAAATCAAAGTATCAGCAGGGCCATACTCTCTCTGAAGGCTCTAGAGAAGCATCTTTGCTTCCCTCTTCCTAGCTTCTGGGAGTTGCCAGCAATTCTTAGTGGAAATCCTTAGCATGAGTTGGCCTATAGCTGCTTCACTCCAATTTCTGCTTCCATCATCATATGGCCTTCTTCCCCTGTGTGTGTCTCCAAATCTCCTTCTACTTGTAAAGACACCAGTCATTGGATTAGGGCCTACGTAATCTTAACTTATTACATCTGCAATAACCCTATTTCAAAATAAGGTCACATTCAAAGGTACTTGGGGCTAGGATTTCAACATATCTTTTTGGGCAATACAATTCGACCCACAACACATATATTTTGCTTTAGGCATACATCTTACCTGCACAATGCTAATTAATTCTTATAAGATGCCTGAAGCAAGTGTTATTATCCCCATTTCAGACATAGGAGGCTGAACTAGAGAAGTTAAGGGACCTATCCAAAGTAATACAGCTAGTACATTGCAAAATCAGAATTTGAATTAAGGTTTTCTGGATCCCAGACCACTCTTTTTCAAATTATACCATTTAACCCTTGAATTCAGTGAGAACATTAATCTCAGTACTTAAGGAGGTTTAAGTTCTTGAGTATTTCACCAAACCCGATATTGCATTCCCAGATCCAATCAAGCAGCCAAATGAGGTCTAGAAGGTCAACATATCCTGTATGAGTTAGCTGTTGTTGCATAGCAAACATAAAATCTCAGTGGCATACAACAGGCCATGCATCTAGGGTCAACTGGGTGTTATCTATGCAGATCTGCTGTCTGTGCATGGAATTTTTCACATTTCTGGCTTTGGTTTGCTGTTAACTGATCTAGGCTAGACCCAACTGATTCAGCCCACCACTCACTATTCCACATGTTCTTCATCCTTCCCCTGAAACCAGCAAGCCAGCCTGGATTTGTTTTCATGGTGATGGTAGAAGTTCAAGAGAGAAGGTAAGTCCCAATGTGCAAGCCCAAGTCAAGGCACTCTGCTTGCATTTACTGCTTATATCCCGTTCCCCAAAGCAAGTTCCATGGCTGACCCCAATGGTACTTGGGGCAGGGCAGGTCATGCCACCCACATTGGGAGGGAACTGCAAAATAATATGACAAAGGGCATGGATAGAGGGAGGAATGAATTGGAGCCCTCCTTGCAATTTACTTTGCTGCCTTAGGGTGACTGCGATGAGTGGTTTCCTCCTCCCAGCTAGCACCAGGACCACAGAGCAACTGAACACCTGGAGTGTATTTTCTCACCTCTTCACCCAATAAGTGATCTTCCCGCAGTCCCTCAATAAATTCTGAAACTTCTTGTAATTCTGTAGCTGGCTTTCACACAAGGCTTGAGCCTATTCAAAATGAAAGAGTCATCATTTTAGAAATATGGAAGTACTTGTAGAATGGAGAAACATATAAATTTTTTTACTGCAGCAGACGGAATCATTTACATTGAAGCATATTTTTCCCTCTCTCTCCTAGTTCCAATATTCTTCTTCTTATTTCAGCAGAGGGTTTAATTTTTCATTTTGACACTGTGATTCAATCTCCTTTTCAATAGCTAATATCTAGAGAAAGCATATTTTAGAAATCTCAGTAACAGATTCTCTTTGTTCTTTAAAAAAACAATTGAACATTAACAGTATTCCAACAAGAACATTCATATGTTGAGCTTTTCTCAGCAAACACTTTTTTTTCTAGATTTCACTCCTTTGCATGTAGATTCATGATTACATTCATAAGTTCTGGAATATAGTTGGACCTCAATAAATGTTTGTTGAATACATAAATGAATGAGTTAACATATGCCTGAGCATCCATTAAATCTCAACCAGTAATGCCTATAGAGGAAAGGTCAAGAAATTTGTAAACAAAATTATTTCCACCCCAACCATGGCAATCAGAAGGAATGTATGGTTTAATGATGTTAAACTGGGCTTGTCATTTCATCTCCTATTTGGCCCAATAGACGAATAAGTTTTCAGCTCTGCTCCCATTCAAGAAGTTAACACTCCCAATCTCTTCCACTATCACGGTATAGCAAAGAACACATACATGGACTAGAGATACAGCTAATAAGACTAGTATGCAAGACAGGCACCCATCTTTTCAGAGTACCTTACAAAGTACAACCTTTCTTATAATAGTCATCCAATTACACATTCAGTTAATAAATATTTTTGATATCCTAATATTTGCCACGTATTGTGCTAGATGCCAAGTTTATACTGGTAGGGAAAAAATATGTTAAAGAAAAAGAAAGAGGGGGATGGCCCGGTGGCTTAGTGGTTAAGTTCACACTCTCCACTTTGGCAGCCCCGGGTTCACCAGTTAGGATCCTGGGCATGGACCGACACACCATCCCACACTGAGGTGGTATCAACCCATGCTGAGGTGGTGTTCCACATAGAGCAATTAGAATGATGCACAACTGTGACATACATCTATTGGGGCTTTGGGGAGAAAAAAAGCAAAAAAAAAAAAAAGGAGGAAGATTGGCAACAGGTGTTAGCTCAGGGCCAAACTTCCTCAAAAAAAAAAAAAAAAGAGGAAAAATTAAGGGAAAAAGAAGAATGGAAACTTGTCCTTGTCCTCAAGGAGTTTATAGTGTACTGTGGGCATACAGATATTAATCAAATAATCATGCAGATAAATATAAGATCCAACTTTGATAAATGCTTTGAGATAGGTACATGGTGATGTTAACATATATAATATAGAGGTCTGACCTAGTTTGAGAAGTCTGAAGGATAAGTAGGAATTAACCAGGGATATCAAAGGGTGGGGCAAAAGATAGACAGGGTGTTCTCAGCCAAAGGAAAAGCAAGTGCAAAAACAGTGTTCTGGGAATAAGCAAAGTGTATTCATTAAAAGAGGAACCATAAAAGAGAACTGGCAGATTGATTGGAATAATGCCAGTTGATTGCAATTTTCACACCTTCCTGTGGCCACACCCTTTGGTAGTACCCTCAGACACTGATTCTGAGCTTGGCCATGTGACTTGCTTGTGGTGGAAGTGCCAGTTCCAAGCACAGGCCTCATGACACCTTTAACACTGCTGCTTGCTCTCTTAGAACCTGAATCCACTGTGAAGACAAACCTGAGCTAACCTGCTAGAGGATGAGAGGCCACATGGAGCAGAGCTGTGTTATCCCAGCCAAAGCTGTTCTAGTCCAGCTAGCCCTCTGCTGACCTGACCACAGATGCAGAGTAAGCCAGGGCAGGATCAGCCAAGCCCAATTTAGATCAGCAGAACCACCAGGCTGATCCACAGACTAAAGAGAAATGCTAAATAATTATGAAGACACTAAGTTTGGGGGTGGTTTGTTATGCAGCAATAGCTATCTGATACAAGGACTAATGTGGCTGGATTACAGAGAGCAAAGGGGAATGTTGTGCTAGTTGAAGCAGGAGAAATAGGTAGAGAACAGGCAATGTAGTACCTTGTAGGTACACATAATGGTGAACATTTGTATCCCTCCCTCCTGCGCCCAACATATTTTCACCTTTCTTAAAGCAAGAGCCTCAGTTTTCCTCTGGGCATCTGTGTTTCCCCCACTCCCTGTCCACATGGTTTGTGTGAGGTAGAATCTAGATAAAACCTGTGATCCAGGCCTTGGCTATTCAACATATCTCATTCCCCTGGCCTCAGTGATTGCTTCAGGAGAGAACACATGACTCAAGCCGGTCCAATCAGAGTGAATCCCAGGGCTTTGGCTGAGACTGCTGGAGTAAGTGTTTATTCCACAGCACATAAATCAGAGTTGCCGGCAGTTGCGTCATGGCCACGGGGGAGATCTCATCTAAGACAGGTGAACATAGAGGAAGCAAAGCTGGTGGAGAGAGGAAGCAGATCTTTATTAAATCTTTTAAAGTCCTGAGCTTTGATTATTGGATAGAATTATCCACTAACGTTTCCTTTTTTATTCAAGTCTGCTTGAATTAGGTTGCTTATTACTTATAATCAAGAGTCTGAACTGATCCATATTTAAGTATTTTTGTCTTTATCCTGGGAACACTAGGAGGACGCTGAAGGGTTTTAAGCAGGAGATAGATGAGTAAATTTGCACTTCAAGAAGATCCTGTGGCTGCTGTGTGGGAAATGGATTAGAGAAGCTCCAGGGTGAATGTTGGAAAAATGTTAGGATGGTTTTGCAGGGGTGCAGGTGGGAGTAGATGGTAACTTAGGCTCAAGTCAGGTAAAAATAAGGCCAACTTTGAACAATCGCTTAACAGAAGTCTATATGAGAGGAAAGAATGTTCCAGGCACGTCAATTCTGCATCTGTGTCTCTAAACCAAGCCGGGTAGCCCATTCAGAGAACCGCAGAGGGCACGCTGCTGACACCTGTCCCACAATTGCGTGGATTGCTCCACATGGCCCTTGCTTACCCCTTATCTCTCTCAGCTCTCTTCTCCTCGTACCACCAGCTTTGAATAAACTTCCCTCTCCTAACACTGGGATAATCTCTAGACTCCCTTTCATGAATTCAAAGACCTTCAACATTACCCATGGCTCTTAACTCTACCTGCCCCTACTCCCTCCCCAAATTTTGGTCCAAGATCTTTACGTCTTTTGTAACAAAATTTTACATCATCACGCTAAGACAAGTCCTAGGAAATAACAGACTTGGCTAAGAGCAAATGTGGTTCATCAGAGCGTTTTGGTAAGAGTGAAAACTTCCACCAATGAGAGAATTGTTACATAAATATGGTAATACATAATAGTATGCAAACTTTAAAGTTACTGTTGTGAAGATATTGTAGGGAGATGAAAATCCTTTTTTAGAAAAAGCAAGATACAAAAATATATTCACATTTAGACAAAAATTTATATAAAAACTATAAATGAATGTGCAAAAAATGACAGTAGTTGTGTTTTAGGAAGCTTGCACAATGGAGGTAATTTTTTCTCTCTGATTCCTAAACTTCCTCTGATTTTATTTCACTTTTTAAAATTTGCAAAAAAAGAAATAGTGCAATCTAATCCTCCAATTTGTCCTACTTATAAAACTCTAATTCTATAAAAATGTATTGAATTTAGATATAACATTATGCTTGCTACTAATATTGTGCCCACTTTATGGATTTGGGAAGTAGCATCCAGGGAGAATAATGTTAATGGAAATGTTAGACAGGTCCACAATCCCTTATCTGCAATTCTGAGATCCAAAAAGCTGTAAAAACGAAAAGCTTTTTGTAAAGCATTTGAGGGCAAAACCTGACCTGAATTGACATGAGGCAAGTTTTACCACTTAGTGTGAATATTCATCCATTTCTCTGCAGAAAGATTAGCATATTTGATTACAGGTTCTGTCCAGTCTCTGATGTGTTATGTGATATGTGGTATACGCACCACACAACCTTTCCAAAATCCAAAGTTCTGATCCCAAGGGTTTCCTATAAAAGATGATGGCCTTAGGGGCTGCCCCGTGGCGCAGCGATTTAGTTCGTGCTTGGCAGCCTGGGGTTCGCGGGTTCAGATCCTGGGCGCCCACCGACGCACTGCTTGTCAGCCACACCGTGCTGGCATCCCATTAAAAGTAGAGGAAGATGGGCATGGATGTTAGCCCAGGGCCAGTCTTCTTCAGCAAAAAGAGAAGGATTGGCAACGGATGTTAGCTCAGGGCTGGTCTTCCTCACAAAAAAAAAAAAAAGATGGGCTTATACTAGTTCTTCTTCAGGTTCAATGGTATGGTAATAATAACAGTTCTTCCAATCATAGTACTACCATAGTCTCCAGAGCTGCCTTTCTCACATGTCTACTATGTTCCAGATAACTTTCTAGTTTCATGAAACAACAACTGCTCTATGAAGAAGCTTTTATTACCTCAGCTCTATAGCTGCAGGAAGTGATATTCTGAGAGAAGTAACTTGACCACTGTCCCACAATGGCCAGCAGTGGAGTTGGCATTCATGAGATTTCTCTGGACTATGTTAGCAGTAAAGATTACCTTACTGCTCAATTAATTTTGTTTCTGTGATTAAGTGTACTTCCATTCCCACCCTTCCTTGCTTAGGCAAACTCCATTTCTGCATCTCTTCTCTGTCCTTTAGCCCTGATCTAGGTCAGGAAAATGATTCACCTCATAAATTGGCCACTCTGTAAAACTCTTAATGTCGGATGTTCTGGTCCCTTCTGCTTTGTTGGGAAAGAGGGGTGTTATTTACAAAGCAGTTTCTGCATATCAAACACACTGCTTTCCATACAGCATCTTCTCTCAATTCCCTCCAGGGATCAACTTCATTATTTTAGTAGATTTTATTATTTCAGTTTTTAGGTGAAGATACTGAAGCTGACCATTATGGTGATCCCAGAGCTGTTCTGAAAGAAACTACTGTTTATTGAGTGACAATATAACATAGGGCAGTGTTAATCGGAGTGCAATTTGCTAATTAAAGGCACCAGAGTCATGGAAATCCCTAGTTCCCTCTCCAGATCAATGAAATCAAAATATCCAGGGTGGAGCCCTGGAGTCTGTACATAAGAAGATTCTCCAAGAGAATTCTGACCCGAGAAAGTTTGAGCCTGGCTTGGCACAATAGACATCAACTTTGAAACTGAAGTGCCCAGCATTCAAATTCAGTCTCCAACATGTACTAGCTGTTTGACCTTGGCTGAGTTTCTACCACTCTCTGAGCCTCTGTTTCCTTATATACATTTAAGGTGGGGCTACTCACCTTCCTTTCCTCATAAATTGAGTGAAAATGAGGTACTGTTTGTGATATTTTTAGCATGTGATAAGATGGACATTCGATAAGGTATGTTGAAGAATGAATAGAACAAATAGTTACAAGAATGAATGAACTAAAACCCATTTGACTTTTGTTTCCTTTAGATAGCTATGCCGTTTTGCCTGGGTCTTTCTTTTTCTAAAATTTTCCCCAATTCTGTTTGTTGATTTAACTTGGAGGAGGCATACTTGGAAACTAAATATCTCTCTTGTACATTTAATGCTCCTTTATTTGAGCTCAGATCTTAGTTCACACAAAAATATCGTCTAGTGAGATCAAAGAGGATGTTTGCAGGCACTGATGGTACAAGCTGGCATTTCTAAGCCTTGTTCACAGTGATGAAAACACTCTCAAGAAAATCCCAAAGCTAGACCAACCCCAATCTCACCTGTTAATAATGTTGTTTGGTGTCTAGAAAGGACCTTTGAGTATAAGTGGCCTTTTCATAACAACCAGTGCAAGCTTCTTGCACTGAAGTAGTCCCTCTTTTTTACCATGCTCTTCGTGATAAAAATGACAAATTCTGGTTCCAAGAAACTTTGTTTCTATGGATGGCTTTGGCCATTTTTAAGTTTCCCTTGATTATTTTTAGAAGTAGATAATATATTCCAAAATAACTTACACTTTATGCATGTAGTAGAGAAATATTGCATCCCATTCATTCGTCTTTGTGGTATAAAATGAGCTGGTTTTATGATTCCATTTTTCAGATGGGGGAATTGAGGTAGCATCTCAAGGCCAAATCCTCTATGAGTCTGCAGACCTCATGTCCTGTGCATATGTGTAAAGGTTAATTTTCCAATCTCAAAAACATTAGTGTTTTGTTTTTCCATTTGTTTTGGTTTTTTAAGAAAATTGGCAACTTTATATTACTTAGACATTTTTTTACTCATTTTTTAGAGTACAGATTTTGTCAGGATATAATTTAATTCCTTTTTTCACTGAAATGGCAAGGGCCTTTGCTTGTGTGTTCAGAGACAGGCTAAAAGTTCTCATGGATCGACTTAATCCCATATACAATCTGTGAATGATGGTTCTCAGAAATCGAGGCTGAAACCATTGTGAGAAGCTAGTATTTCAGATTCTCTGCCCATGACTTGGTCTCTAGATCACAACTCTCAGACTCCACTTCTCAGTCTTCTTTTTTATTAGATCGATATGTTGTGCATAACGTTTTATTCAAAGACTATGCTTTTTTAAAAAACACAAGCTTTTGGAGTCTAGGATGCCTGGGTTTGAACACCAGCCCCCACTTCCTGTATCCACTAACTGCACAACATTGAGCAGCTTCTGTTTACCTCTTGTTAAAAACAAGACAATAGGCCAAAATGGAGTCACTTATGCTAGGCCTCACTTCACCAAACCAAGGCTTAACTTTATTCCAGTTTCAGCTCTCCCAGAACCAGACTCTTAAACCAGCCAATCAGGAATCATCTGATCAGCATTAATTAGGCAATCTGCATGATAGACCCCTCCCATCCCATAAAGGAAAGTAACCTTCCAATAACCATCCCGCTTTTTTGCCTGGTATAACTTCCTCGTTCCCACTCCCTTCTGGCTATAGAAGTCTTTCATTTCGTACAGCTCCTCAGAATTCCTTTCTATCTGCTAGATTGGATGCTGCCAAATTTAAATCGATTTTTGCTCAAATAAACTCTTAAAATTTTTAATATGCCTCAGTTTCTCTCTTAACACCTTCTGTGGAATAGGTATAATATTACCTTCTTAAAAGGCTTGCTGGGAGAAACAAACAAGACAATGTGTCTGTGGTGTACATCAGCACATGGTGTGCACTATGTATGTTTATTTCATTTCTGAGTCCCTTTCCTTCCTCAGTCTGCAACCTGATATCCCCAGCCTACAAACTACTGTGGCACGTGCTTGCCTTAGATGACCCAAGTTTAGATCCATCTTTGCCACTTACTTGCTGTGTGATTTTGGATGAGTTAATTCACCTTTCTGTACCTCAGTTCCCTGGCCTGTAAAATGGAGATAATAACAGTAACTACTTCACAGGGTTGTTGGGAGAAGTCAATGAATTAGTATGTTTAATGCAGTTAGCACAGCAGAGAGCAAGTGCATTAGTAATTGTTAGCTACCATCCTCATCATCATCACTCTACACTGAAACTTTTATACTTTTGGAAATTGTGTTTAACTCAATAGACCACTCCTGGGATATTTAATAAAGTATTGCTTCAGTGTGCCTTTGTTTCAAAAAGTTTCCCCCAAAAAATTTCTAAATTATACTTGCAGATTACCTGCTAAGGGGATCTACTTGATTATTTATAAACTCCAAAGCAATTCAGAACATTTTACAAATCTGTCCCCTCCATCCAAATTTCCAACCCTCAGAGTACAGACTGTGTTTAAAACAACACAAAACAAAACAAAGACATTTTAATAACTGACACTACTGCTTAGCAGTGTCATGGAGAAAATATGAAAACTTGTTTGGTCAAGGCCTTTGGAATCAAAGGCGATCTGCAGCTTTCTGAATTTTCCTACCATAATCTCTGGGCTAATAAAATCACTTTTCTCTGTGGGGATTCTGTCCTGAGCGAGGATTTAAAGGGAGCCAGGGCTTTGCAGGGCTCCTGTCTCGCCAGACTCAACCTGAGCTTTGCCCTTTATTAACACCGATTTCATTTTTGATAAGCAGGAAAAGAGATGCAAAGTTCATGTTTTTCAAAAGGATAAACCAGCATCTGGGCCTGAAGCAGTCTCCCCCGTGTGATATACTCTGGGGTCTCATTGGTTCTTTCCATCACTTGATATTTAGGATATCGTGCATTTGAAAGAAGGAGCAGTGAGCCCAGCAGACTTGTAGAAGTGTGCAACACTTTGATGGCAGGAGGAATTATCCAGCAACTCTTATCCAACACAGGTCCAGCTCTGCCCTGTGTTCCTTCCTCAACCCAGAATTACCAGTTCTATCCTAAATTCTGTGATTGCCCAAGCATCTTTCCAATCCATTACTCCTTTTTTAAGTTAAGCAATGTTCATTTCTGCTGGTGGCAATGAATGTAATCTTAGCAAATATATTTATTGAGCACTTATTATGGCTCACACGGAGCCACATGCTGTTATCTCTTAATCTTTACAACATAATATTATTGTTATCAGCCTATATTTCACAGATGGGAAAACTGAGGCAGAGAGAGGTTACATCGCTTTCCTAAGTCACATGGCTAGTTGATGGAAAAGCTGTTATTTGAACCCAAGCATTCTAGCTCCAATGTGCACGCAATGAACCCCACACGGTGCCCCTTGAGGAGATGCCCCTAGACGAAAAGCAGGTTTAGTACTTATTACGCCTCAAGAGACAGGTGAAATTAAAACAATTGAGATGAGAACAATGTGCCACTGCTCATTAAGCAAGACTGAAAAGATGTTATTTCCATTGATTAAAGAACAAAAACAAGAAAGAAACAAGTGCTTCTTAGATAAATGAAAATATCCATGTCTGTGGACATAATTCAGGCAGAAATGAAATACTGCCAGCCTCCCACCAGCAGAATCACAGAGAATGTATCTTAAAGAACAGAAGGCTCCAAATTCTGACAGTGGGAACAGAAAGAAGGTATTTAAGCTGCCTCTTAACCTACGCCCCCACTCTTTGCTCATCCTTCACTCGCAGACGACACCTCCAGCTTCCTCATGTCTCCTCTCTGTCGGCTTCCTCACTGCTTTTGAGGTTCAGGCTCGTTTCTACTTTTTCTATGTCTGAACTTCTCTTTCCTTAATGAATCTAGGTTGCCAGGTCACCTCTGAAGGAGGAATGTGTACTTGGAGGGACTCGGAATGGAATCACCCTAAGGCAGAGCTTGTAAGCAGAGAAGAGTGCAAAACATTAATCATCATGGTAACTCCCATTTATTACCGTGCCTCCTCTGACGGGCACTGGGCCAGGCTCTTTCCTATGCCATCTCATCTTGTCCCCACCCCACTCTGTTGGGTAGGCATTATTTCTCCAATTTTAGAAATGCAGAAACTAAGACTAAGAGAGATTTAAGTAACTGGCCCAAAAGTGTGTTGGTCAGGATTTCTTTAATTGCAGGCCACAGAAACCAACTCTGGTAAACAAGCAGAAAGGACAATCTGTTGACAGGATGTTGATAGCTCCTTGCAGTCACAGAGGACCAGAAAATAAGACAAGAATGGGATAACTCCCAGCACCAGAAATTACTCAAACATCTTGTCTAATGTTTCTGTTGGGATAAATGGGCTGTACTATATTTGTCAGGCCTTTCCAAGACTCAAATCCTAGGACAGTCATGGCTTGGCTAGGAAAGGACAGCATGCGTAGATTTATATTCCCACCGAGAGATCACAAAAGGGAAAAGATTTTCCCCCCAAGGAAAATTATGTGCTGTTTGGAAGGCGGGGTGGGCAAAAACTACAATCTATACCCTTGATATTCCAAAATGGCAGAAACAGGATTTGAACCCAGGTCCCCCTGACAACAAAGTCAGACAGCAAAGCCACTTTTCTTGATGTTTGTGGAGGGGCTGAGAGGAGGGTTAGGATAGCTGATGAGTTTCTAGGGGTTCAATGTCTTTAACTAAACTGACAAGGAAGAGAGTCGGTGCTGGACACAGAGAAGCTTGATAAGTTCTTATGGTATGAATAAATCAAAAGGATGCATAAGAAAGCCAGGAAGGCTGATATTCTGACTATCATTGTCCTGACCTCCCGCCCTTGAGGGAGCAGGCACCTGTTGTCACTCTCAAACCCTATGTCTGAACCATGCATTGCTCGAAGGTCTGAGTGGAATTAAAAACCTGAGCTCTCCCTTTCTTTATGCAACCAAGATGTCCACAGCATGGCCCGCATGGGGCTGGGTAGTGAGCAGCCTATCTGATCTTCGTGTGTCTAGGCAGACACACACACAAAGGTATCTTCCTTTGTGAGGGGAAAGAAGGTAAACCACAGTGCCCACATACTGCCCCCCTGCTTTCAGAGGCAACGTGGATGATTCTTAGAAGAAAGTGCTATGAACCTCGCATCCTATGCTCTCTTCCTAATTCAGAATCTCAGAGCCTGCTGAAAGAAGCAGATATAAAGGGATGCGCCATTTTGGTGAAAGAGAGAAGAAAGATATATCATATAATTGGGGGTAAAAAGGAGAATGCCATTCTCCAGAAATCAGACTTCTCTGTTGGAGCTTCCTTGGCTCTGGCGTTCTGGGTGGGGATTTTCATCTTCAAAGCATTACTTGGGTTTAAAGTAAAAATTAAAACCTGGAGGAGCCATACTTCTTCTGTTGACCCCATTGATCCTGTGGCCAACGGCATTCACAGGGTCATACATCATTGAGTTGGAGCAATTTGATGTTCATTTAGGTTCAAAATGAGATCTCAGCTATGAGATTAAGAGGATGGGAAAACTGCTAAGTTCATTTCTGTTATTTGCAAGGTCAAGCTCCAACAGTGATAGCTCAAAGTAGTTCATTGCTGAAAGAATACAGAAGCTGCTAAGATGAACAAAAATGAGGGAGACCCCAGGAATCACTAACCTCTGTCAAAGAAGCTAAATGTTTCCCCAGGTAAGAAGGCGAGCGTATTCTTGTAAAAAGTACAATGCAAAACTCATGAAATATTTTACTTTTATGACTATCATTCAGAGCTTAATATACCTGTTTTGTGTCTTTAGCACAGGGCTTTAGAGAAACAATCTATACTTCCTCTTTCCTGTGAATTAAAAAGTATGTTATGACTCCTGACAGAAGAAAGAAAAGGCGATAGTGCTCAATAACCTTGAATTCGAGTTTCCTTCACCATCAGAGACATCACAAGTTCTACAGTTCTTTTTTAATAATGAGAACTGTAGGTAGGGAGGATCTATAACTTGGATAATCCAAAGATCATTACTATTTTTTCAGTAATGTACTTTAAACCAAGATCACAGCACAAGGGGTATGCCTGATGTACCAACTGTTAGAAATGTCATGATTAAGCTCCATTATGAAGGTCCAATTAGGGAAAACTGGAGAATTTCCCAGTGTCCCATAGATCATGAGATGCTCAACTCCTTACCCCATCTTACTACATGGTAGAAACAGACTGTGTCACAACTCAAAGTAATTCAAAGCACAAATTTGAGTAGAAATGCCCTCTCTCTTGAACTTACTATCAACTGTTTCTTTGGAAGTTTGGAAGGACAGGAATGTCAATGAGTCATTTTCATTTGAAAGAAACCTCGCACTGAGTTCTTAGATGCCTGCTTTCTATTTTATAACTAACTCTGGGGGCTTGAAAAATAATCACACTTACTAAATTCTCTTTGAAATAGGGAAAATAAAATAAGTTTTGAACAACAAGAAAAAACCTGAGCCATACTTAAGGACTATCGTAACTAATCTAACAGTAATTCATTTAATCATTGAGTTGGTGAAAATAAAAAGTATCAAGCTACACAAGATTCATTCATCTGTTTATTCAATGGACACTTGGTGAGCACGTGTCATGAGCCAGGCCCTCTTCTATCTGGCACCGAGGATACGGTCATTAACAGACAGCCTCTGCCTTCATGGGCTTACACTCAGGAGGGAAGACAGATAATGGACATGTTACCAATCAGTGCTCCCTTTCATGTCTTGAAAAGAGCACTAAAGAAAACAAAACAGATTAACACGACAAAGCATGTATTCTTGAATGCATGTTTACTTATCATGCATACTTTGATGAAATAAATCTTAATCTTATTTTTCATGATTCTTTCGACTGTCATTTCCCTTTCTTGTCATTTTAGCCATTCATTTTGCTTTTCTGAGCTGAGGAAACATCAATAATGACTAAATTTCTTCTGGAATGGACTGTCTGAGTCTAAATTAATCTCAAAGTACTTTAATAATTTTTATCCCAGAACTTATGTCTTAGTAACTAAGACAACAGTTTTAGAGTCAATGATTCAGTGGTGCAGAAGCTTGATTGCAAGCTTTGCTTTTACAAATAACACAACAAAAACCTCCATTTTCACTAGGCTACCTGGGAAGATATAAATACATGTTTTTAATAATTCTAATATATTTTGGACATAGTGCTTAAAACACTTTATACAAAGTCACAAAGTCATGAAAATGAAAAAGCAGAATAGTGGCAGAGAAATGAACTATAATTCTAACTAAAGAATTGGACTTAGCTTTGGACACATGAAATGGGGAGAGTGTCTCTGAGTCATGACAGACTCCATTTCTTTCCCATTAGTGGCAGTACTGTTCCTGATTGACAGCTCTCATAAGAATCATTTCTAGCACTGATACAAACTCTTAAAATTCCTTAATGCACTTTATTTATTAAAAGTAACTCTTGATTATTCTCACTAATGGGAATGGGAAGATTCTGGGAAAGGAAAATTCAGTAATAATCCACAGACCTCAATTTTGCCTGAGACTTAACCACTACCAACTTTGAACAGAGTCGCTAAAAAAAAATGAGGGGATGCATACTCGGTTTCCTTCCCTTTGATTTTCACTGTTATGAAAATACTTCCCTCAGAGAAATGGCCTGGAGGCAGACAGAAGAAAACAAGAGCAGCAAAATCTCTGCATAATCCACTGGCTGAATAACCAGTCCCCAGATTAGAGTTGATTATATTGTCACAGCCTGCAGAACTATTACTTTACAAAAAACACCAGAACTCTCAGAAAAGAGAACAGGATTGCTGTGCTAGTAGAAAGAAAATACAACTCAATCTTCCTAAAATTCCCATCTCTAAATGAAACCATACAGCCTCATTCCCACAGCATCAAAGTGATGGGGAAAAAAGGAGAGAGGGTCAAAGTTAAGGCCAAGAAGGTCTAGAGAAACGAGTGTCAAAGTGTAATGGAAAAGGCTCCTTTCTGCATGAAAATGCCTCCTGATGACGTCAGCAGTGCTCAGATTCTTCAATTTCACGGAAAGTGACATTCTCCACTGCGATATAAACAGGAATGAAGACATGGTCTTCTCTCAGTTGGGGAAACTGAATATGGACTGCATAGTAAGTGACAGTAGGGAATTGCTATTGCTTTTCTTAGGTGTTATCATGCCATGATGGTTATGAGACAATTTGTCCTTCTTTTTGAGAGCTGTGTGCTGAAGTAGTTAGAGGTAAAGTGTCACGATGTCTGACACTTCCATTTAAATGGTTCGGGGGAAATAAAACACATGTCACATAAAGTAAATATGACAACATGATAACAAATGTTGAACAAAGGTGGTGGTTTTGTGGGTTGCATTCCTTGCTCTATTCCTTCAACTTCTCTACATGTTTGAAAATGCTCATACCAAAAAATTGGAAAAACTGCAATAGAAAAATGATATTGTGGTCTCCAGTAGAGTGAAAAGTACAAATATAGAACTAATTATAAAATAAGATAGAGGAAATAAGTGCCAAAATATAGCTTTGGTTTTTTGCTTGTTTCTTTAAGTATTATCAAGGCTAAAGAGGATAGGAAATACCTCTGCTTGGGGAAAACAAGAGACTTCACAAAGGAAGTGCTATATAAATCCTTAAAAAATGAAAAGATTTTAACAGGCAGAGAAGGGTAAGAAGTGCACTCCCACAGAGGAGCAGCGTCAGGAAAGGCAGAAAGACATTAACGTGTATGAAATGTTTGGGGAAGGACAAGTGTGAACAGAAATCTAGTGTGAATGGAGTTCAGACGATGTGGGATGAAGAGGTGGAGATGAGCCAGAGGGTGGGTGGAGGCCAGGCTGTGAAGGGCTCTGAATGTCCTAATCCTGACGTTGGACTTTATATGCCAGGGAAAATACTTGGGGTTTGTTTGTTTTGCTTATTTGTTTGTTTTTAACAGAAGAGGGAGGCAATCATTTATATGTTTTCCCCAACATTTTATTACATTTATATGTTTTTGAAATGTAAATCAAATAATAGAGATGTTCCCAGGATAACAGTTACCACCTCCTATATGTGCATGCTCTGTGCCAGGCACTGCTCTAAATGTGAGGTATACACCAACTCACTCCATTATCACCACTTCCCAATGAGGTAGGTACTGTTACCACCGTTCCCGTTTTATAGAAGAGGAAACTGAAGCACCGAGCTCAAGCAAATTGTTCCAAATCATGGAGCTAGCAAGTGGCAGAGTGAGGATTAGAAGCTGTGCAGTCTGGCTCACACTCTACCATACGGTCCCTCTTTGTAGGAAGAAATGGGATCACAGAGTGAATCCAGTTTTGAGAAGCCACCTTGAGAAACTCTTATTCAAGAAAAGTTATTGAGGCTAAAAAAATTATATAGGGATATACAATTTTAATTTTTTATTATATAGAAGTATATAAATAATTATATATTTCTTTATAATTATATAAATTATATCATAGAAATATACAAATAAATATATACACATACAGGGGAGTTTTAAAGATAATGCTATATATCTTATTACTATAGAAGCAAACTAAGATCACAATTTTCATCCTTATATCAGAGTGGACAAAAGGAAGCTGAACCCAAAGGAGTGCAATTTGAATCTGACTGGCTGTAAAAACTTAAATAAAATAATGTAAAACTATCCCCTCAGGCAATCACTCAGCTTTAGCAACTCCAGGTCAGTCCAGGCAATTGAAAGTGCCAACTCACCTCCATCCCATCTCCCCTCTACGATAACGGCAAGCATGAAGCTCTCTGTAGGTGCAAATCTCTACTTGCAAACATTTCCTTTGGCCTCAAGAGGACACGGCTATAGTGGATCTGAGATGAAGTGTTCCTGCTATCATGGAGGACAGCAACTTTGTCATTGTCTATGGGTTGATGGTAAGGAGGAAGCCCCCAACAGAGCAATTCTCAGATTCTTCTTCGGAATGATTGATTTTTTGAAATATCAATATTTGTGTCTTCCCCTACATTGTACCCTCTCCCTTTCCAAGGTCAAGCAGGCAGAGGAATGCTGCTGATTGGAAAGATTGGACAACACACTTCCTGCCTTGGATTTTGGCTTTGAAAGTCTATGTTGGTTGAGGAAGTTATTCCAAGTGCAAGAAGAGAGGAGAAGAGATGTCATGAAGAGTGAGGTGGGCACAGGGAAGGGTCTCCTGAGCAGTGTGGACTGGTGCTCTGCTTTCTGAAAGGTCCCAGGCAGATGGCAAATCCTCAGGAGTATAACTCTGTGGTGCTCCTAGGAAGATCATATCCTAAGCCCTGAGGTTTGCAGCATTGTCAAAAATTCCTTAGCCCCCAAAATAAAATGGTTGCAGAGCCACTGGACCTTGAGCACAGAGACAGAGCATTTAGGAAGATGAAGCCCCCCCAGTGGCTTGGTACCATCTAAGACCTTGGAGCCTTAGCATGACCCTGAGGAGAGAAGGAATCTCAAGTAGGACTGAGGCTAAATTTCCTGCCACCGAGGAAGATGGGAGCTCAGTCCAAATTGTGTTGATTGAAAGGAAGTAAAGAAATGCGATATTTCTTGCCTACTTGAGTTTGTGGAGTGAGAGTCATATCATTATAACTGCAATCTTCTTAAATGCAAGTATTTCCAAACCCTCATAAGAGTTGATGAGAAGAGTAGTACCCGAAAAACTTAAAATCTTTTTTTTTCTTCCCAATATTCTTGGTCCAAAAAAGGGGGAGAGAGAAAAAGAAAGGGAGAAGAAAAATATGGAAAAGCAAACACTGCAATCAGAGCCGACCCAGGAGCAGTTGCCTACAGATTGTGATTTGAGGAAGAGTAGAAAGATGCTACAAACTGTTTTCCTACTGTTGCCTAAAATTGCATTATTAACAAATACACCAGATTCTTAAGCATTACCCCAATTTGTGCACTTCTCTTAGTGTGTAAATACTACCAAGGATAGTCAGGAATAATATCATTTTCTTTTCTCTGTGACAAGAGGGTTGAATCTCAATGAAATTAAAGAGCCTTGGTGTTTAGGTTCCCTGAAATAGGTAAACACAGATAGAGCAAAGAATAGAACGAGGCAGCTAAAGACCAAAGAAAAACTATGACTATATTGTGATTTTGCTTAATGATGTGATTTTGCTTAAAGACCTCACAAGGCTGCAGTGGCTTCCCTCACTTGACTCCCAACAGTCCCCAGTTCACACAGAGCATACTGAAAGGGATGAGGGAGGCAGTCAGCCTTACTCCAGACATAAGAAATATAAGATTGATATATATTTTTGAAATCTCTTACATGGACAAAGACATGTAAACCCTCACGCTTTCTTGAGGAACACTCCAACTTTTATGATCAACCTCTTGTTTGAGCTCAGTGATCACTGAGGTTCCTGTTAACACTAAGATTCTCTGACTCTAGGTAAGTGGTCTGGGGAATGTTTGACTACCAATAAGTTAGAGAGCTTGTTAGGATCACGAAAAATGTTGACAGCAGAGTAGCCTACTTGAAGGGGAAGTAACATCTTCACTGTTGAGCCTGAGTCAGGGAAATGCTTAAATGACTTTTAAAGGTATCTCCACGTAGGTCTTTCACCTAGTAAATTCTATTTAAAAGCTGGAATAATGACCCACCCAGCAGGCTCATTTAAAACACAAAACAGAATAAAATTACCATTGATAGTAATCCAAGCACAGCATCAGCCCGTTTGCTCAGGCCTTGCCCTCTTTCCTGTAAGTGGTTGGCCTTGAGCATCCCCAGTGCAGCTCTGGCCTTGCTTCACAGAGTACATCTCTACTACTGCTGTATCAGATATGCCCAGCAGTTCCCTAAGACCCTGAGGCAATGATGAAAGCATATGATCTAAGCCTCCCTGACTACCCCCTAATATGTGTGGGCTGCCTCGAGCTAGTTTTCTGCCTTGTACCAACTTTTCATTCCAGTTCTCTCCTGAGAGAGTCTGGATCTTGGGCCAAGTAGACCCTGTGTTGCATTTTGACAGATCGCCCCACTTGGTTTGGACCAGGTTTGATGTATCTCCCCATCTGCTGACCGATCAAGGCATGAACCTCGGTGGGGGTCCCTGGATGTGGATACAAAGGTAAGCATGGCTCAGTACTGCGGCTCCTGCATTACACCCTTCCCAATCCTGGACCTGAGTTAGATGACAAGGTCCTGGGTCTCAAGCCTGAGTCTGATGCCATAATCAGACGACACTTTAGGATTTTTGAGGGAAGGATGAGTACGTGTAAGGGATGTATATTGTTGTGTCCAGACAGCAGACTGTGGCAAGTTGTATTTTCTAAAAATACCTGCATCGATGTTTTGGATTCCAAATGTTCTTCATTACCTTGCCATCAAGGGGTAAAACCTATTCCCCTCCCCTTGAAACTTGAGAGGTCTTTGTACTGCCTCAATGAATAGAATGCTGTGGAAACGACACAGCATAGTCAACTTCAGAGGGTAGGTTTGAAAAGGCACTAAGGCTTCCACCTGCTTCTCTATCTTGGGATGCTCACCCTTGGAACCCAGCCACTGTGTGGAGTAACTGCCCAGACTACATGAGACGGAATGTGTAGTTGTCCCAGGCAACAGCCAGCATCAACCACAAAGTATGCGAGTGACAGAACCTTCAGATGATTCCAGCCCTCAACTGTCAATCACTTCCAGTTCTTGAGTCTTCCATCTGAAGCCCCAGACATCACAGAGCAGAGGCAAACCATCCCTGCTGTTCCCTGTCCGAATTCCTGACCCACAGAATCCAAGGGCATAATGAATGGTTGTTCTATGCCCTAAGTTTTGGGGTAATTTGTCACACAGTAATAGATAACCAGAACATCCATAAAAGATGTTGGTATCCATGGTATAACCTTCCTTATAAATCCAACATCTTTTTGCAAAGAAGACTTAAAATGAATACCAACAGTAGCCTTGAAGGGTAAAAGCTACATCAAATGAGCATCCAGATGATGTGAGTACATTTCTAAGAGCTGGCTGCATGCTCGATGCCAAGCCTCGGCCTTCTGCAACACCAGATGTGATGGTCAGAGGAACAACCTCTTTCTTCCCTTTCCCAAAGATGGGAAGAGCAACTCCAGGACCACGTCCCACTGTCCAACCTGAGAAGCAGTTCTCCACAGATACATGCACAGGCTGGAAACTCTGCTCTCCAAAAGTCACCCAGAATTTCTTTTCACACCCACAATTTTACGTATCAAGAGACCTTAATAAGCATTCCCAATATGCAGGACAAATTATAAATACTACTGAAGACCTTTATTTGCTCGCCTTGCCTCCATTCTGCCCTTGATATCATTGCTCCATATTCTCTCTAGGAAATGACCTCATGGTTGATTGAATGATTGGCCACAACTATTTACCCCCCACTGTAGCCATGCCCTTTGTCATGTGACTTGGCTGTTCTTCTTTCTAGAGGCAAGAAACACTTCCCAGCCTCATAGGTGTTGGGTTCAGCCATGTGATTTGCTCTGCAAATGAACATGAGTGAAAGCGGCAGTTCACTGGTCTGAGCTTAGATTTTAAGAAGCAGCATGTTCTTCCACTTACCTTGTATCTTTGCCATTACTATGAGTTTACCTCAAGTGGGGTAACCTAACAACAGAAGTCTGTTGGAGTTAATTTACCCTGGCAGTGGTACCCTGAAAAGAATGTTTGTTTTCACTACCTAAATTCCCAGAAAACCTCTGGTTTCTTTCTGACATCTGGTTATTCTGCCCTTCCTTTAATTCTATCAAGCCCCTCTATGTCCTTTCAGTAAATTCCTTTTCTGCTCAGGCTAACTAGTATCAGTGTCTATTGCTGGCAATCAAAGCACAGTCGCTTCTAGAATGAAAGGAACATGACTTGGAATGTTTGGACTAAATCTGTCTATTGAAAGAAATCTACATCTAATCCTGGTTCAGAAAGAGGCAGCTCAAGGGACAGAAAAAGAAAAAAAGAACTGGATGTTAAAAATTCAACCTTTGTAAAGTGCCCTGGGAGATGGGGGTGGGGTTATAGAATGTAAAAGGAGCAAAATTTGACCTTAACCAAAAGATCCATTGCACTTGATGTTTATGCAACAGCCTCTGAATTCACAGAAAGGGATTTGTACCATGGTTGGTCAATTAAGAGAAAGAAATACTCTATAAATCAGTTACAGGCTCTAGCTTTCTGCTTGCCAACCAACGTAACAGAATCCCTAATAAATATTCACAGCGTGCATGCACATACACAACACACACACAGGCACGCACACATGCTAGACTTCCAGCAAATGCAGCCTGGAGACCAAATTAATCAGAAATACCTGAGTTATTTCACACAACATGACCCGGGCTCACCACCGTGATTATATCTAGGGCTGTTATATGTTATGTTATTTTTATACTAGTTTCAACAAGCCTTGTTATGTTTCCCAAGTGTAATCAATCACATTTCATTATTTTCAGGTTTCTCTCAGCTGTTACCTGGGCATTGGGGTAACCATGTGGAATTTCACAGCCCGAGCAAACACGTGGGCTTGTGCGGCATTTCCACGTCTCAGGTTTGGCAGGCTATGGAAATTGGGGTTCAGGGGCTGCGTTCAGTCACTCATCCTGCAGCATCCTTTGTCTGTTGCTTTTTTCTTCCTTTGCAACAGAAATCCTCCCTTTTTATTTTTCTGTATTTTATAAGACACGAGATTTTCCTGAATCTTAATGTTAATACAAAGCACTCAAGTTTGACCTTATAGTCTCATTTTTCATTTCATGAAAAACAGAGCAAAAGAAGCAGAAAATGGATTCTTATTAGGTTCACCTGAAAATATTTCCAGTTCTGGGTTTCAGGATCTTAAAATGCATTAAGTATCCAAAGCTAACAGAAAAAAAAATCCCAAACCTAAGTCCATAATAAGAACATATTTTGAGACTGTTTTATAAGACACTGTCCTTAAATCCTTTTCTTCCCCACCATAAAATATACTATGAAAGGAAGAACAAGCCCTCTCTGTAATAGTAAAGCTGAAAAATGGAAATTTCAAACCTACTTTTCTCTATATAGGGACCCAGAATCTAGGTGAACTAGAAAAAATTCATCAACTTGGAAAAAAAATGAGTGTGAAGTATTTCCCCAAGTAGTAGAATTCCTACCTACAATGAAGAGGCATTCCTCGGCTGAGGGTACATTGAAAGCAAGTACAAAATACTGATTGAATGACAAGAATTGGGAAGTTTACATACATTTCTATCACCTAATACATCCAGTCTGCCCCATTATTGGGTCCAAATTACTAGGAGAATATAATGCAAGCCTATCACTATGTAGTCCATAAAATAGACCTACTAAAACATGCCTAACGTATGCAAAGCACTGTTCCAATTTCTGGTTGACTTTGAAACTTACAGAGCTGAGCAAGATCCAGTCTCAGTTTTCAAGGAAGGTGCATGGTAAGCAATCACTCATTGACAAAGCAGGTAAGTGCCACAGAGCAAGACAGGCAGAGGGCTTTGTGGGGTCAAAGGAAGAGGGGAGGACACAAGATGAGGGAGAATAAGGGACACCTTCAGATATGGCCGGATTCTGAGCTGCCAGTGGAAAACTGCTGGCTAAATGGGGCCCATGGGTTCTGTTCAGCTCATGTGATATTTTTAAAACATTTTCTGTAAATTTGTTACCAGTACTGAAACTTTGGAATTCTGACTTCTCTTGCAAAATCAGAAGATCTGAAAATTCTGGGTCTGCATTCCAGCCTGGCAATAATTACCTAGGGTAGAAGAGTGATCGTCCCTTTAAACAAAATGCAGGTTGCTAGGGTCTCCACCACTCCTTTTTGCACCCAACACCTGGCCTTCTTCACTCCTTTCTTTTGTCTTCCCCGCTCCTATGTGCATATGAGTCTGCCTTAAAGAACAGAATGTCAACACACACAGCTGGAAAGCGAAGATCAGAGCAAAGGTACAGAGGCAGAGCAGTTCAGGTTATGCTCAGGGAACTCTGAGCAATCTACTTGGGCTTAAGAATGAGATTAATTTTAAAATAGACAAATGGTGAAGGGGGTTCCATGGACTTGCTCTAATGCCAGGATGAAGCACACTGACTTAATTTGGTCAAAATGTGAAGTCAATTAAGAATGTTAGATCAGGGAATTGCCACCGTCTGAGGTAGCTTTCAGAATGATTAATCACAGGTGAGCAGAACAGCGCTCAGATTCTATTACAGATATTCAGGTAATGAAGCTACAGAAGGAATGGAAAGAATGGCACAGACTTGGTGGACACTGAGGAGATGGTATAAATTGGGCTTGGGAACTGCTTGGACAGGGTGATGGGGAAGGAATGAAGTGCGCAGGGAGAAAGAAAAATTGAAAACACCTCTACGGTGGAGGCCCAAGCTCAAATGTCTTCGGCACAAGCATGTAACAGAAATATGCTAAGGGGCAGATATAAATCGTCAAGGATTGGTGGAGACTTTGATGAACTGGTGAACGCGTATTCAAAACCAATTTATAAAATCAAGGAAACAAAAATCAGTGTGTCCATCAAACAAAACATGTCAATGCAACAGAATCAGCCAGCTGCCCACCACAAACCTGGAAACTGGTTACCAGAAATGAAAAGGCATGCTTACAGGTCCTCCTGATAGAGATGTCCATCAGGCCAGGGTAAACACACGTCTGAAGCTCAGGAGAGGGAGAAAGGCATGAGTTCTGATTTGGGAGTTAATGGGTAAATGATAGAATCTGGGGATTGAGGATCATGAGGTTCAGGAATCCACCCACATGCTGATGAGGCTATGGAGGAAGAGGAGAACAAGGGGAGAGGGTAGGGAGAGAACAGAAGTATCCCCAGGGTGGGTCCAGGCACACCTGTTCCCTGGAGGTGGGACAATAAAGAGGAGGCTGAGAAGTCCCTGGAGAAGTAAAAAGCAAAGAGATACTACAGTGTCATGAAAAATATAGGAAGAAAAATGTTCAAGGAAGGGGAAATGATCCTCAAAATGAAATGTTGGATATAAAATATTCTCCCCATCTCAAAGACTCATTTAATTAAGATGCCTTTCTCCCAAGGCAATAATTTCTACAATAGCTTTCTATAGTGTCAAGTAAAAGTAATTCCATCTGTTCTTAGATCTTCCTTGCCTTCCCCTTTGTCCCAGGGCTAGTTCCCGTACCTGCATCACAGTGAATATGAAAAATAATGTTTTTAACCACCAACTTGCCCCTGATGTGAGCAAATGCGGGTGAAACAGTGTCTTCTACATAGTCTATCAAAATCCTACCCACTGACTTCTTTGGTGACATTTGACACTGCCCAGAGGAGCCAGGTTTTCGTGGGCATCGCTTACATCTTCCCTGGGCAGCTGGGAAGTGAGTAGCGAGAGTGCCAACATGCCACAATAAGCAGAAAATCTTCCCTGGGAGAAGAGATGGAGGGAAATCAGGATATATGACAGAGTATCCTGAACCTCCCTCTCAAAGCCATAAACCTGGAATCGAATCCACTTCATGGTTCCAACATCAGCACTGAAGCCAAAATTGCTCCTAAATCACCCAACTTGTATCCCAGGTGGAAACATGCAGGGTTCGTGATTTTGCTTTAAAAATAAACAAATAATTGTTCCGCCTGCTTCCTTGAAAAGATGAAACAGCAAATAGGCAGGTCCTACTATTTTTTAATTTGGGGAACATCTGTCACCCAGAACCCCCTCAGGGAAATTGCAACCTCTGGCTATGAAATGCTTTAATTCTCTATGGCAGAAGAGGCATGTGAGAACAGAGCTTGATCTAGCTGGCTTCAGAGCCCTTTATGAGGCCCTGAATCAGAGAATGACAAGAGCTCCTGAGAGGCCCTTTATCTCAGTGCTCCCTACAACTTTATTATTGAGATACTCCATCACCCCATCCCACACTGGGTGACCTCACTGGCTGAGCTAATTCTCCACATCACTCCTCTAGAGACAAGGATTAAGGCAGCTGTTATCTTCCATTTTCCACCAATGGCAACAAAGTTCCAAAGTAAATACGGATGTTGGACGCCAATGTCATGTACCTGAGACAAGAAAGTGCTCAGTTACATCTAGAAAAGGGAGGGTTGTGTGATTTCTAGTGATTGCCTTTGCTCAAGGCAACAAATGTCTCAGGCTAGAAAAGCTCCAACTTAACCATGAAAGTTGAAAAGAAAACCAAATGGCAAGATCCACCATGAAATGTGGTATTTCTAAAGTGGGCAGAGAAGCAATTGCTTCCGCTCTAATGCAGCAGCCAAAGACAGAGCAGCTTGCTTTGTTGTTCCTTCAAATACATCAGACATTCCCTCCTTTGCAAAATGAGTCATGCTGTCCATCCTCTCTATTTCTCTGTGCGAGCAGAATCTTATCTTTCCTTCAGGGCATGGTACAAATTCTATCGTCTTTACAAGGCTTTCTTACCTTTCTGGCCTACATACACCACTTTCCTCCTCCGAATCTCTACAGTATTTTTCAACTGCATTAGTCATCTTAGTTCTTAATCCTTCAGGCACTGTCTTCGATGCTGCAAGTGAAAGTCTGGTCTCCTCAGCCAGACGGCAAACTGTGGACATGAATTCTCCTTGGATGTCTTCACGTCCTCTACAGCATACCACCATAGCATACCATACCACTGAGCCCTCCTAATAACCACCACTGAACACAGGAGGTTATGCAGAGATATTTGGCAAGATACAAGCAATAAAGAAACAGAAGCCTCAAAGAATTTTCTCTTATTATTTAAAGAAAATATGTAATTACCTCTGTAACACTTTGCCAATTAAATTCATGGTCTAATTTTCATGTAGCAAGAAACTCCAATTTGAGGGAAAGATATTTTCTGAGTATTTCACAAAATCCAAGAAAAAGTCTCTTAACATGGAACTACTTCCTTTTTCCTTCATCACCAAAATTACCATAAATTCAATCAGATGCTGTTGATCAGATTAGATCACCTGTGCTAGAGATGTGCCTGCTTCCTTCCTTCCTTCCTTTTCTTTCTTTCCTACAACAGTGCCAGGTACTGTTCTAGATTCTGAGAGTACTCTGGCGAATAGGACAAAAACCCTGCCCTCATGAAGATGACCTTCTAAAGGAGGAAATAGACGATACATGTATGAATAAGCAACAAGTATCAGGTTGTGATCCATGCTATGGAGAAAGATGAATTAGGAAAAGGAACTGGAGAATAATGGAGAATGAAGAGACAGACAGATCAGGCCTGAAGAGGTGACATTTGAATGGAAACTTGAAGACTGAGGGAGCAAGCATTGCCCAAGTAAAGAGCACCCAGACAGAGGAAACAGCAAATGCTTAGGCCCTGGGGCACATCTAGTTTGGAGTATTCAAGGAATGATAAAGAGACCAGTGAGTCTAGAGCAATTAGTCTGGAGCAGAACGAGCAAGGAGAAGGGTAGAGCCCTCACCAAGAACCAAACTGGCCAGCATCTTGATCTTGAACTTCCCAGCCCCTAGAACTGCGAGAAATAAATGTCTGTTGTTTAAGCCACCCAGGTGTTTTGTTATTGTATTGTGTAGGTATTGGTATTTTGTTACAACAGCCTAAGCTGACTAATACAGGTGTTAAGGAGATAAGTGCAAAATACCAAAGGAAGATGGTGTGACTGTAGAGAAAACCTCCCAAAGAGGTGACACTTAGCAGATCCTCTTAGTCAATTCTCTCTCTTAAATAAATTTCTATCATTTTCACGTAAGTACCAGGAGAGGTTGCTTAGTGTGAGTCCACTCTTCTTCAAAATGGTGATACTCTTATCTATATATTTTTAGATATTTTATACACTCTTCCCCTGAACTCCCAGAATCCACATCACATTGGCTCCATTAAGATATTTTTGCATCTCTTTTCATTCACTAAGTGTAATAGCATTTCTTTGAACTTCAATTAATTCAGTGATCATTGAATTTCTCTCTTTTATAATAGTTATATGAGTCTGTTCTTTGGGAGGAAAACTTTCCAAGAATATATATCCTGATGAAATATATTTTGTTCTGTGTTCATTTTGTTCATTCTTCTGCCTAAACCCCATAAGCTATGTAAATCCTAAGCAGAAAAGGGGGTCAAGGCCTTCTGTGAATGATATTTCCATTCAGTTTTTCCGATTATCTGTGTGATAGGAGCCCCTTATTTTCTCCATATTAAGAGCCCTATCTTTTCACAATATGCATGTACATAAGTCAATCTCACATCATATGCTATCAAAATATTTCTTCCACCTGAAACCCAATAGCCTTCTTAGCAAGTAAGAGAGACTAAGCAACAGAGAAAAATAAATTTATTCTCCAAAATAAAGAAGCAGGAGATGAGTTTCTCAAGTGGGCTAAATTAAGGCTTCTGGAGCTGAGGTTTACATTGAATAGTTTTGCAGATTTTGTTGGTGGAAAGTGTTTGTTGTTCAGTTTCACTTTGCTAGTTTGTTCCACAGTATGAAAAGTCACACCGCTTGCAAAACTGAGAAACTTAGAATCCTGTGGTGTTTGCCTGCTTCGATTTTCACCAAGTGGAGCCAACACGAAATGAAGGATACTGCTGCAAATGGAAAATGTGAAACACTTGCAAAAATTCACAGCTGGAGTTGGCACCACCTAGGCTGTGAGGAAAGGGTCTTCCAACCTCAGAATCCTCCTCAAACGAAAGCAATTAGAAAAATTGCATCTAGAGTTGAGGTCTTAACCGTGGATTGGAACTGTACAATACAGTTAAGAAAACTGCTGTGGAAAATGCCAAGAGATTTTTATATTCATTTTCACGATTCCACCTTACTTCAAAGCAGCTTTGAATCATCAGGTTTTAAAATGCCAAGTAGGACTGCTGGGCAATGGGGTTGAAATGAGAAAAGGCCACACAAACTCAGTAAATGTGTTTGTTTTTTATTCACTTCTCTGTAAAGCATCTTTGCCAATATTCCTAACAGACACACTAGGAAAACCTGGTGCAAAAATCACAGAGGTGCAAAAATCAATTAGAGAAATAAGCTTTGGGAAATGTAAATTGGAACAGACAAAAAAATTAGACAAAAATTCCCAGAAGTACTACAGAAAACTACAGATCTCAGCCAAAGAGAGAAGCCGGTGACTAGGCAATAAATTAAACTGATAATTAAAGGGAAAAGATCTTAAAATAACTTATTTCCTTTTTTATTAAAAAAAAAACCCTCTGTAGCTTGAGTGTCCAAATGGCTCAAACCAGGACACTGACCAAGAGAATGTCACAAATGGACATACTGAGTTTCCAATGACACTCATCTGTTCCTTTGGGTTACAAAGTCTGCAAGGAGCAGAACATATGCTTATGAATGACAAATCTATATTGTTTGGCAGAGGAAAACTACCTTCTTTCACTTCCTTTGATTGGCTATTTAATCCTAAGAATGTAAGATTGGTGTAGGTTTCCAAGTGTCAGCTTGATTCAGAAGGGAACTCTGATTCAACCCATATCTGTCTTAAATAATTCTTGCCAGTATAGACTCTAATGTTTCCCTTCTAAACATGCTCATTAAGAAACTTTGACAAAGCTCATAAATTCTCCTATATTATTTTAAATAAATAACAGTAACATTTGAATAAGTTCTCTTTGCTAAAAAATTAAAACATTATATAAATGCCTGAAGTTCTCTTTGATCTCTAGCCCCAAACGTGGCTCCTCTCACCTCCTACTAGTTTACCCTGGGTTCTAGAATATACACATTAGAACACATACATTGTGTGATGTTTGTGTTTCATAAATGAAATCATATTTACGTATCTTTCTGAAATTTATTTTGCTTACTGATCAAAGGGATATGCAACTTTACATATTACTACAAACAGACTTGCCTCAATCTTTTTAATCAGTTGCATAGTATTCCTTAGAAATTTTACTATGTATTTTGCCATTCTCCATTGATAGATACTTAGATTTTTAATTATTTGATTTATAAAAACACTTCAATGAGTATCTTTTCATGTGCCTCCTTGGGCCCTCGTCAAAGTGTTTTTCCAGAGTACAAGCAGACAAGAGCAATGTCTTAAGCTTTTTAAGCCCTGTACTAAAACAGTAAGGAATAAAAAATGCCATGAAATGCATCTGTTAGAATAAAAGAAATAAAATTACAACTTTCTCAAAAAGAACCAGAAAGCTACAGCATATTGGTTTGGAGCCGATTCCTAAAAGTCAGAGATTCCTGGGTTCAAATCCCACTTGCAGTTCCAAATTGAAAACAATGTAAGTGTCCATCCATGGAAATGGCAAAATATGTAATAAAATATCTAAGGAATACTATGTAGCTGATGAAAAAAAAAAGAGAGACAGGTCTAGATACACTGACGTGGAAGAGCATAACATGTTGTAACTTTAAAAAATATACTTAACTTTGCCAAGCCTTAGTTTCTCCACCAAAATGTGAAAATAATAACAGTTAAAATGTATCTACAGTATAGAGTTGTACAGATTAAATGATAGAATAGTTGTAAAGCACTTAATATACCACCTGACACAAAGTAAGCACTGAATCAGTATTAGCTTTCATTATAATTCTTGATGTGTCCCAAGATGGGGGAAAAATTTCAGCAACCCAAGACAATTTATTAATTTCTCATTTACTAGGTATATTTTATGAGCAAGGTTTTATGCTACCTGCGTTGAGGAAAGCACAGATTCATGAAACAATCTCTGTCATTCAAGGATCTTGGGAATATATTTTGGAGTATAAATCATGTCCACAATAATCTTAATAAAAAAAGAATGCAGTAAGTATCATAAGAGATGTCATAATAGACTGCTATTATTTTATCTGCCCAGCAGATAATCATGTGACCCAAGCCAGGCCAATCAGATAATTTTTCATACTAAGAATGGAGGGAAGTGTTGGATCTTCTCTAATGACAAACGTATGAGATGGGAGGTTTAGGTGCTATTTGCAGCCAAGTTCTCCGAAATTTGTGAGAATCTAGTCTGAAAAAATAAAGGAACATGGTGACAAGAGTAGAGGTAAAAAATAAAGACATAATGGGATTTGAGTTCCTGGTTCTGGAGGCCCGGCCTTAATCCTGCCTTCTGATAATGACATGGGATATCGTTAGTTCTATGACAGCAGGAATTTCTATATGTCTTTGTTTACTAATGTATCCCAGGCATCTAGGCCAGTGCCTGGCACATAGTAGACATTCACTGTATATTTCCTGAATGAATGAATGGGATCCTGTAATATATCCTTTTTTTTTTCTAAACAAGTTCAGATTTTATTCTTTCCTTGCAATTAAATCCAGAATTATTCTTGGTAAATCCCACCTCAGAGGGAAAGGGAGGAAGGGAGGTGAGGGGTAAGGAAATACAACATCAGAACATTTTGCTGGGCCACTAGGAGAGTGGCTCCAGGCACTACTCTAGACCAGATCCTATCAGAGTACTGCCCATCTCTTTCACCACAAACCCAGAGATATTTTGAGTTTGGGTCATTAAAACCTCACATGTAGGATTTAGTTTGGTTTAAAAAGCATAGGCTTGTCTGCTTGGTTTCCAAGACTACAGACTTCAGAAACTGGAAATCAAAAGGCAGTCTGTCCTATGCCTTCTTCCAACCCTCTTATATGTATGTCTTCTTTTTTTTTTCCTTCCATGGACCAACAGGTAGGCTATAAATAAGCGGCCAGGCAGTTAAAGACTGGCAAAAATCTAAGAGGCTGGCATTGAGCTCATTGTCAACAGGAAATTCACATTAATGAGCTCAGGTTGGCAGTGATTTGATGTAATGTCCAGGGATTGAATAGCTTGCAAACACCCCAGCAGATCTGAAACACATAGCTCACTGAGAATCACATCATTGTTGAAAAATTGCAGAATATAACTCAATGTGAATGACAGGTTGTGGCATCAGTAAATTAAAACAAAATAAAAGATTGTCTTTCTGGCTATTAGAACTATAACAGTTTATCCAACTGGCCTAAGAAAGTTCCTTAAATGACATCATATATGTTTTATTCTTTAACATTTATTGACTACCTAAAATATACTAGGAACTGTAGCAGGAGTTGTTGGGCAGAGAAGAAAAGATCAGGTACAGATCTCAGTCTGCAGACTTGGACTCTAGCAGATGACTAAATTATATTCACCAAGTGTCAGTTGCGTCTGGCCCAGGACAAAAGTGAACCCACATGGAAGCCAGACACAATGAAGAGTGTCGGGTGAGAATGATTCCGTAGTAAAGGTTTCATCAACTGTTAAGGAACAGCTACCCTTCAATTTCCTCTCTTGCTACCTTGACCTTTGCCTCTGATCCCTGTTCTATCTGTGGCTTTTGACATTCTTTTGCTTAAGTCCAGGAACCTCGTCATGACTTCCATAACCAACATTGACTGGACCATAATGTAGCCACTGGCTACTAACAGAACTGGCCCTATGCAAGCTCTCAGGTACATACCACCCCTGGACCATTTGTTTGGCCCATCCTAGCTACAAAAATGACTGGCTCCTAGGGGCCGTCCCAGTGGCATAGTGGTTAAGTTCGTGCACTCTGCTTTAGCAGCCCGGGGTTCCCAGGTTCAGATCCCAGGCGCTGGCATATGCACCACTTGTCAAGCCATGCTGTGGTGACATCCCATATAAAGTAGAGGAAGATGGGCATGGATGTTAGCTCAGGTCCAGTCTTCCTCAGCAAAAAAAAAAAAATAAAACAAAACAGAAGGATTGTCAGCGGATGTTAGCTCAGGGCTAATCTTCCTCACCAAAAAAAAAAAAAAAAAGACAGGCTGCTACATAACCTTAATGACTGTACACTGCAACAGTCCTAGTTACCTGAATTAAACTGGTCTGTTGTTGTTTATAAGGAGTTCTAAAATGATGTAAATTGCCAGTTATATGACATATGTATGTATGTGTATGTATCCATTATACATGCACTTATCCGTGGACTTATGAACACATGTTAAATGTATAATTTATGTTGTTGAACTTCCTGTGTATTGATCAGTACTATGGAGGGAGAATCAATTTATTGTGTTTATTATGCATGTATTTATTAGTCTCCTCTTTATATATTCATAGCCCCAAAATATTTCTTCCTATTTCATTCCACTGAATTACCATATGGAAAGAGTGGAAGAAACAGTACAATTATACTTCATTGTTCCTTCTCCTTTCTGGATCCTATTCCTAAAACCCTCTCCTAACTCTCCACCCACAAATAAAGATACACTGTCATATAGGCACAGGTAGGTCTAACAAGGGTTAACAAATAAGAGTTTTGGAAGCATATTCTTTAACTCTCTGGTTTTTTAGACTAAACATAGAATTCAGAGGCAAGACAAAAGTAAAAATGAGAGGCAAATGAAAACTTTGGGATGTTGAAATCTACTGAAGGACTACACTCATAGGAAATACTTGAATGTGTGCTCTAAAACCAGACCTGGCATTGCATGACTTTATTTCTTCAAGTGTGGATCTTTTGACTTACTTTCTATTATTTGCTGAATAACTCAACTTGATGGCCATCTTATTGAGTTGGCTATGTCACAGTATCCCTGATAACTATTACTGGAAGGAATCTTCCAAAAGACAACCATTAGAATCATTTCATAGATAAGAACGATAAAACAGTGCTGTCACATTGGTATGTTGATATTAGGTCACTGAACACTGAAATGGATTGGGTCTTAGAGATCATCTTCTAGATCAGCGTTCCACAAAGTGAGTTCCTTGCACTAGTATCATCAGCATCACCTGGGAACTTGTTAGAACTATAAATTCTTGGCCCTACCCCAGAGCTACTGAATCAGAACCTGGGGGGGAGGGTCATCCATCTACGTTTTGACAAGCCCTCCAGGTGATCACGGTGCACACTCAAGTTTGAGAACCCCTGGTTTAGACAGTTTCTTATTCTGCAGATCAACAAAGTGAGTCCCATAGAGGTGAAGCAAATTATCCAAATGGATGACAAGAGCCAGGTGGAAATCTCACACTGCACAAAATAAGGTTGCTATTGGAATAATAGAGAACCACTACCTCAAATTTCAGTACTTTTATTAGTCAAGGTCTTGACAGGAATCACTTGGTGCACTCAAATTGGAAAATTTTTTTTCTGTTTACATAGGTATGGTCAAGTGTAAGGAAACCACAAGAGCTAGAGCAGTAACTCAGAGCTAGTAACAGTGCAAGAGCCTAGACCCCTCATAGGCCCCAAGGGCCAAAGGGACAGGGGAAGAAGCCATGGAGAAAAGGGAGCCTTGAAAAGGCTTTATTCATGGGGCACAGCCAGCCTGAGGCCACCTCACAGGGAGTGATCCAAGTGTCGAAAATCCCTGACCTCACTCTCCAGCTTCCCCCTGATTTTGTCAGGGGTCCCTTTTAGGCCAACCCAGCTGGAAGCCAGAAAGCAGAGGAACTCATGGGTTCAGGCCATACAGGGAGCCTCCCCAGGTAGAGAATAGGGAGTGAGGAGAAGGATGGAGAGTGAATTTGGAAGGGCAAATGGGAGATTTCAGCACAATATACAATCAAGAACTGCCAGCAGCTTCTGGAATTCAAAACAAATACTAGGAATTCATCCCCCTCCTCTGTACTCCAATTACTTTCTTCTCAAGAAGGGATCAAAACACCCTAAACCACTCAGCAGTCAAAAAAGATAGGTATATTTTATTGCTAGTTTTCCCTTAAAGACTGTTCTTAGCTTTTTTATCAGTAATAGAACTCTTAGATTTTAGCTGGGAATGTGGTCATCACACCTAAAAGATATTATTTCCCAGTCTCACTTGCAGTTAGGTGTGCAGTGTGACTAAGTTCTAACCAATGGTACATAAATACAAATGATGTCCACGACTTCAGGGAATTGTTCTTAAAGTTCCTCCTTCCAGCTGACTGTGAATTCAGGTAACATGGCTGGCATTCCAGGAGCCATCTTGGATCATGAGTTGACTTTGAGAAGGAATGTAACACACCATGGAGGAACAAGCTGGAAGGAGGCAGAATCTCTGACACCAGGTTACATTAAACCAGCACTGTGTTGACTATCTCTGTACTTCATAAGTGAGTGGGAGAAATAAATTTTTATATTCTAAGCCACAGTTATTTGGTGGTTCCTATTACCTGAATCTAATTATAATTTATATAATCTATGTGTACTAACATGTAAAGATCAGTAAAGGCATGCATTAAGGGTTAAATTGTGCCACCATCACCCACCCAAATTCCTATGTTGAAGCCCTAACCCCCGGTACCTCATAATGTGACTGTATTTGGAGACAGGTATGTTAAAGAGGTGATTAAGTTAAAATGAGGCTGTTAGAGTGGGCCCTAATCCAATCTGACTGGTGCCCTTGTAAGAAGAGATTAGAACACACAGACACACAAAGGATATGCATGCACAGAGGAAGGACCATGTGAGGACGCAGAGAGAAGGCAGCCATCTGCAAGCCAAAGAGAGAGGCCTCAGGAGAAACCAAACCTGCAGACACCTTGATCTTGGACTCCTAGCCTCCGGGACCGTGAGAAAATAAATTTCTGTTGTTTAAGCCACCCAGTCTGTGATATTTTGTTGTGGCAGCCCTAGCAAACTAAGACAGCACATTATTAACTTAAAGAAAAAAAAACGGCAAAATGCAGAATGATATTATTTATTATGTATGGGTAATACGTTTATGTATGAAAATGTATACCAAAGATCTGGAAATATACACCAAAAAAGGAAAAAAATGATGACCAAAATTAAAACTGGGGAGTTAATGGGGAACTAGAATTGGGGATGGAGGTCAAAGGGAAATTTTACCTCATATATAGGAAAAATGTATTCAAGATTAGATATGAAATAATTTTTTTTTGCTGAGGAAGATTAGCCCTGAGCTAACATCTGCACCAACCTTCCTCTACTTTATATTGTGGGTTGCCACCACAGCATGACTGACAGCGGTGTAGGTCCGCGCCTGGGATCCAAACCTATGAATCTGGGCCACCAAGGCAGAAGGCCCCAAAAGTAATCACTACACCATGGGCCAGCCCCAATATTTTTAAAAATCTATTCACTTCTTCTCCGGTTTCGGCAGACCTTTGATTCTGCTGAGCTCTTTAGTTTGAAAGTGGATGCCTCGACCCATGGTGGTGACATCCAGTATAAAGAGAATCTCAGAGCTGTGTTTGGCTCTTGCTGTGTTTTCTGTAAGTGAACCATGGTAGCCCAAGCTGTTCCTGATTATTGAGGTAATTTATACTTTGTCTACATGATCTGTAAAGTTGTGGGAGAGCTATTAGGGACTGATGTCTACAGGGCTGAGTGGTCACTTTTATATAGATTGCATGCTGCATTGTCTGGGATCAAACCCAGAAATATAGAGAACTGGCAAGAGATCCAGTGGGATAAAATACAATCTGGTTGTGAGACCAATGATCAGGAATGTGTTGTAATGTGGCTTACACTGGAGAGAGAAAGAAAGTCCTTTGATTGGAAATTAGAGTGATGATTTTGAATAATAGGTCTTGGATTACCCCAGGAGGGACACATTTGGAAAGTGCACATGGAATTCTTTTGGTCTAGAGAGAGATGTACAGAACAGGCCTTCTTGGAATGGATGCTTCCCCATATCTATGTTCCATAGAAGAGAAGAGAAGAGAAGTGGTCCCTAAAGGAAGAAATATCCAGAATGTGGCATATGGAGAACTACCCTGAGCCTTGGTGCCTATTACAAGAATAGCATAGAGCTATAATTAGAGGAGCCAATGAATCACAAAGGAACATGGTAACATGGCAACCCTTGGAACAATGGGATGAGGAAGTAGGTCACAGCTCTGTCTGGCAGTGGGACAATGTTATTTCTGAATTCAGCACCTGGGCCTGGTTAAGAGGAGACTACCCTGGAACGAAAGGATTAGAGGTTGCAAGTTTACACGGTTTAGTGTGAAGAGTTTTAATAATAGAGAATATGGCTATTCTTGTGATGGTTATGTATTAAAGCAGCAAAGTAATGCAATGGAAAAATGAAACAAGAAAAATAGATGGGTAAAAATCACAAATGGGATCCTTTTTATAAGATAAAAATTTAGGAGAACGCTTGTAAAAGGTGGGTAGATGTTGTAAGGGTGAAATGTTGATCAGAAAGAGAATCTGGGAAAGAGAATAAGTCTATCTAAAAGAAATAGGAGTTAAATTACTAAATTTAGGAGAAATTCTCTAAATGAGCCAGACCTGGTGGTGGAAGAGAGACACAATAGGGGAAGAAAAAGGGCATTACTTTAACCACCAGACAATAACCTGATAAAGTTCAAGGGCTCTGGGTATGTTCCATTTCCAGTTGTCATAACAATAGGATCCTCACCTTATGGAAATGGCATTATAATGAAAAAACATACAGATAAAGAGAGTTTCCAGAGGCAAGGCCACACAGCTTCCCTTTGGAGGAAGGTCTTGGGTGGGTTTATGCTACAAGAGAAAGAATGATGTCAAAGTGGGGAAAGATCCTGACCTGAGTATAAAAATGTTCCCTTGCACCTGGGGTTGAGAAAAGCTTCCAGGTGCTGCATACTCCTTGCTTCTACTGACTCTAACTGGTGTCAGAATCAAGCAACACGTCATACAGAAACACAGTCACGTTGTATCACTATTTCTGTTCCAGGCTAAGTGCTTAGAAGGAAACCCTCAAAATCAAGAGCAAAGTCTTGAAAAGGCAGATGTTCATTCAGTTGATGCCTGTAGCCAGGACTGGAATCACTCATTTCCATCACCCTAGAGGTCTAGGCCTGCCCAGAGTAGAAGGGAGTAGAAGTCAACAACTCTGCATGCACCCCTGCAGAGATTAGTTCTACCCAAGACCACTCCTGGGAATGAAAGATGAAGAGTGTCTTTGAGGCAAACCTTCCCCATCACAACCCCAAAACTATCCTGTTCGGGTTTCTTCCATCTTAACCAAGTAAAATAAAATAATTTCTAACCAGGAAAGTACATCCGGTCATATATCTCCAAAAAAGACCACACCCAACTACTGGTTGTGGCTAGAATACTGCCCTGCAGGCACTCCAGGGATAGTGTAAGGGATCTGGCAACCAGGGCTATAGAGATTATATCCAAGTGGGACGTTCACCCCACTGCCCAGGCTGTAGCTGTTTCAGGTAGTTTAAGCTGGCAAACCCACAGCTTTCCAATTCATCTCACCATGCCACTGTTTCCACTTGCAGATTTCACTGTTCCCTGTGGCACCCTGCCCTACTCTGCAAAAGCCTCTACCCTTCACACCAGCATTTGGACCTGCCCATGTTAGATGATACCTCTGAGAAAGTCGTGAAAGGAATACTGGAGTCTTACAAACATCAAGACTAGTTCCAGAAAGGATGTCAGCTGGAAGGACCAAAGAAGAAACCTGCATTTTGCCTCCAGAATATGCTAAAATGTTTAAATCCTTTACGTCCTGTAACAAAGCAAACTTGGGAAAATTTCAAACCTGCTCCCACCCCACAGACTAGAGGGCCAGGAGAAAGAGGTATTCATTCTACTTCACACCCTATAAATGGATCCAGTCCCTTGCACCACGTCACTTGGTACAGAAAGAGCCAAAATCCGGTACTATTTGAGGTTTTCATCCCAAACTCTCACCTCCATCTGCTGCTTCATGCTCCCGGAGAATTTCTATACCCATCCCAGGTTTTCTTTGTTCGGTGTGTAACAGGTCTGGACATTCTTTTCCAACTCTGACCCTATACCACTCTCATAGACATGCTAGACATGCATAGACAGTTGCATAGATCGTGCACTGCCCAGTTCCATAATGCCATTCACATAGCGGTCTTTTAATACTATTGATACAGGTTCTCTGGCTTCACACACTCCTGACTACCAATAAGAGGTACTCCCACCTTTTCCCTGGTCCCATGAGAACTATATAGACTGGGCTAGTAAGAAAATCAGACCTAGTTCATAGAGGTCAAGACCAGAGCCAATGAGAAAAAAGCGACCTGTGGCCTACAGGTTACCAGTAACCCGGCTGGTTTTGAGATGTGACTTGAGATCTAACTTCAGAATAAAGATCTGGAAGCTGCGTTTGGATTGTTACTTCTCAAATACGGCCATATATGAACATTTTATTAACTCAGAAGCAGTGCCAGTTTACAATTTTGATATTTTGCTTCAATCTTTTATCTTTTCTAGATAAAAATTTATGAATTCAGTTGAATTATGCCTCATGACTCTATCTAGATTTATTTCCCTCTCTCCTTTCCTCCAAAACACTGCTTTTCTGAAGTAAGTGAGGAGCCATTAGTCCATATGTTTCTGCTTCCAATTCATATGTGAATCATATGAACAATATATAGGTTTGGGGGGATTATTTTAATTTTATATAATTGATATTATAAGGAATCACTCTGTACCTTGCTCTTTCATTCAAAAACAAAGTTTTTGAAATTTATCTACGAGTCATATCCTTCACAAATTTTTATTTGTTTTTTTCTTATTATTGGAGTTCTTTATACATTCTGGAAATGTTGCCTTTTTCAGATATATGTTCACTTCTCCAAGTCTAGTGTTTGTTTTTAAATTGCTTATGATATCTTTTGTCATGCGTATTTTTAAAGTTTTAATCTAGTCAAATGTATCAATTCTTTTCTTCTGATTTCTGCAATTTAGGTTCTGGTTAAAATATCATTCCCAACACTGCACTCATAACAATAGTCTGCTTTTTACCCCAGAAGTTTTATTTGTCATATTTAGGAATCTTTTCCTTCATACAGTTTATAATACATTCCATTTTTTGCTAAATATGTGCAATGACTTCTCTCTCGGTGCAAAATTCCCATGTATGCATGGATGTGTCTCTGGCTTTTCTAGTCTGTTCCTTTGATCTATTTCAGTAACACTTCACCAATATCACATTATCGTAATTGCAAAATCTTTGAAAACATTGATATTTGGTACATCAAGATGCCTCTCATTTTTTTCTTTAAAATTATGCAGGTCATTCTTGGCCTTTTACCTTTCCATGTGAATGACAAGAACTACTTGTCAAGTTCCATACACAAACACATTTACACTCATACACATACACAAAACCTATTGTAATTTTTATTGGAATTGCTTTGAACTTAGATAAAACATTGACTTTTTCCATCTATGAATGTGTTATATTTCCCTATATATTCAGGACTTGTTTATGCCCTTCAATAAATTTTATCATTTTCTCCATAAAGGTCTTGCCCAAAGTTGCTAAAAATATTCCTAGTTTTCTTGCTATTATGATTATGCAAGTAATTTCTTGCTATTATGATTCTCCAAGGCATTACCAAAAATACAAACCTTTTCTTACATATCTGCCATGCCATTTGCACTTTTAATAAAATTAACACTAATTCCTTGGTGTTATCTGATTCTAGTTTACGTTCATATTTCCCAATTATCTTAAAGATGCCTTTTTACAATTGGTTTGTCCAAATGAGGATCTAAACAATGTTCAAATATTACATTTTGTTGCTGCTACTCTTTAATCTAGAGTAATCTCTCTTTCTTGTTTTTTCCATGGCTATCTTTCCCCAAGACCTAAGGTCAGCTTTCACATAGAATGCTCCACATTCTGTTTGCTTTCTTTTTATGTCATTTAACTAGTTTCTCTATCCCTTTATTTCCTATAAACTCGAAATTATTTCTAAGGCATAATTGCACTCAGATTCAATGCTTTTAGGCAACATTACTTCATATATGAACATTACTTCGTATAATGTCTACTTCTGTGTGCTTCATATCACTTGACCTCTACAGGCATATGTCTGCTTGTCCCACTGTAAATGATGTTGTTTCTGTCCTACGGTCTTATTCCCTTTTAATTCTTCTACTAAAGGGTTTATATATTCTATTTCTATCCTTTCAGTGACTACTCTTGATTTTTCAGTATGCTTATCTACGTCAGCTTTAAGTTAATCAATGTCTCCATTCTATTCCCAAACAAAACAAGAATATTAGAGAGCTGTAATTCTGAACTCCTACCCCTACCATCCACATTGTCACCTAGGAGCTTGATTCACTCTTGTTTTCAAATGCCTCTCCCAAATTAACGTTACTATTTTTATAGCTAATATTTGTTATTACCAACATGTTTGCCAGGGTCTTGTTCTCCCTTGCTTCTTGTATCATACACCTTTTCTGGGTTCAATTTCCTTCTTAGTAAAATACATCTGTTACTGGATTTTGTTGTCGTGTTTGTTTTCTTTTGTTTTGAATCAGGAATGGTCTGTAGGTAGTAATCTTGTCAATCTTTATAATTTGAAAACATCATTTTAAACTCAGAGTTAAATGATAGTTTAGCTTAGTATAGAGTTCTAGACAAACATTATTCTCCATCATAACTCAGAAGTTATTTTATAGTCTTATAGAATACATTTTTGATGATGAATAGTTTGTTTATTGAGATTTCTTGGTGATCTGTCTTCATGAGAGTTTTTAAAATTCTCTTTTTGTCTTGAAGTTTTACATTTTCATTATGGTATATCTGAGTGTGAAATTGTTTTTTTTTTTTCTCCTATTCAAGAATAGTTATGTTCTTTGCTCTCAAGACTCTGAAGTTTTCTCTATTCTGCTATGTTCTCTAAGATTATGACTTCAAATATTTCATCTCTAACATTCTTTCTATTCCATCCTTATGGAATTATCATAACGAGTGTTTCATGTTATCTTCAATATCTCTAAGCTTCTCTTTGGTATTTTCCATTCCTTTCCCTCTCTGTGCTGTCTTTTGAGTGATTTCCAAGATATATCTTCTAATTCTATTTTTAGCTCTATATAGTCTTCTATGTAAACTATTCATGGAAGTTATTTCAAAGTGTGTATTTTCCATCTTTAAAATTTTCTATTTGTTCTTTTCCAAATCTTCTTTTTTGTTTTTTCATAATATTCATTCTTTCTTTGGAATGAATGAAATAATGAATGAATTCTTTGGAATGAATTCATTTTGGGGGATGAAGTCTTTGGAATGAATTCATTTTGGGGGATGAATTCTTTCATTTTTTATTCTCTAATTTATAGTTATTGAGGAGTCAATTTTGCAATTTGTCTGACTTGCTGATTCTCATAACTTTTAAGTTTCAAATATGGAAGTAGAAGTTGTTTACTAAGAAGTTCCCACATGATCTGGGCTGAGGAGTTTCCTTATATGGCAGTTTCATGTTTGTCTCTACCATTGTCCCAGGGTTTCCCAGTGTCTGATATTTTATAAGTAAATTATTCAGCTAGGAGTTCTCATGCCACACAGAGAAGCAGAATTTGGACCCCACATCCATAAGTGGTGAAGATTTCATGTTCCATTTTCCCACATGTCCCAGGCATTGGCAGGCTTCCTTATTATCTCCCTCAAGGTGATAGTTATAGACTGAACTGGTTCCCATTTCACATATGGAGCAGTCTTGTGAGACTCCCAGTTTTACTCAAAGTGCCCTCAATTCTAGTTCTCCACTTTGCTATAGGCCTTATCAAATTTCATTGAGCTCATGGCATTTTTAAAGCTTCTCTCCACCATTTTTTACATCAAAATGAAAGAAAATATCATTTTTAATGACTGGGAATATTGGAAATGGGAAAATTGAATGAAGGTTTTTCAAAAATACAAGAAATATTAATGTGGAATGCACAAGTTTTCACTTCATATTTTGCAAGGGGAAACTATTCTGAGAAGTGTTCAGAGAAAACAGGGAGATGTACTAAAAAGCTGCTGCCTCATTAGAAATAGGGAGAATGGGTCCACTGTGGAGTCAGGAGCTCCAAAATTTAGGGTTGAAACTCTTTGGACCACGAGGTTTTACAAACTTGTGGCTTTTCAGGGTTTCAGCTTACTATGTGTCAAGTCAGAAAGATGGGGAAAAAAAGACATGTAGCTTCAGAGACTTCTATGAAAAAAGTAAATTCATGTAAGAAAATGCACAACATTAACATCACAACCTCTTTAACTCATACTCCTTAATACAATAAGAAAAGCTTTTTAGACAATGAGACCATAAAATAAAGCCATAAAAAGTGAGACTGCTTTAGGCCCAGTCTGACCCTAGAATTTTGCTCTTAAAATGCCACTTACTCAATTGAAACCAGTCTGAGAGATCATTTTAGAGGCTTTGGGGGCTGGAGTAGTCTGTAAATTAAGACTTTTCCAAGAGATATTACAATTACTCCATTCTTAAGTTATGGTCTTGCTTACTTAGGTCATAGAATAAAATATGGTCTAAACCAGTTCTCATTAGTCAGCCAGACCAGCTCCTTTATGGAAGAAGAACAGCTTTGAGATTTCAGAATATATTTCTTATTTGGAAGAAACATCAAATAAAATGCAGGCCCATTTTATCTGAGCAAAACCCTAATCATCATATAGACACCAGAGGAGCATCAACAGCCCAGGAATGTATGAAGGTCACAATGTCACAAACGGTGTGTCTTCTGTGGAAAAACAACTGGAACTCATTGAATGCCTAGACCTGATCTATTTTAAGAGCTTAATTTGAGACGGCCTTCTTTCCCCCAATTCAGCAACCAAATGTATTAGTCAGCAAGGCAAAGCCTTCTAAGGTGAAATATTTCATGTTTCTCACCATTCTGCCTCATTTCCAGGATATTAACAGGACATTTGAAGATGATTTTAAAGATAATGAGATACATCTCTTTGGAAGAAAAGCAGATTAGAGCTTCCAGCAAGTTCATTGCTAATGACACTCACTGAAACTTAATATCTTAAAAGCATTTTCCTTCCTAAGGTATGATAATCTTAAAAAGGCTTTTCAGGCCAACACTCTCATTTTGGACCTACAGACAGGGCCTAGCCTTGAGGCCAACTCTCATTTCCAGTGGATGAAAGGAGTCTAGGGTGTCTATATGCATACAGGAAAGTCAATCAATATCTGCTGACTGAATCATAAATTCAGCAAGGATAAAGATACAATGTGAAATGAACAACTTGGGCAGTCTGTAAATATTTTGACAATTACCCCTGTTGTCAGCTGGATTTTCAGCTGTAGTTGTTGTTACTTGACAGTACCATCTGCCTCGAGTGTAAATGCTTTTTATTTTCTGTGACCAGGACAATTGTCCAGATGTTTCCTCCTCCTTAGTTAGCAGGGAAAAAAATAAATGCAACCAGGCACCAAGAAGACTGCTGGCCCAGCAGCTGCAACAGCAGTCTGACCTTCTAGAACACTGATGCTTTACTTTCTTCCTTGTCCAGTAGAGGAGGAGGCAGCCTGTTAGTCAAAAGAATACCATTCTGAGTCACAGGGAGACAGAGGGCACCTCTCAGGGAACTTACATTCTAGTGGGAGAAAGATGGACAATAAGTGGGGAAATAAATCATGTCCGACAGTGATAAGCGCTATAAAAAAAGAAAATAGGGCAATAAGACACAATAATTGAAGGGTAGAGGTGAGATCAAGAAAATCCTCTTATGGGAGGTGATATTTGAGATGAACACTGAAAGAGAAGTGTAGCCAAACGAGTTTGCATACTTTAGAATGTTTCTTATACTTTTTCTTAAAAATGGGCTTATATATCTTATAATATGGTATATACTCAATCTGTTATGAAAGTATTTCTATTTTTTAAATACTCTCACAGCATAATTTTAACATTTTATGTGAAGAGAAATAAACACACCAAGAAATTAAATATCACCAATAATCCCACCACTTAAACACAATCATAAAATGAAGTTAAATTTCTCCATTTTTCTACTTCTTCCATCTTTTCAATCTCTACATCCTTGTTGCTAATCCCCACTGCTGCACCAGAAAGAATCAGTGGTAACAATTTGATTGATGACTGAATTACCGACCACCACTCTATATCAACATTCTTATATTTAATTCAAGTATGGTGAATAATTGGCTAAGCCTTAGGAGTTCTCTCATTGTTCATCTGCCTGTGGAAAAACCAGTGCAAGTCCCAGTGGCTGCAAACCTCCCTCAGTTTCCTTTTAACTTCATGAGTGAACTGCAAGCACTAAACAGGGGCTCCATGAACGGTAATGGTGACAAATGATTGACCATGAATGAACTATGTGCCCAGCAGCCAACTAAAGATTTTACATATGTTATCACATTTAATTCTCACAATAACCTACTCTATAATGTTGATGTAAATGTCCCCATTTTAGAAATGAGGCTCAGAGAGATTAAATATATTTGCCAAAGTCACACAGTACGTGGCAAGCAAAGGCTTATGTGCAGACCTGGCTGACTCCATCAACCCCCATCTAAATCAGGGGTTGGCAAACTATAGCCCAAACCAGCTCACCACTTGTTTTTGTACAGCCCATGAGCTAAGAATGGATTTTATATTTTTAAATGATAGAAGAAAAAAAGAATAGTCTTTCATGACACAAAAATTACATAAAATTCGAATTTCAGCATCCATAAATAAAGTTTTATTGGACTACATCCACAATCATTCGTTACGTATTGTCTATGGCTGCTTTCATGCTGCAACAGCAGAGTCAGGAGTTGCAACAGAGACCAAATCGCCCACCAAGGCTAAAATACTTACTATTGCCATTTAAGAAAAAGTTTTCCAACCGCTTTTCTAGATAACCAAGCACAACCTGGGCAGTAAATGAGTAATAGGCTGTATCATTCTGAGTTTGAGCAGCAAAACAGAGCTACTGCAATATTATGATAATATAGGGTTTACTATAGGAATCAAGGCTTACAAGAATGTGGAAGGATCTGGAAGAGCAAAATTCTGGAGAGTATAGCCAGGGGATTAAGGAAACAGCCACCATTAACGTCAACTTGAAACACTGGAGTAGATAGAGAAAGCAGAGCTTGTTGAGGATCTCTGAGGAACCACTACATCTGGTTGCACAATCTCAAGAAGGGAGCTCATGGAAAGGTCTACAAAGCTGCCATGTCTGACAGTCAGTATCTCCTGAGAACGATGGCTTCTCCTTCACTTTCACTTTCCAAGTCTCTGCAAGTTCCTCTCAGTGGTAAACTCTAACTCAGACCTATAGAGGAAAAGGGACTCTGGGAAACACAGACCAGCCATAGAAGAGAGTGGTGATTGTGCAGAGTCGAAACACAATCCAGCACGTGAACTAACCTGTGCTTGGCAATCCCATAGGCAATACTTCTCCAGTGGTAACAAGTACCTGCAAAGAGCCTGCCATCTTGCCTACCATGAAGGGGATGTAGATTGGGGCCTTAGGGTGCCTTAGGATGGGCGGTCAGGATGCAGCCTCCCAAACCCATACTCACTAGGTGTGACAGGTTTGCCTGCCTGACCTTCTGCCATATTCCTTATTCACAGTACCTACATTGCTTCTCCTTTGGGATTGGGATCCAGGCTTGAAACCCAAACTAGTCAACTTGGGATCTACCATTTTATCATTTTCACCACTATCATTGTCTTCACTGTCCTTAATGGGTACTTCTGCTTAAAGAGTACCTACTTCTGCTTTGGGCTGTGTTGGGTACTTTATAAACTTCATTTCCCTTAATCCACTCAACAGCTCTTTCAGATAGGGAGTTTTAACTTCTTTTTATGGATGAGGACACTAAGGTTTGAAGAGATTAAGAAACTTGCTCAACTTCACAGCATAAATGGTTGAGCCAGGAGTTAAATCTCTGTTCTGTGTGATTCCCAAACCCAGCACACTGGACCATTATGCTGTCTACCAAGACCAAGTTTCTCTCAGACCCTGCTTCTGGTACCCTTCCCTTCACTCTGGCCTACAAGTTGGAGAACCTTTGTTTGCCAGTAATCGAATTACCCACAACCATGCTCCCATTCTCCCTCCCTCTATTAGACCCTTGGAAAGTTCCAGATTCAATTAGATCTCACTAAACTTCCTTGAACATAATATTACCTGCTGATTTCATCCTAGTTGGGGGTGGAGATCAGATATATTGTCCTTCTTGTTCTTTGTTTGCAACCCTGCACAGCACAGCATCAGTCAACCTGTCTGCCCCACTAGAAGTTCTCAACATACAGCTTGGTCCAGGGTGTTCCCAACTATGACAACCAAAAGGTATCTTAACAAGTAGTCTTCTCTCCTAACTCAGTATGGGGTAAGAGTTCAAGTGTGGGCTCTGGCATGAGATTTCCTGTTTTATTCCAGGCTCTACCACTTACCACCTGTGCATGACCTAACCCCTGAGCCTCAGTTTTCTCATCTCTAAAATATAGTCATCATATCTACTTCATAGAGTGGTGTGAGGATTAAATAAATTAAGACATACAAACAACCTACTGCAATGTGGTACTTACTATAAGAACATACAGTTGGCTATGATTATCATAATTATCTTCATAAATCAAAGGCATCAGAAAATACTTGCTTTTCAAAAGGATACACAGTGCACTTTTATCCAAGCAAGCCCATTTGAACAATTGTTTGTGGTATGATGAAATGGTTTCTCAATATAATGATGATAATAATTAATAGTAGTTAGCCAGTATGGCGCCTTGTGATTTTTGAAATAGCTTTCTCATTAATCATGAGCATGAACAATCATTTCTGTTCATGGACTAAATCTCCAGTTAATGGATTCTGAACTGGAGCTGTGTCAGAGCAGCCAGAAGGTGTGTGAATTTCTGAAGAGGGAGAAAAGGGCTTGGAAAGCTGGTGTTCAATTGCTAATGCATGCAGGACCCTGTGCAGCTGATCTGCATGCTAATTGCTTTGCCAGAAACTAAATTCTGCAGGGCAGACACAGTGTTAGTGATGTTCTCCTTCTCTCTCTCTCCCCTTCCCCTTTGTCTCTCTTTATCTTGCTCTCTAACTCCATCACTCATCTGTTACCAAAGAAGAAAAACACTCTACCCTCTCCCCAAAATGAAGCGAAAAATCTGGAAATAGTGGGTCTTTTATGGAGTCTCTACAGCTAGAAAGCTATTGTCAAAATGACCCTTGTGATCCAGGCACACTAAATGGCTTTAAGCATGAGAGTGACATGGTCAGATTTGGGTTATAGAAAGATCTACCTGGAAACAGGGAAAAAAGGGATTGAAGAAAGACTACCCTTAGAGCAGAGTGTCTGTTATAACATCCAGGGTCATACTTTGTTCAGAGTAGACTGAACAAGGTGTTGTAAAATGGAGAGAAATGGATAAATTTGAGAGACATTCAGGAATTAGAACTAAGACTGCTTGGATAAGGGGCTGAGGGAAAAGGAGGAGTCAAGGATGACCCCCAAGTTCCTGTCACTGTCAATTGGACCCTCTGGGCCTAGAGATAATTATTAATTTAAACTGTCATTTGATTAAATGGCCTCATGCACCCAATTTATTAACACATTAAGTCAATATATTCATATTAACGTTAAGACTATTTACCCATCAGACACTGCAATAAGAGAGTCGTTGATAGGGGTATTTAGGAAACAATCACCTACTAACTATATGTGCTGTTCCAGGTACCAGGAAGGATATAGAGATGAACAAAACATTTGCAAAGTAAAATTGATAAGTATTGCAATAAGGTAAAAAATGAATTCTCTATTGAAACGTAGGGGAACAGGAGATTAATTCCAACCTACCAGAATAAATAGTGGCTTCAGGAAAAAAAATGTGGCATTTAAACTGGTCCTTGAGGAATGAGAAGAATTTCAACAGGCATAGCTGTAAAAGAGACATGCCAAGTTGAAGAAATCATTTGAACAAAACCTCACGTATATGAATGTACTTGCCATACCAGGAAGGCTGAGTATTACATTTCTTCTAGTCTTTAACATAAAATGCACTATCAACATAATAGAAGCTGGAAGAAACACATCAAATGTACAGATCAATTTTGAAATGCATCTCACTTTAAGTAGATAAATCTTAAAAAAATGTATAATGCGATCAAGGAAAGCCAAGAATGACATAGGAAGCATATTGTGCAGGAGGAGTAGAGAAAGAGACACATCTGAGAGCAGTTTATATTTGATCTTGGGGACAATGGTGGAATATTTGAAGGTTTTTGAGAAAAAAGTGATGCTATCACATTTGTGTTTTAAGATGAGATCTTCAGTGCAAAAGGTGAAGAAAAAGAAATAAAAGTCATAAAGATCAGAAAAGGATGGGTAAAATTGTCTCTATTTGCAGATGGACATAAATTTTTATATAGTAATTCCTAAAGAATCTATAAAATAACTAATAGAGCTAATACATGAATTGATCAATGTCACAGCATATAAGGTTAACATTCAAAATATATATGCTAGCATCAAAAATTGGAAAATAAACTTTTTTAATATTCTTGCCATAATACTATCAAAAAAGTGTAATATACTTTGGAATAAATTTAACAAAAGACATGTAAGACCTCTACACTGAAACTATAAAACATTGCTGAGAGAAATTAAATAAAACCTAAATAAAATGAGCCACATACCATGTTGATGAAATGGAAGAGTCAATATTGTTAAGGTGTCAGTCCCCTCCCCTCAAATTAATCTATGCATTCAATACAACTCAAATCATAATGGCAGCAGGCTTTTTTTTTTTTTGATGAGGAAGATTCACCCTGAGCCAACATCCATGCCAATCTTCCTCTGTTTTTTAGTGTGTGAGCCACCAGCACAGCATGGCTGCTAACAGAGCAGTATAGATCCATGCCCGGGAACTGAATCTGGGCTGCCCAAGCATAGCACACTGAACTTAACCACTAGGCCACTGGGGCTGGCCCAGCAGCAGCCTTTTTTGAAGAAATTGACAAGTTGATTCTAGAATTTATGTGGAATTGCAAATGACTTGGAATATCTAAACAATTTAAGAAAGAAACACACTGATACTTACTAACTTCCAGATTTATTATAAAACTACTGTAAGCAAACTATGTAGAACTGGCATCAGAATAGACAAATAGATCAACAGAAGAGTATTTAGAGCCCAGATACAGACTCACAAGTATATAGTCATTTGATTTTCAACAAAGGGACCCAATCTAATGAACGCATCAATCTAACAAAGACTAAAATCTTTCAACAACTAGTGGTGTTGAACAACTAGATATCTATATGGAACAAATGAACCTTAACCCCTACCTCTTGCTATACTCAAAATTAACTCAAAATGGCTCATAAGCCTAAATGTAAAAGCTAAAACTATAAAAATTCTAGATTACATCCAAGAATATTTGCCTGAGTAGATTAAGTTTTCTTAGATAGGACACAGAAAGCAATAATGATCACAGCTCCTTAGTATTTACCCAAAGAAATTTAAAACTCATGTCCACACAAAAACCTGCACATGATGTTTAGGTCAGCTTTGTTTATAATTGCCAAAACTTGGAAGCAACCGAGATGTCTTTCAGTAGGGAACTTTCATTCTCAGTCAGTTGGTAAATGGATAAATAAATAGTGGTACATCCATACAGTGGAATATTACTCAGCACTAAAACAGAAATGAGCTATCAAGCTACAAACAGACATGGAGGAACTTTAAATGCACATTACTAAGTGAAAGAAGTCAATCTGTAAAGGCTACATACTGTATGGTTCCAATTATATGACACTGCAGGAAAAGCAAAACTATGGAGACGGTAAAAAGATAAGTGGTTGTCAGGTTTGGGAGGAGGGAAGCATGCATAGGTAGAGCACAGGGGATTTTAAGGACCATGAAACTATTCTGTATGATACTATAATGATGGGTATATGTCATTACATATTTGCCAAAACCCATAAAATGTACACTAAAAGTAAACTATGGGCTTTGAGTGATAATGATGTGTCAATGTTGGTTCATTGATTGTAACAAATGTACTACTCTACTATCAGATGTTGATGGTTGGTGAGGCTGTGCCTGTGTGGAGGCAGGAAATATATGGGAACTCTCTGTAACTTCCACTCAATTTTTCCGTGAATCTAAAACTGCTCTAAAAAGTAAAATATTTAGCACAGTCACTGCAAAAGAAAGGCTCAACAAATGCCTGGTTTATTTCGTAGGATCATTAACCAAAAACTTTCTTAGGTCAACTTCATGCAGTGTTCCCTTTTATAAACATTTCATTAGAGATACCAAATATATTCTAGGCTATAAGGGGATGTGGGGGGGTTACCATATAAAACATCATTATATCAATTTCAAGGTTGATAACTATGCCAATCAATATAATTTGGGAATCTTGGGACAAAATAAGGGTGGGCAGGGTCTGGAGAGGGTCTTGAGGCTGTCAGCACAGCTAGACCTATCCTAGAGCAAGATCAGCTCTGGGTCCTAAAAGAATCTGGTTGTCAATGAATACCAGTTCCTCCTTTAATATCTTCTGGGACTAAGCCCTGGGGCCTTCCCAGAGTTTATAGACCTGGGACTATCTCAACAGATAACTCTTTGCCCAAGCATCTAATAAAATATGTATGAGTGGGGGCCAGCCCAGTGGCAAAGTGATTGGGTTCTCACACTCCACTTCAGCGGCCCAGGGTTTGTGGGTTTGGATCCCCGGTGCATGCTGCATACCACTCATCGAGCCATACTGTGGTGGCATCCCACGTACAAAATGGAGGAGGATTGGTATGGATGTTAGCTCCAGAACACTCTTCCTCATGCAAAAAGAAGAAGATTGGTAACAGATGTTAGCTCAGGGCTAATCTTCCTCACACACACACAAAAAATGTATGTGTAAAGATGTATATATAAAGTTTATCTTCAAACTGCCAGTTAGTAAATTAATTTCTATTTCCCCATCTTCTTCCAAAAGCCCAGAAATCCATTCACCTGGTTGTAGAGGAAAGGGAATTAAAAGACTTAAAATGCAAATACCTGTGTGAGGTCACTTTTCAGACAGAATATGTTTCACAGGGGAAAAAAATTCCAGTAAATTGATCAACCAAAGGAGTAGTTTTCAGATTATTTCCTATTCTTGGGAAGAAATGAAAGTGAGCAGGAGTACATCATTATGGGCTCATTTGCACTTAGCCTTAAAGAAAATCATATTGCATATTATACTCAGAAATGATGCTGGTTGTATCTGGTTATACCACAGCTTGGGCATCTGCATGCTTGACCACCTCCCCGGGGGATTCTGATGTTCACCAAAGTTACACTGTTAACTACTCAGAGTGCTTTACCCTCACAATAACCTCCAAGGAAATCTGGTTGTTGGGTGATATCTGGAAAACAGAATTGGAGAATAATCTATTATCTTTATAGTGGATACCGGAACTTCTTTTAAGGAGGAAAGCATCTTTATTTGCAATGTGCCACCTGGAGAAGTAGGTGAAACCTAAAGGCATGAATGTTTGCAGGGTGCAGAGTGGCTGAACTGCTGTGTATGAGACAAGAAGAAACTGGTTTTGCATCTGCGTGGATGGGACAGACAAGAAAGGAAAGGAGGGAAAGAAGGAAGAGAGGGAAGAAAGTTAATGTACAATGTTCAACTTGAAGTTGTGTTGCTGAAATATAAATCCCAATTCTTAATCCCCAAAGGCATTCCCCCTCCCAGATCTTTGCTTAAATCTACCAGGCACAGAAATTGTCTTGTGGAAAGAAGCTTTTGTGGAAACCAAGGAAAGAGGGGAGATCCGTGTCTATGTCCACGTGGTGGAGAGCAGAGAGGGCACATGTGGGACTGCACACTGGTCCGTAAAAAGAGAGTCAGAGACTTTCAAAGCCAGGATTTCTACAGAGTGAAGGACCCTCTGGAAATTCACAGGAATCTTTTAAACTGCCACAAGATAAGATATTTAAGGTTGGAACCAATCTTTCCTAGATGTGAAGGAGGAAGATACAGTTGGTATCTGACAGCTACATACATAAGCATCCTACTCAATGGAAGCTAAGGAACCCTTTGAGAGATGCCTCAGCTCAAAGGTATGTGTTTTGAAGCTGGATTTTGCTGGTGTAAATTATTGATTTGGGGCCATTTGAAGGACAAACTACAAAAACATCCATAATAAACATGCTGGATACTCCTCTGTGCAAAAATCTACTGCTTGACTTTTTAACAAATGACATGAAGAGGGATAAAGGCAGCAGCAAGGCATCAATTTATGGAATGAGATTCTAAAAATAAATACAGTTGTGAAGATTGACAGAGTCACAGAAGAAAGGGGAGGGGAAATAGCCCTTACTGTTCCTTTGAGCTGAGTCTCAGTCCCCCCAAGTGCTTGTCCTTTTTATACACGTCATTTGGACAGCCCTTAGGTAGAGCTATTTTAAACTGACATATTTCATGATAGGCCAACAGCATCAATCCTAATACAGGGCATATTCCCACTGCAGTTTTCTACCATAGTACATGACCTCGAAGAATTCAGCAACTGCGGCTTTCCACAAAGGAAAACACACAACATAGTTTTCATAAAGGTTATGGACATTAAACTCAGTTGAATAACAGTTAGAAAAGCAAGCATGCTGATCAAGCCACTTGAATCAACGTTTCAAGCTCCCCCAATGTTTGATTATGTGAAAACTTTGCCATAGATCCACGTTCCTTCTGATACTGTTTAGAGTTGGAAAAGAGCCAGGGTAAGTCAGTATCAAAAATGGACTGAAAAAAAAAAAGATAGTTATAGGTACTTGCAAAGATTTGTGCAAAAACTTTACCACCCACGTACAGGCCTATGTGAAATCACTATGTCCTTAAAATGTCCTGTAATCCCAGGGTAGCATTTGCCATAAATTCCCCTCCCAGAAAACCTCTAGAAACAACAAAAGAACAGAAGACCTCATCACTGGCCTTTAGAAAAGATAAAATTGCAGCCTTGTTTTTCACCACACCATCAGAGGTCTTTGCTCAAGGTCAGGCTTTCCTTCTGTATCTGATGAGTTTGCTGTAATTGCAACTGGCACCACAAAAGCAGGTGACCCCAGAGCTCCAGGATTTGTTAGCCAGAAGAGGAAAAGGGGCTGAGGCTGCTGATTGTGTGAGAGTCTTCTGACTTTAAAATGTCTGCAGTTTCTCAAAAGGAAGGACATATGTAGAAAAAAAGAGTACGCTCCCAAAATATTAATTCCATCTGATTTATCCTGCCTTGGCCAGCTAAAGGGGTTTCCATGCATGCTACACTTGCACTCAAATGGTATGTCTGGCTCTCTGACAATATGAAAAATGAAGGGAACTGTCTGGTAGCAGAATGACAGGCAGAGTACATGGGGGTTAGACCAGAAGTGACCTCCTCACCAGATCCTATACCAAAACCCTGTACCACTGCCTTAACTGGTTTGAATAAAACGTCACGACAAGAAACCTGAATTACATGAAAACCATGGTATTGTGCCATTTATTACCATGTGCCATGTACCAGTTGGTGGGCTGAAGTTTTCTGAGCAGAGGATTTCACCACTATCTCCCAATCTTCCAACTCTACTCTCTGCAATCACTTTGACCTGATTCACCAACATGAAGTATAATTAGGACAACGTCTTTTGTTTCTTTAAACAATCAGTCAAATTCTCACTTGCTTTATTATCAGAAAGTGTAGATTCCCTTCATGGGGCCCCCATCACCATCTCAAATTGTCTTAATACCCAGAGGGGATTGGTCCCTCTTACAATGCCATGAACGGAAAAAAAAAAAAAAGAAATTCCAATCAATCCACTACCTCTGGCACATTGTGGTGGTTCCACATCCTCATCAGCACTTGCTGTTGTCCTGTCTTTTTTATTACAGCCATCTTAGTAGACGCGAAGGACATCTCATTTTGGTTTTTATTTGCATTTCTGGAATGATGAATGACGTTGAGCTTCTCTTCACGTGCTTAATGGCCACTTGTGTATCTTCTTTAGATAAATGTCTATTTAAATCTTTTGCCCAAATTTTAATCAGATTTTCTGTCTTTTTACTGTTGAGTTGTAAGAGTTATTTTTATATTCTGAATGCTAGTCCCTTACAGATATATAATTTTCAGGTATTTTCTCGAAGTCTGTGGGTTGTCTTTGCACTTTCTTGATAGTGTCCTTTGAAGCACAAAAATTTTTAATTATGATGAAGTCAAATTTATGTATTTTTTTAGCTGCATGTGCTTTTGATATCATATCTAAGAAACCATTGCCTAATCCAAGGATGCAAAGATGTATGCCTATGTTTTCTTCCACAATTTTTATAGTTTTATCTTTTACATTTAGGTCTTTGATCCATTTTGAGCTAATTTTTGTATGTGGTGTTAGATAAAGTTCCAACTTCATTCATTTGCATGTGGATATTCAGTTGTCACAGCACAATTTATTGCAAAGACTATTCTTTCCCCCACTCAATTGTTTCAGCACCATTGTCAAAAATCAAATGACCATGAATGTAGGGTTTATTTATGGACTCTTAATTCTGTTCAGTTGATCTATGTGTCTGTCTTTATGTCAGTACCACACAGTGTTGATATTGTAGCTTTGTAGTGAGTTTTGAAAGTGGGAAGTGTGAGTTCTCCAACTTTGTTTCTTTTCAAGAGTGTTTTGTCTATTCTGGGTCCTGTGTATTTTCATATAGATTTTATGATCAACTTGCCAATTTCTGCAAAAAAAAAAAAAAGCAGCTGAGATTTTGAAATGGATTGCACTGAATCCATAGACCAATTTGGGGAGTATTTCCCTCTTGAAAATATTAAGTCTGTGGGCCGGCCCAGTGGCATAGTGGTTAAATTCATGCACGCCGCTTCCAGCGGCCAGGGGCTCACAGGTTCGGATGCCAGGCATGGACTGATGCACTGCTTGTCAAGCCATGCTGTGGTGGCGTCCCATATAAAGTAGAGGAAGATGGGCACAGATGTTAGCCCAGGGCCAATCTTTCTCAGCAAAAAGAGGAGGATTGGCAATGGATGTTAGTTTTTGGTCTTCCTCACACACACAAAAAATATATATACGTATATTAAATCTTCCAACCCATGAAAATGGAATGTGTTTCCACTTATTTAGTTCTTTTCAAATTTCTTTCAAAGATATTTCATAGTTTTTCATAGAAAACTATTTTGATAGTTTTGCACTTATTTTGTTAAATGTATTCCTAAGTATTTTTTCTTTTTGATGATTTTGTACATGGAATTATTTTTATAATTACACTTTTGGGTTGTTTATTGTTATTGTGTAGAAATATAACTGATTTTTGTATATTGATCCTATATCCTGCAACTTTGCTATACTGTTTATCAGCTATAATAGTTTTTGTGTGTGTGTGGATTCCCAAGGATTTTCTATATGCAAAATCATGCCATCTGTGAATAAAGATAGTTTTAATTCTTCCTTTCTGATCTGGATGACTTTTATTTCCTTTTCTTGCCCAATTGCCCTGGCTGGAACCTCCAGTACAATGTTGAATAGAAGTGGTGAGAGCAGACATCCTTGCCTTGTTCCTAATCTTAGGGGGAAAACTCTCAATCTTTCACCATTAAGTATGGGTTTTTCATAGACACCCTTTATCAGATTGAGGATATTCACTCCTGTTATTAATTGGTTGAGTGTTTTTATCATCAAAAGCTGTTGGATTTTGTTAAATGCTTTTTCTGTAATTGAGAGGGTCATGTGATTTTTACCCTTTATTCTAATAATATTGTTACATTGATTTGTTTTCATATCTTGAAACAATCTTGCATTCCTGGAATAAAGCCACTTGGTCATGGTGTATGATTCATTTTTGTTGGATCATACAAAAAGATCTTGCTGGTTTCAGTTTGCTGGTGTTATGCTGAAGGTTTTTGCTTTTATATTTATAAGGAGTATTGGTCTGTAGTTTTTTCTTGTGATGTCTTCGTCCAGTTTGGGTATAAGAGTAATACTGACCTCATAGAAATGAGTTGGGAAGTATTCTCTTCCATTTTTTGGAAGAGTCTGTGAAAGATAAGTGTTAATCCTTCTTTAAACATTTGGTAGAATTCACTAGTGAATTGATTCCTTGTCCTGGCCTTTTTTCTATGTGGGAAGTTTTATGATTACTAATTCAATTTCCTTACTTGTTGTGGGTCTATGCAGATTTTCTGCTTTCTTGAATCAGTTTTGATAGATGTGACTTTCTAGAAATTTGTACCTTTTATCTAGATTATCTAATTTGTTGGCATACAATTGTTCATATTATTCACTTATAGGCCCTTTTATTTCTGTAAGATCAATAGTGATATTGCCTCTTTTACTCCTGACTTGACTAATTTGTCTTCTCTTTTTCTTCATCAGTCTAGCTAAACGTTTGGTAATTGTGTTGCTCTTTTCCAAGAATCAACTTTTGGTTTTGTTGGTTTTCTCTATTGTATTTCTATTACCTATTTCATTTATTTTTGCTCTAATCTGTCTTATTTCTTTTCTTCCACTTGCTTCAGGTTTAGTTTGCTCTTCTTTTTCTAGTTCCTTAAGATGAAAGATTAGATTAATGAGTTGAGATCTTTCTTCTTTATTTATTGTGGACTTTTACAGCTATAAATTTCTCTGTAAGCAGCATTGCTTAGCTCTATCCCAAAAGTTTTGGTACACTGTGTTTTCCTTTTCATTCATCTTGAAGTATTTTCTTATTTCCCTTGTGATTTCTTCTTTGATCCATTGGTTGTTTAGGAGTGCATGTTTGACTTCCACATATTTGTAAATTTCCCAAATTTCCATCTGTTACTGATTTCTAAATTCATTTCATTGAGTTCAGAGAACATAACTTTCATGACTTCAACCTTTTTAGATTTATTGAGTCATCCTTTATGATCCAGAATATGGTCTCTCCAAGAGAATGTTCCGTGTGCACTTGAGAAGAATGTGTATACTGCTGTTGTTGAGTGAAGTGTTCTATACATTTCTTTTAGGACAAGTTGGTACAGTGTATTGTTCAAGTCTTCTATTTTCTTGTTGATCTTATGTCATTATTCTATCCATTATTGAAAGTGGGATTTTGAAGTCTCCAACTATTATTTTTAAATTGTCTGTTTCTCCTTATAATTCTATCAGTTTTTGCTTCATGCATTTTGGGGCTTTGTTGTTAAGTACATATATGTTTATAATGATTATATTTTCTTGGTGGGTTGATATCTTTATAAAGTACCCTTCTTTGTGTCTAGGAACAATTTTTGACTTAAAGTCTATTTTTTTCTACTGATAGTATGGCCACCCTAGCTCTCTTTTGGTTACTGTTTGCACAGTGTACATTTATCCATCCTTTTACTTACAACCTACTTGTGTTTTTAAATCTGAAATGAGTCTCTTGTAGACAGAATATAAGTGGATTTTTTTAATGCATTCTGTCAAACTCTGACTTTTGATTGGAGCATTTAATCCATTTATTTTTAATGTAATTACTAATATGGTAGAATTTATATCTGCTATTTTGTCATTATTTTCTATAAGTCTTATGTCTTTCTTGTTCCTCTATTCCTCCATTACTGCCTCCTTTAGTGTTAAATAGGTATTTTCTAGTATACCATTTTAATTCCCTTGGCTTTTTTACAATATATTTTTTAAGTTATTTTCTTGGTGGTTTCTCTGGAGATCACACTTAATATCTTAAATTATAACCATCTAGTTCAGATCAATACCAACTTAATTTTAATATTTTACAAAAATGTTGTTCCTCCATAGTGCCATTCTCTCCCCCCTCATTTATGCTCTTATTGGCATACAAATTACATTTTTATATATTGTATGACCATCAACACATATTTATAATTATTTCTTTATGCAGTTGCCTTTAAATTAGATAGGAGAGTTACAAATAAAAAATATGTTATTTTGCCTTTTAAGTTTACCTATATAGTTACCTTTACTGATGCTTTTTATTTCTTCGTGTGGATTCAAGTCACTATCTAGTGTCCTTTCATTTCAGCCTGAAGGACTCTCTTTGATATTTCTTGTAGGGCATGCCTGCTAACAATGAATTCTCTCAGTTTTTATCTAGGAATGTCTTAATATTTCTTTCATTTGTGAAAGAGAGTTTTGCTGAAAATAGAATTCTTAGTTTAAATTTCTTTTTATTTCAACACATTGAATATATCATCTCACTACCTTCTGGCTACATGGTTTCTGAAGAGAAGTCAGCTATTAATTGTATTGAGGATCCCTAGTACATAACAAGCCATTTTTCTCTTTCTACTTTCAAGATTCTTTCATCATCTTTGTCTTTTGAAAGTTGACTATGATGCATCTAGGTGGATCTCTTTGAATTCATCCTACCTGCAGTTTATTGAACTTCTTGGATGTATAGATTAATGTTTTTCATCAAATTTTAGGAATTCTTATATACAAGATCAATGCCATCTGTGAAAAGAGGTGGTTTTACTTCTTCCTTTCCAATCTGGATGCCTATTATTGGCCTAATATTCCCAGCCAGAACCATTATTTCCTCAAATATTCTTTCTGTTTCTTTCTTGTCTTTCCTTCTGGATTTCCCATTATGCATATGTTCCTACAGTTGATGGTGTCCCACGGGGTCTCTGAGACTCTTCATTTTTCTTCTCTCTTTATTCTTTCTTTTACTCATACTGGATAATTGTAATTGACCTACCTTCAAGTGCACTGATTCTTTATTATGCCAGCTCAGCATCACTGTTGAGTCCCTCTAGTGAGTTTTTCATTTCAGTTTTTATACTTTTGAACTCCAGAATTTATATTTAGTTCTTATTTATAGTTTCTATCTTTTTACTGATATTCCCTATTTTGAGATATTACTCTCACATTTTCTCTAGTTCCTAGACATGGTTTATTCTCCTAAATTTCCTTTCTTAATATGCTCTTGAATAGCTGACTTAAAACCTTCATCTAATAAGTATAATTCCTGTGCTTTTTCAAAGACAGTTCCTATGACTGCTTTCGTGTTTCTTTGTATGTATCATAATATTTGCTGAAAAATGGACGTTTTAAATAATATAATATGACAACTCTGGAAATCAGATCCTCCTTCCTCAGAGTTTGTTGTTGTTGCTGCACTGTGTATATTTAGTGATTTTCCTGAGCTAATTTGGTAAATTAGTCTGTATTCTAATTCTAATTGCATTTTATATTATATGTAGCAACTGGATTCTCTGCCCAGTTAGGTTAATGGTCATCTCATGATTGGACAAAAATTTCTTTAAATGCCTGGAACCAATAAGTCTCCCAGCCTCTGCCGGGACACATCTTCAACACTCAGGCAGACAGTTTACAACTCTGTCTTAGCCTTCACTTCCTGCTTGCACAGAGCCTTAAGATCAGCCAGAGACGAGAGCTTAGAACCTTCTCAGGTCTTTCCTGGGTATGTGCACAGCCCCACATATGTGTGTGGCTTTCTATATTCCTAGGAATATGTTGAAGCCTTTCAAAGCCCTCTATGTACATCTCATTCACCAGCTATTCCTTTGAAGTTTTCTGCTCAGCTTTTTGTTTGCCCCAACTATTATCACCACCTCAGGCAACTGCAATGTTTAATAATTGCCACTGATTATTTTAAACAAATGCCCCTGGGGAAAAGACTGTTCTCAATGGGCCAGCTCTGAGTAAAGCCAAATAAACACAAACCTCGTAAGTGGGATTTTCCAAGGGACTGCTAGACAGGTCAAATAATGACAGTTATATGGAAATTGGGCTTAGAGGAGTTCCAATCCATTCTGCTCCCTTCAGAGGTTGGTAGGCGGCTGGTATTCACCATAAGTGTGAGGCTATTGGTCTCCAAGGCTATCACTGAGCTGGCAAGAGGGGGATAGGACTAAGGCAAGTTAAAATACCACAAAACTTGCTATTCTTTCCAAGATTCAGACTTTTTCTTGAATGAACACTCTATTGATTGTTGCAATTATTTTGTTAATTTCCAAAGTTTTGAAAAAGTTGATTTTTACTTTTTTTCTACTGTTCTCATTGCTTTTATGGAGAAGAGAATTTTTGAAGCTCCTTACTCCCCATTCCTGTTGATGTCACTTCCTCCCATAGTTTTTAAATAGATTTTTGGTGAGTTTATTATCTGCCTTAATATGTACCTGGTTACACACCTTTCTTGTCCTATGTCAACTGAAAGTCTATCAGGATCAAACTGAAGAGGGTAAAAGGCTCCATAGAGATCAATGAAAGAACCCATATGATCACCAGTCCCCACTCTCTATAGACCATGACAGTTTGTCTTGCTTCACTATCAGAGTCACACAGCAAGTGAATACACACACAGCAAGCGACTTTTTCAAGACCAGGAAACCTGGCTTATCCATATCTCTCTCATCATTACTTGACTCACTTTAAAAACATTCTTTTTGGCAAATTAAAGCATGCACAAAGTTAAATACACCCCAAACATTAATGACCAAAAAAGCAATAGTTCACTGTCCCACTTCTCAGAGCAAACCACTTTCAAAAATTTATGTTTTGAGTTCTTCAAAAGGTTATCTCCATATTTTAAGTAATATGTTTATAGCACTAACTCTTCATTTATCAAATCTAAGCATCATTGTTTCCTTACTGCAATGATAGATGAGGGTTTAGTTTATTATTCAGTCCTCAACCTGAAAAATGTTGATGTTTATGTCATTATCTTAATTTTTCTACTGGTGATCTTTCTAAGTTTAGATCATCAATACATGTTCTTTTTCTACTAACTAGAGATGAAATCTCTTTATTCCCCACATTTGTAAGATAAGGATCTTAGTAACCCTATCTTCCCTCCACATTTCCTCCTTCTTTCCTTTTCTCAACTTCAATTAGGAATACTTTTACTTTTCCGTTTTTAAGATTGAAAATATTTACATTCTGTCCTGAAACATTTACATCTTTTGTACTTAGTCTATAGGTTAACACCAAATGTTGAAAATCAACAGACAACATTCCCATTATTGTCACTGTATTGTTCACAGCATAGCTAAGTAGTAAACTACGGTAAAATTTCCTTCCTGAGACTGCAATATAATTATCTTTGTGCCAAAGAGTCATATTCCTAATGACAAGTTCAAATGAGTTTTCTGTTCTTACTTTTCTCTCTCTCACTCCCAGTAATTGTTCAAACCTTGATACATTTCAGTTTGCTACTTATGTGACCATAACTTATGCTTTCTTAAAAGGCAATTTTGCCTTTCATCAAGATTCTGATGGACTTACTTGAACCGTAAGCCCCATAGTAAGTTCTTAGTAAATATTTATTGAAATTAAATTATTTGAATTATAATCCTGTCCCCCACTAACAAATGAAATGTTAATATATAGCTTTTTTCCAAGGGTTTTGTATGTGGTTACTGGCAAAAGAAGAGAAAAATTATTCAATATGTCCCTTTAGGATAAATTCCAATCAAATTTTTAGCAGTACCAATTTTCTCAAAATATTTGTGGGCAATATTGGTATCATCCCACCCAGTATGGCTGCCAGAAATCACAATGACTTTGCCGTATTCAATATTAAATAGCCAAAAGGGAAATAAATATTTTATTTTTCCATAAGTGAACTAAAATTGCTTTATCTGTCAGGTTCTAAATAAAAAGGATTTGGCTCCATTTAAAGAGTTTACCTTAGGTGTTCGGTTTCCAAAGAATGTGCACATAATGAAGAATTACAATAATTAAATCCAGAGAAGGAAAGAAGGACCCATAAGCAAAATATTGGCAGTGATAAAAACTAATGCCATTGAGAGAAATAAGCAGCCTTAATTGTCAAGAGAGTGAATGATTTCTGGCCTCCTAAGCCAAACCTTATAAAGCCACCTACAGACTTTCCCATTCAAATATGTAGCCCTGACAGTCCTCTTGCAGCATGGATTCTAATTTGGGTCCTTGGACCTCTATAAATGAGCTTCAGCAAGTTGGTGAAAGCCTCGATCTATTTAAAGAGTTCATGTTTATAAAATTTCTGAGTAGAGGGTTTACAGTTTTAATTAGATTTGTAAAGGGTTCCAAGACCCCAAAAAAGTTGAGATCACTGCCACAGATTAAATAGTCTACTTGGATATTGTGTGTTGACAGGCCAACTCATAAACAAGTATACCCAAGACTGCTTCTTTAGAATGGTTACTAATTCTGTCACAGCCACACATAACTTACCTCTCTTCTTACCAGCTTCTTAATTAGTCAAGCTGCCACACTAGATACCTCCCTTTCATTTTTCTTATTTTGTACCTATTAGAAATCACACATGGCCTAAAGAAAATTAAAAATGAAGCCTACACCTCCTAAACAATATCTTCATAACCCTCAGAGCCATTGGGTAATAGCAAAACATCTGCCAAAAATTTCACTAAAAAATATAAGCAAAACATGGTAACCCTCTGGTCCACTGTACTGGGGCCTGGAGAACAGAAAGTAGAACTGCCCTAGACTCCTTAGATAGACACATGCATTCCAGATCAAGGGCAATAAATTTCATGGAAAGACAGGAGCCTGACTCTCCAGTGAAGGTTCTGAGATTTAGTGCCCTGGAAAATAATGAGATATCCCCTCCAAGTGGCAGAAACTTGCTGCACCTTGAGCCCCCATCATTAAGAAAAAGTCACAATGTTTGATGGCCCTCTTTGGATTTTAGAGGACTATACCCCACATTTTGGTGTATCGCTCTAACCCATTTCCTGTTAACTCCAATAGCTGTGAACTTAAGTGAGGGTAAGGGCAAGTTCAAGCTGCAGTGCAAGCAGCCCTGACACTTGACTCTTATGATCCAACAGATCTGATGAGGCTTGATGGGTCTATGGTAGATTATGATACTCTACGGAGACTTCTGTAAGATTTAAATGGCAACCTCTAGATTTGGGGGACAAATATGCCCTTTTCAACTATTGTCCTTTTGAAAAACATCTTTTGGTTTGCCATTGAGGCCAATAAGACCCAATACCTCACCATGGGACACCAATTGATCTTGTAACTTCTCCATGTAACATCACGTATTAAGTGCTATCTAATCAAGGATACCACCATAAACTCAGGTATATTCAACAAAGCTATAATCAAATAATTGATATACATTGACATATATCAAATATAGAAATATATAGATATATCAAATGATTGGTATATAGATATAAATAGATATAGATATAGACACACACATAGAGAGAGATAGAGCTAGAGAACTGGAACAGATCTTAAAGATACAAATGATTCGCCTGAGTAAGTGGTTTACACACCCTGAATACTCACTCATGACTCCTGCCACCTCTTCCTCAACCCTCCCTTATGGCCTCCTGGGGAGTTTTCTCTGACCAGTGATCCGAGCGAGGAAATATGTAAGGTTGGCTTACAGACAGTTCTACACCACAGTGCTGGTACCAACCAGAAGTGGCGTTTGGACAACCTCATAACCCTCCTTATTGGTGACCATGAAAGACATTAAAGAGAGGTTCTCCCCATGGATAGAAGATTGAACAGGATATTAGGGTTCTTTCACTCAGTAAGTTGTGGTAACAAACAACACAAAACATGAGTGCTTTCAATAAAGGTTATTTCTCACTCACTATAACATTGGCTCTGTGTGAACAGAGCATGTAGCTTTGTTCTACATGTTTTCTCAGTCTTACATCCAAAATGAAAGCGTAGCCCCTATCTATGGAACTGCATTCCTGTGTCAGAGGGAAAAGAGACAACGTCAAAGCTCATAATAGCATTCTGATGTTTCATCCAGACATGCCAGACGTTGTGTCCAGTTGCATTTCATTGGTCAAAACATGTCACAAGGAAAAGCCTAATCAATGGTCTCCACAGGAGAAACTGTTAATCACGTGACAATGGGTAGGCGATATAATCCTTTAATAGGAAAAGGGTGTGAACAGTTAGGAAAAATGTTTTAATCTACCCCAAGCCATACATAGCATTGTTCACTTTTACTGGAAAGACTGTTTAAGATATGGTTCAAGACCAATTCATAGGAAGTGGCTTATAGTTTAGCTGGATCAAGAATGGAGAACTGGTACAAGGAGGTTTGAGGAAGAAGTTTCCATGTGGACCTCTCAGAGTGGACCCAGGGTATGAAGATATTTATGCCCCATGTGAATCCTCACCCGAGAGTCCCATTGTGGAGGAAACCCTTAATAAACCAGGTGATCCATCTACTGTATGCCAGTCAGCCTCTGTCTTCATCCAGTGAACTCATGAACTAAATGGCTGTGACAACAGGGACAGAGAAATATCCACATGAAAGTCAACTGGTTACTATCATCAATAAGTGCTCCAATTGCCAGCAGCAGCAACCAACCCTAAGCTCCAATATATGAAACCATTTCCTTGGGGTGAGGGCAAAGCAACCAGCTGGCTATCTTGTTGATTGCATTAGACCCCTTCTATCAGGGTGAGGACATTGACTTTTCCTCACTGGAATCATCATTATTTCTGGATTTGGATTTGCAGCAGCATACAGTGACGAAGCATCCTTACGAATTGTTCCTGCAGTCTCCCAGTCATTTTGAGCCTGGTTCTCCAGGCTTCCCCTGATTCTGTAGGCTACACACTTTCCTTCCAATAAATCCCTTTTCAGCTCAGAGTCAGGTTCTGCTACTTGCAACTAAGAATCTACACTGAAAAACAAAGTCCTTGGGATTTCTGCTTAGTCACTTTCCTTATGAAATAAAGCCCTAAATTCTCAACTTCTCAAAATCCTGCCATTTGTGACAACATGGATGAGCCTTGAGGCATTGCACTAAGTGAAAAAGGACAGAGAAAGACAAATACTGTATGATTTCATGTATATGTGGAACCTGAAAAAAACAAGCTCATAGAAACAGAGAATACATTGGTGGTTGCCAGGGGCTGGGGGGTGGGAAGTAGGAGAAATGGGTGAAGGTGGTCAAAGGGTACAAATTTCCAGTTATAAGATGAATAAGTTTTGGGGATGTAGTATACAGCATGGTGACTATAGTTAATACTGTATTGCATATTTGAAAGTTGCTAAGAGTGTAGATTCTAAAAGTTATTACCACACACACACAAAAATGTAACTATGTGAGGTGATGGATGTGTTAGCTAACTCCACTGTGGTAATCATTTTGCAACATATACATATATCAAATCATTACATTGTATACTTAAACTTATACAATGTTTTATGTCAATTATATCTCAATAAACCTGGAAAAAAATTTCCAAGTTCTCCATAAATGAATAAGGAAGTTTCCTGTCTCTTAGAATTATAAGCCTGGCACCCAATGGATAATCAAATCAACCCAAGAGGAGTTTCTTAGAGATTTAAGTTTAGGCTGCCTAGGCAAAACAAAGGCTAAGTTGAGCAATTCTCCACTGAATTTGCTCAGTGCAGGCTGCAAAGCTGTCATTCTCTTTATCAAATGCTTCTTTTTCTTGAAACCATTGTATATTTCCTTGAATGTTCTGTCATCCTTTCTAGATACTACAATTTTTCTGCATAAAATAAGTCAAATTTGGCGGCTCTATTTAAAATCTAGCAGTAATTGCTAGCATGTCTGTAAGTTTTCCCTGGATGCACTAAGGAGACGTGCATCTAGCAGCTTCATAGTGACCAAAATTAGAAAGAATTCAGGCAACTCCAAAACAACCTCTTGGCACCTGTCTGGGTCCCCTCGATGGTTTTTTTGAAAAGTCTTTTTGCTATACACGCGTGCCTGCATTAAACTTCCCTAGCCTTAGTCAAGATAGACAAAACTCTAAAATTTTAGTGACTGACAGCAAAGGTTCATTTCATTTATATTTCACTCATGTGATGTTTGATGTCAAACAGCTTTTCTCCGTGTAGGGCTCCAGGATGCTCACATATGTGGTTCTACAATCTCAATATCTGACCTTCATAACCCTCTGGCCAAAGAAAGTCACGTGTCCTCAAATTAAGGACAGGGAGACTGTGGACTGCAGGAGGAGCACCAACTGTCTCTGCTACTGGTGAAAAAAGAACCAGGTATAATTCATTTGTTCCAGAATTCAAAAAGCATTATTTTCTTTAGTAGCTGGTATATGTCTAACACTGTGTATGCACAAGGGCTATGAACTTGAGCCATACACAGCCTTTCCTCAAGGTGATTACAATTCAGGGAAGTGGGGGGAGATAAGAAACAAATCAAACAATTAACAACATCATTGGATAAGCACAGTAGAGAGGTTACTGTTAAAGCACAGAGAAGGGGAAATTAGGGTAAACTCTGAAATTTCTAGATCCTGTTATTAGTGGCTTGTTAACACCCTCAACAAGTTATGGGAGAGAAAATGGATTCCAGTTCATCACTTACCTTAATGAGTTATAGAAATATGTGAAACTATTTAAAAGAAAAACCTCTTCTCCTCTTAAATAAAATTACCTTTACTAGGGTTTCTATTGTTAGTATAAAATCAATAGGAGAAAGGCTTTACTTAGTTTTCCCTTTCCCATCACCATGGTTCATGAATGAGATGTTTTTGAGGAACTCATTAGCTCTTTGGGATCATAATTAGCTGGAGGACATGAAAGTATAGAGTAACTCTCATTCTGTTAGCTAAGTTTGGCTTTTTTTTCATTAAATTTGTGAACATAGGGAGAAGAAAGGGGTCATTTAGTCCACGAATGTTTTACATGTAGTCTAAGAAAATTCAACCTTTGGTGGGCTGAATTATATTGTAACCAAAGATTCCTATTTGAGCTTGATTTCCTTTAAGCTATTTGAAAGAAATTACTATGGTTTGCATGTTACTATTTTTCATTCCAATTTTTATCCCATTATGTTTATTTGTTTTTTTAACTGACCTTCTGATGAAAGAGCATTTCTTATTGCTCTGCTCAGATTGCCAAAACCCGTTCCTAAGACAGCTGAACTGTCCTATAACATTTTCTACATTAAACCAGAGCCTTTCTGGTTGTTTGTACTCTGGCCAAATGCATTATCATAAGTTATGCATTTTTCAGATTCCCATAGCACTGATAGCAGAATGTTTTGAAATTCACAATATTGGGAAAAGTGTTTACCACTCAAACCACGTGGCAAATTGAACCAGTTTTAACGATGGTGTGGAAATACTGCTCCCTTGAAATACTAGTCTAGGCTTTAATTGCTGTAATTATCCCACAGCAGGGGCATGGTATAGATTTCCCACCTGCACCAGCTGCATGGCATACTGGGACTAAGAGGAAGGACAAACTGAGGGGCTCATGGGGTTTCTGAAATAAACAAAAATGCAGCTCCAAGAAAGAGATGATCCAAAAAAGTCCAAATTGGAACAGAGACATAGCAAAATCAACCCAGATTTATCACTGAGGGTAAATAGGAATGGAATGTGCCATTTGGGGCTGCAGAGTAAAGATCTAGTCAATGCCAGTTGCCAGGTTAGGACTTTCCAAGAGTTTCATTAAAATAGGACACAGGAAAGCGAGAGTGTGAGCCAGACTCTATTCTTTACTCCCTCCAGGAGTGACTTTACCATCCCCTTCTTATCCCCCAGGAATAAGAAGTTCTCAAATTAGGGGCCAGATAACAATACATTCAAGACTTTGTCTTTAAATATTTAAAAGCCAGTATAAGTAGAAGACCAAAATGAATGTCACAGATATATAATCAGACAAAATGGCTATTTATATATCTTCTTTGGGGAAGTGTCTATTTAATTCTTCTTCCCATTGTCTAATTGGGTTATTTGTCTTATTGAGTTTCAAAAGTTCTTTATTTATTCTGGATAGAAGTTCTTTATCAGATATGTGATTCAAAAATATTTCCCCCCAGACTGTGACTTGTCTTTTCACTTTTTAACAATGTCTCTTGAAGCACAAAATTCTTAAATTTTGATGAAGTCCAATTTATCACTTTTTTCTTTCATGTATCTTCCTAGAGAAGTTTTATCCTTTTATTAAGAAGGATGTTCCTCTCCAACGATTTCTGCCTACATATCGTTGGTCAGAACCATGTTACATAACCAACGTTATTGGTAAGAAAGTTTAACTCTAACAAAATTTACCCCTCACAAAATTAGATTCTGCTATAAAAAGGAAGAAAAAAAAAGCAGAGTAGCTATTTGGTAGGCATTTAGCATTTTCTGTCATAGCTTTTTATTTCATACAAGATGATCAGATTCTACTTTAGAAAGTTTATTGGTTTTTTTATTCCCACAATAATGCTTCATAACAACAACCAGAAAACTCCTGTAGCATACACAATAACTGTTTCTTGCCCTTGTGTCCAGAGACAGCTGAGCTTTGGCTGGGTGGCTCTGCTAATCTTGGCTGGCTCTCACTCTCACATGCCTTGGGGTGGGCTGCCTGTTGGTTGAGCTGGGTTGATTTCAGTGGGCTCACTGTGTAACTCAGTTCTGCTCCACATGTCTCTCATCCTCCAGCAGGCTAGCCCAACCTTGCTGTCATGGTGATGGCAGAGGTGCAAAAGAGCAAATTAAACCACAACGCCTCTTGAGGCTTAGGCTAGGAAGTGACATTCTCCCACTTCTGCCGTATTCTATCCATTGTCCAATGCAAGGCGTAAAGCCAGCCCAGATTTAAGAAATGGAGAAATAGGTTGATTCCCCTCTTTAGTGAGGAGAATTGCAGTCACGTGGCAACTCTGTGTATATAGGGAGGGATGAAGATTTGGACCCATGAAAGCAGTCAATCTAACATAAAAAATAATCACTATCAGACTAGAGAGGCAAGGAAAGGGAAGAAGCCAGCCGAAAGCAAAAAATACTAGCGAGACTCCTATTTCAGTAACTCAGGTGAGAAAATGGTAGCCTGAACTGAAGTGGAGCCTGTGAGAATGGAGAGAAACAGACGGACTTCAAAGACCTCCAGGAGACAGTGAAGACAACCTGGGATTGCCTCAATCATAGGAAGAGGAGAACAGGGCAGGGGAAGCAAGAAGCAGTCAAGTATTTAGTGGTACTATTTCCTCTTTCTTCTGCTTTTCAGTAGAGCTCTAAACCATCGGATATTTTTGTTATCGAAGAGAATGACTAGAGGGAGAAAATTACATCATGTAAGGAATAGTATGAGTACATTTGAATTTTACTTATTGCCAAAACTGACCCATTTTTAACTTCAGTTTGATTGTACCCTGATCTCTTGGGAGTGTTGCAAGATGGAATAACTTGTGACACAAGTCTGTCACTGAGATCTAGGGTAATGAAGCATTTTATTCTAAACGATATACTGTGGGCGAGGTGAGAAGAGAAATGTTTTCCCAGAGCCATACGGATGTGGCTTTTGCTTGATTAGCCCTGAAAATTGTCCAAAATAAACTAGTACTTAATAAAAGCCAGAAAGCCAGATGCTGGGTTTAATGGGGAGTCACAAAATAGCATGACAACAGTGACACAAAAGAGCTGAAGGGGTTTGTGAATTAAATGTTGCATTTGCTGATACAAGTTTTGTGCATTGTCAGGGCTCCGGACACCTGCTGTGTTGAGAGTAAAAATTTCCAAGACTTATAATAATGGAATATGGTATTCCCTGGGATTCACACAACCTTCAAATGCAGAAGTTCCAGCTGGAAAACCAAAGCTGGAAGCAGATATTTTGCTGGGTCTTGATCATTGTGTTCCCCAGTGGAAATTTCAAATTGCATTCTGTAAGAAAAGAACACCAGTTTCCCATTCCCCTAACCAAAGCCCCATTAATTTCAAGAACAGGTTAGTAAGAGGTGACGGCATGACCTGGTGAATCTGTGTATGGGGAGGCATAATCAGCACATTAGAGGATATGGTTCTAGGGTTCTAGGAGGTGGGGAGAAGGATAAGATTCTCTCTCCAGAGAGGCCCATACACTTCATCATTTGTCCCCAGAAAATAAAGAAGCAGAAGTAAGAGTGTGAATATTATACCCATCCCCACAAGGCCTGTAGTAAACACTGCCATTTGCTCACTTGCTCACACTTTCTTACAATGAGTTGTTATCAAATGCCTAACTAACACATTGACATCATGGATAGTGAGTTCTGTTGAGTGACACGAGGACAGGAAGATTGATAAGATGGACTCTGCCCTTCCTGAATTAAGGTAAGAATAATAGCAGTCTCCAGTGAGAGCTGTCTGTGTAGCAGGCATTTCATGTATTTATCTTATTTATTCCTCTGAACAACCCCAAAATGTAGGCATCACTATCATCATTTAAATGATAGAGAAAAAGAGGTTCAGAAAGATCAAGTGATGTATCCAAGCTCATACATCTGAAAAAGTTGTTCAACCAGGATTTGATTTCCTTCTATTCTGACTCCAACTCCGTTGCTTGTCACCATGCCTAGCTTAAAGTCTAAAAGGGAAGACAGAACATCGATCAAAGCAAGTATAATCAGGGTAGACATAAAGATCCTAATAACGCTTTCTCCACGTCCAACATTGTTCTAAACACTTTACATGTTTTAATTCATTTAATCCCCACAGCAATGCCATAATGTAGGTACTAGTTTGATCTCCATTTTAGGGATGGGGAAACTGAGGAACAGAGTGATTTATCAAAAGTCAAACAGCCAATAAATGACAATGCTGAGGTTTGAACTCAGGGAGACTGGTTCCAAGAATTCATGCTGTCAACACTATACTACACTGTCACTCTCAAAAGAAAAGCACAGATTCAAGGCTAGAGGAGGGAATGATTTTCTGAAGCTATAAAGTGGAATAGTATGTCAGAGAAAATAAGTTAATTATTTGGAGGAAGATGAAGTTTTTGAACTGGGTTTTGAAAAAGAGGTGGACATGTGGAAGGATGGTAAGGCTCAGGTGGAAGAAATTCTACCTAAAGAGATTTCTCTCCACTACCCTGCCTTTATTCTCTGTCTTCAACATTGTTTCTTTCATACTTACCTACGTATTTCCTTTCTTCCTTACAAAAAGACCATGAGGGCGGGAACTAGATCCTCTTCATCACTGCATGCCCAGTGCCGGGCACACACTCAATCATCAGCTATGAAAGGGAAGAAGAAGAAGGATGGAAATGAGCAAAGTTAGGAAATAGATAAAGAGTTGACAACAAGTTCTGCAGGAATTCAGGAAATACATCCAAGATTATCATGTCATAGGTGGAATTTGAGCCTAGTAAAAGTTTTTAAATATGTCATACTGCATTGATTCTAAGATTTACATATTTTCCCATTTGAACATCTCTGAAATTGGAACCCACTTTTAATCAATGGCATATTTTAGCTTAGTTGGCATCATTTTTCCTACCTTATGTAATAAATTAAAATGACAGTCCGTTTTACAATTAGTAGCATCTTAGATTCAATAAAATAAAGTACCGATGTAGGAATGACTTGTCTGACTCCTATAGATGATGCCTGTTAGGAAATGAATGGGGAGGACAAAAGCAGACTATGGAGCAGTCACATTCTAGACTTGATATGAGAAACAATAGGGAGCCTAGTAACTTTCTGAGAAGAGTAACCTCATTGAAACAATGTTTAAGAAAGAAGTGACTGGACTCTGCATGAAGAAAAGCCTGGAAATGGAAGACGGTGACATCAGGAAGGGCAGCCTAGAAATGAGGAGGTAGAAAGAATCATGTCCCAAAGTCAAGGACAAGAATCTCACTCACAGCTGTGTCACTAATGCTGTGACTTGCGATGCATAATTTTGCCCGTCTGGGTCTTGGTTTCTTCGTTAGTAGGATACAGGGTGGAACAGGCAGCTCACAGGCCTCCAGGAGTTCTAAAATTCAGTGGTTATTCCAGGTGTGAGGAAGCAGGCCCTATTGTGGGCTGCAGACAGAGATATGAACCATGAAAGATGGGCACAAAGAGTATTTTGAAGGAAGGGCAGTGCGTGCAAAAGTTGGAGGTTGGAGAAAGGGTGGAACTGAAACCAGTGCAGTGTGGCCGAAGATGAGGACAATGATGCAGAGAGGCAGACCGGGACCAGGGGGAGCAGAGCCCTGGGAGCCATGTTGAAAAGTTGGGAACTTATTCCAGGAACAGTGGAACTATCATAATCAAATGTACACATAAGCAAGATGGTCATTTTTTCTGATTTACTGAGAAGATGTGGGAGGGGTAAGCCCAGAAAAAGACCTGTCTACTATGGGGATCCAGTTGAAAGAAAAATAAAAAAGTCTTAAATTAAGTGACAGCCATAGGGAGAGAGAGAGAACCAGGTTTCAGGACACTTAGAGGACAGAATTAGCAGAATTTGCTAAGTGATTTAACAGTGAGAGAGAGAAATAATAAATAACAGTAGTTATGTTAGCGTGCTAGGGCTGCCATAACAAAATATCACAGAGTGGGTGACTCAGAAAACAAATTTGTTTTCTCATAGTTCTCAAGGCTAAAGTCCAAGACCAAGGTGTCGGCAGGTTTGGTTTCTTCTGAAGCTTCTCTCCTTGGGTTGCAGATAGCCATCTTTTCACTGTGTCCTCCTCTGTGCATGCCCATTCCTAGTGCCTATGTGTGCTATAATCTTTTTTTATGAAGATACCAGTCAGATTGGATAAGGACCCACCCTAACAGCTTCATTTTACCTTAATCACCTCTTTAAAGGCCCTATCTCCAAATATAGTCACATTCTGAGGTTCCGGGGCTAAGGCTTCAACATATGAATTTTGGGGGCACACAATTCAGCCCGTAAAAGAAGTAATAATAACAGTAATAGCTAATACATAAAGGGCCAACTAGTTATACTGTCTTACTCTTCAGCATTCTGGACTATCTTCATTTCCCTTCCACCTCCTCTCTTTCCTCTCAGCTATTTATTGGCTAGACCACCTGCCCTCCAACTCATATCCTGGGGATCTCAATCCACCAATATCATATTGGACACCAAGTCACACCTCAGTGGCTCCCCTTCGTAGCTCTCCATTCATTACATCTCTTAGTTCCCATTTCCCTCATGTAATCTCATCTCTCCTGATCAATGGAAACAAAGCAATAACTACCATCCTACCACCCCTCTAGCAGATGTTGTGTTGGCACATGCCCGTAGCCTCCTACTGAAATCACCTGTGATTCTGCCTGAGTGGCAGTCCAGAAATGCCAGGGAATTAATGCCTGTCCCATTGGATTCTCCAGGAAGCAGACTCTGAGACGGAGTTAAGTGTGCAAGATGTTTGTTAAGGAGTTCCCTCGGGATGGACACCCATGGAGAGAGGGGAAGGAAAGGGGAATGGGCAGAGGAAGAAGTCAGTAAGTGATGCAGGCCCAGTGACAGCCTAAGCCAACCCTATGCGGAGCTCTGGAGCCAAATTACAGCTGTCTCAAGTTGAGCTTAAATGACCAAGGCTTTGTATTCCCGTCTTGATCAGTCATCGGATAGGGGCCACCATGGAAAGACATGACCTTGGAAGGCAGCTCTCTGCATCTGAGGCAGTTAGTGAATGGATTGACAGTGGAAGGTTGTCCAGTAACAGCACACCCAGTAGCTGGGTAACAAGTCCTTCATTAAAGGGGAATGGGGGTGGCACCTCATGATGCCCTCTACAATGCCCCAGCAAACAGCCCTCAGCCAATGACTGATAAGAGTTGGAGAACAAACACCCCAGCTCCCCACCTCTTGGGGTTGGGCTGGTGGGAGGTAGCTCTAAAGCACATTCTGCGCTGTCTCCCAGAATTCCCCCACTGAATGGAGCCCCAGGTGCCCACAGTGATAACCTGCTCAAAACCGCACCAATTTTGGATTCCTTCCCTTCCCTGTCTCACTTCCCTATCCCCTACCTGTGCTTCCTAAATAAACTTTGTGCATTCAAATCCTTATTTCAGGTCTGCTTCTGGGAAAATCCAATCAAAAACGTTCCCCAAAAGCTTCTTGACTCATTTTCTACACTTGATAAAAATAGACATTCTTTAAAGGAATGACCTATATCTCTAAGTTAAATTGTCTCCCTTTCATTTCAATTTACACTACTTTTTTTTCCACTGAGCCAGTTATTTGAAGGAGTCATGAATGACCTTGGCACATGCCAATGCTTCTAAGGTGCAGATTGTTCACCGAAAGTGCTGATTCTTCCAGCACAGTGTTTATTGTTTATCGGAAAGAACCACTCGTTCAACAAGAAGACATCCTTAGCACTTCTCTTTGACTTCATCAAAAGCAGGTCAGTGAAGCACATTTCTCACTCATAAACCCATCAGACAATAAAATCAATCTTCCCTGAATGGTTGTGTCTGACACCTGTTTACAGCAGCATGTTGACTGCTTGAGTGCACACATCTGTATTCAGCACGGCTGTCCAGGGAGATGGTCTCTATATACCTCAGGGATACCTGCTGTTGGTCTATTTGCATAGGCAGATATAACTCGAGAATAGCTCTCCATGGCAAGAGACAACAGATGAGCTAAAGACCTTCAGAGGGTTTGGTTGCTATGCCAGGAGTGGCAGTTTTAAGTGGGGATTGACAACACAAACTCTTTTAACCAAGTACAGCTTTTCTTTACCTGGGAAGATCATCCTAGTTGACAAATATATGTGGGACAGGGAATGTTTGTTTTGGGTCTTCCTTACTTCCTTTTAACCCATAGCCCATGACCATTTGGATCCATTTGAGTTGTCAAGAAAGAACAGAGAAGAAAATGGAAAATCTTTGGCCTTTAAGTTCAAAAGTCATAGTCCACCTATCACAGGAAGGCTTCAGAGAATACATGCAAAGAGCATTTTTCCCCACTCATGGAAGAGATTGTTACTGTCTCTGAGACAATGATGTGGGTGCAGGTGGTTTATTTAGGAGCTGATTCCAGGAGGCACAGTGGAAAGTGAGACAGAGAAGGAAGGAAAGCCAGTAATTGGTGTGTTGATGAGCTGGTTACCACTGTGGACAACTGGCCTAAACCTTTTTGGAGACCCTGTGAGAAATGGTGTGAGTCCCCCTGAGAATCCTCCCACTGAGAGACAAGGAGGCTGGGGCATTTATCCACCACATTCCATCACCTGCTGGCCAACAGCTGCCCACGGGGATGTCAATACTGTGTAATTCTGGGCTGTACCTGCACAACTGAGCAAGCCCCCGTGATGGCAGAAAAAGCCCCCAAGCAGAGAAACAAAGAGACAGGTGCAGGCGCTTTCGGTGGGGAACTGGTGGAGTGCCAGGAAGCGTCTGTGGCTGCAGCTCAGGTGGTGAGGGATGAGGGAGTATAAAGCAGGGCATCTGCAGTGTCTGCTAAAACATGCTTGAGGGGTGAGGAAAAGGCAACAGGGACAGAGGCAGAGGGGAGTAAGGGCATGGGACGCTGTGTGACTGAGAAGGAGCTCTGCCCCTTGTACCATTGCCTTCCACTGGTCAAGTCCTGTGTGGAGAGGAATGATTGAACCCCCCAAATAAGTTTTGAGCAGAAAGGACCTGTATTCAAGTTCCTGGCAGGCCCTTGAAAGCAAGCAGGACTCCTGAGTTCCCCCATATCTCACTGGCTTGGAAGTAACACAAGTAGAGTGAAAATGATGTCAGGGAGAATAATTTCAGGAAACACAAAAATACAAGAAGGATAGAGATATGGATAAGAAAAGGCTCAAGGTCATGATGAGAAGGAAATGGAGTTCATGAACTGACAGACAAGGTCAACGGAGATCCGAACATTTCAGCAGATGTCGGAGTGGAAGGACAGTGACGGCTGAGAAGAATCCAGCTGAGACCATTGGAGCAGATGCCAGCAAAAACACAGATGTCAAAAAGTTCCAGATCCCTCCTTCTAAAGCCATGGCACTCAGAATTCTCTGAAATCTTGGATACTTCTTCGGGGAGGAAGGGGAAAGGGAATATGTCCAAATTGACCAAGGTTAAATCTAAAATGACTATGTGCCTTAGTTTGGGTTTCCCCAAAAGGAGAGCCTGAAACAAGGATTTGTGTGGGGGTAATTTATTTGGGAGGTGATTCCAGAAAGCAGGAGTGAATGACTAGAAGAGTGAAACAGGGAAGGAGGCAAAGCCAAAGGAAGGGAGTGTTACTGAGGTAGCCATTGTGGGCGGCAGGAATTCAATTCATTGGGACCTCCTGAGAGTCATAGAGAATTGTCCACCTGAACGATGGGAGGCTGAGGTGTTTATCCTTTGGCTCTCATCCCCCAGTAGTCAAGGGATGCCCTCTATTAGTCAGGGTTCTCCAGAAAAACAGAACCAATAGGGTGTGTGTGTGTGTGTGTGTGTGTGTGTGTGTGTGTGTGTGTGTGTGTGTATAAAGAGATTTATTATAAGGAATTGGCTCACATGATTATAGATGCCGACAAGTCCCAAGACCTGCAGGGTGAGTCAGCAAGCTGGAGACCCAGGAGAGCTGGTAGTGTAGTTCCAGTCCAAAGGAGGGCAGTCTTGAGACCCAGGAAGAGCCAATGTTTCAGCTTGAGTCTGAAGGCAGGAAAAAGACAACGTACAGTCTGAAGGCCATCAGACAGGAAGACTTCCCTCATACTTGGGGAAGAGTCAGCCCTTTTGGTCTATTCAGGCCTTCGACTGTTTAGATGGGGCCCACCCACATTATCCAGGACAATCTACTTTGCTCAGTCTACCAATTTAAATATTAATCTCATCCAAAAATCCCCTCACAGAAAGACCCAGAATAATGCCTGATATCTAGGCACCCTGTGGCCCAGTCAAGTTGACACATAAAATTAACCATCACACCCTCGGAGGTATTAATTCTTCTGCACTTCCAAACTGCCTGTGCACTGCAGGCCAAGTGAGTGCCTGCCAATGTTCGTGAGTTTGGAGGAACCCCTGGGCAGAAAAGCAAAGACTCAGCACATAGACTTCAGCCTAGAGGCTGGCAGTTGGAATAAGTCGAAGCCCATCCAGAATTGTGACCAGAACCAAGGCTTAAATCAGAAGTGAGGCAAAGATGATGTGATTTGGGGCATAACAGCATCCTATCCATTAGGTTTTTCAGAAGTTATCAAGATTATTATTTTTCTGCCATCAACAGAATAGGGATTCATAAAAGAGTTTAGACTGAGTTATAGAAGCATTTAGAATGCTACACTTTCTGCACACCTGGTTTTTGTGGTGTGGGATATTCTTACTTACCTTACACATGTGAAAAATCTTAACAAGCTAGATCTGCCTAATCAAATCCTGGCAATCAATGGGTTGCTGCCCAATCACCTCATATCTAATGTGCCTGCAATTTATTTTTCCCCATTAATTCATCCACGGAACATTTATTGAGTACATAAGCCATTACACCAGTTGAGAGAACAAAAGGTGGAAAAGGTGAATTTTCTGTTCTCTAATACGTTCCCCATTACCTGCTGTCAAAGAGAAAAGGTTGATTTTGTGAATATTGCAGCTGTGTGTGACTATGACTTCAGGCCTTATTTGGGCACACTGTCTCTGGATGGAGATTGGAAGGAGAAACAAATATGTCCCCAAAAGTCAGAGGTCACAGAGGTTCACACTTCAGTCATTTCCTCTCAAAGGCAAATTGTCTGACCTCAAACATCTAGGCACATATGCAACTAAGTTTATAAAGATAAAAATATTTCTCTTCAATTCATGCCACTTCCGCTGTTTTTCTTTTTACTGTTTGGCAATAAAGGAGTCAAACTAATCATCTAATTTCTATTTATTCTTTCTCGCTCACAAATAAATAGAAGTGAATGTCTCCAAAGTGTTCTTCCTGCTTTTGCTTCTTACTTTTTCCTTCTTATTCATTTACTTTCACCTTTTCTCTAGTTTTTGCTTCTGTCATTCTTTCCCACAAGTCCAAAGTATAGAAGTGGGAAGCTGGTATGGAAGACAAGAGCAGGAAAATGGTCAATTTTTAAGAAAATTATTTCAGCAATTTTCTTCCCGTTTCAACCCCGAACCCCAAACAAGAGAGAACTCTGACAACATGCCCACTTTATTCACTTGAACTAAGGAGAATCACAGTATGGTCTACACGCCATCAGTGAGCTACAGAGGTTCTCCTGAGGCCACCAGATGATCAGAACTGCAAAGTCTGTGGTTCTTGCAAGAGAGTGATGCACCATACTGTATTCCCAGACCTTGCTATTTTTATCATATTCTAGCAATATGTTAATAATAGAAATAATAATAGCCAGCATTTATTGAGTGTTTATTAGGTGCTAGGTACTCTAATAAATACTTTACATGGATTAACTCATTTATTCTTCACACCAAACCTAGGGTAGGTACTTTGTCCTCCCCATTTATGGGTGGGAAAACAGAGGCACACAGAGGTACGATACTTTGTGCAAGATCCGCTAGTCAGTAACCAGTGAAACCAGTCTGAACCCAGGCATTCTGGCTAGACTCTGTGCTACCCTGCTTCTATATGAGCTATGGAGCAGTATTGAAATTCAGATTTCATAAGCTAAAGATAGCACTTTACTAAAGTTTACTAAGGACTCTCATTCAATATTCTAATAGGCTGGCTGTCTACCAAGTGACATCACAAATCTCCTACTAAGCATGAGGAGAAGCAGTATTTGATTTTCCTAAATTGCTAATTCCAATGGTCAATTCTCAGTCCTCGCTGTACTTGATCAATCTGTAGCATCTGACACAGGCTTCCTTCTCTTCAGAACACTTTCTCTTCTTAGCTTCCAGAATACTAACCTCTCTCGAAAAGAACATCGTTGGCCATTGCTTCTTCGTTTCCTTGGCTGATTCCTCCTTTTATAGAACTAATAATACTGGAAGGCAACAGAATGCAGTCCTTCATCCTCCTTTTTTTACCTATAATCACACACATTTTCTTAGTTAGACAATCCATTCTCACAACTTTAAATACCATCGATTTATATGTCAATAACTCCCAAATTTATAACTCCTCCCCAGCCTTCTCTCTCTTGAACTCCAAACTCTTACAATGTCTACTTTAATGTCTTCCCTTAATATCTAATAGGCACCTGAAACTTAACATGACCCAAACAGAACTCCTGATCTTTCCCCCAAAACCTGCTCCTCACACAGCCTTCTCCATCCTAAAATGATGGCAACTTCATCCTTCTACTCGTTCAGCCCAAAAACCTTGGAGTTACCCTTGACTTTTCTCTTGCTTTCACATGCTATATAAAGTCTATGAGAAAATTCTTTAGGCTCTACTTCAAAATATATCCACAATATGACCACTCTCCACACTTCCACTGCTAACACCCTGGCATAAGCCACTGTCATCTCTTACCACGATTATTGCAATAGACTCCTAACCAGAACCCTTCCTTACATTCTTGTCTTCCTACAATCTTTCTCAACAGAGCAGCCTAATAAATTGTAAGTTATAACCTATCACTCTGCTCAAAACCCTTCAACAACTTCCCATCTCACTCAGTTGTGAAGAACATGTCCCCCATGCCTACCTTCTGACATCATCTTTTCCCCTTGCTCACTCCACTCCAGCCACACTGGATGGCTTGTTTTTCCTCCACCAGGCACTCTCCTGCCTTAGAGCCTGTACATTGGCTGTTCCCTCTCCCTAGATGTCTCTTCTATTAGAAATCCACTTGGCAAACCCCCTCACTTGAAGTCTATTCTTAAATGGCTCTTTCTCAATGAGACTTGCTCTTATCTCCCTATTTTTAAAATTGTAACTAATCCCCTACACCCTATACTCCCAAATCCTTTTTGCTTGGCTCTCCATTTTTCTTCTTACAAAGCAATTGTCACCTACTAGCATGTATACATATATACACGCTATATATATAATTATAATTATATATAATTGATACATAATTAAAATTGATATATATAAATTGATATATAATTAAAAATTATATGTTTAGGTTTAAATTCTCAAATTAAAAGTGTTACTGTAATAGCAAGCAAATCACTACTTTTCAATTTTTTTCTCTCCAATTCTTTATAAAGCCTTTCTCAACAGAAAAGTGGGTCTAGTGATTGGGCCTCTACAGTTTCTCCCCAGTCTATATGAGCCACAGTCAAAAATTTATAAGATCCACTGTTCTTGGGATCACTGAATGTGTTTGGAGTATGTATGACCAGATGATTAAGAAACTCAGTCTCCAGAATCAGACACACTTAGGTATGAATTTCCAGACCATGAACTACTAGTTATGTGAACCTGGGCAAGTAATGCAACCTCTCAGCATCTCCCTTTCCTCATCTGGAAAATGGGGATGATTCTAGTACTTACATCACAGAGCTATAGAGAGGATTAATTGAGAGAATGCAAGACAAGCACTTAGTACAGTACCTGGCACATATTTTGTGCTTAACAAATATTAGTTATTATTAAATTACTATTATTTCTAACAAGATATACACAATGGAACTACAACACTGACAATGAATCATATCACCCAAAAGAGTGGGGATTTTGCACAGAACAGAATCCAGGTTATGCCTGTAGGGGAAAACGTACACGAAATATTGGTTTCTTGAGTTTTAAATGAGAAGATTAAAAAAAGCACAAGTTCATTTCAACATTTTTTCCCAAGGTCAAAATTAATTTTGCTTTGGGCTTTGCAAAACCCTCTTTTAATTGTCTAAACATCTGTAATTGAGAGAGGAATGAACTGTATATGTAATTTTATTTCTTCTAAAGACAAAAAACATAATGTGAGGGCACCAAAATCATTTGCTTGTGCTGAATATAAAGACCTAAGTGGGGAAAACAAATCTTCAAAGACGTGACCTGCAATCACTTCACCAGCCGTGATGGCCTTAAGATATATATTAATTTCCTAAACTAATAGAAAGAAAATTTGATGTCATCTATTCTACCTTTGATTTTTTTTCTTAACTTTTGAAGTTACCATTTTAAACGGGCTGTAAGAGTCAATGAACGGTGTACATATAATGTAGACAAGTATTCTAAATTTAATATTTCTTGATTTCATGATACATTATTTTTAAGAACTAATTTTATGCTAACACCTTTAATTTATTCTATTACAACCAAGTGCTGCTAATGAGAACAACTTTCAGCTGAGGAGGCATTAACACATATGCAGGTAAAGGAAAGCCACAATTTCTCTGACATTCTTCCCATGAAGAGGTGAAGCCTACGTCCCCTCCCTATGAAAATGGGTGGACTCTATGACAGTTTTCACAAAGAATATGGCAGAAGAGACACTGTTGCAATGTCTGAGCCCAGGCTGTAAGAGACAGACAGCTTCCACCTCCTTTCTCTTGGAACACTCTCTCTGGTAGAAGTTGTTGGTTTGCAAACTCAGGAGCTTCCCGGGTGAAATCTAAAACCCGCCCCTGCACACAGAAGGCAAGGAGACACCAAAGAAAGAGACAGGCCACTCCAGATTGGTAGGTGGCAGGTTTAATAAGCAAAGGGACTTACAAACGAGGCTTGTCTTAGGTGGACACAAGACGAGTAGATCTCTGCACATGCCCACCAGAATCTTAAAAGTTTATATAGAGGCCTTAACTGGGTTCAGTCACATATACCATCCGGATGGTCTCAGCAACACATTGCTCTCTCAATGCTACGTCCTTGAAATGGCTCCAGCTGTGGGAACCATGGGCAGACCACACATTCCAAGGACACAGAAGGGGGTGAGGAGCCTCTGATGGCCCAAGTCCAGCTCTTGGGTCAACTGACAGTCACATCCTCTCCATAACCTTCTCCAACACTCCACCCCTCCTGACCGGCTCTTACACTCCTCCCTCTTCCACAGCGTGCCCTGAGCAGTCAGCAAGGGGTTTCATTAACGTGGAGGGAGATTGTTTGACAGCTATCTGGCTGCACTGGAGGCAGATACCACATCAAAAATGTAGGCATACGCAAGAGAAAACACAGATTAAGATAGTGATTCACGGGGCCGCCGGGTGGCGTAGCGGTTTCGTCCGCGCTTGGCAGCCCGGGGTTCGCCGGTTCGGATCCCGGGCGCCCGCCGACGCACTGCTGGTCAGCCATGCCGTGGCGGCGTCCCATATAAAGTGGAGGAAGATGGGCACGGATGTTAGCCCAGGGCCAGTCTTCCTCAGCAAAAAGGAGGAGGATTAGCAACGGATGTTAGCTCAGGGCTGGTCTTCCTCACACACACACAAAAAATAAATAAATAAATTTATAAAAAAAAAAAAAGATAGTGATTCACGACATAGGTGACAATTTTTTTCCACCAAGAGCCCCATGATCTGAACCATTGATTTACTAAGTCCCCTAGGCTGGAGGTTGGATCACTCAGGGAGTTCACTTGTGCCCTCATGTGATTTAATAAAGATGACACATTAGCAGACTCACCAGGTACAAACACAATATACTGCTTGGATAATGGCAGAGGCACCTCTTTGCGAGGCAGTAATAATGTCCAAAGCCATCTTATCTTGGAGGGCAGCTTTTCTCATCAGAGACATTTCAGTGTTCAGTAAGGACAGGCTTTACCAACTATCATTTAAGGCTTGCCGGATGAATGTAGTAAGGTTTTCTATGGGAGCTATAATGTCTTCCAGGCCAATAGAGGAGACAAAGATGGCAGCCAAATGATCGTAGCAGTAGAAAACAGACCATGCCCATCTGGCCTTGAGGAGAAGGAGGTTGGCAATTTTTGTCATCATGTGCCCACGGAAAATCTAGGGTGCAGCAGTCCAACTATCCAGGTGGAAGCCACAGCCAAAGGTCTGTGCCACATAATCATTGGTTCCCATTCAGGGCTACCCAATAAATACCTGGGCAGTGCAACTAGTCAGTGCCAAACCAGTCACTATCCTTTAATGTGACAGAATGACTACATAGGTCCAGTGATATCTATCCCATATCCCTGGTGTAATTGGGTTAGTTTTGCTTAGAGTGATTTTTCTGTTCCCAACATAGGGGTGCCCAGGTGCTCAAACGTTCATAACCCGGGTTGATCTACATGAACCCATCCCAAATCTGAGCATAGCCACGCATGGATCTAATGGTGGTATTTTTAGGACCCTTCTGATCAAAAGTTCGATAGGCTGCCTGTGCAGTTTGATTGACAGAAAAAGAATACCCATTCCTAGTGTTACTGATAGTGTGTGCCACAGGACAGGTTTCTGGATCAGTATTGGTAATATCAGATGAATTAAGAGTACTAGTTCTAGCTTGTTCTTCCTTAATGTACTGCTTTAGGGCCTTCCAATCCCCTCCCTGGAGTGGTGATACCCACCGTGTCACTCCCAATGTGCTAGAGAGGGGCAGCTGCCCACATACTCAACAGTTGGACTGATTCCTTTGTCGGGTATACAAGTGGCCTACTATAGAAAGTTATTTCCATCAGGTGCCCATCCTGTGACCGAACACCACAGGAGCAGTAGAAGTCTAAGGTTGAAAAGACAGATATTCAGTAGGAACTTGTACAGGAAAGTCTTCCCTTTCCATGGGAATTACACTTATGGCCTGATCCTTAGATGTTAATTGCAGCTTTAGAAACTTGATCTGGTTGTACACACCACGCATGTTGGCTGGGAGGCAGCACTGTCAGGAGTGAAGAGATGGACTGAAGGTGAGACATGGCAGACCAGGACTCCCACCTTCTCCCCTCTTTCAATGGTGCATGTTTCATTCCAGGTACAGTGTTTTTCAACAGGTCCAGCTTGCAGCAGGACAACAGGATCCCAGTGGAGACTGAGTAGTTCCCCTTTACCCGTGGGTCTGAAGTAACTCACCCATGCTAGTGGGAGTTCCCATTGCAAATTCTAGTAGGTAAACCTTTCCTGGGTATGATGGGGCTTGGTGTTCTCAGCAGCATAGCACATTGATGCACGGTGAGAGTCAGGACAGTGCCTGTCTCCAGCAACTTCCACACATTTATGGAATTGGGTGTTTTGACAGGGGTCCCCATTCTGGCATATGGGGCAACAGTTCTTACTGGTTGATAATTCAAATTTATTAAAGCCTGCGATAGTACATTAGTCCACCCAGCCAAGGTGATTTTAACTGTTAGTAATTTAATCTGCTACTTTAAAATTCCATTCTTCCTTTCTACCAATCCTGCTGATTGTGGGTTGTATGGGAGATGGAACCTCCATTCAACGTCATTTTCTTTAGCTCAGGCTTGCACACCATGACTTTGGAAACATGACCCCTGATCACTGTCTATTCAATGAAGGTATCTATACATGGTACTCAGCTCCTCTAATCCCCTAATGGTGGCACCCTGGTTTGCTTCAAGACAGAGAAAGCTTGGGTTAAGACAGATGCAGTGTCTACACACACCAAGGCATGTTTAGAACACTCACTTGGAGGAAGGGGGCCAAGATAATCAATTTGCCAATCACGCACCGATTGGGAACTCCAGTGGATGGCTCCAGACTCCTTTGGCAGTTGCCTTAGGCATTGTTTAGAACACACAAGACATGCTATTACTACTGTATTAATCAAGTCACTGTATTTCAAGGACAATCCGGTATCCTTGGCAATATGCTATCCCACTTGGACACTACAGTGGCTGCTCTTCCTATGCACATAATCTGCTATATCTACTGAAGTGTCAGTTACTAGTGCTTGTCCCTGAGCTAGGGCATGAGCTTCCTGATTGCCAGGGGGTGTCAGTGCCTTATGAGCCAGGACTAGAAGACAGTGAAGAATGACTCAGGCTCTTGCAGGTGAACCCAAATGTCTTTCCATGCATCCTGACCCCACAAGGGCTTATTCATGATCATCTGTCCCTCAGACTTCCCATTGTCTGAGTCATAGGGTTAATCCCTTTAGAACAGCCCAGTTGTCAGTGCAAAGGGTTAATGGCCAGGGCTCATGAATGATCACCAGCCAAACCATCTGAGTTCAGCCCACTGGCTGCTGTGGTCCATTCCTGTTTCCATCCAGATGGTGTCAGTGTGGGGCTGAATAGTGACTGCAGTCCATGTGGGCGGGTTGCCCTGACTAGACACATCTGTACACCAGGCATCAGTAGGAAATTCCCCCACTCCGTCTCAACAGGGCACAGGGTCACCACAGGAATAGAGGCAGGGGTATTTGGAGGATCTACATACTCTACAGGGCCTACTAGCATCTGCATTTCTACAGACAGTGGGCTGGTGGACAGGATGCTGCTCTGCTGCAAATAGGCATGTCACTTAGTCAAAGTGGGAATTTGAGCCATGGCAGAGGTGGATCGATGGAACATAGTCTCAGCCCACTCCTTGATAGGAAGGGAAGTTCTTACCATGATATGCTGTTCTTTTGTGAGAGGCTCTACTTGGAGGAGTGCTGTAGACACTGCTAGGAGCTGTTGCTCTATGAGGGTATTTGGGGTTTCTGCCCCCTTCCAGAGCTGGGACCAAAATCCTAGGGATACTCTCTCCTTCTTTTGTCTCTGCCAACTGATACCTTCCAGAATCACAGACACATCATCTCAAATGGTAGCCCTGCTTGGGAGATGCCCAGAGCTTTCATCTGCTTTGCTAGTACTTTTGCCTTCTCAAAGGTGACTTGCTGCTCTGATCACCAGTCCTATATGTACCGTTTCTTTACCAGGCAACATAAGCGACAGAGGCTCTGTGTCAGGTGAGGAATAAAAGTCCTCCAAAATCCCAAAGTCGCTACAAAGGCTTGCATCTCTTTCACGTTCTTAGGGGTTGTATAGGCCACATTCTTAGGGGTTGGATAGGCTTGCACCTTATCAATCACAGCTTCTAGGACAACGTACATCTTACCCAACCAAATAACTCTCCAAAACTTTACAGCAGTGCCGGGGCCTTGAACTTTCTATGGGTTCACTACCCATCACCTCTCTTGCAGATGTTTCAGCAAAGTCTCCAGAGTATCCTGCAGCAGAGGCAAGTCTTCACATCTAGATCATCAATGTAATGGGCCTATTTCACTGATGTGGGGAAGAAGAACAGAGATAGATCTTGAGCTAACATCTCACGACACATTGTGGAGCTGTGCAGGTAGCATTGGGGAAGCACTTGAAAGGCCCATTGCTGCCTCTCCCACATGAAGACAAACTGATCTTGTGACTCAGTGGCCAGTGGCATACTGAAAAAACCATTTGCTAAGTCCAGTACAGTATGGTACACTCCTACGACCATGGCCATTGTTTCTAAGATGGTGGTAATGTTGGGCACAGCCACATAGATGAGGGGCACTACCTTGTTCAAGTCTCAGTAGTCCATGGTCATCCACCATGAGCCATCTGGCCTTTTTACTGTCCATACCAGGCTGTTGAAAGCACTATAGGCAGGGTGTGCAATGCTTACTCAATGAAGTTCTTGGATGGTTTCTCCTATTTCCCTATGTCCCCCAGGCAATTTATATTATATTGTTTGACAGTTACCATTCTTCTTGGGGGCAATAGACTTACTGGTTCCCAGTTGGCATTTCTTCTCAGCATTGGCTTGATTAAACTAACCTGGAGGCAGAATTCACCGGTAGAGGTTTGCAGAGTTTGACCTTGTAGGATATCAATGCCCAATATGTTCTCTGGTATTGCAGAGATAAAAACCTCATATTCTTGTGGAGAAGAATGCTCAATTTGTAGTGTCGAAAAGACCTTCCTGAACATAACTGTTTGCCCTCCATAACCATTGATGGCACTGAGGAAGCCAGGAAACTTTTGAGGGGTACCATGTTTCAGAGTGCATCAGCTCCAGTATCAACCAGAACCATCACTTTTTTGTTTATTTCTGGGGGACCAGTGAACTGTTAGCCCAACAGGAGGCCTCTGATCACCCCCAGTGGCCCTCACCTGGAGGCAATCTTGGCCTACATCCTATACCCAGGGCATAGGAGGCACCCGCCCCAAATAGACTATATCCCTGAGATCTCTGCTGGAGCAGGTGGGGTAGGTCTGAACTGTTGTTTGAGTTTTAAGACTTAACACAGGCTGACCAACAAGGTGCTGGGTTGCCAGTCTTTCTTTTCAGGTGGGGTCCCAGCAGCAATGAGATCAAACCACATTTGCTTCCAGGTTACTTTTACCAGACCCTTTACAGCCAATTGAGATAATCTTTTGGCTTTTCAAGCTCCCTTTCTGTCTCGAGTCTTTCCCACAGACCATATCTGTTCACAACATTTGTCAGTTTCCCCCAGCTCTGGACTGCCCAACATCACAAAAGTGTCCCACAGCTGGGCTCAGCATGGATATCAGCGTCACATACCAGGTGCTGGGGGCGGGCTGAGTATCTTGGCTTTCATTCCTGCAGTGAATGTGGCCAACCACGGCCTTCAAAGACAGGGGAGTAGAGGACGTCTCTCATTCCCAACTCCCTAAGAATTTGTAGTACCTCCTGTATAGACTTCCAGAGTCCCAAGTGCTCAGGGGGATCCCCCTCATTGGGCCAAGCCTCCCTGCAGGCTAGAATAATTCAATCTCAAGGGAGAGAGTCCCTTGAATCCCCCAGCACCATGCAGGTGCTGCCAGAGTGCAGGATGTGTGGTATGTTGCTCATTTTCTCTGCCTTTTGCCTGATCAGAGAAATGCCATTGCCCCCATATCCCATAGCCTCACTAACCATATCTGGATGCTTTCCCTGGCCTGCTGCTGCAACTTGGCAGCCATATCCATTAGCTTAGCAAGTGTATATTCTCCCATCGTGAATGTTTCCCAAATTGGGGGCTCCCTGCTGGATGGGGTGGTTGTTGCTGTGCTTTTGCTTTTCTCTGTATTAGGGGTCAGATGGCACTGGGCGTTTTGTCCATTTCACTGTCAATCACCACAACATCCTCCACTTCTCTCTCCTCACTTTCCCAGGGATTCTACCTCTTAATGTCCTAATCAGGCTTCGTCACAAGTGCTCCGACCTTAACCTGCAGCAACTTGTGCCCTCCTAGTTTTGCAAAACAACATGATAAGCTCTCCAATTTATTATCCTGTTCTTCCCACCTTGTCTGCCAGCCCCAAAGCTAGCAGAGTAGTGGACAACTGCACGTCCTTCTCTAACCTCAGCTCTTCTTCCAACTTTCTAATTTGAGCTTCAGCCTCTAGTTGGGTATTGGTGACCAGCCGAAGTGCCCACAGTAGAGGCCAGCCCACTGCTGCAGCCATTTGTTTCCCTTCTTTGCCACAGTGCACTATGCACAGTTCCTCGTACAAAAACAATAAAGCAGCCTGTGTTTGCAGGGCATCCCCATGCTCACTCAGTGGTCCACAAGCACCTAACACACAGGCCACCTCTCCCCACATAGAGGTCAATGGCCAATTCAGAATTTCCCTCCGAGGATGCCTCTTTCGCAAGTCCCATTTCTTCACTCTCCTGGCTGGCTTGCCAGTTGTTGGTTCTCAAACTTGAGAGCTTCCCTGGTGAAATCTGAAACCAATCCTATACAGAGGACAAGGAGAGACCAAAGAAAGAGACAGACCATTCCAGATTAGTAAGTGGCAGGTTTAGAAAACAAGGGAACTTACATATGAGACTTGTCTTGGGTGGCCACAAGAGGAGTAGATCTCTGCACCCACCTGCCAGAATCTTTAAAGTTTATATAGAGGCCTTAACTGGGTTTAGTCATGAACACTGTCCAGAGGATCTCAACAACACATTGTTCTCGAAACTGCATCCTTGAAAACAGCTCCAGCTGTGGGAATGGTGGGCAGAATGTACATTCCTAGGACAGAGGAGTGGGTGAGAAGCCTCCTATTGCTCAGGTCCAGCTCATGGGTCAATTGGTGGTCACATACTCTCAGTGACCTCCTCCAACAGAAGCCAGGCTTTGTACAAGAGATCCAGCTCCCCTGAGACCACCATGCAGTGAGGAAGCTGAAGATAGCCACATGGATAGTCAATAAGGAGAGAGACATACACACACCACCAACCAGCCTGCAGCTGTTCCAGCCAGCCCAGCCCAGGCACCAGATATGTGAACGAGAAGCCTTCAAATGACTCCAGCCTCAACCACCATCTGACCGCAGCCATATGAGGGACTCTAAGCAAGAACCACCCATCTGAACGCTTCAAGCTTCAGATCCTTGAGAATTTATTATTACATGATAGATAACCTGAACAGCATAGTCTTTCATTTATTGATAAAAGTAGTTGACTGCCAACCAAGATAGGCCTTTCTACCCCTGCTCTGTGTTATATACAGAGATAGACTTAGAATGAGGACTCCAATTCTACCAGCTTTATTCCAGATTCTCAATCCAATGTTTTCTGGTTGGAAATTGATTCTATTACTTTCTTTTAAAATAATAATCACAATGATCTACTTTTTTACTATCCTCCAATTTTCTTCATGCAGAAATGGCTAAATCTTCCTAGAGCAGTTATATCTTCTATTGGTCCTTAAAAGTATTGTTAAAACATGCTTCAATGTTATTATTAGTGAGCAATGGATCACATCAAGCACTTTCTAAGTTATGGACTTTCCTCTCTGAATTTTCAGATGCAAAATTCTAGATGATGAAAATGAACGCTGTCTGGAAAGCTGAACTGACAATACACTGGAATGAGGATTGGATATCACTGAAATGCTGCTCCTTATAAAAAACATGAAGTTTTCCAGGTTAACCACAGCTTCCTAGCTTAGTTCAGTCATGACTCATTGAAGAAGATGCACATTTTTAATAGCTTTAATTAAATTTGTTCAAAACTGAAGTACGGAAGGACAATAGCTTCTACAATCTATTTTTATTTTTTGAATGGAGCGTTTCAAATTCATTGTCCATTTTTCTCATTCACTACATAAATTAGATATTTAATCTTTTCTCAAGCAGTAGCTCATTGATTCATTGATTCATTTCAACAAATTGGGTGCTATTAATTGTCAGGCGCCATGTTAGGCCCTAGTGATACCTAGATAGACAAGACAGACTTGATCACTACCAAAGAGTTCATATTCTAACAAAGAAGCAGGCATTAAACCAATAGTGAGTATGCTAGGAGCTATAAAGGAGAAAGTACAAGGAGCAATGCAAGCAGATAGGAGAGGCCACTAACCCAGGGTAGAAGGTCTGAGAAGGCTTCCCACGCATCATACACCTTGATCTCAATAAGCAGCATCATAATGCCCCAGTTTTTGTACAGTTTAAGGTATAAAGCAACAAAGTTGCAGAGGAGACCAAAATATCATCTTTCTATTGATAGAGGCTTAATAAGAGTACATAACTTAGCATGAAAGCCAAAGAGACCTGAATTAAACACTCACCCAGACCAGATGGGGCCAGACCAGGTTAAGCAAGAAGGACAGAACTGAGTCAGGCATGCCCAGTTATTGTTTCCAATGTTACCAATCAAAAAAATCACTCATGAGCAAACAAAAAAGCAGAGCAAGGTCAGAAGTATCACATCAGACCACTTGGAGGAAACCATCATGGGTAGATAAGAAACAGGAGCTTATTTACACAAGAAAATGCCATTATCCCTTCTCGAATTGGTTTCTTCTTGTCCTGCTGTTCTCTTTAACAACAAAAGAAAAATCACTCTGAAATTCGTCTCCAACTTTCTGGTGGTTTATATTAACAGTAAAAATTCATTGCACAAACACTTCAAAATTTGATAAATACCTTTGATGTATAAAATGATCTTGTTGATTCATCAATAAGAGCAAAAATGCAATTTGACCAGATTGGACACTTAAAATGCTTTCTGTTATTACCATGTGTTTTCCCAAGTGCAAAGCTGAGTGTCTAAGCCATTCCATTTAAAATACAGTAGATTAGTGCAATAAATGCTGATTGAAAAGCTGCCAGCAAAAGTTCATGCTAACTCATTCAGAGTTCTATCTCTGTTCTACCTTCTGAAAAATGTAAGAATATTTTCTTTTTTAAAAACTCAAGAAAAAAATGATTAATGAACATTAAGTATGAGTATTTCCACATATCTCACATTGTCTCTTCCTGCACTTACACCAAACTCAATACTTCATTTTGTCCATCCTCTGGAAGAGTAAAATTTTAGCGCCAAAATATGCCAGAAACTGGGCTGAACACTGGTAATTGGTAGAGTGGATAAGTGAAATCATGTATGTGAAAGTGTTTAATAAACTATAAAGCACAGATTTAAGAAGATGTGTATGGGTTGCCATCTTGTATAGTGATAATTTGACGAGCAGATTCATATTTCAAAGAAATTCACAAAATGGAAAATGGGGAAGACTTTAATTTTGTTCATTTCCAGAAACTCCCTGGATGTCAGCAATATTTTTAAAAAAATAAAGAGGAAATGGTGATGGGCTAAGTGAAAAAGAGGACCCAAATCTCCTTATGCTCTGAGTAATACTGCCTCTTCCCAGCCTCCACCCTCCATTAGTATGAGTGACAAGGGGGGTGCTGAGCTTGTGTTCTCGGCAAGACCTCTATCTTGCCCTCAGCACCATCACCCCAGCACTCACAGCCTCACCAGCCCCATCTGCCTTGGAGACCATCAGCACTAATCCCATATGCCTCCAAATCAGGAAGGCCCAAATCCCGGCTTATCCCTCATCCCCATATGGCTCTGCACAATCGTTAATCTGACCCATCCACCCCTCCCCCAGCCCCAAATCCTTCCACTGTGCTCTCTGGAGCTCATGATGCAGCATCAGCAAAATCCCCTTCTCCAAATGCTTGCTGCTGGGAGGTATAGCCCAGTGCTTATGTATAGCACTGTGCTTATTTACACTGCTGGGTTGTATAGCACAGTGCACATGTACACTGAGATTCTAAGGTGGACTGCCTGAGTCAAGCCCCAGCTCTTCCACTTACTACTCCGGATCATGAGCAAGATACTTAACCTGTCTGTGCTCTAATTTCCCCATCTGTAAAACAGGGCTACAAATAGTATCTTCCTCAGAGATCTTGGTTTGAAGCTTAAATTATTAATATATAAAGAGTCATGGAAGGGTTCCTGGCACATAGTAAGTACTTTGTAAGGTTTTTTTCTCCCTTCACCTTCATGCTCCCAGTGAGCCCTGGCTCTCCCCTGAGACTCTGCCTTCCCTAAAGTTCTACCAAGCAGTGTCTGTTTTCTTTCCCATACCCCTCATACAAATGTGATCGAAGGTTGAATGGAAGTCATTCCCGCCCTTCATTTCCCCTTCCAGACCATTATCCTTCCCTCCTCCCCGTTACCCTCTCCAGCTCTGAAGTTCATGCATCAAACCACACTACCCATTACCCCTCCTCATAGCAGTCAGTTCTAGAACACCAGATCACCTCTCTCACCCCTTGAGGATTTCAATACCCGCATCATTGTTACTCTAGCTCTACTATCGTCATACTTCTTGATGATTTCAATGTCTATGGGGATGATTCTTTCAATTCCCTAGCTTTTTACTTTCCTCACCACTTCTTCTCCAGCGATTTTGTCCTTAACTGTAACTCGAGAACTCACTCCCTTGGTTATACCCTACACAGAGCTTGCCATTGCCAACAAATTCATCTGCCTCCACAGTCTCATCCTCTGACCATTGTCTCCTATCTTTCAGTTCAATCCCTTTACTAGTCCTGACTCCAACAATTATTTGCCTTCCAAATTCTCTTGGCACATTGATCCTCCAAGCTATTCACTCATTCCCCTGATGTCCAGACTTCCCTGCATAGTATTAACTTATAGGGCATGGTCTGTTATTACAATCTTTTGCTTCGATATGCCCTCAACTCCCTTGTGCCATCACTCTTCATTCTATTCACCTGGCAAAACCCAACCCTGGTTAAATCCGACTCTTTGACAACTCTGTGCTTTCCTCCACGCAGCTGAATATAGCTGGAGGATACTTCAAAATCAGGCCAGCTTATCTCATATTACCTTCATAATCACTAACCTAAGAAAGCCCAAGTAAGCCCAATAATCATACTCTCTTTCCCTATTCCTTTCACTCTCCTACTCTATGCAATGACAATTTTACACCTTCTCTCTCCTCAAACTTCCAATACCTTCTCCATAACTCTTCTTCTCTGTTGAGAATGACACTTCCTATTTCACGAGAAAATAGAAGCATCAGAGGTAACATTTCCACCACCATTATGCTGGACATTTTCATTTTCCCCTTCAGATACACTCTCCACTCTTTCCACCCTGCTATGTGCCTGGGAGGCACACCTCTATGGAGGCAGACCTCTATGGACTGCATCAGCTTTGTTGCCCTCTGGATACTGGTTGATTCAGCCAACGAGAGGGCTAGAGAATTGAAGGCAGGAGGAGAGTAAGACACAGGGCTTTATTCCCTTGGTTCCCTCCCTTCTGGGCTATGGATTGACAGTTACTGCATTTCTTTTATTAAAGTCCCCAGCTCCTATCATGTGACCTTCTCCTATAGTTATTGCACAGCTTGAGCTCCACTGGGTCCCAGTAACAATCCTTCCACTTGACTTTCAGGCCTAGGGTGGTGAGAGCTCACAGCTATTACTCACATAAGGTGCTTCACCAGCTCCTGTTAGTTGCCCCAAACTTGCCCACTCCTTTGTAAGTAATTACTTTATTAAGCTCTCATCAATTACCTCATTGAAATATGCTATCAGTTCCCTGTCAGGGACCTCCTCACTTAATCCCATCTACCTCCATTTGTGCCCTTACTCTCTGCCAGCCCTCTTATTACAAGGATGAACAGTCTGGCTCTTTTCTAAGGTGAATCCCTGCACTTGAGCTTGACCATGGAGTATTTAGCAATATGACATGAGTCTTTAACAATAGGCCCACATGCTAGTACATCCTAGTCATACGGGTCTCCCATTATAGACATATGATGAATTTAGATATTGAAAGCATTGTGGCTTATTTCAATACTTATTCAACCATTCATTCACCTCTCACCTATTAAAGAATATCCCTCTAACAATTAACTTTTACTTCTGCTTCATCATTTTTTTTCTCTCTACTGGATCATACCAATTAGCATGCAAAAATCCTCCTATTTCTTTCCATCTCCCTCCAGCAGCTGTCCCATTTCTCTGCTCCACTTCAAAGAAAAACCCTCCAAAGCATGGTCTATTCTGACTCCCATGCCTTCCCTAACATTTCTTAACATTTTCTCCAGATCTCAACCCAATAACCGCCTTCTCTAACACCTAACCAAACAGCCATCATTGAAGTTACCAATAAGCGCCCTGTTGGTAAGTCTGAAGGTCACCTCTCAGTCATCACCTTACATGACCCATCAGCAGCATTTGACACAGCTGATCACTCCTCCTTCTTGAACCACTTTCTTTCCTTAGCTCCAGGGCACCACTTTCTCTTGGTTATTTGCTACCTCACTGGCCACTTCTTTCCGATAGAGTTCACTGGTTTCCTTCTATCTAATGCTGAGATTCAGTTCTCAGACCTCTACATTTGTCTATTTAAGTGACTTCATCCCACCTCATGTCTCTAAATTTCATTTTTTCTCTAACCCAACCTCTCTTGCAAACTACAGGGTGCCTAATATACCTGTCTAGTCAACAAACTTGGAAGTATACTAGGCTTTTCAAATTTAGCATGTCCAAAATCAAACCACTGAATCCTCCCAACCCACTTCTCAACCTATTCCTCCTAAACTTGCCCATCTCAGCAAATGGCAACACTATCCTCCCAGCTGCTCAGGCATCAGAGCTATCTTTGACTCCTCTCTTTTGTCACATCCTATACTCTATTCATCAGCAAATTCTGTTAGCTGTACCTTCAGAATATAATCAAAATCATATCACTTCTCACCATCTCCACATTACTCCCCTCATCTAAGTCAACATCATCTTTCACCGATTACTATTTTACAACCTCCTAACTGGTCCCCCTGCTCAATTGAAACTTACCTTGGCATCCAATATAACAGAGCAGTTTCCTATTCCCCTTGCTCAGCTATATTTTCTCACATAGCACTTATTACCATCTGACATCACCTATATTAACATATTTATTTTCTATCACCCCTTAAATTCCATGAGAGTAAGGATCTCTGTTTTTATTTGCTGTTATATTCCCAGTGCCTGGAACAGTATGTAGTACACTGTAGTCACTCAATACATATTGACAAGTGAATGGTTGAGTAAGTATTGAAATAAGCCACAATGATTTCAATATCTAAATTCATCATATGTCTAGAATGGGAGACCCGTATGACTAGGATATACCAGCATGTGGGCCTATTGTTAACTACTCACATACTCCATGGTCAGCCTCAAACCCTTGTAAAATATCATCCAGTAGAGTCTTTTGTTGTTGTTGGGGTCATATTGGCTTACCACATTGTGTAAATTTCAGGTGTACATTGCTATATTTCAGTTTCTGTATAGACTGCAACATTTTCACTACCAACAGTCAAGTTTTCATCTATCATCACACATAGTAGAGCGTCTTATCTTGCTTATTCATAGTTTAATATTTCATACATTACTCCATGACAAGTTTGGAAAACTAGCTCTTGAAGAAAATATACAATGTTTCTTAAGGAAAGAAAAAGGCAGTCTGTTCCAGCTGTCGCAAAGAGTAAGCAAGAGAGGAGATTAAGGCAGAAGGTGCAGGCTTTGATAGCCCTCTTTGGAAAATAGTGCCATGTTGGAAGCAATGAAAGATAAACTTGGATGCAGGGAGACTGACTGTGAACAATATTCATAAAACATTTATTAAATGCTGACTCTATGCAAGATACTGTGCTCGGTGCCAAGACTGAGGCACATTTAAACATGAATAAGAGAGGTTCCTGTCTCCAGGTGTTCAGAATCAAATATAGCAAATAAAACATATGCTTAAATAACTCTAATATAAGGTATAACATGAGGTGTCAAAAAGGAAGAGAAGGTGAGAAGAAAGAGGCTACCGGGTAGTATGATGATTGCTAATGGAATTGACGCAGCAAGTGGAACAAAATATGATTCCAAACTTTAAGCCCAAAGTTCCAGAAGAATTGTAATTACATGAACAGAAATGAGGAAAATCAGTTTGGCAAAGTTATAGGATCAGTTTGAAATGGCCATTGGATGAGCCATTGCCCAGGGGCTTCCAAACCTGGCTGTTCTTGGGACAAGATTGCCTGAGGAACTTCCAAAAAATACTGACTCCTAAGTCCCAGCCCACAACTACTGTATCAGAATCTCTAGGAGTGCCAATACACATTGACATAGGCGTATTTTGTATATATGTATGTGGATGTTTATGTGATACATGTGTGAGTGTTTGTGTGCATATGTGGATTTCTTACAGCCAGTCCATGAGCCATTATTTGGAATTACTGCTATTGACAGCTCAGAATATACAACTGATAAGAAAATGAGGGATCATTGTTGGAGAAGTCACAAGCCAATAATGACCTTATTTGTATACTGAGGATTGGCACCTCTGAGAATGGAAAAAATCTGGATGATATACAACTTCACAAGAGAAGAATTAGATTGACATTCAGGGGACAAAAGGAAGGCACAAATAAGCATTCTGAAAACAGACTAAAAATAGTTCTTAGAATAAAAAAATAATGAACTGCACCAACTCAATAAGCAAGAAAATATTTCTTATGCGTAATGAAATACAGAGCCACTTCTCAGGTATATTCATGCCACACATGCATATTTTCCAATGTGTTGTATTTTGAAACTTAGTAATGCAGTATAGCAGAGTAATTATTCATTTCCTTCTTCAAATATTTTTGAAAAAGAGAATTGCAGTCTTAAAATAATGAATACTGAACAGAATGTTTCAGAATAGATGCAGTGCCCAAAAAAGACAGGTCTTGCTAATTAACTCAGTACTCATTAAAGATGAACAGCTCATAAAGCTAAAACATAATTGTGCTCTGGTTTAAAATGTATAATTAATAAGGAAGAGAATATATTATTAAAGTAAAATAATTTGTTAATGCAATGGTTAGTCTCTGGCCTACTTGGAATGTATAGTCTTAATTTTAACCATGATCAACATAATTTTTTATTCAAGTGTTTAACCAACACTTACATGGCACTTTTTTGCCAGCCACCCCTCTGAGCATGTTATATATTTTACCTCATTTAATGCTCTGAGCAAACATGGAGGCATATACTGTCTACTTCAGATAGGAAACAGGCATAGGGAGGCTAAGAAGCTTGCCCAAGGACCACAACTAGAAAGGATTCAAGCCCAGGCCATCCATCTCCAGAGTCCACGTTAAGGAAAAGTAGTTGCCACAACAATGTGAATGTTTTTATTAATTTTGACTAAATTTAATTTTTATCTGAAAATGGATATCAGAAGTTAGTTTGTGGTATTTCACCACTAAGGCTAATGACTATATGAAAGGAAACATTGGGAAGATGAGCTGGCTGAAGTAACCAGAGTTATCCATACGTCTGATGTTCAAGTGCCTCTTAACTTAGGATGTGTTTCACCAGAAGCAGACACCGAGACAAGGATGTGAGAGCAAGTAATTTGTTTGGGAAGTTATCCCAGGAAGCATTGGAAGGGAAGTAGGTACATGAGACAAGAAAAGAAAAGAAGCTAATACAGAGCATTTTTGAGCATATGACTGCTGTGGGCAACTGGTTCAATCCCACTGGGGAATTCTGGGAAGGAATGTGGAACATGCACCTCCAGGGCATGAGAGAGCTGGGGTATTTATCTACCAACTCCTGTCTGTCATTGGCGGAGAGTTACTTCCAGGGACTGTTAATACCTGCCACTTTTCTGGCAGCCAGACAAAGCCCTCAGGCAAAGAGTGGCAGATGTTTACAGTTGGAAACCATGGTGTCAGCAGTAACACTAATGCTGAGAGCTCAGACGATGTGGGCAGGGCATCAGCAGCAACTCTTACATATCTTGATGAGTCTGTCTCTCACTTCGGAGAATAAATGGTTTCCGATGAAGATGCCTGTAATGATATAAAATTATAATTCTATAAAGTTAATACTATTCTCCCATTTGTTTAAATCATACAACCTCAGATATCAAAGCTCTTTTGAAAATATATTTGCATAGTCAAGTAAAATGTTTTCCAGACGTTTTATTGGATTAGTAAAATTTTACCAAGGTTATGGTAAAGATAGCAGTAAGGTGAATTTCCATAAAATTTTTCAGTGCACAAAAAGTTTTACATAGAGGAGAAAATGTGAGTAACATTTTAAACCCTGTTCCATTAAGCATGTGATCTAGGACAAGTGGTTTATCGTCTCTCAACCTGTTTCATTATGTGGAAAATATAATGAAATGATAATCTTTGCCTCACAAAGTTGGCAATAAGTGCATATTCTTTGTCTTTGAAGTATTTCTTTCTTTGAAAAATTAGTCCTCCTTCATTCTACATGTCCATGGGGGAGCTGTCCACCATGATGGCTGGTCATACCCCAACAGGGGTAGGCAAGGGACCCAACCAGGGCCAACCAGACTTTTTTCTGAGGCTAAAATAATGACTCTAGAAGGGGGAATTCCTCATCTACTGCTTTGCTAAAATGACAGGATGAAAGTATGGATAAGCCAACTTAGCAGACACATGGAGAGAGCCTATCTACAAAGAAACCAAGCCGATACAGTCAATGCTTCAAGGGAGAGAACCAGAGCCCTGGCACCATTGTTTCAATGCCTGAATCTGGTTGTGGCTGAAGTGCACTCCATCTCAGAAAATTCCCACTGAATTTCCTTTTACTTTAACTGGTTTGAGTTCAATCTCATACTGAAGGAGTCCACTCCGGGCTGTTAGAGCATATATTAAAATCCCGCACCACAGTGTCTGGTACATAATAGGTACTTGACAAATACTAGTTCTTCCCTACCCCTATCACCTCTAGTCATTTCCCAATTCCTGCCTCTGACTTGGAATTTTAATTTTCATATTCCCCTTCCAATAATAATTTCTCAGTTACCCAGAAATCACATGAATTTCATAATGATATCCTCCAAACAATGTGTATATCCCCCAACTAGGTGGATCAAATCATATGTTTAATGTTAATATGTTCCTTATTACAGTTTAAGACTTGAATTCTAAAGAATTAATGTGCCTATTTAACCACTTTTGTAAGTGATTAAATTAATTTAAAAGTGTGCATGTGTTGGTGGGGTGGAAAAAGAACTAAATCCTCATCTTCTGAAATAAAGCTATGGATATTGTCCAAATTAATAAAATAAAATAGAAGCCATAAAATCAAAGTACTTATTGCTGTGGAAGTAAATAATACACACACACACACATATAATTTTACTCATCTCAGTTAAAAGAGACAAAAATGGTTGCTTCTGGAAAATGGAAGTGGAGGGAGTGGGCATGAGAAAAACTATTTGTCTTAACAAACATTGTATAATCAACTGACTCTTCAATTTATGTAGATGTATAACTTTGATAAAAATGAAAACTTATAACAATAAAACAAAATTTAACAGGTTACCGGTAGACTCACTTGCAGGCTATTTCAATACTTTGTTATTGCCTTCACTTATGCTACCTGGAAACCACACTTCACTTCTCACTCCCTTTTCCTTCTCTTTCATTTTCACCAATGATGTCATTTCAATACATGTCTGCACTACAAGTGCAATGTGGTGGTTCTAGAAGCACATGCTGTTATGTGCTACACGAAGTTTCACTGGGCTTCCAGTGCTAACCATGCACTGGACTGAACAAACACCAGTGCAGGGAAGATAAGAGTCACAAAAGATATCAAAAGCCCCTAAAACCAAAAGAAGTGTTTAACCATAAATATTTTCTCTTATGTAATTTTTCATTTAAATGTGTGTTATGACTAAACATTATCACACGTTATTCTAGATATTTGATATTTGAATATTGAGTTTGCTCAATAATTGGTGTCATAATAAGAGAGGTTACAACAATTGTTTGACAATATATGTCAGAATCACTGAGTAGCTATGTGACTTTGGACAAGCCACATGAATGTTCTGGAACTTAATTAGCTGATAGATAAAAAGGAGGAGATGCATAGGTGGATTAAATAAGTTCTTAATTTCCCTTCCAACAAGAACATTGTAAAGTTGTTTAGAAATTAGTTGTTCCATTTCAAAGAAATAAATTGTGCTTTCTGGTAACAAAAATATAAATTTTAGTGTTCTAATAATGAAACTAATAATAACCAGGTGTCACAACTCTGCAAAGTAGAAATTGACTTCCAGAAGGAGTTCAAAGCTTCTCACTTACCATTCCACCACCACTCCCACTCCACCTCTATCTCCAGGGTCATAATCTAGGCAAGAAACGTCCCGCCAAAGAGGAGTATCAGCCTTAATTGGTTGGATTCCGAAGCATTGATTGATATATTTTCTAAATTATTCAAGTGAGAATACAGTTTGCCACATGGGATCATAACCTCTCCTCTTTCTTCTTCTTCTTCTTGGTCTTGTACCCATACAGCTGAAGCAACCAGCAAGCCGGGGCTCCCTTAGAATTGGCTATGCCTGGGTCTAGGACTGAGACTCTGTGGAGCCTGTGGCCTAGGAAACTGCACAAGGCATTGGAAGTAAATACATTCTCTCTTGCCAACTGCTTCTCTGTTTCATTTCCTCTGCTATTGGCCATTATGGCTTTTTGTCCTATAGGAGCAGTAAATATTGACATTGGTGTTAGGTTTAGGGAGAAAGAAATTACTTGGACCTCAGGATACAAAGGTAGTACAGGGAAGATCCTGGATTCATATTCACAACTTTTTTTTGTGCTGAGGAAGATTCGCCCTGAGCTAACATCTGTGCCAATCTTCTGCCATTTTGCATGTGGGATGCTTCCACCGCATGACTGTCGATGAGTGGTGTAGGTCCACGCCTGGGAACCGAACCTGGGCCACTGAAGCAGAGCACACCAAACTTAACCGTTAGGCCACCAAACTCACAACTTCTTGATTAAAAAGTCCTATTATTCCCATTATACTCTAAGAGTACTAAAGGTAATACAGGAAAATAGTAGGCAATCTTGATGGTCTTCTTACAATTAAATGAAGTCAGTCCAGTCCCATATTCTACCCTGTATATCTAACACACACAAAGTCATCACAAGGAACTTAATAATAAATGCAGTGTCTCAGTTGGAAACAGTAGCAATAATCTTTCAATAATTCATTGAGGAAAAAGTAGGTGGAAAGAAAATAAATTTGCTTCTAACACTTAATAATGACTTAAAATGGTAAAATTATGAAGGAAGCATGAAAAATAGATGTGCTATTTTTCAAATGATTAATATTTTTGAGTGAAAGTCTTTATATGAGAGTAAAGAGCTTTTTGTTTGTTTTAGGATGGGATTTTTATTTTTGCCAAATAACTTCTAAATAGAACATAGAAATAAAATATGATAAAGATGCTTACATATACACCATGTAATATTTTATACAGCACTGGTGAGTGCTACAGAAATGGGTGCTGATATGAATAATTCATAAGAAGGAAATCACACGTTTCTTCAGTAACATTCATCTACAATTACTTCAACCTTTTCAAAATGAATGCAGGATGACAGTATAGCAGCAGCAGCATGACCAATAATATTGGGATCAAAGAGAAAACAAGGAATCTGTGTTTTGTTCTAAGAAATACAAAACTATTTTAGGGAGACATATGGCTTTGTTAAAGTTATTCAAGGCTGTCTCAGCTACATCTAAGTAACTATCTTTTAAATGAATGGTGATGACTGTGATCATAGTCCAATACACCTACTAAATAGCAGACAGTGAGTATTCAGCCATAGAAAAATCTGCCTGTCAAGTCAAAAACAAAGCTGGAGAAAGTCACAGAATTTAGCTGCCATTAGCATCATCCATACTGCAGAAAGAAGATCGGGCAATTACTAATTGAGATGTTGTATCACTTCTCAAATTTTATCCCATCAAACTCAGGATATGTAGCAACCAAGCCCAGAAGTTTAATCTCTCTTTAAAAATAAAAAGATAGGCCTATAGCTAATTTAATACGCATTGTCACTCTCATAATAAGCAGCCAACAATCCATTCCACCAATGACAAAGTAAGAAGAGCTGAGACCTACTAATGCTGATTCATTCAAATATTTCCCAAGCAGTAGCATAGGTTAGTGCATTTTTAAAAGTCATGCCCTTAAGTAACATTGTGATGGTAGGGTATACCTTGATTTTACACCTATAGTTGCAGGTGACAACTGTCATCCACCATAATGAGTTGGATCAAGGAGAGTCAAATTTGAAGGCAAAGGAATTGATCAGAGCTTCCTTTGCAATACTTGTCTTAGATGGATCTTTAGGATCATAGGTTGGCAATGCACTCCAAATTGAATGCCTGACTTTGTACAGAATTAATTCCATGATTAATTTCTTTCTGACAGCATATTTATAAACTCATTGCCACTCCCACTTAATTCTCCCTTAATTTGTAAGTTAGAGGATGTGAGAAAATGATTTCCTGTATCCTGAAGTTACTCAACCCTGAGAATGCCAAGATCTCACCATACTGTTGATGCAAATGTGGTCACAGTAATAATAATAAAATTAATTTCATTGGGTCTTTCTCTCACCTGCATAATGCAGTATCACATGTCCCTGCAGAACTCCCTCTGAGAGTGTTTTGTGGTTTCCAGGAGGTAACTCACAAAACCTTATCACTCACATTCTTATATCCTGCTTCCCTGGACCTCTTTATTAATGGAAACTGTCCATAAAGCCATCTAATGGTGGTAGTTTATCACTTCCATCCATGTTCCGAGGGACCATTGTATTAATATCCCCAGTACCAAAAAGCTCTACAGACCTGAACCAACTGGCAGAGAAGTGGGCCACTCTATAGGCTAAGGTGGTTGATTCCAATTACTAAGGTGAAATTGGGGTGCCATTACATAATGGTGGCAGAGAGGACTATGTTTGGAACCCAGGTGATTCCCTAGGGTGACTCTTAGAATTCCCTTGATCAATGCTACTTCTCAATAGAAAACTTCAGCAACCAAATAAAAATAGAACCACCAAGGACTCATATTCTTCAGGAATGAAAGTTTGGATCACTCCCTAGGAAAGAGTAGAGGTTAGCCAAGGTACTGGGAGAGGATTAAGAGAACAAGGAACGGATTATAGAAAATAGAAGCTGTGATTATCAGATTAAACCTCATGACCAATCTGGCAGCTATGTTTATGCTAAGTTCTTTCCCTGCTACCTTATATGAAGCACTGGTCATGGCTAATATTTTAGATTTTAGGTGTAAGTGAAGCTGAAATAACATTATCCTGTGATAATATGTAGCTGACAGGACTTTGTGTGCCCCTGTGTAGAAAACACATATATTTTACTCAGACAATAGTGGTAGATGCTTAGGGGCAAGTCTAGATATTTTCTATGTGCTTTCTCAACTCTACTCTTTACTTTTCTCCACCCTATACTGTGCTGGATTAGAGACAACTGTCATTACAGCATTAATGGCATCCCTTGCCCTCTGGCTTCCTGTTATGTTTGACCAATAGGAGACACTGACAGAAAATGAGAAAGGAAGAAGAGTGAGGTTGAGGTGTTTATTCTTCAGGCACTTATTCTGCTGGGCTGCTGCAACTTAGCTGCATTTTTCTATCAAAAGCCACAACTCCTGTAAGTAGCCCTTTCCTACAATATAGCTCTCACTCTAGGTTCCAGTTATTGCTTCCACTCCTTAACCCTTCAAGTATAAGACTCAACATCTTAACTATTGCTAGTCCTAGGTTGCTGCACCATCTTTCATTGGTTTCTCTTTACCTTGTCCACATCTTTCTAAATATCACCTTTATCTACTCAATTACCCATTTGGGGAATGTACTTTTTTCTTGCCAGGAGTGAAACTGGTATACAACCCAATAACAAAAAAGAGCAAAATACTTGAACAAGTGCACATAGAATATTCTCCAGGAAATACCATGCACTATGCCATAAAAGAAGTCTCGACAAATTTTAAAGGATTGAAATCATATTATGGTGTTCTCTCACCATAATGGAAGTAACTTAAACGTTCTCAATGGAAAGAAATCTGGGAAAACCTAAAATGTTTGGAAATTAAACAAAACACTTCTAAATAATCCATGTGTCAAATGAAAAATTTTTAAATATCTTAAACTGAATGAAAATAAGAATACAATATATCAAAATTTATGAGATGCAGCTAATGCAGTGTTTTGAGGGAAATTTATATCTTAACGTGCTTATCAAAGAAAAAGATCTCAGTTTAATAACCTAATAGTTCACCTCATTAAACTAGAAATAGAAGAGCAAACTAAACTAATGCAAGTAAATAAAGGAACTAATAATGATTATAATTGAAATCACTGAAATAGAAAACAGAAAAACAATAGAGAAAATCAATGAAGCCAAAAGTGTGTTGCCTGAAAAAATCAAAAAGATTGACAAACCCTTCTCTAAACTAACCAAGAAAGCTAGAAAGAAAACACAGCCTACCAAAGTCAGGAATGATTTCTTACCCTAGAGAAATTAATATGATTATCAGGGAATGTTATGAACAATGTTGTGCTAACAAATTAGACAACTTTGATGAAATGGACATATTTCTAGAAAGCCACAAATAACCAAAATTGATTCAAGAAGAAATAGAAAATCCTAATAGACTTATAAGTAAAGAAATTGAATTGGTAATTTAAAATATTCCCACAAAGAAAATCCCAGGGCCAGAAGGCGTTACTGGTGAATTCTACCAAATATGTAAGGAAGAAATAATACCAACATTTCAGAAAACAGAGGAGGAGGAAACAGTTCCCAACTCATTCTATGAGTCAAATACCATTCAAGATATCATAAGAAAAGAAAACCACAGATCAATATCTCTCATGAACATAGATGCAAAAATCATTAATAAAATATTAGCAAGCCAAAGTCGGCAACATATAAAAGTGATTATACATCATGACCAAATGGGCTTTATCCTAGGAATACAAGCTTGATTTAACATCTAAAAATCAGTCAATGTAACACACCATATTAGCCAGCCCTGGTGGTCTAGTGGTTAAGATTTGGCACTCTCGCCGCCACTGGCCCAGTTCATTTCCTGGTCAGGGAACTACAACACCTGTCTATCAGTTGTCATACTGTGACAGCTGCATATTGCTGTGATGCTGAAAGCTATGTCACTGGTATTTCAAATACTAGTGGGGTCACCCATGGTAGACACGTTTCAGTGGAGCTTCCAGACTAAGGCAGACTAGAAAGACCTGGCCACCCACTTCTGGAAAAATTAGCCATGAAAACCCTACGGGTAGCAGTGGAGCATTGTCTGACATAGCACCAGAAGATGAGAGGATGGCACAAAAAGATGGGGCAGGGCTTAGTTCTTCTAGGAGTTGGAATCGACTTGAAGGCACTAACAACAAAACACCATATTAATACAGTAAGGGAGAAAAAAAATACATGATCATCTTATGATAAAAGTCAACACTCATTCCTGAGTTTTAAGAATTTCAACACACTGAGACTAGGAGAGCATTTCCACAACTTCATAAAGGGCATCTATAAAAAGCCTACAAATAACATCATATTTAATGGTGAAAGACTGAGTGTTTTCCCTCTAAGATTGGAAACAAGGTAAGAAGATCAGCACAAGTTTTTTTAAGCCAAAATGTATAAATTGGACTTCATCAGAATTAAAAACTTTTTTGCTTCAAAGAATACCACCTAGAACATGAAAAAACCAACAAGAGAATAGGAGAAAATATTTTCAAATCATGCATCTGAAAAAGACATGTATCCAGAATATATAAAGAACTCTTACAGCTCAAGGATTATAAGACAAAAAACCCAATTTAAAAATGAGCAAAAGACTGGAGTAGATATTTCATCAAAAAAGACATATAAATGCAAGTGAGCACATTAAAAGGTGCTCAACACCATTAGGGAAATGCAAATTAAAACCACAATGAGATATCATTACATACCCACTAGGATGGCTATAATCAAAAAGAAAAACAATCCAAAGTTTTGTCAAGGATGTGGAGGAACTGGAACCCTCACTCATTGCTGGCGGGAACCCTTACCATTGCTGGCAGGAAGGCAGCCTCTGTAGAAAACAATTTGGCAGTTTCTTATGAAGTTGAACATAAATTTATCATATAATCCAGGCATCCCACTTCTAGAAACCCACACTAGATAAGTGAAAACCATGTCCATACAAAGATTTTTAGTGAATGTTCATAGCAGTATTATTCATGACAGCCAAAAACTCGAAACCATTCAAATGTCCATCAACTAATGAGTGGATAAAAAAATGTAATATATCCATACAAAATAGAATACTATTCAGCAATAAAAATGAATGAAATACTGATCCATGCTGCAACATAGGTAAACCTTAAAAACAATATGGTCCAAAGAAAATGTACAGTCAACAAGTATGTGAAAAGACACTCAACATCACTAATTATCAGGGAAATCAAAATCGCAGTAAGATATCAACTCACACTTGTTAGGATATCTATTAACAAAAAGACGAAAGATAGCAAGTGTTGGTGAGGATGTGATGTAAAGGGAGCCCTTGTGTATTGTTGGTGGGAATGTAAATTGGTACATGCATTATGGAAAACAGAATGGAAGTTCCTTTAAAAATTAAAAATAGAACTACTATATGATCCAGCAATACAATTCTGGGTGTATATCCAAAGGAAACAAAATCACTATCTTTAAGAGATACCTGCACTCCCATGTTCATTGCAGCATTATTTACAGTAGCCAAGATATGGGAACAACATAAGTGTCTATAAACAGATGAATAGACAAAGAAAATATGGTAACATAGTTAATAATAATGTATTGTATACTTGAAACTTGCTAAGAGAATAGATCTCAAGTATTCTCACCACACACACACACAAAATGGTAACAATGTGAGGTGATGGATATGTTAATTGGTTTGATTGTGATAATCATTCCACAGTGTATACACATATCAAACATCACTTTGTATACCCTAAATATATATAATTTTTATTTGTCAATCATATCTCAATAAAATTAAAGAAAGAAAAACGATCAAATCAAAATTTAATAAACTAGAAAATAGAAGGAAAAAAACCAATATGCTAAGTGAAAGAAACCAGATGCAAAAGACTACCTATTGTATATGATTCCATTTTTATGAAGTGTTCAGAAAATATAAATTTATAGAGACAGGAAGCAGATTAGTGGTTGCCTAGAGCTGAGAGTAGGCATGAAGATTGACTGCAAAGGAGCTCAACAGAATTTTTTGGAGTGATGGAAATGTTCCAAAGCTGTACTATGATGATGATTGCATAACTATAAATTTACTAAAAATCATTCAGTTATACACTTACGATGGCTGAATTTTATTGTATGTAAATATGCCTCATTAAAACTGTGAAAAATGGAGGGAAAGGAATATGATAAGATTTCAATCTCTTTCTTACAGGTGGATAGAGGGGTATGTGGAATTGGTCTACACCCCAACTACAAAATTAGTTTAAATGGCCAGCAGTATATCCTTGATGTATGGAGAAATGATTGGCCATTTCAATTAGGCAGCATGCTGATAAAACTTTGTTCAATATGCTGACACTGGGATATAACCTAGGTTGCCTACCCTTACCATAATGTCCTTGGAGTAACCAGGTATAATAAGTGTCAGCCTATTCTAAACACTCCCTATTTTTCTTCTTCTTACCAGTAGAAAAAGGCAAACTAGGGCCGACCTGGTGGCGCAGCAGTTTAGTTCGTGCTTTGGCAGCCCGGGGTTTGCGGGTTCAGACCCTGGGCGCCGGCTGATGCACTGTTTGTCAGCCATGCTGTGGTGGCATCCCATACAAAGTAGAGGAAGATGGGCACGGATGTTAGCCCAGGGCCAGTCTTCCTCGGCAAAAAGAGGAGGATTGGCAACGGATGTTAGCTCAGGGCTGGTCTTCCTCACACACAATAAAAGGCAAACTAGAATAGCTTCATGCTTTCCTGAAGTTGCCCTACTGAAAAGGTCACTTTAGTTGATATCTTTTTAATGTATCTTATACATTAATTTGCTGAAAATTATCCAGTTTTCTAGTTAATTTTTGGTCCTGCACTGAAGACTAGGATAAATGTACATTTCCTTTCCTTTGAGCAATTTCTCACATACTCCCTCTTCAGAACTATAAGAACATCTCCTTTTTGATGTACTTAGATGAGCTCTTTCTTCATGAAATATACTAAAGTTTACTTTGAAATGTGTGATGAAAGACGCCTTCCTCCTCTATCCCTACACCTTCCTCCTGCCTTCTTCTTACCATACTCAGCTCCTATGGAATGAGGGATGACCTGCCAGGACTATTCTTTCTCTTCAAAATCTTCAATCCACTTTTTAAAGCAATTCCCAAAGAATTTTATTTCCCATTATAGTTTTCTTTTTAGGATCCACTTATTAAGAGCTTGATAATGATGTGTGCCCCATCTTATATTTACCCCTGTGTCACACTTACCAAACACTTAGGGGTAAGTCTGTGGGCTCAGCAATGTGCAAGGCTCTGCAGATTGACTCTAAAGAGTCATAAGGCTCAGCTCCAGCCCTAAAAGTCATCATTACCTGATTGGGAAAACAAGATGCACATATAGGAAACCAGAGAGAATCAAGTTATTCGATTGATTAGCAGAAGAGAAAATAGTCAGTTTCTTAAGTGGTTTCTTGAAAAGTATAACTGGAGACAAAGTTTTGAGTGCAAGTACTTTATTTGGGCAGTAATCCCAGGAAGCATACTAGGAGAATAAGAAAGGAAGAGGAATGGGCAGGCACTACCAAAGCTTACCTTTGTGGGCAACCGACTTGCTCCTTCCTGTCTTGGGAACTCTGGGAGATATCAAAAAGCAGACAAAGTTGTCTCCTCAATGCCCATCCATCTTAGGCTGAGGGAGGGGGGAGGTATTAATTCCTGGAGCTTCCAGCCTACCTTGTACAGGGGCGACAAGCCCTCAGGCCGAGGGCTGCGGGTGATTGCAGTAGGATGCCATCTGCAGGAACTGGAAAGGTGAATGCCGGGGGATACAGGCAGACCAACACTGCTACAGTCAGTAAAGGCTGTGAGGGATGGCATTTCAAATCCCCTTAAAGAATACACTGTGAATTGGTAGAGAAGAGTAGAGTTCCCAAGAACAGGCAAAGAAAAGTTGTGAACATGCTGAGAAGAGGGAAAAGGGAGAGGGTGACATCAAGGATCCCAGGAAATGGCGTTTTCCATGTAGTCTGTTATTTAAGGGGAAAGACATTACTTTTATCCTAGGATCTTTGTATTGCAGAAATTAATCATCTCATCGTACACAGATCAGATTAAACTCTCACTGGAAAATGAGCTGCTCTTGGTTCAGAAAGAAGACAATTTGGGAGGTTAAAGGAATATCCCACATAAAAGTAACGTAAAAGAAGGTAAAATCTTGAGCAAAAGCTAACATTTAAAAGTTTCATTATATGGCAAAAGAATGAACAACATTGGCCCTTAAGTTGTCAAATGTCTACAAAGTACAAGGCACATAAAATTTAATCCAAGGATACATTTGCAGGGTGTCTCAGACAGTCACCTTCAAAGAAGCTTGCATGTAAGAATCACTCATGACATTTCTTTAAAAACACAAATGCCTGAACCAAATACCCAGATGTTTTGATTTAGAATCTCCTGGAGTAAATCCTAAGCACCTGTTTTAAGATCCGTAGGTAATCCTAATATGCGCCTTGGGGCATGAACAACTAGTGGAGAACAGAATGAACTTTGAGTCCTGTATTTATGTAATTGGACTGTGGGGGATGGCTGGGAAAAGAGGGAGAGGCTGGGAGTAAAACTAGAAATGACCTCTGGCCAATAAATAAAACATTATAGAGGGAGAAAGAAAAGAATGTGGTAACACTAAGAGAAAAGAAGGCTCCCACCCCACTCCCACGATGCCACAAGGGAGCTTGGCACGTGGCCTGCTAGTTCTGTACAGCAGGCCTGGCTCCCATAAGTCTAAATCAGCAGGCAAGTTAGAAATGTTCCCATAGAATCAAAGGAAATGGGGCCAACCACAGTATGAACAAAGCAGGTCACAGAGTTAAGGAAGACTTAGTGGAAGAACTTTCCATTTCTTCAGCCATCCTAAGTAAAATGAATATAACTGGAAATCAGCAATTTGGTGGCATGTAGCTTCATGTGCCAGCCACTGACTGAATGTTGAATACTGAGAGCTTTATTGATTAAATTTTTTAATATAATTCTCTGCCAGTAGTACTCATAAGAAATGTGTTTAGGGGAAAAGCAGCACTTGATTTAGTGGCTTCCAGCTATCAAGCATGCTAAATAAAGAGGATTTATAAAATTAAATGTCCACAATGATTGTGAGATGCATCTTAATTCCAAAAACATTATGTTGTGGAAAACACGTATGCTTTATAATCAAAGAAATGTTGTAGTTAAGAAATACATTATGTAATACAGGCTACAATTTTAGTGAAAAGAGAAATCAAAATGAGGGGAATCGCTGTTTGCCCTTCAATATCTGGTTCACATTTGGGATTGTCTATCTCACACACTGGATGTTCCCGGGAACTTATCTTTTCACACGAAACCCTGGCTCCTCGGGTAGACTGTAAGCCTCCAAGGGCAGTAACGGTGCTTCATACTAGTGGTTCTCAAATGTGAATGCAATTGGACTCACCTGGGGAGATTTCAAAGTCAAATGCCCAAGACACACTCCATCTAAAGCAGAACTTCTGGGAGCTGGGGGTGGGGGAAAAGGGAACACCAAGCCTCAGCATTTTTTAAGGTTCCAGGACCATTCAAATGCAAAGTCAAGGTGGAGACCCGTCATTTTATACCTTTTTTTCTATCACCAATCTCTAGAAGCATACTTTCTCAATAAATGTTTATTGTCAGTGATATTTTTTGAAGAATTCTGGATTGAGTTTAATCATCGTATCTCACCCTTTTTCTGTTTGGAGTCCTAATTGAGAAAACTGCACACACAAGAGACAAGAACCAAATGGAAACATTGTGCCTCTTTCTAAAAAGCGGGGCAAGTATCCTATAGTCCTTCATGAAAGGACTGGAAATTTTAGCTTAAGCCTGGAGACCATATATCCCTTGTTCTAGTTGCTTTGTAATAAGCTACCACAAAATTTAGAGGCTTAAAACAACTATCATTTATTTCATTTACTATTGTGCAATTTGGGCAGGGCCCAGCAGGGAGAGCATATCTCTGCTCCACATGGAATCAGCTGGGACAGAGAATCTACTTCCATGTTGGCGCACTCACATGAGCTGTTAGCTGGGAGCTCAGCCAGAGCTACTTGCCTGGAGACTTGGTTCCTCTCCCTGTAGACCTCTCCCAGGGGCTGCTTGAGCTTCAATATAGCATGGCAGCTGGGTTTCAAGAGTGAGTATTCTAAGAGATTGGGAGTTGTAGCTGACAATCTCTTAAGGCATGGGCCTGGAAACTGGCCACTTCAACTATGTTCTATTTGTCAAGCAATCGGACTCAGGGCAATCAAATTAACTACTCCTGCCAACTTGAGAATAGTTCTCTAAAAGGGGGTGGTAGAATGTGACCTACTGAGGAAGAGGCAGGAGTGTCCCTTTTCTATTTTCCCAGGAGTAAGAAGAATAATGAGGAGAGGGTAGTAACGAGAGAATCTTGAAGGTTTAGGAAGAGGGCAGGTACAAATTAAGACACTGACAGCTAGGTATAGGGTGGGAGAGAAGAAAGGACTTGGAGTCCAGCTTAACTGTACCGTCGGTAAATTAATCCCTATTAGATGTGTGTCCAAGAGGTGTGACTCCCAGATACTGTACCACAGGGATGGATGGAAATTTGATAAAGACAAAGATGATTGCTTACCCATCAATTACCTCATGCCCCAAAAAAGGGCCTAGGCAGGAAACTATATGTAGAAGATGAGAAAGAAAGAAAGAGAGAGAGAAAGACACAAAGAGAGACAGAGAGAAACAGAGACAGAAGAGATAAATCTAAGATAAAAGTTCTAAATTAAGATAAATTTAAAGTCATAAAGTTTAATAACTAGAGACACTTAAAAAATAAAAAATTTCCATGACTCCTAAGTCAAATGCAAAAAGGATCTATAGAGCACTGCTCTGTAATTCACAGAACAACATGCGTCCATGACCAATGCATTATTAAATTCTTGACTAATTACTCTATGTTCATGGTTCCCACTGTGATACAAAAGAGCCACTTATTGAAATGCAACATCTCAATGAATTCCCATCATTCAGTCCTTATTATTTTTATAATAACCAAATAAGTGCATATTTTTCAGGCTTATTTGTATTCTTGCCTTTTTCACTTTTTTCTTATTACCACAGATTATATATATTTTTTCCCCTCTAAATACCACAACTCTGTACTATCAATCTGAAAGGACTATTTTATCATCACTAATGTCAGTCATACTCTCAGAAGCAAAAGAATTAAAATTGCTCTTGTTATAGAATGCCCTGCAAGGAAAGACAGCAAAGGACAGCAGTGGAAGGTGTGGACGTGGAGACACGGCACTGGAAGTCCAGTGGGACTAGAGGGACTTTGGGAAGTTACTTATCCTCCTTAGAGCTTCATTTTCACTCAGAAATTTTACTCCTGGTATATACCCAAAAGAAATGTGTATATATATATATTCACCAAAAGACACATACAAAAATGCTCATAGCAGTATAATTCAAAGGAGGCAAAAACTAGAAAGTACACAAATGCCCATAAACAATAAAACAGATACAGAAAATGTGGCATATTCCCTAAATAGGATATTGTAAAGCAATGAGAATGAACTAACCACCACTATGCACAACAGCATGGATGAATTTCAAAACTTAATGTTGAGGGGGGGAAGATTCATAAATAAAAGAAAATATACGGTATGATTCCACTTCTATAAAGTTCAAAAATAGGCTAAAGTAATCTATGGTGTTATAATTCATTTAGCTTGAAAAATGATAGTGACTAGAGGGGCCCTGAGACGGGCTTCAGGAGTACAGTAGTCCCCTCTTATCTGCGATTTCACTTCTCACAGTTTCAGTTACCCATCGTCAACTGGAGTCTGAAAATATTAAATGGAAAATTCCAGAAATAAATGATTCATAAGTTTTAAATTGTGTGCCATTCTGAGTAGCATGATGAAATCTTGTACCATCCCAATCCACCCTGCCCTGGACGTGAATCATCCCTCTCTCTAGCGTATCCATGCTGTGTACACTACCTGCCTCTTATTTACTTAGTAGCCATCAGTTATCAGATCAACTGTAGTGGTATCACAATGCTTGTGTTCAAGTAACCCTTATTTTCCTTAATAATGGCTCCAAAGCCATTTGGTAACTTTATTAGTAGTTACTGTTAATCTCTTACTGTGCCTAATTTATAAATTAAACTTTATCCTAGGTATATATGCATAGGAGAAAACATAGTATATATACAGGGTTTGGTACTATTCACGGTTTCAGGCATCCACTGGGAGGCTTGGAACGTAACCACTTCCCACCATAAGGGGGGACTATTGTATTCCAGTGTTCTATTGCTTGATTTAGGGAGTATGTTCATATTGTGAAAAATCATTGAACTGTACACTTATGATTTGTGCACTTTTCAAAATGTATGTTACACTCAATTTAAAAGTTTACTTTAAAAAGTGAGGTCATTTTAAAAGTTGACTTTGAACTTCTCAGTAAAGATGATGAAATGAAGCTAAATCACAGAGACTCCCATCTCTAATATCAACAAATTGAACAACAAACAATAGAACCCAGCATCCCTCAAAAGAGTTCATCGTCAGAAATCAAAAAAGTAAAGGTCACAATTTAGTAGCACAAAATTCAAAAGTAGAAATAGCTGCAAGCTGAATTTGGAGAATGATCTGTATATGCATCCCCAAGGGGTGTTATGGATGTTTAACAAAATTATAGGGAGACCAGAACCTAGTTTTCAATAAACAAATCTTCCCTTCTCCCAACTCCCAAAATCTCAAGCCATAGAAAAGTTGTTGAGATGTAATACCAAACTCTGAAAATCTAGTTCAGGAAAAATAAATCAGCAGATGTGTGGTTTAAAAAAAAAGAAAAAGACAAGAAGAATTCATCAGGACTATATGTGAGTAAAGAGGAATTCTGGTCAGGGTTGCACACACTAAAAGGAGCTCACATCACCACGAGATTCATATTAACAGACTAGAGACAAAAAGTAAAAGTAAGAGGAAAGAAGGATTGAAGAAATGGAGAGAATGAGAGAGGGAGAGAAAGAGAGGGAGGAAGAGGGAAGGAGATGAAGGGGAAGGAAATAGAATGAAGGAAGGAGAGAAGCAGAAAGAGAGGAAAGGAGGGAGGAAGAAGGAGAAGGAGGGAGAGGAGAAAGGGTAAGGAGGAAAGGAAGGAGAGGGGAAAGAAAGGTATCAAGCTCCAAGTACAGTATCTCTAGCTGATGCAAGGAGTCTCAACATGATATCCAGATGTGGCACCTCTTGACCCAGAGACCCAAGTACTAAAAGGACAAGTTATGTTCTCTCCCACACATCCACCAATAGCAGTTGAACCAGAGCAAGACAACTACAATAAACATTTCATTCAGAAATAAACTCTTTTTTCATTCAGAAAGAAGAGGGATGGGAGCTCATAGCAGTCTCTGATCCATTGCAATCCTGAAATCCAGCTGGGAAGATGTGAGAGGCCAAGACCCTGGAGTGGAGAATATTCCTTCATTTGGCTCTGATTCTGTAACCTCTGAATAGTTCACCTGTCCACTGTGCTCCATGGATCTTGGCTCCACCCTCTAGAACAGTCATCCTTTTCAATTAAACTTCTTTGTTACATCTGAAGAGGGCATTGAAACAACAAATGAGGCAAAAGGATCAAGGGATTTTTGGCAGTGCACCAAGTACGTTGTTAAACCTCTACGAAGTAGACATAAACACAGCTTAGTCAAATATCTTTGAAAAGATCCATTTGGCCAGAGTGAAAAATTTGTCCCTAGTAATGGTACAAAAGAAAGATTTAAGAAATCCTGACATATGTCTCCCATTGTCTACAGAATGAAGTCTGAACTCTGAGCCTAGTTGACAAGACCTTTCATAGTCCAGCACCAACCTGACTTTCCAGTCTTATTACCCTTGATTTCTTTTCATGCATTCTACAAATGAATCAAAATAAATAACCTGTAAATTTTTCAGAATTAATAGGCTATTAAGAATGTCACCTCCAAGTTAAGTGTGTGTATTTCTTATGAGACCTTAGTTAACAATACTAAATAATAAAGAGTCTTTAGAGCATTTCTGTATTCTGAGCATTTCTGCATACAGATGACGTTAAGGTCCTGAAGAAAGAATTTGGAGGGTTTTCTGCTCCAGATTCAGCAGGGTAAAGTTCCATGTTCAGAGTTTTTGAGAAGGATGGACTGCTTCAGAGCTCTTTAGCAGTGGTTCTCAAAAGATGGGGACTTGGCCCCCTCCGAGACATTTTCAGTTGTCCCAAACTGGGGGCGTGGGGGAGAGAGCAGTCTACTCATCCAGTGGATAGAGGCCAGAGATGCTCCTAAACATCCTATGATGCACAGGACAACCTCACCCCCACTCCCACCCAATTAAGAATTAAGAATAAAAATGTCAGTAGTGCCACTCTTGATAAGTCTTGCACTATAGTTTGGCCTACAAGCCCAAGAAATGGCCCAAAAGAAATATGGAGATGGACGGTTAGAAAAAAACAGTTCTTACCACTAAAGGGGAGGGGGAGTGTGCTACCGGCAGAGAGCCCAAGAGAACAAAGGGGCAGGACCAAACCTGCCTCTGTTTCCTCAGCCCCCACACTCTACCCACGCTTTCTGTTTCTTCAGGCCTCACACTCTACCCACGCTCTTTCCCATATGTCCCCATAGGATCTCCGGATCCTGAAGAGAGTGGAGCACAGAAGCCAGATGGCCTTGCCTCTCACCCTCTGCTTGTCCACTCCTCTCTGGACTCAACTCAACACAAATCATCCTAATCACCACTGCTGTTTTCAGCTTGAGGACAGATATTCCTTGATTGAGCAGGGTATCTTTACTGCAAAAACAAAAGAAAGAAAGAAAACACTTTGAAAAATCCCCAAACATTAAGTCCTTGGCAGCAAGTGCTTTAATTTCATGTCAGGGAGTCTGGACTTGGCCTGAAGGGGAAATGCAATAGAGCATGCCATCAAAATAACTAGGTCAATTTTCAGCTTCTTCTTGGAAGGCTTTCTGCTCCTTCTCTCCCCTCCCTGCTGGGCCCTCAGCCTGTCTGTGCCAGCCATCTTCATTTCAAATAACTGGCTCTCTTAGCCTACATCTGAAAGTCCAAAGGCCCCTGGGATTGAACAAATTGCCCACCCACTTTGAATCAAAGAATACAGTTCTGCTTCTTCAATTTGGGCATCTGGAATTGGCGACACCTACAGTGTGCAAGCACTAGACCACCTGGCGGAGAGTGAAACTTTATGTGATGCCTGCTGGCATTCTGGGCTTCATCCACTGGCTCCATCAGAGCATGCCGTTGGACCCCAGGAACTGCTAAGTTTCATGCTGTACCTAGGGACATAGTTTCAGGCTTATGTCAGTGGAAAAGACATGATTTATCAGGCTTGTAAAAAAATCAAATGATAAAACCAAAAATAAGCCCAAAGTGTCAGGTTTAAGGAATCCAAAAGCCCCAGAAAAGTAAACAGATGTCAGAAAGACTCTTTTCAATTCATCGTTCCCAGAACATGGCATCCAGCTTTCAGAAAAAATTTTGGTATGAATAAAGACATCTACTAAGGAAGTTCCCATAGTTCTTCAACTGTTTGTTTACACATCTCTTTCTACCTCTATACACCAACCTGTCCAAGAGATGGAGCTTGTTTTATTCATCTTACATACTCAAGAAGCAGCAGCATGCCTCACTCATAGTTAGTGCTTAATAAACTCATTGATTCCTCAACCTTTTCTTGCACACTTTTTTCCAAGACCAGCCTCGAACATTCTTCCAAAGTCAGCTGTCTCCCACTGGTCAGCACTCTCTGACTCCATGACCTTAGCTACTACACCTACACCCAGGGCATGTTAAGAATTGGCTCTTCCCCACTTGGGAATTATTTGTTCTATATCAACTGGCTACCACTCAGACAATCAGCTGGTTTGGCTAGTATTACAAACCATGTGGAATTTGTGTCCTAATGAATTTTTAAAAATCCCTCCTTTCCTTTTTTTTTTTTGCTGAGGAAGGTTCTCCTTGAGCTAACATCTGTTGCCAATCTTCCTGTTTTTTTGCTTGAGAAAGATTAGCCCTGAGCTAACATCTGTGCCCATCTTCTATTTCATATGTACGTCACTGCCACAGCACGGTTGACGAGTGGTGTAGGTCCGCACGCAGGATCTGAACCTGCAAACCTGGGCCACCAAAGCAGAGTGTGCCAAACTTAACTACTAAGCCACAGGGCTGGTCCCCCTCCTTTACTTTTAACTATGGCTTTTTGAAGACAATATCTGTCCTTATTGTCTACTCATTGGCTGACATGGCAAGATGCTGAATTCAACTCTTTCTACCATATTGTCCTATATATCGTAGATGCTTATAGACACTTGAACAAATCTTGGCTTTATTAAAGAGATAACCATTTCTCAACATCTTAGAAAGGAGTCATTAATTAAATGTATCTATGTGTTATATTTACGTATCAAACAAGCATGTGATGATTCCCACACAAATTCTTCCCAAGGAGAAAAATAAACAAGGAAAAATAAGGGATAAGTCATATTTGAAAAATCATAACCCCATCATCAACAACCACCTCCAAAAACATGGATGCTTCTGGACTATGGTAAAATAAATAAGAATTTTCTCCTAGTTGAAGGACTTGAGTGTAAGTTTCTCACAATGGGACAAAAATGAAAAAAATAATCCTAACTTGATGTGCAGTCTGTCAGAAATGACTTCTTGAATAAATGAGGTTTTAGAGTTTCTTTGTTAGAAGTGAAAGTTTGGCAAGGACTTAGGAAGGTATTTCAAAGGCCCAGAGGATGAGAGAATGGTGTGGAATCAAGACAGCAAGGCAGCCCAGTGGCTGAACCACTGAAGAGGGTATTACAGGCAAGATGGAGCAGTGAGTAGGGAGAGAGAACAAAGGAATGTCAGAGACAAGGAAGCTAGAGCACCATGAGTAATGTCTATAAAATGGGAAGGTTAGGTAAGGTGGTCTCGAATAGTCTTATCATTCCACAAACATGGACACTGCTGCCAGCTTCTGCTGTATGCTCCTCTAGTAGGATATGCGTCTCTCTTTGTTTGCTTCAGAAACATCGGCCACAAAGTCAAGCTATAATATAGTAGAATATGATGAGGAGTTAGAAAACAATATTTCTGAAGTAAACCTAAAGTTCTCAGAATATACGTTATCAGAAAATTGCTACCAGAAACCCACAGTGAAAGCTTTAAGACCTAATTTTAAAAAGATATATGATTATCGTCAGAAACAGTATAGAAATGATGAAAACATCGTTTTTCCTCAAGACAGCTCTAGCTAATGAAATTTTCAATGACTATATGGTTCTAAGTAATAACAAAGTGAAATGGAACGAATATTTATTGATTTGTATGTTATCTTACACAATCAATATCCAAATTATGATTGTATTCTTTTATGCCCTTACTGTGTAGCAGGTATATCTGAAGGAAACTATATGCCAGGCATTTTTCTGGGTGTTTTATGAGAATATTTAATCTTCCTGAGACAAATGTTAACTTCTCTAGTTTACAGCTAAAGAAAGGAAAACCCAAAGAAATTAAGAAATTTCTCAAAGTGTGTGGCAGCACCAGGATACGAACTCTATGATTCTTCTAATCCCAAACTCTCGTGTCTAATACTAAGTTAGTAGGTCCCAGAGTGTGAAATTCCATGGACCAGTAAAATTTCAAAAACATTTTGGAGATCAGCATGAGATCACCAACTTTTTATTTTTCCAAGTAAGGACATTAAACACACACACGCACACACACCTGTCACCGTGATTTCATAAAAAAAGCATTTTAACACCAAAAGAGTGAATAAACTTAGCTTTATAAATAACTTGCAATATACCCTTACTTTTATTATATTGCCTCACATGGGGAAATTGTAACCAGGTGGTGAAAACTTCAGCTCAGCACTGAACATCTAAAGACTTGCACTTGGAAATCACTGCACAAAACCGGGGAGCCTCTTCATGGTAGGATGGCAACAAAGTCCCTCTGCCTGGAACTGGGTTGGAGCTGTTGTTGAAAACCTAAAAGCTATCAGGGCCTGGTTTGTTGACTTCCAGCCAACCACATAGATCAAGATGTCGAAGACAACATGGGAAAATGTAAATCTGTGTGGAGGAGGAGAACATATAGATAACTTCAGACTAATATGCATCAGGTGTTTGTGGCCACTTCCAAGAGCAGATACTGCTATTTGTTTGCCACTGTTCTCTATAAATTGTTACTCTGGTGAAAGACATTTCTGTATTGTACGTAAAACGTAAACATTTCCTGAAGCTGGGGATGGATCAGGAAGCTCCTATGCCTTGCATGGAATTGGGTATTTACAGTAAACCGTGTAAATTTTGAACAAAATTTTCATTAATTGAGGGGACACATGATTTAGTAGAAAAACCACATGGACAGATCTGGGTTCTCCACCTTGTTCTTTTACTCACTCACTCTGCAACTGCCAGCAAATCACTAAATGTTTCTTGGCCTCACTTCCTCACTGGGAAAAGGAGGGGACTAAGCACATTGCTCTCCAAGCTTCCCTTCAGCTCCATTAAACTCTACTTGCCAACATCTGAGCTAATGACTTATTTATGAAGGACTTATTTTATTTTTATTACTTTACTTTTCTCTTTCCAATTTTATTAGTGTTTCCTGAGTACTGTAGAAAAGTTGGGAAAACAGACACAAAGTCTGAAGAAGAAAAATAAATAATAATTTTACCACCCAGAAACAAGGCTACCAACATTGTTAATATTTTTCCGAGTATATTTTGCATGGTTAAAAAAATTTTGTGTATAAAATTTTACATCTGTTTCCTCTTGATATTATATGAGAATTTTTCCTAGTGTAACCAAATGTTTTTCAGAAATACATCTTTTAAAATACAATATGTTTTTAATGATTTAAAAGTAGTATACGCTTATTATAGAATGTTTGGAAACTACCAGAAAAACATAGAGAACAAAATTTTATATTTCACAAGGGTTAATTTCCATTAATACTTGGATATAAATATTCAAGATATATTTTATAAAATGTTTCCATATTAATTGTTTCACATCACGTAATGGCTGTGTAGTACTTGATCACAGGAAACTACCAAATGTATCTATGCAACCCCTTACTGTTGCACGCTTAGGTTTTTAATCCAGTCTGATATTTTAAAATATTACTATTGCTCTTTTATTAATAATGCCAGTTTTATTAATGTACATTTTAATATTTTGGACTTAAAGCTGCTAGTTTGCTATAATAACTGTAGCAAATATAACTGAGCTGTCTGTACCAGGCATTGTCCCAAGTATTTTACATGTATTATTTTATTTAATCCTCATGATAATCCTATGAGGTAGGTACTATTTTATCCCCATTTTATAAATGAGTGAACTCAGGCTTGGAGAGCTCAGTAACTTGCCTCAAGTTTGCTACGTAAAATTGGTGAGTAACAGAGCCAGGATTAAAACCTAACAGACATCAGAATCCAGGCTCTGAACGTGGAGTATGCCAGACAGTCGATGAGATTTATTAATTTGTTTATATACAGTCTCACTTAGTCTTCCAACTAACCCTGAGAAGTAGGTCTTATTATCCTCATTTAGCAGATGAGAAAAACGAAGCTTAGTGGAGTTAAAAAATGATGCTAAGAAACTGAAGCTAACAAGTGACAGAAACAGGATGGAATCCATGCTAATGACTCACACTTGTGTTTCTTAACACTGCACAGAGATCTTAATACTTTTTATTTACTGGTTTAACTGATACATTTGGTTTATTTTGCTGATGTGTTTTTGCTTAATTTTTTAAGCTTTCTTGTTTCCTTTCTTCACGTTTGTTATGTTTTCTAAACTCTAGTATAGAAAAAACAAATGTCTTATTTTTTGTGTGTGTGTGAGGAAGACCAGCCCTGAGCTAACATCTGTTGCCAATCCTCCTCTTTTTGCTGAGGAAGACTGGCCCTGGGCTAACAACCGTGTCCATCTTCCTCTACTTTATATGGGACGCCGCCACTGCAAGGCTGATAAGCAGTGCGCAGGCAGGTGCTCGGGCTTCGAACCCAGGAACCCCGGGCTGCCAAAGCATGAACTAAACCGCTGCACCACCAGGCCGGCCCCCAAATGTCCTATTTTTAATTTTGTTAATGGTTACCTTAATTTTTTTCCAAAATCACCTTTCGATACATTCTTCAGCTTCTCAGAATCAAGAGTAAAGAGTATCTTTTCAATTTCCTCTTTTATAAGGTATGGGGCACTCTTTTACTTCCTGCCAACCGCCTGCTCCTTCAACACTCACTTCTCAATCCTCATGACTATAATCTAGTAATAAACTCCAATTTATATTGCTATTACACTATTTCTTAATCTGTGATTAAATGTATTACTGATTAATAATAAATATATAAATATTAAGTTTATTAAACTAAATTGTTATTTCATACGACACATCTTTTCAAAAACTAATGTAACACAAGTATTCACTTACGTAGAAGATTTACCATGATTGTTTAGGTATGTCTCATTAAGCTAGTTCCAGCTACATAACAGTCATCTTTTACATAATACCTTCATTCTTGAGCTCTAAGCTTCATCTTTTGAGCAGTTGTATTGCAACTCCAGTTCTAGGGCCATCTAATTTGTTTACCCTTGTAAATTTCTTTCCTCCCTCACTGGATGCTTATGAGATTGCTTTCCCTTGTCATTCAGTACAATATTTTTGTCTGGATAAGTTTGAATATGTATCTCTTTTCAATTATTTTCCCAGGATCATAATGGAATCATTCAAAACGCCTAAACTAGCCTTTTTAGCTCATCTATTACATTTACATTTATTTCTTTTGTTCCAATATTCCTCTCGTGAACACAAATTATCCATTTGTTGAATCTTTATTCTGTCTTCCATTTATATTATCTTCTTTCTCATCATTTTTATCAAATGTATCTTTTATTTCTACATTCTGGTAGTGTGTCTTCATTGATTTGATTTTCCATAATGCTAAATCATCACTTTTTTGCCTCTAATGTAGACTTTAAATCTGCTATTTAATTTTTAATGTGCTTGCAATCCTTTTTAACATTATTCATCTCCCTTGTCATTTCACCCTTCCATCTTTCCATCCGAGCTTTTTCCCCCTTTAAAATTTTTGGCCACTGTTCCATAGAGGCCATGCCTCCTTTCACCTATTAAGAATATCTATTTCTTCATAGTTTATTCTAAATCTAGAGTAGATCATTTTTTAAAGTGCGGTCTTTTTCAAGACTTCATGAGTCTGTTCTCTTCCCTTATTCTATGTCATTTTCCCATTAGCTTCATGTTGGTTGTGGGTTTGATTCTTGCTCTTTCTTCATCCTGGGTGAGGAAATATTGCTTCCCCTTGACCCAGCTCTTTGACCACTGAGGTAGAAGTCAAACTCCAGTTCAATTGCAAGTTTCATGTTACCACTTGCCTGGAGTAGCACTGTATGTTCTAGTGAGGTAGTGTTCCCTTTCATACCACCTTCCTGGTTCTCTGGTTCTCTAAATCAATGAAGCCAAGTTACCATTTACAGAATGCACTGTCAAGTCCTTTCACCTTTCTGCTATCTTTAGCACTTTCTTCCTGGTGACCACATCTCCCTGGATGCCACTGTCCACTATCAGATACCCGGAACTTCTTTGCCATTAGTTTCTAAGACTGGCAGTCTCTGACCTTTCAAATAAAATTGATGGGGGAAGAGGGAGGGGAAAGTGTGATCTGGCCACCTCAGAAATCATTACCGAGACAGTAGAGCCACGGCTCTGAGATTTTAGCTGCATCAGAATCACCTGCAGCCCCCTCCCCCACCCTGAGTTTCTGATTCAGTAGGTCTGAGATGAGGCTCAAGAATTTGCATTTCTAACAAGTTACCAAGTAATACTGATGCTGCTGGTCTGGGAACCACACACTGAGACCCACTGCACTAGGTAATACCCTTATGAGTCAAAGCAGACAGTAGTAAGTGAAAAGTGTCTTTTTTTCCCGGGGTGGGCTCTATATCACGAAGCCAAACTTCTTCTTTTAGAGACTAAAAACTTCTAGCATCAATTTATCTATTGGTTTTGGCTTTCAGGAGTGGTCATTATGGATATTTTGGTAAGAAAGTATGTTTTAAGTGCTGCTAGTAAGATACGGTTTTAAACCAGAAGTTTGTAAACATCATTTTTAAGAACAACATAATATTCCTTCGGGTGGATGTTCCATAACTGCTTCATCATTCTCCTAATGTTGTACTCTTAAACTATTATAAATTTTTCAGGATTTAAGTAGGTAAAGGCACATTGAAGGCCTTTATAAATGAAGTCATTTCTGCACTTTTAGATTATCCCTCTTGAAAAATTATGAAAATAATTACATGCACCCTGTCATGGCTACAGATCCAAATCGCCAAATTCTTTCCTCAAAAGTATATCAGGGCAATCAACGTTGGGTGTTCTCACAAGGGGGTAGAAACCACTATTTCATTAATTAAAGATACAAAAAAGGAGTAGTATCTGATTATTGTTTTAGTTTGCTTTTTCTTAGATTTTCTTTTTGTCAAGGAATGTGTCTCTGCATACTCAAACCTTTCCTGGGACCAGACACACATCAAAATTAGGGTAACAGAAAGTGTGTTTAGTACAGTGATGCATTGCTTAACAGTGGGGATATGTTCTGAGAAATGCGTTGTTAGGTGATTTCCTCGTTGTGTGATCATAGAGTGTACTTGCACAAACCTAGATATTATAGCCTACTATACACCTAGGCTATATGGTACTAACCTTATGGGACCACTGTTGTATATGCAGTCCATTGTTGACAGAAATGTCATTATGCTGCTCATGACTATAATGAAATTCTAGGAGGAGAAAAGGCCAGAACCTCCTTCATCATAATAATATGCAGAAGATACATTGGCAGTAGCCAATTTTGGCAATGTGAAAGGCCTTTTTAATACTCCATCTTAAGAGTAGGTCATGCTGAAGGCCTGATTTTCCCTACGCACCTCCAGTCCACCCTCAGTATCCAAAGCTCTGTGACACTTCCAGCAACAGAAGCAGATCTGGAATAATGACCAAAAACTTCCACAAGAAGCTAGGCATAAAAAAAGGTAGGTCCCTGGGACAGGAGATACAGAAGGGGGGAAGAGGGGAAGGAAGCAAAGAGATTTTAAGACCAAGGGCTGGGAGAAAACGGGAAGAATCAGAGAGGACCAGAAATGGTGAGATCCTCAGGTGACTCTGAAAGGTGAACAATAGGGTGCCCTCAGAGTAGGAAACTCAGACCCCACATCCACCCTTTGGAGGAGCTGGGGATGGGGCTAACAGGTTATAGACCCTCTCTCCGAATTCTTTCCCAAAACATACCATCTACCACATTGGATACTGTAGAGCAGTGATTCTCAACCCTGGCTGCAATTAGAATTATCTAGGGAGTTTAAAAAAAAAAAACTGATTCTCAGGACCACATCTGGACACCAATATTGTTTAGAAATTCCTCAAGTGATTTTACTGTGAAGTCATGGTTTAAAACTAGTGGTGAGAAATTTGGGAAAGACCATTCAAATCCAAAGTCAAGCACCATTTGATAATTCTTCTGCATAAGTCCCTGACCAGTGAATGAAGTTCATCTGGGAATGAACTGTACCACTGCCTTCTACAGTAAAGAATGCAGTGTTGGGTTAGGAAGTTAGTTTGAACATTTCTGCATAAGACATCCCTCAGTCATTTTGATGGTGGATTCATATGTACAAACCAGGGCAGTTGCTCTCTGCTTACTCTCTGAGATCACCAGCTCAGGACTGATTGCTGGTCGTTTGTAAAGTGCCATGGAGCATGGCTTCTGGATGAGTTCTAAATACAGTATTATTGTCTCTCTTGTTCCACCACAGGCTGGAGTGTACATTTAATGGTGTGTGTAAATAGAGCAACTGAAACATAAACGCTAACTTACAGGAGAAAAATCCCTTTTGTTTTCCTCCTCTCAACTTGCACGTATACTTGCACATCTACGATACTAGCAAAGCTTATGATGATGGATTTGAGATTAGATATTGTACTAATAAAGCTCTTTTGCCATTTTAAATTTTAAATAATTGCGGTTGCAGAATGCTAGAAGGATTCTCTAAAGGACCCTTAAACATGTCCTAAAACTATCAAAGGACATACATGTAGGATATATAAATAACTTCTTCAAATCAATAAGAAAAAGGAGACAACCCAACAGAAAAAAAAAGTGTACAAATGGTTTGTACATGTACTTCACAGAAGTGGTTATCCAAATAACATATGAATAGATGCTCTACTTCGCTCATCGGCTGAGAAATGAAAATTCAAAACACGATGAGATACCTATACACATCAACAAGAATGACTAAAATTAAATATACAGACAATATCAAGTGTTGGCAACTGGACTCATACACTGCTGGTGGGAATAAAAATTGATGCAACCACTTTGGAAAACTGCTAGAAAGCTGAATACACATAATCTCTATGACCCAGCAATAGGCACCCCTGTGGCAGAGCAATATGCAACCCCTATAACCCAACAATTTCACTCCTAAGAATTTCTCCAACAGAAAATTTTGTCCAGACATGAGCAAGAATGTTCATAGCAGCACTTTTCATAATAGCCAAAATATGGAAATGACTTAAATATCCACCAAGAGTAGGATAGATGAATGTGTTATGTATATTCATACAATGAAATACTAGCAACAACGATGAAGAACTACTTACAAATTGCATACAACAGAGGTAAATCTTACAAACAGAATGATGAGTGAAAGAAGTTAGATACAATATCACATTACTGTATAATTTCAGAGATATGAAGTTCAAAAACAGGCAAAACTAGTCTGTAGTGTTAGAAGTCGGGATAGTGCTTGTCCTTGGGTAATAGGTTGGAAATGGTGACTGCGAGAGAGTAAGGGGCATTTCCGAGGTATGACAATGTTCAATCACTTGACCTGAGGGTGATTGCATTAATGGACTCCTTTTGTAATAAATAAGCTGTATACTAATGATTAATATACTTTATTCTACACATATTATTCTGCAATGGAAAAGTTTATTTTAAAAAGTAAACTAAAGTTTAGGATAATTTTATTCTATAATTCTATAAAAAGCTAATTTATTTATAGCCAAAGGGTGTGGAGGGGAGGTGATTACTCTTGAGAAATTGAATACTGTTTCAAAGCTCCTGAAACTGAAGTCCTTATTATTTTATTTAACAAAAATTTGTCAATATTAAATATCGATATATTTAGACAATTCTATAAAGTAGGTACTAGTGTTGTCTTTATGTTGGAAATGAGAAACCAAGGACTGAGTAGGTAAAATAACTTGCCCAAGTCAATGAGTGTTAGAGTTGGGTTTTAAATTCGGGAGGTCTGGCATGGGGAGCTACCTGGGGGGACATTATCTTAATCACTTAACCAATGATTCTCAAATGCTTTGGTGAGAACCTCTTTATACTCTCAAAAGTTATCAAACACTCTAGGTATGGCTGTTGACAAACACTCTAAAGAGTTTTGTTTATGTGGGTTATGTTTATCAGTGTTTACAACATTAAAATTAAAACAAAAATTTTTAATCTACTAGCACACAATCACACATTTCATTAATTCTCAAAATGATGATGTCATCACAAATTAGCCTCCAGAAAACTCCACTGTAAATATAAGAGAATGAAAAAGTCGAATAATGTTCTGGTATTATTATGAAAATAGTTTTGATATCACATACCCTGGGAGAGGGTCCCTACTTTGAGAAACACTGTACTGCACTAGGCTGCCTCTCTGTAAGAAGAAAGTCAGCATCTAATAACCAGAAAGATTCCATGTGCTCTTTCTTTATCATACCCACAATTCAGATATTACAATGTAAAAATAAGCCCAGATTTTTAGGAATGCAAGATAGACTCAGAAAATCTGTATTTGAATTCTAACGCCACCACTTGCTAGTGAGGTAGCCTTGGGAAAATTATTTCATCTCTCTAAGCCTCTGTTCCTCCAACCATACTCATTTAATTCTAACAGCGACAGGATCTATAATCAAATGACATACAAATTAAGTGAATATGCCCACCACAGTGTCCAACCTACAATAGGAGGTCCATGAATATTTGTGGAATTTCTATGTGTCATTTTACTCCTATGCGGAATGAACAAAGAAAAATAAAACTGTAAGATAGAGGCTGAGTCTACTTTGCATGGCAGCTCAACAATGTTAAGAGATTCAAATCTATCTGATTGTGGTTCTTTCAACTTTTGTGCCTGGTCTTCTGTTCCCAAGAAGATAATAGCTCTGAAGAACTATTTTTTGATTCATCCAGCTTTGCTGAAATTCATCCAGTACTCTTACTAGAAAACTTAAGTTGCCATCACAATGTTTGGAACCCCAGGTGTCTCCAATTATCTCAAGGATCTAACGGAACTTTCAAAACAAGTCTTCTTAACTTTATTTTTTAATATATAACTACATGTTCTATGTTCTAAGCACAATTAAACAGATGTGTGTATAAGTCAAGGAGGCAATATATGATACCGTGAAACCAAATACGCAATGAAAAATCTTGGAAATCATTTATTTAAATCAGGGTTGGCAAATTTTTCTGTAAAGGACCAGACAATAAATTTTTTAGGCTTTGCAGGCTATATCATTGCAACTACTCAACTCTGCCATAGCGCAAAAGTAGCCATATACAATATGAAAATAAATGGACAGAGCTGTGCTCTAATAAACTTTTATTTACAAAAACTTGTGGTGGTTCATATTTGGCCCATAAGTTCTAGTTTGCTAACCCCCGATTTAAATGATGAAGACAAAAGTGAAATGATTTTTTTTTTAATAATGATCTATCTCTCAACTCTTTTGGGCTTGTTTTAAAACGGCCTGGGAGAATATCAAGACAATTGAATTCAAGCCAACTTGGGCCTCAGATGTTGGAGGGCCTTCCTCCTAGTCCTGAACTAGTTAAGGACTTGTTTCTCTTTGACCTAAACTCACGACAACTCCACAAGGATGAGACACCCTATTTCCATTCATCTTCTGGTTTTATCACAGCTGTGCCATTCCTGTCAGCAAAACTCTGGGGCTGTCAGCATTTTCATTATAATGCTAGCATCTCAGGAGGCTATAAATCTGCCTAACATAGCTTGAGCTAAAACTTGGCATGACAGCTTCTAGACCAAGAATTTTCTCAAGGATGAGCAAGCTGGCTCAACAAAAAGTAAGTTCATACTGAAAGCCAGGCCAAGAAAGTATCTTTGCAAAGTTCAGAACAAGTTTTGGTTGTGAAGATTCTCACACAATTCAATTTAACAAGCATTTATTGAGTTCCTATGTAGGTAGCCTCCGTTATTTATCTGCCCCACTTTACTTCCCTCGGAGAACTGCCTCTCCTCAAATTCATGTCAACCTCTAATGGGGCTGTCAATCAAGGGGGTTTGCCTCACCTTCCACGAGAGTAGTTCATGTGACCCAAGGGAGCCAATTAGATTATTCCACCTCCCCAGGCATAGAATTGATCCAAGGACAGTTTGGGAGTGTTTCCTTTTTCAAGGTTGTTGCTGCTTCTGGGAAACAAGAGAGTCTCCCTCCTTCTTTGCTATTTATAAAGTGGTCACATATATCTGAAGCTTCTGTGTAGGGTGAATTTGAGGGACCATGCGACGTCCTGTTGATGCTATCCAGTAGATGGATCCAGGATGCAGCTACGGATTTGGGAGTCATTAGAATGCTTCAAAAAAAAAGTTTGAAGAAAATTCTGGGACCCTACAGTTCTCTGGAACATAGTTTATGAGTATTAAGAACACAACTAGAAAGTAAAAAGTAAAAACAACTACTCAATAGATATACTATGTGCTTTATTCTAGACTAGATGCTAGGGAGATAAATGTGAGTGGGAATGATGCATAGTGCTGATAAGGAGAGACAAATTCAATGCACTTATCAGCTGGGGACTCCCAATCCCTTAAGATTTAGGTGATAAGACATTCAGTCCTGATGGTGTTCGGGGAAGGCCGCCCCAAGATGCGCCACCCTGGTATGCAGATTATTTCAAGCTGAAGAAAATAAAGGCTCAGAAGACTCAGGAAGAACATTTGGCCTCCCCTCAAATTGCCTGAAAGAATTAGATAGAAGGCCTGGTCTAGGAAGGAGCTAATACCACAAGATAAGTACAATATAATGTAAAATAGGTGTGATAAGAAAGGCACCAAGCAGCCCATCTTATCGAAATTCTGTTTCTCGGGCCATATTCTCTATTGGTGGCCCGGTAAATAGTTGTCTAACAAACATTTGCTTTTCCATCTCCATGTGAATTGCCTTCCCCCCTCTTTGAAGTCCCAAACAACTACCCCCAACATCCTCCTTTGTCTGTAGTTGAGATATTTAAGGGGCAACTTTGGCCATTGTGGCGAGTTGCTCAGTTTTCTGGATTTCTCCCACGTATACATGTTATTAAACTTTGTTTTATTTTCTCCTGCTAACCTGCTTTTTTAAATTATTTGACCAGCCATAAGAACCATAAGGGAAAGGGCAGGGAGGGATTCTCCCTCTTCCCCTACAGTCCCTATACCATGTCCTATGGAAGTCCAAAACTCTCCTGAAAGTTTCTGTGAAGTCCCAGGGCCTGACAGTCTCTAATTACCACTCTTTCCAGGTTCCTGCTTCCACATAATCTATTTCCATTGAGTAGCAGCCTAGATTAGGAATATGTTTATGAACACCACGAGCACTTATTACCCATTCATTTGGCATGTGTTTGTAGTCTATTAATTTACTTTGCATTTGTGAATATCATATTTCTTCAATTACACAATGAACTTATTGTAAACAGAGATTATATCATTAGACCTCAGGCTCTCCAATAGTGGTGCCAATGTCTTTGTTGATTAAACTTTATTACACTCATTCTGATACCGGCTCAACACAAGGTTGACATAAGGAAAGCCATATTGTAGAAAAGAAACCCTACTGTAACTTTGAATGATCTCTGATTACCTAACTCAGACATGCTCTGTGCATTTTATGGCCCCTCCCAGCTGCTATAAGATGATAATTTTGTTCTTTTGAGTTCCTTAGGAATGTGATGACCCCAGGCAGAGAGTCTATGCTGATAGCTATCATCAATGGCAACTGGAAGATCTGGATGTAGGGCATTGCTCTGGTCTCTGATGCATATCCAGAAACAAAAGACTATCAGGAACTAAGACTAGATGGTTGCCCCACCTGGAGATAAGATGCCTTCCCCACCCGGAGACCAGCCCCCAATATAACTGCCCCATGGTCTTTGTTCTGTAAGATGGTGCTTTCGGACATGAGTTGGCCATCTTCCCTTCTGCTAGCAAGCTGTAGTAAAAAGTTCTTTCTTTCCTACCCCCTTGCCTCTTGACTATTGGCATGTCTTGCGGCGGGCAGACAAACCACCTTTTTGGGCAGTAACAATTCTACCTGTACTACCCTTGAGAGGACTTACCCTCCTTTGTGCACATAACACACCAGTAGCCTTCCCCCATCAAAACCCAAGCCAACCCAAGAAAGCAACCATAGGATTTTCTCCCGTGGAAGTGCCAACAGAAAAGACAAACAAGATTGTGTCAGTTCAGAAACATTTGGTGCGTTAGTTTAGGCTAAATTGCTGTGAAAAATAGACCCAAAAATGCTAAGTGGTACAAACAAGATTGAAGCTTATTTTTTGTTCACAAAACAGTCCAAGGTAGCTGTTCCTGATTTGCTGTGACTCTCTTCCATATAATGATTCAAAGACGCAGGTTCCTTCTATCTTGTGGCTCTGGAATACCTTAGGGCCTCATCATCATCTACATCCAGCTGTCATAAAGAAAAAGAGAGTGTGGAAGAGGCACACACACTTTCTTAAAAGCCCTGGCCTGGAGGTGGCACATATCACATGCATTTAGTCCCATGGACACATTTACTACAAGGGCAGTTGGGAAATGTAGTCTATCCATATGCCCTGCCAAATTCCAATCACTATATAAGGAGAGAATGGATGTAGGTGGACAGCTGGTAGACTCTACCATACTTAGCTCATCTACTTTGGTTAAGATCATCCCAGCAGATAAAATAACAGGAAAGAGGCTCCGGGTATTGTCCTTTATCCCTTTGTATCCATTACTCAGCCCTTTCGCTTACAGTCCCAGGTTTTTCTTCCATATAACCTCCTCCCAAACTCCCCCTAATTCTACCCTCTCTCCTGTGATTACAGGAAGGTAAAAATTCAATAACCTCTTCATCGTGATCATGGCTTTATTTTGAAGCATTTTACAGATCAAGTCATGAATGTCCCATTTATTCATTATCTCTACCAACAAAGCACAACATGCAAATTATTCCCAACCTTGCAAGACCATGCCTAGAAACTCTTACAAGGCAACTTTTCCAAACACATTATTTATTCTAACAATGTCTCCCTTTTTCAGCACAGCAAACTTGTCTCCTGATCAGAATTGCCAGTCTCATATACATTTCTAGGTTCTCAGCATCTAGCACTGCAGATGTCCCTTTATTAACTGAATTGTCTTCCATGATCCTAGTTATTCTAACCTGAAAAAATATTGTGCACACACATTTAGTCAAGAAATAGTTATTAAGAACCTACTATGTGCTCAGCAATGTGAAAGATACTGGAGATTTGAGGATGAAGAGATTATACTTGCAGATCATCAAGGATTTATTGTCTAGTATGGGACACAGGTTATAAACAGGTATTTACAGCCCACTGCTCTAATAGAGCTCTGAACAGGTCTTCATAGGACAAGGAAAAAGAAAGCACCGAACTCTGCTTGAAGATGTCAGGGCAGTATTATTCACCAGCACACATTGAGCCCCAGTCTATACTCAGAGCTATGATGGGCAGTGTGAAGGCTACAAAAGAAAGAAAATGGTCTATCCTTGTCCTTGATGAGCATATCATCTCCATTCATAGAGCAATAGTGTTCTCTGCAAGGCTGTAGAGTGTTGCAACTCAATGAAAAAGGATATTAATGATGCTGAAGATGAGGTAAGCTTCCTGGGGGAGAGTAAACCTTCAGCTGGACCTTGAAAATGTGTTTTGATTTGGATAGGAGTTGCATGTAAAACAACTGGCTTTCCAGACAAAGGAAAGCAATAGAGGGGAAAAATACAACCAAGGTATGCCTGAAACAGTAAAGAAACTCATCTTTCTGGAGCAAAAGGAGTTTGTAGGCAACAATGGAGGAGAGTGTGGGAGAGGCTGGCTGGAGTCAAACGTTATGAGTTGAGCAGATGAGATAAGATTTAATGAGTATAAATTTTTAAATGAAATATTCCATGCAACAACATAACTCAGAGGAGACTGCCATAATTCCAATTTGATGTGAAACATTGATATTAGCACAGCACTTCCTCAGATGGCAGAGCATTGGAAATTCCTGTTTTTCAGTTTGAGACACAAATAGTTCAGCACTGTTCTTTCTCTAGCAAAGGCAGATTATTGGTATATGTTAATAGACATTTTAAACAACTTTGGGAAACATTTTTACCTTTCCTCTAGGAGCATTAAGGAAAATCAGAATCCTAGAATTCTAAACGGCATCTTGGAGATCACATTTATTAGTTGTTCTCTTGTACACTCAAAATTACCAGTTCAAAGCCTGAAATCTTGAAATGGACTTCTTTCAATTAGTTGGCACTCCAAGATCTGTAATTTTATATTTCATTGGATGCTGGCTTATTTCCCATTCTATATTGTAATTTTTGAAATATATTGTTCAGAAGTTCCCTGAATAATTATGTATAAAGAAGCATTTTTAAATCAAATGAATTAAATAAAACCTGATGTAATAATACAAAAAAAGATTTAATGCATATAAATTAGGGGACTACTGGAGCCTTATGAGAGAGAGACTATTTGATAGAAGCAGAAACCCTTGTGTCTGCAGTGGCCTGATCCATAAATACTTGTGAATTTTCATCCCATGCATATTCTTCACTTTCAAGTGAAGTTGGTGCTGCCATGTCATTCTGTATTGAATGGTACCATTTCGATGCTCTGGATTCCTGAAGTCAATACATAAATGAACATCAGTCAGAGACATCCTAAGAATGGTGCAAGTAAAATCTCCCCACCTTCATGATGCTGTGGGAATCCATTACAGTCCTCCTGAAATCACTGTATGTCATATTTTCCCCTTACTGTTCTCATATGAACCAGCTTGCTAACCCTTTTTTATTTTATTTTATTTTTTTTTTTTTAATTTTTGTGTGTGTGTGTGAGGAAGACCAGTCCTGAGCTAACATCTGTCGCTAATCCTCCTCTTTTTGCTGAGGAAGACTGGCCCTGGGCTAACATCCGTGCCCATCTTCCTCTACTTTATATGGGACGCCGCCACGGCATGGCTGACAGGCAGTGCGTCGGCGGGCGCCCGGGACCTTAACCCGCGAACCCGGGCTGCCAAGTGCGAACTTAACCGCTGCGCCACCAGGCGGCCCCTGGCTAACCCTTTTTTAAAGGAAATTTGATTGAGTTTTACTTTGTTTCTAAAGCTATGTTAGTTTTTACTTGAAATTTGATCATCTTCTAGGTGGATGCGAGTTGATTTCTCTGTCCTCTTTAAGTTTTCTCGCTGGACATGACAAGTTGACACCTTCAGTCAAATGCACTACTTTCACAGGATCTACAACCCTTAAGATGATCTGTTTAAAAATTAGATTTTTCTTCTTTACGAGAAAAACTGTACATATAGACTGGGGCCCAAAAAACAAATCCCTCTGAGATGCTGTTTTTTTCCTTAGTCCTACCATTTGAGGCAATTCATCTGAAATGCCTATAGAGGTAAACCAAGTAACATGAACAAATGAAAGATTCCTCACATCATAAAAACAACAAGGCAAACACAATGAGGAATGGCAGATAACTGAGTCCGGTGATGGGAAGAAAATGGGGAACAATGAGGCCTGTGGCAAAATCAATTCTCATGCCCCATCCTAAGGGAGCAGCTGCTACTGAGAGCTGGCTACTATTTCCATGTGAGCATGTCCAGCATTTCCAGATTTTCTCATTCTTCAAAGGACAACGTAATTCATTATATGAAATTATATGAAATCTCTTGCTTTTTTTAATTTAGCAACCACATCAGAGACACTATCGTTGAGGCCCAATAGCCATTCCTGACCTATTTAACCATCTCCTACTTCCCATTGCAAAGGCTGAAAAAGCAAGGTACTCATTTTCCCAGACTCCCTGCTTCTAGAAATGGCCATGTGACCCAGTTCTGGACTTCAAGATGTAAAGAAAATTTTCTGGGAAGATTTTTTTTTTCCTTGCTTGATAAAAGAAAAGAAGGTTGTGAGGAAAAATTATATTCACTGTCCTGGCTAGCACCCAGATTTTTGCCCTTAGTTAAAGTCACTTATATGAAGTGATGCCTAGAGGTGTGGCAGCTATTTTACAACCATGAGGGGAAAGACAAGGGAATCATGGAGATGCCAACCTAGAGTTCTGAATTAGTCTGCTCGGGCTGCCATAACAAAATACCATAGACTGGGTAGCTTAACAGACATTTACTCACAGTTGTGGAAACTAGAAAGTCCAAGATCAAGGTTCCAGCAGGGTAAGCCTCTTCTCTTGGCTTGAAGGCAGCCGTCATCTTGCCATGTACTCACATGACCACTTCTTTGTACACATGCTGAGAGAGAGCGAGAACAAGATCTCTGGTCTCTCTTCTTATAAGGACGCTAATCCCATTATTAGGGCCTCACCCTCATGATCTCATCTAACCCTAATTTCCTCCCAAAGGCCCCATCTCCAAATACCATCATACTGGGGAGTAGGGCTTCATCTTATGAATTTTGGGGAGATACAAACATTCTGTCCAAAACAAGTTCTGACATTGAGCCACTAACAGAAATCTGGAAACACCTACCTCCACTCTTTCAGTTATATAAGATAATAAAATGCATTACTTAAGCCACAATTAAGTAGGTAGGTGGTATGGGAGATCAGAATTGGCTACCCCAAATGTGTCTCTTTGGCGTGAAGATTATTTTGGGCTGGTTACTCTCCTCTGCACACAGGGGAGAAGCTCTGAAAACCAAGTAGAAGTTACCCTTTGTAAGAGACATTTATATTTGTAAGGGAAATATCCATTTGTAAAGATATCTCCCTCTCTGTACCAGGAAGAAGGGGAGATGACTTTATCTCTAGAAACTCTTATCAGTGCAGAAGGCGAAGACTTAAATCTACATACTCTTGTTTACTGTGCTTTTCTTGTAATCCCCCATAGGTGACACCCCCAACCCCAATATCTTCCTTTGTCTATTTAAGAGGAGAACCTCTGCCATTTTGTCAACAGAAACTCAGTTTCCCTGGTCTCTCCTATGTATATATGTTATAAAGCTTTGTTTGATTTTCTCCTGCTATTCGGTTTCATGTTAATTTAATTTGTAGTCCAACCAGAAAGGACCCCTTTTCCTCCCCTTCAGTGGTAAACACAGCCAAAAAATATTTCTAACTGATATTAAAAAAAAATTAGTTAAACATTGTGTAGAATTTGTTTACAATTTATTGTCTTAACAACAATTGAGAATTACTAGTTATTAACTGAGATTGTTATAGATTTGAAGTCTGACACCCTTGATAAAGCTCTGCCACAGATCACATAAGTCTCTCTTTGTGTCCACCCTTCTATTATACTTAGGGTCAGTACAATCTGATTAGAACTTTTTTGGTAATTGTGTTATGGGTGGTAATTATAAACTGTTAGATAGTGAGCTCCTTTATGCCCGCTCCCCTGGGAAGGAGCCATGAGTCATAGTGAGTGGAGACTCTTTAATCACAATGTCCAGTTTAAGAGATGGTGCTCTAACTTTGAGGGAGAAGAATGCATCTCTGTGAGGATCTAATGAGAGATTTGGAATTTCTCAGAAAAATGCACTTAAACGCATCACACTGAGTTCCGAGCATATTTCCATGAGTTTCACAGACCTAAATCATTCCTTAGATGTCCAAATTAAGAATCAGTGATTCAAGGCTGATTTAGAAGGAGATTTATTAAAGTCAGATATGGAAAACTGTGGCCAGAGACAGAACCAGAAATGACCAGTTTGGAAATGGAAGATAACCATCTTCTATAAAGAAATGGCCCTGTGGCCATTTGAGATGAACTCCATGCTAGGTGCTGCTTGCTCAGGGTCTGGAAGCACCAGATCTTCCATGAGGAGCGGTTCTCTGTCTTTGGATACAAATAGAGCTTCCAAAAGGCAAATCTTATATGACTTCACCCTCTTTACCTAGATTATCAGTATAATAAATAGCACAGCTAGGCAGAAATAAGCCAACATGAGATGGCATTCATCAAGGAGGTGGGGGGAGGGGGGCTGTTGGTTCTACCCACTCTGGGCACCAGACTCTTGACATATAATAATCACTGGGCAATGTGTCTGTATGCCTCTATCTGGAAGGAGTCCTTAACACGGACTTCTAAGTACAGTTTTGTGTTACCAATTAGTCAGGACTAGTTTTCTCTCTGATTCTCTAGGCCTAAAATGTGCACTTCTATTTTGATTTGTGTCTTAAATAAATAGCAAGAGTTTGACTGCAGCATTGGTACAAGCAAGACTCTGCTCAGTGAAGCCAAGGAATCTAATGGGCAAAGTTCCAAACTCATCTTGGCACAGCTGACCAGCCAAACAGTGTGCAGCCCTGTGATAATTTGAACATTTTCCTTTTTGAAAGCATGTGATTCACAACAGTGTTTTTCTTTATCTAGCTTTTGTCTCTCTTGAATCTCAAATATCTTTATGAGTAAGGAATATTTTGCAGTCCTATTAAAAAATGGGAAAGCTGGTCACCTTAGATTAAAAAATATTAATTTATATTAATCCTAAAATTTCCTAAAGGAAAAATATATAAATGCAGAAATGTTTGCAAATATCCGGAGACCACTTCTGCTCAAGTTTACCAAATTTTATCCTGAGCATTTTGAGTCTAGCTAGTGATGAGAAATTGCCTTTTTCAAATGAAGCCAATAAAATCTGGATGATGTCACCCAATGAAGGAAAAAGCTTCCTTCAAACTTTTTAAATAGGAAAGAGCCTTGGTTATAGCATTCACTTTCTGTAGAGAGAAAATAATTTACTAAGTGAAAAAGAAATTTCTGGAAAGAAATTACTACATCAAATTTGCTTAAATTGTGTTTAGACTCAGTGTAAAAGACCTTTTGGTGTCATGTATGGGCCAATGAGCACAAGATTAAATGCTGAGTGAACAAGAGCATTTTCATCTTTCACTTATGCCTTTCAGTTGTTTGGAAGCAAAAGATGACTTTTTGAAAAATAGTTGATTAAAGTCATACAATTTAATGTGATATATAAGATATAACATAGGATGTTTCCAATAAACTTCTCATAGACCTTCACCATCCAACAGCAGTGCCCAAAGACTAGTTCAGTCCTCATTGCATTTGTCCTGTGTGTCCATCTTTCACAATACCCCACGACCCACAGAAGTCCTAGAAAAGGAGAGTAGAACCCTAGAGTTTGAGACCTCCTGAGCTGGAACAATAGTTGATGACATTACAAGAGCTTTTTGCCATGAAAGTCACTAAAGAATATGAATCCTCAAAGATTTACCTGTCAATGGATCAGGTAAAGACAACACTGAAAAGAATATTCTTGCATACTGGAATTTTGCCCTCTATTCTCACCTCTGCTCTGCTAATCATCATCATCCATACTTATCATTGTCTCCTAGAATCTAAACAATCAATTGAACATACTGTGTATTGGTGGGTTTGTAAAACCCCAAATCAGTTAGATTTTCCTTCATAACAAACCACCCAAAATTTAGTGGTTCAAAACAACCCTCTATTATGACTCATGAGTCTACAGTCATCTAGGTGGTTCTACTGATCTAAGCCAGCCTTGACTGGTCTTGGCTAAGCTCTTTCCCAAGTCTTTGGGAAAGACTTTGCCTGGGAAACTAGAATGACTCCACTCTGATCTCCATAGGTTCTCATCCTGCATCTGGCTGTCAAGCTTGTTCCCATGATGGCTGGCAGTGTCCCAAGAAAAAGAATAGATGCACACAAGGTCTCTGGAGGCGGGCTCTTAACTCACACACAGCTACTTTGCTGCATTCTATTTGCCAAGGAAAGTCACAAGCTCAGCTCAGGTTCAAGGTTTGGGGAAATGGACTTTACCTCTTTACGGGAGAAGTTGGAAAGTCTCCCATTGCAAAGGAAAGGGATACAGAGAGGGATGAAGAATGGTAGCTATTTTTGCAGTCTGCCAGAGAAACAAGTAACCCTTCTAAGTAAAAATGTTTCTTTGTATGAAGTTTAATTTGAAATGAGGAGAAGAATTCTTGCTAACACCAAAGGGGCTTCACAAATCTAAGCACATTAACCAGCTAAAGCCAGGCTTCTAGTTCACCCAAATCACCAGTTTTTTTCCTCTGAATTCTGTTGCCAGACACTCCCATTCACATCAAACAATGTTTCAGTTCACACCCAGGAAGGAGAGTTTGGAGGGCAGTGTTTGTTGAAAAGTAATTTAGGTAGCCTCTGGCCCATAATGCATCCACTGAACTGGAAGATTCAGGAGCTACAAAAATAAAACACTTGATGGACAGATGAATGCTTGGCTACTTCTAATGCAGGGGGCTGGAAAGCAGAGGAAGTGGCAGAAAAGGTCACTACAAGAACAAATGCACCCAAGTGTTCGCCAAGTTTCCACCAACTCCCAGGGAGGCTCAAAGACCTTGGGGCAAAAGGAGGAGGAGAGGGAAGACTCCTGACAGAAGGAAGCAGAATAGCCCTGAAAACCAAAGACAAAGAAAATGAAAAAAATGAAGTGGCACTAGAAAGCTGGTAGACCAAAAATGAAATGCCTTGAGTTTTAACAAAGTTAAAAAAAATTAGTCTTTCTGGAAAATGAATCACTAGCATGCATGCCAATTTCCCGGATGGCATGTCTTTAATATTTGGGTTGCTACAAATATAAATACCTCCTTGATATTTAAAGAGTTTATTCCCAAGCTGTGGATTATCCAGTCCTCCTGTTTTTCCTCTTTCTATTTCGTTCGGCCTAGGGTACTTTACCAGGTAAATAGAGATTTACAAAAACGCACTAATGGAAGAATATAGCTGGAGATAATAAATATTGACTATCAAATAACAGAAACTTTATAAATGTTAAATATTAGCATCCTAACAACCCAGAGAGGAAGGTATCATTATATCCCTCTGGCAAATTCAAAACTTTAGGATCAGAACAGTAAACTGAATTTCACAAGCTCTCCCATCTTAGATATACCGGATTCTCACCCACTTCTGCTAGACTTCAAAGCCCAGCCCCTTCTCATGGTTCCTTAGAACTCTGAGACCAATTAAACGCCTTTGTCTAAGTGTTGGGCACCCAAGACCAGCATGCTCAGTTGAGTTGGCAAGATTATGTCCTGGGCTAATGACAGATCCTAGACTTGAACCAGTTCTGCCACCTTCTGGTCTGGGGCTCTCCCTCACATCACACTCCTAGGGGGGAAATTCAATCAGTTAATTTATTCATTCATTCCAAAATTGCTTATGGAGCAGCTGCTATGTTCCAGGTGCTGTGCAGGGGAACACGGCATGAATAATACACAGAGTTCCCAGGCCTCGTGGAACTTACGACCCAGCAGTCGTAAGATAAACACTGCGTTGGGAAGAAGCCTGCAAGACAGGGCAAGGGAAAATGTGGAGATTCAGTTATCCACGATTCCTGCTTTCTCATCCTCTCTCATTCCTTTGATGTTTTGTTCTTCCTTCCCTTAGTCACCCCATTCACAGAGCTTTGTAACAGCAGTACCTCATCCAGTATCACTCACTGACTCAGAAAGAAAGCAGTGAGCTCCTGCGCCTCACATTCGAGACTTTCTTCTATAATTAAAGGACAGAAAAACACTGAGAACAACAGCTCTGAAGGTTTAGAAGTCCTGAGTACATTGACTATCATCACAGCAGGCTCTTAATCCCTCCAGTATGGTAGGAAAACTCACTGCCAGGAATTGTCCCCATAGGTGCTTCCTGAAATATGTCCTTTTGCAGTAGTTTGATGGTTTTCTTCTTTAGCACTATGCTAAAATGTCTACAGGAAGTTAGACCAGAGTCATACCTCCAGAAAGCAAAGCTTGAGAGTAGGGCTGGGGTGCAGATGGTTTTACGGGAGGTGGTCCCAGAAAGCAGAAATGAGGAAGTACAAAAAGCAGGACAGGAGAGTGAGAAAAGACAATAAAACTGTGTGTTCGTGTGCTCATTACTTCTGGGGACAGCTAGAGCTCGCTCCTGCTGAGGAGGCTCTGCTGAACTGTGTGGACCATACCTCAGACTTGTCTCACCAGGGGACAAGAAGCCTAGGACATTTAGGCACTGTCTCCCATCAGCCTTAGGGGCAGGACAGCTCCCATAGGGCGTTAACCTCCCCACATTTCCAGCTCATGTCTGTATGTGGCTTGTCAGCCTTCTGTGACTTCAGAAAAGGCTCTCTAAGACAGCAAAGTGGAGAAACACCATTTCCTACCCTGATGAGAGATGCTGGTAGCTCACGTGGAACTGTCCATCTCTGTGGCACTAAAATCAGGCGGGCTAACGGGATGCAACTCAGGGCATCAGAAGTATCTGCTGGAAGTAATGTTACTGGTTTTGAAATAGAAATAATTATAGATATTATTTGGTACCTCGTAATTTACAACATGTTCTTCACATACATAATTTTATTTAGTTCTCATAGTAGCCAAGTTCTGAGGATCAGAGAAGTTGAAAATGGTAAGATTATTGCATCTCACTGAGAGTTTTAGTCTGCTTCTTCCAGTTAGAATTGACCTCATCAGAATATATATTAAATAATCAATACACCCTACAACCTTCTGACTCAGAAACTCTAAACAGGATTTTTAATTTTCAAATTATTTCAGAACCACAAACACCTGGCCTAATAATGCTCCAGAGGACAGCTGTCAACAATTTATATTTTTCTTATCCTCCAATACATAAATCAGAACTATAAAGTCCAAGAAATAATTAACATGTTCTAGTTTATCTTAAAATAGCCCCCAATATAACTCATATGGCAATTCTAGCAATATGAACGCTTATCCCTCGTGCCAAAAATTCTCCATAGAAATCTGTTGCAGAAAACATTATGTGGCCACGTTCCCATCTGTAGAGATGCTTGTTTTTCTCTGTTCCATGCCAGAGTACTTAATCGAGTCATCATAATAAATTGCTGTTTTCTCTGCCCTCTTTATACAATTATTAGTGTATGTATCTGAAAGAATCTTGAGATCGTAAGAACAGAGGAAGCTACCAGAAAAATTATAGAATGGCTCCCATATTTCACTCCTCTGATCTTTGCTTTTTCAAAAAGTAGGCAGCTAAGTATATTTTTTATGAAATGTCATTGTGCATAAAAAAAGATTTCAAATGATATTTATTTTTATCCCTTATCCTATCTGTAGCCAAGTCTTACTCAGCAAATTTTGTGTCTTGGTAACACAAACAACCATAATTTTATTTGCTTTGCCTACTGACAGATAGACACAAACACTCCTAGTATCATTGTATGACATGATGACACACAGAGTCATTGCAAATAGAGCAGATGAATTAACCTATACAACATGACTTTCTTGCAAAGAGCAGTAAAATTACAATAAAATTGCTGAAAGAAGAGAAAATAGATACAGTCTATAGGTCCACCTACTTGTCATAAAATTAGAAGATAAAATTATTCCTAGTTCTTCTTAACAATAAAATCTATTTATTACTAACCTCAACAATTCCTGTCAAATGGTATAATGGTATAAGATTCCCACCAAAAGAGAAATATATCCATATCACAATTTTCAATTTCTTGCTTATAATTATTATTTTCTATTGCTCCCGTTTGATGTATTTTGCAAACCACATCAGGGCCAGAGAGCCTCCTACCAACTTCCTCTCAGTATTTACAGAAGGGTTGACTGTGTCTCTCTCTACATCCTTTGATATCGGAAAGGTTCAGTCTATAAAACCAAGAGGATTAAAAGGCCACTTATTAAGAAATTATTAATAACAAAGTTCGAGTAAAGTCAACACACCAAGTTTGACAGATTTGTACATACCTCTAATATATTTGCTCAACTGCAGGAAATGTCCCACCAAGCAACCAAGAAAATAACTCATTAAAATGTTCAAAAGGCTAACTGGTTTTTATTTTAGACTAAGCTAATGAGAAACAGTTGTTTTCCCACAATATGCATGAAAACTGCAAGCGTCACTTGAAGAGGGCAGATTTGGATCTTCTGGTCTACCTCAAATCCTTCTAGGATAAAGAATCTTCTAATGTTGTTGCTAAGAATCAATTATTTTTCACAACAAAAGTGTGAAACAAAAGTTATTTCCTAATCACTGCAAAACAAGGATCTGAAATTGCCCTCCAGAAAGTTCCACAATGGGGATACTATACTATATACTTCATGTGAGCATAAGACATTCTTCTTGACGTTGCCTATTCCACTTGGAAATTATACTTTATACCATCATATTTCTAATACTTTCCAGGAAATAAAACTTCCTGGAAAGGGAAAACATACAGAGCTCATTAATAAAGTCAAAAATATCCCTATCCAGCATTTTTGAGTTACTACCCTTCAATAATAGATCACCCCTTATCTCTATTTGCATTAATTTATGCAAATGTAATGAGTACCTATTCTGTGCCAGGTACTCTGTGACACACTGGGGATAAGGAAATGAAGAACACACAGTCTCTGAACTGGGGGTGGGATGGAGGTAGGATCAGGGTCCAACAGTGGAAGATGTAAACAGATGAAGACCATAACAAGTAAAACATGTTCTAATGAAGCTATGTAGACTAGTTGCTATGAGAGACCAAAGCATGCAATAATTCAGCCTCTGCCCAAGAGATTCGGGTTCCCATGGAAGTGATTTTTGTTCTCGTTCTTAAATAAAGGTATTCACTAGGACCAGGGTGATGGGATGGGGTAAGGTGTCATTTAAGGCATTTATACATATAAAAACTTATAGACTAAGAGACCCCAACTCAACTGGTTAAAAGAAAAAAATCCTAGAAAAATATATTGTCTCACACAGGTAAAATATCCAGGGGTATACAGTCTTCAGCTATATGTAGATCTAGGCACTCAACAGATTAATATCAAACTAGCCTCTCCTCATCTCTCAGCTCCACTTTCCTCTCTGCAGACTCAGCACTTAGGCAGGCTTCCCCTTCATGGTACAAGATGACTGGTAGCAGCTCTAGTCTTATAATTAGCTACTCAATAACCTCAGTAGAAAGAAATGCTTCTTCCTTCCTGAGAGTTCTACAAAAGCCCTGAAATTGGTACTCACATGTCCAACTGAATCACACAATCTTCTGTTACTCTGATCAAGAGGATGTGACACTCTGATTGACCAGACCTAGGTTACGAGTCCACTTCTAGAGCCAAAAGTAAAGGCCTCTTCACTCAAACCAAATGGTCAGAGAGTGGAGAAGGCATAGATCGTCAACAAAAATAAAGATGCACTAACCAGAACAAAAGTGAGTGGTTGAATCTAGGGCATACCCAAAACACATGACCACTCCAAGGGTGTTTGGAATCTCCAGTGGTTCCACATGACTAGAATGAAGCATGTAGGTCCAAGAAGGCAGGAGATGAGGCTGCAAAGATGGTGGCAGCAGACTGTGAAGAAAGCTTTATGCTACACTAAGTAGGTCAGCATATAGAAGATCAGAACTTCTCAGATTATTAATGAATATCCCAACAGCACAAAAGAATGAACATATTTTCTTTAGGATTTAAAGCTGGAGATTAAAGCAACTTCCTGCTTAGGCCAAAATTTTTTGAAATGTTTTAACTTTAAAATGCTAATTTATACTCTAGCTTATAAATTATCCATGCTTAACATTTTTTAAGGCTTTAATTTCCACTGAGAAATGAATGCTCCAGGAATTGTCAGGGCAGAAGGGCTGGGGACAGAATGGTTTTCTCCTATGGTTCTCTCCTGAGGCTTTGCATACCAACAGCAACAAGTATTTACTGAGCCTCTACCCTGTGCCAGGCACTATTTGGACTGGCACACCACTATGTATGCCTATTGAGAAGCTCTATGGAGGTGATGGGCAACCATTTAAAGGATTAAAGATGTTGTTGCCGGTCGTGTTCTCTGGAAGCAGGCACTGAGACAGAGTTTGGGGTATAAGATGTTTCTGAAGGATCAATATGTGTGAATGGAAGGGAGAGAGAGGAAGCAAGAATGGATAGAGGGAGAAGTAAACCTAAGATGCAGACCCAATAAAGCCTTGGCTAATCCAGTGGGGAGTCCTAGAGCAAGAAGAGCCCTTCAGAGTTGTCCTGCTTCAAGCAGAAATTGCCAGGCCTTTATCTCTCCACTTCACTTAGCATTGGGTGTAGGCCTCTAGTGGAAGGGCGTGACCTGGGTGGGTAGGAAGGAGGCAGGGGGAAGTGCAACTCTGCAGCAGAGGCAGATCCTGAGGAGCTGAGAGCTGAGACTGTCTGCTGACCACACTGCCTGCTGTAGAGAATGAGGTTCTTCCTTGAAGGAGGATCTAGATGGCATAGCTCCATGTCTACCACAGGTGTGAAGTGATATCAGCAGATTTGCTTTAGAAAGATGTCTCCAGGAGCTATGGAGGGGAGCGATTGTTGCAACTGAGAGCTGATTTTAGTACTTAAAATCAGGGAAACTGGGCAGAGCAGTATGCTGGAATGGAGACACCGTATGCCAACTTTGCTTTCAATGTTTTTCTCCTGTGCACCCACACACCCCTTATTAAACTGCATTTGCATCATTTTCTATGGTTCATCTGGCACCATCATATACATCATCTCATTTGTTTGATCCTCTCAGTAAATCTACACAACTAGATTATAACAGAAATAAGCCAGATTGCATTGGCTTGCTGTCCCCACCTGCATAATGCAGGACCCCAGAGTACCGTCCAGTCCTCATACACTCACAGTCACTAAGAGTGGTCTCAAGTGTCCTCAGAAATAAACCCTCCTCTCACCTCCTCCACCCAGCACCATCTCCCCCTGTAGACCATCACTCCCCTCTTGCCTTTCTCTGATCTCTCCCTTTAAATTTCCAATTCCTATAGCATCAGACAGGTTTGAAGCAGGGAAGTAGATTGGTCCATTTTCCCTGTCTCAAGTCCTATTTCTTTTTTGTCTCATCCCTAGTCTATTTCTAATACTAGCCAGGAAGATTCAATGACTTTATAGGAGTTGTTTGGATTGACTACATCTCTTCTAATATGGAACCATTTTGAACCTCTTACCACCAGACATCAGCGTCCCCAGAGACACATCCTTGGCTTGTGAGGTTGTTGTCCCTGAGTGTAGCTCCCACCTTGTGGCTTTGAAAGGACTGGTCTAGGAGACATCACTGGTGGTTACATATAAGTTGACATTCCCTGACCAGATACTAAATAGACCTTCTTTAGACCCTCTGGAAAGTGATATTAGGCAGGAAATGGGTCTGCTGTCTTGTATTAGGACCTCCTTCTCCCAAAAGAATCTTTGTCTAAATCCAACAAGCTGGGGGAGAGCATAATTGCACCAAATAATAAGTATTACTAGAGCTATATGGCGCACAGAACAGAGATTCATGCCTATTACAGTGTAGTATGTTTGACTATTGTGTTAGTCAGGGTTCTCTAGAGAAACAGAACCAATAGAATATTGGAGAGAACAAAAAAAGATTTATTTTAAGAAATTGGCTCATGTGATTGTGGAGGCTGGCAATTCCAAAATCTACAGACTGGCCGGCAGACTGGAGACCCAGGGAAGAACTGCAGTTCAAGTTCAAAGGCTGTCTGCTGGCAGAATTTCCTCCTCATCGGGAAGTCAGCCTTTTTCTTAAGGCCTTTAACCCATTGGATGAGACTCACTGACACGGTGGAAGGTAATCTGCTTTACTCAAAGTCTATCGCTTTTAATATTAGTCTTATCTTTAAAAATACTTCATAGAAACATCTAGAATAATGTTTGACCAAATATCTGGATACAGTAGCCTAGCCAACTTGACACATAAAATTAACCATCACTACTATTAAGATATAAGAGACACTGTACCGAAATAGTCCCATTCATACTTGGTACATTAATTTTCATAGGGTAGAAAGCTAATTTAAAAGTTATCATGTTGTTTCCATGTGAAGTTTTGTTTTGTTTTTGTTTTGTCTTAGCCTTTCTTACCAGTTACAGTTCTTGAGTGCAAATAACAGAAACTGACTCTGGTTTGCTTAATCAAAAGATAACTTATCAGAAGGACATGAAAAGATGACAGAATCAACCAAAGCTTAGAAGATCAGGCCTACAAAATGGAAAAGAGGCAAAGTAGCTGCAGAGGTTAGACCACCACCACTGTAAGACAGTGTAACTGCCCATACCTAGATGTCTCTGCCTCCCCATCACTGCGCACTGTCACCACTGACAGTTAATATTGAATTATTGATGTTGATGCCAGTCATCTTTGTGCCATTCCACAGAGATTTAAAGTCATAGAGAAACATTAGATTGTCCAAGCCTGAGTCACATGCCCACTCTTCAGACTCCACACCAGGTAGAGAGAATATTGGAACTTTTTGGCTTCCATGATATGAGATAACCCTCACGTTCAACAGGATCGACAGCATGGTTCCACAAAATGAGAAGACTGTTCAGAGTATTGTAGCCAAAGGATAAAAAATAAATATGAAACCAGAAGCACCAGGTCTATTTAAACAGTATATTCTCAATTTGTATGCATCCTCTTTTCTATTCTGAAAAACTCTGAGGAGAGCATGGAGATTCCAAAGTGATTCCAAGTGGTTGGCTGTGAGCCAGAGTGTCTGTCCCTCACATCTGTTCCTTTATCCCTGCCCTCAATCTTGACCGTGGTGCAGCCAGAAAATCCACCCAGGAGTATGGGCAGGCTTTGAGCAGTAGCCCCAAAGAAACTAATTTGTGGTCAAACACTTACAACTGGTCTGCAGCTTATCTCACAAAAAATTCAGGAATTATCCAACATAGCTCTGGATGAACAAGTTGGTCTCCAAAAGAAGTCATTTGTTTAGTATATATTTATTGAATACCTATTGTATGCCAGGCACTATTCTAGATGCTGGAAATATAGAAGTGAAAAAAAAATAAGATCTCTGCTCTGCTGAAATTTACATTCTAATGGAGGAAGTTAGACAATAAACAAACAAATAAATAAATGTGCCAGATGATGCTAAAGGTCATTCAAAAAGCAAAGCAGGAGAAGGTGACAGAAAGCACATAGAGTGTAGGGATAAGCCATGACATTTGAACAGACATCTGAAAAAAAATGAGTAACATCTCTGATGTGTAATTGGAGGAAGAATATTGCAGACAGCAGATGTGCCAAGTGCATAGGCCCTGGGGTGAAAATCTACTTGGCATGTATAATAAATAGCAAGTAGGTCTGTGTGACTGGAGCATAATGAAGTATAGGGAGACAGTAGGAGATGAAGGTAGAGGGATAGCTGGGGCCAGATGGTGTAGCACCTTGTAGGTTGTGTTAAGAGGCTAAGAAGTTTGGGTTTTATTATAAAATGGGAATTTATTAAAGAATTTTTAGTGGAGGAGTGGTGGGATATAACTTTTAAGGGGTTACTCTGTCTGCAATGTTGAGAGGAAAGTTCTAGGGAGAGGGCAGGAACATAGTGTCCAATTACATGGGTCCAGGTGAGAAATGATGGAGTTTGCACCAGGCCCTTACAGTAGAAGCAGTGAGAAGTGGTCATGTTATAGGTGTGTTGTGAAGGTGGAGCCAACAGGATTTTCTGATAGGATGTGGAACACAAAACAAAAATAAAAGACAATGATGACTTCAGGTTTTTGGCCTGAGCAACAGTAATGATAGAGTTGCCACCAACTGACATGAGGAAGACTGGAAGATAAGTAGATTCAGATAAAGAGTTTTAGTTTGGGACATGTTAAATTTGAGATGCGTTAGACACTCAAGTGGAGATGTTGAGGTCATAAAGATGAAAAAGATCCAGCAAGAGATTGGGGACTGAGTTGCCAGAGAGATGAGTAAAGAACCAACAGTTTGTGGTGGACTGAATGCCAAGAGATAAAAGAATTTCAAGGAGGAGTGGGTGATGAACTAAGTCAAGTAAGATAAGGACGATTGGATTTGATAATATGGGGGTCATTGGTAAACTTGACAACACAGTTTCAGAGGACAGAAGCTTGATTGGATTGGATTCTAGTGAAAGTGGGAGGCAAAGAAGTAGAAAAGGCAATAGACAAGTTTTTGAGGAGTTTGCTCTCAAGGAGAGCAGAGAAATAGAACAATAGCTAAAGGAGCAAGTGGAGTTGAAAGTAGATGAGTTGCTTAACTTACTGATGGAAGTATATAAATATTCTCTTCCAACTGCTTCTAGTTTCTCAGCAAAATAAGCAAGTGGAAGGCAGGGCAGTGGGGAGGAAACGTTGAAATCTGAGGTAGGAAGAAAAGTATGTGGCAAAAATGATTTGCCTAATATCCATTCTCTCCCTCTTCCTTAGTAAGGAACTCCTATTTTTAGCTGGGTCCTTTGTTACCCAGAAGATAGACTGTATTTTCCAAACTCCCTGGTAGTTAAGTGTGACGAGTTGATTGAATTCTGGGAAATGAGAGAAATATCATGAAATGTTGTATGAGATGTTCAGGAAGACTCCTTCAAGGAAAGTGCTTCAGCTTAAAGATGCCTCACTTGTTTCTCGCCTTCCTCTTTTCTGCTCCTTGAAACTCAGACGTGATGACTGACATTCCAGCAGCCATCTTGTCACCCTGAGGATGGAAATCAAGTGCAAATCATGGAAGAGCAGAAAGAAAGAAGTTTCTTGGGTTCCTGAAGACTTTGTGTGGCTGCCAAAGTAGCCATGAACAACATTTTTGTGCTTTATGTGAGAAGATCCATCAGTGGGTTTCTGTTATGTGTGGCTGAATCTAATCCCAACCATGCATGAGGTGAATTAGTCATATGGGAGTATGAGAGAGTGTTGAAAAAGCATTGCTATTGGTGTGCCGAGCCAACAAGAGCTATGTGGTTATATATTTAGAGTGATCTTAGTCACCATGGTTATATTTTTCTCAGTTGCTTGGGTGCAGAGAGAAAGGAGATTTACCCAAGTTAGAGTTTTGCCAAGCATTCTACTGGAGAGAGAGACAAAAGTGCGTGCAGCAGAGTGATTATCATGATGGAAAGTGGAATATAAATGAAGAAACAAAGAAAGTGAAGACATGGTAGGGCTGAGGGGCAGTGAAACTACGTTAGCATCCTTGCTTTGAAGGTCATGACGGGGCTGAAGAATCGTTATGAGTATGGGATACTTGAAATTGAGATTATAAAGGGTTGTAGTAATAGTATCAATATCTAAGGTATGCCCATGAAACTGGGTAGCTGAGATGGGGTGCAGGACAAGATCTTAGTTGAGAAGATCAAGGTCACACTGAATCCCATGAAATGGACCTGGGTCTAGAGCAGGTTGCCTTTAGAGATTGACATCTAACTCAGTCACATGAAAATTTTGCTGAATTTTCTAAATTTATTTTTGACAGATAGGTGGTTTGATACTTCATTATTATCACAATCTAATCATAATCATCCCCTTTGCACTTACCATGCCTATCTCTTGGGCATGAAGTAATTTTCAGGTTGTTATGATCAATTACTATTACAAAGTCCACTGGGCAAATGGTAAGGATAGATCTTAATACCCTTATTTTTCAAATTAACAACCTGAGGCAGAGGATGAATAACTAACTTGGCCAATAACAGGTACATATAGAGCTAGTAGTTTCAATGGCTTCTAAGTGTACAAGTCCTGGCTTTCTCAGTGAAAAAATGCCCCCACCAGAGTAACTTATGAAATAGGAACCCTCTTTCCCTTTGTTACACAAAGTGAAATTCCACCCTCCACTCCAATGGGAATTACAACCCTGAAACAAAAGAAATGAAAAAAATCTCCCTTCTGTTAGCTTGGGGCAGACTCCTTAACCCTTTTAAGCACGTAAGAAAACCTAGACATAATTCTCCAAACTTGAATCCAGACTGGAATCTGACACCTGGAGTTCATATAGTACACTGGCTTTTTTGTTCCAAATTTACTTTTTGTGGACACCCCCCACCACCACCACCAATGGAGAAAACATAAAAGTGAGCTTGCTTTGGTTAAGACAAGAGTGGGAGCCTGGTTTTCCACTTATCTACATGTAGGCGAGGAAAAAGTCTTCCTGGACCTTTTAGGGTTCATGACTGGGTCTGAAAATTAAACTGACAAAAACAGATTAACAGGAGAAAAGCATACACATTTATTTAATATGTTTCACTTGACGCAGAAGCCTTTATAAGGAAATGAAGACCTCAAAAAACAGTTAAACTGGAATATTTTTATGCTAGGTTTGAGGAAGAGTAGACAGTCGTGGAGAAATATGATAGCTCAAGGACTATGAGGTAAGTGTAATAAACTGGGGGAACAAAGCCTGTTTGTTAAGATTCTTCTCAGCATCCCTTTGTCTTCAGAGATAAGGATGCTCCTTTCCTCCGGGTATAGGGAGGGCACCTCTCACATGAGAATTTTATGACCTATTTCAGGGGAAAAGGTGGGGGGCAAGAAGGTCAGAGTAACCTTCCTGCTTCTGCCGTTTTCTCAGACTCCTTCAGCTTATAATATTCAATATTCCAAAGCACCACATTTTGGGGTAGCGTTTCCTGAACCCCATCACATGTTTGGCAGCCATTGAGGGCATCCACTCAAGGGACCATAGTTTGAAAATAGAGATCAAGTTCAGTCCCAATTTTGAAGGATGACCTGCCCGACCTTGTGAAGTCTATATAGTCAGTTTATGGCATACTGAAATCTAAACTAATGTATTTATATGTATGTATGCATTATGACAAATACTCATTTTTGTATTTAGTGATGTGTTTAAGAGACAAGAAAGTGAAGTAAAGACAGAAAAGTGCAAATCCTCGCTATCCTTGCCCTGCTCTTTCTAGCTGTTACCTTCCTCCTTGCGGAAATCTCTGAAAAACAGAAGGTATTTTAAAAGAAATTTAAACTGCAATTATTAGAGTTTGACTCTGAAAAAAGATGAGAGTAACTCTAGAAAGACTAATAAAATCATACTATAATCTCTGAAAATTTTCACATTCCCCACATTTTTTTCATGTGATTGTATCCACTATTAAAGATAACCTAGTTAACCAAACCAAGTTTAACCATTGGTGCAAAGGCCTCACGTCACTGAGCAGTAGAAGGTCTTAAACTTTAGAATACATGAGAATCACGATGTAATGCAGGTTCCTGGGCCATGCTAGCCTGAGAGTCTTATCCAATAGGTTTGAGAGAGAGTTCCAGAATCTGCATTCTCAATAAGCACCTTTGGTAAACAAGATGTTTACCATATTATTCTAATGGCCTGATCATGAATATTATCTAAAAGCATATTATCTCCACAGGTGGAAATAAAATGACTTTTTCTTTCTATGTCTAGATAGCCACTTCTATATTATATACACAGAAACAGAGGGATCCAACTTACCGAACGTATTTACTTTTAGTTTTTTAATTAATAGTATTGAACTTCCCCCCAGGCATAGTGCTACAGAGTTTCACATTTATGGTTTCATAAAAGTGAGTGTCAGTGAATCCAACTTGTTGAGGCTTTCGTAGGGCCTAGTGTATTTTCACTGGTTTGAGGCATTCTGCCATCGTAGAGGATAACACATCAGCTTTCCAACGGTTTACACAGAATCTCTTCGAATCATTGCCATCTTGAGGAAAATAGGAGGAAACAAGGGATAGATGTGCTTTATTAAAGGGAGGAATAACAGAGCATATAAAAACATCAGGAGCATGGAGCTCCTGAGAAAACCAAAGGAAGTGTTGGAAGGAAGCTAAAAACAAAGTTGGCCAAATTTTCAAGATTCTCTGGCTTGGAGAGACCTGGCAGGATATTTGCTAATTGATAAAGCTAACAGGGTCCCTGGGTTGACTTGACTCCATTCAATCTACAATCACTCTCTCCCTACACACTCATGAGCACTCTGTTTCCATTCTCATACCTCACTCAGAATTTCTATTTATTTTAAGGTCAGAAAAAAAAGAAAATTGAATGTATTCTTAATAGAGTCAACTCAATCATAAATAAAAGTTTATAACTTGCTTTTATGGTATGGTTAGGAAGTTGTTCCTTTAGTTTGTGAAAGAACAGCAAAAAATATTGCATTTGTATCAGCAATATTTTGGGTGTCACTCAATTTTTAAATGGACAAACTTTTGCTTCTCAGAGTCAAGAAGAACAATTTAAAAATGGACCGTTGTTAACATACAAACTGTAGAAATTATCTCATTTCCATGTCTCAAGCAGTTTTCTTTTAAATTCAGGCCAAGGTAAACACATCAATTTCTAGTCCTTTTTGCCAAATGATTGCTATCATTCAAGAAGACGTTATACAGGTAAGGCCAGCTGTTCTGAATTTTGAATATGATTATTTTATATTCAGAAAACTTAATATGGAATTAAAACATTTCTGAGAAAAGCTCTCTCTAGATGTGGTATATTTTAACTTCACTATTTTAACTAATCGGTTTACCTAGCAAAATGTAAGGTGATTTATCTAAGTTACAAATGAGCTAAACTGTTGAATAATTTGAGGTTTAAAAGAATCCTATGTCTATTAAATTATGGAGGAAGTTGGGCAAAATGTGATAACTATTAACAGTTCTATTTTGTCGACCATTTAACTGGTTATAAGAAAAAACACTGCAATTTCTTTTTGTGTATTGTGTTGCAAAAAAAGTTTCATCCTCAAATCATATGCTTAGCTCTAGGCTAGAGTTAATTGGCAGTGAATGCAGGGATATTGTTTGCTGGAAATTAACTCTCGTTTAGATGTTTCTCTGAATACTCTATGACTTTAGGGACTAAAGGGAGAAACTTCCAAATAGAACTTCAGAACCCTTAACAGTCAAGGGGATTATTTAAGAACCCACCTGCTTGTATAGACAAGTGAGAGAAAGTCAGATTTTCACTGTTTGCCTTTGGTGCCATGTGGTCCCATAGAAAAATCATCAAGATGTTGAAATATTTACTAAGCACAAACCGTATGAAAGAAAGGAAGGAAGGAAGAAAGAAAGAAAGCAGAGGGAGGGAGGGAGGAAAAGAAGAAGGAAGAAAGGAAGGAAGGAAAATCTAGGATTTTCTGAGGAATCTACTAGATTGTCTACAGAGTGTTACCTTTGTGCTCCAGTGCCCTATCATCGACAAGCATTTAAGCTACAGATGACATGAGCTGAAATACTGGAATGTATGTCTCTCTTTCTCACTTGGAAGTCATGTCTTCTTTTAGTCTTCCACTTGATTCAAACTGATCTAAGCCAATTTGTCCATTCAACAACTATTCAATACTTTGTGGGTAAATACCAATAGCTTTCAGTTATTAAAGATAGGTGAGGACTTTTTGTTTCCTCTCCCCTAACCTCTCTGCCAGGTGGTAGGTTACAAAGAAAGTCAGTCTCAGGCTAAATTCTGCCACTCATACGAACATTTGTTATTAACAAGTAGGAATAACAACAACAAATGAGGTCATGCAACTTGTGGCAGTCATAGTGCAATTACACAAATATTTCCAACTATCTGCCTTCTGGTCACAAGGTAGCATTGCATTTGCTAATATGAGACCCTCCAGAAGGAGTTCCCTTTTTCCTTCCTCAGAGACAATGAACAGTGTTCCAGCTAGCGGCTGCTCTGTCATCCAGGGTCTCAGAGTGATAACAATGCAGAGCAGACACTCAATGGACATATAGAATGGGTAAGAAATAAACTTTTGTTGTTTTAAGTTACTGAGATTCTAGGGGTTATTTGTTACTGCAGCATTGCCTAACAACTATCCTAACTGATACAGAGTTGTCATTGTAAACTCAGTGAAGTCTCGATTTTTTTGTCCTTTTTTCATTCCCACAAGTATTTTGAATGAAATTTTCACTCTGAAGTAAATGCAATAGTATTATTACAGTAAGATCAACTAGTCTTCTAAACTTATAGAAGATTGAATCCTCCATATTCGACGTGAGGGAGGGTCAGAAGTGAGGATGAGCTAAATGTTTTATCTGGGGAACTATTCTGAAGTTAAGTGGCTAGGCTCACCAGATTTTGACCCATCCATGCAATGACAAGGTGCCTATACAATCATTTTTGCCAACCACATATCTTAAAAACCATTTGTTTAATCTATGAAAAAGTATTTCTAACATGCCTTATGCTAAATAGTGAACCCTGTTGTGCAGACTCAAATAACTATTGCCTATTCTGAGGTTTGGATTTCCAATTAGGGTATCTTCAAATTTTAATTAACTTTCCTTGGGGTATAAATTAAAGTTAATCTACATGTACATATATATCACAACCTATACTGAAGCATTATAGTCAAAGATGATTACATGCGATAAAATATCAGCAAAATAGTTTGATCCCTCATCTCACTTATTTACAAGAAAATGGCCTCTTCTCCAGGGACATATCTCCCATCATGATCCTCAAAACTCTCTAGAATGCTTACTCATAGCTCAAGGGTTAATTCAGATGTTCCACCACCTTTTTGGAAGTGCTGGAACTCCAGGTGTGCCATCTTAATACTGGAGGATAGGACACCTGCCTCAGAAACAAGTTGCTTTAGAAACAGCTACAAATCTGCCAAATCTGTCATGTTGTTGAATATGACACCTGGGACATCCAGAGAAAGCCTCCACCTTGTGTTCTAGTCACTGCCACTGTCATTAGTTGAGATCCCTTCCAGGTCTCAGTGTATCTTCTAGATGGTTCTTTCCTCAACACCCTCCCACCCCTACTCTAGTCAGTGTTACAATCACTCATACTTACTCCTTGCCAAAATTGGCCTGTGATTCCAGTTTCCCGCCTTTAAATTTACTCACCCTATTTTTCAAAGTCCTAACATATTTTAAAACAGATGTTGTTAAAAGAGACTATTTTCAAAAGTATGGGCATGATACAGGGAAATCTAAGGGGTTTCCTTATACTGTAATACTAAATCTAATAATACTCTAATAATAAATCTAAATACTCTAGAGCTAGTAACAGTGGAGAGCTGTTACCACCCCTAGGCCTCAAGGACTATGGGAAACCAGACAGGACTCTGTAAGAGGGTGCTTGACAAGAGCTGTGATCTTCAGTTGAAGGATCCAACCAGCCTGCAACAACTCCACAGAGAGGGAGCTGGGGGGAGGGAGACACCCAACTTTACTCTTCAGTACCCTGCTGGTGTGTCCCATTGGCAAACCCAATCAGAAACAAGAGACAAGGGAGCCCAATGATGTAATCCAGACAGGTCAGCATCCTAGAGTAGGGAAGGGGAACAAGTACATATAGAGAGGCAAATGGAAAATATCCAGCACTCATACAGCTACTGCATATGGCACCAACCTGTCCCAGGAGGCTGGGCTAGACCCCACCACCTCAGAGATCCAGAACCACTTTTCCCCCTGGCCCCGTCTCATTCTACCTTCATAACAAGTTTATTTCAGGGACTTCCCTGACTTTCCCTATGTCAGGTTCTTAGTCAGGGACACTCACATTCTCCCCAAAAGGTTCCAAAACTCTGACCTTCAAGGAGGAGGTGGGAGTATAGAATAAAATTCAATGGAAAACTGTACATTGTCTACATATAGCACATCCTTTCAGGGTATCAGATCCTAGCCTTTCATTGCTTTGAGCATTTTGTAACTCTGTAAATGCAAACTCTGTCTCTTCCAGCAGTGTTTCTATTGACTCCTTTCTCTTCTGTAGAAAAACTAGATTTACCTCCATCTGCAATTCAATTCCTTATTTCATATATAAATTTGTGCTCTTTTACTTTTTCTTTGAATTGGATATAAGATCTGCCTCGTTCTCACATATATGAGTAAATAAAATTTTTAACATACGTTAATTTTTACTTCTGTAGGAGAGTCAGGACTTTGCCTTTTTCTGAAATTATCTTTTAATGGGAGTCTCAGGCCTTTCCCTATCAGAAAGTACTTGTGATCCTTAAGTAAATTTGCCCTAGCAAACTGTAAATTTAGCATATCAATGATTTATCTCAAAAGATTAAAAAATAGATAGCTTGTTATACAAAGTTTATAGAAAATAAGCAGGTTAATGGCATGCTAAGGAAATAAAGACTGTGCCCAATTTGTGAAATGTTGAAATGTTAATCCCTTAATAGTATTTTATAATCTTATTCTTTTGACTCATTTTGTTGATGTGACCATGATTCACAACCACAATGAGATGCTGAATTGGATAGCAATGGTGTTTAGTTTCACAGTGTGATTACTGCGTTATTTTCACCTCTTCTCACATTTCTGTCAGAGATAGCAGTGAGTCAGCTTTACTGGGTGTGAAAGCCATTGGGTGGGCATTAGATAAAAAGTTCTGTGTACTTCTAAAAGAATGGCAAGTCCATTGGTGTGTGTGTGTGTGTGTGTGTGTGTGTGTGTGTGTGTGTGTGTGTGTCCTAGCTTTGGTGAGCAACCAGAGAAAACAAAATATCTAAGATTCTGAAAATAATTGTTTTTAGTCTCCTAGTTGCAGGTTTTAGAGATTATTTCCAATTTCATTAGTCAATATGCTATCCTTTCAAAATTGTGCCTTTCGTTATAAAAATGCTGACACCAGCTAAATCTAGTTCCCACCCACTTTTCCTGCTTTAACCCCCACTGCACCCAAACCAAAACTTTCTGCAGTGTCAGATTTGACTACTTCTTGAGTCTGAACATTCCTGGGCTTCTCCAGAGAGTCACCATCGCTCCCATCATGTCCCTCCTAAACTGCCAATCAACTCACTCCTGAGATAGATAGATAGATAGATAGATAGATAGATAGATAGATAGATAGATAGATAGAGACATTGAGAGAGAGACAGAGAGATTCATTTCAAGGAACTTGTTCACACAATTATGGGACTGGCAAGTCCAAAATTTGTAGGGCAAGCTAGCAATATGGAAACTCAGGTAGTTTTTGAACCTGATGCTCCAATCTTGAGGCAGAATGTCTTCTACAGGAAATCTCAGTTTTTGCTCTTAAGGCCTTCAACTGATTGGATGAGGCCCTCCCACATTATTGAGGGTAATCACCTTCATTTAAAGTCAACTGATGGTAGACGTTAACTACATATAAAAAATACCTTCACAGTAATACCTAGATTAGTATTTGATTAAGTAACTCGGTGCTATAGCCTAGCCAAATTGATACATAAGACTAACCATCACAGCAACTAGTCAAAAATTTCTCTTTCCTCTCTTCTGAAACTCAATAAAAATCTTTACCGTGCTGGTTTGCCTCTCTTCTCATTCTGTCTCTCTCTCTCTCTCTTTCTCTCTCTCAAAATCTCTCTCCCTCTTCCTTCTGCCTTTTGGATCTACATTTCTCTTCCAGAAGCAACTATATACCCTTTCTCTCTAATGTCTTTAATTACAATTTAACAGGTTTTTTTAATCCTGCCGTAGAGATAAATGGAAGATAAATGACTTGCTAAACTCACACAGCCAGATAGTTTGACAGCCCTCAACCTTGACCTTCTTTTATATTCTGACTCCCATTTGCCTACCTCTGCCTCCACATTTTGTGTATTGTGATGTGTACTGTGTACTGTGTAAAATGTGATGACACCACATTTTACAGCAATGGTGTTGTTTTGCATGACTCTTCTCTAAGATGGGAAATAACCCCAAAATACTTTAGCATCTCCATGCTAAGTAATTGTCTCTGCAAAACAATTTCTCTTTCTAAAATGGTGATGATGTACATACCATCAATCTAGTTCTAACAAAAGCAGTGAAAAATATATTTTATTTAATGACATAGCATTAGGAATGTGGTATAGGGTGTGCTTCTTTCCCTTTCCTTTTAAAATCTTGTTCAAGTCGTTAAATAGACCCATCTTATAATCTGGGTTAGTGTTTAGGAAGTAGGGGGACAGGGGTGCAGTAATTAAAGCAAAAAGCTCTGTGGTAGGCAGAATAATCAGCCCCTAAATATGTCCACATCCTGATCCCTAGAATCTTGTGAATATGTTATTTTACCTGGCAAAAGGGACTTGCAGATGTGACTAAGTTAAGGATCTTGAGATGGGGAGATTATCCCAGATTATGTAGGTGGGCCCAATGTAATCACAAAGGTCCTTGTAAGTGAAAGAGGAAGGTAGAAGAATCAGTGTCAGAGTGATACAGTTGTGAGAAAAACTCAACTTATTGCTGACTTTGAAGATGGAAAGGCCACACGCAATGAATATGGGTAGCCTCTAGAACCTGGAAAAGGCAAGAAAATGGATTCTCCCCTACAGCCTCCAGAATGAACATGGCTCTGCCATCACCTTGATTTTAGCCCATTGAGACATATTTCAGAACTGTAAGATAATGAATTTGTGTTGTTTTAGGCCACCAAGTTTGTGGTAATTTGTTACAACAGCAGTAGGAAAATAGTACAAGCAATCTGTTCAAAGTCATACAACTGAGAAGGCCTATGGTAGTTGCTTCAATGACTTCCAAGGAACTTCTGCTGCCTTTTCAGTCAGAATAATGCAAGTCTATCTGCTTACACCATCCTACATGGCCAGTTCCTTTAGATTGGGCATAACACATTCAAACTGGGACAGCAGGTAATATAAATGAGAGAATTGGATGAATATAAAACTGAGAATTGGTGAGGACTGAGGCAAACTAGAGAATGCATGCACCATCTAAAGCAGTGCTGTCCGAGGGATCTTCCTACAGCGATGCAAACACTCGATATCCACATGTGGGCTACTGAATACTCGAAAAGTGTTGGTGTGAATGAGAAGCTGAATTTTTAGTCATATTTAATATTCATTAATTTAAATATAAAATATCCACACATGGCTAGTGGCTACTATATTAGACAACACAGACATAAAGAGTACAGAAATAAAGGTCCTAATGTGTCCAGATCTGATTTTTCAAGAAGAACCAAAAAAATGTATGCTTCTATGTGAATATCTTGACTTTTCCATGTTGGCTCAGATTTCCTTTTCTTTTAAACAGCTTTGTTGAGGTATATTTAATGCAAAAACAGCACGTATTTATTGTATACAGTTTGATGAGTGTGGATGTAGGCATACACCTGTGAACTATCACCACAATCAAGATAATAGACATATCCACCACCTCCAAAAGTTTCGCTGTGTCCCTTTGTTTTTCTTTTTTTATTTTGTGGTAATAACATTTAACATGAGATCTACCCTCTCAACAATATTTTAAGTGCATAATACAGTATTGTTGACTGGAGGCAACTCAAATTTTCTTTTAAGCAGTATACAGGCCAAAGACATTGACAGACTGTATCCTGCCAGCAGACCAAACAGTGTTCTGTCTGCTCCAGACTTAAACAATCTTTCTTAGTCTCAGACCAAGCTCCATATTCACCAGTTGCCTCTGCAAGGCACAATTTCCAGACACCAGAGAGACCCCAAGGGAGCTCCAGATGTCCTGTAGTCTCAAGATACAGGCTCCCAGTCTTCTTGTCACTGTTATCGTCTTCTGAAGGTCTTTCATGGTCTCTGATCACAGGATCTACCACAAACCAAGATTTTAAGCTCCATGAGACCAGAGACCAAATCTTATACTTTTTTGAAGTTCATTAATTCCTGGAATAATGATCCTATTTTCAAAGACTCTTGGTATTTGTTGTTACTGGTATTGTTTCAGAGAAGGAAATCTTATCATAGGCATGTTCCATTTAGAGCAAAATTAATGCATAAAATTCCAAATTTACAACAGATGAATTTGTAGATGATTTTATGCCTACCTAGAGAATTCTTTTGTGTGTGTGTGAGGAAGATTAGCCCTGAGCTAACATCTGTTGCCAATCCTCCTCTTTTTTTGCTGAGGAAGATTGGCCCTGGGCTAACATCCATGCCCATCTTCCTCTATTTTATATGGGATGCTGCCACAGCATGGCTTGACAAGCGGTGCATCGGTCCACACTTGGGATCTGAATCCGTGAACCCCAGGTTGCTGAAGCAGAGAGCATGAACTTAACTGCTATGCCACTGGGCTGGCCCCTAGAGAATTCTTTTAATGGCAACTTTCTCTACCATATTTAAGATATGCTTCTAGTAACAAAAAGTAATATTATATGCAATTATTTGTGGACATATCAATTGCACCAAGCAGTGATGCTGTCTGATATAAGTTGATATTCTCAAAACTATTATCAGTAAAACAGAAACATATCTGACAATCAAGACTCCTATCAGAACCGAAAAGTAAATAAAATCATGTTTTCAAATTTTAGGTAAGAAATTGAACTTATTTAATATGACACCAATATTTCCACCTGTATTGATCATTTGGTCAACAAGACAATTCTACAGACAAAGGAATCTCAACATACAGTCCAAATCAAGTTAATAATTTATTAAAAAGTAATTGCCCATTTGAAAAATGGGCAAAGAACTTGAATAGATATTTCTCCAAAGAGGATATACCAATGGCCCATAAGGGCATAAAAAGATGCTCAACATCATTAGTCATTTGGGAAATAAAATTAAAACCACGAGATACCACTTCACATCCATTAGGAAAATAACAAGTGTTGGCAAGGATGTGGAGAAATGGGACCCATGCGTATTGCTAGTGGGAACCTAAATGAGCAAGGCTGCTGTGGGAAGCAGTTTGGCAGTTCCTCAAAAAAGTTAAACATGGACTTGTCATATGATCTAGCAATGCTACTTCTAGGTTTACACCCAAAAGAATTAAAGTCAGAGACTCAGATGTGTACAACAATGTTCATTGAAGCATATGAAAGGCGGAAACAATCCAAATGTCCATCAACAGATGAATGAATAAACAAAATGTGGGATATACATCCAATAGAATATTATTCAGCCATAAAAAGGAATGAAATTCTGATACATGCTACAACATGGATGAACCTTGAAAACACTATGCTAAGTGAAATTAACCAGACACAAAAGAATAAATATTGTGTGATTCCACTTATATGTGTATCTTAGTCAGTTCAGGCTACTTTAACAAAATACTATAGACTGAGTGACTTAACATCAATTTATTTCTCATAGTTCTGGAGGTTGGGAAGACCGAGATGAGGGTGCCAGCATGGTCAGGTTCTGGTGAAAACCCTCTTCCTGGTTTGTAGACTGCTGTTTTCTTACTTCTTACTATGTCTTCACATGGTGAAAAGAGACATCATCTCTCTCCTGTCTTTTCTAAGAGCATTAATCCCATTCATGAAGCCTCCATCTTCGTGACCCAGTTACCTCTCAAAGGCCCCACCTCCGAATACGAGCAGAATGGGGATTAGGACTTCAACATACGGATTTTAGGAGGACACAAACATTCAGTCCACAACAATGTGGTACCCAGAGTAATCAAATTAATCAAGACAGAAAGTAGAATAGAGGTTACCAGGAGCTGTGGGGAGAGGGGAATGAGGGGTTATTGTTAAATGGGTACAGAATTTCTGTTGGGGGTTATAAAAAAATTCTAGAAATGGATAGTGGTGGTGGTTGTACAGCATTGTGAATATATTTAATGCCACTGTATTGAACACGTAAGAATGGTTAAAATGGTAAATTTTGTGTTATGTATGTTTTACCACAATAAAAAAAACGGATTGCATCTTTAATTCTCTAGACCATAAATAGACCAGATCATAAATCCAACAGCATTTACAGAAACCACATCCATCTTGAAGTCCAACAGATAAAAGGTAAATCTTAATCACACACCACAATTTTGCTGCAATGAGAGCTCTAAGGAGCAGATGTTTTCATTAAGTTGGTCTATCACAGACACCTTCCAAAAAGTTTTAGCTAAAAGAATACCAGAAAACCCTCATTACACGGCAGTTTCAGCACTCAAGGTGGTTCCCCTGTACTGACTTCAAGAGCAGAAGTGTTCTCATAAGGTTCTGGAAAGCTCTACCTGAGTTATGCCGGGTCTAAAAAACCACAGTGCCAAGACCAAGGTCACAATTTCTTTGGGTTTATTCCAGCTACTTAAATTTTGATGGGGATAATCACTTGTTAGATTGGCCTGATCAAAGCAAAACTGATTTTAGTTGATCGGTGCTCAACTTCCAAGGTCCCTCACAGTTCTAGCATATTTTAATTCTATTACTGCAAAAATTGCTGAAATAGCCAGCTCTTCCCATCTAAAGACTATTAATTTGTGGACTCTGAGTACACACAGTCTTGAGTTTATGATGATTGCCTACCTCAGTGCTTAATAAAACGTTAGCAATTGTCAATTAAGCTTTAATGATAGTATTAAAATGCAAACCAGGATAATTCCTATACTTTTCTATGACTTGGAAATAGAACTTTTGTTCTACAGAACAAAATCTATTAAAACAGGCTTCATGCATAAATGGACTACAGAACAGAATCTATTAAAACAGTCTTGACGCATAAATCAAAACAGAAAATAATTTGCATGAAACTGATAATAATTAATTCACACTTGCATAGGGCTTTAAAATTTACAAAGTGTTTGAACATACATTTCCTTGTTTAATCCTCATTAATATGTTGTTTTGTGGGCTGTAAGCTGAATATTCAAATTTCCCATTATACAATCTAAAACAAAAACATAATGCAAATAGTAGTGGTTCTAAAAGTGAGCTGAGAACTACCTTAAATTTACAAAAGAAACCTTCTCACAATTTTTTTTCTTGATAAAACCAGCAACAATTTCCTTGGACTACAACTTATAATGTTTAAATGATTCTTGATCCTAAATTACCTGTTCAACCCATTCAACATTACATTATGTAGGCAAGTGAAGTTCAAACACAAAGATGAAAATGAATAAGTAGCTATAAGACTTGTCAACCCCTTAATCACCACAGAAAGACAAACAAGAAAGAAAGGCTGATAATCTGCTATTTAAAATAAGTGTGAGCTAACCTTAAACCATTTTTAGAAGAATTTTAGCTTTAAAATTAGTTTGTTCTCCTTATGTTTATGTTTTGAGGACTTTGAGCATTTCAAACATATAGCAATGATAAATAAAATATTGTAAAGGAATATTTAAAAATATGATACATTCAAAAATAAGATAAGCAACTCCAAGGAGCAACGGGCACCGAAACATTTAATAATGAGCAGGACCTCAGAAGGGCCTGTGGGTCTCTGTATACATAAGTAGGCAGAAGATTCTGGCTCCTGTTGGGGAACAGATTGATGTTAAATCCCTATACTCTTGAAAGAAGGGAGAATAGATGTTGCCAGCCATTGCCTGTGACTGCTACTGATATGAGCCTCATACCTAAAGAGACAGGTGAACACACACCACCTTGTAACAAGATGCTGAGCCAAGCCACCACCTGACTTGGGGACTGATTCTGCAATAGCCCTATCACCACTGAGAGACAAGAATCAGGAACCACCAATATGAGACATGGTTCTGGATCAAAGGCCCAGGGGTGGTCAAGTGGGAGGCAGGTGGGTACAACCTCAAAACAGCTCAACAGGGAAAATTGAGTAGAGAAAGAGAAAACCTTCAACATGTAGTGAGCCTGCAAATCTTTAAAACCAAAAGACATAAATAAAACTATACTAAGAAAGTCCATAAATCAGAATATAGATTTGTGCCAATCAAATTGTTTGGTACACTCAGAGATAAATAAAGGAATAATACTCATAAAAATAAACAAAAAATCCTAAATCCAAAAAAAAGATGGTAAACAAAAATTAGAAAAATTAAACTTATAAGCATTGAAATTAAAACATGCTAAATAGACAAGATAAAGCCCTAGCTGGATCCAAAGAGAAAAAGGAATGAGTAAATTGGAAGGCAGTCTGAAGAATTCACTCAGAAGGCAGAACAGAGAGACAAAAGGATTTTAAAAACTTCTGTGTCTATATAGATAGAAAAACAGAGAGACAGAGAGGGGCCCAAACAAATACCTAATCATAGTGCCATAAAAACAGAATAAAGGAAATGATGGTGGGGAAGTAATGTTCTCAAAGATAACTGCTCAGAATTCCCAGAATTGTTAAGACTATAAACAAAAATATGCCAATAAATTTTAAAGTTAGATAAAATGTATAATTTTCTAGAACAGCATAAAAATATCAAAATTGGCTCAAGAAAAAAATGAAATTCCTAAGTAGTCATTAAAAAATTGAATTAACTTTTTAAAATCTTTACCAAAAGAGAACCCTAATCCCCCACAATTTTACTGGCACATTTACTCCATCTTCAAGGAACAAATAACTTCTCTTATATGAAATGATAAGTTAATATAAAGATTGTTATTAAGCTTTAGTAATTAAAATGGCGTGGTACTCATGTAAGAATGGAAAAAATGTACCAATGAAGCAGAAAAGAAAGCTCAGAAATAGACACGTCTGCATATTGAAACTTGGTATATGACAGAGATGTCCCTATAAATCAGTAGAGAAAGAGTGGGCTAATTAACATATGTGCTGGGATAATAACCTTGGAAACAACTAGTTATCCATATGAGGAAAAAATGAGATCTCTGCCTTATGTCATACACAAAAATACATTTCAGGTGCACTAAATATCAAAATGGAAAAATAATTTTAAAGTCAAAACTTTCAGAAGTAAATATTTTTATGATGTTGGATAGAGTACAAACATTAGGGATAAAATTGATGTAAAAAATCCACCAAGTTAAAACTCAAAGTATCTGTGTCTCAAACAGCAACATAAAAAAGTTAAAATATGAATCATAGACTGGGAGAAGATAACATGAGCAAAAAAAAAATTTAAGACAGAAACCATCTAATTATCCATACTTGGAAAATGGACAAATAAATCATCGTCACTAATAACATGGAATACCATAGAGCAGTTTAAGTGAATGAACAAGAACTATGAGTATCGTAATGTACAAATCTGGAAAATAAAGTTGAAGGAGAGAAATCTAGTTTCAGAATTACACACACAGTTTGATTTCATATGTTTAAAAACAGACAAAACAGTAGTATTTTGTATGGATACATATATTAGTAATGAAAGTTGCCCAAAAGCAGATGACCAGCTTAAGTCTAGTGTATATCTCTGGGGAGCAGGTAGCGAGTAATGGGATTAAGGAGGGGCACACATCTATTTCTTAAAAGAAAAAAAACTAAAGTAAATGTGGAAGATTTTATTAGAACTGAATTGTTGATACAAGCCTCTTTGTTATGTACTTGTAAAAGTATTTGAATATTTTCTAATAAAAATATTTTTTCAAATAGTTTTTATCAGAAAACTCCAAAAGAAAGCTAATTGACTAAAAGTCAGTTGACTGAAAGAAAACAGAACTCTTAGATTCACAAATCGTTGCACTAAAAATTGTTAGAACTTCCTGGGCACTTGTCATTTTTAAAATAAAAATTAATAACATTTTGGGGCCAGCCCCATGGTGTAGTGGTTAAGTTCAGCATGCTCCACTTCGGCGGCCCAGGTTCACGGGTTTGGATCCCAGGTGTGGACCTACACCTCATCCGCCATGCTGTGGCAGTGACCCACATACAAAACAGAGGAAGATTGGCAACAGATGTTAGCTCAGGGCAAATCTTCCTCAGCAAAAAAACATTAATAACATTTTATAATAAATTAATACAGTCTGTGTTTAGTGAAAAATGTCTATGGATGACTGTGAGCATCAAACTAGAAAACGCTGAGGTGAGGCACAAGAAAAGATACCATTTTTCTTATAATCAATAAACTTGTGTAGCCAGCTATAAAAACTGACATGTTGCTACATAATTTCCGGGTTTTATTTTATGTTCCTTTAATAGAAATCCTTCTTTGTCCTTAAAAACATGTTCCAACATTTGAGGGGCCACAGAAAGAACACGTAACTGACCATCACAAAGCCTGAGCCCTGGATCCATTATGTGTCAGCCCTGGCCTAACTAGTCCCATCCAGGCACAGGGGCTCTTCAAGCCCTGGTCAGTCCTGAGTCAGTTCTAACCACGGTTTCCAGGGTATTAATAGGTCAAGAACCATCATCCTGAGTGACGTCAGCATCATGGCGGAGTGAGATTCCCTCTTTGAATCTCTGCCCCCTACGACACAACGAAAACATCATTCACATTCCAACAGAGCTCAATCAAACACTACGAAGGACTTCTGAGAAACCCCTGCTGCCATACATCGGACGGTGGAGGCGCGGGAAGCCCAGGAGAACGGGAGGAGAGGTAGGAGGTTGTACTCCCCCTCCCCAATCGATCGGCAAAAACAGCGCGGTTCGCGGACAGAGGGGGGAGGGGCGGCCCACAGCGGGGAAAACTAGCGCCATCCAGGTGCTCTCACAGACTGTCGCGAGATCCCCACGGGGAAGCGACGACGGACTGTTTAGGGGGTGTAGCAAACACCCTAACAGAGCCAGAAAGGAAACCCCCGGGTCAAGCAGGAGAAAGAGAGGACCCCTCCCCCCACACACCCGGCGTTTCAGCATAATCCCTCCGGGGGCTGCAGCTGCCTCAGAGCAAACCGCTCGCGATCTCCATCTAGTGGCAGCAGGGGGAAACTGCAGGACTAACTTTAATCATGACGGGTAAAAATAAAGCCGTCCCCGCCGGATCCTTGCAAAAATATGTCAGGGCTACAGACCAAAAGGAAAATGACAAACACCCAGAAACCAACCCTGAAGGCACAGAATTTGATAACCTGAATGAGAGAGAATTCAAAATAGCTATCATAAACAAGCTCAACGAAATACAAGAGAACACACAGAAACAAATCAACGAATTCAGGGATTATGTCACAAAAGAGATTGAAACCCTAAAGAAAAACCAATCAGAATTATTGGAGATGAAAAACAAAATGAATGAGATAGTGGAAAAAATGGAGTCTTTAAAGAGCAGAACTGACAATATGGAGGAACGAATTAGCACTATTGAGGATAGCCACGCAGAAATGCTCCTGGTAGAGGAGGAGAGAGAGCTAAGACTAAAAAGAAATGAAGAAATTCTTCGAGAAATATCAGACTCAATGAGGAAAAGCAACATAAGGATAATAGGTATTCCAGAAGGAGAAGAAAGAGAAAAAGGAGCAGAGAGTTTGTTCAAAGAAATAATAGCTGAGAACTTCCCCAACCTAGGGAACGAAAGGGAAATAACAGTGAATGAAATCAATAGATCACCTAAATATATAAACAGGAATAAAAAATCATCTCGCCACATAGTAGCAAACTTGAAGAATACCCGTGACAAGGAAATAATATTGAAGGCAGCTAAACAAAAAAACAAAATAACATACAAAGGAAACCCCATCAGGCTCTCAGCTGATTTCTCGACAGAAACTCTACAGGCTAGGAGAGACTGGAATGATATATTCAAAATCATGAAAGACAAAAACCTTCAGCCGAGAATACTTTATCCAGCAAAAATATCCTTCAAATACGATGGAGAAATAATAACTCTCCCTGATAAACAAAAGCTAAGAGAGTTCGTCACCACAAGACCCCCACTACAAGAAATGCTCAAGAAGGCCCTTAGACCTGAAAAAAAAACAAATGAGAAAGGGGATACAAAGATTTCAGCAAGGAGAAAAGCAAGGAGACTGAACCAGAACAAAATACAGTTGGAAAACATCAAAAATTAATTCAAGCTCATCACTGGAAACACACATTCATGACACAATCTGGAATAAAGAGATAACAAATAAGGAGGGGAAGAGGTAAGGGATTGAACTGACCCAGCCTCAGGAAAAAGGAGGCATCTGAAAATGTACTTTCTTATCCAGGAGATCGCTTATATAAACCGCACGGTAACCACTAAACAAACAACCAGAAGAGAACCACACATGACAAATAAAGAGAAAACCAAGAGAATGAACATGCAGAAATACCAAATTGAATTTGGAGTCCGAAACACAAGGGACAAGAAATGAAGGAAATGCAAAAGAACCAGAAGATGAACAATAAAATAGCAACATTAAACCCTCATATATCAATAATCACTCTAAACGTAAATGGATTGAATTCTCCAATCAAAAGACACAGAGTGGCAGGATGGATTAAAAACCAAGATCCAACAATCTGCTGCCTCCAGGAAACACATCTCAGCTCTAAAGACAAACACAGACTCAAAATAAAAGGATGGAAAACAATACTCCAAGCTAATGGCAAACAAAAGAAAGCAGGAGTAGCCATACTTATATCAGACAAAGTAGACTTCAAGATAAAAAAGGTAATGAGAGACAAAGAAGGGCAATATATAATGATAAAAGGGATACTTCACCAAGAAGACATAACACTTATAAATATCTATGCACCCAACACAGGAGCACCAAAGTACATAAAACAACTGCTAAAAAACCTTAAAGGAGATATTAACAATAACACAATAATAGTAGGGGATCTTAATACCCCCCTTACATCAATAGATAGATCATCCAGACAAAAAGTCAATAAGGAAATACTGGACTTAAATGAAAAACTAGATGCAATGGATTTAATAGATATATACAGAGCACTCCACCCAAAAAAAGCAGAGTACACATTCTTCTCAAGTGCTCATGGAACATTCTCAAGGATAGACCATATATTAGGAAACAAGGCAAACCTCTATAAATTTAAGAAGATTGAAATCATTACAAGCATCTTTTCTGATCGTAATGCTGTGAAACTAGAAATCAACTGCAAGGAAAAAACTAGGAAAGGGACAAAGATGTGGAGACTAAACAACATGCTACTGAACAACCAATGGGTCGTTGATGAAATTAAAGGAGAAATCAAAAGCTATCTGGAGACAAATGAAAAGGAAAATACACCATACCAACTCATATGGGATGCAGCAAAAGCAGTCCTGAGAGGGAAATTCATAGCAATACAAGCTCACCTTAACAAACAAGAAAAATCCCAAATAAATAACCTTAAATTGCACCTAACAGAGTTGGAAAAAGAAGAACAGACAAAGCCCCGAATCAGCAGAAGGAGGGAAATAATAAAAATCAGAGCAGAAATAAATGAAATTGAAACCAAAAAAACAGTAGAAAGGATCAATGAAACAAAGAGCTGGTTCTTTGAGAAGATAAATAAAATTGACAAACCCTTAGCCAGACTCACTAAGAAAAAAAGGGAGAAGACTCAAATAAATAAAATTAGAAATGAAAGAGGAGAAATTACAACAGACACCACAGAAATACAAGGGATTATTAGGGAATACTATGAAAAACTTTACGCCAACAAATTGGACAACCTAGAGGAAATGGACAAATTCTTGGACGCGTACAACCTCCCAAAACTGAATCAAGAAGAAATAGAGAATCTGAACAGACCAATCACAAGTAAAGAGATTGAAACAGTCATCAAAAACCTCCCAAAAAATAAAAGCCCAGGACCAGATGGCTTCCCTGGAGAATTTTATCAAACGTTCAAAGAAGATTTAGCACCTATCCTTCTCAAACTATTCCAAAAAATAGAGGAAGATGGAATACTTCCCAACACATTCTATGAGGCCGACATCATGCTGATACCAAAGCCAGACAAGGACAATACAAAGAAGGAAAACTACAGGCCAATATCGCTGATGAACATAGACGCAAAAATCCTCAACAAAATATTGGCAAACCGAATACAGCAATACATCAAAAAGATCATACACCACGATCAAGTGGGATTTATACCAGGGACACAGGGATGGTTTAACATCCGCAAATCAATCAACGTGATACACCACATTAACAAAATGAAGAATAAAAACCACATGATCATCTCAATCGATGCAGAGAAGGCATTCGACAAGATCCAGCATCCATTTATGATAAAAACTCTCAACAAAATTGGTATAGAAGGAAAGTACCTCAACATAATAAGGGCCATATATGACAAACCTACAGCAAACATCCTACTCAACGGGGAAAAACTGAAAGCCATTCCTTTGAGGACAGGAACAAGACAAGGGTGCCCACTCTCACCGCTCCTATTCAACATAGTACTGGAAGTTCTGGCCAGAGCAATTAGGCAAGAACAAGGAATAAAAGGACTCCAAATAGGCAATGAAGAAGTGAAACTCTCACTATTTGCAGACGACATGATCCTATACATAGAAAACCCCAAAAATTCCATCGGAAAGCTACTAGAAACAATCAACAACTACAGTAAAGTGGCAGGGTATAAAATCAACTTACAAAAATCAATTGCATTTCTATACACTAACGATGAAAAAACAGAAAGAGAACTCAAAAAGACAATCCCATTTACAATTGCAACAAAGAGAATAAAATATCTGGGAATAAATTTAACCAAGGAGGTCAAAGACCTATACAATGAAAACTATAAGACACTATTGAAAGAAATCGAGGAGGACATAAAGAAATGGAAAAATATTCCATGCACATGGATTGGAAGAATAAATATAGTTAAAATGTCCATTCTACCTAAAGCAATCTACAGATTCAATGCAATCCCAATCAGAATCCCAATGTCATTCTTCACGGTAATAGAACAAAAACTACTGAAATTCGTATGGGGCAACAAAAGAGCCCGAATAGCTAAAGCAATCCTGAAAAAAAAAGAACAAAGCTGGAGGCATCACAATCCCTGATTTCAAAATATACTATAAAGCTACAGTAATCAAAACAGCATGGTACTGGTACAAGAATAGACACACAGATCAATGGAACAGAATTGAAAGCCCAGAAATAAAACCACACACCTATGGACAGCTAATCTTCGACAAAGGAGCAAAGAACATACAATGGAGAGAGGGAAGTCTCTTCAATAAATGGTGCTGGGAAAATTGGACAGCAACATGCAAAAGAATGAAAGTAGACCATCTCCTATCGCCATATACAAAAATCAATTCAAAATGGATCAAAGACCTGAAAATGAGACCTGAAACTATAAAAATCCTGGAAGAAAATATAGGCAGTACACTAATTGCGATTGGACATAAAGGGATCCTTTCAGATTCCATGTCTACCCAGACAAGGGAAACAAAAGAAAAAATAAACAAGTGGGACCTCATCAGACTAAAGAGCTTCTACAAGGCAAATGAAACCAGGATCAAAATGAATAAACAACCCACCAGCTGGGAGAAAATATTTGCAAATCGTTTGTCTGACAAGGGATTAATCTCAGTAATATACAAAGATCTCATACAACTGAGCAACAAAAAAACAAACAACCCGATCAAAAAATGGGCAGAGGATATGAACAGACATTTTTCCAAGGAAGAGATACAGATGGCCAATAGACACATGAAAAGATGTTCAACATCACTAATTATCAGGGAAATGCAAATCAAAACTACACTGAGATATCACCTTACACCGGTTAGAATGGCTATAATCACCAAGACAAATAACAACAAATGCTGGAGAGGTTGTGGAGAAACGGGGACCCTCATTCACTGCTGGTGGGAATGCAAATTGGTGCAGCCTCTATGGAAAACAGTATGGAGAGTCCTCAAAAAATTAAAAATAGAAATACCGTATGATCCAGCAATACCACTCTTGGGCATCTACCCAATGGACGTGAAATCAACCATCACAAGAGGCGTATGCACCCCTATGTTCATTGCAGCATTATTCACTATAGCCAAGAAGTGGAAGCAACCCAAGTGTCCCTCAACTGAAGATTGGTTAAAGAAGATGTGGTATATACATACAATGGAATACTACTCAGCCATAAGAAAAGACACAATTGTCCCATTTGCAACAACATGGAAGGACCTAGAGGGTATTATGTTAAGTGAAATAAGCCAGAGAGAGAAGGACAGACACTGCATGAACTCACTCATATATGGAATATAAGTGAACACACGGACAGAGAGAACTGATTGGTGGTTACCAAGGGGAAGGGGGTGGGGGGGGCACAAGGGGTGAAGGGTTACATCCACAAGGTGACGGACAAAAATGTACAACTAAAACCCCACAGTGTTATAAACTAAGACATCAATAAAAAAAAAAAAAAAAAAGAACCATCATCCAGTGGGCTCTAAGTTTCATCTTACTGTCCTGAACAATCAGGCTTTCCAGGCCACTCCTCTCTTGGCCCCTAAAGTTCAGCTGTTCCGTATACACATCCCAGCCTCACTTAGTCTATGAGCAGGAGTTTCACATGCATGCTGGCACTGTTGGCTATTTTTCTAGCTTTACTTTCCCAACCACACAGGCTCTCAGACTTCTTATTCCAATTGTGATGTTTCCGACTCTTTATCCCAATGTTGACACTTATATGGTGGCTCATCCAGGGTTTGCCACTCTTCCCTCTGCATTCCAGTTGTTATTTTTTTTGCCTTAGCCTGGTCCTGTTTCAGACACTTCCCACTGTCTTAAGTAAACTTCTCTCTCTTGCTTCCCACCCTTTGGACCCCCCCTTTTCCAGTCCTTCCCATGCTGTAGTCCCTCAGCAAGTACCCCAAGCTGTGGTTATAGTCCCTATGGTGCCTGGGCAGAGGGGAGCACTGAGGACCTCCCTGTCCACCAAAATTTAGGTGACAGGGACCTGTAACCAAGCTCCCATTCTGGTTTCCTAATTAGCTCTCCAATTTCCCTTTTGGGAGTAAAAGCCCTACCTTGCAAAATTAATAACAATAACAACAGCTACTTATATCTGTCACGATTGAGCCGGGAAAACAGAAGCTACTCTGTGTATTCCAGGCAAAAGTATTAGAGGCTTACACACCTGTTGAAAAAGCCAGGGGAGAGACAGGTGGGGAAGCCACCACCAGCCATCTTGGCCTGAAGCACTGATGTGGCTGATTCTTTAGGGCTCACTGGAAAGCTCTGGGAATCTCTCTGCCCATGTTTCCAGCTGCAACTGCCTCCAAAGAACAAGGCCTCCTTCTCTTACCTTCCAAATATCGGCCAAGGGTTTCTCTTGGAAACACTCTTACTTAGATCTAGACAGAGAAGGTGAGTCTGGGAAGTACAGTCCCCAGCTTCTCCTCTGGCGCACAGAGACCTTAAAAGGGGTAGTATAGACGCTGATTTAACAGCAGACAAGCCAGCACACTATTTGCTGAGTGCTTGGAATGTACCAGACACTGTGCTAAATTATATCATCTAATTCTCACAATAAATCTATGACATGGGCACTTTCTCCGTTAATAGAAGGAGACACAAAATTGAGAAAGGTGAAGGAATATGCCCAAAGTCACAGAGCAAAAAATGACTCAATTAAGATTTGAACCTAGGTCACCTGATTGCAAAAATAACCGACATTTTTTATGTCCCTGAACTCTGCCCTTTGGTTAGAATCCTTCAAATGAACTAATCCTTGTTAGAACCCTCTACCCCTCGCTACAGACCAATCCTGTATCTTCAGCCTCTGGTTGGAGTCTGATTTCAAATTGAATAAACCTTCCAGAAACAAGGTGGTGCCTCCTAATTGACCCATTTTTTCTGCTGCCTGAAGTTTTCTAAAACTAAGGCTTTCTAGAACCAAGACATGCAAACCAAGACGTGCATTGGCCACTTCCCTTTGGCCACTGAGATTCAGACTGTGGGCCCCTTCTCTCAAGGCCAACTCTGTTTCCACACTAGTTCCCTAAACCTAGACTTTCTCCTTTTCCCACTTCCTACCCTTTCCTATTAGCCTAAGCTCCCAGCATCCTTCAAGGCCAAATCTTACATCTTATAACACTGCAAGATTCCAGCGAGCCAATTCTGCTACCATTCTTTGTCTCTAACTGGAACTCCTGAAGCTCCCTGCCACAAAGGTACTGTGAACACCCTTCCCAATTTGAGTAAGACAACAGACCTAACATGGAATAAAAATTTTCAGTAGCCATTTTTGTCTGCAGAATAATGTAGACACTCTCAATTAAGGCATTCAAAGCCATTCCTAAATGGTTCAAACCTTTCTAGTCTTACAGCCCGTTATTTCCCTAAATATATCTTTTACCCTGTCAAAACTCATCTAGTTACCATTTCTCTAAAAGAACCTGTGTGGACCTGACTCTATACTTTTATTCAAGCTGTTCTTTCCACTTAGAATACCCTTTTTACTCCCCAGTTGCCCCTGACAAATGACAGCCTATTTCTCAAGGCACATCTCAAATCTAACAAAAATTATACTTCTCAATAAAAAGCATACAGTACTTGTATCCTGGCTATTTGGGTGAGCATGTTGTCTCTCTACTGAACCGAAGATCACTGAGTAAAGGATTATCTATCTTAATGATGTCCCTCACCCACATATTCACAGACACCTACAGTGGCCTAGGACATGATAGATGATCAATAAAAAACTAGGGGCCGGCCCGGTGGCGCAGCGGTTTAGTCCGCGCTTGGCAGCCCGGGGTTCGCTGGTTCGGATCCCGGGCGCCCACCGACGCACTGCCTGTCAGCCATGCCGTGGCGGCATCCCATATAAAGTGGAGGAAGATGGGCATGGATGTTAGCCCATCTGCGGCAGTCTTCCGCAGCAAAAAGAGGAGGATTAGCAACGGATGTTAGCTCAGGGCTGGTCTTCCTCACCAAAAAAAAAAAAAAAACTTTCAAATTTAATTTAGGCGTTGAAAGACAGTCAAGAAAACTGTTTCCGAATAAATCAGAATGTTTTCAGTTTTTCCAAATTGAAAAAGATATATTCTATACAATAATTTTTAGCTATACAAAATAGAGGCTTTAGATGCCGTTAATATAAGGAAATTTAAAAGAAACCACCAAAGAGAAAATTTCTGGGGGAAAAAAATCTAATCTCCAATTACCAACGGATTTTAACTATCTTCCCATCCCAAGGTTGGACACCATGAGGAGTCAGTAAGATTACAGATTCTGACTATTTATCCAATTATGTTTCATTTCCATCAGTTATTTTCAGTCCATTAAAACACTTATTCAAACCTTTGGGGTTTCACTTACCTCCCTACCTAAAAGTATTTCCTTCAATATGTTAAATGAGTAACAGAGGCTTTTGCTGAATCCTTGCCGAAACACACTAAATGACTGAGAGTAGAGCAAATATATCTCCTGAGTCATTCAAGTACAGGAATATCAAACATCTAGAGAGAATAATAGCCTAATAATATAAGAGATGTTAAAGACTGAAGACACCAGGAAGTCCTAAGACACTGATATGAAAGGCTGTGTGGCAAAAAATCTTTGTTTTTCACTGAAGGGAAAAATTCAGATTATAGGCATGAATGTACCTCCATCCCGATGGAGGTAGACACTAATGAGACCAGGTTAATAAAATTAAAACCCGAAAAGGACTGTGTAGGAGTGGAGCTGAGATAGGAAAGCTGAAAATTAAAGTTTCCACTACATCAGAGGCAATTATCTGTCTGTAAGCCAAGAGGTAAAGGCAGAAACTACAGAATCTAAGCTAGCAGCTGTCAGGCATAATCTAAAGGTCTGGAAGCCAAACTGTGAAGACAGAGGTGATGAGAGTCTTGGCTCTCAGGGATCAGGAGTAAGTCAAGCATTTGAAACACAAAAAGGTGAAAGCAGAGGTGAGGACAACAGAGTTTCGATAGCCAAGGTAGATACAAATATAGAATTCTGAATGTCATATTGATCAAGACACTGGCACCAAGAATAAGAATGAGAGTCTGATTTGTGAAATAAACAAACATGATTTATTTCTGAAACTAATACTCTCTGACTTCCTTTTTGCATTTTACTAATTGTGAATTGTTCTGAGTTCACAGGTAAATGAAGGAAGTAATTAAACCGGCTGGAGCCCAGGATCATTCTGGATATAGGTGAGCTCTATTGGCAGCTGGAACAGGATTAGATGAACTGGGTTTGGCAGATCGTATTTTCCAAAGATGGCCACCACAGTATCTCCTACTGAATATGGTCTTCTGCAATGTGACCTTGCCACTTCCCCATCAAGAGGTGAAGTCTCATTACCCTCCCTGGGCTTGGCCTTTGTGGCTTGCTTGACCTATAGAATGTGGCGGAAGTGACTCTCTGGGACTTTTGAGAGAGGATCTTAAGAAGACTTGCAGCTTCCACCTGGACCTCTCAGAAGGTCATTCTTGGGCTGCTCCCTCTGAGAACTGCTGCTGTGCTTTGAGAGCTCTAAGTCACATGGAAAGGCCATGGCTAGGTTCTCTGGAGGGCAGCCCCAGCTGAGCTCTCAGCAGTCAGCATCAACTGCCAGCCACGTGACATCCCAACTCAACTGAACCTTCAGATAAATGCAGCCTCAGCCTCTATTTGACTTCAGTTGCATGAAATACCTCAAATTGAGCCCAGTTAACCCACAAAACTGTGAAAGATAATAATAAATGATTGCTTTAAGCAACATGTTTTGAAGTATCTTGTTGTGTAGCAATAGATAATCAGTACCTGGAGTCACAGGGATGATTTTGAAAATTACTTCTATCTATAGCTAGTAATATTGGGGCCATGTCATTTTCAATGATCACCTCTAGCAGATTCAGAAACTCACTTGGTTCCCCCCCATCCCACCTCTTTTGATGTTCTAAGGAAAAGTTTGGTGGAGGAAGAATTTGAAAGTTAAAATGAGATTTGGGATTATCTGGGGAGTTTGATTTGCAGTGTCTCCATAATGCCTATTGCAGCACATAACTGAGGTTTGGCTAGAGCCTGAAACAACTGAAAATGTGGAACAGTCTATGTTAAAAGGCCAGGATGCAGAGTGAGCACTGGAGATAATTGAGCGATTACCGTACACCTTAGAGAATCCACACTCTGGTGATAATTGGCATTCACAGGGGGAAATTCTCCAGAGAGAAATGAGACCTTTCTCAAACAATTAATACCAGCGACTTTGCTGCTTGTTATGTTGTTGCATTTCCTCCTGAAATATTATAGGCGTCAAACTATTTCACTTACCTCCAAACCTTCAATTGTTCCATCCCTGTTAATGCAGAGACATAATGCCGATCATAAAATGATTCTCAGTTTACAGTCAATTCTCAATTATCCAAGGCTTATGGAATTACAGTTCAGTCCATTAGAGCTCTGCTTAAATATTGGCTTCATTGACATTTGGGCACATCTGGAAATTCAGTCTGTTTAATTATGATTTTGCTAACATCACAACTAAATTCTTTGAAATCTAAGTATTCAATCACCTGCTGTGAAGGTTTGAGCTAGATGGAAAGAGGAAAAAAGGAAATATTTATAGATTGCCTTTTGTGTATCCATTGACTTACACACATTATCTAATTTAATCCCTGCAGCAACTCTATGAGGTGTTTTTATCTTTATTTTATAGAAAAAGAAACTGAGGCTCAGAGAGGTCAACTTAAGTTTGCTTCCTCTTCCTATTTTGCTGTGTAACATTGGAATTAGGAGTGTACATTCTAGAATCAGACAGGTTGGAATTAATCCTCTGTTTCCATCATGAAATGTTTCCATTAGAATTGGTTTTCTAATGTAAAGTTCATCTTTGTTTTTATATATCACAGTTTCTCTATGATTTAGCTTTCAGGAAGGTGATATTTTCCTTAAATGACCTAGCCTTTACTTCCTTTAACTCACAACTTCACCTACCTGGTAAACACCTAGCCTTAGAGGTGAAACGGGCAACCATTTAACTCAAATAGTAGCACCATCATGCACTAGAACAGAATAAGTGGAAAGAACACAACAAGTCATTCTAAAAGGTACAGTGACCACATGACCTGGAACTTTTTCTCCTTGTTCTCAAAACTACAATTTTACCAGTCAGTGTATCCTGAGTTTTGTTTGGAAAACATAATCACTCTCTGTATAAAAAAAGAAAAATAGCCCGAGAATAACAGTACTGACTATTGGGGTTATTTGGTGGCACTGATTAAAGCATGCATGTTGTCAGGACAGCCTTTTGTCAGGTGTGGGCCTTTAATGTAGACACGCAGATCCCTGCCAATATTGCTTCATATTTTATATGCAACACAGGATGGAAAAATAAATGGTCTGCAATGCAACTTGTAATTTCTACCTATTAAAAAACTTGGTGGTGGTGACTTATCCATTAACTAAGCTTCCTTAACTTCAGGCAGATGGTTCTAATTCTCTTTGAGTAAAGTGTTGTTTGCCTGGTTCTCAACTGACAGCTGGAACTAAACAAAGAATTGAGTTTCATTCCACAGTATGACAATCTTATGGGAACACTAAGAGGTAAATAAAAAACTAGTTTACCATCTCTCATATAATGAAATCACAAAAGCATTTGCAGGCATCATATAAGATGCAACAATGGAATGCAGAGTGCTATAAATCAGAGAGTACACAGACTATGCTGAAGATTAAGTAATGACAATGCACAAATTAACTTTAGCAGTAATCCTTCAAGAATACATTTTACTGAGGTAATATCGATCTTAGCATAAGCAGGCAGGAGAGGAAGAAACAAAAGCAAAGATCAAACTAAAATCTCTAGCAAATATATATAATTTCTAAAATGTAAGGTAAAGGAACACAATATTAAACCTAACCTCTTTTAATCTAAATGAAAGTATGAAGAAATTAAAATTGTCTGGAACTGATAACTAATTAGCTGGAACTGTATGTCAACCCACAGAGACAAATAAAAAATGAAGTGAAGACAACAGATTATTTGATACTGACAATCAAACAAATATGTAAGAAAAAGTAAAATGTTTGAAAAATTGAGAAAAGCCATTTAGAAAATAAGATGCATTGAAGAAACATCATCAGGAACATGTCTAGATACATGGTAGATTGAGCTGATATGGGCTACCCTCCAATTACAAACTATAAAAGTTTGAGACATGAGTAAAAATAAGTAGCTCTACCTGACAATTCAGCAGCCCAGAGTGGTATTGGACCCAAATATAGGCTCTAAGAGATGAGTGGCCTGAATGGTGCTCAAGATGGAGGGAGTGATGCTAGAACTAGGACCCCTCCAGAGAACCAGAAACTAGTCCCAGCCTTCCAGTCCATGAAATAGAGACTAGAAAGATTCTGCCCCCATAGAAAGCAAAGTGTCAAGGAAACTTGCCTTCTAAGGGGGAAAAAAGAAAGTCTCCTGAAAAAATTTTAAAACTCAGTCTTGCTCTATATGCAGGGGTAGAGTCAAGAATAATAATATATGAGAGATAATAATAAATTGTTGTTTTAAGCCATAGGTTTTGGGGTAGCTCGTTATACGGCAACAGATAATCAGTACCTGGAGTTATGGGGATGATTTTACACTTTGTTCATGGGGCAGGAATTTCAAGCAAAGAAATTAACACAAGAAAACTGGTCTAGAAGTGATGAAACATCTGAAGCATTGACAGAAACAAACAAAAACCCTTTGAAGGATGCTTCCAACTCGCTGCAACTCAGACACTGGCAACATGATAGAAAGAAGTTGAAGATAAGCTCACAATAAAATATTGCAAATTGCATAAGGAAATGAACAACCATGAGAGAGAGAGAGTACACACAAAAAAATTGAAAACTTTACAACCTAAAGATATGAGTTTATAAACTGTGTATTTAAAATTCTTAAGTAAATTAAAAATAGAAACAATCATGAATATTTTAGCTATTTCTTGATTTCTGAACTACGTCTTCAGACATTCCTTTGGTAATGTTGGTAGTAAACTCTTTGTTTTTGTTTATCTCAATATGTGTAGAAAGAGGGTATTGACTACAAAGGGCGTGAGGTAACTTTTTGGGGTGATAGAAATATCCTATAAGTTGATTGTTGTGGGGCTACAAAATTGTGTTTTGTTAAAACTCGTCAAACTGTGAACCTACAAGGGTGAATTTTACTGGACGTAAAATTAGGGCCCGACACTAAAAAAAAAAAAAATCAGTCTCTTCTCTTTCAGGATATCCACAGACAGAAAACAGAACGAAATAGACATTTTCATTCAGAGAAAAATAATTTTTGCAAAGATTCACCCAGAAATAAACTCACCTAAACAAGCGAAGTCATGGAAAAGAAATGGATTCAAATCCTATTAAGGACTCATTTATTTAAGCCAGTTAAGACTTATCTGAACACCAGGCTCCAAAAACAGACGTGGGTTAGGCAGCCTCACATGGGAACAGCTTCCCTGACGAAATTTGGTGTTAACTTATGGCCACATCCATTTTTGAAAAATTTGTAACTGAAACATTCACATTTATTTATAGCACCGGAAAAATAATAACTAAATCCTTAGTAAACAGGTTTATCACTGAAAAGAGAGAATAAATTTGTTGTATCAGAAAATAGGAAATTATTTAAATCCAGACTTTGCCAGTAATATGATCCTGAACCAGATGTTTCACTTCTCTGCTGCTTGGATTCCTTGTTTGTGATTATAAAAGGAGTGAACCAGATGATCCCTTGGGTCCATTCCTGCATTCATATTCTAAGAGTTTATGACAATTTGGACTTAGACAAGGAGCCACTAAAACGTCAAAGTCAAAATACTAAATTGGAGAAAAATTAGAGACCTATAAAGTCCACCTGCCATGGTAGATTGAAGTTGCACCATTTCAGAGAGTAGTAAAATCATGCTTTCCTCAAAACTCTCCATTTGAGGGGCTTTGTTGTAGAAACGAATTTCTCACAGATGCAAACAAAAGGAAAATGTTAATTGCAATATTTAGATGAAGTTTAAGAAAAATTAGCAAGTAACTTCCTACATCACCCCCCATTCCTTCAAAGTTCTATTTTAACTCTTTGTAAGAGACTACTGAAATAGTAGACCACTCCAATCAGCAGGCAAAATTTGGAATCTATTAGAAAAATACCAGCAGATCACATGAAACCCAAGGACAAGAAATATAGCCAAGCCTCAGAAGGTGCTGGAACTGGAACATTATGACTTGAGGTTACTCTTCTTGATTCTCCAAGGCTGTATTAGAGCTTACTGTGGAATTGGCTGGTATACTACAATTTAATTCTGGCATTAACTATCTGGAATTAGCAGACTCCACAAGTCAAGGGCTCATTCCTCCACAAGACTACACTCAATTCAATGCCAGCCAGACATCAGGGTCCCCAGGCCACCTGCACCTCTGACTAGCTGGCTATAAATTTAGGGGTTCCCACAAACCCCTCAGGCTTGATAATTTGTTAGACTGACTCACAGAACTCATGGAAGCGCTATACTTGTGATTACAATCTTATTATGAAGTATACAGATCAGGATGGGTCAAATGAAGAGACACAGAGGTCAAGGTCTGGGAGGGTCCTGAATGCAGAGCTTTCATGCTTTCTTCCCATGGAATCAGGACATGTCACCCACCCAGCACATTGATGTATTTGTCTATCAGGAAGCTCCACTGAGCTTCAGCAACTGGAGTGTTTTTTGGGTTTTCATTATGTAGGCATGATTGACTAGATCATTGGCCATATAATTGAACTCAATCTCCAGCCCTTCTCCTCTTCCTAGAGGTCAGACTGGCTCAAAGTCCCAACCCTCTAATCATGTATTTGGTCTTTCTGGTGGCCAGCCCCCATGCTGAAGCTATTTAGGAGCTGACCTCGAGTCATCTCATAGCATAAATTCATGTGTGATCCAAGGGGCTCATGAATAACAAAGACACTTCTATCACTTGGGAAAGTCCAAGAGTTTTAGAAGCTCTGTGCCAGGAACCTAGAACAAAGACCAGACAAATTCTTTATTATACAACATAGCTCATCTCAGATTCTCTCTGTGTAGTCTTTTTTAATCTTTCTCTGCACATAGGCATTCCTGACATCAGGATGCTGGTAGATCACATCTGTCCCAGCCTCAGAGCTCCAGTTTGATATGACCATTCAGCTTTAACACCCAACTACAACTAACTAACTAACACCCCTGGGTTACCATTTTAAATCTCTGGGAGAGAAAATCCAGAGGCACCAGCTTCAGTCAAGAGTCCATTGGTCTAAAAAGCCATGATCAGAGGGGGTGAAGTCATAGGCTGCATAAAGCTGGATTCTCAGAGAACAGAGCATGGACTTGAAAGGTATCAGACAATATAACTAAATACAAGTTCTATGATCATGAAAAGCACAGGTATGGAAAGCAAGGGCCGGGGAAATGTGAACAAGGATCTGCACAAAAAGAACCAAATGTAATCAACCTCCAAGTTGTTGCCTTCCTTCCTACACTCCCTCTGTAAAATAGGTATGGAAATAGTTCAATTCAACTTTATACAGATACGATGTCATTAAGATTAATATTCACAGGAGGCAAACTCATGTTGGACATGTCCTTTCTTGTGTACAAATAGTTCTTTTTGGTTTTAGAGAATCATTGTAAATGGAGAGAGTAGTTTGCAGGGAATGCGAGAAAGAGAAATTCCATTTGGGAGTACTTTCTAGACTGAAAATAGGGAGAGCTATTAGAAGACTTAGATATAGGCTAACCAAATAGTACATATGTGAGCTAAAAGAAAAAAAGATAAAGGTCTCTTTAGCTGCATGTGGGGGAAGCTAATTAAAGCTAGATTAAGAAAAATGAGAATGTGTCATAATGATGAAGGGATAACTCATGAACTCCAAGTGCAAAAACGCAATCTGGGCTCCAGACTGAAGGAACTGAGACCAGGGCCTCAAAAGCCCTCACAGTTTCTCTTTGTATGTTTTGCCTTTTCTCCCCATACCCCTCCAGCATTCCCATTTTGTTGTTTCTCAGGCCACACAACTGTGCACAATAGCCAACTCACAACCTTAAATTGACCTTCCCTCCATTTGAAAGGCCAGATTAAAGAAAGCTAAACTCCCTTAGTTCTAGTTCTTTAGCTCCAGGAGACATTGTCTGATTGACCCACTCTGGCAGAATCAGCAGTGACCCAGAGGGCACGGATCATATAGTGCAAACATGGCACTGGGGCCATCTTTGTGGGTCAAGAAGGCAGTTAAGGAGCCATTGTGAGTTGAGAAGATGCCCCAGAAAGTGGCTCTGATACTACTCCATTTCTTAAGTTTAGAGAATAACAATAGTTGCCCTGAACAAATGACAATGTCTAAGCAGCATCTCTCCAGGCTACATGATAGTCTTTTTATTTAATATTTTTATAAATTATGTGAAGAGTGAATGCACAAAATTTAAAAAAACCCTCCATACTGGCAGATAAGCAAAGATCTTTGGGGTATAAATAAGACAAGGTGATAGGAATAAAAGGCCACCAGACAGACTTCAGTGAGTGTAGGGAAAGGTAATAAACTCAGGGCAAAGGAAATCCAAATTCTCTAAATCCATTGGTTCCAAGAAATCGAAGGAACATAATCTTGGATGCACTGAAGAGAATCTCCAATAGATAAAGACCTGAGATCTTCCTATGACCTAAAAGATTAATGGGAACTTTAATTTATTGAATAACTTCTAAGTCTCAAGTATTATTTACTCATTTACTAATGCAACAGAAGTATAGAGAGAAAGGAAGGGAAAAGGGTAAGAGGGAAGACAGGGGAGGAAGAGAAGGAAAGGAAAGAAAGAGAAAGGAAGACAGGAAGGGAAGAAGGAAAAATACACCTTAATACATCATGAGTACCTCATGAAGCAAGTATTAGCAATTTCATTTTTCAGATAAACTGACTGAAGATTACATAAATTACCCAAGATCACTAATTAGTAAGTAGAAGAATTAGGATTCCAGTTCAGATGTGTCTATCTGACTCCAAAGTATATGTTCTCTCTACCACATGATTACCCCACATTTTTGAGATTTGGCATGAAATTCTTAGCAAAAATGATAGACAGCATGAAAAAACTTAATGAAAAACCATGGTGTACTGAATTTTTTTAATAGCACATAAAAGTCTGAAGATGAAACAATAACCCCTTTGGAGTCAGAGTATGACACAAACAAAAAAGTAAACACAAGTTTCTCTACCCACCTACATTTGTACCCCCAAAATGCTACCCTGTTTACTGGCTGGGGCCTAAAATTTCCAAGAGAAAAACTTTGATCTCAGGTAAAATGAAAATATTCAACCTAAAAATAAAGAAGAAAAAAAATGATACATCACATTAAAGAAAAATTAAAAGCTACTTATAGGCAAATAATACCAAAAATAAAGTTAAACTGGAAACCATGTTTGTCTATTTGTGACGGTTACTATTCTTAATAGCTAAAGTGCTCATACAGTAAGAAAAAGCTAAATGCCTCAACAGAAAAGGGCAAAGGACAAGAAGAGAGGAGCGTTTGGCAAATAAACTTAGAAAAAAATGTCCAGCCTTATTAGTAGCCCTACTATTTGCCTATCCAATTGTAAGCTTTCTCTGTCTCTTTTTTATGAGAATATCCAGGTTTGTGGAAGATATGATGAAATGTGCTTTCTTAAATATTGCAAGTGAGTGTATAGGATGTTATGCATTGTCTGTAACATGATTAGTCAGTATTATCAAAAAATTCAAATATCTGTCTACCTTTTGACACTTGCACTCCTAGGAATGTATTCTAAGGCAAAAATTAGATCTCAAAGGCTATAAACAGTAACACTTTTATACAAAAGAATCAATAAAAACTGAAAACAACCTAATGTCCAAAAATAGCAATTGCTTAAAGAAAGTTGATCCATCCACACTTTAAAATTCTTTGCAACTACTAGAAAGTATGTGGCAACAGAATAGTAATGTTTTGAGTAATTAAGTGAAAAGGGCAAATTATGAGATTGTCTATATTTATCTATACAATTTTACAAAAACAAACATTATATATTAAATAGAATACATAATATGTATAAAAACAATTATCTGTAAATTATAGATATATGCAATTTTTAAAATACTCATCAGATATACACCAAAATATTAACAGTGGCTCTTTCTGGGTTATAGGAGATTTTTACTTTGTATATGTATGTTGTTCTCTATCTTTCACAGTCTCCATAATAAATTAAGTTGCATTATTTTTATCAGAAAACTATTATTTTAAAATTAAAATGCAAATTCTTCAAAGAGGTAGGCATTATTTCTGTTCATCTTGTCTATGTGAAGGGTGGACGCAAACAGGTTTTAATCCTGTCAGAAGAGGTCATAGAGGTGGCAGCACATCTTGGGTGGCTGGAAGTAAACTGTGTCTTTTTCACAAATTTGAAGACCTTTTTAAAATATTTCTTCCCAAAGCAAAAGTACATTTCCAATAAGAGCAATTTGCTTTTGATGAGGAATTTCTAGCAAAATAATTAAGACATTATTCAGAATCTTCAAAAGCAATAATACAAACAATAACAGCAGCATAAGACCATAAAATAAAAAGGATAATACACAAAATCAACAAGGTCATTTCATTAAAAACAAGGGATTACTGTTGAAAATGTCCAGGCTCTTATCGGAAGGAACTTATATTCTTTAATAATAGGTTTGATTTGGGAATGCCAATACCAAAATGACTTTATTTTCCTCTCTTAATGGTGTTTTACCATCATGTTTGGATATCTCTGAGAGTGCTCACGTGGTTGTCTGCTAAGAAGAGTGTGATGAGAGAGGAAATGTATTACTTGCAATAGTCAAAAGAAACAAAACAAAACAGACTATATGCTTACAATTAATAAAAATGTATAACTTTGTTTTCCTTCCTACAGTCATGGTGGGGCTGGCCCCCGGCCTAGTGGTTAAGTTCTGCTCGCTCCGCTCCTGCAATCACGGTGTAAGTCGAGTTAAGTTTAAGCAAGTCTGGCCTCTCTCTTCCTGCTCTTCTCTCCTTCCCAAATGTTTCTCCAACTTCATGCCGAAGTGGCCAAAATACACCAGTACGGAGTCATTCCCTGGGGTCCTGAAGGCATTTACCTTATCAAGAGACTTTCATTATTTAAAAGTAAACCCTCTCTGAGCCAAATTCAGCTCAGTCCTTGATTCCTTGCAGCCATCTGAGAGTAACAAAGTGACCAGAAAGAACATACCAGGTAAGTGGACTGTGTACCAAGGACATAAGTGAAGACATGTGGAAAGCAAAAGGCAAAGTGAAAGGATCATAAAAGCAGGCACTGCTAAGTATCCATATACAGATGATGGATATAATCATCAAGTTCCAGGAAAAAAAAATGATGTACTTTTAAAATCAAGGCAGCATCTACTTTACCCCATCCTTTTAAGGAATAGGAAGCAAATCCCTCAATCCCTGAGACGAGCTGCTTCCTCTTCTAACCACAAGGTGGGGCTCTCTTTAGGATCTCCAAACTCAGATTCCACACTCAGAGCCGAAACAGTGGGGAGCTTGCATTAGAAATCCCATATAAACCATGCTCCTCCAGTCAATTCAGCTTTAAGTAGAACTGCTGCTCATGAGCCACTCTGCCCAAGTATAGACTTCTGTCCCGTGAGAACCCTTCGTTACTGATGTGGCACCTACATAGTCAAAGTCACTGCTAAATTTGATGCTGAAATTTCTTTTCTCAAGCTGAGCTTTCTGCTCTCGTTATGCCTCTCCTTCTTTCTTCTTTTTATTTCTTAGATCTTGTTATTTTATTTTTGTGTTACAACAAGTAAAGTGAAATATCATGCTGTAACAGATAAGAAGATGTGCCACCCAGATCATTCTTCAGGAAGGAACTTGCTGTCCAGCTGTAGAGAGCACACTGACCAGGTAGCATGCAGCTGGCAGCTCCTTTACAGTCTTAGTTACAGTGAGCCATCTGACTCGAGTTCCTGCCCTTCCCAAAGCAGCCTGCATCCGGTGACTGGGGGGTGGAGGGTGGGGGCAGTAGGGATATGGAGACCAGGCCATTCCAACCCAATGTAAGAAAACTTTTGTACAGTTTTGTACTTCAGATGTTTTCACTGAATTGCCATTTTTCATTTATTCAAGAAATATGTGAGTGCCTCCCATGAGCTAGGCACTGTGCTTGGCGGAGGATACATGAAGAATGTTTGGAATGCAGACACAGTACTGGAGGTGAAGCAGCCATCTTGCACCATGAAAATGAAAGCAACACTCTAAGGGATGGCAGAATAGAGAGCCAGAAAGAGCCTTCGTGGAGCAGCAATTACTGACCTGGATTGCCTATCTCTGACCTTCTCATTGTGTGAGAAAAGTAACCTCTACTTCAGTTTCCTATTACCTGCAATGGAACATAAACCCTAGCTGATAGAATTCCCCTGCTTGGCACTTACTACACCTGATGTAAACACCATGCCTCAGCAATCGTTTGTTAATTTCTTGATTGAATAAATGGACAAATGAATGATAGCTCCCCTATTATTTTACCCCATGTTCCTTGGTTAAATCCAGAAAGTCAACCAGTAGTAAGCAAGAAAGAGCTGAGTGTAGTCTGATTTGCTCACCTTATTCCTCTTTTTCATTTCAAAAGCATGTTCATGTTATTCCTTTTATGGCACTCACATGAAAATGAACAACAAGCAAAGCATTTCTCCAGAGAGATAATTTTTGACACTTTTTTCTTCTGTATCTCATAGCCAAAGGAGAGGAAAATTTGACACATGGAATGTGGGGCTGTATAAACATATAGCATATTATTTAAATGCTGCAGTTTCAGAGGAGCTGAGAGGTAAATGGCATGTCTATAATTATCCCTCCACCATCAATAAGCTTCAAATTACTATCTGCTCTCAAAGGTAGAGAAAATTTAAAAGCATTTTTTATGAAATTTCAGAAGTTGCCTATTTAATAATTTGCTGTATTATAGAGTCCTAGATGCAGAAAGTATCTTGAGATTCTATTTACCTGAAGGGACGTTTTCAGTTAACCTATTGGATTAGGCTATGAGAAGACGACCAAGAAAAGCCTGACCACCAAGCAAACCCAGGCTCTTTGAGGTTCACAAAAATTTCACCAAAATTACAAACCATTGATGGTATGACACTCGATTCAGCTTATCTTCCTATCAATTTCCTTCTTCCCAACATCATTTCCTATTATTTTATTGACTGATATATCTATTCAACAGACATTCATTAAACAGAATTATGTGCAAGCATAGTGCCAGGCACTAGAAAGAAATAAGTCAATGGATCTCAGAAAAAGAATTCATGGACAGAGAGATAAAGACACATAATAAAGCATTTCAATAAAATATCACGTGTCTAATAGAGGTGAACGGGGCTGCTTGGGGGCATCACAGAAGAGGGAAACCCAAGCTAGCATGGAAGAAGAGTTCAAGAACTATTGCCCAGAGAAAATGGCTTCCATGTTATCTTAAACAATGAACAGAGGTTACCTCTACCCACTGTAAATATATTCAGATCCAAGTGCTTCTCAGCACATCCACCTCTACCAGCCTCATCCATCATCCATCTATCTGGATAATTGCAATAGCCTCCTAATAGGTCTCCCTGCTGCAAACTCTTCCCCCTACAGCAGCCAGAGTGAACCTCTTAAAAGGTAAATCAGATGATGTTACCCCTCTAATGGTTTTCCTACATTCTTAAAATAAAAGTCTTCACCATGTCTATAACAACTTATATGATCTGGCATCAGGCTACCTATTGGATCTCACTTCCTATTACTCTTCCCCTGGCTGACTGTTCTCCATCTACACTTGCATCCCTGACATTCCTCAAACACATCAAGAAATCTACCTTAAGGCCTTTGTACTTGCTGTTCTCTCTGCCTAGAAATATTTGAATGGATTATTCAATTCATTTGGGTCTCTGCTCAAATGTCTTCCCCTCGGAGAGGCCCTCCACAACCATTGATAATAATACTCTCTCTCCCCTTATTTGGCTTCATTTTTCTTCTTAGCACTTGTTGCTATGTAACGTTATATGTATTTATCCATTGTCTATATCCCCCTCTAGAATTTAAGTCCTACAAGAGTAAGATTTTCTTTAGTTCACTGCTGTGTCCCCAGGACCTGCAGCAATTCCTACACATAGCAGTCACTGAATAGACATCTGTTGAATAAATAAATCCATCGCATGTGCCCACAGACCAGAAAAAAAGAAGAAATAAGGAGAGTGTGTTCAGAAGTTGTTTACATGGCAGGCCCAGGCTCTTCGCTCCCACTCTAATTGAGCTAAATAGTCTGTTCTAGCTAACAACATGAAACCAGACAAAGAAGAGTTCAGCTTCAAAGTGAGGACAAAGAGGGATGGGGTGGCAGGATTGCTCATCTGAAAAGCTTTGGAAATAGTATCGTGGAGAATCAGAGCCATGATGCTAAGAGCCTTTTTAGATCCTGCAAGTTCTAGGTAACTGCAAGGCCCTGGTCCATTTGGAGACACATGTTCAGCCACCTTAGCCTGATTCACACTCTAAAGAAAGGATTTTCTGATGGACAAGTGTTCCTGGAGAAACTTTGCTATCCTCAGTGGGAAGCTATGTAAGAATTTCCTACACACAGAGGTAAGAGTTCTTAAAATGGCAACCCAGAGGCCCATTCTGTATTCAGGGATGGTTGGCAGGGGGGCAGGGCACTACATTGCATTTTTTTTTAATTAGTTACCTGCATTCAAACATTAGAATATTTCCTATCAAAATCCATATTTTCTCTTATCTCTCAAAAATGTGAAATATCTAGCAACACATAATAGTCAGTGGGAGCCTAGTTACAGCTGCTCCCTCCAGATGGGGCAAGTATTCTGCAGCTTGCCACCGTGTTTACCATGACCTCTTTATTACCTCAGGTGGGTTCTCTCGTTTATTTGACCTGTCTGGGTCATCCAGGCATTTCAATTTTGATTTCTGGCCTTAAACTTGATTAGTCATTTGTCCCAGAGTCAAGAATATCATAAAAGGAGCCAAAACACTCATGGTGCCACGAAGAATCACCTACTATCAAAATGGCACAAGTCATTATAGAAATGTAGAGCTGGAAGGGGCCTCAGAAATCATCCCGTTGGCTTCATTATTACAGATGAGGAAACAGAGGCCCAGATGCGTCAAATTCTGAACAGATCCAATTGGATCTCCTGATGCCCAATAAGGCTCTTCTACCTCCCATGAATGGCTACCAGGACATATATTTGCAAGTCAGCAAACATTGTCATATAATCCTGGTGAGTGTCAGGGCCACTCAATGGTCCCCATCCCTAATGTTTTGAAACATTTTTTAAAGTCAAAATATTAAGAAAAAGCAGCATTTCTAACTATTTAAGGTCAATTGAGAAAAATCTATAGAATAATCTCATAAGGCCAGGACAAGATTTGGAGAACTGCGTTGACCTATATCAGAGGTGAGTAAATTCTCTTGGCAAAAGATCAGACAGTAAATATTTTAAGCTTTGTGGTCCCTATGGTCTCTATGGCAACAACTCCTTTTGTGTTGCAGCACAAAAGTGGCCACAGACGATATGTAAATGAACAAGTATTACTGTGTTCCAATAAAAATCTACTTATGGACACTAAAAGTTGAATTTCATATAATTTTCGTGCGTCATGAAATAATATTCTTCTTTGATTTTTTTTTTTTTTGAGCCACTTAAAAATGTAAAAAGTATGCTTAGCTCATGGGCCATACAAGAACAAATGGCAGGCAGGATTTGCCCCAGGAGCCGTAGTGTGCCGGTCTCTGGCCTAGATGGTGAGGATGGATAGGAAGAGCAGCCAAACCTGCTTGTCCTGGTTCCCCAGAGTTTCTTTCAGTCTGAATACAAGAGTTCTTCCCCTAACCAGACCAGCCTGACTCTTTAAGAGTAGTATTTGAATTGTCTTACAGTTTATCAAGTTCATACAGCTTGTTCATATTCTCTTGTTTGATCTTCATAATGACCCTGGGAAGTACCTAGGGGAGGTGTGTACATACATATATATATATATATATGTGTGTGTGTGTGTGTGTGTATATATATATATATGTGTGTGTGTGTGTGTGTATATACACATATATATGTTCTATTTCAAATTTGGGGGGTTTTGCACAGATTATAATGACAGTGATAGAAGAAAAATTCTCCCAAAATATCACCACCTTGGGAAAAAAATATTTGACATTTTCCTTTATAGTCCTCTTTTTTCATATATATGCAAAATTTTACTGAATTGGCATCATAATCTGGATAAAATGTTATATTCCAGTTTTTCACATAACGGATCTATGCATTATACTATATTACTAAACAGGCCTCATGATGAATATTTAAGATTCTGGGTAATATATCATTATTTATTTTGCCTTTTCTCATTTGTTGGGCATTTAGGAAGTTTCCAATTATTTACCATGATAGCTAATGCTGCAATGAATGTCTTTATTCACTTTATTTTTATAGGAGTATTTCCATATGATATTTCCAGAAGTGGGATTACCAGATAAAAGGAGAGTAACACTCTTTGATTATTAATATAGTTTGGAAACTCTTTCAAAAAAATTATACCAAAGCCACCAGTAGTGTATAGATATACCAAAGCAGAGTTTTCATTAGTATAAGTTCAAAAGAATGGGCTATGGAGCAACCCAGCTCTGTCATTGACTCCTGTGTCACCTTGGGAAAGTTACTTCAAGCTTCGATTTCCCCATCTGTCAAGAAGGGAAAATAATCTATGCTTTCTGTGAGGATTAAAAGAGATAATGTAGGTAAAGGTGACCCATATAAGCAACTTCCAAATACTAGTGAAGATGCTATGATAGTGATGACGATGATGGTGGCGATGGCGATGACGAAGGTGATAAAGATGATGATAGCGATGGTGAGCTTCAGTTTATTTATGAAGAACTGAGGTCCAGATTTAAGCATCTTGCCCAAAGCTACACAATTGGGGAACAGCACTTCAGACTCTAGTCCATGCCTTTTGCTGTTTCTCTTTGATGGCACCCAAGGATCTCCTGGGACTTTGAATATATAAATAGTTTTGATTTCATGCTCAGTCTCAGGGGCATTTCATTTGCAGACTGACTCCCAAGTCCCAGATATCAGCCAATCTGTTCATCCTGGATCTGAGGACCCTGTTGCTCCATCTCTAACCAGCTACACAAATCCAGAGGTGACAATTTTTTCCTTTTCCTTTTTTAAATTAAACAAGTAACAAATGAGCATTAGATGACATAATATTTGTGCCTTCCAGCCCTCGCATCAGTCTAGTCACCAAACTTGCCACAACAGCCTTTCCCTCTGACAGGATTTAGATAGCTATTTAAAGTCGATGTCGACAAGTTCTAACTCTGAGTTCATTTATATTCATAATCTTTTACCCACACTCTGATATTTCAAGGTTAATGAAATCAGTACTCCTGAAACTGAGAATTAATATTCAAGAAGAATTCATATATGAAAAAATTTATTACTTCCTCCTCTTTATTTCTTCTTTTACAAAAACAATATCCCTGAGAACGATCAAAATGGCAGAGTCAATAACAATTAACACGAGAATTTTGACAAAACCCATCATCTTCATCTATATTCTATAATCTCATTCTAAATGAAATGCAAAGGTAGAGTCCACAAACCTTCCTGGCAGCTTTTGCCAGGGCTTCATCACTCTTCCCAAGATGCTTTTCTCTAAGTTTACTCATGGAGGCAGTTGTGTTTCTAGGTGTTGGTTGCACTTGGTAGCAGCTTTATTTAAAGCATTTGAGGCAAATCTGGTTCTGGGAATTAAGGACACTTGTGGTTATAGATTGGGGCATTTGGGGGTCTAGAGCAGGTGTCAGCAAATTTTTTTCTTAAACAGATAATAAACATTTTAGGCCTTGCAAGCAAAAGGTCTCTGTTGCAACTATTCAACTCGGCTACTATAGCACAAAAGCAGCCATAGATAATGTGTAAATGAATAGGTGTGGTTATGTTCCAATAAAACTTCATTTACCAAAGCAGATAGTAGGCTTCCAGGCCATAGTTTGCTGACCTCTGGTCTAGAAGCTGAACTTGCACTTCTAGATGTCAGTGACACTAGTAGTATCTTGGCACTTTGTGGCACTTGTTAACACTGTAATGCACATATGATTTTGGTGTTTTCTGGCACTTCATGGAACCAACATGTGGTGAAGTCTTCTTGGGACTCGGTGACACTTATGGTTCTAGTTCTTGATAGCACTTGAGGTTTTATTTTTAGTGATCCTTGTGGCTGTGAGTGCTGGTGGCATTTACATTTCTAGAAGGTGGTCATTTAACAGCATTAAGGGTCATTTGCCAATCCTAATTACATAGCCCTGAGCCCACAGTAAAGACTCAGAGAATGTGTATTGAGTAAATAAATGACCCCTTCTTGGGTCTCCGAGGTGTGCTAAAAATTATATCTCTAATATTTACAAATTTCTATACTCCATGTTTTGTATTCAACAAAAACTGGCTACTTAATGTGAAAAAAAATGGCAGACTTTAGTCAACAGGTGGTTTAGGTTTTCATTAATTCATACTTGCAACTACCACGTCAGCAAATATTAATTAAGAATCTACTATGAATAGGGTACAGAACTTCCTCTGACTAATCATTTCAAATGTTGTATCGAAGTATCTGGGTTCACCAGCTTTATAAATATCTCTTATTGAAGCTTGGTATATCTTCCAAAGTATCATGGAGAAATTTCTACATTCCCAAAGGAATGAAATGCTATTACATACAGACCTCATTCTTAAGTAAATAAATATAGAATTGTGTCCCTCTTCTGCACCACTCTGAGAATATGCTACTCTAGGTTAGAAAATTCCAATTTTATAAGTATAAAATAACGAGAACTAAGTCAGGTCTCCCTGTTGACTTAAGAACATGATTAGAAATAAAACATTACTTTGAAAATCCAAAAAAAAAAACCTTTCTGTCCATTGAATTTGTTTTTTAAAATAAAATAACTTAGCCAAGGTGGCAACAATTCTGTCGAAGGAATTTGCAGGCTGGTCTGAAAAGCCGTATTGACTACCGAGGTTTTGGCACCATCATGTGGCCATTTAGATTTATCCATTAAAAACTAAAGTTCTGCCATAACCAATGTATTTCTGCAACTCAACACGAATCATAACCAATACCTGGAAATAAAGGGGAAACTCTTCAAAACAGTGTTTCAGTCAAACTTGTTCTCTGCCTGATAGGGGACAAAAGATCATTATGATTAAATTATTGTCTGACATAATTTTGGCTTGCCTATTTTGAGTCCAATTATTGTCAAGGCTTGTGGAATTGACTGGCTAAATACCTCCTGAATCTTCTCTCTTCTGTCTTCCCCACTGCCAGGCACTGGTCCAGGCACTGACTAGTCCAGGCACTGACGTCTGTCTCTCTGCTGATCTGTCTCATAGCTTCTTAAACCGATTTCCCTACATACACTCTCAATTCCCTCCAATTCCTTCCCCACTCTCCTGCCACAGTGATTTGTGTTAATACAGAACTGATCATGTCACTCCTAAATCCAACCTAAAACCCTTCAATAACATCCCACTTCTCCTAAGAAAAATGTCCCAAACCTAACACAGCCTGCAAGCCACATAGCACTCTCCAATACAGTAGCCTCTAGCCACATGTGGTTACTGAGCACTTGAAATGTGGCTTGTGCAAATTAAAGGTGCTGTTAGTGTAAAATGCACCCCAGACTCTGAAGACTTAAAATACAAAAAAAGAATGGAAACTAACTCATTAATAATTTTTATAGAGATTACATGTTAAAATGATAATACTTTGGATATAATGGGTTAAACACAATATATTATTAAACTTATTTTCACCTATTTCTTTTTACTTTTACAATGTGGACCTGGAACCTGGGGATGCAGAGAAGCAAACAGGAAAAGTTCCTTTCCCTATGGAGCTTACAATCCCATGGTAGAAATGGGAGATGAACAACATATATCAGATAGAGTACATAAGACAGTGACACATGCTAAGGAGAAGGGGGCTGTGAGGTACCAGGACAGGCGGTTGAATTCAGGTAAGCAATTTTAGGCAAGGCATCATTGAGTAGGTGCTTCTGAGTCCCAGAGAAAGTAAGGGAAGACACCTGCAGGAAGATCATTACAGGCAGAGGAAACAGCAAGGGCAAAGGCTGTGAGGCAGGAGCAGACCTTGTTCATTTAAGAAATAGCAGAGCGTGGCTTCAGCTCAGTGAACACGGGGAGAAGGGGAGAAGCGGAGGTCAGGGAAATAACAGCCAGATCATTTAGACTCTTACAAGATGTAGTAAGGACTTAGCTGAGGGAGATAGGAAACTACTAGAGACTTTACCACATTTATGCTGACTCGGAAATTTTATCTCCAGCCCCAACTCTTTCCCTGACTCAAACTTGTACTATATCCAACCACTTGGTATCTTCCCTTGGTTGTCTGAAAGCTCCTTCAGATGTTACATTTCCAAATGTTACGATTCCTGACATGCCACCCCCAAGACCTGCTCCTCGCCCAGAATTCCTTGTCTTACTAAATTACATCTACACAAACCTATTCAGCACTTAGAGAAAAGTAATTACAGAAAAGGCTTCCAGTTTCAGCTTTAATATGTAAAAAGAGGGGACTTGGCCACTTCCATCTTACAACAAGAAAAAAGCTGAACAAACTGAAAATCAATGACTTTTCTTGGACCCAACAGAGAACCGAGGTAACAGGGCAAATAAGACCCTGAAATCTAGAGAGACAGGTGCATCCAGACGGTCACAGCCAAGATCCACTTCCTGGAGCAGAAGCCACCAGAGTCGGAACCTGGAAGCCACGGGCTCCACATGGTCGCTACAATTAGACTGAGAATTTGACTCCTAGGCACCTGGCAGATGTCAAAGGCTTTTCAAAGTTAGAAATCAAACCCAGAAGTAAAATGTTTACACAAGCCATGAAATCTAAAGGACAGGTTTGACTACATAAAAACGAAGAACTTTTGTACAACAAAAGGAAAAAAATGTTAAACAATAACTAGGAGACTGGAAGGAATTATTTGCGGCATAGATAAAAGGTCAATGTCCATAATATATAAACAGCACCTACAAATCATTTTTTTAAAAAACAATCCAATATACTGAAGCGTAAGGAGGCATTTTGGAAAAAAATTACATTTGAGGGGAGTCTAATAGATTGAGAAAAAAATTTGAGAGACATAACATTCAGTGTTAATGGGGGTGTGGAGAAAAAGGCACTGTAAAACAGCATTGGTAGGAGTGTCTCCTGGAGTCCTCCTTTCTCAGAGGACAGTTTGACAGTATTTGCCAAAATGTTAAATATGCAGACTTTTTGAGGCAAGAATTCACGTCTAGAAATGTATTAAGTGGATACATGGAAATACATGTGTGAGCAAGTTCTTGTAACATTGTTTCTAATACAGAAAAATTGAAAACAATCTAATATTCATCATTAGAAACAGGTATGGGCAGGGTAGACCCGTTCAGTAAGGTTCTGTGCAACTGACAAATGACTGTTAAAACTCATCTACAGTCTTAGAAAAATCTCCATGATTTGTACTTAAATGACAAAAGTGTGATAAATATTGAGAGTCTTATCTCAAAACAAAGTATTTATTTATTCAAGACTTCTTTTAGGCCCCACAATGGAGTTTTACAGTTTTCTTCCAAAACTTTTTGGAATGTTTTATTGTTTATTTCTGTATATTTTATGTTTTGTGATGTCAATATGAGTGGAATATATATTCTTCCATTATATTTCCTATATAAATTTCTATACAGCTTATATAAAACTTAATATTTTTATATAATAAGTCTTCTGGTTTTGTATATTAATTTATAATTGGACTCCTTTATGAATTATCTTATTGTTTCTGGTAATTTGTTAACATATCTACCCATTCTGTTTCTTATATTTCCTTCTCTACACCCCAAGAGGAGCTGTTAAAAATGATTGCAGTTCAGGGGAATTTTACTGCTAAACACCTGGGAAAAGAAAGTAGGGAACGATAGAATTACACATATTTCGAAATAAAAGTTTTGCAAAATTATGTAAGTCACTCTGTGGTCCCTGCACTAAGGTTCCTAAAGTTGTTCTCAGTCTAGGCAGCATTGTTCAGACACTTCTTAGGCAAGCAGTTTTCTCCAAATGAAACCTTGGCCAGGAGAACCATATCTAAAAATAAGCTTGTCTGATTGACACTGCCATGAAAATTACTCTTTTTCAATGCATGGGGGCCCTGAGATAACTTTTGGACACAAATAGGGCATTTGCTCACAGTCCCAATGGAATGTTCCATGATCATCATATCTTGGGATTTGATTTGGCTTTAAGATAAAGAAAACAAAATACTGTGCACGGTGACTCTTTGCTTTTAAAACTTAATTAACCAATTCTTAAGAATTCCTATCTGTTGACCTTAAAAACATACCACAGTGAGTGATTAAAATTCCATTGTCTCTGCTGATTATATGTCTTTATGAAGTTTATCAGTTTAACAAAGGTCTTACTCTGTATGTCCACTGTTGCTTGAAGAGAGTTTCTCTACAGGTCAGGAAAATCAAATCAAATCAAAACCGGAAAGGAAGCAAAAAACCTTTAAAATAGTCTAGACCCACCATAGGGCTTTCAACAATCGGCTTTCACTCCAAACTATGCCTGGTGCAAATCATTCTTCAAGTTCCATTTACATAATTGGCTAAACTGAGAGGTCTGCTGTCTGGCAAGGGCTCACTTGAAAATTTGGTTCTTCCAGTCCTGTGTTAGGCAGAGCTGGCAGCTGTGCTTGGGAACTTCTCTTACTATCCTGGCACACATCTATGTGTGCTTGCATAAAATTCCATCTGGAAGTATATAGAGTGGTTCTAATTGCAAGACTGCATTTGGTGAGTAGATGAGGTAATGCATCAAAAGTTTTCCACGTGATGAAATTGCATCTCCTAGCATTATACTTTTTGATTAATGGACTAGGTAAACTACTATGTTCTTGAGCAAAAGCCCTTCTATTGAAATCATGAATTGTGGCAGAAGGTGCTGTCATGCTCTGAGTAATCACACCGACCAGAAGGCTTTCTTTAAAGTAAACCCTGCCAGCTGCTAGAGGCTCTGTGGAAAGTACAGTATGGTGCAAGGATTAAATGAATATCTTTAATAACTGCTCTGCCACAATCGGTAAAAAGAGAATAAAAGTATAGTTGAGGAAAATTATAGGTATCCAGACTCACATTACTTAATTAGCTTAGCCAAGACCGAATGCACTAATCATTTTCCCCTTAACATGCCCTGCTTTCACTTCTCCTCCTTACAAGTTTATTGTATTCCCATCCCCAGGCTTAGGCTGAACTCTAGTTTTCTGTCTAGGTTTAAGTCTAGACTTATAAGTTGCAGGATGCTCTTCTCATAGCCCAGTGATGAATATATAAGTTCTATTCGTGTCCATTTCTTTCTGTCCTCAGAACTTTCCCATCAATTCTGATTATACTGCACATTTGTTTTATGCATCAAGTATTGCTGATGAAAAGTCTGATATCATTCTGATTTTCTTTCCTTTGTAGATAATCTATTTTTTATCACTGGTAGCCTTTAGGATTTTCCTTTTCTCCCTAGTGTTTTGAAGTTTCACTATAATGTGTTAATTTTTGTGAAAGGTGTAAGGTCTGTGTCTAGGTTCATTTTTTTGCATATGGACTTCCAATTGTTCCAGCACCATTTGTTCAAAAGATTATCCTTAAATTAAATTGCCTTTGCTCTTTTGTCAAAGATCTGTGAGGGTGTTTTTCTGAGCTCCTTATTCTAGTCCATCGATCTATTTCAATCTACATGTCTATTTTTTTTTTTTTTTTTGGTGAGGAAGATTAGCCCTGAGCCAACATGTGTTGCCAATCCTCCTCTTTTTGCTGAGGAAGATTGGCCCTGGGCTAACATCCATGCCCATCTTCCTCTACTTTATAAGTGGGATGCCTGCCACAGCATGGCTTGATAAGCAGTGCATAGGTCCTTGCCTGGGATCCGAACCCGTGAACCCTGGGCTGCTGAACCAGAGTGCATGAACTTAGCCATTACACCACTGGACCGGCCCCTATGTGTCTATTCTTTCACCAATACCATGCTATCCATTTGCTCTACAAGAAAGATTTACCAATATACACTCCCACCAACACTGTTTTACAATGACCTTTGCTCCACATCCCCATCAACACTGAATGTTACCTGTCTTTTAAAAATCTTTACCAATCTACTAGACTCTCATCCCACCAAAAAAATCTTTCTTTTTTCAAAATGCCTGCTAACCCTTCAATATATTGGGTTATATTTTTTAATTTGTCAATAATGTTTACATATTATGAACATTGACCTTTTGTTTCCAGTGTTGCAAATAGTTCCCTCCAGTTTCCTAGTTATCTTTTAACTTGATTTCCTTTTGTTGTACAAAAGTTCTTCATTTGTATGCAGTCAAACCTGTTTTTTAGGTTTCATGGCTTATGTAAACATTTTACTTCTGGGTTTCATTTCTAACTTAGAAAAGCCTTTGACATCTGCCAGGTGCCTAGGAGTCAAATTCTCGGTCTAATTGTAGTGACCATGTGGAACCTGTGGTTACATATTTTCATTTGAAATTTTTGCTCTCTCATTTCAGCATTCTAATTTTTTTAATGTTATATGATATCTGATTTAGCTAATATATCTAATACCACTTCTATAAATGTTTGAGTCTTACAGGAAATTTACTCCCAGAATGAAGTGGGTAAAAATAAACATGCATTCTGATCCTAGGTATATACCCAAAATAATTGAAATCAGGTGTTCAAACAAAAAGTTGTTCACAAATGTTCATAGCAGCACTATTCACAGTAGCCAAAGGTAAAAACAACCCAAATATCCATCAAATGATGAATGGATAAACAAAATGTAATCTATCATACATTGGAATAGTATTCAGTCATTATTAGGAATAAAATACTGATATACACTACAACCAGATGAACCTCAAAAACATTATGCTAAATAAAAGAAGCTGGACACAAAAGTTCACATATTGTATGATTCCCTTTATATAAAATATCAAGAATAGGTAAATCCATAGAGACAGAAAGCAGGTCAGTGGTTGCCAGGAATTGTGGGGAGAGGATAATGGAGATTGACTATATAATGAGTATGGGTTTCTGTATGGGATGATGGAAATGCTTTGGAACTAGATAGAGGCAGTTGTACAACAATTGTGAATATACTAACTGCCACAGAATTGCACACTTTAAATGGTTAAGTTTACATTATGTGAATTTTACCTTAATTTTTTTACCTCAGTTTTTTTTCAAAGTACAAATATCAATAAACCTTTCTTTCTAAGGTGGGGGTCTTAATCCCTACCTACAGCAAATGACTGTGACTATGCTCAGATGATATACAGTAAGTTAAAGCATTGTACAGATATATCATGATCAAATATATCACGATCATGGTTATTTTTCTCTCTGGGACAGGTTTTGCCTCCCTTTCAAAGCCTTTCAGCTGTGGCTTGTCATTTGTAAATCTGTTAGGACGACAAATTGCTTGGTTTTCACCACTGCTCTGCTTGAATTTCAATCTAAGGAAGGTCATGGCTAAAATTCTAGCCCATCTCTGTTCCTGCTCCAGTTAGGAGCAGGCAGCTGGTGTTCCTACTGACTGGATTACCAACTGTGGGCTCAAAAAAGCACAAAAGGGAGCAACTGTGAGCTCCTTCCCTAATGGCAGAGTTTCACTTCAGTGTTCCCTCCTATCGGATAGTGTTGTTTCATTGTCTTATTCAAAATTTAAACATTTTTGAGCACCTACTGTGTGCCAGTCACTGATTCAGGTACTTGGGATATATTCACCAATGAGCCTGTCAAGGATACCAGCCCTTGTGGAGCTTGCCCACCGTAGAGGACGAGAGAAAAATAAATAATAAACTTAATAAGGAAATAAATTTTATAATATGTTAGAAGGTGAAGTGCTATGGGGAAAAGGAAGGGTAAGGAGCATTAGGAGTGTAAGAGGATGACATTTTTAATAGCTGATAAGGCTAAGTCTCTTTGGAAGAGTGGCTTGTGAACAAACATGTTAAGGAAGAAAGAGGTAGACCTCTAGGAATCTAACACTCATCATGGAAGAGTGCTTCAAGCAGAGCCTAGGCAAATGTCTTGAGGCAGGAGCATGCTAGAACCTCAGCAAGGAGACCAGTGTAGTAGTGGGAAAGGAGTGAGTGATGGAAGAGAAGACAGAAATGAGATCAGAGAGGTAACGAGGGGAGATCACATTGGGTCCTTGTGGGCCACTGTAAGGACTTTGGTTCTTAGAATGAGTGCAATGGGGAGCCATGGCAAGGTTCTGAGCAGAGGCCTTGACCGTGTTCCACTTGACTTCTCATTGTCTCAGGTGGGTTTCCCTCACTGACTGGTTCAGCATGTCACCTCCTGAATCAGATGCTTCTTGTGCACATTTCAGAATCTTCTTCACCCCACCTCTTTCTTTAGCCATTGCCACAGTTACTAACTCTTTGCAGGCTTTGACCTCCTTTGTCACAGGGCAAGTGGATCATAACTTGCCTTAAGCTGCACTGCATACCTCTTGCTTTCTGCCCAGGAATTCCTTTGAGGCTAACCCAAGATATCTTCCAATCACTTGGAATTCATGCATTCTTAATCCAGATGTACAGGGGAGTTAACATCAGTGAGGCCATCTTTGACCGTGGGGGACAGAAATCAATGAGTAAATGCTCCCTTCTTGCATCCTCCACAAGAAAACAGTTCTTACATGCATTTCATAAGGTTCCTCATAAAGTTTCACTGGATTCAGAAGGAGATGCCTCTAGCACTGGGCCAACTCAATAATGCACCCTTGTATTGGCTTCCCCTCCTTTCCTTTCTCCATCTTGAAACCCTGCTCCTTCGGATTATATTTCTAAATCAACTGACTTCATACAAATTTATATCTCAATTTCTGCTTTAGAAGAAATCCAGCCTAAGACACCTCCCTTCACTTTCAAACTGTGCCCTACTCCTCCAGAGTGGAGCCCCCTAGAACGTGGTGCCTACTTGGAATCTCACAAATTGTGGCACTCAACTGGGCTTGACTGACAACCAGTTCTAACCTGGCTGCCCCTTCAGCTCCTCTAGTTCCCAGTTATCTTCCATTCCCTTCTGGCCTCGTCTGTTACCCACAGCCAGAGGCAGAAAATGAACCTGGAAAATAGGTGGTCAACAGATCGTGAAAGGCCATGGATGCCATGCCCAGAATACACAGACAGAAGAGATTCATTGGGTGTTTTTAATCAGGGGAGCAATGTGATCATATTTTACACTCAACAGCAGTGTAGAGTGTCAATGGGAAGAAGAAAGTCTGGAGTCATGAAGATTAGGAACAAAGAAAGTTGAGGAATATCCATTCTGATGATCACCATTTTCTCTTCAAAACCAGTCATCTGCCAATAATGCTGGAAATAGGAGTGGAGACAGGGCCCAAAGGGAGTGGTAGATGTGCCCCTCAATGAGGTCCTCCCGTGGAGGGTTGGGTTAGCCTAGGTTGAGAGCTGACATGGTAGGTGCAGTGGAATGATAAACAGATACGGGAATTTGGTGATGTGAGAGGTGTGGTTGAAGGGTGGATCATGGGACTCAGATTGGATAGGAAAGGCAAAGAAGCCAGGAGGCAGAACCAATAGTCTGAAAGAATAAAAACAGTCAGAAAGTGGTGGGTTTGAGAAGGGGCGAGGAGGTGAAACTTTAAAATGTCCATCATACTCCTTGTTACAATTCTGAGTGGAAGACTTGGTATAGAATACATGGATACTAATCACTCAAATGAGGTTTGGGGATTATCTGTGGATTTCCAGGATAATTGGACTGAATATGCAATGAAATTCAATCCAGCTTAACTTATGGGAACTAATTTTCTCATTTCAAAGTCTAAAGTGAGAACACACAAAAACTTTCTATTAGTTCAGCATGAATATTAATATGGTCCAATGGGTGCAGGGCTGGAAAAATGAGGCCAGAGTCATGGCCCTAAATTTATTTAGAACAATGCTCACTGTGGTCAGAAACTAGACTGCACAGTATTTTAAGGGTTGATGAGACTGACAAAAATATAAGTAAATTAACAATCTCTTAAGCCAACTTTAAAAATAAATTTGGTTTATCAATTTGGTAATATTTCCTTGTTCTTAGTAATTTAATTTTTCCATTTTCTTTCTGTAATTGAACAACAAATTACTCACCTTCCTTTTTAATATTGAAAAGATTTTCACGTATTTGAAAATTAAGTAGCCAAGATAAATGCAAAAGGCCAAGATAGGAATGAGGTCTAGAAACTACCAAGGAGGTTTTTGCTTGTTTGTTTTGTTGTTTTATTCTCATCTAATTATAACAGATGTATATTATCACTTCAGCTAAGCTGCATTTATTACCTTGAAAAAAATCCAGAAAAATATATCAAGGCTTAAAAAAACTACAAATCAATATATGTACCAATAAAAAAATAAATAGCTAAATCCCACTGTATCCGTTGTCTGCTGCCACACTAATGCTGTGTAGCAGACAACCACAGATCCTCACTGGCATACAAAAAGAAGTGTTTTGTCTTCACATATCCATGGGCTGGCTGTGTGGTTCTGTGTATCTTGCTGGGCTCACTCAAGTGCATTTGGTTTGGGTGAGTGACTCTGATTTAGTCAGAGCTTTATTGAATCAGCTTAACTGGGGCAGTTCTGCTTTCACTGTCCTTCTGGAACCAGGCTAGCTAGGAATGTCCTTCTCAGGGCAATGGCAAAAGCGCAATTGCAAAAACACTTTTCAAGACTGCTTGCATCACATTTCTAACACCCCATTGGCCAAAGCAAGTCATCTGAGCCTCGGAGTGGGACATGACATCCTGCTCACAGTGGGAGAGTGCTGCAGAGTTACATGCACAGGGCACAAACACAATGAGGAGCGAAAAACAGAGGCCATTGGCACAACCCACCATGCCCACTTTTAAGAATTTACCCAAGGAACTATTTTAACTAGATAAAAAACAAAACTATGCACAAGAATGCTCAACATCACAGAATGTTGACAACAATGCTCGTCATGCTTGTCATACAAGAATGCTCGTCAACATTACAGAAAATTGGATTACAATATGGAAAAATTATGAACCTAAATATCCACGAATGGGGCCTTTCTAAGCACATCATGATATAAGAAAATAAAAATTGATGCAGCTATTAAAATTGATGTAGATCCTTTTCTTCTTTAAATGAAAAGATGTCCACTATCTATTGTAGAGTGGGAGAAAAAAGCAACTTATAGAATAAAATGAATGGCTTGAGTCCATTCACGTAAAATGTATACATATTTCCACATATGTTGTATGCATAAAAAATATCTGAAACAATGTCATCTACAGTTTTCTCTGAATTATAGAGTTTCGGGTGCTTATTTCTTTTTCTGCATTACTTGAAATTTTTATAATGTACAAGTATTACTTTTACAGAAGCAATAAAGTGTTTGGAAAAAATAAGTAAATAACTCATATTTATGATTAAATATAGGGGGAATGGGCCTTTCTTCTTAATTTAACTTCTGATTCATTGTCAAGATTTAGACTGGAAGTTCTAGTTTTTATCCACAGAAAAGATTTGTTTCATTTAAAAACAAATTTCATTTTTTAATTAAATGGGAAGTACAAAGGTGTTTATGTTATGCCTTATACTTCTTCATATGTCTTAATTATTTCATAATAAATATTTTTGAAATTTGTTTAAACCAAACTTGTTTTATTGGACAATGTATTTTTTTATTGCAAAAGCATTTTTTTTTTTTTTTAGGATTGGCCCTGAGCTAACATCTGTTGCCAATCTTCCTCTCTCTGCTGAGGAAGATTGGCCCTGAGCTAAGATCTATGCCCATCTTCCTCTATTTTGTATGTGGGATGCCACCACAGCATGGCTTGATGAGTGGTGCATAAGTCTGCAGACCCTGGGCCACCAAAGCAGAGCACACAAACTTAACCACTATGCCACTGAGCCCACCCTGCAAAAGCAATTTTTATTTATTCTGAGTTACTTAATGTTCAGTAAGGAAAGTATTCAACTTTAAGACTATTTTTAATAATTTGCTGGAAGCCTCTAAGAAATAATCACTCATTTAATAAAACAATCATTTTATTGCACTATATCAAGGGTTACAGGAGGTGTTTTTTAATGTCATGACAAGGAGTCTACCCTCAAAGGGCCAAAAGCTTCCTATTTTGAAAAATATTCTCTAAGTAGGAAATGATATGAAGAATTTCTGCCTTTAAAATTATGTAAGTGTCAAAGCTAGATTTCATGGAGAAGATCCATTTCATCTATAGGACTCTCATGCTAGACATCAATGGTTTGAAATGACCAGACGGTTGTTGTGGGCCCATGCTTCTATTGGCTTGAAACTTTGCTTCAAAAACTGTGGACAATCAATAGCCAACTTTAATTATGCCCCAATTACAAGCATCCTGGCCACAGGGTACCAAAAGGAATACGTATTAAAGGAAAAGAACAAAAACAGTGATATTAGCTAGTAGGCCAAGCACAGTGATCCAAAACTGGCCAATATTGCAAGGTAACTATTCCCTGAGACTACTTAAACTTGTTGAGAATGGTTTGTTGTCAAGAGAGTCTAATGTATACACCTCAGTTTTGGCTTAGTATGACTGTGCACACAAATTTAGCTGCCACATTTTCAACTCATTGTCCTCTACTTCCAACCAAAAATGGGGATTCCAGCTATCCGTATGTTAACATACACCGCAACAGCTTTGCATCACTACCAAGCGACATATTGCAGCCAGACTTCCGAGTAGAATACTGAGTTGGTGATACATTCACTTCAGCTCTTGAATACCAAATACCATCTGGAAGTAATATTTGTTTCTTTACTCTAAACTCCTGTAGCTCATTTTCCAGTACAATCGAACTTATATGTTGATTTACATATAAAGTATTTTCTTTCGGGTCCTGCCTTCCTTCACTGATTGTATATTCCTTAAAGGCAAGAACAGCATCTATTAATCATCGAAGGCCCAGAACACCTACTACACTGTCTGGTAAAGAGCAGGCTCTCAATAAATGGCTTCTAAATAAATGAATAAATTCTACCTCTATTTCTATTTCTGAGCAATAAAAATAAATCTGATGAGATAAAATTAAAAGAGCACTGGACTTAAAGCGTAGATATGTAATAGACACTATTGGCTACCAACCCCACATTCACTACCCAGTATTGTCATCTTTTATAGCAAAACCTGCCTCCAATGATAGAGACTAAAAATGCTAAACATTCACTTTTCTAGCTTTCCTTGCAACTAGGAGTAAAAATGTAACAAAGTTCTGGCCAATGAGATACATGGAGAAATCTTTGGAGAATTATTTCTTTGAAAGATGTACCTCCTAATTAAAGAGAAGGAAAGAATGTAAAAGAGAGGGGAAGACAGAAAGATGATGAGGGAAGTAAAGAGAGGGAAAGGAAGTCACGGAAGAAAGAGGGAGGGGGAGAGAGAGAAACAGAGAGTAGGAGAGACAGTCAGGGAAGAGGAAGGGAGAGAGAAAGGAAGAGGTGGAGGGAGAGAGAGAGGGAGAAGAAGGAAGGAGAAAGAGAGAGAGGTCTCCTATCTCTCTTCCTGCTTTGGATTGATTCTGTAGTGTGAAGATGTGATGTTTGGAGCTGCTGCAATCATCTTGCGGCCTTCAAGGGAAGGTCAAGAGAATCAAAGAGACACCAGGCTAGCTCCTTGAACTAACCTGGAACCACTTACTTCCAGTCTTCTTTTTATGCAAGATTATTAAAAGTCTTTCTTGTTTAAACCACTATTAACCAGGTATCTTGTCATTTGCAGCCAAAAGCATCCATCTGATATAGAAGACATAGATTAAGTCCCAGCTTTGCCACTTACTCCTGTATGACCTTATAAAAACTTAATTTCTTTTAGTGATCATTTCTTCAGTGATCATGGCCTTCCTCACAGGGCTGGTTTAATGAATGGGGAAATACTGAGAACAGTAAATGGCTATGAAAACTAATTTAATTACAAGTTGAAACTAATGATATCCTCACATTTTTCAATGATTGTTGATGGATCATGTCCTCAAATCCCAAAATCAACAGATAAAGAAAATCATACCATAAAAACAAAATCAAAATCTGCTGATGAGTGGAAGCAATTAAATGTCTCCTATCTCTAGATTATCTTCCTTTCAAAGAGAACTCCCAGAGCTTCATTTGACCAACTCCAAGAATTAGTTTTTTCATAAAATACTATAACATGACTTTAAATAGTATGGATTTTATTCTTCTTAAAATATGCTGAAAGTGGTCCAAGAGACATTTTTCTGGAACATAGTTATAGAAAACATGGACTACTTACAGGAGAAATCCAGACTGTTCTTCTATTACAGGTTGCACACTGACTTACTGTGGGTAATGGCTCAGTCACTTACAGTAGCATATAATTACTCAGCATTCACAGCTAAGTACTTTCTATGCCAAGTGAAACCATGCAAATACTACAGAATAGACTTTAAGCTGAGACAATGATTCAAGAAAAGCATAAGTATTTTACTTTCAGGTTGCCTAGTCAACTATTCAGGATAATTTGGTCCTCTTAGTCACATACATTTGTGTGGGTGAACTCCAGCCTGCTTAAACTCAAACAAGCAGAGGCACAGCTCAACCTGCCCTTCCAGTAAAAGGCTTAGGCATGAAGACTTCTATACAGACTTCTTCAAAAGATTTCTTCTGATTATAGTAGACTGTAGTAACAAGTATTTTGTCTGCTCAGCATATACACTTTCCTCTCTTCTTTCTTCTGGTAACAAACTCTCCCCACTAGTCACCGACTTGAGCATGTGACCCAAACAGAATCAGTCAAGTGCAGCATCCTGCTGACTCCAGTGACTGGTTCAGGAATGTGCATGTGACCCAAGTAGAGTCAATCAGAATCATTCTCTGGGTTTACCACATGAATGTTAAGAAAAGTTCATCTCCAATAAGAGAAAATCAGCTCAGCACATAGAAAGAACTAGTTTCATTGTCTGGGTGAGGCTTTTAGCTTCTGCATAACTGGCAGGTTCCAATCCAAATGACTTCTGGCAAATATTCACTGGTTAATCCAAGGATGTGACTCAAATGCTCCCCCAAATAGTAGCAAGCAAAAAGTGAGTGGTAAAGTCAGCTGTCATCTGAATTCAGATAAAATTCAGGAAAGACCTAGAATAGCTATGCCATTGGAACACTGATTAACATAAGGAGCAAAAATAGAGAGTAATTGAGAGTAAAAAGTAATTAATCCAAAGAAGAGAAGAATTTACAGCAGCACTATCCAACAGAAATATCATGGGAGCTACACGTGTAATTTTAAATTCTCTTGTAGCGACATTTCAAAAAGTAAAAGGTGAAAATAATTTTAATATATTTTATTGAAACTAATATAGCCAAAATCTTATCATTTCCACATGTAATTGATATTTTAAAATTATTACTGAGATACTTTAATTTCTTTTTTTTAGTAATAAGTCTCGAAATCCAACGTGTATTTTATACTTACAGCTTTGTCTCCATTCAGACTAGCCATATTTTAAGTGCTCAATAGTCTTAACATGTGGCTAGTCACTACCATATTGGATAGTGAAGATCTAGAGAATAAAATATCCTGGTTTTTAATTTTTGTTGGCAGTTCCCTAATATCTCTTTGAACTGGGAATTGGAGTGATTCCCTTAGATCCAAAGCCTCATTTACCAGGACAATAAATAAAAATTCCACCCTGGGTATTTTAAATGACAAATTCCAAGATTACATGTGGGTATGGGTGCACCTAAGCATGTGTGCCCGGAATCTGAAACACCTCTTGAGGACTTTTACACCTCCCCAGCATAAAAACAACCATGAATCATCTGTTCTGCACTTGCACCCAGGTTGTTGAGCTCTCTGTTGGAGAAAAATCACATAACTCTGAGCACTGGTACCATTACAAATTCAGGTCTTCAGACCTCAACTAGAAACTCAGTACGACCCAGAAATCCTGTCCCTGATCAATTCCCATTGTCTTCAATAGCTATTTCACATCTTCACCATTTTCCTTAAGCCCACCTTTGCATACCACTTTCTTCTGTCATTTTTCCATGGACAACTCTAATCTTCCTTCACAGAGAAACGGAAGCCTCACATAAGAACTCCATTTCCCTAAACATGTTTCTTCCTCCAAACTTCAGACTTCAACCTTTATCCATCTTTTTTTGCCTCTTTTCTAAGTCTAATTCCACTCACCTCCCACCTTTTTCAGGGATTTTCCATCAATTTTACCACCCCTCACATATGCAACCTTTCTTATCCGCTTCTTCTTTCTCTTCAGCATGTAAATATGTTCAAATTTCTGTTGTACTGAAAATCATATATACCCAGTTATTACTACTGCTTGCTTTCTCTGCCTCCTTTTGAAGCAATCTATCTTCCTACTCCATTAAAACTGCCCTAATACTATCAGATACCTCTTCCTGAAAAATCCAACAGAACTGGTTCTATCTTTATGTTATTGTTTCTCAGTAGGATTTGACAGAGTTGAACATGCCCTCTGTCTTGAAAATCTTTCCACCGTTCATTCTGTGACACCAATAACTGATTTCTTCCATTTGGCTACTTTTAGCCAAGTTTAGCCATTGGCTACTTTTAACAGTCTCTTTGTAGCTTTTTTTTTCTTTAACTATTCTTTATATGTTGTTGCTTTTTAAGTTTTAATCATTTACCTCCTTGGTTTCCAAGTGTGGTCCATGGACCAGTAGCATCACCATCATCTGGGAGCTTGATGGATGATCAGAACATTGAGCCTCACCCCAGACCTTTTGAATCAATTATTTGAATCAGAATCTGAATTTTAACAAGATTCTCAGATGATTTATGTGCATATTCAAGTTTGACAAGTGCTGCTTTACACTTGCATCTTCTCATTCTCCACATTCTCCCTGCATGATCCCATCCACACTTATGATTTTATCACTACCCATATACCACTGACTCTCAAATGTGCACCTCCAGCCCAACCCTCTCACCTGAGCACCATCCACATATATAAAATTTCCCACTGGACATCTCCACTTGTTTCTACAACAGGCATATCAAGTTTAGTATGACCCCACAGGCCTATCTGATCCCACATGTTCAGATAAGGGGGAGGTCATGAGAGAGGACTAATCATAAAAGATCTCATGTTGGAGCTGGGGTTGAACTTGACCTGAGCTTACCAAGGTTGGGGGGCCCGGGACTCAGACAAAGGGAAAGTAAAGGGAAGCATAAAGCACATTTATCTTCATAATTGATAGATAACAGTTTCTCCCAAGGCAGCAGTCTCCTGCCAGGAAATCTAAGGAAGAGGTAACTGTCCACGCTTTATTTAGCTGTGTGAGAATTCACCTAGATCTCTTGGTCTCCATCCTCTTCAAATTTCTTTTCACTCATTGAACAAATATTTATTGAGTTCCCACTATGTGTCAGGTACTGTTCTAGGTGCTGGAGATAGAACAAAACACAAAAATTGCCACACTCACATTCTTGGTACAAATATTTATTTTCTCCCCTTAATGAGTCATTTAAAAGAGATTGTGTGTTGTCCCAGGGTTTGCAGGTTTGGATCCTGGGCATGGACCTACATACCACTTATCAAGCCATGCTGTGGCAGGGGTCCCGCATATAAAGCAGAGGAAGATGGGCATGGATGTTAGCCCAGGGCCAGTCTTCCTTAGCACAAAGAGGAGGATTGGCAACAGATGTTGCTCAGGGCTAGTCCTCCTCACCAAAAAAAAGAGATTGTCATACAAGTCGAGTCCTTTTGTGATCAACTCCCTGTCAAGCTCCAGGGCTCAGGAAGAGTTCCAAAACATCCCACGAGGCATCACATTTAAGGCAAAGGCTTTATATTGGTGAAACATGAAAGTAAGGGTCAGCAGGCAAAGAAGGCCTGGATCCTTCATGTTCCCATTGGCCCTAAAAAGAGACTCACTGGAAACTGACCCCCTGGGAACCCCAAAATGACTGATGCATTTATTCAATGCTTATATATGCTAGATCCTGATATCACAAAAAAGAATAACATCTCTGCCCTCCAGCAGGGACATGAGGTAAAGTGTGAATGGAATAGTGCAAATCTACCACCACATCTGAGAAACTTTTTCCAAGTAGATTAATAGACTTATCAGTGCATATAAAAACAATACGACACATTCTGTTTTATCTCTTATTTTTTATAGATTTCACTTGTGATACATTCCTCATTGCTTTGATAGGCTAATTAAAACCAGCACCAGAGTTCAACTATAATAGTGCACCATAAAAAATAAACTAGTGACATATGCCCACAAATGTGAAAGTTAGTCTATTAGAGTTCAGTTATGAGCAGAAAAATATTGATAACAAAACACTAAACCATAGAAAATGTATAGCAGAATTACAGATTAACTGCAAAAATGGAGCATTCCCCTGACACTTCCATAAAGTGATATTTTCCTTAAATCCCAAAGTTCATGCCCTTAAATATGTTCAAAAATTGTAAAATTCTGAATGGTAAGTCTCCATACATATCTCTTTACATTTCTCTTTTTATATTGCATCTTAGTGCTGATAAAACAAAATAGGAAAGAAAAATGTAGAGCTTTGATATCAGACCTTTTGCCTTTTTATTTGATTTCAATCCTATTATCACATATTTCCAGAAATACACAATAGTGCCAAATAGCTTTCTCTATCTTGGGTTGGTTTTCCTGTATATTAGCTGTCATTGTAAAATTATTGTGCCTCCTACATGGAAACTAAAATTCCAAACAACAATTACTGACAAATTTCTCTATAGTTCACTGATTGCTCAAAGAAAATGGATTTTCTACCCAGCTAAAATTAATTACCATTGTTACAGAAATTGGAATGCGTCTGACAGCTTGAACAGAAAATACTGTGTGCTTTGCCTTTCCTTTTATTGTATCAGTACTCACATTCTCCAAAATCAATTTGTATTCCGTAATCTTCCTAAAAAATAGCTACCCACTATACGCTTACTGTGGGAAAGTCACAAAAATCTCATGAACTCTGGGGATGCAGATTTGGGGAATGAGAGAAAGCATCAAGGGATATTTTATCACCTCTAGCCTGACCCAAGAATATGCAGGATGTGGGAAAGTGATACTATGGTACAAGGCAGCCCAAGATAAGAAGTTCCAGGGTGTTTAAGTTAGTACTTCTGCCTAACAAGCCTCCCAAAACTTAGTAGCTCAAAACAGCAACCATGTATTATTTCTCATACATCTATGGGTCAGCCAGGCAATCTTTGATCTGAGCCCACTTCCGTGTCTGCAGTCAGCCGGGAGGCTGGTTGTGTACTAGCTGATCAGCAAGGGCTTCAACAGGGAAAACTAAGAGGTCTCAGCTCTCCTCAGTATGATCTTCTCCCCTTTCAGCAAGCAAGCCCAGGCTCACTCTCATGGCAGTGGCAAGGAGAGAACAGAAGCATATAAAGCCCCTGGATGACTAGGCTTGGAAGTGGCATCCTGTCAGGTCCATTGCATGCTATTAGCCAAAGCAAGTCACCAGCCAGCCCGGATTCAAGGGGCAGGGAAATGAACTCTACCTCTTGATAAGATCTTCAAAGTCACACTGCAAAGAGCTTACATGTAGGGGTAGAAAATTATTAATGTGTTTTGGCCGTAAGTCTAATTAATATCCATGGGAAATCTCTGGATAGCCTCCTTGGGTATTACATTTCTACCTGGCACATCCTGGGGGATCGTGTTCTTGCTGAGTCTTTATCTCACTGTGGCCTATCTTGCAGATGCTCTTACACTCTAAAGGACAAGTCAGAGAAGAGACAGGGAAAGAGGAAGATGCTGCCTGGGTCTGCAGGACTTCAGTGTCTCTCAACTCACACCAATAATACATCCAAAACCCTTGCCAGGGCCTCTTGGTGGGAGGAGTAAGCTTCCCTGTCCCTCGGCTTTGGGAGAACCACGTGCCTTGCTTTGGCCAATGAGACATGCCACCAGCAAAGATTTAAAATGTGCATATGCATTAAGCTTATGTTATTACACTTAGGCCTTTGCCACGAGAAAAACATACCTGGGTAGATACTGCCTCTTCAGCCTGGAGCAAACCAGCCCAGACTACACACAGGTGCTTGGGCCAAAGGCAAATGCTTATGTTTATATGCAACTGAAATTGTGTGGTTGTCACACAGCAACATTGACTGAATTGCTGATAAACTGAATTAAAAGAGCAGAAGAAGAAGGCAAGGAGGGGAATGGGAATTCTGAAGGCAGGAAACCAGCAAAGAGATGATGGAATCACCATCTTTAACCCATTTAAAAGGTTTATTCAACACATGAGTTTTCTGGAGAGAAATCATGCAGAGAGTCTTTTTTCTTCACTGAGCATTACAAGCATTGATCCAAGAGCATCTTTTCTCCCGTGTGTGTGTGTGTGTGTGTGTTTCTTGTTTAATAGTAGGTGCTGGTTATGGGCAATCATGAGAAGAGAACTTTGCATTATTTTTGTAAGCGTAACAGGACACATTGGTGTTTGCTCAAGAACTGTCCCATATTCCCCCATCTGTGAAATCGAGATTAACATGCTAAGATGTCTCAAAAGGTTTTGTTTTCTGTGGTTCTTTTTTCAAAGAATAATGGAAAAAATAATTGAAAACATTTAAGAAATACAAAGTGATATAAACACTAAATAATAATCACTTGTGAGAACTGGAATGAGAATTGCTTTGCCAAGAATCTTGAGTTAGATTATAGCTCCATTATTTGTGAGGAACAGCTAATGAGAATCTTCATTAAAATTCCTAATTTTCTACTGACTGATTCTTTACCAGATCAAAATTATTGCAAATCCATATCAATCATCGTGAAATAGAATGATATTCAGGGCAACCAGCTTAATTTCCTTAATTTCCTTTTGGGACATGGTTAACCAGGGTTGTCAGAAGTCACATAGCCATTACAGAAAGACATGGTACTTCCAGTTAGAGAGGAAAGCAATTAGTCCCCCTGGCAGATGAAGCTTCACAAGGATATTAGGCTGGGGGCTCTAGTTAGTTAGTTGGAAGGCTAACTGATGTGATATTTGTACTACTACCATTCCAAAAGCCTTACCACTAATTTACTTATGCACACTAGTAATAATAATAATAATAATAGTCACTACTTATTGAACAACTACTATGTACCAGGTGCTTTATACATCTTATCTTATCCCCAACACCTGTTATGTAAAGTTCTTTATACATAATAGATGCCAATAAATGCTTAATGAATGAATGTTTATAAGGTAAGTATTGTTAACTTCTTCTTAGATAACAAGAATGGGACTCAGAGGACTTAAATAACTTGGGTAGTAAATGACAGAGCCAGAATTGAAAGAAACTTTTTCTGAATCTAAAGCCTAATTTCTTTCAGTTACATATCTCCAGTGTAGACACAAAGAACAGAATGTAAACTAACAGAATCCTTGCTCTTTAGATATTTCTGGTTTAATCCAGGGCGGAGAAGTTACCTGCTACAATTTGAGTTCAGGTGGGTCCAGCCATCCCATGCAAGGTAAGGTGGAGGGCCAGGGACCAGATCAAGGTGACTTTCTCTACACCCCTCTCTGATTCTCCTGAGGCTGTGACCTCTGGAAATCAGTTTGAAGTAAGGTATCCTGTTGCTTCCAAGCAGAGGGTCCACCCAGGAGGGCTCCCAGTTTCACCCCTTCCCTGGTTCTTCTAATTGGTTTACTTCTTGCAAAAGTACTGACCTGCCCTTGTACCTCCTGTTCCACAAAGATGCACCTGTGACCCAGCTCCAGGAAAACACATGGGCAGATCAGGGCTTCCAGGGCCCCTTAATCTTCCTGTCTAATTTTCCTCTTATCTACCTGGCTGCCCAGAATACTCCCCCATCCCACTTAGCTCAACATGTTCCTCTCTACTCTTTGCTGTATATTTGGAGCCAGAAATCTCAGCTCTGCCATTTACTAACTGACTTTGAGAATGTCTCAAAATCATCCTAAGCCTTGGGTTTCTCATCTAGAAAGTGGGGACAAATCTAAACAGAAAAAAAAGTACTTTAATGCAGGCCTTTCAAATCCCACTGAAAGTATCATTAATCTAGATATTTCAAATAGAATATCATGACAAGTTGGGGAGAAGGAGAGTGATTTTATATGAGGGAGCTTTCTCCATGACCCTAAGGTCATAGCCGCTAGGAGACTGCCTGATCCTCCTTCTACATTAGCCCTGAATCATAGTTCTTAAAAGAGGCAGATGTAATGAAAGCTCAGTGAGGGCAAGGATTTTTATTTGGTTCACTGATATATCCTAAGGACCTAGCTCATAGTCAATGCTGAGTAAATATTTGTTGAATGAATAAATAGAGAAATTGCCATAAATGACCGACCTTAGAGCAATTCCACTCACAAGGGAAGTAATTGACCTAGTGGTTTAAAGCAGTATTTAGGGGTCTGATGGATTTGCATTTCAGTTCTGGTTCTGCATCTTTCTAACTACATGAGCTTAGGCAGGACCTGAACTTTCCTAGGCCTGAGTTTCATCATCTGGAAATGGAAATAATAATAGCACCTATTTTCTTAGGGTTGTTTGAAGAATTAAATGAGGTAATACATGGAAAATACTTAGCACAGTGCCTGGCACACAGACCAATTGCCAGGAGGAAGACAAGCAAAAAGCATTGAGAGGGGGTGGTCATGTGAGTCAGAGGCCTTTCGGTTCATGGAATGCATTTGTGTGCTCTTGATAGGTATAAGTGACCGCAATTCAATCATTCATTCAGCAAGTATGTTTTAGGCACTTCCTATGTGCCAGACACTGACTTAGGCACATGGGATGCTTCAGTGAACAAAACAAAGAACCCTACCATCAGGAAACTTATCTTCTGGCAGGAACAAATACATAAGCAACAGATGAAATAAATAAGTAAATTATAAGGTGTGTTAGAAGGTGACTAATGCCTTGGAAAATTAAAAAGTAGAGCAGGGTGAGAGTGGCGAGTAGTGTGGAGGTAGGGGCAGGATGCAATTAAACAGAGTGATCAGGCCAGGGACTCTTAGGAAGGTGACATTTGAGCAAAGACTTGAAGGAGGTGAGAGATTTAGTCATGTGGGTATCTAGGGAAAGAGCCCTGAAGGCAAAGGGAACAGCCAGTGCAAAGGCCCTATGGAGGGATATCACAGGCGCCTTCAAGATCTGCAAAGAGCTAACCAGGGCTGGAGTAGAGTGAGCAGAAGCAGGTGTAGATTATTTAGACACTCGTGAGCCATTGGAAAGACTTCAAGCCTTATTCTAAATAGTACAGGGACAATAGGAGGGTTTTGAGCAGAAGAGTCATGTGACATGGCTTAGACAGGAGGTGACAGTGACATGGGCCAGGACCCTGAGAGAAGACAAGAAGTGGATGGGTTCCAGATATATTTTAAGGTGATTAGAATGGGGAGAAGTCAGAAGTTTGCCCGCAGTGAAGGTCTACTAATCTCCACTTATTTATAGCTGCTGGGATGCCCAATCAATAAAGACAAGTTTCAATAATTTCACAATATTGTAGTGGGTGGACCTTCCCCTGTTCAAAGAAGCATCACCTCCAACTGCTGATTTTAATTCAGAATTAGCAATTTATAGAACTCAGCCTGCCTGCTAACATCACAAAAAGATAGCCATTATATGCTGCCTCATGAAGGTACACACTACCCTTGAACAGTGTGTGCTCTTTTGAAATTGGATCAAGTCTCCAGTTCTAACCACCAATTTCTAGGCAATACAGAGGACAGACGAACATGTTAAATGACACCATAGTCTTGCAACTAGCAAAATACAGATGTGGAAAACTCTGTAGGACAAATGACCTGTTTCTTTACCAGACAAATTGCAAGGGGAAAAGACACAAAAGAAGACTGACTTCTTTCCATTGAAAACAACTTCACAGCTACACTTTCCAAATGTGTTGATCTCATTTGGATTCTGTTTTTAATAAATCCATATTTTTAAAAGTGTATGAGGCATTTGGGGAAATTTGAACACCAACTGGATATTTGAGGATATTAACACATTATTACTAATGTTTTTAGGTGTGAAAATGGATTGTGGTCATGTTTTTGAAAGAGAAAGAAGAGTAACTCAGTTTTCCTGGGTTTCTCCCATGTATACATGCTATTAAACTTTGTTTGATTTTCTCCTGTTAAAACAAATAAACAAAATTTAAAAACAAATAAATAAAAGAGAAAGAGAGTCTCTTTGTCTTTTAGAGAAGGAGTTAGCAAACATTTTCTCTAGAGAACCAGATAGTAAATATTTTAAGCTTGTGGACCATACAGTTTGTCACAACTACTCAATTCCACCATTGTAGTGCAAAAGCAGCCATACACAATAAGTCAATGAATGGGCATAGCTGTCGTTAAGGAAGAAAAACTTTTCTACCCTCTTAGATTCAGTTCTAGGGGGCCTGTGAATTAAACTGATTAAAAAACAGATTAGAAAGAGAAAAGACAGATTTTTATTCATGTACATACATGAGAGTTCACAGAAAAACATGACTCAAGGAGGTGGTTAGAATTAGAGACTTACATACCATCTTAATAGGGGAAGAGGAGTGGGGAAAAGGGCACTTACAGGAAAACAAATGACTTTTAGGAAAAATAGATGGGCCCTTAGGAGAATAGATGACAAATATGATAGTTTTGTGACAACGTCTGTTTAGATGTGGCACCAACTTCTCATCTCTGTGTAAAAGTCAATCTTCCCTGATTATGAAATTCTTGGGGAAGGGATTTATGACACCTGAGTTCTTTTCGGAGTTCAGGTAAAAAGCCTATTTTCAAATGCCTTCAGCTCAAAATAATTTTTATGCCACAGTGGCATCTTCTGGACCCCTTCAATGAGTTCCAATAAAACTTTATTTGTAAAACAGATATTGGGCTGTAATTTGCCACCTCTATTTTAGCAATACATACTGGAATATTTATAAATGAAATAATATGATGTATGAGATCTGTTTCAAAATAATCAAGTAGGAGTAGGAGAAGTAAATGGGCATTTACGTAAAACAAGATTGCCTGTGAATGGATAACTGCGGATGAGTACATAGGTTTATTATACATCTCTCTCTATTTTTGAATATGTTTGCAATTTTCCATCACAAAAAGTAAAGAAGCAAAACAAAAAGCAAACAAGATAAAACACAATAATACTTAAGATTCTGAATTAATTGCTATTATTGACACAGTGTATTCTAGGCACCATGCTAACCACTTTACACGTATTATCTCATTTAATCTTCACAACAACCCTAAGAAGTAGGTACTAGTATTATCCTCATTTTATAGATGAGGAACATGAGGTACAAAGAGGTTAAATAAATTGCCAAGACCACAGAGCTCATAAGAGGCCAGAACCAGTATCTGAACCCAGGCGGCTGGCTCCAGAGCCCACTCTCCTAAAGTACTGTATAAACTACTCATTAGATACAAGATGCTTATGAATTTGGAGAGTTCTGTCTATGTTCTCTGCTAACAATGACTTTTTTCTAGTTAATATGCTGCTCCAGTAATGTCCTGTCTGGGGGGATTACCTCCTGGATCTTTGCATTCTACATTATTATTCATTCATCTTTCTGAACTGCAATATAACTAAGCTTAGTTATTAAAATACAATCTAAATCCTTCTGTTTCTGAATGCATTTTTTATCAATCTTCTCCCTCTTGCTTTAGTCCAAAATGCAACAACAAAGAATCTTCTTGAGGAGAAAAAAGACCCAATGGTTTGTATAAAACATGAGCATTTGAGTCCTGTTAATCTCAAGTATACAATTTTAACCAGGCAGGCATAGATTCAGGTCAGGAGCCAGTATTTTCAACCATCATTGTGTACAAAGGATTTCACATCAGCAGTATTAGCATAATCTTTAAATAGACATCAAAAAACAAAACCACAGGCTACATAGACCTTGAGAGGTCATCTAATCCCCTCTGACTGCTAGGAAGGGGTGGGCCTGAGCCAGACGAGATAGGCAGCTTTCTAACCTTTCATCTCTTCAGAAGGAATTTTATAAGCTTCTTTGTTAACGTTTCTATGCTTCACACTGCTTATTTCAGGGGAAATTCCTAAAGTCTGGATATGGTGCTTTTCACCTTGACAAAGCTTTTCTCTATTTAATAACAGGTCGCAAGGATGACACAATAATAATAATAAATAGATAGACAAATATGAAAATAATAATAAAATCCAAAACCAATCAAATTTTCTGGACTTAGCAACAAAGCTCCTAGAGAATTCATTTCTATGGAAAAGACCACACACATCTCTTAACATAACAGCTGCTCTTTGTACAGAGGATTACACTTAGTGTAGTGATCAACCTTATCTGACGTTCAAAACCTTTGTTGCACAAGTATTATTATTGACTCCAATTTCAGATAAGAAAACTGAGGCCTGGTGATGGTGATTTAAATCTAGGTCTGTTGAGTCCAAATCTCCCACTCTTCCCACCACATCACTCTGGAAAGCACGGAGATCTTCAGGTGGGTTACTCATCAGGCCATCTTTAACAGAGCTTGGCAAGGGTGGAATCAAGCAGTGAAAGGATAAAGGAAATTCTCATGTGCTGTTTGCTGAAGTTAGGCCAGACTAAAATGGCAACACATATTTCAGTTGCTCTGAGGTTATAAAATGTTATTAGCCTGTAGTGAGGGGTGTGGAAAATGTGGTGACTTTTATTCTTCTGCACTGCTTTAATTTTTTTAAATGAGCATATATCACATATCATCTGATGGTGTATGGAAAAATACGTATAAATTAATATATTCTTCCCTTAAGATGCTCCGATGAATATTTAAAAATTATAAATGAAGATACACATATATTAAACTGGGAAAGAGTAGAATATTTATACTTCGAGAAAGATTATTTTGATTTTTAAGTTAGGGTTTTGTTCTCAGATTTTATACATTTTAATTTAATGTGTTATTACCTGCAAAAACAAAACAGGCCACACCTTTGTTTTTTCCCAAATAAACAAAAGGAGAAGTTCAATAAACTTTGCATCATTCCTTCTCCCAACTCACAACAGTGTCCAAAAGAGTTAGCTCTGCCCCTCCCTATAAGATTTCCCTTGGTAGGGGGACTCATTCCTTGCTCTTTGGGCAGGTGGTACAGTAGTCCCTGCTTATCTGCTGGGGATATGTTCCAAGACCCCCAGGGGATGCCTGAAACTGCAGATAGTATTGAACTCTATATATACTATGTTTTTTCCTATACATACATACTGTGATAAAGTTTAATTTATAAATTAGGCACAATAAGGGATTAACAACAACTAATAATAAAATAGAACAATATACTGTCATAAAAATTATGTGAATGTGGTCTCTCTCTGTCAAAATATCTTCCTGTACTGTACTCGCCCTTCTTCTTGTGATGATGTGAGATGAGACCATGCCTATGTGACGAGATGAAGTGAGGTGAATGACATTGGCATTGTGACATAAAGTTAGGCTACTATTGACCTTATGACGACAGGTCAGTAGGAAGATCATCGAGCTATGGCAATGTTGATGGTTGGATTTCTGGAGCAGACAATGTCAATAGTTACTTGAACACAAGCACTCTGATACCATGACAGTCAATCTGACAACGAAGAGGGCTACTAAGAGACTAACAGTTGGGATATGCTGGACAAGGGGACGAATCACGTCCTGGGCAGGACCACACGAGATTTCATCACGCTACTCAGAACGGCACGCAATTTAAAACTTATGAAATGTTTATTTCTGGAATTTTCCATTTAATATTTTCAGACCACGGTTTACCATGCATGGGTAACTGAAACCACAGAAAGCGAAACTGCAGATCAGGCAGGACTACTGTATATTAATGGGGTTATGAGTCTACTCTTTGGATTCAGAAGACAATCTTAAGTCCCTGCTCTGCCACTTTTTGACTGTGTAGCTTTGGACCAGCTTCTTAACTTCACTAAATTTCAAATTTCTTATCCATAAAATGAGGACAATAATATTACCTAAATTACTTAGTTGTGAGGATTAAACGAGAAGATATTAAGAAAGATATGTGAAATAATCCCTGGCATAATAAGCACTATACAAGCCATTAGCTATTATTATTATAATAATTATACTGTAAAATTTCCGGATACTCCACTGGCACAGAAAAATTAGCTGGTTAAACATTTCAGAGAATGTGCTTCCTTGAAGAGTTAGAGCAGGGGTTTGTGAAACTACAGTCCATTGGCCAAATCTGTCCCACCCCCACCCCCAGGACAAATCCTACCATGCCCATTCTTTTATGTATTGTCTATGGCTGCCTTTGCACTACAAAGGCAGAGTGGAGAAGTTGCAACTGAGACCATATGGCCCACAAAGCCAAAAATATTTACTCACCAGCCCTTTACAGAAAAAATTGGCTGAACTCTGAGTTAAAGGCATTTTTTTCAAGACAACATATTTAGTCTCTTATAATTCAAGATACATTGCTTATAAACAATTCTAAAGAAACTACCAAGATAACCATGACCCCTCCTCCTTGGTCTCAAAGATCAAAGCTGTGGAGCAATTGGTGGAGCAATTTTCTGAGGTTCACTCCTTTGTTCATTCAACAAATGTTTATTGAGGACCTACTTTGGGCCAGGTACTATTCTGGGCACCAGGAACTATAGCAGTGAAATAAGCAGCAAAAATCCCTGCTCTGGTGGAATTTATATTCTAGGAGAGGATAGAAAATAGGGAAAATTAAGGGAGAAGCAAAGAATCTGGGGAGATTCAGGAATCATTTACCAGATCCTGCTGATTCTGTCTCCTAAATATTTCTTGCAGTAGTTCAAGTTGAAAATGAGTGACAGCTGCATTAAAGTCACATTCAGGGTGTTAAATTAATTAAACAAGGAGGCTATTAGACTGAAGTGACTCCAATGTCATGGTGGCCTACATAAGCAAACCAATATCTAAGCCTGTCAATGCCTCATGGTTATTAAATCAAAACCTAAGGACAACTAATCACAAACAACCCACTAGGCTTTAAGCTATAGCTAACCAATCATTTCCTTGCTTTGCTTCTGCCTTTTCTCTACAAAAGTCTATCCCCCAACTCCTGTTGGTAGAGTACTCCTAACTACTTCCAGTTTGGCACTGGCCAATTTGAATCGATAAATATTCAGATAAACTCTTAAAATTTTTAATATGCTTCAGTTTATCTTTTAACAAGGAATAGGCTTGAAAGACATTGGTGAGGCAAAAATCTTCCCAACAGGCAGCGCTGCAAACAATATATCTGCTCATCCACTTTATACAGAAGAAGTAGCCCAAGAAGTGAGAATATATAAAGATTCCTGGACAGTGGCCAAAGGTCTAGCCTTTAGTCAGGGTGCTGGAAAGAAAATGACTGGAAGATCAGAGATAATATCTGAAGTAGAGGCCTGCAATTGAACATATAGACACTTTATGAAGAGTAAAGACTTTTGTATCACACATTTATACCAGAAAACATCCACCATGGTAGAGGGACTGAACAACCAAGTAGACAAAATAACTCTGCCAACTGACATTAGCCAGCCTTTGTCATTGGCCAGCGCAGAACTTGCACAAAAGCTCATGAATGAAGTAGTCACAGTGGCTGAAATGGAGGCTACATGTGGGCCCAACATTATGGACTCCCACTTATCAAAACAGATCTGGCTACTGCTGCCTTTGAACGTCCAACCTAGCTCAAAATGAAGTACCTGTGGTTCATCCTCATAGGTACAGATACCTATTTCAGGTGTGGGTTTGCCTTTCCTGCCCACAGAGCCTCAGCCAGCACCACTATCTGCAGGCTTATGGAATACCCTATCCACAGACATGGAATCCCTTACAACACAGCCTCTGAGTGTTGGCTTGCAAACGTGAGAGCTTCCCAGGTGAAATCTGAAACTGGCCCCTGTACACAAAGGGCAGGAAGAGACCAAAGAAAGAAGCAGACTACTCCAGATTGGCAGGTGGCGGATTTAATGAGCAAAGGAACTTACATAGTAGGCTTGTCTTGGACTGCTGCAAGATGAGCAGATCTCCTCACTCGCCTGCCAGAATCCTAGAAGTTTACATAGAGGCCTTAACTGGGTTAAGATGGTCTCAACAACACATTACTCTCTCAAGACTACATCCTTGAAAATGGCCCACTGTAAGAACAGTGGGCAGAGCATACATTGCAAGGACAGGGGAGAGGTGAGGAGCCTCCAATTGTCCAGGTCCAGCTCTTGGGTCAACTGGCAGTCACATCCTCTTGATGACCTCCCCCAATACTCCACCCCTCCTGACTGGATCTTACAATCTTATACATGGTCCTCTTCCACAATGTGCCCTGAGCAGTCAGTAAAGAGTTTCATTAGCATGGAGATGGCTCGTTTGGTAGCTATCTGGCTGCACTGGAGGCAGATGTCATAGCAACAATATAGGCATATGCAAGAGAAAACACATATTAAGATGATTCCCAAAATAAGAAACATTTTTTTTCCACCTAGACCCCTATGATCCAAACCACTGATTTATTAAGTCCCCTAAGCTGGGGGCCAGATCACTCAGGGCGTTACTTGTGTCCTCATTTGATTTAATAAAGATGATACATTAGCAGACTCATCAGGTGTGAACACATAACGTTCCATTTGGATAATGCACAAGTGCCTCCTTGAGAGGCAGTAATAATGTCCAAGGCCATCCTATTTTGTAGGACAGCTTTTCTAATTAGAGACATTTCAGTGTTCAGTAAGGACAGGCTTTGTTGGCTATCATTTAAGCCTTGTTGGGTGAATTTAGTAAGGGCTTCTATGTGTGCTAGAATGTCCTCCAGGCTGAAAGAAGGAACAAAGACAGTGACCAAATGATTGTACCAGTGGAAAACAGAATGTGCATACCTGGCCTTGAGGAGAGGGAGGCTGGCAGCTTTAGAAACTTGATCTGGTTGTACATACCTTACATGTTGGTGTGCTTCCTGTCAGGCAGGAGGAGTTGGACTGGGGACAGGATATGCCAGACCAGGACCCCCACCTTCTCGAACCCTCTTTCAAAGCTATGTGTTCCATTACAGGTACAGCGTGTTTCAACAAGTCCAGCTTGCAGCAGGACAATGGAATCCTAATGGAGATTGAGTAGTTCCCTCTCACCCAGGGGTGCAAAGTAACTCACCCATCATGGTGGGACGTCCCATTGCAAATTCCCATAGATAAATGCCTTTCCCAAGTGTCACAGGGCTTGGTGTTTGCAGCAGCATAGCACACTGATCCATGGTGTGAGTTGGGGCAACGGCTCTTTTCCGTGATTTCCATACCTCTATGATGTTCGGTGTCTCGGCAGGGGTCCCCAGTCTGGCATATGGGGCAACAGGCCCTACTGGCTGATCATTCAAATGTCTTAAAGCCTAGGATAGTACCTTAGTCCACCCCACCAAGGTGGTTTTACCTGTTTGTAATTTAATCTGCTGCTTGCAGGTTATAGGGGAGATGGAACTTCCATTCAACGTCATGTTCTTTTGCCAGTCTTGCACATCATGACCTTTGAAATGTGACTCCCAATCACTGTCTATCCAATGCAGGTATCCGTACATGGTACTCAGCTTCTCTGATCCCCTAATGGTGGAAGCCTGGTTTGCACAGCAACAGGGAAAAGCTTGGGTTAGGCCAGACACAGTGTCCACCCAAACCAAGCATATTTAGAACTCTCACTTGGATATAATATATCCAATATAATCAATTTGCCAATCCCTCACCAGTTGGAACTCTGGTGGATGGCCCCAGACTCCTTTGGCAGTTGCTTTGGATGTTGTTTGGAACACACAAGATGTGCTATTACTACCACCTTAACTGTATTTCAAGGGCAATCCAGCATCCTTGGCAATACACCATCCTACCTGGGCACTACTCTGATCGTTCTTTCTATGCATCTAATCTACTGTATCTACTTAAGTGTCAGTTACTAGAGCTTGTACCCAACCTAGGGCAACAGCTTCCTGATTGCCAGGGGGTGTCAGTGCCTTAAGAGCAGGGACTGGAAGACAGTGAAGAATGACTCAGGCTCTTGTTGGTGAACCCAAACGTCTTTCCACATATCCTAGCCCCACAAGAGCTTATTCATGATCACCCACCCCTCAGACTTTCCACTGTCTGAGTCATAGTGTTAATTCCTTTAGAACAGCCCAACTCTCAGTGCAAAGGGTTAAGAGTCAGGGCTCATGAGTGAGCACCAGCCAAACTCTGAGTTTAGCCCTTGGCTATGTTCATTTTTGTTACAAGGAGAGCAGATTTTTATTAAACTTGTGCAAATAACTATATTGCCATGAAAATAAGAGTACTCACTAAGAGTTCCTGAATTTTGGAGGGATCAGGTAGGGAGAAAAAGATAAGTGTTCCATCTTTGTTCACAAAATCATATGTTAGCAAATTACTGATAGTTTAAGAGAGAAAGATTTTCTTAAGTCTGAAAAAACAAGACATAAAAGAACCAACAATATTTCCAATAAAAAGTCATAAAAATTATAGCCATCCTCATCAGTTTTTCCATCCTCATCTGTAAATTCTTATTCAGTTTAGTAGTATGATTTTAGTTATCAGAAACCTGGACTCGTCAGTCTTTTCCATAAACCTCCTTGAAGATGAAATATTTTTGCAAAAGCATCAGAGTAAAACGATAACTGCCTGTAAATGACAAAAGACTTAAAAATGGCCATGGTTAAAGATCTGATGAGAGTTCATTATAATGCAATTGACAAGGAAATTTTGTTATTCCTGTGACATACATTCTCTCTATGACCTCCTCCAACACTGAGCAGGGGAACCTATGCACAGCAAAGGATGGACCGTGGCACTAGGCCAATGACGTGGGATTCATGGGTTGTATCACACATCACACCATCCAGAAGCAGCCAGCCTCACAGAATACTGTAACAGCCTTCTAAAGGCACACCTGAATTACCAGCTCAGAGGCAACATCCTGAACGGATGCGGTGCCATCATCAGGATGCAGTATATGTTTAAACCAAAGACTTCTATATCGGGCTAAGTCCCCAATAAGAAGAACACGTGGGTCCAGGAACAAAGGGGGATGGGGAACAGAAGTGGCCCCACTTACCATCACTCCCAATGATCCAATCACAACGAGGAATTTCACGCTTCCCTTCCTTGCAACTCTGGGTTCTGCAGTGTTAGAAGTTCTGGACTCCACAGGGTATACACACTCTTGCCAGGAGAAGTGTCTCATTGAACAATAAGCTGTAGTTACCACCAAGATACTTTGGACTCCTTCTGCCCAGGAACCAGAAAATCAACACACTGGCAGTGGTATTTGACCCTACTCAGCTAGAGAAGGTAGTGCTGCTTTACAATGAGGACAGGGAGAATACGTATGGAATCTAGATGGTCTTCATGGATGAATATTCTCTTGCCTCCTGATTCCAGTGATTTATGACACAGCAGCCACTGCTGTCTGAAAAGGATGTGGTATGACCGCCAAGGGCTCAGACTCTCAGGAATGAAGGTTTGGGTCACAACACCAGGGAAGCCACCAAGGCCTGCCAAAATTTAGAATTAGAATGAATAGTGGATTAGGGAGAGGATGAGTACCAGTGTGAACCTAAAAACAACTGCAGCATCAGGGGTTATTGTTTGTCCCACTACCTTTCCTTTTCTAAATTTTCCCTCAGAAAGAGAGGCCCAGGGGAACCATGGAGGAGCTGCCCCTGGACTTACTTGTAGAAATAGATCTCTGTGATGTAAGAGATGGATTATAATGGTCATGAAAAATGCACAGCTCAGATCCGCTGTGCCCAGGCAGCACGGTGACCAAGCACAATACGAGTACTAATGAGGGTCCATTCCTAAGAGTTGTGGAACTCCTTTAATGAGAGATTTTACATTAAGAACTCCCCATTAGCCTGGCCAAAACTTTCTTAGAATGGCACTTCAGTCTGAGACCTTTCTATCCAATCCTCTTTCCTTTTCCTCCTCTCCTTACAGGTGTCAGACTCTTATCACAGTCTGAAGGTGCTCTCTGCCTTCTCTTGCTCCCTCTTCCTTTATCCTTCCCAGGCACTTCCCCCAATAAATTTCTTCCATAGAAAATCCTGTCTTCTTGTCTCCTTCTCAGAGAACCCAAATTAACATAAGAGCTAACTATTATTATTATCTGAAATTCTCTACTTTTTTCCTTAAATGTAAAGACTTCAGTGGAGGCGGGGTGTAGTCCTGTACTCTTGGCACTATACCATAGGAAGTATTTCTCAAATTTCTAGTAGTTCTTTCAGTATTCTCAATAACATATGTACATATATAAAGATATACACACATATGTCCATATACATATATATATATACACACCATATATACATATATATACCCTTTGTGCAAATGTATCCTCGTACATTTGTTATTTGCAGAGGAAGGATTCTTTGCTTTAGAAGCTATCATAGTTCCAGTAAATTTTTCACATCCTTGCCTGCTGTCCACGAGGCAATATACATTCATTTAAAAAATAATAGTAAGACAAAGCAAAATGCTATAAAATAAGCTGAGTAGGGATTAGGGAAAGAGTACAAGACAAGGGTATCTATACTGATTAAGGAATTTTTAAAAATCAGCAATAAAAGAGAAATTAATTACTCATACACTCAATAATATGGATAAATCTCAAAAATGTTGAGTGAAAGCAGCCAGACACCCAAGAATATATTCTGTATGAGTCCATTTAGATAAAATTACAGAAAAGGCAAATCTTATCCATACTGACAGGAAGCTCTTCAGTGATTGTCTGGAGCCAGGGAGATTGACTGCAAAGTGGCACAAGGAAATTTTTGCAGTGATGGAAATGTTCTATATTTTGATTGAGGTAGTGGTTACACGAGTGTGTGTACACCTTTATCAAAACTCATTTAACTGTACACTTAAAATGGGTGCATTTTACTGTATAGAAATTATACCTTAGTAAAGTTGATTGAAAAAAAAACCCATGATTTTCCACTTTGGAAGAACATTGGGTCAAGGTATCCTGCTTCATCCAGGCCACCATCTTTCCTTACCTGTGTTTTGCAATACCCTTCCGACTGGATTCCCTTATAGGCATCAAGCTTCGCTTCAATCTGTCCTGCACTCTGCAGCCAGAGAGATGTTTCTAAAAGAAAATGTGATTATGTTACTCCCAAAAACTCCCATTCTTCTTCAAATGTATCAGTCAGGGTTCAATCAGAGAAACAGAACCACTAAGACAGATATAGATACATAGATATGGATACTTGTTCTAGGGATTTGATCTTACACAATTATGAGAACTGGTTAAACGGTCTCTGTAAGGCTGTCATGTCAACCTATTATCTTCTGATGCTGGAATCTGAAGTCCACAGGGCAGGACGTTAGGAAGAGAAGATGGATGTAAAGTTCCAATAACTGGAACCCACAACCACAAGAATGAACTGAAACCTGTCAGTTCTTATCGCCCTTGACCTAGGTGGTATGGGGCAGAAGCTGAGGGCTCTTCATTACCATGGAGCTAAACAAATACCTGGCCCAGGAGTCAGGGAAACTGAAGGAGGATCCAGGGGAAGATGCAGCAGTTGCAGGCTCAGCCACTGCCTCACATCAAGGAGGTGGACCAGCAAAGCCACAACATGCATGAGCTACAGAATGGCTGCGGCTTCACTTCCACCCTCCAAATCTCCCACAAGAATCTCCCAGCGGCCAACCCTATCCAAACACATACCATAAAGAGAATTCTGGGAAATGTGGTTCAGTCTAGCCAAGTTGACACATTACAAAACCATTATAACACCCCAAACTTTAAATTACTTCCCATTACTCTTACTGCCTTAACAAAACTTATAAGGTTCTTTGTGACCTGATTTCCACCAGATTTTTTGGCTTTATCTCCTACCATCCTGGCTCCCATCTCAGGCTATATGCATTTATGTTTAGTACAAATGTTCTAATTTTTCTAACCTTTCCACAGTATTCCTCCTGGCTGGAATACTCTTCTTCCCCCTTAACCTGGCTGAGATCTATGCACTCTTATGGCCTCAGCTTCTTTTAGGAAACCTTCGCTGACACATCACTTTATCTTTGGTGGCTAGTACAAAACCAGGTCCGTATTAGCACCCAACAAATTTCAGTTGAACAAATTAATGTGTGCCAATGAGAATTAAAACTGATTATAGCTGAATGAACATGGCTAGAGTCTTACGTGTATAGGGGATAAAGTGCTATAGTCAAGGTCAGTGGGTAGGCAATATATTCAGCCTATTAAAATGTGGGGAACACTATTCACTTCTGCAGAAACATACACTTCATTGATTCACTCATTCACTCTATCCCTTTGATATACAAACCCCAATTGCAACACAAACTTCCTGTCTTAGTTTGAGTCTCCCAGAAAGCAGAGCCTAATACAAGGTACTTTGTTTGGGAAGTGATTCCTAGGAGCAGGATTAAAACTCAGGCAGGGCAGAAAGAAGGAAAAGAAGCCAGTAAAGGGGGTCAAACTGAGCTAGTTAATGCTATGAGCACTGAAGTTTTATGACTGGAAACCCTGAGGAACTGCAAAGAACCTGAGATATGGCTCTGAAAGGAGGCTGAGGCATTTATACACCAACTCCCATCCCTTATTGGTTGAGTTTTGCCTCTAGGGAACTTGTCGCCCTCCCCCTCCCAACACTTCCAGCTGATGGGGATGAATGAGATCTGTTGGCTTTAGAAAAAGCCCCAAGAGGAAAAAGTAGAGGCACCACCAGCACTTGAGGTGGCATGTGGAAGTAAAGACAAAAACTATCTACCACAGCTGCAGAAGAGCTAGAGGTAGGCCAAGGTGATGTGGCTTGAGTCACCAAGTTCTGCTCCACTTCCCAAGGACCTTTATCTCCATTAATCACTAGGCGTCACCATAAATACAAAAAGAATAAGAAATGCTAAACCAATTCCACTTCCTTCTTTCAGAGAACTGATGGCTGGGAGTTTAAGGAAATTCCACTAATTTACTGAATTTCAATATAGATAATTATGAACAAAAGAGAGCTAGCCAGGTAAGGGGTAAATAGATCATTGCTGGCTGACTGCTTCATTCAATGAATGTCGATCAATGATGCATATTTCCAGTTGTATTTGTATTCCTTCTCTACATATTGTATGGGAATGGTGTGCCTGGAGTTGCAGAGTGCAGCAAGCCTGCCTAGCACAGAGCAGCTACTCTCCAAATATTTGTGAAAGGGAGAGGAGCAGGTGAAATGTCATAAAGAGTTGTTTAACCTAGAGCATTAGGAAAACAATCAGTGGGTTCTCACATGGGGGCTATTTTGCCCCCCGCCCCCCAGGAAATATCTGGCAACATCTAGAGACATTTTTGGTTGTCACAACTGGGGAAGGGGTGCTACTGGAATTTAGTGAGTAGAGACCATCTACTAAATCCTACAATGTATAGGACATCTCCCCTTTCCCCAACAAAGAATTATCCTGCCCAAAATATCAGCAGTGCCAAGGTTGAGAAACTCTGACACAGATAAAGCTTATCTGGATATTGACATAGAAGTATATATATTTATATAAACATAATATTTCTCCACTTAATATAGTTTGTTTATAACATTTTTTAAAAATCTATGTTTAATTACACATAATTTGTCCTACATGCCAGCAATACAAAGTGTTGCATTAGTACCACCAAAACCAAAGGAATTGGTGAGTCCAATACATCTTTTCTCAGTTTTCCATTCCTGTGCTTTTAGTGGAACATAATTGAGATCAAATTCTGGTTCAGTACAGTCCAGGTTTAAAGTAGGTGGCAGTTTCCGATAATAACAAGCCAGAGCAGTAAAAGCTGCCTCAACCGCCCCTGCAGCTCCCAGCAGATGTCCCGTGGCCCCCTTAGTGGAGGAAACTGCAAGGGCATGTGCGTGGTCTTTGAAAAGATGCTTGATAGCTCTGTTTTCAGCAGCATCTCCCAATGGTGTGGAGGTAGCATGTGCATTGACATAGGATATCTCTTCAGGGTGTACACTTGCATCTTTTACAGCAGCAGCCATACATCTAATAAAACAAGAAAAGAACTTTATCAGACTAAGTTTAATTTTAACACGGGATTCATTATCTGTATGGCTTATGTGAAAGAAATATCCAAGTACACGGAATGAAAATAATCCTTTGCTCTAACAGAACCCCATTTTGGATTACCATGTGAGTTAGAATGCCATCTGCATGGGAGTAATGATTTACCCCCAGTACCATGAACTGATTCATCACCATGAGATAAACAGACAAGCCAATGGATTTTATAATCTCTAATAAAATATATTTCCATTTATTTGAATTGATTTTTTTCCTTGGGAAAAAAACACACGTTGACTCAAATCTAGAATAATTTTTCTTCTAGGAATTTTTATTAGTGGGGCGTGTATGCACGTAGAGATTTAAAACATGGAGAAAAATTTTATAACTGTGTTTTAATTTTTCCTTTCACATTTAAATGTAAAACTTGGCATATTTCCCAATTATCTAAAAATGTCTGCACCATTACTTCGGTGCTTCAAATAACCTTTCAAAATCCTCTTATTTAGGCTGTAAGAATTCTAAATAAATGAAGAAGTACAAAACCAAGCCAAAACAAATCAAAAAATAAAATATTTCTCTGGCAGAACCTTTAAAAATCTCATGGATGTCAACACTTTCTTTTTTAGTTCCTGATCTCTGAGATGTGTATATTTCCTTAAAAGGCAGTTCAGAGTATAATTTGAAGTGTGCTGAAAGGTTTCACCTAAACATAACTATTTCTTCATCTAGTTGGCTACTAAGCTTGACATTTACAGGACCAGCAACTACTCACTAAACTCAAAGGTGTAATTGAGGGGTCAGTAAACTATGGCCCTGGCCAGATGCCTGTTTTTCTAAATAGTTTCATTGGAACACAGCCATTCATTTATGTATAGTCTATGGCTGCTTTCACACTAGAAGGCAGAGTTGACTAGTAGTGACACAGATTCTACCACCGATAAAGCTGAAAATATTTACTATTTGTCCCTTTACAGAAAAGGTTTGCCAACCCCTGGTTAATTTAACTGGTTAAAACATAATATTACCTAAGCAGGCAAACCTATTAGCTAACATATTAACAGGGATTTTTTTTTTTTTTTACTTAGCTCACTATCTCTTCTACTATAATAGCAATTTGCTTTTCAATGTGTGGTCCTCAAACCAGCAGCATCAACATCTCCTGGGAGCTTGTTATAAAGGCAGAATCTCAAGCACCAACCTAGACATACAGAGTCAGAATCTGCATTTTAATAAGATCCTTAGGTGATTAAGGTTGGGAAGTGCTGATTTAATAACAGCAGAACCTTGCTGAAATGGAGTAGAGACCAGACACACCTAGAAGAAAGGACTGACTTTACTGTTCAAGTCTGACGAAGGGCCAAAGTCCTGAGGAGGACTGTGGGAGGAAGCACTGACAGTTGTTAAGCACCAATTAGAGGTACAAAAAGTTGGCAAAGACACACATGGCCTTCTTCACAACCTTATTGTCCTTAACTAAAATCCAGTTTTTCTAAGGGTGTTCAAATGCTTTCAAATATTTCAAACTTGTTAAAGCAAAGAATTCAAAAACACTTTGTTCAGTCTAAAATGGAAAAACAACAGAGATATGGTACACTAAGGCCAGATACTACAGTTTCACCTAATTTGAGACTCCAACAAAATGTCTTAATTGAAGAAACATTTTGAACAAAACAACCAGTCTTTACCTTAAAGCACCTTCTCCTTCAGGATCGGGGGCGGTTATGTGACCAGCATCACCTGAGAGTCCATAGCCCAAAACTTCAGCATAGATCCGGGCCCCTCTTTGAACAGCATGTTCGTGTTCTTCCAGCACCAGCACAGCTGCACCTTCTCCCATGACAAAGCCATCTCTCTTTGGATGAAATGGTCGACATGCTAACTTAGGATCAGAGTTTGTGCTCAGAGCACGGGCTCTGGAAAACCCAGCAAGAGATAAAGGGCTAATGCAAGAATCTGTACCTCCAGCCACCATCACATCAGCATCCCCATGGGCTATAAATCTAAAAGAGTCTCCCACAGCATGAGCTCCTGTGGTACAGGCTGTAGATACTGCATGATTGGGGCCCTTGAGTTTATATCGAATGCTGACCTGGCCTGCTGCCATATTGACCAGAATTTTAGGGACAAAGAATGGGTTGACTTTATTGTAACCTTTTGTCTGAAACATCAAAGCAGTTTCAGAAACAACTTCAAGAGGAACCATTCCCATGCCAATTGCAACACCAGTAGCCACTTGATCAGCTTCTGTCTGAGGATGCCAGCCGGAATCTTCCATGGCTAACTGGGCAGCCGCAATGGCCATAATGGTAGGAGAAGACATGGACTTGATATCTGATTTGGACACAAAGTTTTGTTCATTGAACTGACCTTTGTCACAACCTCTTGGCACATAAGCAGCAACACTGCAAGGGATATTCTTATACTCTTCACCAACCAGTGAAACAATTCCACTCTCTCCTCGTATAAGACGATCCCATACCAGTTGAGTTCCAACACCAAGAGGAGTCACTAAGCCAATGCCTGTAATGACAACCCGCCTACACAATCTGGCTGTTGGCACAGTTCCGAAAAACCTCCTTCTACTTCTTATTAATTGCTGGCATGATCTTGAATATAGAAGATGAGGGTTTGTAATTTTTAGGAATTTCTGCAAGCAGTTTGACATGGTTGAGATTCAGATGATCAGAAACACATTCCTGTAACAGACCACAACACGCCCAGGAGGTACTCACTGTTGTTTAAATAGCTCAAAGGCCTAAGAAAAAATATCCGAGGTGTTCTTCCAGGTGCTGGTGTGAGCTGTTAATGAGCACAGGGAAAATAATATTACATCATTTTAATTTATACTTATCATCAAAACATCTGTTTGGACTTAACTCCCTTTTAGACTGCAAGTACCTTCAGACATTCCAAGACAGGGAGGTGAAATGATTCATTCAATTTACCAAAACAGACTTATACAATAAGATAGGCATTCCTAGCCTGATACGGGCTGCAGAAAGCACCCTTTTTCAAGATTACCCTTATTCTAAATACAATTTCTGGTGTCAGCGGTACAAAATACATTTCAGAGCCTATTCTTTAAGACAGGGGTTAAGTGGACTTTACAGATCTTCAAAAGGTGGAGATAATCAGGGTTTCAGGGAAGACGAAGGCCAGGGGCGGGGAGTAAGGCGGTGTGGCCAATCCCCGCACCGCCTCTCAAGCACCGCCTCTCAAGCACCACCACACACAAGCGGACAAAGCATGGCGAGAGGAAAAGAAACCCAGCCCCCAGCTATCAGACGCCCCTCACCAGATCCAATCCCGACCCGATTCGGCGGTGGAGGGGCGGAAGAAGAGAAGCGAGCAGGCTATACCTTTAACAGGCCTCGAGCCGCCGCGCAGCCGCCGTCCTGGGCCAGAAGGCTTGCGTGCGCACGCGCACACGCACGTCTGCAATGCGCGCGCACACGCACACGCACGCGTTACGTACGAGCCGGCTTCAGCCGCTTGCTCTTCTTCTGCGTCACCTTGGCAGAGGTCGGGCGGTGGGAGGCGGTTGGGCTGTGGGGTTCGCTTGAAGAAAGCTCCTGTTTCGCTATCTCGGTGACTTGAAAATAGTGAAGAACGTGCACATAAGGCGATGAGATGGCATTTTTGCCCATCAAAAAGGGAATTATTTTTTGGTAATGGTAATGCCCGAGGGACACCATCATATTCCACTGGAAGAATTAAGGAAATTACTGCAGCCTCAAAGTTACTACTGTACCTCCCAAAGTTATTTATATAATAGTGGAGTAGAACTAACCAAAATGCCCAGCATCAGGAAATTGGTGTGTATTTTGTGGTACATCTAAATGCTGTGCAGCCATTTTAAATAACTTTATAAATGAATATTTATTAACGTAGAAAGATGTTGAAACTAGGTTAGGAGGTACAAGTTAAACAGTCTATATCCATTTTTTTAAAAAGTCTTTTTTAAGGTCTACAAGGATGTACAGTGATCCTGATAGTCCCCACCTCCCTTATTTTTGCTTAGCCTTATTTACTATCTTTTCTGCAATAAACAATGCTTTTGTAATAATAAAGTTATGTTTACTTTTAAAAAAGTTGCTCGATCTGAGGCAGTGCTCAAATATACCCAATGACTGACAAGAATGGAGAGAAGAATGTAGACATTTCTAAGTGAAAAATTCAACAACTTCATTTGCTCAGAGCTGACTGAATCTATATAAAAAAATAAGAAATCAAGGTGGATTTATTTAGATGGCCTTCTATTGCTCATGTGCTGTCCCAGGTGTGAGTTTTGTGTCCTTTTTCCTTTAGATAAAGGATTGACCATATAATCTGCATCTGAACCTCCCAGCCATGTTTGTTTCTCTCTGGGCAATATCTCTTGAAGTGATTGTTTCCAGGTAGAGTGCTATGCCTTCTTTCCCAGCTCTAGAGAAGAATCTGAGTCGCTTGGTTTTTCCTGGTTAGTACTGGATTTAAATGAGTTTGGAAATTAGCTTTGTCGAAAATAGTTAAGGGAAGCCCAGTATGACCTTGAGTCATCCCTGATCCAAGGCATATTCAGTCACTTCTTAGCATGACTTTCATTCAGTGACAATAGTTACTTTACGAGGAATTAAAACACATGTGGTTATAAAATAAAACTTGGTCAGTGAGAAGTACACAAACTTGCTCTCTCTTTTCATTGCTATACAATATTTTAAAATAATGTGAAAAGACCTACAATATTTTCTTTGAAGCCAAATTCATCTGAAACATACAGTCTTAATGCGCTCTTTCATTTTTCTTTTGTAATATCACAAAATTATCTTGGATAAGTAACAAAATCTTGTAGAAAAATTAAACCACCAAAAAGTCATTTCATTTTTATTTCTGCCTTTGATCTTTCCTTTGGTTTGGAAAGGGGTAGGAAATTTTATGATATTCTAATAGCTGTATATGATTTAGTGCCATGTTCCTTGCTACAATACCATGGTGTTTTCTTGCACCAAAATCTGCAAAAGGGCTCCACTTACCATAGCCTCCTGTTCATGCATTTTGAAAATGAATAAATGTTTGTCTAGTAAATAGAGTGGGAAAAGGCATCCTGACAGATGGAGTAGAACAAAGGCCTGAAGACATAGTATCTTCCACAAACAGTCGTTCAATATGGCCAATGTTGGATTTCAGGTGTGGGACAAAGCAATAGTAAAAGCATCCGAGTAAACCAGGGGCCGATTCCAAAAAGTCTGAGTGTCATGCTGAAGATCTGGGATTTGATCCTGTGGGTCAGAGATGATATGCTGGCAGCCCTGGTCTAATTTGGAGTTCACATTCTTTTACTGAATCTAAATTCCTCTAGGAAAGATAGAGTAAACTCATTCCCTTCACCAGGGTCTCTGCTACTCCTTTTTGCGTTGAACAAAGCCACATCCTACACTGAAGTTACCGCCTGGCTCCTGACACCATTTGACTTTAGAGTGTGGGCAAGGGGTAGCCATAGAAAACTTTCTACCAGAAGAATAACATGATCAGATGTGTGCTTTAGAAAGATCACTGTTCAGCAGCGTGCAAGGTGGATTGGAGGGATGTTGGAGTGGACATGGGAAGAGAGTTGACTGGACAAAAGACAATGAGGCCCTGAACTAAGGTAAAGGCAGAGAGGAGAGATGCAGGAGAGGCTGAGGAAGAAACATTGCTAGGATGTTGTCCCTGGTTAAGTGTGGGGAGTTCTCCCACAGCTAGGAAGTCCTCCCCTTCCTCACCTCCTTAGCCTCCGAATTTAAGGGTTCTATTCAAATTCTTTCTTTTCCATGAAACTGCAGCCCACAGTGAAACTCTCCTTCCTCTAAATTAGTAGTTCGCAAACTTTACAGTGCATCAAAATCACTTGAAAGGCTTGTTACTACACAGATTGCTGGGCCTCACCTTTAAAGATGGGGCTTGAGAATCTCTTTCTGACAAGTTCCCCGGTGCTGCTGCTGAGGCTGTGAACTCATTATGACCTCCATGAAAGCAGGGCGTATGTTTATCTCCTTCACTGCTTCTTAGCGCCTAGCACAGTGCATGGCATTTTGGAGCCACTTCATAAATATTTGGTGAATGAATGAATTATGGAATGAATGAATAAACACACACCATTATATTGGCTAGTATACATGCACTGGTTTGTGCATTTCTAACCAAATGGCTTTCGTTTTTCTTTTCACAATAACTTGGTTTCATCAACTAAAGGGCTATCTGTATGTAAGGCATCATCATTAGTTTTGTCTTTCTAACTAGGTTAAAAGTCTCTGTGTCATCTAACTCAGACTACTTTGCACACAACAGGTGCTCAATAAATAGTTGTTGCTTAATCACTTAATGCAATCACACAATAATGAATTCCTGAAAGACTTCAACCCCTCTCCTTGCTGATGGTCTTTATTGAGGTCAATATTTTCTTTTTTATGACAAAATTGATCCTGGAGAAAGTTTAATGGATTACTTCTTTTTTATTCCATTTAAGAATAGTGCCACCATGTGTCAACTCTAAAGATGGTGTGCTTACTACAGCTAGAATCCTGAAAAAAATTCATTGTTTTGGAGCAAAAATTATCAAGTAAAAGAACAGGAAGTTCAAAGCTGATTTAATACTAGAACATCCTTCTGTTGGCTGAAGCAATGGTTGGTATAAAGAGATTAAGGGTAGCTTAATATCTTCAACTTTTCTAAAGGAAATAAAAATCAAAATATTTTCAAACTGACTTAAGTGGAAGAAGCAGACAGAAAAGAATGAGTCAGAGTCCCTCATTATAATAAATTCCCTTAATAGCTTCATAAATGGTTGTATACAAAACAGATTGTAGTTACTCAAGAACTTTAACAGAAGTATTGGTAAATTATAATTTGGAAGGATTTAAATTTCAGGTGATTGAAAATAATAACTTACTGAATTACCTGTGAAATGATGACTTCTTTGATTTATGGACTGTACATTATTATTACAGTATTAACTCTATGGCATTGGTTTTCAAACTGTGGTTGCATGTTCCCCACAAAGGTACCCTAAGGCCATTATTTCTGTCAAGGGGAAGACTGAGCTGATGGCATTCTGTTCCTCCTCCCAACACACACTCCTGCTTCAATTCTAGAGCACCTCCACTTTGGTGTCTTGTATATACTGGGTTTCCTCCTAAGATTTTATTTGAAAAAAAATGTTGTTGCTTTAAAAAAAAAAAACACCAGGGGCCGGCCCGGTGACATAGAGGTTAAGTTCTTGCACTCTGCTTCGGCAGCCCAGGGTTCACAAGTTCGGATCCCGGGTGCAGACCTACCCACCACTTATCAAACCATGCTGCAGCAGCGTCCCACATATAAAGTAGAGGAAGACGGGCACAGATGTTAGCCTAGGGCCAATCTTCCTCAACAAAAAGAGGAGTATTGTCAACAGATGTCAGCTCAGGACTAATCTTCCTCACCAAAAACAACCAACCAAAAATACTATATAATACATAACTGTATACAATTATTATAAGGATAAATAAATGTGGTAATGGAAAAAAGAAACTCAAATTAAGGGGAATATAGTTTGTGGTAGAAAAAGCTAGTTACCCCTGTGCCCCAACCTTGCATCATTTAGTTGTGGGTAGTGCCTGTTCAGCTAGGGACTACATTTCCCAGCCTCCCTCACCCCCTTTTCATCTAGATGGGGCTTCATTTTCACCAACCATATGATAGAGAAAATGCTGTATATTATTTCTGGGTCCATGTGGTTAAGAAGCAGGTATGCCTTCTTTTTGCCCAACCACTACTAAATGCAGAAGTCTCTGAGGCTCTATGGCAGGAGTTAGAAACTACAGGTCAAATTCAGCAGGCTACCAGTTTTTGTAAATAAAGTTTCATTGGAACATAGCCATGCCCATTCATTTTAAAGTATTGTGTATAGAAATGCAACTGCAGAGGCTGAGTTGAATAGTTCAAACAGACCATACGGCCACAAAGTCTTTAACATTTACTGTGTTGACCTCTATTCTACCCATGTAAGGAGCCTGGGTCCCTGAATCATTACATGGAGGAAAGCTGCCAGCTGACTAATGACACCTGCATTATTAAACTGTTATGTGAGGGAGAAAGAAATTTCTTATGTCTTTAGTTCACTAAATTTCTTATGTCTGAGGTCACTGAAAATTTTAGTCACAGCAACTAGCAACTATTGGTTAAACACACTATTCTTGGAAGCCGATCCAAAAACCTACATATAAAAACTTCTCACTTATATCTGGCAGATGAATGGTAATTGAAGTGGATGGCCTAGCCCAGGATCTTGCTCAGATACTGAAAGAAAATTTCAAAAGCAAATAGAAGATAAAGCATTAAGAAAATTTAAAGAAGCTACTTAGGTAAATAACTTACCTTAAAAACATAAGGTCAAAAAAAACATTTGTTGAGGTTTGGAAAGGAATTTCTTCAAAGAAAGAAGCCACTGGTAAGGCACACTTTCAAGGGCATGGTGAGGCAGAGAATGGATTAAAAAAGTTAGGACTCATCTTCTAAGAGGAATAAGAGATACTGATCACATGATCTACCTACAAAACAAAGTCAAAAAATAATACCTACTCTTACTGTGGGATGCATTTTTTTTTTTTTACATTGTCTTTCCTTTCCTCTCTATTCTATTCTAGTTTGTCCTTATTGTGCACATGTTTTATGCTGGTCACCACAAGGTAAACTGAGTTCACTACCCACTATATTCCAACTTGCGGTTTGAAAAACACTTTCAGAGGCATCATATTATTTGAGGTCAAGAGATTTTCAATCATTCATCTAATTCTACAAAGAATCCATATATCAGAAACCCAGGAGAGTTTACAGCCACGCATTTGTTTTTGAACGTTGGTGCACCTTCCTCTGGGGTCCTGCATCCACATCTATCTAGAAAGGCCTACAATCTGCGAGGAGAAACTGTGAGACTGTTTTATTTGGGTGAAAGGGGGCGGTTGGAGGTACAGGGGTTTTCCCCACCGTGTGGCTGGATCTACTGAGGCCAGTCCTGGGGCGTGGAGGAACTCGGGTCTCTGCGACGCACCGGCCCGCACAGGTCAGCACTCGCTCGCCCACCCTTTTCCCCTCCTGATCGAAGTCCCCCAGCTCCTCCCGACCAGCCCTCTCACCCCATCCCACCCCCAACCCCGCCCCCGGCCCTGACCACCAGACACCCCACCAGTCCTGGCCAAAGCCACGCCCCCCCTCCCGGCCCTGACGACCAAGCACCCCGCCCCTTCTGGTCGAAACCCCCGGGCCTTGACAACGAAGTCCCTGCCTGGTCTGGTCGAAACACCTGACCCGCCCCATCAGCCCCCGACCCGCCCTATCGAGGCTCCTGTCCCTCCCTAACAAGCTCCCGCCCCTCCCTGCCGAGCCCCCCAAGCTCCTCCCCACCAGCCCTCGTCTCATCCTTACGAGCCCCCCAACGCCTGCGACCAGGCCCCCTCCCCTCTCTGTCGTCCCCCCGGCCCCTCCCGACCAGACCCCCGCCCTTCTGTGCCGAGGCCGCCGACCCTCCCGACTAGCCCCCCGCCCTCCCGAACAAGATCCCTCCGGGTCGAGCCCTCGGCCCTCCGGCCCAGCGCCGCGCCCCGCCCCTCCCCTCCCCGCCGAGCCCCGCGCCCCTGGCGCACAGCCCCCCGCCCTCCCGGCCCTCCGCAGAGGCGGCCGCGCGCTGAGGCGCCTGCTCAGTGCGGGAGGCGGCGCGCGAGGGGCGGCGACGGCCGCGGCGCTCAAGCATGGCGGCAGCGGCGCTGGGCAGCGCCTCGGGCTCCGCGTCGCCGGCCGTGGCCGAGCTCTGCCAGAACACCCCGGAGACCTTTCTGGAGGCCTCGAAGCTGTTGCTCACCTACGCGGACAACATCCTCAGGTGCGGGGCTGCGGGGTTGGGCGGCGGTGCCGGGGCGCGGCGCCTGCTCGGCCGGGGCTTGGGGGCGCCCGGCCCGAGCCCCGGAGGGCGGCGACGCCAGGAGGAACGGGGCTCTGGGTCTGGCTCCGGCTTAGTGTCCGAGCCCGCCGGCCAGGGGCCCCGAGACCCGGCCAGGCCCCACCCCTGCCCGAGAAGAAGAAGTTTCTTTGCACTTGTGACTCGGCACCTGATGTCGGAGTGCTCAGGAGCGAGCTGGAGGTCCCGGGATGGGGCGGGCGGAGGGTGGTGGGAGGGCGTGCCCCAGACCCTGGCCTCTGATTCCGGTGTTTGTCCTACATGTCAGGACACAAACGGTCACAGCGTCTCGTTCCCACTGCGTGGATTTTACCGAATAGGATGCTTTCAATTTCCACATGCTTATCGGAAGTTAGTCACTGACAACGTGTTTTCTTTCCAGCCGTTTTGTGAATATCCTAATAGTAAATATATTACTGAAGTGGTGGGTTTTTTACATTTTTATGATATTTTCCTGACCATTTTTGTTGATTGAAACGTTATTAACCATATTAAAGTTACAATTTTCTTATTAATATCTGGTTTCTCCTTTTCAAAATGACCCTTTAAGAATTAGTGAAGATTAATCCCCTTGGATAGGAGTCATTTGTTCCATTCTCCTGTGCAACAGTATGCTTCTAGATCTCTAAGGGACCTTACAGATTTTGAATCAAACAGGCAAATTTGATTATTCATTTTGAATCATTACCACCTCAACTCTTACATCAAATGTTGTGGTGTCTTAAGGAGGGACATGATGTGTGGGAGAGGGAAATGGAACCGAAGTTAAAGGAACTCCAGGTGCCAAGTACTTTAGTGAAGTTACCTCACTTGTCAGGTCACCATGATTATCTACGCTTTCTATCCCCCCTCGGCCCCTGGTACACTTGTTCTTCTAAGTGGTGGGGATATTAGCATGAAGTCTAAAAGAAAATTCCTCTCAATTTCAGATTATAGATTACATGTGACCCAATTTTAGAGACATTAGTTACAAGTGTAGTGTTTTAACCCATGGCAGTTATACTGTCTTCTATAGGTTCATATAGGTAACTTTAATGATTTTACAAGTAAATGGAAGGAAAAACATATTGAGCCCTTATTGTGCGCCAGATGTTATGAAGGATGCAGCCTGTGCACTGTACACAGCTACACAATTGTGACCTATGTGGGACCGCCTTCCTCCTCTGTGACACCTTCTCAACTCACCTTCTCTACCCGGAGAGGTCTAACAGCCCTTTAGAGCACAAGGATGCCAGTGGACCCTGCACAAATGAACTCATAAGCTGAGTTCCCCAGAGCCCATCAGCTGGGACCTCCCACCTGGAAAGCCACCAAACTGTTTAAACCCCACTCTTCAGAAAAGGGCAGTGACCTTGTAATAAGGATTCACTTCCACTTTCAATCCAGTGAGACCAAAAATGCTAAGATCAAGGTTGGTTGGTTTGTTTTGTGAGGAAGATTAGCCCCTGAGCTAACATCTGTCACCAATCCTCCTCTTTTTGCTGAGGAAGATTGGCCCTGGGCTAACATCCATGCCCATCTTCTTCTACGTTATAAGTGGGACGCCTGCCACAGCATGGCTTGATAAGCGGTGCGTAGGTCCGCACCCGGGATCCGAACCTGCAAACCCCAGGCTGCTGAGGCAGAGCACGTGAACTTAACCACTACACCACCGGGCCGGCCCCACAAGATCAAGGTGTTTTGAGGAGGGAAATCCTTTGCATGCAAATATTGACTTGGCTCCATCATCATGAATGTTTACCAAACTCATAGAAAAAAACTTGGCATGCTGTCAGTTCATGTTACAGTCTTTACTTAATGGCTTGTATTTCTGACCGTAAAAAGTTTTTGTCTAAATAGGGAATTAGGAGTCTGGAGCTCGTGTAGTTGGAGATGGTATGAAAAACTACCCTTTTTAGTTTGTCTTAAGTAGTAGTATTAGTCCCTGCCCTCATATTCTTAGAATTCACACTCCTTCAGGCTTCAGGGGGAAGTAAAACCACCTTTTCTTCCCTTTCCAAGTCCAGTGACGTGTTAGCCTCTTAACGGAAAAGCTCCAGATGTTGTCTTGACCCCTAGCCATGCTACATTACAGATCTGCTAATCTAACTTATTTGAGAGTGGAGGTTTTCTGTTCCTTTTGCTGTTTTGGGAAATCCATTAGCGATAGAGATAAGGGACTGTGTAAAGGATGTTGTCTTGATATCCCTTGCTCCTACCTCGGGGTCTGATATAGTATCTTAGAGAATGAGTGCTAAAATGAGAATTTCATTAGCAGGGTTTTTTTTTTTTTTTTTTTTTTTAACAGCAATACTACACACAAGTGAAAATAATACTTTTGGTTTTAAATTTCTGCTTTGGATGATGTTTATCTTATTCCCCAACTAAGAGTAATAAAACTAATGAAATTACAGAATACCATATCTGCTAAATTGCATGCACAATATGCCATGGGTTTGAAACTTTTAACATTTTTTTTAGTTCACTGACTTCTAGATAAAGACGAGCTGTCCTCAACAACGTCTCCTTTCTCAAAAGTCTGTAATAGTTTCACTGGCATTCCACATGGGTTTCTTAGAGAATTTGCTCCGCTTGTTCTTTAAAGAACATATTTGATTTTCCACTAATTTTCTTTGCAAACTGTGCACAATTATTGGTTACAGATGGCACTGGGTATGATTGGGAAGCACCAAGAATGGAAAGTGGTTTCTTCCTTCAAAGAACATAAATATGTTTGGGAGAAAGACACAGGTATGGAAAATAACCACAACATAAAATCTAGAGAACGATTCAGAGATACTGTTTAAGTATGTTTGTGTTTATGTGAGGGGATAGCAGAGGGACCTAACATGGAACAGTTTTGAGAACAGAGATTTGATATGGTAGGACTGGTTGATGGAGTAACAGAGAACATACATTTGACGTGACAGACAAGAGAAAGCAATTTGTACTTTCCTACTTTCTAGATTCAAAGAGAAGCATAATGAAAGCGTTTCATGTAGAATAATGATGTAAGAAGGCACAAGGCATGGGTTTCATTTGTGAAGCTGTTGCGGTAATCATAAGCATAAATGCCGATAGAATGGAGAGAGAAATGTTGTAGGCAGGGATTGGCAATTCTTGATGAATAAATGCAAGGAATAGAACTGGTAATGGGAGGACACAAAATAACCGAAATAACTTCAGATTTCTAATCTAGGTTGCTGTTGACACCTAGAGAAGTTGAGAGAGGGTCGTTAAATGAGGATCGGTGGGTTTGTTGGCATCTTGGATGGTGGAGAGTGTGTAAGCTTTGTAATCAGACCAGTGGGTTTAAATCCCAGTCAACCATTTCCTAAGAGTGTGATTATAGGCAATTTATGTAAACTCTCTGGGCTTCAGTTTCCTCATTTTTAAGAGGAAAGAAAAATATCTACATTATAGGATTGTTGCAAAAGATAGAAATAAATAAAGGACCTGGCACTTATGTTATCTATTGTTTCTATTCAGTTTTTCATGTTAAACAAGCTAGATTACGTGTACGTTTCCCTTGTTGTCAGCTACAGAGAACGGTAGGGCCAGATATGGTTCTAAAGGCAGAGAGATGTTTTGGAAAATTTACATATGTCTCAGAATAACAGATTTTCAGAAGGACCAGAAATAATTTTAAAAATGACCTACAGACCAACTTTTGTGATTAGTAATAAAAATACAAGATTATTTGATGTACTCATATAGTAAGTTTCTATTTATGTGAACCCTTTCTGAGATTTTGCATTCTAAAGAGGAAGAGGGCTAGTAAACAGTCAGATGTATTTGATTCTCAGCGTTTCTGAAATTCTGAAATAGAAACTTGTTCGTTTTTTTTCTGAGATGCTGTGACTTCATTGGGAGGCCTGTTGTTAACATGTTTTAAAATCTTAGAAATATGGTAGATTGTAACTTTTAAGGTGAAAAGCATGATTTTTTCGTACCATTCCAGTGTAAAAACAAAGACTGATTTTCCGTAAGTTAAACAGTTTGGTAGACACCTGGGGGTAAGATAACTGAGAAGACACCAAAACATGTTCAAAGTGATGGTTGAGTGAGGTACAGGAAATTTTGCTGCCCTTTCAAGACCCCATTTGTTCTGCATCATCATTCAAAACCTAAAAAAGAAAAATCTCAAGTGAAGGTGCAAAATAATTGCTAACAAGGAAGATAAATATTACAAGTTGCAGAAATAGTTACTGGTCAGCAGAGATAGGAAAAAAGACATGGAAGAGTTATAGCAAAAAATATTCGAGAAAAGTACAGAGAAAATTAAATTAGTGGGAGAAGGAGATCAAGCAAAAATAAAGGTGATCCTTAGGGATACTTTCGACACTGCAGGCTAAGGAGGGTAGTAACGAGCTCAAGGATAGTGGACACACTGGAATGATGCTGTAAAGCTAAAGATTGAGAAAGTGTTTGTATGGCACATTTCCAAGGGCAGGAAGTGGATCTGATGGATTTGAGGGCTTCAGGGGCGGACTTGTGGCATCAGTCTCTGCTCAAGACTATGGCTCGTCTGCTCGACATATATAAAAAGAAGACGATAGGATTTGCGTAACTGGACATTACTGTGACTTTTTGATTTTTGTTTGCAATATGCTTTTAGTGAGAAAAACAGATAAATGATATGTGAGGTCTATAAAGCTTGTAAAAAAATAGAAAATTGGTCACTAGAAACTAAAGAGGAAAATCTAAACTGTACAAAGCCTATAGCAGAGCTTTATCTCAAGTTACTTTGAAACGTGTATCAAAATAATAAGGTATATCAGAACAACTAATGTAAGTTTTGTAAGAATTTTTAAACAGTGGTGAAAAAGGGAAGAAAAACTAGAAAATTAAGCCCAGTGAAAGACTTTGATCATATAAAAATCTGGAAGCTATTGGGAAAAAATAGACTAAAACAGCTCAAGCAATTTTGCACCAGTAGGATATATTATAGTGGTGGTACTGATAGGTTTATTACCCTGTGGAATGTGTTAAATATCATGAAAAGATGCCTCAATTGTCTATAACTAACTTTGATAAATGTAGGATTATTTTATACTTTAATGTTTTTTGTTTAAGTGTTAAGAAAGGGAGGCATACTTATGATACATTGTGGCATAGAAGCCAGGGATGCTAAACATTTTGCTGTGCCCAGGGAGTCCCCCACAACAAAGGCCCCTAATGTCAATAATGCCAAGGTTGAGAAACCCTGATCTGATACACAGAATAAAAGAGTGGAACATATATTTTTCTTTGTGTTTCTCAACTATTTGTGATTCTCAAATGACCTGTAGTAAAGAATAGTCTTTTTGTTTTTAATTTCCAATTCGTTGTGGACCTATAACTTTTGTAAAATACAATGAAAATTTCATTGCAATATCAAATTACTATAAAAATTTCTGAATGCTCTCAATTTCTGCACTTTTCGTGAATAGTAGCAAAGAGTTTGTAGATTGGCACAAATCTGTGGGCATTTTGAGTAACACTGTTTTAGAGCCTTTGTCTCCAAATATTCTGTAAAAAGCTTTTATAATTTTTGAAATTAAAGAAAAGAGGTTTAAAAAGATTCATGTGTGTATGTGTATTTGCAACATGAATGGACCTGGAGGGCATTATGTTAAACAAAATAAGCCAGACAGAGAAAGACAAACACTGCATGATTTCACTCATATGTGGAAGATAAACTGACACACGGACAGAGAGAACAGTTTGGTGGTTACCAGAGGTAAGGAGGTTGGGCGGTGGGCACAGGGGTGAAGGGGCACATGTATACGGTGACAAACAATAATACAGAACTAAAATTTCACAATGTTATAAACTATTATGACATCAATAAAAAAAGATTCATGAGTATTTATGACAGTTTGGCAACAGAGTTGCTTGATGGAAAAAAAATACGAAATTTGTTGAAACTTCCACAATTAAAAACCGTTTTTGTTTTTTATTGTTTTTATATCACAATATCTAGAAAACATGTATAGTTAGGACCAAAATGGTTAATCAGTTGCTAGCATTTGCCCCCCGCCCCATTCCATACCCCAGGCAGATGGCCTCAGCAGTTCTTCCTATGGACACAGCCTCAGAATTCTTCTTATACTGCTAAAGGAAGCCACTACCATTTCAAGGGAGTTGGTATCAGATATGAAACCTCCTACTTATCATCCTAAATTATGGTCTGAAGGTCTTTTGAGTAAAGTATTGTGATTATCTTAACCTTGTATTTTCTTTCTGATTTTTTTTTAAACAGCCTTTCTAATTTATCAAGGTTATTAAAAATCTCAAATCAAAGCTTTTCATGTACTGGTCTTATCCCATGTATACTATTCAAAGTATTAATCATGGTAAAAGAAATTCGTATCTTCATTTTATTTTATTACCATACTTGCTGTGACAAAAGTATATCTTGAGCTGAAGCAGAACTTACAGTAAAAACAAGCATTGATCTAGGGAAAAAAGAAAGTCAAGTGACTGTAAAGGTATACCTAGGTTCGTGTTTGTCAGGAGTAAAGTCTTTGAGGAACTGTGATCCATTTTTATATAGCTTCTTAGTTTCTTTTATTCATTCATTTCACAAATATTTATTAACCACCATCTATGCATCAGGTACCATTGTTGATGACTCAGATCCATCAAAACAAAACAGGCAAAACCTTCTGCCCCTGTCTGGAGTTTACATGGATTTTTTTTCTTAGCAACCTAAAAATTCATAAAGGTGTCTAGCTTTAACAGCACAGAATTAAAATGTCACATGGGTTTCCCTCTGGCAGCATCAATATCAGTTAAACAGCAAGGTTGTAGTAAATGTATACTGAGGAAAGCATCACAAAATTAGGCTACTTTTCCAGACTGTGCTTCCTCTTACTTAAAAGTTGAGATCCATAGTACCTTGTAGAGGTATAGCCAGTATGAAATGTGAAACAAATGCAAAAACATCATGAAAAATATAAATTGTTATGTATAATAAACTTTTTTTTTAATCAGAAACCCTAATGATGAAAAATATAGATCTATCCGGATTGGAAACACAACTTTTTCTACTAGACTCTTGCCCGTCAGAGGAGCCGTTGAATGTTTATTTGAAATGGGCTTTGAAGAGGTAAGTATGTTTAAGGGTTTCTTCTCCCCAACTCATGTACAAAGTATTCTTTATAGTGTTGATGGATAATTATCTAAATAAGATAATTTTTTAAATTAATTGATCATTTTGAAAATCTGTGGAACTACTTACTTCTTCACCTATTAGACATTTAAAAGTCATAGTAAATATACTTTAAAATCACAGTAAAATACAACAACCCTCCTACAGGGAAAATTCTTTCTAACGAGTCTCAGTCCTTTAGAATAGGGAGGTAAGCATGCAACCCAAGGACCAAGTTGTGGCTCACTTTAGCAAAAATCTGATTTGTGAGCACACTGAATAGGGTCCAGCCACCTGTCTCCCATAAGAAATGAAAAGAATAAACACAGAAAAGCTGAGTTTAGTTGCCACATATAAGTGTTTTCTTCTGTGACAGGAGAGAAACATCTCAGTGTGTTTTTTTGTTTCTAGGTTAAAAGAAAAGTTTGGTATTTCCATCTTCTGGATTCTCGTGGCATATTTTAATTTTATGACACAGTGAAAGTAGTTATCAAGATTGTGAATTTTCTTTATGTATGTAAGCTTAACCATTTCTAGTTTATAGAATGTTGAAAGAAGTTGAACCAGGTTATGGAGACTCAATAGTCAGTAGTAGTCAGAGTTGGCAAGGCTGTAGAAATTGTTAAAGACATATACTAAGTTGCTCTAGGATGCACTTTGCTTCCTGCCTCTCTGCTTCCTTCCACAGATTCTGTTCCAGGCTCTGGGGATACAGTAGTGAACTATGTAGATATAGATCCCATCTCCCATGGAGCTTGCATCCTAATAGGTTAGACAGGCAGTAGAGGTGAAAACAAAGATGAGCACAAAGAAGAAAATAAGACATTGTGATACAATAAAAAGCAACTGTAGTAACGGGCAGCTACATAAGAATGAGTGGTCAAGGAAGGCCTCTGAGGAGATAATATCTGAGCTGGAACCTGAGTAACAAGAGGCAGTTCAGGTTCCTGAAGCTCTCAGGAAAGAGTATTTCAGGTAGAAGGATTCACATGTACAAAGGACTTCTAGCAGGAGTAGCACAGAAAGTAGCTACAGAGGCAGGCGGAGGCCAGGGCATGGGGATTTGAGGACTGTGATCAAGACTTGGACCTATTCTAAGTGAGACGGGAAGCCATTGGAAGGAGAAGGGAAGAATATTTTTAAAGGTTAGTCTAGCTGTTGTAAAGAGAAGATTTTGGGTGTTCTGGGATGGGGGCAAGGGACAAAGCAGGGAGACCAATTAGCATATTATATTAGTCTTAATGAGAAATGTTAGTGGTTCCTGTCAGTTCCATGAGGGCAAGGCTTTTTGCCTATTTTGTTTCCTATGTTGCTAGCTCCTGGAATCGTGCTGGTGCATTAAAGACTGATAGCAGTGGACATGGAGAAGTAGAGGGATCCAGGATTTCTTTTTAAAGCAAAGTCTACAGGACGTGCTGATGAATTGGATGTGGGGTGTAAGGGAAAGAAAGGAATCAGGGATGACTTCTAGGTTTTGCTCTGAGCAACTAAGTGGATGGGAATGCCATTAATTGAGAATGAGAAATCTTGGAGAGTAACAGGTGTCAGAGGAGAAATCACTACCTGTCTTTTGGATAATTATAACTGATATACTGTTAAATATTCAAGTAGAGATGTCAAGTAGGCATTTGGATATATGAGTCTATAACTCAAAAGGAGAGGTCAAGCTGGAGGTATAAATTATGGTGTCATCTGCCTGTAGTTACAGACATCTGATACAGAGAATTTAAACTATAGAGGGGGAAAATTGAGAACATTGCTGATTTTGTTCGAGGAAATGCAGATTTTTGAGAGTCAAGTGACAGGAAAATTGAGTAAATGACAGCCAGAGACTGTACTAATTTCTCATTGTTGAAGTCTCACAGATTCAGTGGAATCAGATTTGCCTTTCATTCAGCAAATATTGGAATGCCAGGTGGGGTGACCAACTGTCCCAGTTTGCCTGGGACTGGCCTGGTTTTAGCACTGAAAGTCCCACATCCCAGAAATCCCCTCAGTCTGAGGCAGACCTGAAGATTGGTCACACCGGTGCCAGGTAACAAGCCAGATTGAGACTTGCAGTAGTATTTGACACAAAAGGAGTCACAAGTTCAGAAAAGATTAACATGTTTTGATAAGACTAATTTATATTTCAAGTTTCTGGTTGGCTTTGAACTTGACACCTCAGGACCTGTCTGAAGTAAATGTTTTATCATTGTGGCTAAGCTGCAGGAGGAACCAATGGAGCTGAAACTAAACTCTGCCACTAAAACGAAGCTTGGTGGGCTTTGAGGTGAAGTAGGAATCTAAGACCTATCCCAAAATTTTCAACTGTATATTGAAATCCTGGACACTTTTGGGCCCACTTGTCTCTGAGGCTGCATTCTTCTTTATCAAAATCCTGAGAAGGAGGTTGAGAAAGACTGGGATCCAAGTGCATATGTGACCCGTCAGGCTAGCTTAGTGGATTGGTTCTCACCAGGAGCCATACCCACCCTCCATCTATACCCCCATCCCCCTCCTGAGGATGGGGCATTGGAGAAGGGCAGTTTTGATTGTCTTGGTGACTGGAAGATATTACCAGCATTTAGTGGGCGGGGACCAGATTTGCTTAACATCTGGCAATGAGAATTGTCTCAGCAAAAATGCATTGAGAAACATACGTTTGTTAAATACTAGGATTCTCGAGTTCTTAAAATGTTATTAGATCTAGCGCATTAAGCCTATAATTTTATCCTTTTATGAAAATACAGTGCTGTTGATTAAATTTTTTTGGTACAGACACTTTGGCTATAATCGTATTCTTTTAGGACTGGTCCTGAAAAGATGGAAGGGAAGGGAGCAAGTCATGAGCAGCATCTCTGTCTTACCAGGCCCTCTCTGAGGTGTGGACTGAGACGTAGATCCAGATATCTGTCATGCTATTTTTCCATTTCTGTCCATCGTGTCATCTTCCTTTCTCAGTACTCCACTAACGGTATGAGATCAGAATCCTCCATATTTGATTTTAAACCAGATGTCTGGTTTCTCTTTCCAGACCTCATCTTAGATGTGAGGTGTTTCCTCCTAATCTTGGAAAAGTCATCGTGTTCCAGTTTGTGCCAATCATCATAACTGTAGAAATGTTCTCTTTTTGCTCAACCATTCCAACTGTTAGCACAAGCTTGTGGTTTTGGATCTCTGTTCAGTCTAAGATGGAGTCAGTTACAGCCTAACAGTTAAGGTCATGCAGTTTGAATCCTTGCTCTGACAATTCTCTAGCGTCAGGCAAGCTATTTAACTTCTCTGAGCCTTCATATTTTCATATAAAAAGTGGGGATAAACCTAATACTTACCTTTCAGGGTGGTTGTAAGAGTTAAGATAGTGTATGTAAAATGCTTAGCACAGTACCTAGAATACATTAAACACAGTAAATGCTAGTAGTCTTTTTTGCAGCTGTTAGGGGTAATATATGGAGCTTGCTGGCCTCTTCCAGCTTTTTAAAAAGGATTGATATGGAATTGATTTTCATGTCATTAATGAGTAATGTCTTGGTCACTTGATTCCTGTAAGTCTACCATCAACAGGAAAATAAGGTCATTCTCAGTTGTGGAATTTAATTTAAATGCTGACAATCTACAAATCTGTCTATTGTACTTTGTAACAATCATTTTATCTCATTTGCAGTTGGTGGAATTACTGTTTTAACACTGTTGCTTCTCAACACCTTGAAACTTGATTGAATGTATTTTCATTTCACTCTTTTCTTGTTTTGTACTTTGCTGACTATTTTACATTGTGAGCTTTATTGTAATGTTTATTGTATCTCAAAGCACTCTGATTATATTATGGATATTTGTTAAATGAATCACTACTTAAAGAACTGGATTTTTATTGTTTGATTTTTTGTTTTGTTTGGACCACCTTTGTATTACTGTTAACAAAAGTATACCTTGATGGTCTATTCAAAACTATGGATTATTATCTTGGAAGAATTAGTGGGTCCTGTATACAGACTTCTAATCATGTAGCTATTCTTTAAAGACTTGGGTTTAGAAGATTCAAAGGTTGTTATATAACTTCATGTTGTTTTTATGTGACCAATGATCATTTTGTATGACTGCATCTCTAGTATTATTATTTCATAGGGAATTTTATAGAGAAGAGTAGTGTCATACAGGATTGCAGAGAAGATAGGAATGTCATTTGCGCAATTCTTATGAGGCTTCCTGACTTATTATTCCTAAAAGATAACATATTTTACTAAAGATCTTTTGAACCAATGAAATAGGGTAAGCATTATATACTAAAAGGAGATAAATTTTCTTAATTTTCTGGTTTATGTTAGGCATTATTTTTGACTGTATAAAAAAAAGTGCCATAATGGTAAGAAAACAGAATGATGGTAAAAATATGATGTATTCTATAGTATTGGCTTCATTTTATATATATATATATATGAATGACAGTATAAAACAAAGGTTAAAATTTTTCCTAATTTTATAAATTCCAGGGAGAAACACATCTTATCTTTCCTAAAAAAGCTTCAGTGGAGCAGCTGCAAAAAATTCGTGACCTGATTGCCATAGAGAGAAGTAGCAGATTAGATGGATCAAATAAGAGCCACAAAGTAGAATTGCCTCAGCAACCTGCAGCCAGTACCCCGCCTCCTACAACACAGTCTTCAAATCCTAGTGGGTTAACCCAGCATGCAGGTTACAGTGACGGGCAGTCATCAAATCCGCCGTCTGCTCCAATGGTAATGTTAGGATTAAACCTTCCTTCACTGTTCCTTTCAAAGTGTTGAAAGAGCAAAAGCTTTGAAATATGTTATGATTTATTTCTGAATTTATGCCCCAGTTGTTCTTGGTTCTTATAATTCTAATATGTTGAAATTTCCTCAGCTCTTTATAAAACTGTCAAATTTGTAACAAAAATGGGGGAAATGGCTGTCTTTTATTTATACTTTTAAATCTTGTGGTGTATTGCTTCTGAGGCAGCCTAAGTTTTATTTAATTTATCATTTGTAAATGTATCTGTTGTCTTGGTACTTAAATCAGTTACACAAATTAGCATATGTCTTTAACCTAAAACAAAGTGGTATACTTGCTGGACCAGAGGTATGGCCATTAAATAAGATTTCCTCTACTGCATTGACACTTCTGATCTAAATTTTACCTGCTGCCATTAACCATGGGGATTATTAGTTCCAACAACCTAACCATTTTCAACACCTCAATTAATAAAAAAAATCAGCTTCTTTAGGTTTAAGGTAAGAACGCATTAATTTACTGATAGTGGTGCTAGCAAATGAGTGAAGTTTAGTTATAAGCACATATAGAAATATACTGAAATCAAACTTCTGATGTCTTAAAGCCTTTCTTGGTATACCTGAATGATCTCATTCAATAGGAAATTATGTTTACAAAAGTTCCTTTTGATAAAGGTCCTTAAGTATTCTTCTCAACTTTCACTGTCAGAAAAATTTTTGTGATTTTTCTATAGCAATTTTATTAGTAGCCAGCTTAAACTTATATCCTCTTTTTAATTTTGGTAAAACACCTTGTCACTGTCCTCCATATAGCAAAACTTTATATAGAGTCAGTTATTAAATCTACCCGTAATTTTCCCAGCTGAATAATTCCAGAGCCTTGAACCTCACCTCCCTGGTAGTCAAATGATTGGCAGTCATTCCTTTGTGTAGGCTGGGAAAAATTAAGAATAAAGGTGGTAGGGGCTGTCAGGGGAAGAGTCAGAGAGTTATTGTCCTTTTATATAATTGTTGTTGAGTGGTTTCCAAACATTTTTCATGGAGGATTAACTCTTCTAGAACATTTTCCTTTGTGCCTCAATTGACTTAGGTTAACCTTTAAGTCTTTAAAATATTTTCTCCTCTCATTAGCTTCACAGCTAATGTTTATTTATAATAATAATAAATGCCGCTTGGGGCCGCCCGGTGGCGCAGCGGTTTAGTTTGCACTTGGCAGCCCGGGGTTCGTGAGTTCGGATCCCGGGCGCCTGCCAACGCACTGCTTGTCAGCCACGCCGTGGCAGCGTCCCATATAAAGTAGAGGAAGATGGGCACGATGTTAGCCCAGGGCCAGTCTTCCTCAGCAAAAAGAGGAGGATTGGCAACGGATGTTAGCTCGGGGCTGGTCTTCCTCACAAAAATAAATAAATAAATAAATAAATAAAAATAATAATAATAAATGCAGCTAGCTTTGAAGCATTATGAATGCTTCTGAGAAACTATTATTGGATACTGTTGGATGAACTAGTAATGATGCTAAGTGGCTGTGGGCATCAGATGAGATAGCATATGTGAAAGCTTTGGAAACCATAAAGGACTTTAAATGTTTGCCCTTGGTAATAATAGTTCTTTCTTTAAAGTATCTGAGCTGCTTCATTCCGTTCCAAGTTATCACAGAGTAACAGGAAAGTGGGACTACTGAACTTCAATGTGACAGAATACTAACCCTAGTCAGTCCGTTCCTTAGAACAGTGGTGTCTTTTGATGGTACATCTTACCAGTAATAAAATGTTAAGTACATGACCCAATAAGTGTCTATTTACTTATAAATTATATGCTTCTATACTAATATATTATATACCTTATACAACAATCATGTAAAAAATTAAAGGGTGAAATAAAAGATAGATCTAAGATGTACCCTGGTAGATTCTTGTGTGCCCATCTCTTGAGCATGTGCATTCCTCCTTGGAATTCCTGAGGTCTTCATCAATTTTGCAGTTAAGGTTGATTCAGATACAGAAGCATATTTAATCTCTTCTTTGGTTTTTACCACCTTTTCTTATCAGTTTTCTAATTAAAGTGTTAGAATATATCTTTTAAGATTCCCTACTTTATCTTTTGTTGAATCTCAGTATTACAGTTTAAAATGCACAGTATTAACCAGCCTTATAGAAAAGCATATAATGCATGAAAACATTTTATTTTACAAAATAGCTCTTTCCTGAACTAAGTAGTATTTTGTTAGTGTTCTGGCTTAGGAAATCCATTCACACTTTCTGAATCTTCTGTAACTTCTTTCCTTTTTTTGATTCCTACTCTGGCAATTCGGATATAGTTTGAGGTCTTTAAAGCTCTGTTAATCACCAGAAAGCCTCTGGATACTACACTAAAAACAAAATGTCATTCTATTGCCAAAATGAATGTAGAGTTTAGAAGAAAATAAACTCTTTCTCAAAGACATATGCTCTCAGTAGGCTAGTGTATGTCAACTCTTCTCTAGTTCTTGGGACAACGTATCTTTTTCTGTATTCTTTAAAGGATTTGGGAAAAATTAGAATGAATCTTGTTTTTTATAGCCAACTCTTGGTTATCCATGGATCACTGGAATACACATTTTTAAAAAGTATTTTGTTATGGAAGCTTTTATCACCACTAGTTGCTATACTTTAGAATTTAACAGTTATGTCCTCCTGCCTTGCCCATTTTGAGTGGGGATACTAATAGAATGTTAAAATGGACCAAAGTCAAGCAGCAGGAGAGAGATTAAAAAAGCATTTAACCTGTGTATAAAGTAGACAAACCCTGAGCACTGATGAACTTCATAACTATTATATATCTTTGGTTAAAACTATATCAAGTAAAATTTTGAAATATAAGACAAGCTGAAAGTTACTGATGTTGAAGCTTGCCATAAGCTTTTCCTTTAAGATATAAAGTACTGGAATGTATTGATACTCAATAAATAGTGATGATTGTTAGAAACTTATTTTACTGCCTTTTCTGGCTCTTATATAAATGGAATGATATAATATGTAGTCTTTTGCTTCTGGCTTCTTTTACTTTGTATGTTTTTGAAGTTTATCCATATTGTAGGATGTATCAGTGTTTTGTTCCTTTTTATTGCTCAATAGTATTCCATGACAGGCATTTGGGTTGTTTCCCATGTTTGCCTATTATGAATAATGCCGCTGTGAACATTCACATACAAGGCTCTGTGTCGACATATGTTTTCATTTCTCTTGGGTAGATTCCTAGGAGTGGAACTGCTGGGTTATATGGTAAGTTTATGTTTAATGTTTTAAGAAATTGCCAAGCTGTTTTCCAAAGTTGCTGCACCATTTTACATTCTCACCAGCAGTGTGTGAAGGTTCCAATTTCTCAATATCCTCACCCACACTTGTTATTGTCTTTTGTAATATAGCCATTTTAGTAGATGTTAAGTAGTATCTCATTGTGGCTTTAATTTGCATTTCCCTAATGACCCAACTGATTTTTAAATTTGCTGGTTATACATGCTGAGTTTTTAGTGTTCCTGTGGAAATAACTTCCTGATTACCCTTTATATTTTATGTTATATATACACCCTTTATATTTTTTACACCCTTTGCACCCTGAAAGCAGATTCGTCCCGCATATAAAGTAGAGGAACATGGGCATGGATGTTGGCCCAGGGCCAATCTTCCTCAGCAAAGAGAGGAGGATTGGTAACAGATGTTAGCTCAAGGCTAATGTTCCTCACACAAAAAAATAATAATAATCATTCATCAGCTATTACACAGCTAGTCTAAATGTATGCTTTTATTTGGCACATGACTACTTTTAAAATGTGTATGAAATTGTTAAGGACTTTTCATCAACTCTTTTATCACTCTAGAAATTATTGCCCGTTGTGTATATGGGTATGTATGTATTTATTTAAAAGAATCATCATTTTAGATTATTTCATTGAAATTATCAACATAATATAGTAGTATTAAATAATGATAAATAATAAAATGTTAGTTACTTTTTAAACTAATTTAATCTCATAAAACAACCTTAATCTGGATCTATATGTGATCTTTATAAGAGATCTCCTATTTTGACGTAAGATTTAATGTCTAATTTCTTGTTCATGAATCTACCATTGTTAAAGGTGAAATATACCTACATACCTTTCAACAAGGGATTACTTAAATTACAACACATCTTTACATCAGCATTCTTAGCATCCGTTAAAAATGATGATGTGGTCTATTTTGACATGAAGAGAATTATTATGTGGGAAAAAAGATAAACTGAGAATTACATAATTAAACAACATATGTTGTGTGTATGTGTATAATATTTCAATTTTTCTTATAAAAAATGCACATAACATAAATATTTTCACTGTAAAAAGCTCTGGAAAGCTATACACAGATGTCTTAGCCATAATTTCCTCTGAGTAGTGAAATTATAGGTGATTTTATATTATTTATACCATTCAGTATTTCCTGAAATTTTTTTTGCAACATTTATTACTTTTGTAAGTAGAATAAAAGGTTTTTTGTAAGAAATAAGTTTACCGAAGTCACAAGTTAATTAAAACTATCATTAAAAATTTATTAAAAAGAACTTTTGTTTTTAATTTTCTAGGTTCTAAATTTAAAAGCCACGAAAACAAAGGGTTGCATAAAGGTAGAAAGAGGGCTAGTGGGCTTGGGAAGCTTTGGTTCTTTACTAAAGAAGTGAATTTGCTAATCCAGCTTCCACTGGTTATATCTCATGATTTGACAAAAAATACACATAGTACTTTTTTTCTTATAGAGTCTTAAATATATCTCATATTAGAAACCAAAATAATTGGAATCCAAGTATGATTAGTGAAGAAAAAACTTTTTTTGATCTAAAACAGATTTCACATTTTAAACTTCCATTTGTGCTCCAAATAACTGTAACTCTCTCAAGCAATTAACTGCTGCCTTATGGACATGGTTACCCAGCTGCTGTAATCGCCATGCAATCAGCAGACTTCTATTTTTATGACTTAGTTTTCTTGGAGTTCTGCCAATCAATATGTAAAGAAATAAGGCAAGAAAATAAACTTTATTGTTGAAGATTCTTTGAGTTCCATTAAAAACCACAATGAATGAGGTAATTTCCAGATTAAAAAGTATTAAATTGAAAATAAAATTCCCCTGAGTGAGTTCTTACCCTCTCAGTAAATGAAAATCTACATTTAAGAAAAAAGAGATAACCAGTGTAAGTACCTCGTTTTTTTTAAGAATTCTTTCCAATAAAAGTGGAGACATTTCATTTTTTCATGTTTCTATATCAGTTCTGGTAAAGGAGCATATTCCTCCCTGTTGTGAATTTCTCATCTCCAAATTTTTCATCCCCAAATCTTCATTAAGTTTCTTCAGTCATCTGTTGCATTCATCTGTTCTGTTAGTGGAAGAAATGTCTTTTCTTAATAAAGGCCCATCCCTCCTCTGGGCCTGTATCCCTTCTCCTCTCTTCACTGTGGGATCTCACGTGGACTGTGCCCAGTCTGGAACCTCCTCGTTTCTTGGGGATTCTTCTCAATGGCATTTAAACCTTCCTTTAGGCTACTTTTCATCTAACGTTGGACCACTGGCATCGGAATAACCTGGACATGCAGATTCCTGGACATGTCCCAGGCTGGCTGAACCAGAGAGTGGGACCCTGGGAATCTGCATTTTTCACAAGCAAATTAATGTTTAAGCACCTTTCCTGTAAGCTCCCTTATTTTGGAAACAAGCCAGCACACAAGTATCCCTGGAACCTGCATATCCTGTATTTCTCACTTCCTCTTGACAGCAAGTTTCAGGAAGAGTCCCCTGTGTGCATCACTGCATTTTTACTTCTTGTATACTGTCTAGCAGATCTCCATACTTTTGTGCCCTACTAGTAAAATATTTTTGAGCATATCTTCTTGATATGTATTTGTTTATAAATTATATACATGTACTGTTATGCCAATATATATACTATATACATTATAAAACAATGTAAAGAGGAGCTAAAAAAATAAATATTTTTAATTTAAAAAAATATTAACAGTATGTCATTTAATGAATATGAATATAAATCTATATTTTAAATAGTCTTGATAATTTTGAATTTGGTGGGCTTTGTGAGATCTCAATAGATTGTGATTTTTTTTCCATTAAAATGTATCTGTTGAAGGACTTATACTATGAAAGTAGATGTGTTAGCCCTGCCATTTTCTTCTTGTTCACATATGCTTACATTATTAGTATTAGCCTCAATGCTTAGAGGTCTTTGTAATCTATTTTAAGCCGGGTTAAGGGTTAATTTAGTTAAAACTACATAACATAATCTGTAAATCCATTTACCTGGGCACATTGGAACTGCGAAACTTTGTAACTTTGAGAGTAGAAGTAGGAGTGAGCCGTGCTGCTGTTAACCCCTCTACTTTGTGGTACTTTCTTCCCTTGAGGTAGCTTCTCTAGCCTGAGAGGGAGCCTCTGTTAATCCAAATATTAAATATTATTATAACTTAATTGCTTTTTGAACCAAAAAGAATATAAATAGAAGTTCTAATATTTTCTGTCCACATTCCAGTGGACCATTTTGTACAGCTCCTTTGGTGCACTAAGCCCACTTCTGACTAAGATCATCAACAATCTCCATGCTGCTAAATTTAATGAACTTCCTTTCAGTTCATTTGTACCTGACCATAAGTACGTTTTAGTTCAGGTGATCATTTCCTGGGTTTTTTCTTACTATAAGTGATTCAACTATTGACCCATTTGCTTATATTAAAAATCTGTGGATCATTCCCACATATTTTTCTACTTTTCTGAGTGCCCCCTAACTCCACAGTTAAGTTGCCAAGACTTGTTGATTCTACTTCCTAAGTTCTTTTCATCCGTTCACTTTTCTAGACAACTGTAACCACCCTAGTTCAAGCCACCAGCTCTCCCAAAGTTCTGCGGTTGTCGCTCACTGGGTCTTCTGATACCTGCTTTCCCCACACTACAGCTATAGAGTGATATTCTGAAAACACAAATCTGATCGTTTTACTCCTTTGCTTAAGTCTCTTTAATAGCTTCCCATTACAATGGAAAGAGATAAGAAAGATCTAGCTGCTTACCAACCCAACTTCATCCTCAGCTTTCTCTCTCCACCATTTTCCCCTTAGTTCTTTTTGCTCTAGACACCCTGATCTTCTCTCTGATCCTTTACAATATACTAAGCATATCGCCCTACACACATACTACCTGCGTGCTCTTTTGCTGGGAATGGTCTCCCTCCCGCCCCCCATTTACTAGCTTTTTCTCTTCTTTCATATTTTACCACAAATATTTCTTCTAGGTTCAGAATCCCATTGTATAGTCTCACTCTCCTCTATATTTGTTTTATAATTCTTATCATACCTATGAATAAATTGTCTAACTTACTACTGTATCCCCAGTACCTAGCAAATAATAAAGGCTTGTTAAATATTTGAGTAAATGAACATTATTATATCAGTATTTGTTTCTGTATCAATAGACTACTTACTCTGAGGATTATGTCCTTGTCTCTTTTGGTCTCCATTATTTTTCCAGTATCTAACACATATACACATACACTTACACACAGTGAAATATTTGTTAACTTAATATGGTGGTTCCGTCATTCTTTGTTTAATGCCTTTCCTCCCTTAGAGTACAAAGTGATCATGTCTGTCTTCTGCATCCATCCCTAGTGCTTAATACAGTGTGTGACATTAAAGTATTGGTTATGGCTTTTATTTTTTTCAATTAATGTGACTATCTCTACCTTTTCATATACACATTTAACCCATTCAATATTTACTGTAATTGCTAATATGTTTGAACTTATTTCTGACATCTTATTTAATGTGTCTATGTCCCTGCTTTCTTGTTTTTTTCTTCTTTTCCTATATTTGGTTTGTGTAGATAGATCAAGTTTTCTTCCATTTTCCCTCTAGAAGTTAAGAAGTTAAATATCCTCTTTCTAGTCTTCTAATTATTGCCATTAAATTTTTAATGCAAATGTTTCCTTTTGTGTTTTTCTGCCAGCGTCTTATGACAAGACTGGAACCTCAGAAAGATTTTACTCTTTTTCTGCTCCCTTCCCTGCCACTTTCCTTATGAGAAAATTTGAGGTTTTGCTTTTCAGTTATGATTATTTATTTATAACAATAAGAACTTAGTTTTTTTCCCCCCAAAGTTTTCAGTCTTGCTAGACTGCACTTTCCTGTCCTTTGGAGAGAAGGAACAGGCTTTTCTTGGGCTTTTCTTTGCTGGGAAAGATTTGCCTCGAGCTAACATTTGTTGTCAATCTTCCTGGGTTTTTTTTTCCTCTCCCCAAAGCCCCAGGGCATGGTTGTATATCCTAGTTGTAAGTCCTTCTAGTTCTATGTGAGCCGCGGCCACAACATGGCTACTGACAGACAAATGATGTGGTTCCGCACCTAGGAACCTCACCCAAGCCACTGAAGCAGTAAGAGCACTGAACTTTTAACCACTAGGCCATCAGGAATGGCTCAGAACTTAAGTTTTATCAGTTTGGTTTTTGTTTTTTAACTCACTGCTGCTTTTTTTATCCCAGGTTCTACTTCCTGGTGTTCTGTTTCTTTACTTTGGCTATATTATATTTTGGGAGGGTGATAATTTCTCTAATAATTCTTTTAGATTGGATTTGGGATTGGTATATTTTCTCTGTTATTAAATATCAGAAAGTGTGTTTATTTTGCTCTTCTGATTAGTTTAACTGGGTATGAATCCTATGTTCCTAGTCATTTTCCCTCAGAATTTCAAAGATTTTGCTTCATTGCTTACAGTGAGGTGTCCGATATTATTGAAGGCTTTTAGGATTTTGTTTTTATCCTTACTGTTATGAAATGTCACTATTATATGCCTATTTTTTTTTCCATTGATACTGACTCTTTAACTTTAAGAAATTTGTTTACATTATTTCTTTGAGAAGTTTCTCTCTTCCATTTTTTTCTACTCTACTTTTAGACTTCCTATTAGCTAGATTTGGGAACGTTTGGATTTATCCTCAATGTCTATTTGTTCTTTTTGTGCTGCATTCTCAGAAAATGTCTTGGCTAAATCTTCTAATTGATTGATCGCTCTTTAGCTATGTTTATTCTATTGTTTTGTGCTTCTTTATTTAACTGTTGACATTTTTAATTTCCAAGATCCAAAGTTGTCTTTCTTTAAATATAGTATACTCTCGAATCTCTAAAGATAGATTTCTTAGTCTTTTTCCGTATTTGCTACTGTTGCTACAGGGTTAGTTCTTCTGATGTTGATTCTAGTGCATCTTCTTAACAGTATGGGTTGTTGTAGATACATGTGAATTTGAGAGTTCCTGCTAGCCTATCTGTGAATACTGCATCTGTTTCTAGCAACTGTGGGGAGGGATGGGACATGCTGTGCCGGAAGCAACCGTTCTGAGCTTGGACATTCCTCTTTCCTTTTGAGAATCTAAGCATCTTCCCTCACTGCTCAGAGGCACACTTCTTTGTTGACAAAGAGTTGGGGGTGGGGGCACAGCAAAACATCTGTCTGTTCCTCCTGCAGAGCACAGTCTCCCTAACGCTTGCTCCAAGGCCCCTTCCTGCTCTGTGGATCCTGTGGCTCCTCTGCTCTTGGGATTATCTGAGAATGTTTTTAGTGTGGACAACCACTCTCTCTGGAGGGCACATTGCCATGATGTCTTCCTTTACTCCATGTGTATCTGCCTTTCCTCCTTAAGGGTCCTCTTCCCTTGCTAATGCTGTGTAGAGTTTTAAAAAATTATGTTATTTACAGGGATTTGAAGTGGAAGGGCTGTCACATGCATTGCTCAGAGCGTTACCTTGATCCAATCTTGAGGTCAAGAATTCAGCATGTCCCTGTTTAAATGTATTCTCAATAATATATTTAGCGGGAAAAAAATAGATGTATCTTAGACTGTGACACAGATATGGCTATCTCCTAATACTAATTTTGTAAAGGTTTTGAGTATAATTATATTTCAGTGATGAATCCATACATTCCTCTTTGTGAAATTGGAACCGGTGTTTTTTATTATATGTTCTTTTTGTAGCATATGAAGAAAAACTAATTTCAATTTTTTTTCTATTAGGTTACTGCTGATTCAATCATTCTAAAAGTTCTTCGGTCCAACATTCAGCATGTGCTGGTGTATGAGAACCTTGCTCTCCAGGAGAAAGCATTGGCTTGTATTCCAGTCCAACAACTAAAAAGGAGATCGCAAGAAAAGTTATCTAGCGCTAGAAAACTGGATAAAGGTATGGCTTTACTTAACCATTCATTGCTAAATATTCATCATTGCTAAATAAACGGAAGCACTAAATGGTGCTTTTTGCTGTATACGTTGTAAATATCTAATTTATTTTTATTTGGATTTTTAAGAAATACAACAATAGTATAATTTTATTGCATATACCTTCTAGACACATCTGTTAATTTTTTTAGAAAACTTTTTTTATCCAAAAATGTATTTGCAGTTTAATCATTGGTATGTGAAATTTTTCAGATATAGTAGAACTTTAGTCCATAGAATATATGATGGCATTATTAGTGAATTTTAATGTGAATCTGACAAAAACCATATTCAAAATTAATTGATATGATTAGACCATTGACTCATTTTGGTTAATAGACAGTATTTACTAATTAAGAGAGTGGATTTTGAAGTAAACTGCCTGGGTGTAAATTCAGCTCTGCCACTTACTGTGCCTCACTGAGCAAGTAATTTAACCTCTGTGCCTCAATTTCTTAATTTGAAAATAGGAATGATAATTTTAAGAAATAATGCAATAGTATATGTAAACGGCTCAGAATAATGCCTGCCACATTCATCAACCAATAATTATATGTTGTTATCATTAATGGTCTTGGGATTTTACTTGTTAAATTATTCCAACTTCAACATTTTTACTTTGAATTTTTATGTAATTGGTTTTTATCTAAGTCATTTCTTAATACTATATTTTCTAAGGGATTGTTTAATATTTTTTTGCTGGTTGCCCTAGTTTGCACTAAACATTTTAAACTAATATAAGTCCACCTTCAAAAACACTATAGTGCTTCTTGTATCGTGCAGATACCTTTTAACAGAATTGTCCCAATTCTTCCCTCCCATCCCTTATGACATTGCTGTCATTCATTTCATTTATCCATATACTATAATACCGAATATATTGCTATTGTTATTACTGAGTTACTTTTTTATACCAAGTAAGAATAAGAAAAATAAAACATTTTATTTTACCTTAATTTTCCCTTCTCTGATGCTCTTCCTTTATGTAGATCTGAGTTTCTGACTTATATCATTTTCCTTCTTCCTGAAGAACTTCTTTTAATATTTCTTTTAGGGCAGGTCTTCTAGAGGTAAATTCTCTCAGTTTTTCTTTGCTTGAGAAAATCTTTATTTCTCCTTCACTTTTGAAGGATAGTATTGCTGGGATATAGAATTCTAGGTTGGTAAGGTTTTCTCTTCCAACACTTTGAATATTTCAGTCCACTCTCTTCTTGTCTGCATTGTATATGACGAGAAGTCTGCTGTAATTCCTATCCTTATTCCTCTATAGGTAAGATTTCCCTCTACACACACCCCAGCCCCACCCACTATGCCCAGCTTCATTCAAGATTTTCTCTTTGCTTTTGGTTTTTTGCAGTTTGGATATAACATGCCTAGGTGTAGTTTTTTTGGTATTATCCTGACTGGTGTTTTCTGAGCTTCCTGGATCTGTAGTTTGGTGTCTCATTAATTTTGGAAAATTCTTGGCCATTATTACTTCAAATATTTCTTCTGCTCCTTTCTCTCTTTTCTTTCTGGTATTCCAAAATGAAGGTATTCTGTTTTACCTTTTGGTATCTCTGTGCCTCAGTTTCCCACAGTTTTTAGATGTTCTGGTCCGTTTTGAAATTCTCCCGTAGTTCTTAGAAATTCCTTGTTTTTTCTCTTTGATTTTCAGTTTGGGAGATTTCTGTTGACCCATCTTCAAGTTCACTGATTCCTTCCTTGGCTATGTCCAGTCTACTGATGAGCCCATGAAAGGCATTCGTTTCTGTCACAGTGTTTTTGATTTCTAACATTTCCTTTAAATTTTTTTAGAGTTTCCATCATTCTGCTTACATTATCCATCTGTTCTTACATGTTGTCTACTTTTTTCATAATTAACATATTAATCATAGTTATTTTAAATTCCGTGTCTGTAAATCCCAAAATCTGTGCCATATCTGAGTGGTTCTGATGCTTGTTCTATCTCTTTAGACTGTTTTTTCTTGCCTTTTAGCATGCCTTATAATTTTTTGTTTAAAGTTGGATGTGGTGTATTGAGTAATAGAAACGGAGGTAGACAAGCCTTTTGTGTAAGGTTTTATGTTCATTAACTAGGAGTTGGGCCATGTTTGTTTGCTGTAGGTGTCAGAGGCTTCAAATTCCGCTGGTGTTTTTGTCGTCTCCCCTGTTGTCTTTGGGCTTCCCTAAGAACTCCTCCTTTAAGAGAGTCTGCATCCTCCAGATCTTTAGTTGTAACCCGCGGTTGTTATACTGGAGCCCTGTTGGTATGGTGGTAAGGCATGGAGGAGAGGAAGCATTTTATAATCTCTTGATTAAATCTCAGTGTTTAGTGGGCCTGTATCCACCTCAGGCCTGTGACTTTCACAAGTCTTTCTTAACTCTTTTCTCCTCATAGGTGAGATGGAAGGCTAGCGGGGGCTGGAGTCAGGGAAATGCCTGTTTCCCACTTCAGATAAGGCTCTGGTAAAATCTTTCTCCCTGGAGAGTAGGCCTTAATTGTGGAGAGCACTCTGGGTATTCTTTACAATTCTTACTCTTCCCCACTCCTTCCCAGAGCTGTGAGAGGATCTTTTTTGGTTCTTCACTGTCAGAACCTGATGGGATTCTTGGAGGAAAAACCCACAAGAGTGTTAGGGACCCCTCCCATGATTGCATTTCTCACTCTCAAACTAGTCCATATTCAGCCTCCAGCAATTTGTCAAAATTACCATTTAAGTGTTTCTGCCGGTTTATGACTCCAGTGGCTTCTGCTCCATGTAGCAAATCTTGGCTGTGATTCTCTGCATTTGGCTGAGGTCCTCTGTATTTGTCTGTTTCTCCTGATTTCAGGGTGATGGGTTGCCCCGTGAACTCACTTCTGTAATGGGTCCAAGAAAAGTCAGTGATTTTTGGTTTGTTCAGCTTTTTATTGTTGGAAGGATGGGAATGACAACTTCTAAGCTCTTTACATGTCAGAGCTGAAACTGGAAGTCCCTCTGAGGGACTAACTATGTTCTCTTTTCCTTTTTTTAACCATTTAATCACTTTTCATATATGTCATTTAGATATTTTGGTAGTATGGTATTGTGAAAATCAGTAAAAGATTGAGCTTTTTTAAAGGCCATGAGGATGAGTTGGATTTATAACCTGAGATGCCAAAGGACATATTAAGGCAGGGATCAGGGATTTTCTTCCAAATGTAGCTCTATATGGGGAACAGTGAGTAATACAGTGTGGCTGTGTGTAGGGTGGTGAGGGGATAAAACAGCAGTGAGAGATCAGGTAGGCTGAGACCATATTTTGGCTGACACTGAATTTCAGGCAGAGCAATGTATACTGAATTTATTTTTATATTTTTAATCTTTCCAAAAAGAATTAGAGGTAAAATGAAACAAAGGATACTTCTAATAAGGTTTTGAAATAGAAAAGAAGGACAAAAAAATTAGAAGGATGCAAATATCTTAGTTGTAAGGCTAATGTTATAGTGTCAGTATAATTGAATATGTGTTAGTGTGATTGAACATATAGCAAAAATGTTATATAACCTTATTCATTAGAAAGGAGGAAATAAAATAATTTCTCAGAGAAGTCAGCTGTTCTTGATGACTTAATTCAGCGGGGTTAACTGTTGACACTTTAAGCAAGTGAGTGACATCAGAGGTGTGCTTAGGGAAGATTAATCCAGCAATAACTTGTAAGATGAATAAGAATCAAGAGAGTGCAAGGAGAGAAGAGTTAAAACACAATGGTAATAGAATTTACATAAGAGGAATAAGAGGGTGAACAGGATGTTGTGCCTGCAAGGGAATAGATAGGTGTAAGAGTTTGTTTGGGTGATAGAATATATGATATTTGCAGTGATGAGTATAATTGATATAACAAGGAGTTATGTATGCATAAGGAAAATGTCAAAGAGGACTGCCCAGTTTTGAATCTAGGCAACTAGAAGATTAGAGGAGTCAGCAGGAACAGGCTTTGAAGGGAAAATGAAGAGTGTGGTTTAAGGTACTTGCTGACATCATCTGGACTGCCAGGTGAAAACACAGGCCTGGAGCTTTGTTAAGAGGTCAAGCCTTGAAGTACACTTCAGGGTGGTAGGTAAAGCCATGCAAGTAAATGAGATTGCCAAGATTAAAAAGACAAGGGGGAGGGGAGAGATTGCAAAGGGTAGCACTAACCACATGTGGGTATTTACGTTTAAATTAAATAATTAAAAATTGAGTTCTTTAGTTACACTGAACACATTTCAAGTACTCAGTAACCACAAGTGGTTAGTGGCAACCCTGTTGGATAGTGCAGATATGAATTATTTCCATTATTGCTGAAAGTCCTATTGGATGGTGCTGTTCTAGAAAAACAGTAGGATACTGAAAGAGTAAGAGTAATAAGTGAAGGAAATTTAAACATATAGTGAAATAAGTGGCATAGTATGCATAATGAATGTATCGGTTAGGGTTAGGTTGGGCTATGAGTAATAATGACTTGACCCAGTGGCTTAGGGTTTATTTTCTCATGTAAGAAATTATCGAGGTAGGCAGTCTGGTGTTGGTGGTGAGCTCTAAGATGTTATCAGAAGCCTAGATGCCTTCTGTCTTTTGGCTCTGGCATGCATGGTTTCCATCCTCCAGGTTACCTCATAATCCAAAATGGCTGCTAGAGCTCCAGCCATGACATCTGCAGACCAGGCGTCAGGAAGAAGAAAGGGAGAAAAAGCAAAAAGGTTTATACCTCTAAGCTGAGCCTGTTCTCTTTCTGAAGCAGCCTTCCTTAGAGTCTCACACAAAGCTTAGTCCTTTGGCCTCATTTAGCTGCAAGAGAGGCTGGGACCTGTAGTCTTTTAGCTGGTGCATTGCCATCCCAAATAAATTGAAATTCTGTAAATAAAGAAGGAGCAGATGGATATCTATGGCAACTAGCAGTCTCCCAGTCTGGCACTGAGATGATGACAAAGCCTCCTCTGTTCAGATTGGTGATTTTCTTTCGTTCATGTGGTAGAATCTTTTTTCCTCCCCAGACAAAATCTTATTCTGGGTTTCTGAACTAGGAAAAGTGTTCCAGTTTGAAGCAGAAGTGGGGACCTTGGAGCCCTGCCCAGTGAGATACCTCCAGAGATAGTTAAGGCTCAGAGAAGCAGGATTTGATAGCTCCGGCATGGAAGACTGGAGGTTTGTCATGATTGAGTGTTCCAAATACAGGGGAAACACCTTTTTGGAAGAGGAAGAACCCTGTCATTTTGGAAAAGTGATCATGTTGGCCTACTAACTTGAATATGAAGACCTGAGAAGCAGAGTATTGTCTTAAAGGTGTGTCTAAGGGTGAGGCTACCTCTACTCATGTTTTTACCCATTTTCTTCTTATTCCGTCTCTTTGGTACACTGATGCCTGTGGTTTTCAGAGGGTGGAATTAAGGTCTAAACCCGTTAATTTTATTTTTGTCACTGAAAAGTTACCAGAAATATATGGTTTTTTGAAGGTGCTAAATTTATTAATTTGAAGTCTTGATTATAATGTTAAAATATACTTCCCTTGTTTTAAATGTTATCTTCACAGAATTTAGCATTAAATCAAACCCTCCATCTCTGAGCTTTCTGAGCTCTTATCCTCTACAGAGAGGATACCACTGTCATTTCTCTAAGCTATAAGTAAAGATATTGCTTAAGCAAGGAACTCTTGGTGGGCCTCCCTCTCTGTGCGATAGTCCTGCTTTTAGCTGGGAAGCTGCTGATGTATACCTGGAATAAATATGTATATGTAACACAGAAGTACAAGTATGCTGTCTTCCTTTCCCTTCTTTTCCCATCTTGGTAATGACTATTTGGTGAACAGTATAGATCCTAAGTAATAGTGTGAGGCTTGCTTGTTTGTTGAGTCCTTCCGTCATTCATTCAAATATTTACTGAGCACCTATTGTGCAGTAACCACAGCCCTAGGTTTTGGGGATACAGCAGTGACTAAAACAAAGTGCCTACTGTCATGGGGTTAGACACACACAAAAAATCCCAAGTACTCAAATATGGCAGATAGTGATAAGTACCGGGAAGACAAACAAGTTAGGATAACAGAATAGAGAGTGACTAGGAAGAATGCTGTTTGGTATAGGGCTGTCAGGAAAGGCTTCTCTGGAAGGCAGTGATTGCACTGGCGCCTGCAGAAGCTCCCTGGAGTGGGAGTAAGCTGGGCCTGGTTAAGGGACAGCAGGGAGGGCATTGTGGCTGGAGCAGAATGAACGAAACAGGAAGAGGTCAGAGGTAAAGGGGGTAACAGATTAACACAAACCTGGTGACTTAAACAACAAAAACTTATTCTCTCACAGTGCTGGAATCCAGAAGTCCAAAGCAGTATCACTATGCTGACATCAAGGTGTCGACAGGGCCTCATCCCTCTGGAGGCCCTGGGGAGAATCTTCTCCTTGCCTCTTTCACCTTTTGAGGGCCATTTTTCAGCCTACCCCAGGGGGCCGCTGAAAGAACAGGAGTAGAGACTTTGAATTGTGTTCTGAATGAGATGGAAACCAGTTGGAAGGTTTTGAGTGACATAATCTACCTTGCATTTTTAATGCTGCTGGCTGCTTTAGGGACTTGATGGAGAAGGAGGATGGCAGTGCTATATTTCTAACAATTCATTTTTAATCTAGCATTCATGAATATCTTCTTGTTGAAAAACTTCCATATTATACAGGAAAAGGTGAACTCACCCTGACAATCAGTCCTACTCCTCTTCCTTAGATAATAACTGTTACCATGTGATGTGTTCCTTTTCATATCTTTTCCTGTGTGTTTACTCCCATAAATCTATAAAAATAAATAGTTTAAGTTGTGTGGATTTACATAAAATTTATCATCCCATATATCTTCAGCTTCTTGGTGGTTTTCATTTACTAATGTGTCTTAAAAATCTTTTTAACTCTCTATAGTGTTCTATAGTATGCATATACAATTATTTATACAGTTCCCTATTGAAGGTCATTGAGATTGTTTACCATTTTTCTCTATTCTAAATGCTGCTGCAGTGAAGATTCTTGTAAAGCATGCCTCCTGGTGTACATGCACAAATGTTTCCCTGGGGTAAATATGCAAGTGTCAAGGTTGTGCGAAGCTTTTATAGTGTAATGGATCCTGCCGCCAAACAAATTGCATTCTACTTTATACCAGAAGTGTCTGAGAGTATTTGTTTCTGCTTATTGAAATTATTGAACTTTTATGGACTTTGTGAATTTTTATAATGGGTTTGTTTATATTCTGACTGATTTGTAGAAGTTCTTTATATATTCTGGATACTTTTTTTCTTTGTTTTTTTTTTTTAATTTTTGATTTTTTATTGATGTCTTAACAGTTTATAACATTGTGGGGTTTTACTTGCACGTTATTATTTGTCCGTCACCATATGGATGCATCCCTTCACCCCTTGTGCCCATCCCCCAGCCCCCTTCCCCCTGGCAACCACCAACCAGGTCTCTCTGTCCGTGTGTTAGTTTATATTCCACATATGAGTGAAATCATGCCATGTTTGTCCTTTCTCTCTGGCTTATTTCACTTAACATAATGCCCTCTAGGTCCATCCATATTGTTGCAAATGGGACAATTCTGTATTTTTTTATGGCTGAGTAGTATTCCATTGTATATATATACCACATCTTCTTTATCCAGTCATCAGTCGAGGGACACTTGGGTTGTTTCCACTTCTTGGCTATAGTGAATAGTGTTGCAATGAACATAGGGGTGCATAACCCTCTTGTGATGGTTGATTTCATGTCCGTTGGGTAGATGCCCGATAGGGGTATTGCTGGATCATAAGGTATTTCTATTTTTAATTTTTTGAGGACTCCCCATACTGTTTTCCATAGAGGCTGCACCAGTTTTCATTCCCACCAGCAGTGAATTAGGGTTCCTGTTTCTCCACAACCTCTCCAGCATTTGTTGTTTTTTGTCTTGGTGATTATAGCCATTCTAATGGGTGTCAGGTGATATCTTAGCATAGTTTTGATTTGCATTTCCCTGATGATTAATGATGTTGAACATCTTTTCGTGTGTCTGTTGGCCATCTGTATATCTTCCTTGGAAAAACGTCTGTTCATATTCTCTGCCCATTTTTTGATCGGGTTGTTTGTTTTCTTGTTCAGTTGTGTGAGTTCTTTATATATTGTGGAGATTAATCCCTTGTCAGATATACGATTTGTGAATATTTTCTCCCAGCTGGTGGGTTGTCTATTCATTTTGATCCTGGTTTCATTTGCCTTGTAGAAGCTCTGTAGTCTGATGAAGTCCCACTTGTTTATTTTTAATTGTTTCCCTTGTCTGAGTAGACATGGAATCTGAAAGGATCCCTTTATGACCGATGTCAATTAGTGTCCTGCCTATATTTTCTTCCAGGAGTTTTATAGTTTCAGGTCTCACTTTCAGGTCCTTAATCCATTTTGAGTTGATTTTTGTGTATGGCAATAGAATATGGTCTACTTTCATTCTTTTGCATGTGGCTGTCCAATTTTCCCAGCACTATTTATTGAAGAGACTTCCCTTTCTTCATTGTATGTTCTTCACTTCTTTGTCGAAGATTAGCTGTCCATAGGTGTGTGGTTTTATTTCTGGGCTTTCAATTCTGTTCCATTGATCTGTGTGTCTATTTTTGTACCTGTACCATGCTGTTTTGATTACTATAGCTCTATACTATATTTTGAAATCAGGGATTGTGAGGCCTCCCTGATGTGATTGTGATTGTTCTTTTTTTTTCAGGATTGCTTTAGCTATTCGGCATCTTTTCTTGCCCCATGTGAATTTCAGTATTTTTTGTTTTGTTTCTGTAAAGAATGACACTGGGATTGCATTGAATCTGTAGATTGCTTTAGGTAGTATGAACATTTTAACTATGTTTATTCTTCCAACCCATGTGCATGGAATATTTTTCCATTTCTTCATGACTTCATCAATTTCTTTCAATAGTGTCTTATAGTTTTCATGTAGAGGTCTTTCACCTCCTTGGTTAAATTTATTCCCAGATATTTTATTATATTTTGTTGCAGTTGTAAATGGGATTGTCTTTTTGAGTTTTCTTTCTGTTAGTTCATCATTAGCGTATAGAAATGCAACTGATTTTTGTAAGTTGATTTTATACCCTGCCACTTTACTGTAGTTGTTGATTATTTCTAGTAGTTTTCCAATGGATTTTTTTGGGTTTTCTATGTATAAGATCATGTCATCTGCAAATAGTGAGAGTTTCACTTCTTTGTTGCCTGTTTGGAGTCCTTTTATTTCTTTTTCTTGCCTAATTGCTCTGGCCAAAACCTCCAATACTATGTTGAATAAGAGCGGCAAGAGTGGGCACCCTTGTCTTGTTCTTGTCCTCAAAGGAATGGCTTTCAGTTTTTCCCCATTGAGTAGGATGTTAGCTGTATGTTTATCCTATATGGCCCTTATTATGTTGAGGTACTTTCCTTCTATACCCATTTTGTTGAGAGTTTTTATCATAAATGGCTGTTGAGTCTTGTCAAATGCCTTCTCTGCATCGATTGAGATGATCATGTGGTTTTTATTTTTCATTTTGTTAATGTGGTGTATCACGCTGATTGATTTGTGCATGTTGAACCATCCCTGTGTCCCTGGTATAAATCCCACTTGATCATGGTGTATGGTCTTTTTGATGTATTGCTGTATTCGGTTTGCCAATATTTTGCTGAGGATTTTTGCGTCTATGTTCATCAGTGATATTGGCCTGTAGTTTTCCTTCTTTGTATTATCCTTGTCTGGCTTTGGTATCAGCATGATGTTCGCCTCATAGAATGTGTTGGGAAGTATTCCATCTTCCTCTATTTTTTGGAATAGTTTGAGAAGGATAATGTTAAATTTTCTTTGAATGTTTGATAAAATTCTCCAGGGAAGCCATCTAGTCCTTGACTTTTATTTTCTGGGAGGTTTTTGATTACTGTTTCAATCTCTTTACTTGTGATTGGTCTATTCAGATTCTCTCTTTCTTCTTGATTCAGTTTTGGGAGGTTGTATGTGTCCAAGAATTTGTCCATTTCCTCTAGGTTGTCCAATTTGTTAGCATATAGTTTTTCATAGTATTCTCTAATAATCCCTTGTATTTCTGTTGTATCCACTGTAATTTCTCCTCTTTCATTTCTAATTTTGTTTATTTGAGTCTTCTCTCTTTTCTTCTTAGTGAATCTGGCTAAGGGTTTGTCGATTTTGTTTATCTTCTCAAAGAACCAGCTCTTTGTTTCATTGATCCTTTCTACTGTTTTTTTTTTTTGTTTCAATTTCATTTATTTCTGCTCTGATTTTTATTATTTCCCTCCTGCTGATTCAGGGCTTTGTCTGTTCTTCTTTTTCTAATTCTGTTAGGTGTAGTTTAAGGTTATTTATTCAGGATTTTTCTTGTTTGTTAAGGTGGGTTTGTATTGCTATGAATTTCCCTCCTAGGACCACTTTTGCTGCATCCCAATGAGTGCGTATGGTGTATTTTCCTTTTCATTTGTCTCCACATAGTTTCTGATTTCTCCTTTAATTTCATCAACTATCCATTGGTTGTTCGGTAGCATGTTGTTTAGTCTCCACATCTTTGTCCCTTTCCCAGTTTTTTTCTTGCAGTTGATTTCTAGTTTCATAGGATTATGATCAGAAAAGATGCTTGTAATGATTTCAATCTTCTTAAATTTATAGAGGTTTGCCTTGTTTCCTAATATATGGTCTATTTTTGAGAATGTTCCTGCGTGCTTGAGAAGAATGTGTAATCTGCTGTTTTTGGGTGGAGTGCTCTGTATATATCTACTGAGTCCATCTCGTCTAGTTTTTCATTTAAGTCCATTATTTCCTTATTGACGTTTTGTCTGGATGATCTATCCATTGATGAAAGTGGGGTGTTAAGATCCCCTACTTGTTGTTAATATCTCCTTTTAGGTTTTTAGTAGTTGTTTTATGTACTTTGGTGCTCCTGTGTTGGGTGCATAGATATTTATAAGTGTTATGTCTTCTTGGTGAAGTGTCCCTTTTATCATTATATATTGCCCCTCTGTGTCTCTCATTACCTTTTTTATCTTGAAGTCTACTTTGTCTGAAATAAGTATGGCAACTCCTGCTTTCTTTTGTTTGCCGTTGGCTTGGAGTGTTGTCCTCCATCCTTTTACTTTGAGTCTGTGTTTGTCTTTAGAGCTGAGATGTGTTTCCTGTTGACCGCAAATTGTTGGATCTTAGTTTTTAATCCATCCTGCCACTCTGTGTCTTTTGATTGGAGAATTCAATCCGTTTACATTTGGAGTGATTATGGGTATATGAGGGTTTAATGTTGCTATTTTATTGTTCATTTTCCGGTTCTTTTGCATTTCCTTCATTTCTTGTCCCATGTGTTTCAGACTGCCAATTCAGTTTGGTAGTTCTGCATGATGATTCTCTTAGTTTTCTCTTTATTTGTCATATATGGTTCTATTCTAGTTATTTGTTTAGTGGTTACCGTGAGGTTTATATAAAAGATCTCATGGATAAGATAGTCCATTTTCTGATGCATTTTGTTTCCTTAGACTAAGTCGATTCGATCCCTTGCCTCTTCCCCTTCTAATTTGTTGTTGTCAGTACTTATTCCATCTTGTGTTGTGAATGTATGTTTACAGTGATGAGTTTAAATTCATTTTTTGATGTTTTCCAGCTGCAATTTTTCTGATTTAGTCTTCTTATTTTTCTCCTTGCTCTAAACTTTGTATCCCTTTTCTCTTTTGTTTTTGTTCAGGCCTAAGGGCCTTCTTGAGCATTTCTTGTAGTGGGGGTCTTGTGGTGATGAACTCTCTTAGCTTTTGTTTATCAGGGAGAGTTATTATTTCTCCATCATATTTGAAGGATATTTACACTGGATAAAGAATTCTTGGCTGAAGGTTTTTGTCTTTCAGGATTTTGAATATATCATTCCAGTCTCTCCTAGCCTGTAGAGTTTCTGTCAAGAAATCAGCTGAGAGCCTGATGGGGTTTCCTTTGTATGTTATTTTGTTTTTTTGTTTGGCTGCCCTTAATATTTTTTCTTTGTCATTGACTCTTGCCAATTTTGCTGCTGTTTGCCGTGGAGTTGGTCTTTTCCTTTATATATATATATATATAAAGGTGATCTATTGACTTCATTCACTGTTATTTCCATCTCTTTCGTCGGGTTTAGGAAGTTCTCAGCTATTATTTCTTTGAACAAACTCTCTGCTCCTTTTTCCCTTTCTTCTCCTTCTGGAATACCTATTATCCTTATGTTACTTTTCCTAATTGAGTCTGATATTTCTCGAAGAATTTCTTCATTTCTTTTTAGTCTTAGTTCTCTCTCCTCCTCTATCTGGAGTGTTTCTGCATGGCTCTCCTAGATAATGCTATTTCTTTCCTCCATATTGTCTGTTCTTCCTTTAAAGACTCCAGGTTTTCCTTTATCTCATCCATTGTGTTGTTCATCTCCAGTATTTCTGATTGGTTTTTCTTTATGGTTTCAATCTCTTTTGTGAAGAAATTCTTGAATTTGTTGAATTGTTTTTCTGTGTTCTCCTGTAATTCATTGATTTTTTTTTTTTTATGATAGCTATTTTGAATTTTCTGTCTTTTAGGTTATAGATTTCTGTGCCTTCAGGGTTGGTTTCTGGCTGTTTGTCATTTTCCTCTTGGTCTGGAGACTTAAGATACTTTTGCATAGAGCCAGCTGATTTACCTTTGCTATTCTTCACCTTGAGAATTTCTAGTCCTGCAGTTTCCACTTGCCGCCACTGGGTGGAGGTTAGGAGCTGTGTGTTCTGAGCCCGCTGCAGTCCCCAGAGGGATTGTGCTGAAGTGCAGGGCATGTGGGGGTAGGGGTTCTCTCTTTTGCCTGCCCAACCCAGGGGCTTCCTTTCTCCCTCCCTGTCTGGCTGTCTTGGGGCATCGACCGCACCCCCGCAACAGTTCGTCATCACTTCCCAGTAGGGCTCTCTCGACAGTCTGTGAGAGCACCTGGAGGGCAATAGCTTTCCCTGCAGAGGGCCACCACTCCCCCCTCTCTGTGAACCACGCTGTCTTTGCGGATTGGATGGGGAAGGGGAGTAGATTTCCTTACCTCTCCTCAAGTCCTTTGGGGCTTCCTGTGCCTCCACCGTCAGATGTACCATGTCATGGGTTTCTTAGAAGTCCTTTGTAGTGTTTGATTGACCTCTGTTGGTGTGCAAATGATGTTTCTGTTGTGTCTTAGTGGGCAGAGATTTAAAGAGGGAATCGCACTCCACCACGATGCTGGTGTCACTCTCTCCTGGATACTTTTCTTTTTAAGCATGTTACATTTTTTCTCTCCCAGCGTTCTTTGTTTAATCTCATTTAGTGTATCTTTTGAAATTCAAAAGTTATAAATATTAATAAAGTATTACATTTTAATAAAATTTAATTCTTTTCATTATTGATTTTACAATTTTTGTCTTAAGAAGGCCTTCCCTACGCCAGAGTCAGCAACATTCTCTTGTAACTTCTATTACTCTTATAGTATTCTTTCTCTATATATCATATTTCATACATACATAAATCAGAGTGAATGGAGTACAGTAGGGATCTGATATTTTGAAAGCTAATTGTCCCAATGTCATTTATTGAGCAGTCCCTCCTCTTAGAACTACTTTGAAAGGCTAACTTTATTAAATACTGTGTATCACTTAGAAATCTGTCTTTCAGGGCTCTTTCTTTTGTTTCATTGATCTGTTTGTCTATTCCTCACCAGTATGACAACGTTTTAGTTATTAGAATTTTGTAGTGTGTTTTGATATGTAGTAGACAAATTTATCTCATGATTCTTATTCAAAGTTATGTTAACTATTTTGTGCATTTTCTCTTTCACATGAATTTTGCATTTAGCTTATCAAATTTATGAAAAATTATTTTATAATTTTAATTGGGATTGCATTAAATTACAGATTAATTTGAGGAGCATTAACAACTTTAGACTATTGAGTTTTCCCATACAGGAACATAGTATATTTCTGGCCTTTTTATAGTCTCTGTAGTTTCTTTCTTCTGTAGTTTTTTATTTTGAAATATATCAAACATAAATACAAGAATAGAGTATAATATATCAAACACCTGTGACCAGCATCAAACTTTATTAGATCTTAACATTAAGCCATATATGTCCTTCATATATCTGTTTTATTATCACTTTTTAATAATAAAACATTAAAGATAGAGATGAAAGCCCTATATACATATATCTCCTAGATTCTTTTTCCCTCTCCTTTCCTTCTTTCCAGAGATGACAGTCTTGAATATGGTCAAGAGAGATCTTTTTATTTTGATAAAGTGGATATAACATTATATGTCATTCTTACTTGCTGGGATTGTTATATACAATGTAGACATGATCATGTTTTTATGTGTTTTGTGGTGAGTATCCATGGATGGATTATGTTGTATAGTTGAAGCACTGATAGAAGATCTAATAGGATGATTTTTAAAGTGTCTGGAATTCTGTGATTTTTGTCTGAGTTTGTGATTGTTTCATATTTACTTGTATATATACTTGATAACAAATTTAATATCATTGTTTTAAAATGTTTTTCAAAATCAGACTTATTTTCTTACCTCCCACATGTTTTGGGATCAGTTCCAAACTGACCATAGTTCCCTGAGAGGTGGTTGTGTTCAGCTCACTTGTTAACGTGTCATGTCTGTTCGAGGACACAGAGTGGTAAACATCCTCCTGTCTACACACGCAGTGTATTATGTCAGCCTGGTTGACAATATACTGACGTTTCTTTCTTGTGTCACATTTGTGAAAACCTTTTAGATCATCTTATATTTTCATATATTTCAGCTCCATATTTGAGAATAAAATGTGTGTGGGTATTTTTAGTTTTTATCAGCTTTAGATCTTACTTGGTTCTGTTTGAACTTCTCAGGTACTAATGTCAGTGAAGAAGATTTTCTTTTGCTGGAGCTTTTACACTGGTTTAAGGAAGAATTTTTTCAGTGGGTGAATGACATTTTGTGCAGCAAATGTGGTGGCCAGACTAAGTCTAGAGGTGAATCATTATTCCCCAATGATGATGAGCTGAAGTGGGGTGCAAACAGAGTAGAAGATCATTACTGTGATGCATGCCAGTTCAGCAATCGATTCCCAAGGTAGGTATCTACTGGAAAGTAGAGTCAGAGTAATCTCTTAATGGACTAGTTAGAAGAGAATTTTTATTAAATGAACTTTTTTGTCTTCATTTTAATTATTAGAAATATATTCCTCTAGGACAGGGGTTGGCAAGCTATTTTTGTAAATAAAGTTTTATTGAACACATCCATGCTGATTCATTTACTTACGGTCCGTAATTGTTTTCACATTACAATGGCAGTTGAATACTGGTGACAGAGACCATATGACCTACAAAGTCCAAAATATTTACTGTCTTTTTATAGGAAAAGTTTGTTGACTCTTGCTATAGAACATAAATTGAGTGTAGTCCTAGCACATTTAACACTGTAAATCTTGTATTGTTCTTCCTTTAATACATAAATTTTAATTTTTAAACCTTAATAATAATACTTGATAGCACATAAAAATAATACTAACAACATTGATAATAATACCCATAATTGTGATAGTATATACAATGCTGTACTTAAAATAATCATCAGCTGGTAATATGAAAGGTAGAAGTATAGTATAGTACCATTGTATTACTTTCTTATTAACGACAGACATTTTAATTAGGTGCCTCCCCAGCCCAACCTGACCTACCCTAATATCCCTAAATTTTAAGCTAAAGAAATTTGAACTTTTCGACTAACTTTTTCCATCCTTTAATTTATAAGCTTCTTATTAGATTTTCTTAATTGATGATACTTGTAAAATTTGGTTGTACCATCAGGCAAGAAAAGATAGCAAGTTTTTGAAATACCTTATTTTTGGAGCTTAGGGACTCAGCTCTGTCCTAACTAGGAATCAGCCCTGTGATATATAGAATATAGGATCAACAGAATCCAATATCCAATAATTATCTAAAATTAGTGCAAGTTATCTCTTTATTCTGTATTCATTTGTACAGGCACTTTGTAAAGATTTGAAGATAAAAATATATATAATTAAATCCCTCTCCTTTATAAACTCTTTCTAGGCAGTTGGATATAACCTGATAATGCAGTGTAGAGGGGCATAGCCTAACAAAGATATTTTTACAAAGTGTTAATCTTTTCCTTTCTAATCATTTGCTTGTTTTAATGTCAGCTGTTCTCTGTGTAGGGTTGGGATGATGAACACGTAATTAGGGGCTAAGCTAGTTGGTCAACTTGGCACAAGTAGTATATAGAAGATGAAGGCATAGGATGCTCTAATTCTGTTATTACTTCTTAATGTAAATTTACAACTTTTTTCAATACTTAATTACCTAAGTTATAAATTCATTTAACTTAGCTTAAGCAAGAGCATCTGCTTAAGACAAACATGTCATTGCAGAGCCAGTTCATTCATGCAGCTGTTTCCTTCCTTCCTTCCCGAGCTCAGGGCCCACATTTCTGCTCAGCTGGGGCACTTTTCCTGCTTAGCTTTATCAGCTCAAATCCTTCTCAACACAATATGCAAGATTTGGTATTCTTCAGTTTTATGATAATTTTATAATTGGAATAAGTTTTTAAGACTGTTGCAAACGTCTTTAAAAACCAACTTCCAAATTAGCACGCACCTTTAAGTAGTTCAGAAGAATAAAATTTCAATCAAAATGATCATTGGAAAGAAAAATAGTATTTTAAGTAAAATTGAGTTCATCTAAGCTTTAAAATATTTATTGAGTAGTTTGTTAAAGTTGTTTACCTTTTCAATACAAGGAAATAATTATACCACTTGTTAGAGTAATACTAATGCTTAAAGCAGATTTCCTAAAGAGTCTCCGTCTGTCCAAATCTTGTCTGTCCTGCAAGGCACGGTTCACAAACAAGCTCTCCTCCCCAACCACTCTTGCCTAGCACTAAATCTGACCTGCTGTGTGGTTTGTATCACATTCTGCCATATATTAAAGTTATTTGTCTTAATTCCTTCTCTCTCTTAGGACTGTAAATTCCTTGAAGGTTGTACCACTTTAATCATTTTTAAGATTCTAGCAACAATGCCTCATATATTCTAGGCTCTTTAATCATTATTTAAGAATAAGACATTATTTTTTAGCACAGAGGTAATATAAATTCCTTAAAATTCTTGATTTCAATCATGAATCAAAGCTTTTTTGGTTGTTATTTTAAACCAGGTATAATAACCCTGAGAAGCTTTTGGAAACAAGATGTGGACGGTGTGGCGAGTGGGCCAATTGTTTTACACTGTGCTGCCGAGCCTTGGGGTTTGAAGCTCGCTATGTTTGGGATTACACAGGTACAGAAGGTGGTGTGAGCAGAGTAGTGGGGCTTTGCAGACTTAAGGATTTGGGTTTACAGTCTGCGCTCATCATTTTCTGTTCCTTTCTGGCCTTATCACTCTGAGTTTCCATTTGCCTTCTGTAAAATAAGAATAATACCAACCTTGCAGGTTTTTTATGGGGATCACAAGATTTTTGTAGTACCACCTACCATTTTGCCTGGTACTTTGCACTATAAACATTCTTTTATTAGCAATTTACCATGACATTTTTAGTAATGCTGTTTCTATATGTATAAGAATATGTGTAATAATATGCTATAGAAAGTTTCGTTTTTGTAGGGATTAGTATAAAAGATTTAGTAATTTTAAATCTCAATATACAAGAAATGTAATAAAAGCCATGTGAAATTTATATCGTCCTTATTTGGAAATGACTTTTATAATGTCCTTATTTACACATTAAAAAGTTCTTTTCCTTGTTCTTAAATTTTTACTTGTGTTTCTGTTGTTTTCTAGAATAAAATGAAACCTTCACTTACTAATTATTGTTGTCTTACAATCAGATATAGAACATCAGTAGTCAGACATCCTCCATTAGACCTGTGGTTCTAGGTCTTAAAGGTTGAGAGAGATGGCAGTTTCAAATGTGGCAGTTCCTTCACATTAGCAAACTGAGCCCTCTTTTTGATGCTATTGTTCATTTTGTTTACCTTTTTTTAGAATTATAGCTCATGTTATTTTTTATTAAGCCTAAAACTGACTGCATTAAAGGAAATAATCGAAAAACATTTTTAAGAATTTCAGAGGGGCCTGCCTGGTGGCATGATGATTAAGTTTACGTGCTCCACTTCAGTGGTGGCCCGGGGTTCGTGGGTTCAGATTCTGGGCACGGACCTACGCACCGCTTGTCAAGCCATGCTGTGGCAGGGCGTCCCGCATATAAAAAAAACGTAGAGGAAGATGGGCACAGATGTTAGCCCAGGGCCAGTCTTATTCAGCCAAAAGAGGAGGATTGGCAATGGATGTTAGCTCAGGGCTAATCTTCGTCACCACCCCCTCCCCCAAAAAAATTTCAAAGAGGCAGAGAAATTAAAACAAGTGTTCTAGAGTATTGTGTGCCACAAAATGCTCAGTCTTATTAACTAAAATTTAGACTATTAAAATTATTATGTGATTCTTATCTTAGGAGTTTGTATATAGTTATTGGAAGTCCTTTTGGTTTTATAAACTTAACTTTTCTTTTTTTCTGTTGCTTTCTTGTCTCTTACTTGAGTAGACCATGTCTGGACAGAAGTCTTTTCTCCTTCTCAGCAGCGGTGGCTGCACTGTGATGCATGTGAAGATGTCTGTGACAAACCACTCCTTTATGAAATAGGGTGGGGCAAGAAGCTTTCCTATGTCATAGCATTTTCTAAAGATGAGGTAGGGCATGAGAGAAAAAAATTTTTTCTAAGAATAAAATATAATTTTTCCCCTTTTTTGACAGCTTTTGAAGGCATAATTGACATACAATAAGCAGTATGTATTTAAAGTGTACAATTTAATAAACTTTGTCATTTGTATACACCCATGAAGTCATCTCTGCAATCACGTTAGTGAACATTTCCACTATCCCTGGAGGTTTCCTCATGTCCCTTTGTTATCCCGCCTTCTTGCCCCTTTCCAGGCAACCACAGATCTGCTTTCTGTGACTATAGATTAATCTGTATTTCTACAGTTTTACATAAATGCAATCATATAATATATACTCTGGTGGGGGGGGTGGTCTGGTTTCTTTTACTCAGCATAATTATTTTGAGATTCATCCATGTGTTTTCATGTACGAATACTGTATTATTTTTATTGCTGAATAGTATCCACTGTATGAATATACCATGGTTTGTTTTTCTGTTCACCTGTTGATGGACATTTGGGTACTTTGCAGTTTTTCACTGTTTCAAATAAAGCTGCTTATAAACATTCAGGCACAAGTCTTTATATGGGCATATATGGGCTTTCTTTTCTCTTTGGTAAATGCCTAGAAGTGGAATGACTGGATCATATGGCAGGTGTATGTTTAACTTTCTAAGAAACTGCTAAACCATTTTACATTCTCACCAGCAGTGTATGAGTTCCCAGTTTCTCCCCATCCTTGCTAACACTTAGTATGGTCTGACTTTTAAATTTTAGCCCTTTCAGTAGATGTATGTGTGGTTTTCATTTGCATTTCCCTAATGACAAATGATACGGAGCATCTTTTTATGTGCTTATTTGCCATCCATATGTCTTCTTTGCCCAGTTTTTTTTAATTGGGTTGTTCATTTTCTTATTGTTGAATTTTAAGGGTTCTTTATATATTCCAGATATAAGTCTCTTTACAGATAGATACTTTGCAAAGATTTTTTTCTGTCTATGGCTTGTCTTTTCATTCATTCAGTGACTTTTGAAAAGGAGAAATTGATAAAGTCCAGTTTATCAATTTGTTCTTTTACAAATCGTGCTCTTTGATGCTGTATCTAAGAAATTTTTGCCAAGCCCAAGCCACAATCATTTTCTCCTACATTTTCTTAAAAGTTTTATACTTTTAGTTTTACATTTGGGTCTCTGATCCATTTTGAGTGAATTTTTGTATATAGTCCAGGGTGTGGATTGAAATTCATTATGTTGCATATGGATAATGAATTGTTCTAGCATCATTTATTGAAAAGATTATCCTTTCTCCCTTGAATTGTCTTTGCACCTTTGTCAAAAATCAGATCTATAATATAGATTTAATATAATAAAAATGGTAAGAGTGTTTGTTGAATTTTGTGAAATCAGCTTTGTAGATAAGTTTGAAAAAGCTAAATGTTGTGAAAATTTCATCTTATCAGTCTTTCTTGGAAGTGTACCTATAGAAAATGAATAAAAAGCATAGTCTCTTCACTTTTTCCCACAGTTTTTAAAATTTTAAAGGATAGCATTTTAAAAATTCTACTTAAGAATTAGATACATTCTAGGTAGTTAGCAAATTAAAGTTGATGGTTGTAATCTTGTTAAATACTTGTATTCTGTAATTTGAGGTCGTTGATGTCACTTGGCGATATTCTTGTAAACATGAAGAGGTAATATCCAGAAGAACTGAGGTTAAAGAAGAATTACTTCGAGAAACTATTAATGGACTTAATAAGCAGGTATGTGTTGGGCATTTGTCATTTTTGAGAGGACATTTCAAGTTTTTTATATAATCAAGAATAGCCAATTTTTAACCCATTGAAATTCTTAAAGTAGTAACATTATTTTGCAAGCAAAAAATATTTAGTATGTTAAATGTCTTTTTGTTCATTGAAAATTTTGAGGACTCATTGTCATGTCCCAAAGTTCAGTGAAACAAAATTTTAATATATGTAATACTTGACATAAAAAGTATTTTGTTTATTTACCAAAGTAATCGTATCTTTAATATAATTACACACACTTTTCTAAGTCTGGAAATTTCTGAAACAAGGCACAGGAAATCGTTAACGATGACTGCTTCAGAGAAGAGGAACTAGAGGTCCAGGAAGGAAGATTCAGTTTTGGTTTTTTTTTATACCCCTTTGGTAGTATTGAAATTTTTTACTACATACATGTGTGGGGTTTCTGGTTTTTCTTTTTTTTTTTTTTTTGGTTTGTTTTTCGTAGTTTAAAAAACAAACAGGGGCCGGCCTGGTGGCATAGTGGTTAAGTTCGAGTACTCTGCTTCAGCAGCCCAGGGTTTGCAGGTTCAGATCCTGGGCATGGACCAACATACCACTTGTCAAGCCATGCTATTTCGGCATCCCATATAAAGTAGACGAAGATGGGCACGGATGTTAGCCCAGGGCCAATCTTTCTCAGCAAAAAGAGGAGGATTGGCAATGGATGTTAGCTCAGGGCTCATCTTCCTCACAAAAAAACAACTGGGGCTGGCCCAGTGGCCTAGTGGTTAAGTTCTGTGCACTCTGCTTTGGTCACCCTGGTTCCCAGGTTCAGTTCCCAGGGTCAGACCTACACCACTCGTCAGCTATGCTGTGGCAGCAACCCACATACAAAAGGGAAGAAAATTGGCCACAGATGTTAGCTCAGCGTGAATCTTCCTCAGTGAGAAAAAAAAAAAGAAGAATGAGAAAAAAACAAACAACTAATTTTGCTTCTGGCAGGCAATTAGAATAGGGTAATTACCTTAATCCAATCAGTGATTGAGATTCAAGGTAAAGTTTCAGTCTCTTTGGAATCTCACCTTACTTCTAATGTGTGGTCCTTCGGAGATCCTAAACTGAAAACCTGGAGTATTTAGTAGAGCTCCTCACCTCCTCACTCTAATAATAGAGTATTTAATAGGCTCTGAACTTCACGTTACTTACACCCCAGCACTGAGATTCTGCTAAAAATTCTGCTTTGTTTTTCAGCACTTTAACCTCCATTTTGTGTTTGGCTTCTCAGCCTCTCCTCCTCATGCCACTTAATAATTGGCAAATCCTGGAAGGGAAAAAGAGGTGCAGTATGTTTGGTTCACCTCAATTCATTTCTTTTCTTGGATCTTAGCTTCCTCAGTTCTGGCTACCTTGGTAGCTTTCTGTTGCATTCAAACAGGTGTTTGTATGTGTGTGTCTGTGTGTCTGTTTTCCCCTGCTTTTCTCAGCAGGACAGTTGGTCTGACACACACTAGTCTATCATAGCCAGAAACAAGTTGCTACTTCCATTTTAAATCTAGGACAATCAAGGTCATGGAGACTTGGGTATGGCTGTTGAATGATTTCTTAACATAAAATTTGTAAAATTATTCTAAGTTTCCACAGTGTCCTTTTTCTTTTCCAAATGATTATATTTATGAAAATAAAGTTGGTTACTTGTTTCAAGATCCCATTAAAATACAGTTGTTTTAAGTATATTTCTACTTAGAGATGGACCTCTGGATTCCCCTAATCTTAATGACTTTCTTTTAAACATGAATTACAGAGGCAAATATCTTTATCAGAAAACAGAAGAAAAGAACTTCTCCAGAGGATAATTGTGGAGCTTGTTGAATTTATATCTCCCAAAACCCCTGAACCTGGAGAACTTGGTGGAAGAATATCTGGCTCAGTGGCTTGGAGAGTAGCCCGAGGTGAAATGGGTCTAGAGGTACTTAATTCAGTGTAGCATGATAATCTCACTTTCCTGCTTACTATACTGTGCTCTTTACTTACAGAAAAATGCATTGGCCATGACCTTTCAGTTAACTTTTAGAGTAATTTAAAAATTTAAACATTTGAAGAGAACCGATAAGTGAATGACATAGTATAGTCACATACAAGAGTTAACAAAGCGTTTTAAAATGGGATTTTTCTATTTTTTACCTTATGTAAATTTTTAGTGCAATGTAACTTTTATTGAAGTATATACAGAAAAATGCACAAATTACAAGTATACAGCTTGACAAATTTTTACAAATTGAGCACCCATGTAACCACCAACCTGAATAAGAAATAGACCACCAGAACCTCAGAAACAACCATGACTTCCCTTCCAGTCACTGCCTTCCACCCTTAAGACTAGCCATTATCCTGGTTTTAGCATCATAGATTAGTTTTACCTGTTACTGTGCTTTAAGTAAATGCAATTGTATAGTGTGTACCCTTTTGTGAATGGTTTCTTCCTCTCAACCTTTTTTAGTGAGATTCATACTTGTTGCTGCATGTTTGTGGTATGTTTATTCTTGTTGCTGTATAATATTCTATTGATTGAATATACTGTAATTTATCCATGTCACTATTGATGGGTATTTGAGTTGTTTCTAGGTTTCGGCTGTTGAAAACTGTGCTGCTGTGAATATTCATATAGATGTTTTAAATATGGTGAATATATTTATGCATTTCAGATGAGTATATACCTAGGAGTGAACTGCTAGGTAATAATGAGTATGTTCAGCTTCAGTAGATATTGCCAAACAATTTTCCAAAGTGGTTGTGCCATTTTACACTCTCACCAACAGTGTATGAGATTTTTTCACATCTTTGCCCACAGTTGGTGTTACCTATCTTTTTCATTTTAGCGGTTCTGGTGGTAGATAGTAGTATTAAACTATGATTTTAATTTGCATTTTGGTAATGACTAATGGAGTTGAATGCCTGTTCTTTAAACTTTTGGATGTCCTCTTTTGTGAAGTGCCTCTTCAAGTCTTTGAAAATAAGATTTTAATGCATTTAAAAGAACCCTGTTTTACCTTTTTTTGTTTTTGTTTTTCCATATGAAAACTTTATAAAGAACAATGGGAAAAATAATAGAATATGGGTAATTCAGCTGATGGTGTTTATTTCTTGTTATATTCTTGCATACATCTGGTATTGGCTAGAAATTGTTGGTGTAATTACTATTATCAAACTTTTTTAAAGGTATTATCACTTGATTAACCTCCCAAAATTAAATAATAAACAATGGAAATATAAGTTTTTTAGTTAGGAGATAGGTGAAAAGCAATGTACTCTATAATGGACATTGAGAAAGTACAATAAACTGTCCCTTGCCTCTAAGGAGCTTACAGTTGACTCACTAGAAAGTATTTAATGTAAATGTCTAAGAAGATATGTAATAAAAAATGCTGGAAAGGAAAATAACCCATCACAATATCAATATTACACAGTTCCAAACAAATTAAAGTCTTATATCTACTTTCTCTAAATTTGCCATTGTTGTAACTCATGTTTCTAGTAAAGGAGTATGTCCAAAAGCAGTGAACTATTCCTGATAAACTTTATGTTTGCTTTTTAACTTATCTCATCAACTTTCGCAGGCAGTTGGAAGTGTTGGTTCAGCCATAGAATTACAAGATCTAAATTCAACAAATAATTCAAATCTCTGCTGATGCAGTGCAAGTTACAAGTATAAATCTAAATGAAGCCAATTTTAAAAAGCTAATTTAATTCACAGCTGTGTTCAATTTAAAACATGGATATTATTTAGGTCTGCATTTCTTTTTCTTTTTATGGATATGTGTGCTTCCTCTTGCATGGCATATAAATTGATTAAACTTTAAAAATATGAATTGGGTCATATGCCCAAATTGTTTTCCCGTTTGAAGATTTTTTTAATTTCTCAATTACTGGAGACCATATTAGGGCCATGGATTTAAAAAATCATTTTCCTCTTTGGAAATAGGTGTTTGTTTTAAAATTACATTGAAAAGTGTCCTAAAAAATTATGGAACTATACCTTGAAATCAGTTGGAAAAAGGAAACATGGGTGATATCATTCCGGAAAGAAAGTTTTACCTTAATCTTAGATTAAAAAGGTTTATGAGATATGAATGTTATCCTTATTCCAGATTGTTTAGTTGCATATATGAAATGTTCAGTAACATATTTTTTCTTTTCCCTTTAGTAATTAGTTATCCTTTGTAATAGTAGATAATGCTACTTTAAATTTTTAATTGCACTTGGTTTATGTCAGTGCTCTGAAATGTCTTTGATAAAGAAAAGAATTGGGAAGTACTGTTACATGCTTTTTTGAAGTGTGGTATATTAATTCATAATTCTAAAATCAATCTCTAAAAATAATAAACTGCTTTTTTTTACCTTATCTTTTTGGCAGTAATAATGACAGATTCTACTAGGGAATTACCTTCTTGTTTATATATTTGTAAATATTTTTCTGTCTCTAAGATGTTTTATATTCTGTGTTTTGATTCTTGTACATTAGAAGTTTTTATATTATTCAATACCTAGTACCCAATGTTTAACGTAAAAAAAAGCATTGCCTACTCCCCTAATTGTTTGGTAAATACTATAGTAACATGTTGACACAGACTAGAGCAGTGGTTCACAGAGGTAGATGATTTTGCCTTCCAGGGGACATTTGGCAATGACTGGAGACATTTTGGTTGTCACCACTGGCATCTAGTGGGCAGAAGCCTGGGATGCTGCTAAACAACCTGCAATACACAGGGCAGCCCCCATCACACAGAATTATCTGACCCAGATGCTACTATGCCCATGTCTCAGGGAGAGGGGCAGTTGTGTCAGTAGCACATTAAGATGCAGGATAAATGTATCATCTTTTTCAAACTTTAGGTTCACTCACTGATTTCTGGGGGCTGTTTTACATTAAAACAAACATGGCTTTATTTTGGACTAGAATACAAAATTTGCCTGGAATTTTAAGGTAAAATATGAGCTTTTGTAGTAATTTCACACATGCAGAAGATTGTTTCAAGCTATACCTCCCAGGTACTTTCCTAGCTTAGGATATCAGGAAAGGTCACTGATGAAATGACTTCAGGATGAGGCCTGAAGGATGAGAAAGAATCAAGTATATAGAGGATAGAAAGAACAGCATCCCAGACAGAGGGAATAGCATGTGTCAAGGCCCTGAGGCAAGAATGAGCTGGGCCTCTTTGAGGAACTAAAGGAAAAGGAGCATGATGGGAGCATAGAGACAAAAGGGAAGAGTAATGTGAGATCTGGTTGGAGAAGTAGGCAAGGGACAGATCATATAGGGCCCTGTTACCCTTGGTAAAGGTTTGGAGTTTAAGTACAGTGGGAAGTCAGGAGGTGGAGTGAGTTAAGCAGGAAAATGACATATCCCAATTCACATTTTTGAAAAATCACTTTCACTGCAATGTGGAGCACGGATAGGAGAGGTAAGAGTTGAAGGCTAGGAGTCAGCCTTAGGAGATGATTGCAGTAGTCCAGTTAGGAGATGTGCTGGTGATAGAAATGAAGAAGAATAAATGAATTCAGGTTGAACACAAAATCACAGAAATTTAAAGTCAGAGGTATAGTTCATACTTCTTGTTTTCTGTCTAGTAATGTTTGGTGCTGTATTAGCATCATACTGATCATATTTAACCTATAAAATATTTTTTTGAATTTTCCAGTGGCACCAATTTTTCATTTTCATGGTGAAGGAATGTCTTACCACTATACATAGCAGTTCCTCTTTGTGTATATATATATTTTTTTCCTTGAAAAACTAATTCCACTTTCTTTTAAAGAGAAAAGAAACCCTGTTCATCCCCTCTGAAAATGAGAAGATTTCTAAAGAGCTCCACCTTTGTTACAATATTGTGAAAAATCGTTATGTCCGAGTTTCAAATAATAATCAGACCATTTCTGGATGGGAGAATGGTGTGTGGAAAATGGAATCCATATTCAGAAAAGTTGAAACAGACTGGAACATGGTAACTTAATGCATGAAACTGTTTAAAACCTTTGTCATTGTTTAAACAAATATAGACTGGCTTCATTTTTCAGTTGTGCATAATGTGAAAACTGGTATATCAAAATTACTTTTAGTAGTCCTTAAACCTGTAAAAGAAAATCCTGCTCCCAACGTTTAATGAAAAGTCCATTAGAAATTCATGCGTTTATTTCAAGGAAGTATCCATTTTCATCAGAGGCTGAATTTAATTCTTTTGGGGGGAAATAGTCAAGTGTATGACCAACCCATGTGACTAGTTTTTGCATGAATAAAGTATATTGTTATTTAATTCCTTCACAGATATGTATTGATTGCCTACTAAATACAGGCTCTTAGGGAGTATAACAGATTTAGTCTGAAGTCCCAAGAGCTAACCATCTAACATGCTTTCATTTCATAAGAATGTGGATGATTTGAGCAGTGATGTTGATTATTTCTTCTCTGTGTCCTCAAAAATAAAGAAGTGGATGCTAGGACTATAGTAGTTCACTTATACCAGCTTGCACATTGTTATTACATGTTATCTGTAACAAGCAAGAGGCTTTGCTTTTAAACTGCCCTACCCCTTAGACACACAACCAAAAAAACTGAGAGCTATTCACGTGACTTCAATAGATCTAGCCATGTTATTGATAGATTTTCATAGGAGTTAATGAATTGATAGGGAGCTTTTAAAGTTAACTTGCCTAGATGTTTGAGTGGGAAGAGAAGTTGTTCACTTGTAAGATACATTGGATAGATTTAAAAAGTGAGTCACCGATTAACAGCTGCTAGTGTTTATGAGCGTCTACTATAGCCTTATCACTGTACTGGGCATTAATCAGAGTACACAAGATAAAGCGATAAGATCTCTGCTTTCTTTTTTCCAATCAAAATTTTTTGTTTTGAACTTATCTTGGTGATCTTTTTGTATTTAACCAAGAATAACTTACACGATTATTAAAATTGTAGATTTAGGAATTTTCTTCTTTAGTTAAAGAAGGGCATCTTTATCTTGTAAAAATACAAGATAAAAATTTAAGATGTGAGTAAAGAGATTGAAACAGTAATCAAAAACCTCCCAAAAAATAAAAGCCCAGGACCAGATGGCTTCCCTGGAGAATTTTATCAAACGTTCAAAGAAGATTTAGCACCTATCCTTCTCAAACTATTCCAAAAAGTAGAGGAAGATGGAATACTTCCCAACACATTCTATGAGGCCGACATCATGCTGATACCAAAGCCAGACAAGGACAATACAAAGAAGGAAAACTACAGGCCAATATCACTGATGAACATAGACGCAAAAATCCTCAACAAAATATTGGCAAACCGAATACAGCAATACATCAAAAAGATCATACACCACGATCAAGTGGGATTTATACCAGAGACACAGGGATGGTTCAACATCCGCAAATCAATCAGCGTGATACACCACATTAACCAAATGAAAAATAAAAACCACATGATCATCTCAATCGATGCAGAGAAGGCATTCGACAAGATCCAGCATCCATTTATGATAAAAACTCTCAACAAAATGGGTATAGAAGGAAAGTACGTCAACATAATAAGGGCCATATATGACAAACCTACAGCAAACATCCTACTCAACGGGGAAAAACTGAAAGCCATTCCTTTGAGGACAGGAACAAGATAAGGGTGCCCACTCTCACCACTCTTATTCAACATAGTACTGGAAGTTCTGGCCAGAGCAATTCGGCAAGAAAAAGGAATAAAAGGACTCCAAATAGGCAATGAAGAAGTGAAACTCTCACTATGTGCAGAGGACATGATCCTATACATAGAAAACCCAAAAAATTCCATCGGAAAACTACTAGAAACAATCAACAACTACAGTAAAGTGGCAGGGTATAAAATCAACTTACAAAAATCAGTTGCATTTCTATACACTAACGATGAAACAACAGAAAGAGAACTCAAAAAGACAATCCCATTTACAATTGCAAGAAAGAGAATAAAATATCTGGGAATAAATTTAACCAAGGAGGTCAAAGACCTATACAATGAAAACTATAAGACACTATTGAAAGAAATCGAGGAGGACATAAAGAAATGGAAAAATATTCCATGCACATGGATTGGAAGAATAAATATAGTTAAAATGTCCATTCTACCTAAAGCAATCTACAGATTCAATGCAATCCCAATCAGAATCCCAATGTCATTCTTCACGGTAATAGAACAAAAACTACTGAAATTTGTATGGGTCAGCAAAAGAGCCCAAATAGCTAAAGCAATTCTAAAAACAAAAGAACAAAGCTGGAGGCATCACAATCCCTGACTTCAAAATATACTATAAAGCTACAGTAATCAAAACAGCATGGTACTGGTACAAGAATAGACACACAGATCAATGGAACAGAATTGAAAGCCCAGAAATAAAACCACACACCTATGGACAGCTAATCTTCGACAAAGGAGCAAAGAACATACAATGGAGAGAGGGAAGTCTCTTCAATAAATGGTGCTGGGAAAATTGGACAGCAACATGCAAAAGAATGAAAGTAGACCATCTCCTATCGCCATATACAAAAATCAATTCAAAATGGATCAAAGACCTGAAAGTGAGACCTGAAACTATAAAACTCCTGGAAGAAAATATAGGCAGTACACTAATTGAGATTGGACATAAAGGGATCCTTTCAGATTCCATGTCTACCCAGACAAGGGAAACAAAAGAAAAAATAAACAAGTGGGACCTCATCAGACTAAAGAGCTTCTACAAGGCACATGAAACCAGGATCAAAATGAATAAACAACCCACCAGCTGGGAGAAAATATTTGCAAATCGTTTGTCCGGCAAGGGATTAATCTCAGTAATATATAAAGATCTCATGCAACTGAGCAACAAAAAAAACAAACAACCCGATCAAAAAATGGGCAGAGGATATGGACATTTTTCCAAGGAAGAGATACAGATGGCCAATAGACACATGAAAAGATGTTCAACATCACTAATCATCAGGGAAATGCAAATCAAAACTACACTAAGATATCACCTTACACCAGTTAGAATGGCTATAATCACAAAGACAAATAACAACAAATGCTGGAGAGGTTGTGGAGAAACGGGGACCCTCATTCACTGCTGGTGGGAATGCAAACTGGTGCAGCCTCTATGGAAAACAGTATGGAGAGTCCTCAAAAAATTAAAAATAGAAATAAAGCCGTATGATCCAGCAATCCCACTCTTGGGCATCTACCCAATGGACATGAAATCAACCATCACAAGAGGCGTATGCACCCCTATGTTCATTGCAGCATTATTCACTATAGCCAAGAAGTGGAAGCAACCCAAGTGTCCCTCAACTGATGATTGGTTAAAGAAGATGTGGTATATACATACAATGGAATACTACTCAGCCATAAGAAAAGACACAATTGTCCCATTTGCAACAACATGGAAGGACCTAGGGGGTATTATGTTAAGTGAAATAAGCCAGAGAGAGAAGGACAGACACTGCATGAACTCACTCATATATGGAATATAAGTGAACTCACGGACAGAGAGAACTGATTGGTGGTTACCAAGGGGAAGGGAGGTAGGGGGGCACAAGGGGTGAAGGGTTACATCCACAAGGTGACGGACAAACAAAAATGTACAACTAAAACCCCACAGTGTTAGAAACTAAGACATCAATAAAAAAAAATGGAAAGAACTAAAAAAATTTAAGATGTGGCTATCTATAATTGTTTATATAGTTGATAAGAGAGGATGAACTTCTTCTGGAAGTCTGTCCTTAGCCTAAAAATTCCTCTGAGCAGAAAGCAGGATAAGATAGACTTGTTTTTTTCCCAAGGACTAGTCCATACTTGCTAAACTGAAGAAAAAGCATGCCTTTCTTCCTAACCAGCACTGTTAATGGAGAAAGTAATGATGGAAAAAATAACAATGTGCTGCGAAGATGTGATGTGCTGAAAAATAGGTCTACCCTATGGCACATTTCTTCTTTGTCTTAGTCACTCATTTGTTCATCAGCAAACATTTACTGAGTGCCTGTTGTGCCAGGCATTGTTCTCAGCTACATGGATTAAAAAATGAAGACACGATTTCTGCCCTCCCAATCTAACAGGGGAAACCAAAGCATAAACAGCCGTCTTAACCACAATGCAGAGTGCTATAATAAGGATATAAACATATTGCTATGGAAACACTGAGGAGGGAGTAATTAGCTCTGGCTGTGGGAGTTGGGCAAAGCTCCACAGAGCAGGCGACATTTGAGCTGGACGCTGAAGGATGAGTAAGTGTTCATAAGGCAAGGGAACAGCAGAGAAAAAGCATGAAGTACATGGCATGTTTTGAGATCTCTAAATAGAACATTGTGGCCAGAGAGGGTGTATTGTATGAGAAAGATTTAAATAATGTAAACGAGATGTGAAGGCCATTAAATGAAAACAGGCCCCTACTCAAGTAAAGCTTATGCCTTAATATACTTTTACAAAGGGCACCATTGTTTAAAAGTTGAATGAATCCGTTTCCAGTTACAATATTTAGTACCAAATGAAGAAAAATATGAGAATCTTAACTATACTTGTAGAGACTAATAACTCAGAAGTAATATATTACCATTAAAACTTGAATTTCCGGGGCTGCCCGGTGGCGCAGCGGTTTAGTCCGCGCTTGGCAGCCCGGGGTTCGCGAGTTCGGATCCCAGGCGCCCGCGGACGCGCACTGCCTGTCAGCCATGCCGTGGCGGTGTCCCATATAAAGTGGAGGAAGATGGGCACGGATGTTAGCCCAGGGCCAGTCTTCCTCAGCAAAAAGGGGAAGATTGGCAACAGATGTTAGCTCAGGGCTGGTCTTCCCCACAAAAAAAAAAAAAAAAAAACTTGAATTTCCCACCTAAATCAGATTTTTTAGTTCTGTAGTATTCACATGTCCCCAGTTAGGATTCTCAAGCTCCACTAGATAGTAGAAGCCTGTTTCCCACCACACCTTTCCTCAGTAATCTCCAACCCGGAACCATGACAGATCACATGCAGCCTGCCGTCAGATGTTTAGAGCAGATTCTTACCCTCTAAAGAGGTAGCCTCCCAGGAGCACAGAGACCTACTAAATTTTACTACTTAGCAAATACATTGTTCAGTGATGTCTGTATTGAAAGGAATATAAAAAACTAAATCAAGAAGATCAGTATACTTTTTAGGATACAAGTGATGACACCTTGATAAAAGTGATGTTAACAGCTTCCTAACTAGTCTCCCTGCATCTGCCCTGGTCCCTTCAAAGTTGTTCTCCATGCTATAGCCAGGAAAACATTTTCAAAACCCCAAACATCAATGAGTGCTTTTAGGGTAAGAAACAGTCCAAATCTCTTCCGAGTCTGGCCCTTGCTGCCTTCTCTGGCCTTGTTTTGCACCATGCTTCCCCATTGCTCTCTGTGTTGCAGCTGCACTGCCCTTCTACCCTCTCCACAGAACCTCCTTGACTTCCTTTTTTGTTAGATTAACTTATCCTTAGAACTTGGCTTAAGCCTCACTCCCTCCAGTCCCAATTAACTGGATCCATTTCCCCCTTTATTTTTTTTGTGAGGAAGATTAGCCCTGAGCTAACATCTATTGCCAATCCTCCTCTTTTTATTGAGGAAGATTGGCCCTGGGCTAACATCCATGCCCGTCTTCCTCTACTTTATATGTGGGACACCTGCCACAGCACAGCTTGATAAGCGGTGTGCAGGTCTGCACCCAGGATCCAAACCTGCAAGCCCTGGGCCACCGAAGTGGAGCTAGCGAACTTAACCACTACACCACCAGGTGGGCCCCTCCCCCTTCATTGACTCATTGCACCATGTACCTGTCCTTCATGACATTTATTCAACAAATATGTGTGAGAATAGATTATTTGTCTCTCTCCTACTAGATTGTAAACATTCCTGGCTGAGACCTTGTCTTTTTCTACCCACTTTTGTACTCTCAGTATTCCTATATCTAGCATGGTACATGATACATAATAAATGTTTAGTAAAGATTGGTGGATGTAAGAAAGAATGAGTGAGTATATATGGCATAAATTCTCCACTCCCCAAAGGCTATGTAGAGCACCATAGATACTCTGTCTTCATTCAGACTGTGTCCCTTGGATGGTCTTAAATACCTTTCTTTGTTGAGTAGTTTTATTATTCTCTTTGGCACTAGAGTCATTTTAGCACTTTTTGGTGCATGGCATTATGTCAAGAATTGATTCATTTAGTCATTCAGTAAACATGCACATTGTCAGACATTGTGCTTAGTACTTAGAATATAATGGTAAATTAAGAGGCAAGCCTCAAAGTGAGCATAGACTAGCATAGGAGAAAGACATGTGGCCCAACTGTTTAGATGAATGAGGTAAGTGCTAGAAGAATATAGGTCTGTATATGATACGAAGGAAGAGAAGACAGAAGGAAGAGCCACTCTCCCTTCTTGGGTCAGAGAAGGGCTTGCAGAAGAAGTAATATCTGAGCAGGCTTTTGAAGGAGGCAGAGGGAGAATTTCTCAGTGTGGGGACAGGATGTGGAAGGGGAGGGTGTTCTGGGGCATGGGAAGTAGCGTGTGCAAAAGCACTGAGGTGAGAAACATCTGGTATATTCAGGGAAGAGTAAGTAGTAGGAAATATTATAGAGAATAGTGGGAAATAAGACTAGAAAGGTAAACAGTTGTCAGGTCCCAGGGACTTGGATTGCCTTGCAATTATGTAATAGGAAACTGAAAAAGTTCAGGCAAGGGAAGGACAAGATCACACTAGTGATCCAGAGACTGCAAATGGAATACATCAGAAGCATAGTATAGAAAGATTTAAATACAGTGGGAACTGACAGTGATTCGTGTTTGATCTCAGTGATAAAATGGAATAACTAAAAATAAGATTCATGAGCAATACCAGTTTACCAGGATTGAATTAAAATCTCTTGAAATACAACTGCTCTGCTGGATATCTGTAGGAATGACTGATTGCAGGGTGTCTGCTATATGGTGAACTTGATTAGAGTTCATCTTAGCAGTCTAAGCGGAAGAATAATTTTAAGAGCATACTAAAGACCAACTTCAAACAGTGCAGTACAAACTGAACTAGGAAACTACAGCAGCGGGAGAACCAGCCTGGCATGTAGTAATCAGAAAATCTCTAAGTGAAGATCTTTTGTAGAATGTGAAATACATAAAGAAGCTGACGTGCTAATTGTTCTCAGTCTTGAAAGTAGTGGTGACAGCCACAACCCAAAGGACAGGTTTCATTTGTGTACATTGTGAGTGGTATAACTTAGACCTTAAGCCTCAGACACACTGGTCTTGTTCCCACCCACAAGTTGTCGTATGCCTGTATGTCCTTACAGATGCCAAAAAGGGGAAAGGGTGGGTCATGGCGGGGAGGGGGTGGTGTATAGATTTCGGTCTGTAGAAGAAAAACTCGGTGACTTCTGATTTTACTACCACTACTGCTTAAGTAGGGTAGCAACACTATTCTCTTAGTAGTCCCACAAATTGCAAAATCAAGCTTGTAGAATTGCACACAATAAATTACACCTATAAATTTAAAAAGCCAACAGGCAAAACTTTGTCTAAGATAACTCAAGAAGTTAGGAACAATCAACAGTTACAAAAATGCTTTTTTCTTTTCATCTAGACCAAACAATTGAATATTTGAGAGGTTATAAAGTATTTTTTTTCTCCTGAATAAATTATAATTACTGGTTCTGTTGGTGTTACACATCGACAGGACCACAATTGGAGGTTTATATAAATCCTGTTGTTTTGGTACATTTCTAATTACCAGAGTATACATATTCTTTACCACCTCTAAAAGTGCTGAGTAAAAATAAGTTGGTTAAAATGCTACAGACAGAATATATTATGTGAACAAGATGACATGGATTTTCAATATAAATAGTCTTTTATTTCCATATACTGTTTCTTTAGCCTAGGAGACCTTTTATTTGCTCACAATCTGTTTGAATGTTTGTTTAAGCATTTAAGGATTCAAGGATGAATTCCATCCTATCCTTTAACTTTTTAGAGTCTTAAAAGCTGATGCCTTTAGGATTGAAAAATTTACATCTTAGAACAAGCAATGGGTTCAACAGCTATTATAAATCTTCTATAATAGTTAAAACCACATGGACCCACGTAGTATAATTAAGGCAATTCTTGGGGTAAGCTAGAAACTTAAAGTTAAGCTGACTTTAGCCTATTATATTTTATACCCACACTTTTACAGGGACATTTGAAGCTACTGAGCTATGAAAATAAGCAAGACATAGAAGTATATATGGAGACATAAGTTTGAAGCATTTATTTCTATGTTAAGATTACTTTCCCCCAGTCCTTTAGTTCCTTCAATCACCTTTCTTCCAGTATCCCCTCTGTTTGGCTCATCTTTTCCAGATAATCCCCTTTACTAGCTACCCCTTCAAGAAGTATTAAATTATGGATAATCCCTACATGGCCAATAGTTTAGGATAGGTGAGACTAATGACTCCCAGGGAGCATTGGTGCAATCTTGAGCCCCAGCTTCTCCTGACAAAACAGCTACGAGAGGAGCATGAATCCAAGATTCAGAGGATGTTATAGTGAGGTTGCCCGAACTTAAGTGGAGCAGTCAACAGTTCTGTATATCTAGGTTTGTCACCCAGAACAACAGTAATTGACTATACGTATCTAGGGAGTTCATATCATTTTCCTTGGAGAGTGATTGTTTAGTTGTTTTATAATCCCCAGCTCACTGATTCTAAAAACTTTCAAATTAAATTAACTGACATATTTAACCTGGAAGAAAAATAGCTATAGGTTGCCAAATAGAATAGAATACCAATAGAATGCTCGCAGTGATTGATTTTTGTCCTCGATGGCTAAAGACTAGACTCGTACATGAAGTAGGACATTTCCATGGCAAGTGTGTTTGTATGGTACTCCAGCTATTTGCCCCTGAGAAGTAGATTAGATGTTTCTAAAAGAATATGTATGTATGAAGATTTTTAATACTTAAATACTATTTATTAAACCCTCATATGAATTTGGAACCAGTGCCCCAGAGAGCTTATGATTTGGTGAAGTTAGATCATACATTTGAATACAGTAGTTACAGGCACGTGCTATGAAGGAAGTGGGATTTTGAAAACATTAATTAGGCAGTTGCAGAAAGATGAGCGTAAAGTCATGACTATAGTGGTAAGTGCAATATAAATGAAGAAAGGGGTCGTTTTCAAGACTTATTTCAAAGAAATGCCTGGTTTATTGTGGGAGTTTGGACATCAGGGATAAATGATTTAAGAGTCAGATTCTTAGGGGTTTGATCCTAGGTGAATGGAGTTACCTGTGAAAGACCAAGGCTGTGGGTGCCAGTCTTCGTTTAACATGTTGAAGAATGTATAAAACTATGAGGGGAGATGAGCTGTAAGCAGCCAGTAAACTTGATGCCTTAGATAGTATAGATTTAAAGTGATAAGGGGCATTGATGAAGAAGGAGTGGGGAGCATACTATTTAGAGAGTCAAGCATGGAAATTACCTTCCTAAACCATTACTTAGCAACTGAGGTATCTTCTTGATTTAAGAGTATATGGCCCAGGGCCGGCCCGGTGGCGCAGCAGTTTAGTCCGCGCTTGGCAGCCCGGGGTTCGCTGGTTCGGATCCCGGGCGTCCGCCGACGCACTGCCTGTCAGCCATGCCGTGGCGGCGTCCCATATAAAGTAGAGGAAGATGGGCACGATGTTAGCCCAGGGCCAGTCTTCCTCAGCAAAAAGAGGAGGATTGGCGACGGATGTTAGCTCAGGGCTGGTCTTCCTCACCAAAAAAAAAAAAGAAAAATCCTAAAAAAAAAAAAGAGTATATGGCCCATCTCATTCTAAGAAAGCTTATCTGAAAATCCAGACTTAGAAAAGAAGATAAATTAAGGAATAATTGCATTTAAAAGGATTTTTCATTTTCAGCATGATTCATCATAAAGTTCATTTTAAATAACTGTACTTACTAATTTAAAAGAGGATATGATTTACCAAAATTTGGTTAGCATGCAGCCCTTTAGGGCTGTACTTATTGAGGCACCTGTATTCAGATAATATCTTTCTTCCAGAACAAAAGATGCTATAGGAAAAATTGGCTAATAAAATGAAAAACGTTAGCAGTAAAAATCTTTTCAGTGGGAAAAAATTAGGTTTTTAATATTCAATTATACATAGTACACTGTGACAATAGGACTTCAACTATATGTGTCTTCTATACCATTTCATTATTTCTGACAATTCCTTTTTCCCCTCCTACTCTGTAGGTGTATTTAGCCCGAAAGGAAGGATCATCTTATGCTTATATTTCCTGGAAGTTTGAGTGTGGGTCAGTTGGCCTAAAAGTAGATGGCATTTCCATTAGAACAAGTAGTCAAACCTTTCAGACTGGAACAATACAGTGGAAATTGCGATCTCATACAGCACAAGTGGAACTGACAGGCGGTAAGCATGTGACTGGAGAATTAATCGTGAAGTATGTATTTAACACTGAAGAATAATTGTATTTATTTGAGATATAGTTCTGAGTTTTTCATACCCAAGAGTTATTCATTCTATTGTATTAAAAAAAATTGAAAATTAAAACCTGTATAACCTTAGTGTAATAGAAGGGCTTATGTTTTTTTATTGTGAAACACAAATGGAAGGAGAAAAATCATTTCTTTGTTTCAAAAGACATATTTCCTTCATAAAGAATAATTTATATTTATTTTTTGAGTTGATTTTTATCTACAAGTCAGGTATATAAAATGCATTCCAAAACTCTCTCTTTATGTTCATTAAGTTACCAAAAGCAAAGTGTATATTTTTTTTTTTCTCCAACAGATAAAACTCTTCGCTCCTATCATGATTTTTCTGGTGCCAGTGAAGTTATTTTGGAAGCAGAATTAAGCAAAGGAGATGGTGTTCTTGCTTGGCAACACACTCAGCTTTTTAGACAAAGCTTAAATGACCATGAAGAAAATTGTTTGGAGATAATTATAAAATTCAGTGACCTTTGAGAACCTAAACATTATGGAAAAGCTGGCAATAATCAAGGATGTGATGTTCTAAAGTAGTCTGTTGGTTCAATGCATGCTTAGTTGGCAATTCACTGCCCTCTGCTAGCATATTTCTTTTGCTGGCTATCCATCATGTAATCCTCATGAAAATATATCTTTATACTATGGACCATAATGAAACCTGGAATTAAAAGCTCCCTTCCACATGTGACTATAATTTGGAGTAAAGTCTTATTGTCCCAATATGCGATTTTAATCTAAAAACTGTAAGTATAGTTTTAAAAGTAAAATGAAGGTGTTCATGATTAAGTGCTATTCATGATTATGATAAAATCTTAAGCGAATAATAGTAATTTGACATTTTCTGAGCAGCCATTAATTTCTTCATAAATAATTGAATTAGATTTCCTAAGATTTTTAATTTTTAATAAATGTGAAAGTGTAGTATCTCATAAGTTATAATGCATGAAAATTTTTATGATTGTAAATACATAGACATTTAAGAAATAAACCGAATTATTTTGCCTTATATCTTTTTAGTGGTTACTTAGGCTAAATAAAAATCTTTAATAAGTATCCTAAACATTGAAAACCGCTTGAATAGACAAAGAGTTATGAAAACATTTAACACTGACTGCATAAATTCAGATACATTATGAATCCATAATATGTGGACACTTCAGAAAATGTTTTCTTTTTGAGTTTACTTTTGAGTATTTTTATCTACCTCATTGAATAAAATATCTATTCTTGACTTTGAAACTATGTAACTATGTATTATATAGTATTTATATGCTATATTAAGAGGTTTTTTGTGTATGTTCCACATAACCTCTCCGGTTAAATTTAGTGAACATTTATGAAGTGTTTGTGTACAGAAGCATCGTGATAGCACTGTGAAGGAGGCAATGGTGAAAAAGACACAGCCCCTGTCCTCTAAAATGCCTTTGTGATATTCTGCAAAGTGAGTTTTTAACTCTTCATACAAGAAAAGTAGATTCTCAGAAATTCTCACCCTGTGCAATTCAGTAGAACATTTACATGCGTTATAAGATATGTACTCAAATCCTGAAACAAAGGTTTTATATTTGCTTTTTAATTGTAGTCAAACTCTGTTGAGGATCACTTTCTTGCTAAAACATTAGATTTCAAAAAAAGTAATTTGTGCATATAAAGTTATTGATATGTCTTGAATTTTAGAAAGTTGTCTGGAATTCTCAGACTCTTGAGTTAATCATAGTATCACATAGTGGCCAAATACATAAAATTGGAGAGAATTGACTCTTACCTGTCTTGAGGTCTCTGGTATTGGCACAGTGAGTATTTTGATGATGAAGTGGACCAACCCTCTTAACCTTCATGAAAAAATCTGGAAATCTACAAGCAGTTTTATAAAGATGGTAATAAAAATGTGGGAACTCAATTGGATGTACTTTATCCATGAAAAGGATACGTTCTAATTTTTACTTTAAGCAGAAAAATGATCAGAGTTGAAATGTCCATGTTTTTTTAGAGTTGAACTGTTGAAGAGAAAAGGTAGTTTCACACTTTTCTTAAGTGTATTCCATGAGAGTTTCAACCCCAAGAGTACCCAGTGCATGTTATTAGTTATTTTATTATACAGAGAAGTTTGAAAATAGTACAGAAGGTATGGGACAAAACAATTTTCAATAATGTGTAAAGCTAAGGGACAGTAAATCGAGAAGGCAAAAGTAATTTAGGCAAAGAAGGGCTGATAGTGCAGACCCCCTTGGTAAACTGGCACTAATATTAGGGTACACTTTATATAGTGATCATTTAGGATCTTCTCATTTAGAAGCACATATGTCTGTTGTGACTAAAGAGTGATACGAAAGCACTGAGGGAATAACTGCACCCAGTTCTTCAAACGTGCTCTGATTGATTAGCCTCCTACTGCCATTGCTCGTTGTTTAAAAAGGATTTATGCCTTGGTTTCAGCTCAGATCCTGCCATGATGAATTTTACAGACAGTCTGCTTTTTGTTGCAGTGTTTTTTTAAAGTAAGTCTTTTGCTGGAAATCACATTCTCAAGATGAACAAGAAGTTAATCTGATGCTTTGATCAATTTACAACCAAAAAAAGTGCCTCAGATGAAGGGAGAGCTAGAGAACAATTTATCATGGACTTTTGGGGTAGGAAGGGTTGTTAGAGATAATTTAACCCAGACTCTTGACTTTTCACTAAGGAAACTCAAACCTAGAGACATAAAATGATTTATCCAAATAATTCAATGGATTAGTGACATAGGCAAGATTCATTTATATATCTGTCTTTCCTTCTACCGAGTTGTAGGGTTACCGAATTAGAGACCTGTGTGTGAGTTGCTGTTTTAGTAGGTGTTTCATGAATATGGATACTTTGATAGGAATGTTCCCATTGAGGAGGTGTCAAAATTGATATTAGAACCAATGATTTTTCTAGCTATAGTTAAACTTTTCTGGAGAATAAATTTATTGTAATTTGATGATAGATTACTCTAGATATGGTGGATGCTTTGGTATTTGTGTAACAATTTTTTTAAGGTTTTTTTTCCTCTACAACACAATAAATTGTATTTTGATTTTAAAGTCCAAATGAGCTCTTATAAGCTCATCCCTCCGATCCAGGTGGTACTTCTTCCTTAAATACTCTTGAGGGAAGAATAAGAAGAAACCAACACAAGTCATGATTGGGTTTATTCCACTTAGCATGTATCCAGTCACATCCTTTATATCAACCAAAACAGTGCTTTATCTCTGATAAGAGATTTAGAATGGACCTACACTAAAAATGGCCACATTTGAGTGTCTAATAAGTGCCGATGACTTCAGTGTCTCATTTGATCCTACCGGCGTTGTATAGTAGGTAGTATATCTTATCCCCATTTTATAGATGGTGAAACAGAGAGGCTGAGAGCCAGTATTTTAATGCCTGTGTCTAATAGCCATTTCCTATTCATTTCAGCACCACAAGTGAAAACAGACTCCGAAGTGGAGATCTTGCTCTCTTCTCCTAATTTTCTAAAGACTTGCTCTGAGATCCAACTAGAAATCCATACGTAAGCCAGAAAGGGCTCTGAAGAGCTAAAATAAATATCATAAAGTCTAACCACTAAAGCTCATATTCTTTACTGTAAGAGGGCATTTTGGGTTGTCACTCAAAGTCTGTTACTTACTGATTTTAAATGTTTAAATTATTAAAGCCATTTTTGTTAAAAATTCAAACAATACAATACTATAATGTAAAAGTGCTGCTTCCACTGCCCACACTCTCCACTGTTTTCAGACGTAACTGCCAGAATGTTTACATGTGTCTTTCCAGAGCTTTCCTGTAGATTTTCATATTCATACATGTACACGCACACACAAATCAGTTTTTGTGTATTTGGTTTTTTTCTCTTTATGTAAATGGAAGTGTATTTTCTTTCTGTTTGTTTTCTTAACAATGTGTCTTAGACATCTTCCCGTGGTCAGTCAGATCTGCCACATTCTTTTTAACTGCTCCACAGTATTCCTTTATTTATCCATAAATTCCCTTGTTTACAGATGTTTAGATTTTTCCTACTTTTTGTGTTATTTTAAGCACTACCGCAGTGAACATCTTTATACGTATTTCTTTCACCTAGAATGTATGCAAAGATTTGGACATTTTAAATCTTACTATCTACTGCCAAGTCACCCTCTTAACTAAGATACACCAATTTACACACCCAGCAATAGTGTATCAGGGCACCCATTTCCTCCCATTCTTGCCAAAACTAAATATTCCAATTGTAGTAACCAGGCTCCAATGATCCTTCTGCCTCTCATGTCTGTGTTGTCCCTTCCACACTAAATTAGAGCTGGCCTGTGTGTCCAACAGAATATGGTGAAAGTGACCATCTGGTATTTCTGAGGCTTGGTCATAAAAAGACTTGTTCTCTTGGACTGGTCGCTCTGGAGGAAGTCAGTTGCATGCCATGGGACCTCTTAAGCAGGTCTGTGGAGAGGAACTGAGGGCTCCCTCCAACCTCCAGCACCAACTTGCCAGCCGTAGAAGTGGATCCTCCAGCTCCAGTCAAGCCTTCAATGATTGTAGGTTCATGAGAATGAGACATCCCAAATTGGAACTGCCCAGCCAAACCACTACTGAATTCCTAATGCACAGAAACCATGAAACATAATAAATGATTTGTTTAAAGACACAGAGTGATTTGTTTATACAGCACTAGGTTACTGTTGTGGGCTGAATGTTTGTGTCTCCCCAAAATCTGTATGTTGAAATCCTCACCTCCAATGTGATGATATTAGGAGATGGGGCCTTTGGGGGAAAATTTGGTTATGAAGGTGGAGCCCTCATGAATGGGATCAGGGCCCTTATAAGAAGAGACATGAGAGATCTTGCTTCCCCCTCTCTGCTTTCCACCATGTGCAAATACAGTAAGAAAAGGGCCATCACCAAGAACCCAGCCATGCTACCACCCTGATATCAGACTTCCAGCTTCCACAGCTGTGAAAAGTAAATGTTGCTTAAGCCCCCCAGTCTATGGTAACTTGTTATTGCAGCCTGAACTAAGACAATTACTAAAACAGCAATGTTGGGCCAGCCCGGTGCCGTGGTGGTTAAGTTTGCACGCTCTGCCTTGGCAGCCCAGGGTTCACAGGTTCAGATCCCAAATGCAGACCTACACACTGCTCATCAAGCCATGCTGTGGAGGTGTCCCATATACAAAAAAATAGAGGAAGATGGGCACAGATGTTAACTCAGGGCCAATCTTCCTCAGCAAAAAGGGGAAGGCTGGCAACAGATATTAGTTCAGGACCAATCTTCCTCACCAAAAAAAACAGCAATGTTATTTTTGCCAATCTGATGGGTGAAAACTACCTAGTTTTAACTTACATTTCCTTGATTACTTGTGAAATTAATTTTTCGTGTGTTCATTAGCCATTTTTGTTTATTTTAATTTTCTGTATATATTTGCATATTGGGTGGGTTCTTTGTTTTGATAATCTTTTTCAATATCTAACTTTTTATGATTGCTTTCCTTTATATCAGCTTGTGCTTGTTTAATGATTCTAATATTCTCTCTATAAGATTACTAATTAGAACGTTTCTAGAGGTCTCTTGTTAAAGAATTATTTCTGTTTTCTTCTGGATCACATCACATTGTTCATCTTGGTTTCTCTTTCATGTTATTGGTTTTTCTTAAATGTTTGGTTGTCTATGTTTATGATTAAGGACTAAGCTGACAATAACAGATAGTGGCCTGGGTTTTCTCACTCATTGTGTGGGGTGTTTCTTCACCAGGCCCCTCCCTTGGTTGGGATGGCTGACTGCAGAACAAGGTAAGTGGTGGGCATAGCAGACCGACAGTGAGGTTCACCGTAGGGTGCCTGGGTATCAAGCAGGCAGACATGCTGGAGACTCACACCCCATCCCTTCCTGCTCAGTGTTTCAGGGATTCTTTTTTCCCTCTATGATCTAATTTTATTTTTTTCTTAGATAAAACATTTACATAATTCCAAAGTCAAAACTATATAGTAAGGTGGAGGCACAGAAGTCTTGCTTTCATCTCTCTTCTCTCTCACTTCCCTATTCTGTTTTCCCACCCCACCCCCCACCCTCATGGGTAACCGTATTTATTAGTTTTGGTTTATTCTCTTTTTTTCTTTTGAAAGTATAGGCAAAAAACATTTCTCCCCCTTTCCATCACAATAGATGCTATACTAACCTACAGACACTGTTTTGTACCTTGCCTTTTTTTACTTAGTGTATCCTAGAGATCACTCTATATCAGTGTTTTAAGAGTTTCCTCATCCTTTTTACAGGTGCATAATATTCCTTTGAGTTCACAATAGTTCATATTTTGGGCTGTCTCCAGTCTTTTTCAATGAACAGTTTAAAATTATGTTAGTAGATTTAACATAAAATCTGGGTTTCAGTATATACTGAAAAATTGGGTGATATGACAGCACTGTGTCCATAATGGCAGCAGTTGGCTGAGCCTGACTAATAGCTCTGCTCCCTTTAAGACAGGACCTGTATTCCCCATTATAGGGGGTGTGAGGACTGTCATCCTCACACCCCTGTCCCTGGCTCCAGTGCTGAAGCCTAGTGTCAATCACCATTTATTGTGATATTTGCACTACTGTTCTTAGAGAGATATTCGTCTGTTCTCGTGTCTACCAAGATTATAACATCAGAGACTAACTGGGTTGCATGGTTTTATTTATTGTTCATTCATTTTTACCTATAGTCACTTTACTCATAAAAGTTATCTGCTTGTACGTGTTGAAGTTTGCCCTAAAGCAATGTACTATTTTATTTGTACATATTTCAATTGAGTTTAAAGTAATTGCTTGATATTCCAAGTTGCTTAAAGCAAGACAATTTGACATGTGAAATAGCTTTGGGGGAAGTTGTTGTCTTTGAATTTTTAGGAACTTAGAATCCATCAATAAGATTGTAGGAATCATTTCTGTTATCAAATACAAAATCTAGGGGACTTAATTTTTATGTCTTTATTTTTATAATTTGAACCTCTCCCCATCTGCTTTTAATTTTCTGTGAGGCAAATATACTCAGTTCTTGTAAGTTGTCTTTGGATCCTTGTACTGAATAATTCTCAGAATGCTTTGTAAATACCACCATTGCATGTTGTGAAACTAGCTCTGCAGAGTGGCCAGCCCCACCGTAGCACTCTCAGGGTTTAAAAGGATTGTCACTAGTAACAGTAGTTGGTTTTTTCAGGTGTCCCCTGCTATTACTTGTTAATATTTTAGTTTTAAAAATTAAAAAAATATACATGGAGAAGTATGAAGAATGATACGATGAAAACCGGTAAGTGAAATACATTAATGTTTTGTTTTATTTGCTTCATCTTCTAATGAAAATCAAAACAGCACTTAGGAACTTAAAGTCCCTTATGGACCCTCTTTCAGGCCCAGTCCCCCTTCTTCCTTCCCCAGAGGCAACTATAATCAGGAATTTAGAGTTTATTTATTTCATGATTTTTTTACTTTTACTATATACATATATTTAGTAATACATAATATTGATTTGTATAGTTTTAAATCTACATGAATAGTATTGTAAATAGTGCACAATGTTCTATGATTTACTTTTTCAGTCATTTTTCTATCCACGTTGACACACATGGATCTTAGCTATCTGCACTGCTGCATAGATTCCATCATTTAACCATGCCACAATTTATTTCTCCCTTACCAGCCTGATGGATATTTGGCTTATTCAGTGTTCATTACAAGCAGTTATTATTATGATTACAACCAACACTATCTGTATCTCCTTGTGGATAAGTGCAGTTTCTCTAGGATATATTCCTAGAAATAGGATTGCTGACTCACAGGCTATGTACATTTTCAAATTCATTGCCAATTGTTCTCCAAGATGTTTAGTGCCAATTTACAGTACTTTTGGCAGTTGACTCAAATTCCTGCTTCTCTACATCCTGGCCTACTCACAGTATTGTTAAACTTTATAATTTTTGCTATTATGATCTGCGTGAAATAGTATTTTGTTGCTTTACTTTGTATTTTCCTGATTACTGGTACACATCCTTTCCCATTTGTTGATCACTTGTGTCCCCTGTTCTGTGATTGCCTGCTCAGAAATTTTGCCCCCTTTCCTATTGGGTTCTTTATCCTATTCTTACAGATTTTTATGTCTTTATGTATTCAGGATGGTAATCCTTTGCCTGTTATGTATTTCTCTCCATATGTGATCCGTCTTTTAAATATGTCTGATCCTTTGTCAGACAGGAAACAACAACACAAAAGCCATCTTCTCTACAAGATCTATTTAGAATGATAACAACCTTTGACTTAGACCTTTTTGTAAGCCCTGAAGCCAGTCTTACTTGGCAAAGGGCTTTGTGGGGAGAAAAGGGACAAAGCAGTATCTGGTGGCAATAAAGAATAGTGTGTTAAATTCCTGGTGTTCTTGAAATATAACACTGAATGAAATTCCATGTGTGATGGCCGTGTGCTTATAATTTGGAGAACATTTTGGTTTAGAGAGAAATAAATGCTTGAAAATGAAGGCATTCTCATGCTGAATTCTTTGGAGGAAAGACTCATCTGAAATGTTATGCCATCCCTTGCAGATGTAAAAGACTAAAAAAAGCAAAGAGGGCCTTTGATCTTCAGTTAATAAATATGGAACCATCAAAGCTCTTATACTTCTTGTAAACTTAAATTTGAAACAGATTAAATGCTAAGGGAGAAGGATGGTGGGAGCACTTTGTAGAATGAATCATGCAGTAGTAGAATTGCAAAAAATCTGTAGTTGAAGAAATGAGTGCTGTAATTTCAGTTGGATTCAAATCATCTTGCAGGATAAGCAGCGTTAGCACTGAATGGTCGTGCAATCAAGTCACACATCTTTGCCACTAAGGAAAAATATGGTACTTTTATTAATAAAATACTATTAGCCTGAAAATGCCAGGTGGCAGAGGAGTTGCCCAAAAGATACAGTGCAAACCTAAGTACTATTTTTTTCTATCCAGATTATGTCAATGTGTGTCTGCACTGAGGTTGGTTCTTGTTCTGCCTGAACCACCAGCTGAGGGCTGGTGCTTCACCTCCTGCTCTCCTTCCATTTCTCTGTAGAATACTTCCATCCAGTCCCTGGATGCACACACGAGCTGCAGGAATGCCTTGATACATACATATTAAATAATCACTACTCCTAAGACAAGTTTTCAGTGGGAGAATGGAAATATTCTACATTGGATTTCTCAGACTTCACTTTCCACATCATAAATCATATCTTTTTGAAACTTTTCATTTTGCTTTGTAAGTGCAAATTAATTATTTTTCTTAGTTTGAATGCAGTATTGTGTGTAAGCCTCATTTCTGATAAAAGTATAATTTTGATTTCACTCACTGAGAAGGAATTGCATACAGATTACACTATTTGTGAAATAATTCCTACTTTAAACTATTTGTGAATGTATTACAATGGGAATACATAAATAGAAACAGGAAGAAAAGAAATTACAAGCTGTGTATTTAATATGTCTGCTATTTTCTTCTGTAATGGTGACGCCTCACACAGAGCATGGGATCTTTCAGGCAGTGTTTCCCAGAGCATGACTATATCACACCATCTCGGGGGTGGGGGTGGGGTGGGGTCACTTAAAATGCAGATTCCTGGGCCTCCTGCAGGAGATTTTAAGTCAAAATGTTTAGGGTGAAGCTGGGGAATTTGGTTTATTAACAAGTCCCTGATTCTTTAATGCACAAACATTTGAGAATTACTGTTCTAACCCAATGCTCTTATTTTCATGATGAGGAAATTGAAGGTCAGAGAGGTTAAGACACTGGGCCAAGGTCACACAACAAGATAGCAATTCCTTGCCCAGTGCCTAATATTTGGAAGCCTCTTCCATTGCTAACCTGTCTCATTCTCATTTTTACCAGGATTTTACTAATGTGGGGTTGTTTTGTTGTTTCCCTTACATCATTATGTGCTAGCTGCTTTTTATTATTATTATTTAATTGAAAAGGAATATAATTTTTTTTTGGTTCTCTTCTCTCAACTCTTAGAGCAAACCAAGGTTACCTCCAAAGGGAGAGGGGGAGAAAGAAGAGTGAAAGAAAGAAAAATGGTGTTCTGGATTAACTGAGCCCACTTCTCTGCATCCTATTTCACCGAACCCATGGCAGTTTGTCTTTTACCTCTCAGTCTACTGAATACGCAGGGTGGCAAGCCCCTTAATGCCAGGAACCGTGTCCTATTCTTTTTTGTTACCCCTGCTATACCTAGCACAGCACCCAGAAGGGATATAGTAAGAGGCAGCAAAGGATGAGCAGATAAACTACAGAACAAAAGGAACCCAGTCTGAGTTCCCTGCATTTCCAGGGGACAACTGCTCTTTTAGGGTGTATTTAGCAGTTTTGCCCCAGGACATGGTCTAAAAGTTTTGTACTCACTGTGCTGTGGATTTTTGTCTCAACTTTTGAAATGTCATTGAAGATCTGCTTCTGAACTCTCCTTCTCTCTGAATTCTTCTTTCGCTTTAAGTAGTAGTCTCAGATACTGGGATATCTTTTCATTCTCCTTTAGTCACTGGGACTTACTCTCTTTCAACCCACATTTTGGTTCCTTTTCTGATCTGATCGATCAGCTAATCCAGATTGGCTTTCTGTTACTCTAATCAGTTTAACAAGTGCTCTTCTATTAAAATTGATATTAATATTATTTAAAATAAAATCTATGGTTAAAATAGTCACTGGGATAGTTAGACAGCTATGCACATACCACATCTTTTTTAAAACTCTTTTTGTCATGGTCAATTCTTACCCATCTTTCAGTTCACCTTTACCAAAGCTCTGATTTGAGCCTTCTTTCTAATTTGACTATTTCTCTTATAGAACTGAACGTATCTCAGTTTCACTGATCAACTTAAACATAGATGACTCTCGTAGATAGGCCTCACGCTGATGTCTGAGTCCATGTCTCCAGCCACCCAAGATCCCTTTCCACACAGACATCCATTGCCATTCTCAAAACCACAGCGCAGTCTCCACGATGGCAACCTTCTTGTTAACAACTGTGTATGCGCCATCCTGATGTTCATGACATCACTAAGTCATTCAACAAATACTGACAGCCTAATCTGTGTTAGGGATCATTGTAAGTACAGGGAATACAGCAACGAGTAAAACAGACAACACTCCCTGGCCTCGTGGAATTTATACTGTAGAGTGGGAAATGGAGTTTAAGCAAGATACGTACACACAGTTTTAGATAGTGATAAATTCTGAAGAAAAAAACTTGATTATTATTTTGCCAAGACACAAAGGCTGATGAACCAGTAGTGGCTCACTTAGCTAATGAACCTAGCTGACTGGCAAGCCTCTGAGTGGAATGACTGGCAATTTGGTGTGGCTTATTGTCTACCCTCACCTCTACCTGATAGATGATGGTTACAAGGAGGACACACTACCATCCATTACCATCTCTCACTGTAAGCACTGAATAACTTAGCCTGTGTATTTTGCATAATTCCTTGAGCTAACTGCAAGCATTCCTCTTTCTTTCACACTGGTTGTCTACCACACATTGTTGTGTCCTCAGGATAAACCCAATGTACCTTTTCTCCATACAAAATACTTCACTCTCCCATCTTGTGTTAGTAATGTTAATTGTGGCCCTATCTGTTGAAGGACAAGCCATTGGCCTAGTGGTGTTGAACCAAATATTGATTTGGAGGAACATTGCAGTGACACTCAGTGCTTATTAGCATCTCTCCATCTCTACCTGGACCAAATTTGCTTCCTTGCTTTTGCCTCACAAATACCTTGTCAGCTCTAGTGCAGCCACTTTATTAAATAGTTGTATATAGCTTTAAGTAAGTTCCTTCCGAGCTTGTGTTATTGTATGATACATGGGGATAATAATTCCAACTTTCCAAGAATGTAGTGAGAATTAGAGATATTTCACATAAAGCATTAGCATGATGCTTGGATGTAATAGGACTCAATGCGTGGTAGTGGTCATTATGATTGATCCCTTGCCTTAGAGGGCCAGACCTGGCCAAACAGTACCTTCTTCCAGAATTTTGGCCTTAGCCACTCTTGTTTAGAGACTTTTCTCTTCATTCATAATTTTGCTTCACCTTTAACATCTTTTTGTAAATTTGCAGCTCTTATTTTCAAAAATATAGCAAGAAAATCGGAGATGTTGATGAAATTTAATAGCATGCAGTAATATTTTATTAACTTGAAACCAATTAAAATTTTGGATTTTTTTCCTTATAACTTTCTTATTATACATTCACTACAGACAAAATTAAAATACAGGTAAGAAAAATTAAAAATCACCTGTAATCCCATTGCTCAGAGATAACCATTGTTTAGATTTTTATATTTGTCTTTATATAAATAAGGATACATATTTTAAAGTTTATATAGCTAATTTTTTCCAAAAGTAGAATTGCACTATACACAATGTTTTGTAATTTAAATATGTTTGTGAATCATAATGTGCTTTTCATTATTTTTTATGATTGTAAGGTAATCACCTATATGGATGCGTTGTAATTTGAAGCAAACCAATCTCATTGGATTTTTAGTGGTTTGATTAGTTTGTTGTTTTGTTTTGCTTTTTGCCAAGTTTTTTAAGAAAAAGGGGTAAATGACAAAAAAAGGTGGCTCTTAGCAAATTTCTTTAAAAAAATAAAAATACCGGGGCCGGCCCGGTGGCGCAGCGGTTTAGTCCGCGCTTGGCAGCCTGGGGTTCGCTGGTTCAGATCCCGGGCGCCCGCCGACGCACTGCCTGTCAGCCATGCCGTGGCGGCGTCCCATATAAAGTGGAGGAAGATGGGCACGGATGTTAGCCCAGGGCCAGTCTTCCTCAGCAAAAAAGAGGAGGATTGGCAACGCATGTGCGCTCAGGGCTGGTCTTCCTCACCAAAAAAAAAAAAAAAAAAAAAAATACCCATAACGTGTTTTGAGATAATATTGATTCAGTCCAGTTTTCCATACTTTGTTTAGTAACGTCTTAGAGATGTCCCCCATTCATTGTGACCATTGTCAAGGCACTTTATTCCTCCCTTCCTCCTTCTGTGATGACTGGATACCTCCTATATGACAGGCACCATAGTGAGGACTGAGGATACCAGCTCAGCCTTCAAGGAGCTACTTGAGTCCTCAGTGTAGGACTCATACTTTAAGGGGAGGAAATATTTAAGTAAGGGTTTTAAAAAGACATTTTTGGTTTACTCTATTATAAATTAAATCAGCCAGATTTTTGGCACATATATAATTGGTACAGACGTGTTCTTTAAATTTGAATCTCAAGTTTAGTAACTAGTCTGAACATGTAGAACATCACACATCATGTCGTGGTCTCCTCCTTTCCTACTTATCATGTGCTTCAACGAATCGCAAACTATTGCTTATTCTCTTGTAACATAATGATTAACTGAACATCATAAGAATTGAAAAGGACTTCCGTAATCTGTGGCAGATATGTTTGGTGTTGCAGGATGACAGTAATTTAGAAGAGGAAGTGAGATTAAAATAGAGCCTGATGGCTAAGTATAGGCCTGGTGGTCCTGGAGCTGCAGCCTGTTTACAAGAAAGCATAAATGTGGAGGCTCCAATGTCTAGAATTCAGAGATCCTGAATGCACTGGCCTCTGTGAGCTGTTTGAAAGATAATGGCAGCCAGTGAATAATTCAGCATTACGCAAGACAGGTGTAGCCCCCAATCTCCTGACAAGTTGCCAACATGGGCAGAGTTTGAACCTGTTGACTGTATATTGATAAGATGTAGACAATGTTCATTGTAGAGGAAAGTTTTCAAAGGTACATTAAATTTCAGCTTTCTGCGATAGATGCTATACCTGACTATTAATTAAAAGAAAGTAAACTAATTAACAAGGGTAAATATAGTTATGTAAAAATATAACTAATAGATTGCTTCTTTCAAAACTAATTACTGCATAAATTATGGTAGGTGCCACTGGGAAGAAATTGCACGTATTATTAACTCTTATAGTTAATTAAAATGATCCAATGACCATTTAGATGAGCCACTGTCATCTTAGATTGAAGGTATTGTACACCAACCCCAACTCTAACTCCTCATCTCCAAGTGATTCCCTTTCCCATCTTTCCTATTTCTATCAATAACGCCACATTACGTCAAGAAGCTTCATCAAGTCCTTCTTGTTGATTATTCTTTTAAAATATTTCTATCTTCCACCTATTCCTTTCCAATCCCGCAATAAAATCCAAGCCCTCATCCCTTCCTAACTGGTTTCTGTGCCTCTGGTTTCTCCGTTTTCCAGGATATTTCACATATCACTGCTAACATGATGTGTGATCTTTCTAAAACATTCATTTCATCAGTTCAATCCCCAGTTCAAACTCACCCTTGATTCCCCACAAGTTTAATTCCTGGCACATAGTAGATTTTTAGGAAATGTTGAATGCCTGATGAACTAACTCACTGATTGTTTCCAAAATGTGAGGTTTCGGTTTTGTTTTAGCTTCCTCATGTTATTCACTAAGCTTGAACTCGTAACTGTGGTACCATACTTCTTTCAGATTGTTTCCATTTACAACTATAAAATGCACTGTGGCATTGTAAAATGATTGTTGAAATGAAATAAGCTAAGGAGATTAAAGCTTTAAATACACTTCTATCTTGTGAAATAATTTGGAGTCACAATCTAACTTGTGCTTAGTTAAAGCTTGCATCATTCACACTGTGTCTTTAAGGTGAGGATACTGATTTCCATAAGCCTCAGTTGCAAATCAGTCTCATTATTTTCTATGTCCCTGTGTATGCTCAACCCTTCTTCCCCTTCTTTTATTTTTAGACCCAGCCAACCTGCCAATCATCTGTGAGCTGCTTGTGAGCAAGACCATTACTAAACAGGATTGTAATGTTAGGGATTTTGGCTACTGCATAAATGTTTGTAAATCAGTTGGATACATTGAGCATGTGGAGTTTAATCATTTTATACTGAAGAGAAGTTTTACATGAAATGTTAAATGTTTGCATTTGGAGGGAAGTGCTTTCTCCTCTTCCCCATGCCCCCATTTAGGATTTCCAAAAGTTGTGATAATTTAACTTTAAGCAAGGTTTAATAAGAACGTTGGATTAATTGTATAGCCCAGCTCAAAATGATACAAATCATCAAAGTACACAAATTGAATAAAACCAATGAGCTGGTTGAAACAGTTTCTAGGGTGATTCTGGTGTATCATCTCCCCTCAATTACCCCAGATGATGACCATGGCTATTCTTTACCAGAACTAGGTTTTCGAGTCCAAAATATTAGCTGATAAGAGTTTTCCTTTTCTCTCAGCTTAATTTTTATAACTACCCCTGAAAGGTGTACAGCTTGCTGATCAGTGCCTGGAAGTGAGGGAAACGAAGTAGATTAGCCAGATCTATTCTGGCTAACGTTGGATGATTCTGAATATTAACTCCTGAATAATTGACTGTAATATGCATATTTCTTTGGTTCATAGTTAGAAGCTCTTTTAGCTCTTCTGATTGCACACTCTAAACTTTCTAATTGTAAACTGAGTGTCAAGTTGCCCATGTTTCAAGCAGACTGGGAAGAAATGTGGGAAGTTAGCTTATGTTTCAAAGTTATTTAAAACGTGTATAACTCTTTTAAGCTGTGGTAGACTATTCTTGCCAGTAAGCTAAGTTTAACATTTCTCTCAGTGTACTGGAATGATGTTGCTACTCTGTGTAGATTGGAACTTGAGAGAGTAATCATATGTTCAAAGAGCTTCAAGCCAAGTTCTGCTACATGTTTCTCAACAATTTTGCCTCCAGTCAGTGTGATAATACTAGCAGAAGTTACTCATTCTTAAGTACAAGACAACACCTATAACAGAATCCGAAAAGACTCAACAGTGGCCACGGAACAACTTACTCCCTGCTGAAGTGGAAATCAGCAGGAACATATGACATAATAGATGAAAGACACAGGGACATCATTTGTATGCCTGATGGTGGGCTGTATTTTTAAAATCTTTTAAGGATTGTTTTCATATGGGGAGCGTTGTCTTCTTCAAAGGCCGTTTCTAGTTTATTTTAGTATTATCAAGGCTGTTTGGTTATTTGAATTAGAAAATGTCGCGTGCATATTGTTGCTTTGATTCAATTTGCACCAAACAATGAAGAGCGTTAAGTGTGGTAATTTGAGGCATATTTTGTAGAGATTTTTGGAAAAGTTACATGTTACAAGAGTTTCTTTTCTTTTTAAAATGAATCTGCTATTCATAAATACAGGCTCTAATTTACTGATGGGTTGTGTTCCATAAGTCTGTTCTGAAGTTAGTTAGTAGACATAGTGGAAAGACCAAGGACTTTTTTTTGTTTTGTTTTGAGAAAGATTGGTCCTGAGCTCACATCTGTTGCCAATCTTCTACCTTTTTTCCTATTTTTCTCCCCAAAGCCCCAGTAGATACTTGTGTGTCATCGTTGTACATCATTCTAGTTGCTCTGTATGGGACGCTGCCTCAGCATGGCTTGACAAGCGGTGACCAGGTCTGCGCCCAGGATCCTGACCAGCGAACCCCGGGCCGCCAAAGGGAAGCGTGCAAACCCAACCACTGCGCAACCGGGCAGGCCCCAAGGACTTTTAAGTAAGCCAGACCTGGTCAAATCTTGGTTCTATTAGTTCTTAGCTGGAGTAATTCCTTAACCTTTCAGAGCCTCTTTTTACCTTGGTAGAAAAGGAATATTACCTTCCCTACTAAGTTGTTAGAAAGCTTAAGGCAAATATACATAAAATGCAAAGCATAGTGCTTGGGACACAATGTATTCAACTAATAACAGTGGTAATAGATTAGCAGTAGTAGATGTAGCTGCAGTTGTCAGAATTAATGGCAGAAATATAAGTTACTACACTATGCGTTAAAATGAGTTTTTGTAGAGCAGCCTAGAAATCCCATCTTATTTAAAACCAAGGTGAATGGGAGCTTTAAAAAAAATAAGGTTCAATTATAAGAAAACAAAGTTGTTTCAGACCAAATTTTTAAAATTTTATAATAAAATTAGCTTTAGCCTATGGAGAAGAATATGTAATTTTACAAGCTAAAGAAGCTTTTTGATTAGAAGAGAGTCACTGAGAATACTGGTAGTGTTTTTGACACTGAAAGTTTAATATCTGCCGGTACCTGAGAAGAAAAACAGAGACAACTCTAATTCTTCATCCGTTCATGTGCATGGAGCTTTAGAGTTCATAAACCTTTTCATAGGTGTTATCTCAGGGGTCATCCCCACTTTACAGATGGGAAAACTGAGGCTCTAGCAAATTCACTTGCCTGAAGTCACACAATTAGCAAGATGGAAACCAGAATGAATTCATTTAATTTATGGAAGCGTTTGCTGAGTGTATACCAATAGTGGGGATATGGAAATAAATGCATCTCCCACCCCCTCATCCTCCCAACACAACACATAATATAGACCTTCTCCTCCAGGATTTTAACTTTCCTCTCCGCTTGGGCCAAGTAAGGCCCCCTCCCTGTTTTAGTCTGTTTGCTGCTATAACAAAATACCACAGACTGGATAGCTTATGAACAACAGAAATTTATCACTCCCAGTTCTGGAGGCTGGAAGTCAGTAACAGCATGGCCAGGTGAGGGTTCTCTTCAGGTTGCAGACTTCCCCATTGTATCCTCAAATGGCAGAAGGGCTACGTGTCTCTCTGGAGCCTCTTAATAACAGCACAATCCCATTCATGAGGGCGACACCCTCACGACTTCACCTCCCAAAGGCCCCACCTAATACCACCCCTGAGGCACTAGGATTTCGACATATGAATTTTGGGGGGACACAAACATTCAGACCACAGCACTCCTCCTACTGATGCACACATATCCTGGAACATCTCAGAACCAGAAAGATTTCTTGTTACACTGAGGCAGAGCGGTGCTGGGAATTCCAGACAGTCTGCCTAACTCAGATGTGGGTACTTTATCATTATTAACTACATTATAGTTGACCACTGACAAAACGTTGGTCTGGTACCTCTCAAAGCATCAAAGGTTAATGAGTCATTTTCTACAATTCAGTGACACTTCATGACTATTCTCTTTAAAAAGGTTAAGTGTTTTAAAAGTTAAAAAGAAAAAAACAAGTAAAACCTAGCATTCTAGTTTTGGAGAGCTCTAATGCAAGGTTGAAACAATATACAGACAAATGTCCACAATAGATGTCTTAGTTTTTAAGAGCAGGAAGTACGACTTTACTTTTTTTCCCCCTTTGGCAGTGTTCACAGCATTTTAAGAACAGAAACCATGATTAAGTAAATTGAGGTTTTTAGGATTCACATCATGAGTAGGTTTTATTACTTTTCTCCAAAGCATAATATATTACTGGCTTTCTCTTCCAATATCCAAACAGCTAATAGCTTTGTTGAACTGTGTTCTCTTCCCCCAAAAGGAAATTCTAATTAACTCAAGCACTTTGATTTAACCTCTGAGCAATTTAAACTGTGTGTGTATGTGTGTGTCTGTGCATGTGTGTTTGTGCTACAGTTGGTCTTAGTTTTTTCTAATGTTCTTTGTTAGCCTCATAAAAACTTGTATGGATATGAATCTTAATAGATTTCAGTTCTGCTCTTTTTTCACATTCCTGCTTGTCCTGAGGGAGTAGTATAATTTGGTTATTGTTGGTCTGGCATGCAGCTGGAAGAAGAATGTGGAGTTTATGGGAGTAGAGGGCCGCTCTGCTTATTGCTGCTGCCAGAAATGTGTATCTTGCAACTCCCAGGTTTTGTGCAAGACATCTTATAAAAGGAACCATGCACCGGGGTTGGTATAAGTGAGCCGGCAGAGGCTGGACTACCTTGTGTGTAACTTATTTTGTCAAGAGAGGGATAGAAAGATTATCCATATTCTGGAATATTTTATCCCCTCTTTCCTCCTCCCCTTCTTTTCAAATGGCCTGACTTCCACACTCAGAGAGTTACTTGTTTGGGTTAAGGCATTGTGTTTTGGGGAGTCCTGTTAACATGTCAATCAGACAGCATATTTGTCATCTCAAAGAGCAGAGGCTAGAACTTTAGCAGAGTTGCACATGAGATGGGCAAATTTTGAGAAAGATGTTAAGTGACAGGTTCAAGGTTACACAGTAAGTATTGTAGCTACAACCAATCCCTTGACTTCTTCCCTTTCTCCCAGCCTCTCAACCTGCTCATGGCTTTGCTTCCTTTCCCACTCAGCGTAGACTCTGGGCTGAACCATTTCAGTTTCTGCCTCACTCCCTCTACCAACCCTCAACTCTCACCTGGTCCATTCTCCCCTGCATTGCCTGTGATTTATCAGGCTGCTGGTGAAACTCACGCAGTCAAGCAGATCATCCTGCCTTACAGCTTCTTCCCACTTTGCATGCTCTTCCTGGGCCAGTGCATTTACCTTCTTGACTTCACCTAATAGACCTGTGCTGGCATGCTGCAAACTTTTATCTGCAGTTCGGGCCTCTGTCCTGAGTTCCAGACTCATCTCCTCCCATTTAGTGGAGATATTCACTTAGATGTCTCAGTTGGAATTCATCTACTTCTCTCTCAAATCTGCATCTCCCTCTGTAGTAAAGACCCTAGGATCCTGGGAGGGAAAAAAAGCCAAGAAATTGAAAGCCAAGAACCTGAAGTCCTTTGCCTCTTCCTCTCATCCAAAGCAAATTAGAGCCTAGTGCATTGAAAGTTAGGCTGGCATTATGTCTCGCTTTCATCAGTAACATTATGATCTAAGTCACTGTGTGCAGGAGCAGTTCACGGCTTCATGATGGGACATGTTCATTCATTTATTAGGTGTCATTAATAATGCCAGATATGGACCTGGGATAAAGAGAGTTATGTAGATAAATAATGCCTGGGTGTGCTATTTTCCATATATGCACTGGGATATTTTAAACATTTCTTGAATAACCAGTCTCCCTGGGATATGCACATTCCTTCTAAACATCTGTACACGGCCCCTGCCCTGCACTGTATGAGTAATTTGTATTTAAAGCATTATCCTGAATGTATATCTTTTGAAAAGGGGGCCACAAAGAAGACGGTTGATTTACCTTGGGATTGACATAAAATAAATGTCATATTGAATAGGGAAGAATTGTATGCTTCAATCAGGAAAGAACTATAGGATTAGGTGTGATTAAACCTTGCCTGAAGGGCTGAACTGTTGAGAAGGTTTCGAGTTGTGGGGCAGGCTCCATGTTGTAACTTGACTACCATGATTGCTTAGACTTACGCTCTTCTCAGAGCACAGTTCCAAGGGCCTTCGAGCACGCCTTGCCCTCGCCTCTGCAATTAACATGTCTTGCCATTGTGTCTAAAAAAGAACAACATGATGATTTGGTTTTTCCTTCTCCAACAGAGATTGTCAAAAAATAAAGGTGCACCTGTTGAGGTTTGGCTTTTCTGCCAGGATATGTTAAAGTGCAAAAAGCAAGGAGCCAGGAGACAGTTTATGTGCCTATGAGCTGTGTGATGTGAACCAGGTCACTCCGTTTTCCCAGCTTCGGTTTCCTCTTCTGTTAAATGACAATTTTTGTACTTCGTGTCAGAGTCCTCTTGGATCTTTAACAGAACACTCAGGAAATTCACTGCTTTGTAGTAAATACGTTTTCACAGTACAGAAAGACCAACTCTCTTACTGTAAGACCCTGTTATTTTGATTCTGAGATAATTCCTGTATTTTCTTTTTTTAAAACAATCCCTACATTTGAAGTACTTTTATTACTTGCTGGATTTGGAAAATTAATTTTTACTGATTTATTTATTTTTTAAATAAATTATTCCAATTTATTTAAAATAAAAGAAAAAAAGTTCACCCATTTTTCCCACCCTCTACCCCCGCCTCTGGCAACCACCAGTCTGTGGACAGTTAATTTTTAAACTATGGTTATGGCATTGTAGACTGTGAGCTATTAGCAACCAGGACCCCTTATTCAGAATAGTGGTATTTTTCAAACTGGAGCATTTTATTGGGGGTTCATGAAACTTAAGAAAGAGAATGGGAACGTAAGAGTCAAGATGGAAGGGCCTTTCACTGAAATGGAGGACACAGGGAGCAGCAGGCTGGGAAGGGTGGAGTCTGGGTGGATATGAGTCAAGTCAGAACATGTCACTCTCCTGCTCAAAACTCAAGAGGCTCCTGCTTCACTAAGTGTGAGAGAGAAATCCTCCCCACAGCCTGCTGGACCCTGTACCACCCAGCCCCTGCTGCTTCTCCAGACTCACCTCCTGCCTCCCTCCCTTGCATCCCTTGCTCCAGCCTGGCTGTTTCTGGGACACACCAACACAATTCTGCCCCCTCCAGGCTTTTGCACTTGCTGTTCCCTCATCCTGGAATTCTCTCCCCTCATGGCTCATTGCCTCACTTTCTTCAGGTTTCTACTCAAATGCCAGCTTATCAGAGAGGCCTTTCCTGACTACCACAAACAAAAGAACACACTTTCTCCCACTCCCTTAGCTCCAGCATCCTTTCTCTCCCTTACTTGCCTTTGTTTTCCTCATACTCTCACCACCGCCCAATGTGTATTTCTTTGTTTATTGTCTATATGCCCCCCACAACCACCATGTAAGCTTCAGATGCTGGGGAGAGGGTGTGCTTAATTATTACTGTATCCCCAGCACCTCAGATTGGCTCATGGTAGATGCTCAGTAAACAGCTATTGAGTGAAGAAATGAAATCAGTTTGGGACATGCTGAATTAGAGTTGTCTCAATTGCATCTAAGTGGAGCCACACACAAGCAGTCGAATAATACAGTTTCATTGGAGAGGTCTGGACTATAGATTGGGAATCATTGGCATACAGCAGGAGAGTGGATGAGATCAGGCAATGAAGAATGAGAAAAGGGAAAAGCTAAGCATGCCTCCCTGGGAACACCAATCGCAAGGAACAGGTAAAAGAGAATGACTCTATGAAGGAGACTTAGAAGGAACAGCAAGAGATTGAAAAACAAAACCAGGGGGAGAGGTATCGAGGAAGCAAACTACAGAGTGGATGCCAAGGAGAGAATGACTAACAGTCTCAAACCCTGCAGAGTGAGATTGGGTCCTTAGAGCAGGGTCCCTGGAACGATGAAAGGAGAAACCAGACGGCAATGAATTGAGGACTGAATCAGAGATAAGATGGTGAGGGTAGAAGCTGGAGGTGAAAGACCAGAGTTAGTTGAGGCAGAAATATTGAAGCATATTTAAATGAAGATGGCAGATTAAATTTGTCTGTTGATGGAGTGAAACTTGGGAGCTGGAGGGAGAAGAGGGACTTAAGGGTACAGATGAAGATCTGACCACTATCCATGGAAAAGCCACTTCTTTTGTTGTTGAGGAGAGGGGGAAAGAGTAAGTGCAGAGGTGAGCAAAATTGTGGTGGGATTTAGGGACTGGGGGTAGCAATGGAGCCTCCCTGCCTGAGGCCTTTCTAATTTTTTGCAATAAAAAAAGAGATGATCTATTTGCTGACAAGAGGTGAAAAGTAATTGCTGGATTTCCAAAGAGAGTATCAAGTTTGAAATCACAGCTCTGGGGAATGAGATGACATGCTGCCTTGGAAAACCTGCCTAGGGTGTTCAGAGGTGGCGGAGGCCAGTTGTGACTGGAGACCATGGTTCTTGTAGCAACACCAGTGTTTTATGTTGATGCTTGCCAATTTTAATGTGCATAGCAGTCACCTGGGGATCTTGTCAAAATGCAGATTCTGATTCAGTGGGCCTGGGACAGGGCTGAGATTCTGCAGGTCTCACAAGCTCCCAGGTGAGGCCGATGCTGAGCATCTTTGAGCAGAAGGTGTTTTTTGCGATTTTCTCCAGCAGCTCCCAGCAGCCCTGGGGTCAGAGTGGAGCGGGTGGAGAGCGCGAGCCAGGGCTGGATTTTGCCAGGTGGGTTCAATAGAAGGAAAAGGGGGAAAGGGAAGTTGAGGAGGTTAAAAGAAGTCATTGAAGCAAGGAGGGATTTGTTTGATGAGGATGGAGAAGGACTTGAAGATGGAAGTAGGCATCTGATGGGGTGCAAGTCAAGAACTCACAGAACTGAAGGTAGGTATGAGTTAGATATGTTGGCAAGACAGATCAAAAACAACTGATGCAGTTTCTAGAGACAGATATATAATTGCAGCTACCTAATATAGGTGTACATGAAACATTGAAGGAAAAATACCACCCACAATTGTGTTATAGTACTTTCTAAGGACACAAAAGTTAAACTAAGTGCATCAAAATTCTTATCCTCTTTCCTTTTCATTAAATGTCTCCTTTTTTTCCTGTTATCTTTGCTCTGGATTTTAAATTTCTATTAGGCAGAGATTTTACTTTGGGATTAGCATTTACACAGCCCTACATCGCACAGGGAGCTTGGCTGATCAACATATTCAAATGCTTTTCTTCTGGGTAAGTACATAGACTTGAATGATCCATGAGTCTGGTCATTCTTTATCAGGAAAACCTGTTACCATCCTCTTTCTCAGTAAAACAGCGTAGTAATTCCATTACTTCATTTATTTTTCTTTTGAATAGGGCATCACCCACTTAGAAACACAACTCTGTTCGGTAAAAGACTGAAATAATGTGGCAAGCTCATAGTCTAAGTATTACACTGTGCAGTTATACAGTTTTTATAACAAGGATCTTTTATATTTGAATAACTCATTATTAACAATCTTTAGGACATGGTGCCACATGATGGGAATACAAAGAGGCATAAGGTAGGGCCCCTTCCCTTGACTCTGTTCCGAGACCAAGATACACATGTATACAAGTCTTACAAACACCAAGCAGTGTGTTTCATTAAGTACCAGAATGAATAAAATGAAGAATTCGAACTAAAGGCACCGTGAAAGGAAAGGTAAATATAAGTAATTCAAAGCAAAAAGTAGTTACCAGATTTTTTGGCTTTAGGATCAATTTGAAGGCATAATTTCCAATTAGTATTAATTCAAACTCTGCCTTGAATGCTACATTTTTTGGTCAAAACCTGAAATCACTATTATTAGCAGTTGTTATTACCAACCAATGCTAAAACTGAACAATTTAATTATTGCTTTAAAATCATTTATCATGGACTAATTCAGACATACAAAAAGGCATAAAGAATAATATCACGAATTCGAAATAATCTTTCATACTCACTAGTCTTCAGCCTAGTAGGTACTCAGTAAATGTTTGTTGAATGAATAAATGATTCTCATTTATTATTAAATGCCTTGTCTCCATATTTATGGTATCCTTGGAGCCAAGGACAATGTTTTAAATTCGCCTTTTTTCCCATGGTGCCTGTATAATGATGATTATGTGGTTGGTGTTCAATAAATACTTGTAGGTTGGTTGATTATTCAAGGCCTAGCCTTCCTATATTTATAGCTGTCTTTAAACTTGAACCCTAACACATAGTTCTCTTTCCTCTAACCCAATATTTAGCCTAATTGAAATTATTTTCATTGTAACCCATTATTGATGAAGTACGCTTTTACAGCTCTAGACGGAGAAAAACTGAAAATCACTTAAGCTACAGCTCTTACTTAATTTTTGTTATATCCTAACATCCTTTATTCCTACATCCTTCTGGCTTTTTTTTTTTTTTGGTGAGGAAGATTGGCCCTAAGCTAACTTCTATTGCCAATCTTCCTCTTTTTGCTTGAGGAAGAGTGGCTCTGAGGTAACATTTGTGCCAATATTCCTCTACTTTTTTGTATATGGGATGCTCCCACAGCATGACTTGATGGGTAGTCTGTAGGTCTGCACCCGGGATCCAAACCTGTGAACCCTGGGCTGCCGAAGCAGAGCACACAAACTTAACCACTATGCCACTGGGCTGGCCCCACTACATCCTATTTTTAATGTTTGAATTAAAAATAGGGACTTGTTTAAAGTCCTGATTTCTAATTAGAGTAAGAATAAGTCAAAAGCTGATATTGCAAAAATGGTTAAGCATAGATTTTTCTTTTAAAAGACTGACTAGGCTTCAATTTTAAGAGTCTTCCTGTGACTACTAGCAATTCCATAAAATCTCAGAAATTATTCCTATACTGTTGTGTGCATTTATTTTCTGATTCTTCCTCTGGTTCACTGTCTTAACATGGAGTTCAAGGACCACTCTCATTGGAATTGTCTGGGGTGATTTTTGTACAGATTCCTGACCCTCACCTCAGGTCCTTCTGTATCCCAACCAGGGTAGTGGGGGGGGGGCAACTTGGCACCCACATCTTTCAGCTCTCCAGAGCCTTCTTAAAGAAGCTAAATTTGAATAAATTGTTATTGCTGTTGTCATAGCTCTGATTCTCTTGTTCAACTCACCCTCTCACAATATCTTTATATTTCTGTTCCTATTCTTTCTCTCCAGCACTGATCCCTTCCAATTCTATCCCTGCTCCCAAATCTGGCACTTCCCTAACGCTCTCCTCTCCTTCATGGCCCCCGTGATCCATCTGCCCATATGGAAACTTTGTAGTAGTCCCTTTTACAGAATCACTTGCCCTCCTCACTTCAATCTCAGGAGCCATAGTCACCAAAGACACTGGAAACCATTCTGTTTGATGGATGAGGTGCTATAGGTAGAGCTACTCAAAGGAGCCTATCTATGAGATAAGAAGCTTGTGCTTGGATAATCAACACGCTACTTCCTTTTTGAGAAAGTCTTGCTACAATTTTATATTCTGGTGCAAGCTCCTTAACTCTTCATGGACCAATAACAAACAGTTTGTGGAAGGCACTATTCCACTGACCACATTTTGAGTATTTATGCTACAAATATTTGCAGAGGGAGCTTTACTGAGATGTAATTCGTATACCATAAAACTCATTCATTTAAGAACACAAAAAGTATATTCAGAGTTGTGCAACCTTTACCACAATCAATTTTAGAACATTTTCATCACCTCAAAAAGAAGCTCAATACTCTTTAGCTGTCATCCACCAGTCCTCCCTTTCCACCTTCCCTTAGCCGATCACTAATCTACTTTCTGTCACTACATATTTACCTGTTCTGGATATTTCATGTAAATGGAATCATACAATATATGATCTTTTGTGATTGGCTTCTTTCACTTAGCATAACATTTTTAAAGTTTATCCGTGTGGTAGCATGTATTAGTACTTCATTCCTTTTATGGCTAAATAGTATTCCATTGTTTGGATATGCTGCATTTTGTTTAGTCATTCATCAGTTGATGGACATATGGGTAGTTTCCACCTTTTGGATATTATGAATAGTGCTGCTATGAACATTCATGTACAAGCTTTTGTGTGGATGTATGTTTTCAGTTCTCTTGGAGTGGAATTGCTGAGTCAAATGGTGATTCTATGTTTAAATTTTGAGGAACTGTCAGACTGTTTTCCAAAGTAGCTGTACCATTTTACATTCCTATCAGTAGTGTATGAGGATTCTGATTTCTTCACATTCTGTTAACACTTATTATTAGCTGATTTTTTATTCTTGCCATCCTACTGGCTGTGAAGGGGTATCTTGTGATTTTGATTTGCATTTTTCTGATGTCTAATGTTGAGCATCTTTTCATGTGCTTATTGGTCATCTGTTTATCTTCTTTGGAGAAATGTCAATTCACATCCTTGGCCCTTTTTAAAATTGAGTTGTCTTTTTATTATTAAGAATTGTAAGAGTTATTTATATATTCTGGAGACAAGTCTCTTATTAGATACATCATTTGCAAATATTTTCTCTTATTCTATGGGTTTTTTTTTTTCACTGTCTTGATAGTATCTTTTACAGCACAAAAGTTTTTAATTTTGATGAAGTCGAGTTTATTGATGCTCATGCTCTTGGTGTTATATTTAAATTATATTCATTCCAAATTCTAGGTCATGAAGATTTATTGCTATGTTTTCCTCTAAGAGTTTTATAGTTTTGACTCTTCCATTTAGGTCTTTGATCCATTTTTTAGTTAATTTTTGTATGCAGTGTGAAGTTAGGGTCCAACTTCAGTCTTTGGCATGTGGCTATCCAGTACCAGCACCATTTGTTGACACTATTCTTTCCCTATTGAATATTCTTGGTACTCTTGTGGAAAATCAATTGACTATACATATAAGGATTTATTTCTGCAATCTCAACTCTCTTGCATTGATAGTTTTATCCTATGCCAGTTCCACATTGTCTTGATTACTATTGCTTTGTAGTAAGTTTTGAAATTGGGACTTGTGGGTCTTCCAACTTTGTTCTTCTATTTCAAGATTGTTTTGGTTATTCTGGGTCCCTTGAGTTACATATGAATTTTAGGATCAGCTTGTCAATTTCTACAAAGAACCCAGCTGGGATTCTGCTAAGGATTGCATTGAATCTATAGATCAATTTGGGGATGATTGTTGTCTTAACAGTATTAAGTCTTCCAATCCATGAACATGAGATGTCTTTCCAATTATTTAGATCTTGTTTAATTTCTTCCAACGATGTTTTATAGTTTTAAGAGTATAAGTTTGCACTTCTTTTGTTAAATTTATTCCGAAGTATTTTTTTTTTGATGCTACTGTAAATGGAATTGTTTTAATTTCATTTTTGGATCATTCATTTATAGTTTTTACTCATTAGGGATGCATGGAGGAAAATCCAACTATTGCAGTTGCAGAAAATTTGGCTGGCAGCCTGTGAGCCAGCATTTCCCAAATTGAATTCCTTGAGATTCCACTTGGAGAAAAAATTGTTCTGTGGTCAAATAATTTTGCAAGATGTTTCCCTTCTTAAAGCTTCATTATACCTGTAAACATATAAAAGGGTCTAAAAAGTCAGGCTGCACCTTGAAGCCTTAAATCCTACAAAAAGCAAAGCCCTTCATCTCTTTTGAAAAACTTAATCCTGAATGCAAATGATTTTCAGATCCTTCTTAAGATGTGATAAGATAGAGAATTTGTGTGGCTGAAGTCTTGAAAGATCAAGTTAAGCTACTTCATATGTCTGCCTAGAGCAGATGTTAATAGTTGGTCATGATATTTGTTGTAAAATGCACTCTGTCAGTGAAAGTAGTTCTTTTTGAAGTGATGTTTAGCTTCAGTAAAATACTGCCTTTAGAATTTTTTCTTTGGATTAATTATCCTAAAAAGAGGCTTCCTAACTGTTTATATCAATACTTCATAATGATAAGAGTAGGATATTTAGGACTGGAGAAATGGGGCCTTGGGGAACTATTAGATGAATAAGCATATAGTAATTTTAAGGTTAAGAAGGTAAGGTATAAAAAAGGAACACAGCCTGAGGAGTCAGATACACTCATATTTGAATCTTAGCTCTATGTGTATTCCTTGAGTGATAGTGAACATATCTCACAGCCTTCCTGAATCTCAGTTTTATCACTTTAAAATGGTGTTTAATAGCCATATCACTTCATAAAATACATACCATGCTATGTACATAATTCAAATGTAAAATGGCTTTGTTCCCTAAAGTAGGGATATAGTATTTATTATTCTACTTTGCATATGTTTTACCTATATCCTTCAGATTTGTGTCTGACTTGTAAGAACACTGGAGAGTGAATTCTGGGACCAGTTTAGGGCTTTGCTTAAACAGAATGGATTCAGGTATTCCACCCATCTGACCTACGCTCAGAGCTGGCCCCAGGAAAAATCTGGAATCAAGCAATTTATCTCCAGTGTTCCCTCAGCTCTTCTTTCCATCTTCTTTCCCTGTAACTCATTCCCTTCTCTCTGAAATACCAGTCTGTCCTGAAAAAACCAACTTTCTGGAAAAATAATACATCTTAGTCTGTTTGAGCTGCTATAATAAAATGCCAGAAACTGACTGACTTTTAAGCAACAAACTTTTGTCTTAATTCTGGAGGCTGTTAAATCCAGGATGACAGCACCAGCAGATTCGGTGTCTAGTGAAGGGCTCTCTCTGGGTTGCAGAACGCCAACTCTTCTTCACATGGTGGAAGGGGCTAGGGAGCTCTGTCAGGCCTCTTGTTCTTTTCCTTGTTAATTTCTCTTATCAGCTAGTTTATTTTTGAGGAGCATCAATGTACTTTGGCAATAACCACTCAATTTCATTGTCCTTGTAGTTACTCTTGTCTTCCATAGTTTCAAACGCCTGATATACCACACCAATTTGTATATTGTCTTTCTTTCAATTAATAAACATATTAATCTTATAATTAGTTTTATAGATTGGTCTCTCCTGGTTTGTGATTTCCTCAAGGGCAAGCCATATCATATTCAGTTTTTGTCAGGCTTCTTTTATAAGGGTATTAATTTCATTCATGAGGACTCTGCCCTCATGAGCCCTCAGGATTTAAACAACTCCCAAAGGCCCCACCTCTTAATACTATCACATTGGGAATTAGGATTTCAACACGAATTTGGGGGGGATTCAAACCATAGCATAATATAAAGTAAAATTAAGTCAACAAGTTACCTGTAACAATGATAGTTGCAATTTTTCTGTCCTTTCTAAGTATGGACTGAAAAGCATTATTTCTAGTTAAATAAGTTTTGGAACTTTGTCATGGAGGGCAAAGAGAAGGTATGTAATTCTATTTTGAATAGATGATCCTTCCTAATTCTTCTGGTTTTATTATGTTTGCCTGATGACCAGTTCCATTATACCTCTTCTACTTGGTTCTAAATTACCAGCTTTCTGGGGGAGGAAAGCATTAACTTTGGGTTTTTGATGCTTTTTTGGCTTTATGTCTGGTGCTAGGAAATTGGGGTCGGAGGAGGAAAGAAAATAGCTAGCTACAAGGAGACTGAATAGACAGATGGAAAGTATCCAGGAATTCAGGCCCCAAAATAAAGCATAACAATGTGGCTGCTAGTCTTTGTTATTACAATTTCCAAAAGGTTTTTTGTACTGGAGATAACTCTCCAGACATATCTGTTGACGTGAAAATAGAATTATAGCAAGTCACTGGGGGCTGTGGCATTTATTTATTTATTTTTTATTCTTGACTTTCCTACAATTTATTAGTAAATGATTTTGTTTTAAGCTGATGATTAAAATTTAAAAAGATGTCAGTCAAGGGATAGAACGAGGTAGCTTCAGAAATGAAAATAAATCAATTCAATAAAAATTCACCCAGTCCATGTGGAGGCCTTCAAGGGATAAGGAAAATCTAGATGTCTCTTCCTCAGAAGTGAACAGTCCTAACGTTAAGGTATTTCTTTTGTTGAGACTCAAGGCTCAACTCTCTCCAGTGGAAAGAGAAGTTGGATGACTGAGATTACGTGAAACAATAGTCTCCCAGAAGCATGACTTTTTCCCCCCATGAGCTTTGAAGAGGACACTAATAAAAGGGCAACATACCAAAACACCTTTTTAAAGAGCCAAAGGCATTTTTGATATTACCAAAACAAAGTACAAAATGGATCTAGCAACTTGTCTCTCTCTCTCCTAATTGTTAAACTAGAATATTTGATTTCTGAGCCCTACTGGTAAACAATGGATGCTGTCATTCAGTGCTGTTGAAGGAAGCCTGGCTGTATTCATTCTTTCAAAAGCCAACAGTGTGGGCAAGATACAAAATGTTTGGTATCAAATTACAGAAAAAGAAGGTTCTCTGAAGCTGTGAAAGGTGAATGCAACTCATTGATCATATTTCTCAAATCACTACTCTTAGATTTGTATAATGGGAAGAGTAAAAATATCATAGCTAATATTTAGCTAAAAGGGGGTATCAAAATCCAAATTCCCAACATTTTACAGATGAAGAAACTAGAGGCCCAGAGAAATTATACTCTGAAACGAATGATTTAACAAATAAAACCTGTAAAATTGAGGCCAGGGAATTAAAAACAGCTGTGAAAAATATCATTTGAGGGTAGTTCCTGGAGACAACCAAACAAACAAATATAACGTGAAGAAGTGAAAGTAGGAGATAGTTTAATTAAAAAGCAAGAATTGTGCAGTACAATAAATTCCTGAGAGAAATTCATGACTAAGGTAAAGTCAAAACACTTCAGGCTTTTAATATTCTGTATTATCAGATGTCTGTAGTCAGGTAAAGCAATCATGTGGTTGTCAGAGACTCTCTGGGAAGGGTCAGCTCAGCTATTGCGGAGATCCCTTCACCTGTAATATAAGAAAGCAGTGAATTTATGGATGATGTGTTCAAGGAGACAGATTTTAAAATGACAGCCCATAAATGGTGGTTGCCTGGACTTAATATTAGAATCACTGGGAATTTTTTGTTCTTAGAACTCTATTAGCAATCACTCTTTATTCATTATATTATTCTTCATCATTAATCAGAAGGAATATTCTCATTTACAGGTATGAAAATTAAAGAACAAAACAGAAGCAGAGTCAAGAGTAACAATCCTCTGTTGAACTTTTAAGGCCTTGGTTCATTGTTTAACCAGAGGTCCCATAATCCCCTAGAAGGGGAAAATTTTAAGGCCAATGCTATGAAAGAGCCATTACTTGTTAGGATGAGGGAGACAATAATAACCCTGACTCGATTTATCTTATTTTTCTAGCAGAGAAAGAATATATTGTAGTAGGTAAGTTAGTTTAATTTCTAAGACTTGGTCTCTGATTTTCTTTTCTCTAAGAATGAGATGATAGTAATAATTATAGAGCAAAGATAATAGGAAACTCCAAATGTAATCATGACACTCCACTGCTTAAAAATCCTTCAGTGGTTTTCCATGGACTTTTCAGGACCAAAGATTAAGATCCCTAATATGACCCAATATGCCCTGCTTGATTTCTTTTACTTCCTCAACTATACTGTGGTCTATCCTGCCTGAGAGTTTCATACATGCTATTGTTGGTCTTGAATGTTAATTCATACTCCATCCTCAGAGCTCAACATAATTTTTAATGAAAGATTTCCCCTATCCTCCTACCTTGTTATGTTTTCTCCCATTAATCACGGTTATTGAAGCAAATAATTATTTAATGTCTTTCACATGCTTTTATAGAGTCATGCTCTATACCTCTTGTTTACTCCTGTATCTCTAGCACCTGGTGCGCCATCTGGCACATAATAGGAGCTTAAATATTTGTGGAATGAAATAACAGCTGATTTAAATACTTGGTGCATAGTATATACTCAGTCAATATTAACAGCTATATTAATTTTGAACTTGTTTCACTCTACGTCTGTTGCTTGATTTGCTTTGTTATCAACTGTTCGGGGTTACAAGATGTCTGCCCAGCAGTGAGGATGAAATCTGGAGTATGAGGGACTAGTAGTGTGCTACCGTATGCAATAGGCACTTGATACACATCTGTACTCATTAATGATGATGATAACAAAGCTGTCTCACCCATAAAGACCTAGAACCCTGATTTTGGCCCAACCTATGAAGTAGGTTAGCTTTCAGGGCACTTCATCATAGTTAAATATATTAACTATGGTGAAACTATATTAGCTATCTATTTTAAAAATTCATAAAGTTTTCTATTTAGTTTAATTTTTTTACTAATGGCTTGTTCTGCTATGGGCACCCTTAGAAAGCTGACTAGTTTTAAGTCCTAGTTTTGTCAGAAGAACCTGAAGGATGTTTGTCAGAGCTAAGGTATCTTTTAATATTTATTTTACTCTCAGCAAGTAGTGATAGTCACCATTCTGTCTCCTTTAGAGTGGTCTCTAAAACCACCTGTTGGGTAGTAAAATTATAGCAGATGTGGAAAGGAGATTAAAATAAAAAATTCTGGAGGAGACAGAGCTGGGCTACTGTCTCAGCTTTACTACTCATAGCAGTGGGACGTTGGGCAGATCAATCTTCCTAGCTTCAGTTTTCTCATCTGTAAAACGTGATTTGTAATAAATAATACCAAGATGTTCATTGAATCCCTTTTACACTGTTGAAAATAACAACATAAATACACTTCTATACCAGTGGTTCTAGATAGTAGTGGGAGGGAAGGATTTTGTCTCCCAAGGGACAAAAATGTCTCGAGACATTTTTGTTTGTCACAAAGGGGGTGAGTGAGTGGGTGGGTGAGAGGTGGTATGCTACCGGCTTTTAGTGAGTAGAGGCCAGGAATGCTGGTAAACATCCGACAATGCGAAGGACAGGTCTTTGAAGAATTATCCAGTCCAAAAAGTCAATAGTGCTCCTGGCTGAGTTCCTGTTTATAATGAAATGTTTAAATAATCACTGAAGTCGTTGAAAGAATGAGATAGATCTATGGAGTGACATAGAAAAACATGCAGGAGATACAGTTAAAGTAAGTAAAGCAACTCATAGAAATGTATTTATAATATGATCCCACTAATTACTGACCTCGCTTCTGTGTGCATGTGTGTGTTTCCACATACACATAAAAGATCTGGAAGGACACATACCAGCTTGTTAATCAGTGACATCTATGGGGAAAAGACATGTTAAAGAGTATTTGCATTTCTTACTGGACACACTTTTTATTGAGTTTTAATAACCAGGAGGTATTACATTTATAATTTTGAAAATAAATTCCTAACTTATACAGTTCCTGTGAGGATTAAAGTAGATAATGCAAGTAAAATGTTAGCACAGTGCCAATATATGGTAAGTGCCAATAAATAATAGTTATAATTACTGTTTGTTATTAGGAAAATTCTACATTTTTTCTTATTGAAAATTGAGGGAGTTAGTTCAGGAAGTGAAAGTATGCACGTAAATATGGTAATTAAAAGATTTCATTAATGATTTTGCAGGGCTTCAGATGTGGCAGCATTCTCTCTTTTTTTTTTTTTTTACCACGTAAGTTTCATTTTGTGTTATTGAAAGAACTCTTAAATCTTATATCATTTTGTGCACACATAAAAAGGAAAATGTACGTGAAATAAATTGGTAAGGGTATTCCCACCACTTCACATTTATAGTATAAATCTTCTAAATCACTGATCAACTCAGAGGTATCAATGACTTCTCTTTCTACATACTCTCATCCTTATTTCTGTCAAGTGTTGGTGATACAGCATTTTTTTAAGTAAACTGTTTAATTTAAGCATAATCTTCATATAGAAAGGTATAAAATCAAAATATATAGCTGGATAAGTTTTCAAAATGAACACAATCATGTATTCATCACCTAATTAAAAAAATAGGAATTATCAGCACCCAGAATCCTCCTCCCACAGTTAACCACAACCTGACTTCTAACTTCATAGATTAGTTTTACCTGTTTGTAAATTTTATCTAAAGGTAATCATTCTTTTCTGTTTGAGTTCGTTAGCTTAATATTATATTTGAAATTCATACATGTCAGGTGTAGCAGTAGATCATTCATTTTCACTGCTGAACAGTATTCTATTGAATGCACATACAACATATGCATTCTATCATTGATAGACATTTGGGTTGCTTTGTTTAGTGTTACTACGAATAGTGTTGCTATGTACATTCTTGTGTGAATCTTTTGGTACATGTAAGTATGCATTTCTATGTATATATGCCTAGGAGTAGAAGTTTTGGTTCATAGAATACATAAATGTTCAGTTTTAGTAGATACTACTAAACAGTTTTCCAAAGTGGTTTTACTAAGCTACATACTCCCAGCAGTGTATGAAAGTTTCTGTTACTCCACATCCTCACCAACAGTTGGTATTTTAATTTTAGCTATTCCGGTGGGATAGAACTCACCTTCCCTGTAAGACTGAACACTTTGAAAAATTTTTGTGTTGCTTTAAATATCTTCTGTGAATTTGAAGTTATCCAAAATGTAAATCCAAGAGTCCAATTCCATGGTACTTCTGTTATTTTTCCTCCTACATTTGAAAGTTAGCTATTTGAGTGTGTTCTATAATTATAACACTGGATTTAGATTATAAGGTTTAAAATCGTATAGAGGAGAGATGTCACAGGACCCACAGGATCTTGGGCCTCAGATTTTCTTCGATCCTTGGGACTCCACAAAGCAACCTATTTTGTAACAAGGTAAGACAAAGGAGATTCAGGCTGGTTTCAAACAGAACTTTTAAATCAGTAATGCAAATTGTAGATACTTGTCACCACAGTTCAACAATAAAATTTAACAACCAAAGGGTTTTATTGAGGGCCAATGGCCAAAATTATTCACCAGTATTGCCAAGTTCCTAACACATTGCCAAATATACTATATTGCCAAGTGTGTTAGCCAACTTGGCAGCATGACAAAAGGGTGTGGTTTGGAGTAACAGAGACTTGGGTTTGAATTTCAGTTCCAGCACTTACTTAGCTCCGTGACTTTTTATGACTTCTAATTTCCTTGACTGTGAAATAATAATGATAATACCTCTCTCTTATGGTTGTTGAAAGTTAATTAAGCTAATATATATGAAAGCACCTGCCCAGTACTGTACGAAACAGATAGCAGGGTTCTTAATAAATAGGGTTTTCCTTATTAATGAAATGAAGTGTTAAGCATTGGCAAGGCTACAGCTGATCCACTTCCATTGCCAGAGTGTGTTTACTTTCTCCACTAAGTTTCACACAGTTGGATGCTTTTGTCATCTGTCTGCCCCCTCCCCATTCTTTTTCCTAATACCATAACCTCTCTTACTCTTTCCATCCTCATACCATTCTGTTTTTCTTTCCCAAAGAGGAACAAAACTTTAACCAATTCTTGATAATCTGTTAACTGATAAAGTTCAAGGTACTTGACTCTCTCTAGTATTCAAACAAGAACACTTGAGAAAACAAAAGACTTAAAGATCCTGGCCAAGTTTCAGCACCATCATGGTGGTGGATGAGATGTTTTGCTCAGAGGAACTTCTTGATATGCCTCAAGTCCATTCTTGGAGCAATTATTTATTGGACACTTACTATGTGCCAGGCACTTTCTAGCATAGGCTAGCACTATCTAATGTACCATTTATCAAAGAGGCTGGTCTTGTTCCTTTACTTTTCCCAAACAACATTTGAACCAGAAATATATTCCTTAAAGAGTGGGCATTCTTAGACCTTCTTCTAGATCTTTCCATATTCAGACAGCACTCTCAAAGTAAAGAAGAAAGGTGATAGACAAAAATATCAATTATATAAAACATCTGGGCTAGTATTATATAAGATATCTGGGCTAATCTGTGCTGAACTGTTTTGGAAATAGAGCAATTGCTTTTTTGTTGTTGTTAACTGGCACACTAAAAGATGGTATCTTTTCAAAGTTCTGATTAATTATCACCTTAGATAACTTACAGGTACGTTTTTTGTTCTATTTCAGAAACCCCTCTAATTTGTAGGCTTTACATCTTAGATTCTTCTGGTGTAGGTATTTCTCACACTTCCTGGGCTCTGTCCCCCCTCCCCCCCACATTAAATTTTTTAATACACTGCAGAATGAAAGCAACTTGGGAACTCCAGCTTTAGATTTCCCAGCTCTCCTGAAACGGAAACAGTTGAGTTAGGAAAGCCACTGCTATCTTATTTCTTTAGGTCTGAGTCTTTTAAACTTACTGAGTAACTGAATTAGATGACTCTGGGCAACCAGAAACTTCAAATACAACTTAGCAATACACATGCTAGGATTGCATAATAGTCTGTTGGTGAAGGTTAGGCAAATAATGGCATCTAATTTTCCCCAAAGCAGGATTTTCTTAGAACAAAATGCTTCTTCAAAAGTCCAAACCTAATATTAGGTCCTTTCAAAGGCCAACAACAGCCTTTTTAACTAAGGCATATGCTAATGATATTCTCCATATTGTATAATTCAGTAGAGTAGTTAAGAGTCCTGAATTATTGCTGATCAATATCGTCTAAAATAAGTGAAAATGTCCCTTCTGTCTGTGCAAGTAATTAGAGACATTACCAGAGGATCAACATAGCTTACTTGGCCAAAACCAATCAAAACAAACTCCAAACCAAAAAAAGTCAAACAAAACAAATATCCCATACTTATTATAAGTAAAAATTGAAGACCTTTAGCCTTTGTCTTCCCTGTGGTGATAATACTCAGAAGTGTGGCAGTCATTGATGTCTTCAGCCATCCATAGACACTTGTTACCTTTGGAGCTTGAGTACCTTTTTAAAAGTAAAAACACACTTAAAATATTTGGAGCAATTAAATAGTCTCAAAAATCAGAGTTAATAATCTATTATAATATTTACTATAGACATGCTGAAATCCAAAAAGCTACACTGAGAGTAGCTTTCTTCTCCACCTTGAGCTCACTTCTAAAGAAATATAACAAACTAAATTACATTTACAACATTTAATAGTCATTTCGTGGACAACCATTTGAGTTTACTGTAGGCCAGATATTATGCATTTTTTTTTCTTGTTCTTAGCCCAGCAGCTTTGTGTATGTAAAGGATCCATAAAAACTAACACAATGAGAGGGAGAGGTAAAATTTGCAGACACTGAATTTTGAATTCAAATATTAACTTATTTAAATGCTCACTAGATTAAAGATTAGTCCCTCAGTCCCCCAACTGAATCTCAGTGTTAGAACAATACATGATTTAAGTAGAAACTCCATTGAAAGTCTGCCAGGTACCTAGAAGTATAGTTTTGAGTTACTATCTTCTTACATAATTTATTTTGTTATTGATTAAATTATCTACTGTGTATGAAGTGTGATGATGGGTATGAGTCATCAGGTAAACTGTTTCTAATAGCAAATGAATAAATATAAAATTGCATTTTGAATTAAAAGATGAGCTCAAAACTATGTAACACAAGGTGTGAACTCAAGGCAGAGACCACATCTTCACCACATTTTTGCATTCCCAGGTCCTGAGTACCTAACACACAGTAGGCATTTAATAAATTTTTTTTTTTTTATTGCTACCATAGGGAAACATAAGATTTAAAAATAAAACTTCTAAAGTAGTTAGGAAAAGCTCCCATGGAAGCTACTCGGAACACTTGATTAAATAAAGGCAATTTATAGAATTTGATTTCTACAATTTTTCATTTTGGCTGGTGTTTGCTATGGGGTGGAAATTAAGTCTTTAAATGTAATATACACGTAGGAATACGGTAATATTCCAAACAAGACAAACCTGACATAGAAGCTTTTTAATGTGGCAATTATTACTATACTTACTCTGTAAATGAAAATGATTTGACAAAACCCCAAAAGGGAAAGTTGTGCTCAAGTTGGGTACAGTCAATTTTATCACAAAAGATTTGTTAAGTCTGTTATACGTGGTTAAAAAGACCAACAATTCTTCAGGAGCTGAGATAATTTTGATCTAGATAACTTCTCCAATTCTTCACAAATCTCTGCTTTAAACTGTTAATTTGCATGTATATCCAACAACTCTGATTTGTGATCCTTTTAGGTAAGTCAGTATTTTCATAAGAATAAAATAAGTTACATTTACTAGAGGGTCTTCATACTCAGAAGGCTAAAAAAACGCAATGCTTCACACATGAGGCAAGTGAGAAGATGAACATGATTTTCGTTAATTAACCTATTTGACTTTTGAATATATTTCATTTCAAAATTTGAGGCTGAGGAGCTTTGAAAACTGAAGTTTAAAAAAGGAGACAGTTATGTATTTTATAGCTTGGCTTCTACTCAATGCATACGTCTTTATTTAAAAAAAAACCCACAGCCTTTAAAATTATTTACCCCTTTTCAAACTTGTATACTTTGTACTTTGAAGATGTAAAGTCACAGTAAGTACAAGAGCAAAAATCCTTATTCTAACGATGCACCAACAGAGAGGCTCAGGAAGTTAGATACCAAGGCACAGATACTTAGTCAGGTTCAGAGCCCAGACTTACAAGCTTGCACCTCAAGTTCAAGGTAAAGAAAGCCTTCACTGTTCTGAACCAAATCCCAAATATGTCAAAATTACATGGCCACTGGGGAGCTAATTAAGAGAAACTATGTTTAAATTATTTCCATGTTTCAGAGTTCGCCACCTCTGTGGACTTAGATGGCAGTTGAAAGATGTGACCAGAGACATTTTTGTTTTACCTTGAGAGGAAATGCACAGTTGGAAGAGAAGTTCACAAAAACACCTTTTTGCAAAGCAGCAATACGGTTTTCATCTTTTTAAAAAGCTCTCTTGTCACAACTATTTGGTGGCACTTCATGCCCTCAAGTACTCATTTTGGTGATAGTTAACTCCCTTTTTTTAGTCTGTCTCACAAGCCAGATTATAAATGATTTGAAATCAGGGGCCCTGTTTTTATTTTGAACCCGTCGCAGAGCCTGGCACAGGGTGGCAGAGTGTGCGCCCATAAATACTTGTTGAATGGAATTACACTGAAAAGCAGGATGAAGTAAAGCCATATTCCATCTGCCAAAGACTTTGGTGCGGCTGTATGGGTAATTTTCATTCTTAGAAAGCTTTAATGTGAATGAAATTATTCCTTACTGTGCATTTAAAATTCCACGGAAAGCAGTTAAAAAAATTAAACATGCCCTCTTAGAGGTAACAGGCACAGTTCTGGACCGATGAGAAAGAAAAGTGACAGTGACATCTCCGCATTGTTCAGAGAAAAGAGAAAGGCCAACAAAGAGTAGAAACAGAACCCTCAACCCAACCTGCGTTCTTTCTCTGGAACGTTCTCTATGCGTCCCTATCATTTAAGTTCTTTAAATGCAGTTGTCTTGAAACTGACCATAACCCTTTTGGGGGTGCGGGAAGGGGAGGGAGGAAGGAGATGGAGGAGGGGAAGGTCTGAGCAGAGGATTCTTTCGACAGCAGCGTCCACTGAGGGCCTTGGGGCGGCCAGGGTCACGGGGCCCTCCTTGCACCAGTGATCTACAACGTCTTGCCTGTGGTTTACAACCGCTCTTTAAAAATACTTTGCCTTTGGGACGGCCCCCAGCTTCTTCCTGCCCCCGCCCCCCCCGCCAGAGGCCCCGGCGAAGAAATGCCTCGGCTTCGCGGGCAGGTCTTAGAGTAAACAGCACGCTCGGAGGATTACAATCGACCCGAGGCCAAGTCGACCCTTTCCCTTTGCCGCACTCAAATGACCCTTGACAGCAGCCCCTGCTCCCCTTCAAATGGAAAACCCACAGACACACACACAAACAAAAAACCCCAAGTCTTCCTTTCGGTTGCTACCCGCAATGACGTTTCCCCCTCGGGTCCCGCCCCTCAGGGGGCTTGGAATTTTGGGATTGGCGGAGGGGCTGTGGCGACAAGGCCCCGATTGGGCGACGAGGCGCTGACTGACAGCTGGGGTGGCCGCCGCGCCCTCGTTCCCTCCCCTCCCTCCCCGGTGTGTGAATGTGTGTGTGTGGTGTTATGCCGGACAAGAGGGAGACGACCGCGGCGGCGGCGGCTCTGTTTATTGTCCCTCTCGGTGTGTGGATGTGAGGGAGTCGGGGCTGCAGTGCGGCCGACGAAGGCGGCCTTTGAGGCAGCGGCAGCAGCGACGACTCCGGCACCCCGAGCGACCGGCCTTCGCGGAGTGTGAGGAAGGACAACGCGCCTCTGCGTCCCTGCCACGTCCGGACGCCCCGGGCTCCGCGGCCGCGTTCGTCGCTCGCTCCCCCCGGCCTCGGCCCCGCTTGCTGCGGTGCCCGCGGGCGGGCGAGGAGACAGCGCCGCGGCTCCGCCGCCGCCGGTTCCTCCCGCTTCCTCCTCCTCCGCTTCTTCCTCAGCGGCCGCGCTAGGCCCGGGCTCGACGGCCGCCGCGTCTCGAGTTTGAGGGCGGCGGGCGGCGCGGCTTCCTCGGCGGGCACGGCCGGGCATCCGCCCCGGGTCTCGGCGATGGGGCGCGGGGGGCGGCGCCGCTAGGAGCACTGAGAGCGGAGCGGTCGGCGCGGAGCAGCGGGGCCCCGCGGCCCGCACGGAGGCGGGAGCGGCGGCCGCGGGCTCGGGGCCTGTGAGCGGAGGCATCCGCCATGGCCAAGGCGGGCGGCGGCGGCGTGGGAGCTGGCGGCAACGGGGCGCTGACCTGGGTGGTGAGTGGCGGCGGCTGGGGGCGGGGGTCCGGGTGGCGGCATTGTTCCCGGGCGGCGGGGGGAGGAATTCCGCGGGGCCGAGTCGGGGTGGGGTGGGGGGAAGGGGAAAGCGAGGGAAATCCGGTGCCCGAACGGGCGCCCCATCGGGGCTTCTTCCAGCAGAACCCCCGCTCCCCGCCCCTTTTCTTTCTTCTCTTTATCTCTATGGAGGCTCCGGCTGCAGGAGCCCAATGTGCACTTGAAACTTTGGGGGGCACACCATCAAGACATAGAACCCCTGCTTCGTCTTTTTCCCTCCTTCCCAGACTCTTGCAGGGCAGTAAGGCATGAGATGATGGGGATGGCAATAATGCATGTGTGTCTGTGTAGGTCAGCACTTTCTCCAAATGTGGCTTAAGAAAATCTCGGAGAAAGGGGTGTGTGTGTGTGTGATAAATAAACCATTTCTGATGCTCTGATCTCTCAAAGGAGAATGAATTTGGGAGGGAATATGTCTATAGCAATTTATACTTCAATTCAGAGAGTCGATTGAAAGCGCATTCGGGATGGCTGTTTCACAGCAGTTAATATACTGTAGATCGTCCATCTGTCAGGGCGGGATTATTAAAAGAAGCACTTACCTGTGTCAGCATCGCAGGTGAAACCGAGTCGGGGCTGAAAGGAGACTGTTGGAGATGTGACTGAAGTGATTTGTCTGGGAGTTTAAGGATTTCAGTGCTCAGTTCCTGCTGGGAGGTAGTAGAAGAGGGAAGACCTAGAGAGATCCGATTCCCACGGCAGATCGATAATTCACCGGCATTTCACTTGCTCAGCATAGAGTTCAGTCCAGGGTCAGTTCCTACACACACAAAAAGCCCAGCTCAGCCAACTGACTCGGTATCCAGGAGAAAAATAAAAAGTGTAACATTCTCCAGGGACTTTCGATGGAGCCTCCCTTTTTCAAAACACCCAAGGAAACTTTCATATTGGCATTTTTATTCCTTAATTCTTCATTTTCTCTTGGGTGGGTGAGGTTTAGGTGAGTTGAGTAGTTCTGCTGTATTGACAGATATTACATGTAAAAAGCACGTTACTGATAGCAGAAAAACATTTTAACCATTTATGTTTGTGTGCCAAGGTGCCAGTAACTTGCCAGGCTCTTATTGAATCTCTTTGAATTTTGTATGTTGCTGAACAGACCAGAGCCAGCAGAGATAAAATGTCAGATCATAAGTTGGTGGTCCATGTGGACATTCTGGGGAGACAGGGGAATGCATCAATGCAATAGAATGATTTTTAAAAATTGATGGCTCTTACTTACCCCTGTTACTAAAATCAAACAACTTCTGAAAATGTAGTTAGCTAGATGGTTCTCATTCACTATTTGGAAGTGTTGAGGCCTGATCAGTGTTTTCTCTGCTGACCTCTGATTCTGTAATGGTAAACATTTTGCTTGAATTAGTTGGCTTGAACATTTGACAGCAATATTTTAATTTACTGTTACTTTGTAGCTAATTAAATGACCACTTTTTCTTTCAAACTCAATAGGAAAATTTCATTTGCATAAGAAATTTCATGAAACTTAGATGGTCTCATTCAATATCAGAAAAATTTATTAGAAACGAAAATTGACTTATTGATTAAAGATTTTTTTTATTATAAAACTTGTATTGGAAATATAGTAAAGTAAGGAGAATAAATCACTTAATGTTTTATTTATAGATTATATCCTCATGTTGAATTAGACGTTTATTAAAAAGATAATCACCCCATAAGTCCTCTTTAAGATTTGATGCTTGCTTTAAATATGTCACATTATATGAGCATCTTTATGTCCATAATATACATCATTGATCATAGACTAGTTGAATTTTATGGGAGGCAGTACAGTGAGGTGGTTGTGAGCATGGACTTTGATGTCAGATTGATGTAGATTCAGATCCTGTCTCCAACACACATAGTCAGTGAGATTTTGCACAAGGGACCTAACCTTTCTAAGCCTGTTTTCTCATCTGTAAAATAAGGTTGCATCGAGAATTAAATGAGATAATGAATGTTTGTTCTTTATTGGCGAAGTTCAAGAAATGCACACTCAGAATAGTACAGTTGCTTTTACATAAAATATCTTTAAGCCAGAGTGAAAGCAGATTGTTCCTTTGCAAGGGTTCAGGGGTTTGTTGCAGTGGTCATCTATTTCTGAAGAGGGGTAACTTTGCTTTATTGAAACTGGTGTTATGTTGCCACCTGCTTGTGAGTAACAGGAAGAAATGAAAATGGAATGAGTCCCTGATACCATTCTTCTTTTGGGGGTTGAGGGGGGCGGTAGATAATGCCATGTGTTGCCGGTATTAACTTCTGTTGGGATGCATGCCAGCATGTAGTGTTAACATTGTCCCTGCAGGAAAGTTTACATTTCAATATCTGGAACCACAAAGCAAAGTGGTTTAAGATTGACATTAACTTCTCCTTTTGATAGTGTATTTGGTTTGCAGTATCTTAACCAGATTTTTAAAAATTTTAAAAAGTGAAAAATATAGTAAAACTATTTTGCGTTAAATTTGACGACAGCTATGAAGGCTTCTCTGAAGCAAGCAGAGTTTTTTGAATTAAATTTCAGTTTGTAAAGCTTTGATTAGTAGACCCTAATAGTCTGTTGCATTTGGTCAGTCTTTTGTCATGCTTAAGCAGTTGTAAAAAATTTGTGGAAAGTGTTAGAATCAGTTAATCACTATGTGAATATCAATCTTTTTTCCCAGTAATACTCTAATTTGGTAGATAAAAAAATATTGTAATGGAAATTATTAAGCATATAAAAAAGTGGTGGCCAGATAGGTTAAGGAGCCTCCATCTATTTATCAAGCTTCAACAATGGTCAACTCAAGGTCATCTACCTTTCCTCTCATTATTTTGAAGCAAAGCAAATCCTAGAATTATATCACTTCATCTGTAGATATTTCAGTATTTATCTCTAAAACTTAAGTCTCTCTTAAAAAAATATAAAGCTACAGTTAACATTGCAGTTTTTTAAAAAGTAAACTTGAATGAAATATAAACATACATTTCTTGACTGAATATTTCTAATTCAGAAAACATGACTATATGTTTAAATATTGTGTTAAGATTTGTATTAAGAACCTTGCTTTAGTGGCTCATTATTGCAAGTATAAACTCCTCAACCAGAAAGCCAATTGTTTCATAAACTGTGTGCCCTCCCAGTTGAAATTTATTTTGTCTAGTCCTCACAGTTAGATTTATCTCTTTACTGTCTCCTGCACATCATATTTGTTTTTGTCACTTTTCCTTTGCATGCTTACCTTCCATCAGGATTGCCTCTTTCACTTCTTTTTACCAGTCTAAATCTTAATTACTCTTCAAAGCTAGCTCATAGTCTAACCAGACTTATCCTCCAATTTGTACTCATCTTTTTCCGTTACTCTTATGGACCATAAAACGTACCTCTTTCTGTTTTATGAAATGTTCATGTGTGATCATTTTAACAGTTAGATTATAACCTCCTAAAGTCAGAGAACACATATTTGTTTGTATCCTATATAATGTTTAGCAAAGAGCTGGATACATAATCTAACCTCAGTTATTGTTAACAAATTGAATAATTGACCAACTAACTTCCTGAAAAGTCTTCTACCCTTATTAGGACAAGTGGTCAGATAGCAGTGTTCTTTAGATACATTCTCAAGTAACATAATAGCAGTATATAGAAACAGTTTTTATAAACTGTGCTAACTTTTCTAAATAAACGTGAGTGTTCACCTGTAGTTTCAGATCTGTTAAATACTTAGGTCATGGCAGCAGTTGCATTTCACTAAGTATGTTTTTAAAAAATAAGTCTCTTGTATTTTTAAAAATCTTATACAAGTAGGACCCCATTTTAAAGAAAAGTGAGATTGGTATAATTATTTCCATTTGCAGAGGCGGAAACGGGGGCTTAGAGATTAGGTAACAAACTGTTAGGCACGTGGCTAAGGCAAAGGTGGGATTTAAACCAGGCTTGTGTTCTTAACCATCATTTACACAGCCTCCCCCCACCCGCCCCCACTTTAAAAACATTAAAAACCCAAACAACTTGTCTTTTATACCCTGATGTGAGAGGATAAAAAAGCCTTCTGGGATATACCTGTATCTCTTTCTACTTAGCGTTCTTTTACTTTCACACAAAGAGCTAGGGAATACATTTCCTTTTCAGGATATATATATTTTGTATAGCATAATGCTAAATCTTTAAGAGTATGGGGTGTGAAATCAGATCACCTGGTTTCATAACTCAGCTTCTTCAAGTACTAGCTTTGTTAGCTTGTTAGCTTTGAGAGAAAACTTCTCCAGATCTCAGTTTCCTCATCCGTAAAAAGGAAATCATCATAATGGTGTCAACTTCATGGAGCTCCTATAAGGATTGGTTGAGATTATTCATATAATTCCCACAATGCTTGGCACATAGTGAGCTCTCAGATGGATACACACACACACATGTCTTCCTTTTCTTCTTTTTTTAATCCAGTAATAAGTATTTTCATTTCTTTTGTGTCAGAGAAAGTGTTTTTTTTATATTGCAAAGTGATCACCACAATAAGTTTAGTTAACATCCATCACCACACACATAGTTACAATTTTTTTCTTGTGATGAGAACTTTTAAGATCTATTCTCTTAGCAACTTTCAAATATACAATACAGAATTATTAACTATAGTCACCATGCTGTGCATTACATCCCCATGGTTTACTTATTTTATAACCGGAAGTTTGTACCTTTGACTACCTTCACCCATTTTGCCCCTGCCCCCCACCTCTGCCAACCGCCAATTTGTTCTCTGTATCTATGAGTTTGGTTTTTTGTTTTGTTTTATTTTTTAGAGTCTACATATAAGTGAGATCATACAGTATTTGTCTTTCTCTCTGACTTATTTCACTTAGCATAGTGCCCTCAGGGTCCATCCATGTTGTTGGAAATGATAAGATTTCCTTCTTTTTTATGGCGAATAATATTTCACTGTGTGTACACACACACACACACACACACACACACACACACACACACACCACATTTTCTTTATCCATTCATCTACCAATGGACACTTAGGTTCCTTCCTGTCTTGGCTATTGTAAATATTGCTTCAGTGAACGTGGGGGTGCGTATTATCTTTTCAAGTTAGTGTCTTCATTTTCTTCAGATAAATACCCAGAAGTTGAATTGCTGGATCATATGGTAGTTCTGTTTTGAATTTTTTGAGGAAGCTACATACTGTTTCCCATAGTGACTGCACCAATTTACATTCCCACCAACAGTGCACAAGAGTTTCATTTTCTCCACATCCTCATCACCACTTATTTCTTGTCTTTTTGATAATAGTCATTCTAACAGGTGTGAGCTGATGTCTCATTGTGGTTTTGATTTGTATTTCCCCAATAATTAGTGGTGTTGAGTATCTTTTCATGTGCCTATTGGCCATCTACATGTGTTCTTTGGAAAAATGTCTATTCAGATCCTCTGCCCATTTTTTAATCAGATTTTTTTTTTGCTGTTGAGTTGTATGAGTTCTTTATATGTTTTGGATATTAACCCCTTATCAGATATATGATTTGCAAATATTTTCTCCCATTCCATAGGTTGCCTTTTCATTTTGTCGATGGTTTCCATTTTTACGTTGCAGAAGCTTTTAGTTTGGGGTAGTGCCGCTTGTTTATTTTTGCTTTTGTTGCCTTTGCTTTTGGTGTCAGATCCAAAAAATCATCGCCAAGACCAATGTCAAGGAGCTTACCTCTTATGTTTTCTAGGAGTTTTATGGTTTCAGGTCTTACATTCAAGTTTTTAATCCATTTTGAGTTAGTTTTTGTGTATGGTGTAAGATAGGGGTCCAGTTTCATTGTTTTGCATGTGGATGTCCAGTCTTCTCAACACCATTTATTGAAGAGACTGTCCTTTCCCCATTGTATATCCTTGGCTCCTTTGTTGTAAATTAATTGACATATATGCATGGGTTTATTTCTGGACTCTATTCTGTTCCATTGATCTATGTGTCTGTTTTTATGCCAATACTATATTGTTCTGGTTACTATAACTTTGTAATATAGTTTGAAATTGGGGAGCATGATGCCTCTAGCTTTGTTCTTCTTTCTCATGATTGCTTTGGCTACTGGGGGTCTATTGTGGTTCCATACAAATTTTAGGATTGTTTGTTCTATTTCTGTGGAAAATGCCATTGGAATTTTGATAGGAATTGCATTGAATATGTAGATTGCTTTGGGTAGTATGGACATTTTAACAATGTTAATTCTTCCATTCCATGAGCATGAATATCTTTCCATTTATTTGTGTTGTCTTCAGTTTCTTTCATCAGTGTTTTATACTTTTCAGGGTACAGGTCTTTCACCTCGTTGGTTAAATTTATTCCTAGGTATCTTATTATTTTTTGATGCAATTGTAAATGGGACTGTTTTCTTAATTTCTTTCTGATAGTTCATTATCAGTGTACAGAAATACAGCAGATTTTTGTACATTGATTTTGTATCCTGCAACTTTACTGAATTCATTTATTCAAATAGTTTTTTGGTTGAGTCTTTAGGATTTTCTATATATGATATCATGTCATCTGCAAATAGTGACAATTTTACTTCTTCCTTTCTGATTTGGATGTCTTTTAGAAAAAGTGTATTTTTTATTTTCACAGTGGACATGTAAACATTCCTTATGATCATAACTTCCCTCATCTTCCACTTCTCTCCTTGTCCCTTGGATTTGGAGGGCATTTCTGGAGGAGCATGGATGAAAGACGAATTGTTGGTTTTTCTTTTCATTAATTGTGGATAGATAAAATGGCCCTCTCCATTGTTATATGAGTGAATTATGGCTAAAATGAACATTAAAGCATGGCAGCCTTGAGGGAGAAAAGAAGGGAGGAGATGTTACGAAAGGGTAATGTGAAGTTTGAGAGGGTCCTTTGTAGAAGATAGAAGAGACTTGTTGCTAAGCTTTTGCTAGTCCTACTCTTGTTGGCTTGGTGATGGTGAGATTTCTGTGCCAATTATGTCAATGAGTGGCTCAGTTCCTTTTTAGCACCAACTGGCAAACCATCCCCTTTCCCCTTTTTGGCAGCGATTCATTCTCCCACAGAAAAACAGGAACTCTGGGTGATTGCCACAAATTGCTATATCTCAGGTGACAACTCTGTGCATGGAAGAATCTTTCTTTTTACAGAATCATCTTGGTACATACTCATTCTGAAATAAGGAGTTTCTTTTATTGGAATGTTTTTCTTTCTGTTCTCGTGGTTGAGAAGTATTCTTGGTAAAGGTTGAGTCTTGGATAAGTTTTAAACCTATATTCTTTTATTAGGAGTTAGCAATATTGCAAAAGTGCTATAAAATAGATTAATATGTTAAAGTAGATTTTATATAATATTTTGATGTTTTTGTTATAATTTTAAAATCCTGAATAATGCATTGTTTAATTTGGCAGCCAGCTTTTGAACTTTAGAAAAAGTCAGTTATGGCATCATCATATTGTAAATCTGTAAATCACAAGGTATAGAATTAAAACACCTTTTTTAGATATGTGGAGGATATTTATCTTAATATGGGATTGTTTTACATTTTCATTGTCTTTAGTTTTATGTGGAAATGAAATGTTGCTCTGATTTCTTAGATTCTAGTGTAATTGGGTACTGGAATTATTTATTACTATAAATACTTTGGTAATATCCACACAAACAAATTAAGACAGTAAAATAAATTACAAATAAACTTATCATAAATTTTCAATTTTATCAAACTTTAATGAATATTTATTCAGAATGCTTTTGGTAATTGATTATTTTTAAGGACATATTGTTAATTTTTATTCAATGTGGAATACTTAGTGCAAATACTACAGTATAAGACATCTTATTACTATGAACATGTAAGGATAAAAAAGGTTAAAGTATTTTGAATTAAAATACACTTTCTTCTCAATGTTTAAAATGAGCATAATTCTCTTAGCCTACAGATATCAAATATTTGTCACTCTCCTTTATCATCTGTGAGATTGAGAGTGCTTTTATAAATATGTAGATGAGTTTGCTGGTGTGTTTTTGTTCAAGCTAGTTTCTTGGTGTCTTTTCTGAATATTATCAGCAATAGTGTTAAAATTGAAGAGGTATTCAGGGTGACACTTTTTTCTTTTTTTGGAGATAGAGGTAGTGGTAATAAAAGCTGGAGGGAAGGTGATCAACAGATTTTTCTCATTTAACTTTTTCGTTCTCAGCCTGAGGGTGTTTGTATTTATACCTGTTCTAGGGATGGGACCATCCCATTGAATGGGGAGGGAGGGAAAGTTTCCCTTTCTCCTCTTACACCCCGATTATGATTTTTAGTGGCCTAGACATTACTCAGGGGGCAACTTTCTGCTAATAAACAGGAGCTGAAAGAGACCATTATTCCAGGTTTCTGTCAGAAAGGTTTATACACCTCTCAGGAGAGAACCTCCTCTTTTTGCTGCTAGTGAGCCAGTGAGCAGTGCAAACTCCCATTTGTTGAGGATGGGAAAGTAAAAGACAAATCTGACTGCAGTGTTAATTTCTGCTTTCTACTATGTCAAGGCTGCCAGTCTTGTGTATTTTGGTTTCACTTACCTTTTTCCTAGATTTTAGTGAGAAAGTTGGGACTGCAGAAGTAATAAGTAAATATAAACAGTGCCTCTAGAAAAAATAAACCTTCAGTTTTATTCTAGCTTATGTTTTCAAGTACATGAGTTAGTAAGCTTTTAAATACTTCTGTATGTTTTCATTATAGAAAATTAGAAAATGTGTATTGGAAAAGAAAATGAAAATGACCCACATTTCTACCTCTCACAGATAATTTTTATTTGATATCCTATTGAGTATATTTCATTTTTCCTATGCATGTATATATTGTGTAATGTTTTTTCTGATGAAAATGGGCTCATATTTTTAATATATGTACTCTTTTGTAACTTTGTTCACTAAACAGTATAGCTTTAATAAGCTACTAATTTAAAAATACTTGATTATATATAATCTTTATATGAAAGTTATAGCAATAGAAGTTTATGATTAACACAAGTATTTTTTGGTATGGTAACTAAAAATATTTACTCAATGAAATATCCAGGTTTAAAGGTTTATATGAAATTTAGAAATTATTTAATATTCATAATTGAGAGTTGATTTGAAATATCTACAAATGACCTCAAAACATCTGTTTTATTATGATAGTCTATAAATAATATGTATTCCTTAATACTTTTCATTACTTTAAATAGAATAATACCTCGTTTTCTTTCCTCAACACCTGTCATATGATATTTAGGAAAAAATATTTTGGCATAGAATGTTTTAAGTCACACTTATTTTCTAATATTTGTATATTATTCCTAGAGAGAATTGCAAATGGTAATCTGACAAAGTCAACTACATTTCATGTGTTCTCTGATTTTTGAGACATTATCCTAGCAAGAAGGACAACTTTTTGAACTTGATAGGGATCTGGTAGATGCAAGCCAAACATTTCTTATTCTCATGTATCCATTTGGGAGGAAGAGGTGGCAATCGGTAGTAAGGGGATGTGGGAAAAGATTCTAGAAAAAGGAGTGAGGTAGGGCTTTACCTCTGTTTTCTATACCTGTGTGCACTTTGGTTCAGTGTAACTTATCAGGGCCAGATGCAGAAGCCCAAATTAGGTCGACATGAGTCTCTGGTTGAGTCTGATCTTAAAAATGTTTTCTTTGTGATGGAGTTTGTTTTGGAGAAGTAGCCTGGGATAGGAAAGCCTTTACTCACATGGTTCTTATAAGTTCCTGAACTTTATGCCAATAACTGCAAACAGTTCTAAGGTAATGGTAAGAAGTTACACCTTCGATTCCATAGCATTTATCGTCTTTACGCACTTTGTTAAAGAGTGTGATCTTAGCCATTACAATCTTTGTTCTAACTATTCTGAGGACCCACTTTAAAAAATCGATTATATTTTACTGTTAGATTTGTTTCTATAAATTAATCAGTAATCTCATTATGAAAAGCAAGGAACATAATTAGAAATTTGGAGACCAGCTGGTATTTTTAAAATACAGTGCACAATTCTGGCCAGCTAGTTCATCATCTAACTCTTGACAGAAATAGAATATGAAGACTTCATGAAACAGAATTGTTTTGTTTTGTCCAAAGCTATTATTAATTGACTCTGAGCAGTGTTAATGGATAACCTTGTAAATGAAAGAATGTATGAGTATAGTTTAAAATCTAGAAAATGAGTTATTTGTAATACTGTTATTTTGAAATATTATTAAATCTCTTTAATTTCATGTAAAATTTATGATATTGGAAGATTATAATTAATGTTTGAATTTCCATAGGGTTTGTATGTTACAGTTTTTGTTCTGGTTTAGACTACTCAGTGGTTTTTTATTTTGCTTTATTTATTTATCTTTTTGTGTGTGTGTGAGGAAGAGTAGCCCTTAGCTAACATCTGTTGCCAGTCTTCTCTTTTGCTGAGGAAGGTTGGCCCTAGGCTAACATCCGTGCCCATCTTCCTCTGCTTTATATGGGACACCGCCACAGCATGGACTGATAAGTGGTGCATATGTCTGTGCCCAGGACCTGGACCTGCGAACCCCGGTCCACTGAAGTGGAGTGCGGGAATTTAACCACTACACCATCGGTCTGACCTCTGTATTTTGATTTTTAAACATACATTTAAAGAATATGTCATGACATATTTTTTAAAATAATAACTTTAAAGATGGTGGTATGGCTGTGTCTGAGACCTGAATTGAAGTGGTATACTGCTTGTTTAAATGCACAAAATCTCTCTCTTCCATTGTCTTTTGATTGTTCGTTTCGACTAAAGTTCAAAGACCTGTGAAGATACCTCAGTTTTCATTGTGTCTTATATCTGAGTTATTTTTTGACTCTGAAGAAACAGGCCATCATAATACCTTTCTTTAGTAGGATGTCTTATTTGTTAGCATTAGGGAATTCCAGAAGAAGAAAGGTGTGTTCTCTGCTGCTATTAAGAAGACGGGGAAGGGGCTGACCCCGTGGCCAAGTGGTTAAAGTTCCATGTGCTCTGCTTTGGTGGCCTGGGTTTGTGGTTTCAGATCCTGGATGTAGACCTACACCACTCGTCAGCCATGCTGTGGAGGTGTCCCACATATAAAGTGGAGGAGGATTGGCATAGATAGACTCAGGGCTAATCTTCCTCAACAAAAGAAAAAATTAAAAAAAAAAAAAGAAGACAGGGAAATCTCCAGACCTTGAGAATCTGAGTTTAGGATTCTTATATGCTGTAGGAATGGTTAGAATTGGGATCACCAACTTCTGCCTCCTTGGAACTGGCAGAGAAACTGGAATCATATGGTGCCTATGTAATGGGGCACCTAGCGCTGCTATGTAAGGAATTATTGGCACGATCTACAAAAGTAAATTCTGAGATTTCATAAACCATGCTTAGAATTCTAAGCTATATCAGTGTATACCAGCTACTTAGGTTACTATTTTGTGTAGGTTACTTTTGTCTACTTTTTATTATAATCTTCAGTAGCTCAATGGCAGGGAACTTACATCTGCAAGCTTTTGGGACCCCTATAGCCAGCCAGGTTCAGTCACTGTGAACATATAACCTGAACAGAACTCACATTTCTTGGAAAGTTTTGAGGACTACAAAAAATTAACTTGATATCTTATAGAATTGGAAAATGTTTATATTTCTGGATTGAATAGATGTAGGCTGTTCTAGCCATTTTGGTGACTATGTACACTTACTTTTTGGGCTCAGTCAAACTGCAGTTTCACACTATATTATAAAAAGACCTAGACTGTCAATACATAGACCTGAGTTCTCTTTAGGACTTAAAAATCAGTGAGTCTGAAAGATAATTTTATTGTTAAAAAGAAAATCTATGTCATGTGTCCATATACATTTTAGTTTACCCCTTGGTAGGTTATTTAAATTTGATTTTTTGGTTAATTTTAGACTCTTTTTGATCAGAACAATGCTGCAAGAAAAGAAGAGTTAGAAACTGCAAACAAAAATGATCCTTCAAAGAAGTTGTCTGTTGAGAGAGTGTATCAGAAAAAGACACAACTTGAACATATTCTCCTTCGTCCTGATACATACATTGGGTCAGTGGAGCCATTGACACAGGTAATTATTTGTTAAATTTTATTGAAATTAGGAGATGTGTATCTATATCTACTTTTTAATAGAATTTTTGTGATTATATGCTTTGTTAAGTACATAATTTCATGTCTCTGTTGTCATCAGCAAAGTAGGGAGAGGGATCTAAGAGAGGTAGAAATGTCTTTATTTCCTGTTAGAGATAGAAAAAGCTAAGAGATAAAAACTATCAGAGAGGTAAGAAGTATAGAGTAGAATGGTGCTATGAACTTTTTTAAAGTCCTTAAGTTCATGCATAGTTTACTTTAAATTCTAGAATTTATACATACACACTAATGACTATTGTTTAATGCTTACTCTGGACTTGGCTTACACGTATTATCTTGTTTGATTCTAACAATTTTGGGAAGTAGGTACCGTTAACTCCATTTTGTTGATGAGGAGACTGAAGTTTAAATAAATTTAAATAACTTGCTCAGATCTCTCAACTTAGTAAGAACTGGGATTCAAAGCTAGGTCTCTTTGACTCCAAAGTCATGCTGTGTTTATATTATTTTACTCTGTGCTCCTTATACTATAGAAAAATATAAAGCATGAAGTAGAGATATAAAGCAAATACAAGAATTTTTGGGTTTTTTTCTATTTAAATACTGATTTTAATAATTCTTGGTGCCTTATATTTAAGCTGATTTTATGTATGAATAAGAATACACATTTGATACAAAATGAACAGTTTCTCAATTTTAGTCTGTTTAAACTGAATGTGAATATAGAGAGGTTGACTACAACTGAAGTAGTGTATGTTTTTCTACATTGAAGTTCTAAGTATTTACAGAATAAATGACAGATGTGGGTTTATACTATGTAAAACTGATGCTGAACACTTTTTTCCTACATAAATCCTTTTAAATTTTTTTTCTCAATGCAGCTAATGTGGGTATATGATGAAGATGTAGGAATGAATTGCAGAGAGGTTACCTTTGTGCCAGGTTTATACAAGATCTTTGATGAAATTTTGGGTGAGTACTTGCTTAAGATTTAGTGTATCTGTTTCTATTGATGTCATTATAATGTCCCTATATATATAAAGCCAGACTTACAGTATAAATTTTAAGGGCATATCTCTGGCTTTTATATTGAATATAAATGTTGTTCAGAAAATTTGCTCTGATATTTTCATATCTCTGCACATCCTATCTTTGTGTTTCAGTTTGTTCATCTGTAAAATGAATGTGCTGTATTTGATCCGTAATCCCAAAGTTGGTCTGTGGTCCTGTATGTGCAGTCATCTGAAGTTGCTAGCATCCTAGTCACCTGGGGGAGGGGGCGTGTTAAAAATAAGATTACAGGATCTGACCCTTGCAGATTTAGTGAGTTTGAGGTGAGACATGTAAAATTGTTGTTTTCACCAACAAATCAGGTATTTATGTTGGGCAGTCAGGTTTAAGAACCCTTGTTCTAAATGATCTCTGTCCTTTCCAAATCACACAATTAATTAAATCACAATGAAGTGTAGATGCCTGATTGACTCCTAGGCAATGCTCACACTTTGGAAATGTTTTTAGCCAAGGACTTTCTAGAGACTCTGTGTTTTGCTACCTCATCTGTGCCACTTGAGGTTTGCCTAGACAGCAGGGTTGTGTGGGTCTCTCCGAGCTTCTTCTGGTTGGTCTTTGGGAAAATGATAGGAGAGTAAAACTGGTTACTTTCCTCTTGCCTCCCAATTATCCACCCGGTTTTACTTCAGGTTACACAGTGTTTATCAGGAACATATTCCTTCTATGACTGAAGTTCAGTTTGACAGCTAGCTTGTGTTCAAATTTTACTGAAGTAGTGATTAATGTATGCAAATATATTGCTATCAGTTATAGTGCATAAAATTTAGAATTTTGATTTCTAAGGGTTCTAAAGACAGCTTTCTAATTCAAAAATAACTACTTTCAACTCAATCTGTCTATAAACTCACTAGTTTATGAAGGAGATCAAGAGAAAGTAGTTCTGTTACCAAGATAAAATATAATTAAACCAAATTTTTTACTTTAGACCTGGATTAGGGGATTTTAAACTACAGATGTTTGTTTTTACTTATTTGTTTTTGTATATCACAAAATCATCCCCACCTCTTGTTTTGTGGTAGAAGACATAAAAGTAATTTGGTGTGATATAAAATTTAAGAATATTATTTGGAAAATAAGATTCTGTATTAGAAGTTAGTAATTATTTTCATTAACTATTATCGTATGTAAATGTTTGTATTAAGTAGTGTTGCACATGCAGTTGTGTCCATGTGTTTGTTTATTTTTATAACTATTACACATTGAAATATTTAATTTTGTAGTTAATGCAGCTGACAATAAACAGAGGGATAAGAACATGACCTGTATTAAAGTTTCTATTGATCCGTAAGTATATTTCAAATTTAATTTTTTATGCTAAGTTTTATTAAGATAGTTCCCAACTTAAGAGTATTCCTCAAATGAATAATATGTACAGTTAGTACTCCTTAGTTTCCCTGTTGCTTGAGACTGTTATTTTTGCTTCTTTTAGCAGGAATACTATACTCTTATATAAGTTTCCTCTGTCATTCGTAATCTTTTACCCCAAAATACTTCTTTATGGGAGCCCTTGGAGACCATTTTTCACTTTCTTTGATGCTCTGGATGCTGTTTCAGCTGCTCGAGTCATCACTCGATCTTTTCTTTCTTTCCTTTGCTTTGGGACTCAAAGCTAAGGGCTATTGCTAGTACTATTCCAGTTACATTATGCCAGTCCAGCATTTGGACTTTTCCATTATTTATAACATCATTTGTAAATTAGGAATTGCTCATATTGTACAATATATACCAGGTGTTCAGCTAATTAGATCTCAGAGTGGTGATATTTTTTGGAGGACTGAGGGGGAGTGAAAATAATAAAGTTTTAAGTTAGAAATATACTTGTTACATTTATCCTGTTTTCACTGGCATGTCTTTTGTAAAACATTACATTTATCCTTTATAATTTAATTAGTAATTTAGCTTGATTTTAAGATTTTTCTCTAACATTAAAATTTAACGGTTCAGTTATAGCCTTACTGTCAATAATCTAATTTCAAATGGGATGGTTGAGATTAATGATATAATAAAAATATAATTGATATTTGGTTACACCATGAAGTTAACTCTATCTTATATGAAAATATTACCACAAAACTATGCTATTGAAGTTCTTCATTTTTCTTATTTATTTATTTATTTTTCATTTGGATCCTTTCTCTAATAAATACATACTTAAGAATTTATATGGTAAGGTGCACAGGACACTTATAAGTTATAGCTTATGCAGAAATTTAAGATAGTTTTAAGGAAATTTTAGCTGTCAAGATTCCTTTTCTTCCATAGTTAGAAAATTGTCAGTTAAAACAATATCATGTGTTAAGTTTAGGAGAGCTAGTAAGGAGTAATACATGTTGAATATTTTTTGCTGAGGAAGATTCTCCCTGAGCTAACATCTCTTGCCTGTCTTCCTCTTTTTGTATGTGAGCCACTGCCACAGCATGATCACTGACAGAGTGGTGTAGGTCTGTGCCCAGGAACCAAACCTGGGCCGCTGAAGCAGAGTGCCCTTAACTTAACTACTAGGCCATAGGGGCTGGCGCAGATGTTGAATGTTTGATATCTTTAAACTTTTTTAAAATTGAGAATTGGAGGATTCTGATTGAAAAATTAAGGAAGAAGGGGCTTTCCTTAAATACATTCTTGATGAACATGGTTAAGTCATTTGATTCTTTTATCCTATTTGTTTTGGTCACGTTAATCCAACAACATGGACTTAAAAAACAGCTTGCATAGAATCCTCTCATAACAAAGTGATTAAGAAGTGCTATAAAACAACGCTGTAGACTGAATCATGGCTCTTGGTGATGTGCTTTACCTTTAAGTTTATTACAGATCCTGGACAAAGAGTAATTCTATGTAACTGGTGCCTTTATTGCTCTCTAACTCTCTTCTCAATCAACAAATATTTTTATATGGGCATAAGAGTGACATACAAATTACAACTAAATTTATTTGGTTGTTAGTGACAATCATATCAGTTTCTTTTTTCTTATGTATCTCTACGTTATTTTAACTACTCCTGCTAGAAAGTTCTATTTCAATATAAAACAAAAATTTATAGTCCTCTACTTCAAGGAAGAAAGGGTGTGGGTAGTATATTTTTCACCTCTGTTTTCCTGTTTTACATTTTTTTGTTTACAGATCATTGATGAGAGATGATTGACTCTTTCTCTTGATTTAATTGAAGTATATAAAATATATATATTTAAAATTGGCAGTAGACAAGCATTTTGTGAAATGTTGCTGATCCTTATATTTTATTATTTATTTGTATTTTATTTCTGAATTGTAACCATAACATTTTGTCTTTTGTGAATTTCCTCCCATAAAATCATTCCTTATTTTTTCTTTACTACATATGTTACAAAATTAATGTTATTTTTTAAATGAATTTTAATTCAGAGATGTAATTTTTGTGTAAGTTAGATTTCTAATTTAAGAAGTCATTTTAAAAGCAGAATTCAAATGGGAAAAAGTGCTCTTATGTTGTTTATTCCATTGACCCAGTTTTCTCTGCTGTCCATTTTTGATATCCTTCGAGTTTCATTCTTTTTAACATTTTTGTATAGCAGATTTTAACTTTTCTTTGTATATGTGTGTACGTGAACTCTTTGTGTAAAGGAGGGGTTAAGTTTTGATAGTTAATAGGTTAAGTGTGGAGGATATACAACACAGCTAAGCTCTTATTCTTTCTTTTTTGAGAGTACTCTGATGTGGGGATAAAATTTAAGTAAACAACCATGACTGTAAAGGGCATAGTGAGGGTTGCCGTGCAGAATTTGGACAGCTTTTTAGAAAGAGAGTTTGAAGGAAATTCTTACAGAGGAACTTAAAAACTAATGTTAGCATTGGAACAGCTTATTTGCTGGCATCTATCTGATTAAAAGCAAACAAACATGGCGAGCGCATTAACCAGGGTTCTAACTATTCCTCTAGCTTAAGTATTCTTGCTGATTTAGGGTTGAAACTCTTAAAACTGTAGCTTTCAAAAAATAGTACACACTCATACTGAAATATATATACATATACATTTCTATTTTTTAAAAAGTGGGATTATAGAGCCAACCCTGATGGCCTAGCAGTTCATTGCGCTCTGCTTCAGTGGCCCAGGTTTGGTTCTTGGGTGTGGAACTGCTTGCTGTCAGTAGCAATGCTGTGGCAACAGCTCATATAGAAGAACCAGAAGAACTTACGACTGTACACAACATGTACTGGGGCTTTGGGGGTGGAAAAATGGAGAAAGGCTGGCAACAGATGTTAGCCTATGGTGAATCTTCCCCTGAAAAAAAATGGGATTATAATATATATACTATTTTATATCTTTCTATTTTTATTTAACATATTGTGGACAGCCTTTCTTATTATATAGATCTATTCAATTCTTTTTAGCTATTCCTAGGTATTTTATTATGTCGATATGTAATAATTTATTTAACCCCCTTCCAGTTGATTAATATTGGATATTTAGATTATTTTCCAGGTTTCTTTGTAGCTTTAGTTATTTTGAAACTTTATTTGTAGCTTATTCAAACAGTATTCTTTTTCTTAATATTTCTGTGAAGATTATTGATGGAGCAAAGAATAGTTATAGGATTCTGAATCATTGTTTAGAGATTAGTGAAATAAATACTAGATCTGGGAAGTGATATAAGATTGAAATTTTGTAATAGAAAGGTGACTTTGATAGAAAGTTCAAATTTCATACTCATCTAGGCTTACTGAATGTAGGAGTTATCAAGCCTTTTTTTTTTTGAAACCATAATGAAGATAATGAATTTATAAAATGGCTACCTTAATTATAGCACCATATCTGCTAAATAGAATGAAAACATTTTTTTTTTTTGTGAGGAAGACCAGCCCTGAGCTAACATCTGTAGCTAATCCTCCTCTTTTTGCTGAGGAAGACTGGCCCTGGGCTAACATCCTCCTCCACTTTTTTTTATATGGGACCCCGCCGCGGCATGGCTGACAATCAGTCCGTCGGCGGGCGCATGGGATCCGAACCGGCGAACCCCGGGCTGCCAAGCACGAACTAAACCGCTGCGCCACCGGGCCGGCCCCTAGAATGAAATCATTTTTAAAGGTTTTCTCATGAGTATATTGACTTTTGTGTCCTTCTGAGATGTTTAAGATCTACAGATTTTCCATTTTTTCCAATTTTCCATTCATTGCCTTTCTTTATTTCCTTCAGAATTCTTCTCTGTTAGTTTTAAGCTCCATGAAGTTTCTTTAGAAAATATGTACTTAATAAATTATAGGTTTTAAGCCCAAGCTAGGATCTATCTGGAAGTCTGAAAAAGTAGTGGCCCCTGTTTCTAAGGTCCACTGTTTTTACCTCTGGAGACAGGACACACAAGTGAAAGTACAATACGCAATGTGAAACTGTTACGTACTTAAACATTCAGCTGTGTATTCTGTAGAGAGTGTTTACCCACAAAGTGAGATAACCTAATTATCTCCTGAGGTCCCCAGTAAATAATTTAGATTTTTTTTTTTCTAGTCTCAATATAAGAAGGGTTGGAAAACATTGTTATAGGCTGAGTAAAAGGCTTAATGGAGAACTGAAGTCATAAACTGACTCTCGAAGTTAGGGTAAAATTTGGCTGGACGAAGAGAGGAAAAAGACATTATAGGCAAGGGAAAGACCAATAAACAAAGAAATGGAAGAATTGGGAATGAATGTGGACAAGTAATAAAACTGACCTGAAGGAAAAATAGGATGCATGTTGCAGAATAGTGGCGATTAAATTTGACTGTAAGTAGGGATATGGATAATGGGTCTTGAACATGTAGTAGAAGAATTTAAGCTTGATTTTATAGAAAATGTGGAACTACTGCTGTGTTCTGGAGAAAAAAGTAGTGTTATAAAAGCTGTAGTAAGTCCATCATCATTATGCAGAATATATTTAAGGGGAGTGGCTAGCAAGGATACTGTTGCGGTAATCAATATTTAAAGTGGTATTAGTCTATCTAGGCTCCTGTACTGGCATTTGGAATGAAGAAAGGACTGATACTGGTATGAAATGAATCTAATAGGACAAACTAATAAGTCTTCATGACTAATGACTCTAGAGAATGATCAATAGATATGAATAAAAATGATATCAAAATTCGGGCCTAGGAGATTCAGAGAGTTGAACCTATGTTGGAGAGTGAGGGAAAGAAAAGTTGGTTGCTGATTTGGGGAAAGAAGATGATGCATTAAAAGTTATTTTTTAGTTTCTCTTTTTACATTTTTGATTTAATTAATTAATTTCCCCCTGGATCTTTGATTTTCATTTTAGCTTTTAAAATAGTTTTTTAAGCTGTAATACTACTTCTAATGACTCGAGAGTTTAAGGCATATATGTGTGAGTGAGACAGTGTTTCTAAGAATTGTGAATCAGATTGGCAAATGGTAGCTTTTTAACCCAATTCTCAGTGTTGTTTATGAAGCTGTGTTTCTTTGCAAATTGGCTCTTCAGTGGGTAAAGGCATCATAGTATATATTACTCAAAACAATAGAGTAGGCAAAATTTTCCATCAGGACTACTGCCTATGTCAAGTTGCTGTTAGCTGTAGGAGCTTCTACTCCATAACATTCAGAGCTAAAATGGATGGTTTTATGATAGAGACCTAAACCTGAGACCTAAAATAGGTAATATCTACATATTAAAAAACCATTAAAATTAGTTTATGACAATGACTGCCACAATACTAACAACCCTCTAACATTTAGGCTGAGAATGGAATACATTTCAGGCTGTTTGTCCTTTTCTACCTGTACTACTGCAGCAGTTAGGTAGGAAATGAAAATGGCAATGGCCGCTGCCTCTGAGGAGCTTGTAGTTCACAGGTGGTATACTGGTAGAAGGAAGATCATGGCCAATGTGTATGAAAAGAAAATGGAATCTACAGCTGACTTCTTGTAAAAGCTTCACTGTTTTTACTATTTGAGAGGTTGAGAAGAGTTTCTTTTCCTGAGAAATTTTGCAGTATCTTGCAAATCACTAAGGCTTGCAGATCTTAGTGATCCTAATTTGAGTTATGATTCAGGGATAGAAAAGTGTGTCCTCAGCAAATATTTTCTGGAAAGATGAGTGAGTGTCTTCCAATTTGTAATGGCTGGTGTTTTGCTTATAATCACTCAGGTTTATTCTGGATCATTTTAATTTTTATGGAAATTAATTAATATATCTTTAAACTGTTTTCAGCTCTAAACTCTGCCTCTTTGTTTACAGTGAATCTAACATTATAAGCATTTGGAATAATGGGAAAGGCATTCCAGTAGTAGAACACAAAGTAGAGAAAGTTTATGTTCCTGCATTAATTTTTGGACAGCTTTTAACATCTAGTAACTATGATGATGAGGAGAAAAAAGTAACAGGTAAAGTCTAAATGGCTGATTAGAATTTTTATTGAAAAATATTGCTTTCCTAACATAGTCTCTTACTATTCCTATATAAAATATTACAGAAAAGGAAACCTGTGTAGTTTTGTTGAGAAAATACTTTTCAGAATTAATATCTATAAAAAACTATCATGTATAAGTGTTGTCTTGATTATAGTCTGACAGAGACATTTTAAAAGCTTAATTGTGATAGTACATCTACTTATGCTAGAACTTCTGGAACTCTCACCTGGCTGACAGTTTGAGTGTTGAGTTGGAGTACTGATGAAAGTAAGATGTATGATTCCTGTATGTATGAATTTGTTATTATGTAAGCACCATGTCTTTTGGTATCAATTAAGTTACTTGTAAACTGTCTTCTTTGAGAGAGTCAAGACTGAAAATCTAGACTCTGTAAATATAGTTGAAAGTACTTTGACCGAACCCAGATGTTTTCCTACTTATTTACATTGCCCAAGTAGGTTGATAGCTTTTTTTTGATTTTTGCTTTTTTCTTTCAAAACCAAGGCTCTAGGATTAAAATTTTGTAATAGAAAAGTGACTTTGATAGCTCACATTTCATACTCACGTGAACTTACTGGGTTATAGGAGATACCAAGCTTAATTTTTTTGAAATTGTGATGAAGATAATGAATCTATAAAAGGTGTATTTTAATTATATTACTATATGTGCTAAATCTTAGTTGTATTTTTCTTTAAATAAAAAAATCTGAACTCTAAAATATTCAATCGATGATTGTTAAGATAGTGCAGTAAGTGGAACTGTTTTGCAACAACTCTGCCCTATGGTGGGTAAGTTAACAAAGTTCCTTTAAAATCATTTTCGTTAAACCTTTCACATTTAATTGTTCTTACAGGTGGTCGAAATGGTTATGGTGCAAAACTTTGTAATATTTTCAGTACGAAGTTTACAGTAGAGACTGCTTGCAAAGAATACAAACATAGTTTTAAGCAGGTATGATAGAAATGTGTCTAATTTTTTTTTGTTTTAATAATTATATGTTGTTGCTTTCCTAAGATAATAGAACCTTAAGTAAATTGCAATGATACCTATGTAACTTTTTTTAAAGCATTAAGCAAGTCATCAGAGTAAAAAGACTTCAGAATGCCTGGGAGATTTTATATAAGCCTGTCATTCTCCCATTCCTTTAAAACAAAATGCTTTATTTAACAGACCTGTCTAACCTAGTTAAACAATAGTGAAAATGTCCTGAACCTCATAGACTAATTGAAATGCATCCACTTAACATGTTTGAAAAATTCCTCATTGATTCATCAAATTCATATTTCAAAATGTTATCTTATTTTACTCAGTAGGCCTTTGAAAATAGTTTGAAATTTTACATAAGCTAAAATAATTTTGTCAGGAAAAGCATCATACCTATTTATTTTTGTAAAATTCTGTATGATCATGTTAAGAATTTGAAAGGTATTTTACTAAAAGTGTATAAAGTTGTGCAGTTTATTTTGCTTATTTTCAACCTGAGGTTGTTATAATAGTAGTATTTAAAATTTTTTCATCTCTAATATTATCAGTTTCAAGGATTTGTTTGATTTGTTGTGAAGCTGGAAAATGGATTTAGTTGTGGTAAATAAATGTATTTCATGAGCTAAGTCTTCGTGTGTTATGAAATGTAGAAGCATTATCGAAATATTTGAATATTTTTTCTTTTATTTATTGAGGTCATAATAGTTTATAACATTGTTAAATTTCAGTTGTACATTTGAATATTTTTTCTTTTAAAGACATGGATGAATAATATGATGAAAACTTCTGAAGCCAAAATTAAACATTTTGATGGTGAAGATTACACGTGCATAACATTCCAACCAGATCTATCCAAATTTAAAATGGAAAAACTTGATAAGGATATTGTGGCCCTTATGACCAGAAGAGCTTATGATTTGGCTGGTTCATGCAAAGGGGTCAAGGTCATGTTTAATGGAAAGAAATTGCCTGTAAGTGTCTTCTAAAATAGTTAATGCTTTGTTATTTTGTAGACAGCTTATAGTTAGATCTTGCTTTTTAAATCTAATCTGATAATCTCTTTCTTTTAACTGGTGTGGTTCGGTGATTCACATTTAAAGCAATTATTGATATATTTGGATTAAAATTTACCACCTTGCTATCTATTTTCTATTCATTGTACTTGTTCTTTGTTTCTTATTTTCTCTTATTCTTCCTTTTCTGGTTTTAATTAAGCAATTTTTTATGATTCCATTTTATCTCCTCTGTTTACTTCTTGTACCTCTTTTTAAAACTTTTTTTAGTGGTTGCCCTAGGGTTTATAGTATACGTTTATAAATGCTTTGAGTCCACCCTCAAATTATTTATCACTTCATGGGTAGTGAAAGGACTTTATAACAGTATATCCCCGGGTTCTCCCTCCCATCCGTTGTGTCATTGTCATCATACATTTTACTTTTACATGTGCTATAAACACCAGAAGAAAGAGAATGAGGCAGAAGAAATATTTGAAAAAATGATGGCAAAAATTTTTCCACAATTGATGACATTGTTATTAATGCTTTAAGCAGTCAGTTATCTTTTAGGGCAATTAAAAATACAATATTTATTGTATTTATTCCATTTCCAGTGCTTTTAATTTCTTGGTGTAGGTCTAAGTTTCTGATCTTAATCATATTCCTTCTGCCTGGAGATCTTCCTTTAACATTTCTTGTAGGGTAGGTCTGCTGGCAATAAATTCCCTCAGTTTATGTTTGTCTGAGAGAATCTTTAATTTCCTTCACTTTCAAAGGATATGGAATTTCACTGGATATAGAATTATGGGTTGGCAGTTTCTCTTTTTTTTTTTCAGTGATTTAAAGATGTCACTCCATTGTCTTGTTTGCGTGGTTTCTGATGAGACCATGCTGTAGTTCATATCCCTCTTCCTCTGCTGGTAAGGTGTTTCTTTTTCCTCTGGCAGCCTTGAAGATTTTCTCTTTGTCTTTGGTTTTTTGAGTATGCTATGCTTAGGTATGTATGTGTTTGTTTTGTTCTTTGTGTTTTTTTGTTTGTGTGTGTGAGGAAGATTAGCCCTGAGCTAACATCCATTGCCAGTCCTCCTCTTTTTACTGAGGAAGACTGGCCCTGGGCTAACATCCTTGCCCATCTTCCTCTACTTTATATGGGACACCGCCACAGCATCTCTTGACAAGCAGTGTGTCGGTCCGCACCCGGGATCCAAACCGGTGAACCCCAAGCCGCCGAAGTGGAGGGTGTGAACTTAACCACTAGGTCACTGGGCCAGCCCCCTGTTCTTTGTGGGTTTCTTTTTACATTTGTTCTGTTTGGTGCTTTCTGAGCTTCTTGGATCTGTTGTTTGGTGTCTGTCACTAATTTTGGAAAATTTTTGACCATTATGTCTTCAAATCTTTCTTCTGCGCTGCTCTTTCTTTTCCTTCTGGTATTCCAAGTATGCATATATTATATGGTTTGGTATTGTCCCAAGATCTTGGATGTTTTGCTCTGCTTTATTCACTCTGTTTTCTCTTTGTTTAAATTTCTATTGCCCTATTTTCAAGTTCACTGATTTTTTCCTCTACTGTGTCAAGTCTACTGATGAGCCTGCCGAAGGCATTCTTCATATCTTCTATTGTTTTTGATTTCTAGCATTTTCATTTGATTCTTTTTTATAGCTTCCATTCTCTGCTAAAGTTGCATGTTGTCTACCTTTTCCATTAGAGACTTTAATGTATAAATCAGAGTTATAAATGCTCTATCTGATAATTAAAACATCTGTGATGTATCTGACTCTGATTCTGATGATTGCTTTGTCTTTTGAGACAGTGTTTTTTCTTGCCTTTTGTCATGCCTGGTAAGTTTTGTTGAAAATGAGCTATGTTGTATAGGGTAGTAGATATGCAGTATCTTTAGTATGAGGATTTACATTAATCTATACAGGAAAGGAGCTGTGTTTGCAATTTGTTGTTTCTGTAGTTTACTAGTGTTGAGATTTGTCGTTGCTATGGGCACCAGAGACTTCAAATTCTTCCTTGTTTTTTCTTTCCGCTTTGCTTTGGGCCTTCCCTTTGAGCTGCCCCTCCAGGAGAGTCTGTCTCTTGCAGCTCTTCCAGCTGTAACCCACTGTTATTATTGGAGGCCTGTTAGCATAGTGGTAGGTTGTGAGAGGCTCTCATGTCTGATTAGGTCTCAGACTTTTGAGTGCACAGTGGGCCTTGTGTGTCAGGAGTTTGGTCCTCACAGGTGTTTCTACCCCTTCTCTGGAGGTGGAGATTTTTCCTCTGCCCTCTATTCTCTTCCCCTAAATGCAGCAGGTATCCATCAGAGTTCATATTTGGTATGCTTCAGGCTCCCTGCTCTACAGAATAAACCTTTTTTTTCTTTTCTTTTTAACTGAAAAATGAGATGGCAGTGGGATGGGGTGGGGCTGGGCAGAATTACTTTATTCCAGCTACAGTGAAATTCAACCAATCTTCTCCAGCAGTATCCTTCCCCCTGCAAATTGAGCTTTTTTTTACCTTTGGTAAGGGAGATGGGTCTGGGTGGAATTCCCAGTGGCTGCTGTTATCCTCCTCCAGCCAGCCCCATGGGGGGAACTTTTTCTAAATTCTCTCTGATCTTCCCTGTGAGTACCTGCCAGGGTTCCTGGAGGAAAAGCCCGCAAAAGAGTAGGAACCCTTTATGACTGCAGCCTTCAGGTGCTTCACACACTTACACTAGTCCACACTTGTCCAGTAGCAATTTGTCAACATTTCTGGCTTAAGTTCCTACTGGCTTAGATGACATTAGTCAGCTTCTGCCCCAGTTAAGCAAAATGCTTAGGTTCTATGTCTCCCTAAAGACACCTGTCTCTTTAGACTCAGGATGACCAGCTGTCTTGTGATCTTAGTTTTTTGAGGGTTCATGAAAAATCTATTGTCTGAACAGCTGTTTTCTTGTAAGGGCAGAAGCCCTTCTTTGTTTTTTTTTTCAGCCTTCTACATATCTGAACTCAAACTGGAAGTCTACTTTGTCATTTTAAAAACTTTAACTTTTGAAAGATTTTATAATAATTGACCTGTCCAGCTGTCCTTTCATAACCTCTCTTTATCAAGTACATATGGAAATGAATTCCTTTTTAAAGAGCAAGGATCAAAGAGTAGAATAGGGGAAGTTATGAAGGTTTAGATCTGCAGAGTAAGAGCTATTGTGAATGAGGGGAAATGAATGTATGAAAGTACCTGATGGCATTCACCTAGCTGAGCTGCCAATATAAGCTTAATTATTTATTGGTTTTGTTTTTCAAATAGGTAAATGGATTTCGCAGTTATGTAGATCTTTACGTGAAAGACAAATTGGATGAAACTGGAGTGGCCCTGAAAGTTATTCATGAACTCGCAAATGAAAGATGGGATGTTTGTCTCACACTGAGTGAAAAGGGATTCCAGCAAATCAGCTTTGTGAATAGTATTGCAACAACAAAGGTAAATATGCTAATTCTTTGTTTCCAAGTCAGTGGTAGAACAATGCTTCCTTAAAAACAACAATAACAACAAAAAAGCCCAAATCTTGCTTTTGTGAAATCAAAATTGATTTATGAAAATGAAAGCTTATTTTCTATGAAATAGCTGTCTCACAATTTATTTAAACAATCCATTGAGAAATAAGTTTAAAAGATTAGTGTTTAAAGTTGAATACATTTATGTTTTATGAAATTTAGAATGATAACAAATTCCTTATCCTGTGTTCTGAATTTAAAATGTGAAATAAACAATAATAGGAGATGAGTCTGTTTTAGGGGTCTGATTGTGGAATGTGTTATTTGTCATTTTAAGGAGTGTGAACCCTCTTTTATAAGCTTTTGGGTTTCACAATCAAATGAAATTTTTCTTATCTAAAGGCATTTATCCATTGACCATAATAAAGTATTAGGCAGTATAAGCATGTATCCTAGAATAGTCTAAAGCAGTGATTTGTCACTCTTGTTCAAGTTTTAATTTAATTTTTTAATGTTCAGTGTTTTTTATAACCTAACATCACTTTCTCTAGTCAACAGAAATCCTACATCAGTTATGTTTGCATTTTGTTTTATGTAACACAAACCTAATTTACAGTGTTGTAAACATGTGAAGGTTTTATTTTTCCTCTTATAACTGGGGACTAGGGGGTTGGCAATCTTAGTCTGGTACTGTGACTCCACAATGTCATCAGCTCTTTTTGACTTTCTTTTCTGCCACCCTTAGCATGTGCTTTCATTCTCATGCCTTTAGAGATGCGTGGTGCACCTCTGTGCCTCATTTCCAAGTTCTAGGAGGAGAGAATGGGGTTGGGCAAAGGCATATGCCAACTAAATCTCTCCCTTTTTATCAGGAATACAATAGCTTTCCAGAAGTCCCCATCCAGCAGACCTCTGCTAACATCTCTGGCTAGAGCTGGCCCAGGTGGCTACCTCTGACTGCAAAGGAGTCTAAATTAGTGAATCTTTTTAATCAGACATGTTGCCAGTTAAAAATAAACAAATTTTGGGTTTATCAATAAAGTAAAAGGGGAGAATGGATATTGGATGGATAACTGGCAGTGGCTGCCACAGTCCCTAACTTTTAAATCTTGTGTCATTACCACCACCATACCAGTATTCATTTTCACTTCCATGTCTTTTTATTTATTTGATGGTTTTTACTTTGTATGGAGTTGGCTAATTGGCTCTATGGCCAAAAAGACCTTATTTTTTAAATCCCAACTCTGCCATTCTGAGACTCATATTATTCCTCTGGAAAATAGGGTTAATAGTACTGATTTCACAAAGTTGTGAAGATTAAACGCTCGTTCTAGAAAAAAAGAATATGTAAGTATTTTGCTACCCTAACTGTAGAAGATTTTGGATTCTATTTTGTTTTCCTCTTTAGGGTGGACGACATGTGGATTATGTAGTAGATCAAGTTGTCGGTAAACTGATTGAAGTAGTTAAGAAAAAAAACAAGGCTGGTGTATCAGTGAAACCTTTTCAAGTAAGTGATGCTTTATATATTCTGTTGAATTATTAAATAATATCAGTTCTGATGTTGACCTTTTTTTGGTATGTTTTCAACAGGTGAAAAACCACATATGGGTTTTTGTTAATTGCCTTATTGAAAATCCAACTTTTGATTCTCAGACTAAGGAAAACATGACTCTGCAGCCCAAAAGTTTTGGGTCCAAATGCCAACTGTCAGAAAAATTTTTTAAAGCGGTGAGTAAAATTTATTATTTTTCAGTGTGTTTTTATTGAGTTGATTAGTTTTCTTGATTTATTCTATTTGATTACTTTCTCTCTTATATTAACTGTGGGTATAAGCATACTTATGCTACAAACTAATACACTTAATTCTGAAAACCTCAAAAGGTAGACTTTGTTTCATAAAACAATTGATTATTTTGCCAAGATTTAAAGTAGGGAATCATGTAACTAATTGTGTTTTGCATTGGGCAGATTTGCTCCTTGGGCAGTACAGCTCCTTATATGACTCCTGATTTCATCTTTTCTGCTCATTTCAACCTTATCTACTGATTTTTACTTCTACATAGTTTTTTTTTAAATTGTGGTAACATATGCATAACATAAAATTTACCATATTCTACGTATTTTAAAATTGCATATTACTTTGCACATATTTATTTAGTCCACCTTAACCTTTCTGAAACAAGGTGAGAGTACAATAAATAATAAATCTTAGTTTTATAACTGAGCCTTGCGGCCGCTAGTAATTTCTCATAATCTGTTGTATGTAAGCAAGATTTGCCTCAGTTCCCTTGTTCAGCAATACCATCAGTAAATATACATTAAATAAGCATATTAAATTGCCTTTAAATATGTTTGCACTGGGAATGTAAAGATGAATAAATCACAGCCCCTCCTCTTTGCAAGGTTATAATTTGGTGGAGGAGTATTGTGTAATTGTGATAAAGATAATGTATTTATCAAATTCCAGTATTGGAATTTCAAAAGTAGTTTCTCACAAACAAAAACAGAAGTTGTTTTTTAGGTTCTAGCTTAAGGCCTTAGAAATATTACTTTGGATCTGATCATAATGAATTCTGAATACAAATGACCCTATGTCAATGCTTTCCTAAGTCTGCCCTCATGACAGCTGTTCTTTTTATGAAGTGATTTGATTTAGATTTTATACTTTTTCATTTTTGGCAGATTAAGTTTATATTTGGCAACATAATGCCTCGTTTTGTGTCTTACCTCTTTTTATATCTCAGATATTCCAGAAAACTCTTTCATACACCTAAAATCAAACTTCCCAGGATGATGAAAAATAAATAACTCCAACTTGGAGATGCTTCACTTTTTTTTCTTTTTGGGTTAACAGCTTGTCACACGTTGATTCACTGCAGAGTGACACACAATATATAATGTTGAAATCCTTGTAAGGATACCAAACTTTTTAAAGAATAAGAATAAGAACTATTCATAAGTTCTTGAGTTTAGCCTCATGTTCCCTTCATGTTAAATATTTTTGTCATAGCGAATTCCAGATTCACATTTTTATATTGAGGGATATCAGAAATATCATTATCTACAATTTGCCAGCTAGTAAATTCATGAGTGGATCATCTTGTTCTGTATTGATTTTAACAGAATTAGGTTGTAACAAAAGCTATGTATATTTCTCATAGAGTTTATTATAGTAAAACTTTTTCATATGTGGTAAAGTCACCCTTTTTTCAGTACAATAGATCATTGTGAATAGCTGCCTGAGTTAGTTTTACTGTAGTTAAAGTAAAATTTACTAGTATATATCATTATTATTATCACCATTATTGTTTTGCCTTATAACTGCACAGATTCCAAGTATTACATTAATTTTAGCTAAGTATATGAACTTGTGGCTTGTTTGTATATCGTTATTCTTTGATTTTTAGGCTTCTAACTGTGGCATTGTAGAAAGTATCCTGAACTGGGTGAAATTTAAGGCTCAGACTCAGCTGAACAAGAAGTGTTCATCAGTAAAGTACAGTAAAATCAAAGGTATTCCCAAATTGGATGATGCTAATGATGCAGGTAAGATTCAGATTTTTTTTTAAGATTTTGATTTAATCCAGTTTTTTATTTTGATTTTGATTTAGATTTAATCCAGATTTTTATTTATCCAGTTATAGAAAAGTTTCATTTTTCACATAGAATTAGACTATAGGATTTTATGTTCAGGGTATAATTTTATTTCATTAAAGTTGCCACATGTACCACATATAACTAATTTTCAGGGGATAGGAATTCAATAAAATATACTTAATAATTAATACTGAGCATAATGTACAGAGACTCTTACAGTCTTTCACTGTCATCATTGTGATTATTAATTTTTCTGGCTTCATTTTTCTTGGTAAAATTGAGGAATTTGGAGTATATATCATTTTTATTTTCTCTCAGGTGGCAAACATTCCTTGGAGTGTACACTGATACTAACAGAGGGAGACTCTGCCAAATCGCTGGCTGTGTCTGGATTAGGTGTAATTGGGCGAGACAGATATGGAGTCTTTCCACTCAGGGGAAAAATTCTTAATGTACGAGAAGCTTCTCATAAACAGGTATATATCTGTGTGTGTGTGTGTGTGTATATATATATATATATATATATATATATATATATACCCCCACATATATATGGCATTTTAATACTTTATTGAAATTGTTGAATTTTTAAGTGTAAATTCTGACTCACTTTTTGTATATTTCAACACTTTAAAATACCTAAAATTTTTTTCCTTTTTGAACAGATCATGGAAAATGCAGAAATAAACAATATTATTAAAATAGTTGGTCTACAATACAAGAAAAGTTATGATGATGCAGAATCTCTGAAAACTTTACGCTATGGAAAGATTATGATTATGACCGATCAGGTTGGTTTAAAAGTTGCCACATATTTAACACTCATCTTTTTTTAGAGTGTCCTTTTGATATTTGTTTCATGAGACTTGCTCCAAGGTAATGCAAGTGAAAGTGATTGTACATCAAGGGGTAAAAAACATTGTTTAATGGCACTGTTTGTGTGAAGCGCATTTTATGTGATCTAATGTATTGGGTAACCATCTTTTTGGTTAGTTATTTTAAAAATGTTTTTAAATCCAATAGATATGAGAAGAGGAGAACACACTTGTAGTATTATGGGGTTGAAGCTTACCTGTAAGTAGGAAGGAAATGATGGAATTTACAAGTGAGAAAGATTAATCAATAGGATAATGGTTAATATTTGTATATGATGGCATAATTTGGGATGCACAAAACTAGGAGAACTTGAATAGTAAAATAGCAGTAATTAGGAAAGAACTAGAAAATTGAAAAGGAAGAATTTCATATGTATCCAACTGCTTGTCTCTCGTGTACTCTAAAAGCATTTGTAGCGAAAATCTTAAACCAAAAAAGCTGGTATATAGTTTTAAGCAGAAATTTAGCAGTTTTTATATCAAGAGAAGATTTGTGAATACCTGTACTTCAGGGATTTCTTCTTCCATTACCCAGTGAAGTGGCATTATATAACCGTGTTTCATGTATTTCTCTTCTTAAATCATTCTCTTGGTGAAATCGGGGTAAACCATAAAACAGATACAATGATAGTATATTTTGTAATGACAGGAAGATCCAGTCTATTACTAGCTATATTCTTTATTTGAATTTTAAGAAAAAATTCTTTACTGTGATCATCTAAAGACTAATATCTACTCTTTTGCAAAGTGCAGTTCTAAAATTTGAATAGAATTTTGCCTCTTTGCTGGATTCATACATTTTAAAATTTGGTAATATAAGTAATTATATTTCATAAAATTATTATATCACTCTTTACTAACATTTATTTAGGATCAAGATGGTTCTCACATAAAAGGCCTGCTTATTAATTTCATCCATCACAATTGGCCATCACTTTTGAAGCATGGTTTTCTTGAAGAGTTCATTACTCCTATTGTAAAGGTACTATTTACATTAATATATTTTTATACTTTTGTCTTAAGGGGTAGCAGAAAAACAAATTTTCTTTTCTTTTTTTTTTTTTTTTTTTTATTAATTTAAGGCTAGCAAAAATAAGCAGGAACTTGCCTTCTACAGTATTCCTGAATTTGATGAGTGGAAGAAACATATAGAAAACCAGAAGGCCTGGAAAATAAAATACTACAAAGGTTTGTATTTTAAAATACTTAAATTTTATAAGTTACTACTGACATAAATTTATTTTTTGAGAGTATTATAAAATATTTTGAAAGTTTGTCACTTTTAGACTTCAAAAACAGCTATTGCTGATATTTAAAAAATTGTTATGGAAAATTTTATAAAAGTAGAGTAGCATAATGAACTTCCCATGTACTTAAACAGTCACCATTTCATGGCCAATCTTGTTTCATCTAAACTCTTCTCATTGCCACCCCATTAATTTGAAATAACTTCCAGACATTATATTATTTCTATAATAAGTTAGTATGTATCTCTGAAATAACTTTTAAAAATGTCAATAATACTGTTATAATACCTTTCTTTAATAACCTTAAATATTCAATCTGTGTTATAATTCTCTTGATTATATTAAAACTGTTTATTTTTATAGTGTTTTTGTTTTTTTTTTTAGTCAAGATCCAAATGAGGTCCACACATTGCATTTGATTGATAAGTCTCTTAAATCTTAATACATTGTTTCTCTTTTCGAATTTTTCCTTGCTTTTTATTCAAAAAGTTGGATTGTTTGTCCTTTGTAATTTCCCACATTCTGGATTTTGCTGACTATACCTGTAGTTTCATTAAGTATGTAGCATGTTTCTCTGCCCCTTATTTTCTGGTAACAGGTAGTTAAACTGGAGGCTTGATCAGATTTGAATTAGATTTATATGGTAAAAACATTTAATAGTTGGCATTGTGTACTTATGTCAGGAGGCACATAATATCTCGTTTTTCTTTGTCTATTAAAATTGATCAGTTGGTACAGGTGTTGCCGGCTTGATCCATCAGCTTTTCACCTAATGATTTTAAACAGCCATTGATGTTCATGATTCACTTAAAAAATTTTTTTTCAGCTTTATTGAGGTACACTTGACAAAATTGTATATATTTAAGGTGTATAACATGATGATTTGATATACATTGTGGAATGATTACCACAATCAAGTTAATTAACATATCTGTCACCTCACATGATTACCTTTTTCTTTGTTGTGGAGAGAGCATTTAAGATCTACTCTCTTAGTGATTTTCAAGTATATCATATGGTATTATTAACTGTAGGCGCCATAGTGTACATTAGATCCCCAGAACTTAGTCATCTTATAACTGAAAGTTTGTATCTTTTGACAGACCCATTTCCCCCATCCCCCAACCCCTGGTAACCACCACTCTGCTCTCTGTCTGAGTTCGACTTTGTTTAGCTTCTACATATAAGTGAAATCATCCAGTATTTGTCTTTCTCTGTCTGGCTTATTTTCAGTTTTATTTTTTAAATTGTGCAGGGTTGGGTACCAGTACAGCTAAAGAAGCAAAGGAATATTTTGCTGATATGGAAAGACACCGCATCTTATTTAGATATGCTGGTCCTGAAGATGATGCTGCCATTACCTTGGTAATAAAGTTAATTTTTAAAAATCTTTCCTAATATCCATCCCCTACCTGTCATACCTTTTTTTCCTAGTCTTGTTTTTCTGTGATAAGTCTCTTTTGAATTCTAATGCCCAAAATAGTTAATCTTAGTGTCACCCCCGACTCCCCAGATTATGCCCTGCTTTTGTAGTTCTTTAATTGAAAGATCTCTGTTCAAGTATATTTTTAATAAAAGCATATTGGGAAAAACCTTAATTTCCCAGAAATTAATAGTTATTTGCCTTTATAAGTTTTAATTTTATAATGAAATTCATTTTATTTTTAATGTGTGAAATCATTACCTGGAATCTTTCAGGCATTCAGTAAGAAGAAGATTGATGACAGAAAAGAATGGTTAACAAATTTTATGGAAGATCGGAGACAGCGTAGGTTACATGGCTTACCAGAGGTTAGTCATAAAGAGTGGTGATCTGGGGGAAGAAAGAGAAAGAGACTAAAATTCATGCAGTGATAATGACAATATTGCTATATAACTTTTTTCTTAGCAATTTTTGTATGGTACAGCAACAAAGCACTTGACTTACAATGATTTCATCAACAAAGAATTGATTCTCTTCTCAAACTCAGACAATGAAAGATCTATACCATCTCTTGTTGATGGTAAGTAGCTTTTGTTTAAAAATCTTTCTCATTGTTATATGTTACTGAGTATATTTTAATTGCATGTACTTTAAGCCATCCTTGTAATAAATTTTAAGGTTCTGATGCTGTTTTTGAGATGTTTTGATGGACTGAAATCTTTTATATTCCTTAATTAGAATCTTTTAAACTTTTTGAGTTTTTTAGGAAAATTAATTTTGATAAGTTCTAAAATATTTATCAGAGATTAAACTTTAAAAACACCTTTATATCTCAATACCTAAACCTAATACTTTAATTTATTTAACTTGATGAAAAAAATCTAGAAACTGCTATCCAGTAGTTAGAGCAGATTTTGGTCTTCTATCTAGAACTTTTTAATTTTCATTTCATAACTTTTAATAAGTTAGTTGATCTTTGTGTTCCTTGGTTTTTCAGCTAATTGCAGATGGTTCTACCCATCCATATAGTTCTAGCTTTAAGTTACATCCCTTCTATGAAGTTTTCCCTAACAATTGCAATCTAAATTGGTTTCAGATGCCTAGACTTTGTGTCCCTCTTATTTTACTTGTGTTAATTCTGCCTCCTCAAATTAGATTATAAAATTCTTAAGGAAAGTGGCCATATTTTATCATCCTCTTGTTTCTACCATGCTCTGGGCCCATGATGATGATGATGATAGCTAGCATATACTGAAAAGTTTATTACTATGCTCATTGGCCTAGAGCATGAAGAATGAAAAGGAGGCAGAGTGCTTTCCTTGCATTATCTTATGTAATCCTTATGATCACCCTATTAGGAAGGTAATTATTTCTATTACACTGATGAAGACACTGAGACTTACTGGTTTTGTAATTTGTGAAAAGTTGCATGGTAAATGGCCAAGTTGAAAAAAATATCCAGATTGGTGAGATTCTAGAGCCTGCATTCTTAACTACCATAATCTGTCTCTTCTTTATAAGGGTTTTTCTGATTTGGCATGCTCTAATAATAGTTTTCAGGCTCACTGATAGTTTGCTGGTACTTTAGTTACAACTGACATTTTGGGTGTATGAGTGTTTGGAAACTCCTATGAATGGAGTTTGGTGCCACTGAGCAGTTCTTTAAGACCAGTAGGTGGTCTTTCAGTTGGTACTTCACTTTTGGAATAGATTGAGATAGTATAAAAACTTGTGAGTATGTACTCACTTTGTTATAGAATCTCAAGTAACTATTTTAGTCATTTATTTTTTAAAAGCAACCTGTATCTTTGCTTTTTTTCTCTTGAATATATAGAATGTTGTTGTTACTAAAAGAAACATTACAATTATATCTTGAGTATTATTTTTAAAGGAAGGTTGTTCTTTTTAAAAATAGGCTTTAAACCAGGCCAACGAAAAGTCTTATTTACCTGTTTCAAGAGGAATGATAAACGGGAAGTAAAAGTTGCCCAGTTGGCTGGATCTGTTGCTGAGATGTCTGCTTATCATCATGGAGAAGTAAGCATTAAGATTGGAATCAATTAAGAACTATGCTTGTTGGCACAAAGAATGATAATTAAGCATAATTGAAGTAGTTTTCTTTTTATGAGGTCTTTGGAAATGTAAGAGAATAGAGAGTTTGGATTTTAATAAAAATTAGGGAATACATATAGGAAATTTAGAATATTAATGTTATATTCTGTCTTTTTCTATTCTACAGCAAGCATTGATGATGACTATTGTGAATTTGGCTCAGAACTTTGTGGGAAGTAACAACATTAACTTGCTTCAGCCTATTGGTCAGTTTGGAACTCGGCTTCATGGTGGCAAAGATGCTGCAAGCCCTCGTTATATTTTCACAATGTTAAGGTAACAATTTGCTGATATAATGGTATAAAGTTCCATTTGAAGTCTATTGGAATTAACTAAATGTTTAATAGAATTGTAACTATGGAGAGAGATAATTGGATATTCTATTGAGGATGAATGTTCCAAATTATTTGATCACAAATGGAATGACGTTTGTTGATCTCAATTTTTATGAACCATTGGTGAAACCAGTCCTAATGAATGTAAGGACTTTTTCCTGACCCAACCTTACTTTTTAGACTGAAGATGGGTTTTGTGGTTTAGTCAGAGTAAGAGGAAATGCTTAAAAAGTTATTTATTAATACTAAGAATTGAGTAAGGAAGTAACTATATAAGTAAAATAGGGCTATTTTTTTCTGGCTTTGTGCCTGAGAGAAATATATTTGGTAATAAAGCTAGGTAAATTTTATTAAGCACATGGAATCCAAATTTTTAATAATGCATTCTTTTAAAAAGATTTTTTGAAATGTAAAGTCTTTAATTATGTATAAAGTTTTATTTCCTAAAACGTAACATTTTTCCATATTTTTCTTTTTCCTTTCATTAGCTCTTTAGCAAGACTGCTTTTTCCTGCTGTGGATGACAACCTGCTTAAATTCCTTTATGATGATAATCAACGCGTAGAGCCTGAGTGGTATATTCCCATAATTCCCATGGTTTTAATAAATGGTGCTGAGGGCATTGGTACTGGATGGGCTTGTAAACTGCCCAACTATGATGCTAGGGAGATTGTGAACAATGTCAGACGGATGCTAGAAGGCTTGGATCCTCATCCCATGGTAATAATTTAGAACTTATTGCTTATATTGTTTATTTAACAAATGATAATGTGTAAACTATAAAGTCTAGTCATTTTAGAAAAGTAATGGAACCATTTTCACTTTAGAACATAGTGTAGACAATAAAGACCTTATTAGGGTCTAACTTGATTTGCGCTTACAGTAAAGGATATAAGCTTTGGGAAAAGCCTGGAGATAAGGTTTATGGGGAGAAACTGCTTATTGAAATTCAAAAAGACTCCCATATTTCAGGCTTTGAAATATCTAAATTATGTAGAGAATAATGCTTTTGTGACAAAATTATATGTAACTATATTTTCGTTCTCAAACTACTAAGTCATCTTAGAGTTATAAGAATGCTTAAAAATACATTGTGTATGTTTTAATGTATCTGCTTATTTTTTTATTTTGGCCCTTTTCTTACATCACTCTCTGGGCTTGGTTGTTCCCCCAAACTCCCTCCGAGGAAAACCTCTCAAAAAAGTGTATTCCCCTCTTCCACATGATTTAAAATCATCTGGAAATTTCCATGTATCTTGGTACAATTAAATAAAAGTGTATTTTTATTACAAAAATGATAGTGCTTATTGTAGAAAATATAAATAAGCAAGGAGGAAAAAATACTTCATAAACCCACCATGTAGAAATAAACTGTTAATATTTTTATGTTTTGCTCTCCAAGTTTTATTTCATTCTTGTATTTTAAAATCAAACAAAAAATTAGATTATGATTTAAAATCTGTTTTCCCCTTAAATACTTCAAAGTACTTAAAAATATTTCTAACAGAAGCATCAAATTACTTTTTATGATTATGGTGTTTTAATTCTTTCAGATACATTTTAGAGTATTAAGTCAGTGTATTTGATCAATACATGCTTCTTGTGTGCTTGATATGTATATGTCTATATATGTATCTGTATCTCTATATTTCTCTCTATATATGATATTGTGCTAAGTAGTGAGATAAAGAACTATGATCCCTGTCTTCAAAAAGTTAATCTATTGTCAAAACAAGACATCAGGCATGAAGTTTACAATGACAAAAGGTATAAATAGTTGCTCAATGTCCCAGAAGAAATGTCCTATGCTATATGCCTAACTTCTTAGTGATAATAAAAAATATGAATTTTAGAAGAGGGACAGATCACTTGTAATTAGGCTGAGAAGGATAAGTAAGATTTATTTAGATAAATGAGGGAGCTGAATATATGTCAAGGCTGGTCGGTAGAGTGAGTGAAAGTGAGAATATTCAAAATATTTAAGCAAAATGTGGAAGAAGAGTACTGGTCTGGAAGGGAAATCATTGGAGAAAAGGTAGAAAGTTGGACTGGGTTTGGACTATGGAAGTCTCTCAATGTAGCATTCAAGGAGTTTGAATTTAAAGGATTATTAGTCTAGGGGAGAAGGAGCTATGGAGGCAATAGGCTGAAAAGAAAAGCAATATTCTAGGGAGACTAGGAAAGATGATGCTAACGTTTTGAGATTGGGGAATATTGAGATAATATTAACAGAAGCTGTGAATTCAAAATTGAGTTATTATTTGGAGAGGGACTATTGAGGATGAATTTAATTTCAGTCATGTTAATCTGTCAGTAGCAGTAGACCATAGAGTAAGGGGCATTCAAATGGTGATACTGGCACTCGAGAGGAGTCAGGGCCTTAAGTTATTTTTATTTTTCTCTGCAGCTTCCAAACTACAAAAACTTTAAAGGAACGATTCAAGAACTTGGTCAAAACCAATATGCAGTCAGTGGTGAAATATTTGTGGTGGACAGAAACACAGTAGAGATTACCGAGCTTCCAGTTAGAACTTGGACACAGGTTAGTTTAAGTGCGTGAGCGCCTGTGAGGAGGGCATTGCATTAAGCAATGCTTTCTGGTAAGAATATGATTCCATCATTTGACCTAAGTCTGTGTAGTGTTTAAAAATTCCTAATATACATTTTTGCCCCATTCAGTTGAATTCGTGCTTTGAATATTCAAATAGTAACTAAAAAGCTTTTTAACTTACCTTAATGTAGAATGACTTAAGCTAGCTTTTTAAGACTTATCTTTGTTTATCTTGAAATGAGTAGAATAATATGTTTTGAACCCTTATAAATATGGTCAATTAATTCATGTCAGTATCAGCTGTGACAAATCTAAAAGTATGCATGTCATCTCTTGTCAGTTCTAGTTGATGTCATCCTTTCATACTCTTAGCCTTTTCCTTGCCCTTTGGAGTATGAGCAGATCAGAACCATTACCTTGTATATCTTCTGTCACCATCAAGATCCCCATATATTGTCTTCTGTGACTGTACATGGAGATGATAGAAATGGAGGTTTTCCTTTTTTTTCCCCACCGGAGTAGAGAATTTTTAAAAAATTGCATGACTTGCAGTATGAGAACATGAATATGTGTCATGAAAAGAATTACTTATTTTTAAATCTTTTATAGGTATATAAAGAACAGGTCTTAGAACCTATGCTAAATGGAACAGATAAAACACCAGCATTAATTTCTGATTATAAAGAATATCATACTGATACAACTGTGAAATTTGTGGTGAAAATGACTGAAGAGAAACTAGCACAAGCAGAAGCTGCTGGACTGCACAAAGTTTTTAAACTTCAAACTACTCTTACTTGTAATTCTATGGTAATTGATTAGATTTACTATTAATTTAACCTTTCTTTTTTGCCATAAGTTGGATTTTTGTAATGGCTTCATGATGGGAGTGGCTATAGTGAGTCTGAATGTGTTTTCCCCCCTGTATATTTGCTGAAGAGTCTAGAGGTACATTCCTTTTCCTCTACTATTATTCACTACTCTTAATCCCAACTCTCCATTTGTGCATCTCGGCTTGAACACACAGGATACACACACCCTCAAACACACTGACTAAAAGTTAGGAGAGTGATTGTTGCAGGATTTTCATGTGTTCTTTGCCTGTCTTTATTAGCATTTTAATTGTGGAGTACTTATCTCCTCATAACTCTAATCTGCTTTATTAAACTTGTGTATTTGTGTTTATATATAATTGGGGAGGAAGGTAGAAAGTGAATATGTATGATTACCCTGTTTCATTCCATATTAGCTTTTAGATTTAAAAAAGAGTACAAGAAAATATCCAGCAATAGCACAGTGGCTGAGAAAAAGTGCCATAATCTGCCAAGAAAGGTTGATGGAAAAAGGAGAAAAAGGATAGAGAAGAAGCAGAATTTCCCCTCAAATTGAGGAAGTTTGAGTGAATTATATACCACAGTTATAAAAAACAGAAAAGAGAGAGGCAAATGCACATCCACTGAGTATATGGGGGAGATAGAACTTTAGCATTTTTAAACTTAGAGATAGAATATGTTTGTTTTTAGTTTGAAAAAAATTTTTCTTAGGTGGTTTTGTAGCCACTTTAAATAAGAACCTTTTCTTAAGGACTTATTTTTATCATTTAAACTTATTCATATTTTAAATATTGTCATAGCTTTGACAATATTTATCAGTTTCTTGAAGTCACCAAAGGAATATTTACAGAAATGTGCTTAATAGTTTTGGTTCTGTTTAATGGCTTTTATGGGTGCTGTGTGTGTTCATGTAAGTATTATGGTTATTTTAAATACGGTAGATATCATACAAGTTGAAAATACCAAAATACAGACTTACGTAATCTTCAAAAACTTTGTTTTGCTTAGGTACTCTTTGATCATATGGGATGTCTGAAGAAGTATGAAACTGTGCAAGACATTTTGAAAGAATTCTTTGATTTACGATTAAGTTATTATGGTTTACGTAAGGAGTGGCTTGTGGGAATGCTGGGAGCAGAATCTACAAAGCTTAACAATCAAGCCCGTTTCATTTTAGAGAAGATACAAGGGAAAATTACTATAGGTAAGATGCAACCTTTAAAAATTTGAACATTAGTTAAAATGGAAAAAATCTTTATTAATAGAAGACATTTTTATCAGTAGAATATAAACAAATACAAATTGAATCTCTTTTCTTGATCCTAACTTTATTTTTCCCTCACATAGAGAATAGGTCAAAGAAAGATTTGATTCAAATGTTAGTCCAGAGAGGTTATGAATCTGACCCAGTGAAAGCCTGGAAAGAAGCACAAGAAAAGGTAATCATTTGCAGAAAAAGACATTCAGAGAAGCTTATAAAAGCATCTTCCAAAACAAACAAAAACCCAACCCCTAAATTTTAAATTTAGTACTACTAAAGGTGCTGAGTTATATTTTTGGACGCTGAAGTCCTCTGTTTATCCACAGAACAGATACAGTACAGGAATTTGCAGTGCACACCCACCACAAAGCACTTTGCCAGTGTGACTCAACCAGGGCCTGGAGAAATGACTCCAGGTGTGAGAAGGTAGCTCAGTCTCCTTGGCCTTTTTTCTGAGCCTGCCATTGTAGGGTGTCCGTTGTGGTGGTGGTTTTTGTGAGGTGCATGTATACTATCTGGGAACTACACTGGTAGCACATAAGTCATTTCACACTGGTCAGTTTATTGTCACAATATAGTAGCCAGTCACCATTCACTTGATCTGGTTTCAGTATGTGCTGGGAAGACTAGAGACAAAATGTTCAATATTATAGTATTTATAGAGCACCAAGTATGTGCTCAGATCTTTGGCTGGAGATTTCAATCCTGGAACTTCAGATTAAAAGTCTGATGTTTTATTAATTAAATTGTCCATTTCAGATCATAAAGTACTAAATTAATTCAGTGAATGGAATATTGAAACTTTGAAATTCCTCTCAAGAATTAGTTTTTTACTGTTGTGTATTATTAAAAGAAACATTTAAAAAGGCAATACAATATTGTGATTGAGAGCACAAATGTACAAGGAAGAAAATTGGAAATGATTAATTTTTTGGATTCTTAATTAAAATATTGTGTATATATGGTACTGATAATGTTAGCTTCTTAAAAAATACAGTTATGATTGTTTAACATAACTTGAACTAAAACTTTAAACTTCCTACATTTATGAGTTCTCAACCATAATGTTTTTCATCAAACTACATTGAAATGCTGGTTTCGTTTACATTATTTAAGCTTTTTTCAATTTTGAACAGTCAATAGAATGCCATATATTAGAATGAATATAATTAGAATAAATTATATATTTAGCAATTACATATTAAGATAATAGGGTTATTCATAGTTTGAGGAAAATGGGGTAGGACAAAACGGGGAGCGTTCAAAATTAAGATGATCCAAGCACTTTGCTTTCCTTTCAATGTGTTTTATTGCATTCTTAAATCCCAAATTATGGTTCATACACACCTTGCCCTTCTGTATCATTGTAGGTGTAAACTATATCTTTTAAAAAAAATTAACTAGTAAGCTAATGAATTTAATGCTTAGTTTTAAAAGATAAAGGTGTTTAGGGTTTGGGGATGCCCATCAAGTAGAAGTAGACTTCATGAGTAAAACCTAGTGCTTGGTTTCAATAATTTCATTGTCACTATCAGAATTTTCTCAGCATCTTGGCCATGTGTTCACTTTAGGGGTTCAGGTAACAAAAGGAGCTGCTCTTACAAGAGTGTCCTATTGTGTTGAGTTGGAGAAAAGAGAATTATTAAGCAGATAATTGGAAGATTAAAGTTTTTTGAAAAACAGAATTCTGTCTTTGGAACTTGAAAAGTTTATTTTTCTTGATTTCTGAAAGTATCCTTAGTCATCTTCATGTTAACAATGGTAGATACACATATTCCTAGAGTGCTCATTAACAATACTTTGAGTGTCATCAAAACCTAGAGCAAATAGACTTCTAAAGTGTGAGTCTAAACAGGATTTTATGACACCCTGATAATATTTTCACAGTAGTGTAACAACCTAAATATTCCATAGCAAAACACTGTTTCTTGAAGAATTTTAAAAACTTGTAGAATTTATTAATTTGTCATAAGTTATCTAGGTACTTATTAATCATCTATCAACAACAGCACTTGTTATTTGGCTAATGTTGCTTAACTGAATTTATAGTTTTGTTTATGTAATGAAGCATCTTGCTTTGCAATTTTTATTTTTATCCCTTTACTTCTAAAGTACACTTAAACTTTGTATATATACATTGTTTTACTGAAAATTTTCATTTACATGTAAAGCTATTTTTTTTCTTTTTTGATTATCAAAAGTAAACATTTTGTTTAATGGAATGTCACAGTTAATTCAGTCATTTTAAATTATCTGAGTACCTTAAATAATTTAGATGCAATTTTATTTAATGGCTGTTGTTATTTTAAAAATTTTGAAAGTGATGTCACCTATAGTAGCTTCTATTAAATACATTGGATTTTGAAATTTCATTTTAGCATAAGAGGATTTTTTATTACAACTGTTTCTAGGAGGAATAGCCCTCACAATTCTTACTCTAACTCACCAGCTCTTAAATTCTTAAGTGAACTTTCTCCTAGTCCTTACATGAATATTGCTTTAGAGAATTTTTATTGAGAATTCATCTCTAGCGAGTGACTGTACTTTAGCATATTTATTTCAACTGTAAAACATTCTTCATAAGTGATATTTATTTTGGGTTTCAAATTGTTCATTCACTCACCAATATAAAAATCTGACAAGATGCAGTGCTAAAGGATTAGTTCCACTTTATTAATTTTAAGATGTGGTGTCTTCTCATTTCTTGACTTAGTGCCTGAGCAAAGCAGTTAATTTTTCATCAGATTCCTAGATAAATAGGGGCTGAATATACCATTCCTTTTGAAGACTTGATTGAGCATTTTTAGAAAATTTAAACTTTTTATAGGAAATATTTTATAGGTAATCTTGCAAGATAATCTAAAACAACCCCATCACCCTGAAGATGTAGCATTAAGAGAATAGGATTTGTGGAATTTTTAACTCAGTATTCAATAAAATTCAATATTGATTTGATACTATACAGGACGTTAATATAAAGTTTATTATTTTTTACAGGCAGCAGAAGAGGAAGAAACACAAAACCAGCATGATGATAGTTCCTCTGATTCAGGAACTCCTTCAGGCCCTGATTTTAATTATATTTTAAATATGTCTCTGTGGTCTCTTACTAAAGAAAAAGTTGAAGAACTGATTAAACAGAGAGATGCAAAAGTATGAACTTTTGTGGGTTAAATAATTTGAAACTATTTCAGTGTTATCAATATCTTTGTTTTTCTTTTTCCAAAAATAAGTATTTTGACTTACCCTTTATACATTTTAAAATTATTGAATGTTAAAAATCATACTACTTTTTTATTATAGGGGCGAGAGGTCAATGATCTTAAAAGAAAATCTCCTTCAGACCTTTGGAAAGAAGATTTAGCAGCATTTGTTGAAGAACTGGATGTAGGTTAAGTCTCCATTAAAATATATTTGGAAAAGTAATGTTATGAAACAAGAATGAAAAGTCTTATTTAATTAAATTATCTCAGGCTTTAACTCTGTGAAGGTTAATGTGTTTAGAAACTGCATTAGGATTAAGCTTCTAGCTATATGAAATTATAAAGAAAAGTTAGGTCTGGTATAGATGAAGGTAAAAAGCTATGGAGTTGAAATGTAGAACAAATTAAATTCTAATACTTTCTATGGGTTAAAATTTCTTAACTGACTTCAAATTAGCTTGTTGATTCAGTTTAATGCTCCCCAAAGAGGAAAGATCAATATATACATGACTGAATATAGGTACTTTGATTCTAAAACAGTAGAATGATAGTCTCTTTAGACTTAGAGAAATTTTAATTTTTTTTATTATAACTTAGTTTTCTTCAGGTAGAATTCTAATTTAAAAAATAAAAGAAAAATATTTAGAGAAAGATATAAAATGAAAACTTTTTCTCGAATTGCCCAATTTGTTTTAAGCAATTAACTCACTTAAAATCTTAGAATTAAATTAATAGTAGCAGTATGATCATCTGATTTTTGAGTAGCACAAGGTCAATTACTACTTATTATTACTTATATGATGTTATGTAATTTTTTACTTTTTAGTTGTTTCATTGATTTATTGTCCACATGCTCTAGTTTTATTTTCAAGGTCTAAGTCAGAATTAGAACTCTTAAGAATGAGTGTGGTATATTAGTTTCCTAATAGAATTTCTGGAATTTTTTAGTGCTATTGTTCTGGGTTCCCTTAATGATCTTTCAAGTGCCATAGTATAAATATACTTTGATTTATGCTTTTCTTGAATTCGATTTTTTAAAATTTGAGATCCTTTTTTTCTGCTGACTTTTACATTTAGAAATGAATACCCAGTGAATAATATTACTCTTTTGCTTTTAATTTATCACCTTATTTTATTATTTGGCAATTAGCAAAGTAGGTCCAAACAACTTATTTATTCTGGATATAGTATTTTTTTTACATCTAAAAAGATTTAGACTTAAATTTCATCTCTATATCGTTTAAGGTCTAATAATAACCATTAATTGGATATCTGTTGTATGCTGGCACTGCATTCTATGTAATCCTCAGAATGACCCCCACCTCCCCACCCCCCCAAATGAGCGAGGTTATTATTAGCCTTTTATACAGATGAAGATCCTGAAGCTTGGAGAGAGGTTAAGTAACTTGCTTAGAGAGGAATTATATCATTATGGTTAAGAGCAATTACTCATCCTCTCAGTCCCAGTTTCCAAATTCATAAAATGGGGATCACATGATTTTTAATGCCTAGGACATAATAGGTGCCCTATAAATTGTAACTTTTATTTCCCAAGGATTTATAACTAATAAATGGTAGTGCTAAGATTGAAATCCAGGCGTGTCTGACTTCAAAGCTTATGTTATTTTTATTAAGCTATTATGCTACAAAGATTTCTTAAGTATCTTTCAAGAGATTAAGATGACATTTTTGCCTCATACCTTTCAAAGCTTGCTAATTATTTGAAGGAATAATTCTGTAAAATGAAGAATCTTTAACATTAATCATGATTATATCCTCATGTTGTATTATATAGAACCTTCTAAGTTCACTTTAACTGTATTGTCACTTTTAATTTTCATACTTTCTGAACAATTTTTTTCATATTTTCTATTATGACTAAAGCAATGGTAAAGAATAGCTTCATACTTGTTAACAGAACTACCTTTTTGTATGACCTACTAAGATTCCGATGATACCAGGTCATCGGAAGTCTTGATTTCATAATACATCATAGGATCCTAGAATTGGAAGGGACCATATAGGTCACTTAGTTACTACCCCTTGTATTACAAATGAGAAGCTAGACAGAATTAGGACTATAACCCAGGTCTTCTGACTTAGAATTATTTGTTTTTTTCCATTACTTTATCTTAGATTAGATCAGTTGAAAGGAAAAGTTTATTCCTTACTGAGTGAGTAAAATTAGTTTTAATTTCTAATGCAGTCAGTGATTGTCTTTTCTAATGAGTTGTTTATGCACCCACCTTCTCCCCTCCTCCTTTATAATTATACTTCAGAAAGTGGAAGCGCAAGAACGAGAAGATATTCTGTCTGGAATGTCTGGAAAAGCAATAAAAGGTAAAGTTGGCAAACCTAAGGTGAAGAAGCTTCAGCTGGAAGAGACAATGCCCTCACCTTATGGAAGAAGAATAGTTCCTGAAATTACTGCTATGAAGGCAGATGCCAGCAAAAAGTTGCTGAAGAAGAAAAAGGTATGACTTATCTCTTGTTTTAGCTCGTTGGTAGACTCCACCTTCATAACGATGTGTATATGTATTTTAATTTTACTATGTGTAAATCATGCTTTATTTTGTTTCTAATATATTTCATTGTGATAGGATATCATTTGTTCTATGAGAATAGTTGATCTGTGGAAGGAAAACATTAGTCAAGGACCTACATATATGTAAAGAGCTACTTACTTGATTCCATTTTTAAAATGAGAGATAAAAATAGTCAGAAGCATTCTAAATTAAAATCATGGGACAACAAAAAAGGTGGATTAACTTTAAAATATAAACTTTAGTTCTATATGATGATGGATTAAGGAAGTCTTAACAGTGGAAAAGGGTGGGTTTAACTTTCAAAGTAAGCTATCTTTTACTATTTATTTGTTTTTACCCTTAGTTAAAAAATCATCAGGCACATCCTGTGTCATTGGCATTGATCAGTGCTATTGAGGATTTAAAAGCCTGAAACTTAACCTACCCTCCAGCAGTATGAGCAAGAGTTAGCCAGCAGAAGGAGACATGGAGAAGACTGTTCAGAGTGGAGGAAAATGGGAGGCATGATGGTCTGAAAGAGAGAGGCTGATTTTTCTGGGCAGGTTGATTTTAGAACCCAGGGCACAAACAGGCAGATATGTGCAACAGTCTAATTAGAGCTTGGGAAATAAGCCTAAGAGCTAGAGAGAGAGATTGGAGTGTTCTCTGTACAGAGCTAATATTTGAAGCATAGGAGCATTAGTGATACCAGAGAGATCACTCTCTTCTTTTCTGATAAGCCGAGGTCTGCTTCCCTATTACCTGCCTTCCCACTACAAACAGGTTCACTTACTCATATGCACTTGTTTTCTCCTTAGGAAAATGGCTTTTCTCCTTTTCAGTTGGTGTTTGTCAGGTTCACTTCTTAGCACTCTTCTCTTCACCTGACATAGACTTCTTGAGTAACCTCATCTGTGCCCAGAGTTTTTTTAACTCACACCGATGACTCTTAAATCTATGTCCCTAAACTGTAATGTTTTCCGGAGTGCCAGGCTAACATAGCCACCTGAATGCCCCAAGCCCCTCAAACTCAGCATGTCTGAAACTGGACCCATTATCCTGATTTCAAAACCTGCTCTCTGTGCCTTGTCTCAGTTACTGCCACTATCAGCCATCACTAACATAAGCCAGAAACCTGAGAGTTTTCTCATTTAATCATTAACTAAATCTTATTGACTGCCTATGAAGCAATTCCAAAATCCACCTCCTAACCTGGTCCCCATTGACATTGTCTTAGAATTCCATAAGTTTTCTTTGTAGTCTTCCTATCTCTAGTCATCTAATCATGACTTCTGCCTTTCTCTACTTCATTCCTCTTAATCTTTTCTCTTACTACCGGAGTGATATTTCCAAAAAGTAAGTCTGGTTATTACACAAATGCTTAAAGGTTTTCATTTAAGTCTCCTCACTGACTACACACAGATTCCTGATATACAGTGACCTGCATGCCTCCCTGTGTTTCTATATGGCTACTCCTTCCTCTCACCTTTCTGTGAATCTGAGCAGACTATTTGTAATTCTTAAACATAATGTGATGATTCATGCCTTTGTGTCTTTTTTCTGGGGTGCTCTTCCTTCTTCCTTCTCCTCACCTGGCAAGTGTACATGGTTAAATCCCATGTACAGAAAGGCTCCCTCTCCTGTGGAGTCTTCCCCAACCCTGTTCTAGGCAGAATTGCTCACTTCTCCCCATGGGTCACTATTGTACCTCCCTCTATATTTGTTTTTTTGTTTTGTAATGAGTCTCTCACTGTCTCGCAAGTCTTAGGTTCTGGGGACTTTGTCTTATAATGCCTAACAGTGCATGACATGTGTTGCTTATTTTCCTTCAATAATCTGAACATTTTTTTCTAGTGTATAAAGGCTTGAGCTATAGGAAATTACTTTGCGGATACCTTCTGGTGTGATTAGTTATTGATCTGAAAGTCCCTTTGATAATCAAAAGCTGCCTTCTAATTTTTTATGGTTCTTTTTAAGTGGCTGTCTCAGAATGTACCAGAAGATGTGAGTGGTGAGCAACACGGTCTGATCAAAGTTATCTGTTAGGACATCAGTAGAATCACATTTTTAATTTTTCTTACTCATGTGATATGAAGAAGCAATCTATTGGCTGGAAATGTATTTCTAAAATATAGGTGTTAATTTGACTTTTATTTTTACTCTTGGTTTGGTTTTCCTTTTAATGTGTAGGGTGATCTTGATACCACAGCAGTAAAAGTGGAATTTGATGAAGAATTCAGTGGAACACCAGTAGAAGGTACAGGAGAAGATGCATTGATCCCGTCAGCTCCTATAAATAAAGGTCCCAAACCCAAAAGGGAGAAAAAGGAGCCTGGTGAGGAATTGTTACAAAGTTTTTTTTGTGAGAAAATCTATATATACAGGGTATTACTGTGTTCTTTTGATTGTGCTCTTTTTCTAGTAGTTGAAGTAAACATTTGTTATTTTATAGTGAACTTTTCATTGTAAGTTTTATTTTTACTAGTGACATTTGTATAAGTATTGATACATATCTTATTTTTGTTTTTAGGTACCAGAGTGAGAAAAACACCTACATCATCTGGTAAATCCAGTGCAAAGAAAGTAAAGAAACGGAATCCTTGGTCAGATGATGAATCTAAGTCAGAAAGTGACTTGGAAGAAACAGAACCTGTGGTTATTCCAAGAGATTCTTTGCTTCGGAGAGCTGCTGGTATTCTGATACATTTTATATTTCTTTTATTGTACATTATAGTTTGACCAAGTTAGTATTACTCATATAAATTGGTATTATTAGCATTACCAGTGTTATTAAAGTACTAAACCATTAGTATTTCAGAAGTTACAGTTTACAAAGACAAAAAAATTGCTTTCAGAATGATCTTTTCTAGCAAAGTTGGACATAAAACAAATTTCTGTAAAGTGAATCATGTTTTCTTATTGATTTTTTTATTATAAAGTTTGGGTTATATCCCCTCCATAGTTTGAAGATGTTTGGTAAAAAAGTTACCTTGGTAGTATACCAACAGTGATGGATCAATAGAAGTGCTTTGCAGTTTTGTTTTCTATCCCTTGTATCATGAAAAATTTTCCCCTACTTTAGCAGTCTGATTCCATGCACAAAGTATAATTTAGATAATTGCAGTGCTAGAGTTAGGCTGCAGAATCCCATTTTGTTATTATATATTGCTGTTGAGCATGTGATTTGATCCTTTTTGAATATTTATTAATTTGAAGGCTTCAAATAATTAAAAACTGACCATCCTATTTTATAGATTCTTCTCAAATTTTGTTAAGTCCTAATTTACTTAAAACGAAGGATACAGGGGCCGCCCGGTGGCGCAGCGGTTTAGTCCTCGCTTGGCAGCCCAGGGTTTGCGAGTTCGGATCCCGAGCGCCCGCCGATGCACTGCCTGTCAGCCATGCCGTGGTGGCGTCCCATATAAAAAAAAAATGGAGGAAGATGGGCACGGATGTTAGCCCAGGGCCAGTCTTCCTCAGCAAAAAGGGGAGGATTGGTGATGGATGTTAGCTCAGGGCTGTTCTTCCCCACAAAAAAAAAAAAAAAAAAAAAAACGAAGGATACAACTTTGTGGTTGTTTTACCTTTGGGAGATACTTTTTAAAGTATATGTTAGGCCTTAAATTCTTTGGTTCTCTAAATCACCAAGTGATTGAATTTCTTTTCCTAATGTGCATAGGTAGTATAATATGGGTGAATTTTTAACATGAGTAACTTAAATTATGTGAAAATTGATTTATTAAATTAAATGCTTCAAAATTGTATTTAGGCGTTTTCTATACATCTAAAATGAAGTATAAAATTATGTAGCATCCAAACGATTTTTCAATTTTATTCCATAGTATATGCTAAGAATTATAATAAAATTTATTTGCATTATACCAATGTGCCTTTCCCCTTTTTATGCATTATATTAAATTATTGGTTTGCTAATATATTGAGGTCTTATCTCTATTTTTTCCTCATTCATCTGAAAAATTACCCTCTCTCTTATTTCATAGTAACACTACCATGAAGAGAAGATAGAAGTTTTTATGCAAGAGGTTAAGAGAAAGTTTAGCACTTTCTAAAGACCTGTAAAATTTGTCTTTTGTAATTGCGAAAAGGGAAATGTTATATTAGTAGTCACTTTTACAGTGACCATAATGACTACTTTTCTCACTGTTTTTGAGTAATATTTAAGTTGGACGAGCAACATCCTAATAATTAATCTCATCAGTTTGTGCTGTCCTAACCTATGCAGCATTACCCCATAGCCTTCTGGGAAGTACAAGGTAGTATTAACACTATCAAAATAACTGAGGCCAAAGTTGTTGGCTTTTATCCTGTAAAAGCTTGTCTTTTTTTTTCTTTGTGTATTTTTAGAGATAGATGGAATATTTTTCAAATGCATTTTTTGTAATAATATTTCATGTGGATAAAACTAGATTTGAGTTTAATTTTCACTATTATTTTTCTCGTAGCTGAAAGGCCTAAATACACATTTGATTTCTCAGAAGAAGAGGATGATGATGCTGATGATGATGATGACAATAATGATTTAGAGGAACTGAAAGTTAAAGCATCTCCCATAACAAATGATGGGGAAGATGAATTTGTTCCTTCAGATGGCCTAGATAAAGATGAATATACATTTTCACCAGGCAAATCAAAAGCTACTCCAGAGTAAGTAATGAAGTGACTGCTATTCAGTTATATGGTGCTGTTAGTTGTTTAGGCATGTGTCAAAGATATTCTTATAGTAAGCTCTAAGGAATTATCAATCTAGGTAAGATCCTCCTCATAAAGGAGTAAATATTGCAGCTGTTTACATAACTGTTGCTATAGTTTAGAGCATGAGTTGGCAAATTTTTTTCTGTAAAGTGCTTGATAGTAAATATTTTAGGCTTTGCAGGCCATGTGGTCTCTGTTGCTACTCAGTGCTGCCATTGTAGCAAGAAAGCAGCCATAAACAATTTGTAAATGAATGCGTGTTAACTGTGTTCCAGTAAAACTTTATTTACAAAAGTAGGCAGCAGGCCTATGGGTCATAGTTTGACAACCCCTGGTTCAGAGAAAAGTTACTAAATCTTCAGGATTGGGTGGTTTAATTTTCTTCCCTAGCTTTGGCCTTGATTGATTTTTCTTGCCTCTGGTGAATGTGAACACTAACACATAGGATGTGAATTTTGTGAACTATTTCAGATTTCTTAAGGAAGTATTTTACCATCTATTATAAAGAAATATTTTACCACATGCAGTCTAGGATCAGAAATAGAATTATTGCCTACTCTGATGGAGATTCTGACATTCTCCTTGGATTTTTGCCACTTATTTACTGATGTTAAATTTTAGAATGGTTCTGTCAACCATAAAACTTAATTTAGTGATATTTTGAGTAACTTTAAACCTTCACCCAGTTTCCATTCTCTTATGTTAAATCATTGGTTTGTCTGCTGTCTCTGTGTGTGTATGTATGCACACTTGTGCATATGAAAGAGAAAAAAAGAGTTTGGTTGCCCTGTCTTTAACAAAGAGAAACAATTGAGAGAACTAAAGTTTTGTTCTGTAGTTATAATCCTGCAGTACATATTATATATAATTTATCAAGGTTGAAATCAGATATTTATATTATATTGTGGTGTTTAATTTTTCTTTCTGGTAGAAAATCTTCGCATGACAAAAAAAGTCAGGATTTTGGGAATCTCTTCTCATTTCCTTCATATTCTCAGAAGTCAGAAGATGGTATGCTCCTTTAGTCTTTTCATTCGTTACTTATTGTATTATTGCTATGGATTTTTTTATGAGTAGAAAGTTTACTTTCTTTTTACGTTTTCTTCAACATAATAAGGTTTTTCCTGAGGTGATTTTCAACTGATTGGTCAAAATAGGCATTATGGAAGCATATAGGTGGATAGGAAAATGATAACGTGTGTGTGTATGGAGTTGGGGGTGTGTGTGGCATGTGGGTGTAGTGTTTGAATGAGAGAAAAAATATATAGAAGGAGAAATTTTGGAAGATAAATTTGATTTTCATGGCCATGTGAATGTATACAAGACAGTTTTTTTTTAACTATAAGAGTACCAATATGCAGATTTGCGTGAACTAAACCCTAGTAGCTGAAAGACTAAATCCTTCATAGAAGCAAATTTAGTCAGGGTGTATATTTTTTATTCCCTATATATTTGTGTGTGGAATTTTTAAGGTCAAAACAATCTAGTTAGACTTAATTGATTCACTCTCTTGCATTTTTTTAATACACACATACATAGAGACAGATATACATAGATCTGGTACATATTCTGTATGTATAGATAGATGTGCATGTTTGACAGCATGTCAAAACAGTTATATAAAACTATCACTTACATCCAAGTAGCCATTTTAAGAGTCCCTGTTTTTGGTTTGAGGGAGGAAGGAAGGGAAGAATTGATTAATTAATTTAATTAATTTGAATGTAAAAGAAACTGAAGGTAAGCCGACATGCCTTTTAAATTAATCTTCAATGATATAAAATTGATTTGAAAAGATGAATAGTTCCTCTTTTATTTTTTTGTGAAGAAGACCAGCCCTGAGCTAACATCTGTTGCCAATCCTCCTCTTTTTTTTTTTTGCTGAGGAAGACTGGCCCTGGGCTAACATCCGTGCCTATCTTCCTCTACTTTATACGGGACTCCGCCACAGCATGGCTGACAAGCAGTGCGTCGGTGGGCGCCCGGGATCCGAACCCGTGAACTCCGGGCTGCCAAGCGTGAACTAAACTGCTGTGCCACTGGGTGGCCCCCAAGTAGTTACTCTTTTAGATCTGAACATTATTACTGATACTCCTGAAATGGTTAATAGCAATTAGATGTGTAGATACTAAAATAATCAGTGAGAACTTTTAAATATCTCATTTAAAAATAAATCAGTATTTTTTGGAGCCTGCCCAGTGGCGTCATGGTTAAGTTCGCACACTCCGCTTTGGCAGCCCGGGGTTTCACAGGTTCAGATACCAGGCACCAAAAGACGCACCACTTGTCGGGCCATGCTATGGTGGCATCCTATATAAAGCAGAGGAAGATGGGCCGGATGTTAGCCCAGGGCCAATCTTCCTCAGCAAAAAAGAGGAGGTTTGGCAACGGATGTTAGCTCAGGGCTAGCCTTCCTCAAACACCAAAAAATAATAATAAAAAATAAATCAGTATTTTTGAATTGGTCAGTTATGTTTTAAATGATCAGCATTTGGGGCTATTAAGATTATTATTACTCTATACATTTCTATATTGTTTTACAACAGAGTTAACATTTTTTAAATATAACATTTTTTATTTTCAGCTGTTTGTATATTGTGGGTTATATGATCACAAAATAGAAACTTATAAGATCAATTATCTAGCTAAAGAGAAGTCATCAGTAAAAAGAATCAAAGTTTATTAAGCAGTCCTTATAGCATCTCTTTACTGAAAAAACCTTTGTAATTTTTAGATTCAGCTAAATTTGACAGTAATGAAGAAGATTCTACCTCTGTTTTTTCACCATCATTTGGTCTGAAACAAACAGATAAAGTTCCAAGTAAAACAGTAGCTGCTAGAAAGGGTATGTACTTATATTTGATTTGGTTAAGCATTGCATAAACCATATAGAGAATGTTGATGTTAAAGGAAATTTAATGTCATTTCAAATTATTTGCACTAGAACTTTACTAGAAAATAGTTATAAATAATCCTTGTTTTCTAACCATGTGAGGTAATTATTAAAATGTCTGTAAGACCTCATTTTAAAGCTGTTGTAATTATAAAATAATTCCAGGCATTGATATCTAAAGATAGCTTTCTAGTAAAGCTCTCCTGTAGTTGTTAGGTTCTAAAATAGATTAAAATTTTGTCTTGCTAGTACCCTGATTGTGTTATCTATGTAGGTCAGGCCTTAACTTCTCATGTGGAATGAGTGGTCAGTTCACTTGGGGACCTCTTTTTCTTTGTGAGTCACATAGCTTCTTTCTTTTCCATAGCCTTAGATTGTCCATTCATCTAAGTTGATTTGAGTTGATTCATGAATCTGTTATTAGTACCGAGGTACATACCTTGGTGTTTTTGAAGGAGGTCAGTATTAGTACTTTGTGTTTAAAAGATAATTGCTACTCAACAGCAAGTAAATAAACAGTATGGACCATTCCTTCAGGATCTTAAAAATGCACAAAAGACAATACCATTGTAGACACACATGTATTAGATGTAGCAGAACAATAAAAGTCCCTACTTACTCTGAAGGCACTAGGACTGTGGTGAGAAATTGGTTGGCTACAGGAACCTCTCTGGCCAACGCATTGCACATTGGCCAATGTCTGTCTCTTTGCCTGGGGACTTCCTCTTTGTTGCTATGCCGGAATATTAACATTTCCCCACCCACAGCCACCCTTTACCAGTGATGAGAAAAGCTGGTCTGCAAATATCTTAGCATTCTTGCCCCTCAGGTTAGCTAACTCTGGGATATGTGTTGTCCACTGGCTCTCAGAGATGTCTCATGAGATTAAGCTCCCAGAGTGATGGCAGGCTTGATAACTTACCCATTACTGGCTGCCCTCACTTCATTGCCTCATTTTTGTATTCCCTTTCCTTCACCTCCCAAATAAATACTTGTACTTGAGTCTTTGTCTTGGGATCAGGTGGGGTCTGTTTCTGAGGAACTCAAACTGAGACAGGCACTATAATTTCCCTTTGAGCATCTTTTTTTATCATCTTCATGTGAGAATCTTATAACCACCCTGAAAATTTGGGAGCCATACCAGTTCTTTGAACATATCGACTTGTTTCCCTCGTCAAACTATTCATTCCATTAAACCTAATGAGTTCGAGTTTAGCATTAACTAAAAGGCTAGCATACCACAACACCTGTCCTATTTGGTTGTTTCAGCAGTAGCTGAACTAGCCTTGTGTCAGCTGAATGGGTGATGCCTGTGTGGTGTGATATCAGGGACCCCAGCAAGCCCTCAGCTTTCCTTTAGCTTCCTCCAAAAATACAATTCCCACAAAATATCATTTCATGGAGAGGATGCATCATGTCCTTCTGTGGGGTCATCTATGTTAACTCCAAATTACATAAATTATTATACAAGTTAAATTCTGTAGCTCCAGTAGTTTCCAGCAAAAAGGCAGCTCATGGTACTCAGAGATCTGGCCTACATTTGCCCAATAGAGTTGAAAGTGCCACCTAACACTGCAAGCCTGGAAATTCTTATGAAGATAAAAGGTGATCCCTAGCTATGTCAAGCCTATACTCCTGCAAGGAGCTGCCCTGTGGCTCTTGTGGTTGATTTAGTCATGAGGACTCAGGAAGAAAAGTCACAAAATCTGTGGCTGCCACTGCCATAAGAGCATGGGCTCCTCCTGCTGTTCTAATGAGGGGCCTTAGCTCTAGCATCTCGGTTGCAACTGGGAATACATTTTCCATAGAATTAGTGTGGGTTTGTTTTTTAATAGAAAAGTCTGTGGTTAATTCAATGCATTTTTTTTCAAATTAAGTTTTACTAATCACACAAGTAAAGACTGACTTATCAATTTTCACACAGACTGTAAATGAAGCTGAAAAACATAGTCCATTTTCCCAACAAAATTCATCAAAACAAAGGCCTTTGGGTCTATTGTCTACTTATCTAGAATTTTAGTATTTCTTTCCACATAAAAATGCCAAGTCTTGATTTCAGCCTTTGAGGGGAAGTGAATCAGTTTCTATTCATGGTATTTGAGGGTCCCATAAAAAATGTTTTTTTTCCCTCCAAAACATTTTAAAAGTTAGAACTTAACATGTGGTTATACTTGGGTTATAATTAATGTGTCAAATATGTTACTTTTTTGTCATGACTATACTATGGTTTTTACTACTGCTTTTTAAAAACTTTCTGCTTAATTCATTTTAATGGCCCTTGTTTAAAATATCTCACTTGAATTATCAAAAGGCAAATTATGCATAATTAAATAAAAACCATTATGTCATCTGTGAGCAATTGTTTGCCTTTACACTGGCACCAAGTGGAGAGAAACCATTTTATTATTTAAGGCTACTCAATTTCATATCACCAGTAAGAAATTCTGTTGTGATAGGACTCATTTCAGCTTGGTTTGTTGGTAAGTACGTTACATTGATCTATAAAATGGAAATTTGCTTAATAGGAAAACCATCTTCAGATACAACCCCTAAGCCCAAGAGAACCCCCAAACAGAAGAAAGTAGAGACTATAAACTCTGACTCGGATTCAGAATTTGGCATTCCAAAGAAGACTACAACACCAAAAGGTGAGGATTATCTTAGCATAACCCTTTAACATATGCCATGTGGAAAATACTTAGTCTCTTCTACTCATTGAATTTAGAGAGACTGGGTACCTATTTGTTTTTAAATTGCTCTACTCCTCAATAAGCAGTGTATTTAAGAATCAGTGCTGAATTAGAGTCCATAGGAAATACAGCAATTTAGCCCAATCACTTTGTTTTACAAATCAGGAAATTGAGACTCAAAGAGGTTAATAAGTAAGCAACTTGCATACCTAAGAATGGTTGAAAGACCCCCTGCAGTGAACTCACTGGAAGTAGTTATTGAAAAGGCAGATGAGGGCTCTTGCTAACTGAAGTGTGACACTCATTGGAGTAGGCAGAGCTAGGACTCTCAGACCAGAGTTTTTTGCTCATCTAGGAAATGAAATAGCTGTACTCAGGGCCCCACAGGGCACCGGCACTAGTTCTTCTCCCTGGCACCCCTTCTTTGCCTCCAGAATCTCAAAGGTCCTTAAAGATGCTTTAAAAAAATATATGTAATACATGATTTTCTCTAAAGGTAGCTGCTCAACCTTTTATCCAACTGACAGATATTATCATCCATGTGCTTATTTTATTTCTTAAAGTGGTGGTTGGGATAAGGAGATGTAGACCTACATGGAAACAAGGAAGAATAGGGGGGCGGAAAAGAAACATAGTGACTGGGGAGGTCAGTACTTATGGAATGCATGGTTTAAAACCTTTATAAATTCAAAAGTGCCATTTCATTGATTCATTTCATCAAATATGACATCCTAAGATCATTTAGGCTATTTTTTCTTACTAATACAATCTAGTTGGTCATAGCTCTTAAGGAATTTTTAAAAATTTAGAATTGCAATTTAGTTCTATTTTCTCTTTCACTGGCATCATTGTGGATGGAGAACATTTGGTCACCATTTACATATTACCTTTTTCCCTTCCTCCTCCAATGATAAGAATAAGAGTTTAGGTAGATGAAAAAAAAACCCCAAAACTAGGCTGCATGTGGTGATTCTAGGTCTGAGAAGGAATGTGGATTTGACAGATTTCATGATTAATACTGGGGGGTTTATTCTAAGATTATGCTACTTAAAATGGGATCTGCAATTGATTGTTACGAGTGTGTGATAAGTAAAATTTAGAGGAAGCATTTAAACCTTTGTAATTTGTGTTAAGCAAGTATGTATTTTCTAGTAACTTACTGTATTTTTAAAAGTATTAGTCTATGACAAATTAGAAACAACAACTTTTTTCATCACATACAATTTAAAAAGCACTCTTCTAAGAGATTTTTCTGTTCAGCCTCAAGGACCACATGTGCAAAATGCAAATGTTTTCTTTTATATATCAGGGGCTTGGTCATTAAAATTTGTCACTAGGACCTTCCAACTAGTTTAAATGTATTTGTGAAATATTAGTCATGTCAACCCTAGAACTGAATGATGCTGTCAGATTGTTTCTACATCATTCATATTAAAAGATCAGGATTGAAGTACTGACTGGGGCATGCCAAAGAACTTAAGTATAATGTTTTGGCATTTATCTTTTTATATTGCACTTAACCTTTTGAGAAAACAATCTTTGTATCATTTTAAGGTAAAGGCCGAGGGGCAAAGAAAAGGAAAGCATCTGGCTCTGAAAATGAAGGTGATTATAACCCTGGCAGGAAAACATCCAAAACAATAAGCAAGGTAATCAGGAGCATCTTTTTAATGCATGGTTTTGTTTACGATCGTCTATAACTGGCTTAGTTTGCTTATTACTATGCTGTCTTAACAGCTTTAAACCTAGCATCTCTTATCCATAGGGGGCTTGTATATGGTTAAAGAATTATCCAAGTATAAATCTATATAATCAGGACTATTTCTTGGATTAAAATATGGCATAAACTAGCCTACTTAAGAGTATTCCATTTCATCCAATGAGCAGTACAAGTTATATGCTACCTGTCTGAGATAATATTTTTTTGACCAAATAGAGGCTATTTCTTTTTGATTTGGATTTGTTTGACCAGGGCTAATTTGATTTTTTTGTTGTTGTTAACATGAATTCATTTGACTATGGCCAATTTTCCCAATTAGTCTGACCCTACTCCAGAAGTGTATTCCTTTAGATAAAGGAATAACATCAAATGTCCCCCTTTTTTCTCTCTTCCTATTAAAACTTATAAATATAAACATAGATGATTTTAGCTTTATGCTGCTCTCTGCATTGACCTCCTCCATCCAGTCGTCTTCTATACCTCTGGTCCATTTTGGTAACTCTTTTCCGCATTTTTATAAACACAGTGTGTACTATATAAGTTCAGAAAGAAATAGGTAATGGTGATAAGTAATACAAGATCACTAAGGTGGCAAATTATTATAATCTTTTCTTTCCCCTTCATAAAAATCATTTGGTAACTGGTATTACACTTAAGTTAGTATTACAATTCTGATTTTAAAAGCACCATTATTTGGGGCCGGCCTGGTGGCATAGTGATTAAGTTCTTGTGCTCTGCTTCGGTAGCCGGGGTTCTTGGGTTTGGATCCCAGGCACAGACCTGTGCACCACTCATCAAGCCATGCTGTAGTGGCGTCCCATATACAAAATAGAGGAAGATGGGCATGGATGTTAGCTCAGGGCCAATCTTCCTCAAGCAAAAAGAGGAAGATTGGCAACAGATGTTACCTCAGGGCTGATCTTCCTCACCAAAAAAGAAAAAAACCACTATTATTTGTAATATTTCCCAAATATAAGTGAAGTGTAAGGAATAATAATTCTTTTTAACACTACTCTTTTTTTTCTTTTAACTCTGGGGTTTTAAATCTATTTTTTTTTTTAATGTCTAGAAACCGAAGAAAACATCTTTTGATCAGGATTCAGATGTGGATATCTTCCCATCAGACTTCACTTCTGAGCCACCTTCTCTGCCACGGACCGGTCGGGCTAGGAAAGAAGTAAAATATTTTGCAGAGTCTGATGAAGAAGAAGATGTTGATTTTGCAATGTTTAATTAAGTGCCCAAAGAGCACAGAAACATTTTTCAACAGATAACTTGTGTTGTCCTTTTGTCTTTACTGTCTCAAACTTTTGTACATCTGGCTTATTTTAATGTGATGATGTAATTGATGGTTTTTTATTATTGTGGTAGGCCTTTTAACATTTTGTTCTTACACATACAGTTTTATGCTCTTTTTTACTCATTGAAATGTCATGTACTGTCTGATTGGCTTGTAGAATTGTTATAGACTGCCGTGCATTAGCACAGATTTTAATTGTCATGGTTGCAGACTACAGACCTGCTTTTTGAAATGAAATTTAAACATTAAAAATGGAACTGTGTTCTCCGTCTCTTTACTGAAGATGAAAGTGTAGTAAAAGCTCCCATACACCTTTAAAATAAATATATTTTATTCTTTGCCAGGAGACTCCATGGAAAAAGGTAAACAGTATATGAACATAGAAAGCATTGTTAAACAATCTCAATGTACAAACAGAGCCAGTGAAAGTACATCACAGACTTGCTAATATATCAAAAAAAAAAAATTCCACTAGTGCTTAAATGAGAACTAAGAAACTGACACTTGTATCTGTTAACCACTCTACCACAGCTTTCACTCTGCTTCATAGTGATTAAACAAGGTCAAAGGATGCAGATTCTCTGCCCATGCCTTTGGGAGTTAATGTTAGCCCCTGGGCATCAAGAAGGCTGGAAAAACCCCCCAGTGTTGGGCATGAATCAGGAAGGACACTAGCGTTACATGGTACAGGTGGTAGACCAGCCTGCTAATTATCCCATGAAATTTCCCTAATGGCTTGTGAATAAGTAAATAAAAACAACACTGAAAAGTGTTTCTGCCTTGGAGGCTATCATTACTGTAAAAACGTATCTTTTTAAAAATTGTGTAGTTATGTCATTAAACAAGTAATAAACCACTTTTAATTTAAAGTGACATTAACAGTTGAACAAATGACATTTGATTAACTGAACTGGCAGTTACACTGATACAGAATTCTCTTCTGCTAGTGCAGTGAATTTGTATACTTTTACTGGGCAACATGAAATAAAATATGCAGATTGAGAGCATCAAAAAAGAGCAAGGACAAGCTTCCATACTAACTAAATTAGAATATTTTTAGCCTTATCTTGTCATACTGTACAATAGTCCCATTTCCTTACCTTGATGTCTTGATTATTCTGTAAAAGCAAGACAATTATCTTTTTGAACCTTTTCTGTTGGACTTGTACAGTAGTCTGTTTCATAACCTTGATGTCTTGGTTATTTTGAGTATGCAAGACAAAAGGAAAGCACCAAACATACAGTATAGAAAGAACAGAGCCATACTTCTGTATGTACAAAGTCTTCAGAAACTTAACCAGGGGTAAATCATTTTGACTGGGTCTTTGCCATGCAATCTTGAGTGTTCAAAGAGGAAAACAGAAGCTTTTAACTAGTTTCTGGTTGCATGAAATGGCTGATTTTTAGAATTTAAAAAGTTTGTATTTCTAGGTAAGTTAGACAGTGAGGAGTATATATTGATACATATGAAAATTTCTTGGTCCTTCTTGAGTTTTAATATATTTTCAGTCCAAAAACTAAGCAGCAGTAAAAATGTTTTTTTCCTTGCATTTTAAATCCCGGAACTGAAGGTACTGGGGAATGTCTGAAGTAGCTGGAAAGTGTCTTATTGCACCAGTGGTGACTGACTGACACCGCTGTTTTCCACTGAACTGGGTGAGATGCTGGGACTGTGCTCTGCTGTGTTCCCACTTGAACTTGGGGTCAAGGGTTCATGTCCTTCAGAATTTTCCAGCATTTCCTGAATGAGAGGTGGCATTGATCCAGGAATTTCCATTTTCAAGGTAATTACACGTTCTGCACCTTTTTAAAAAAAGATAATAGAAATCTGGTAGAGATAAGGAGTTAAGCTGAATAAGGGTCAACTTACATCTACTTTAATAAGGGTGAAAATTGTGCTACCAATGTCTCCTAGAGATTTTCCTAGTTTTACAGCATTAAAATATTATATCTATAGAAAAGCAGCAGAGATGTGCTGACATGTTTAAATCTGATAATTCTATGCCTCAGTCCGTTTGAGGAAACATCAGTATATATTTACTTAACTTATAATTTACAAAGAGAAGTTCCTGATAAAAGACCAGAAAGAGGATATCTTGCAAATGAAACAGTTGATAGGATCCCAGTTACCAGAGATGGAGGAAGTGACTTGAGTAATAAACGTGGCGATTATCAACTTGATATGGCACTGCACTGTCCAGTACGGTAGCCACTAGCTACATGTGGCAATTTAAATTTAAATTTGTTAAACACAGTTAGGAAAACAGTGTCTCACCTGCATTAGCCACATTTCATGTGCTTGAGAGCCACATGTGGCTAGTGGCTACTGTACTGGACAAGGCAGATTATAGACTATTTCCCCATAATCACAGTAAATTCCTTTGCACTGGTCTAGCCAGGTACGGGGAATGAGAGTATTAAGTTAAACAGCCTTATTGTTTTAAAGTCAAAGACATCATAATTACAATGGTCAGGCATTATTATCTGCTGTTTGCTTCTACCGTTAATCCCATGCTAGGGATGAACTTGGAATGTCTCCCTGAAGAAACCTTTTAGAAGGAACTCAAGAATTGGGACTCCTTGTCAAACAAGTTCACTATGCTGCTTGGCTCACCAAGGTCTTCAGGGACAGAGGCTGCTAATGGGGACAGAATGACAAACAACAGCACATTTGGTACCAGAGACAGCTGCTGAGTTTTCTCTATACAGAAAACCCCACCCTCACACTCAACTGTGCTATGACTCTTGGCACTTTTGTAATTGCTCAAGTTGCCACATAAACTGAAAATCACCAGGCAAAGAATATTTATACCTCTCAGGAAGGCAAGAATTCCTTTGCTTAGAAGTGTGCAGAAGTAAATCTGCCTACACACGAGAGAGCAATGGCTACACTGACTGAGAGAGAAACTTATCCAATAACAATTACCCTAAGTACCATTCATTTTTCTTGAAGCTTGGATGTTCAGGAAAAACGAGTCAAGTTTACATAAACCAGAGCATGTGTGGAAAGCTAGAATGAAATGTATAAAACTCGAAAATTAAAAAGCCTGTCATTCTCTTGAAAACAGTTTTTCTAATTATTTAGTCATCTGAATTTTAAAGCTCTCAATCTAATAAGATCATTGAGTAGGGTAAGATTTGAGCTTTTTTTTTTAAGGATGGGTACCATTTAATTCCTTTTGATTCAATGAGAAATGAATTCCAAAACAACAAAAATGCAGCTATTATCAAACATCCTGAATGAAAACACAGGGTTTAACAACGGAGTACAACCTGGTGAGGACCCCAAGTCCACGTCGTGAAGACAGTGTGAGACGTACCTTTAGCACTGATGCTGCGGAGATCTGTGATTTTCATTAAGATCTTTGGAAACATGTGAGGCTTGCTGGGTCGTCTCTTTCTGATATAAATTTTTAGTGCTTCCAGCAATGGTTCTTGTAGCTTATCTACTTTTGTTGGTTCCTCAAGGTCCTGGCGGTCTAGATACCAGGAATAAAGTATTAAACAGTTAGTATCAGGACAGAAAGCATTATGCACTTTCCAGGCTAGAGAGTTTCTGCCCATTTCCCCTTTTCCTTGCTTCCTTGTTCCTACTATATTATTAATTCATTAATTTGATGACTTTATTAATTTGATGGTTCAATCACATATACAAATTTGAAGATATATGCAACTGTTGTAAGCAGTGGTACTTGAAAATGATTGTCCCTCTTGTTGGTCGAAAGCACATTTTCATGGCTTGTTACTTTTGTCCCAGGGAAAGAATTACTTCTCTTGACCAGAAGGTGTCACTACAGAACTGAATTCAAACAAACCTTGAGCAGCCTGGTTATAAAAGCAAGGTAAATCAGCCCCCTAATTAAAGCCATTACTTTTTAACCACTTATGACTCAGCCTCCTGCGAGCGGGCCAGTAGGGGTCACTACAAAGAAGAAAGCCATATTTTATCCCAGTCCTGCAAGGGTTGCTAGGGGGGGTTGACACAATGACTTGTATTCCCAGCTACTAAATTAGCAAACAGCACATGCAAGTCCCTTGGATAATCATTAAAATGTCCCTAGGCAATTTATTTTACAATAGTCTGATCCTACCTTAAAAAGACACCTGTGGCAATTGGATAAATAGCATTTTGGTATTTCAGAGCAGATGGATCCCAAATACCTTAAATTTATAACAATATGGAAAAATGCAAAAACTCCAAGCATGCCTGCCTGGCTTTATTCACACGTCTTTTCCCATGCAAAATAACTCCAAAATGGAGATGAGGAATTTCCCATAAATTACAAGCATAAGTTGTTCTTCATGGAATCTTATGAGGGTTTTCTAGGTAGATGGTACCTCCGCAGATTAAGCAGATGGCACTGAGAAGGCCTGTTTCTGTGTCATCCATTTCCAAAGGCAGGAGCTGGTTGGCAAAGGTGAACACAAGGTCAGTCAGAGGACCAAATCCAGCATTGTGCATCTGAGTTCGGTTTAGGGTAAGGCCATCTGAAAAAGTCATGGTGTCTTGTTCTGGGGTATACCTGGTGCAAATTCTAAGAATCTGGAAGAAAGAAACCACATTTGATGGATCATCAAAGCCAGCCTGTCCTGACAGCATCAGTCAGATCTAGGCAGGAAATAACATGAAGATTTCCGAGGAGCTCTTGCATCTCATCAGGTACCCTGTCCCCTTTTGGATGTTGAATGTCTTCTCCAGCTCTTTCATTAAAAGACTATAGAAGTCAAAACAGAGGCTAAAGTTATTTAGGGAATAATAAATAGGACACAAGAAATTGTAGCAAGTATCTGTTTGTGCTAAAAGTAATCCATTTGACTCAAATAAACATTTACTGAGTACCTACTTATGTCCCAGGCACGGTGCCAGGTGCTGGGGATAAAAAGATGAATAAGATTCTATTTTTTTTAATTTAAGAGCTTAAATTAAGAGTCTAAAAAAAAAGACAATATCTACCATTTATTAAATGCCTAGTGTATGTCAAGTGTTACACATGCCCTACATTCAATTTTTCAAACTCGGTAAAGTGGATATTATTCTTTTTTTTTTTAAAAAAATTTTTTATTATTTTGTAAGGAAGATCAGCCCTGAGCTAACATCCCTTGCTAATCCTCCTCTTTTTTTGCTGAGGAAGACTGGCCCTGGGCTAACATCCGTGCCCGTCGTCCTCTACTTTATATGGGACGCCGCCACGGCATGGCTGACAGGCAGTGCGTCGGCGGGCACCGGGATCCGAACTCGCGAACCCCGGGCTGCCAAGCGCAGACTAAACCGCTGCGCCACCGGGCGGCCCCCTTATTCTTATTTTACAGGCGAGAGACTGAAGGCCCAGAAGGGTTAAGCCATGTGCCCAATCCAATGTCACGGTTAAAATGAGGCTGAATCTGATTCAAACGCAAGTTAGGGTCCCCCTTCCACGATGCCTCTGATCACACAGCTCCACAGACAACTGTAACACAAGGTACAGGAGCGGAACCAGCAAGGCACTAGAGCGTCAGAAGGAAAGCTCAGGCACAGCAGGAGGAAATCAAGGGCAGATTCACGGAGAAGAGGCGGTGTTTCAACGAAGCCCAGGAGTATGGGTGGGATTTCTATAGGCAAGAAGCCTGGGTCACGCTGCCACAATCTCCCAATCTCACCTGACACGGCCTTGATATATAACCCTGCTGGCCAACCTGGGACGCGCTACCAAGGAGTCGCCTGCTCACTGCTCTGTGCCTCGCTCAGAGCACCGGTTGAACTCCGAAACGCCTTGCTTTTGTATGCAGTCAACCCCGACTCGTGTTCCCACTGTCCTACCAATCCTAACGGCTAGTGGGAGCTCAGTGTGTCCCCAAGCACTGATCCACCCAGGGCCACATTTCTGCACCAGCACCACGAAGGGCCTCTGCCAACCAGGTTTCTACACTTGACGTTTCCCCCTGAAAAAGTCTCAGAGCTGCTTGAAGCACAGAGAGAAATTAATCCCACCTGGACGGAAGTGACGAGCCCAGTAGGTTGAGGGAGCAGAGAGCTTTTTCCAGATGCTGGTGCTCACTGTGACTGGGTGTGGTCCCCACGAATGTCCACCTTAATGTCAACCTAGAGGAGGACAGATCTGAAGGGTCTGCGATCTTCCTGTTCCACAGCCGTGTGCAGAGGGGAGTGGCCCTCTGAGAAAGGCACAGGACTCCCACCTAAGAGGGAACTCCCTGTACGTAGCCCCTCCTCACTCCCCATATTCCCACCAGGGCTCATGAGACAAGAACTTTTGTCAAATCTTTCATCTTGTCAAAGAGCTGGGGGGTTGGGACAAGGACACTTCCCATGGGGAAGACCGTCCTATCTGACTGGCAGTGTGATCACAAGAACTTCACATCCACTGGACCACATTAACCAGGGGGTGGGGCAATTGTATTGGAGGGTCACATGCTCCTGTGTCCTTGCTCTGGCATTCTCTGAATCTCCCAGAAGACATTGAGCTAGGAGCCAGCCCTCCTCCTACATGCAGGACTCCAGTGTGGACTGAGACGAAAGCATTAGGATACCCTGTAGAGTGAGGGATGGGACCTCTGTTGATAAAAACAAGTCTGCCTCCAATGTCTTCTTGGTTAGAAGAAATCTCCTGAGAGGAGAAGGGTGAATGTTAGCACACTTCACCTCCAACATATAATAATAGCTAATGTTTTGCTGATCACCAACGACATGCCAGTACTGTGCTAAGTGTTTTAAAGTTTGACTTAATTTTTGTATCAACCCATGAGTTAGGTACTAACGTCACCCCATTTTACAGATGGGGAAGCAAACTCAAATAGCTTGTCCCAGGTCACATAACCACTAGGTGGCATGATTTGCTTCAAGCTGTCTCCGAACCTGGGCTCTTAACCTCTGCTCCACAGCTGCCTCATTCCTCCTCATGCCACCATCCAATCCCAGACACCTCTCTGAGGTGGCGTGACCTCGGGCCCAGCACTGATTTAGACATCAGCCTCATTTGTCTCCTGGGCTGGGTGTCTTTGTGACTACCTGGTATTCAGGAGTGCTTGGCCTATGGCCTGGAGACAGAAAATTCTACAAACTTTACTCTATATGGGAAGGGGCATGATCTACATCAGGACATGTCCTCAAACTCTGAATGTTCCTTGTGTGATCCGGTGGCACAGTGGACTGGAAAGCACCCGATCGTGAACATGAGTGGTTATCAAAACCTCACAAAGATTCCTCTTCTCTGGATGAGTGGTTATTTTCACCTCTTAGATACCTGCCCAGGAACCTCTCTGAGCCCAGCCATTTCCTCTGGGTCCCTGACTGGCTGGTCTGTCATGCTTCATCTTGGTAGCTGATGGAGTACCTAGGCATTCCCAAAGTCAGAGCAGCAGAGGAACCCAGAGGTCACTGGGTATAAGCCTTAGTTCCCCTGAAGGCCCTGGGAGGTGCAGCACGAGGCCCAAGATCACACAAGTAATGGTGTCCGGGCAGAACACAGGACTCCCGGTCCCCCGCCAATGTTCCTCAAACACCTGGAGAAACACGAGGAAGTGCTGCCTACGCAGGGAGTCATCACGTGACGGGCAAAGTCAGTGCGCTCAATATTTACGGGCTCGAGCTCTACAGACGCATTTCCAGTTTGGAATCAAATAGGTACTAAATAAGTCTTTGCAGCCTGAGTGCACTGCCAAGATGTGAATTCACAAGATCCATCTCTGCAAGAATGAAAGGAACCGGGGATTTGTTGGAAACAACTAGAAGGCCAAGATTTAGGCATTTGCAAGCTGTCAACAGCTTACTTAGAAATTCAAGTCCAAACTGCAGTGTACAAAGTCTCTTTCGAACTATTCTATCCTGAAGGGTTTTCCTCCTCAAAAGTTGGAAAATTCTGGGATTCTGATAAAGCATTTAGACTATGTCCTATTGCCTCTCTCCCTAGAAAGTTCAAAACCAAAACCAAGTACAAATGGGGCTTCCAGAGAGGAAGGCACGTGGCCTAGGATGGAAGAATGGTCAATGTCTTCTTTTATCAGGGGTACCTCCGCCCCCACCCCTGCCCCACTGGGCCCAGTGGGCAGCAGTCGTCCGTCCTCCCCATGGCTTCTGGCCAGGCCCCCTCTGGAGAGAAACCTAGGAGTTTCATTCTGTCACACTGAAGTCAAATGCTGGTGGCAACCACCAAGTGCTCCTCCAGGATTAAAACACCCTTTGTTTGAAACGAGGGTATTTTATCTGGAAAGAGGAGCACGCAAGTCCCACGAGATGGGTAAAAATAGCCCAGGCAAGGCTGACCCACTCAAGGAGGGCGCAGGGGGGACAGTGCGGAGCTCTGTTGATGGGCAAAGCTGAGCCTCAGGGAGAGAAGGATCTCTCTTCCCGCGAGGACAACTAAGTATCTTTCCACTGCTTCCTGGGTACCCCCAGGAGCCGACCACCTGAGGCTGGAGCCCTGGGAGGATCTGAGCACCTGAGACCCCAGAGGCAGAGCCAGAGACTTGTCCACTTCTCTCCTGTCCCTTTGACCACCCTAATCCAAGCCACCATCGCCTCTCCTCCAGTGAGGGCCTCGTAACCCAGCCCTTGTCTCCACTCCCACTCCCGCAGCCAGAGCACGCTGCTCAAAATGTTCATCAGAGGACGTCTCTCCCTTGCCAAAATCCCTCCAATGGTTTCTAGTCATATTCAGACTCATAAAACCCAAACTGCTTCCTGTGGCCTCCACCTACCTCACAACCTTCAACTGCCCCTCCTTTTCCCTCACTTATTACCTCTGCTCATACTGGTTTTCTCTCTGAATCTCCAGCAACTCGTCACATCAAAACGTTTGCACTTGCTGTTCCCTCTGCCTTCGATGCTTTTCCCCTGATCTTCATGTAGCCGATTCTTATTCAGAGCTCAGCTCAAATGTTACCTCCTCAGAAAGCACAGTGAACACACTTCCTAAAACCCATTATTTTCTATCACATCATCCTACTTTTTTTTGAAATATGAAATAAAATTATTTCAAAATTGAGATATAACATGTGGTGGTTTTAAAATATGCCCAAGAATTCTTTGCTATGACTCCCTTAAGGAATGAAGCTTCATTCCCCTCCCCTTGAGTGTGGGCTGGACTGAGTGACTTGATTGTAACGATGGAATACAGTGGAAGGGATAGTGTGTAACTTCGGAAACTAGGTCATAAAAGGCATCCTGGCCTCCTCCTTGTTTGCTCTCTCACATCTCTTGTTTTGAGGGAACCAGTTGACATGTCACAAAGACACTCAAGCAGCCCCATGGAGAAGTCCACCTGGCAAGAAAATGTGCCCTCTTGTCAACAACTACCTCACCAGGCCAATGTGAGGAGCCACCCTGGAAGCAGCCCTTCAGCCCCTGTCAAGCCTTCAGATGACACAGCCCCGGCCAGTGTCTTGACTGCAACCTCACGAGAGGCAGGGAGGCAGAACCACCTAGCTAAGTCAGCTCCCGACCCACAGGGACTACGTGAGATAACAATGCTTATTGTTTTAAGCTGCTAAGTTTTGTGACAGCTCCTTAGGCAGCAAGAGATGACTAATACAACACACTTGCCTTGAGCTGTGCTCACATCTCAAGTGTACAGCTGGATGCATTTTCCCTAAGTACACACCTGTGTAGCCACCACCTAGATCAAGATGCGAATAGTTCTAGCACCTACAGCCTCCCTTGGCCCCTTCCTGATCACACCAGCTCCCCAAAGTAACCATTATGTTGACCTCTATTCCTATAGATTAGTTTTGCCTGTTCTTGAACTTTAGATAAATGGAATCACACAGTATATTCTATTTTGTGTCTGGCTTTTATTCACTCCATGGCACCTCTGTGAGATTCCCCCTGGTAGTGCATGTAGCAATGGTTCTTTTTCATGGCTGTGTAGTCTTGCACAGTATGACCCATCACCTTGCTTCACTTTCTCCATAGCACTGTCACTCTCTGAGCTTACTGACCCATCGCCACTCTAGAAACTCATCTTCTAGAAGGAGACTGCTCTTTATCTGTCTCACTCCCTGCTGTTTCTTTAGCATCAAGGGCAGTGTTGATCACACAGTGGGCGGCTAATAAATATTTGTTCATTTAGTAATGAACTGGATTCTGTCATTGGAATTTCTCCCACCTCGTAACCCACTGAGGGGGGCATCCGGGGATTTCTAAGTTTTTAGGCAAAGGAGAAAGCTCAAATTGCTCACCCATCCCAGTCTCTGCACTAATTGTATTTGGCAACTTGTGGGCAGATCCTGATCTGATCTGACTATTTCTCCTCCAGTGCTCGTGGGAATGCTGAAGTAGTGATAATAACAACAGTAACACATCCAGAGCTTTGCACCCTGTCCTCCTTCACGCGCTGGCGGGACACAGTACCTACTGTGATGAAAACATGGGAACAAAATATTTTCCCCACTGGGACCTGCCACCAGCCTGTCTTTCATGACATGTCAACCGGCTTCCCCCAAAACAAGAGATGTGAGAGAGCAAACAAGGAGGAGGCCACGATGCCTCTTATGACCCAGTGTCCGAAGTCGCACACCATCCCTTCCACTGTATTTTATCCTTTTCTCACTGTAACTGCTTCCCAGAACAGCACTCGAGGAGCCATTACTTTAAAATGTTAAGAGAGGGGCCGGCCCGGTGGCGCAATGGTTTAGTTCACGCTTGGCAGCCCGGGGTTCGCAGGTGTGGATCCCGGGTGCCCGCGGACGCACTGCTTGTCAGCTGTGCCGTGGCAGCGTCCCATATAAAATAGAGGAAGATGGGCACGGATGTTAGCCCAGGGCCAGTCTTCCTCAGCAAAAAGAGGAGGATTAGCAACGGATGTTAGCTCAGGGCTGGTCTTCCTCATACAAAAAAATAAATAAATAAAAATAAAATGTTCAGAGAAATGTGTGGAGTCAATTTAATAATATATTTTACCCAACCTAATAGATCCAAAATATTTTTGCTTCAACATGTAATATAAAAAAATAATTAAGGAGACACTTTACATTTTTAAAGACTAAGTTTTTGAAATCAAGTGTTTATTTTACAATTACAGCACCTCAGACCAGCCACACTTCAGGTGCCTAACAGCCACAGATGGCCTGTGGCTACCGTACCGGACAGCACAGCTCCAGATAGCGTGTGTGGGTGTGTGGTGTGTGTTTGTGTGTGTTAATACACATAGCAGCTCAGTACTAAACAGTTCACAAAGACAATCTGGGCTTTCTCAATACTGACGATGTGACGATGCTGACGACGACCACACGCTAATTTAAAGGTGCACTTACGATGTGCCAGGGACTGTGCTAAATGTTTAACTAAATGCTAAACATTAACCCAATTAATTCTCCCAACAACCGTATTAGGGATGAGCTACTGATACACCCATTTCACTGATGAGATAACTGAGGCTCAGAGAGGACACAGAGCTCCCCTAGGTTCATACAGCTCCTAATGGCAGAGCTGGGATTTGAACCCTGGGAGTGTGGCTCCAGAGCCCACCCTCTCAGCTACTACACTGGCAGCCTCACAGTGACTTCCGGGGACTGCCGGGTGGTGGCTGCACACGCACGGGGAGTAAGCCGAGATGCAGAGAGTCGCAGGACTGCCTCACGACAGCACAGGTGGCCAGAGGTGATGCTGCAGCCTGAACTCCGGCTGTGGGGCTGCGAGCGCAGAGCGTGCTCCTCTCCGGGCTGGGGACTAGTCTCCACTGAGTCCCGGGAAGCGGGGAGCACAGGTTCCTGTGGGAATGGCCCTCCATGCCTGTATGGCCACATGGTCCCCAGGACCCCAGGAGCCACAAACCATGTTTTGAAGTCACGCAGGGCAGTCCCTTTTGTGTCCCCAGAAGCAAGGCACTGCTGCGACCGGTGTGGGAATGTTTGCCCGGGGGCAGTGAGGGCAGCCAGTGGCAGGACCCAGGGAAGCCCCGTGGTGCCACCTCACCCTTGAAGCTTGCTCAGACGCAACCCTCGGAAGGCAGCACATGTTCTGGAATTCTAATTTTAATCTTTAATTCATTTGCTCATCCGTCCATCATTCATTCACCTTCACAAATATTCACGGAACGCCTCTTTTGTGCCTGGATCTCCGCCACAGTGACCAACCCTGCCATCACGGGGCCGACAGTCCAGCGTAGATGGATGTCTAATCACAGTGTGTATTAAGTGCAATGAGACAGATCAGCGGGGAGGGGATAACCATTGAGTGGCTGCTCAGGAAAGACTTTTCTGAGGAGGGGGCATTTAAGCTGAGATGACAAGCTGGCCTGGAAGAAAGGGGGGGGCGGAGAGGGGAGTGTATTCCAGGTGAAAGGAACCCACCCTCGGGGGAGGCCTGTGGGCCTCTGGCTTCCACTGGGGCCTTGGCTGCCTCATCTGCAAAATGTTAATAATAACAGAACCCCTCGAGGGTGTAGTGAGGCTTAACAATAACAGTAATAATAGTAAGGTGACTGAGGCCTATAATGTTCCACACTGTTCCAAGCCCTATGGACTACTCATTCCATTCTCTCCAGACACTGAAAGGAAGCTTCTATTATCACCTTCATTTTCAGTATGAGGAAACTGAGGCTCAGAGAGGGGAAATAACTTTCCCAAGGTCACACAGCTAGCAAGCGGCAGAGCCAGATTTTGCACCCAGGCAAGCTGGCTTCAGAGCCCACACTTATCACCACTATTAATAGCTGGGGCAGCCAAAAGGGGAGCAGGGTGGATGTGGAACCGTGTTGGGGTGGGGGTGGGGTCACAGTGGGGGAGACAAGTTCTGTGGTAAAAGTGGGAGTGGGCCTGGGGCGGGGGGAAGGGCTGCCAGTTCTCTGACCCTCTCACCTCTCTCCGCTCATCATCATATCCCCACCGTCTGGCACACAGTAAGTGCTTATATGTGGGGATTTCTTCCTTCAACCAGTATCTATTCAGGTCATGTGACAAGACTGGGTGGACGTTTAAAACAATGGCCAGACCACAGCTCACCTCTGGTCAGAACCCACGACTCTTATGACACTGAGAATGGAAATCCATGCACCACCTCACGCCCACTTCCTCTCGGACCCGGGCCCTCCTGCTCCCCTGGCTCATTCCCTTCCAGGCACACTCACTCTGCACTGTCCCTCTACCGCCAGGGCCTCCCCTGCCCCAGGGCCTTTGAACTCCACTCTCTCCAGGTCCCCCTTCCACTTGCACACCTCTCCCGCAGTGTCTTTTACTGGTTCCCAATCTTTCTGTCCCTTCCTTCAGGTCTCTTCAAAGGTCACCTGCTTCCCTAACCACTCTAGAAACCAATCCCTCCCACCTCTGTCAGCTCTGTCCCTTGATTCTGCTTCTGTTTTTCACTGTAGCACTTAAGATGTTGCCTAATCCATTTGCTTGTTTATTATCCGTCTCCCCCCTCGTGACTGTAAATCAACTCCCCCCGAGGCTCGGCAGCACGTCCTGCACTGCTGCTGTCTTCCCACCATGGGGCCAGCGCAGCGGGCAGCCGTGTACCAGAACACATGGCCTGCCTCGTCAGGAAACCACACACTACACGACGTGGCTGTGGCTGTGAATGGGTGGCACTAGGTCAGGGCTGGTGACCTTTGGGACAACCTCCACTTGGCTTTCTAGGGGCTGAGAAAACCCTCAGCCTGTGTCTGTCTGTCCCTTCTTCCGGCCTCTCTGCCTCACTCTCTCCCTATATCAGTGGCTGAGATAAGAAGATTCTTCCAAACAGCTCAGCCAGTTGATAGTCCATCCAAAAGATGCTCTTTGAAGTGGTGCATTTTTCAGGATCTTGTGATTAATTGCCTTTGCTACACATTCTTGGAAATGAGCTCTTGTCTGGAGCCACATAAGTATTCCTTCTGCTTCGCCTCATATGGCTGGAGGTTTCTGCCCTTCCCCCCGCCGAGGCTTTTCTCCTCTGCCTATTGCACCCCATCCCAGCCCCTCACCCCCATGAGGCCAGGAAGGAGTGGGTGAAGGTTTCCTGACTCCTGCCACAGAGGCTGGGGTTGCGCCCATGTGCTTATGACAGCTCTGTCCCCACTTCCACCATCACTGACCGAGCCCCTACCACAGGATCCGTGCTCATATCCACAACCATAGGTAAGCCATTTAAGGAATGACCTAGCCAGCCCGGGTGCTCTCACCGCTGCAGCCCGGGTTCACTTCCTGGTCAGGGACCCACACCACCCATCTGTCGGTTGTCACACTGTGGCAGCTGTGATGCTGAAAGCTCTGCCATCAGTATTTCAAATACCAGCAGGGTCACCCATGGTGGACAGGTTTCAGTGGAGCTTCCAGACCATGACACACTAGGAAGAAGGACTGGTCATTCACTTCCAAAAACACTGGCCATGAAAACCCCGTGAACAGCAGTGGAGCATTGTCTGATACGGCGCAGGAAGGGGAGAGGATGGCGCATAAAGACCGGGCAGGGTTCCGCTCCGCTGTACACAGGGTCGCTAGGAGTCAGAACCAACTCGACGGCACTAACATCAAAGGAATTACCTTAGTTAATGCCTTATTGATTTGTATTCCTATTTGATAGATAGATAGACGGAGGCTTGGAGAGGGTAAATCACTTGACTAAGGTCACAGAAATTGTTTCCTGCTCTGACTCCACCGAGGGGCTGAGGGCTGCTTCTCCGACCCACGGGCAAAGCGGAGGAGTGCTGGGGGGTTCTGTGCAAATGTGGGGGGGGGCGGCCGCTGGAAGCTGGACAGGGGGCTGCAGGGGGATCTAGCACCCAGACCATTAAGCATGTGGTGTTGTGGAAACAAGACACTTTCCCGGAGGATCTCAAAGCATCTCTCGCACTCCATCTTTCTCAAAGGCTGGAGCTGAGGGAATCACACTGTCACCAGCTGGCAGCTACACAAAAGGAGGACTAAGAAACAAGCAGAGGGACAGTCAGAGCCCAAGCATCAGGGAAGGCCGTGGGCCCTGCTGGGTGGCTGCGTGCTGCAGAGGAGTCAGAAGTCCACAGCATCCCCTGGCGCAGACACTGACTTGCTGTGTGTCCCTCATACATCTCTCAGCCACTCTAGGCCTTCGGGGACCTCCCATCATGTGGCGTAACTCCAGTCTCTACCTGTATCTTGGGGGTGTTCTGAGGCTTAGGTGAAATTCTACGGAGCACCACTTTAAGCACTGGTGAGGAAAGCATTGAAAAGCTTGGGCTTTGCTGTTAATTGTTCTACTAGCTCCTTATTAACATCATGATTGACTTGCCCAAGTTGCCTCTATTAATCTTTGGTGGTCTGTCTGGCTCTCTCCCCATGGCCCACACCTCTAACACCACCCCCGTCTATGCTTCTAACCCTCTCACGTCTGCACTTCCTCTCATGGCTTTGGAGTCGAAAGATTTGGGTCTCGAGTTTCGGCTCCAGCACTCACCTGACTTGGGTGACCCACCTAGTGATTTTACAAGAAGAAAAAATACCATATATGCTCTCAGGATGCCTGGCACCTGTCGCTTACTGAGTGACCCTGACCACTCTTCCTAAGATCCAACCGGCAAATGGAAAGACACAAACATTCAAGCTTCCTGCACAACCGCCCCATCCAGGGGCCTCTCTCCTCTGGGGCAGAAGTGTGTGCGTGTGTGTGTCATTATAGTGAGTATCTGTATTTGCTTCGCACAATGGCTTTACCCAAAGTCATGAAAGATGTAATGAAAAGAAAAATCTATGCTTTTACATCACCTCAAGAGCTAATTTTACTTTCTCTAGTTTTTGATGCATGCCTGGGGGTCAACCTCCCCTCCCACTGTCTCCAGAAGACTGTCAGCATACACACCCCCCAGGCGGGACACATCTCTGCCACCTTGACTGGGAGCTGCTTCCCTGCCCAAGGAAACGGTCCCAGTCAGGATTGATCACACCATCCCTGAAGCCCCAGGAGGGAGAGAGAAGGTGGAGGTATAGCCAGCAGAGACCCTCCAAGGACGAGGTGTGACAGTGTCCTTACCCTCTCTAGGGCCCTAGAAGACACAGTGTGAGAACAGCAGGGAGCAGAGGGGCATCATGGATTCCCTTTTGCACAGTTGGGAAAACTGAGCCCACAGAAGGGATTTTCCCAAGGCCCCTGATGGAGGTGATGTGAGGTCAGGGTGTGGAGCCAGAGTGCTATGTGTCATCTCCAGTCGGTTTAGCCTGGAGAATCCTGATGGCCTTTCACAGACTTACAGGGCTGGCCCGTGGAAGGGATTAGGGGTGAGCAAGCCATTCCTGAAGGCCTGTGACCAAGACTGGCGGGGCTCTTTCCCGAGGTCAAGTAGAGGGGTTCCCATACTGGGTAGAAGGGGTAGGAAGGTTCTGCCCAACTCCAGGGGGTCTCTGAGCCTTTGGCAATTGAACTGAGATCAGGCACTCGGGTGTGCAAAGGAGGCAGCAGGTAGAGAGGCTGGCGAAACCGAAGCCTCTGGAAGTCTTCAAAGCATCTCAGTCCCCTCTCCCCCAACCCCAACCCCCCGACTGAGAGTTCCGAAGGGCACATACCAGGATGTCCAGGCAGGCGGCCTTCAGCAGGGTGATTTGGTCTGCGATGGTCAAGCTGGTGAAGCCCGGCAGACGTTTAGCAAACTCCACGATCTTAATAATGCACTTGGTGGCCAGTTCACTGAATTTGTCCCAGAGGCCCAGGTCCAGCCGGACTCGATGGTCAGCACTGGAATTCTAAGAGGGAGAGAAAACACCGTCAGGGGTCGTTTCTGGGAAGCCCAAAGGAAGGCAGGCAACTCAACACATTTTCTATTAATGTCCTGACACCTCAGTCTTCCCCAGGGAGCCTCCTGGTGGGGTGGATGAGTTTTTAGCTTGGATTCATCTTTCAAAAATGCTCAAAATCTCATCTCTGTACCACTGGATAATCAAGTAACAGATGAGGGGAGCTTCTCTTTATGCAATTATTCCAGCTAATAAATGAAGGACGGTGGAATAAGGATTCACCACTTTATAAGTCTGATGAATTAATGGCTCTAGTCATTGACCATCAGTGGTGGCTAATATCTTAAAAACAGGCAACCTGTCATTTGGGTGTCATGATGGAAACACACATCACCACCTATGAAATAGTCAAACCAGAATCAGAGTGAGCCTCTAGATCTAACTACAGGAAATCCAGGAGACAGAAGAACATGGCAAGCCACACCATGGGGGATGTGACTGTCAACATCCAGAATGCGGGAGACCCTGTAAAACTAATGAATTGGTTTCTTCCACAAATACATTGCAAGGGGAAAAAAAGAAATGGAAAGAGAAACCTACGGATTAAAAGTGACTCAGCTGAGATGCCATTAACCAATGAATGGATAAGCTGTGCCACAACCAGGCGGTGGAATGCTAGTCGGCAGTAACAACAAAGGAAACACTGATCCATGACCCGCTGCAACATGGGTGACCATCACGCTCGGAAGCATCATGCTAAGTGAAAGAAGGTGGACACACGAGCCTACACACAGAACATTTCATTTACATGACACTCTGGAAACGGCAAAATGACAGTGACAGAGAACAGATCAGTGGTGTCCAGGGGCTGGGGTTGGGGAGAGGGGACCACACTGGTGCAGGAGGGGACTTCCTGGAATGATGGAAACGTCCTACATCCTGACTGGGGTAGTGGTTACAGGCCTGTATATTTTTGTCAAACTTATCAAATTATATCTTTAAAAAAGGTAAACTTTACATTATGTAAATTATACCCCAATAAACTTGACTTAGGAAAAAAAAAGACTTTTAGGAGACTTATGAACCAATTACAAGGTGTAGACCTTGTCTGAATTCTGATTCAAATAAATAAACCTAAGAAATTGCGACATAAATGAGAAAACTGGAAATCTGAGATCCTAAGGTGTTTGAGATGTTAATTTTATTTTAGGAGGAGTAATGACAGCATGGCTGCTATGCTTCTGTTTGCAGAAGTTTCTATCATTGAGAATACATGTTAAAATATTTACAGACAAAATGAGATGTTTGTAATTTACTTCCAAATAACCTGTAACGGGGAGGGTATGTGAGGGGGATGGATGAGGAAATAAGATTGGCTCCAGAGTGATCACGGGCCCTCACTGTTCTATTCTCTCTACTTTCAGATTACTTTTGCAATTTTTCATAACAAAAATAAAAAATGACAATGATAAAGGAAAAAACAAAATGCTACAACAACAACAAAGTTTAGCCTCTCTGCAGGTCCTCAGTGTTGCGGTGGCCACATGCATCCTCACGTGACGCTCCCTGTCCCACTGTCAGGCCCGACTTCGGCCAGAGAGCAGGGCTGGGCTCCACGGGCACGTCCCAGCAGCGTGCCGATGGGGCCTGTTGAGGGGAGCATGAAGAGGGGCTGCTCCTGGGATAACACCACTGCCCCTCCCTGTGCTCTCCCAGGAAGGACCAGCCTTCTGGTCCCTCGGCAGCTTCCATTCAGGACCCCGAGGCCCAAGCTCCTGCAGGATCCCTTATTCTTTCACAGCCACAAAATAGACGGAGGGAACCCTTCCTCTCGTCCCTGTGAGAAGGTTACCTGATTTCAGTCTAAACCTCAGGACCTACTGGCTGGGCTCCTCCATCCATTCAAACGAAGATTCATTCACCTACTCATCTTCCTCCCTCCCTTCATTCCACGAATGTTTCCTGACCCACCTCCCCGCAGCCAGGGGCTGGGGTACAACAGCTGAATACACCAGACCCAGCCTCCATGCTTAGGGAACTTACAGCCTAGCAGGGAAGGTGCCTGCTACTTTCTGAGACTGACCACTGCAGCCCCCCCCGCCCCAGGCCTTCACTCCCTACATCACCAAACCCCCCAGCCACCCGACGAAGAAGGGGCTGTTACCAGCTTCATTGTAAGACATGGAAAGTTCGTCTGAGAGAGATGAGTAACTTGCCATGGAGGGGCTGGAAGTGGATCCCAGGTCTACCTGATTCCCAAACTTAGCCTTCTCCCTACTCGGCTGACAGGTGTGACCTCCAGCAAGCGATGCCCTCTCTTCATGCCTCAGTCTCCCCGCCTGTAAAGAGGGATGCATACCACCTGCCCTCAAAGGCTGCCAGGAAGATTAACTAGGATCCCAGAGGGAAGGAAGCAAATGGTGCCTGGTGTGTTCTGGGGGTCTGATCAGTGCTGGACCCCTTCTCTCATCACCCCCACCTGCCCATGGCACTGCCAGAGGGTTCAGACCACAGCAATGGTCGTCCTCACGTGCAGAGGTAACACGGCTAGCAGAGACCCATACTGGTCCCCACACCACTGCCCATTACAAGCCTCAACCTATCTTTCCTGATGGAAGCAGTAAAGAGGATGCTCACAGCACAGACAGGAAATAGAACACCACAAAGGACTTGCCAGAAATTACTGAAGGTCTTGGCTTTTGCTAGGACCACACTCCAATATATCCGAGAAAGTGTTTTTGTTTTTGTTTTCTTTCTGTAATCTCCAGAGCAGGATCTCTGGTGTGAATGGAGTTGAATGGCCACCTGTGTCTCTGCCTTCCTGCCGCCCCTCTCTTCTGCCTCTGGAGTCATCTGGAGGACTGTGCCTCCCTCCCTCTCAGCCCTTGGGGATTGAGTGGGGCTGTCTAACTCCCTCAAGAGCAGGGGGGGCCCCTGACTCTGATCTAGCTCATCAGAATGGTCCCTCCTCCTGGCAACAGTGATTGGTTCAGAAAAGAGCAAGTGACCCAGAGCAGGCCAATGAGGCTCATTCTGAGAATTTGGTTGGAAAAACGGGAGAAGTGAAGCTCTCGGTCAGTGAGGGTTGCCAGCAGCTTTCAGGGGGCCACCAGGTGGAGAAGGCCTTCCTAAAAATGAAGCCAATGCAGGGGAAAGCTGAGATGAACAATAGAAAGAGAGAGGAAGAGTGGCCCTGTCCCGAAGATATTGAGCTGCTGGATCCAGCCATGCCTGATCCACACAGGATTTTTTTTTTTAAATCCAAGTTGATTTGAGTTTGGTTTCTATCACCTGCAACAGGAAGAATTCTAACTAGTGTCCACTTGTAGCTTAAGATGGTTTAGGTCCGAGTTTCACGTTCTCCCCACAAAGAACTATCAAGACTTAAAGAAAAGGTCCTGCCTCCACTGCCACCATCCTGGCCTGAGCCACCATCACCTCCTGCTTGGATTATTGCAACAGCCTCCCAACCGGTCTCCCTCATTCCACCCTGGCCTCCTACTAGTATATTCCTACAAAAGGAAAAAGGTATCCTTTCAAAAGATAAGTCAGAGCAAGTCACTGCTGATCAAAATCTCCAATGCGTTCTCATCTCACTCAGACTAAAAGCCAAAGTCCTTTCAATGGCCTGCAGGGCCCTCCCAGCCCCAGCCCCAGCCCCATTCTCTGACCTCTTCTCCTCCCATTTTCCCCCTTGCTCTCTCCACCCCAGCTACATAAGTCTCCCTGAACAAGTGGGCCATGCTCCTGCCTCTGGGTCTTTGCACTGGCTGTTCCCTCCATCTGGATTGCTCTTCCCCCAGACAGCGACATGATGCACTCCCTCATTCCTTCAAGAATTGATCAGATGTCACTTTCTCTTGAGCCCTCCCCGACTGCTCTGTTGAAAATTATAGACTCCCTCCCACCCCGGCCCTCCAGACGCTCCCTTCCTGCTCTCCATTTACAGCACTAATCTCCCACGACGCTCTCTCATTTCCTCATTTACACAGGAGCTTCTTGTTTGCTTTCTCATGGCTGTATTGTCAGCGTCTAGAACAGGGCCCGGTACCAAGTAGGGGCTCAGTAAATATTTGTTGAATGAGTGAATGAAGGTCCCCAAGTCCTTGCTTGTTTAAAATGTCTCAGGACGACCAACATTTTGAGGAGGAGGCTCTCCTGGACCATGGCCTAGACCTGCTGCTTCCAGAGGCAGATCTGAACCATCCAAGGAGAGGCCAGGCTCCCTGGGCCGCGGACGGAAGGCAACAGTTCAGTAACGGATACCACGTGTCCCAAACTCGTACCTTCAGCACCTCACCTCAGGGAACTCAGTCTGCTGATTCAACGATATTAACGAGCTTTTTATTTAAGGTTGGTGAAGAAAACCTGAAAGGAAGTTTGCACAAGGGATGTCACAGAAGCCCTGAAAAGGTGGTGGCCAACGTTGCCTTCCACAACATTGGAGAGCAGGCACGCACCCTCCAGATTTATTTTCTTCCTTCCTCGAGGACCTTGGTGGAATGCAGTGCACTCGGGGGAACGCAAGATCAAGATGTGCGGCCGTTCGGGCTGTAATTAAATTTAATAGGCAGTTTATCCGGTTCGTAGGAAGATGACACGGAAGAGAGGGACGGAGAGGCGAGCTTAGGCGGGAAGTCATTTTACAACAGAGTATCCATCTGGAAAGAAAGGCATTGCCCCGACCGAGCAAGTGTGAACGAAATCTTCATCAGCATCTCTGAGGTTACTTCATCACGCGCGGGCTGAGAGAGAGAAGCCTGTCGTGCCTTCTATTAAAAATAATGCACAGCCGTCTTAACGGCATGTAAATCTAACTCACTATTATGCAAACTGAAGGGAAGAGGCAGTTAATAAAACACAAAATAACCTGGTGTTTTATTAGACTGGTTGCTGCATTCAGAGGCATGAGGTTTAAAATGGCTTATATATTATCTTCCAGCTGCGGCAAATGGAGAGCCAGGCCTGTTTGGGTTGGTAATGAGGGCGGTTATGGGGGTGCAGGGGGAAGTGTGGGTTTTCAGCAGCCTGTCTGAAACCAGGGGGAGAGGGAGGGTGGGGGGAGAGGCCCTTGCTGGCAGCTAGTGAGAAGCACAGGCAAAGCAGCGGGGCAGGGGATGGGCAGGCCTCTCAGACTCACTCTCTTCCCTCCTCCCTCCATGGCCTCCTTCCCCTGCAGCCTCCTTCCCAGGTGGAAGCCCCTCTCCAGGCAGCAGCCCCAACCTGCCTTCCCAGAATGCTGTGCGGCAGTGGCCCAGATGGCGGGCGACCCGCCTGTGTGGCTCCCGAGGCCCATCTTTAGCAGCAGCAAAGCCCAACTCCTCTATGAAATCCAACTGAATGGCCATTTTGGCCACGCAGATGGATTGCTTTCTTCTGCCTGCTTGGTTCTCTGCTGCCACGTGCTGCTTGTCTGACTGGCGTCACTTTCAGAACAAGAACCAAATGGAGCTGGAATCACCTCCTGGGCGCCACAGTGGGTTCATCAGGGCAGCCTCTCATTCCTTTTCAGCTGAGGAGGAAATGCGAAATTTCTTAAAAAGAATAAAGAGATACGGTTCCCTGGGAACGTTGGGCACGTCTGCTGAGGTGGCCTCCTCCTTCCCTAGACCTGAAGCCTTTGCCTTTCCACCGTCCCGAGAGGCCGGTGCCCCTTCCAGTTCTATCTGCAGAATGTTCCCGTCACCCACATTCCATTTCTCCAGTCTGCGTGCTTCTTGTGCCAACAGCCCCTTATCCAGGGCGGACCCCGCACCAGGCACTGTTCTAAGTGCTTTACAATCAACTCCTTCTAATTCCCACAGCACCCCATGAGGCAGGTACTATTATGGTCCCATTTGGCTGATGTGGAGGTTGAGGCCCAGAGAAGTTGAGTAACTTGTGCCAGATGTCCCAGCTGTTACGTGGAGAGTCTAGGATTCACACCATGCGGTCAGGCTGCAGCATCCGGGCTCCCCATCATTACACCATGTCACCCCTCTCACGCTTGGGTCATCATTCTACTTCCTGGTCTGAATTTTGTCTCCTAAAGCCTATTGTTGCATTTGTGATCTCCCTCCTGGTGGGAAACTCTGGATGCTTCCATGAGGTGGCTAAAAGATCCCAGCATCACTATGAAAAGAATGTTACATGCCAGACCAGCACCTCTTTGTGCTCAGCAAACACATATCTAGGCACTACGACATGGCCTTCGGAATGTCCCAGCTGGGGTATGTCCGCCAGTGGGAAGATGAGGCAGGGAGGCCCTCAGCACACATGCAGCATTCTCCTCAGAACCGGAAGCTTCCAACAGGTGGGGAGAAGGCAGCCTGGCAGCCACCCTGAACTACGGGTGGAAGGATAGACACTGTCTTCAAGGCTTGGCACAGCCCCTGGGTGGAGAGGGCTCCAAGCAATGGGCAATGCAAAGGGAGCAGGCAGAGAGGGTCTCTAAGAACCTCCAAGTGTTTCCTAAAAGTCTGGCTAGAAGCTAGAATGATGCTGCAGGATTCCCTGAAGGTAATGTTTTAGGGGTGTTCCTGGACCCCCATTGTCTAAGATTCCTGGGCTGGGACATGAGCCTGGAGGGGCCCCTCCCCCCCGGAGGTCTCAGAGATTCAGGGGACTTGGTGGAACACAAGGGTATAGATCAAGTGTTCCAGAGGATGTCCAAGAGAGGATAGATTTTGGGTGGTCTCAGCTGCCATGAGGGGCCATTGATGACTTCTGGAACTCTAGGGGCATGTCTAAGGAAGAACAAAAACTCTGCCCTGCTTACCCGCCAAATGCTTCTGGCCAGGCGCAAAGCAGCGGGGGCCACTCTCTTCGACCTGCTTCTCGTGCCTGGAAACCCCCCTTGGCTCTCTGTGGCTAATGTTCCCACACCTCCTCCCAGCACACAAAGACCCTGCCAGCCAGCCCTCACCCGTCTCCTCAGACTCGGCACCTGCCTCCTGTCCAGTCCTCCTTCTACATAACTCCTGGCCATGCTCATGCTAGTCCCTTGGCTGGGAACATCTTTTCCTTTTTCCACCACCCAGTAAGATCCTGGGTACTCACTTAAGCACAGTGCCTAGAGAACATTTTTCTTTAAAAGATGAGGACTTATGATGTATGCTGCCAGAGGTTTCTAAAAGCTCATGAAACGTGTGACAATATTTGATTTTCAGCTGGACTCCACAAAACAGCTGCAAGCATGGAAGGGTAAACATCCGTGCCCTCTAATTCTGGACTCAGTAGGTGCCATGGGTTGAATTGCGTCCCCCCCAAAAGTTATACTGAAGTCTTAACCCCCAGTACTTCAGAATGTACTTTTTTGGAAATAGGGTCTTTATAGAGGTAATCAATTTAAAATGAGGTCACTTGGGGGGGCCCTCATCCAATATGACTGGTACCCTTATAAATAGGGGAAATTTGGACAGACAGACATGACATGGAGGGAAGATGATATGAAGACACGCAGGGAGAAGATGGCCATGTGAAGACAGAGAATTGGAGTAATGTATCTACAAGCCAAGAACGCCAAGTTGCCTTCACCATCAGAAGCTATGAGGGGCAAGGAAGATTCTCCCCTAGAGCCATCAGAGAGAGCCTGGCTCTGCTGATACCTTGATTTTGGACCTCTAGCCTCCAGGACTGTGAGAAAATAAATTTCTGTTGTCTTAAGCCCCCCAGTTTGTGGTACTTTGTTATGGCAGCCCTAGGGAACTCACACAGTAGGTATGCAGTGACATAGTGTGCTGGAAAACGAAAGAATGGTCTGGGTGATGTGGACAGAGCAGGTGTGCTTACTATAAGAAACAGGCTCACAGAAGTGAAGGGCTGGTTCAAGGTCAGACAACTGTGAGGTGGCAGAGAGGGGTTTAGAGCTCAGGCCTCTGGACTTCCCTGATCTTCCACTGCACCAGGTACGTCTCTCCTGGGAGGCTGACCTCCCAAGTTTCAGGTTCTGATTCTCTGGCAGATCACAGTGTTAGCTTTCGAAGACGAAAGCCAAGTCCACAAATGGCTGGAACTGCTCACATCCTTCCTTTTCCACAGCACCGGTCTGCAAAGTCTTTTGGTGGTTTAATGATTCTGTTGGTGGTCATTTTTCTGAGTAGATTAAGGGCTACTTAAATCTCCACAGCTCAACTTCACGAGCCCCTCGGAGGACAGCTTATGTCCCACGAAGCTCTGCAAGGTGATGAACAGCCGCACGTGGCAGAGCAGCGAGATGCGGGAGAGGAAGCAGCACAGAGCTGACGGCCCAGGCTGGGGCCCTGTGGCCTGGAACCTCCCTCGATTTCCCACCTACCACTTTCCTTTTCCAGAACCAGAGTATGTGGGCCTGAAAAATGACAAGGCATTCATAACAGGATCAAGAGGAGACCTGCCCATTCTGCACATCTCTGCCAGAAAGTGTACAAGGTGCCCTGACCTATTTTTCTCATTTAACCTTCCCAGCAACCCCATGAGGTTGGTATTGTTCAAATTCCACTACACAGATGAGAGAGCTAGGCTCAAATGATGAGTCCAAGGTCATGCAACGACTAAGTAGCACATGCAAGATTTGATCCTGCATCTTTGAGGCCCTAAAGCCCAAATGACACAGTCACTAGGGTTATCCTCGATGCTAGGATGTTCCCTCTGGTTCGTCCTTCATTCTATTTTGGAGCTCCCATCTATAAATAGCCACTCCCCTGCCTTCCCCCTTTCCACATGTAGGCCCTCTCCTTCCCCTTTCTTTCTGGAGGGGGTCACTGGAGGGAGTTCATGGGAAGACTAGCTCTGAAGCTCATAGGTGAGCATCCTGCCCAGGCCTGGGCGCGGAGCGGGGGTGGGCATATGTTTCCACTTCCCCACCCATTCCTGCTGCCTCCTGGGGCCTGCCCATTTGTCCCAAATCTACCCGAATTAGGGAAGCAAAAGGAACCAGTCTTGCAAAGATCTGTAGGTGGGCAGCTAGCTGCCTTTTAAATTCCTCTCTGCCCACTTATCCAAAGGCATCTGCCGGGAACGCCAGGTTGGTGAAGACGGCAGGAAGCTTCCTTTCAGTGGAAGCAACTGCCTGTCTAAAAAAAGCGCTGTATCAAAACGCTCAACTCGGAACTAAGAGCTTGCAGAGAATGTGTTACGGCTGCTGTTATTTATTTATCCCCACCGACTTCCAGAAAGGATTTGAAGTTGCTTACAGTAAAAACAGAGCTAGATCTGCACACGGAGAGTAGAAATAAAGAGAAAAGCCAGATGAGAGACTGTGTCAGAGCAGCCTCAATCCCGATCCCACAAACAGGCACTGTGCTTCTGGAAGAAGGTCTGGTGGCCCCATAGTTAGGAATCGTTCTCCGGAGATGGACTTGTGTTTCTGTCCTCCTTGCTGGATCAAAAGAGGTGCAGAGAGTCCTTTCAAAGTGCTTAAGATGACAGGCCCCAGTTGGGGACTGATGGTGTCTTGTCCTCGAACATGGGTGAAGGGAAGGAGCCTTGGAGGCCCTCAGGGAAGCCCCGTCTTGTGCCGGGAGCAGACCCTGAGACTAGGATTTGGATGCAAGCAGCTTGTTTGGGAAAAGATCCCAGGATGTACTGGAGGGGGAGTGGGGAAGGGGAACCCGGAAGGGGAGGTGGCCGGTAAAGACCATCCTATGGGCACCTGGGGCTCCATCTTGTTGGGGAACTCTGGGAGGTGGTGAGAGACCACCGGGGAGGTATCCTGCCTCTGGGGCAAGGAAGCTGGGGCATTCACCCTCCAGCTTCCATCTGTCACTGCGTGGGGGCTGCTCCCAGGAGTGTCAATGTCCTGTGTGTGAGCTGAGAAGCTCCAGCAGCCAGAGAAAGGCTTCAGGCAGGGTCACTGGGGCTTGAAGTGTGAGCCATGGGGACATGGACAGGGCCCTGACAGCCCCCGCTGCATCTCTGAGAAGGCTGGGCAGGCGGCCTCACTGCCCTGGAAGACGGTGGAATCTGACCTATGGCATAATGAGAATCCAAAAGGAGAGGTCACCAGATTTCAGAGGGAGCCCTGGTGAGGCTGACCAGAATTCTGGGCTGGCTTTTGGGGTGGGAAGGAGCTGCGCTGACAGAGGGAGGACAGTCCTGAAGGAGCATTTTGGTTCCAGGCCCTGTAGGAAACCAGGCCACACCAGGGTGTGTGTCCTCGGAGTGGGCAAATGCTATACTTTGCGTTTGCCCTGCCCTCTTCCAGATTAAAGCGGGCGCCATTCCACCTGGCTGCCATGTGAGTCAGGGCCTGGGGGACTGACTAGGCCACGCTAAGATACCCCCACCTGGGGAGGAGGTGAGGGGACCCCTGATATAGCAGCAAATGATCCCAGGGATTGGCATATAATGTCTCTCACCTCATGACTTGGCTCAAAAGTTTCCACTTCCAGGAAGCCCTCCCTACTGATTGTTCTCTTTTACTCTGTCTTTTTTGGAGCTAAAAGTTTGATTTATTCCTGGATAACAGCCCCCTCCTCCTAACTAGATGCCCAGCGGCTCTTGCTTCCATTCTACCTTCTCAACCACCGTCTTGGTGCATTCTATGTACGGTGTTGTGGTTTAAAGGGCTGCCCTGGAGTCAGACTGTTCACAGTCAAGTCCCACTTGTTGGTTTTGAGACATGGGGAAGTTATTTAGTAATTCTACAACTCAGTTTACTCGTATGTAATATGGGGACAACAATACCCACCTCATAGATTCCTGTAAGGAAAAGTATTAACATATTTGGAGTACTTAGCATGGTCCCTGGTACATTGTAAATGCTCAATAAATATCAGCTATAATAATAATGATGACAACATAATAAAGACTCCTAATCACACACTGTGGATTTCTCTCCATTATTTGCAGACTAGAATGTGAATTCCTCAGTCGGTATTCACAACTCTGGAAGGCTTCTTCATACACTTCCCACTCGCTCTCAACGCTCCCATTCTAGAGCACCTGTTCCCTCTCATCTTCTCCTTCTGTCCTTTCCCATGGCCCATCCTCAGTCCACTTCCCTGTTTCTTAGGTCAGGATGGACTCACCTGGATACTTAGCCCAAAACAGTGCCTGGAACATAGTAGGCAATCAATCAATATTTCTAAAAGGAATAAATGATACGGTCCTGGGTTACTAATCATTTTACTTCTCTGTAGGGCCAGATCACCTGGCATGGGAGCAGGTCCCTGAGGATCAGTTCATACCCAGGAAATGGATATGTGGTGGATGGTGCTTCTGTCACATCACTGCTCTATAGATATTTCCAGTTCCCATCACAGAAGCTTTTCACGAATTGTTTCATTTCATCTTCCTAATCAATTTACATCATCCCCATTTGAAAGATGGGAAAAATGAGGCTGAGAGAAGTTAAGTAACTTGTGCAGAGTCACACAGCTGATTGGTGGCTGAGCAGGATTTAAACCACATTCATGTGGTTCTAGCGCCCCTGCTCTTGATACATGGCGTTACCATCAACCGCCTCATGGTTCGTGGGCCTGCTTTACCTCCTGGTGAAAATGAAGGCTCCCTGTCGGCTCCAGCCTTGTCCTGCTCTGCATTTGCTCTGGGCTAGGACGGTGCTGCCCAAGTTCAGTGGGGGCTAGTCCACCAGTTAAGCATCTCCCTCGGCCCAGCAGGCTAGGTCAACAGCTTCACAGGTTAGCGGGTGGGACACGTCAGCATCTCTCCTTCTCCCTGACACCGAGGGCCTGAGTGGGCCCCAGAAGGTCGTCCTGGGTCTTGCTACTCAAAGAACAGTTCATGGCCTTTGCTATTCAGAATGTGTTCTGCAGACCAGCAGCATCGGCATCATCTGGGAGCTTGTTAGAAACGCCCCACCCCAGACTGGCCAATCAGAACCTGCATTTTATTAAGATCGCCAGGTGCTCGTAAGCACACTGAGGGGTTCTTTCTCTGCTTCCTGAGTCGAAGTCTTTGGTTTGGCCCGGGGGCCTGCCTGTCTAACTCCAGGGCCAGCCTTCAGAAGCTGGTGTCCCCACCTGTGCAGCCTCAGACCCCAGCAGCCCCATGAGCAGCCACCTGAGAAGCCACCCTGGCATGTCTAGTACCAACTTCCACAGCAAACCCTCTGGGTGTGCTCCTGGTCACCCTTCCCATTTTACAGATAAAACTGCGGCACCAACACCCACATGCATGACTGTGTGCGCCCCAAGAATTGCTCCACAGCCCTTCCTCTTACTGTCCCTTTTTCTTTCTGGCATCACTAATTCATCTTTTCATTTTCATGACCTTTCATGCTATTCTTTTCCTAGCACACCAGTCACCAAACCAGCAAGTGCTGTAATATTTGCATTTTTTAAAATGTACGTTTACTAGTATCTTAGGCAAGCAACATGAGCCAATTAAAGAGGCCAGAACAACATTCTAGCTACATTCATTCATTCATTCAACACATATTTATTGAATACCTATTCTGTGCCATGGACTGAGAATATATATCAGTAAACATAATACATGCAAAAACCACTTTAAAAAATTAAAATACCTCATGACGTCTCTACTGGCACATCCCAGACCAGCCACCATGTGCCTCCTACTTTTTGATCCCACTTTCTCTCCCTCCCCACTCCTCTATTTCTAACCTCCGGGAAAGCCATTCCTAGCTGAACACTGGGAGTGGAGGGGACCACTCAACTGCCTGGAAAAGGGTCACGCCTCCCAGTGCTTTTCTGGGCCCTGGCTTAGGGGTTTACACACTTCCTCTCTGAAGTCAGGGGAAAACCCCAATAATCTTGGTTGGATCTTACAGCTGGATGGGTGTTTTTAAAAGAATGACTCCTGTCCTCTTTGGCCGCACTGGGCTGTACAGGTGTCTGTCATGACCCACGTAACATCTCTCTATTTTACTTGTCTACCTCACCCGAGAGTAAGTCCCTGAGAGCAGCGGGCTTATCTTATTCATTCATGTCGCAGCACCTCGCACATGGCCTGGCATGTAATAAGTCTCAGTTCGTGTTTCTTGAGTGAATGTATGCATGACTGAATCACAGGAAACACCCATCCTCCTCCGTGACTGTCTAAAGACGACCACACCGAGGGTGGAGGCCACTGGGTAGCCCCACTCAGCCTACATGCACATCCTGGGCCGAGTTTGGGTGGATGTCCCTGCCAGGCCCAGGGCAAGGAGCGTGTGTGTGTGTGTGTGTGTGTGTGTGTGTGTGTGTGTGTGTCCATAGGGCCCGTACCCATCTGCCCGCCTGTGGGGCGGTAGGGGAGGCGTCTCTTACCGTGGTGTATTTACCCAGCTGGCAGAGCGAGGGGAAGGTTTCCTGGTGAGCTTTTCGGATCTTCTCTGTGAGATCATCCAGCTCAGCTGTCATTTCATAGCTTTCCGTGCATTCCTGCTTCGAAGGCTCCTTCTTTTTCTTGTTCCTGTCATTCCTGACAGCTGGAAACAAGAGAGAAGTCAGATCAGAGGTCACTAATGGCTGGGCCTGTGCTGCCTGAGCTGGGAGGTCCCATCCCCCGATGCTGCCTGGGACTCACCTGACACTGGGAACAGGAATGGGGGGAAAAGGTGTTGTAGACACATCTCCCAGAAAAGAGGTTTGGCGGCCAGGGAGAGAGCGAGACTTGTCTTTCTGTGTGTGCACGTGCCAACCTATTCTCAAGGAAAGCTTTGGCTCACCCAGAAGGCTGAGAGCCTCTGTTTGCTTGGAGAACTTTCTATGTGGACTGGTTCCTCGAAGAGAGGATTCTTCCAGGCATGTCCCCCCAGTTCCAGAGGGGACGGTCTGAGAGGAGTCACAAAGAAACCACTTTTGCTTGGGAGACACGTCCCTAGACAAGCCCCTTGTGGGGTCAGAATTAGTGATTCCTAGCAAAGCCCTGTTTTTTTTGCTTTTTAGTTTTCTGAATTAACTGACTGTCACTTTTGAAGAAATTCATCTTAAAAGTGATGGGATTATGGTTTTTGTCCCTTCGTGCTTTTGTTTCCTAAACTTTCTGTATTAATCATGTAGTCTTTTATTATTTATAAAGTTATTTAAAAATAACAATCTATGCATTATGAACACTCAGCCTGGAAACCTGTTCATTCATTCATTCACTTATTCATCCTCAGCTGCTGGACTCCACATCTTGTCTGGCCCACTGGACCCTCAGCAGGTGTGTGTCTGCCTCGGTACTTGGCCCCGGGCAGCCCGGGACCCGGGGCTGTGGAAGCCCGAGCTTCCTCTCAGGCACAGCCTTCTCAGATGACTTCAAATCCGAGTGTAACTCGAAGCCCTGGCCTCTGGCTAGGATCTCCTGGGGAAGGAAACCGAAGCCCAGGGAGGCCGACAGGTAAAACTAGACCACGAGTCCCCTCCAGGAGTCCACGTTCCCTGGGGACCCAGGGGTTGCCAGGCTGGACACTGCCTGGCTGTGTGTGCTACCACCACGACCTGGGAATCTGTGCTGCAAAATGACCCAGAGCATAATCCAATCCGCCCTAAGAGGATTTGGCACCAGGGGCGATGTGAGAACTGGCAGCTCCCTGGGTCTACACCGTGAGGATCTCAAGGCCCTGTTTGGGGCAGGAGCTGAGGACAGACTAGAACAAAGGCATGGGGACAGGAGAAAAGGTGGAAGGAAAGAGACGGGAATGGGAGGGAGGGAGGGAAAAAAAGGGGAAGGAACGAACGGTTCTGAAAAATCCCAGTGCCTGTATAAGCTGCTCGCACCTGATCTGGAGGGAGGGCAGCTGGGGAGAAAATTCACATTTCTTGAGTATCTCGAGCACTGTACTGGGAACTGTGTCCACAGGCTCTCAATCTGCTTACTGGGTAGGCAATTTTAAACCCATTTTACAGATGACGAAACTGAGCCTCAAAGAGGCTGAAGAATGTGCCCAAGTTCACACAGCTGACAAGCTCTTTCCTTGCTTGGGCTCACTTATTCCTAAGGAAGTGGACATGTTTGAGAAGAAAACAAAACCTCTCCAGATGATTTTCTTTCCCTGGGACTCTGAAGTGACACTGTTCTTTGGCTCAGCACGTTTCCAGGTCTAGAATGAGTGGGTAAATGTAGTGTGAGGTAACTCGGCCTCAAACGTACTCTTTTCCAGTGCAGACGGGCCCACGTGCCCAGAACATTCCCAGCAGGTGCAGGATGCAGGGTGAGGGGCACGTGGCTTAAAGCAGGGAGAATGCCAAGGGTACGGCCAGCAAAGGAGAGACACTGAGAGAAGAAGGGGTAGCGCATGGCACAGAGATGCCAGGGGGGCTCTCCACACAGATGGAGTCTGGGTTTGTGGGGGGAGGCTGCGGCCTGAAGGCTTGTGGATGAGCACCGCGGGCTCTCAGTGCAGGTCATCAGACCCCCTCCTTTTCTGGACCCTGCCAATGACCTTCTTTAGTTAACACAAAAGTCATACCTAAGCAATAAGGGTCCTTCCTAAGCAGAACCCTGAGGACAACAGTCTGGCCTTTCCTCACAAAGTTAAACACAGAGGTACCACATTATCCAGCAACTCCACTCCTAGGTATACGCCCAAGAGAATAGAAAATATATGTCCATGCAAAACTTGTACACAAATGTTCACAGCGGCATTATTCATAACAGCCAAAATATGGAGACAACCCAAATGTCCATCAACTCACGAACGGATAAACAAAACGTGGTATAGCCATACGATGGAATACTATCAGCCATAAAAAGGAATGAAGTACTGATACATGTTACAACATGGATGAACCTTGAAGACATCATGCTCAGTGACAGAAGCCAGTCACAAAAGGCCACATAGTGCATGACTCTATTTATATGAGATGTTCAGAATAAGCAAATTCACAGACAGAAAGCAGATCAGTGGCGCCAAGGGCTGGGGTGGGGGTGGATAGGAAGTGACTGCTAATGGGTACAAGGTTTCTTTCTGGGGAGATGAAAATGCTCTGAATTAGACAGTGGTAATGGTTGTACAACCTTGTGAATATATCATAAATCACTGAACTGTACACTTTTAAATGACGAATGTTATGCTATGTGAATTATATCTTAAAACAAGAACAACAAAAACCCAGAGCCCCGTGGTAGGCCACAGGTCAGTGAACACTAGAAACTGCTCTGACTAGAGTCAGAAGCCAACATGGCACCCACGACCACTAACACAGCAGTAAAAGCAATACTACTTATTGATTATTTAGCAAGGGCCAGCCATTGCCTTAAGGAATTTAAGAACTGTAGCTCACTAAATTCTACAGTGAACCAGTGAGGTGGGCATTATAATCCCATTTCTACACTCTAGGAACTTGAGGCCCAAGATCACCCTGTCTGAAAGTAGCCGAGACAGGATTTCAGTGGAATATACAGAAGCAGCAGAGAGAGGAAACACGCACACAGGAAATTACCCACAATCCCATCCCCAGGCAGGTCTGTGGGACGTGCCTCTGCACTCCTAAGCACTCTGCTTCACTGTCCCCCACCCTCCCACCGCCCCCTGGAAATTACCTGGGAAACCCAGATGAGTGAACACAGCTCTAGAGGGTTCCCTGGGAGCGTGGGTGGGAGGGATGCTCTGTGAGCTGCCACCACTGAGCACCTACACCAACCCAGAAAGTGAGAGGTGAGGTCAGGGGCCCCAAGGAGCTGCAGTAGGACACCAAGTTGGGGGTGCTCGGTGGATTGTGCAGTGACAGCACCCACCATTTGCGAAATGACAGCTGCAAAGCCAGAGCTCCATCTTCTGTAGTTGGGGGCCCACATTCGAGCACTCTTAACAGCTGACCAGTTGCCAGGGGACCCATGTGCAACCTCACACTCCCCTCCAGACTGCTCCTGCCCTCCCAAAGAAAAATGTCCTCCCACCCCCGGCTCCATGACTAAAGGACTGCTGGGACTACCAGAAACCCCTCTGCAACTGCAAAATGCAGTCACCCTCAGGGGATAATGCCCCAATTATGTAAAGATTCATGAGCTGATGGACAAATTTTCTACACACATGGCTTCAGCAGTGGCTCTGCTCAATGGTTTTAAACTGCTGTGGAATGCAGGCACAGTATCTGGGCTAGGCGTGGGGATGGCTGCCAGGAACCACCAGAATCAAGAGGATGCAGTGCATGGGACACCATGTGGCCCTGGGGACAGCGGTTCTGTCCAGCTTCCACGGACTCATGGTCAGCAGCTGCTGGGGTGGGGCAGGAGTTCGCCCCCTTGTAGGGCACCAAAGTGGGGCAGGGGGGTGACACAGGTGCCACAGGGGGGCCAGGGGATCTGGCACAAGCACCAGCTCCACCACTCACCATCCCAGAGGAGTCAGCTCTCCTCAGAGCCTCTCTCCTCGGATGCAGCAGCACCCTCCCGGAGATGTGTGGATCACATGCTAGGTGGGAAAGAGTGAGTCTGTTGTAGGCTAGTCATACAGGAAGAGGAATTCAAGGCCCTTCCGTGAGGAAATGGGTGGACCTGAACACCAAGGACTTGTGGGTTATGATTGCAGGGTCGGTGGCTGTCAGTGGCAATGATGCTTTTGAAGAAGCCATCTGGTATCAGCACCAAATGGGCAGGTGGACTCATTCGTTCCTTCATTGTTTTGTCCATTCATTCATTCAACAAATATATTTTGCAAATAGACTCTGTGCCATCTGCTGTGGGATGAAATGGTGAGCCACACAGATGGTTTCTGCTGCCATGAGCTCACTTACGGTGGGAGACAGACATCAATCATATTCTAACAGTGATGGTAATAATAATAATATTGGCATCACTATTATTATATCTACTGTGACTCGTATTGGAGTGTTATTTATTATAATACTGAAAATGTTAATGACAACCACCATGGCCGCTATGGGGCACTCGCTGAAGCCTTCTATTCTTATTAGGTCATTTGGTCCTCACAACTAGGGAAGTGTCATTATGATGCCCATTTTGCAGATGAGAAAATTGAGGCACAGAAAAGTAAGTAACCTGCCCAAGGCCATCCATCTTGTAAGTGATGTAGGGGGGATCTGAACTCAGAAAACCTGGCTCCAGGGCCCTCACTCTTAACCACTGTCCTCTGCCATTTCTCTCACACATGTCCATGATTCCACAATGTGTTAGGTGCTATGAAGGATACTACAGGAGCTCTGCATGTGTATTACTGGTGTGTGTTTGTGTAGGGGGCAGGGGGCTGTTCCAGGATCAGCTAATGCTGGGGGACGGGGAGGGTGAGTTGAAGGGACGGATGGAAGGGATGGGAGGGATGGGATGGTGGGTGGGGAGTCCATGATTCTCTTCTCTGGCTGGCTGTGATGTTTGATGGCTGGTCACTTCTTTCAATCTGATTGCCACTGGTGGGCACTTGTGCCAATATACCTGTGAAGGACCTGGGGCTTCACAAAGTGCTTTCGGGCACAGTGCAGCCCTGGGAGGGCATGGGAGGCAGGTGGTGGGGCACACACTGCCATCACTGCATCAGAGCCCCATCATGGGGTGGGGGACAATTACTGTTCCACACGGCCCTCCCTCCTAGTGTGTGGATATCTGGAAGGCAAGGGCCATATTTTACTTATCTCTGTGCCCCCCACAGTGGGGGCTCGAAACCTGTTTTGTGAAGGATCAGATGAACATGGAAATGTGGAGCTGTCTCAGCTGTCAGGGCCTCTGTGGCAACACAGAGCTCACCTGAGCCTTTCTTCCAAAACTCAAAGGTCTTTCACCACACCTCAGGGCCTGCAGGGGCTGACTTACCACTGGCCACCCCTCCAGGAGGAGCAAAGAGGCGGATAAAGCAGGTGGGGCATCCACGGGGCCATGAGTGTGATTTACACACCTGGTAGAACCTGGCCCGATGTCTGCAAAGCGCTTCCTGGACGAAAGGTGCCCCATAAAATATCAAGTATTCTCCTTGTGAGGGCTAAGTGCCACAAATCAGATTTGGTGGCATAAAAGTAACATATTTATGATCCACTATCATATTGCAAATGAAATGAATGTAATAAAAGTGTCAGTTATACAAATACCTCTGATGTACGGATCTCGACCTATGAATATGAAAACAGACACCCCAGCACTTTGATCTGAATGTCTAATCATGGAAATAAATGAAGTCACGTTCATTTTAATGTGTGCACTTGTGCATGTATCTGGTATATTGATTTCCATGCACACAATAAAAACATAACGCAGGAAGCATGCAAAAGATGTGGCTTTCACTTGGATTCAGGAAGAGATGAAAACAATGCTTCGCTAAAAATTTCTTCACATCAAAAAATAAAATGAAAAAAAAGGAAAATATAATTGACAATGTTTTTGTCCATAAAGTTCTCTATATTCAGTTTAGCAAAGGAAGCATACTGGTCTATTTATCCTTGCTTGAACATTAAAGTCTGGAATTTGCTCATCTTGACCCTTCCCCTCCTCGCTAACTGCAAGAATCATGGGCCACAGTTGGTGATTAGACCTATCTGGGAGCCGTGAGCTGGGGAGAGTCTGTAACATACCGATACACTTTAAAAACACAAAATATAGTTTAATCTTAGTTTAAAAATTATTTTCTGAACTAATTACGTAAGTGAACTACCTACGGATTTGGAGGCAGGTGGATCTATGACTAACAGTGACATACTTTTCCCATAATTTCAGGATTTGGGGGTTGGTGCTCAAGCATTTAACACAGCAGGTCCCACTGTAAAGCTGGGTAGAGTTGGGGTGAGTGAGCACTCCCTCAAGATTGGAATCTCCTTGAAGGTAGAGACTGTGTCTTTCTCCTAACACAGCACTTGCCATGTAAACGCTAGTAGAAATTTGAACAAATACACAGAGAAAGGAGGTTAGTAAACGAGGCTGCACCTAAGTTTTCTCTGCCACTTATGAGACACTTGCCTTGGGGACCAGGCTGAGGGCAGGGCACCCATGAGTGTTTGTGAAATGAATATAGGCCTGTGATTGGACTTTGATTTCAGGGTTTGTGAAATGGAGGTCAAAATAGCATCCTCAGAGAACCACTCCAACCTGCAGCGTGGCAGCCTATGTGCAAGGACTTCAAAAGGTGATGTGATGGCCCACACAAGTGCAAAGTGTAAGGGATGGCCCAATGTTCACAGCGCCAGTGACTGAGCAGGGAGCATACTTCGAATTTTTACAGACTGTTAAATATGCGAGTCTTGGGGGAATAGTCTGGACATAGCATTCTAAGAGTTTAACAAGGATCTACCAGCCTAGCTCAGCTTCTTAAAGTTATTCAAAGCACTTATAGAAAATCCCTGAAATATCAGAATGTACAAATGCCAAATACTTCTTTTGTAGTTAAAGTGGTATATTATACTGACAACTTTCAAAACAATTTTAAACACATCTTCCTCTCACTAGTTGCTTTTAGAAATGGAGATTTTACCTCTTCTCGAGTGGACAGTGTACCCCTTGTCTTATAATTCCAAAGACTATTTTCTTCCTCCATCTGGGCTGGCGTGGGGAGTCCTGCTATGGCCATATTTATTTGGGGACAAGCCCAGTGTGGTGGCCATCCTTGCAAGGCAAGAGATTTGGAGTTTAGAGGCTCTAAGTGACAAATCCTTTTCTTTGGACAAGAGTCTTATATGAACCATAGGAAATCTCCTAAGTTCAACTCTGGAGATGAAGGAAAATAAAACATTCCTGCTTGATGTATAAAAACAGGAGGCTGACAACGAGCACTTGAGAAACTGTGCATAGCCTCTGAGATGCTCTCCTTCCTAATCAGCAGTACTTCTTTGCACATCCTCTCTTATCAGTGATGGCTTTCCCACCACCTGTCCACAGGAGGCCACGTGTCCTTGGCTCTGTGTTTGTGGCAGAGCTACCCAACACGATGGGGGCTGACATGAAGGTCTTTACTGATGGCATAAAACTGAACGCTAAAAAATGAAAATTTAAGAAACTAAGGCTGGCCCTCTGCTTTTTAATCAGGAGTAAACTCACATACCTATTGCACGATCAGTTCACCTTGTTTGTAAAACCTCCAGTTTAGAAAAGGAAAGTTCAGTCTCCGCTTCCATAAGCCATTTTCAAGGGCAGGAAATTCTTCACTATATCAAGTTGAAGTTTGCTCTGCTGAAGCTCAACCCGCCCTCATGTACCTGAAAGACTATTTAGTGGGTCTTTTTCACTTCTTCGTAAAAATGCAGGCAGTCTCAGATTCAGGAATCAATAGTCTTAAAATAAGGATCCATATATCTAGGATAAAATGATTGAGCAAAGACGCAGGCACATCCCTTTATATTTCTTTCATGGAGTAGACACGGACGGCCTTTCAAAGCAGTATCTGTTGAGGTGGGGAATGACAAAAAGAAATTTCCCAGCAGCAGACTGTTCCAGATAAACCTGTGTCCTGCTCTGTGTCATATATATTCTTCACGGCAAGTTACGGGCTTTCAAATATTAAATAACAATCTCTGTCATGATGAATTCTAACGGTCAAATTTTTCACTCCTACTGTCCTCTAAACCCAATTAATTTTCAGAAAATGAATTGCAGTTCTCCTTGACATTCTTATATTTTCCCTCTTAAAACATTTTTTAAAATAGAAATAAGGCACTTTACTTAGCTTGGGGAAAGTTCTGAGAAGCAGCCGCAGTGTTTCCCCTGGGGGAGTACGACCCCTTGACAAACCCTGCAGAACCGGAGCAGCAGGAGGGGAGTGTCAGGAAATGGGGGCTGTGCTTGCGTGGTGGCTTGACTACAGAGATGGCCCTAACCCTCCTTGTCTTCCTACATGCACGCTCTTTGCATTGTGACTTTGCAGCTCATCACGTCAAGAGGTGGAGACGATTCCACAGCCCATTGTCTGGGCTGGCCTGTGACTCACTTTAACCAATAGAATGCGGCGGTGGTAACGTTGTGCCATTTCCAAGCCTAGACATCAAGCGATCTTGTGCATTTCTGCTTGCCCCTCTTGGAATCTTACCACTGTGTATGAACAAGTTTGGACCAGCCTGCTGGAGAATGAGAGACCATGAGGAGAGACCCATTAGCTCAGCCAAGACCACCCTAGAGTAACCTAGAGCCGGTCTGCCCCTGGACCTGGAAGAGCACTCAGGCAAGACCAGCAGAGTTGCCTCCTCAATCTGCAGCTGACCACAGGCTCACGAGAGAGCCCAGTGAACCCAAAGCTACCACCCAGCTGATGCTTTTGTGAGCGATGTTAAATGCCTATTGTCTCAAGCCCCTTAGCTTTGGGGTGGTTTGTTATACAGCAATATCTAACTGATACAGGCTGTGTAAACAGTGGGTTTACACAACAGTAGCACGTGTCCAAATGCTCTTTTACCCCATGGTATATCTGAATCCATGGTTGCCTTTATTCGGTAGTTAAGGCAAGAATGAACACAATTTGTCATTCCTTCAACTCAAGGTTCAAGATACTGCCCACATCTGTGACAACACACAGAAGTTATGGAATTATTCCTCATGGGTCTTAAATAACACGAAAGGTACAGTGGACAAGTGGGAAGGACATTGGGGTAAAATTCCAAAGGCCTGCATTTTAGTCCATCATATACTAACTGTGCAAATTCAGGATGGTCTCTTAATGCCCCTCAGCCTCAGTTTCCTCATCTGAAAAATGGGGACATTAATTTTTTCCCATCACACACAGGATTCTTATATATATTTAGATATATAAATAATTGCAACACAATATAATAGGTACTAAGGGGAGTCCTACACCAGTTTCTTATTCACCAAACATTTATTGAGTCCTGTAGCTACTGAAGATACTGAGTCATATAAAGCATGGTTTCTTCCTCAATAAATGAAATGCACATGATATATAATATAGACTATAAAGGTTTAACATACATGGAATGCTTTGAAATGTGAAATGCTAAGGCAGCAGCGGAAGAAGAAAAATGGAAAGAAACAAAGTACAGAAGGAAGGAAGGAAAGAGAAAATAAGAAAGGGAGGAAAGAATTTTTTATCCAAGGCAAGACCAGTGCTCCAGGCTGGGGCCATATAACTGGAGATCAAGGGGAAGATGGAGCATAGGTAAACTGGACAGTTTTTAAACTTTCAATAGGTTCATCTCTTATGACTGGACTTTCCACATAAACCTGGCTCAGTAAACAGATGTTACCATGTTCGCCTTCTTGGAACCCAACTTTTTCGGATATCGTTTGACACACTTGATGAATCTCTGCCTGAACCATCTGTGTGTCAATGAGGTGTCTGAGAGAGACAGACAAATGGTCTGCAAGTTTGCCCGATGTTTGCCAAATACTCCATTTAGAATATTAATGTACAGAAGCCCCCGCATATTGTCAAATCAATTTTAGAAACCCAAATCATTGGAGAAATGGTTGACATGTGAACGTGTGGGCATTTATATTATATATTTAGTTTAAATGAAAAACTCTAACTTTGAGGCATTTAAATGGTTTATGCTAGATTGTATACCCGTAAGTGATTCTTACTGGGTCTCTGAAACACTAAGGGTTTTCAGAATCACCAAGTAAGCACATTGTTCAGTACAGCTTTTGTTCTAAATGCATTCTATTAATTTTAATTTTCAGAGAATTGATAATCCATGTATGAGAAATATGCTAGTCCACTATTCAATATGACTAGTCAATTAACCATAACCTCCTTTCCTAGTAATTATGGATAAATTTAAATTTACTGGTAGGGTTTTTGAAGGCTAGCTTAGCCCCCAAAAGTTCTTATAAAAAGAATTCTTACATTGGGTGGGAAGAGAACCACTGAAGTCTCTTTTTTTGTGGGGGTGGGGGGATGATTTGCTGTGAGCTAACATCTGTTGCCAATCTTCCTCTTTTTTTTTTTTGGCTTGAGGAAGATTAGCCCTGAGCTAACATCTGTGCCAATCTTCTTCCACTTTATATGTGGGTCGCTTCCACAGCATGGCTTGAGAAGTGGTGTAGGTCCGCACCTGGGATCCAAACCCATGAACCACCAAAGCAGAGCATGCCAGACTTAACCACTATGCCACGAGGCTGGCCCCTGAAGTCTCTTTTAACTGTAAGGGTTTCTTTTTTCCCCTCCATCCATCCATTCATCTATCCATTAATCTGTTTATTTATCCAGTCCATCTGTCCAGTTATTCATTCATCAATCCATCTGTCCATCCTTTCATCTATTCATCTGTTCATCCATTCAGCTGTCCACCCATCTATCCATCCCATTTTTTCCTCCATTGATCTGTGTATATACCCATCCATTTGTCCATCTGTCTATCCTTCCATCTATTTATCTGTCCATCCATCCATTCATCCACCCACTCATCTATCCATTCATCTATTTATTTATTCCTCCATCTGTTCAAATAGTTATTGAGTACTTACACTGTGCCTGGCACTGTGGATACTCAAGAAACAAGAGTGAGAGGGTATCATTTCAAGAGATTCACATTCCAGTAAAAGATACAGTCACCTAAACAAACAACTATCATGCAGTGAGCTAGATGACAAAAGGAAGATATTTATTCACTGATTTAAGCAATAGGAATACAAAATCTAAGGAGTAGGTTGTGAGATGGCACTTAGAACCACAGATGAGGGAGTTGATAGTTCAGCCTGTGGGAGTCATGAAAAACATCACAGGAGAGAGGAGTCTCAAGCTGGGTGCTCTATAGGAGTGTGCTAGGTCTTTTTCATTCAGGTATCCCCACTGCATAGTACAGTGTCTTTTTCCATAAGGGATGCTCAACAAATAGTTCTTAAATGAATAGGGCTTGGAGGGTTTGGAAGCATTCTGGATGAAAAGAACAATGTATGAAAAGGCCTAAGGTTTGGAAACAACACAGCTACATGAGGGAAGTTAGCTGTGGGACGGCCTTTAAAGGATGCGTCTCATCAGGGAGGCAGAAAGTGGTGGGATGAACATTTTGGATGTGGGCATATGCTTTCAGGAATGACTGCATCATGTATGTAGGGTGGCTGGTGTGATTAGAGGAAAAAGTGGAGACTAGGGATTGGTGGGGAGAAAAGATTAGATTGGTATAAGGAGGAGAGAAAGAAGAACGGATATGTAGGGAGGGACTGCAGTGAAAAATCTGCTGGTCTTGGTAATGGGCCGAATATCGGGGATGAAGACGACAACTTGGAGGTACGACAAGATTTTAACCCTGGTACTGGGATATAGACAGTATTGCACCAGAGAAGAAAATTGGGAAAGCTGGTGGGGGACAGGGAATCCAATTTTTGGTAGGAAAATGATGAGATCAGCTTGAGAGGAGGCGAGTGAGAAATCCAGGTGGCAATTCCAGAGGTTGATAGAGATGGCATTGTGGATTTGGTGACAGAACAGGCCTGAAGTTAGATTATTTAGGAGGCAAATCCTCAGAGAAGACTGTAGAAGTCATGAGAGGGGATGAACAATCTAAGGCGAGAGAGAGGAGAGAAAAAAAGTATCAGGAACTGGGAAAGGGAAGAGGATACAGTGAAGGAAGCAGATGAAGAGCGGGAAGGAAAATTGAGATAATAAAAAATCATAGAAACCGATGGAGAAAAGAATTTGAAAAAGCAGCAGCAGTCTGGCCAAGTGTCCAGCGTAGCCGACAGTCAGAAAGAATAAAGAGGGAGCAAAGTTCACTGGTTTTGGCAATGGAGAAAGTGGTGAACATTTAGAGCAGAGCAACAGGGATGGAAGCCAGACTGGGGGTTGGGGAGGGTTAAGAGGAGGCCAGAGAAAGCCCTTCAAAAATCAACCTAGGAAACAAACTTGAGTCCAGGCACTTGAAAACTTGTTTTTCTATAATCAAACCTGTAAGAGAGGTCAGTGAAACCACCCATGTTTACAAACACAAAAAGGCTGTCAGAATTTCCCAGAGAATCTGAAATTGTTCATGTGAAGAGGCTCACTGGAAGGTCAACACAGCACAGTGAGATCTTGGAAGATGTATTCACTTAAGATCTGTCTACACAGAGATCCAAAGCAAGAGGAGGCTTCAGCTAACCAAAGGCTGGAAGGTGGGAGCGCTTTTCAGGCAGAAGATTGAGCAAGTTTGAAGGCCTATAGGGAAGCAGTAGGGTAGCTTCGAAGCTCTGCAAGGACTAGGGTTCGGGCTCACAGTTCAGAGTTGAGGCTAGACCACAGCTCACATGACCTTGCAAACCTTGCCAAGGATACTAGGGTTTTAGGTTCATTTGGGGTGGCAGCGGCAGTGATATATCAGAGCTGCCTTTTAGAAGGGTCGCTTCTGTTCACAGTGAAGAAATGATTGGAGGTAGAGAGATCACTGAGGTGGTTGCTAGAAGTTCCAAGTGAGAGAAGAAGGATGTCTGAACTTGGGAGGGAGTGTGGGGCTGGGCCAGAGAAGGGATGTGGGTGCCAGGCAGTGGGAAGGGTCAAAGGTGACAAGCTGGTTTCCAGCTTGGACAATGGTGAGGGGATAAATAAGGAGAAGCAGGAAGTATGGAATTCCAGGTGCCCGAGTGCCACCAAGTGGAGTTGTCCAGTGTGTGTGGTAGGCAGTGGCTATCTAGGTCTCAGGCTCAGGAGAAGCGACTGGCGGGAGACACAGCCTCAGAGAAAGTCCACTTATGATGGGAACGGTAGCCATGGAAAGTGATGGTAAACCCCTTAGTCCCTCCGGGTTTTGTTGCTCCCAGCTCTTGACTTCTAGGAATCAACTTAATGTGAATTAGACTCAGCAATTTGAAACTCGACCTATTTATTTATTCATTCTACTGACAGTGACTGAGCTGCACCTACCAGCTCTGGGTGTCAGGCATGGATCAGGCACTGAGGAGGCAGCAGAAACCAATGGGAAAGTCCCTGCTTTCATGGAAATAGCTGGGGAGGGGGCACAATACCACATGGAAGCAAAGCACACTGGAGGGAAACTTCTTTCAAGTATACCCTAAAGATCCCCAAAGAGCACACTGCCATTGTAAGAAAATGCCTTGTGCAAATTCACAGGATGGAGCCATACCATTATTAGCCCACCTGGGGTATCAGAAATTGTCTATGAGAAAATCTGGACTGCCCCTTGCCCTTGGCTTTGAAATGCAAAGATGGGAGAAATTCCAACCCACTATGGAAATTCCAACTCAAAATCTTCCACTGTCCCAGACCAGCTTCTCAAATCAGAACTACAGTGTGTGACCCAGACTTCTCTTACATCTCCCTCAGCTGTTTTAACAGGAACTAGCACTGCCATTGCCAACCCCATCCCTTCAGGGGAGCGAGGGCTTCTTCTCTGGGCTGTGCTAAGGGCTCAACATATACGACCTCATTTCATTCTCACAGCAACCCTAAGCAGAAATGGTACCATTACTCCCCAAATTGCACATGAGGAAACTGAGGCTAAGAGACCTTACATGTCACATAGCCAGTCATCAACAGGACCAGAATTCAATCCCAGTTCTAACTCCAAACCATCTACTGCTCATAAGATAATTCTTAAAATGGTTTGCTTTTAAAAAAGATTAGTGTTAATAACAAGAATGTAATGAGAACTATAATTAAGGAATTTTTCTACTTGAACTTGGCTACCCTGAATGCCATTGAGAGGTTACTTTCAGGCCACATGTGTGACTCAAACAAAGTGTTAAAAATGAAACAGTGGAAATAAGCCACAGCCCCCAAGTCAGTCTCAGCATGTGAAGCATTGGCCAGAACTGTAGTCAACTTAGCTTCCCCCAAGTGAACTTATCAGTTTCTCAATATAAATAGATCATCCCAAATTGCCCTCGTCCATGACGGATTGCTAAAATCCTATTTAGTTCACAAAAATCCTATTTCTGGCCTACAGAACTTTAATTCTCAGGTATTTATTTCTCCAGAGAGTCATTTGGAAAAGAAATAAAGCCATCTTCACCATTCCCTCAAAGCTCCCAGCCACATACTTGGATGCTTGACATGAGCAGAGAACCGAGTTGCTATTCCTGGGAATGCTTCAGCTGAGGGGTCAAAAAAAAGTAAGAAGCCCAAGAAATAACACACAACATTCCTGCCAGACCTGCACAATTCACTTCCCTCTGCCCTTCCTTTTCCCTTCCTCTGACACCCACACCCACACCCAGAACGTGCTTTTCTTTCCTTTTAATCAAAAAGACATCTGCTAATGCCTGCTAAGGCAGAGACAGCCTTCAGGACTCAGGGGAGAGAGGAAAAGCAGTGCCTGGAACAGAAGGCGGTGGAGAATTCCAACCTCCCAGCGGCCACCTATTTATTATCAATCCGTACCTTGGGGGTGTAAAGTCAGAACAGACAGAGTTTGGGATCTAATGGGAAGACAGCTCACATCCAAAAAACCATGGGAGGACATCCAAGGAAGTCCTGGGCTGCATGCGATCAATTCTAAATGTGATCATTAATTTAAAAATATTTACTAGGAGCCCATTATGTTCTAGGCACTGTTGTAGGTGCCGGGGATATAATAGTGAATAAAGCAATGTTCCCGGCTTCTTGGAGTTTATTTTTTGCTTGGGAAAGCCAGGCAATAACAAACACACATACAATATAAAGTCAGATAATGGTAAGTGCTATGAAGAAAAATTACGCAGGGGGGAGAGAGATGGACAGAGGATATTGTGTTATGCCGTGGGGGCAGGAAAGGCCTCTTTGATGAGGAGACGATTGAGAAAACAGGTGCAGGAGCAAGTACTGTGGGTATCTGGGAGCAGAAAGGATTGCATATACAGGCATGCATTGCTTAGCAATGGGGGATGGGGACACGTTCTGAGAAATGCGTCATCAGGCGATTTCATCGTTGTGTGAACATCATAGAGTGTACTTACACAAACCTAGATGGTACAGCCTACTACACACCTAGGCTATATGGTACAAATCTTATAGGACCACCATCATATATGCCACCATATATGGACTACCATCAGCGTTGACTGAAACGTCGTTATGTGGCACGTGACTGTATTGGGGCAAAAGAGCTTCTCATAAATTAAAGATGCACGCTAGAGTAGCTAATTGTTAATTTGCTCATTCATTCATTCAACAATTTTACTCAAATATTTATAGGGAACCTATGCTACGCTGTGCCTGGCACTGTGACAGGTGCTGGAGTTGCTAACCGTGAAGGAGGCAGATGCGGTTCCTCATGCAGTCCCAGTCTAGACCAGGGGTGGCAAACTTTTCCCATAAAATGCCAGGTGGTAAATATTGTCAGCTTTGTGGGTCATACCATCTCTGTCCAACTACTGTTGGACAAAAGGAGGCAGGACTACATGGAAATGAAGAGTGTGGCTGTGTTCCAATAAAACTTTCTATTTCCAAAACAAGCTTCAGGCCAGATTTGGCCTACGGACAGTAGTTTGCCACCCTCACTCTAAAAAATGTCCTTGATTGTCAAGAATCAATAAATCCAAGTTAGGGAAGAAAGTATATTTAACAAAAAAGAAAACACTTATACCCACTCTCTCCCATGTTTGTTTTTTGTTTGTTTGTTTTATTTCAGTTATCAGGCAATATAATGGCTATCAATTGTTTTCTCTGCCCAGCAACAAATCCTGGGCCCCGACAGACACTTTCTTCAAGGAAATCCCCTTTCCCCTAACCCCAACAATGGCTGCAGTATTTCCAGACCCTGGTCTAGAGGTAGATGCAGACTCTCCTCACCTAACCACACATGGAATAATGCGTTATTACACCCCGAGAGGGGACACTGGGACAGAGACATGCAACAAGGGCTTCCGCCCAAGGGTGGAGGGTGATCAGAGAAAGTCCTCCCAGGAGAAGGAAGATCTGAGCTGAGTAGCAGTCAACTAGGTGAAGAACATTCTGGGCTGAGGGAAAAGCGTGAGCAAGATCTTGAGAACACAAAGAGAACGGGGACCCGAGATTGCAGTATTTGAGAGTTGTTCTAGAGACATGAGGGATGTTTCAACGCTCATAAGGCCCCATAATAAAACTTGGCCTTCAAACCTGCCAAATTATAGTAACATCCAATGACAGTCCTCACAAGCGCATTTAGCAAATGTGTGCCAAATGCCTTTTGAGGGCAGACGGTGTCAAGGGTGAGGGAGAATCGACACATAAGGTATTACAAATGTAGTGTATTTGTTGTTCCAAAATCTTATGAAGCAACACCTCAGATGATTTTTGGCAGGGGAGAGGTGTTCTCCTTCCAAAATTCTAATTCTTCCTTAATAAGTGCTCATAGTTTCTCCAAAGGCATTGCATTACCTGCTGCTCTTTTGGGAGGTGGCCTAGTCAAAAAGTGTACTTCACAAATAGGGAAGGGAAAAGATGTAAAGATTCCGGGGATTCTCTAAACGAAAGTTATCCACTGCCCTGCCCATCATTCCTCAGGTGATGTTGAAAAGTGCACCGGGGGGCCAGTGGCAAAGGCCACTCTCCTACAAGGAAGGCTCCCATCCAATGAAAGGTCATTGAGTCTAAATAACCAGAAAAGTCTACAGAACAACAGAGTTCTGTTTTATTGACTCAAGTCTTTCCTGAAAAAAAAGGCAAAGATGGCAGAAGAATATCCTCTCCCTAGAACTAAAATTTAAAAATATTTAAGCACTGTTACTTTTCATGTACACTTCAGATACTTTGAACATCTTCCTTTGCAGGGATTCTGTTTTTCATTTTAAAGCTTCAAAACACAAAATCATACATTAAAGGGTATGTCATTAATTTTTCCTGTCCTGGCAACTGGAATATGCGTTTATATAATATATCTATTACATAAAATTTCAAACGTAGCAAAAGTAGAGAAAATGGTATAATGACCCCCCAATCGCTCAACACTCAGCATCAGTGATCAACTTATGGCCAATCTTCTTTCCCCTCCATTTCCACCGCTCCCTCCAGATTATTTTGAAGTAAACCCTAGACATCAAATGCTTTCATCCATAAATATTTCAAACTTCTTTCTTTCCTAACTTTTTATCACAACCTTGCTTCGTTTTAGATGAGTGAGATATTATCTTTTTCATGTAGATTTTAGTGGGGAGAGAGGTCAAGGGTGAGAACTGATATTCTAAAAACCTAGGAGGGAAAACCAGACTAAAAGAGATGGTGGAGGTGCCCACTTGACCTTAGGTACTCAAAGCAGAGCCAGCTGTCCTAGAAACATCCAGAACACAGGCAGAGAGGTCAAATTGCCCTAGCCAGTCACTGAGATGAGGATGCCCCCCCTCCTCTTTATGAAGTCTTTTCCACTTAACAACCAAGTTACTTGCAACAAGAGCTGGCAGCTCCTCCCCACCCTCAGCCCTGGCCATCCCCCTACCTCAGCCATTTTCATTATCTTGAGAAACATATGGCATAACTTTGAACGCATTTAAGGTTGGCCAGACCTTAAGCTGGAAAGGAATGCTGGACTCTAAAATAATATTTTTCTCATTAATTCCACCGGATCCCCTGCCCAGCCTGTTCCCCCACCTACCCCATAATCTTTTGACTGAATTCAGGAAATTGCACAATGGTTGGTCAGCCCCAGGAACTGCCATTTTCAATCATGTAGACTGTTTTTGCTACCATGCACATTAACTGTAGAGGGGCCCATGATCAACTCTGATTATCAGCTTCACCTTCTTATCCCAGGGCTCTCACAGATATCCACATTTATTTATAAACAGGGAAAAGTCAGTCAGTGGGTTATGGGACTTTCTTAGGATGCATCTGGACTTTAAAAAATAGCAAGAATTATAAAACATGGTTATTAAAGTGCCTTCAGCTAACAAACTTCAAAAAGAGGAATGCTGGTGGATGTGGACTGGGTTTCCCCTCTCTGAGAACTATTGCTGACGCCCAGATTTATAAAAGGGAGATTGAGGGCTTGATTGAGAAAGCGAAGAAACACTCAACTTGAGACACCTGCATCCTGGGATCCCCACAAGGCCTATCTGGCAGCCCATTTAAAAGATTCCCTAAATCCTCCTACACTGCTGGTGGGAGTGCAGACTGGTGCAGCCACCATGGAAAACAGCACGGAGATTTCTCAAAATTTTAAAAATAGAGGGGCCGCCCGGTGGCGCAGTGGTTTAGTTCGTGCTTGGCAGCCCGGGGTTCGCGGGTTTGGATCCCGGGCGCCCGCCGATGCACTGCCTGTCAGCCATGCCGTGGCAGCGTCCCATATAAAGTAGAGGAAGATGGGCACGGATGTTAGCCCAGGGCCAGTCTTCCTCAGCAAAAAGAGGAGGATTAGCAACGGATGTTAACTCAGGGCTGGTCTTCCTCACAAAAAAAAAAAAAAAAAAATTTTTTAAATAGAAATGTCATATGACCCAGCTATTCCACCTCTGGGTATTTATCCAAAGAACATGAAAACACCAATTGGAAAAGATATCTACACCACTATGTTCATTGCAGCATTATTCACAACAGCCAAGGCTTGGAGGCAACCTAAGTGCCCATCAACATATGAAAGGATAAAGAAGATGTGGTACACACACACACACACACACACACACACACACACACACACACACACACAGTGGAATACTACTCAGCCATAAAAAAGATGAAATCCTGCCATTTGCAACAACATGGACGGACTTTGAGGGTATTATGCTAAGTGAAATAAGTCAGATGGAGAAAGACAAATACTGCATGATTTCACTCACATGAGGAAGATAAACACACACATAGATATGGAGAATAGATTGGTGGTTATCAGAGGGGAAGGGGGGAACGGGAGGGCAAAAGGGGTAAAGGGGCACATATATATATAGTGACAGACAGAAACTAGGCTTTTGGTGTTGAACATGATGCAGTCTGTACAGAAGCTGAAATATAATGATGTACACCTGAAGTTTACATAATGTTATAAACCAATGTGACCTCAACAAAATAAAAAATAAAATAAAAGATTCCTTACCTCTGGGAGTATCCTTAGCCCTCTTCTCACTCTTCATGTGTCATGAGATCCATGCCCAAGCCCTCCACTAATAAGCACATATGTCCAGAAGGCTGAATCCCCATCTCTAGCCCAGACCTTTCTCCTAAGCATCAGATGTGGGTATCCGACTTCCCACTAGATGTCTCTCGGCCCCTCACATTGATCCTCTCCTGAAAGGGACTCATTAGCTGCCCTACATGACTCCTTCTCCTTTGGTGTTGCCCTCTCAGCAACCAGAACCACAATCCATCCAGGAGCCCATGTCGTAGTGAGAGAGGAAGACCCACCCTTCTCTCTGCCTCACCCTGTGTATCTACCAAGGTCCACTGGTCTACCTACGAATGCTCAAGTCCATTCTCTCTTTGAATAATACTTTGCAGACACCGGCTCATCTGCGAAAGGTAGGAAAATACAATATAATATAACAAAAAGTAAAAATAGTACTGTTAGAGCCAAGACAGGCTGTCTGGTTCCACAGATGTCTCCTCACTCAGTCTCTCTCACTGGGCCCTATGTAACATCCTATGAACCTCTCAGATAACCTTAGCTCCTTACCACAAGGACATCATTTAAAGCCTCTCCTTCCCATTCTAAGTGCCTTGCTAAGACCCTGTCACTAAAGCCTTCAAAGATGATTTTGCTCATTAATTTTATAGGCCATCTCCTTCTCAATCCCTTCAGATACACAGACACATACACACGCATGCACGCACACACATTCCCTTTCCTTGAGGCTCCAGGAAATTGCATGGTGGTAAACCAGCCTCAAGACCTGCCATTTTCAATGGTGTAGACAGTTTTTACTGCCAAGTACCTTAACCACAATGGGGTCTTCACTCTCTCAACCTACATTTATTTAAGCAGTAAGTATTCCCAGACTAACCTCATCTTATTTTGGGTACTATGAGAGAACTTCCTCCTTATGCTTGGAATGTTTCCAAATATCAGGAAAACTTTGGGCACAGATGTCCTGAATGGAGACCTACTGGGTTTTGCAGTTGGACGAGACCCTAGTGATCACCCAGAATCAGTCTACGGAAAGTCTCAGTTATGGCATATCACGAGTGATCACAAGTGTGATTCTCAGTTATGGTGATAACAAGAGCTGGGTTTAAATCTCGACTCTGTGGCTCAGCAGCTGTGCAAATTTGGGCAGTTTACCTGGCCTCTCTAAGTGTTAGTTGCCATGACCGTTAAAGAATGGTGATAATCTAATAGAGGTGTTGAAAAGATCCTGCACTACAAATGTTAGCAAACTTTATGACTTTCTTTTTTGCTTTAGAGCAATTATCTTCTCCCAGCAGCTGGTTTTCTCCACCCTGTGAATTTCCATTGTGTGCAGTTATATCTCAGAGACAGCTTGAGGACCTCATGCCATCTTGGTCGCTCTGCTTTGGCTCATGTTCAGTTCTAGATAACTTCGCTCTTAAAAGGAGGTGCTCAAAACACAAAACAAGAATGTTCCAGCATGTGCTCTGAACAGCCACAAGTACAGAGGGTTATGATGGTCTTTTATGGTCTGATTAACCAAGGAACTTAGAGGGAAGACATGTTACTACCCTGCATTGGTTCACAGCAAGCCTGTGGCCATGAGCCTTGGTCTTCCCCAGCCTGCTCTTCCACTCCTGACATGGCCAAATCTGAATCAGGACTCGATCCTCACCTCTATTAAATGGTGTCTTGTTTGTACTGGCCCATCATCTGCTTCTGTTGAGATCTTCTGGAACCTTCAGATGTTCTGAAGTCCTCATTCTGCCAGGTTCTTGTCTAGGACCAATTTTAGGAATGAGCCTTCTGCCGAAGGCCTCTCTCTTTAGTCTCTAAATGTCCTGAGGCCTGAGAGCTCTTTGGCCTCCTTTCTTCTGCCTCCTGCCCTTTGATGCCCCCACCAAAGAGCTTGTGGGCTCACCAGGTTTAATACCGTTTCACACATGCCAGATTGTCAAACTGCGCAGCAAGTCATAATGAAGGAATCCATAATTACTAACCCTGATTTCGACATGGCTGGAATTGGTTAGAAGCCATACATATAAAAAGCACAACTTACTTCCCAAAGTGAGTCAGGCCTCTTAAACACACACACACACACACACACACACACACACACACAAAGTAAACATAATCAGGTAAGTATTAGGCTCTAAAAATAGAGTCAACCCTCCTCAAAATTAGATATCGTGTGGCTTACTCTGAAACATCCGTAATGTCAGCTGCTGCTACAATGGATATTGGAAAAATATTTAGAACTAAAATATGGTATTTCTCCAGGGGATGTATATCAAAAATGGGGAGAAAGCAGCAATTACTACAGAAACTCAATAAATAACTTGGCAACCTGTCACTTTTCTCCAGGTGCACCGATAACGTATATTAAAAGGATTCAATCCTTGCTGTTTCCGCCCAAGGATTTTTTCTTTTTTTTTGAGTCAAGTCTGGCAAGGTTCCATTCAGGTTACCAGCAGGAAGAAAAAACACTTTATATGATGCAGTCAAAGACTTAGAATGTACCTCACATTTAAAGGAATGGGCTTATCTAAGACTTTCCCTTAGCATTGCCTTAAAATCAGGGAAATCTGAATGCTGGTCCTCCTGTATTATTCATTACATAATTGCTGTGTTTTATTAGAAATATGATCTATTATAACCTTGAATAGAGTACATTAAATGACATTGAAAATTAGATTATTCTGATTATTAGAGAAGTGAGAAATGTGCTAAACATTTGTAAGACTGATAATCAATCAGGGTATCCATTTGAGTGTAATAAAAATCAATCTGGAGCCAGTGTGTTTAAATCTAATTTTTTAAGCATGACATTTTCCTGAGAGTTTCTTTCTAAAATGTCACCATCTTCTACAACGGTGATTGATTCTGTCTTTAGGGAGAAGCACTCACTCCAATTACTTCACCCACTGCACACAAACCATAGTCCACTTCAAGAAAAAGCCAAATGAATCACAGCCAGAATAATGTATTTCATGGGGTGGGGGCACAGATTTACATCACTCAAGCTAGAACATCACCCCCATCTTCCTCCCCCTGGCTTAAACAGATAAAATATGCTACTTAGATCATAATATGATCTTTACTTTCTTCCAATAGAAGTAAGAGATTTTCATATTGGGTTTTTATTTCACCTGAGGAGAAAGAGGAAAAGACACTGGCTTATGTAAAAACATTATTCCTCTCTCATCTATTCAGAGAAAGGAAAAAAAATGTTACAATGACTGTCTGAGTTTACCCTTCCTTCCATCATGCACCCTCTATCCTTTCTTCCATCCACCCCTTCATCCACTCACTCATCAATAAGCAATTACTGAACTCCAACTGGGGTCACTAAGAGACTGGCCAGCTTGGGGCAGTTTTTCTCTTGAGTAGGTTCAATGTGCACGAGGTAAGAAGGATGGCTAATGAATTACATCCAAGGGAAACTTACTGAACTGATCCTACACTCTGCAGAGGGTGCACTAGGCTGGCACAAACAGGAATGACTGCCCACTAATTCAGCTTGGCCCCTCGTACCAGCACACGTGAATACTCCATGGAATTTTCGTATTTTCCTGGCAATGGTAGGGGAAGGGGGAAGATGACATTTATAGAGCATTTGCCATGACCGAGAACTTGACATTCATCACCCACTAAATCCTCACTGGTAGGAGGGCACCTCTGCTTCCCTGGCCTCGGGTTTCCATGTGCGGGTCTTTCAGTAGGATGACACTCCTGACCTTCCTCCCCACCCCTCTGCCTCATTTCCCCAGGGAGCAGCAGGGACTCATGCGGGTGAGTCTGAGGGAAGGCACTTAAGTGTTTTGGGTTCAAGCCCTTCTGGGCCTTCTCCACATCTGCCTGCCTGCAAGAAAGGGTGCATGGGTCTGTCCCCCACAATGTGGAAGCTCCCAGGAGCAGACTCTGCCCTGGCAGGAGAACTTCAGGTACCCACACTGCCTGTGACAGGGTGGGTCAACTGATCTGATTCAGGGATTAAGTTTAGGAAGCCCATTAGGGACGCACATGTAAGCCACATCCCTCCAATAAGCAAATGGCTACAAAAATTAATTCATAATCATAGGAAGGAGCATTATGCTGCCATTAAAAATAATCTTTCAAAGGTTATTTAATAACATGGGGAAATATTCACAATGTTAAATTTAACTAAAAAATGAGGTCAGAAAAATTGGAATACATATATGTGTATGTACATATATGTGCATCTATATATATATATATGTACAAAAAGAGCAGAATGAAATAAATCAAAATATTAACAGGGCTTATATCTGAGACATGGGATTAACTGTGACTTATATTTTCTTCTTTATAACTTTCAGTACTTTCCAGATAATCTGCACTGAGCCTATGTTGCTTCAATTATTTTTAAAAACGCAGTTTTTTCGTTTCAAAAAGAAAGTAGCTTTTCTCCAGCACCGATAAGGTTCTCAGATGATAAGGCGACTCTTGGAAACTAGTTGCTGACGTTTTATCTCCTTCTCAACAGGGTCTGAATCCTTGAGGGAAAGAGCGGCCTGAGGTTCCTGGCCACTGGTCAGAGCACAAGCTTCACTCACCCGGTTAACTTCTGCAGCCTCCCAACCACTCTCTCTGAACTCCCCTCTAGTCCAGTCTCAACATAATAGCCAGCTCGATAGTATTAAAACCCAAGTATGTCACTCTTCTGCCCCAAACACCCGACAACTTCCCATCAAACATGGAGAAAGAGCCAAAGTCTGTACAAAGCCCCTTGTGGCCTCTCTTGATTCCATCTCCTGTCTGATGATGCCCATTTGTTTATTCCCCTCTTGACACAACAACTTCTTTGATGGTCCTCAAACATATGAGGGAACGCTCCCACCTCAGGGCCTTTGCACTGGCTGTTCCCTTTGCCCAGAGTGCTCTCCTCCCAGATATCTCCATGGCTTTCTCCCTCAATTCCCTCGAGTCTTTACTCAGATGCCATCTTCTCATGAGGCCTTCTTTGACTACTTCATCAAATATTGCAACCCCTACCTCTAACAATCCCAGTGCCCTTCCCGGTTTTATTTACCTCCTTATTTTATTATCTTCTTGATTATCCATCTCCCCCACTAGAATATAAGCTCCAGGAGGGCAGGAATTTTAGGAATTCTTCACCTGATAACACCAGAACAGTGCCTCATGCATCATGGGCCCTTGACAAAACTTATTGTTGACAAAGGCTCTGGAAGGGGGGCTGAGCACTGGGCAGCGAGGAGAGACATAGCTCTTTGTCTGTGGGGCTTGCAGCAAACCATGCAGGAGCTGCAGTAGAGGAGCAGGTGGCAGAGAGACATTCTGTCTGGTCTTGAGAGCCTGATCCCAAGGCTGCCCTGCCTCTCCATCTTCACCAGCTACCCGAACAATGCCACGTGCATGCACAGCGCTATGGAGCAACGAGGGTAAAGAGTGTGTGAACATCTGATCGCTGGGCCTGCAGAGAATGGTCCCTCCAAGTCACACAGTGTTACACAATCTTAACCCAGGTTCTCATGCGGCACCCACCTTGGGAGCGAAGGACACTAAGGCAAACCAGTGCGGGCTAAGAGGTCTGGGCCAGGCAGACGCCTGAGCCACCTGGGACATCTTTACTAGGTGATAGGTACAAAGCAGACTAAAGAAAACTTCCTCGTGGTTCAGGAGAGCCCCTCACTGCCATCTTTCTTAAGAGGAGGGTACAAAGGTATGCCAGCTGGAAAATGTAGAGAGAATGGAACAAAATTCCCCAGACTCTTATATCCTATTTCTTGAAACCAACAGCTCAGGTGAAGTCAATGCAATTATGACAACCGTAGAGTCTGCCATAGGCTGCTGCCTGGAAAGCTGTCCTCAGTTTAGGACACAAATCTAAATATTGCAGAGGGAGTTAGGCCAAAAACAGGGCAGCTGGAAATGCCTGGGGAAGGTACCAACCCTTTGGAGATATTGCCCACAATGTGAACTTGCCAGAGCAGCCCTTTGGGGATGATTGTGTCAAACAACCAACTTCATCTCTTTTCCAAATTCCAGACAGGCAGTTACACAATTCACCAGCAGAAGGAGGAGGAGGAGGAGGGTTCTTCAACGTCCAATTAAATATTGAGGTGAGCACAACGTAAGGCACGAGATGAATTTACTTAATCTTCCAGGTTAACAACTGGTTTTTGGTGACTACAGCTGCTAAACTAGGTTTGGGGCAACTACTTTCCTAGAGTCTGCATACAATATGAAAATGTCATTAGTGACAGAGAAAAGCTACTTTGTTTCGAAAGAAAAAAAAGGACATTTTTAAAAATAGCAACATAGGCTCAGTGCAGACAATTTGGAAAATAATGAAATCTGCAAAGAAGAAAATATAAACTATAATTAACCCATGTCCCAGAAATAAGCCCTGTTAATATTGATTTTATTCTGTCCTTTTTTTATACATTCATATATTTTTTCATTTTAGATCACAGAATATCCAAATTTTCTGATCCTGTTTTTCATTTAAGCTTAACATTGTAGATACTTCCCCATGTCACGAAAAATTGCTTTCAACGGTGGCATAATGTTCCTTTCTACAGGTGTGAATTAATCTATATAGCTATTCTTTTCTTATTAGTCCTTTATGTTATTACCCGTTTTATGCTAATATATATAATGCTGTAATGGACATCTTGGTACAACAGCACTGCATACATTTTTGATTATTTCTTTAAAATAGCTTCCAGGAAGGAGACTGTAAGAGGCTTTTGAAATACATGGCCAAAGCACAGGCAGTTTCAAGTGTCAAGCATGGGTCTGTCTGCCACAAGCTTGGTTCTTGCCCTTCTTTGCAGATCATGGGATACATTCTCTGGACAGAGGTTATTTTTGCTTTTCCAATCTCACTCACCTTTGTGGGGAGCAGAGAAGCTCCACTCCTGTCAGAACAGCCCATCTGCAACCCCCGCTAGCAGGGCTATGACACGGTCTTCCTGGTTAATCCCTTGTTCCAGGGAACATTGCTATCGTCCATCTCACTTAGGTCAGCACTGCTGGCTTAATAGTTCCCCACTGGGCCACAGACGGCCAATGGTCGGATATAGCAAACTAATCTGATTACAGGACAACCGTGACCCCTTTGGCCAACCTCAGCCTTGCTTTGCAAACAGCCACTGCCCAGAGGGAGTGGATTTGCCAGGCTGCCCCTCCATGCAGTTATTGAGACTCTCACGGAGGGCCCATCCTGAAGCACAGGGTGTTAATCAGTTTCACTTCCTGAGCAGACCCACCGATCTTCTTGTCTTCTTTGGAAGATGTGTGTCAAGGGATACTAGAAGCTGGGGCAAGATGGGAAAGATTTCTTTTGGGCAACTCATAGTTAATTAAGAAAATATTAGCAGCCGATTCTTACTCACAGTGCGCTTCATCTTCCAAGAGCCAATTCATGTGCATGTGCAGACCCCAAAGCACTGGGGGCACATTACGTGGTCACAAACCATGTGTCCATGTGTGTATACATCAGGGTTCCTCAACCTCAGCATGACTGCCATTTTGGGCCCGATAATTCTTTGTTGAGGGGCTTGTTCTGCATATGGTAGAATGTTTAGCAGCATCCCTGCCTCTACTCACCAGAAACCAGTAGCACCTCCCCCAGCTGTGACAACCAAAAATGTCTCCAAACATTGCCAGTGCTCCTGGGGGGACAAATCACCCATGGCTGAGATCCACATAAATGTTTGTGGATGTTATCATCTTGAATTAATGAGCGATCAAGAGCACAGGCTGGGAAACAGACTTATCACCAGAACTGACTATGTGAACAAAGCACTGAGCTTTCCTTGCCTCCAATCCTCATCTGCAAACAGGGACGATAATACCCCTCATGGAGCTGTAAGGCTTCTGCAAGAAAATGGATGGAGAGTACCCTTAGGAAGCACTCCAGAAATGGCAGGTACAAATACCTCGCGGCTTACCTGCAGACACGTTCAGGGAAATGCCTGTTGTACACGGGCACGGGTGAGGGCAGAGGGATGATGACCTTTTCAGGAGTGTCTGCACAAATAGATGCAAAGCTTCATTACACCAAATTTCACCTGTCTAGAGCCATTCTTAGGTGAATTAAGACCCAAGTGAACTGAACAGCGTTTCTTGGTCCTTCAGTAGAAATGACTCTTGATTGGACCCTGGAGTGCACACTAGACAGTTTGGGGCCATTCTTAGTATCTAATTCTCCTCCTGACCAAACCCTAATTTCCTTTGAGGAAATTACCTCTACCCCATTGGGTATAATTTTGATAGGATGGAAATGCCCCATTCATTTATTATTGAGGATGAAGAAGCCCCATCATTCCCTCGTTTCCTCAGGGGTCAAGGGTATAGGTCCCAATTTCTGCCAGTGGGGCACTCTATTCTGGGACTAAGAACCTTGAAGATGAAGTAAGTGATCGGGGGTCAGTCTTTTTAATGGCAGCATTCTGGCCAAACTGTCCACCAAGAGGCCTCCTTCCTAGCCTCCCAGACCCACTGAGTTCCAGATCTTTTCCAAACCTGGTTCTCTAGCCTCTAGCCCATTCTGGGAGCCCCCAATAGGCTCTCAATTAATTCCTCTTTGCTTAAGTTCGCCAAGTCAGTTTCTGTTGCTTATGACCAAACAACCCTGACTGATACGTATCCACAGAAAATTCGGGGGGGGGAACAAAGAAAACTAGAGAAACAGTCAAGGTCAAAGAGATGTGGAAAAACTTTCTGCAGAAACAGGAGAACTCACTCTTAGATGGTTTAAATGCAAACAGAATATGGGAGAGGAATAGCATTAAAAGGAAACTCTTGTTATTGCTGTTTTTATCATTCCCAAACTCCACACCCATGGAGACAGCCATTTGGCCTACCCAGAACAGACTCACCACCGTTCTCCCAAGTGATGACAGTGTTTTTTTGTCTCTAAAGATACAGTTCCCAATCAGATGGTCAAAATTTCCAAGACTATATATATTTTTCTAGGCTCAGCAACAGAAATATAATGATTTCAGCTGTATCTCTTTGTTCACTCTGTCCTCTCGTTACCTCTCTGACTTTTGTCTTGTCCCACCCTCCCTTTGACTCACTCTGTTCCAGCTACACTGGCCTCCTTGCTGTTCCCTGACTACACTAGGGCATTTGTGCTTGCAATTTCTCATGCCTGGAAAGCTCCTCCTTTAGACATTCACATGGCTCGCTTCCTCACCTCCAGGTCTTTACTCGAACATCACCTTCCCAGGCAGGCCTTGCCTAGCTACCCTATCTGAAATAACAAGCGTTCTCCCTCCAGAGCCTGCTCACTTTTCCCCTTGCCTCTTCATGTTTCTCATTGGCACTCATCACTAATTAACTTAGTATCCACTCTGTTTACCTAGGTTTTGTCTATCTCCTCCCACTAGAAGGCCAGCTCCATGAGGGCAGGGTTCTGTCTGTTTTGCTCCTTGCTATATGCGTAGTGCTCAGAACACTGGGTGGCACACAGTAGGTGTGCAGCAAATGCTTGTGGAATGAATGAACGAATGAATCTGACTGGCTGGAAGTGTTCCTTTTGTGTTACATTGCAGAGAGGCAAAGGTACCAGCAGAAAAGCCCTATTTTGACTTCACAGGTGCATATGAGGGTTCAGCCCATGTCAAAAGCGAGTGTCTAGCTCGGGAGCATAGAGGTTCACCATGCACCAGCTAAGGCTCTCTGGAGAACTGCCTTCTATTTCATTAACCCTAACACGAAACCCCTTGTTCTGGCATTTTATGCCTACATATTCAATGAATGCAGCTTAATTATTAAAGATTACCTGTGGCCACTATAACATCCTCAATTCCTGTAGCAAAATACTTTTCCCTACATGAACAAAAGATTAAATTCTAGTAGTTTAAAGGAGAAGGCAGAAGGCTTCGAAAACACTGCAAAAAGGAAGAGGGTGGCAGCCAAGGCAGGCAGCCTGATATTCCATCCACATCACCATTTTTTAGAAGTTTTTGTAGACATTGTTTTAATACCCTAAAAGTGAGATGGAATAACACAGCTTATAAACTACAACTTCCTTTCTTTCACACCCATGGCAGACATCACTAATTGATTAAAGCTCTTTTTCTCATTGAACCTGAATACAGCCTCAGAATCCTTCTCAACACAGCAATCCAAGCAGATCCCAGCAACCACCACTAACTGATCAGCATTAGCACAGAAAATAAAACCTCTTTGCCAACCCTGACCTTAATAATAAAAGGCTAAAGTTACACTTAGCTTTCCTTTCTCCTTCCCTCTTTCTTTCCTTCCTTCCTTTCTTCCTTGTTGAGATAATTTATTAGATAAACATGATCTAAGTCAGCTATGTAAAGGCTGGAGGAAAAACAGTCACCTTCCACAAGATGCTTGTCAGAGTCTTCATCTAGTACCATGGTGGTGAACACACAGGGGTCCAGGAGTCTGTGGAGGAAGGGGCCATTTTATGAAGAGAACCATTTTATGAAGTCCTCCTTTGTCCCACTTTCTCTTCTTGTGACCCTTACCAGATCTCACCTACTGTCCTTTGTGTGGTCCAGGAGACCAGACCAAATTAGGAGGTGATCAGAAGGAGATTCACGAAGCACCACTACCTTTGTGCATCACACACAGAACCACAGTAAGTCAGAATAAGGGCTCGAGTGTTGGGATGATGAAATGCAAAGCAGTTCCCCAAAGCCTAAGGGCTTGGCTCTGTAAGGGGAAATGCTCACGATTCTGAGCTAAACTCTCCTCTGTGGACTGTCACTGTTCAGTCCACTTGTTCACCTGTGGAGTCCAAACAGAACTGTCTGCAAGGTGATGTGAAAGGAAGAGCTCTGATCAAAATTTCCTCCAGACAGAGCTAGATTCAATCATCCATTTACTACACATAGGTGCCAGGCACCGTGCTGGGCACTGGGGAGACAGAAGTGAACACAAAGACAAAAATCTGTGTCCTCCTGCATGTTTACAGCTGAAGCAAGGGTCAGAATGGAAGACAGAAAAAAGAGTGGTCACAGCGACAAGCAGAGGGTAATGAGGCTTCACTGTCACAGAGGGTGAGGGAAGAAATCATCAAGAATGGGGGTCATGAGAGCCAAAGGTAGCCTAGAGGCTGAGGAGAGTGAGAAGGGATTCAGGACCACTGGAGTGGCTAGATCAATGGATCTATTGACATAGAACAGGGGTCAGCAATCTGATTTTTGTAAAGGATCAGATAGTAAATATTACAGGCTTCATGGTCCATCCAGTCTCTGTCACAACTACCCAGTTCTGTGGTTGTATTGGGAAAATAGCCATAGACAATCAGTATAAACAAATGGGCATGGCTGTGTTCCGATAAAACTTTATTTACAAAAACAGGTGACCACCTGGATTTGGCCCATTGGGCTGTAGTTTGTTGACCTCTGAATTAGGTCACTGGTAAACTTGAAAAAAGGACTTTTGCCCCTCTGCAAAGTGGTTGGGGTAGAGGCTAGAATGCAAGGAGTTAGGAAATGAGTGGGTCATGAATAAGTCAGGCAGCCACTGAGGAAGAGGGTTCCACCATGAACTGAACTCTAGCCAACAAGCGAGGAGGGGCGATTTCTTTCTTCTCTCTTTAATCTTTTCTATTATTACTTTTCTTAATTACAGAAGTCATACATGCTTATTATAACATGTAAAACAATAATGTTAATGATCTCCCTCCCACTCCTCTTCCATGCCCGGTGCCTTGAGGCAACCCACATGAAATGTCTGCTGTGGTTCTAGGATGCAGTGATCATGCCATCAGAGACTGGGATGCTGGGTATAATCAGATGTGCAATCTGCATGCTACAGAAACAGATGTCACAGAGGTCACAGCAAAGAGACCTCCTTGATCAGCGATTCTAAAAGCGAAGGAAGATGAGGGAGGCGCCTAAAACCAATGAAGGGTCCACCTCCAGGTAAGATAAACTCAGATTCTAGCGAGTTCAGCAGCTAGTTAACATTTCGTTAACCATACCCTGAGGTGTGGACCAAAGAGCGGGTGCCTACCCAGACACTGAGGGTCCAGATCAAATTAACTGGGAAGATGAAAAGGCCTAAACTGCTTTCTTTCCACTCAGCATGATTTCTTCTGAAAATAAATTACAGGATTAAAATCCTGGCACAGATATTACAGAATTCCACTGGTTGGCTGGATGGACACTTAGCTGGATGGTGGGTAAAGGAAGGAATCAATCAATGAATAAATTAGCAGGTCCATAAATAGAATAACTAGCCAAAGGAAGATGCTCATCTTAAAAAGACTTAGTATTTTTATCTTATTACAAGACAGCAATGTGATAGGGCTGCAAAATAGGTAATGCATGATAAGATTACACTGTAAGAAATGAAGTGTGTGGATTGAGGGAGATGATGATTTTCCTATAATCTGGACAGACCACCTTTGGAATGCCAGGTTCGGTTCTGAGGCACTCATCCATTTTAAGATGGACATTGGCTAAAGAGAATGCAGAGAATGTGGCTAGGATGGTGAGACTGGGGGTGGGCTACTGAAGCCATACCACACAAGGAACCACTGGAAAAACTCGAGACATCTGGCTTAGGGTGGAGGAAGAAGATCCAGGAAAGGCACATTGCCTGTAATCAAATCCTGGGACTTACTCTCAGTATCTTGAGAAGGTAGATCTAGGACCAACACGGGGGGAGTTAGAGAGGTAGGGGTGGTCATGACACGAGGAAGGACTTTAACTGTCCCTGCTGCCCCAAACAGAATGCTGTCACTGTGGTACATTCCTGCATGGGACATGGGCTGTCCGCTGTGCAGGTCAATGCCGGCGGCTGCACGGACCCCAGGGTCTCTTCCAAACCTTGGGCTTCTATGCAGTTAGGATCTTTCTTGCTTTGGAAAACACAGGGGATTAGCCAATCTGTTGGGGTCTAAATGGTTTTACAAGTGAGGAGAACTCAAATGTTATCAAAGGTTATCTGTTCATTGGTCATGCAAGGCCAATAGCACACAGAGATACCCTCTTTTACAAAGCTCAGGTGAGAGTGTCTGCAGATGAGCTGGCTTCAACTTGCCTGTGACTAACAGAGTAGCACCTTGGAAAACTGCTGGCTCCAGGTAAGAACTAGATCACGAGAGCACACGTGCGACGGGCCAGCTGTTTTTACCTCTCTGAGCCGGGGTTTATTTATCTGTAAAATGGAGCTTAAACCCCAACCTCTATCTCCCTCGCGAAACTGTAGGCAGCAGCAGATGAGATGAGGGATGCTCTAACAACAGTTGTTCTCAAATTACCTGTGCGGAAGGACTGGGATTTTTGGGTTTGGGTTTTTCTGGTCATTTCTAATCCATAATAGACAAACACTTTTATAAAATACAATGAAGATGAATTGCCAGAAAAATGAAATGCTGTTTGGATGTTGCAACAATATCAAATTGCTAAGTTACTAAATACCTATTCTCAACTTCTGTGCCTATCGCACTGGGTCTGGTAACAGTTTAGGGACCAGCTCTGGTCCACAGACTACACTTTGAGTAGCTCTGCTCCAAAACATTAAAAAGTACCATCATAAAACAGCACTACCATAATGTTAAGACACTAAAAAATCACAATTATAAGACATCTAAAACCCTAATGAGAAGACAGAATTCCAAGTGATGTTTAGCAACCGAAAGAACCCCTTTCTCTTTTGATAACCAGTTTGGGTTTAATGATATTTACTGGGTCAAATTTCAGGAATAATAAGAAAATAACATAATTAAGAAATGGGACTAAGCTTCCCATTCTGTCAGGTGCATTCTGATCTTTCTGGACACTGATGTAGTGGCACTGGCAACTTCACTTCAAGTCCTTTTACAATCAAGAAGGCCGAAGTGATTTAGTGTCTGACAAAACAGTTAAAAAGACAGTTGGTACCGGAAAACACCATTTCTAAAAAAAGAAGGCTTTTCATTGTTGATTTTAAATCTAAGTGATTACTTGGAGGCCTCTGAAAATTTCCAGAGAAAATGCCCTGGACACAAGGGATTTTGTTTCTATAAAGCAAAGAGGCAGCAGTTTGCACAGAGTTAACTCAATAAAATAACACTTTCTACTTGGATAAACTGACCCAGATTCTCTGACTTCCATGCACAAACAAAATAGGCGCAGGCTGAGATCTCGGGGGCTGTCCGCGAGGAGAGGGAAGGGGTACGAGGAAATCAGGGCTGGGGGAAGGTCCTGGGTGAAGAACAGCAAGATTCTTCCTTGTGATTTTAGTTAAAACTTTCACCCTCAGCTTTGTGAACTGAAGGGGGTCTGTTCCAGGCTTTCAAAAAGGGGTTCATAAGTCAAATGACATCACCATTCAAGGTAAGGTTGATAGAAGCGCTCTTCCTGATGAAAGAGTTCAGAAACACACACTCGGCAGACATGCCTCTTATTCCACAAGCATCTTCATGATAGGGCAACATGGGACCACCACAGCCCAACAGCCCTGCAAGAGCCTCACTGTCTACACCTGCAATATGGGAATGATAAGATCTACCATGTTAAATAATGAGTTGTGAAAATTGAATCAGTCAGTGCACAACACTGGGAATGTAGACTATAATCAGTAAATCACATGTGCGCGCATACACACACACACACGAGTTACAGCCCACTCAGTGCCTATTCAAAGACACAACTAATCTTGAACTGCAGGGTAAGACATTCTCAGGGGAAGGACTATATACAGTTGAAATAATTTACAAGAACATAAACTCACATTACTCAATTAGCTTGGCATGAGTTTAAAGCATTAAATGGCCCTTTCCAGATGCTTCTTGTTTTCAGCCACTTTTCTGTTAACAGGCCCCTCTTGACCAACATCCCTTCTTTTCCACTAGGCCAAACCACACTTTCCACTCCCTCCATCCCTGTGGGTTTGGGGTCTTTTCTCAACTCAGTTCCAAGCCACCCCTTCCAGCCTCCAACCGCAGCAGCCCCCTCCTCAGCAACCTGCAGAGACACCTCAGTCAGCGTTTTGATCTGGGTTCTCCCAGGGGGAAGCCTTTGACTAGTTTTTCTTGTGATTCTGGGAATTTATTCTCTTACTCAATTTCTCTGAACTGGATCCACCATCTTGGTTAGCACATGTGGGTTTCTTTTCTTTCTCAATCCAAAATTTCACTGGAAAACTCCCCAACTTTTTTTCTAGGGCTTCTAAAATTCTTGTTTCATGGTAACTCTCCTCCCTTTCCATCAGCTTATAAAACTCCCATGAAGAACTCCCCACCATTTACCTCACAAACCTCATCCTTATGCCTCCACCAATGAATTTCTGAGATATTATTTCTTCTAGAAATACCCAGCTGCATTTCAGAACAGTAACACACCTGCAGTTCACTTTTCCGTGCAGTTTAATTTTTTAGCTGTACCAAACTAAATTCCCCATATTCACCAGAGCCCAGAGATAAAAAATCTTTGATAGTTTGTTTGTTTTTTGAAACCACAAATGTTATCTAGTTTTGCACTTCACTTTCTGAGGAACGGTTTGAGTTGGAACATTTTTCCCCCCTCTAAATATCTCAATTCCATTTTGTCTTTTCTTCCCCCTGTTGGCTTTGCTATAAGCTGGCTGTGTGGTTAAAATGAAATGGAGTAATCTCACTTCCACTTAAGCCTTGAAGGAACTGAACCTGCTAAGTCTTCCCAGGCGTTTACACTTTAAAATTCCTTATTCCAGAGGGAATTTGGCATGGCAGATGTTATTAGCACTAGATTGGAAATTGGAAGACTATAGTTTCTAGGCCTGGCTTTGTCCCTAACTAGCTGTGTGACTTTAGAAAAGTCACTTAACCACTCCTGGCTTTAGCTTCTTGCCCTTAAAATGAGATGAGATACATTTTTGTGTCTCCATCAACCCGAAAACTTGGGTTGCATTGAAAATATTTTAAATGGTGAAACAGTAGATAGTCTTGTGTGTGGGGGGGGGGTGAGGGTAGATGAGGGACCCTGGTATCACTGTCATCGTCTTCAATAGCCTTGTCACCTTGGCTAACATTTATTGCATGACTTCCTCTGTGTCCAGCACTCTTGTAAGCACTTTTATATATTAACTCATTTCATTTGCACAGCAACCTAATGAGGTAGGAACTCCAATTCTCTCCCATTTCAGAAAGGACACTGAGGCATGGAGAGATTATTTGCCTGAGGTCACATAGCCATGAGGTGGTGGATCCAGGAGCAAAAGCTAGGTCACGCTCCTAAATACCAGACAATATTGTCCTCTCTGACATGACTCCAACCAAGAGATTTTTAGTTCAGAACGCATCAGTGCTCATTGATAAGGAACCGAGTTCTATAGCTATTGACTCAAAGCCCTGAGAAATTAAGAAATCAACAGAACATTCAGCTCATCCTGCTAACGGCTGAATTAAAACCAAGCTTGAAATAACCAGGATATGGGAACAACTTAAGCGTCCCTCAATGAATGAGTGGCTAAAGAAGAAGAGATACAGATACACACACATGGGCGTGAGTGCACACACCCACTGGAATACTATTCAGCTATGAAAAAAAAGGAAATGCCGTTATTTGCAACAACATGGATGGACCTTGAGGACATTATACTCAGTGAAATAAGTCAGACAGAGAAAGCCAAATACTATAATGATATCTCTTATATGTCTAAATCTAAATCTAAAAATATTGACCAGAGAGTGGAATGGTGGTTACCAGGGGCTGCTGGGGGTGGGAATGGGAGAGATGTTGTCTAAGGGTACACACTTGCAATTAGTAGATAAAGAAGTCCTGGAGACCTAATACACAGTACAGTGATTATAGACAACAAAACTCTATTATAAACATTAAAATTGCTAAGAGACTAGATCTTAATTGTTCCCAACACTGGAAGAAATGACAATTATGTGACAAGACAGAAATGTTAGCTAATGCTACAATGACAATCATACTGCATATAAATGTGGCAAATCAATATGTTGTACAACTTAAACTTACACAATATTATATGTCAAATATATCTCAAAAAAAACGAAACAAAACAAAAACCAAGCTTGCATTCTTGGTTCTTCTCTTCCACTGGGAAACCCAAACCTGATTACTTTTGACTGCCCCGACCCCATATTGTTAATACAATAATCCAACCTGTTCTCATTTTGTTTCTCCCATAGCCACATCGATATTTCGATCATTTCATTCACGTTATTGGCAAGCATACAGAATATAGTTTAGGCTTCAGAGGCCCTCTTGAAGGAGGGGCCCTCTTGAAGGAGGAGCCTTTGAAGGGACTAACTGGGCACCCCCTAACCCCACCCCAGCAGCAGAAGCAGGAACTTCCTCAAGTTTTCAGTGCACTGGCAGCCCTGCATTCATCTGTTCTTTTAGTTACAGATGATCAACTCAGGTGCTAATCCCAAAGCCAACACGTAAGGACACTTTACACAAAACAAAATACAAACTTGGAATGTGGTTAGATGTGTTTATTTATAATGTTTTCTCTAAAAAAAAATAGGGCCTCTGCCAAGAAAAATTCTGCATCCAAACAGGTGTGTTCAGCAAACACTGTGCCAGAGGGGCCCAGGAAAGCCACTGCTAAGGACACTGGTTGTGGGTGTACACCTGGACACTTGATGGAAAGGGGAAAGTGAGAAAAGCACATGTGACATTCTCATAGGATTTGTGAAGCAGGGACCTTCCTCTGCTCTTACTTATGGTATAAAAAGAAGTTCAAGAACCCTGAGTACTCCTCAGATTCAGAAAAGATAACTGAAGACCCATTATTAAGAAAAATAGTAATATTAATAATAACTAACATTTGTTGAGTACTTACTATGTACCAGGTACGTAGAACCTAAGCACTGAAGGTGGGTTGCCATCCAACCTTCTCTACCTTTGAGGCAGTGCCATTATTACTCTAATTTTACAAATGCTCTTGGCTATTTGCTCAAGGTTTTATGGCCAGCAAATGGTGAAGCTGGGCTTCCAACTCACATGGATTGATTCTAAGTCTATGCTCCTAATATTCTTGCTTTCCAATTAGTGGTTATAAAAGAATAAACTGAACGCTTAACACTATGAGAAGTTAGAGCCGAGTTGTGCTAAACATAATCTGGGAGTTTCTTCAAGTGCCACATGGTAAAAAGCATTTCTTAAATTGGGATACGTGGAAGACACAAGGAAGGACTTTGTTCCATGGAGGACCTCTGGGAAGCCCCAGAAGAGTGCTGGAAGATTCAGTGGGAGACAGTGTCACCACAAGAGAGAAATCAGGGTTTATTTAAGATTAATTCAGCAGAATTAAAGTGTTAGGAAATAAGGCATTTAATTTTGCCCAAGAGTTCATATTTCTTTAAATCATGCTCTCAATTATATAACTCAATAACTTTTTAATAAGAGAGACCCTGCTTTTAAATTAAACTCTGTAATTGGCTTTCTTCATTCATTTAGCACTGTCTAATAGAGTCCTAGGGGTTACTTTTTGCTCCTTCTCCAAGGCCATTTTATGATTTCTGCTAATCATTGAGCAGAATAAAATCAACAAAGCAGAAACCTAGATATACCATTTGCAAAGTAAGCACTCATTTTATTTGCTGGCATATAAAACATAATTTCCCCTCTACCTCCTCACCAATAAAACATATCCAAACATTATCCACATTCCATGTGCTAGTACTACCTGTGGAAAACCAAAAGCACAAGATGTAAAATAATCAGCAATTCTATCCTCTTGTGAAATGACAAGCCACAAGCCAGGCAACTCATTAGATATTAGGTTTGGCCCATTATCTTAACATTTTAGATTTACTTTAGTGATGTTTTAGACTTCTTTTGGTACTATTATAATAGTTCTACATTCTATTATTTCCTGATACCAATATATTTATTTTATCTATAGGATTTCTTATTCAAAGTTAGTAAAACATAACCATAGATCCAGAACTTGTTACATCTTATTGAAGTGTGATATAGAGCATATGTCTACATAAACACAATAATGTTCCCCCCTATAAAACCACATTATAATTATTTTCAATATATTTATAAAAATAGAGTTTTTTGTTAGAGTACACTGACATGGCCTTTACAATGAATGCATTAGATTTAAAAGTGGAGGTGGCCTCTGTAATACTTTTAGCAAGTGTTATTCTTTCTTAAAGAATTATTTTTTGGGGGGCTGGCTCGGTGGCCTAGTGGTTAAGTTTGCGTGCTCTGCTTCGGTGGCCCAGGTGCGGACCCACAGGTTTGGAGCCCAAGTACGGACCTATGCACCGCTCATCAAGCCATGCTGTGGCAGCATCCCACATATAAAGTAGAGGAATATTGCCACAGATGTTAGCTCAGTGACAATCTTACTCAAGCAAAAACAGGAAGATTGGCAACAGACATTAGCTCAGGGTCAGTCTTCCTCACACACAAAAAAGAATTCTATTTTGATTCCTCAATACCTTTCACCTTACTAGCTGCACTGAAGGGAACCCTAGCTATGTAAAATAGGAAATCCAGCATGACCTCAGTATGCCTGCCACCTGGTGTCAGCATGTTGAAATTGCAAGCATAGGACTCAAGCAGGTTTAGGAGTCCCAGAGCTGAAGAGGCTAGCCTTGAAAGTGAACTTGAAATGTCCTGGAGAGCAATGCCTCTCTTTCCAGAATACTTAATTGCATTCCCTGGGAGGAATTTCCTCATCTTGTGGCTCAGTGCCTAGGCCACTCTCCACAAAGAATGAAGTTAAATTCTCACATTAGAGACAGTTATAGGATGCCTCTTCGGGGCTCCAGCCATTTGGACCATGTTCTTAATTATCCGAGAGCTGGCTCTTTAGCTCTTCTTTCTGGATCTTAGCCAGAGAGCATTTGCTAACCACATCAGTTGGTCAAGCATATTCGCATAATATATGGCAGGTTTCAAACATACATTGCTCTTGGGAGGCAAAGTGCTACAAAAATAAAATAAATTGTCACCAGAGAAACTACCAAAAGCCTCTAAGTACTCTTTCCTTTTTCACTTTGGAGAAACAGTATCATAAATAGAAGATGTTTCTTTTAAAATAAAAAATACTATTTGTTTTTTCACAGCTCCTCTCTCCTCGTTTCCCCTCCTCTGCTGTTAATAACATCTGATCTTACATTTAAGCAGGAAGAAAATGTAGCCACATGATTTAAAAAGCATGTGTTTATGACTTGCCATGTTTAAGCACTGCTGAATAAATGTATATTGAAAACATATTTCAAGTGAGAAGCCATAATAAGGGGTTTGGAGATATTCAATATTACTCTACTAATTCATAACACACCATAATTATGGAATATGTAGACTTTCTAGATGTAAATTATAATCCATGACTCAGTGAGAGCCCTTTGCAGCTCCCTCCCCACCCCACAACATTACATTCTTCAGGCAAATTGACACAAAATAGAAGAAATTATGTCAAAAGCTATATAGAACCATTATTTCAGCCTTAAACATTTCATTAAAACTAAACAGCTCAAAATCTCCCCTCCCTGCTCCTACCTCCCAGCCTGTGTTGAAAAGAATAAATCCAAAGATCCTGAACAATGTAGCTTTTTCCATTTTGGGGGTAGAAAGATTATTTTTACCAACAAAGCTGAATCCAGATTTCTGTTCTTGTCCCGTCAGCAAAGACCCTGAGGGAAATTAAACTGAAGTCTTCTTTGCCTCCCTCAAATTCCTACCTGGCAGAAAAAATTCCTGACATACAATTTTTATAATTTGTAGGCCAAGAAAGTGGTTTTCTTTTTTCTTTTTTAAGCATCTGTATCTTTCCTTGTTCTCAAATACGATCTATCAACATACAAAACACAAAAGTGAGCGCCTCTGGTTGAAGCAGGGATGGACTGGGGACTTTCCTGCAAGAAGCCTTGTGACTTCTCTGTAGAATCCTTCAAAAAACAAGTTGGAAAGTTCCCGAACTATCATTAAATGATCCCATTTAGTTACTCAGTACCACAATTTTACTACATTCAGATTTCCAAATTCCAATGCGAGTTGTAACAGACAATTGTCAGTGCCCCACATACACATGCAGCCCCTTGGCCTTGACTTTTTCAGTGTATTCTAACCTGACTTCCAACAGCTAACACTTGCATCTCTTGGCTTGAGGGCTTTCTTTGGCCCTGGAGTGCACGTGGTCCACAGGTCCTGGGAATTAAGTTCCCCAAGGGCAGCCCTCAACCGAAAACAAATACTTGTTGGGGGATGACGCCGAGGCTCATATTTCCCACTGCCTCTCACGGTTCTCCAGATTAAATATCACTTGCACACAGGGTAACCTCCTTGGTAACACACTCTTTATTGCTGTCTTCTCTTTCCTATCTCCCTCCATTTCCCACTCGCGTTTCCAGGGATGATCTAAGAAAAACTCAAAAAATTATATGCATTCAAATCTTCATCTCAGGATCTGCTTCTGGGGTGCACAAACTAAGACATAAGTCCGAGGAGATTCTGAACCCAGGAGGAAGCATTTGCTACGTGCTGTCACTCTCTTAAATTTCAGTGGATAATTTCATTGGTTCTTTACCGTATGCGGTAGGCAGAATAATCCCTGCTATGTCCCCAAAATGTCTACCTCTTAATCCCCAGAATGTGTGGATATACTAAGTTATGTGGCATGGTGGACTTAAGGTTACAGATGGAATTGAGGTTGCTAATCAAATAAGGCTTGACTTATTTGATTAAGGTTTGACAATTTGACTTATCAAATTGAGGTTGACTTTCAAATAAGGAGACTAGTGTGGATAAACCAGGTGGACCCATGTAATCACCAGAGTCCTTTAAATGTGGAAGAGGGCTGAAGAGTTAGAATCAGAGTCATGCAATGTGAGAAAGACATGACCAGCTATTGCTGGTTTTGAAGATAGAAAGGGGCCACAAGTCAAGGAATGCAGGCCGCCTCTAGGAGCTAGAAAAGACAAGGAAATGGATTCTCTCCTAGAGCCTCCAGAAAGGAATGCAGCCCTGCCGACACTTGGATTTTAGTCCAAGGAGACCCATTTCAGACTTCAGAGTTCCAGAACACTGTTTGAGGGAACTTCATCCCCCACCCATTTCTTCCCATTACTTTTCCTCCTACAGAATCAAAGGGGATGCCTGTATCTGGACAAAATTGCACACATCTTTGCTGAACTTCTCTTACGTACCAGACCACGTGCTAGAACTGGGAGGTGTGATGGGGTAGATAACACTTAGGCAACTTTCAGTCTCATGTGAGATAGAGCAGTCCACAGATGATGACAGTTAAGCAAGGTCAGCACTTGGACAGGAAAAGGAGAGGCAGTGGGTACAAGGTGGGAGGGCTGAAAGCCAGGAGAGGCAAGTAGGGGTTGAGACACGAAGGGCACCACTGGCCACCTTGACAGTTTGACGCTAACATGAGGAAAATGGCGAACCACTGAGGGTTTTTAAAAATTGCTTTTTGGGGTAGATCGAGTAACTATAAAAGAATACAAATTACACATAAGGTACAAAAAAATCACAATATAATAAGCACACCTATGTGCCTACCATACACTTTTCTTTAACAAGCGTTTTTTTCAACTGAGCTATAATTTACATACGACAGAATTCACCCTTTTTGGCGGATAGGTCTATGAATTTTGACAAATGCGTACAGTCATGTAAACATCATTAAGATCAAGATATAGAATAGTTCCATCACTCCCAAATTTCCATCATGTACTTTTAAGACAAAGTATACCTTGTCTTCCACTGAGGTCTGGTGGGTGCTCCTATCCATTCCCTTCCCAATACCTCTCCTTCAAGGATAGCCCTATTCTAAATTTTGTGTTTATCATTCTAACTTGAAAAGATTAGATCAGATTCATAGAAGGTTCCTGGTGAGGTGAGTCTTTATGCTTCTATTTTAAGAAAGGTTGTCTTTTAAAAAGTTGCCGGCTCACTTCTGGAAGTGGACACAGTAGGCTATTCTCTGTAGAGTGGCTACTGGAGGTGTGCAGACACAGGAATAGGAAGCTTTCTCCTCCGAAGGCTGCCCATTTCCAATTTCCCTAGCACAGGGAACAGAAAAGCCCCTAGAAATGAAGTGAGCACTTTCTCCTAGAGCTCACAGTAGGAGGAAAGGGAAAGAGACTGCTTTGACGTTGCCATTTATTGGATGTTCTCTGATGGACTGAGGTGGCCAGTACCGAATCACATGGCAGAAAGCAAGCCCTCCCCTCTCCCATTCCTTCTCCAGACAAAACTAGCTTTAAAGAAGGAAATATCTTGTGTGAGCTACCTCCGCTCAACACTGGAGGAGGACTGGCTCCAGACACAGCGTGTGGCTGATGCTGGAATTCCTCCTGCCCCATCATCCTAGTGTGGTGCCACTAAAATGCATTAACAGGGTCCCAGGCCAATGTGCTGTGGAGTAGTCTGGCCTCAAGAGGGCGCACCTGAGACTCCACTCACATTCCTGCCTCACCCCTCCTGCAGTCCAACTCCGGTGGAGCTAACGCTGGAACATGGGCACGCTGTCCTTCAGGGGTTTAATTGACCATTTCAAAACTGTTTGACAAACTTCCTTGAACTCCATGTTGGCCAAGCTCTTTCTCCAGAATCTTGATACTTGGCTTCAAGTCTGTTTTCCTTCTCAATATCCACCAGCCTCTTTCTTTTCTCCTGGTGCCAACTCCCCAGACATTACCAATTAGTCAAACATCAGTGTTTGGCAAGCACTTTCCTAAGGCTTCTGGCTCAGCTCGTGGAGCACCTCATCTACAGGCCTCCTGCCCGGCTTTGTGAGGGCCTTGTTGCTGGAGCAAAAGCCGTGCTCATTATGCTTTGAACAGGAGAGACTGAGGTAAAAAATAAACAGCAAGAAATCTGGGGGAAAGGCTTTTTTTCTGAGGTTTACAGAATGGATTGTTTGTTTTTTTTCTCTTAAGTTCTGTGGAGGCAGAGATAATTACCTACACTTAATTTTTATTCACTCAAGGAGTAATAATTACATTTAGGTTTGTTAGCAGAATGCCAAGAACATCTAGTTACCCTCAAAAAAACCCCTCGTTGCCTTGAGACATAAGGGTGTAATAGTTGTCCTTTGTTCCACTTACCCAGTACTTGGAAGGTTCTGGACTAAATGCTTCATATACGAGCTAATCCTCTCACAACACACTACTGAGGTCGGCGTAGCCCCATTTTGTACATAAGGAAACTCCAGCTCACAGACAGCTTGGAGTTGGAATTGAACCCACAGCTGACTAACTTCACAGCCCAGTTTTCTTGACCCCTATCCTAAAGGGAATCGGTTTACTTAAAATATACAACGACCTTCCACTACCATTTTCAGTACTTCTCAATCGAAGGCCTCCCAGCTAGGTCTCCCAGTGGAGGAAATTGAGTCACAAAGGGTCCATCACTAGGGTTTACATTGACAGGTGGCTCTCAGAGAATCTCTGGAGCCTTTGTCTCACTGAGGAATGATGCTAGAGCAGTGAATGTTTAGGGCTGAGGTACAAATGGTGGTCACTAAATTACCACAGAAAACCAGGGCTGGCTAGTTAGAATAGGCATTGGAGGTTCTCAACTGCACATCTGGGTCAGGGAGGGAATCATCCCTGCCACTAACCCACTGAGACCTCAAACAAGTGACCTGCCTTCTCTAAGCTTTAGGTTCTTCATCTGTGCAAGGGGCTGGACGGTGTCAATCTCATATAGGACAGTCCTAAGGATTAATGGAAATAGCCTATAAAAAATAGCCATAATAGTGCCTGGCCCAATGAAGCCTCCAGAAAATCTGGCTGTCTACACACCCTGCTCTCAGGTAATTAGACACACATCACCACCCACTCAGTTGCATGCTTAACCATAAATAAGGTTTTCTGTCAAGATCATTGGTAAATAATGTAATCCCTAAAATCATGAGAGAGGAATCATGGGAAACCAGGGACCCACCGAGGAAGGCAAATACTTCTAGGGACCAGCTTAGATATCACCCTGTTCTCTTTAAAGATGGAGTTTGGCCTGCCAGACTTGTACTGAAGGCCAGGGAACCAGTGGCCATCCATCCTTCCACTCACCCACTCACCTATCTATCCATCTGTGTGTCTGTCCATCCATCCATCCATCGAGTCCATCCAATATTCCCCATGTGCCTCTTATGTACTACGTCATGTTGGTTCTAACTCCAATCTATTTACCAAAATCCATTCACTTCTCCTTATTTTCAAATTTGATTTTTCACTTTTCTTTATCGCTACTGCCACCATCTCAGCCCAAGCCATCATCATCTCTTGCTTGGACTTCTTAACTGGTTCCCCCACTTTCACTCCCAGCTCCTTCTCCAAACCATTCCCCACACAGTAGACTGGGTAGCTAATATTTTAAAACTGCAAATGTGATCATGTCACTCAATGTTTATCACTTATCAATGGTGCCACATTACAATGAGAATAAGATCAAACTCCTTCAAGTGGACTACAAGGGCCTGTAATTTGGCCTCTGGTTTTCTCTCCAATGGCATGTTGGTCCCTTGCTCACTATGCCCAGCCCCAGTGGTCTTCTTTCATTTGGGTTCCCAGAGGACACCAGATGTATTCCAGCCTCGGGATCTTCTGTCATGCGGCTCCCCCTGCCTGTAATGGCCTCTCCCCTCTACATGTGTGGTCAGCTCCTTATCAGACTTCACATCTCCTCACTGGGGTCTTCTCTCATCAGCCAATCTTAACTCCCTTCTCCTACTTATTTTCAATCATAGCTTGATTTTTAACTATATATATATATAGAAACATATATATATATGTTTCTACTTTAATGTCTACCTGACCTGCAGAATGAAAGCTCCAAGAGCACGGACTATGATTGTGCCTGTTTCATTTACCACTCAACCCTCAGCATATAGCACTGAGCTTTGCACCTGCTGTTCCCCCGCCTGGAACACTCTTCCCCTGATATCTATCTGGCTCACTCTCTCACTTCCTTTAGGTCCCTGCCCAAACATTACCTTTCCAGACAGACCTTCCCTTATAAAACAGCCCCCACCAGCCCCAAATGCTCTGCTTTATGTTTTTCTTTATATTTCAAGTGCTCATTGGCCATATGTATTGGCTACCATATTGTACAGCCCAGTTCTAAGCAATGGTGATCACCTGATGTATAATGTAAAATTGCTTATTAAGAACATCTGTCTACCCTCTCCCCCACCCCAAACAGAGGCTCCATGACATCAGGGACTTTCTTCAATACTGACTCTTGGCAGCTAGAACAGCATCTGGCATCTAGTAGGCACACAATAAGTATCTGTTGTTGAAATGCCAAACAGTAAATACTCAGGAAATATGTGAATGAATGAGTGAACTCATGCAGGCATGAGCCAGAAAACGTATTTGCTGGGGGGTCTATGGAGACAATGAAGCTAAAATTTCTGACCTCAAGGACCTTACTATTAAGGAGAGGAGACAGGGATAATTTGGTGTCACATACATATCCACCCTTAGCCCTCCTATCTGCAGCCGTCTCCACTCCTTCCACACCAGCTCTCTCTGCCCCTCCTCTCAAAATGACTCCAGGCTTTAAATTTATCTTGTTTTTGCCTTCAAGTAAATATTGGGTGTTTTACTAGAAGATGGACAGGATAACTCAGCACCCTGCGAATTTTATTTTCATAAAAGAAAGATCTTTGAGGTTTTTTTCTTTTTGGCCATCCATTTAACACCACAAGTGTGTGGACTTTTTGAAGAGCTTTGTGAGAACACTTTATGAGGTTGTGAAATAAATTGAAAATTGAAAAACTTCCACATAAAATATAATTTCTGATTCTATTCCCAGAACCATAAAAGCAAACCTTTTCAAAATGGAGAGAGAGAAAGAAAGAGAGAGGGGGGGAGAGGGAAGGAGTGGGAGAGGGAGGGAGGGGGAGAGAAAGAAGAAGAGGGGGAAGGAGGGAGGGAGAGGAAGGGAGGGGGGAAATAGGGGAAAGTGGGGGAGAGGGAGAGAGAGAGAGGATTTTTGAAAATGTTCACTACTCTGTGGTTTTAATCCTTACCTTTATGAAATGAAAAAGATCTGTACTAAATTACTTAGAATCCTCCCTTTATTCCAACCAAGATGGAGAAGACGACGGTAAGAGCGGGGCTGCTGGTTTTCAAATCTAACCCTAATTCCTACTGGAAAAAGGATCTGATTGAATTATCCTTTGATCTTCTTTTTCTGGCCAACACCTTGACCAAAGAGACTTTAAAAGTACTAATGCGCTTTACCTTTTGTTCAATCTGATTTTCAAGGAGTTAGTTTAAAATCAACGTTTATGCTGGATGCCATGGTAACAAAAGTAGGTCACCATGATTTGGTTGCGTGTCTTTCTGCCTCCATTAGAACTGTCAGGTGACTATCCAAGCTCAAACTCCTCAGAAAGCGAGTGTTTGCATCAGCTAACACTCAGTTTTGACTTCAAAATTCCTCTTAGATACCTCAAGAATTCCCTTTACTTTTTAAACAAATTCCCTTCCAGCTGCAATGAGCAACCTATTCTATATTGAGGGCACAGCAGCAAAATCCCACAGAAAATCAAATGGGCACCAGCCTTAGGCATTGCCCATAGGATTGAATGCTACAACTTTTTAAGAGGCAGTTTTCAAACTGTACGTTATATGGGAATGGGAATGAGAGATTTTTTTTCTTACTTCTATTGCTAAAAATGGCCCATTTAGAAAATTATGCAATGTTACTTATGGGTCCTGTGCAAGAGAAAAAGAGTTTGTAAAAGTCACTGCAGGATTTTTATGGTTACTCTTTCCCCCCCTCTTAATTCTGAAAGTGTGAGTGAGGGCTGATTCTTTATTCCAATAGGGAAGTGATAGGTAAGCTATTTTCTCATCACTTTCAAAAGCATTTGTTAAGCATTTTTTAAGGGAACTGCATAAAGTACATGGAGTAGACATGGTCCTTGACTTCTGGATGCTCCTACTTAGTTTATTCATCTCAGCTAGTGAAATGCTCTCCTAAGAGCAGGAGGCCATGGTAATAAAGGCACTCCCCTCAGAATCAGGACACCCTGCTTCTATTTCTGGCACACCTACTCTTAGCCATTGACATTGGCCAAGTCACTTTAATTCTATAAACCTTATTCTCCTGAGTCTTTAAATAGAATTTTCAGTATCTCCCTTGCTTGCTTCACATGATACTTGCCAAGATCCAACTACCTGGAGGTGATTGCTCATGTTATGAAAGGATCATTCACTTTACAAAAAACGTACCCCACAGCTCCTTTAAACAGTGACTGTCCCACCTCCCATCTAGTATCTGAAAAAAAGTCTTCCTATTTATAATGATTTGATTTATCCTCCAAGAGACCAGAAATCAAGTAGAAACAAGGGCAGAGAACCATCCCCCTGGGCAGACATCCTTCAACTTCTCATATGTAAAAAGATAATCCTTCTGATTACATCAACAGAACTTACTGGAAATCTGTGATAGTCTCAATACATTCAGGTACATGTTTATTGTGATACTACTATGCACTCAGCACTGGGTTTTTGAGGAAAGTTGCCACCAAATGAAACACTCCCATGTGTAAAATCTGAGTTCTGGTGACCAAGAGAACTTTCTAGATGGCACCATAAAAATGTAGAACATTTAAACCGGATTCTGAACATATGTTCACTTGTTCCTTATTCAGTGGCTACTGGGGCCACATCCTAGATGGGAACTTGGAGAGCAACTAGTCTGGGTCTCCTGCTCTGTGGACAGAATATTAAGCCAAGAATCTAAGGCCATAACCCGTAATACCCAGATACACCTCAGAGTCTACTAGAGGCGTGGTCGAGGAGAGCAGGCATGGGGATGCAGGGGGCTCTGAGAGGACTCACAGACCCTTCACTCACCCAGGGCTGTGCTTCCAGACTGGAATTCTGGGCCAGATCTTCCCAGTCTTCTCTATCTTTGCTTCTCCCCAAAAGCACCCTGAAAACCTTCTTTCTCCTTTCCTCCCTCCTCCAAATGTGCTCTCAAAAAAGGAGCCAACACTTATTTCCTCTGAAGTATCAAGAAGTGATTTAACCTTTCCCTGGGGAACTTCTCTTTTCATGGGATAAAGAAAACCTTACTGCTAAGGGAAGAACCCTTAATGTTAAGGATGGGAAGCCAGCGATGAGTGGGCTTCTCTTGGGACTTGGGGTGTGGAGGTGGGTGTATACTCATAGATACGCCCAGCTCCCTGGGCTACTCCCTATAAACACCCCATTCTCTTGGTTTCTCCCTTCCCAACTACAGCCCAGGGACAGTCTAAGGACAGAGCAAGTACAAATCTTCTCATGGTTTTTTAAATTATATATTCATGCTAGATCCCCTAGAAATTGTAGAGTGCATAATTACAACTTTACTTCTTTTATCTCCCATGCCAGGCATACAGCTCCTCCTCTCAACCACGTCTCCTTGAAGTATTTCATTTTATATATTTTCTTGGGCAAGGTAATTAACCTATTTTCGTCTCAGGTATTTCATCTCTAAAATGGCGATATTCTTGCATAGCACACCGTGACAGGACTGTTCAGAGACCCTCACATAAAAAGGTGACACATGAAGAAAAAGCAGCAAGGAAAGTCAATTTTGCTACATCATTGTGTTCCAAAGCCACTTAACAACTCTGTCTACTTTATTAGGAGCGCAACACAGTATGAATTAGGTTTCACTGTAACTGTGTCCTGGAAGCAAATATGATTTTCAATGAAGAGGTCTTACCAACTCTAATTAAAGGGATGTTACAGTCTATTGGTTCACATCGTGCGATGGCTGGCAGGGATCCTACCAAGCATTGCCTCAATGCACTTGTTTTAGAGACGTGTAATACTCAGAGAGGTTAAGTGACTTTTGCAAGGTCACCCAGCTAGCTAGAGCCATGGCTAGCCCCTAGGATTCTCAGGATTCTCAGTATAGTGCTTTTAAACAGACTATTACACTAGACTATGGAGGGTATATTCATGCCTATTGCATGGATCTCTTCTCCATGCAGAACAAATGCCCCAGTGGATCTCATTCTTTGTTTTTTTCAGACTTCCTAGAAGCTGTCAGAGGCACCAGGAATAACACAGAAGCTATCAGCTCCCTGCAGCAGCAAAGTACATATGTTGATTCATGCTTGAAGCAGGAACCTCTGTGATGAGTTTGGATGCAAGGCAACGTGTGGTGCACCCCCGGTTTCGTATAATTAGATTCCAGGAGGAAACTCCAAGAAAGATGGTTGTATCTTTTAGACGAGCAAAGTTTGAAAGCTAAGTAGGTCGGGGAAGTTCTACTGAGACATGAGTATGCATAGAGTACATTTCTCCGCTGGACATGGGCTCCGCAATTTGCAGATGGGAAGTCTGAGGTGATATGGGTTTTAGGAGAAGATAAATGCCCTGTCCTCTGTCTGATGGGGGAGTCCCAGGCAAATGTTCCTCTGCAGGCTTGGGCCAATGAAATTAGCTACAACTATACCTTCTGTTTCTCAAGTATTTTGATTTGTCAAAGCACTGTCACAATTTTTTCATTCTCCAGATATTCTGTTTTCCCAAACTCCCTTAGATGTGGAATGGGCAGGAATGCATATCTTCATATTACAAGTTACAAAATGGAGGCAGGGGCCGTTCTTCTGCCTTGGCGTCCATCTTTAAAATGGGCCAGGACACCATGATAGTTTATTTACGTGTACCTGTTTTACATTCTTCTTTGGCAGTTTATAAAAGGCATCGGTGAAGGGTAATAAGTTTGTCATGAGCTGATTTAAACATTAAAGCATTTCACTATCTACAACGTATGAGGTTTAATATAACGTGTGACCATTTAGACAAAGAGAAGTCATCCTGGGATGCTACCTGTTCCAATTCTGGTGCCACTGCTCACATTTTTCTCTCTCTTCTAGAACTGCTTTCAGAGCCAATTTCTAGACAAGAAAAGCAAGCTCATTTATTTACAGTCACTATTTATTTTATCTAAAAAAGACATAAGTTGGATGTTCAAGTTCTCATCTGTGTGTGTTTAAAAACGTTACATAGCTTTATAGTTAGCTGCATTTCTATACAGAACAAAATCCTTTTATTTTTCCTGCACCTAACATGAAAGGATTTGGGGGTGGGGCTGGGAGAAGATTCTTTTGTGAATTTTCAGTCCAAAGTTGAAATTAGACTTGGTCCCTATTGAACTATCAAGACATGATTGTAAAGCACATAACCACTGACTAGCTTATATGAACAGGACAGAAATGAAGATGCAGTTACAAGCTGCACATATGTTTGGCATGGAGCTAAACTCTCATAACCAGTGTTTGAATTAAAATAGTGAATAGTGAATGGATTATGGCAGGGGTTAGCAAACTTCTGTAAAGGGTCAGATAGTAAATATTTTAGGCTTTGTGGGCTATACGGTCTCTGTCGCAACTACCCAACTCTGCTGTTCTAGCAGGAAAGCAGCCATAGATGATGTGTCGATGAATGTACAGGGCGGTGTTCCAATAAAATTTTATTGACAAAAACAGGCGGCAAGCCAGATTTGGCTCATGGGCTTAAGTTTGCTGACCCCTGGTTTATGGTCTATTAAACTGAAGTAAATATGAATGTTATCTTCAGATATCAAGATGTCTAAATGTATAGAAACGGATTTATTCCTCTTTGGGCAAACCAACAGACAAATGCAAAAGAGTATTGGCATCTATTTTCTCAACCATTTCTATCTAAGGCATTGTCAACACCCAATGTTACTTAGCCTAAAGTGTTAGATAATTAGGAAAACGGAAGTTCTACCTCGATCAATCTAAGAGATAGCCTCTTTTTTAAAATAGCTTTTCTTCTTTTCTTTATCACACAACTAGCAAATGTGTATTGAGGCTAAATAATAAAAATACAGATAAGCTAAAAAAAGAATATAACAATAGCTTTGAACATTTTAAGCTGTATCTTCCAAACTTAATGTGTTTTTACAAATATGAGATCAAACTGTGCATAGTTTTGTTTTATATTTTCTAATTTAACAATAGATAGAGTTTTTGTTAAATTAAAGAGAAATGCAATATCATGAGTCGTCGGGAAAATGCAAACTAAAACCACAATGAGATATCACTTCATACCCAGTAGGATGCCTAAAATTAAAAAGACTGAAATATCAAGGTTTGGCAAGGATGTGGAGAAACTGGAATTCTCATACACTGCTGATAGAGTGTGAAATGGTAGGTAAAACCACTTCGGAAAACTGGCCATTTTTTATAAAATTAAACACACATATCCTTATGACCCAGTAGTTCTAATCTTGAGTATATATCCAAGAGAAGTAAGTGTCTATGTTCCCCACAAAGCATGTATAAGAATGTTCATGGCAGTTTTATTTATAATAGCCCCCAAATGGAAACAATCCAAACATCCATTAAGGTTAGAATTGCATAACTATAAAATGGAATACTATTCAGCAAAATAGGGAGCAAACAACTGACACATGCAGCAATATAGGAAAATTCCACAAACACAATGATGAATGAAAGACACCAGACACAAGAGTGCAAACTGTATGATTCCACGCATATGAAGTTCAACAGGCAAAACCAAACTCTGGTGATGGACATCAGAAGAGTTTACCTTAAGTGTAACCACCACCCAAATCAAGATATGGAATGTTCCAACCCCAGAAGGTTTCCATGGTCTCTTTCTAATATCTTGACTTGGAATGTGGTTTAGGAGGATGCATACATTTATCAAAACTTATTAAACAGTACACTTAAGGTCTGTACCATTAAGATACATAAATTACACCTTAATAAAGAGAAAATGTTCTAAAATATAGTTGATTTTTGCCTTAAAAAGGAAAGTCAAATAGAAACTGAGAAGATATCCAGAAAGGCAGTATTTGAAGGAGAGAGTTTTTAAATCACAAAAGTTGAAATGGAACAAGGAAGAAAGGCAGCCCTTGTTTTGAAGTGACAATCTTTATTGTGCTTTCTTCAATGTCACGGCCATCATTATTTCTTTGGGAGTTTAGGATCATAAAGATTGTCTTGCTTTTCTATGCCCTTTTTATTCCAATTTAGAAAACAGATGAGATTTAACTACATGGAGGGATGTCTTAAGGAAGAGCAATGAAAAATGTCAAGGACATTCTAAATGACATCTCCCAGTACTCTCTTTATAAGGACTCATGGGAGACATTCATCTCCAGCGTCAGTATCTGGAAAATCTGTGATACTTCTGAACAATGAGGCTGTTTTCATCTTGTGGACACCGAGAATCCTACCACTGACTTCGTCCCTTTTTTGCTCTACCAGGAACACCAGAACCAAATGGAAGCCCTCCTCTAGTATGTATATACCTCAATGCGCTAATCTGACTCCAAGGTTTATTTTCCTATTTTCCCTTAAGTCAATTAGCCCAACATTTTTTTCAATCCTTTAGTTGTTTTTTTGAAAATTGAGATATAATTCACATACTATAAAATTCACCCTTTTAAAGTGTGTAATTTGGTGGTTTTAATATAGTCAGAAAGTTGTAATACCGCCACCCCGAGAAGAAACCCATTAGCAGTTGCTCCCCATTCCACAATCTCTCCAGCCTCTGCAACTACTAATATACTTTCTGTCTCTATGGATTTGCTTGTTATGGACATTTTATATAGGTGACTTCATACAATGTGTGCCTTTTGTGCCTGGTTTCTTTCACTTAGCATAATATTTTCAAGGGTCATCCATGTTGTACCATATATATCAGTATTTCATTCCTTTTTAGGGCTGAATAATATTCCATTGTATAGATGTACCATATTTTATTTGTCTCTTCACCAATTAATGGACATTTGGGTTGTTTACTCTTTATGGCTATTATTAATAATGCTGGTATGAACATTTCTGTCAAGTTTGTGTGTGGACACATGTTTTCATTTCTCCCGGGTACACACCCAGGAGTAGAATAGATGGGTCATATAGTTAAACTCTATGTTTAACTTTTTGAGGAATTGCCAAGTTATTTTCCAAAGTGGCTCTTCCACTTTACATTCCCACCAGCAGTGTGTGAGGGTTCAAATTTCTGCATATCTTTGCCAACATTGGTTATTGTCTATCTTTTTTACATGAGTGTGAAGTGGTATCTCATTATGGTTTTGCTTTGCATTTCCCTGATGACTAAAGATGTTGGCTATCATTTCATGTGTTTATTGGTCATTTATATATCTTCTTCAGTGAAATGTCTATTCAAATCCATTACCTATTTTTTAATTGGGTTGTCTTTTTACTGTTGAGTTGTGATCTTTTTTGGTTTTTTAACAATATTTTTGTAAGCTCCTTTGCATTGAGAAGGTGGCATTGAGAGATAAATATATCTATATAAAAAGGGTTGGAGTTTGTTTATACTTACCTTTTTGCAGAAATAAAACTTCCATTAGTTTTGATATGTTTCAAGTGATATCCCATACTCTATATCAAATTTTTAATACACCATGCACCAAACCACAAGTTCTACGTCTTCACGACTAAACTTCAGACACTGAATATTTTGCCAGCTGGTATTAGGGAAGGATTTGCCATTTTTACTGCTTTTTCTTCTGCCATCAATATATATGAAGCCCTTTTAAGAAATAATAAAAAGGACAAGGGAATTAAGATCTTTCTATAAATCCCAGATCTTTTTCTTTAAATGTGAACAGTCTCACAGAGAAATTAATCTGATGGCTGTAAAAAAACATGTAGGTTGTCTACTCTACCAGCCAAATTCTTATCAGCTTCCCTAAACCAGTCTCAATTTGATCACTTACTAATTTAAAGTCCCATTTGCCTTTAATGAATGAAGTGAAATGAAAAAACATCTTGTTTTGATTTTTTTTAATTATGGAAAAAAGGGATAGTCGACCGATTGTTAAACTAGAATCTACACAGGTTCATAAATCACATTTTGATTACATTACATATCTGAGAGGAATTTGCTGACACTACTGGTAATTTAACATTTAAAAATAACAATTCTTTTATTATCTTTTTTTAAGCTGTTTATTATTTGCGGGCTGAAATAGTTTTCCAAAACACAACAAGCTGTAAATGGATCCATGGGCTATTAATTCGAGTGCAGGGCACCAAAGGGAAAAGCTCGTTAGGTGGGTTGCTGCAATTACAGGTATTACATAACCATCCTCAGAGAACTCAGAGTAAATCAGGATAACATCCCATCTCTGGCGCTCCTTACGCATTCAAAGCTGCAAGCGAAAAGGTCCAAATCAGAGGAAAAGGCAAAAGGCAGAGAGGTCAAAATACCTCCTTAGAAGAAATTTTAACGTGTGAAAAGGAAGGAGGATTCTTCCAATGAGAGGATATTATACTTCTCATCTGTGATAACACAATTTCTCTACACACAAGAAGGAATGGCCATCCATGGCCCTCTCCAACACTACTTCCACGTTTCAATCTGTTTTTCTTTTTGATTGAGATAAAACACACACATATAGGTATGTATAGACCTGGCTAATGTTTACAGTGTCTAGCACTCCTCAAGGCTCCCATGTGCCCCTTTTGAGTCCAGGGGGTAACCACCACACTCATCTCTATCACATAGATTAGTATTGCTCATTTTCAATCTTTATACAAATGAAGTTATATAGAATGTTCTCTTTTATTCTGAGTTCTCCGATTCAACGTTATGTCTATGAGATTCATCCATGCTGTAGCACTCACCAGTAGTTAGTTCCTTTTTTATTGCTATGCATATTCTGGTGTTTGAATATGTCACAATTTATGTATACATTCTACTGCTGATGGACATATGGGTTGTTTCCAGCTTTTGGCTATTATGATAAAGCTGCTGTAAATATTCCTGTAGATATCTTTTGGTGGGCCTATGCACTCATTTCTCTTGGGGACATTCCCAGGAACATTGCTGGGACACACTGGTATGTTTAGCTTTAGGAGATATCACCAAACCGTTTTCCCTACTTTGGCTTGATTTATATTTCCACCAGCCTTGAATGAGAGTTCCAGTTGCTTCACATCTCACCAACACTTGGTATTGTCAGTCTTTTTAATGTCAGTCCTTCTAATGTCAGCCTTTCTGGTAGAGCCAAGCACCATATTTCAATCTGATGGACATAATTCTATTATTCAGGAACGTAAAGCCATACAAAGGGCACTACTTGTAAAAATAAAATGGGTCTTTGCATTCTGTAGACCTGGATCCCATCATCATTCTGAGGAATGTGGGGAAAACCATCTCCAAGTGCTTGCTCAGCCCCAGGAGGCAGGAGGAAGTCCTGATGTCTCTATTCCTGAAATAACTCACTGGGATGTATCCATTGGTGGGGGCAGGAGAACATTCTGAGTCTGCATATTTTGACATTCTGAGAGCTCAAAGTCCAAGGGTGCCACAGCCAAGTTTCCATTCAGTTTAAAATTGCTCAAGCGCTTTGTCCTGACACTTCCAGAACACAAAGCGGGACTCCTTCACTCATTACATTTTGCACTTGATTCTCTTCCTGTCCTCATTAAATCCCCTGAGTCAACAGAGTTTACTAGAAGCAACTTTTATCTTTCCCTTTGGAAGAGCCATATCATGACCAGCTCCATAAGTAGGTCCATTTAGAAACACCAGTGAAATTCCTTAGTTCTATTTTAAGATTTAAACAATGTTGCTGAATCAAAATAATGTTTATAAGTCCGAAAAGTGATGTAAACCACCCCTCCCCCCCAAAAACAAGCAAAGTAAAACGGATGGTTTGCATTCTCCAACATCAAAACAGAACATTTCTGTCCCAAAATCATTCTGAAAATAAATCAGAAAATTTTTTAAATCATGGAGGGTTTTTTATGTTGGTGAAATGAAGTGTTGGAACAATCAAGTGTTTATTGGGGACAAAAATATTCCTTCTCTTGAGGAAATAGGGTGTTCGCTCTCCTTGGTCCCAGTACTAAAAAGATGCCTGTCTCCATTAATCTGGTTCATCAGATAATTGCTCAACTCTTTGTTTTCCAGCTTTGGAGGGAGAAGGATGAGAGAAATAAGCTAACTGGGGTAGTTAATATTTTGCAACGGCAGAGGGAGAAGAGACGGGTTTAAGTGCTCAATGCCGCTCCAGGAAGAGCAAATTCCACACCGTACTCTATGCATGGATTTATTGAGCAATTTAGGTAGCCACTCTCCAGAGAATTGCTGTCACTGGGAGAAGGTACTTAAAGGGCCATGTTCATCGCCCCGGAACACAGGGACTGCTGGAGAATTTCGGGTTGCTATTTTCATGGAGACATTTGTTTCCAAACAAAGGGCTCTCTGCCAGCTATTTGAGAAGCGCTTGCATATTTATTCAGCCAACTCTGTGTTGGGGATTGTCTTTGGGCACTGAGCTTTTATCAATGTCTATTTAAAGCAGAATGAAAAATAGCTCAAGATGAAAACATAGTGTATTTCCAGCCTAGAATGTGAGATGCTTCCTTTTCTCACAGGGCTGATATCTGCTTTCTCCCTCTCTCCCTCTCTGAAATCGCCACCTGTCTTACAATCTTCAGTATGTCTTAGTTTAATTGCTGCTGTATTCTTTTTAGTGGTGCATAAAAGAATAGTGCGCCTTAACAAATAATAGAGTTGATGAAATATGGTGTGTATGCGTGTACAGTTTTGAGAGAAAGCAAATCTCCTCTGTTAGGACCTATTTACAAGCTCCATCTTTACGTTCACCATGGAACAAACAACGTTGGGACTTCATGTCATGAAACGGGTAACACACTCGTATTCATAGGGTGCAAATTAAGGAAGAAGGCAAAAAGGCAAAGGTAAAAACAGGCTCATTGTATCAATATATTAATTCAAATCTCTAATTCATGGAAAGGTCAGATGAAATTTCCTGATTCAGAATCTCTACTCCTCAAGTACTCTTTGCCTGCAATCCAGTCCAGAAATATCTATTAAGTAGAAGGCACTGGGCTTACTGGGTTGAGGCCCCAAATAAGAATGAGACCCTGTACCTGCCCTCAAGATGCTCACAGCCAACCAAGAGAACACCTGTGTGTGTTCCTCCTACCTCTTGGGCTAAAAACTAAGATTGAATTTCAGTCACCCAATAAAGGTGCCACTAACGTGGCACACTGTAGGAAGGTGAGAGTGACCCGCACGTCCTCCCTGCCATTAGAGAAGTGTGTGTGTTTAGGAGGGAGGTGGCTTGAGGGGGAGGCAGAGGAGGGGATGGGCATCACAGGCAGACAGAACAGTATGCACACTCTGAGGCTGCATCACATGATGGGCATGCTGAGTGGTCAATGGCAGCTAGTGCGTGGGGCATTTTGGGAAGTGTGACAGGAGGTCAGCATCCTGGGCAGGCTGGGGCAGGCTGAGCCAGCTGTGCGGGGCTCTGCCCACTCTGATATACTTGGAGCTGATTCTGTAAGTGACGAAGGGCCATGAATCCTAGCACGGGCTCATCTGTCTCAGAGCTAACACTTTGTGGGTGTTTGGTCTGAGCCCCTAAGGACCAATGTCAAATTTAAGAGTACCTCTTGTTTTGAGTAAATGGACCACTGGACCAGAAGGAGCATTAGCTGTTCTGTACAGTCAGTAGGGACTATACTGATGATCAAGTAGGCCATCCTTTGGAGGCCAGAATGGGTCATTATCATAGCAGGAGGAAGAGTAACAAGAGCTAACATTTAGCTAAGTAATGTCTTTAGTTCCCACCATAAATTAATTCACTTATTCCTCACAATAGTCATATGGGGTAGATACCATTATTTTCTCCATACAGACAACTAACCAGAGGCACAGAGATGTTAAATAACCACGCAGAGCTAAGTAAGTGGGGGGCTGGGATTTGAATCCGGGCTGCCTATCAAGTCTGCGCTTGAAGCCACAACAATACCCTGTCACTGTTCAGAGAGAGGAGTAAACAGTGCAACCTGAGGTCCCCCTGGTTCCTCATATCCCTCCACCAGTTACCTGGGTGCTGCAAATCCACCATGACAGGTCCATCCATTCATCAACCCTTCATTAGACCAGGATGGGACTAAACCCAAGGATCCCAGAAAAGCAAGACTCAGGTTGGGGAAGGGCCGTGGGAGCCTGAGCAAGACAGAGGCAGGTCAGTAGGGTACTGACAACAACTGAGGACTACAGGGGGCTCTGGAGGGGGCTGAGGCTCCCCCACACTCTGTTCTGTTCCCATTAAGATACAAGAACACTTGACCAGCTGACACATAAAACCACAGTTTCTCCAACTCCAGCCCTTCCAGTACAACCTTCACAATTTTTCATATACTCATAGGCCACTATACTCCTACAATTTCTGTCTAAATCGATTTCTTTTCGTAAATAAAATTTAGAGAATTTTATATTACTACTATAAAAGGAAAAGTCGTATTGTTTTCATAAATAGGAAGTAAGGGTGAAAAATAAACAGGGTTTTCAGGTCGATGCCTGCTGTTGTAAATAAAGTTTTATTGGAACAAAGCCATGCTCATTCGTGAAGCTTTCCTGCTGCAATGGTAGAGTCAAGTTGTTGCAACAAACACCAAATGGCCTGCACACAGGTTGCACACCTCTGAAATAAACACAATTTAGTCTTAACTAGGAACGGATGCCTGTCCTCTCTCTGTTAAAGAAAAGGATTAGCAAAGATTCAAGAGGTATTAATTAAGGTTGTTCTGGCATCAAACTGAGATTTTCTCATTGGTAATAAAAAGACTGAATAAATACTGAAAAGGGAATAACTTTATCACCGTATGATTTGATATTATTCCACGCTAAATTCAATACTCCCTCAAATTATGTTTCACATCACTGTGTACAGAGTTTACGCTTGGGGAAATACTGTATTAAACTAGGATATATATCAAATCACATCATGTATGTAAATGACAGAATATGAGATCTGGGAGCAAAGATGGGTGAAGATACTGAAAACTTTGTAGCATTAAATGCACACAGAACTCTACTGTATGTATACTGGGAATTGGAATTAGGACCCATAGGCTTAAGCCAGCAGTGTGACTTTAGGCGAGTCTCTTAGCCTCTCTGAATCTCAGGACACTGAGGATCAGAATACTATTCCTGTCCTGCCTGCCGCATGGGATGACCCAAAGTCTAGGGAGACTCTGCTGTTGGTAAAGCACTTCGTGACCATCAACTCTCAAATTATCATCGATGTCGTCCCAGCCTTCCTCCCCTACAGCTGACCACAAAAGCAATGCTGGTGAAGAGGCCAAAGGGTGATAAGATTTGGTTGGGAGAAGGGAGGCAATGATGGATCCAGGGGAAAGGCAGGCCACAGAGTTCCAAATAAAGGATGAGGAGAGATGAAAGATGCCAAATGGGCGATGAATGGAGGATGCTGGGAGGGAGGGAGACTTTGCCTCCTTGGTGATTTGGCGTGGGTTTGGCACTGCCCGGGAGACCCTGATGGCCTCACCTTGAGCTGAGTGATGCAGGAAGGGGGCCAGACATCCTTTCCAACACCCCAGTTCGGTTTTCCCAATGGAGTTGGGTTCCACGATACCAGGATCCTGTCCCATTCTCTGATTACACATGTCTGGCCTCTCCAAGCAAATGAGCCATCTGCCTCCCAGTTTACAGTAGCCGAGAAAGGTAGACACTTATTTTGGAAACTATGCCTGCAAACTTAATGTTTAATGCTGTGACATAAGATTTGGGGCTGTATATCTATGCCTCTGCCCTTCACTTTTCTCCTGAAGGAGGACTAAGGCTAATGTGATTAAAATAAAAGCAGCCGCGGCAGCAGCAACAGCAGCACAGAACAGAACCTGTGTCACCACCCCAGGAAGAATCTGAGAGAACAGCTAGCACTTATTTAGCACCTACTGTGTGCCAAGCATGGTGCTGAATGCATTATCCTCGTAAGGGTCAAAGCACAAAACAATCCAGCAAGGTTGCCGTGATAATCCCTATGTTGCATGTTAGCTGGTTCCACCTAAAGCGAAATCACACATCTTGCTCAAAATGAGACAGCTGGAGGGTAGGGCTGGATCTGAACCCAGCCCAGGCTAATCTCAAAGCCCTTTGTTCCTTCCTCTGCCTGGGCCTGTTTGGAATGGAAATTTCTCCTTTCTCTAAGGTGACAATGTGCTCCAGGAGACAGGCTGCGGGAGAAATGTGTTAGCAAAGCTGAAGGAATTTTAATACTTCCTTTGCAGTCTGAGTGTTAATGGCCTTCAAGTCCCACAGTGGCACTGACATCGCTGGGCTGCTGGTACCCAAACGGAATTTGATTTTTTATCTCCTGGACAGATGCGGGAAAGTATTAACATTTGGCAAGTGGAAAGGGGCAGCAGATTTTTATTTTCCAGCTTCCATGACATTTTTAGATCTAAAAATATGAAGTTCCCAGACTTTCCTTTACTTTTGGGGGGGCTCTTTGGGGATTTGTGTGCAGTGGGGTGAAAGGAGAAGGTGGGGGGTTCATGCTGTGTTTCTGTGGAGCAGAACGAAACGATCACAGCAAACCCTGGAAATGTACTAACAGGCGAGGATATAACATGGGAACAAATGAAGAAATAAACTAAAATTAGAAAGACATTAAGTGCCCTGATGATGATTTTTATGTAATTTTCCAAGTACACAGGGCAACCTACAAAATGAAATTCCTCGTTATATTAAGCCAGTAAAATCCAGCCACAGAACCAATGAGCACATCAATATAATTTGTGCACCAACAAAAGTGATTTTAACTGAGGTTAAGTGCCTTTAATCCAGAAGGTTTGTTTTAATGTAAGTTTAACACTAACGGAGAAATGAAAGAAACACAGAACAACAAAAAGCTCTTGTGGAAGTATCTAAGTGTCCGTACAAAGCACATTCATTCCATCCAATCGACCCATGGGGACATTCATGTCTAAAGGATAAATTGGAATTTAGAGACTTTATAAAAAGCTGTTTTTAAACTCAACATGCCCCAAATGAGAAGGTGTCAATGAGGGCTTAGGGACTCTTAAATTCAGAGATTATTCAATTGCTCTATTCTACAAATACACTTATGAAACTGTCATGGAAAAAAATGCTGTGAAATAAACGCTAAATAGCATTCTCAAACAAAATCAAAGACATGTTTTGCTCACCACTCAAAAGCATGGGCCACATAAACATAAGCTCAAAGAACAATACGAAGCAGTTCCTTTGTGAATTAATGGCCAGTGGTTTTCAGAAAGAAAAGAAATAGAATGGGGGTGGCAGCCACAGTACCTTCCAAAGTGTGTTTCTTACAGACATGAGGCGGCGGGCACCCCATCTTGGAGGCCAGAGGCCCACGGGAGCCTGGTCAAATGTCAGAAGCATTCAGGGTCCACTCCTTTCTCTTCATCACAGCGCACATGTCTTGATTCTGATCTTATTCTTATCTTCCATTTTCCTTTTGGTCTCCTGACCCCAATGTCTAGCCTATTCCTGGATCCCCTCCCTTTGTCAGTGAGTAACTTGGTAGTCAAGGTTTGGCAAAACTGGGCTACAAATCCCACCACTTGTCCAATTTAGCCTCTCCACCTTAACTGGGCTTTTGCCATGCACAGCTACACAAGACGCCTGCTCAGTTCAACCATTTTCAATAGCAAACACATTACAAGATCTAATGTCTTCTAGGGGAGGGCACTGGCAAGAGGAAGAAGACTGTAGAAACACTGCTGTCTAAACAGGATTAAAGCATCAATTCTCACATCACGCCTGGGCTGTTAGTCAATACTAATGTTCCTCTTATCCATGTAGAAAACACAACCCCAAAGAAGTTAAACAATTTGTTCTGGGCCCGAAGCAGATGAGCAAATGACTGAGAGTTGAATAGATGCGTACCCAGAATTGTTTTGTGTCTGACAACTTTTAAGGAAGTAAAGCGAGGGGGACGCTGGATTTGGTTGCCTTTTAAGATAGCCACATTTAACCACTTGACCAAACTAACCTCATTGAGCAAGGCATCATGCTAACTTCTGGGGCTACAAGGTGAGGAAGACAAGAGGCCTGCCTTTTAGGAGTTTATAATCAAGCCGGGGAGCCTCACTGGTGTGTCACGAATCACATGATAATGAAGTTTGTGGTCTATGGAGGTATGTTCAAAGCACTACAGGAACACAGAGGGAAGAGTAACTGCCTAGAGTGTGGCATGGGGCTCAAGGGAGGTTTCAGAGAGGAAGTGACATTTCAGCAGAATTAACTGAAGGAGAAAGAGGTGGAAGCCCAATTCCAGGGAACAGCCGCTGCAGAAATACATAGGTATGAGGCTCGTGGGTCAGCACGGTCCAGTGTGGTGGAAGCTGCACTGTCTACTGGATGGAGATGAGACTGGGAGCTGGAGATGAGACCACAGAGCAGCCATAAGTGGCATACCTGGCCATTGGGTGAGCCACTGAAAGCAAAAGCAGTAAACCATGTCCTTCGAGCCAAACCCAGCCCTTCACCTGTTTTTGTAAATAAAGTTTTATTGGAACACATCCACACCTATTTGTTTACATATTTCCTACGGCTGCTTTTGTGCTACGGCACGGTCGAGTGATTGAAACAGAGATCACACGGCCTATAAAGCCAAAAATATTTTCTATTTGGCCCTTTTAAAAAAGTTTGCTGATCCCTGGCTTAAAGATTTGAACCATTCATTTGAATTTCTGTAAGGGACTCAAAGGCATATGGTCAGGCTTTCTACACTCCTACAGTCTCTGGGCATCATCGTCTTAAATCTTCTCCTTCCCCATCGTGGACAATTAGCTGTTTATCTGCATCATAAGCTTGTCCAGACAACTCTTTCCCAATCCCGAATTTTATGTCTTCATTTATTGTTTCTTTTTTATTTCTTGTTTTTATTTCAGGGCTTGGCCGCATACTTTCCTTTGCTCCCACCCCACCAGCAGAAGTTCATCACTCAACTTTGAGTCATTTTGCTTCCTTTGCCTCCTTCCCAAGTTCTTCATAAATTTTTGTACCACTTTTAGAATGCTGCTGAAAATCGATTTTTTTCACTTGCTGTTACCGCTTTCGAATTCCATGCTCTGACAAATAGCTATTCCTCTGCAAAAAGACTCCCTAGTTGTACAAAGCCCTTGGAAAATATAAGGCATACCCACCAGTATTTACAGAACAGAAAAATGAAGAAATAATCTTGCTTTTCTGATGGGCCACACTAAAGGTTTCTTTTACTAGGAAATTCCTTTATACATTTAAAACCAAATTTCATCTATTAAAAATTAAATTTGCACATGATTATCTAGTGGGTACATCTCTAATATAGAGCAGGGAATGTGATTATTGTTTCATTAACCACTGGCAATAAAGAAGAGTTGAAAGGGAACTCGGAGTTTTAAAGCTGCTTTTTATGGCACTCAGTGTATATTACTAACTACCTGAGTCCAAATCCCAGCAATGCCCCTTACTGTGTTATCTTGAGTAAGTTAATTAACTTCTCTGTGCCTCAGCTTCCACATCTGCCAAAAAAAATGGGGAGAGAGGGATTATAACTCAAAGGGTTGTTGTGAGGATCAAATGGGATAAAGTATTAAAAGGGGTTAACACAATGCCTGGCCAGAAAACACCCTGTGTATAACAGTTAATACCATAATATGATTCTTAGGTTTCTTTCTTTCTTTCTTTTCCCTGGAGCAGAAAAAATAAAAATGTACTGGGAACAGCACCGTGGGACTTGACCTATCATGGCAGACATAGGTAGTTTTTGCTTCCTGTTCTTCTGATTGCCCACTGAGGAACGCTTCCTTCCACACACTTGGCCCATGTGGTCTGGGTGGGGTCAACCTCAATCCTGGCACATGCTCCAGACCTAGTCAATCACAGTGTGCTACCTCTCCTCCAAAAGCAATGTTTTCATCGAGGGGACATGACCCAAGTTAGGCCAGTGAGAATCAGTCCCCAGGCACTGACGGAATCACAGGGATCTGAGTCTCTCTCTTTTTGCTGGGTAGACTATTGGCCTGGAGCTGTTGGTAGCCATCTTTATTAGCCATGGGGAAAATCTTCCAGGAAATGAAATCAATGCAGCAAAAAAACAGCTGTGAGAGACGAAGAGGAACAATGCCCTTAAAACGAACTCGAGCCCTTGGATCCAGCTGTGTTCCTCTGGACTGACTGTTCAGTTACACGTGCCGATTTTTCAGCGCATGCCAGTCTGAGCTGGGTTTTCTGTCACTTGCATCCAAAGAGTTCTGACACATACTAATGAACTGACATGACCTATGGCTAGAACTGAATGCAAATTTTGCTAATCTTTGTATTGCAGAGAAAGCATGGCAAGGAGGGGTGGCAGACTTGAATTGTAATCTTGGTCTTTAGCCAGTTGGGGATTGCTGGGAAAACCGTTTCATCTTTCTGGGTCCTAGTGTACTTGTGTGTCAAATGAGAGAGGTAAGTGAAAATTAATCTCTAAGATCTCTTTTCAGTTCTAACATGCTATGAGTCTCTGTTATTCTTGGGTTCGTTTCAGTTGCATATACTGGGGTATAATTGGTTACTGATTCTCATATTTTCTTGCTTCCTTCTGTTTCAACTTTAAAAATATTCTATTAGACTCCAAGTGTTTATTTCTTCCCCTTCAATTTCCCTCTAAAGAAAATGTATTTATTTTTGTATACTTGGTCATAATGATCCTATTTTCTTCCCATTTCTATATTTTTAAATCTAATTAAGGTGGTAAGTTCCTTCAGGGTTGAAGCCAGAGTTTTCCTGTGGGTGTAAACATTATTTTTTTTAATTGCCGATCAAGCTGCCAGTTTTTACAGAGCAGCAGGATATGGGTTTTAAGTACTGTAAGCAGGAAATGGGTCTCCAGCCCACACAAAATAAATGCAAAAGTACTGATTTTCCCTGAGTCCACATCTGGCTTACTCATTTATAATTCCAGCCTGAACTAAAACTGTCCCACAGAACTACAATGTGACATCCATGCCTACAGAATGTCAGACCAAAAATGGAGCGTTAGTGATTACCCTGTGAGTCTCACCTACACATCTAAATAATCTGGCTATTTCAGGTCAACATCATGCTCTTCTCTTCAGTGGTAGGATGTAGGGCCTAAGTTAAGTGAATATTAGCTTTATATCTTCACATTCATTGATTTTAAGTAATTCAATAGCTCTAAAATTTGGAAGGATCAAAGGAAACCGGCTGAAAGTCGGTCAATTGACCCATCATCTGCAGATAGACCGTCCAGAGGAAAAAGACCCTCCCAGAAGGAATGGTACAGGCAGGACGCTTCCCTATCTGATGACCCAATCCATTCTTGTTCATCAGGACCCTAATTATGAACCAGACCCCAACCCAACTGCCTTGAGGGGTACTTCTTGGCAAATATAACAAAATGATCTGGAGGCAGAGGTTTAGGGTCGGTTGGTTTAGCAATTCAATGATGCCATTCAGGGCCCGATTTCTGTCCATCTTTCCACTCCTCCATCCTCAGTGCCTGCTTTGCTCTACAGCTGACACCCCTTGAGGTTGGAGGATAACTACTAGGGGGTACTTGTGGCTACTTGCTTCCTTACTCACGTGCCCTGGAAAGGAGGGCACTTCTGTCCCAATAATCTAAGCATGACTCCTTTGTTTTGGTAGTTTTATTTTGACAAAATTTGCAGAAAAGTTGCAAGAATAGTACAAAGAATTCCTGTATACCCTTCATCCAGATTCACGATTCTTAATTTTTTGCCACATTTTCTTTCTTTCTCTGATTCCACACGCACATCTTTTGAACCATGGAGAGTTAATCGCAGACATCAAGAACAAGTACATTCTCTTACCTAACAATGGCACAATGATCAAAGTCGGGAAAGTTAAAGTTGATACAATTCTATATTCTAATCTACCGTCCCTAATCAAATTTTACTAATTGTCCCAATAATGTCCTTTATGGCTATTTTCCCTCTGATCCAGGATCCAACCAGGATTACACTGGATTTAGTTGTCACGTCTCTTTTAATCTGGAACATTTCCTCAGTCTACCTTTGTCTTTTATAATCTTGGCATTTTTGAAGGAGACCAGCTAGTTCTGTTTCTTTTTTCAGTTGGGTTATTTGCTTTTTCACTGTTGAGTTTTCCGAGGTTTTATATAGTCCAGATACAAGTCTCTTACCAGCTATGTGATTTGTAAATATATTCTCCTAGTCTGTGGCTTGTCTTTTCACTAATTTCAGTGTCTTTTGAAGAGAAGACATTTTTAATTTTGATGACATCTAATTTATCACTTTTTAAATCATAAGCATGAGTCTTGAATTCATTCTCATTGGAGCAGCCCAGGTTACATGTTCACACCATTAACCAGTGACTATGGCTGAGACATAGCATATGCTGATGGGCTTGAGTCAGTGAGTTGATCCCAACCCTGAAGTTCCCTCTGAAGTGTAGAAATCCAAGAGGTGGAAAAGCGAATTACATTCTGGGTACAGTTAAGAAAGGTGAAGGAATGGGATGAATGCTGGGCAGGCCACCAAGACACATCCCTGCGTAGTAGCTCCCAGCAGAGAGCCAGTCTGCCAGTGGAGCACCCTCAGAGTAATGCTGCTTGGCTACAGGGCTTTCCCTCCCATCAGTCTTCCTCACAATGGCCACATTTCCCAGTTCCAAAATCCAAGAACCCTGGATCTGTAACATAAGCCTTTAAACCCCACTGTAGGATCATGGCTGAGGTGCCTGGCTTTTTGCCCCACACTCTTAGAGGGCAGTGGCCATATCTCAGGCATCTCCAGAGTCCCATCGGAGCACCTGGCCCAGTGGCCCACTCACAGTTTGATTTCACCAAATCCCCAAGTGATGGGATGAATGAAGCAGCAGCAATCCCATTAAGTGCTTCACCTGGCACACATCCCTACCTCTTCCTTAGGCCTGTCTGAGCCAAGCCATTTGCCTGTCACTTTCTTATTCCCTACATTTGAAAGCACCAAACAGAGAATGTAAGAATGAAATTTTTGTGGTGTATATATCTGCCTGTATTAAAGCACGTATATTTTGAATCCCCATCATCAGATGTTTATGGACCACTAATTTTTTCCATTAAAATGTTCTCTTTTGCATTCATAAAGTGTATTAATTGTTTGGAGGAGGGGGTGGCTGGGAGGAAAAAAGTTAAATCAAGTTTGGAAAAATGCCAACGTACCAACTATCTAAATATGCCTTCCACAACAAAAGTTTTACACTTTCTCTCCTCTAAAAAAGGGCAAATTATTACTACTGTTAATATCCATGCCTCTCATCTCATTTTATTCTCACAAATACAAGCAAAACTCTTTATTTCCATTGTCAAGATGGGGAAATGGAGTCTCCGAGTAGCTATGAGATATGCTTGGGTTACTAGTGGCTCTGAAATACAGAGTGAGTTAGTAACTGGTCTGGAATACAAATCTGCCATCCACGACAACCAACTCCTGCCTTTTCACCAATTGCCACTCAAGTTTTATCTGGAAATCCCACAGTTATTCTATTTTCATGACATCTCTGTTTATACCCACCCTTAGCAATATATCATTAGTGTCACGTCTGAATTCCACATGCTGACGTCCTCCACGACTTGATTTTAGAAGCTGAGCAAATCATATTTATAGATAAGGCAAAGAGGAAAAAATTTTTTTGAGACTCCACTTACATTCTTTGGACATTCCCACTTCAAAGCACTTCTGGAGTCGACAGTACTGGCATCGATTCCTGGTGACTTTATTAATAACACAGTTCTTATCTCGGTGACAAGTGTAAATCATGTTCTTCTGAATACTTCTGCGGAAGAACCCCTGCAAGCAAGCAAGAGGATGAGAAGACTAAGTAAAACTACTGAGCTTCATGAGAAATCAAAGCCAAACTTATCAAAGCATTGATTGCTCATTCTGAATAATGAAGTGATGGCAACAGAAACGTTAACTAATTTAAGCCTTAAAATCCTTGTGAAATATTAATAGTCAGCTCTCCCTTTGTTGCAAACCAGAAAGCTCCTTTTAATCAAAACTAGACATGACCATTATTATCTTGCTAAAGGAAAATTCATCCCAAGCTGATTCACTTGGAAAGCATAATGCAGATTTGGGTTCCCTCCAAATACGCTTAGCTTCATAAGCAGCTCCCTTGCTGGCCAGAACGATTTCAGGTGAGTCCACTATCAAGAAACCCATTATAAGAGGCACCACATTTGCAAAAGAAATTACTCGATTCATGAAAGAATTAGTTTTTTTCAAAGGAGACTTCCCTGAATTCTTTTACATATTTAGCTTCTGTTACAATATTTAAATATGATTTAATTTACAAAATATTTAGAAAAAATATCCTATCCAGGAAACAAGGCAAAAAGATGACTGTCTGCCCATTTAATGGCATATTAGAGCTGTGCTGTCCAATATGATAGCCACTAATCACATGTGACAATTTAAAGCAAAAGTAATTAAAATTAAATTAAAAATTCAATTCCCCATTTGCACTAGCCACATTTCAAATGCTCAACAGCCACATGCGGCCAGTGGCTACCACAATGGACAGCACACACACAGAATATTTTCATCACTGCAGAAAGTTCTACTGGGCAGCGCTGTACCATAGCATTGACTGACAAGCTCACCTAAGAGTCATCTAATGCTCTTGGGAAATGTAACTTTGTTTGAGTTGCTATTTACTATTGATTGGACCCAGACTCTGTAAAGATTGTAGAAGACTGGTAACTTACAAATAATATTTGTACATATTTGTAATTTTGTATATTGTAGTATAAGTGTGCTAAGTATTTCTGCCTGGTTGAAATATAACCCCAAAGATTATTGTTTTATCGCCTTGTAGGACATTAACCAGTTTTGTATCTAACTTTGCAATCTTATCCAGCATTCTTTTTTCCTTTCACCATCTCTATCTATCTACCTACCTACCTATCTGCCTGACTACCTACCTATCCATCCATCCATCCTACATAACTATCCACATATTTTTCTCACGTCCTCCTTTGAATCAGCTTTGTCACCCTACTGGTTCCCTCATTAATGAGTTAAATAAGTCTTCAACATGTGCTTACTGAATATTTGAATGAGTTATTGCTTTTTAACTCTTTGAAAATTATATTTTGACAAAAGAGGCAATTTATCCTGATTTTTGTGAAACACTTATAAAATAAAGCAGGCCTTAGGCTCCATAAGCACCGGGTCTTGGCCTTCTCTTTGTCCTCCCCGTTTCTATCATACAGCCTTACAGACAACGGATAATCTAGTGATGCTTGTTAAATACACAGACGGATGAATCGGGAGTGAAGGCTATACCGGCTGTCTTTTCTACCTTCTACTGCCCAAAGAAAACCTCTGTGTTGCTATGAATATTAAAAGCAAGGAGTTTACATCATCAATTGAGATGTGACTTTTACCTCCATTTGAAATAATTCTCTTGAATGTAAGAAACACACCACCAAACGTGTTGAACAGCAAATAAAACTCACCACCTGAGTTCAACTTTCCCCATAGCACATTAACACTCCAGGAGCCAGAACTGAAAACACTCAAAGCCAAAGCACATTAGCAAAGAAAGCTATGTAACACACATTGTTTAGGACATTTACGTGGGCACCCTAGGATTTTAATGTCTAAATAAACATATTTTTACTGGCATGGTTCAATGGTAAACGACTGGAAATCTCGTTTAAGGTTGCATCTCCTGTCACATCCCAGACACGCACATTTTCCAAGAAAACACAGTTTATTTTTATACCTCTGGAGCTACAAATATGCTCAGAATCTGAAATAACAGGTTACAAATACTCTTAAACCCTAACAGAATCTGTGCAGAGTGGTCACCTCGAAACACATCTTTTCCTGCAAAAAATACCTACAGGCCACTGTTGGCTGCCAGTTGTACAAACTCAATTTACAGAAACTTCACTGCTCTCTTGCCAAAAACCACCGACACGATGGAAGATCCAGTCTTTCCTGCTTGTGTGAAGCAAGCGAGGTACGGACAAAGGTGACCTCCTCCATTTGTTAACAACTGAAAATTCAGATCAGCAAATTCTTAGTGAGTGACTCTGGAGGAGAGAAAAACAACCTCACGATGCTCAGATGAAAGAAGAAGCCAGAATTCAAGAACTTTATATGTCACTAATTATCCAGTCAGTGTGGTTCAGTAACAATGATGGCAGAAACTAAATAGGACTTCTTGGTTTTCTAAATCAGGTTTTTGGCTAGATTTCAGGAGAAGGTCTAAGTTTCAGTAAATCATTTCCACTATGGTAGAATACTTGCTGACTAAAATATATGCTGTGAGGTATTTTTATACACGGGTTGGGTAAACAGAAATGCCCTCTGAGGCCAAAGAGAGGTTTACATTGTACAAATCCTCCTTCTCTCCAGTAGGTACTGCGAATTGTTAAAGAAAACTTGCTTCCTCGTGGACCACTGCTTTGAGGACCTGGTGTGTGTAGGCGAGTGTGAGTGTGTGTGTGTGTCGCACCATAGCCCCATGCCACCTAAATTTCATTTACTTAATATTTTTGTTTAGGTTGACTCTTCCTTTTATTTTTAACATTATTTAAAATGGGAATCTTCTATCTCTGGCTTAATTGGAAAACTAGCACCAACTGTCAATATTAGTCGCTCTGACAAAATGAATAAAATGAAAGTCAAACAAAACGATAATCAGATGTTCTTTCACTCTTGCTGGATACTGGATCTGCTAAAGACTTGAAGCCCCAGGCCTCCTCACTCCTTGCTGAAAAGCAAGCTAAGCGAGTGTTAGAGACAGGTCAACACTGATTTGAGACTTTCTCTTTGAGGAATTCAGAGAAAATAAATAAGTTTCTCACTATATAATTCAATGTGATTTAAAGCCATAGAATCTGTCCCACTTAAAAGTGGGAGCCTCCTACTTTGGGAAATAAAACTGTACCCCAAATCTTGTCACACACAAAAATGGGCTTTAGAAGTACTGAGTTCAAGTGTGACAGTTCTTGAAGCCAGTAGATGTACAGAGACTCAACTGGAGGAGAAAAGACTGAAAAGCTGAGCCTATAGAGGAAGGATTTAGTCCCATTTGGAGGAGTAACCCAAGGGGAGAGAGGAGGTAGGAGGCAGAGGAGGAAGAGCCCTGGAGAGGAAATCAAGGTGCTGGGTTGCAGCCCCCTCACTATCACCCTGTGGCCTTGGGCAAGTCACAAACCTAGGGGGCTAAGCTCTCTCGTCTCCTAAGTGAGGGAATAAGCTGGGTGGCTTATTCCCAAGATCCTTTCCAACTATAAATTTCTGGGATTCCAAGTGTGTCATCATGGCAGGGAGTAACAAGCTGGGACGGCTTCAGAGTGAGGATGAGGGAGCTTCGGTGGGCAAAGAAAATGGCCTAGGAGGAGGTGGTGTCTGAAGAATAAGAAAAGAGAGACCCTCCACCTGTAATGGGCAACAATGGTAATTTCTTGGGACTAGTCTGGGGTTTAAAAGACACCAACAAGAGGGCTTTCAGATGGCTTTTACATTTATCTTGGAACTGAGTCATCACAACCTCTGTGAGGGACCTCAGGCAGATACCTGTGGCTGGGTTGAAGCCGGGGCACTTCAATAACTGGCCCATGGGCTCATGGCTGTATGTTTCCAGGTCTGGTTTTCTGACCCCAAGTCTAGGGTTGCTGACACCACAATTTTACTCTTTCAGTTTCCTGGAACATCTTTTCCCCAGAAAACTTCTATCAGGTCTTCAAGACGTACGTCACCTCATCGAGAAGCCTTCTCTGACTGATCCAATAAATGCTTCCTCTTCTAGGCAACATGGGCATTTTGCTTTTCCTTCCTGATTACACCTATTTAAGTATGGTATTTAAAATATTAAACAATAGCACTGTCGACTTCAGAGGTTATATGGGTGACATGGGGGAATGCCAGCCTGTGGCCAGTGGTCACAGCCTCAGGGATCCGAATGGCCATAATGGATTTCCACATTAGGGTGTCACAGGACCACCACCAAGTGTGACATCTTCCTTGCTGGGATCCAGGTCTCCCTGACAGAGGAGAAGGATGGGCATGGGGGCCGGCTCTCCAGAACTAAAGCGGGCAGGTTGGTGGTCTTGAGGAAGTGCTTAAAATGTTTTCCCTGGAATCAAGACCGTGGACTTGGGTAGGGGGAGTGAAAGATTCAAGGCAATGACTATTCAACAACTGGTAGGAAAGTATTTCAATATTTCAACACCTAATAAAACTGTATTAGTACACAGCAGCTGAACATCCCCAGGGCTGGGCCAGAACATGACTCATAGTAGATATTCAATAAATAAATGTTGATTGAACGAATGAATGATGAAGTCCTCAGCTATAACCAGAGCCAGAGTGATAGTTCTGGATGTATTATACCTTAACTCTATAAAATATTCTTCAATAATAATGTATTCCTTGAGGATGATATAATCTGTACTTAAGAAAGTTAACCATCCAGATTTCTCTAAAGTTAGAAGATCCACTGATTTGACTTATAATTAGGTTAGTCAATTAGGACTTCTGTTCGTTAACCATGATTCGTGTTGGTTAACTATGACTTCTGTTGGTAATCATAACTTCTGTTGGTTAATCATGACTTCTGTTAATCATGACTTTTGTTAGTTAACTATAACTTTTGATGGTTAATTATGACTTCTGTTGTCTAATCATGGCTTCTACAGATTAACCATGATTTCCGTTGTTTGTGACAGTCAAAGCCAATTAACACAATTAGCATTCTAACTACCTAGATCAAGAAGATAGATCTGTATCACAAACTAAGTCAAGTGTTTTTGGGTTGTTTTTTTTTGCTGAGGAAGATTCGCCCTGAGCTAACATCTGTACCAATCTTCCTCTATTTTGTATGTGCGTCAACGCCACAGCCTGACTGCTGACAAGTGGTGTAGGTCCACGCCTGGGAACTGAACCCAGGCCGCCAAAGTGGAGTGGGCCAAACTTAACCACTAGGCCACGGGGCTGGCCCCAAGTGTTTTCTAACCATGGATTTTTCAGCCTTTCTTACCTCATGCTCTTCTATTTTTGCTATCAAAGAACTAGGGTCCAACCAAAAAGGAAAAAAACATACTCATTTGGTAGAGAAGGCCACATATGCCTTAGAGCCATTTGGTTCATGTCTTAGCAATAATCACAGAATGCCCATATGCTAGTCAGATTACTTCTCGCTCCCCTTGGGGGTGTGAGGTACCATTGTTCTAACTAATCCTCTACTACCTATACTGCAGAAACAATCCTAAATCAACAGGAAAGATAATTGTCTCGTTTAAATCTAAATGTTCTCCTATACCTAAATACCTAAAATTCATAACTCCCTTGGTAGACTAGTCTTAAATCCCAAATCTACAAAGGACGTAGAGAGAAGTGGCTCATCTCACTCCCTGCGTCAGATTTTGATATGAGAATAAATTGGGCCAACTTCCCTCCTCTAATATGCTCCAATCATTGCTCTAATTCTTCTAATTTTTTCCGTACAGGGACCTTGTTTTACCTTCTAGTTTTCAGATGTTATCATACATAATATTCTCCATCCTCTCCCAAAGAGGATGATTTTTGTTGGTTGAGATACTGCCCTAGTCATTAAGAATTAGGCTTTAGCCCAGGTACATGTGGATTTGAACTCTGACACTTATCTGTAACACTGAGTGAGTTATGCTAAGGCCTCAGTTTCCTCATCTGTAAAATGGGGATAATGAATGTACCTACTTCATGGGATTACCAAATGTACCCAATTAGGGAGTCACATGAAGTATTAGCACAGTGCCCAGCACATAGCAAATACCCAATGAATGGTAGCTATTGTTATTGATGGAACTTCTTTTTTCCAAAGCTTTCTTCTGGACAATTTCCAATATATATTTTCTGTTTAAAATAAAGATTCCCAAATAGGTTAGAACACTCTTCTGAATCTCTGAACAGTATAGGCTATTGTGGTTAGACAACCTAATGATTCCAAAGGCCATCTCTATATTTATTCATTCATGTATTGATTCATTCATTCAATGCCAATTAACTGGAGTGGATGTGGCAGGCTCTCTTGTGGCATACAGAGATATACAAGGCATGGTTCCCACGCTTTCTCAGTCTATCAGGAATGATAAGTCAAGTGAACGCTATGTAGCAGATGCTACCAAACAGTATGATGAGAACTTTAATGGAAGCAGAAAGTAAAAAAGTGCCCCGTATAGTGCCTGATGCATAGTAGGCACACATAAAATATTCACTGAGTAAAGGCTATAGGAATTCAAAGGAGTTAGAAGGGGGTCAGCACTTGATCCCAGCTCTAACAAAGGGGTAGGATTTGAATGGCAAGCTTTCCCCCAAGGAAGGGCCAGTGGTCCAGGTTGGCAGAGATGTGAATGATGGTGTGTGTGTGTGCATGTGTGAGAGACAGAAACACAGCTGCAGGAGTGGATTGATGTTCAGACTAGGGAAGATCTTGAAGGTCATACCAGGCATTTACTGAGGAGGCACTCACTCGTGGGTGCAGGAGGGGACTAGAGTGAGAATTACATTCTGCTAAGATTGTTCAGGAAGCTGTGAATCACTGATTTCATCATGCATTTATTTTACACACACTAAAGTAGATAGTGAGCTCTGAATATCAATACAAGTGCCTCAAACCCTGACCCTCCCTCAGGTCTAGGCAAGACTGTAGCCCAAGAATCCTCGATTTCTGAAATAGCAGTGCAATCTCCTGACTCATATTTAACCTTGTGAGAATTCACACTGTGGTGTTTTGAATGGAAGTTACTTTTCAGCCGTAGAGGCTTTTACACCAGGTTTCACATGTATGGAGTGTGTCACAATGGTTTGAAGAAAGGCACTACGTAAAAACATTTTTCGTTTTTAAAAAAAGGTAACTTGGCACCATATTAGTCACAAAAAGCATTGGGTCAGGAGAAATTCACCCAAAAAGTAGAGTGGGAGGCACATCTGTTTGCATTGGGCTTTTGCAGAGTTAATGTCTATCCCATGCAAAGTTCAAAAAGTAATTTCTCCTTCCAGAGAAACGAAGAGAAAGTAAGGAGTGTTACTTATTCATTTTTCCTCGGTCATTAAAAGGAAAAGATTTCAACCGTATCTCAATCTAAAAGTAACCAGGTGGCACTCACCCCAGCCAGCAAGGCTGTGGCCCGGTGAAGAGCAACCCCAGGCCAGCACAGAGCTGCAATTCCCATTTCTAGCCAGAAGCAAAATGCTGCCAGTGGGAGGTGAGTGCGGAATAATCCTATCCCAGCTACTTTGGGAAACACGGTTTTCAGACCAGGAAACACGTTGCCTTAAACAAACAAGAAACACCCTCCGGAGTGAGTGGAAGCCTATGCGTGACAATGTCTGAAAAGTTATTAATAGCAAGATTTGGGGGGGAGAAAGAGAAAAGTGAAGACCTTTTCACCTCCCTGAAAGACAATGGGTGAGAGGGAGGGAGAAAGTAGAAAAACAGCCTACTATTTTGATGACAAACAGAGAGTTTCCTCCCAAGCAGGGAGGGTGGGTTTGAATGTAACGCAAAGAACATTGAACAAGTCAAGTTAGGAAGTGGGTCACACTCCTGAGCCACGGAAAGATTCCTACTCCCAATGAGAAAGTTGTCCCAAGGGGTATAGGCTTAGAGTTGTTCATTTTTGTTTAATTAAAAAATCCCCTCCAGGACAAGGTCCCAGTGTTGGGAATTTAGTAAAGATGAGTGAATGACAACAGTGAAGACCCACTGAAGTGCTCTGATGTTTAACAGCCATGGCTTCTAGAAGGTTGATGATTCCACAGCGCTTCTTGCCTGCCAAATGGGAAAGTGTCTCTTCTGTCCTTTCACTTGCGACCTGACCATGAATTTTAAGTCTAACTCTCTCCTTTCAACAACCTTGGTCCAGAAGCTTCCTTGGCACGTCCACTCTTGCCTAGGTTAGAAAGGCAAGCCTATTTTTGGGGAGATGCCTAGGAAGATGGTTCTAAAGAAGGCAATGACTACAGATTTGGCAAAAACACTGCCTCGGTGGGAACTAATCTTTCCAGAAGAGTGTGCTTGTGGCATTTTCCTGGACTTTGTCAGGTGAACCCCTGAGAGCTGAACCCCTGTTGGACCCAGAGGCCAATGCTCTCCATCTTTTTAATCCCCAATTAATTAAAACTCCCTGGGAATACCTATGAACAGGCAGCCCATGTTCTTAACTGAGAACCTGAACTCACAACATCAGAGATCAAGGTCTAAACTTCCAAAGTTTCTGTTGTCCCAGGAAGGGCATCAAGCCAATCCATTCAGTTCACAATGTTCTTTATTTTAGAGGAACATCATCCAGGGAAGACATGCTATCAGGTAATATAAACTGAAAACCAACAGTAAGGAGAGATTCATCAATTGGATAAAATGGCTTTTAATTTAGGTGAAAAATGTCTTTTTATATTTCTAAAACATGACCTTGGATAAAATAATAATTTTCTCAAGTGACCAGTTATTATATAGATCTGATTGATTATTATAACCCCATTCTAATTGGCAGGCAGCTAATCCATCAGGTTTTGTGGCCAATAATCTCAAAACAAAAAGTTGAGGTAGTTTCATAAGGCAAGTAAATACAGCTACTTAAACCAGCTGTTTTCAAAAAGTGAAGGGATCTGTTTCCAGCAGGGCCAGCTCCACAGGCGTGTGACCAGTGCACTACACCGGGCCCCGTACTCAGGAGGGCCTCGTGCTTGGTTTAGTGCTCCACTGTCATTGTCTCAAAATTCTGAAACTTTTGAACAAGAGGCACGCATTTTCATTTTGCATTCGTTTCTGCAAATTAGGTAGCCAGTCCTGGCTCTCGAATACCATCCATAGCAAAGGTTTCCAACGTCTTTCCTTTGTGAGGCTGTGGAAGTCTTGGGTAGTCCTCTGGCTGATCTGAAGGCTAGTTTTAAGATTGGCGATTAGACAGAATTAAACAAGTCCACTACAATCACACTAATCCTCCAGAACCCACTTGGAATGCTTCTGAGCAATTACATGACCCCAACAAGAACCAGAAAGGAAAACCATTCAGGAGGTATTTTATGTTCTAATACTGGGCTTCATTTCTCAGATGGATAAGGGACTTTAGAGGGGACTGGGAGGAAGAGGGGGAATACAAAGAACTTTTTCAGAACTGGATAAAATTTCCTTCCAAATAACATATATTTAGGCACAATCTCAGAAGCTCATTCATAGGCCTCCTAGCTGTCTCTGACCTCCATTTGGGAGCCACTGAAATAAAGAGCGAATTAGAAAGAAGGTGAAGAATATAAGACTGGGCAGTTCATCTGCTATCCAAAGAATTCCTGTGTAGCAGGTTAAATATTATAAATACAGTGTCTTGGGGACCACTTCCCCCCTTCTCAAGAATTTGAGTTGAGATACGGTAGGGAGAAAAACTCAAGACAGGAAAAAACTCTAAAATGGACGATTTCACTGGACTCCACATAGCTTTCTTAAATCTGGTCTTGAGAATTTACTTTAAACCGACTAAAGACATCTGTTTTCTAGATTACTTGGGTCAGTTATTTTGTGCCCTTCCACAGCGAAACCCATAGTTACCAATTTATTATCAGGATTACTCTAAATATAACAGGGCAAGAAGCCAATGCATTTAAAGTTTTTTAATTCTCAATTATTTTACTGAGAAAAATGTACCGAAATAGCTCCTAAGCTCCAGCCCAGGAGTTAGCAGACTCCAGCTGCTTTGCACATTAATTGCTAAATCTCATCTGGACCCAAATTAAAGATCCTCATCTGTACTGAAGTGGGGGAGAAAGGTAAGCAGAAGGAGCAAAGCCAAAATATGTTCAAATATACTGAAACTCTCCGGAAGAGCATGAATTTTTAAATCTCTTCTAAAAGTCTGGTATGCAACATTTCACCATCCACAAAGCCAGGACTTAGCTTTGTCATAACACGCTGGTTGACGACATTGTACATCACCATAGCAACTCTGCATATCACATAATTCAAGGGTCTTTCACAGACACCAATAATTACGATGTACTGGTATTGTTTTATGTTGTTAAGAAGGGCCTAAATTAGAAAAGAAAAAAATGCTTCACCACAATTTGTTGTTCTTTTTCCAAGTTCATTTAATTTTTCAGGGCCATTCTGGGAACTTCTCACGGGAATTTTTCTCACTTATTTTATATGTGGTTACATCCTGAATCTGAAGTGCAAAGGAAGAAATCATAGAGGATGTAGGAGTAGGAGAGGGGAAGCCAGTCAGGCATTTACATTTAAGTCTTCAAAAGTCAGACAACTGTAAAATAATGGGCATTTATTGGATGTAGGCTTCTGCTTCTCCTCACCAAAAACACAGCTCTGACAGTGTAAAAATCTCACGAACCGTTTATTGAGAAAATACTGCTTAAGCTCCATCGTTCAAAATGGATTCTGTCCTTGTATGGCAAAGCCACGGTGACTCCAGGGTAAGATCTGATACAGAGCATTATCCCAGATCCACAACCTCTAAACACTGAGATCCTCAACACAAAGGTTTAGAGCCAGCTTGCCCTCAAAGCTGCACGTGCCCATCGTCCAGTCACACTTATCCAGGCCCTCCAAATCTAGAGTGTTCTCTCTCTCCTCTTGCCTTTACACATGCTGTTCCCTATGACTCAACAGTCTTTTCCCTGCCTTGTGCTTTGGATCACGCCTGCTCATGTCCAAGATATAGCCCTCGAGAGAGGTCAGGCATCTGTGAATACCATACTACTATACCAGCATCTCCTGTGGTAATAGTCATTCTGTAACATTGCAGTGACTGATCTTTGTGTCTCTTTCTTCCTCAAAGCAGGAGTCCTTTACAGGCAACGATGCATCCTAATCATCTTTGTGATGGAGCATGTACAAATTTTATAATTCAAAAATAACGTGCTGGAAGTTATTTTGCTTTTTAAATATGACATGGAGATTCTATGTGGAAGGAAAGAGAGGAAACGAAAGATCAGCAAAAAACCCTAAATTCAATATATATATAATTACCATGAAACTCCAATATCATAAATTCAGACAGCAACACAAACTTCATGATTTATCCCGACCTCCCTTCTTTCTTATTCCAAATTAGCAAGAAATTGGCTCAAATTTCACCCTTAGCTCCTCTTTCTTGATCTTTAAAATTAAAGTTGCTATATTATGTCAGCGCAGTGCCAAGATTTGAAATTAAATAGGTCCCCAATGCAAAAGGAAAAGTTCTTTTAAACAACGTGAACTTGCCTGCAATTAGCACATTATAGCTTCCACCTAAACACCATGCTATATAAAACATACACTCCTGGAGCTACTGTTGTTTTGAGGACCTTAACTTTTATACTTTCTGTACCTATTTTATATGAGAAAATTTGGCAGAACACACACAATTTTTTAAGTGTCTCTGCTTTTCCATTTCATACCTGACTTTAGTTGATAAAAAAGAATAGCAGCCTTTGATTACACTGGAGAGAAGGGGGAAAATAGTCCCAGTAATAAAAGAGGTACCTGCCAATTAGTTTGATTGTTCTCCAGTTTTCAATTAAAGGCAGCCTAATGGATGCAGGGGGACCTGTTTTATTTTCCCTGACAGAGCCCTTATTTTTAAACTCTCAGCTTCATTTTCCAAAATTGCTGGCTTTAGACAGAAGAAACATATATCTTGAGTGAAAAGGTGTGTGTTCTTCCTGTATTTCCTGTATCAAAATTACATTTTTCTCCTTGGTGGCTCCTTCCCATTTGGCTTCACAAAGTTCTACTGCCCAGGATGGGCGTGTTAGTGGACGGTGGTCCCTGATGTTCTACCCTCCTCTATCAAACAGGGTGTCAGATCTGGCCCCCCGGCCCAGGAAGGCTCACCTGGGAGCTTTGGGGGGGGGGGTTTCACCCTGTTTTTGCTCTCTTCAGATGATCACTCCATGCAACTTCATTTACCCTTCTAATTTTCTCCGGAAGGACATAGAAGATAACTCAGCAGGGTGTGTTTATTTTGAACTCATCTAAAGGAACTTCAGGCTCTCTTAAGCATCTGCCTGTGTATGGAATTTGGGAATTATTTTCCTTAGATCAAACAGGACTGAAAATTTCCTTGGACATGGTTGGCCTCCTTCCTTGGAACACACACGTTTTCAGGACTGATATTTTTATCCAGAGTTTTCTCAAATGAATAATTAGGAGATGTCCATGGGCAGGTGTAGGAAAAGGAGCTAGGCTTCCATAAATCATGATCAAGCTACATTTAACCACCAAAGGACTGGATGACTTTTTGTAAACAGTTTAGCAGTTTCGTTTCTGTGGGACAGCACTGTCCCTAGACTTCGGGGATTTGTGGGGGCAGTTCCCTTTACTGCCAACAGGAGTTAGAGCAGCTGGATAAATCCTTCAGGATTGGACCAACCACCCCCGCAGGGCTGGAAAAGAAGCCATGAATCACATGATCCTGGTAATTTGAGATTAAATGTGTCTATGGGGAGAAGATATAATGCATCACATATTAATTCCTATTCGTTTTTAACATCACCCAAAGTTTACTTGGTTCAGACCGAAGACGGCTGCAAGAGACACATGAGGACTAAGCATTACACCTTGGCGACCATTAGAACAGACCTTGTGAAAACACCAGGCAGTGACACAAAATAATGCTTTAATCCTGCCAAGAAAATGGGAAGGGTTTTTAGGAGCCCCTCAGAAGGAGCTTCTGAATTAATTTGTAATTTCAGGTTTCCAAATGGCTTTTATGAGCTTGCTTACCCAAAGTATTTCAGAGCATCGTTTCTTTTAATTTTTATCTGCGCTGTACTCCAAAAATATACCGATCCGAATCATTGCCCCTCATCTTGTTATCTTAATGGGGGAAGGATAGAGTATCCTGCCAGCCACTCCGCATTAGGTGTCCTCATATACAGATTGAAAAAAAAAGTGCCAGACATAAATTATTTAAAATCTATTCTATCAGTGTGTGTTCTGTAAGCATTCACTACTGACAAAGCAGACAGATTATTTTTCACTTTTAATTGTGTTGATACCTTATCTGCTTTGTTGAAAGTGGAGAGTGGTATGTGACACCTCCTCACACGCTGAGGAAGAGAAGCTACAGGGTCTATTATTTAAAGCCAAAGTAACTCATTTAGTGGACGCACCTTTAACACACTGCCAAGGAAGGGAACACCCAGAGTTGCTATTTATGTTTGTAATGTGTGTCTATTACTGCGTCAAATATGAATGAGGGTAGGACAGAGCCAGGTTCCCTAAAGAAACTCTGAGCGGAGGGAATCAGTGGCAGCAGACATTTCACATCCCCATCCAGGCACAAAGGCAGCCATTGTGTGTGAGCGAGAAGGGGGATCCCCCAGCATCCCGCCTCACCCTGCCCTCCAAATCTCAGGAGTGTTGTAAAGCAACATAGGTCAGGTGAGACCATCTCTAGGTATGCTTGAAGACCTTGTCCTGATCTAAAGAAAATATTCAGAGCAATGAAAATATAGTTGGATAACAAAGTTACTAGCCCGTGATTGGAATCTGATTGAAATAAAATTATACATAGGATACAAGGATTCATTACTAGAAATTCAAAATTAACCCTAATTGCCCTTCCCCCTTTTGACCCCCAAGACCATCATCAAGAAATGCCCACAGGTACTGGGTATGTCTTATGCTGCCAAACATATCTCCCCATTATCTGAACTTAAAATATCCCTTTTAAACACAACAACCCAGGAATTCCTTTGGGTGAGTCAAGAGATGAGTGGTAGAGTATTGTTCTGATGATAGAATTGTTCTGATGTAGTTTATTAAGTCGAAGACGTGTCTTAAAATTCTTTAGCTTTTGTATCCTCAGCATCAACTCCAGTACCTTACTTGACTTTCAGTAAATATTTATTTGCTTACATGGATAGGTGGAGGGTTGCAAGGGGGACTGACTCAGTTTGCCAAACATCCTCTGCCAGGGTGGTGGGATAGCTGAAGAGAGAAAGGACCCAAGTGCAAGTGCAAAGGGCTGTGGGCTAGTTGACTCTCTGTCTTTAACTGGCTTTGGGACCCTGGGCAAACTGTTGAACTACTCTTGCAGTTCCATTTCACATGTTGGAGATTATCTCTACGCGCCTTCTAGTGCCGACATTTGAGATTTCCATGCGTCTGAACAAGGAAACCCACATTCCCATGTCCCCAGTAAGAGCCTCAGGTCTGTACCTTCCGTGGGACATATCTGGTTTGGTAACATGCAAAGAATGAAGAGAGCCAAAAGTCTCCCAAATATGGGTCCTCTTTGCGCGGAGTCGAAATCCAGCAAACAGACAACTCCCACAAAATAACTTTGCGTCAATACCAAGACACAAAAATGAACCGCATCACACGTGATATTTCTGTTTCATTTCCACACTTGTGAAATACAATTTGTGGCCACCCACTTCAGTGACAGCCCAAAGTTAGCCACCACACTGTTCTTACTCTCTAAACCCCACCGCCCCAATCCAACGTGAGCTTCAAACTGAACTCCTGACCTTTCCAGCAATTATCCACGGAATCTAGAGAGCTCCATCATCACCTCAAGTCAGTGTGTGAGAGGAGCAGCAGCCAGGAATGTTCTGCCTCTGTTCCCGAAGGGAACCAGAGTGAGGGAGAGGCTCCTGCCTTCCTTTCCATCTGGTTTCTCCAATAAAAGGGAAAAAAATAAATGGAAATGAAAAGTATACAATTAAAAAAAATTACATTTAACTTCCTTTTGCTAATGTCTGTAAGATGATTTTTGGCCTGGCAGGAGATTCCAGATGGGCCATATAATGAACATAATTTAATACGAAAAACCGGAGTTCAAAGAAACACATTTTTCTAAGTCAGAAGGTAGTGGGTTGTCTCACACTGTTTAATGCAAAACACCGGGACAAGTCATTGCATTTCTTTTCTTATTGCACATTGGCCTTTAAACCTAATATCAGCGTGGCCAGACCTGAAGCCATCAAAACCAGAAGTTGTCACTCCCCGAGATGGGGCTGGCACCGGTGCACGCTCACCCAAAGGGCCAGAGACCACTAACCACTCAATGTGTTTTCCTCTGAGGTCTCAGGATTTATACTACCAATTAAGGCCATAATGAGTGCCCCAAGTTGACCTCCGAGGAGCTAGAATTAATTAAGCCCAGTATTTCTTAGTAAAGAATGACGTTTTTCCAAATGAGCTATATAAGGTAGCCATATTTCCTGATATTACTGTGCTTCCATGTATGATCCCTAATTGTTAACACAAATAGAACAATCCAGGGGCACAGCTTAGTTTATGTTTTTAATTTGACAATAAAAGAAAATCTTTACTTTTATCCTTACTTTGGGGGCAAAGAGAATGTTTTGAGCATATTGTGTATATGTGAAGCACAAAATTATTTACATTAGTAATATAATACCACTTCTTTTAATTATCAACATCACTGCAAACGAAGGAAGCTAGGGCTCATACTTATAAATCTCCCTCCCGGCTTTCGAAAATGAAGAGGTGTGTTTTGAACCTCTTTGTTCCCCAAAGTTCTTATGGTTCCATAAAGATTGTAATCGAGTTTAAAAAAAAAAGGTTAAGGCTTCATTCTGTAAACTACACCTTAGGTAGTCTAATCCAGAGGTTGACAGACTCCTTCTGTAAAGGGCCAGATGTAAATTTTTAGGCTGTGGACCATACAGTTTCCCCTGCAAATTCTCAACTCTGCTATGGTGGGGTGAAGGCGGCCATAGACAATTCATAAATGAATGGGCACGGCTGTGTTCTGAGAAAACTTTATTCAAAACACTGAATTGAATTTCATATTAATTTTCACGTGTCATAAAGTATTCTACTTTTTGAATATTTTTTTCAAGCTTTTAAAATGTAAAAAAAAAAAAAACAAACTTAGCTTTCAGCTGTACAAAAACAGGTGGAGGACCAGATTTAGCCTGTGGGCCATAGTTTGGCAACCACTGGTCTAAAGCGTATGTATATTTTTAAGTAATCACGAGGTTTGAGAAAACATGATCTCTGACTCTCTCCTTCTCTCTTGCACACACATACACAGTCACAAACAAATACACCCCAATTATCGACATCGTGGTCTCTGAACCCATTGATGTAGTACAGAAAAAATGTGGCTTCAAGCATGTGTCCTCAGTGCTATGAACCAGAACACGAAGAAAATCGCAGCCTTGCAGAAACATTATGAGGGTGGTAGGAAAAAGGGACCTCCTTCCTCCTGCCCTTTCTCATGAAGAAAATTCCCACTCTAAATTAGAAATCGTGTCCTCTCCTCCTTGAAGGACTTCACACAGCCAGTACGGACCTGGAGATCCCTGCCACCTACTTGCCAATTAATGTATTTAACTCTAAAGAGCAGAAGCTTTTTAATTTAGCTCATCCATCACTAACAGAACATTTTGGTAGAAAATATTAGGATTTCCAAATAACTTTATAGCTCTGTAAATTGCCAACATACCATCTGCAATTGAATTAACATTTATAACCAAACTGAAATAATAAATAAAGCAAATTACGCTGCAAATATTCGCGAGTGCCCAATATGCACTTGAGAACGATAATTAGCATTTTATAATCACGCTTCATTTTCTTTATCCAACTCCCTGTCACATTAATGATAAAATATTTTAAACTGTGCTCTATCAGCAAACGGCAGTACAATCTCTAGATTAGCCATTAACTAACACGGAGAATGAAAACAGTTTGTGCTGCTGACATTATGCATCCAGAGAAGTTTTACTCGTAATCACATCCTCCAGTGTCTCTGGCTCTTATCTCTGGTTTTTTTTTTTGCCATGCTACCAAAACAAGGCCCAGAAAGACAATGCTTTATTTGCACCATCTGAACCTGAAGCTCTACGAGAGCTAAACATACACAATCTTTCACCTGTTGAAAAAAAAAAAAAGAAATATGATTTAAAAATTTATTATGCTCCTCTGATCTAGAAAACTGAAAGGGGTCTAGAGGTCAAGAAGCTTAAGTCACTCAAATGGAATAACTCTGGTCCTCAAATAATTCTTTCCAAAGTTCTCTCTCTTGATCTGACATCCTCGACTGTGGTATGTGCAATTTTTTTCCTAGCTCCAAATGAAAATTAACTTGACTAAATAAATCAGTAAAGAGTAAATATATATATATATATTTTTTTCAACTAGACTTTCCACGAGTTAGCAAAATTTCCCCAAAGTTTCCCATTATCTTCCTCCAAAACCACTTCTTTACAACAATTGTATCCAGATGCTCTCTTGACTCTTTTCTGCCGTATGTTCCTCCCCCATTTGCACTTGACAGTTCAGAGTTTTCTCACTGGGTTGCTTGGCTCCCTGTGTAATTCTCACATCTCTTTGACCCAGTGCTGTTCTGTTTAATACAGTAGCCACTAGCCACATGTGGCTACTGCACACTTGAAATGGGCTGATCCAAACGGAGATGTGTTGTAAAAGTGACTTCAAATTTTGAAGACAAAGTATGAAAAATAATGTAAAATCTCTCAATAGTTATATATCAATTAATTGTTGAAAAGATAATATTTTGGATATTGAGTTAGATAACATATTGAAATTAACTTCACTTTTCTTTTTTTTAAAACATGTGGCTACTAGAAAATTTTAAATTACATATCTAACTCGCATTTGTGGCTAGCATTATATCTTTATTGGACAGAGCCGGTCTAATGAGTCCTAAATGCAACGATGCCTGAAATTTTTGGTTGAGTACATTCTCTGCTATTGACCCAAATGATTATTATTAAAAGGCCAAATAGAGTAAAGCTTTTGACCAAATAAATCCTGCATGAGGCCCATCCAGCAACTCTAGACATTTTAAAGAGCAATAAGCCTGGTCTCACACTGAGTATAAGCATATTTTTATTGAGATAAAGATGTGATGAGCCAAACATTTACCTGGAGATAGAGGGAGAGTGGCAATGATTCTATGGGCTGTGGTATACTCAGCCTCCCCACCCATCCAGGTCCCAGAGGAAAAATAAGGGGTTAGAAGCCTTACCTTAGAGGCAGTCTAGATATTGTGAGCTTGGGTCCTGCTGCTGGATGGCCGGGGTTCAAGTCCCACCTCTGCCTGTTACTAACTGTGTGATCTTGGACAAGTCACATAACCTCTCTGTGCCTTGTTTCCTTATCTTTAAAATGGGGATAGTAATATTTTCTATCTCACGGGGTTGTTATGAAGATTAAGTGAGCTAATACATGTTGAGTCTAAAATAGCATAAATGCTAAAAAAAATTAGCTATTATTATCATCACTAGTTTAGCTTTAAAGGTAAACAGTAGCTTTCACGACACAAATGGATGTGGCAAAAGGTGCAAGTAAAGCTGAAACAAAAAGTAAGATGAGACCAGGAAAGAGAGCAAGTCGGATGGAGGCAAAGAGGAAAAAAGTCGAGGAGGTACCACCAGTACAGTAAGGTGGGGATGCAAAGAAATGTTGCCCTGCTGGGATCTTTCATACAAGCCATGCCTGTCACCAGCTGATAGCCTTATTCAGTGACCACAACTCACAGGCTGCAAACACCCAACCAAGGGAACTATCTGTTAATTTTAATAGTTTATGGACTTCCATTTCAGGTTATAAAAGAAAAGTACATGCTGTGGATTTCTGGATGAGCTTTTCTTTCCTTCTGCTAAAGTTTTTCATATTTTTAATTACAGAGAAGCCGTTCAAAAAAACTTAATTCTTTTACTTTCATCCATTACATCTTAGCATCTAAAGCGGAAATTGCAAACTGCTAAGCTGCACGCTGAATTGAGCCAACAGGCATGTTTATTTTGGCTCAGTGGTGGCCTGCAGAGTCTTTTAAAAACTTTTAAATTCATTGCCAACATTTAAAAAGTAGGAGATTTCAATTACAAAAGAGATTGACTTGATGTTTCTATCTAATATTTTCTTGATTAATCATTGGATGGTCTGAGTGTTTTTCAGTAGTGAAATGTCTGGAGAACCAGAAAAGACCTTGAAAAAGCCACAGTCCTTGAGTAAGAGAGATTCACTTGGAAAACTTGGCAATGCTAGTCCCACATTCCCATAGGACAGTGACTCCCAAAATGTGGACCCTGGACCAGCCCCCTGCATTACCTAGGAGCTTGTTAGAAACGCAAATTCTCGGGCTCTACCCCAGACCTCCTGAATCTGAAACTCTGGGGGTGGGACCCAGCAATCTGTGGTTTAACACTCATCCTGGTAAGTCCGATCCATGCTAAATCTTGAACTCCATTGATACAGGGTAGCAGTCAATGAGAAGAGAGCTGCTGTCTTTGTCACACTCCCCACCATTCTCTTTTGTACCAAATTAGCCTGCATCATACGCTTACCTCCCAGCCCTACTGATAAGGCATCTGAGTTCTCAATTCCAATAGCAAAACTATCTCCAATAAGAAAAAGTAAATACAAATTCTCAATGAGGCTAATTCTTGCAGAAAATCATCAGGTATCCTTTTCCCCTAAACTCAAGCAAATGGGCTGGAATGTGTAATGACTTTTATCTTCTTCATAGAGCTGTTGTGAGGATTAACTGAATTGAAATACGTATCTGGCACATAGTAAGTGCTAGATAAGTGCCTTTCTCACTAAAGAAACACTGGGTGTACACTACACTGTTTATTTCTCCAAATAATTCTAACACTCAGATGTTATTATCCTCATTCTACAAAAGATGAAAGTAGGTTTCAGTGGCTTGTCCAAGAAAGTGGTGGAGCCAAGATCTTAACCCAGGCCACCCTATTCCCAGTCCAATGGAAATCACTAGCTCAGGCCGAGAAGATGCAAACCCATAATAGGAAAAGCAAGAACCACACCACAGCAATATTCCATCTCACCAAGACTGAGCCTGCTGTGAAGTATACAAATCTCTCTTTTCCAAAGGAATACAACCAACCTTTTGTTCCTCAGGGATAATGGTTAGTTTGTGGGTCATTCAAGTTCTTCTCCAGCCTCCTGGTCACTACATTACTGGTAATGCATGAAATGGGGGAGGGAGAGGAAGTCAAATTAGTCTACTTCACTTCCTCATGGCTGTTATTCAAAACATTCAGTAGCGGAGGGGTTGAAACATACAGTGGGACTGACACGGCCCCTGGATTCTGCGATCAGTGATAATCCAGCCTCTTTTACAAGAGATGGCAGAGGTGTGGTAGGTGGTAACCTGATGAAATGTTTGAGCCAAGTAAGAGATCTGAAGACTTCTAAGATCTCACAATTCTGCCTAACCACGTAACAAAACCACCACCAAAAACACTTCCATCATTCTATAGATCTCCTTAAAATCCATGAAATTTGATACCTTAAAAATTCATTGCATGTATTTATTTACTTATAAGGACTTGAACAAAAGTCAGCACAGTTCTCTTGGTTTTGCATCAAAATTTTAAACAGGAACAAATTAATAAATAGCTTTTGGGGTTTTAATCTAATTTGAAATGCAAAAAAGAAAAATAAAATTTATAGTCAGAGAGGGGCATGGATTGCTTAACACTATGCACACCAGCTTGAGATTTTTGAAAACAGCCATTTAAAATATAGTAAAACACTCTGATCTGATAATATGGTATACCATAGTAAGAACCAATGATGCCCCATGATGGATTCACTGAGTAATTTTTAAGTAAATACCCCTGCATATTTTCTCACTGCCCTTCCCTTGACATGCTGTACTTTACAAAAATTCATGTCCAAGTTCAAAGAGAAAAAAAAAAGAAGAAAGACAGACAGCATTTTTTAAACAGCCCAGCCTTGGAAATATGTACAGAATTTATGCATGTTTCAAGTGCTCTTTCTCCTTTGCCAGAGGGTGTAATTAAAGGCCCATAGACAACTTCCAAACTGAGGCCAAAGAGAATTTCGGTTGAAGTCAATGGGAGTTCAGCACCCTGACCATGCACAGGAATAGCTTGCCCAAAAAGGAATAAATAACTATCTTGGCAGGGAGATCAAGGAAACACAAGGATGAGAACATCTCACATTAGAACCCACATTTGGTAAAAATAAAAATTCACTCAGTGGCCTAGACTCAGTAAGATAATAATCATATGATCTGACATAAGACAGGGGGCCTGAACCTGAGGCCACTCCCTGGGAGATCAGCTGGCAGTCTGTTTCCATGAAGCTGGCAGAGTTGGATCTCACTTGGGCCTTCTGGTTTACCTCCTTCTTCTGTTGCCATAGATATTATATATACCCTGAGTGTATTTCCTTTTTCTTAGTTACCTGTGAAGCAAGAACCCACTCATAGCAACTTAAAGGCGGTAGTAGCCAAATGCCCACCCACCATTTAACTCGGTGAGTGCATGCCCTAAAGCAGGGCAAGATCGGTGGTGGGAACACAATGGTTCCCTCAGTCCCTCTCAGCCCTCACCTGCTTTTCAAAGTGAGCTACAAGTCTTCCTAGTGCATAAAGATGCATACTTTTCCTTCAACAGGCTCCTAAGAACGCCACCTACTTTTTCTGGCACTAACTGAAGAAAAAGCCTGTGGTGCAAAACAAAACCTGGTTTGCAGCAGACTGGATATTTCAAATATGGCCGCAATGATATCTCCCATCCCAGATGCTCTTCTAAACTGACCCTGGCTCTAGCCCAATGAGAGAAAGGCCTATATCTCCTCCCCTTCAATCTGGGTGAGATTGTGACAGCTTTAACCAACAGAATTTGACAGAAGGGACACTTTGGGACTTCCAAGGCTAGGAAATAAAAGGCCGTATAGCTTCCACCTTGTCTTCTGCAACCCTAGCTCTTGGACCTCCGAGCCACCATGTAATAAATCTGATGACTCTGAGGCCGACATTTCGTGAGGAAGCCCAAGCCACATCAAGAAGCTACACACAGGTGCTCTCATCAACAGGCAGCATCAACTACCAGAAGCGTAAGTAAAGATACCTCCACCTCCCAGACATCGAGACACTGCCAGATGGGGAGTCCTCTCAGCTGAGGCATGAAGCATGCCAGACAGCATGGAGCACAGACAAGCTGTCCCCACTGTGCTCTGTCTAAATTCTTGACCCACAGAATCTGTGAGCAAAAGAAAAGTTGTTTTATGCCTCTAAGATTGCGATGGTTGGTTATGCAGTAACAGTAACCGGAACACACTGTTTGAATGATTAAGGGTCATTTTAACCCTATATAATTTTTACCTCATACACTTATTTTAAAAGTTAAACCCTAAGGAAGAAGGGATTCCACTCTCTCTGTCTTAGCTACATAATAAAGTTATTACAAAAAGAAAGGAGATACTGTATTCGTAAACCCTCAGTAAACTGCAGTATGCCTTGTACTTGTTAGGAATCATAGGATTTATTATTTCATAACGAAAAGAAGGCATCTGCTATTTCACTGGTGTACATGACGAATGGGGAAAGACCAATATCTGAAATTCAAAACCAGTTCAACTTGAGGCTAAGTAGTGACCTTAATAATTGATAAGAAAACAGTCACCCTTAGCAGACACCAACAAGCCATCTCATCAGGTGGCAAACCGAGCCTAAATGTTGTTCTTGCATCATCTATTCCATGCCCAAGAGCAGTGTGGCAATGGGTAGCAGGGAAGAGACGGCAAGACAGAGCGGGTGGACACCCCTGCGTACTTCTGAGTGCTCAGAGGAGAACTCTCCTCCTAAAAATAAGAATGGAATGGACGATGATGCCTACTGAAGCCGTCGTTCTTTCTTTCCTGTCTGTTAAGACATTCTTAGCCAACATTGTCCTAAACACATTCTCATCCACATGCCCCTTAGCCTCTGCCCTGTGATAACCTGAACCTAACAATTATTGGGCACAAATGCGCTCTAATCTTATTTGTTTTTTCCCTATCTCTTTCATATATATTTATTAAAGATTCATTCAACAAACATTTAAGGAGTGCCCACATCATGCCTACCGTTGTTGTAGATGCTGGAAATAAAGAAGAGAACAAGACTCACAACGTCCCTATTCTCATGGTACTTATATACCAGTGGGAGAGAAAATCAGTGAATAAGTAAACAATGAAATAATTTCAAATAGGAATAAGTGCTGCAAAGGAAGTCCCGTGCCACTACAGGAACCCTGGTATGTCAGGATGGCTGCCAGCACTTCTATTTCAATGAAAACTCAATAGGCCACACTGGAGAAATGATGATTATACAGAGAAGGACAGTTGTAGGCCTGGGACTGTGTCTCTCACATAAAGACAGGGATAGCAGCTGCCCTTCAGGTTCCTGGGCAGTTCACCAAAGAGGCAGGGGAGATTATTGAAAAATAAAATGAGAAGTGTGTTATGATCAAATTCAGTTCAGAGAGAGGCAATTTGGGGTGGACATAATTTTTTTCCTAAATCTATCCTGTGAACTATGCTTAAGGTAAAAATTGCAAAAATTTTCAGCAGAAGAAAATAGTATAAAAAAATAGAAGGCACAGACAAATAAGAGTGTTTTTACCCAAGGGTTTTATATAAACCCCTTGCTAAAGGTCCAATAGAGGTTAACACTAACGGGGCGAGATTCTTCTCCCATTGCATGTGAATGCAACTGTATGCATGAGACAAAGGCATTGAGAACCACATGATTATGGAAAAAGAGACAATCCATGGTGATTCTTGGAGCAGAGGAGGTAAATATTAGCAATATTTACCAATATTGTCCATTCTCCTTCTTCTAGACACACAGTATGATTTCATTTCTCCATTCCATTTGAATTAGGTAGGGTCATCAGAATTGCTTTAGTCAGTGAATTGTGAGTGGAAGTGACAGATGCTCCAGCAAAAAGAGGGCCTTCACGATGGGGAGAGGAGAGGTGGCTTGCGTTCCAGGAGGCTTCAAAACCAAAGATTTACCCACACCACTTTGACTGTACTCCCAGATGGCTTGAAGCAAAAGAAGCAAGTGTTACAAAGATATCAGGTTTCAAAAATTTATCTAAGTAATTTTTTCTATCCAATTGAAATTCTGTTTTAAACATCCTTGTAGGAATTTCAGCTTTATTATTTTATAATGTGATCAAAATACTTAAACCTAATTTATTTTCAGTTTCCACCTCTGTTACGTGAGCATGCCTCAAGGAACTGACAATGGCCCACCCACCCTGATATAACACAGGCGAAAAGATTAGTTCTTGGAGGTCACTATTACTGTCTCTCATCTAATGCTCTTATTTCTAACAATGTATGTTGTAGAGAACAGGAATATTATTTCTGAGGCCCAGGACTCATAAAGGATAAGATGGATGAAATAGAATCATATAACAAAGGAATATCTGATCTAGACTAACTAGTTGAAAAATACTCTTTTAGATCTGTTGAATCACCAGGTCCATGATCTCAGTCCTGTGGACTCTCTCACAGCAAACATCCCGCACATGATATAGTGAAAGAAATGATTTCATTATGAGTTTGGATTTAAAACCAAATATATTTGGTGGTGACACACTCATTAGGGCTTTGTTATGTAATTCATAATTTTGTGCAGATCCTACCTGCCACAAATCCTGACAGAAATAAAGTTGATATCTCTGTGTATAATATGTATATAAGACTCAAATTTTTTGGTCAATAGGCAAGAATTAGCACACATTCAAACAGAACATATGCCCCACCTAATTCTTAAAGCAGAAAATCATCAGTTAAGTCCAAAATACAATTGGATAAGGAATTTTAGATTTAATTCCATTTCAGGGAAATAACCAGAATTAGCAGACTCAATTTCTAATAGCTTCTCCCATAATTTCTGGCATTGGACTGACAACTTTCATACTTTTTCCATCACAACTCAATAGAATAAATATACTGAAAGCCATTCAAGCATTTTAGCATAAGTTTTTTGATGAAATCATAAACATGATAAATTGTGCCTTCAAATGGGATAGTTGCCATCAAAAGATATCTTATGGAGTTACTATAAATTTGCTAATTTAGGGTACCAACCAGTTGAAGGAGAATCTAACACAGCAGGACATGCCTCTGGAAACTCATAAAAATCAAAAACATGGTCCCCTTCAAAATTCTATTATTCTGAAACTAATTCTTGATGTTAATGAGGAGTAATATAAATTAGAGAAGCAGCTTTCAAAAGTATTTCTCGGCTAATCGCATGTCAACACTCTCAAACTCCCCAGATACAGAGTAGCTCATCTACAATTTGAGTACAACACACAGAAGTGAGATCCAAACTAAAATTCTCATTTCCCTGAGGAGCAGTCAGATGATCCCCACTGGGTTTGACTAATAAGGATAATTTTCATGATTTGGGGGACTTTCCAGGCCTGTATGAATGAATGGTGGTGTTGTGTACTTAGAATGCTGCTATTTCCAGATTCAAAAGCACAGAGGAGAACTAACGTTGCTTGATCATTCTAGTTTAACCATGAAAATCCTTTCTAAAACCAAAGAATTCTCCCCCTCACTGACCCACTTCAGAGTTTTCTACCGCTCATTATTTTAAGGCTTACAGAACCTGAGAAGTACATTTTACATGCTCCAGTTCAGAGCTGCAGCCAATGTAAGGGATTTTTTTTTTTCCAGGCACAGAAAAAGCCTCCACAGAAGCAGAACTGAGAGGGTCACTGAAGATTTTGCTTTTCTTTTTGGGTATATTTACTTTGCAAATCCACAATCTCTGTTATAAATGAAGCATTACACGAAATTCTCAGAGGGAGGAGGGGGCCTACATTAAAACCCGAAGGCTGCCTCAGGAACACTTGAGAATAAGTTAATAAGTTAAATTTACTTTATGCGCCTTCTTGCATTTTGACACTAGTGAATAGGCAGCAGACGCCCTGGCAGATGGGCCACCTTGACTGTACTGACAAGTTTGACGACAAGCTTTATAAAAACAGTTCTACCTTGTACACTTATGCAGCCTGCACTTTGCTGCTTTTGAAATAAAACAAAAATGCCCCAGGCAACAGTGCTGGCCACAGAACTGGTGCCAGAAATCTGGGCAGGACATTGCTAGCAAAGGAATGTCATCTTTTCAATATGGAACAAGGAACAAGGCTCTAATGGAGCAGCCCTGCCAGAACCTCAGCTTTCCCCTTTCACCACAGACAATGCTAGCATTGTACCAGGGGAGATGCACACAGATTTTTATTCCTCTCTCTAGATGTTTTTTCAGGGATGAGTTCTAGGGTCCACAGAACAAAATTTTCCCCAGTCTGGCACTGCTTATCCATATGACACATCTAGCTGCCTTTCTGAAGCGGAAAAATACTGAACCGAAAAAAAAAAAAGTCCATAAAAGGCACAAGAGAAATTCCAATCCCAAAGAAACTACTATGGTAAGAGAAACTCAGTCATAAGGAAATATCTAGAATGTGTGATTTTCATGACACGAGCATTGCATTGCGCTAGTAAGATTCTAGGACTTGAGGACACGTATTTCTGATACAACATGAAAATAGAAAACAACTATTTCTCTAGTGTTCCACAGAAGGGGCAGCAATCTGCTTCCAAAGCTGGAGGTAGAGCTGGCTCTGTAGGTCTTAATGAGAGACATATGTCAGTCTCCAACAGTTTGCTTTCCGAAGGGATTTTCTGGCTCCATGTGATTTTTGCCTTCTGGGTTGACACTGGAATCTAACCCCTGGTAGAGGTCTAACTCAGCTGGGTAAGGCTTTTCTAGTCTCTCAAAATGTCAAAACAGAACATACTAGGTATATGGAGATGTTTAGAATCATCGACTTTGAAAAGATAATTTGATAAGATTCAGGGACAATCAAGTGCAGAAGTGTATCCAAGGAGGTTTCCATAGCAACCATTTCAGTAACAGAATGAGATTATGTATAAATCAAGGGCATGGATGGTAGAACTTGGTCCTGTCCTCTGTCTCAGTTTCCTCATCTGTGAAACAGAAGGGAAAAATCTATTCCACCTACTTCTCTAATTGCTATGAGGATCAACTAAAAAACCTAAGGCAGAAACTGTTAGCTCGCCACCAAATTCATGATTTCTTTCCATAATAATAGGGCTTTCTGTACCTGGGCACTTGGCTGGACTCCATCCCTTGCAGTTGGTTTTGGTCATGTGACCAGTTCTCGCCAATGACACGTGCCACCCCGGGCCCTGGCTTTTAAGAAGCAGGGATGCTGCCTCCTCCACGCTCTTTCCCACTCCAGATGACGCTAAGGACCTAGTGGATGCCCATCTCTAACACTGGAAGGAGCCTGACTTCCTAATCACTGTGTAGATGAGAGAAGGTACCAACCAGGAATACATGCCTTGAGCTGTTACATGGGAGAGAAAGAAATTCTGTACAAGACACTGCACATATTGGAGTTCTGTGGGGTATTTTTCACTGTGGCTAAACTCAGCCTAATTTAATTCCACATGTGAAAGTGCTTTAGAAACAGTAAGAGGCTATGTCAACGTAAGATATTTCTATTGTTTCTGTGGTTTTATATAGGTATGCAGGTGGGGAGAGGGGCAACCATACAGAGTGCTTAGACTGGAGGCTCATGACAGTTCCCACCATAAAGAGAAATAAAGGGGCTGATTAAACAGGATTTCCTTCCCAGACAATTTCACATCTTACAACTTCTTTCTAAGAGTTCACCCAGGAGAAGGAAATATAAAATTGAAAGCTCTCTATTTAACCTCCCTAGTAAAAAGTCTAGAAGGCTGAAACACTGACCTCCCAAAAGTAACTAAATCATTACCTATGATGGTGTAAATTTTATTTAAACAGAAACGATTTTCAGTTATAAATTATATCACTCTCAGGAAATCCCAAAAGTAAACTTTTATTTCTCTGGCAAAAATACATTTTTGTTTTTGTTTGGTGTAACTGTTAATACATTGTCACAATTCTTTTTCAGATGGTGGTCCTTAGGAATTTTGTAAAAGCAACTTATTTTGCTCCCCACTTCCCATTTGCTTTGAATTGGAAAATAGATTGTTGATTTGGGGTGATTTTTTTAAATTGACCAAAACTTCATGAAACAGACACTTGAGACATCATTGGGAGGGGAGCCATCCTCAAATAACCAGGTTCTCTATGAATACTGGAAATTGTTTGTCCACCATATGACACAGGTAAAACTTTAACAAAAATTACAGACCTTGTAATTTTTGTAGTTTGTTTGATGTAACAAAAACAGCAAATGAAAGTATTCTAGATATTTTAAAACAAAGTAAGCACTTAAACAAGCATTTATGAACTTATAACCACTAAAAAATTATAAACCACTTAAAACCACCAAATTAAATAAACTATTTTCATCCTGCCAACAAGAGAAAAAACAAATACATGGTTGCAGGCTAATTCAGAATTCACCCTCCACTTCCTGTTTATTCATGTACGAGAAGGAAAAAGAAAAGACAGATTTTCCTGCTTTTTCAACCCAAAATGATTTCTCCATTTAGAACATTTGTCCAGAAGAAGAAAAGTGTTTTCTCATTCTGTAGGAACTATTACTAGGAAAAGCCAGATTGTCATTTCAGCTGTCTCGATGTTTTCAGATATGGAGGTAAATTCTAGATGTTGAGATTTTTAGTTTCTTTAAAGCACTAAGAGCCCAAAGTGTTCTTGAGTATATCATTCCAGTTCCTAATCCTTATAAATTTGCTTAAAGATAGTATCAAAGAGAACATATCTTTTGCAGTGAAGGGTTAACCCTGAGGTGGAAGGCAGAAATTACTAAAAATAAGCTGGACTTTGGCCACCAAAGGCTTTGTCCTGTTTACAAATTTCACAAAAGTTTTCATGAATGTATCATCACAAACCCTACATAATTAGAGGCAATTCATTATATAATTAGATAGAACATATAAAATTATACCACTATGTGCATCATATAATTATATCTGCTTTATTACATGCCACTTATTACTATATTAATTACCATATACTAATTAGATCTAATTTATGATAAAAACACTTACGCACTGAGGTCCTACTATGTGTACAGTACTGTGTTAGGCATTGGTAATAAAACTGTGACAAGAGACCAGCCTTGTCTCCAGCCTCCCTGGGGTTTATAGTCTGACAGATGAGGCTGATATCAACAAATGACTCCATAATAAGTTAATTACAGTTATGGTAAGTGCTACAAAGGAGAACAACAGAAAATGTAAAAGAGGCGGGGACCTAACATGGGAGCTCCAAAGAAGGCTTCTCTGAGGAAACGATATGTGATGAGTCCTTCTGAGGATCTTTAATGCCTGGCTGATCCCCTACTGCTTGCATAGGGCTAAGCAAAACTAACATTGATAGAATGGATGTTTCCATTTTCCCATGTGATTCTTCATAGGCTATTCCAAGTTCTCCTGTTCTCAGATTCATTTTCAACTTTTTCCTGGAACATTCCTCTCCCCTTCCTCATCTGAAAAATGCTTACACATCTATAATATCATCTCCTCTATAAAGCCTTCCCTGAATGTGTCAGAGGGATGTGAGGCTCCTTTCCGCACCCGTCAAGCGTCCTAACCACAAGTGTCCTAGCACATGGCACATGCACTGTCTGTTTCCTTGCCCATCTATTCATTCAGTAAATATTTACTATGCACTTATTATTTATCAGGCACCGTTCTATGTACTTTCTAAACATTGGGACACGACATTGGGAACAAAATACATAAAAACCTTTAATTTCTATATGGAGAGCCTGTCTCATAGAATACATTTAATGAATGTCTGATGAATGAGAGAATAAATAAATTCTCCCCTGTTGGTTGATTTTAATGAGGAGGATACCTCTTTGGGTCTATGAGGGGACCTCCTAACTCTGTGTGGTTCAAGGACTATAATAATGAACTTGATGGCAGGCTTCATAATTCAGTTTTAGCTACTCCAGCATGCAGATACTGTCCTCTTTTTATTAATGTCTTTAGTAGGTTATATTGTTCTTGGGGCTTGATACTGCAGCAAACCCCTAAACAGAAGCAACTATCAGGGTGAGCAAAGCCAAAAGTGTTCTCCAGACAGAGCATAATGTTCCTGCTTATGCATGCCAATTAAAAACAAAAGACAATGTTGTTTTAATTGGCCTTGGTCAAATAAAATCAGTAAGCACATTTATAGTATTTAATAGAAGCTCTAAAATTAAGTATAGACATCCATCTTCGTGATTGCAAAACTTTTTGTGACTGAACGTACTACTTGCTATCTGCCAGGATGAAAACAGCCCAGCAGCCGAACACTGTCATGGAGAGGAGGGCCTCCCTTCTTCAGAGGCAAGGAAAACAAAGGCAGATGAGAAAACGGACAAAATTAGCCCTGAGGGACCCAGGGAGCTAGTGGAGTTTAAACTCTTAAAGGTTGCTTTAAATAGAAAGCTACCAACGTGACCTTGAGCAAGCATTTCCTCTGCGCCCTTGTGGAGAAGGCGAGCCATCATGGCTGCAACGGGCCTCACCCTGGGGGCCCTCCATGTGGGCTGGACGGTGGCTCCCAAACACTGGCTTATGGATGGGAAGTTTCCACCCATCAATGGCAAAGCGGAGAGAACAAGGACAAAGCACCATTTGGGAGCGTGCCCGTGGGTGGGTCCTGTCTGTTAACTGTCCCTTCTTGGGAAAGACTGCCTTGTCAGCTCTTCTTTCTTTTACGTTTTGTTGTAAAAATGCCATTTCTTTTATGAAGTGATCAGTAGGTTGTTTTTCTTTTTAAAGAATGCTGCCACCTGTTTTTGTTTTTAATTTGTTGCCCATGAAACCCCCAAGCTAGACCATAAACACACCGCGACTTCCTACCTTCTGTTTCAGTGCGGCTGAAACAGTGGGATGTTTTCCAACAGGCATAGGATTTCAATCCTAGATCTAGCAAAGCCTAGCTGTATGACCTTGGCCAAGTTTCTTAACCTCTCTGAACCTCAGTTTCCTCATCTGTAAAATAGGGCTCATAAAGCCTACTCCCTAGAGGGCTCTTGGGAGAATTAAATGAGATATGGCTATAAAATGCCCAAATGCCTGGGGTAGAGAAGGTATCCAACAAGGATAGTTTTTTCCTTCCCCCTACTCACCCCTGGACTTGCAAACACCAGCGACTCCCATGCCATATGAGGCTCCCCTAACGAGAAATCAGTGCAATTGTTGGGTTCACTGTTCTAGTGTTTGCATGTGGCATTGGTGGGTTCAAACTTGTGGATTTGCTTTTTTTCATTTTGCAGATTTGCTGAGGCCCAGATAACTTATGGAAAAAGAAATGGCCTTAGAATCCAAATGTTCAGTTTCTGACCTGAAATGCTTTCCCCTATTACTCACACAGCCGGTTCCTTCTGAGTCATGACATCTCACCTGACCCCCTATCAAATCAGGTACCCCTCGGTTATTCTTTCCGAGATCATTCTATTCATTTTCTTCCAACTTTGAATTGTTTATCATCTGCCCCCTTGTACCAGACAGTAAGTTCCAGAAGGAACTCATCCGTTGTGTTCACTGTCGTATCTCTAGCACCTGGCACAGACCCTGAAACTTCATGGGTGTTCAATAAATACATGCTGAAGGATGGCGGAATGGTGAAGATAGCTGTCAGAAGAGACTTACACATGAAGCCAGGAAATAATAGAAGCCAGTATATAATCAAATGCCAGCTCTGGTATACTCACCCCCTTGCAAGGTGACTTTGCCACTTTTCCCTTTTAAGAGGTGGAATCTGTTTCTCCATCCATTCAATCTAGGCGTGACCAGGTAACTAGTCTGGCCATTGAGATATTAGCAAATGTGATACGACCAGAGGTTTGCACATTGGTTTTTGTCCTCTTTTACTGACGGGAACCCGTCCACCACCATGTGAACAAGTCCAGGCTAGGCTAACGGACAAGGAGCAACAACACGGGAAGAGGATCCAGTCATCCTGCCAAGGTCCCAGTCGTGTGAGGTCCCAAGCCAAGCCTACACAGAATTCTAGCCTGCACGAGAAGACCCGCACAGAATTCTAACAGTAAATGCTTATTGTTTTAAGCCAACAAGCCTTTGGGTTATTTGTTAAGCAGGAAAAGCTAACTGATACAGCAGCTCATAGAATGCATTCCACAAATCTCTCCAAAGTGAGATGCCAGGTGTTTCTGGAAGTGGTTCACTTATAAGGAAATTGCTAGTTTCTCTGACTTTGGATAAGGACGTGGACCTGAGTGGGAAGGAAGGAGCGGAGGAATACCAGACAGGGAGAGTGAGTGGTCTTGAAGCTCCTGCCGTGCAGCCCTGGGCAAGTGGACATCAACTCTGGTTAAGCAACAGTTCTTGAGCAAAGGGGGGGCGGGGAGCAGCAGTCCCAAGCCTATAGTCACCCAGAACCAGCTGGCCTGCCACCTTCGGCATGAGTGCTTTCGGCCATCAGCTTCAGAGTTTCAGAAATTCTAAGAAAGGACATATCACCATGTACTTTAGCAGAAGCCAGGAAACTAGGCCCAAGGGCCAAATATGGCCCACTGCTTGTTTTTTGTAAATAAAGTTTTATCAGAACATGGTTATGCCCATTCTTTTCTTTTTTTTTTTTTTTCATATTATCTATGGCTTCTTTCATGCTACAATGGCAGAGCTGAATAGTTGCAACAGAGACCATATGGCCTTCACAGTCTAAAATATTTACTGCCTGGATCTTTACAGAAACAAGTTGCCAACTCCTTTACTAGGGTAATCGGGGGAGGTTCCATGGAGTAGTTGGGTCTTAACTTGAGTCTTGAAGGAAAAAGGCAGTGTTTATTTTGGTATAAAGGAGTGGGGAATTGCTGAAAGAACATTACAAGAAAGAATACTAAGATTATAACCGATGTTACACCATTGTGTGCAAAAGTCACTGTAAGTTAATGAAAATACAAATAATAACTAAGCATATATACCACTTACTATATCCAGGTGCTATTCTATGTGCTTTATAGTAACTCATTTTATCCTCCCAACAAGATTATGAGGTAGGGGGTATTACCTCCATTTTTCCAGATGAGAAAAGAGAGACCTAGAGAATTAAAGCTACTTGCCCAAAGTCACAAAGCCAGCAAGTAGCCCAGCCAGAATTCAGATGCTGCTATTCTCACTCTAGACTCCATACTCTTTGAAAGCTACAAAAATGGAAATGTAAAATATAATGAAGGCCAAAATTGTGCATAAATTCTAGCTATGAGCAACGAGACTATTTCTTAAAGACACATGAAAATCAGCTTTGTTACTTTATATTGTTAAACTTTCTTGGCTAACCACACCACATGCTCATTTTATGTACTCTTTGTCCCCTGCAAAAATATTGCCATTACTCAGCTGGAAATCCCCTAATCGGGGCACCCCTATGGTGCATCTAGTGGCTATGTTGTCATGGTGATGCTGTATAAACACAGCAGCCACTAGCCATTCCTAGAGGTGGACCACAACCTATTCATTAAATTCTGAGGCTGAGACTGCCACCTGGTTCCTAGGAAGATAGAAGGTTCTCCCCTCCAAACAATAATCAATAAGGTCATCCTGGTCATGACAGGCAAAAGTGACTTCTTTAAGAAGGGTATTACTTCTTAATGATATAAACTGGGTTCCATTTGGGAGTCCTACTTTAGCTCAGAGGCTCCCAGCCAAGAGTAGTGATCTTTGATCTCAAGCCGAAGAATGGGCCAGCCCTCAGAGGTCAACCAGGAGCTCGGGTGTATCTGCTGATGGTATGATCCACTACAAACAACCAAATTAAATATACGCAGAATTCCAGCAAAGAGGTTGTTTCTTGATTAATTACCTTATTCTCACAAGGGAGAGATTCCTAATAGTCTCCAATAAGATTAAGTTTTTACAGACTAACAGAGCTTAAATGGATATACCTCTTCTAGAGGGCATTTTGGCAATTTGTATCAAAAGCCCTAAAAATGTACAAAGCCACTGACCTAGAAATTCTACTTCTACTAATTTATCCTAAGGATATTATCAGATATATACCTAAAAGGCTATACATTAAAGCATTATAATAGAGAAACATTGTTAACATCCTAATCGTACAATAATAGGAGATTAGTTAAATAAATTATGAAATAACCAAAAACCACTACACTAATAGTGTAACCATAAAAAGTATGCAGTTGCTTAAATTTTGGTTGTGAAAGATTATTAATTTTAAAAAGCAGGTTAAAACCAGTATACAACATAAAATTCTATTTTTGTAAAAAATGAAATAACAATATGCATATACTCATAGAAAAACAAGTTTAACAGGGGTTTTCTCCCAGGGTAGACCTATGGTTGTTTTAAATTTCTATTTTTTTATACAATAAATTCTGTATTGCATTGGTAATTTTTTTAAATGATAATAAAGGTTATACTTAATTTCTTAAGTGTATACTTAATTTCTTTTTCTTTGGCTCTAACATTATACTTTTGCCTTCTCATGTTTTTCAGTTCTGTGAATCTTGTCACTTTATTTTCCCAGCAAGCCAAAATGCAGACCAGTCTTTCTCAACAACCAGCGAGAAAGGCAGTCCATACTTTCAGAGACCCACCCACAATAGAAAAATCCTCAAATTCGACAACCGGCAGGCGAGCTCATCTGACCTTCCTGGGTTTGTATTTCTATTACAAAGATATACTGTAGCATGACTCTGAAGAGCTTAACCAAGTTTATCAAAGTGGCTTGTGCTGGTGTGGGTTTTGTTTTATTAGGGTTTTTCCTAAAAAGAGTTCGAATCCCAAATTTAAACAAAAGGTCAGAGAATTAGCTCAGAGGGGATTAAAACAGTTTGTACTGTACAGATTGTGAAACAACTTAATATGGAGGGCCTGGAATCTGGCACAAGAAGAGACATGGATAATTTCTTTTCCCAGGGCAAAACGGGAACAGGTATGCTGAGATATAACAGACCTCATTAAGATTTCTGGACATGAGATGACTGAAAAGTTTTTGAAATAAAGGAGTGTCTTTTAACTTTTAAATGAGCATCAGAAAATGATTTATTTTTTTTAATTTTTTTTTTTTGTGAGGAAGACTGGCCCTGGGCTAACATCCGTGCCCATCTTCCTCCACTTTATATGGGACGCCGCCACGGCGTGGCTGACAGGCAGTGCGTCGGCGGGCGCCCGGGATCCGAACCCGCCAACCCCGGGCTGCCAAGCGCGGACTTAACCGCTGCGCCACCGGGCGGCCCCCAGAAAATGATTTATTTAAATATTGCACAAGAAATGGACAAAGTGAACTGGTATTCCACTGAAGCCTTCCCAAATCTCAGGATAAATTTAAAGAGGTTCAGCTAGGGGTTACCACAATTTCTTTATTTTATAAGAGAATTTATAATAAAGTAATAATCAGATGCACAAATGTTTCGCTTTTTATCCAGCTGCCACTGGCTGCTGTGTTAACTTTCCTCACCACCCTGTTTGAAGCTACTAGAAGAAAAGGCATTCCTTTAAAACAGCCAACACAATCTCAGAGGTGGAGAGACATTCCTAAGTCTTTAATGAATTTCCCCAAACTGGCCTTACTCTGTACAATAATATAGGTTTATTCAAATGATTTGAAAAGAAGGGAAAACTCATGTAACTTCTTTGACGGGCTGAGTGACATTTACGCGTTCGTTCAACCTATATCTTTAAGCACCCACTACATGCCAGGCTATGTGTTAGGTGCTGGGCAATAGAGCTGGGGTCCCTCTCCACTTTGTGTTCATAGGCAATTAGACACGAGGTGCTAGACTAAATGCAAAAATGACCCCAGTGTTCTTCCACTTGTATTCCTGTCTCTTATAATACGAGGCAGGAATTTTTTGCTGCTCCTCGCATTAAGAATTTGAGTTTATGTTTCTACCTCTTGAGTATGGACTGGCCTTATAACTTGTTTTGGCCAAAAGAATGTATCAGAAGTGACAGTGTGCCACTCTGAGCCTAGGCCTCTGGAGATCTTGTGTGTTCCTATTCTCTATTCTGGAACCCTGCCTGTGCAAATAAGCCAGGGCCAGCCCAATGGGAATGAGAGACCACATGGAGGAGAGCTGAGGGTCCCCCAACAGACAGCACCCCCAGAAGCAGAGCAAACTAGCTCGCTTGCAGCTGACCACAGACACACAGCCATTCAGTTTTAGGATGGTTTGTTATATAATAGTGCCTAACCAACACATACAGTAATAATAAGTGCTAACTCTGATAAGCCAAATATAAAATACCATGGAGCACTTGAAGGGAGCACCTGGAATATTATTCCAACATGTTTACAGTGACCAGTGAATCATGCAATTTAGATAGATAAACAACAGACCTGAATAACCATCGGAGAGAACATAAAGAAGCTGTCTATCTAAGGAAGGGCTGGCTCAAGACAGCCATGGTTCCTTTGAAAAATTGTCTGTGGATGAGTTGGATTTGCCTATGAAGTCATTCTTTGTTTCTCTTCTCTCTTTAAAAAAAATAAGAAGCTCTTTCACTCAATTAAGCCTGTTGGACTCGATAACAATTGTCTAGCTTGATTCAAAGCAGCCATATCCTCTCTGACACATGTTCAGCCTCCACTACTCTGTAGGCTGGAATTTTAAATCCAGCTCCCCTGAATTTATGACACACACACAGTAGCAAGTCCCTACAGGCTGGAAATCAAACTGTAATTCAAAGGCCACAGGGCTAAGGAAACAGCCAGAAGATAAATCCCAATTTCAACCTTGGATTCTCTGCAAGTTGATTCAGTGGATTGTCAGTCATATTTAAAAATAAAATAAAACTATAAAGACACCAGACGACATGTTCTAAAGAGAAACAGGATGATGCTTTTCAGGACTCCTTCAAAAGGCTCTTGTTACCTGAAAAGAACTGTTTAATATTATTTTAAAGGCCTGAGAACATTTGGCCCTAATCAATCATTTGCAGACGTTTCTGAATTTTTAACTAACGAGATATAAGGAAGAAACAAAACTATCAAATACAACCAAGCCCACCACACTGATTGGGGGTGACGTCACAGACGTCAAAGCAGCCCACTTCTGGACTGGGTGTAGGTCACCTCCACGGAGCAAGGGGAGAATGACAGCGCCCCAGGTGCAGAGGTGGGGGTACTCACCTTACACCCCTCACAGGCGCTGACCCCATAGTGGTACCCCGACGACTTGTCCTGGCAGACGAAGCAGGGTTTGTACACGCGAGGGGGAGGAAGTGGAGACGGAGGGCTCGGGACGAGTTCCTCAGAGCTGGTACTCTGTGTTTCAATAGCTATGATGGAGATGGGGTGGGGGGAGAAAAAAGAGAAAATGTATTTCAGTTCAATTCTTTTTCACCAGTGAATTCACAGGCCTCTGCCCCAAATTCAGCAATAACCCTAGCAGGGACAGACCCACAAAAACAGTTGTCATTGTAGGCACAGCAGAGGGGATACTGACATTGACGTGGTGCTCTACAGTTTACAAAGCAATGCCATATGTCACTCTCATTTGCAGTGCACCACAGCACTGTGAGGGGGATGAGTTCATCACTTTCTTACCCTCAAGAGAAATAGAAACTCGGAGGAGGGTGGTGACCTGTCCAAGATCAACATGGCAGCGGTAGAGTCAAGACACAAAGCCAGATCTTCCCACTGCGAACCCCAGGCTCTTTCTAATCTTCTGTTTCCTCTAGCTTCTGATTCACTTAGAGTCTCTGAAATGACTTCCTTGATCCTGTGGCTCACCTAACCAGAAGTAAATTTCCTTCAGACAAATAAAGACTGCCCAAAGCAGCCATTCAACAAGTAGATGGGGAGGGCCTTTAGCACGCAGCCATAACTGATCCTCATTAATAACAATATTGGTAAGACCCTTGCTGCTCAAAGACTGCTCCTTGGACCAGCAGCATCATCATAACTTCAGAGCTTATTAGAAAACATAGTATCAGGCCCCAGTTCAAGTCTGCGGAATCAGAATTTGTATTTTAACAAAACCCCCAGCTGACCGAATGCACAGTTAATGTTTGAGGAGCACTGGGTTACACTAATGATGGCACACAGTCATGTTGCTCTTTATTTTAGAGTTAAAAATACACGATCCCTCATCTCAAATTCCATGGGAAGTAGGAATTCACAGAACTTAAGACCCAAGTCTTCTCCCATCCTTACTCTCCCGATTTATGTTCAAAGTCAAAGGAAGACCTGGCCCAATTTCTATCACAGGCAAAAATGCTCATTAAAGTATGATGGAAATGGGAAAGGGAGTGATTGAAAGTGGTCAAATAATGTTCCAGAACCTTCCAATCTCCAAATCAGTTTACAATATACAGTATGTTTCCAGAGTATAAAATTTCCAGTTGTCCCACTGCTCATAATCTCCCAGATTAGATATTCTGCTGACGGGATTGTCCTGTAGCCAAATTTACGATAAGTCACGTCAACTCTACCCCTAAACATATTGTTAATCATCCTCGTCTCTTAACCCTGCTACCACACAGACTAGTCATCCACCTCAACTACCTACCGCAATAGCCTCTTCACTGTGCCCACTATGCTACCCTGGGGTCCATTCTCTAAACAAGCAGTCAAGATAATTGTTCAAAAACTTAAAATCAATCCCCCTCACTTACCTGTTGAAAGCCCTCCAACAGTCACCAATTAGATCAAGTCAAACTCCATACTAGGTTCTACAAGGCCATTCATGACATGGACCATTAGCAACATCACCAAATTCAATGGTTCTCCTCATTTATTGACTTCTAAACACTTGGCTTTTCTTCTATCTCTTGAATAGGCCAAGCTCTCATATCAACTTAAGGTGATTGCACTAACCATTTCTCCTTCCTGGAAATTCTCAGACCTTTACATGTCTGGTTCCTTTTCATCTCTTAGATCTTAGAGCAAATGTCACTTCCTCAGAAATGACTTCGCTAAGTAAAATGCCCTTTCCCACTCCTAGTCACTATATCCAATTACTTTATTTTCTATAAAACTGTACCTAGTGTCTAAATTTAGAAAGCATGTTTGTGCACAGTTTTACATTTTATCTCTGCCACTGCCCAAGTATGAGTTTCATGAGGCCAAGGAACTTATCTACATTGTTTACAGCTGTGTTCCAGGCCTAGACAAGGTGCCAGCACATAGTAGGTAGGCAATCAATAACTATTTGTTGAATTAATATATAAACTTTTTCCTTTTCCTTTTTCTTCTTCATTCCAAGCACTAAGTGCCCCTCTAAGTTGTTAAATGATAAAATTGGAATTCTAATAGCTTTCATATACTCATTTGCTTCCTTAAAAAAGTAACTAATTATCCCTTTGGAATAGAATCAACTATAATTATAGTATTTTCATATTTCAGAAGAATCTTGGAATGAATTCATTAGAGTAGCGCAGGTCTACACAGTAGATAAATCTGTGACAGTCCTCACTGGTTAGAACCAAGGTATCTGGGACAAAGACAGCCCTTCCTCTGAATAGCTTGGCACAATTATGGCCAGTGTTCTATGGACGGGTTGGCATCCATTATCAGGTCAGTTATCAAGCTGTAAATGCAAAATCATTCTTCACACTAAGCTAATCAGCTTCACTGAAAGCAAATGAATTCCAACGACATCAACAAGAAAACAGTACAGTCATGCGTCACTTAATGACGGGGACACGTTTTGAGAAATGCGTCATCAGGAGATTTTGTCGTCGTACGAACGTCATAGAGTTACTTACACAAACCGAGATGGTATAGCCTACTACATATCTAGCCTACAGGGTACTAATCTTATGGGACCACCATCATTGACCTAAAAGTCATTATGCAGCGCATGTCTGTACTTGTTAAAAGTACAAAATAATATATTGCTCTTGGTTAAAATCCAAGAAAAGAAACACACATAGAATCACCCACAATCCTTTCACTCAGAGAAAATCACTGTTATCACCTTGGCATATATCCTTCCAGACCATTTTTCTATGCATATAAATGTTTTTGATTCATTTACTAAAGTGGAATTATAGTGTAGATTCTGTTTGGGACTTTGTTTAACTTATGCCATGAGTTTATTTCCTTGTCAATAAATACTCTTCCTTCAAAACATTCCATTATGATGAACATCTTTGTAACTAATCTCAGCACATCTCTGACTATTTCCTTAGGACAAATTCTCAGAAGTGGAATTATTAGTTCAAAAGGTATGGTTATTTAAAAGGATCTTGTTAGTTTTTAATTCATGTTGATAAATTGCCTTCTAGAAAGGCCATGCCAATTTACACTCCTAATATGCATAAGTGAGCCCTTCCCTGGAAGCCTCCCCGATCTTGTGGATTGGTTTTATTTGTGTGCTTCAACTTCCACCCAAGTGTTCCAACAACTCTGGCAGAGCCCGGTAGAGTCCCCACTAGGATCAATTCTGCGTTGTGTTCACCACAGAAGCAATGTGTGGGGTGTGTGCTTTAATGTCCTACTCGCTTGTGTAGAACAGCTAATCTGGCTTGTCCAGGAAAGTTGTAAATAGAACTCTGTGAGGGCTGGATTCAGCTGTCAGAGCTATGCCCTGAATTTCAAAAGTAGGTGGTAATTTCCATAAATATGCCACTTCAAGTACACGTACTCAAGGGAGTCCAGCATTTCACCCTCCCAAAGAGAGGAAACAGAACTGCGGGCAATTTAATATTCAAGAAACTTGGGGCAAAGTACACATAACGGGGGAGGCCTCAAAAATGTTACAAAGGTTGTAAAAGCCTTTTTCTGTGGATAAGAGTCATTTATAACAAATGAGTGAATCCAGAAGGCTTTTCCTGAATAGCTGCCATGAATGAAAATATTCTATTGTAAGCAATCAATAGTGAGGGCTCTGGACTTTAGTGATTTCACCAGTAATGCTATGAACTTTCTCTCATTTGTACAATGAATGTTCATGTGTTTAATCATTTATTATTTTTGCTGAGTGATTATAACATGCTAGGCATTATGTTATATGCTATGGACCATGCATGGTATAATCCCTTAGCCTGAAAAGTTTGGCCTAATAGAGAGTAAACCAACAATTAGAATATAACACAGTAGTTCCGAAACTTGGCTGTACATTACAACTACCTGGGGAGATTTCAAACATTCTAATGTGCAGGTTGCATCCTAGACCCATTATGCCAGAATGTCTGGGAGTGGGAGCCAGGCATCAGAGTTTTTAAAAATATACACTTCCAGGTGAATCCATACTGCAGCAATTTGGAAACCACTGATATAATATAATGAAAAAGAGAGCTACGAGCCTATTCAGCCCAGGAGAAATCAAAGGAGGCTTCCCGGAGGAGGTGACCAGGCTGTGTTTTGAAGGCTAAATCGATTCTTTCTATTGTGGTTTGTAATTTGAAGCCTACAAAAGCCATAAATGAACCCCATACAGACATAAACAGAAAAGTCTTACACATGACAAGAAATAATCATCTTCAGAAAAATTTTCTCACTTGTGGTGAAGAATTAAATACTTGACCATCTATATTCAAATATCACCCTCAAAATCGATAATTTATGGTCCTTTATTTCCTTGGTGTGGCCTATAACACTGAGAACAATGCAAAGCAAAAGAAGAAAAAATCTCAGTGGTGTGGTCAGGTTGCCAAAGCGAGCCTTAAGCAAACACACCAAAACAAGTTCTAGAATTACAACGAGGGTACGGTATCAATATAAAAGCAGATTCCTACTTTAATGCAACATCTGGCCTTTTTGGTAATGTAGCAAAATATACTTTGGCAAAGTTTATTACTGCTTCTCTTCTCCTGTTGTCCTCCCTCTCCCCCAACAAAGACAGAGGGAGACAAGCGAGGGGGACAGCCTGGTGGCCCCCTTTTGCGAGTCATGTTTGATATTTAACGTAGCTACAGAGTGCCTGGCCATTGATCTGTTCGCTGTCATGCTGCTTCAATCAATAATCTATTAGTCCCTTTAAATTAGAGTTAGATTCACCCAATGCCCTTGAGAGGCCTCAAACATTTTGTTCCTTATTCCAGGCAAGCACAATCATTCTAAGGAATGATAAAATTTTTGCTCGAAAACTCTGCAGGCTCAGCAGACAATGTGTCCCGTATTAGCTCATTCAGCGATCTCAGGCAGGCCAAAAAAGCAGTTTTTAGACTTCCCAGGAGGAAAAGAGGCTTGTGTCATTCAATAAAAACTGCACTCCGGCCATCCTGATGCGATTTCAGTGTGGGGAAGCAGTCTTTGAGGAATAATTCAGATCTGCTTGTGGCCTCCTGCTTTTATTTATTTCCTTGCTTACTTATTGACTTATTCAGTTCTGTTTGGTGACCGCATCCCCAACAAGCAGCAGCCTCCAATGTGGCATCGAAATGGCTAACCAGATGGGCTGCCTTGCTTCGTCAGGGAATGGCCAAGACAGAGAAACTTCTGCTACCAGGGCAAGATGGATGCTTGGCTCCGTAGGTCCCTGCCCAGAGCAGAGTCAGCACCAGAGATGCTGAGGGGGCTTCTCTGGGCCACACACAAGCGAAAGGAGTCAGTGAGCCCAACCAAACCTGTAAGAACAGAAGCTGCTAGCCCAGATTTAGACCTCTCCATCCCTGCAACATAGAGATGGCTCTCAGTGAGGAAAAGAAAGTTAGACTCACTTCCCTTGTATAAAAATTCATTACAAGTCTGGTTTGCCTCTAAATCAGTGCTCCTCAAAGTGTGGTCCGGACCAGCCACCAGCAACAGAATTCCTGGCGGTAGGGAGGCAGACATTTGGTTTAAATTAGCGATTTTTAGAGTATCTATGGTAAAGGACCATTTCTTCCTTTTTATCCCCCCTAATTCCTCAGGGACTGATAAAATTCAATAAAAACGAATCCCTAGAAAACATATATAAATGAAATGAATCTCTAGAAAAAAGGAAATAAAAAGATGTCCAAAACACAACTTACAACTTAAAAAAAGAGAGATTTAATAGACATGAAAGGACTCTGTCAAATTGCTGTAAAAGTTTCTAAACACTGGCTCTCAGTTTCTGCCCTTATCTCCCCGGGGACTGGCAACGGGCTGTTGAGGAACGTGCACCCCGGCAGATGGCATTTTGAGAAGCGCTATCTGAAGGACTTCAAACTCAGAGGCTGTCTGCAGACAAAACAAAAACAAACTAAATGAAATCTCCACAGACTGAGATGGTGCAAAAGCAGAATACCAGCGCTCTCAAGTGACACCGCTTTCTTAAACACTGCCACAACCCGGGTTAAATTCATTCCCAAAATAAAAGCAAAAAAAAAAAAAAAAAAAATTAATGCTGTTGCCTGTTAAGAGGACTTGGCACTTATGAACTTAACTCACCTGAGAAAACACAGTATAAATGTCCTTGTTACAACACACCTGAGTGTCATTTAAACACACAGAGCATCTCCAACAATAGCTCGCTTCACAATTCCTAACATGCTTGGCATTTTTCTAAAGGTTAGATTAAGTAGCAGATAACATTTTTAAGAGAGAGCCCAGTATACTATTTTTTTCTTTGTGAGAACTAATTTACTGCTGGCTAAACCATGTTGACAGATTTCAGGATTTTATGCCGGGCTTGAGTAGAGGCAGGCAGACATCACGCATTATGAAAGCCCTGCCTTTTTACTAGAACCTTCGATGATTAAGACAGTGTTTTAACGCACTCTCCGGGCAGCTGGGCCTTAAAAGCAAAAGAAGTTGTAAAGCAAAAGGCATTTCCTGCATGGCCCCAGGGGAATTTTGAGCCCAGAGCTCCGGGACCCGGCGGGAGGGAGTGATTTCAGCTAATTAAGGGAGAATAGCAAAGTGTTGCATTTGGTCAAAACATTCTGTTGGGCTTCATTTTTGTTGGCACCGAAGAGAGCCGGTCTGGATTTTTTCCCCCTTTTTCTGTGGATTCACTGCAGGACTGCAAGGCCCACAGCTCACATACATTAGGGAGAAAGTCAAAGGAAACGCCAAAGTTCAACTAAAGTACAAGTAATTAGAACCAGATTCTCCACTGCGTGCGTGTGCGCATGCGTGTGCCCGCGCGTGTGTAGACATTTTATTAAAATAGAATTTACATGCCTCCAAGCGTTAGAGTGGGGGAAAAAACCCTCCATCCTGTCGCTCATTTGATTTTCCTGTCGCCTCTTCGTGAGGGGGGCCTGCTTTTAATCATCTTCCAGGAGAAGGGGTTTGTTTCCACTCACATGGGTTTTGCAAATCTGTGACTCGCATTCTGAAATTAGGTAATTGCCAAACAAGAAAAACTCTGCTTTGAAATGGTCTTGCCTCACTCCGCCGCTGGCTTTGTTATTATTAAGCAGCTCCAAGATTAGTCCCGGGTTTGGGGCAGGCAAGGGAGGGAGGGGGTGGGGAGAGAAGGAAAACATCATCGCGGGGCTTTGGCAGTCTTGACTCAGTAACCTGCCCGTGACCCTGAAGGAGTGTGTGTTTGCCCGGGTCACCCGGGATCCTGGCCGAGGGCTGGAGCCGGGTTATGAGAATCCCTGCTATTCTGACCACACATGCAACAGGTGCTGAACACAGGCAGGGGACAAAAGCAGGGGCTAGGGGAAGACTTTGATTTTCGAATCCTTAAAGAAAGCCTAGCTTTTCAAAGTGTGCGCCCGGCTGGCAGCATCAGCATCACCTGGGAATCCCTTAAATGCAGACTCCAGCTCCACCCCAGAAATGACTGCCTGATCAAAATAGGCATTTTAACAAAATCCCCAGATAACTCCTCTGCACGTTAACAACACTTAAGACACTCTGACATAAAAATGTCTTGTTACTGTCCTAACCTCCCCAGAATCCCAAACATTATGCTGGGTCAATTTGGCATCGGAACTCTCTCAGCTTCCCCTTGCACAGGTCCTTACGAAATACTCCACCTTGTTAAGTACTTAATATATTAAGATCTTCAGGCTGTGTGTTTATGCTCACCAAACGCCAGAAGCCTTCGTTCTCTCCCACGGAATTTTGGCAGTGGATTTTAGTTGGCAGTGGGTTCAAAGTTGCACCGGAAGAGCCTGAACTAACAGTATCTACTATTTACTGAGCACTTACTGTGTGCCAGGGGCTGTGCTAAGTGCTTACTATGCATTAACTCATTTACTCCTCCCCAAAACCACAGAAGGAGAGGGACCAGGAACTCCGCACCTTAGAATTAGGAAATTCAAAAACACGACATCGCTCTCGGCCTTTACAAGAGATTTAAATGGCTTAATATATATGACTATTATTTCACGAAAACTCACAGCTTTTTTTCTCATTCTCCATCTCTCATCTATTTCCTTTGCTAGAAACATCACCGGATGTGATCTGGTCAGATCTATTTCCCTGAATTTAAGAACTGCAAAATTGTGTACCTCTTCCTTTTAATTCACGGTTATAATTTTCCACACGCTGATTTGATTCCAGACATGGTTAAATTTGACAAGATAGTTTGGGCATTAAAAAGAGAGTGCGGTTCAGGATCCACTCATCACTCTGGATTGTAGCTACACCTGCCTGGGCTCACGGCCAGGAGCAGAAATTATTCCTGGGACTGACTTTGACCACGGGAAGTGCTGTCATATTTTCATAAGGGACCATGACACGTTCAACACCTACATTTCATTTTTATAATATGCTTTCTTGCTTCAAGGAACATAGTGGAAAATTATCTCATAGGTTGTTTTGGGTGACGTTTTTAATAGATGATGCTTTATATCACTATTTTCTAGGACATACTAAGATAGCTTATGACAGGGTTCAAATAAATTCTCCCTTAAAATCACTTAACAGGCCGATACATCTAACTACTTATTAATGATCTGAACTGAGAAGCATCAGAAATAGAACTGCATTAACTGAACAAATGCTGGAACTGGTCTTGGGAGGCGTGTGTAGATGAAGCTAATTGCTTTGCATTAAGGTCCCCCTGAAGAGTTTACCTCAACATTAAAGGATTCAGTTCTATGTTCTGCTTCTAACCAGGATTCCCATAATTTCTAAAAAGTAATTCTTACACTAATGAATGATATTCTATTATTTGTTCAAATTTCCTCCACACAAAGTGGATTAAAACAGGAACATCAAAATGTATTTCATCTCAGATACACAATTCTTTGCATAGGTACTGTAAATATGTTTGAAAACCACATTGGTACCAGCCTTACAGAAAAGTAATGGGGGCATACTTTTTGGAATATTTAAGGAAGATGACAATGAAATTATGCTTTGTCACTTGGGGATCCTTGCCCTGCTTCTGAGATCTGAGAAAGTTCAAGTGCATTTACACCAGAATTTAGCCAAACCTCTTTTTGTCAACAAAATAATGCTCTGCTTACTCAGTTATAAATTTGCTACAAAGAAGATTTTTTGTTTTGTTTTGTTTTCTACAGGGATACACTCTTAATAATGGCCTCAAAATAACTCTGAAACCAATGTAATCCTCACTGTGTGGGTTTTCTTGGTTCCTAAAAAGAACTAAAATGCCATGAGCCTGCAGAAAACTGTGTAGGAAGCGCTGGGAGGGGCCTGGGCTTTGCTGCCGGATGGACCTGGATTTGAAACCTTGTTACTAATTTAATGGCCAGAGTTTTCTTTACTTCTCTGAGCCCTAGTATCTCCTTCACGAAAATCCAGACAATCCTAAAATTCCTGTTGGTGAAAGGGAGACAATGTTTGCAACTTGCCGGGCACCCAGTAAGCGTGGGAGAGCCAACCCCACCCCCACCCCCACCCCCACATTTTTCCCTTCTTCCTTCCTTAATCTAGGGCAGCGGTTCTTAACCAACACAGATTTTGCCCCCCAAGAGACCCTCTGCAACCTCCAGAGACATCTAGCTGTCCTAGTTAGGGAGTGCTACTGCCATGTAGTGGGTGGAGGCCAGGGATGCTGCGACCCATCCCACAATGCACGGGGAAAGACACCCCCCCCCGGAATTATCTGGCCCAAATGATAAATAGTGGCAAGGCTGAAAAACTCTGATCCTGGGTAAGGATGCTACTTGTGGGGAGACTTTAGGACAAAGCAGTGGGACTGCAGCGCTGGAGAAGCGGACTCTGCAGAGTCCCAGGGGAGAGAAGACGCAGGCTCAGGTCTTCACTCTGCCTCTTACCAGCAGTCACTTCACCTTCCTGAGCCTCCGTTTCCTAATCTGGAAAGTGGAGATGACAAGGAAGCTTACTACAGTGCAGGGTTTACACTTTGTAAACTACAAAACTCTGTAACAACACATAAAAATAATAGCTAACGCTTCATTATCAGAGTATTTGGGGAAAGGTGGGTGAGCCATATCTTAATAATGTGACTAATTTTGTGACCTTAGAAGATGATAGAAACATCTCTAGAGTCCAGTCAACTAATAACATTACAACGTTAATAGCTTACATTTATGGAGCATTTACTATGGGCTAGCCACCACCCCAATCTGTTCTAAGCATTTTACATACATTAATTCATTTGATGCCCATAATGACTCTATGGACAGTCTTAGTATTTCTTTTTTACCAGCAAGACACTGGAGGCACAGAGTGGTGGGGTACCTTGCTCAGGGCCATACAGATGGGAACTGATGAGCGAGGATTTGAACTCAGATGGTCTTGGGTTCAAAAGAATGGGTATGACCCAGGTGTTGGGAGAAGACAATGACATCCTCTCTTACGACTGTGCAGAACTTTTCTGGCAAGAGGCTGGCAAAGTCCCTGGCAGCAAATTTGAGAATATATAGACTAAGTCAAACAGACATACACAGTTATCCCAGCATAAGGACCAAAAGTAAAACTGAAAAACGAAGAAAGAAGCTAAGGGGACAGAAATAATGCCCATTTTTCTTTCCAGTCAGAGCAATAAAGTAGGAAAGTCCCCCAGCAGCAAACACAGGAATTAGAAGGCGCGTGCACGCACACACATGCTAACCCCTCCTGCGTCTTCCCTGCCGAGAAACCAACCCCCAGCAGGCAGAATGGCAGCAGCTAAGACCAAGGTTCCAAAGGCCTTTGGCAGTGGTCCAGGGGCATGTGACTTCCCTCTGTCAGGAGCAGGAACTCAGGCTAAATGTGGCCTACACAACTGCCAGCTTGGGGCTCTGCTGGGGAATGGGGAGGGCTCTGGACCACCCCCCACCCCCACCTCCCGCCAAGCTGGTTCTCCCTCTCTTGCCAGTGGGCCATATACACTCCCTTAACCAAAGTTTATTTGGCACAAGAATGAAACCAACATTCCAGAATTCTAAAGTTGTGCAATTGCTCTTCTGTCACTGCCTGCAGATCTGGATTGCCCCAAATGAGGAGCTGAATTACTCTCTTCCCAGGACCAGGGTGTATGGAAGGAGTGACTAGAAGCAGAAAGATAGTGAACAACCTTACAGAACTTTCTAGTTGACTACTATGAAGATTTTGTTAGTGCTGGTGATGAGTATAACACATCAGTTCAAAAGGATACACTTGGGGATATTTTATTATAAAAGATTCTTAAACTTCTATATGAAATTGTTTATAGAAATGCTATAACATTTTTTTTCTTTCACAACAGTGATATTTTAATATTTCTTGATGTGAGAAGGATAAGAGTTTCAAAGTGCCTTAATTTTAGTTCTTAAAAAAGAAATTGCTAAGGAAAACTTGAAAAAATAATCAAAGAAATTTTCACCAATCTTCCAACTATGAGCAGTTCCCAAACCTCGGGTCTTTTTGGATATTCCTTCCTTCAGGGAACTTTTCATCTCTACAGACAAGTTGAGGCATGCGGTTGGAAGTGTGAACTCTGGAGCCAACCTGCCAGGGTTCAAATCCTAACTCTCCTACTTACTGGCTGTGGGACTTTGGGCAAGTTACTTAACCTCTCTGAGCCTCAATTTCTCCCTATATAAAATGATAGTATATCCCTCATTGGATCATTGTGAGCATTAAATGATAAATCATTGTAGAGGCACAATACTTGTCACACAGTACTGTTAACACAGTTGTTATCATTATCGTTTCAAGGATCACACTCGTACTGATGAATCTCAGTGTTATTCACCTTTGCATCTTTCTCCTCCACATTAGTCTCATGTCTTGATTTGCTGACCTTGACTTCCATTTTTCCTCTCAAAACAGTTGTCCCTCCTGATATAAGAGATTCTCCACAAGCTAATATAAGTAAAGCAAGTTGTGTCAGCCTTGCCTCCTTGCACTCTCTCTCAACTGTCCCTGCCCTCCCAGCCTCTCAGGCATTAATCCAAATTACTGCAAGAGCCTTCTCCTCATGGTTTTTCCTGCCCAATCCCCAATCCATGCTCACAGAACCCTTAGAAACAGCTTCTTGACACACCTCCTTACCACAGCGATCTCTCCTTTGAGAGCCTTCCGTAGCTGCTGAAAACCCAAAGTCACAAATCTCTGGATGGACCAAATGGGGATGCCAGGCAGCACAGGGCGGGGATTATCAGCCAACAACATCCAGCCGCTGACAAATATTTATTGAGCACCTGGCAGGGCCAGACACCGTGCTAAATGCTGAGTTATAAAGACGTTATAAGACACTATTCTTGGCCCACACAAACGGGCAACTAAAAATACCAGACGGCCAAAATGGCCCCAGCTGAAGGAAGGATCTGATGGGTGCCCGAGGCTGCCATGGCATGGCATACTACTAGCACAAAGGCTTTGGCTGCCTTGCCTTTAAATACTCGGTGCTTAACAGAATGACCAGTACACAGCAGAGCTCCATAAAGTTGGTTGAAAAAAAATTAGTGCAAGAACAAAATCTGCATAGAAATCCTTATATGCGATATCAAATAAATGATGATTTCAGCCAATTCAGCAGAATCTGCCAGCAGCACGCCATATATAGTGATGGATGATTTGAGATGTGTTTTCACTCACGTTACCCCACTTGCTCCCTCCTGGCAAAAGTGTAAAGAAACGCAGGATTATCATTATCAGTTTTTTTACTCTCCATTATACACTGAAGCTTAGAGAAGTTATATGACTTGGTCAAGGCCACACAGTTAGGAAATGGCTTGATCTAGAACTGGCCTCCTGAATCTACATACAAGATTAGTATAAATGAGAAACAAAGCCCTCATTTCTATTCCAAGCCATCCTACTAATTTTTTAGTTTTAAGACGAGATCAGCAAACTTTTTCTGTAAAGGGCCAGATAGTGAATATTTTAGATTTGCAGGTCATGTCGTCTCTATCACAGCCACTCAACTCTGCCATTGTCAGGGGAAAGCAACTATAGACAAGACATAAATGAATAGGTGGGGCATGTTCCAATAAAACTTTATTTACAAAAACAGGCTACAGGCCAGATTTGGCTCAGTTTCCTGACCCCTGCGTTAAGATAAAGGAAATTAAAACTATTCCCTCTTATAGTAACTGCACGTGTTACTATAAAATCCATGCTTTGCTTTGCTTCCAGGGTAAAGAAAGAGTATGACAGCCATATGTCACAGAGATGTGGGAAATATTTTAAGGATTCTAACACTACAGTGTATATAATATTTATATACACTATAAATGTGTAAGGTCTGCACATTTCCTTCAAAACTAACCTCATGTATACATTTTTATTAGTTAGGGAGGTCAATATGTCTATCACAAATACATTTTAAAATTCCTTCCTACATATTCTGCCTATTGGGATTATTTATCATGCCTTGTTCCCTGGCCTGGAGCCAGGCAGAATATGGGAGTTTTAATACCTTTAATCCATTACATGGATTTTTTTAGAGCTCCATAAGACAAAATAAAATGCACTCTCATGGTCATATATGCAATAAACCTGATATGCCACTTAATATTTCATGTCCCATTTTATATTTCATTTCTGACGGTTTCCAGCTTTCAATGTGCAAAATGACATCATTTCAGCCATCTTTTTGCTTCAATTTTTTATGTTTAGAGAACTCCTAACAATTCATAAACAATAAATTTCCCTGTGGACTTTGAGGGGTGATTATTATTGCTCCCCAATATTCTGCAGTATTGACATAATTGTTCATTGACATGCCACCCAGTTTATGGCAATGTGAATTGGTCATGTTTATTTTTATCAGGCCATGTTACTTTGTATTGAAAAAGAGGTGTGCATTTATTTCTATAGCTGGTTAGTATGGCAGGTGGTCTCTGAAGATGGCCTGCTCAATGAACCACACCTCCAGGGGTCCACACAATCATGTAGGCCCTTCCCCTTGAATCTGAGCTGCTACTGTGATTTCTTCTTGATCAACACAACGTGGCAAGAGTAATGCTGTGTTACACATGAGGCTGGATCATAAGAAGGCTTGCAGCTTCCACCTGGGTTTCTTGGAATGCTTATTCTGGGGAAAGCCATGTAACAAGCCCTAGGACCACCATGCTGTAAGGAAGCCCATGTCACAAGAGGAGGCCATGTGGCGAGAGAAACACTTAGGTAGCCTCCAGCCTTCCAGCAATCTCAGTTGAGGAACTGGACATGGGAACAGAGAAGTCATCTTGACCCTCCAGCATGGTCAAGCCATCTTGACTCTCAGCCTAGAGGAGTCCAACCCCAGCACCATCTGACTGCAGCCACAAGAAAGACCCCAAGTGAGACAGAACCTTGAAACTTGATGTGTGTTAAGCCACTAAGTTTGGGGTTGGTCTGTTATGTAGTAACAAATAATTGAAATTAATAGTATAGTTATTATGAATTGAAGATTATTTATGTGGAACCATGAAGAACCTGTGGAAAGGGCCCGCCTCAACTCTTTCAGAATCTGGTAGGCAGTAATTTGACATCACATGCACTGTCCAAGCTTTGCATGCATTCCTGCCAGTTATTAGAGCAATGGAATAATTCCATCTAAAAATAATTAACTAAGAAATTCTGGATGAAAAGGAGTATGATAATTCCTCAGTTATGAATTCAAAGACTGTAATGATTAAAATATCATAGAATAAGGCTCTTAAAAAATGTCGACTGTAATGCAGTGGGTCTTCTTTTTTTCTCAAATTGCTTATAAAACTCATTCATATCCACCTGATCCCACATGTGAACACCACTTGCCTATCACCTACACACACCCTCTTTTATTTTGAGATGCGGATGTCTGCTTATAGGGTCGTTGTATTTTTATTTGTTCCTCCAGGGGACAGATTGAATTCTCCTCCCCACACTGGACATTGCAATTCAAAATAATAGCAAAAGACCTGCAGGTAATGGGCCATAATACTCACTCGATACCCACTAAAATAGAGTTTAGATCACTGGCTCTGTCTTACCTTTCGTGAAACATCTGTTTCATATGAGCCGGTTAAAAGTGCATACATCTGTAAATAATAAGCTTGTGTGTGCACATAATTTAATGAATTAGGACATAAAAAGGAATTGAACAGTAGGGGCACAGCAATTAGAGTAACTGCCCGTTTTGTTAAAAATGTATTGTTTCCAGCTTTCGGTTGGAAACCCTTTTATTATTCCGTGGGTTCTGAGGCTTCCAACCTTCCTCACTCCCCTCCCCGCAAAGAAAGTAGGAGTTGACTCTGCATAGTTGGCAGAGGGAAGGAAACCCTCATTATGCAAAGCTAAGATGGGAACTTCCCACTGGCTCTGTCCTACTCAAGAGATCTGTAGAGGGTACTGAACCCTCTGTGTCTGGGAATTCTCGTCTGCAAAATGGAGCAGTAACAGTGCCTTTCTCTTCAGGCTGCTGTGAGGATTAGATGACATAACTCACTTTATGCACTTGGCATAATACGCAGATAATGTGCACTTAATAAATATTAATTATGATGACGGTGATTATTTCATTTTAATAAAAATCAGTCACAACTTAAAACCATTCGGGGGCAAAGAAACACCAACCTTGGTTCAAATGTTTCTCTTGATGTTGATTTGGTCTTATATCTGTTTACTGTCTTCACACCGTTTCTAGGGATGGACAGAAGAAGGGGGCGGGACAGGAGGAGTGGTAATGTCCTAGTTAACAGGAAGTGCCATCTGAAAATTTATTCCTAGGATATCGAAGTGAGTGCCAGAACCCAAGGAAATATCCCATTCTCATATTTTCAGGCCAGTTTTCCAGCTAACTCATTTGGAAGGGCTTGCCATAACAGCCAACTTGAACCTCCCAAGTTTTGACAGCTCCCGGGAGTTTACTTCAGGTGTTTTGAGTGACCCAAAAATATACAAATAAATAAAAGCAGAGACCACTTGAGATGTTCTGAATTTCAAGTTCGTTCTCACTGAACTACATTCAGTATATTTCCGGGGCACCTGCTGTGTGCCAGGGACCGAGTTACAAAGCAGAGCACACAGATATGAGCAGAAGGCACTCGTGGGAGACAGAGGAGGCATTTTCCAGAACACACAGTGAGGCTTCCAGAGAGTATGCCCTGTTCCTCCTTGCCTCCCTGAAATTTAACATGTTTAAGCTGAGTTGAATGTAGCTGGAAAGTGTTAGAAGATACTCTGTGTCTGTTTGAAAAACCAAGCAGGCTGGAGCACAGAACTAGAAACTATTCCACCGTCATCAGATTGCTACAAGGAATATAACTTCAGTCCAGCCCACCCGGATTCTGTGAAAATCTTGGTTGAGCTTCGCAAATTAAGTGTTAGCAAAATACACGCTAAGTATTTGTTAGGCCCCAGGAAAAATAGTTCCACCCAGAAGGAAAACAAGTTAAACAATGACTGAAATCACCACCCTACAGTATTCTGTTGACATTCTCCTGCAGTCTATTTACCATCCACATAAAGAGATAATTAGAGCTCCTTAATAGCAATAAGATAGAAGAATAAAGGCTAAAGGAAAAGGGAAACAGAATGAACAAATATTGAAAAAATATTAATAGCTAAAGTATACAGAGCTGTGTTGTTCAGTACAATAGACACTAGCCACGTGTCTATTGAAAGTTAAATTAACTGACATTAAATGAAATTAAAAATTCAGGTCCTCAGACATGTTAGCCACATTCCAAGAGCTTGATAGCCACACATGGCTAGCAACCACCATACCGGATGACATAGAATTACAGATCATTTCCATCATTGTAGAAATTCCACTAGAGAGTGCTGATCTCTAGTATATTAAGGAGTAGGGTGCTTGAACATTTCCACGGACTCAACCACAGTTAACTGGGTGCTGACGGGGTACTGTAACAGCTATCCTGACACTGTGCTACCACTGGGAAGACAGAGGTAAAGGACACAATATCTGACCTCAGGGACTTCCTGGGCTAGTAAGGGAACCCAATCAATAAAACTAAATAAAAACAAACACACACTAAAAGGGAGAAATGAGTAGAAACACAGAAAACAAATCTGGTCCCCTTAATGGTTTATATGGTGGTGAATATCCAGACGTTCCCTGTAAAATTCTTTCAATTTTTCTGCGTTTAAAAACTTATTCATAATAAAGTGTTGTGGGAAAAAATCAATTTACTGAGTATGATATGTCAGGCACTTTAAATACACTTTCTTATTTAAGTCTATTATAAGCTTGAGAGGTTAGCGTTATGGATCCATTTTACAGATGAAAAAAACTGAGGCGGCGTGGAGCTCTAGTTCCCACAGCAGTCAGTGCATGAGGCGTGCCCAACTCCACTGTATCACACTGCCTCTACCACACGGCAGCATCTTATAGATGTAGATCTACTTCCACCTAGAACCCACTGCATGACCTTTAGCAGGTCACTTCGATTCACCCACCTGTCTCTATTTCCTCAAAATATATAAATCAACAACAATTAGATTTCCAACAAAAGAAATAGGTAAAACATGGCATATAACAATCCAAAAGACAGAACAACATATTGCATTTAAAATATATTTGAGGGGGCCGGCCCGGTGGCGCAGCGGTTTAGTCCGCGCTTGGCAGCCCGGGGTTCGCTGGTTCGGATCCCGGGCGCCCGCCGACGCACTGCCTGTCAGCCATGCCGTGGCGGCGTCCCATATAAAGTGGAGGAAGATGGGCACGGATGTTAGCCCAGGGCCAGTCTTCCTCAGCAAAAAGGGGAAGATTGGCGACGGATGTTAGCTCAGGGCTGGTCTTCCCCACAAAAAAAAAAAATAAATAAATAAATAAAATAAAATATATTTGAAATCACTGAAATAAAAGCATTATGTGAGAGTCTCATAATCTTTATTACTATTAATGTAAGCTTCATTAAATAGTAATAATTTTCTTAGGTTTGGGACCCTCTAAACAAAATAGATACTTAAATAGGTGGCATATACCAAAATATCGATTTAAGTTCAATATCTCTTATAAAATCCCCCCCCCCCCCATTTTCTAAGTAATGGAAGACACAATAGTGCTGCTTAACTAAGAGGCACCCCCTAGTTGGAACCATTAGCAGCCCTCTCAGGATGAGGGTTAAGAGTGAACCAGAACAACATGAAAAACCTTCCCATCGCTCACCTTCCTGCAATTCCTCAGTAAATACAAGACCAATCCTGACCCCAACTCCTGTGAGCTATCGAGGGACTAGGCCAGTGCAGACTTCAACAAACAGGATGGAAAACAAAAGGAGAAAAGAGTGAAATAGCCTCATCGTTTCTTCCATGATTCAAAAGTCTGTGGCTTCTATTAGAGAAAGAATGTAATCAGAGGAAATGCTGTGAGTTATAGTTCTTTGCTTCTTCTCTCCTTTCCACATTTCCCAAGAAAAACCAACACCCCTCCATGTTCTTTCTTGGTATTATTAGAGCAAAACACTTTCTCAGGAATTCTTCACTCAGCGGACAGGGATGACAGAGTCACACTGCTGAAGCTGTGACCCCCAAGTGAATAACCACACATGAAGGACCGAGAAAAGACCTTCCTGGGATTTAAAAACCCAGTTCTACAACTTACTACCTGTGTGACTTCAGTCACGTTACTCACCTTCTCTGAGCCTCAATTTCCTCTTCTATAAAATGAGGATAATCATATCTTCCTCACAGAATTATTTGTGAGGATTAACTGATAATAATGCATGTATAGTCATTAGAGTAGAATTTTGTTAAATATTTAACTAGCCAAAACAACAACTAAAACTCCACAATAATTCCTCACCTTAGTCTTGATTGTCAGGAGACAATATTTTCTTTCTTATTGTAGGGTGCACATGTGATGATCGTTATGGTGGACTAAGGATGGCTGCACATTCTTTGTCACTCCCCCTTGAGAGGCAGATTTACTGAAACTGGGCTGGCCCTGTGATGCTCAACCAATAAAATATGGTGAAAGTGACTCTATGCCAGCTCTGGAACTAGCCTTTAAGAAGACTGGAAGCTTCCACTTCCTCCCTCTCAAAATATTGCCGCCATGCTGTGAGAGGCACAAGCCAAGTGAAGATACTCCAGTCAACAGCCCCGGCTGAGCTCTCTGCCAACAGCCAACCAACGTTGACTGCCAGCCATGTGAGTGAGCCTTCCTGGACTTCCAGCCCACTTTAGCCCTGGATGATGCAGCTTCAGCTGATGTCACGTGGAGCAGAAGATCTGCCCAGCTGAGCCCAGTCCACCCACGGAATAATGAGGTAATAAATTGTTAGGCCATTAAGTTTTGGGGCAGTTTGTTACACAGCAGTAAATCACAGAAACAATCATAAAGAAGTGATTTTTTAAAATCTAATTAGACCTAACCCCAAAAGAACATTATTTAACAAATGCTCCAGAAACATCCATATGAGAGTCTTCAAGAGGCAATTTTGGAAGGTATGCACTTATTCCAGTGCTCAAGATGAGTTTAAAACTCCACTCTGTAAACTTCATTTAGAAATTACCTATGAGGCCTACACACACACAAACTTCACGCCCGCTCCACTGTGACAAAAACGTGTAACCCAGCTGATCACCCACCTTATGCACCAGCTGTGGTTCTCAGCTGTTTCTAGTTCTTTCTATAATCACATTCAGGTTCAAAGCTACATTTGTGTTAACAGGGCTGTGTCACAATGACTTGTGACACAAGTTTCTCCCATACATTGTGAGTCCAGAGAGAGCAGAGACAGTGTCAGATTTGTCTTGGTGTCCCCCACAGAACATATTAGGGAGCCTGGAACATGGCAGACACCCAAGAGCCGTCTGTTGAGTGGAATTGGCAAGAGCTAATCCATCAGTGTGTAATAAAAATGTACTGCGCCCCTGACAGCATCTTTGGGCGAAGTGTATTGTGACAACTTCGAAGGTGACAATGCTCACCTGTAAAATCAATCATTTGTTCTAAATCTAGAGGTTTGGTAAACGGATACCATTGAATCACGACCACAGTGCTATCCACACTGTGACAAACGAGAAGAACTGTCACCTAGGTTATAAGCCACAGACAGAGGAACCATTTCACTAAGGAAAAGAGATACCAACTAAAAAAATACCATTCACTATTATCAAAGGCACATAAGCTATGGGTGTCATGCTGCAATCAGAGCCCAAGGTCTACTCAGTGACTCCTGTATGTTTTCAGGACGAGAATAGAATCCTCATTTACATTATCTCTAATCTTTCTACAAATCCTGCAGTGTAGACATAATTATTCCCATTTCATAGCTGTAGAAATCGATCCTGTGTCAAGTCAGGCTATTTCCATTATCTCAGACCATCAGGCCGAGACGGGGAATCAGGTGGAAAGATGCCTGGGAGGGTAATGGATGTAGTGGGAGTGCGGACAAGAAGCAGTAAAACTCTCAGAGTGACAACTTTTCACATTCCCTGGTCTAAAGGCAAGAAAATCATTACACCTTCTTGATGTACAGGAGATAGGATAACCCCTGTTAAGAGTATTTGCAACTTCTGCCCACTGGAAGCCCAACACGGGTTTCCGGAAACTCTTGCCCAAGTAGCAGACAGATGCCCTGTTGATCTGCATCCTCCAACTTTCTCCGCAAATCCAGACCTGTTCATCCTATCTCTGGTTGCTCTTGTTTCGCTGATAAGCAGGGCCCCAGTGAACAATTAAAGCTTTCAATAAATAATCTCTAAGCACATTCATTTGATTGACTGTTATTTGATACAGCAGTTAGTTTCAATGGGGCAGTTAATATTGATCACATAAAGTACTCCAGACAAACATGAAACAGTTCCAGAACTCCATGGATTATTACCCTTTATCTGCCAGTCATCTGCGTTACTTGTAATGGTCACGGAATTTAAAATCAATAATAACAATTAGTGTTCTGTACACCAAAACGGATGAATCATGTGAAATGGGTTTTCATATAAAATCAAAGGTAAAGCGGGCCTATCACATGGAAAAAGGCTCTCTGAATTTCCACTACACGTTTGGCAAGGTACTTCCAGGCAAGACTTCAAAACAGCAAGAGAGAAAGAAAGGTATTTAGAGGAGGTGGCCATGAAAACACAGGTGAAACCCCTGACAGTCTTAATCTAGAAAGATGAAGCGTAGAAGATAAAAGTGATCAAAATCAGTGCTAACAAACATAGCAAAATTAACGGGACTGGCAATTTACTTCCTCTGAGATGCGCTTCTGGCTACCTTTCTCGGCTTCCGATTCACGGTGATTTTTTGTAATAAAATGGCAACAACGGTATTTTAGCTCCACGGCACCACTACTGTAATGTCGGGATAATTAAAATGCAAAGCGACAGGGAAATGTTTCATCATTAAACTGTAACCAGCACACTATGTGAAATCATCCATTCCAAAGACTTGTTTTTCATCAATTATTTGTTATTTATCTGATGTAAATATAAGAACTAATTAAAATGTATGCCTTTTTATACAGCTTCTTGTCATTAAAGCCAATGAAAGCATTCTGAGGACCATAATGAAATAATTATGTTTGCCTTTAAGAATTCTCTTCAATAACACATGACAGTACTGAGCTAAATTAAAACATCAGGAACTAAATTTCGCTTGCCTCCATTTCCATTTTAGTTAATTATACCCCCAAGCTTTCCAATAGACCAGACCCTAAAAAATCTTTTGAAGCTGAACCGGCCTTCAGATCATCGGCCTTTTTATAATTATATATAAATTATATATATAGAATTATATAGAATTTTATAATTTGATGACATGACAAAGGTACTGTAGCCCTGAATGCTTTAATATTTTTGAGAAGAGGGATTTATTATACAAGGTCTTCATTTGCTCTGGAAATTAGAGAAAAATTGGGATAAATGTGATCCAAATCTTCTTTTCCCAGTTAATTGATGAACTCGTCTTATCTGCATCATTTCTACCACAGTATTTTGAGGTCAGCTTTTTTTTCCTGATCTGGAAAAGTTTTAATCTGTGGCAAACACTAACTGATCAACAACGACAAAAACAAACATTCCACTAAATCTGAGTCAAATTAGGAGCGTGATTCCTTATTCAATACTAAAACTAAAAAGAAAAAATAAGGAGCTATTTTTAAGAAAGGAGTAGACTGAGGAGAGTCTGTGAATTTGAAAAAATAAAATAGGGCCCTTTCGAATTTCTCCTTCTCCAAACCTCAAATCAGAGATAGTTTCGAAGGCAAAAAAAAAAAAATCTGAGTTTAAGAGAAAAGGAAGACGGAAAGAGGGGAGGAAAAACTGCTGAGTTTTTCCTAGGTTTCAGGGCTGATGGCAAATGAAATGGCTTTGACAATGCTGTCATACGATGCGGATGGGGGTGGGAACTCGGGATTTAGAAAAGTAAATAGGAGTACCAGGGATTAACTCCCACCATGTGAAGTCCCTCCCATTTTGTTCTATATGGAGAGTTGGCAGGGTTCATGGGTGATAATATTTGGTGACTGTTGGATTGACTTTTATGAGACATCAGAGGGAAACTGTTGACAGCTGGGAGACAAATATCTATTACATGACAACGTAAAATTGCAATTACAATCTCAGAATCTGCTTTTATTAAAATCACTCTCTTCCCCCCAAGTTATTCTTTGTTCTGTTTAGAGAAATCTCCTTTTAGAAATGAGGGACATTATCACCCACTTTCACCACTGTTAAAATTAGCTTTCTTCTCCCCCCTGAGCTGGTTCATTTCATCAGCTGCTGTGAGAGGCCCGGAGACTCCTGGAATCCACGTGCCCTGACTAGAGGAAATGCTTGGCCAGGCTGGGTCGCCTCCCTGACGTCAGTTCCTGTTATCCTCGCCTTATCGTGCATGGGACCAAGAGTCTTATCTGACTGAATGGCCCCCCTTTCAGCTCTCCACCCTGCAAGGCTAGAGAAAAAGCAAATCAGCAGTTCCATTGCCTGTTTGAATTCCCATCTAAGAAGCTCTGGAAGCTCAAGATAAATAATATAATACCTGCAGGCTCACCCTCTACTCTTCCTAGGTAGAAAGAACTTCTGTAACTTATTTTTTATTCATTTAAAGGGATCTTGGGAGGTGGGATGGGACAGAAATCATGCTTCTTAATGATGAAGTATGGAAGCCGGGAAGGAAAAGAGAATTCAGTGCAACATATTGACTGATGAGGTTGTGTTATTAGATCTTACAGATGGGACAGGTTATCTCATCTCCTATTTAACAGGGGGTTCTTAGGCCAAGCCACTTACAGACAGGATACTGATAAATCTGAAACCTGAGTTAACTCTGTTCTCCTCTCTCCACCACCTGCAATTCCAACTTTCTAAGAAGAAGCTAGCCAAGAACTGATGTAGATTTGTTCATAGTAATTCAATTTAATAATTCTACCCCTCCCCCACTTTCAACACACACACAAACCCACACACACGTGCTGGAGTCAGAAGTACGGTCATAATACTTAAATCCATCTTGCAAATGATTCCTTCTATTTACAGATCTACAGTTTGCCACAAAAGGAATTCATGTTCAGCAGAATGACCCAGAAGCACAAGGCGGTCTTCAGGCATAATGGAAAAATTAAGTTGTGAGCGCTCTAGTTATATTGAGCATAGAATCCAAACAAAGACTTTCTGTGCCACTCCTGGGTTCAAGGGGCAGCCTAGGAGATGTCGTAATATTGAAATATCTGGCATATTTCAATGATTTATGTGGGAACTGTGGCAGTATATTTGAAAGTGGGTTATTCTAGAAAATCAGAGATGTATGACTGCCATAACTACCCTGTAATTTGAAAGGCAAGATTCTACATTAATATCTTTTGGAAAGGTTTTCAGCCAAGATTTTTCTGATTAACCTTCATCAAAAACTCCCATTTCTGAAATAATCTCTTTAATTGATAGTTAACTGAATTTATATTAGAACATTTAAGTATAAAAATGTCACTTAAGGATAAATTTATTGGCACTTATATGTAACTCAAACTCTATAGAAGATTCTTTTTAAGATATTCTAAAGTGAACACTGTATCTATTATTTAATAAGTCCTGTGCGACTTGGAAAGAGTTTTATATTTTGCATCTTGATTTTACATTTCCATCTTCCTCCCAGACAGTAACTTTCTAATTAAAAAATTCCCAGCCTTTAAAAAATTTTTTTGATTTTTAAAGATTATAAATTCCTTGAGAGCAGAATTTATCATCTTTATCATTTATCATGCATTTCCCTCCTGAGATAGTTTATTGATGCTTGTGAAATGTGTAAAGGAGAAAATGGTAAGGTTTTCTTTCCTTTTCAGCCATCTCGGGGGCTGAACGTACGTTGAAGGTAAATTATAGGCATCTGATATTCAGAAGAAATTTCTTTTACACTTCTGCTTTAAAGAAAAGTTCATGACAATACTGACTGGTTCTATACGGTCAGAGCCAGGCTTCCAGAAATGAGAAGAAAACTTCTGATTCAGGTCAGCTAGCCTATCAGAAATTGCCATTCTGGTCATTTATCTATCAAGAAAAAAAAGGCCTGTTCCAACGCGACAGCTTTGCATTTGGGCTGGCGAATCAAATTCTAACTGGAGCTTCCAAATCAATTCCATAGCTTAAGTTTAAGCGGAGAAAGGTCTACCTCTCCTACTGGTTTGTTTTATATTTTGGAATCTACCCTCTTCTGGCAATAAAACTTAAACTCATGCATTTTTTTCTTCTAAGATGCACATCAGTAATTCCCCACCCAAAGTACCAAGTTATCTGGATATTGACAATATTTTAGTATTTCTTTTTTTCTACAGGGAAGGAAAACTTTGTGAATCTTCCACTTGTATTCAAACGACCCTGTCCTGCACTCTCTGAGATTTAAGCAAAGTCCCTTTTCTTCTCTTCTTTCTGATGGTATTAGTTACCACCGTCATGTGGCCGAGAAGCAGAAAATTATGTCCTACTTTAGAAAAACAATTGAGCCTTTTCACTGAAATATTTATTCAAAACCCCATTCAATTCATACGGTGGCTGTCAGTCTTTATTTAGTCTCTCTTTCAGAGAGTATCTTTGATTTTGCCACTTTGACCTCAATTTATATCTTACTAGGAGAGGATTTAGATACTGTGTAATACTTAAAATTCAGGTCTCAGCGCTGTGAGAAGGGGATTTTTTTCCGTTTCTTAATCACACATCGCTACTGCTTGTTTTTTAAAACATTATTTCTCCTCATTACAGGCAAAATACTATTTCAAAAAGAAAATATTTTTTTCTTTTGACATGTTGAGTAGGGAGAAGACAGGGAAAAGGGGCCAAGAAGTTGTCACCCTCATGAATTCACTGAAAGCAACTATATTTAGACCACAAATATTAGGATTTAGCCTATGCCCACTGAGCAATTAATGCTGAAAACATCTGGAACAGCCTAAAACCAAGATAATCCAGAAGGCATCTGAACAGAAACTTGGTGACTCCGATACCTTTCAGGGGCAGTGCTAAATCGTATTATTTTTATCACATTCCCTTAGTAGCCCACTAATCCTGACTTCGCATTTTTATAACAAGCAATTCAAGGCCCTACTTCAACCGGCAGCTGGTGGGCATATCATTTTTCTGTCTTTAAAATTAAAAAAGAAAACAAAAAGAAAATTCTAACACCTTTCCAAGAAAGCTTCTGGTGTATTTTATGTTCAAAGGGTTTACTCTAATGACTACAAACATGAACGCACACACACACCATAAAAAATAAGTAGGATCTCAAAGCAGAAAATAGTTTTGGTTGGAATTTAGTACTGTTTTTTTTTCCTCGTTGCCCACTGTTTCCTCTGTGTTAAGAGCACAAACAGATCTGCTTCTCGTCAAAACAGTCATTAAGTAAAATGGAAAAGGTTGTGGTTTTTATGTTCTTACTTATACAAACGCAGCCCTGAGATGCTTTTATTTCAAAAACTCTAACTAGCTATGCCACCCTGAACCAAACACCGCGTGGCAGACATTTGTTAGAATTTTGTTTATCCTTAAAAACGTAATCGTTTGAACAACTAAACTGACCAGTCATAGAGTGGTTTATGGAGAATAAAGCAGCCTGAAAGGGCATAAACCATATTTACATTTTATTCCTTTTACCTGAAGTTGAGGTGTGGGATTCAAAGCTTTGTGCAGTTGACCACAATAGGCACTAATTGCCCTGCTTACAAAAATAAGACACTGGAATTTCTGAAATCCCTTTGTCAAATGCCTTTATTTACTTTTTCTAATGCAAGTTTCTTTGATTAGCTGAACTTTGCTGTTATCAACCCTTCTTGCTTATCGGCTGGCCCTAGGCGAATGACACATTCTCCACTCGCTCTCCCTAGATAAGGCAAATTCTTTGTTTAACTTGTTCAAGAACAAACAAAGCTTTTCCCCCTTCTCCTACAACTTAACAGGCATGTTTGGAGGGTTAATTACAACAGGGAGAATGTCTACTTATAAAAGCTCTGTTAGGTCTAATAGCTTTTCGCCAGGATCCTGACCATTTTTTTTCCTCCCTCAAAAAATATGTTTCATGAGAACTTTCTCTTACCAGAAGAAGTTTTAGAAATCCCCAGTTCCCTGAGATGCCAAGTGAAACTGTTCAGGTTGTTTTAATTGCTGCAGAGAAGACAGGTCACTAAAAGATCTGTTAGCGGGTTGGAAAATGATTTTGTAACTCTCAATTTCTTTGAGTTCTCCGGAAAGTAAATAGGCAGCAGGAAAGAAAAGGCATTTGGGGAGCAGAAGATTCAGGCTTCTTCTAAAAATGATATTCTTTTTGCTGTGGTTATGGCTTTACGAAATATTAAGTCAGACAGCCAGACCGCTGGCATCAAATGGTTATTGATTTCTTAGCTACAGACCTGTTGATTTCCCGGCCCAAGAAGCAAGTCTTTATCCTGAAGAAAAAGTTTCAGAGGGCAATTGAAATCTTGTCATTGTCCCCTCTCTCTCCTTGTTCGTCCCTCTCTTTAGATAAGCCACCATGTTACTAGGAAAACTCAATTTCTTCCAGTTAAACTTTGACCTCTTTCAAAACAAAGATTTAAAATGTCATTTTCAGCCTAATGCTCCAATGAATTGTCAAATAAAGCACTAAAAACATTTTGATAGATAGCCGAGCCATTTATCTAAATCACTGTCAGGGCAGCGATGCATCCTGCAGGCTCCCAGTACAGCCACCCGAAGGTGGGATTTTCTGGGACTTCTGGTCATTTCTCAAGCCTGCAGCCAGGCTACTGTTGACCAGATGCGTGCCTCGGCACCGTGTCAGCATCAGATAACCAAATAGTCAATATTGTTTTAAAACACTGGGCTACCCCACTTATATTTCCTTTCCTTTAACCACTGTCCAGGTTCCTGGCTGAATTGTAAGATATGGAAATAATGGATGGCTCAGCCCAAGGGGTGTTCATTGCCAGTAGTTTTCTAGCAAAACAGCAACTTCTTAGAGCAACAAAGTGACTCGGAAAGGTGGCAGCAGGGTCAGTGCTAAGAAATATTGCCTTTCCTTAGCAAGGAAAACACTGGAGGCAGCAGCTTTAATGGGAGGTTTACGAACTTCAGGAGCAGAAGTCACCTGAATTAGGCTAAATTCCTTGCAAGGAAGATGTCATACTTTAATTATTTTGGACTGTTGAAACACACAAGGAGGGGATATATACAACTAGCAGCTAATCCAAAGAACAGCAAAGTTAAATTCCCCTCTGCAGACACCTTAGTAAAAACCTCCCAATGTGTCAAATCGCCTTAATTGAAGAATGTTTCAAAGTCCTGTGGTCACCCTCTACTTTTTTTCCCTCTCCATGCATATTTTAAAAATTGTTTTCAAGAGACTGTAAGGTTGGTAAAGAGAGGAGCAAGGGTCAGGAGGGGTTGTTTGGGAAGAAAACATCTAACAGGAAATTTTCAGCAGAGGGAATCAATATGCACGCCAGCACATCACACCCTTTCAGCATTAAATCATTAAATCCTTTGTCTTGCTACCAACGCAGTTTGTTTCCATGTCTTTATTGCATGCAAGAGAGACAATTAATTTTTTTTTTCTTGGTAGAAGAAGGGAAAAAATAAACCTACATTGAGCAGTGTGCCGATGCTGCCATTCGGTTTGGGTCAATCCACTGAAGCATGCTTTGAGAGCTTTCTCCTGGAGCATGCAGGAAGACGGACTCGCAGTGTAGAAATCCAGGATTTGCCCAGGACTCACTGACAGAACATCCATACAGTCAAACATGATCTCCCCTGCACCGAATGTCTGCAAAAGTGCTTATCCTCTAGGTGTGGAGGCAAATGGCATAGAAAAGTCCACCCAACTCCATCAAACTCTGCCCCTTTTTTGGCACGTAGGCTGTTGGTCTTTTTCCCAGCCCCGAATCATGAATTATGACAGACAAGCCAGCTAAAAGCCTGTAATTGATCCAAATGATCATTTACCATTTTCCAGGCTCGCTCGGCCAATCCAGCCGGGGCGGGGGTTCCCAGAAAGATCCCAAGTTCTCCTTCCAAGCAAATGCCTGCAAAAAGCCTTCCGAATGCGGTCCGGATCCTACCCCGACGGTGCCCAGACAAACCCTGCCCGGCTCGCTCGCGTCCGCGGCATCCCAGTCCTCAAACAGCGCGCATGGGGGAATTCTGGTCCCCCCTTTGGCAAAGAATAGACCCTCCTGCCTCTGAACAGCTCACTTCCTACTACTTCTGTCACACAGAATGAAAGATTGAATTGCCTAATATATGCGAGTGAACTTTCGGTGAACCCTTCCCGGGCTGCTAACCTTCAAATGACCCAACGAGTCTGACATCACCAACTCCCAGGATTCTCACAGAGCTTAAAAACTCCCAGCAGCCCTGCAAAAGCAGACAGCCAGAGAAGCAGGCAGCGGGCGAGCGCGCAAGCCGGCTCTTTCTTTCCCATTTCTCACCTTAAAAACAATGCAAGAAGTGTTTTTAAAACGAGCAGAGGAGGAGCCAGGACGCCGCTCCCGGCTCATGTGGAGCGCCAACTTCTCTCCCTTTACGCCTTTTTATTTGCAGCGGCTTAGCTTGCAAGCGCGTGTTTCCCCTTGCCCGCTCGCCCCCAGCCCACCCTTTAAATTCCTCTGTGCGCCTCTCTGTTAAATTCCTTGTAACTTATGTATTTTTCCACTCCCGAAAAAGCACATGCAAGCCCTAAACTGTAGAGCAGACAAGAGTTACCCTCGGGGCAGCCTTGGGTCGAGAAACTTTCCATTTGATCGTCTTTTTGTCTCTATCCCTCTTGCAAGCCCTGGCCGAAGGGATTGCATTTGCTCTGGAGTAAAAATCCAGCTTTCTGGATTCATTTACTTTTTAAAAATCCTCTCAAGTCTATAGGCAGCATATGGAGTAGTCAAGAATTAGTTACTCCTGCCCCAAACAAACACACACACACAATCACACATATATATACAGGATTTTAGCTCCTGATCTGAAAAAACATAATATAATGGTCAAGAGCATGGATGGGAGAGTCAAACTGAATTAGATTAGAATTTCAGTTCTACCTCTTACCAGCTGTGTGATCTGGGACATGTATGTAACCTCTCTGGGCCTCAGTGTCCTCATCTGTAAAGTGGGGATATACTACTACCCACCTCAGTGGGTTGCTGTGAGGACAAAAAAAAAATAGTGCTTGCACTGTGCTCAGTACATATCCTGGAACAAACAGTAACTGTAATTCATCCTCTTATTTTTCAACTGGGGAAACAGAAGCCCAGGGAAGCTGAGACCTGCCTGAGGTCGCACAGCTCAGAACCCTGGCTAAAACCCAGCTCCCTGGAATCCCAATCCAAGGTAAACATTACTTTGCTGTTCCGCCTCGCCTTGCACCCTGAATAGCATCTTGGTGATCTCTCTCATCTCTCTCTCACACATACACACACACAGACACACACCACCATCACCACCACCACATAATTAAACACATATTTTGAGAACTGGTTTTATATTTCCAAGGGCTAGTTTTCACCAAAACTAGCCAGCCCCTGCCCAATCTTGGCTATTTATTAGATTAGAGTAATTTTAAGGGAAAGGGATTATTTTTTATACCTCCCACACTGACCCAACCTAGAGGAAGGAGAAGCTTTTTAGCCAGTCTTAAAACACTCAGAAGGACAGATGCAATATTTACAAATAAACCCAGGCAGACAGAAAGCTTTAAAAGGGGGATCCAAGCCACCCTGAAGCCATTTTGCACAACTTGCTGAAAGGATGCAACGCACACCAAAGAAAGTAAACTCTGGGGAGGAATTAAAACTCCCTACCTCCTCCACTGCCTTTCCAGTGTTTACTTATAATTCTCCCACAAAACAGGGCGGGCAAGGCAGTGAGGGGCAGCTTCCTTGTCCCTTGCAGGGAAGAGCGCTGCTCCAGTCTCCTTTTTGTGGATAGTGCTGGAATGTGCACTGGCATCCAGGCCTTTTAAAAGCCTGTCAGGGGGCACCCCGCCCCCATGCTGAAACGCTGCTCTGTCTAGCGGAGTTGCTAAGTGGCACTCGGGGTGTAACATGAAAAGTATGCATCGCACACACTTACCAAGTCAAAGATCCTTTTATGAAGGTACATTAAAACAATTTTCAGCCCAGCAAGCTCAGTTCTTGCTATTGAAAAGTCCAGGGCGAGAAAGGGGTGAGATTTTGCTGAAACTACTGGTTTGTTTTTCCTCTCTCTCTCTCTTTTTTACATGGTGATCATTATGTAACAGAGCTTTATTATAAGAAACCTTTAACTACAAAGAAAACACACATTTTAAACAGGGAGCACAGAAGAATTTACAAAACATTTAACACACTGTCATTAAGATAGTTGTAAAGATACACAAAGCACCACATTATGTGCCAATTTCGACGTGGTCCACGAGACTTATAGCTCCAAATGTTTATTTAAAGTCCTCAGGGTTCCTTGAAAACTGGGCTCATTTTATACCCGATAATGGAGGTGGATGAAACGTTGTTTGAGGAGAAGGGAGGATGCAGCAATATTTCAAGTACAGCAGGAGGAACTAAGTTAGGGATGAGAAACAGGGCACCACTGCCAGGTGCGTGTGTAAAGGTATCTGTTGCCGGGGGAGGCTGTAGCACTTCCTTGCTCAACATCTTTCAAAAGGGTAGGGTGCACTGGTCACAGGGAAGTGAAGATGGAGATGGTGTCCCCTAAATTCTGTTCACTCTCATTTCTTAAGCTAGGGAGTCAGCTTCATTGGGGAAGGGAAACTACTGCTGTCAAATTTCTTCTCTCAATACTGTGTCATGGCACAAAAAAATAATAGCAACAAAGTGTGTGCGTGTGTGTGTAGGTGAGAGAGAGTGTGTGTTGGGTGTGGGGGTTCGGAGCGGGGAGACTTGGTGTTTTCCTTCTTCGCACATGAAAATTTAAAATTTATAATCACCTTGGAGTTCTCTTAACTATGGAGAAATAAACTTGGGCCTTGAAATGAACAATCAGTATTTTAAATCCTTGTGAACAGAATATTATGGATTTCTCATAATGTAACAGTATTCACCAGTCAATTCATCATTTCTCATCATGAATTAATTATGCTGATAGCAATTAGAGCTATTATTTTATCAAGTGATTAATTTATAAAGCAGCCCCAGAATTTAGCCACATGTTTCTTATCATTTCTTCATCAGTAAATCTAATTATTAAATACTTCTTGAAAACTTGATTCTTCCTCCAAGTTCTTCATCTTAAGGAATATTAAGGAAAGATAAACAAATAAGCCACAATTTTTTAAAGGCATATCCACACACCATAAAGATTAATGAAAGGTAGAAGGTGAAAAATGGCCTAATTAATTTGTTGATAATGACGTTTAAATTATTGACACCTATTTTAAACATTAATTGAACAGTTGGAAGAAACCTTTCCCAAATATCCTCTTGGTACAGCATAAAATAACATTCAGATGTGTGTCATCTCCTCTATTTTCTCTGTGTTTGATCAATGATAAAAGAAACTCTAATAAAAGTATTTCCAACCACGAACAAACAAAAAACCAAAGTTTGAGACCAAAATCCATTTTGTTTCAGAGTAACTGTATATTTGTCAGTGTGACACAGCATATTTGAAACCCATAATCATAAAACAAAAATTTATAGCCAGGGTTCAGGGTCTACATCTGTTTCTCTGGTTTTCGTACAGCAATTACCCACTGGACAATCCAGAAAGAAACACCATGAATCATGCTCTGCAAACATGTTTGAACTGGAGAGTTTTGTGAAGAAAGAGCAGGCGTCTCCGTGCACCGGTATTGCAGCCGGCTGTGTTCAAAATTGGTCGAATGCCTTGTGATGTCTAAATAAAAAGATTCTCACAGGCGCAGACATATCCACCCCAGGCACAAGTCATGCAAAGTGCAGGCAGACACGGAGGTGGGGTGGAGGGAGGTGGACATGATTGTTTTTAAAAGACACACCTGCCTCTTTCATGTTTTTTGGTTTGTTTTATTTTTATTTATTTATTTATTTGACTGTTAATCGCATCTAAACCCCTCTTGCCACAATTCTGCCAGAAAAATAAATGGCTAGTACTGAGTGATGTGTATGTTTCAGCAGGGAAGCCAAAGCATGGATGTGTTGCCAGCATAAGGCAACAGCCTCAGGGCTGTTCCCGGGGCTTCCACGTCACCAGGCAGAACTGCTTTTGTGTTGGGAGCTGAGAGAAGTTCTAACACTAATCAACACATAGAAACTTCTTCTGGTCCTTCAGTCTGAACACCTGCTAATATTCCAGAACTGTTGATGTCCAGAGATCTTATACTAGAAGACACCGAAGCACTTTACAAATGGGAACTTACAAGGTGGCGCTGCCTCTCAGCGGGTCTTCTTGGAACCCCATGAAACATTTGTTCTGCTTCAAAAATGTCTACCTTGAGTGTTGGCCACTGTGTCCTTCCTTCTTTTGCCTCCTTTCTCCCCAGTTTCCTGCTTTTTTCAGTTTCCTCCGTGACGTCTTCCCACCTGGATACTTACAAACATCATTTTCCCAGGACAAGGGGCACCCTTTTCCCTTCTAGACTTCTGAGCTGTTTTCTTTAGCACTTCTCTGCTTTTGTTGTGCACAGTTCTGAAAGACGTCTCTTCAAGCTCCAGTCTCCTTTGGTCCCAACTTGAACCTAAAGACACCCCCTCCTGAATGCCTCAGGACAGCGCAATGAGCTCCCCACCAGCTCTCAGCTGACTGCCACTGCTGGAGGTATCCTCAAGATCAGTTTGGGGGGGACCCATCTTTGGTAATTCCCTCAAGTTTATTTTTCCTCCTTTTTAATTTAGATTTTTTTTAAAAGTAATACATATTCATAAAAGCTCAGAGAATCTAGTCTAGAAGATATAAAGTGAAAAGTGAAAAAAATATTTACATGTATAAGCCCTCCATGTATTCACTCATCAAATGTTGAGTACCTGCCCCATGCCAGGCACAGATAGGTGCTGGGCATGTATCTGTATATCTTTTTTGGTGGACTGTTTGTTGCTTTTATGCAAATATAATCATCTAATACATATTGTTCTGCAACACTTTTTATTTAGCAATCCTTCTTGAACATTCCTTCATAATAAACAGAACTCATTTAAAAATGAGTACATATAGTACTGTCTTATAAAAAAATGCTGATTAGTATCTCTTTACATTGATTTGCACTGTAGTTCATTCACCCAGGGCCCAGCTACTGGACATTTAGGTTGTTTCCAGTTTTTCAGTGTTATAAGAAGCCCTGTGGGTATGTGTATCCAAACATCTGCTGGATAAAATTCTAGTAACAGTATTGCCAGGTCAAAGATGAGGTGTATTTTAAAATTCGATGGCCACACAAAATTATATTCCAAAATGGCTGTGCTAATATGTATTCCCCTTTTGTTCTAAAACAGGGGTCAATAAACTTTTTGTATAGAGGCCCATAGGAAATGTTTTAGGCTTTACAGGCTATATAGTTTCTGTTCAAATCTGCCGTTGTAGTATAAAGGAGCCATAGACCATATATAAATGAATGGACATGGATGTGCTTAATAAAACTTTATTTATAAAACCCAGCAGTGGACTGGGGTTGACCCATGGACTGTAGTTTGTCCGCCTCTGTTCTAAATCAACATTGAACAAATTCACCAAATCCTATATTGCCTTGTTTCTGTCCCTATAAAACCCCGCTATGTACATTTGGATTTTGTTAACATTTTAACCTTCCTTCTCCTTGAAAAGCTTCACCTGATTTCAACTTGTGTACCACATGAAGAATAATATGGTTCTTTTATTATATTACTTCATTTAGAATCATGTTTCCTTCTCTTTTGGCTCATAATTTCCCACTTTCCTACTTCACTTCTTTCTGTAAGAAGGGGTGTGAGAGTGCATCTCTCCTTCAGATGAGCCCAGATGCCCTGGTACTTTCTTTTCTCCACCACCAAACCCTGCTTTCAAGTCCACTATTTCCATCAACCCCACCCCCAATATATGATGGCAGTATTTGGAAAATGGAAAATTTAACACTAACTCCTGAGAATATATACCAGTGGCACCACCATGCTACAACTTGCCCATTACGTCCCTGTATTATTCTGCCTGAATTGTTTTTTCTGTCTTGTCTCAATACATCTTCCAATGAGCTAAGATTAGATATGCCACCTAGTTGGCAGAGTGCTTATAAGAACAGCGAGACTCTTTTCAAGGATGGAAAGAAGCACAAAGAATTCTAACAGTGCTTTGCAATTATTTCATGTTAATATTAATAAAGGATAATGTCTATAACTGAGATGCCAATCTTAATTCCTAGTTCAGCACTTCATTTTTTGGAGATCATATGTATGAACAGAGGCTATCGGTTGGCTCTTAAACTGTGCTGTTTAATTAAAATTCAATACAATTAAAAACTTAGTTCCTCAGTTCAGGTGCTTAAAAGTGCTCACGTGTGTCTAGTGGCTACCGTGTAATAGAACAACAAAGATATAGAACATTTCCATCATTGCAGAAAGTTCTATTGCACCATGGTGCTCTAAAAGGTGAGCTTAGTGATCAGAGAGGCAGTATAACACGGTAGGTGGGACCATAGAGTCTGGACATTCACTGACTGTGTTTGAAGCCCAGCTTCACCTTTTATTAGCTGTCTGACCCTGGGCAAGTTACTTAACCTCTGCATACCTAATTCTGTCACTTGTAAAATGGAGATATTAATGGTACCTACATTAAAGGGTTGTGGTAAAGATTAAATGAGGTAATATAAGTAAAAAGCACTTTGAACATTGCCTGAGACATAATAAGTGCTTTAAAAATGTTAGTGGAATGTCTACAAGGAGAAAATGAAGTCAGGAAGACACCACTCAAATACTGTTCAAATACTACTGCTACCAGGGACAGAGGATCTTCTGTCAGAGCAGTTATTTTCAACCACGATGCCCGTATCAGGCCATGGGGTCCAGGCTTATGCAATTAGGGTGGGTTCCCCAAGAGATTTTGCTGTATATGCCTGGTTAAGTACCACTGCACTGAAGCATATTTATATGTGTTGTACAAAGAAGGATAGTTTCCTTTATTTACAAAGCAGACACTGAGTCAGAATGGCAATGAAATATTTGACAAACCTCATCCTGCTGCTCTTCTGGGAGGCAGGAAATGTATCACGTGACTTGTTGTTTTCCACAGAAGTGGCATTCAGCCACAGGAACCTAAGGCCAATTATGATTAATTAAATGGCGAGGATATTAAACAAGATGGAAGACCTGTGTTATTTATCTCATCTTATCTTTTCTTTCCATCCATTCCTCCACCTACTCATTCCTTCACCTTACCCATCCACCCATTTACCCATCTACCCATCTACCAATCCACCTACCCTTCTAGTTATCCACCCACTCACTTGTCCATCTACCTGTTTAATTTTACCAATCTACTCAGCCATTTACCTCACCCACCTACCCATCTACTCATCCATCTACCCATCTCTCCATGCTCTGACCCATCATCCACCCCTGATCTAACTGCCTAAGGTAATGAAAAGAGTATGGCTTTTGGCAGGCAATATACAGGGTAGTGAGAGGGACAAAAGTAAAGCTTCTCAGATTATGCATGTGTCTTTCTCGAGAATCCTTGAAAAGGATTTCCTGATGAGATGTGTTGGCAGAAATAAGGTCAAATGCAGTGGCCACTGGACAGTTCAGTGAAACAGGTCTGACAAATCAGATTGTGGCTGGAGAGCCCCTCAGATCTAACACCGATCTCTAAGAGCATCCCAATATTTGAAATGCTAATGAAGCCAAGTTCTATTTGCAACACAAAAGTTTCTGACTCTGAGGGAAAGCTAAAGGGCCCAAAGGAATTTCCATCAGATTCTACAGGGATGTAAAAAGTAGTAAATACATCAGAGAGGCCATTAGAGACAATGGAGTTTAATTTCATCCTGGTGTCTGACAGAGAAAAGGCAAAAAAAAAAAAAAAAAAAAAAAAAGCCCAGTGAGACTGACTGGGAATTGTGAGGGTAACTTAAAGCCAGATAGAAATTTCTGTTGGGAAAACAATGATATGTAGACGTATGTTACATATATACTATGAATGCAACATAAATATTTTTGATGAAGAAAATTGTTTTCTCTCTCCTTTTAAACTGCAGGGTATAAAGCTACATTCTCAACATCTGCCTCAACCAAGGGCTTTGAAAACGTCTGTTTGAGAGGATACCCTGATGGCTTCCAATATTAGTCTTTGACATTTTGTCATCATTTGCTTTTTTGTTTTGAGTTAGAGATGCTTCAAAAAGAGATGAGCAAAGATTTTTCAGAAAGCCATTGTGCCAAAATTTAAGTAATATTAATAAGCATAGAAAGGCAAGAAAGGGAAAGAATAGACAGACATATGAGATATCTCCCCTCTCTAAGCAAAATGCAATGACAAAATATAAGATGGTTGTAATGATTCCCAAAGCATGGCAGTTCTGTGGTTTCACACCCAGGGCTACATAAGGAAAATTTCTAGGATTGGGGCATAGTCATCTGCATTTTAATCAACGTCCTCAGGTACTTACTCTGCACGCTAGTGTCAGACCTTCTGCTCTGAGGGGACATTCCACTTTGTTAACACCAGGACACAAGCCTTTCAGAGGGAAAGGTGTTAAGAAAGATGAGTTTCAGGGGCCGCCCGGTGGCGCAGCGGTTTAGTCCACGCTTGGCAGCCAGGGGTTTGTGAGTTTGGATCCCGGGCGCCCGCTGATGCACTGCCTGTCAGCCATGCCGTGGTGGCATCCCATATAAAGTGGAGGAAGATGGGCACGGATGTTAGCCCCGGGCCAGTCTTCCTCAGCAAAAAGGGGAAGATTGGCAACAGATGTTAGCTCAGGGCTGGTCTTCCCCACAAAAAAAAAAAAAAAAAGAAAGATGAGTTTCTAAGAGTGGAAATGGTAGAGCTCTGAGCCTGGAGTGGACTCTTGGCCTATATTTAGTGGTTATGTGGCTTTAGGTAATCTCATAATCCTTCTGAGCCTAACTTAGTCTTCAGAGAAGTGAAAATAATATCTACTTCAAATGATAATGTCTTCTTCAAAGGAAGATAATGTTGAAGAATTAAATGAAATAATGTATGAGAAAGATTTTTATAAATCTCTAAAGTATTATGTAATGTTAACATTACCGTTCACACATTAGGTAACAACAAACAAAAAAATATTTTCACCTCTTTTTATAAACTCTGTGGCAAACTGCCAACTCCAGCCTCCCTCCTGAGTCATAATTCCCTTTAAAAATCCAAAATAATAGATTTTTAGCTGAGCACCTGGCTGCCCAGATGGAGACCACATTTCCTAGCCTCCTTTGCAGCTATGTGTGGCTGTGTAACCATGTTCTCATCAACAAGATGGGATCAGAAATGCTGTGTGCAAGTTCCATATCACTTCTTTAAAAAGTAATTTCTCAGTTTCTAGTTGCTATCTTCCCCCTTCCCTGCCAGCTGGAATGCTGTGGCACCCTGCACAGACCATATAGACGAGGACAGCAGCCCAGGGAAGGCAAAGCCATAAGTGGGAAGGAACCCGAGTCCCTGAATGTGCATGAAGAGCATAGCTACCCTGCCAGCCTGGGCCATTTCTCTTTAGACAATTACATGAGAGAAATAAACTTCTATCTTATTTATGCCATCATAGTTTCGGGGCTCTTTTGAAATCAAATTTAGTCTATATTCTAATTAATCAAACTTCTTTTGATGTATTTAATGTTTAAAATAAGAAAAAACGTGATCTTGGTATTCCTAACGCTATTGCCCAACACCTGTGAGGTCTCCTTTGCTCTCCTTCCCTAGTCGGGCCCGTGTCTTCTCCCTTTCTTGTTGGGAGGGCTGGTCAGTGGCAGGGAATGCAGCTGATTTCCACTCCCGTGCATGCTCCAGATTCAGAGACAAAGAGCAAAGTTACTCATTTGTTTTTCTGTGTGGCATAGACAGAGTGTGACAGAGCTCTGCGAAGCCCTCACTTCTAAGTCTGAACGTTACCCGCTACTTCCTAGGAAAGGCTCCCATCCCAGCTTAGGCTGGTTCTAGCCGTGTGGGCTGTACTTGGAGAGGGAGGCAGCCCTGAAAGCTCTATTACCATTATATGTAAAGTAATCTGTGGCAAATCTGGAGGGATAAGGGCATGCTAGTTTAACAAAACTGAGTTAGGAGGCCAGAGATCTAACTTTCCACTAACAGCTTGTGAGAACTTGTCTGGTCTAATCAGTAACATGAGGAGTCTGCTGTGACTCACAGTGGAAAATATATGGCTGAGGTGCCCCATATGAGCCCATGACAGAAGTACTAATGTTTGTCCCTCTGAAAGATCTGGGTAAGGCTACACAACACCATGCCAGCCCAGAAGTTGGCAGACTCCAAGAACCCAATCCAGCCCACCACCTGTTGTTGTAAAATAAAGTTTTATTGGGGCACAGCACACTCGTATCTATCTGTTTACATACTGTCTATGGCTGCTTTCACACAATGACGGAGTTGAGTGATTGCAACAGAAACGCTATGTCCCACAAAGCCAAAAATATTTATAATCTGACCTTTACAGAAAAAAATTTGCTGACTGCTGCTGTAAGTATTCACTACCAAACCATTTGAATTGGCTTTGAATATGAAATCAATCTTCCAGCAATCCTGGAACTGGCTAATATTGAGGGTTTCTTCAAGGTCTACAATTCTCAATTCCAATAACCCCAAGACCCTCTGCAGCTCTTTCTTTTTTTTTTTTTATGGTAAGGAAGATCGGCCCTGAGCTAACATCTGTTGCCAATCTTTCCTCTTTTTGCCAAGGAAGATTAGCCCTGCACTAACATCTGTGCCCATCTTCCTCTATTTTGTATGTGGGACGCCACCACAGCATGGCTTGATGAGCAGTGCGTAGGCCCGCGCCCGGGATCGGAACCTGTGAACCCAGGGCTGCCCAAGCAGAGTGCACAAACTAAACCACTATGCCACTGGGCCAGCCCCTGCAGCTCTTTTTGAAACATGCCAAATATACTTCTTTAGTGTCTTTGAGTTTATTTCTGCTCTGCCTAGAATACTCTTTGCTTAGCTATCAACATAACTTATTCCAAAGCTTTCTTCTGGTCTTTTTGAATAAGTTGCTTTAATTGAGACACTAATAATCTTGTTTAAAATAGGACTCCAGGTCATGTCCATCACTGTCTGTTCCTTGGCCCTATATTTTTAAATTTATAGCCCTTATTACTACCTGGCAAACACTTATTCTTTATTGTATATCTCCCACAATAGAGAGTAATCTCCTCAAAGGCAGCAACTCTATCCATTTCACTGTGATGATCCCAATAAGAACAGTACATGACACATAGTAATTCTTCAATGAATGTTTGTTGAATGAGTGAATGAATGAACAAATAGCACTCCATGGAAGACACTGATTACTACAGCCACGTACAACTTGGTAGAAATTTAAAAGTGGCAGAAAAAATGATCTACTGTTTCAAGGCAATTAGAATGGCCCCACTGTAAGTAAAACAAAATTAGGACTAATTATTAAAAGACATCACTTAAAAAATGAAATTGATGGCATAAGCTTATGCTTTTAATTCACTGATAAGGAAGTTTAACCTATAGGCAGATGAGGAGAAAGGACAGTCTTTTCAAAGAAAAGTGCTGTAACAATTAGCTATCCATTGCAAAAAACAAACAAAACTGATCCATGGCTCACACCAAATACAAAAATTAATTCAACATGGATCATGGGCCTAAATCTAAAACAGAAAGCTATAAACTTTTAGAAGAAAAACCAGGAGAAGATCCTGTGACTTTGGGTTGGGCACAATTTCTTAGATATGACACCAAAGTATGACACAAAAAAAAACCAGACTGATAATTTGGATTTTATCACAGTTTAAAACTTCTACCTTTTGAAAGAATCTGTTAAAAGAATGAGAAGATAAACCACAGACTAGGAGAAAACTATGCAAAGCATGTATCTGATAATGAATTTGTATCCGAAATAAAGAAATTTCAAAATTCAGTAACAACGAAGCAAGTACCCCAACTTCGCGCCCAGTGGGTAAGCGATTTGAACAGAAATGCCACCAAGGACAATATACGGATGACAAATAAACCCATGAAAAGATGGTCAACATTATTAGTTATTAGGGAAATGCAAATTAAAACCACAATGAGATACTGTGACACACCTACTGGAACTGCTAAAATTAAAGACTGCCGTACCAAGTGTTGCTGTGGATGTGGAGAAACTGGAGTTTTCACACTACTAACCAGAAGTGTAAAATCACACTTTGAAAAGAGTTTGGAAATTTCTTAAAAAGTTAAACATGCACCTGCCAAATGATCCAGTCATTCCACTCCTAGGTATTTACTCAAGAGACATTAAAGCCTATTTTTACTCAATAATATGAATGTTCATAGCAGTTTATTTGTAACATCCCAAAACCGGAAACAATCCAACTATCCATCAATGGATGAACTGATAAACAAAATGTGGTATATCCATACAATGGAAAACTCTTGGCATTAAAAAGGAATGAACTACTGATCCATGCTACAACATAGATGAATCTCATAATGATTATATTGAGAGAAAGAAGACAGACACAAAATAGTATTTCACGTAGGATTTCATTTATATAAGGAAATCCTAGGAAATGCAAACTAATATACAGTAGCAGAGAGCAAGCAGATCAGTGGTTGCTTAAAGTAGAGTTTGGGGGAATAGCGAGGGGCATGAGGACAAGATTACGAAAGCCCATGGAGAAACTTCTGGGGGTGATGGTAGATATGTTCATTGGTTTTTTTTTATTGCAATATAATTGACATATAACTTTATATTAGTTTCAGGTATATAGCATAATGATTTAATTTCTGTATATATGGTCACGCCTCTATTAACAAAGGGGATAAGTTCTCAGAAATGCATCATTAGGCAATTTTGTCATTGTGTGAACATCATAGACTGTGCTTACACAAATCTAGATGGTGTAGCCTACTGCATACCTAGGCTATATGGTACTAATCTTATGGGACCACTATCATATATGTGGCCTGTCATTGACCGAAACATTGTTATGCAGTGCATGACTGTATTTCAAAATGATCACTACAGTAAGTGTAGTTAATATTCATCACCACACATAGGTACAAATTTGTTTTTTCTTGTGATGAGAATTTTTAAGATCTATTCTCTTAGCAACTTTCAAATATACAATTTAGTCTTATTAACTATAGTCACCATGCTGTACATTATATCCTCAGGGTTTATTTATTTTATAACTGAAAGTTTGTACCTTTTGATGACCTTCACTTATTTCACCCACACCTCACCCCCTGCCTCTGGCCACCACCAATCTATTTTCTATATCCATGAGTTCGTTTTAGATTCCATATATAAATGAGATCATGTGGTATTTGTCTTTTGCTGTCTGACTTGTTTCACTTAGCATAATGCCTTCAAGGTCCATCCATGTTGTTGCAAATGGCAAGATTTCATTCTTTTTTTATGGCTGACTAATATGCCATTGTGTGTGTGTATATATATATATATATATATACACATAAATATATACCATAATATATATTAATATATACCATATTTTCTTTATTCATCCATCGATGGATTCTTAGTTTGTTTCCATGCCTTGACGATTGTAAATAATGCTGCAATGAACATGGGGGTGCAGTTACCTTTTCAAGTTAGTGTTTTTGTTTCCTTTGGATAAATACCCAGAAGTGGCATTGCTGGGTCATATGGTAGTTCTATTTTTAATTTTTTGAGGAACCTCCATATTGTTTTCCATACTGGCTGCACCAATTTACATTCCCACCCACGGCACACAAGGATTCCCTTTTCTCCACATCCTCATCAACGCTTGTTATCTCTTGTCTTTTTGATGAGTCATTCTAACAGCGTGAGGTCATATCCCATTGTGGTTTGGATTTGCACTTCCCTGATGATTAGTGAGGTTGAACACCTTTTCATGTACCTGTTGGTCATCTGTATGTCTTCTTTAGAAAAATGTCTATTCCGATCTTCTGCCCATTTTTTAATTAGATTGGTTTTTTTGCTATTGAGTTGTATGAGTTCTATATATATTTTGGACATTAATGCTTTATTAGATATATGATTTGCAAATATTTTCTCCCATTCCATAGGTTGCCTTTTCATTTTGTTGATAGTTTCCTTTGCTGTGTATGTTCATGCTTGTGGTGGTGATTTCACAGGTGTATACATGTGAAAACATCAAATTTTTCACTTTAAATATGTGCAGTTTAATGTACGTCAATCATATCTCAATAAAGTTGTCACAGAAAAAGTATTTAACAAAATATTTAACAACTGGTATAGTACAGACACTAACCCTTGAGGATAAATGCTGGCCATGCCAGTGTGTTGCAGCTGAATACCAACGAGACTTTATTGCAAAGGTGCTCAACTTCATTGGTTTTTCTGGGAAACCAAATTTAAGACCACATGCAATGGCACTGCACACCCTCCAGTGTGGCTAAAATAAAAACAAACAAGCAATGCTCCCAGGGCAAAATGTGGAAAAAATCTGAATTTTCATACACTGCCAGCAGGAATTCAAATTTGTACAGCTATATTGGAAAACCATTTGTTAATATCTACTGAAATCTCACATACCTCAAACTCTAGGACAAACTCATAAGACATGGTAATTTCATTCCTATGTATCTACTGAAAAGAAATGCATACATATGTTCATATAAAAGACACATACAAAAATATGGTCATAGCAGCACTAATCATAGTAGCCCCAAATGGAAAACTACCCAAATATACATTAATAATAGAATGAATAAATAAAATATACATTCACCCAATAGAATACTATTTAGCAATGAGAATGAATGAACTTGAATTATATGCAATAGCGTGGATGAATGTATAAGGTTGAGCGAAAGAAGCTAGAAACATACAAAAAAGTATAACTCTATGATTCTATTTATATTAAGTTCACAAGTAGGCCTAATTAATCTATGCTGTTAGAAATCAGGATACCTGTTACCCTTGGGTCAGGATTAGTGACTAGAAGGAAGTACAAAGGGGCTTTTGGTGTTAGGTTTCTTGATCTGGGTGCTGGTTTTGTGTATGTTCAGTCGTAAAAAAAAAAAAAAAATCCCAACTGTATACATATGATTTGTGCACTTCTTTCTATGTATATTTCAATGAAAGTGTTTACTTAAAAAATAAAGAGTTGGGGCTGGCCAAGTGGCATAGTGGTTAAGTTCACACACTCCACTTCAACAGCAGGGTTCACAGGTTCAGATCCTGGGGATGGACCTATGCACTGCTCATCAAGCCATGCCATGGCGGCGTCCTACATATAAAGTAGAGGAAGACGGGCACGGATGTTAGCCCAGGGCCAGTCTTCCTCAGCAAAAAGGGGAGGATTGGCGATGGATGTTAGCTCAGGGCTAATCGTCCTCACACACACACACAAATAAATAAAAATAAATTTAAATAAATAGAGTGGATGGGACAGATGACTCACAGATGTTTTTTTAAACTTCTCTCAATTGGTCCTTGAAAAAGTTTGAGAACAACTACTCTAGTCAAGAATCTTGAGAAAATGAGGCGCTCTTACCATAAGCACATCCAACAGTGGGAGGAAGGGCAGATGGGGAGACTAGGAGTCACTCCTGAATGAGCTTTGAATATTTAACTCTAAAGTCCAAAGAGCATTTTGATGAACCCTCACGTCAGCATCTACGTAACCAGGTCCCTTCTAATGAAGAAACATGAAAGCTTCAATAAATCAGGATATAATTTTTACATTACAAATAAATATCTAAGAAATTAATTGCAGGAGAAAGAAGGGAATGAGGGACAAAGAACAAAAGAAAAATAAAATATCCATTTTCCTCTAGATGATTGTCTGCTATCAATTCCCCACCAAGAAGCACCTTGACCACAATGTAATAATAGAAGCCAAGAGTGGTGAGATAATTTACAGAGTCATTTCCAGGGAGTCCCCAGCTCTGTAATGTCCCATAATGACTCTTCCTCGTGCCACCTACAATTCCTAGAGGACAGACAATCTATTAAGCAGGATTGGCGACTCCACTTAACAGTTTACCATTTCCCCAATGCAGCTGCTTCTACCGTCTTTCTCACTCAGCCTCCCCGTTCCTGAGCTCCTGCTGCACTGCCGCTGCTGGAAGGAGTCTTTCCTGTACTGTCCCTCTGCCTCAGAGCCCCCTGTTGTCTCTCCCACTGATCCCTGCATCTTTTGGACTTGCTGAGAGTTTGGGTAGCTTGGGACCTCCTCTCTGGATGTCCAGGGGTCACTATCCTTTCAGGCAATAAATTCTCCTTTTTGATACCAACCCACCAAGACAAAGGGATATAGGACAGGCCCTCAAGAGCAATTCTTTGGTCTTAATTTAGAGTACTGGTTCTCAACCAAAGCAGTACTGTTCTTAGGCTGCTTTGTGAGTCGTTGGGACATATTTTTGGTTCCCTCTTTGACTGGGGGCACTACTGGCATTTAGTGTGTAGTGCTAGAGATGTCAGTTGTTCTGTACAGTGAAGAACAACCCACATCCCACGCAACTTTAGAATGTAGGTAATACATAAAGGTAAATGACACACAAACTATTTTTTGCTCGGTTTTAATATGTACTGGATCTTCCAAGATGCAATCACCTTGCGGACTGAGGGAAGAGTGTATTTTGTATTGTGCTGAATTTCACCAAGAGTTGTTCATCATTCCATAAAGTCATGTTAATCCATCAAACCTCACCTCTGTCAGTCTGCATTGTAGCTGCTGCTTTCATACTGGCTCCCTTATCTTGTCTGCTAGTGCAGTCACGCCCAAACATTTACATATTAAAATATAAATTAATCTTTTATAACTAACTTTTCTTTTGCTTTTTCTTTTATATTATCGTTGGAACATCATGCTGATTTTTAAAAACCTTTCGTGTTGGTAGACTATGTTATCTATGAATTTCATTTCAAAACAGTATAGGATGTTTTAGAAAATATTTAGTATATAAACGAGTTATTGGGTCTCAAAGGGCTGGGATCCACTGATTTAGAGAAACAGCTCCAATTCCTCGGAAAATCTTTCAAATGCTTTGTAAGATCTTGACTTTTTATGTCAAATATAAGCTGATCTTTGCCCCAGTGGTGTGCTGGTGAATATTTAACAATTGGCTCTCTGTGGGGGAGAAGCTCTGATGTGCAGTGTTTGCTAATTTCCACGTTGTAAATACTCCGCCCATGGCCAGTTTCAAGAATCATCTAACACGACATCACTGAACATAAAGTTGGGTAGACATACCAAATATTAGCTTCTGTGAACTTATATAGGTAAGGGGACCTGAGGACCCATTGGTAATCAAATTTTTGCTTAGACATCACCCCAATTTTTTCTAGGTTTTCTCTAACAAGGCTCAAGAGACCAGAAAGTGAATTAAGAAAAAAATAAATAAATGAAACAAACAAGTCACAACCTTGTATGGGTGACACAGATACCACTAGGGTCAGATAGTTCACTGCTCCAAGACTCAAAAGGACTGAAGACACACATGAATTAATTCTTTATCAAGTCAGCTGATATTAGTTCTGATTCCAGGATAAAATGAACTGCCTTGTTCAGATCATAACTAGAGGACATGGCGATATGTTTCTAGCAGTTATTCTGCTGCTGGTTTGAGGGAAAACACTGGAGACAGATTTGTGAAACTGTTGAAGGGCAGCACCTGGGAAAGCACCATTTAATTAGCGAGGCAATGGAAATTCAAGGGCGGCAGACTAGTCCTACTTAGTGGTACCTTAGCTTGTAAATGCTTGCTAAATCAAAGGAAGGGCAACCTATTGTGAGTGACAGGATAACCCACACTCAGTTGTTCTGTTATCAGTCATTTTCAGGACTAGGGGATCAGCATGGTGTGTTTTGGCCAGAGTACAAAAATTTCACCAAGAGAGAATGATGGATGGATTATTGGCTAAGAGAAGGGAGGAAAACAAGAACTGGGTTGTTGTAAATGGTGCTCAGACATGAAAAAGTGATCAAGATCTACAGCAATGAGAAACTGTCTGATGTAAATACGTGTTTGATTTAGAATTTGTCCAGGACCAAAAATAGCAATATTTCCATTGTTTCTGCAACTCCCTGCTAGAAGAATTCCTGGGATGTGAAAGTAAGACCCCATTGTATAAAAGGCATTAAAGTACTATCTGTACCCATGAGGACATGAACAGTGCAATTTCTGGAGAGTAGACATGGGGAATTGCTCAGCCAGCTTCGATGTGGACCTCAGGTTTTATCGGTTAAAGTCTTCATATTATTAGAGGGGACACCACCACAAAGTCCTTTGTAACAAAGAAAGCAAAATTTGATACAGTCTACATTCCACATATCTTTTTAGTGCTCTCAAATTTTCAGAAATTTCAAGCATAGTCCCACTTTAGAGATTCTAATGGCCAATGTTAAAAGGATAAGATTCTGGGATTTCACATTCTCTACGAATCCTGAATATTCAAGTTGATCAGACAAGGGCCTTACACCCCATGGCACCATAGAGCTAACACATTTTTGAATAAAGTCTTGAGTTTATGATGAATGTGTTCCAGACACGCAAAAGTTTACAGTGACTATCAACCAGGAAAATGTGCAACCCCAGCAGATAATGGCATATGGTGTGTGATCTGAAGAGGGGGAAGAAGGTTCACAGAACCTTCCCTAGCAGATGCTCAATGACAAGCAAAGTCAGTTGTATGGTCTCTTGGGAAAACGACCAGAAAATGAAGGTGAAAACATTTTTTTGTTGTGTCAGTAGAAGATATTCATGAGCTACACATTTTCCTCTGGCTCTGGTATCAAGGAACAAGGAATAGAGAGCTCATGGCAGTGGGCTTAGGCCATTGTGGCTAGAGCGTCCCGGGTCATCAGATAAAATCACAAAGAACCTGCTTCACACTCTCATTCTTGAGCATTTAATAGCATCACAGTTTTTGTTGTTGCTATATTTTATATGCCACGTGGCATTTACTATGTCATTGCTTGTGTTGCCTGCTGCGTGGAGCCAGGCAAGTCTTCCCTTAACAATCGTTCAATGGAAAAAGATCTTCTGGTAGCACTGGAGACACTGCATGAACCATGACTCCAGCTTCCTTGTGGCAACTGTCTGGAATGAGCACCAGTTGTTTGCAGGAGTTAAGAAGTTACTGAGGAGTCAAGAAGTGAGAGACTGAGCCTGTTCTGTGTAGCGGACGAAAGATGACACATGTTATGTTTGTGTCTTAGGTTGGGTTTCCCCAGAAACAGATAGTGAGAGAAGGTTTTGAGTGCACGTAGTTTATGTGGGGGATCCCAGGAAGCAGTGGTGGGGCAGTGGGGAAGTGAGACAGTGAAGGGAGAGATAGACACGGGCTGTGTTATTGGGAAGTTTCCACTGTGGGCAATCAGAGTTCAATCCTGCTGAGGATCTTGGGAGAGAGTATAGAATGCACTTGAAAGTTATCCTCCCAAAAGGGCAAGAAGGCTTGAGGATTTATCTACCAACTTCCCATCTCTTCTTGTTGAGGGCTGTTTAATTTTCTGACACTTCCAGCTCTGATGGCCAGGAAAAAATGCCTTCAGGCAGAGAACTGCAGGTATTCATATAAGCAGCCTTTGGTGTGCAGAGGGGAGCGTGAAAGGATATGAATGGGACTCAGTTTTCTGCAACTGCATGTGTGTGTGTGTGTATGCACAGATATAAAAAGAGATGGACCCAGAGGAATGGAACTAAGATAAGCATAAAAATGGGAGAGGTCACAGCCAGCAGGTGGAATAGTGTGTTCAAGGTGCAGCGTCAGGAATGATAATGATTGCACATTTAACTGAGAACATACCATATTCAAGCAGGCGCTTTGTATATGTTATGAAATAATCTCTCCAGCAATATTCAAAGTAAGTATTATTATTCTCATATTTTAGATGAAGAAACTGAGTTTCAGTTAACATGTCTCGAATGACAATGAGTAATTTGAATTTGAATCCAAGTCCGTTTTACTCTCAAGACTGTGTTCTTTTGACTACCACACTGCCTGGTAAGTCTACTTGGTCATCTGTAGCGAGGCCTGCAGCAGATATTGGAAAGTTAGGTTCTGTCGAGGAACACCTCAACTATCAGACGATAGGCAGTGGGGAACCACTGAAGGCATTTTAAAGAGCACTTGCCAGCACATGTTGTGGCTGGTTAAAATTCAGAAAAAGATCCAAGTGGAGACATCCAGTTAGGTAACTGTGAAAAAATGTGGGTGGTAGAAATAGAAAAAAAGATAGTTGTGCAAGATAGTGTTTACTCCAGAAAAACTTACAGGACCTGATAAATCACTCTACATTAAAGGCAGAGAGAGGGAAGCAAAGATAACTTAGAGGCATCAAAACGAAGGGTTGGTGGGGATGATTAGCAGCCATCAAGACGCCTTGGCATGAATGACGAGCTCAGTTTTTATCACTGTGAGTTGAAACAATGGAAAATATTTGAGTGTAAGGGTCTTATGTGACAGTGGTGGCTGTGGCCTCTGTAACCCTGCTCATTGCTGTGGCTGATCTGGCTATAAGGCAGATCACCCTGTCTTGCTTCCTCTGCGTTATGCACTGAATTATGTTCTCCCAAATTTCGTATGTTGAAGTCTCAGCCCCCAGTGCCTCAGAATGTAACCATATTTGGAGATAAGGTCTTCTTTAAAGAGGTGATTGAGTTAAAATGAAGTTGTTAGGTTGAGGCCCTAATCCAATATGACCCATGTTCTTATAAGAAGAAGAGACACCAGGGGCACATGTGCACAGAAGGATGACCATATGAAGAGGCAGCAAGATGGTGGCTGACTGCAAATCAAGAAGAGAGGCCTCAGAGGAATCCAATCCTGCTGGCACCTTGATCTTGGATGTAGAGCCTCAGAACTCTAAAAAATATCTGTTGTTTAAGCCACCCAGTCCATGCTATTTTGTTGTAGCAGCCCTAGCAAACCAATACAATCTCCGATGAAGGTTGTATGCTTCCTCAGAGCATGTGCCTTCCCACACGGAGGAGGAGAACTCTTCTGACTCACTGCGATCCCTTTACTGGAACCTCCAAAGAAGGTTTTGAGCACATTCAGCAGGTGGTCATGTGCATCTGTGACTTGCGTGTGGCCAACCCTAGATATCGAAAGGTGCCTAGGCATATTGGTAAAGGTTAGAGTTATGGGAATAGATGGCAATCCCATGAAAAAGAGAGTATGGAAAAAAAAAGAGGGAGGACCAAGGATGGTACTCTTTTTTTTTTTTTTTTGCTTTTTCCACGGTGGGGCTGAGGGTGAATTTATTTTCATGAATTTTGCATTACTATCAGCCATCTACAAGTTACAGAGTTTGTAAAAGGGCTGCCACAAAATCAAAATCAGACAACCCAGAGGGTATGCTATGCTACAGAAAATGCAGTTTTCCACTGAAACACAAAATTTTCCCTACCATATAGTATGAGATAGGGGTCAAGATTCTTTTTTTTCCCATAAGTGTATCGCATAGACCCAGTGCCATTTATCGAAAAACCCAGCTTTCCTCCCCCAGCTCGTCAATGTCACCGTTATGTGTGGATTCGATAGGATCTGAATTCGATTCTGTTCCATTATCTATAGTCTATTCTTAAACCAATGCTGCACTGTCTTAATTATCACAGCTTTATGGTACATCTTGATATCTATGAGTGTAAAGCCTTCAGCTTTGTCCTTCCTCTGTCTAGATTTCTTGGCTGTTCTTGGCCTTTTGCATTTTCATATGCATGTTAGAATCAACTTGTTCATTACTAAAAAAAATTGAATTTACAGATCCATTTGGGGAAATTTGACATCTTTACAATATTGAATCTTTCATACAATGAACAAGGTAAATCCAAGGATGGTACTCTTTATGGTTAGGAGGTGGAAGCCAACCAAAGAAGGAAGAGAAGGAATACACTCAGGAGAGTGACCATGGTATTATTGCTACTAGTGCTATCACCAAACATACCTCAACTGTTCCTTTGGCTTACGCCACCCCTCTGGAAGGTCTTCTCCTTTCTCATCAGTGTCCTGCCCCTCCACGAAGGGCTGTTTTCTGCACCACATCTGCTGTGAAGCCTCCCATGACTGACCTAACAGAAGTGCTTTCTCATCTCTCTGAACTTTTACAGCAGTATTGTCCAATAGAACTTTCTGTGATGATGGAAATATATCTGTGCTCTGTAATACTGTAGCCATTAGTCACATGTGGGTATTAAGTACCTGAAATTCAGCTAGTGTGACTGAAGAACAGAATTTTAAATTTTATCTCATTTAAGTAAATTTAAATTGCCACACGTTGCTAGTAGCTAACATATTTGGCAACATAGACCTAGAGTGTTTCCTATGCCATTCCTGGCTTCATCTTATACTGCCTTGGGTGATATTTCTGTACATTTCTCAGTTCTACAGCTATATAGTGAGAGCAGGGGTTTTCTTGGAAGTAAGTATGTATTCCTGTGACACCATACTCAGTGCCTGAGGTATAGCAATGTTTGTAACACATTTGTGAGCATATTATGGTTGCCAAAATATGGTGAGCATATTTTGTCTTGGATCAATGATATAGTAGATCACGTGTCAATCTTGTGGGTCAAAAGAAAAAACTTTTAATGACTTTCATGAGTTCCATTAGATGACAGGTCTCTGCTCCAGTCTCTGGAGATTAAAGGATGGTTAAAATATAGCCTTGGTCTCTAAGGGCTCAAGTCCCATGGAGTAGGCAGAGAAATGAATCTAAGCTTCCTCTCAGATCTACAAATATCATTTAGCCAGACCTGTAGTCTGCCTTAAGGAATTTAGGATTATACTTGTATTTTTTTCCCCTGGGTCCCATAGAATCAATTTTCTTTTCCAAGGACAGAAAAAACATAAAGTACATTCTGAAAGGGTATGAGACCTGTTAAAATCTTTGACAAAATGGAGTAAGCAAATTCTGTTCTTTGAGAAGCAATGAACAACCAGAGGAAGGTGGGTGTGGAAGAGAAATGAGGGGTCATTTTCTAGGACAGAAACTTTGAAAAACTTCACTTGTTTTATGTAACTGTAACTGTAACTGTAACATTGATCTGCCATCAAAGAGGGTATTTCTCTTTGTGGGCAACCTTTGAAATACAGAGGCCATGCCTAATTGATTGTGGTCCCCTTCCCTCTCTTCCATCTTTACCCCCCACTCTGGGGACGTTGCCGATAATAGGTGCTCAAAAAATGTCTGCTAGAGAAGGAAAAGGAGAGAATGTTGAGGAATATTTACACTTACCTTGTCTACACTGGGTCAACTCTCCATTCCCTAGAAACATATCCTTAATAAAAATGGAGGCTATTAAGTCAGCTGTCTGGTCTTCCTTTGCTCTAATAAGCAGTAACTCTTGGAAAAAAACAGTGGCTCCAGGGAGTTAAAGGGGGAAAAGCATTAGCAAGTCAACTTTCTACCAGGGAGCATGTTACTGTTGGCTACACAACACTCCAGGCCAGTTAAGCTAACCCTGCTGGAATGTTAAACAGAGTGCAGCCAACACCTTGTGAATGGAAGGAAACCATCAGGGCTTTGCCAGCACAACTCATCAGTGAGAAGAGTCCTCTGGAAAGAATGAAGTAACAAAGATCACCGAAGAAAGTGTAAAACAACCTGAGAATCCAATGACATGTTGACAAATATCACTCCTCCCTGCTTTCCTCAAATCAGAATCAAGCCATTTCCACAGTCCAAGATTGGACTCTTCCTTGCCTTATCAGCAGCCTCTGAAAGGCTCCAGGTGGATCCTGTCCAGGAAAAAAAGAAATCCTGAAATAGTCAGTAAAAAGTTATTAGGGAGGCTTTGCCCTTCAACTGTAAGCTTCTGGAAAACAATCTTTTTTTTTAAGAAAAGGAATTCACAGCTTATAAAACTTGGCATCTTTTTTTAAAAACTAAAGATGATGGCTGATTTCATAAAAGAAAAAGAAATGGAAATAAAAGTGTTAAACTACCAGCACTCAAATGTCAAAGACAAGATTTTCCAAGAAAATATCAGAACTGATCAAAAAAGCTGAAAATATTATTAGGATGGCAGTATAGTTTGGGACACGGTCTCTTCTTCAGAGCAAATTTAAAAAGTAACATTGGAGAGCTGAAATTTTAATTTTTGTTCTGGTTCTAAAGTAAAGCCAAGGTGACTTTATCCTAGCCAGATCTGCCTAGGTTTACTCTGGTTTAAAGGCAAAGTTGAGGTCAAATTTAACACGAGTATCTCACTCTCCAGCCTAAATCACAAGAACTCAATGGAGCTTCACACGCTTTTACAACTAAATCATGAAAAAATCAATAGTGTTGGGTGAATCTGGCTTTGAGTAATTGGGTTTTATCCAGCATGGGATTCAAATTATGTTCTCTAACCTTTAGTGCTGTTTTCCATCAATTTTGGAAAATTCATAACCTTTTTCTTAAAAAAAAAATTGCTTCTATCCCATTCTCTCTCTTCTCTCCTTCTGAGAATCCAACTATATATGTTAAAACTTTTCAATATGCCTCATATGTTTCTTTTCTGTACTTTACATACATTTAGCTCTATTCTGTGCTTCAGTCTGAATAGTTTCTCCTGACCTATCTTACAATTCACTTATCCCCTCTTCAGCTGTGCCCAATCTGCTGTTAAACTTATCTACTGAGATCTTCATTTCAGTTAATATATTTCTTTATTCTAGAATTTCTACTTGATTCTTTCTTAATAGAATCTAGTTTTCTGATGAAATTCTCTATCCTACCATTTATTTTTTGAATGTACAAGTCACATTTATTTTAAAGAAAAGTACAATATCTGGATCACCTATGGGTCTATTTCTACTATCTATTTTTTCTTGGTCCTATTTTTCAGTTTGTCTGGGAAGGTTTCATAGAATGAGGGTCATTGTGTATGAAAATTTTAGAGACTCTGGATGATGTTATCTTCCTTCAGAGAGGGTAAAAGTTAAATCTAGATATCTAGAGTAGAGGAAGTTTACCTCAATCTAATCAAGGGTTCAGCTGACAAGAGAGAAAGTTTTACCTTTCTCAAGCAGGGTCTACTTTGTGTTCATCTATTCCCAGGGTGTTGCCTTCTAGGGGTCCCAAGAGGAGCCTGGGATGTTTATGAGAGCTTCTCCTCCTGAATTCTAATTTTTGTCTTTCCAGCACCATGAGATTCTGAAGACCCAACTCTGCTTTTTATCAGCTTGTCTTTTGCTTGATTTTTTCACCTCTTGCCTTATGCAACTAAGAATGAGAAAATTTCTGAGGGGGAAAGAGTTTGGGGCCTTCCTTTCTCAGAGGGCTTGGGCCCCTCAAGTCTTGGATGCCTTGGCAGATCTGATGTCTTCAAACAGATTTTTATTTTAATTTCCTCTGGCTTTTGTAGTTCTTCCTGGGAGCACTGATCTGCTACAAGCTAGTTCATCAGAGCCAGGAGTAGAATTGTTGAATAACTGTGGTTTTTGCAAAAGCAAAATTCCAGAGGCAAAAAACTATCAAAACCCCAACTGGGAAAATTCATTCTATGTGCCAGGAACTGTACTTGTACTGGGATTTTAAAATGAATAAGATAATATCCTTACCCTGGGGACATTCACATTCTATCAGACCTCTTCTGTGGTGTACTTGATTCCACTCCATTCTGATTCATTTTTAATATTTAGTTCAAGATGCACCCCCCCACCCCAAAGATTTGCTGAAAGATTCAGGCAAATATTGAGATCTTCTTTCTCTGAAACCTCGTGCTACTTATTATCAGCACCTCACAGAGCAACAGGTCACAATTCCTACATTATTTAACACACTGTACCCTACTCCTCCCTCCACCAGATTGTGAGTTATCTTGGTGAGAAGAGCTAGGTTTGATACTTACTCCGTAACCTCCAAATCACCCAATATTTATTTTTGGTGCTTTTCTTTCCATCATGATCACTCCCTGGGCAAACTCCCATACTTCCAGTATTTTTTGTGTGGGAAAGAATGGGGATGGGTTTCTGTCCATGGAAAGGGGAGAATTGCTGGGACTATGTCTGTGGGAGTTAGTTCTTCTTGCCTATGCAGAATCGATAATGATGGGCCTCTCTTTTTCCAGATCATAGTAATAATGGGTAGCATTTATTAAGTGCTTCCAGTATGCCTGGCATTATCCTAAGTGTATTATGTGTATTATCTCAATAACTCTTTAGAACAATCCTAAGAGGTAGGTTTTATTATTATCCTCATTTTGCAAATAAAGAAACAGAGGCATAGAGTGGCAAAGTTACAAAAACCCAACCATAAGGGTCGCTTTTCTGGAAACTTGGGCTGAGACCCTGCCTCAAAGCATTCCTGGCAATGGACCTTCATCCTAATGTCCAAATGTTCCTGGCAGTGGACCCTCATCCTAAGTCAAGGCATTCCTGGTGATGGACTCTGCACAGGTGAATGGTTAATGACAGACTTGCTGATTATATACAATAGTCTCTGCCTGAGGGACGAACCTTGGGTTTTCTTCTGGTTCCATCTAATATTTTTCTTCTCACTTTTAGTTTGTTAGACTCTATCAGTCAGGACTGAGTTCAGTCGCAAAGCTACAATGGCTTAACAAGCTAGGGGCCTATGTTTTTCCCAGAACATGAAGCCTGAAGGTAGGCAGTCAGGTCTCATACAGTGGCTCCATAATGCTCTGAGGGATCCAGGCTCTTTCTACCTTTTCACTCTGTTAACTGAATACGTAACTTTTGTCCTCATGCTTGCAAGCTGGTTACTACCTCGTCAGCGTTGTGTCTGGATTTTGGGCAGGAAGAAAGAGGATAAAGGGGATAAGATAAAGAGTAAAGCCAATAATTCTGTTCCCATTTAAATAGCTTTCCCTGAAGCCCCATCCAGGGACTTTCTTTATATCTAGCTGGCCAGGACTGTGTCAGACATGGCTATACCTAGCTGCAAAGGAGTCTAGGAGATGGAATATTTTAAATGGGTATATTACTACACTGCAGAAAATCAAGAATCTTTTAATAAGGAAGAAAGGACAATAGTCAGCCAAAGTATCTGCCAGAGTTATTAAAGTCTTAACTGAAGTCAGAGGAGAGGACTTCCTCAAAGATCAGCAGGCCCAGGAGGCCATAGTTCTCAATGAGAAGCACAATGGTACCTGGAGCTAGAATAAGAAACCCATGTCCTCTGGATCAGGTCTACATATCTACCTGTCTATAAGTGATCTCCTGTCATGCGGCCATGACAATATAGTGAGAAGAGCCCTGAATTTAGAAGCAGAAGAACAGTGATTGCATCCTGTTTTTGCCACATATAATCTGGGGGACCTTGGGCAAGATATTAACTTCACATTTGTTATCACTAAAATGGGGATAAATGGGCATGTGACCCATATCCCAGAATTGGGAAGATCAAAATAATGTGGAAAAGCTTTGTAATTGAATGATCTGTGCACTTTATTTCTTATGACATATTTAAAAACTGGAAATGGAGAAGTATAAATGGAAACCAGCTAATTATTTTAATAACCTTTTTGTAAGTCCATCTAAAATTATATATGTATATAAATTTATAACCTTAATATTTTGAATATATAAATTAAATATATGTTAATGCAGATAATTTCATAATATTACAGCACACACACAAATATATGTATGTAGTTGTTTGTTTAATGAAATTTTGTGATATCTTTGTAATGGAATGTGACAGAATTTACAATGTTCACTTTTAGTACTTAAGCTTCTAAAACCCACCTGGTTGCTTAATCTACGTCTTTGGTTTATCCTATATAGGGGAGAAAAGAGAGGGCTTGGAATTATCGGTGTATCTCAACATTAAAACTGTCATCTCTCCTACTGGAAATATGGCAACTGTGTTGTGTTTTCCAAGATATATGCCAGCAATATTTCAAAATATGATTAACAGTGCCAATACCTTGTAAAGTTGGGCACATCTTTTCTTGTTTTGTCTTAGTGATGCCGTCTATCTTTGTGAAAGCTGATATATTAAATAGCTTTTTAAAAGCCTTATTGTGGCCTTTCTCTCCCCTTGGTGTAGTAGTGTAACTTTTATCGATAATAATGGGAGTTATGTTGGAGCACACGGGGTGGTTATGTGGCTCCTGTAGTTAATGGTGATGGACCAGCCTTGAAACCATGGCCTGGAGTTCAGGAACCCATCCCAATTATTTAAACTCTCAGAGGAGAAAGGAAGGTGCGTGGCCACATACCTTTTAGCTAGCCCCCAAATTTGGAGCTTTTCTGCCTTTTTATTTTGGCAGAAACGAGTGCATAGACACATAAATTAAGTGAGATGGGATGACAACAAATTTCCTGTAAAATTGTATGATATCCAAAATCCAAAATTAGGGGAACTTTCACCCAAAAGATTTACTTTGGCACCAGCCTGAATTTTAGCCAGAGTATATGAAAAGCTATCACCTTCAGTTAAAGTTTATATTTATCAGCCTTTAAGACTTATACAAGGAAATACATTTTTTCCTAATCAAAAGAGCCCACCCACTTTCCAAAAATCACACAGTTTTTGAGGTGGAAAAGAACTGTGAAATGGACTCATTTTACAGATGAGGAAAATGAGGCCCCCTGAGGTTAAATGAATTACCCAAAGTCATACAGTTAATTCTAATCCCTGACCATGAATATAGAAAACATTGTGATAATGTAGAACTTGATCACTGAACAAATATATGTGCATACCTGGAACAGAATGGAGACTCAATAAATACTTTTAAATAAAATTCAATAGTGGGTTTTTTTAAATGCAAAGAACAGAGCTAAGCTAATATAAAATTATTATCAAAATTATTCATGTTCTACTGAAAAGTACTAGGCAAAGTCAAATGAATGTAGTCATGTGGGGCTTGGCAGGATGCTCAGCATGTAATAAGAGCTGAATAAACATCTGTTGACTGAAGGAAGCATGTTAAAATTTACCGCACATGTGATAAAATACCCCCCAAAAGTAATTTTTTAGGCTCTATTACTTTTTCCTTTGATGAAGACTTTCGTTATTGTGAGGCCTAAACTTGATAAATTTGATAGGAGATGCATTTGGTTACTCTATTTGGAGGAGAATTCCATAACTTATTTTAAAACCTGTGCAATTTTTTGAAGAGGAAACAATGAACATGTCTACTAACATTCGCACAGGTACCTCTGGCATCTTCACGTCCCACAGGTTGTCTTTCACACAATGAATAACCCCAGGCCCGTCCAAGCCCTCGAACTCATCTCCCGCCAGCCTCGCTGTACCTCTTTAGCCACAACCAACTCAAATTTCTTATAGTTCCTTAATATCTGTCTTGGCACCTTTAGTCCTGTCTGCTTCAGTACCCTGCCCCAGCTAGCTTGCCTTTGTTCAAGACTCAAAGATTTATCTTCTCTTTTAGACTTCTCAAGCTCTCTAAGGCTCTTCTCTGTGTCCCCATGTAACCCCAACATAACTACTATCGTTTTAATTATTTCTATATGCACAATTTTCTTTTTTTGTTAGATTGTGAATTCTGAGAGGGCAGATACCCATACATTCTTTTCATTTCTGTGTCCATAGCAAACAAGCCCTACTGAAAACAGAGTAGATGGACAATGAATATTTGTAAGATGAATGAAAAATGTCAAGACCTCCCATAGACCAGGCACCAGTTCTCTGCTCTGGTCCTCTCCTCTCCATACTATGATAGTTCACTCCCTCTTTGCTTGCAGAGCACTGGCTAGCAAGCATTACCATATTTTATCCTCCCTGCAACACTACAGAGCTGACTCTATTACTGTCATGCTTTTACTGAAGAGGAAACTGCGACGTAAGAGCTGTTTGGTGACTTTTTCAAAGTCACACAGCTAGGCAGAATGGCTATGCTGTGGAAAAACCAGAGAAGAAATGTGAAACAAATGGACCTGGCCCGGTAAAAGCCACAGCAGAAACAAAAGCAATCCAAACCAACGATGCCACTGAAGAAGCCGCAGAACAAAAAAATCCAAGCTTGTTACCACGTAAAACAAGGAAGGCAGGGCTGCCAGAGACCTGAGAGGTTGCCCACCCAACTCTAATACCTGGAATTTGATCAGATGTCCAGACTGAGAATTTCTGCCACCTCCTCTGGAAACCCCTTCCAGACTCCCTCCATTTGGAAATGTGTCCTTTAGCTAACCCGAATCTGGCATGCTGCACAATGAGCACAGCTCGCCACGCTCCACACATTCTATGAAGCTACTTTCCTCCTCTTCCCTCTCCTTTCTTCTTGCAACCTGCCATACGTTTCTGTCCCCCAGTTTATTCAGAAGCATCATGTTTTTCTGTTCAATGAAACAGATCAGTGGCATTTTCTGCCACTAAATCAAACATCTCTCTCCTCCTACAACAAAGAAAAACCTGGTAATACCCACAACAGTTTCTAGATTTTTTTTAATGCCTAGAAATTCACATGACAAAGGAAATAGGAAAAACCCCTCCCCACCTATCTCGTGCGTTTGCGGATATTTACAACGCCATCATTGTGTATGTTAGTTCTATTCATTTCTGTCAGCAGGCTTCCTCTGTACAGTTTAACTACTTTCTCATGCTAAGCTCTCGTGAATTGTCTCGTGAATGGTTTATGGGAAATTCTGTACCAAATACTATTTAATTTTAAGGCATTTCTGTCTGGTAATTTATTACCAACTACGAATTTCATTTGGCCAGAGCAAAAAACAATTTGTTTGTTTCATGTTGAAAATAGTTTTTCAAATAAATTCTGATGATACACTTATCAAGCCCTCTTATCTTTCATTAAACTAATGCTTTCAAGCATAATTAAGAAGAGGCTGGAAAACTAAGTATATAGTAATGCTCTGATATTAAAGAAGACATTTCAAAATAAATTTGCAATCATATCATTACATCAATCTCTACTATGACTGCGATAGTATTATAACCATAATTAATTAGCTATGGTACAAATTACTAATAAATCTTTAGAAATTAAATGCCTAATTTTTCAAAACCATATGTCTTTGTAAATTGATTATTTAGAATTTAGAGGCTTTTTAATTAGGATGAAATTTATGCAATGCTGTATGTAATAATTAGGAATCAGCTTTTCTGCAATATTTTTGAACATCAGCAAAAAATTAAATCTTGGGAAAATAGTCTGGGTTAATTATAGTATTTTACTGTCAAAAATCAACATATAGGTAAAATTTAGAGCTTAATGTGGCCTTTCCATTTCTTTAACTTCCACCTAGCCTTATGTTCTCAGTGCTGGAATCATTAACAGAATCCAAAAATCAATGAGGGGGCGGATAATCTTCCCGGTGATTTATGCCTCTAAGAAAGTTTTCATTTTATCCAATAGTTTCAGCAAACCTCATCAATCCAGGTTAAACATTTAAAACTCTTTTTTTTTTTTCTATTCCCTAAGGATAAAGCAGGGATATTTCTAAGCCTAGCCATCATTTTGGGTAAGTGATTATTTTGACATAAGACACAAAAGCTGCTTTGTCGGAAGGGTGGGAACATCATTTGGGATTGAACAAAGGCATTGCTGAAGTGCGACCTCATTATGTGTGTGGTCAAAAGACCCAAAGAGATGGGGAAGAGGACCTGATGGTGAGCCACTTTACACTCACATGGCCTGCTGCGAGTGGATTTCCAAGCCAAGGCCCTCCTGTGTCCAGAAGATTGACTGAGAGATGCCCTGGGCTATATCTTGGTTCTGCCTATGCTAGAGCCTGTAGGGAAATACATAGAAGATACCACAAATGAGAGGGGAATTCTATAAAAACCAGAATGAGTGCCTGCACAGCCCAGAAGTCAATTGCCTTTTCCTTCTTGCTTCCCGTCCTCCTCACTTCAGTTCTCTTAATATGATCTGGCCAATGTGTTTGCCTCCATAGGTGCAATAGGAATAAGGCCAACCTGGGTGAAGTTCAATTTTGCTGATCTAAGAACTTTCCCTTACGTCTTTCTTTTGAATTCATCTTCCTTAATAAAGAGTTGGATCCTGATTTCTCCCCTTGTCTGTCCGGGAAACAGAATTATAGTCCTGTGCCGCATAACGACGCTTCAGTCAACGAGGGACCACGTACAAGACAGTGGTCCCATAAGATTAGCACCATATGGCCTAGGTGTGTAATAGGCTGTACCATCTAGGTTTGTGTAAGTACACTCTGTGATGTTCACACAACGATGAAATCGCCTAACGACACATTTCTCAGCACACATCCCCATCATTAAGTGGCGCGTGATTGTATTCTTCCCTGCTAGCACCAAAAGGAGTTAAGTCACTGTTTTCTCCTTTTGGGTTTCCGTTGTATATTACCAAGCCATTTCTTCATCTGAAGGTCTTCCAGCGAAACTGTTAAAGCTCCTGAACACACAACTAAAGAGTGACAATCGCTAACAGATGCATTTGTGCTCTGGCAGAATTGGTCCTTAATTGTTGCTCGTAGGAGAAAGGAAGAGCGGCAGTAGCACCTCTGTTCACCGTTGCCGGCAGATAACAAACTCGAGATGAAGCCACATTTATGGGGGAAAAATTGCTTACGCCCACAGAATGAAATTTCAAGCTTTGACAGCTGCTAGGTAAGTAAATGAGAATCATTTTATTCTGGGTAAATGCAACACAGCACATCTTGAACAATGAGAAGGAGTTGGTGGCCCGAGGGCGGTGACACCCAGGTTGTACATGTTCAGAACAGTCTCCTAGGAGGAGAAATATGAAACAAGCGGCCAAACAATTGTCTCCTTATCAATGCATGGTTCCTCAGAATCTTAAGTAGAAGGCACATTTCCCTTCAAAGGGAGCTTCAAGACAATGGCTTTGAGATTCCCCAATTTACAATTCAACAGACAAATACCACATGCAGACTTCCACATACAGAGGAAGCACTATTTGAAGCCTAAGGCCGCTGCCAGAATTCAGGAGACCTTCATCTCATGCCTAGATGCTTTTCACAGCCTCCCAACCACTTTCCTAATGTCAGTCTCCACCCTGCAGCCAGAAAAAAAGACTTCTAAAAGGCTACTACTCCCCTACTTAAAATCCTTCAAGGGTTCCCGCTTGCCATCGGGAGAAGTCTTACTTCTTTAGGTTGACTTACAAGGCCCTTCCACACCGGCCCTTGTTAACTTCCCAAACTCATTTCTCCCCATGAGCCTCCAGGACTTTCAGAGGCTGTTCCCTCTTGTCCCCATCTGTTCCCTTTTCTGGCCAACTCCTACTCATCCTTCAGGTGTCAGTTTAGTTGCTTCTTTCCCCAGAAGCCTTCTCTGACTCCAACAGCCGAGTTAGGTGCCCTTGTCTCTGTGTTCCCACAGCCGCCTTTGTGCTCCTGGGATAGCTGTATCAGATTGTATTGCCTCTTTATTTTTTTTTTTTTTGCCCTTGGATATTTCAAGGTGGCAAGGGACAGAAGCTCAACTCACCTCAGCTTAAGCTAAAAGGGAAATTTATTGGACACTGGCTTAGCTCACAAAACGAGGGAAATGCTGAACAACCAAGTTGGAGGAAAGCAGAAATTGGGGTCCCTCCTAGATCCCCAGATTCTGCATCAGGGCCTTAAACACTGGTTTGGTATGTTAGTCTGTTTCTGCTCCCCGCCTCTGTCTGTCTCCGTCTCTCTCCCTACTCCTCAGTTGACAATGTGCTGGCTCTCACCAGAAGGATGGAGTGATGTCTGGCAGGTGGGCTTAGGCTCACATTTTCCTTGGTTCTAACATGAAAGTTCTCAGGGAAGAATTCCGATTGCCCCTTCTTGGGTCACATGCTTGCCCTAGACTGAGAATTGTGGCTCTGGGTTAGGGAGGACATAAGAAGATGGAAATCCCATCCAGACCGCAGTTCAAGCTCTTGGGAAGAGGGAAGGGCAGGGAGGAGGACAGAAGCAGAGTAAGGGTGGGGGCCAGTATATGGATCACCTATTGCTGCAACACCAACCACAACGTCTCAGCGGCAATGTATGATACATATTTATTTTTTACGCAACTGCAAGTTGACTGGAGGTTGACTGGTATAGACTGGTATAGACTTATAGACTCTGCTTTAAGTTACAGATCTGGCTTGGCCAGGCTCCTTGTGGTGGGTTAAACTCAGGCTTGTTCCATTCATGTGCCTCATTCTGGTGCCCAGAATGAGGAAGGCAGAAGGGGAAGCTCTTCTTATGGCAGTAACAGAGGTGCAAGAGAGCAAGTGGAGGCCCGTGATGGATCTTAAGGAGCAGGCTTGGGAGAGGCACACTGAATTCTACACTGTTCTATTGGCTAAAGCAAGTTACACGGCTGAGCATGAAGTCAAGAGGTGGGGAAGGGCACCGTACCTTAGTGGGCAGGACTGCACAGTCACAAAGCAAAGAGCATGGATACAGGAGGAATGAAGACTGGGGGTCAAAGATTCCAATTACCATAGGAACGATTTTTCAAAGGAAGGGTGATATAATTTCCGGAGGAAGGAATAGCTGCTAAGCAGACAAAAACAATAATGCCCATTACATTCTCCCTCATTACCCTGTAACTTTTGTGCAGGTAGGAGATGTGGCATATTGACCTGTTTCTGTAGGCTCTATGGAACACAGTGCTTGGCACCCAAAAGGCAGACAAAAATTATATGTCGAATTTAATGTAAGTGATTGAGGGGTTACAGAGAGGACAGACATCTGAACTATCTCCTCTAAGAACTCGAAATCTAGTTGAGGAGACCCAAGTTCATGTAAATAACTGGTCCAAAGCAGAAAGAAACTTGTGCTCATAGAAGGCAATACGCTATGGACATGATGGAGAGGGAGAGATGAATTCCCACCAGGTCAACGTAGGAAGTATCCTTGGAATAGGTGGATTTAAGCCGAACTTTAAAGGGGAAGGAAGCCACTTTGAGTATATACTACAAGTCAGTCGATCAGTTGAGCTGAGGGCTATCTCACTCTCCTCCCACACAGTGGAACAGGAAGCAGCATTCTCGTGATTTTCCATGTGAGGTTTACGAAGTTGAATGCCCAAGCTTATCCAGCTGAAAGGAGACAGAGCCTGATTGGGATCCAGGATCCTAGTCGGTCACCTTTTCATTGTCTGTGTCTGCTCGGTGGCTGACACTTAGTACATGTGCTCCACAAATGTGAATTGAATAAATGAGTAAATGTATAGAACCTGGTTCTCTTTCTTCAAAGCTTTGGCAAGTGGAGAAGTCAGGACAAGGCACTGGAGATAAAGGTCTGGGTCTACTGTAAGAAGAGAGCAGGCACATCTTAGAAATGCCCAGTAGACATGTGTGACCAGAACATCAGGTACATGGAGTGTGTGGCAAGTCTAAGGAGGTAAACAGGAGACAGGAGTGAAGTGAAGGGTGTATGTTTTATTCTGCCTACAAGTATCCAGGAAGGCCATTACATGACCTCACAGGTAAAAGTTTATGATGTATTAAGGCAAAACAGGTTGTAGATGCTATGCGGTGTCAAATAATTTGGAACCAGTGCACCTCACAATTTTTGATTATTAGCATGCTGATGTGGGAAAGAAGCACACTTAACTGAGAAAACAATTTATTTTTTACCCCCTTTTAAGTGGGTAAATTTAACTAGCTGGTCTTCTACCCTTAGAAGCATAAAGAAGTTTGGACTGTCTGAAAGTGCTCTTTTCTGGAGAGTACGTAGACAGCTGAACTAAACTGCAGCTCACTGGTGCCGAATATATCACACGTCAGCCCACCTCCTGCCACTGCAAACTCCTAGCAGAGAAAAGAACAGTCTCAGGTGAGGAGGAATATTCCGGAGAAAGGGGAGCCAGTCCTGTGTGTGGTGTGATTACAGAGCTAGGGTTCTGAGGCTTTAAAGAAAAAAGCAAAAGGCTGAGGAACAGGTCCCTGCCCCAACTTCTAAGACCTTGTTGTCAAACAACTATGTGGGACCATCACCATCTATGTCTTTTCACTTTTAAAGGAGGAAGTGGAGAGTTTAGTTTATAATTCTTAACACAAGGCCTCTGCCCAGCACAGAGGAGACGTCTTCCGTTGTTAGTCTTCACTGGCTCTTACCCCACCCTGTTGGTTAATAGGAAATAACAACAATAAATAAAGCTTGCTCTCAGAGAGAGAGCCACTGTACTGACTTTTCAGATAACAAGCAGACAATTTAACAACTGCCATGCAGTAATGGGGGCTCTGCTGGGGACACATGGACCCCACATCATTCTAAATAGACATGTTGGATATTTGGGGAAAAAGTGGATTTTCTTTGCTCATTTGTTTGTTTTGAGAGGTTGAGGGGACAGAAGTTAAATTATATTTTTGTTTTTTCTTCCTCTAAGTAGAACCCATCCTAACATCCAACTAAAAAATGATCGTATGTGTGTGGTCTAATATGGTAGCAATGACCTACATGTGGCTATTTAAATTTATATTAAATAAAATTAAAAATTTAGTTCCTCACCCAGTGGCTACCCTATTGCATAGCGTAGATTTAAAACATTTCCATAACTACAAAAGTGGTTGGTTCTATTGGACAGTGCTGCTTTATACGAATGGTCGTCGTCCTCTCTAGCATTACCAAGCTCCTAGTTCTACCAAGTTGAAGTCTGGGAAAATTATTGGAGGATAGCAGAGGCTGTCAATACAGGGGCTGCAAAATCTAGTAAGCAAATCATATTTTCATTTCTTAGACTCAGAAAGGAGCCTTCCTGTCCAGGACCCACGCTCTTTCCAGGCTGAAGACCTACAGTCCATCTGTGTTGTGGGCGGAGAGAAACCATGTGGTGAAGTGGAAAATGCCCTGGATTGGGATTCAGAGGACATGGGCTCTCCCCTCAGTTCTATGACTAGTTTTGTGCCTTTCATCCTTACAACCTCTCTGAACCTCAGTTTCTGTTTCTATAGAATGGAGACAACCAAATCAATTTGGCTGGTTAAGTGAATATAAAGGTGTAATCTCCGACCTAAACACAGAAATTGTACTTGCATAGTGACCACATGAATTATGACTCTGAGATTGTAGTGTGGACAATGAGCCTTCTAACCTAGATGCTCTCCCTCTGGTTCTTCTGTGAGGACTTCTGGGAAGGCTGCCAGTGGGGGAAGGTTCTGACCTCTGAGCTACTGTCTCTTTGGGGGGTGTCTCCAGCAGCAGGTGTCAGCTGTGTTTTCTTGATGCAATTAACAAGAGAGGTGTATGTGACCCTCCCCCATATTCAATAGAGTTTCACAGGTCCTGTAGACCACCTGCTGCTCGTTAAGTCATAGTCAATGCTACACAGTTCACATCACTGAAAGGCGAACTTCTCCAACCACCAAGGAGCTCTCGAGGGAGAATATGGTGATTTCCCCTAAATAGTATCAACTTCGAAAGGTTCCAAACATACCCCAAAGTGGACAACTTAGAAACTTTAAAAAGAGGTCATCGTACATTTATTGCCAGGTGACCCGATTATTTTGAGAGGTGAAAGGCACTAATGTCTACGTCTGGACTAATTAGTCTTGTTTACTTATTCCATGAGAATGAAAGACATCTCTTTGTTTTGATCCACCCTCACCTCATATGCTCTTAGATTCCTACTCTTTGGACCCAAAGAAACAAGCAATTCACCACTATGGGCCAAAGGAAGAGATAATGCTAATATTCCTCAATTAGAATATTGCTACCCTGCACCCATAGCTTGCTACCTACTCAAGTTGCTCCAAAGAGTGTGACCATGGACCATACAAAGACTTGCCATGTTGCTGGTGGTGGTGGGGTGAGGTGGATGCAGTTACATGTTGTGTTCTGGATGCACATTTAGAGTAGAGAGGACATCCACCATAGGGCCATGGTTTTCAATCTTTAGTATCATCAGAATCACCTGAAGGGCTTGTTAAAACTTGAATTGCCTGGCCCCACTCTCAAAGTCTCTGATTCAGTTGGCCAGGGATGGGTCAGGGGTAGGGCTTGAAAATTTGCATTTTTAACAGGTTCCTTGAAGCTTCTGCTGCTGCTGGTCTAAGGACTAAATTTTGAGAATCACTACTTTCAAGCTTCTCAAACTTGATCCCAGATGGACACATGCAAAAGAAAGTGTATTTCCCCAAATGTTTGTTTTCTTATGTCCCATACCAACTCGAGTAACTTAGGCAAATGATAACAGTTAATACTCTCATAGTTTTACTGTGTTACAGGCATGGTTCTAAGTGCTTGAATTTATTAACTCATTTAATTCTCACAAAAATTGTATAAGAGAGGTATTATCGTCTCTGTTTGGCAAATGTGGCCCAGAGAAGTAACTTTCCTGAGATAACAGGGCTAAAGCGAGATGTAGAGTTGGGGTTTAAACACAGGAGGTCTGGCACCTGAAGCTATAACCATTATGCACCACTGTCCCCTGCTTCCCACCTCCTTTCTTTCCCATCTTTGTTCTCATCCCTGGGCAAATGACAACGTTCCTTTAAGAGAACACTCCTTGGGAGCCTCCCCTAAATGAGATGCTAACAACTTCAAGACAGTCAAACGGTAGCTTTGGTCAAGTTTATTTTTAATACCTAGTAACTATCACAGAGCACAGCTTCTCATTGGCCTATACCCTGACATTTGGGGAGTATCCTTGATTCAGTAATTATTTTACAAGGGATGTAGAATGACTTGACAAAGAGAAAAACGGAAACCTGAGTGAAGGAAAAGAAATAATAAACAGGAAAGAGAAAATAATAAAGCAATAGGAAAAGGGTAAAAATAACCAGATGGAAAGGTCAAGGTAGATAAAACGTGGGAAATGAGCATTCTATGGGAGAAAAAACCCCTAAAAACTAAACATGCAACATAGAAAAGTTAAACTCTGGGTAGATGTCACACTGAGAAATTAGAAATATAAAATCTAAGAGTAAAACCAGTTAAGAGGAGAGAACACAGGAAACAAGGAGGAGGGGAAATTAGGAGGGGGAGGGAGACAAATGATGCCATTAATTGGATTTTGAACTCCAGTTATTATAATTGGGCATTTAAGCTATATCAACATTCTTCTTCATCCTTAGAATATTTTGCAATCTTTTAAAATACAGGAAACGCCATTTGATTTTGTCCCAACTCTGGCCACTCAAGTCCTGGTTGCTTGTTTATTTTTTCTTGAGCAAAAGAAGTTTCACTAAAGGTTGGCATGTGGGATAAATCTTATAGAGGAAAGAGGGGGAAATAATTCAACGGGAAGGAAGGATTCATTATGACAAGGGCCAGGTCAGGGAAATGGCCACAGAACTGCATTCCTGAAAGCAAAGGCCTGCGAAAAACTAGACCTGCAGTAAGGCTGTTTGCTCTGCCCTGGGATCGAGTTGGGGTCACTTCAGAGGCCAGTCACAGAGCCTGAGACTCTGAATGTTCTGTTTTAGATTAAGAGCTGGGTTCACCCAAGGGGTACAGCATGGCGAAGAGTAGGGATGATGTCAGCTCTAGTCTGAGGGCCTGTGTCCTCTTTATGAGATGGGAGCATCTCATCACTTTGGAACCTTCTAGAAGCTGGTTGTTCCAGTAAATGGGCAAAGGATGGTGAGTGGGGAGGAGGGCAGTGTACAGTTTTTATTCTACCTTCTCCCATTAGTAGTCAGATTCTTTTCTTTATATTTCTCTTTCAATATAATAGGAAATTCTTGAATATTAAAATGGAATGCTGGCAAAGTTTATCTTTCCCCCCAAACTAGTTCCTATCTAGTCCAATGTTAACTTTCCAGCCATGCAGCTTACAAAGTCACTTTTCCTGTGAAGTCTTTCAGAATCTGTCCTCTGGGAATCCATCTCCCTTTTCTCCCAGCTCCCTCAATCCTAGAAGAGAATTATCTGTGAGTCCATATTACTATATTTCATTGAATCTAAGGTATCATTGAGTATAACAAAGAGGCATCATTATTTCTTGTGCCACTAAGAAAGAAAAAGTCTGCTTATTCAATCATGATATACCATTTGTTGTGAGATATATCTTAATTTCAGAGATGTTACAATTTTAAATAAACACCGACTTAGGATCCATGAAATATGGCTCTTTGTGAGCAGTGACTCTGCCTTAGTCCCTTGCCTCTTAAGTCATCCCCAAGGCAGAGAACAGCTTTTTGTATTTCCCAAGGGATTTTGCTAACGACTTGGAATTGAGAGAGACAGACAGAGAGGGAGAGTTCTTGTGCGTGCGTGTGTGTGTGTGTGTGTCTGATCATGTATTTGCATAGCATGTTATACCCATTTTGTCCTGAAATTTTCCTAACACATTCAGGACCAGGCAGATACAGAATTTTTCCTGTCTCACGCCTGAGTAGCCTGGGGCTCAGAGATGTGATCTGATACACCCAAGGTCACATCGCCAGGAAGAGTTGAAACTAGAACCTGAAGCTAGCGCTGAGTCTAGCCTTCTTCTGTGCTTTCCATGTTCAAGAAACAGTAGAAAGTAGAAAGATATGGTAGCCTCACCTCCCAGTCGAGCTCCTGAGGAAAACCCTGCATTTGATTAGGAAATAAGGAATGTTTCCGCACTCCTGTATGCTCTGGGATAGGGTGCCTTATTTTATCTCTGTGGCAGCTACCTGTCAATGTGTGCTGCTTGGAGCTGATGGCAGGGAGTTTGTACACACCAAGACTATCTAAACAGACCATTAAGTGGTAGTAAAGTAACACATGTGAACGACAGGTCAATAAATCCCCAACAACTTATGTTGCCTGCAAGGAGCTGGCTATCGCTGAGTGCTGTTGTGTTTACATAAAATCAATTTTACAAGCGATCTTAAATAATTAGGGAAGACACCATCATACAGAGGATATTCTACATTTGCAACAATAGCTTCAGCATTCGTCTCATTGATCATTTTGTCTGATATTATGTGTGGATTTTTTCTCCCAAGTGGCTATCTTCTCTGATAGCTTCTTTATGAGATGCTGAAATGCTACCTTATGAGGAACCAAGACACAGTCTTATCAGTATTTTACAGACTAAAAACCCTGAAGTTACCTATAGCAGAGTCTTCATGAAGTTCAGCTTTATATGTATTTTCCTTTGATTCTCTAATCTCAACCGCTTAAAACATTGGGGGATAGATAAATCAGGGGATGGGGTAGGTACCATACATACTAAACACAAAAGTTGGAGGAAAAATAAAAACTATCTATGTTGGGTTTGTGATGATAGCAGAGAACACTTAGACTAATGTGGGTTTCTCTCTTAACCTTCTAGCCTTCTGGGTAATGCTTATTTTTCCTTTATAAAGTTTAAATAAAATGGATCTTTCACTGACATCCAACACCCATTAATGATGCATTGCAGGGGTACAGGATGAAGCGGTGGTACCACTGGGGACAAATTTTCCTTTAGGGATTCCTATGCCAGTGATTCCCAGGCCAGAGGCATCGCATCATTTTAGCTGCTCCCTCAGGTAGAAGGGAGCCACTCTGGCTTGTGACAGTGGTGCCATAAATTCACATTTACCACAGGATGCCACGGGTTCCATCTGTTCCCCAAAGTGCCTACATAAACTAAGTCTCTGCAAGCCATCTGCAAAGTGCCCTCGTGCATGCATGCCGGCGTCTTGTGCTAATGCAATGTGGTGATTTTGCAACTTCAAATAAGGTTCATTTTAATTGTCATTGTTAAGATCAAATGCTTCGCAGCTGTCTCTCCTCTGCAGCTAAAAAACATAACTTGGATGGCTGACACGACGAACTTTCACGTTCTATTTTCTCATCGAGATTGCCACACTTGAGTGCCTACGTCTAGTATGCGCTTAACAAATATTCTTGAATTTAAAAAAAATTGTGACTAGCAAGAGGGGGTGGGCAGATGAGGTGGGAAAAATGCAAGACTGTCAGGTAAAAAAGTAGGTTCTGGCTATTGCTCAGCTACGGATGAACCATATGACCTTGGCCATGCGACTGAACCCTCTGGGCCTCATTTTCCCCATTTGTAAAATGGGCTTGTTGGATTAAGTGCCTCAAAGGTCCCTGCCAGACCTAAAATTGAGCTTCTAAATTTAATATTGCTCTCATGGGTCACTAACTCTAGCCTTGTTTGAATTTTCTTATCTAGGGAACATGACTCAATTTGGAAATTATGTCTCCTCCTTTTTCCTTTATTCTGCAATCCCACTAAACCTTTCTGTAAACCAGCCCAGAGATTTTCAGTTATCATTAATCACCTATTTTAAATGAAACTACATACTATAAAAGATGACTTAATTAACTCTGGCTGGTAATTTTTATCTGCTTAAGAAACCGTATTTCCTATTACTGTACTTTAAGTAAAAATAAAAAAGCAATTTATATAAAGAAATATCTGACCTACACAGTCTAGCACATGAGAGTGATCCTATTCTGTTAGGACTGTTTATATGACCCCCCACATATGCCTCTCTGCATGTTCCTCCCTGTCTGTCTTGTAGGGCACAAAGGCAATACACAGCTCAGAACCCTGTTCCATCCAGTCCCCTTTTCAATATAGTTGGTATTGAGTCTAACAAGAAAAGCAAAGAAAGGACAATTAGACAAAGTCCAGGAATATCTGTTCTTTTTGTGCTGATAAGCTCAATTGCGTGGGGCATGTCTGAGCGGAATCTGTCATTAACACAATGTACGATTTGTCCAAACATCTGTAGGTCACGTAATTTCTCTACAAGCCAGTGAAAGCAAAAGCAAAACCAACATGGGTTATTAATCACTTACTTAGTATTTCTCAAGCAACACTGAAAAAAAGTGAACTAACATAATGGATTGAAAGAAGATTACACAGAAGAAAAACAAGGCATTTTTCATTACTGTGAAATGAGCCCACCCAGGTCCCATCAAGTCCACGTTTTACACATGGTGTACAGAGTAGGCTCTGGGGGCCCTGAGGGGTTGGAAAAGGGACTGATGCCTAACTAAGGACACCCTGGTAGTTCTCATTTCCTCCAGAAGGAAAAGGAAGTTCAGATTTGCACGTCTTCAATATTTGTGTTGGAATTGCTTCCACCAGGGTGTGGGAAACCCAAATGGATGCCATGAGCCAAACAATTCTTGGGACAGCCTGATACCATCAGAAACAGGTACACCTGGGGAGAAAAATTCAAATGTCCATTAATGCCAGATGAAAAGGAATAGTGTGGTTTCCTGGCTATCCCCAGCTGTCAAGATGATAGGGAATTGCATACGTTTGCGCATTTTTACACATCTGTCAGCGAAAGTCTGTTTCCAAATTAAAAAATCTGTTACTCAGGAACAGCATGTGTATTGTTGACCCTCCCAGGAGGACTTCAGTTGCAGAGCAAGGCATGGATTACAAGGTGACACAAAGACACGGTTATATCTGGGGCCATAAGGACTGGTAATTACTCACAGAGACAAAAATTTCTTTTTCTTTCAGTGGTCTCTACACTAAGAAATGATAACATTTTAAGACAAATTAGAATTGTGTCCTGTTGGACCACATGCATCTCACAAACATTAATGGAATCCCTACTATGTGTTATGCTTTGGATTCTTTTCTGAGTGGTTAATAAGGGCTTACAGGGAGGTAGGGGGGTAATATTGTGATGGGTAGGAAATGGTGAGATATCCAAAGTGGAGTGAGGAAAATACCATTTTATGTGGTTGATTCTATACAAGTAAATAATAATAGCTTGTCTTTGAGGCTTTCTTAATAAACTGTGCAATACATTAGATCTGCAATAACACTCTAAAAGCTAACATTTACAAAGTACTCCACGTGGGTCAGGCGTGATTTTAAGAGCTTTACATAGATTAACTCATTTACTCCTCATTAATCCTGAAGAGGTAGATGTAACATTATCCCCATTTCATAGATGAGGAAATTGAACCACAGGGAGGTTCGGTAACATCCCTCAAGGCCATATAGCTGGTCTATGGTCGGTGGAAAGTTGATTCCTGGGAGTCTGGCTTTGGAGTCCATGCTTTTAATCATTTTCACTCAAAAAACAGTATGGCTAAATGATTGTAGCTGATCACAAACAGAACCTCAATTTGGATTATGGTACCTGTGTCCCAGCGTACATCTATATGTTCATGCATAGTCAGAGAATTTAGAGGTAAAGGGCAGATTCTCTCACGCAATAGGTGATGGCCATCTATTGACTGAGAGATAAAATATAGGCCCCCAAAGGATCCAGTTTGCTTCAAACTAATGTATTCATTGTTTAACGGATATGTAATAGCCCCATTTAGTCTCTTTATCTATCAAAAGTGTAAAATGGTACTTCAATCCCAACAATTAGTCATAAGAGCCAAAGGACCCAAAAGAAACTGATCACCTTGCCTGATTCAACAATCATCATGTTATTGCTGAACTCCTTAGTAAGGTGGTAACCATTGGTGTTAAAACCACAATAGCAGGGGGCCGGCCGGTGGGGTAGTGGTTAAGTTCACTGGTTTGGCTTTGGCAGCCCGCGGTTCGCTGGTTCAGATCCTGGGCGTGGACCTACTGACTGCTTATCAAGCCATGCTGAGGCGGCATCCCACACAGAAGAGCTACAACTCTACAACTGTGATACACGACTATGTACTGGGGCTTTGGGGAGAAAAAAGAAAAAGAGGAAGACTGGCAACAGATGTTAGCGCAGGGCCAATCTTCCTCAAAAAAAAAAAAAATCCAAAAAAACAACAACAGCACCTAATACAGGAAACTCCCAGTTAAGGATTGATGGCTGAGATGTTGCCTGCAACACCCACGGTTCTCTAGACATCAAATAAATCATTAGGGGGCAATTCAGCTCCAGCGACAGGGTGGTAGAAATACATTGTTATCATTGGGAAGGCTTGGCTCACCCACTACTCATAAGGTCCCATATTTATTGCCTTGCTTGAGGCTAATGATTTTTAAGAAATAGAATATGCCGATGAAGGATAATTTTCCAGGCTTTATTTTCTTCCTGGCAGATACCCTGTAACAGTTTTGGTGCCTAGCACCTTGGAGTTATGATTTTTCATTGTTTTTAGACAACCTGGTTTATTTTTCTCTGCTTTAAGTTTTCAGTAAATGCTATTCTTATCCTGGAAGATAATCAGTGCTTCCTGCACTAAATAAAAGGTAGTGGTTTTCAGAAAAGATTCCCAGGAAAAAAGAAGAGACATAAAATTATCTTAGTGTCTTCCCTGTGGAATTCTTCCGGATGTGGTCCTGTAGTTCTTTCCTAAGCAAAGTCAAGCTTAGAACTGCTCAGTGTAGCTAAATTTTTGCTACACCTGAAGAAAGACACCTTGTTCTCTCTAAAGAGCAGAACATACTGTTAGGCTGAACTCATTCATGCCTGAGGGAGTCTGTGGGGGATGTCTTCCATTTGCCCCTCTAGATCTATTCTCTACTCTTCTTGTCCCAGGAGGCTAACGTGTACTCTGGCTCCTGTATGGAGATTGATTGATGGGTAAAAGGGGACTGAGGTTGAGATGCTTACTCCCTGGCTCCCTCCCAGTTGGAGGCAGCAGGTTGGCTGTGTTCTATTACGAAGACACCAGCTCCTGTAGGGTGGACCTCTCCTGCCCTCTCCACAATCTGGTAACTGTTTCCTCCTCTCATCCTTCAGGTCTGGGCATGATAATGAAGCCCTGCTATTGCTAGTACCAGGATACTTTCTCATCGCTTGTTGATCTTCCTTATCCCTACCCACACTTTTAGATTCTCCTCAACTAGGCAGCCTGTTTCCTCCTCAACTAGCTAGCTAACTTACCTGATGCAAATTCATATCCTGGGACACTTTGTCCTGAGATGTGCTCATCTGTTTCCAGTCCTCAAACCTTATTTCCTGTTTCTGACTGTTTCTTTGTGCACGGTCTGAGCATAAAGTGTGAATGTATCTTTATGCCTGACTGTGCTCTCTAGATGCTGAACCCAGTTCCTGGCTTCCACATCCAGCTATGTCCACCCAGCCTTCCTACTCTGACCATCTACCTTGCCCATGCCTCTGCTTGGGCCTCTGAAGGCTGAATAGGATTCCAATTTGAACTTGACTTTGTTTGCCAGTGGCTTGAAATATCAAAACGTACCTGAGGACTTAGTGTAATCATGAGCCTCCTTCACTTTTTTTTTTTTTTGTAATTTAATATATGATGGTTTCCCATCCCTGTACTTTATCCAGCCAGGTATTGCTCTGGCTTCTCATCTGTGAGCTACTCTGATTTCTGGCTCATTTTTTTCCTACCTATTAGTCCCCTATCACCTGGGGTGGGACATCAAACCAAGACAAAGAAAAATTGCTTCTCTGTCTGGACATAGTTTGAGTCACTGATGGTATTAGCATCGACTCACAAAGTTAGAAGGGACTGTGAGAGGTTACGTGGTCCATTCCCTGCCACGGTAGCAGAAGGAAGTCTACAATCCCCTTTCAATTGTCAGAAGAGAGGAATACCCAAAAATGCAGATCTTAAGACTATGAAGCAATTAGTTCTTTAAGGGCTTTAGAAGATTGGGCAACTGGCCTACAGACTGGACTTTATAGATGAAAACGATTAGAGGAGAAGAAACATTTAGGATCTCTCAACACTAATAAGATTTTTTATTCTAACTTCTGGGCACTCCTCACCATTCCTTGTCTTTCTAGGTCAACAGAGACAACGTCTTCAAAGCGCAGGGTGTTTCACGTGCCGGCGGATGTCCTTCATTGTTTTTTCTGGACCCTCCTTATTCACTGGGCCTCTTTCTTGATTTCTTATGTTGGCTTCTCCTCTGAGAGAACTTTAAATGTGAGAGACTCCAAGCTCAGTCCTGGGACCCCTTCTCCTCTACTCCTATTCTCTCTCCTCTCATCCTGTCTTCCCCTTCCCTCCCTCAGAAATCTCATCTTGACTATGGCTTTAAAAACCATCTATATGCCAAAGATTCCAAAAATTATACCTCTAACCTGACACCTCTCCTGAACCCTAGACTTTCATATCTAATAGCTTACTTGACTTCTTTTCTCCCTTGGATATCTAATAGATATTTCAAACAAACACATCCAAATCAGAACATGTGACTTTCCTTCCCACTCTGTACCACTCCACCCAAACTTGCTCCTCTATCATTCTTCTTTCACGTCAGTAAAAGATACCATGACTCACCACATTGCTCAGGCCACAAACCTTCTTTGATTCTTCTCTGTCTCTTACACCCACACTTCTAATCCATCATTAAATCCTGTGACTCCACCTCCAACACATATTCCCCAAATCTACTTATTTCTCCTTATAGTAGCCAGACAGTGATTTATTTAAATCACTGGTTCTCATCTGGAGGTGATTTTGTTCCCCAGGAGACATTTGGCAATATCTAGAGATATTTTTGGTTGTCACAACTGGGGAGAGTGGGTTCTACTGGCATCCGTTAGATAGAAGCCAGGGATGCGGCTAAACCACTCACTATGCACAGAACAGCCCCCAAAACAGAATTGTCTGGACCAAAATGTCAATAGTGCCAAGGTTAAGAAACCATGATTTAAATGGAAATCAGACCATGTGATGCTCCTGTTTAAAATCCTCCAATGGTTTCTGTTTGTATTTAAAATCCATACTTTTTACCATTGCCTGCAAGGCCTTAAATGATGTCATCCTTATATGCTTTTTAGGCCTTGTCACTCCGTTTTTCCCATTCTCACTGTCCCTCCAACAGGCCAGGCTTGCTCCTCAAGTTACTGACAGTAGCTGTGAGCCTGAAATGCCCATCACCCAGATTCTCTCAGGGTCCAATGTCAAATGCCACCTCCTTAGCACGGCCTTCCCTGACCACCCAATCTCAAATACCTCTCATATACTACCTTTCACACCATCATATTTTATTTTATTTTTGCATTTATTCCGCTGTTCTCTGGTTTACATATTGTTTATGTTTTGATTGTTAGTTCATGAGAGCTGGGAACATTTTCACCCTTTATCTACAAAGCCACAGTTAATGCTTAATAATTATTTCTTGAATGAATTAACTTTATGTTTGTGCAGTAAGCTCCACTGGCTTTGTATGTTTTTGAGTGGCCTAATAAGGAACACCTATATGCAAGAATAATTTTTGCTCCAGGACCAACATTTGTTCAAAAATGCTGAATGAGCACCTCCCACAGGACAAGTACTCTTTGCATCTCTGAAAGTTTGCAATCTTTTCTTTACTAGTTTGCTTGCAAATTTATTTTTGTTCATTATTTATTATAATTAGCAGTATGTCAGAAACCATGAAAGGTGCTTTGCTCTTAATAATGACCAAAAAACGTCTTCAGTCCTTGAAAAACTCTCAGGCTTGACTTGCCAGCACCATCTTCCAAGACATCAAATATGATAATACTGGTTCTCTGCTTATGATTTCAGATTTACCCCATCAGCATTTAGTGTGTTGGATGGTGCCCCCTGCCTCCCCACCAAAAGGTTATGTCCACATCCTAACCCCGAGAACCTGTCAATGTGACCTTATTTGGAAAAAGGGTCTTTACAGATGTAATTAAATTAAGGATCTCTAGATGAAATCATCCTGGACTATCCAGGTGAGCCCTAAATCCAATGACTAGTGTCCTTATAAGAGACACACAGGGGATAGACAGAGAGAATAGAGGAGAGGCCATGTGAAGATGGAGGCAGAGATTGGAAACATGCAGCTACAAGCCAAGAAATGCCTGAAGCCCTCAAAAGCTAGAAGAGGCAAGAAAGGATTCTTCCCTAGAGCCCTGGAGGGAGCACAGCCCTGCTGGATTTTGGACTTCCGGCCTCCAGAACTGTGAGAGAATAGATTTCTGTTGTTTTAAGCCACTGAGTTTTTGGTAATTTATTAAGGCAGCCACAGGAAATTAACATAAGTACCTTCACAATACACTTCCAGTTCTTCAGCATGTCACTCGAGGCTCTCCTGGCTTTGACCTCTGCCTGCTTTTCCAGTTCATCTCCAAGTCCTGTCACTGCTTTCCACATGCCACACCTTCTCTCGGGCACACAAGATGCATCAGATGGGATTATTGATGTTCTCTCAAAACTCACTCTTCTTTTATACTTAAGCTGGTCCTTTTGCCTACCCCCTTCCTCCACCCACTTCCCACTCTAGTTAAGCCAGAAAACTCCTATTCATATGTCAAGGCCCAATTTATATTTCCTTGGTTCCTCACTCTCCCTTAAGGCACTTCTGTAAACACCTTACTACCCTTTGGTACCAATTACTCCTCTATGGAATCTCCACAACTTGGAGTACATAACTTTACTATAACACTGATTTTTATGCTTAGGTATTTTGATGATTAATTTTTAGTAATTTTAATTATATTTCATGAATATAATCTCCTTATTTATAAAGAATATTATAGATAAATCTATAGCACCCTTTTAACCACCCCTCCCCCAAACCTGTTTTTCTCCCCAGAGGTATGGCTTATATTTACCATAGCTATTTTATCTGTGTATGTACATCTTAGAAAATGTACAGTATTCTTTTATGTATGTTTTTAAATATGTAAGTTATATGTATGCATTATGTATATACATACATATATCTATATCTCTATCTATCTAGAATGTGTGTACGTTTTCTTTTGCTCTGTGCATTTTCACTTAGTTTCCCTACTAAAAGATGAACATTTAGGCTGTTTCCAATTTATCATTATTACAAACAATGTGGAAGTGAATATCTTTGAACCTGCTTGCTTATACGTCAATGTGATAGCATTTCTTACAGTAGATACAAGGAAGCAGAATCACTGGACTGGGCACACATTTTAAATTTTAGCAAACACTCCCAGGTCTTCTTTTGCCAGGGGACTGGAGTGAGAGCACCCACTTTCTGGTTTTTATTTGAGTCATCCATAGACCGTAAGCACCATGAGGATCAGCACCTTGTTTGCTCTGGTCGCACACCCAGATCCCTAGAATAGTGCCTGGCACATAGTGGACATTCAACGAATATCTGTTGAATGGATGACAATTTCTCTATTTTAGTAGAATGTGGGCTTCCTCTGGGCAGAAGTAGTGGCTAATTCTTTCTGGTATGCCTGATGCCTGAAAGTGTCTCATACAAATAACTGCTCAAAAATACTCGTTTATTGTGGAGTTAATGACCACATTCTCAGTACTGTCCCTCTGTGCCCTGTTTTTCAGTTCTCTGAGACTACCATCTAGGTGCTTATCAAAATCAGAACAAGCAAGAGAAGCTGCTGTAGTTTTAACTGCTGTTGTTAAAGACCATGTTCTCAACCTATTCCCCTGCCCAACTGAAAAAAATTAGAATTGCAGATTTCACACATCCAGCCATAAAATGCACCAGTATTTTAAATATGTAATTTAAAAATATACAAGTAGGGCTTTTTCAAGAGCACACAACTACGATGTGGTTCAGCTTCCTCACCTGTATTCCCACAACGGTGCATGTGAATAGTTGAACCTGCAGTGGGGAATTTCTCAGAGGGATCCAGATCATCTCTGAGAATTTACAAGTAAGAAACAGAAGCTAATAATAGAAAAGGAGCAACGGATCCCACTGGCTGACCCTGGGCTAGTGCCACATAACATTAGGCAGATTTCACTTAAAATGTAATGAACACACCTGGAAATCTACTTGCAATTAGAAAGGGATAATGAATGCATCTATCAAGGCCAGGTCTGTTTGTCAGTAGCTCAGGCAGCAGAACCAGCAATGCCTTGTGAGGATGTGGGTTTTCCATGAAAACACGTGCAATTCCTTATACACAGATTGCCACGTCCTGTATTTGTATGTAGATATCTTTTTGGTCTTTAGCTAAATGAAAGAAAGCGTGTGTGCGTGTAGCTGAATAACGTATTACAATGAGCATCTTTGAACTTCTCCGCTTGTGTATAAGTGCTGTATACATAATATACATATTAATTGTGGCCTATATGAATGATAAATACTAAATTTTTTCTCAAATAAGGTAATGTAGCTATTTACCAATTTGTTGCCTATTGTACTGTTTAAAGAATTCTTTAGTTTCCCTAAAATGTAAGAGAAAAATTTTCAGTCGCCTGGTCTACAAGCTTCCAGATCTTCACATTTCATGAAATGATTACAAAAGCAAACCAATAAACAAATTTGGGGTCTGTTCTAGCTTGACAACTTTTCGTTTTGCCAAGCAAGGACATTCAAAAAGAAAAACAGTTATTATTTACTGCCATCACATTTCATAAAAGGAAAGATTTTTATGCCTTCAAAAAAAAGTCAGAAGGACATTCTCAGAATAAAGGGAAGTCTTTTAGCTTGAAGAAATTTAGGTTTATAACAAATTTAGATTTACAAAAATATTTCCTTATATTTTCTCATTTCACAGAGGAGCACTTAAAACTTGATGGCCTATAAACCCCAGTGGAAGAACCAGTGTTGGGAAATCACCTTTCCAGCCCGGCTACTTCAATATTCCTCTGATGCTTCTGAAATTCTCCTGTGAAATCCAATATAGCCACAGTTTGGCTGGGCTAGAGGGCTGGTGCACTTCCACCAGCATTTACTGAGGCCCCACTATGTGCTCAGCCCTGAGGTAGTTGCTTTGCCAAAGGATGCAAAAACAGACGTGCTATCCTGTAAGTTAAGATATGTTCATTCCTGGGCTCCCTTTTGCCATTTCAGGGGGAGGAGTTCCTGGTAAAAACCAGAACATGGGAAAAAATTCTTGTGACAAAGTGTGACTGATGCCATTATGCTAGGTGTCAGAGGAGATTGCTCAAATGCTACCATAGCTTGGGACTTTCTGCCAAAATGATGCTCTGTGTCAATGTTGAAAACCCAACTTTCAAGTAAATGTTAATAAGCACGTCTGTCTTTTGCTTTTCCTGGTGGTTATTCCAACCTGAGGAAATGCTAGAGAGAGCTGTCTCAGAACTCTAGTTTCACATGTTTAGATTGACAAGAAGGAAATGACGGAATATGAACTCTTGGCTGGTATAAAGAGAGTACGAGACAGGTTGTCTATTTAAGGAGCCCACTTCCCCTCTCTCAGTCCAAATTTCTTCATAACATTCTGTTTGTTGCTACAATCCTGAGGCTTCTGCTGCTGAAGAGGCAGAAATGGCTAAGTTTTGGCCTAACTATATGTTCACACCTCTGGAAGTAATCTGCTTACCTCATGAGGTAAAATGAGGCCCATAAACTATTCCAAATGTGAGTGTAATATTTAGGAAATGCTCTCACTCAAGACCTTTGAAAGGACATTATTAGCTCTGTTCCACTGACAGTTTATTTGCACTCACAGAAACCCAACACGTGTAGATAATAACTTCATAGAGATTAATAGGAACAAGTTTCCCTCACAAAGGTAAACTTTTGAAAAGAGTGGTTGACAGCTGTTTAGGACCTATGAGCTACAAATAATTTGATTGTGCCCTGTAAATTATTTCACTCATATTTAGTTGTCCAACTCACAACCCACCCCCCACCATTTCAAAGGTCTGGTTCCAAGAATTTGCTAGGAATCTTAGTGCTATCTACATAGATTCTACAGCCCCTCAAAACATAGGTTATTTCTACTAATGTGATCACTTGTTTCATACAATTATGACTTGATTGTATTTTTGTGCAGGCACTGAATAAATGATGCATCTAGTTGTGTTTCACACCTGTAGGGAAAAAGTCAGTAGTAATCCGTCCTACACTCTCCATAAGGATGAATATATTTCTAAGAGTGTGGTGTTTAAAAAAAATGGCCACACAATTTTTTGACACCTTCCCATAGAGAGGTGGGGTCTCTGTTCCCTTTTCGTGAATGGAGGCACCACAGTGTGGCTACTTCAGTATGGCAGAAATGTTGCCATGTGATTTCCAAAGTTAGGGGATAAAAAGCTCTGCTTCTTTCACCTTGTTCATTGGAACAGCTGCACTGGAGCCACCACACAGCAAATTTGATTACCCTGAGGCCTCCATGTTGTGAGGAAGCCCAAACCGCATGGAAAGTGAGGCACTTGAGTCCACAATCCCAGCCTTTGAGCCATTCTAGCCCAGATGTCACACACATAAGTGAGTAATCCTCTGTGTAATTTCAATCTCCAGCCTTCATGTCAGTCCTGGTCTTCAGGAATATTCATCTGAGACTCTAGATATTATGGAGCAGAGATAAGCCATCTCTTAACTGAAATCTATGAGCAGCATAAATGGTTGCTTTATGCCGCTAAGTTTTGGGGTGGTTTGTTACATCGCAATTATAATTGGAACATAGAACATATTTTCAATTTGGGGGGATAGAAAACATGGATGGCTATTTACCCTCTTCATGGTACAGAGGACATTCTGGGCAGGTACAGAGGACATTCTGGGCAATGAGCTAGGAGCCCAGATGGTCTCATTTTGTGTATCCCTCATTCAGAGGGGTTGTAGGGCCTTTGAGTGATGGGAAACTTCTTCCAGATATCAATCAAAACAAAGCATGGGACAGACAATATCAAATTGAAAACTTAGATCTCATTGAATCAAATGAGAGCAATAATAATCTGGTACAAGGAGAATGATACAACTGAGATACATTCTCAGAAATGTAATGGAAGTAAGTCAATAAACTAAAATAGTTTCAATAGGGGCATGGATACATTTTAACTGTCATGATGATGAAGGACTTATCTATACCTTTTACATGAAAAGGGAGCTTGTAACAGTCTTTCTGAAATTCTATTACTTTCACTTATTTAAAGGCACTTTATTTCACTGGGGCCGGCCCAGTGGCCGTGGCATAGGGGTTAAGTTTGCTTGCTCTGCTTCAGTGGCCCAGTGTTTGCAGGTTTGGATCCCGGGGGCTGACCTATGCATCACTTATCAAGCCATGCTGTGGCAGCTGTCTCACATAAAATAGAGGAAGATGGGCACCGATGTTATCCCAGGGCCAATCTTCCTCAGCAAAAGGAGGAGGATTGGCAACAGATGTTAGCTCAGGGCTGATCTTCCTCACCAAATAAATAAATAAATAAGGCAAATGAAGACAGAAGTAAATTGTGCAAAGTTTCACATTGAATTAGAGGTGAGCATACAGTAAAATTACCAGGCATGGTTCCTCATGGCTTCCTATCACCTTCCACATCAAATAGAAACAACCCCTACCCTGGCATTCCAGGCCCTAGACAATACAGCCCAAATTTATCTTCTATTACTCTCCTACTTTGTTATACACTCAAGACAAATGGTTCCTGCTGAGCCTCTAACACAAGCTTCAGATTCCCACCTCCGAGCCTTTGTTGATACTGTTCTTTCTGCCTAGGACACAAATCCTCAATCTTGGGTTCATAGATGAGTCTCAGTGTGTGTGACAGATTCCTGGAAGTGAATGCAAAATCTTGCATAAATTTGCATGTGTGCACCATTCTGGGAAGGAGGTACATGGGATTCACCAGACTTACAAAGGGGGCTGTGATTCAAGATTGTTTCAAACTACTCACTATCTCTTTTTTTCAAAATAACCCTAATCCCCCTACGAGTCCATTTATTCACTTATCGACAAATGTTTACGGAATGTCCACTATGTGCCGGGCACTTGGGATACAGCACTAAACAGAACAAACAAGGATCCCACCCTCTTGGAACTTACATTCTAGCAGGATGTAGACAATAAATCACATCAAAAACACCAAAAAAGGTGGATATACAAGTTATATAATATGTTAAAAGATAAGTTCTATGGAAAAAAAATAGAGCCTATAAGGAGAATCAGAAGTGCTGGTTGGGAAGAATTCAATTTTAATTAGAATCGTCAGAATAGGCCCTATTAAGAAGATGACATTTGAGCAAAGAGTTGAAGATGGTTAAGGAGCCATCTATATGGATATCCCAGAGAAGAGCATTTCAGATTGGAGGAAAGTCAGTGCAAAGGCCCTGAGATGGGAGTCTGACTTGCATGTAAGAAGAACAGCAAGGAGGCCAATACAGCTGAAGCAAAGTCAGGGAAGGAGAGAGTAGTAGATGAAGCTGAGAGGTACTGCTGATCATGTAGGACTGTGAGAGATATGGAGAGCACAGAGGATTCTGAAAAAAATGAATGATGAGATCTAATCTGTGTTGAGAAAAAGCTGTAAAGTAAGAAAAGTGTGGAAGCAAGGAGAGCGGCCAGTAGGCTACTTAATCTAGGTGAGAAACAATGGTGGCTTGGACCAGGATGATAGGAGAGAAGAAGTTGTCAGATTTTGGATATATTCTGAAGGTAGAGTCAATAGGATTTCCTCATAGGTCAGTTGTGGTGTGAGAGAAAAAGCGAGGAGACAAGGATGATGCCAAGGTCTGTGGCCTGAACAATTGGAAGGATGGTTGCCACCAATCAAGATGGGGAAGACTGTCGGGGAGCAGGTTTTTTAGGGGCAAGGTTGGGAATCCAGATTTGGATACACTAAGTTAGATATTCAGGTGGAGATATTTAGTTGGCAGCTGGAGGAGTCAGGAGTTCCAGGGAAAGGTTCAGCTGGGCTTAAACATTTGGGAGCCATCAATTATAGATATTAAGAAAAGCCATCCCCAACAGCCTACATCCCTTCTCTGATACCCTAAAACATTTTGTTGTACTTTCTAGTAAAACTTTTACATTTCTCTTTGTACTATAGTTTTCTATATACTTTTCTTATTCTCCTTACTGGACAATAAAGTCCTCAAATTGTGTCCTATCCAAGTCCTATCCTTATTTTGCTTCCAAAAAATATTGGTTTAAGCTTCTCTCCATTAGGCTTTCATATTTCAATTGCTGAGACCTGTGGATGGATTGAAAGTAATAATTTTCATTTCTTTTCTTTTTACTCATCAACATTTGTCATAAAATTGAGGTTCTGTTTTCCTTTTCTCTTTAATGTAAATCATTATCAAACCAATTTTCTCTTAAAATAGACTATTTTTAAAACACTAAGAATATTTATTATAAATAAAACAGAAAAAAATGTCAAAAGGCAAAATGTGAACTTTAAAAAAAATCCTCTTCTTAGAGTTTCCCTGAAAATTAGCTTTTGTACTCTGCTCTCGCTTAGCTGGGTGCAATTAAGGAGCTTTGTGGGTCTCAAGTTTCTCATCCAAAAGATAAAGAAACTGGGCTAGAAGATTCTAAAATTCTACAAATACTTCTTTTTGAAAAATTCAGAGTGGCTCTATTAAATCACTAAAATTGCTGGAGATACACCATTTATTCTGCTTAAAATTACATGTGAGCAGAATAAATATCAGTGAGAAACAAGTCTTGCAGTCAATAGTCTTTATTACAACTCCTTTCTATTAACTTACAAATAAAGAATTTTTTAAAACTTTTTTTGTGAGTGTGAGGAAGACTAGCTCTGAGCTAACATCCATTGCCAATCCTCCTCTTTTTTTTTCCGCTGAGGAAGAGTGGACCTGGGCTGACATCCGTGCCCGTCTTCCTGTACTTTATATGGGACACCGCCACAGCATGGCTTGACAAGCGGTGTGTAGGTCCATGCCCGGGATCCGAACCTGCAAAACCCTGGGCCGCCGAAGCAGAGCATGCAAACTTAACCGCTACACCACCGGGCCAGCCCAAGAATATTTTTTAAATAAGAGGAAATTTCCAAGAATGACACTGAGCATTTTCTATGTAAGGATTAAAAGGAGTCTCTTTCTGAGTTCCTGTTTACTATTATTTTCTAATTAATAATAGCTACGTCTATTGTAGATGCATGCCATAAAAATAAGAGAGCTAATCACTAGGCAAACAAAATTATTCTCTGTGCTCTGGCCTAAGTGTATTTCATGAGACTCTAGGGTACAATTTGCATGACGAAACTGAATCTTGTGATTCTTACATTAAAACTATTTAGCTAATTATGAGGATTTGAAAAGTACTGTGTTCACAATGTCTTGTTTTCTTTTTTGTTCAAGTCTGCTAACAAAGGGTTATATTTAATGATGAACATCATGGTGACTTACAAATGGCTCTTCTCAAAACTGATTTGGGGACATTGCCTGTAGAATAATGATAATTCAAATAAAAAGGTCAGATCAGGCCCAGTGGTTAGGAGTGGAAATCAACCACAGGTGGAGGGGGGGACAAAAAACAAGCAAAAAAATCCCTCCAGCCAAAGAAACTCCTGTCACGAAGAGGCTAAGTGGCTTTGATTGAAGTGCCTCATTGTGTAACAAAGGAGTTAAAACATGGGGATTCCTTCAGATTATCTCAGAACAGAAAGCCCTTGGAGCGTGGGGAGGCCAGCCAAGGAAAACCTTGCCCTCAGAAGAGATGGATGGAAAAGATTAAAAAAAAAAAAACCCACAAAAAACCAACGATAACAATTGGCCCAATGGTGGTAATCAGCTTCTCAGACTTGGTCCTTGGTGGGATGTACCCATACAAACTCCAATATTACCCTCTGTAATCAGATTTATTTTAAAAATACGTACGTAGCACTTTGTACATGTCAGGCAGTATTCTAAGAGCTTTGCAAATATTTAATTTTCCTGTCAGCCCTATGAAGTAAGCAGTGTTTGTATTTCTATTCTCAAGACGAGGACTGTAAACATAGAGAGATCCTATAACTTGCCTGAAGTTGCACAACTTGGTAGTGGGAGAGCTGGGATTCAAACCCAGACATTCTGAATCCAGAGTGTGTGCTCATGGTCAGTATGGTGTGCTGGAAGGAAATGGAAAAAAGACATTGCAAATGAATTTATGTGACTCAAAACTCCTATCATTCCCACTTCATGAAACTCCTGGGGAGCATCCCTTGTCCTTCAACAGTTGAGGGGCAGCAAAGCACAGGCTGCTTTTTAAGTATTAGCACCTCCATGTTCCCTAAGTATGTACAACTCTGTTACCCATAAACCAAACCCAACAAAGGCAAAACAAAATAACTGGGACATTTAACTCAGAATAGGCAACTGGGATGCACAGTTTAGTTTACGCTGAGTGGCTAAAAGGCAAGTATTGAGGGGAGGCCAGCAAGTTCAGCTTCCAATTCTACAATACATGATGAAGAAGAATAATCTGGTTTGCTTGTACCATGAGAAGGTTTTCCATGGCTTGTGATAGTTCTTCTTCTCCTTTGTACAAAAGAACATAAAATAAAATAAATTAGTAGCTTACACTTCTGGGTCCAAGAGGATGTTGATACAAGTTTTGGAAATGAGAAGAACAGACCACCCCCAAGAGGAAATTCCAGAGAGGAAAAACATACTATGAGGGTACACATGATCATAACCTGATTTAGCATCCTTTAAAACCACAGTCTCCTCAAGGATTTTCCTGATTACTGTCTTCAGAAGCATGAAAAAGTTACATGGGATTTTCCTGATTATTGAATGCAAAAGCATGAGAAAGTTCCATGAGTCACACAATAGACTTGTCTAATTTGAAGTCTACCGCCAGGCAGTTTGAAGGGTTACATTTTTATTACTGCTACACAGCAGTTCTGGGAAAAGGAAAATATGTTAGTCATAAGAAATCACATTCTCCAAGCAGACCAGAATCTTTCAATCAAGCATTCTTAACTTTTTTTTTTGGTGGTGGGTGTGGGGAGGGTCACAGATCCCTCTCAGAATCTGAGGAAAGCTGGGGAGTGGGAACAAACTCCCCAGAAAAATGCAGGGGCATATAGTCATAATATACTGAATTTTATTTCATGAGGTTCACAAACCTCTGATCTCCCTGTCCTTAGAAACCGTATTATATATTCAGGTCCTGATGGAATGCCATAGATGGTTTAAGATCATAGTATAGAACCACCTGAAGGCTGGGCTTACTGTTGGAAATGGATCGAAGACCATTGTGCTTACCTCTAGCAATACTCTGGTCTCCCCATAACCACCTGGCCAACAGAGGAAATTTCCGGGTAAGAAGTATGGAAACACTCAGTTATAGTTGGCCACCTTCAATGTTAAGAGTTATCAGAGAGACAAGGAATAATTTAAATTTTGGTTTCAATTAATTTTTTTTCCCACAAACATTAGTGAATCTACTTGGAGTGAAAAAAAAAAAAAATCTCAGCAGTAGTTTTCCCCCAGAGAATATCACCCTTACAGGTAAGCTTCACAAGTTAAGAGGGAATCAGTTTCCAGTGAAAACTAACTGGAATCAGATAAAACAGAGAAAAAAATAAGACCTTCACAGGAATCCCCATTGACGCTGCCAAGCACAGGAAGCAAATATAAATTGTCCAGGGTAAAATCTCATCATTCATGATTTATTCATAAATTAATTTAAGCAAGTTTCCATCGAGACTCTACTATGTGGCAGATTCTATGGTATGGTGATACTTCATTGATTCACCAGATCTTGTCCAGGAGTGACAATAAAGTACTATGGGAATTCAGAGCCAGGTTTCCTGCCTGCTGATATCAACTGCATCATCACTGATCAGTGGAAAAGGTGAATGAGACCAAAAGCCAGATTCTGGGTGCCATGCTATCCTATGCTGCTGCTGCTGCTATCACCTCCAAAGGGCAGGAAGTGCCTTCTCTTTATGTCTGTATTCTAAGTGCCTCATATTACTTGGTATATAATAAGTGCACAATTAGTGTCTGCTGAGTAGATGAAAATTTTTGCTTCTCATCTGGTTATTCAATGACTCCATAATAGGCAGAGGAGTCATGATTATTTCTATTATACGGATGAGGAAAACTCAGTCTCAAAGAAGGTAAGTGAATGTCCAAAGGTAGCACAATTCACACACTGCAGATCCATATCTAGAATTCAAGACTTGTCAGCTCCCAGTCCAGTTTCTTCCCACTATACACACAGCCCAACAGGGAGGTGGAAAGTAATGAGTGATGTTTATATACTCCTGAAATGGATGCAGTAAATCATGAAAGATGAGGATTTGTCAAGCTGGACTTAGTCCTGTTCAGAGCTGCCTGATAATTTTGTCCTGCTGACATAAAATGGGCCAGTTTTGAGAGAAATGAGCAGTAAGCTAATTAGTTACTGAACTGGAACCAGACAGAGGGAGAGAAAGAAAAAAGACAATAAAGGAAAACATTAAATTCCTTAAAAATTGGGACAGTTTAAACCTGTAAAAAACAGACACAAGCAATGCTAAAGACAGACTTGCTTGCCAAAGGTGAGGCGAGAAGATAAATAACAAATGGTTTTAATCTGGCTTCTGGTAGACTTCTATTATCAGAGTCTTCAAGGCTATTGCCAAACCCAAGAGAATCTGGGATTGTTTTCTTCTCCTAGTTTTAGAGAGCCAGGGGACACGTTCACAACAGAAAAGATGAGGATTCAGCTGGAGAGAGAGAGAAAGGAAGCTGCGATGATTCCAATGGGACCGGGGTTCACATTTTCTCTTTTGCTGAGGTCCTGCCATGCCCATGGCCCTGCCTTGGTTTGCTTTCAGGAGCTGAACTGGACCATTGCGATGCAGAATTCCAGATTCACAAACTCAAAGCTGTTTCTGGGTAAGTGACGTGGAGTGGTGTTTTCATACAGGGTGTAAACTCCACAAGACATTAATGGTCTCTTATTTGAACTGAAAGCACACAATTGTGTTCCAGCAATTCTAGGCCTAGGGTCTGAAATGCCTTAGAAAACTCTGATGCGCAGCTCTAGCACGTTTGGAGAACTTGGTTAAGGTTATCGTAATCAGAAACAACAATCACATTAGTACTTTTGAAGCACACTCTCGGCCGGATGCCCTCCTTTTGCAACCAAACTGGGCTGCAGCTCTTGTGGAGAGTCGTCATCCTCTAGTAACACAAGCAGAGATGGGAATGGCGGTGGGGTGGGGGGTGGAACAAGGGAAAACAAAAAGATGTGGAGGAAAGTAACCAGGACACAATCCAAAAGAAACATTTAAAATGCTTTTTCAAAACAATTTCTAAACCTTGTTTGAAAACACACAAATGCCTTGTGGGCTGGTAAAATGGTTGAAAGCCACAGCACTGGGGACCCCTTTGTAAAGAACCAGGATGAACGGATTTCAGATCCTCCTTAAAGGATGAGAAATAGACTGCGCAATCAAATGAGAGGCCCACAAAGGACAGATATAGGTGACCTGTAACCAAATCGGATGCAAGCACATAAAATTCATTAAGGAAATCTGATTTGTTTTTTCTGTGATCGATAAACAATCAAAATGGCAAATGGACAGGAGGATGAGTACAAATAAGGATTCTAACCAATAACGCCAAATTTTCAAAGGGAGGCTCCAGAAAAAAAACAAAGAAAAAAATATAGATTGATAGAAAGCAAAAAAGAGAGAAAGAAAGAAAGACACACAGAGAGAACCAAAAGAAAGAAAGAAAGAAAACCCTCCCCTATATCGCAGTGAAAGGCAGAACATAATGAAAAACTATCTGGTTAAGCCTCTTTTTAGGAATGAATAGCTAACGCTCACTAACCAGTTTTAGCAAGGATGAGGATATCAAGGTTTAATTGGAAATAATATAGCATTGCACTAGAGGCTGTTCCTTAAAACTAAGGCATTAGATAAAGCCAGGTTCGTGTTTCTCCCACCTCTGTATTTGGAAACAGGAGCACAAAGCCTAATTGGCCAAATAAAGGAGCTGGAGGCTCCACAGAAAACCCATGATTGATGTCCATTGACACTTCCGAACAATGACACCATGGGAACCAGCAGAGGGTACACACCATGCTCAACAAGGGCACAAAGCCCAAGACCTGTAGAGGAGACACAAACCCCAGCCATAGTCCTGCACCAGAACCACTTTCTTTGGAGTTGTCCTGTCTGCCTCATAGGCATATTCTCAAATATGACATTTCTGTTTTCATTCATTCAATAAATATTTTTGTAGAGCATTCTATATGCCAGGCACTGTTGTTGGTACTGGGCATCCAGCAGAGAGCAAAAGAGACTGAGTGCTTTCTCCTGGGAGTTTCACATCCAGTTAACATTTACAGTGGGGGAAGACAGACAATAACCAAGTAAACAAGTACTTAAGTGTTAGGCAGTGGTGAGTCCTAGGAAGGAAAGCAAGACAGCAGGATAAGGGGAGAGAGTATCTAGAAGAATACTTTGGCCGGAAATTGTACAGAGATGCCCATTCAGCAGATAGATGTCCTTGCACTCTGAAAATTCTGTCCGACAAAGTCAAAGCCACGTTTCCCTCTTTGAACTGATCTTTTTTTTTTTTTTTTGAAGATTGGCATTGTGCTAACATCTGTTGCCATTCTTCCTCTTGTTTCTTTTTCCTCCCCAACACCCCAGTTCACAGTAGTGTATCATAGTTGCAGAGCTGGAGCTCTTCTCTATGGGACGCCGCCTCAGCATGGCTTGATGAGCGGTGAGTAGGTCCGCGCCTGGGATCTGAACCAGTGAACCCCAGGGCCGCTGCCGAAGTGGAATGTGCGAACTTAACCACTATGCCACCAGGCTGGCCTCCATTTTTCCCTCTTTGAGAGGCACTGATGTCCATCCTAAGATTGACACTCTCCCCCAGTTCACGCTGATCTTCCTGACTGTGGTATGGGATCCAAAGGGCTCTCAAACAGTAGGGAGTAGAAAATCCAGTCATTGTGATTGTGGTAGCCTGTCGCTTTGGTGGCCCCAATGACCCATACTTCCTGGTGTTCATGCCCTGTGTAGACTGTCCTCTTGAGTTTTGGCTGGACTTGTGACTCCCCTTAACCAACAGAATGTGAGGGAAGCAATGCCATGCCACTTCCAGGCTTAATCCTTAGCAAGGCCTGGTAGTTTCTGCTTTTGTACACTGGGCCGTCTATCCTAAGACCAGCCTGCTGTGAGAAGCCCAACCTGGCCATATGGTGAGACCCCAAAGAGGCAAACCTGACCCCAGCACCAGCTTGTCAACAGAAGTGAGTGAAGCCAACTTGGAAGTAGGTCATCCCGCCCTGGTTGACCTCACATGGAGCAGAGACAAGCTGTTCTGCCCAGATTTGCACATATTGCAGAATCATGAGCAAAGAAATAAAATGGTTGATGTTTTAAGCCACTAAATTTGGGGGTAGTTTTGTTATTCAGCAATAGTTAAGCAAAACAATGACTTTCAATTTCAGATACTAAACATATAATAACTTTTTATGCACAATTTTGGCTTGGAAAAAAAATTTTTTTTTTTTGGTTTGAATTTTTCTTGGTTTTGTTGCTGTGCCTTTGATTTTAAAATACCTCATTTGAGGACATGAATTGCTGGATCTCAAATAGGGGAAAAATATGTTTTGACTTAAGGCTTAAAAATAGAGATGTCTGCTATTAGGAAGACAAGAATACATTTCTGCTGACCTATTCATCTCACGCAGGCCAAACTTACGTCCTGCCATAATTCTGTAGGTAGGAAGCTGAACTAGAATTGACCTCAGTTAGCATTTCCCAACTCAAGTGACAATACTCCACCCTGGAATTCCTGACAACACTATCAACCTCATACAGCAGCCACTTTCTGGCCATCCTCGGAAAGTGCTGGCAACAAGGTCTTGTCCAAACAGGGGACAAATCTGCCTGGCTTTATGCAAAGGAAAAGGAAAAGCAAAGCAATTAATTCACCCTGGGGAAACATGCTGAGGCCATGAATTCACCAGGTAGTACAAACTGTCAGCTGCTTTCACAGGGAGGATGCAATATCCTTCCCCTATCCTCTGGGCTCTTTCCACCTTCACTGTGGGGGAAGGTCAATGGATGATGTGGAGTGGGTGATAGGGAAATTTAGGACATGAATGGTACTATAAACCAGAATATAATGGGAACTTCACTCCTGGATGGCATTGATCTTAACTACATTTGTGTTATATATATCAAAGGTCTGGAAGAGGATACAACCCAAGGGGTCTTCAAGATTGTCTATTGCAGTGGTTCTCAAAGTACGGTCCTGAGACCAGCAGTATCAGCATCACCTGAGAACTTGCTAGAAATGCAAATTCTTGAGCCCTACCCCAGATTGACAGGATCAGAAACTCTGGGTTCAGGACCCAGCAATCTGTATTTTAATAAGCCTTTCAGTCGATTCTGGTGCACACTCGAGTTTGGGAACCACTAATATATTAAAATTCTGGGGAAAAAAATTAAAACTTGTATTTATATTTATTTGTAACTTAAAAAAGAAAAACATTAAGCTTTACTAACATTTAAATGTGATCGGCTCTCCTGTTCTCATTTGATCCTTAAGTTTTGCATCACACAAGATACAAAATGTCTACAACCCAAAGGATTTGAGATTATTATCCCTATTTGTCCACTCACCTTCAACTGATTTTAAAATATTACTCTTTACTTATGCTCCTTGGTGGATTTACAAATTATATTACCTAGTTTTAATTTCATTAACCTGTCTCAAATGGCCAAGTGGCTTAAAGGATTCCTGCAAAGAAACTGCCAACCTGAAGCAAATAACTCAATGGGCAGAGCTGACACTATTATAATCTGCTCACACTTTTACAAGACATGGGATTTTCCCCACTATAAATATTATTGAAAATAATATTTTCATGAGTCCCAAAATAAAATTTTATTTAGTATAATGAAATTTAAAATATTTAAGATGTTTATTTCACCTTATGTCATCCCTTAAAATACTTATTTTTATATGATTTGATAATATAAAAACATTAGTACAGGAGTAAATTTATATACCTTCTGTATGTATCTTGGAAACTCAGTTTCAAATACCTTTTATTGTTAGGATATACTGATACACTCTATTGTGCTCTTTCAAATAGAATTTCTTGGTACCATCTGTACAGATATGCACAATAAGTTCTGGAGACTGTACAGCCAAGTTATGTTTTTTATGCAAGGTAAGTGGAAGATATTGAATAGAATAATTGGAAACAATTTGGGAATGATGACACATGGGTACCTACATGTGCTATACAAATAGGAAATACCAAAGACAGTTAAAGTTGACAGAATCAATGCCATAAAATTAGCAGAAATTGCTACATAGAATAAGTCACACTTAGGATTGAAGATATTTTATATATCAGACATGATCTAGCTTTTATCTATTTCAAAGCAGTACTTGATCAACCCTATTTCACAGATGAGGAAACTGAGGCTCAGAGAGATTACGTAAATTTATCAAATATCTAAGGGAAGGATTTAAATTCTGGAACATCCGTCGGATCCCATAGCCTATTGCTATCAGGTGACTGACTGCCTAAGTGTGGTCTTTTAGCCCGTGAAGATCATGATGAGAGATATAGTGGGCCATACAAGATGGGAACCAGGTTGGAGACTTGTGTTAATCAGAGAGCTGGCATGAATTCTGCGAAGACAGGGATAGACTAGTTGACAGTAAGTCCAGAGAAGGTAGAACTTTCCTGAGACGGGTCTCCCACACCACCACCGGTGCTGGTTAATGGGATCTGCCATGTGTCTTGCAGGCAATGAATGCACATGTGTGAGTGACTGGAGTCATCACTGTATTAACGTCTTCACATCACACAGATTCCCTTCTTCATAAAACACAAATCCCGGAAACTGAGGTGGATTCAAACAGCAAGGGCTTTCAGGCCTTTTGCTGATTTTACAAAATGTTTAAACCTGATGTTTTCATCACCACCACACCTTTCCACTGCTTTTGGGCCTGCGAACTCAGACTCCCTCGTCACTGTGTTCGCAAAAATAAGTTTGAACAAAGAAAACTTTAGGAAAAAGGAATAATAAATAATATATAGAAAATAAAACTTCCTTTAAAAATCTGTGTGTGCCTAAAGACAAGATTCTTTGTTACCTGTAATTGATAAGCTTCTTAGAGCACTATTTGTGGCAACGACTGCCCTTAGACAGGATACTCCATAGACCGGGATGGCCCATCTTCACCTCTCCACGGGCTCAAGACCTCTGGTCAGGTCCGCCATTAGGGTGGGAAGCGTCATCCGTTTTTCACTCACATTATCAAGGTTGCACTGCATTTCATCATTGCAGAACTCTCTTGTCCATGCTTTAAACTCCCTTGTATCCCGCTAATTTCATCAGCTCCAGATTCCGTGAACCTGACCTAGGATATACCCAATTACCCATTTTCTTAGACTCTGCATCTGGGCAGCTGAGCTCTGCTGGAGGAAACTTCATGGTAGCTTCATGACATCAGTTTTATCATCTGGTAATCTGGTATGTTTTCCTGGTCAACCTGCTCCTTCATTCTTCACCACCACAATTTTACATCTTCTTCCCTGTCTTCAGATCTGTGTTTTCAATGCTCTCTCTTCAGAATACTCATTGCAGCTTGTATTGACCTATTTGGAAGAAAACTAATGAACAATTCTCTTAGCAGCTCTACTCAAGCCTCACGAGAACAGTGCCGGCACCAGTTTTGCTTACCATAGTGTCCTTTTTGGGGCCTAGCATAGGGTAGATGCTCAGATATTCATTTGAATATTTACTGTTTGATGAGAGATGAGTGGCTGCTTTCAAACCTTGACCCTTGGGCCATGCCCCCCTCCCAAATGCCGGCAAGCCTCGTAGGGGGCCTCAAACAGCCTTGTCCAAACAGCTATGTCAAAACATCCTGTGTTGATGGAGGCTGCAATCAGTCATTTCAAACTTCCTGATTAATTGGTGAGAGAAAACTAGGGCACATTCTGCAGTGGCTGCAGAGTTTATAAGTGGTGTCCCACGTTAGTCACGGGATGAAGTTTCTAAGGGCAAAATTGCCAGGGAGTGGTGAGCTTCACTGAGACATACAGGAAACGGGAAGTAGAAATAAAAGGCAATAAATTCAATAAAAATGCTAATTCATTTAGTCATCAATTTTTAATCATTCGACCATCTAATTAATGAGCCAATTAGTTTAGTTTGGACTGTGGCTCCTTCCTGAAAGCATTCGGGGCTGATGACCATTAAAGACACAAATATAATAACCCTAAAAGTTATTAAAAATAAGTCAGAAAAAATATTGGCTTTCTCTCCACTCTCTCTCAAGAAAATCCAGGGAACCAGGCTAGAGAATGTGGCCCTTAGGGATGTTCTAGATGACATAAAGAAATTACCAAAGGAATTTAGAGACATAGATTAAAAATAGAAAAAGTATAGAAGTTTTATCTGGATAAGGATGAGGCTGACAGACCACATGGAGAGAAGCCTCAGCTGTCCTTGGCTTGGCCATCCTAGACCACATAGTCCACAGCTAACCCAGCAGCTGACCACAGATGTGTGAGTGAACTCGACTGAGACCAGTCAACCCCAGCCCAAATCAGAAGAATCACTCATCTGAGCTCACCCCAAACTGCAGACTTATGGAATTATCAGCTAATCAAATAGTGGTTGTTTTAAACTATAAGTTTTGGAGATGTTCCTTATACAGCAAAAGCTAACTGATAGTTGATTTCACACATAATCACCTTTCAAGAAACAAATACTTATTTGCTTCAATCTGCAATTTTGTCATATGGAAAAATCTTTTTCAGCTTTTCCTGAGTACATTTAAATTGAGTCTTGGATGAATTTCATGTAGCATAAACCCTATGTGCCAATATATGGCTACTGGACATACTAGCCATAGGGGAAAAATAAAGTACTATGAATTTCTGCTCAGCAGCCTCAGTTGCTTCTTTTTCATGACAAAAACAAAACCAAAAATACTCCAGAGGTTAAATTTGACTCCTACCACACCAGACAAGCAGCTTTGGTGAGTTCTGTTTGTTTGGGTTTTTTATGCTCCTGGGGGTATGAATACTATTGAGTTTGGGTTGAGAACACTTTTTCTCTTTGGAAGCTTGAGTCAGGGGCTAACCGAGCAAATCAACACCCACAGATATTTTTTACAAGGTGGTAACTCAGACAATCCAAACTTCAGCATGTCTGCTCTCCCATATTAAGATAGTCTGTATTTGTAAAGCAAACAAACAAGCATAAAGGGAAAAAGAAAGAAAATGCTTAAGAACACAAATGTATATTTTAACTTACAAACACAAACATGCCAAATACTTTTCAGAGAGCATGCATGAGAAGGACAAACAATTTAAGCTTAAGCTCTAAAAGCTTTCCACTCTCTTTGGCTCCCACATGTATATAAAAGGTTTAAATGAACAAGAAAAACATGTTGGGATTAGGATTTGATTCCAAAAAGCTTTTATAGTCATATAGAATGACCAAGAGTTACACTAGCTTCAAAAGACCCACCAAACAAAAATTGATTTTTATCAAATAGCATTAATACTTTATGGACAAAGTTGTTTTCACAAAGTATTTACATAATGAGGAGCTGGCCAAGCTGTGTAAATGTTTATGGCTTTAGGGTTCCCATCTGAGAGCTTTCAACTCCGGTCAAAAGAAAAAATCATGTGTTTGTTTATTTGAACGTTAAAATTTGTCACCAGATATCAAACTCAACACTTCTGAAACTCACATAGTAGGCCCAGTCCTGACTCAGTTTACTACTTTGACAGTCATCATTATACACACCACACTAGGGTGCAGCAGATGCATTCCGATAAATTATTTCATTTCTTTGTTAATCGACCAACAAATTGCAAATCACTCTGACATAAACATTACTCAGAAATGAATTGTTCTTGATTTATTAAGTGAAAACTTGCCCAAGATTCTCAGGACCTCAGACAAAAATTAATAAACATAACTTTTTCACAAAGCACCAAGTCTTTTCATATATGTTATTTGACTCTTGAAATAATTCAAAAGTTGTCCATCAACTTAAGCTTCTAACACGTTTCAAATACGATTATGTGAAAGAAGTGAAGGGTTTAATTATCGCATTACCCCTGAGGCAATCAGTTTAGAGAAGTGATCCAAGTTAGTCAGAGGAAGTTTCTGGAATAAACTGCCAGGCTCCTGATTCTTAGCTTAAAGCTTCTGCCAACATGCTTTCTTTGATCTCCTTATTAAGCTACACATTTAGAGACTGTCATGGAAGGCATGAAACTCAAACTTTCACAATTTCTGTGTCTTTCTGTCTGCTTGAATTTCCCATTTTACGAATTTCCCTCTTCTATTCTTTTAGTTCTTTCTTCCTGTATGATTTTTTATTTTCTTTATTATATGCCTTATGACGTAAAACAGCAGTTCTCAAACTTTGCCAGAAGTGAGCAAATGATTGGGCAATCACTATTTCATGATTTTTTTGTTGTTGTTCTAGAACCCTTTTTGAGTTACATAATTAAATAGGGTTTTGAAGAGTAGTAAAAAATATGCCTCTTGGAAAGACAAAACACACTGGTATATCAAAAGCAGTCACTGTTTAAACTAAAGAATTTATTTATTTTAAGAACTGGGTTCTGAGGATATAATTTGGGAAAATTTTCCTTTCAAAATATTTTCTTGAATAAAGTTTTCTTTTTTCCTTCAGTATTTTCCCTAATTCAGAGCTCCATCTTCTTTTAAATTCAAAATATAGGAACTACTGCTTGAGACTAAAAAAACAGAGAAGAGAAAAAAATAAGAAATTAACTCCTCCTCCAGACTTTATATCTTTTCTTTTCACAATTATGCACTTTAAAGCCCAAAGGGGAGAAAACTATGAGTGTTCAATTGGGAAAATATTGACCAAGAATGTCCTGTAGACATGGTATTCTGCTGGGACCAGGGAAACCAGGAGCAAGAAGACATGGTCCTCATCTCCAAGATCCTTACAGCCTAGTGGAGAGAAATAGAGGAGCAGAAGGTGGTAGAAGTAGTCTGAAGCTTGGATCCACAAAAATTTGTAAAGTAGCTGTTTTATGCTAAGGTCTTCCCCTTCATACAGAGCCTTTAAATCTGCATCTGTAATTCTCATCTTCTAATCACCCACTCACTACCAAAAAAAAGGGGAGGCCTGCAAAACGTAAATGGGAAGTCAGCCAGGTACACTTTGTATCACGAGTATTTGATTTTTTTCCCCTCTTAAACCCTGAGCTCTGGCATCTCTCTTTGTTGGACTTACTATAATGTAGACTGGACTCCCTCATTAATCTTTCAGTGCCACAGTCTCCACAATCTCAGATTCTTTCATGTACTTTGCTTTAGATGAGATTTAAGCCCAGGTCAAAGGTGACAGCTACCATCTCTAGTTCTGCCCTTGCATCATTAAAAAGACCATAGAGAAAAATTAGCTGCCAAGGCAGAAGAATGTATGATCAGGTAGGACTGTGTTCAGCGGCAGGTAAGAGAAAACCTGACCACAGTGGCTTAAACAAAGATGGGTTACTTTTCTCACTGAATAATTAGTCCAAATGTAGGCATTTTGCTGATGTTGGTTCCAAACAGGAGAAAGAAGGTCAATGCCTGTTTTGCTTCTCACTTCCATGAGGAAAGCAAAGGCTTTTCTAGAACCTCTGTCTTAGCAGATCTCCTTTTATCACATTGACCAGAACCATGTCACATGGCTGCAAGAAAGAATGAGAAAGTGAACCTGAATTAGCCTTGTGGGAGCCAATGAAGAGCCACAGGATCAATCCTGGTTCAACTTCCAAAGAGTTTTTGTCATGGTTGAGATCCAAGTTCCTTTACTGATAAAGAGCCAAAATGCTGAAATACTGCAGTAAGTCTATAAATCAAAAGTGTATACATAGAGGGGTTTGAGTATTAGTTCTACCTTCCCTTCACACCACGGATGAACTCATCACTTTCTTGAATTGAAACAGAGGAGAAATCCAAGACCACCTGACAAACTTAAGGTCTCCTTAACAATTTGAGTATCTATTTGCTTATTTTCTAATATTAGTCATTTGTTGATTCATTCATTTGACAAATATTTATTGAGGTGCTACTGTGTACCAGACATTGTGATAGGTAGGTGGATACAGTGGTGAGTGAGATATACACAATTTCTTTTTCTGTGAGGCTTGAGTTTTAATGGAAGAGACAAACGTATTTAACTATAATTGTGCTAAATACTATAGAGGGAAAGTACTAAGTAAGATGAGGATATTATGGGAAGTTCACATAGTTCGAGGTACGTCAGGGAAAGCTTCCCCAAGGTCTGCTGAAACCATGATTTCTAACCCCTGCTACTACTGACATTTTGGGTTGGATAATTCTCTGTTGTGGGGGCTGTCTTGTGCATTGTAGGGTGTTTAGCAGCATCCCAGGCCTCTACCCACTATATGCCAATAGCTCTCCCCTCCCAGTTGTGACAACCAAAAATGGCTCTAGACATTGACAAATATTTCTCAGGGGGCAAAACTGTCCCCAGTTCCAAACCACTGATTTAAGCAAAGACTTGAAAGATGAATAGGAGACTCAACCACACCAACAGGAAGAGGCCATCGATTTGTGTTCATCTTTTACCCCACCCTCTTCCCTTGGTAACTTTCTAAAGCCCTCTTGCTTTGGTCAAAGAGCTTTAGAATTCAGTTCTAGAAGTATTTGTTGAATAACAGGAAAATAGGTGGTAAATTCCCTCTGGTTCACACCCTGAATAAACAGTAAGTCCTATGACCTTTTCAGTTGCTATTTCACAAACTACAGAGTGCCCATGATGTCTGGAAACATAATGTTATTTCACTTTCTCACAGATGCAAGATGTCCTTGATGGCATCATGCATATTCACCAATGTTTCCAGACTTTATGGACAGCCTATGCACTTATTCCTTTCCTTTGACCACTCTACAGATAGGCATGGTGGCCCTGCTCTGTGCCAGGCCCTGTCCTATATGCTATAGCATAAATATGAACAAGGACAGACCTGTGGTCTCCAAGAACTCTTGCTCTGGCTTCATTCGGGTACAATATTGATTGAGTTTTAGAGGCAAATCTTTAGTGTTCAGTCAGTTATTTTCTGCTATGTGCATTTCTTTCAGATGAAAACAGATTGAGAGGCAAAAGCAATGCCTATTTAGCTCACGATTCAGCATCTACGATGTTAGAGAGAGAATATCAGCAGAAGATTTGATTGATGATAATTCTGATATTAAATGATTAATGACAGAGATTCCACACTCAGTCAGACAACCAGCAAATCAAGTGGCAATTTCACTAGCCTGGATTCTTCATAATTATTTGCTGAATCAGTTGAGACTTGGTTTTCATTTGCTTCAAGCTCTGTCGATAGCTTCCCCAAAATGAGATCTCTCCCAAAATTCCTTGCTAGGCTTTTGACCTACTTCCTTCTTATCCCTTCTCCCAGAGACAGAGCTCCCCCCTCAAAGCTGTCTTCTTTATCACCTGTCTAGCCAAGTCAACTGCCATGGACGGGAAAGCTGAAGGGAGGCAAAGTATTTCTTTCCTGCTTCGTGAAGCCAGATATTTTCAATGGAAAAAAAAAGTCCTCTTTTGCTTTCTGAGTAATGTTTTCTTTTGGTCAGAACCACACATTGATTCACATGTCCAGGCTGCTCATAAAACAAAACCAGAGGCATGAAGACTGATAAGAACATGTATTTCTATTTCCTTTTTCTACTGAGGGGAGCTTGATGATAGTGGCTCATCATTTATGCACTTGAGAACGGACTTGACATTTTAAAGAAAACAGGGCTCAGAATGGAGGGATGGTTAAATCTAGTACTCAAGCAATTGGGAGATTGAACTTGATCCCATGGAGGTGAAAGCAACTCATCAGGGGAGCTCCCCGAAGGAATGAAAATCACTAAAACTTTGCAATGAGGTAAATACAGTAGCACAATCAAGTTCTCCCTTTCCTTCAACTGGCCCTTTAGAATCCTCTCGAGTCAGCCTAGCATAATAAGTGAGATCAGCACCAACACTCCTCATTCTTCCTCAGAGGAGGAAAAATGTCAGCAGGTCTTTGCACTTCTATGTCAGTGACCTTTGCCCCGTGTGTTCTCTCTTGCTTGACAAGTTCCTAAACAATAGTTAGTAAGCTGGAAGTCTTCTTTTTCACCTGCCCATGCAGGGGCCTTTAAACCTACACTCAGGACCTCCTACATGCCATAAGCTCGCGGTCATCTTCACAGTGGGGCTCTTAATCTATTTCTGAGAAATTGTCTAAATCACAGCACAGAAACTGTGGCCAGAGTTATGCAAGATTCCAGCAGTGTTACGTGGAAACTGCCGAGGACAAAGTTCTCTTCCAGAAAATGAACAGGTTGCCAAACATTGCAATATATGTTATTAGTTGGACCCAGTCCTCAGACCTTCTCTGGAAGTGCAATGCTATGGGGCCTGGGAATGTAATACAGTTGACTCATACACAGGAACAGAGAGAGAGATCCCTCTGCACTCGTGGGTGTACGTGTTAAGACCAGAACATCCTTTCTTTGAAAATGCTCTCAAATAGGCAAAGGGTGTGAAGTTTCTTTTCTTAGGGGAAGGCAACAGAAATAGGCCCTGACAGACTTCTATTTTAGGATGTTTCAAAACAGTTTAATATTTTCAGATTATGTGAGTTCTGTTAGGCTACACTTGAATTTGTTATAAGGTAAAGGATATAGAACTTTCAAATGAAAGTTTCGTTGCCATGACAGTCTCAGGCAGGGTGATACTCAAATATTATCATATGGAAGGTAATGGGCACTGCTACTGGGACCAGACCTCAGCTATTTTATCACAGACCTGTTCGCAAAGGCTCCTTGCTGTGCCAAGCGATAACCTTTTAGTGGTGATTTTGAGAAAGTTTGGTAAGGGGTTCTTGTGGGAAAACCCAGGTGACTCGTGCTCAGGGCTCAGGGTAGTAGCTTTTTATGGAGTGATGCACAAGTATTTCAGTATTTTAATAACCACTACAGCTGTATTGGTGCTAACTGCTGAATATCATTCTTACTGTCCTGGATGAAATTAAATGAATGAATAGATGAATGACATCATCTTATGAATAATTAGGCTGTTCTGAGTCCTCCAGAAAATCACAGAAGCTTCTAAGGGTGAGTTCAGTTTGTCAAGTCTTTTCCAAGAAACTTTCCGATGGATAAGAGGTTGGTGAAGAACCAAGCAGGCTGGCAGCTGCCTTTTGGCTACATGTCAAAGTAACTCGAGAGGATAAACGATTCCAGCCAAAGCCATCAATAATTGATAGCAGGTAATTCAGTACATATATTTCCCCAGCCACCTTTCTACAGAGGTGGCAAAGAGAATGTCTTTCTGTTTCTCTTCACCCATTCAATTTAGACACTAGCCCACCCTCAAATAGTGTCACACATTCCAATCATGAAAAATAAACGGTGTGACAATAGCCAAGGGACCTTCAGACCAGAGCATTCCCTTGGTAAATAGAGCCTCTAGATGCTATCTCTAGCTTTCCCATGGGATGCCTGCTGCAAAAGAGGCTGAAACTCACGGTTGGGTGGGTTTGGAAATTATGGGTTGTATCATCTCTGTGACCAAAATGTAGCACATGGGCCCAAGAAAACTTTCATGTTTTGGTACTTTGCTTAATTCTGTGTGTGTGTGTGTGTGTGTGTGTATTGGGGTGCTTAACAATGATGATTTCATTCTGAAGCCTATATTTGATGAAAGACAGTGTTAATTATTTGTAGAGGTAACTTACAATTTTTCAATCTGATTTTCTTGAGCTTTCATTTATTCTCTCTAGGTAAACTCAATTCAATTCAATTCATTCATTTATTCATTCAACAAATATTTGTTGCGTATCCACTCTGCATCATCTACTCTTTTCGGCTCTGGGGATGCAGAAAAAAAGGGGACAAACAAGAGATCTATATCCATGGAAGTTACATTGCAGGGAGAACACCAGATAAATACATAAGCAAATAAATATTTGTCTTATAATTTCAGGTAATAGTAAGTACTGTAAAAGAAACATTTAGCAGGGTAAGGGGTGAGTGGAGACGTCTTAGCAGGGTGGTCAGGGAAGGCCTTTGTCATGAGATGACCTCTGAACAAGGAACTGAACAATGTGAGGGGGAGAGACCCGTACATACTTGGCAGAAGACCATTCCAAGCAGAGGGGAAAATAAAAGCAAAAGCCTTGAGGTGGGAATGATCCTGGAATGTCCAAGTCACATCAAAAAATTCAGTGTCCAGAGTGGACCGAACACGGGTCCAGGTGTAGGAGATGAGGCCAAAATGTTACTCTTGCTAAAGCCCCTCAAGATTTGGCCTTCCGTCAGGTTGAGGGAACTTTTCAAATAAATGTGGTAAGTCCTCTCTGAAACACTAAATGCTTTCTAAAATAGCTACAGTGGTGGTGATTAGGATACTGAATAGGAGAATCATGTTCCTAGAAAAAAAATTCTTTATTACTATGGGTACATGGAATGACTTCCCATACCATCCTATGGTGGACATGTTCTAATTTTTTCTTTTTTTGGGGGGAGAGCAGGGGACAGCATGGTGGTGACGGGGTTGACATATCTAGACTGAAAACTAAACACAAAATAGAACAAAATGTGCATTTCTAATTCCTGCCTCTTCTGATTTAGTACACAGCCCCAAAGCTCCCTCTTTTCACACACACTCACTTTTCAACCATATCCCATTCCAACAGACTGAGATCTAATGGAGTTTCTCTATCAGAATGTAATTTCCATGAGGGCAGGGGTTTGTTCAGCACTGGGTCCATGGTGAATGGCAACTAATTATTAAATAGATGCACACACTCTGCCCAGCTTCATTTACTTCCTTGTCATTTCGATTTCTTCCCTGAAGCCTCACAGAGTAGGACACTGCCGTGAGAGGAACACCACAGGACACTCTGGGTCTCCCAAGTGAGCAGTTCTACGGTGTTAATCACATCCTCTCATCCTGAACATAATGTGCTACAGACCATTTCTTGGAAAAACCCTAATCCTCCTGCTACCGCTCGGCCACATTAACCTTTAGGTAATTGGCACTAGGGAACAGTTCAGTGGAGTTCCGGGTAATGAGGGAGGTGGCCATATTTGTCCAAATGGTTCCTGTCATTGTTGAGAATTTGTTCCAAGTATCTTAAATTGGTGGGCAGAGTGGTACATCACACTCCCTCCCTCTCGGAAGCTGGGATATTAACAAGCACTTAACATCAAACTAGAACTGGGCCAGGCCTCTGTGTTACAGAGAAGTCTAAAACTTGGTTTGCCTGCAAGAGGTTTAAAATCTACTGAGAAAAATGGTAACCATAAGATATCATTAAACTAAATACTAAATGAATATAATAAATTTCATTACCAAAGTACACTGAATTCTAAAAGCATCTAATATCATATTAGAAAATAAGTACTCAAGTTTTTATGGAGTTGAATTTAATTGTGTTATTTATCTTGAGGTTATTACTTCTTATTTTTAAATCATATATATTTCTCTCATGATAAAATAATAGACTTCCTAAATAAAAACAAAAAAGAAAAGCAAAGGAGTAAGGAAGGAAATAAAACTATTCATAATCTCTGAACCCAGAACGACCTCTCTTAACATTTTGGTTTATTTCCTTCCAGTTGTCTTTTTTTTTTCCCCCTTCTTCTTACACAGATAAGATCGTATGGAAAACATAATTTTATTTTCTATTTTCCTCTTAAGAGCATGGGATATTTCGCATGTTTTTAATACCTCTGTTTATTGGCTAAATAGTAATCAAATAAACGGTTTATTAATTAGACTTTGAAAGTTTATGTATGGCTGCATTACTCCAACTAAATTTCTATATTTGGATGCTTCTTACTGTCTCCTGTAGGTGACAAAATATCGGTTCAAGAAAAGAATACAGCAGAGAACATACAGAGAAGGCCTGCAGAGGCACAGGCTCAGTATTTGCTTGTCTGCCCTTGCAGAAAGTAAACATGTGGGATTCTGGCTGTTTGACTGAGTTATCTGCTCTCCAGCAGGGCTCCTCTCAGGAAGTAAACTCTCGGTGGCCTTTCAGTCGACAGCCAGAAGATGGGGTGCACGCTGTTAGCAGTGACGCTGGGGCAGAAACCTTAAGAGGTGACTGCACCAATGGAACCACTGGAGCCAAGAGACGGTAATGAAGGGCCAAACCCGGCCTGACGTGCAAAATGTAGGAGACAGAAACCAAGCAAATACACACTGACATGGGCTCCGGAAGTCTGTTAAACGGTGGACTGCTTTTGCGAAGCTTTTCAGTTCATAATCAGGGCCTTGTAACTAACAATTATTTTTATCAGGGAATTATTTTTTAAAAGTCCATGTACTTTTTCCCAAGCATTTTGGATAGCCTTCTAACTGCACTTAGCATTTCATAGTGTGTGTGTTATTGACTAATATATAATGACAACTGCTGCTCATTGAGCATGTAGTGTGTGCTAGGCACTGAAGCACTCTGGATATGCATCCACTCACTTTGTCCTCCCAACAAACCTACATGATATGCTTGTTCTAGTACCATTCCTATGTTACAGATGAGGAGACAGAGAGGTTGCCCAGAGTCAGCCAGCCCACCTGGGTGGAGACTGGAACTCAGAGCCCGTGCCCTTCGTTACTCCAATCTCCTTCCTTTCATTTTCCCTCCCTAAGTAACCCCCACAAAGAACACAGTTGTGTCTTGTCTTCACATCTTTCACAACTCACATCCATTTGAAAAAAGAAAGTGACCAACAAATAATGTTGGCTTGAATCAAATCAAGCCATGTTGGATATCCTTCTTTTTGTTTCATTTTAATTTCTTTGTCAAAGTAGTACATATACATAGTTAAAAAAAATAAAATAGTGACAAAAGAGATATAACAATTAAACTTCCCCCTACCCACCCATGCCGCTGAACTTCTACCTCTTTCCCTTAAATCACCTGTAGCAATTTATTCTGGTCTCCAGATTGCCGAATGTTTTATACTGATATTTCTTAGTACATCAATCTTATGCTTTGTATACTGATATCCTTTAAGAGACATCAGGATCTAGCTTTTACATCATTCTCCTTCTCACCCCATTTTAAAGTGTATAATTTTAATGATATATTAGAAATATTTATGATTCCTAATAAAGCTTGTTAAATCAACAGTGTTTTAAGTACCACGTATCGTTTACTGCAGAGCTGAGCAGTGTACTATGATTATTTTTAGTTTCTTGTACAAATGAGTTCATAATTGCTTCTCTTTTTAAATTTTCTTAGCTTTCTATATATCTGTACTTAATTTTCTTTCAAATGTCCCATTATAGGTATTACTTTCCAATAGTCAAATAGACCAGATAGTATATCAATTCTTTTTTTCCCTCCTTTGGAGAAGTCCTTCCCAGAGTACTTTATTCTCTTGATCTAATCAACTCTTTTCTTTTTAGAGTCACGGTACAACTTGCCATCTGGGACTTTACCTTTCCCCTAATCTGGATATTGCTTTACATTTCTGATTTTCTGTGTTGGATACTCTATTTCACGGATCCTTTCTATTTCAGAGTTAATCGCCTGATTTGGCTAAAGTCAAATCTTGAGGATCAGATTAGGAAAGTGTGCAAATATTCTGAGACCTTGCATATCTGAAGACATCTTTATTCCATCCTCACACTAGACTAAAAGTTTAGGCAGGTGTGGAATTCTAGGTTGAAAACCTTTTCCTCTGAGAATTGTAAAAAAATACTGCTTTTATATTTTTTTCTCTTCGAATGTGGCTATTAAAAAGTCTGATGTCTTTCTGATTCCAATTACTTTGAGTATGACTTTCCCCCTTTTCTGAATGCTTTCTGAGTCTTCTTATATTTGTTATTTTGAAATATCCCAGTAGTGTTCCTTGGTGTGGATCTTTTTATTTATATCGATTTTTCAATCACTGTACCTAAGCATTTGCTGTGCCTTTTCAGTCTGAAACGTCATGCCCTTCAGATCTTGGGAACTCTTTTTTTTTTTTTTTTTTTTAATTTCCTCTCATCCATTTTCTTTCTTCTCTCTTTATGGAATTACTAATAGTCAAATGTTAAACCTTCTGGGTTGATCTAAATATTTTGCCCCCCTCTCATTTTGCAGTCCCTTTGTCTTCTTACTCTACAGTTTTGAGGGTTTCTTGATATTTTCATTTAGCCTACTTATTAAATATTTTCATTTCTATAAAAGGATGTTAATTGTGACTTTTCAGATTGCTTCAGAGTTTCAAAAAAGTCTCCAGGGCCTGACAACAGGAGCTACAGATCTACTGAGGAGATGCTAAAGGATGATAAAATCACAAATGTAACTAGTTTGTTGAAAAAAGTTGGACTTTTAAGGCTGAAATCAGGAAATTATTATTTTTTTTAATACCTTCGTCTGTCAACCATATTATTTTGAATATTTTCTTCCTGCTTTTGAAAGAAACTTGGGCCACTTCCAGGTGTTAAAAATAGTCTCAAACAATCGTCTCAACAGACAATTGGGGACATCTTGCCTGTCCAGGGGTCCCTTTCAGGATGACTCAGCTTCTGCTCCTTCCTATAATTTCCACATGTGACCATGGGAAGCACAAAGCTTTGTTCAACCACCAGTGGGATGCAGTGTGCTCTCACTGCAGCCCTTTCTCCTTGTTCTATTGTTGGGGCAGTTAGGTACCAATCACTCAGTCTCCATGAATTTTAGGGAGACATAGGGCAATGTCTTTGAGTGTTTCTCTAAAGTTAATTTCCTTTCTCCAGGAGTCAATGAGCAATGAAGAAGACACCCATAACTCTAAAGAAATTCTCACTACTGGCTTCCCTCCATAAAGTTCCTCATCTTCTTTCCTGTATACTTAAGGTGGGTGGTGATAAGGGATGCAAAACATCTCACGTTCTCGTGTGGACTAAATAGGTGATCTGGAATCAGTTGATCTTGGATTTAGCTAAAACTGAGACCACAAGGAAATTTGCGTTTAACATCTTGTTTCACTTTAGCAATTTTATTTTTATTTCCAAGAGCTCTTTCTTATTTCTTCTGTCCAGTTCCCTGCTATTAACATAAAATATCTTCAAATTTATCTGAGAGTACAAATCAGTAATTTTCCTTATTTTCTTCATTATCTCTGTTTCCATTAAGTTCCTCTTCTATTTTGCTGTCCATTTTTACATTGGAAGCTTTCCTCATATGCTTGGTTGTTCCTGGCTGTCTGTTGTCATTTCAGAGGGAGGTACTAGCGTCTGTGGTGTTTTAGGAGGAAGATAAACTTGTGGTTAAACTTATCACATTTAACTGGAAGTTCTCTTGGGTTTTGGGATCATAAATTCACTTTAATTTTTAAATCTTAATACCACATTAATTCATTTTAGGGCCATAGTTCCTGTTTTTTCCCCAGTTCTTCCTGTTGGTATGGGCATAAGGGTTCAGCATAAAGATGTGTGACTCCTTATTATCCAGGACAGCATGGATTTTCCGAAGAGTTTCCAAACTAGAGTTTTCCAAGTTATGGGCAAAATATTTTATATCAAGATGGATGAAATACAATATATCAGCCAAAGTTATGGCATCTACTTTCCCATTCCATGTATACAGTCATAGTTCTTATTTGAAAGGATTTTGAACAAGATAAATAATTTGGGAATTTAAATTGAGTAGATTACTATTAGAGTGACACTTAGATTACTTTTGTTGAGGATGAATGCTAGGGCACAAATGGACACATTCATCTGTTGGCTAAAAGTGGCACATTTTCAGAGAGTCACATTGTGGTTGATTGTTTTCAAAAATGGCCACAGCAATCCCCCTATCTCATGTGTCCTTTTGCAGTATGACTATGCTATCCCTCCCATTGTGAGTCTATTTCTCCTCACCTTGAATCTGAGTTGGCCCTGTGATTTGCTTTGACCAACAGAATATGGTGAAAGTGACACTCTGTGACGGTGGGTTCCAGGCCTTCAGAGATCATGTGGGTTCTGTTTTTTGCCCTAAGCCTCCATGTGGCTAAGCCCATGGAGAGAGACCTCACGGAGGAGCACTGAGGCACCCCAGCCTACAGGACCAATAGTTCATTTGTATAAAATATACTAGTTTGTATAAGATATTTGCAATACATATTTTGATGAGAGACTAAGTTTGTTTTGTGGGCAAATATATCAATATTTTACTTTATAGCTTCTGCATTTCATGTCACTCCTTGAAAGCCCCTCCCTTCTTTAGCATAAAATACACCCGTAATTTCTTTTAGAATTTTGTAATAACTTTTTTTTTCTATTACAATCTTTTATCCCTCTACAGTTTATCTGAAGTTAATTTTGGTGGAAGGAATGAATTAGGACACTTGCTTTATTTTTTTCTCCAGCATTTATTAAATAGTATATTTTTTTCACCACTCATTTGAATGGCCACCTCATAAATTGACTTTTCCTATGTATTTGGGACTACCTCTCGACTCAATGCTGCCTCTATTCCTCTTGCTACTCCTATACCAGTAACACACTGTTTTGGTTGCAATTGCTTATCACGAATTTTAGTATATGGAAAGGAGGTCTCTTCTTCATTTCTTTTTACAAACATTTTTCCTTTAACTATTATCACCTTTAATTTTTCCAGATAAACTTAAGAATCATTACTCAGGTTAGCATCCATCCTCCAACTGCCTGCTTCCATAAATTCCCCAAACATCTTCTTTAGTTTGGAAGGCATCACACTGAATTCATAGCTTGTTCTGGGGGGAAGTTACAACTTTACAACACTGAACCAGCCCCCCTACCCCAGACCAAAATATCTTTCCATTTATTGAAGAACTACAATGGCTGATGGCACAATTTAAAATTTTGCTTCATTTGGTCTCTGTTAAGTTTATCTCTAAATGTTTTAACTTTTTTGGTCAATAAAAAAGACAGTTTCCAATACAAATATTCAGTTACCTCTGGCTTGGAGGAAGCAGATACAGTAATATTCTATCCAAGTAAACGCCCGTGGCTTTTCCCCGTACGTTTCAAAGTCATTTTAATCAAGTTCCCAAAGTCTAAATGTGTCACGCATAAATTCTAATGGGTCATTTGTCCTGTTTAGCTCAGGGATAATTGCACTTGACAGCCTCAATGGTTTCCAAACGTGTCCCAGGCTTATCATGCCCAGTACTGAAAGGTCTGCCTGTTAAATTCAGGCAGATTCCCATACAGGCACCATAACACTTGGAAAAACAGTGCTCCCAAAGAGAACCCTGAAGCTCTTCTGATGGGCTTATACAGCTTATAATTTGAAGGAGGATATAGAGAAAAAGAACACTTTTAGATATCAATGTTGGGCAGATACCTCAAAATTCCCCAGGTACAAGCCTCTGTTCTAGAATTCAAGGTGTTTTGAAGGGACAGGTGATGAACATTGAGGCTTTACCTGGGATCTTACTATATGCTTCAAGACTGAAAGAAGTAACAGTTGGATGAATTCACTGGGAACAAAGCCAAATAATATCTCTGGTAAAAATATGTATGTAAATCCTAGGTTTCAGAAAAAGCTCCTGTAGCACTTTTTTGAGAGACATATTAACATCAGTCATTCTACCCGCGGACTCACATAAATGGAAGGCTGGATTCTAAATATTACCATTGGTGCTAGAAGTAAGACATACGAATTTAGAAGGAATAAAGTAGATATTTGACATGATGAACAATTTAAAACACGAGGATAAGGAGGTAGCACAGAACAAAGAAATGGCAGAAGGGAAAGGATGTTGGAAACACCGGGCAAGGGGTTGGTGAATTGGTAATGGAGTAAAAGCAAGAAGGTCCCTCAATGGCTGAAACTCAGATTGTGAGTTTTGGCCCCGGTAAGCTTCTTTTCTATAGTCATGATACTGTGGATCAGTTCCCAAAGATGATCAGGCAGGGATTTAAACTGAAGCTGGCGTGAGAGCATCACGCAGAGAAAACAAGGTCTCATGGGGCAGTGGTAAGACCTTATGAGCCATTTTAATTTACTACAATATTTTGAGGGAAAACAGTGAAGGAATGAGGTAAAAAGAAAACACCCTAATATTCTTCATGAAAACATCCTGACAATCTTTGATGACTGCACAGAATTTATTGTGGAAAAGAATCCTAAAGTTTAGGAACTGGGGATGGGCAGGTCATAGAGGTTGGGGGAACTTTTGGCAAGAGGTATCTCAACACCCCTGCCTTGGTCTTTTCTAGATTGATGTTATCAAAAGATCCAAAAGCAACATACTCATTAGCAAAAAAGATGGTCTTTATCACTTTAATTTTAGTTGCTGATTACAGAGAAAATATCCACACTGTTCCAGAAATAGACTGATATACAACAAACCTTTGACCTCTTAAATTAAGTTAGGATATCAAGACATCTCTAGTTACTTTCTGCAGTGAATAGTTCCAGGCTATGTCACCTTTTCAAAACAATAATAATTTAAAAAATGGCCCCAGATTGTGTCCTGAATAAATAAAGTTCTGAAATCCACACAGTGCAGAATCCACTGTAAACATTATTTTTCTGTTCTGGAATGTAAAACTTCTTAACTCCACACAGTATTCACCACGTCTTTGCAGGCAGTGGTGAAATCTGCTATTGAGGAGATTTCTGCCATGTATGCATGGCATCATGTTGAACTGAGTTCTTAGGCCTGTGAGGAAAAGACCCCCAATCACGGGCTTGCGTGGAACTTGACCACTCCTCAGTTTTGGTTGGTCAGATAAACTTGTCTGAACTGAGGGATGGAGAATGGGTGTAAACTCAGAATGTGTTGAGGGAGAGAATGGGTAATTTAGTTTATAATATTCCTACCCATATTGTAGCAGTTGGGTTTCCCAGGTTCCCTGACCCCTGACAACACCTTGGCCACTCCACAGGAGACAACTAGTTCTCTCTCCCAGGAATGAGATGGATGCTATTAAGATAATTCCATGAGGATTTAGTTACTAGGTGGGAATTGCCTGTGTCACCAAACTGTATCCCAGGAGGATCCTAGGGCTGTGATGGCAGGATCACAGGATCACAAGGATGAGAAGTTCAGAAAACATTCATGTCAGTTCCCTATTCCTCATGTCTCCCCTCTTTTTGGAAGATAGAACTTCGCCATTAATTTAAATCATGGAAGAATTTCCTTTCATCTCCTAGGGCTGAGAACACAAATAAATTGGCCCAATCTATCACTGACCATCTTTAATATCATCCTTAACAAGAATTAACAGCTAAATCAGGTCTTCTTAAATCTATATTATTATTCAATAATCAAACACAAACATGGAGTTCAAGGGAAAGACACAGCATGAGCTACTACACATGCTGGGCAGTGCAAGAGTTAAAATAAAGGCTGGTGAATGGACACAGAGAGAAAAGGACATTAAGGATATTGCCTGAGGACAATGCTGAAAAAAATCAAAACCTTCCTGAAATTCCCCTCCATCTTGCAGGTCATGAGAGAGTCTCAAGGTGATCATTTTTAAATGTGGGGGCCGCCTACAATTCTGCTAAGCACTGTTATAGTTGCCTTGTGGTTGGGTGAAAATCATCCTTTCAGAAAGACCAAAGAACTCTGCATTTTCTCCTAAAGAGTCCCTTCTTTAATAGGGACTTGAGCAGATCCCTGTCATTGTTCTAGATAATGGATTACCTATACATACATTTTCAAGTGTAATGACACTCTTGCTTATTAAAGACCTCTCAGCTGAAGGGGCAGAATATTATGAACTGGCCAAGCCATTCATTTTCTTGAATATGTTATTCAGTATTTTATGCTAAACCAGCAATACACCATCCATTTTAGTACAATGATCCTTATGTTCAATAAAATTGAAGTGTCGCATCATAAATCATTATAGTCATTTATTTTACATTAGACATATTAGCCACTATATTCCATAATCTATTACAATAAGGTGGATTTAAATGTACCCCAAGGAACTGCAATAATAACTTGAGAACCAAATATAGCAGTTTATGGATAAAATATGCTTAACCTAAAACTGCACTAGCTATTGTGATGGCTGTGAACTCTGAATGGAATTTAGTGCTGATGGTGGCTGAACTCAGCTACACAGAGAGAGAGAGAGAGAGAACAAAAGGGAAAGAAATGGCAGACTTTCCTTACTTTTCTATTCATTAGTTTAAAAAGGTATAAGATTAATAATTACACAATTAATCAGTGAGAAACACAAACTTTGCCAGAGGAAGGCATGGTCAAGTGAAACTTTTTCTAAGTAATGCATATTAAAGATCTCTAGTTCACCACTCAACAGGATGCCTGTTGTTTCCAATAATAGCATTGCCCTGGAAAACTTCATCAATTCACTAATTCCAAATTTGTGAAAATTCAGACAGAAGCTGGGCAGCGTGAAGAAAAGTTTTGCATATCTAGTTAATAGTGTAAAAAAAGTGGTGTGAGAATGTTTTTATACCAGAGAATTGTCTAAAAGCATCCTTAAGTTTGTAGGAGGCATCCTTTTACTTATAATTGGGATGATAATTACACATTCTTATCAATTAATGAAAAGAGTTTTCTTCAATGATCTCTTCTAGATAATATTTTATTAGCCTACTCAATTTCCTGTAGGTATCTAAACACAATAAAATTGTGTTCTGTAATTCAGATTCTTTACTAATTGGGTATCCCTCTACTTAGTGATAGATGGTGAGATCTTGTCTGTAATTCTAGGTGAGCAGTTACTACCCATGCTATTGACAACCTTGGGCACCTCTCTTGGCCATCTCGAGTCTACTGACCATGAAAATGAGACTAGCTGTATTACCTGATATGAAGTGCTTGCTGTTCAGGAATATTAAAAAGTGTGTTCGTTGCTGTGTTCAGCATGAAAGAGCATGGCCCAGAATTGCCAAGGTGAATTCTTCCTCAAGAAATTAGAGAAAAGATTAAATTTCCCCCCTGAAAGTCACTCATCCATCCATCCAGCCATTCACCCTTGCTTCTTTCCCTCCTTCCCTCTTACTCTCCTTCCCTTCTTCCTTCTTCCTTCCATTCATCCAACCAACCATCTAATCACCCACCCATCAATGAATGATTCAGCTAACAAATATCCAACATCTATTTAATGCTTCTCTGTGCTAGATACAAGGTAGGCACTAAGGATGAAATGAAGAACAAGACAGGGCAGCTACCCTTGTAACAAAATATTTTCAACGATTACATTATCCTTTTTATCTATGCAAACATGTTGTGTTCTTTTACACCATTTATAATCATTAAATACTTATGGTTACTTATGAGTTTTCTCCCAGTCAACCTTTATAGAGTTGTAAGTTCATACACAAGTAAAATTCTGAGGTGAAGAGGGAACCTTGTTTGGCTAAATGACCTGATGTGTATTATTTACTCTCTCTGTCATTGCTTTATCTGTATAATGAAGGAGTTAACCAGGTAGCTTCTAGGATCCCTTCTCAAATTGTAGGATTCAAATAGTTTTCGCTGTCCCTTGTATTATCTGTCCCATTTATGAAAATGTCTCCAATACAAAAAAAGAAAGTACAAAATCTCATCATTGTCATATTTGTTAGTCCTCTGCAATGCAATTTATAGTGTTTTGTCTTTTCTTTTTACTACCTACTACTGACATCAAATTTGCTGTTTTCTCATTAATTTGCATTTTATGCTCTTAAATAATTGTCACCATCTGATTACAGTGCTAATGCCACATGTGTTGTCACTACTATTTTAATCCTCTTTCAGCATCAGTGCTATCCTGGGTTTTCTCTTCTACTGATATATCTGAATTATATATTATTTCCTCCAGGCATGCTTTTCCAAATGAAATAAAATTTCATTTTCTGTTCCTAGTTCTAATCCCACTAGATTCCTTGGCTTAAAATATTTAAAGATACCATTTTGTTTCAGTTTTTATAATTTGATCCTATTACATGTTTTATATCTGGGGCTTTTAGTGGGTTTCGGATTGTGTTCACCTACAATTAAGGCTTTCTTCTAATAAAAATGTTACTTTTTATGAGTCTGTCAGTTATGGAGAAAAATGACACTCCCTATCTCTCAACAAATGGACAGAATAGAAATTATATAAATATATAAAAAAGACACATAATGGCCCTCAGACTAACCTGTGGGATCAACTAGGTGCCACATATAAAAAGTTTGCTGAAGACAATAGGCATCGATTTATACAAAATCTTTAGGTCAAATTTAGAAATATACAAAAATTTCTGAGCATATTCCTTTAAGCAAAAAAGGGTATGGATCAGGGTCCCGTTAGGAAAACAATTCTATTCTAGGTGATCCAGTAGAATGAATTTAATACTGCGACTAGTCACAAATGTTTTGAAAGAGCTGAAAACTGAATGGGATGGTGACAGAGATTAAAATACGCAGGAAGCCACTATCTGCCCTAGGGTGGAGGAAGAAAAGGAGGAGGTGGTGTTAACAATGGCCAGCAGCCCCAGCCGTTGCCCATGCCTCCTTTTGGCCAAACCAGGCTGGAAGAAGTGGATCGAGGGGGCAGTTAGTGAGGTCCAGGCTTAAGGGCCTCTCACTATGTAGACCCCTTATAAGACCCTGGGAGAGCCCTAGCAACTTGCATACATGGTTGTAGTATACACTTTGAAAAATATGCTATTTTAACTCATGGTTACGACTGCTGTCTCTTTGTACTCTGACATCCCCTCTATCACACTTCCTCTCAAGTTAGGTGGCATTACAGTGGCCTGGGGCATATTTAGGGGCTGGCTGATTTAGTTGGTGTCTAGTAGGAGATAGGTATGTGGGTCACAGTTATTTCTGTGTAGAGTTAAGTCTGGCTGTGGTTGCCACAAGGAGTGAGGGCTGCTAGTACCCCCTTAGTAAGCAGAGGCTGGAGATGCTAGACATCCTGCAGATAGCAGAGTGTCCCACGCCCCAAAGAATTTTTCCACATCTTGCATGAATTTTAAATGTCCCATCAGACATTCAGATAGTTTAAAAAGGTTTTTCCCAGTGTCAGACTGGCCTGCAACAAAATTTGACGACTCACTATGCCATTTCACCCGACATTCATCTCAGATGTCTTAATACGAGGACACTGACGACAAACCAGTTGGTCACAACATAAGAAACTTAAACTGTCTTAAAATCCTACAGTCTTCTACAAAAGCAATGTGATAGAGGCTTCCCACAATTGACAACAATCCCCCAAATTTATATAACCACATTAATAATGAGTTGAGAATGGAAACTATTGTACATTGCCAATAATAAAAAAGTTACTCCCAATCAGCATTCCGAGGAAAGACTGAGTTATATTTCTGCTATTTCTATAGAAGAGTATTGTCATAGGAAGAGAGAGTCAAAAAGCGTAAAGTCAAAAATTCTAGGAAAAAAGTTTGAGAGCTATCTCAACAGTTAACTTCAGCCTTTTATTTTTCATTTGTTCTAGTTTTCTCCTCATTCTAAGCAAATTTTTAAGATTTGTAATTTGTTGTGATTTTTTCTTATTAAAAATAAATATTCCATTCTGTACATAATTTTGTATTTATAATTTTGAATTACTTTTATTAAAGAGGGCCCCAAATTGCATAAACTTCAGACCCTACAAACCTGCTGACACAGGAGCTTTGGAAATGTATTTTATAGTGGCCACCTTATGCAACACAGAGTAGAATCAGGAGAAGAGGGAGGAAAGGATCTGAGAGCAAACAGGCAAAAGACAAGCACTACATGATCTGAAGGAGCTCACCGTTTCTCTGGGAGGGACAGAGAACCAGGCCTGGAAGTTACACAGCCAGAGATAATGGCTGACATCATAGCAGGGTATGCAGGAAGCCCAGACGGCCCTTATACTGGGCATACACGTCACAGCTCGCACTGCCAACATACTGACGATGGCTTTTGAAAGGTACTACTGACACATCTGCCATGGCTGTCCCCTGAAACTCAATGTAGTTCTTGCAAGATGAACCATGGACACGTGTGTTCTTTTGGGTCACTAGCTGTCAAATACAAGTCTGGCTCATCTACACTTGTTTGGAGGAGCCAGGATCACTCACCTGTGTCCTAGATGCTAGGAAGCTTTGGAAAACATGTGGGTCTCCTTATCCCCATAAGATGGGAACTTCTAAAGAAAGGAATAATGTTGAAAGAGAAAAATTTTTTAAATCTCAAATATTCATTATAGTGGCACCATTATTGTCTCTATTTTATGGAATTGAAATAGAAATGGAAGCTTTAAGGGTGAAAGTAATCTGTCTATGTTCACATAGCCAGAAATTGATAGAGCCGGGAGGCTGCCTCCAGACCTGGGACCACAAATTCAAATGCCTTGTAGAATCCAGTGAGTGATGCAGATGGGTAGGAGAAAAATAACAGCACAGGTGTGATGAGAAATATCAACTGATCCTTGGTCTTCAGGACTGGGGACAACAGAGAGTGGTGGGGACTGTGGCAAACACATTAGAGAGCTCATGTCTATCTAAGAGGGATAACTGCTCCTAAGCTCCTGCTGGTGGTGGCTATGTGGGAACACTGTCCAGTGGGACCAGTTATGCTGATTTTAAAAGAGAGGCTAAAAATCTAGATTTTATTGTGAAATGTCCTATTTTAAAAATGTTGTGAAAAATTGAAAAAACTTTGTAAATATTGTTTGGGCCATAATTGTGCAAGCTCATCTGCTACTAGATTATGACCTGAGGCTTTTATTTGCAAGGGTGAGCCCTTGCCCACTAAATTACATTGCCACACCTCCTCTCTTAAGTAGATTGCATTTTATAAACCCACTGTCAATTCTCAGGCTTTGCTTTTCCTCTATACTTGACCAGACCAGTGTCAGAAGGACTGAATTTTCAGTCCTGACTTTACTGCTTATTAACTGTATAATCTTGAGTGAGTCCTTTAACTTCTCATAACATTAGTTTCTCATCCATAAAATGAAGATTTAAAAAAAAAATCCGCTCTGCCTACCTCCCAGGGTTGTTGTGGGAATCAAATGATATAATGGATCTAAATGTGTTTTGAAAACTATCAGGATCTACAGAGAAGTCAGTATGATTTTTAATGATAATCTTAATTTTCTGAAAGGTAATTAGCCAAAATTCCCCCTTTCCATTTATAGAGAAGAATGCATTAATTTTTCTTCCATCTCTGATTCTACCCCTGTCCTCCTTGGCATTTCAAAAATGATTGCCTTGGATTCATAAGTTCATTAACCACTTCCTCTTACACCACAGGAAACAACTCATCTACCCCAACTAACTTGCATTTTGAGTACAGCATTTATTTTTTTCACATATCTTCTTTTTTTGTTGTTGTTTTAACCAAGTACAACATTAATGAGTTTTGTTTTCACTTGAATTTTTCTTTGGAGACTGGAAACTAACTTGAAAGAGGAGACAGAGTTCAACTGAGAGGCAGAGCAAGGGCAGCCCGAGTGTGTGTATCCCACTGTCATTCCTTGCGTTTTTTGAGAGTTTGTGTCATGAGTCTGAACTGTCTATGTACCATATGTGCCCCGGGGAAAGCTATTCTCATTGAAAGGCAAAATAAACCCATCACTTATATGAAGAGTGGAACCCACTTGGCAATGGTACTCCTTTCCATATTTCCCTTCTCCACACATCTTGTTACAGCCCAGACACAGGCTTAGGCCTTACCCTGCTTCCCTGTGGGAGCCCTCAATTGACCCACTTATATTGATATGGCAGGATCTGCTACCAACACAAGGAATGTCCAGGGAGGAACATCTACATATTTGATACCGTAGCTATTGCTAATTAAATAAAAACTCTAAATAAACAAAGAGTCTGTGATAAAAGGAAAAGGCCCAGATCGGCAAAACTCTTTTTTTAGTTATGGGAAGCCTTTTTGATTGAAAAGGAAATGAACGTATCCTTTTTACAGACCTAAATAGTATGGATGGCCGATACTCTGTCTTTCAAAATTCATCAATGGACTCTTCTAAAAATTGTCCACACAGAGCTGGCCAGAATCTGGTCCTCGCTCCCATTCTCTGTTCCTGTCAGGTCGGGCTCCGTTTTGTTTTAACAATATTCCACATTCACCCTCTCTCTGCTTTCCCTTAGGTTGTTCTCGCCGTCTGATATGCCTCTCCCTGATGCCCTCCACTTACTAGAATCTACAATCCTTCCAAGCTGGGCGCAAGTCTAATGCCCTCCATGAAGCCTTCCTTGATTGCCCTCATCCCTACTATGCTTCCTTTCCCCCTAACTCTGACCATAATTTAGCACCTGGTACCTAAGTGTCAGTCTCATCTGTCCAACTGAACTTGAAGTTCAGAGCCATTGTATAATCTTCTCCTCTAATCTACAGAGTGTCTAGTCCAAGGCAGTGCTTGGTACAGAATAGGAACTCAGTAAAAAATTGATTTACATGCAAATTCCGGCCTTGGGGGTTCCACCACAAAATGGACTTCGCTATATCTCCAGGCTTCCAGAACTTAAGAGCTTCAGAGGGAAAAAAACATTCAAGCAGACACAGGTGCTCAGAGATTTAACACTGCCTTGGGAAGTGGTGAGAGTCCTGTTTCTGAAAGCATTCAAGTAGAGGCTGGACAACCATTGGCATGAATGGTAGACAGTGGAATTAAGCATGGATGGAAAGGAGTATAGGAAATAGTGGCCCAGACAGATAAAGTGGTCAGGCCAAAGTCACACAGTAGGTGGGTGGCAAAATGAGCACTTAAATCCCGGCCCTCCCACTCCCAGCCTGGACTCTACTGTCTTCAGTGATAACCACGCATCTGAAGATACTCAGCCTGAATGTGTTACATTCTGCCTGCAGCATTGTATCTGGGGGAGTCCAGGTCTGGTGTGGCCATTAATTAAATGTCCAAACCCTCTATTTTCGCAAGGGTAGAGATTTTTGTTTTGTTCACTGTGACAGCCCAAGTGCTTTTCACATAGTAGATACTAAACACAGAGTTGCCTAGTGTTGAACAAATGAGTGTCTAGAAAATGAATCACACAGGCTAGGCTACGTTGCAAAAACAACTCCCAAATGTCATCTGCTTACAAAAACAAAGGATTATTTCTCCCTCAGGCTCCATGCCCATCCTGATTTAGCAGGGGATTCTGCTCCATGTCACCTTATTCTGAGACCCATTCTGATAAAACAGCCATCATCTTGAATGTTGCTGGAAACCATGCCAGGGAGAGAGGTCTGAAGGGTTTTGAATTGGCTATTAAATGCTCGGTCTGGAAGTGACACACATTATTTCCACATTCACAATTCACTGGCCGGATTTCATCACATGGCCTTCCCAACCAAAGGGAGCCAGCAAGGGCAACCCTACAAGGCTGCCAAAAGGAGGAGGTCAGAAATATGTGTAGAACAGCATATGTGACTCCCATGAAGTATCTTTGCTTTTATCCCCCTTTCCTTCCATTTGAAGTAGGTATAGTAGGTTAGAGAAGAGTAAATAGTCTAGAAGAAGTCACCCTTCACATGGATGGATGAAGGGAGAAAGAATTAGAGACATTTGTTTTATTCCTTCCCAGTTAAGAAGCAATTAACAGATGTTAAGGAATCAGGCTCCATTGTAAAAACAGGGACACAGTTCAGGCAGGTATGACTGGGGTATAGAAAAAGGACAAAGGTAGGAAAAACAGCAAGATAATTTTCTGTATGTCAGCAAAGGGGTTTTAGTTGATATTATGGACTGAATGTTTGTGTCCCCCCCAAATTCACTGGGTGATGGTGACTCCCAGTGTGATGGTATTTAGAGGTGGGGTCTTTGAGAGGTTAAGGTAAAGTCATGAGAATTGGATCCTCATAATGGGATTAATGCCTTTATGAAAAAAGGAAGACAGAGAGATCGCTCTCTCTTCACGTGTACACACCAAGGAAAGGCCATGCAAGAACACAGTGAGAAGGTGGCTATCTACAAACTGACTCTGCCAGCACCTTGACCTTAGAATTCTCAGCCTCCAGAACTGTGAGAAATATATGTCCATTGTTTAAGCCACCCAGTCTATGGTATTTTGTTTAGCCTGACCAGACTAAGCTGATTTCATGCACAGTCTGAATCAGCAGTGAGATGCGGTCTCCCCAAAGACAAATTAAACTTTAGTTTACAGTAACAGAAATATTACTTCTAGAATGAAGGAGGTGGTGATTTTGCCTAACTCCACATTGGTAGAACCACATCTGGAATATTGCATTAGTACCTGGTGATGGATTACTGCATCCAGAGGAGTGGGACTGGGTTGGTAAAGGACTCAGTGCTCTAACATAAAAGGAACAAAGGAAGTAAACTGGAATATCTAACCAGAGGGAGAAAACACTCTAAGAGAAAATAATAATTTTCAATACCTGAATGATCATTGCCTTGAAGCCGGTTCAGACTTCTCCGTATACCTGCAAAGTAGAGGAATATGACCGATGGAAAGAACCTACGAGATTTTTAGATAGATTTTTACTTGATACAAGGAAGAATTCCTAACAGAACTATCAAAATACAGAATGGCACGGGGATTTAATAGTTTTCCCAATACTGGAAATGTTATTGAGGGTAATCAAACATCAGTCAGTCGGCAAGGAGGACTGGGTGACTTCTAAGATTCCACCTCACTCAAAAATTCATGATTTTAAATTCATGATTTAACCTACTCTTATGCTCGCTGCTTGTGGTACAGCTCTGAAAAGCAGCTGTACCTACTTTTGGCCACTATGATGTATCAGAGGAGGAACACAGCACCCTAAGCCAGGGATTGGAAAATTTTTTCTGTGAAGGATCAGATAGTAAATATTTTAGGCTTTGCTGGTCATGTGGTCTCTATTGCAACTACCCAGCTCCACTGCTGTAGGCAAAACCAGCCATAGGCAATATGTAAATAAATGGATGTGGTTGTGTTCCAATAAAATTTTATTTACAAAAGCAGATGTCAGGTTGGATTTGGTTCATGGATCTTGCCAACCCCTGCTGTGGACACTAAGGGGGATTCTAGTTAGAGATACTGCTTATCCAAGGAATCTATACTCTCTGGGTGCGTCATCCCCTTTCTAGTAATAAAGACACTGAGGCCAAAAAGTTAGAGGACCTACTCATGTCCATCCAGACAGGGAAACCAAAGAGTCCCTGGCTTAGCAAGAGATAGAGAGAGCTCTGAAGAAAGCACAAATATTTGTGATAATGGCTTGAAAGCACAAAAGCATGTAGTAAAAGGAAATGGGTTTTTAGGAAAGATATTTTTGCTTGGCTTTCCAACCTGGCTCATGGCACATCATAAGAAAACAAAAACTACAGCCAGAGCTGCCATCGAGGCATTTGTGTGTTGGCTGAGGGACTTTTGTGATTGGCAGTAACTGTGTAACAAAATCAGGACTATGCCAGGAACTTATGTGGCCATATTACAGTTCTTAATAACTGGGGAGTATAGCTAATAGGTACCATCAATGTTTTCTGAATTATGGTAAGACTAGACGGAGGTCTCTGACCCTAGTAGAATGTGAAGGACTGTGTCTTAGCATTGGCTAGCTTAACACTTAATAGGCCTGGACCATGAAAGTGTGTACATTCATGGCTCTCACCAATGATGAAGCCAAGACAAGCAGACAATTAAAATAGACAAATGGCTTTTGATTTAGAACTAAGAAAAATGTTCAACCCACTCTACTATCAGCACGCTTAGCTCATAATCAGGCATTATTATAATGGTATGCAAATTGTAGAAATGGCAGACATTTTTTTCCAACTATGTTTTCATTAAAGATTCAGCCTTTTTCCCCCAGAATAATAGTAAATGACATGCGAACTTCATATGAACTATAGGTCATGAAAGGATTTAGTATTGGCATTTTTAATCTAAAAAGTCTGGTGCCAGAAAATCAATATGTTTCAGTTGCAGCATTCGAATGCAATTTTCCTCACGTAACAGGGTTTCTTTCTTTCCTTCTTTCTCCTTCTTAGTCTTTTTTTTTTAAAGAATGAATAATTCCTGGTTTTTCTATGAAACAAGCCGCTGTATTATAAGGTAATGACATCAATAACACATTACATGTAAACAGAAAATGAACAAAAAATCATTCAAGGCCCTTTTGAAACTGGAGTGCTTTTCATCAGCGCTATTACAGGTTCCATTCACATTATCGGATTGAACCGTCCTGCATAACCGAGGTGCTGACAAGTCCTGATTACCCAATAACTCCTGTATCCCTTTCAGGCAGGTTCACGGAGAGGACAGGAATACCAGGCCTTCCTGGGGGGGCAGCCGGCCTGCCAGGGAGACCCAATCAATGAAACCCAATGCCCTCTCACTCCCCTTCGCCAAAAACGGGGTGCTGCACTTCCTGGTGTGTAATTGGCCTTTTCCTCTGGTGTCTCAACTGTTTCAGATAACAACTATTTATAACATAGTCAAGGAGGGGGCAGGCTAAGCCTCCTAGACTGCCCCAAATACTTACAAGGCTTACATTTAGGCCACCTGCTTGTCACTTAAGTAGCAGAATCAGCAGAAGAGCGTGGGCACCTGGGATAAGATGGTCACCAGACATGTTGAATCACTTGAAATGTTTGAATGTTTCAAACAACCAATCACTTGCCTCTTACTCCTTCCTCTTCAGTTACACTGCTACTAGAATACCCGAAGACCGTTCCCCTTTGCTGTTTTATCTACCACTGGGTGACATTTTACTCTTTCTGAAGCAATTCTACTTAAAGCCCCAGCTCTTTCTGCTACTCAGCAAATAGGACTTCCCCTCCTCACAAGGTAGAGAGTGTGGTGGACACTGTCGCTCAGGTGTGGCAATGATGAAAGCCAGGAGCCCAGCTGGCCAAGAATGGTCCTTCTAACGGCGCAGAGCCTCTGGGCCGAGAGGACCCCAGTTCCTTTTCTCCAGACTACTTTTCATTCCTTGCTCAGAAACTGCAGCCCATTGCTTGTGGTGCAGCTCTGAACAGCAGCCAAGCCAACCTAAAACAGCCTTTAAACAAGCAAACTGTGGTTTCGCCTTTTGGGTGGTATATCACCATATATTTGACGTAATCTTCGGCTTGGGAGAGATCATATTTTTAAAACAAATTTCTCGGCTTCCAGCTTGGCTTGGGGGCATTGCCATCTGAGGGACTTGGGCTTCCCTAATTAATTCAGGCTCCAGCCTTTTTCTCTTTTTCCTTCCTTAAAACCTTTCCTCCTACAGTTAAAGTCATACATTGATACATTTGCAAACACAAGAAAACAGAGTGCTGGGCTCCTTACTGAAATATCTGAAATTAAAATGAGGGTCTGACAGTATGGGTGGCTGCATATCTTAGTGTCTCCTGTGTCTAGAGGCAGGGTGGGGCAGTGGTTGAGAGTGTGGACTAGGTTCAAATCCCAGGTCACCACTTACTGGTTGTGTACTTTGTGAAAGTCTCCTAACCTCCTTGTGCCTCAGTTTCCTAACTTGTAAAACATATAAAAGGCTTACAACAGTGCTTCATATAGAATAAATACTCCTTAAGTGCTAAATGCTAGCTAGTATTATTAATATGAATAGTAAAACTCTATGCAGAAAGTTTGAATTGCTAGTGTGTCTTGGCAGCACCTGGTGGGTTTTGGATTTCACCCTAAGGGTGATGGGAGCCATTGGCAGGCTTTGGATAGCGGAATGACATGACTAGACCATCTAAAAGGATCACTCAGGAAGCTAGTCTGTAAGGGCAGGAGTGGAAGTAGGGAAACTTATTGGGTGATTATTACAATAACTTGGGGCCAGGGATCAAATGGTAACTTGGACTTGTGGAGGTGGGACGCAGAGGTTAGATTCTTGATGACTTTCAAGATGGAGCCCAAATGACTTGTGAAAGGATTAGATATTGGAAATGAGAGAAGAAAAGAATCAAAGATTATTCCATGGGTGGACTGACCAACTGGAATTGATCAAGGTCAATGAAAAAGTCCAAAAGAGTAAAGATGAGAGACAAACTAAATGATGAAGAAACAGACCATCTTAGGCAGTCTAAGAGGGCAAGACTAGAGCACTGTAGTTGTGACAGATGGAGCATAGAGGTGGGTAGGTTTGGGATCATGGGCAAATGGAAGAGATTTAAAGGACATTCAAAACAGGAGGAGAGCTTGAACAAAAGTCTGGGAATGGAATGAACATTTAATGTCAAGGAAAGAGGAGACTAGCAGAACTGAATAAAGTAACTTTGCTAGAAGCAATGAAAATAAGCCTAGAGGAGTCAGGGGCAGCTGGGTTTTAGAAGGCCTTGACTATCAGCCAGAATTACTCTTGCCCAGTAATGGGCTGGGAGTCTGGACACTTGGCTTCTAGATTCAGCCATGATCTGTGAGAGGCCACTTCATTCTGTGAACTCCAGGAAAGTTGTAAAAATACTACCAGAGATAAGTTATGAAAACTCTCAGATCTTAAAATTGATATCGAGTCATCCAAAATTTAAAGATTAATCATTTATACGAACACTACTTTGATTCCACATTTAGACAGTGGAACTCATCTTCTGTGCATTTTAATAACCTGAATTCAATTCAGTGTGTGCTTTTGGTTATGTAATTAATATAGCAAAATTATATTTTGCATATGTACCATTTACTATATACTCTACATTTCTGGGTGCTTTAAACATCTACACTTATATTAACTGTTCAGGGCTGTAGATACAAAGCCACTTACCCTCTACTTCATGGGCAATTTAAAGGATTTTTCAAGAGTAAGTAATTTTTTCTGTTCTCAATTTTTTAGATATTAGAATGTAAGCCTTGAATAAGATGCAAATTTGCTCCAAGCACTGGTTCACAGTCTTAGTGGCACATTGGAATCACCTGAGGAGCTTTAAAAAGTAGTGATGCCTGGGGGTGGGCCAAGTGGCATAGTGCTTAAGTTCCCACACTCTGCTTTGGTGGCCTGGGGTTCGTGGGTTTGGATCCCAGGTGCGGACCTACACACTGCTTATCAAGCCACGCTGTGGCAGATGTCCCACATATAAAGTAGAGGAAGATGGGCACGGATGTTAGCCCAGGGCCAATCTTCCTTAGCAAAAAGAGGAGGATTGGCAACACATGTTAGCTCAGGGCTAATCTTCCTCACAAAAAAAGAAAAAAAAAGTAGTGATTGGGGCCGGCCCGGTGGCGCAGCGGTTTAGTCCGCGCTTGGCAGCCCGGGGTTCTTGGGTTCAGATCCCAGGCGCCAGCCGACGCACTGCTTGTCAGCCATGCTGTGGCGGCGTCCCATATAAAGTAGAGGAAGATGGGCACGGATGTTAGCCCAGGGCCAGTCTTCCTCAGCAAAAAGAGGAGGATTAGCAACGGATGTTAGCTCAGGGCTGGTATTCCTCACACAAAAAAAAAAAAAAATTAAAAAAAATTAGTGCTGCCTGGGTCCTGCCCCCAGAGATACTGATTTAATTGATCTGGGATGAGGCATCAGGATTGTTAAAATCTCCTGGGGTGATTCCAACATGCAGCAGAGTTTGAGAGCTACTGCTTTAAGTTTATTTTGCTTATTTTAAGGATATTTTATTTTTAAGCTTAGCAAAGGAAAGGTATGCATGTACCCATTTCACTGAGGTCAAGAGGGTTAAGTGTATCTTTTGTCAGGTCTCCACTCCAGGTGCCTGTGGTGGAGGTGAGATGGACCTAGGAGGAACTACCCTGTTTTCAGTTTTTCTGGAACTTTGGAGCTGTTCTGTGTTCCTTTTCATACCAGGGACCACTAAGCCTCAGGATTGTATTGGCTACGACCTGGCAGTATTTACCAGCCTTGTTAGACCGGTGGGCCACCCACAGTTACACTTCATCCTTGAACCCTGGACTCTACAGTCTGCAATTAAGAAACAAACCAAGGCCAAACGAAAACTAAAAGCATTCTGCCAGGCTGGCGGTGGCTCTATGGGGCTCAAAAGTAGCTCTATTGAAATTCTGCCAGTGATTGCGGTAAGTTGTTATTGTATGTGAGTTTCACAAAGAAGGAAACCTGAGCGTCCACACAACCCACTTATCGAGCGAGGAGAGATGATGAACACCATCATGCAGAAAAGAAATCATTTTCACTTGATGAGGTTTCAACCGTGCGGTGGGTGCCTGCTGGTATCAGCCCAGCTAAAGACACGGAGGATTAGAGAGAAAACCTCAAGTCAGATAGAACGTGGGTCTTCGTTTTGGCATTCATTCAGTCGTGGCCTTTTCTTTCACTTACCCTTCGGGCCGGCTCACAAAAATTAATTGAAGCTCAGCTTTGCTATTGTTGTCAAATATTATGTTCTGGCTTAATTGTAGTTATTACCAAACAGAAAGGCCTGTGACAAATTTAGTCAACAGGGGCTCACTGTTAAAAGCACTTGAGAATCAGATTAAAGGAGCTGAGCACCCACGTGAGGATAAAATCAGTGTCAGTTTTCTTTGCTTCTCAGGTCACAGTCTCTCTGAGCTGGGGTTTTCTCATCTGCAAATGGAGATAAGGATACCTCCAGCCGTTCTTCTGAGTGGACTAGGCTTCGGGGCTGGAACTGCTGGGCATGCCAAGAGGCTGTTTGCAGAAGGGACCAACGGCCTCTGGGAAAGAACTCAAAGGAATAAATTCAGGCTCTGATGGCCCACTGAGGGTTGGAGTCGTTCTGAGGGTGGCATTGAGCCTGCCATTCAGATTGTCTTCTAGTCCAGCCCCCTTAGAAACTGAGAAACCAGGATGTAAAGAAAAACACTGAAAAAGCTATTTCTCTCTCTGACATACACACAAATTTTGTGACAAATGGGGAATAGTACTTCAGTAACCAAACCACAAAAGTATAGGATAAGAGGAATTATTCTCACAGGAGCAAGTGTGACCTCCATGGGGCACAGCCCAGCTTTGGTGAGGTCCACCCCCTTTTTTTAAAATAATAGTTTGAGATACATTTCACATAAGATAAAATCCACCCCTTTAAAGTGTACAATTCAGTGGTTGTAAGTATATTCACAAAGTTGTGCAACCATCTCCACTATCTAATTCTGGAACATTTTCATCATCCCCCAAAGAAATCATTAAATGTTCTAACTCCCATTTTGCCCTGTCCCTAGCCCCTGGCAACCCACTAATCAACCTTTTGTCATATTAGTCTATTTTGGACATTCATTTAAATGGGATCATACAATATGTGGCCTTTTGTGACTCGCTCCTTTCACTTAGTGTAACGGTTTCAAGGTTCACCTATATTGTAGCATGTATCAGTACTTCATTTCATTTTATGGCCGGATAATATTCCATTTTATGTTTATCCATTCATCCACATTTATTTATCCATTCATCCAACGACGAACATTTGGGTTGTTTCCACTTTTTGGCATTATGAATAATGCTGCATGAACTTTTGTGTTCAAGTTTTTGTGAATGTATTTTTAATTCTCTTGGGTATATCCCAGGATTGGAATTGCTGGTTCATATACTTACTCTATGTTTAACCTTTTGTGAACTGCCAGACTCTTTTCCAAAGCTGTTGCACCATTTAAAATTCCCACAGAATGTATGAGGGTTCCAGTTTCTCCACATCTTCGCTAACACTTGTTATTGTCTGACTTTTCGGTTTTAGCCATCCTAGTGGGCATGAAGTGGTATCTCATTGTGGTTATGACTCACTTTTATTTATTCAGCTTGGCATTTGTGTAACTTAATCTGAAGACTCATGTCCTAAAAAAAATTTATGGCCACTATTTCTTCCCTTTTCATGCTTTCTATTTTCTCTTTTTTGTATCATTTATTAGATGGATGTTGGAAGTTGATCTGTCCTTTAGATCTTTTTTTTTTTTCTGATACTTCCTATCTTGTTATTTATCTCCCAGCTCAGGGATTTACTCTTCATTTGAGTCCACCATGCTATTCAGCTTGTATGTTGAGTTTTTAACTTTAATAATATTTTTCATTTCAGAGATCTCTGATTTTTTTTTTTTTACAACTCTTCTTTCTTATGTGACTTCCTATTCTGATTTTAGTGACGGGATTCCCTCCTTTGGTTCTTTGAGGCTATTAGGTGTATATTTTTTTATTTTAAAGTCCTCTTAAAATTATTCTAATATTCCTAGCTCATCTGGTATTAGTCCTTCCATTTGCTGAGACAACAGTTTCCTTTCCTTGGGGTTGGTCTCTCTAGGGTACTTGGGGACTCTCAGTTTTGTGCTCACGTTCCACAGAAGGATTCTCCCTTGTGTGTCCTGCACTTCAATGGCCCGGTGATGAGGTGGCCTTGTGGTATTGTTGGCCTCAGGCTCTTAGGAGGTGCTGAGTTACCTGTAGCCTGTGTAGATGGTGTAAGCACGGCCACCTTCTGCTTATAACCATGAGGTCTTCTCTGCTTCCTCCATTTCTACTTAGTGGAAAGTACACCCTCTTCACGTTTTGTTGTGGAATGTGGATACATATTTGTTAATTATATTTCTTGTTTCTGTGTTTTGTGTGGGAATGTGGTAGGAGTTGATGTTTGCGTGTGTTCCATCTACCATCTTGAACTGGAAATCCATCAGAGCTTCAGAATGTTCAGGATTCCAGAATATCAGTGAGACTTAAGGTCCTGGTCTTGATGAGAACAAAGATCCCTGTGCTGTCTCCAGCATCTGAGGTTCCTGTGGTGGCAGTTCCCATTACCAATGGCTTCAACCACAATGGAGGTGGCACCAGTATCAGATCAGAGAAAGTATCTTTGGCACAGGTGCCAGCACCATGGGCATCAGCACTGGGATCTTGGTGTTGGAGAAACACCCTCCAGGAGGCCCCGAAACAGCAGAGGCCTCAGTCACTGCCATGATTCAAGAGGTCTGAGCAGAAGAGAAGGAAAAATAGGTCACATGGACAAGACATATGGTGAGACACCCACAGGAGATGCCAGGAAACTGCTATGTGTGTTAGGCTGGGGACTCCTGGAAAGAGTTGGCATTAAAGGGGAGGGCTAGAATCCTATACAGGAATTCCAAAAAGGAGGCTGACAACAGAGAAATATTGGCAGGTGTAGCCTGGGGAAATTTGAGGATTAAATGAGACAACGAACATAAAAATTGCCTAAAACAGAGTCACTCATGTAAAATGCTCTCTTATGTTCCCTGAATATATACCTGAAAATGTAAAGAACTGCTAGCCTGGTCTCCCTGCTCAGGTCTCTCTGCCACTCAGGGCCATCAATGGGATGTACTGTCAACCAGGATGCATACAGTCCTGGCTTCCCTGAGACACCGTTACTGTCTCTCCTTTTTAAACCTTTATGACCCCATTACAGAAAGCTTTGGCTCCCTCTATTCTTCTCAGAAAACTGCCCTCCCCTATAGGTGTCCCTGCGGGATCCTTTTTACCATGGGACTTTTCCTCCCTGACCTCCTGGATGGACCCAGGAGGCCATCAGACTTGGACAGTCGTATTATTTATTCTAAAATTTGGAATGAATGATTCAGAGACTAGATCATCTCTGCTAATGGTCAGACCAAGAGACCATGTGGGTTTGGAGCTATGGCATGACCAAGTTTTGCACTAGATGGTCTTGAGCACTGTGAAAAATCATAGCATTGTTTGGCATGTGTTCACTCTCTACAAAACACAATCTAGAAGTTGTGCCAGTTTTGCCACTTAGATCTTAATCATTTTTCCACATTGAGGAGGATGCGTGTGTGCCGAACAAATTATAATGCAAGAACATTTCATAGAAAACAGTGTTATCTTTTGTCATATAAGAGAGTGTTTATTGGACACACCGCGGCAGCGATAATGGAAGCGCAGGTTAAATTGAGAGCAGTGGTTCTCAAGTGATTTCATGTGATATCTTCTACTCCTCAACCGTATCTTACTAAGGTTTAAACTATGAAACTATGAAGATTGCTGAAATGAACAGAGTTTGGTGTCGAAATCTAATCAAATGAACTAAAAATCAATTGGACATATATGTAATGCCATGCATAGTTGTAATTATACTGCATGGCAATTAGACATAAAAGGCAAACTGTTCAGGTGGATTCATACAATTATTATGACTCTTCCAGAGTCTCTTGTGGGGGGGAGTGTGCAAATGATTCTCAAAAAGTAGAGGTAAGGGAATTAACATTTCCTAGTCTTTGACTTCCTACAGCAAAGTCTCTTAATGCTATTTTTGTGCCAAAAACTGTTAGTAGGCTGGTGAGGCTTGTGAACTGCATCTCAGAATGTTTCATAAAATAAAATATATAGGGTTATAAAGGAAACCAGCTTTGTTAAAATTTTGTTAAAAATTTGTGAGGTAGTAATAGATGTTCCTTTTTATTAACTCATTAAATAACATATTAGTGGTAGGTCTTAACAATTAGCATAACTTTGAAATAGTGATGAGCATGAATAATACTTTGAGATATTCCAACAATTTAAATGTGATATGAAAAAAATCACAGGTGCTGCTAGTAATGTTGTGGTTGGTTGCCTCCATTCATAATCCTAAATTTCAGTTAGGAGTGAGAGATAATGAAGATACATTTTTTTTCCTATCAAAGCTGACTGATCCTCTGAATTTATGTTAAGAAGCCTGTCCTCAGGGGAGAGGTCAAAAGCAATTACCCACCATTCTCCACTAAATGCTCACTAAATGGTAGTTATTTATTATAAAAACAAAAGCTGCACTAATAATAACCCTTTTCATATTACCTAAAACTGAGATAATACACTGATTTTGTTAGAACAAGTCACCTTAATGCCATCTCCAGAAAACTGTTTTAATAACTCCCCAAGTCTATGATATCTACCCGGTAAATGGTGTCCCCTTGGATGTGGTGCCCTTGTGCAATGCACATTAGCACAACCAGACATGGCAGCCTTGATATGAGGCCCCACATGGCTATAGCAGTAGGGACTCACTCAGATTCTCCAGTTCTCTGCTGGCATTTGGAATCAGGACTGACCCCTTTCATCTGAGTAAAGTCCCAGTAGTTCTTGGACAATTTGGGGAGAGTTGAAGAGGCCTCCAATCTTATTGGAAAGCCCTTTGGAATTCTCCAGTTTTCAGCCCCCAGCCCTCCCAGGGAAGCTGGGAAGTTTGCTTCTCCTTGGAATCACGAGACCCCATGCATCCAGGCTCCTGGGGCACCCAAGTCCAGGAGAGGCAAGGAGGACTGCTGACATTCCCAATGTTGGTGTCACACCTGGGACTAGACATCAGAGACTAGCCTAAACTCACCACTACACAAATCACTGGCCTGAGATTTGATTCTCAAACACAGACACAGAAGTTGTTGAACTAAAGAAATGTGGGAACAGTCCATACTGGTTCTTTATCACTGTATGTTAGCCTAGTTTTTAAGCATACACTAGATGACAAGATTTGGTAGCAACTCTTAATAAAATTATACGAGTGTTTACATAGTCAAAATAGTCCTTTTGTAAGCTGCATAAATAAATATTATTGCCCCTTCCCTCTGAACCTCTGCTTTGAAGAAAGAACTCACGCTTAGCTGTCCTTTGTCCTATATTACAAAAGAAAAGCCCCTTTCTGTGGAATATCTGAATCATCCACTGGCGGTTTCTCAAGGTAAACAGAGTAAATTAAATATTAATGTTTCTCATATGTACATATACAAATACATAAGTAAATGCTTGCCTCACCAGGCATTAAAAGCAGTTGAGCCCATCCTTCACTACAAAAAGCCACGAAGAAAGTGGAAATGCTAGGAAAACATCAAAAAATTCTGAAAACGATCTCCTGGATAAAGATAAATGTTCCTTCAGTGATTTCTCTTGTCTAATCAATCCCATGCGTGAGACTAGACTGGAGGATGAGGAAAAAAGAATTGGATCCACTCTTGCTTTTAATAGGGGAGAAAACAAAAGGAAAAAATAATACTTTATAGCCCTGATATCTGAAAGGAAAGGAAAAGAGCCCCATGAAGATCTGCTTTTTCCTGCACATGATTATCTTCCCCTCATGAATTAGGTTTTTTGATAAAAGTTGTTTCAGATTACAAGAAAACAAACAAACCATGATTCTTATGAGTTCATATTGTATTACATCTCTGTAGAGAAGGCAGGAAAGCCTTTGACCAGTCTAAACCCATAATAAAATTAAAAGTAAAGTCTAAGTTGGGAAAAATAAAAGTGGCATCTGGGTCCTCAGATTTTTCAACTGTAACGTCCGGAGAAGGGAGGAGATGGTTGTAGGGTGAAATGAGCTGATTATAAGCTCCTTTCTTTCTCTAACATTCTGTTTTAGTTACTGGTCTGATTATTCTGCTGGTGGGGAATCTAGACCTTAATTTCCCTACTTTTTTCCTAAGCCAATTAATTTTTTTAACCATTTGAGAATATGAGGAAAGCAATAAATCCTAAGAAAGATGTACACTTACGTAGACACACACCATTTTGCGTCCCATCGCAAAGGCACAGGGATATCCAAAAGTCTGTATGCATAGAACTCTTAAAAGTCCACAGAGGCCAGATGAAGGGCCTGGATCTTCACCCATTTTAGACCCCATTTAACTCCTTCTTTAGATCATAGGCACGCAGTGAATGAGAGCCCTATACAAAACTCAAAGTCTCCAGGAACTCTTGGTGCAGGGGCCTCAGGGACCTCCCAGCATACCTAAGGAATATCCCCTATAATACATCCTCTCCAGAAGAACTGGGAAGTAAAGCCCTGCCGGGGATGGCATACTAATGAGACGGCTGATTCACTTAAATATGTTGTGGATTCAGGCAAGAAAACAAAAGTAATAGCACTTCCAAATTATAATCAGTAATAGCGACATGGACCAGTGCACAGGTCAGGTTGCAGATCCACCCTGAGAATCACTGAATTAAACAGTAAAACAATTTGGACAGGGAATAAGTTGACCCTCCCAGGTAGAATGAGGTTTTTTTCCACCATAGCAATCTAGATCATTCCCATCCTTCTCTTCCTTGAATAATTTACCAGACCTTTACCACCAAATCATTAAAATAATTTAAGAATTTTGAATGTTTACTACCTGCCAGGTACTATGCTAAGCACTTTCATGTATAAACTTATTTTAATCTGACATCAACTTCAAAAGGTAGTGATAGTTAAAAATCAACGTTTTGCAGATGATGAAACAGAGACACAGGGACATAATTTGCCTGAAGTCCCCAAGCTAGAAAACGGTGAAGTTACTTCCCACCCTCCTTTTCCCATGGATATGGCCACCACAATTTTCCCTTAAGCAGTAGCTTCCAGCAAAACCTTAATTCCCAGCTTCTTTGGGACAGAAAAAGTCTTTTTGGAACACTCTAGGCTGCCTTGCTCTTCAGATTTTCTACCGTCAGTGAGAGGATTTTTCTTTGTTTCTGGAACATTTCATGATGTGTTCATCTTCTGATCCTTTTCTAAGTTTCTTCTTTCAAGGCTCATCTCAAGTTTTGCCTCTTTTGGTGTCTGACTGTCCCCAGAGTTTGTTATATTATGTTGGATTACACATTCTTGAATGTACTTTTCTTGGGCAGTCAACTCCATTAGACCCTAAGTCCCTCATATAGAAAGCCATGGACATTTATTGAATTAGTTAACAAGACAAATTTTTGAGAAACACCTTTAGTGTGTGAAGCAAACTTCTCCTTTCTCCAAATCCTCCACATATCCTTATTCTCCCTCCTGATACTTCTAAATTCTCTTGCTGCTGGTGGTGATGGGGCTGAAGAGTCATGGAACTTGTTCTCAACACATTCCTTCCTACTTTTGATGATCTGGCTCCCACTTAGGTTGGTATCTAACATCTAGTATATTAGTACCTTAGTCAAAACCAAGGCAGAAAAAGTCCCATCTCATGATCCTACTATAGCAACAAAAGCAGGCCATTGACATATTAGAACTTTAGGTGGGGCCTGAGAAAATTCTCAGTTAATATTTAGGAGAACACAGCCCTGCATCATTAGGTAGATTAAAAAGAAAAATGCCATGAGGTTGGGACTATTCTTAATCCCATTTTACAGATGAGGAAACTAAGGAACAGAAAAGTCAAATTGCCCAACATCACACAGCATGCACAGGCAGGATTTGAATCCAAGTACTTAAGAGCTCTTGTTCTTAACCACTCTACCACGTTGCCTCTCTAGCGTTAAGAGAGTTACATGGTAAATGATAATATACAAGTCTACCACTTTGTGTTAAGACTGTCTTCAGAGGAAAATGCAGAGAAATACTTTCTGGTATCCCATGAGGTTATAGAATAGGACTGAGCACAGAGTGCAGGGTTAATTGGGCCACTATTATCTACATATGTGCCATGGTACCTTGTGATAAAGAGCAGAGCAGGGAAGGGCAGGGAATAAATCTGAGCACAGATCTGCAAAACTTGTTAGTTTTCCTTCTATTCTTACAGAAGCAGGAGGGGAAAGGACTGGGAAAGCATGAATGCATTGCCAACTGGCTTCTAGGACGTTTCCACCGAGCAGGAGCAGAAGAGGGGAGAAGCTAGGACATCACTCCCTCTCTCCCTCTGCCTTAGGTGGCTTCTCCTATGTGACTGATTCTTCCCTGGGGTTCTAGCTCCCACTGTCTGCCCCAGGTCTTAGGCTTTGGTATCACCATCTCTTCCTGTTGTCCCTTCAGCCTCAGGGGTGGTAGCAGCTTCCTTTTGAAGCTAACGTCTGGGTGGCCCCAGCTTCTGAGGTTCTTCTTTCAGCTCTTCTATCAACTGTACAACCAATTCCCTGTATTAAATTCCTTCTGTTAGAAATAGCTGGAATGGTGTTTATTATTCCTTACTGGATGCTAACTGATGGACAGCTGGAATGAATTCAAGACTAGGACTTGCTTAAGGCCACACAACAAGTACTAAACTTCAGTTCATAGGGTTCAAATGTCTCTCTCCCAAAACTAAACTTTTCCCATTAGAAAACGCTGCTCCTTAGTGAGTACCCAATGTTTAAAATTTAATTCTTAACTAAGGACAAAATAACCAAAATATGTTTTTTTTTTTTTTTAAATCTCTGTCCTCTTCAGTTTTTTAATTTCATTGATACTTTTGGCAAGTTCTGATTTGTTCACACAATTCCTACAGATGTGGGGCTCTTTCCTGGGAAACAGGCTACATTTTCCTTGGTGAATCATGTGGTGAGTATCCCTTCTTACCTCCTCTGAAGTTACTGTCTCCTTGGTACTTGGGCTGAAGCTGAGGAGGCTTATTGAAAGGAACAGAGCCCTTCACACAGATGAGCAGGGTGAGGAAGAATAAGCCCTGATTCACCACTCCTGGCTATGACACATGTGAAATTGAGGTTCCTCTTTTCAATGTGGGCCCCAGCGTTCTCTGCTTGAATTGCAAAAATGCAACTAGGTTGTGACCCTGTGAGACTGGCAAGGGTAGGCGGGGAAAATCAGTTCTTCATTTTGGTGGCAGAGAACAGACAGGAGATAGGAGATGGAGACACACACACACACACACATACAGCTTCTTCGGCTAGAACTCCTGAGCCTGAGATGTTTCCATCAAATAGGATGGTAGGCAAGGATGGAGATACCAGGTGATGATGGTTTTAAACAAATGGGATAAGTTATTTGCGCAGACACAAGCTGATTTCTCTCTCTGAATTTTCCTATTGGAGTGACTGCAACCTTGGGAAATTATTTTCTTTTTGTCCAGTGTTCTGCAAAATGTCACCTGAACGTGGAAAATGTTGTGTTGTGCTTTGGGTAATATGCATTCTTCCTGTAGTCAACAATACAATAGCATCCACTACCACAAAAACACTAAAAATGTTAATAGCAACTAACATTTGAGGGCTTATGATAGGCGGGGCACTGTTCTAAGTGGTTCATTATACACACCGAATCCTCTTAACAGCTCTTATAATAGTACCTCTTAACAGTAGGTACCATTATAAAGTTATCTTACAAGTGAGGAAACTGAGCACAAGGAGGTGAAGTCACTTGCCCAAAGTGACCAAGTCAGTAAGCGGCAGAGCTGGGATTTGAACACTGACAATTCAGTGCCTTTGCCCACAATTTTGACTGTTGTACAGTACTGCCTCTCCAAGATGTGTCAGAACATGGAGATAGGCATGTGGTGGAAAATTATGCACGAAGTGTGTGATCTGGGTATGTGACCACACAGCCAGGCTGTGAGTAACTAGGATAGCTAACCTTTGGCTCCAGGTGACACCCAGGCACGGAAAAGAAAACCCAACTCCCTTTATTGAATGTCTAGGATCTTTTTCTGATCTTGAGGGGAATCTCTCACACACTGTGCTTATTTTGCATTACATTTTGGAGGGCCTTCAGTTCCACAGACCCCAATGGTATTTTCAGGCTAATGTAAGACAAAAGTTATTTCTGAGTGACCAGCCCCGAATAGCACGAGAGAACTTTTTCTCATAACAGCGCTACAACTAAAATAAAGGGCGTGTTTAAACATGCACATTTTGAAACCAACACTATTCCTTTCTTGCCGGTGGGGACAGCTGACCATATCAAAGGGAGAGAGTTCCTGAAGAGTCTGGTTTCTGAAGACTTTGGTTTCTGAGGATTTAAGAAAGCTAAGGAGGGAGGCATTAATATAAATCTTTTCTTGTCCCACTCCATCTGTGATATGAAGCTACACAGAGCAACGCAAGCTCCCTCTTGTTTTAGAAGTACTTTTTCATCTCATAATCTACTTTAAAAAAAAACTACAAAGGTTTGTTTCTATAGGATTTTCCCCATCTCCTCTCACTACCTCAAAGGAAGACAGGGCCAAGCATTTGGCTCCTGCCTCGAGAGAAAGTGCACCATTTACTTAGTGAGGTGACCCTGCTCACATGAAAGGAAGCGCTCAGTGTGTGTCCCCACTTTGCCTTTGTACTCTATGACATTGGGGAGGACTGGCTCAATGTGGAGCGTTTCTTGGGTCCATTTCCAAATCACATTTTAGTGGGATGGGGGTGTTAGGGGACCAACTCACCAACTGATGGCCCTTCCCTTGCTTCATGAAGAGGGGCCAGGAGCACCCCTTGTATTTGTTTAATTAGGCCAGGTCTCCTCTTACGGACAAGAGAGTCAACTTCCTTCATCAGCAATCCTTGAAGCAGAGTATTCTCCCAGCAAAGGGCGGGGAGTCTGAGAAACAATTAATCTCCATCACGGTTTGGCAAAACAATGGGAGAAAGGCTTACTCCCCACTTCCCACGTACTAGAAACAAAGTCGTACTAAATTGGTAAAATTTTAATGAGAGGAGAGGTTCTGGTGAACCCCATAAGAGGGGGACAGTTAAAGTCTTAGGTTAAAGATTAGTATTCCAAGTTCAGAACAAAAGGATGCTCTTTTGTGGCTCTGTGCTTATGCCTCTGAATGTAAACATTGTTCTGAGAGCCATTTTTTCTTTGCCAGATCTTTAAAGGGTAATAAATTAGCCCGTGGACAGCCATACAAGCTGCTACTAGATGTGAATGTGAATGTGTCTGAAGAAAAGGCTGACTTTCAATCAAAGTCTATTGAAAGAATGGTTGGATTTTCTAAAGAAGCATGTTGTGCCTATTAACCAACTTACAAAAGGGGCCATTTCCTTGATTTATGTTTGGTTGCTATAGAGATCCTGCAGCCCAGACTGGCAGGTGAAGCTCCCTTCTAACAATCTCAGAGGTTTTTCTTAGTTATCCTCAGAGGCCAAACGGCGGCACTGGGTAAAAAGCAGTGTGCAAACAAGCTGTGTGTTTAAAAAAAAAGTCAAACATCTGGCTCAACCATTTTCACATATCTCTCTTAAATTATGACTTATTATATGCAAGACTTAGGGCAAGCATTTTTACAGCCCTTAAAAACATGAGTACAGAGAAAAGTTCATTGTTCTATTTCGGGCCATTAATAACTGGTTTCTGCAAGTGCAACTTATTGCTGAAATTATTTCACAGAGCGCACAGCATTCAATGTTCGAACTCAAACTGATCTTCAAAAATGGCTGTGCCTTCATGATCCAAGGGGAGAGAGAGATTTGTGTACGTTTTTGTTGAGTGGGTGGATTAGAATCACTAATTCTGGAGGGATCTGAAAGATAATTTTGCCTTGACCCTCTATTTTTCAGAAGGGGAAACTGAAGCATTACAGAAAGGAGGGGATTTAGCCAGATCTACCATAGGTGGTCTGTGGTAGAGCAGAAACTGTCTCTTTTCCAGTACTCTTGACATTTTCTCCTACCTCACAAGCAAGCCGTAGAAAATTCCAGGGTCAGAGGTGAGGAGAGGGCTTGGATATTGACGATGGGGTAATTTCACATATAATTCTCAAGGAAAACATTATTACTGGGTCAAAGACAAATCAAAGTTTATGTTCTGGGGGAGAGCTAGTGAAGGGGGAAGGAGAAGTACACTCTTCACTGTCACAGGCCCTTAGAAAGGGAACAATGTCCTAGAAAGAGGTCAAGACAGCCCAAGAGGCTGGTTATCAACCGATAAAGCACAGTCTCTTCAAGGAGGTGAACTGCATGAGGAGGGTCACTTCTGACTCCTGAACCTTCTTACCACGTGCCCAGCTGGAACCTTCTAGTGTCAGGGGTACTCCTTGTAAAGCCTTCTGAATGTTTTGAGGCAGACCATGAAGGAATCTTCTTCCTCAGCATGAGGGTATGTTGTGTGTGTCCTTTACCATAGTTTGCTAGGGCTGCCATAACAAAATATCACAGACCAGGTGGCTTAAACAATAGTCTGCAGGCTAGAAGCCCAAGATCAAGGTGTTGGTAGGATTGTTTCTTCTAAGGCCTCTCTCCTGGGCTTCTGGATGACTGTCTTTGGGTGTCTTCACATGGTCTTCTTCCCGCTTGTGTCTGTGTCCTAATCTCCTCTTCTTATAAGGACACCAGTCAGATTAGATTAGAACCCATCTTAATGACTTTATTTAACCATAATTATCTCTCTAAAGTTCCTATCTCCAAACACAGTCACATTCTTAGGTACTGGGGGAAAGGACTTCAACATATGAGTTTTGGGGAGACACAGTTCAGCCCATAGCACAAGTTACGGGAGACTTCTATTTAGACAACAGTCTAACACTTCATCAGCCCAGAGAAGAAGGGAGCATTCTCCAGAAGGCTCTCTTAAATCTCCCAACCCCAGGCCCCAGAGGGGGATTTCCACAGGCCCTACCAGTACCTGCCAGAGCCTTTTCCTGATTTCCAGTAAAGCCAGGATTTCTTCACAGCTCAGAGTTGTGGTGACATCCTTTCAGCCGCTAGGAATTCCTGGTAGCTTCAGTCCTCACAAGGCCTTGGAGCCGTTTGGCTAAGAACGGTTTGCTAGTGACTGAAAAATAAATCCTTTGGTTTAATTCCAAAAATAATTTAGGGCTTATTCCATTGCTCTCCAGTACTTCCAAGAAACTGAAGGGAATGGCCCAGACAGAAAAAAAAAGAAATCCTTTTCCTCTCTCCCACTCCTTTATTATGCTATAAACATTTGTTAATAGAGCAATTCTCTTTTGAGCTGTAAAGGCTAAGTAAGTCTGAGGAAGAAAGGGGTTAAGGAAAAGTGCAATTCTTCAAGCTTAATGAAGTCAAGTGAAATGATTTCAAGTGGATGTGAGTTATGGAGAACAGAATTCCTTTTTGTCGAAGTTTAATAAATGGAGACTTGCCATTCTGTTGATCCAAACCTCCTTCAGCTCAGTTTTGTCAGGCAACATACACAAAAGCAAAATAAAGACATCTGTGGACAAACCCTGGCCATTTGGAAAGGTAACTCTTTGTGGCTGAGAGGTGGGTGGTAGTAATGGGGAATTGGATACTCTGTCTCTTTGATAGCTCCTAGTTCATAAAGCTATCTTCACTGGGCATTTGCCAAGTGTCCACCATTGTGCTCAGTACTTTACAGGCATGTCTCATTTCAACCTTAGAGCGTCTCTGGGAGGGAAGTCTTATTTATCATTTTGGCAATGAGGAAATAAGGTCGGACACACTAAGGAACCTGACTAGGGTACCACAGCATACGTGAGATGGAGCTGATATATGAATTCAGCTTTGGCTTTAAACCTCGGCTTTAACCTACCACATGGCACATCTGAAAAGGCTTCTCTCCTGGTCCAGGAATCTGCATGTATTTTGACATCATGAAGCATTGCCTCAATGGTTGAACAGTATAACTGAGTTAACATTACCTTTGGCTCATGGGATAATTATTGCAGAAGTTTAGACCTCCAAATACAGGTGAAGTATGAAGAATGAGGAATAATAGAGGGTTCTGGTCCTCTGCCTGTTGGAAAGGCCAATGGATGGGAACTTGCATAAAACTGAGGGTTAAGAAGAAGGGAACAAGTGGGGTAAAGATCAGTGTCTCAAATTTCTACAGGGACAGTCAAAAGCAGAAATTTCAATCTTTAGGAGAGAAGGAGAAAAGGAAGAGAGGAGAGCACAGCTCCAAAAGATGGCAAATTCTCTTTGAAGATGGCGGCTCTGGGATGGTTTCGCTTGACTCTTTTCTTTTATTGTTTCTGTTGTAAGAAGTTCTGCTGATGATCAGAAATGGAAGCATCTCCAGTGGAGAAAGGGTCTGTGGCCAGGTAATCATTCACCAAATGGATACCACCTGGGGTAGAGTCCCTCATACATGCAAATTGGCCTCAGTCACATTCTGGGCTCATAGGTTATTTGCATCAACACAGCAGCTGGGATTTGATTTCAAGCGACAGCAAAACTCCAAGAATATTCTGCACCAAGACTTAGACCAAAGAAAATAGCACATTGACTGTGTCCTCTCTGCTTCAATTAGCTCCAAAAGTCTTACAGTAATTCCCACCACCAGCCTGATGGGATTAGGCAGAGAAGTAGTGATCAACTGCTTTATAGCCTGCTTTTGAACTCAGTTCCAAAGTCTTCTAGATCATTTATTTTGCTATTTGTTTATTTATTTCTATATTCCAGGACATCTTAGCCATTTCCCTCCTTTCTCTCCAAGCTGGGGCTATAGTATAAACAGAATTGACTGCTAAATGCAGTTGTGCCTGTAACCCACGTGGATAATTCCCTGTAATTGCTTTACAGTTTTTGCAGCTTGAATTTCCCTGACAATGCTTTGCAATATTTGCCACTTTTAACACTAAATTTAATGTCTTTACCTGTATGAACATACTATTTAATTTTTATTAAATATGGATTTTATTTTTTAAAATCCACCAGCTTTGTAGAAAATGTAACAGTGAAAAATTTCCTCCCCCTCCCATTTTTTAATGCACAATGAATGTATAAGTTTGTGATCCTACACACCCTGCTTGAATGTGTAGGGTCACAGTCTGTCTGCTCTTATCAAGCTCTAAGTGAATATGGCTAATAACAAATGGAAGAGAAATTTTTCTATTACAAGCTACAACAATCATTTCTCAAATGTCTATTTTCATCCTTCCTGTATTTAATTTTCAAAAGAAACTGAATAGTGACAATATGAAATACAGAAGACATTATATTTATGTAGAACATTTTGTGATTTACAAAAGGTTTTCCATGCATTTCATTAGTTGACAAAGGGGAAGATCCTTTAAAATGTTTGAACTCATACAAAAGGAGCTGGAATTTGTGAGGTGACTCCTAATGCTGCAGAAGGCTGCTGGCCCCTCACTAAGAGAGGCTGAGGGTGTCTATCTATGTGTAGAGCAGGATGGATGGAAACATTTACCATCCACGCTTCCCCCTTCTGCCCTGCTAGTGACCTTAGTCCTGGCCTGAGGGACCAACATCCCTTAGACTGAGAGGTTATTTAGCTTTGATATGAGTGCAGCCTTGGGACTCTCTGGAGAGAAATTGCTTATTCCAAAAATTTAGCTTCTTTCTCTTTCTTATAAGCGGAAACATGGGAAGAAATGTGGTTTGGAATACAGAGTATATGGAAAAAACAAAGCCATGTCAGAAATGAATTTTGGTTGGAGAAAGGAGGATACATTTAGTGTCTGCTGGAAAGAGGAGGAACTGAACCTTGAGAAGAGCACCAAGGGTTTTTAACTTTGTTTAAGATGATGTGCATTTCAACAGCACATTTCTGCCCAAGATGTGAGACCTGCGTCACTTGTAGGATGTGAATTAACTTATGTGGTACACAAATACAAATAAGAAAACTGAGTCACACAGTGGGAAACAAATGGCCTCTTCCATTGCTTCTACCTATAGCCGGGAGAAAGTTTTCACAGTTGCAGTCTGTTTTATCGCTTCTCTAATCTCCCCTTAACAGAGAGAGAAAGGATCACAAGTGATAGGGATTTTTTTCATTTGTGGCCATGATATATAAAGTGTCTTGTAAAATAAATGCATTTGAGTAAGAACATAGGTTTATTTAAAGGGAAGTATTGAAAGAGTAATAGTACAGTTGCCATTCACTGTGATGGACAAATCTCTTTGAGCATCCGTTGATTGCTCTGTGAAATGTGAAAATACCAACATTGTAGTGTTGTTGTGAACATGAGAAAGAACTTTGTCAATTCTTAGGTAGTATTGAAACGTTCAGGAGCCGCCCGGTGGTGCAGCAGTTTAGTCTGCGCTTCGGCAGCCTGGGGTTCGCGGGTTCGGATCCCGGGCGCCCGCCGACGCACTGCCTGTCAGACACGCCGTGGCGGCGTCCCATATAAAGTAGAGGAAGATGGGCACGGATGTTAGCTCAGGGGCAGTCTTCCTCAGCAAAAAAGAGGAGGATTGGCAACGGATGTTAGCTCAGGGCTGATCTTCCTCACAAAAGAAAAACCAAAAAAGAAAAAAAGAAATGTTCAAATGGCCAGTTAGATGTGGGTAAAGAGCAAGCCAATTTGCGGAACCAAGAATCAGAGAAAAATAATTAGGGAGTTGCCTCCAGAGGGCATAAGGGGCAGAGTACGGAGGTGGGACTTTAAGCAGAGGTAATGGGGAGGCCTGAAGGTTTTGAACAGGGTGTGTTATGATGAAAGAGGAGACTGAACAAAATAAATCCAGCAACATTTTATAGGACATACAGGAGAAGAAAGAGGCTGGAGGGGAGGAGAAAAATGAAAAGGCTACAGTAATAGAACTAGTGGGATGGCAGCAGAGAGGCAAGAAGAGAATATATTCAAGAGAGATTGTAAGAGAAGGACCAGGAGTCAGCAATTAATTGAATGGGGTTGGGTAGCTAGAGAATGGCCCTTGATTGAGATGGAGGGGTTAAAGGGAATGAAAATAGGGAGGGCAGAAAAAGTGGGTTTTAAAAATATTTTTGAGTTGGAGTTTGTGTGTGGCGTGCATGCATATGTGCACATGTTGGAGTGTGCATGTAGACACCCATGTTACTGGGCATGCGTAGATGTATTTGTATGTGTGTATCGGTGGTATATAGGGATGGAGACAGAAGAAAAAGAAAGCCTAGTTTCATGCTCAACTGTCCAGAATGGAACTCAGCATCTATAATCTTGCTTCTTTCTTTGGCTCTGCCATTGACTTTGGGCAAGTTGTCACCCTTTCTAAGCCTCAATGCACCACCTGTAAGATGGAGATAGTCACAGCACCTCCTCTGCATCATCTCGATTCATCACACAGCCTGTCTACTTCACCTGATAAGTCTCTGTCAAAACACTCTCCAGCCCTCTGTCACCACCCTAGTGTAAGGCACCATCCTGTCTCACCTGGGTTACTGTAAGAGCATCTTAAATGGTCTCCCAGGATCAATTCAAGTTCCTCTCCAATTGGTTTTCCACACTGTAGCCAGAGTGACCTTTCCAAAGTGCAAATTCGATCACGTCACCACCAAGTGCCCTCTTAAATGGCTTCCTCTTATCATGTTTCCTACATACCCCTGCACAGCCTGGTGCCCACCGCCCACCTGCATGTCCCACCTGTCTCTCCTCCTCTCTCTTGAGTGCATCAAACAAAAAATGGGCCTTCTCAACACACAGCCTTTGTAGATACTATTCCCTTTGACTGGAATGCTTCTCCTTTCCCAATTCACCTAGATAACTCATTCTTCAGTATTCACTGCACCACTTCCTCAGCAAAGCCTTCCCTGACCATACCCTGATAGGGGTCAATTGCCTTTGTTAGGACTATTCATTTAATTTGGGAAACATCTCAGATTTTAATTATACATTCATGGCTGCGATCATGGAGGCAATGCTGCTCTCACGTACTAAACTGGACGCTCCATGCATCTAGCACAGTACCTGGAAATGCACAGGTGAATAAACAAGGGAATAAATGAGTGAACACGTGAATGAATGACTACTGGGGCACCTATCTAACAGAGCTGCTCTAAGGACACTTGGTAAACATAATTACTGTTCAAACATGAGTCAAGGTTTTGATTTATAATCCTGAATATTCCTGAATGCACATCCAAATGGTTTTACCAAGCATCTTGAGACCCTCCTCCACCTTTCATCTTACAGGGATTTACGGAGCGCTGAGTACCCATATTTTAGAATGCTGCCTCCCTCTATATATTATCTATTGCTCCATAAAAAATGACTCGAGTTTAGTGGCTTAAAACAACAGCATTTATAATCTCAGTTTCTTTTAGTCAGGACTCTGGGCACAGCTTAGCTGGGTTCTCTACTTCAGGGTCTCTTACTGGCGGCAGTCACGGTGCTGACAGTTATAGTCATCCTACGGCCCGATAGGGCAAAGATCCACTTTCATGTACATGTGTATCTTTGCAGGATTCAGTTTCTCATGAGATGTTAGATCGAGGGCCTTAGTTCCTTGATGGATATTGGATGAAGGCCACCCTCAGTTTGTTGCCATGTAGGCCTCTCCAACATGGCAGCTCACTTTGTCAAAACAAGCATGATGATGAGGAGGGGATATGGAGAGAGTGCCAGAAACACAGAAGTCACAGCCTTTTATAACCTAATCTTGGAAATGACATCCCATCACTTTTGACATATTCTATCTATTAAATGAAGAAAGTCACTAGGTCCACTCTGCACATACCAGGGGAGGGGATTATACAAGGAGTGAATACCAGGAGGTGGGGATCATTGGGAATCATTTTAGAAGGCTGCCTGCCCCACTCATGCAAATGCCCAAAGGTAGAGTTACTTAGCAACCATATCCCTAATCCTATTTGACTGGACCCTAACCCAGTGCCATTCACAAATTGGCCCCTTAGAAATGCTTGGGCTGTTCCTGATGATGGAATAATCCTGCTCAGTACAGCAGCCCCATAGCAGATGACCTTATTGATCCACAGCTTAAAATTTCTGTTTCTTCAGAAGGTGTGTCAGGGAGAGAAACAGTCAGTTTGACCCAGCAAGGTCGTACTTACTCCATTTCCATTAAATAAATATTCACAGCTCTAGTGAGCCACCTCTAAGGTGTCAGGTATTACGCTTTAATTTCAGCAATTATGTGGCCTCTTGTCAGATTGATGTGACACCAGTGTTGAGATACAGAGAAACCGAAGAATTTCCACTTGGGGTCAGGCCCAAAATAGAGAGGGAAGTCATTTAATGTTCTTCAACCTAAGTGGACTGGGTATAATAACAAAGAACCTGCCATGGAAAAGGCCCATGCTTTGAGTTGCTATTCTCAGGGTTCTGACTGGTTTCCATAAGCCCAATTCTGCTTTCTGGTCTGGTCCACAAAGGCAAAAGTTAGGGGTGACTGCTATAATTCTAGGAGAGGGCAAAGTCTTTCTGGGGACTTAAACTTTTGATTTTGCTCTCATTAGTACTATGCTATGAGCAGCCAACAGAGATGATGTGGAGTGAAACAAGGGCTTCAGAATGAGGAGATCCAGTGGGGTAGCCTAGCTCCACAACTTACTTGTGGTGAGACCTAGAGCACATGATATAACTCTGAGCCTTAGGATGCCCATCCAAAAGGGGGGACAGTGGTCCTCCTCCATGTGTCATAAGGTCCCATGGCAGATAGTTGGTTTGACTTCCCCAGCCTCCATTATATCTCCTTCTGTTTGGAGAAGTTGAAAACATAAATAATTTGCCAGATTGTCTTCCTTGAGGTTTGAAAGGTGGAAGTGAAGCAGAAGCCATCTTTCTGCAGCAGTGAAGGCTGATGGGGAAGCATCCAAAGATGCGAGTGGTTGCAGTGGCGAGCTGTCCCAGTGGTGCATGGCTGTGCATCAGCAGTTTGCTGAACTATGGATTGCAGCCATGGTGGTGTGACCTTCAACCCACTAGTCTAGTGGCATTGTCTTGGCTTCCTCTCCACAGCCCTTCCAGTGATGCTATAGTCACCTAAATTATCAAACGCCATCTGTATGCCGGTTATCAATTTAGGCCCTTGGGACTCATCAATGATCAAGTGACAGAATCCTGTCTGTCGACTTTGCATTCCACCATGTATGTGGGAATAAACAATAAGTATATTAAGTAAATATTTTGTATTTTAAAAATTATTAAGTGCTATGAAAAACAGAAAAAGTAAAACAGTGTAAGGGGAATCAGAAAAGCTGGAAGTGACAGTGAGTAGCAATTTAAAATCAGGCAGCTGAGGTGAGCTTCACTGAAAAGGTGACATTTGAGGAAAAATTTGAAGGGGGAAGGAGTTGGCCTTGTGGTATCTGAGGAAAGAACGTTCTAGACAGAGGGAATAATCAGTGTAAAGCCCTCTCAGTGGGAGTGTGACTGGGGAATTCAAAGACCAGGAAGGAGTCCAGTATGGTTGAAACAGGGCAAGGGAGGGAGAGGAAGAGTGGAGATGAGGTCAGTCAGGTAATGGAAGGTGGGATCTGGTACCTAATTCCCTATATTAAATCCCTTTCTGCTTGAAACAACTAGAATGGTCTCTCTTTCCTCTACTAAAGTATGACAAGGCACACCCTTGACACAGTTTTATCCTAGCCTTTATCCAACTGCGTCAAAATTGTGCTTTTGTGTTTGCACCCACCCCAAAGACAGTGCCTCATTTATCTCTGTACTCCAAACACCAGCCCAGGGCCTAACAGAGCAGGCACTTGAAATACAATTTTTAACATAATAAGAGCATAACTATTTCCAAACCACTGTCTCTTTCAAACAGGAGACTTCTCTGTGGGAAGATGTAGCCTCCAATATCGCTGAATGTGTGGGGGATACAGATCTTCCTCACTGAAGTAATACATTCAGTATTCTAATGAAGTAATTATAAAAGTAAGTAATTATTGAAATAACCACATCAACTCCCAGTCATTAAAATCCTCCTAAACAGAGCTGGCATGATGGCTTAGGCTATTAGAAACCTTGGCAACCACCCAACGCCTACAGTAGCTTCTAATTAATTGATCTCACCTCTAATCTGCTATTGTTAGCCTAGCGCCATCATTTGTTTGGCCTACAGATCCTATTGCCCCTTCCTTTTGATTGTATTTGTTACTGTACCCTCTCTATCTCTTTCAATTAAGCACAGGTTAAGTGGTTCACCCGCAAGAGAATAGGAGATAATGGCACCAATCAAAGTAATCTCTTTAATTTGCTAAATGGATTACAGGGAAACCCCAGCCAAAGTGAAGTCATAGCTAGTGGCCTTCACTTGAACTATACACAAAGAGTATCTAATTATTAACCCACCATAAGCCAAACTTCATTGAGGAATAAATGTCTACAAAGTTAGCAAGGTATAAGCAGTTTTCAACAGGAGAGATGGCTCACTGAGACTAAATTATTCCCATGGTGAAATGTCCCCACTGGCTCCTTTCCCAAATTTCTCACTTCCCTTAACTTTCAAGTGCAACACACGTCCTCATATACCAATCAAAGTACTGCCCAGCAATCCAGTCAAGAAAGTGGATTTATAATCTCTTTAAGGACATGCTCTAGCTAGGATTCATTTTTCTTATTTGTACTATAAATGCAAATGCAGTTTCATAGGCATGATGACTCTGGCTTTTGCTGACTCTGAAAAAAATATATCGTTAAGAGTAAACAAGTTTGTCCTTAAACTGGTAAGTGATCTTCTTTTTGTGACCCTGCTTATTCTCTCCCTTATGTACGCGCACGCACACACACACACACCTGACTCTGAGATCCAGGGTGGGGTAGAGTGTAGAAAGATCCCACAGCACTAGGATTCTGGCTCTGCACATGTCCTTGGTTTGTCATGCGAGCAAGCAAGCAAAGAATGTTAAATCTAGTCATTTCCCAGTAGAATAAGAACAAGGGGCAACAGCAAGAATAGAACAGAAGGTGAAAAAATACAAAATGAAACTCTGTAAACTTCTCAAAGATTGAGGTCCCTGGATCCTAACTTTAATAATTCAATAAATACTGATGTGACCTCTATGCCTTCAAGTATTCCAGCTCTCTGGGGTCACTGCCTTTTTCAATATCCAACTAAAATGATTTGACCCCCAATATCCCACATTCTGCAGTTAAGTCTAGTGACCTTTCCAACATTTCTAAGCATTCCTGAGGAGGTGGACGTCCAGGTTATTTCCAACCAGCACTCCTACTGTTGACCCATCTCTCAACCTCCACTTCCTGTCTTGCCTCCTGGGCACTTGACCTTCCTCTGTCTTCCTTCTTTAGACCAAAGACTGACCTAACCCCTCTTCCTTCATTTCCTGAAGTACAACTGACATAGGATGTGTAATATAATTTTACTGAAGTTTGGGGAAAAATTGTCCAGAGGGGTATTATGACACACAGCAGAATAGGAAATACCTAATAGTTAATATTAGCTATCACTAGCACTCAACCATCCTCACCAAAGAGAATTTATGACTGGCCGTATTTCCCCAGGGGCTCTGACCATCCACTATATTTTTCAGAGCCACTCTAATCTTCTTTCCCTCCTGCTCCCTTTTAGTCCCAACCTTCTTCTCAAGCTGTCAGGAAAATGCTAACATTTTTTTCCATAGGTCAATAATAATCTGTTTCTTCTCTAGATTTGTTCTGGGATCTATCTTTGCACAATCAAAAGATTCTCTAAGATCTTTTCTTCAGTCAAGAATGCTTTTCATTCTCTGTAAGCAATTCTGAATTCCTAGAGCAACCTATTTAAACTGCAACTAGCTTGTACAGAAGCACGTGTTACCCCAAGTACATTAAGCACCCACTATGTTTAAGATGCAGGAGTAGGTGCAGGAGAGAAACAGAACACAGGATAAGGAGTACTGTCTGCTTTCAGGGCATTTATAGCACAGCAGGGGAGGTGGATACACACCCAAGAGGCTGTGTGGCTAATGGAACGAAGTTGGGAGGCAGGAGATCCAAGCTTCCATGTTGGTTTTCTCTACTTGATAATGTACTCATGGGCACGATGGGCAACCTTTCCGAGTTTCAGTTTTAAGTAAAATAGGGTTACACTTCATTCTCTGCCTCACTTTCAGGGTGACCGTGAGGATAAAAGAGAATGACGTGTGTAGAAGTGTTATGGAAATCATGAAGCCTGGTACAAGTGTACAGTGTTGCTCTGATCACAGAGTGAGAAATAACATGCAAAAATTGGCTACAAATGCAACTCCCCACTGCTGCACAATGTTTTTGGTTTCAAATATTAAAAATGTTGGTATCATGCTTGGAGAGACTGAAGAAACGAAACACTAAACTAATTAAGAATCGTGGGGCCGGCTCGGTGGCGCAGCGGTTTCGTCCGCGCTTGGCAGCCCAGGGTTCGCGGGTTCGGATCCCGGGCGCCCGCGGACGCACTGCCTGTCAGCCATGCCGTGGCGGCGTCCCATATAAAGTAGAGGAAGATAGGCACGATGTTAGCCCAGGGCCAGTCTTCCTCAGCAAAAAGAGGAGGATTAGCAACAGATGTTAGCTCAGGGCTGGTCTTCCTCACCAAAAAAAAAAAAAAAAAAGAATCGTTACAATGTGCTTCAGTAATCGACAGCCATGTACCTCAGTATCTCCCCAAATCTACAAAAGCATTCTTAGCTCTCATATGCGATCTCCTTTACTAGAGTTTCTGATTGAGTAGAATGTTGCTGCCCCAACTACATATGTTCTCTTATATGTTCTTATAAGTTCACATGTAATCTGGCAAATATGCAAATTTCCCTGATAGCTGGGCTATTTTGCTCTCTCTCTTTCCCCTTACTTAGAGTAAGCTATATCTTGGTTTCCACCCATTTATATGACCCACTCAGTGTCTTTTTGATAGAAGGTGTTATAACCTAATGGAGTTTCAGCTATAGTAGAAATAAAATCTATATCAACAGATATTTGGCAGTGCCCCTGGGTAGAGATATCGGTGGGCCTATGTACCTTGGCCTGGAGTTGAGAACAAACACCAAATACCCTATGTACAGATGTGGAAGGCCTGAAAGTGGTTAGAGAATACTTCAAGAAAGATGTCGGACTTTTTGATGGGTACGTCAAAATGGTAGAGAGTCTTCCTGAAAGTTCACAGCTCATATCTGCATCATATTTAAAGTTCACAAAAGTTTCATCTCATTTAATGTTTATCACAAACCTGTCAGGTTGATATCATTGATTTCATTTCCTACTTCTAGTTAAACAGATACTTAGAGAGGTAACTGTACAGAAATGTGTACACATGTGCCCCCAAAGGCATGTGGTGGCCCAAAAGATAGGTAGTAGCTACAGTGTTTACAATGGCCCCAAAGTGGACACAACCTGACTGTCCATCCTCAGGATGAAGAAACACACACGAACATAGCACTATATCCTCGCAGCAATGAGAGCAAACCAGTTGTAACTATTTGCACAAAAGGGACGAGTCTTTCAAACATCATGTGAGTCATAAAAGGCAGACCCACAAAAGAGAAAATATGGTATGATTCCAATTATATAAATTACAAAAGCAGGCTGTCAGAAGTCAAAGAGTGGTTCTGCTTGTTGGGGGAAGGTGGTGACTGAAAAGGAGGATGGAGGGGTCTTTGGAGGTACAAGACATGTTCTGTTTTTTCATCTAAGTTCTGGTTACCTGTGTGTTCACTTAGTAAAAATTAATCAAGCTGTGCATTTATGTGTTATACTTTAGTAGAAATTTACATTAAAAGAGCGGAGGCACCCACAAAGGACGGCCAACTTCTATTTTGCTAAGGGCATTAAAAAATAATAAAACCAACCACCAATTTTCCTCTATTATCACAATCTAAACATTTTAAGAAAGGTCAGAATAGCACTAAAAAGTAGGAAAGACATACAATCTTTTACATTGCATAAATTAACTTTATGGAAAACTCACAATCTGTGTATTAGCCTTATTTTGCTCATTTTACTCTAGATCTCTAGACTCCACAGTCTTCCAAGGCCAACTCCGGTTCATAAACTGTTATTTGAAAACCATTGATTTTTGGGATCTGGATAAAAACCTGCTGGGCAGGAACTCTCCTCATTGTTTCTGACCCATAGAAGATTTCATGCGTATCTTTTCCCTTTACTTCTCCTGCAAGTGACCAGCTTATCTTAATGGTGTCCCACTGTGGCTCTCTGAGTGAGTAGATTAGGATGACTTTGGGTTGCTGAGAAAGTTCTGAACCTCATGGCCCAGGATGCTTTGCTAGGTGGCCCAACTGGCTCCAGTCTGCCCACGCTCCACTTATGCTGGCCTTCACAATACAGTCTGCCAATTCTTTGACACCTGCCTGGAATTCTTCCTCACCAGCTCCAGCTTAAATTATGCCTTGCAGCTTTGGGTCTCTGCTGTGCTTCTTGGACAAGTAGTTAGCTAACTTCTGGAAGTCCTCTGGTAATATATGGATATAGGCTTTGCTGTTATTATTATTGGCTTTCAAGAGAAATACTTTTTTATCTACTCTATTTCTTTCAACCATTCACATATTCATTCATTTGTTCCCTCTCTTCTTTTTTCTTTTTCCTTTCTTGTCCAAACTCTTACCAAACAGAAAAGATGTCCGGTGCTGGATTCAGGACATAAGTTCCCAGTTTATGAAATGTCTAGCATACAGACTGCAGTCAAGATATACTGTATTAATCAAGTTCTCTTGATCCCCAGACCTGTCAACCAGTCATGGGAGGAGAGGAGATTGATCTGACAAAGTTGGTGTTCACACAGTCATTGGGCTTACCACCAAGGACTCTGCTCCCTCCAGGTATCTGCAAATGGATTTTGAGCTGGCTTTGTTTTTCTCTATGCCTTTCCCATGCTAAGTGTTCAGCCTAGCATTTCTATGATCACTCTTTGAAGTTAGAGAGGCAATATCTTCTAACATCTTTTCTTTCTCCCAAAACTTGTATAGGTAGCAGCTAGTGGTCTGGGCATTACTTTGACTAGTTCCCTAGTCACTAAGACTGGGCAAATGAGGTGTAGAATGAGTCTAATGAAACTCCTTCTATTATATTTCACTTCATTTGGTTTCCTACATTCCCATTCCACAGATTACCTATTTTTCGAGTTTTTATGATGTACACAGATTTTAAGGCTTGTCCATCAATTATCTCATTTAATCCTTACATAATGCCCATGCTATAAACGTCATGTTATAAATCTCATTTTACAGAAGAGGAAACTGAGTGACCTTGGGATGTTCTAGTTTCATACGAGATCCTCTATACGGCTCTAACTTCACTGCCCATTTTAGGATACTTTCACTCAGTTGAACAAACACTTCTTAAGAGCCCATGATGTGCCAGTCACTGAGCTTGGCATTGAAGAGTCAGCCATGAAGAAGATGGGCCTAGTTACTGCTCTCGTGGGGTTTCCAGGCTACAGGGCATAAAAATATTGAACATTATGATTCTGAGGGTGGCACATATTGTCAAAGGGGGCAGAGCATAGGGTCCTCCTGTGGCTGACAGTATAAGGGGGTAGCTTTGGGATGTTTCAGGCTAAAAAATCCAGAGCTGAATAACTTTGGACTCAGTTCTTAAGAGTGCTGCATGGAGAGTCTGTGAGTACAATGCAGTAACTGCTGTGATTGAGAAGTGTACAGAGCCTCTGAGAGCACAGAGAAAGAGCATATGAGAGCATGGGGCCAAGAGAGGCTTTAGGTCTTATTTTTAAAAAAAACATTTTAAAGCTTCCAAGTAAAAGTTGACCAGCTAATTATCTTCACATGGTTTAAAGACTTGATTATTGGCTCACATGGCTTCCGTCCCTCCCTGCCCCCCGTGGGTGCGGGAAACTCCCTCCCTCCCCCTCTCATTGCTGTTGGGCTTGGTCATTGACTTGCTTAGGCCAATGGAATGTGGGTAGAAGTGACAGGGTGCCAGTCCCAAGCCCAGGCCTTAAGATGCCTTAAGTGTTTCCTCTCACCCTCCTCTCGTATTTCTGTTATCATTGTGGGAAGAAGATGTAAAGGGGCAGTTGCTGGTCCCAGAACAAGGAGATATGAGGAGCAAAGCTGAACCCAGCCTGCAGTCTGGGCCAAGCCCTGCTTCCATCCAAGCCCTGCAAGGCTCTACATAGCCCAGCTGACCTACGGAAAAAAATGTCTGTTGTTATAAACTGCTGAGATTTGGGGTTGTTTGTTTCACAGCATTATTACAGCAAATACACACAGGATGTGCGTCAGGTCCCATTTGGAGACAGCCAGGCTCCAGATATTTGTACTAGTTTCCCCACTGTCTCAGCAGCGCTGGGAAAGAGAGGCCTTCCTTGATGATCCCATATAGAAAGGGACTCTCCCCCTCCCCCAGTCACTCTCTGGCCCTTTCCCTGCTTTATTTTTCCTTACAGTGTAGACAACCATTTTACATATGATGTATTTATTTATTTACTCTCTCCTCCCCAACCCTCCACCCCACCCAGAATGTACTCAGCTGATATATACTTTGTTGGGTGAGTAAGTGAGTGACTCAGTCTAGAGTGGTTCCCAACCATGGCTGCACACTGGAATCACTTGGGGAGTTAAACACTTCCCTCCCCACAAAATTAAAGCCTGGGCCCTGGTAAGATTCCGGTCAAATTGATATGGAGTGAGGCCTAGACTTCAGACTTTTAAAAAACTCCCTGGGTAATTCTAATGTGCCGCAAACATTGAGAACCACTGAGCAATGGGGGTGCTGAGGTCAGACATGGCTTCCTAAAGGCAATGCCTGGTCCGAGTCTTACAAGATGAGTTGGGATAAACCCAGTGGAGAGGGTAGGGAGGGGCTAGAACTGCACTGTCCAGTAGGGTAGCCTGCAGCCACCAGCCACAATGAGCACTTGAAATGTATCTATTCCAAACTGAAATGTTTTGTAAGTGTAAAATACACACTGGATTTTGAAGACTTGCTATGAAAAAGAGAATGTAAACTATTTCATTAATAATTTTTATATTGGCTACATGTTGAAATAAAATTTTGAATATGCTGAAATATATTTTTGAAATGAATTTCACCTTCTTCTTACTTTTTTTTTTTGCTGAGGAAGATTCACCCTGAGCTAACATCTGTTGCCAATCTTCCTTTATTTTGTATGTAGGTCACTGTCACAGCATGGCCACCAACAGACGAGTGGTATAGGTCCGTGCCTGGGAACCGAACTCAGGCTGCGCTGAACTTAACCACTATGCCACCAGGGCTGGCCCTTCTTCCTTTCTTTAAATATGGTGATGAGAAAGTTTAAAATGACATTGGTGGCTCAGAGTATGTGTCTACTGGGCAGCTCTAGGCTAAAGGGTTTTCCAGGCCAATGAAATGACATGAGCAAAGCCCAGAGTGAAAAACATCCCAGGATAAGGGGTGGGTTACCCCATGCACCTTGGCTGGGGCATATAGGGTGGGCAGTGCAGGGAGTGGAAGGCCCGGAGGATTCACAGAGGACAGGCTACTGAGGCCTGAATACCATGCTTAGGGCTACAACCCTATCTTGCAGGTGCTTGTAAAGCGTCTTTCTAAAAGCAGGATGCCCGGACATTGCACAGACATTTGGTGGTGGATTATAAGAGGAGACTGGCAGATACGAGGAAGTGAAATATTTGTAATCGTGGAGTCAAGTGCCGGCTAGCAACTGCTTTCCTATTCTAAGGCACTTACAGGTTGATTCATGGGCAATTTGAAACCATAAGCAGTTACAGTGATGAAACATATAGACCAAATGATATCACATTCCTTATCTCTACCAGTGAGCACACTTTCCCCTCTGCCTGCTGTCACACACACTGTCACCTTGAAAGGTGTGATCCCATCACTGTCTCTGATGGGCTGAGCAGGGAGATGTCACTTCTAACAGCACCGTGAGATATGGGCCCATTCGAAGACATATTAGGCAGCCTCTAAGAAAGCCTGTCTGCTTTGGCAAAAGGCAAGAGGGAAGGAACCTCAAGTCACAATCAGTTAGGATGTCATGGAAGCATAACTTTCACCTCAGTGCTTATTAAGTGATGATGTTAGAGGTAAGTTGTAAAAACTTCTGGAGAAGGAGATGAAATGATTGCACAAGTGAGCAGCGCGAAAGACTTGGGAGGTATAAAGAAACATTACGTTATCACGCACAATAACTGAGGCCAGTTAGAGCCCTTTGTCAGACATGCAAACATCAATGATGATTCTACACTTAACACAACACATGGATGCACATAGAAGCCACTAAACATTCAGCTGGATTCTGAACGCAGTGTATGGGACTGCTTAGTACTGGTCACCCTGTTTTCCCCCCAGTACACCGAGCCAGCTAGGGGCTATTTGGGTGAGCTCAGGGCTATTTGAGGCTTGCACAGAACCAGCTTATAGTAGATATAAAATGCATGTGAACTAGTTGGGATGTCAAAAGATAAGATTTCTTCCCATAATTTAATGTGAAGAGTTCTATTTGCTCAGATTAAGTAGGAACTGATACTTCATAGACTAACAGAACTTGAATATGAGTGAAGATCAACCCTCTCATTGAACAGGGGAAGATACTGAGGCCCAGGCAGGATAGTGCCCTATCCAAGGTCCAGGCCTCGTCAGGAGGAGGGCTGGAAAGCAAGCCTGAGTCTCCTGTGTCCTTTTCAGTGCTCTTATATGACTGGCTACCTGTGGCTGACCCAGGAGCTGGGATGTGTTGGAATAAAACTCCTTGAGATGCTAGAAACAGGTCTTAGAGCAGTGGTTCTCAACCCTGGCTACATAGCAGAATATCTGGAAGAAATTTTCAAAAATTTCTGGTCACAAACCAGAGCAATTAATTCAGATTCTCCGGGGATGAGACCTAGACATCTGCATTTTTAAAAGATCTCCAGTTGTTCTAACCCGCAGTTGAGCATCACTGCCTGAAGGTAGTAGTCTTGGTCACCGGTAGTGATCTTGGAGAAGACCCAGCTTTCAAAGGCAGGGAGGGTATTACCTGCCTGAGCTGACTGCCATATCCAGGTCCACGTAGAGGCCTCTGTTTCAGAGGAGGTAGAGATCAAACCAGCAATATTATCTTGACCTCAAGACTCTTTTGTTAGCCAGACAGACACTAGTGAGTTGCAAAGTCACCTTACTGGTACCTATAGAAGGAGATCATAGCACATCTACCAGCCCTGACCAGCGGATGTCAGATTTGTTCTCAGTTGGTGCCACAGTAGATTCTCCCACCCCATCCCTATGTGACCAGGATGGTACACAACCTAAGATAAACAATTGTTTTTTATTGTGGTCATATTGGCTTATAACATCGTGTAAATTTCAGGTGTATATTCTTATATTTCAGTTTCTGTATAGACTACCTCCTGTTCACCACCAATAGTCTATTTTTTATCCATAACCAGACATATGTGCCCCTTTATCCCTTTTACCCTCCCACCTCCACTCTGGTAACCACGAATCTGTTCTCCTTATCAATGCGTTTGTTTATCTTCCACATGAGTGAAATCATACGGTAATCGTCTTTCTCTGTCTGACTTATTTCGGTTAACATAATTCCCTCAAGGTCCATCCATGTTGTCCCAAATGGCATGACTTTGTCTTTTTTATGGCTGAGTAGTATTCCATACTACTCATATACATATACACACACACACACACACACACACACACACACACACACCCCACATCTTCTTTATCAATTCATCTGTTGATGGGAACTTGGGTTGTTTCCACGTCTTGGCTGTTGTGAATAATGCTGCGATGAACATAGGGATGCATAAATATCTTTGAATTGTTGATTTCATGTTCTTTGGATAAGTACCCAGTAGTGGGATGGCTGGATCATATGGTATTTCTATTTTTAATTTTTCGAGAACTCTCCATACTGTTTTCCACAGTTGTTGCACCAGTTTTCATTCCTACCAGCAGCGCATGAGGTAAGATGAACAAGTTTTTAAAGCAAGCATATTCAGCTTTAAAACGTCTATTACACTGTCCACAGGACTTTCTGTAATGATGGAAATGTTCTATATCTGCACCATCCAATACAGTTGCCACTAGTGACATGTGGCTACTGAATACTTGAAATGTTGCAAGTAAAACTAAGACACTGAATTTCAACTCTTATTTTAATTCTTTTATATTTAAATTTAAATAGCCACACGTGGTTAGTGACCACCGTATTAGACAATGAAAAGAAGGTCTCAAAACTGTCCCAGCCAGGTAGGCGGCATAGAACTTGTAGATGACAAAGAGAAATGTTTTAATTTTAAACTGTGCTGTTGCTTCTTTGTTCTTCAAGTCATTATCTTGCTCAGCAAGACTGGATGTTAAAAAAACCTTAGCAGATAGTGGTTTGTGACAACAAAGGCACAGGTAACATTAATTTTTTTACAGTGCTTTTGTGTATTTGGTTTCCCTTTATAAGCAAGATTACTGAATTGAACAAGAAAATTCTTGCCTTGTTGTATTAAAGTATAGGATGAGAACGAGTTTTAGGAACAGCAAGCATCTCATAGCAACTGCCCTGCTCTCAGATGCTTAAGAGTCATGTCGCAGGAATGACGGAGCTATTGTTTCATCTAATGACAACCATTCCGTGGAAATGCTTCCAAAAGCAAGTTATTTGAATGCCAATATCAACTTATTCTCCCAGAAACACAGAAAGCATGAATTCTTCTAATGCAGAGGCCCTTGGCCAAGGAACATGACTAATCTTTTCTGATCACTTCTTTCAGTTCAAGAAACAGACACTCTTTTAGGCCCTGCACTTGAATTGAGATTCTTGGGTCGTTGGTATGCTTATCCTATATGATGTTTCAACAGTTAGTTATTTTTGGTTAGCATTTTATTTTTTCGTATGAAAAACCATATCATGCCCATGGAAATGCAAATCCGCTGCCATCTCTATCTTGATATTTTATCTCATTCTTAAATCCTTGACTGTGTTTCTTGATTTACCCTAATCGAGGGCTCATAAATTTAAGCCATAGTCCATCATACTTGGTCGTTGTAATAACTCTGACCAACCTTATTTTAACTGTAAAATCAAAGGTTATGAGAGACCTCTGATTCTTTGCCAGCTGGAGTATGCACATTATTTGTATTTCACTGAAAAGTGGAATAGGCGATTCATTTATGGAGTAAAAGATCTAGTCAAGGGTATGATTTAGAGGAAAGGACACAGAAGTGGGTGCCTAGAGGCTGAGGTTTAAGTCCTGATGCCAAACCTAACAGCAATAGAACCTTAGATACTATGTCACTTAATTTTTCTGAGATCCCTTTTCCTTATCTGCATAATAGGAATTAGAATAATATTACCTTAAGGAGGGCTGTGAGAACATCATAAGGTGATGTATGTTTATGTATTTCAAAAACTGAAGTATTATTCAGGTGAGAATTATTAGGATGGGATAACATGGCCAATTCTTTCCCCAGGCAGTCCTGCACATAACCCTCCTTTTTTAGGTTATGGTGGATTTGTGGATATGGTGGATATGTATGGATTCCATTTGTGGTAAAATACACATAACATATAACTGACCATTTTAACCCTTTTTAAGTGTACTGTTCAATGGCGGTAAGTACATTCACAATGTTGTGTAACCATCACCACTAACCATCTCCAGAATTTTTGCATCTTCCCAAACTAAAACTTTGCACCCACTAAACAATAATTTTGCATTCCCACCTACCTTCCCCCATCCTAGCCTCTGGCAACCACCATTCTACTTTCTGTCTCTAGGAATTTGACTATTCTAGGTACCTCATTCTAAGTAGACTGAAGCAATATTTGTCCATTTGTGTCTGACTTATTTCACTTAGTATAACGTCTCAATGTTCATCTCTGTTGTAGTACGTGTCAGAATTTCCTTCCCTTTTAAGGCTGAATAATATTCCATTGTATGTATATATCATATTTTGTTTATCCATTCTTCTATTGATGGACATTTTGGCTTGTTTCCACCTTTTGGCTATTGTGAATAATGCTTTTATGAATCGGTGTGTACAAATATCTGTTTGAGTCCATGTTTTCAATCCTTTGAGTTTATACTCAGAAGTAGAATTGCTGGATCATATGGTAATTCTATTTAAATTTTTTTTTTTCTTGAGGAAGATTAGCCCTGAGCTAATATCTGTGCCAATCTTCCTCTATTTTGTATGTGGGTCACTGCCACAGCATGGCTGACAAGTGGTGCCCGGGATCCAAACCCAAGAACCTGGGCAGCTGAAGTGGAGCACGCAGAACTTTAACCACTCAGTCATGGGGCCGGCCCCTATCTTTACTTTTTTGAGGAACTGCCACACTGTTTTCCACAATGGCTGCACCATTTTACATTCCCACCAGCAATGCATAAAGATCCCAGTTTCTCCACATCCTCACAAACACTTATTTTCTTCTTTTTTTTTTGGATAATAGCCATCCTAATGGGTATGAGGTGGCATCTCACTTTGGTTTTGATTTGCATTTCCCTAATGATTAATAATGTTGAACATCTTTTCATACGCTTGTTGCTATTTGTATATGTTCTTTGGAGAAGTTTTTATTCAAGTCCTTTGCCCATTTAAACATGACACTTTTAATGTCAATGAGAATAAACACATTAAAAAATGTTTTAGGATCTAATAACAAAGTCAAAATGTCCCTAAAAGTAACTGTTAAATGACTCTATTTTGTCATTATTATTACTGTTATTTCAATCATTTATCATTCTTACTGCTATTTAATCTATTTAATGATTGAATACTAGCCATGTTCCAGGCACTGTGCTAAATAGTGCATATGTATCAACTTAGTGGATCTTCACACCTACTCTACACAGCAAGTCATGTTAGTATTCCTGTTTTACAGTTGAGAAAACTGAGCCTTTAAGGAGCTGAGTAACTTGCCCAAGGTCCATGCAGCTATTAAGTGGAAGAAGCAGGATTTGAACCCAGGCAGCCAGACTCCAAAGTCCTTGTTCTCAACCACCACACATTATTACCCCTCAATGATGGATGCTGCTCCATGATCCACTGACAAATCTTATGGGATATGCATGCTGGATGAACAATAAATAATAGGTTATTGCTCGTGATCCTTCATTTCAGAATGAGATTCATGGACTCACATCTATGACTATTCTATGTTCTTCTGAAGTGATCCAGCAATATGGCTATCATTTTCTATTATTTAATAGCCAAAGATGAGATATATTTTGGAACATACCTGAAAAATTATATTCCACAACACCATATTGCCTTGCCTTGACAGTTTACTAGAGAGTATTCAGCATTCTTATATGCTACTGGAAGAGAATAGTTGCACCTCATCCATTTATTCCACAAATCTTTATTGAGTGCCTGTCATATGCTAGCTACTATTCCAAGTTCCAGACATATGAACAGATAAAGCCTTGCTCTAATGGGTGGTGAGGGCGGAGATGACAGGCGGTGAACATGCAATTGCATTAAAATTTCTCTATTAAGTAATGGTGGGGACTAGGAAGAAGAAGACAGCAGGTAAGAGAGAGCAGTTCTAATGTGTGGGGAGGGACTGACATTTCAGATATGGCTGTCAGGGAGGGCTTCTACGATGAGATGATTTTTGACAGAGACCAGAATGAAATGAGAAAATGAACAGTGGGTAAAGAGTGTCTAAGACAAAGGGAATGACCAGTGCAAACGCCCTGAGGGAAGAGTCTCCCTGCATTGTCCGTACAACAACAAGTAAGTAAGAGTAAAAGGGGGCCTGAAATTCATTAACTCTGCTGTTCCTTGAATTCTCCATGGTAACAATGGAATTTATCAAATGGCAGTGACCTAGTGGGGATCAGGGTTGAAATACACCATATCTAAGGTCTCAGCTGGGGGAAATAATATAGAAAACATAGATTTGCTTTTGTAAAACACATGGCACCTGCATTATTTTTCTATTTTTCTGGGAGACCATGAATCAGAAGTGTTATGAACAAAAAAAGAATTATCCAGAGGACAAGGCACTTCTTAGTCTGGATTAAAGATACTATGAACATTTACCTGCACATGCACACCCAGAGGAAATTAAAATTCATGTTTTCTACGTCAAGCGATGAGCCCTTCAATGTTGGATACATTTACTCTTTCAAAAAAATCAGTGGTGGTCACCAAATCTTCTCTAATGGAGAAGGGGAAAAGAAATCTACAGTTGAGATTTGTTACAAGATTAAAAGAGAATTCATGTGTGAGGGTTCATCTGTGAGTTCAAGTACACATTTTTTTATTATAAAATTTTACCATTCAATTATATGTTCCAAGAAATTTGACATTAGAATCACTGATAATTTAAGAAAAGTATAACCCTTCTAGCATTGGACAAAAACCTTGAGAAATTATCAAAATTAAGAAAATATATTAGTTTCAGCATTATGTGTATACATTGCCAATTTTCCATATTGGATTTCTGTAGTTAATTCTGAATATCTCAATCCATAAACAATGGAAAATAAGAGTACTTAATTCTATGCCATTATTATATATAATGGTCTGATTTTTACTATATATTTAACCAAATCCTGGAGTAACCACAAATTATAGCCCTTCAGCTCATATAGAATGAACTCCCACCCAGATAACTCCCAAATTCAAACAACTTAAATGACGGCATTTCAGAATCCCCAAACATTCAAAATCTCTTTCCAAAAAGTGCCTGTCACATTTGCTACAGAATAAAAATAATCTCAGTCAAGTGTGGAAAAGGAAAGGTTCTGTAGGATTCCAGCCTCCAAACACCACTGGCAGGCATAGAATTTTATTCTTAAAAACAAGAAGATACTGAACAAGAAGTGATAAAATGAAGACAGATCAAAGAAGTAGGTGGAAGAGTTAGGAAAACAGTTTAAACTTAGAGAGAGAGACTAACAATGAGATCGTGTGATAGAGAACTGGCAGCGGCAGAGTGAGGTGGAAGAGAGGACTCACGAAAGGCCAGAGAGGGACGAGTGGCCGCCATTTGGTGTCTAAAGAGAGACAATTAAAAGGCTGTGCTGCCACCATTTCCCACAATGCCCAATTAGGCATTTCCCTATAACGACTAATATATTATAGCTGCTCAAAATTAATATTATGCCCTCTTTAAATAAAGTCTGAATAAAATGCAAGTGCTTAATCAAAACTGAATCAGAATCAAATCAGTCCTCCATCTTGAAGTTGGAGTCCAGGAGAATGCCAATTTCTACCATAATTATATGTTTTTTGTAAAGTTTAAACTTTAGAAAAATTAACAAACATGTTAGTTTTCTATTTTAAAGAAGACATTTACATTGGACTGCACTAAAATAAAATAAAGCAATATGTAATTTTGGCTCCAAAGTAATGAAGAGTAAGTTAATTGTGAATAAGTTATTCAGTTAGCTCTCTCAGACTTTTTGAAGAGGCTAGCAACAGAAAACCGAAAGGCTGAATTCACATGACATTGTTCAAGCTTTTTGCAAAAAGTCATGTCTTAGCCCTTCTCCCACATAAGAAAACAAAATAGCTCTTGCCCAGAGTGTCTACAGAGTGGAGGAAAAAGTTTCCCTTTTCACCTCAGGGTTCCTGAAGGCATACTGGGATGACGATATCCCCTTAAACTCCTTCACGCTTTCTTCCCCATTTCCTCAGGTTTCAAATCAATCAGGTTACAGTTTAGTAAGAGCTTTGAATTCAGTGAAAAATATCGTCAGCTCTCTAAATACAGTCGTTCGCAACAAAACAGAATCAACCGTTAAAAAAAATAGTACCCAAACTAACAAATACGTATTATTAGTTTACCCTGCCACTAATTGTACTCCTCATACAAGTGAGGGAATCGCCTGAAAACTTATGAATTCTGTTGCCATTGCGCAAAACAACCTTCTAATATCCTTTGCCTTTGATGGCTTCTATTACATTCTAGAGCTCTAAGAGAAATAAGCTTGTCAGTACAAAATGCCTTAAAGGGCTCCCCTTTCAGAACTGCAGAGAAGACATAGAATTTGTTGACTGAGAGGAGGCGATCAGTGTGTTCCCCAGAGACAGCATCAAAGGCAGATGCTGTAAGCAACCGCAGATTTAATGTGCTTCTTCCCTCCATCGTTCCTCCCTGGCATGCTGGCCTTCCCCTGGGACTGACTCTCATCAAACTGACAAAATGATCATGTGTGGACTCACGGTTAGGCCCAAGGATTTTCCCAAAGACCAAGGTGGCTTTGAAAGATAATACACAGCTCATTTTTACACTTGAGGCCCAAAGCCTACGTGTCTTAGATGTTGGCTGGTTGAAAATTCTCAGATGGAGCCAGCTAATTCATTCAGTTCTTTCTTTAAACCCATGAGGCTAAAGGCTATTGAGTTTCATGAGAAATAAACAAAATTTCAAATTAAGTACAGCGATCTCCCATTTATGTAGACTGGTAACAGAAGGGATTGTTTGGGTTGGCAGAATAAAGTGGTTAACTCAGTGTTACTATATACTAAACTGGATGATATCAGGTAAGTTATTTAATCTCTCATGCCTCAGTTTCCACATTCGTAAAATGGGCAAGAGTAATTGGACTTACACCAGAAGATTTTTGTAAAAACTAAATAAATGAACACAGGAAAAGCACTAAAGACAATGTCTGATACATAATAAGAGACACAATAAATGTGAGCTATAGCAATAAAAGTAATGCAACTTATATTATTCATACCATATATTGGTTGACCAATTTTCACAGAAATGGAATTTTAATGTGAGTAACTATAATTATTGAACACAGGTTAATTCCTCTTCTGTGCTGGCTCTTAAAGAGATTTTAGGTTATCACTAGGTATTTGAATTATCTACATTATTTCAAAAACATTTACTGAGGATCTACTACTTGTTCTTAATATAGGGATTCAAAAATGAATAAGATCCTAAGAAGGTCAAAGTTAATTCAGGGAGACTGACAAATGCTGAATACAAATTTTGAAGCAATATATAAATGTACCAAATGTACCAAATCAACACACTGTACACCTTAAACTTGCACAATGTTACATGTTAATTATGTCTTAATTTAACAACAACAAAACAAATGCTATGACGATATGTATTATGTGGAATGATAGAGATAAGCATAAAATTTTATGGGAACATGGAAAGGGACATTGTGGTAGGCAGAATAACAGTCTGCCCAAAGATATCCATGTCCTAACCCCCAAAACTATGAATATGGTACATACATGTCAAAGAGGAATTAGGGTGCTAAACAGCTGACCTTAAAAGAGGAAGATTATCCTGGATTTTCTGGCTGGGTCCAATGTGAACAGAAGGGTCCTTAAAAGTGGGAGAAGGAAGCAGAAGAATAAGTCAAAGTGATGTGAGGTGAGAAGAACTCAACCAGCCAGCACTGGATTGGAGGCTGGAGGAAGGGGCCCATGAGACAAGGAAGGCAGGTGCCCTTGTAGAACCTGAAAAAGGCAAGGAAACAGAGCCTATCCAAAGCCTACAGAAAGGGACAAGCCCTGCAGAAGCTATGATTTTAGTCCAGTGAGACGCATATTAGACTTCCGACATACAGAAGGGTAAAATAATAAATCTGTGTTATTTTAAAACATTATATTTGTGGTAATTTGTTACAGCAGATATAGAAAATTAGTACAGACGCAGAGTCCAACTTGCAAGTGGAATAGGAGAGGACTGATGAGGATGGGAAGTTTCTGGAAGGGGTCATGGCTGAGCTGAGTATTAGAGAATGAACAGAAGTTATGTAGAGGGAGGCACTCTGGGAAGAGGTTCTGCTTTGGATAAAGACTAAGACATATAGTTTTATTGATCCAGTGAACAAAGTTTGAAAGGCGGAATGTTTGAAAGTCAGGCTTGATAAATTTGCAGGGGTTCAGTCATAGTGAACTTGCTGTAATAAGGAGTCTAGTCTTTAGCCTATGAAAAGGGGGGGGGCCTCAGAGGGATTTTAAATCCAGGGAATAATAGGGCTATCTTTGTGTTTTGGAAATATTACTAGTGTAGATGGAGGATGGGCTTGAAGAGGGCGGGCCAAGAGACAGGAGACCACATACGAGGTCCAAGTGTGAGGTGGTGGAGTCTGAATTAAGGCAGTGGGAGTCAAAAGAGAAAGGAGGTATCAATTTGGGAAATATTGGCCAGCAAAACTGGCAGGCATTAGTGATGGTTTGGATGTGAGGCATGAGGATGAAGATGGAATCCAGAACAACCTCTAAAATTCTAGCATGCAAGACTGAGGACATGAAGGTACCCTCAAATGAGATACAGAATGGGGAAGGAACAATTGATTTAGGGGGAAGATGATGAGCTTCTTTTTGAATAATGTGGGACGAACAGATGGAGACACACAGCTGACAGCCAAAGAGGTGCATCTGGAATCTATGAGGGCCTTGGGTGATAAGATGGATTTGACATCTGGAATGAGGAGTCACCATCAGCACATAGGGGATAATTTGAACAATAAGATTGGATGACATCACGCCAGAATGAGAACAGTCAGCTGAGGATAGGACCCTGGGAGACAGTAGCATGGAAGAGGTGCTGCAAAAAAGAGATGCTCATGAAAAGGATGGAGGAGAAATGAGCAGGAGCCAAGGAAATAGTTTCAAGAAGAAAGGAGGGAGAGATAAGGTCAAAAGTAGCAGAGTTCAGGAAGATAATAACTGTGGATGATAATGACGGTGGTGATCATGATCATCATCACCATATAATTATAATAATGACAACAGCAACTAGCACTTCCTGAGCATTCATTATGACACAACTACTATGATTTATTTAACCAACAAATATATAGCACATACTTCCTACCAGAAACTACTCTAAGTGCTTTATAAGCTTTTTTTGTGTGTGAGGAAGATTAGCCCTGAGCTAACATCCGTTGCCAATCCTCCTCTTTTTGCTGAGGAAGATTGGCCCTGGGCTAACATCTCTGCCCATCTTCTTCTACTCTATATGGGACGCAACCACAGCATGGCCTGATAAGCGGTGCATAGGTCCGTGCCCAGGATCAGAACCTGTGAACCCTGGGCCGCCAAAGTGGAGCATGTGCACTTAACCACTATGTGACTGGGCTGGCCCCATAAGTGCTTTATAAGTCTTATCTCATTTAATTCCCATAATAATCCTATGAGGTAGATACTATTACTAGCCCCATTTTACAGATAAAGAAATAGAAACACAGAGAGGTTAAGTGACTTGCCCCAAACGACTAAGTGACAGAGCCAAGACTCTATAGAGGCCACTTTCTTAACCACTAAGCTCTGCTGTTTCATGCCCTTTCTCATTTAATTTTTGGCATACATAAGACAATGATTATGTTCTGTCATTATCCTAATTAAACAGATAAAGTAACCAAGGATTAGCAAAGTTAACCAACTTGCCCAAGGTCCACCAACTCCAGTGGAGGACCTGGACAGGTGAGATCAGATTGAATGAACCAGGCTGCACATCGAAACTAATTGGTACTAGTGTAACTGGAAGGAGGAAGCTCCAGATGACAACTCTGACAAGACACGGGTCCTCTCTTTTCCCTTATCTGGCAGATAAGGTGAGGGGCTGATCCAATCTAATCAAGGATTGAGCTGGGTTGGGGATGGGTGGCAGTTTTTAAGACGTGGTTCAATTCCAGTCTGTTCTTATCCCTTGGGTCTGGCCCCTCGGGCTTCTGATTGAGAGCCTGGTGGGTCTCCGTCTCCTGTGAGATTGTGTGAGATGCTGTTTTGCCCTGCAGAGATTTGTTAATTTTTTTCTCACTAAAAAGGAGTGGGAACAAATCCCAACTAAGTGAACTTCTTGGTTGTTTGATTCCTGTATAAATGGTAGGCCAATATCTACTACAGTTCTTTAGAATTAGGAATTCTCTATTGGCTTAAAACAGAACATGGAGGCTTCCGAAACATATATCTAGGTATTTCTTATTCTACACAAAATACTGCAGCTTTCTTCTCTTTGAACAAAGCTTGGCAAAGCCCTGGTGTTCTTGCATTTGCTGAACCAGGCTTAAAGGAATGCATTTGGGGTCCCCCGTTCCAGGGAACTCTGACCACCGGGCATCAGAGGCCGATCTCAGAACAGTCAGTACAAACAACAAACAAAGCTGAAACTCAGCTGGGCCTTGTGCCCAAGAAAACCAGCCACACACGAACTCACACCACGGGGGAAGGAGAAAGAGAGAAAAGTTCCAAAAACAAACTGAGGAGAGAAAAAGGCAGGCTGAGAAGCTGGCTCCACTGTGACTGGCCCCCACACGAATGTGTGAGACACAAAGCCTGAGAAGGAACAGCTTCCCTAGACTTGCCTGGGAAAGGGCTCTGATCTCTTGACTTATTTGAAAAGCAGTGACAGAGACCAAGAGCTCTGACCCTACTAGAAAGGAGATGGCTTTGGTTCACGTATAAAATAAAATAGGTTTTGTTTAAAAAGAAAAAAATCAGAAATGTTTTAACATCTTCTGTAGTATTTATACATAGAAGTCATCCTAATTAAAACATTTATTTGGAAATGTATAGATTAGTTAAGATAATGATAGCTGCTGTAACAGATAAAGTTGTGACAAGAGATTTTCACATATTGAGGTATATGCGGTAACTATTTGGATTCAAAACTGATTTGACTTGAACTAAAGAAGCCTGACTTATGGCCTATCAAACATACATTGTACATCTGCTTTAACCATTAAAGAATGCGCTCTCTTAAGATAAGAATGCATACTTCCCCTCCTACGCCAGTATAGTTAATGCCTTGTATTAGTCCCTTTCTCCGACATCAGGGTCATGTTGACCTGCCAATTTGCAACTGAATACCTCTCTCAAACTTTGACGAATATGTATCCTGGTCATGTTTAACGTATGTTCTTTGTTCTAAAAAGGTATAAGACTGTATTGAAAACCATGCTTCTCCAGAACACTTTCTTCCTTTGTGGAAACTGCCTCCCTGGAGTATAATCCTCACCCTGGCCCCAGTAAAACTCACCTTCTCTCTCTTATCTATAGAATCGTTATTGGTTATTTTGTGTTGACACCTGAAACCTCAGTGGCTTAACACAATGGAAGTTTATTTTTTGTTCATGTAAAGTCCAACCAGTGGATGGATGGGAAGAGGTGGTGCAATGCTCTGCTGCAGGCAGTCTTTCAGGGACCTAGGCTAGAGAGAAGTCTGTTATCTGTAATATGTAACTTCCTAGGTTGTCCCGGACATTGACGTCCAGCTAGCAGAAAGGGAAGACAGAGTGAAGGATTGTATAAGAGATTTTTATTCACCGGGTCAACAAGTGATATAAGATACTTTTGCCTACATATCACTGGCCAGACAGAACTCAGTCACGTGGCCACACCCAAATACAAGGAGATGCAGCCTCTGGCTGGGCAACCACTTTCCAGCAAAACCTCATATTGCAGAAAGGGAAAACTAGTCACTGGTGGAAGTGAGATATCTCTTCCACAACGGACTGACTGTTCTCTACCACACCTGTTTACTGTATTGGTTTGAAAGAGGAAGAAAGAAGTAAGGTCACCAAATTAACAAATTTTGCTCTGTTAATTAGTGTTTTTTGAGGAGAGGGTTATTGTCATTTTGGGTGAGACAGTTCTTTGGTTGCTGGACTGTTTCTCACACTGTACCATATTCACATCCCTGATCCCTACCCACTAATACTGAGCACTCCCAGGCATCATGACAATAAAAAATGCCATACATTTCCAAATGCCCTCCTCAGGGTTGGTACTGCTATGGCTGAAAACCACAAATAGCCAGAATTTCAAGGTATTGGCTAATTCTTAACTCTTGCTGAATCAGGTTATCAGAATATCTCATCAAGCAAACCTCCCAGTGGCTTCCACTTTAACAGTCCCCTAAGAAGCCATGTATTTTCTCTACTTTACCATATCAAATGTGACCATAAAACAATGTGCTGACTCCATCGCCAGCATCACAAAAGAGTGCTGTCCATTCAACACAGTCACCTTAGGGTGACTAGCCACTTAGTGTAATGAGGTTACCATTTCTTTAAATGTTTTTAGAACTCTCCTTCTGGAATCATCTTCAGAGATAGTGCTACACAGAAACATGAAGTTGTTGAGCTTGAGGGCACCTCAGAGCTTCCTTAGTCCAATTTCTATCTAATGCTCAATCCTTTCTATCGTGCCTCTGTTACCAGTTCTTCAACCTTTATTCATTCAACAGCATGTGTCTTGAGATGCTGCCTTGAAGCTGAGGACATTGCAGTGATGCATAACAGTCATCAATCTCATAATTTAATAAGGGAGACTGGTACGTAGGTGGATCTTTAGAGTATAAGTGAGTAAATGCCATAGCTACAGCAGGAAGGGAGTGCTATGGAATACAAATGAGGGAGGGACTAAACTAGCTTCAGGAGTAGACACTTGATTTTGCTTTGGAGGGAAAGGCTGAGTTTTACAGACTGAGAAGCTAGGGTGGTGGTAGTAGGGGTAGCATTAGGCATGGGCTTGGGTAGATTACAGGTATTGTAAAGGACTGGGGAATGAAGGGGGCCTAGAAGGTTTGGGATAGAATAAGGGGCCTGAGAAAGATAGAAGGGGAGTGGATGGATGAATAGAAGTTGGATGGAAAGGGGAGATCTGGGAGGTCTCCTGTGAGACAGAAGGCAGACAGAGCCTGAGAGAGCAGAGGGAGCAAGCATGTTGCCAGACTTGGAGGGACTTGGACACAGGCCTTTAATTTAAACATCTCTAATGAGACAGACTTCCTGATGAACCCAACTTCATACCTGGACAATCTTTGATGTTTTAAAGGTCTTTTCAATATTCAGCCCAAACCTCTTCCCACCCTTAGTTCCTACCCTTTTGCCTTGGTTCTACTCTCCTAGACATGTAGATCAAGCATATTCACTTTTCTGGAAATCTGAAAACATTTGCTATATTTCCATGAGTATGTCCTATTCTCCAGGCTAAACGCCCTCTTCATACGTATTTTTCTGGAGGCATTTTAAATCCCCTTTTCATTCTTATCACAGTCTTCCATGCTAGACATATTCCAGTTGGTCAACATTTCCCTTAAAATGTGGTACCCAGACAGAACACACTATTCCAACTGTGGTCCACCAGCATGATCTTTGATCTGCATTTGAGCATCAAATGAAGTCACCAAGCAGACATAGCACATTACTGACTCATGCTGAGCTTCCTGTGCTGCTGGTAAGCTCATTCCCTATTCCATTTAGGGGCAGATGTTTTTTGAATGTGAGTGCAATGATCAATTTATGTTTCCTTTGGTAAGATTTGGTCCATTTTTCCAGGCTGTTTAGAGCTTTATGAACAGTCCTTCTAGTTTTATGATGTCTTGGGCAAGCACGATAAGCACGAAGCCAATGTCCTCCTCCTTGTTCTTGATAATGATGTATAATGAGACGAGGCTAAGACAGAACTCCGTAAACCGCCGCCCAAGACCTCTCAAAAGCAGGCTGTTAGTGCCACTCTTAATCTTCATCTTTGAATATTCTTACCTCATCGCACATTTTAACATCTTCTGTTTTCATATCTAAGTTCATCAGTGAAATTTATAAGCAGCCAAATTAGTTTCTTGAGTTTCCTTCATCTTTTCTGCTCCACTGATTACATAGTCAGAATTTTATTTCTGACACCCTCCTATACTTTTTGAGAAGACTGTCCTTTGAGTCATTGTCCATCAATTTCTATGCTCAAACATTTAAAAATTCTGAAGTCATGGTTATATGTATGATTATGAGCCACTTCCCAGTACAGTTTTTGTTTTTTTCTATATGAATTTTAGGACAACACGGACACCCTTGGGATCTCCCTCTTTAATCAATTCCTTCAATTCCTCCTTAATGATTAAATAAGTTTTTCTCATTGTGCTCTTTCATTCTAGGAGATTATGTCAACAAGGTTGGCACAACAAAGGGAAATTTCCTAGACTAATTTTCTAGACTGAGGGAATTACATGAGAAAAGACAGATAAGTAAAGATAACAGCATATTCTGCAGATTCTTCATGTATGTATGTTTAGTTCATATTTCCTGGGTAGATTGGCATTTCCTTGATGGCAGGAAGGGACCACATCTTTTCTGTAGAATATTAGTTCTTCTGCTTCTATCACAGTGGAGTGGCAAGTACACAACGGGCTCAATGAATATTTTTGAATAACTAACAACAACACAGTTTGATGATTAAATGTACACAACTTTCACCCATTGTCTAAAGCAGTTAAGGTCTTGGAGATTCATCCAATGTGTAACACCATTCCTCACAGAAATATTTACAAACTTACAGACATTTACATGATAGATCAGGAGACAGTTACAAATAAATTGAAGTTTAGAAAGAAAAATTCACCTTTAAGAAGTCTCCTTGAGAAATCAGAAAATCTGTATGAAATAAATGTTATAAATGAATTTACAAACACACAAACATTCAAATCCCCAGTGGCCATTACTTGCCCAGTCCAAAGGTATAAAGGTAATCATTTTTTAATCTATTTTTTTCAAAAGTTATACATTTAAAAGACCAGGTTCTGGCTGTCTTTGGACGTTAGCAGCTTAATTAATAAATAAATAAAACTATACTGTATAAACCACTCTAATATGGTGCAAAATCTCTCTGCAACCAGGATCTAAAATTACAGTTTTTTCACCCTTATTATCATCTCTGTGAGAGCCCTATATGGCAAGTACTGACTCTTATTCATCAAGATAAAATATTAGCTTTTATTTTTTCACTTACAAGGTGCATAATGATTAAGGATTCCGGTTGCCAAGGGTGAAATACCGCTTCAAACTCGAAGTTCAATTGTTTTGTGAATTTGTAATTGCACCCTTTCTGAGGGATGGGGAAGGCAGAGGAGGAAATTCACTAAAGTGACACAAAGCAGATAATAACAGAGTCCCATGGAGAATTCATAATGATGTTCAAGGTGTGAGGGAAAGAAATTGTTTTCATCACAAAAAAATGATCACCCATCAATAGCCATCACTGAGATGGCTGTAGATCTAAGGACCCACCACGTGTTCTGACAGCAGATTAAACATCCAGGTCCTGATCTCCAGAGAAAATTCTTATTTGTCTGGATCCACTGTGTGTGTGAAGGTGGGGGGAAGGTTGTTTGAGAGAACTCACCAGGTACTCACTTGATGCTCATGCCTGGTGACAGAAATGGGTGAGTGTTACCCCAAAGTTAAATCCAAATTTAAACCGGTGAGCAAACTTGACCTCTTGACCAACACTGAGGCAGCTCCAAGGTTAGACAGAGACAGAACTAGATGGATGCTAATATTTGTTGAGAATGTGCTAGGTAGCAGGCATGGTGCTGGATGTTCCTTTAAAGTTCCATATCAACTAACTCAAGTAAAGATTAATATACCCAATTTCTAGATGAGATCACTAAATATGACAGAAACATGTAAGTTGCCCAAGGTTACTGGCAGAGCATAGAATCTCTCCAAATACCATCACACTGTCTTCTGCTTCATCCTACCTCACTTTTTTGTATTCTTCCTCCTTTTAATCAGATTAGGTGCCAAGTACTTCTATGATGTGGCTCTCTGGCCACCCAGGTCATCCAGCACCCTCCCTCTCTCCCACACATTCACCCCCAAGGCCTTGCATTGATGTTAAACATTTGAAGCACATTTTCAATACCCCCCTTTTAGGTGATGCATTGAAGGAAAGTTGTCAGAGAAGAAGAAACCATTTGGATGCTAAGGGGGCCCTCAAAGATGATATTGTCTTGGTGTGATTTCCGTTACCCACAGTTTCTCAGCTTTGCAAAAGCAGAAGCCAGATGTCATTAGCTCATTCAGAAATGATCAGGCTGTAGGTGACTAATGTTCACCGAACTTGCAAAAAAAAAAAAAGATTACTAACACAGTTGCCCATCTACTGAGTTAAGTGGAGAAGCTACCTATGTCCAGAGATGTGAACCTTGTTCTTCACAGAACTGCTTCTCAGTATAGGGTACCGGAGAAATCAAAGAGAGGAAATATTCCTGAGGTCTATCATCCGGACTGCGGAAAGGCCTGATGAACTATCTCCATTCCACAGTAAATGCATATCTTTGATGACCTGTATCAGTTACACACATCTCTCTCCTTTGGATAATGCTCAGGAAACACTGACAATTTTTCATATGACTCCTTTCTGTGTGAGTCTTCACATGTCTCATGCATGATATCATGCCAAACAAATGAATGGGTTGACATTTTATTTCAGATCATTTCACCATATTTTCCTTAGAATGCACTATTCTAGCAACGTGTTTGCAACTCTTCTGTTAGGCTGTTTGATCTGAATTGTTTAAGTTCATCCATTATGAAATGGATGATGGGACAACTGTATATCCACATGCAAAAGAAAGAGGTTGGACCACTACCTCACACCATACACAAAAATTAACTCAAAATAGATCAGAGACCTAAATAAAAGAGCTAAAACTAAAGAACTGTTAGAGAAAAGCATGGGTATAAATTTTTGTGACTTTGGATTAGGCAATAATTTCTAAGACTGACATCAAAATCATAAGCAAAAAAAGAAAAAAATAGATAAATTGGACTTCATCAAAATTAAAAACTTTTGTGTTTAAAATGACACCATCAAAAAAGGAAAAGAAAACCTAAAAATTGGGAAGAAGTATTTGCAAATCATATATCTGATAAGTGACTTTTATTCAGGATATATAAAGACCTCTTACAAAACTCAACAACAAAAAGACAAATAACCCAATTTAAAAAAGGGCAAAGTATTTGGATAGATACTTCTCCAAAGAAGATACGCAAATGGCCAATAAGCACATGAAAAGATACTTAGTATCATTAGTCAGGAGAGAAATACAAATAAAAACCACAATGAGATGCCACTTCATACCTGCTAGGATGGCTATAATCACAGAGACGAACAAGAACAAGTACTGGAGAGAATGTGGAGAAAGAGGAACACTCACACGTTGCTAGTGGGCATGTAAAACTGTGCAGCTGCTTTGGAAAAGTTTGTCCCTCAAAAAGTTAAACACAGAGGTACCATGTGACCCCAGAATTCTACTCCCAGGTGTACACCAAAGAGAATTGAAAATATATGTCCACACAAAAACTTGTATACAAATATTTATAGCAGCATTATTCAGAGTAAACAACAAGTAGAAACAACCCAAATGTCCAACAACTAAAGAATGGATAAATAAAATATTGCATCTGTGCAATGGAATATTATTTGGCCATAAAAATGAATGAAGTACTGATGCATGCTACAACATGGATAAATGTTGAATACATTATTGTAAGTAAAAGAGCCAGTCACAAAAGACCACATATTGTATGAGCCCATTAAAATGAAAAGTCCAGAATAGGCAAATCCATAGAGACAGAAAGTAGAATAGTAGTTTCCAGGAGCTGAGGGCAGGTGAAATGGAGAGTGACTGCTAATGAAGTTGGGGTTTCATTTAGGGGCAATGAAAATGTTCTGGAATTAGATAGTGGTGATAATTGCAAAAGTCTGTGAATATACTAAAACCCTCTGGAGACTCTAAAATGGTGAACTGTATGATATGTGAATTATATCTTAATAAAGCTGTTATTTTAAAAGAGTATATCTGAGTTACTGACCAAAAGCTTATACATCATTATATTTTTGGAGTATGATATTTAAACAAAGATTACCAGCCCATGCAAAACAAAGAACTGTTTAGAGAATACATTTTCCCCTGTTCTGAGGTGTAGTAAAAGGCCATATAGTATTTGGAATGTTGAAGTAGAAAGAGAAAATAAATGACAAAAGGGAAAAGAAACTATTTTAAAAGAAATTATTTTATTAAAATAGTATTCTGGTTACTTGAAGATCATTTTATAATGCTGTTTGGGAGGCCACCCCGAGAGATTGTCTAATAAATGGCACGAACTTATTATGAGATCATTTTAGTTCTTTAGTAACCAAATTCTCTAAATGGATTGCCCAAGTATACTGAATATTGTTCTATATAGAATCCTTCTGTTGTGAGGTATTAATGCAGGAAAGCTTTTAGCTATTAAAGAAAATCTTTTCAGATAAAAAGAGAACTTTATTAAATGGAAAGATGGTAATTATGATAATAGCATAAGATATTCTCTTTTAAGCAATACCAAAAGTACAGAAAATACCAAATGTGGAAATTGCACAGTCTGATTAGCTCAATACTGGAAGACTTATAACCTGTGTTTAGAGTTAGGTAGAGAAATAGAAGAATAAGAGGGCAGACAATTATCAGCATAATGTTATTCTTGTAATCTCTGAGGTTGTACATAAAATCATAATATTAAAAAAGTATATTAACCATAAGAATTGATCTTCCAGATATATAATAACAACATTTAAATTCAAAATCGGTCCTAGCACTCCTTATAAAAAACACTGCATGAGGAAGAGTTCTGCTCTATTTTTCTTATACCCTCTACCAAATACCAAATTCAGTATGAAATGCTAGATCATTGAAATAACAGAAGAGCACTGATGTAAAATTTAGCATTTATTTTCTCCATTATATATGTATATATTAATGTTAATAGTTTGAAGCACCAGCTCTTTCATATTTATTAAAGTGCATAGTGAGGGGAAAAAAGAATACTCCTTTTCTCTTCCTTCTTCTCTTTCCTTCTCCTCCTCCTTCACTTGCTCCTACACTTGAATCTTTCCTGCCCCTCTCTTTTATTAGTAATATAATGGCCATGAATATATTGTTGAGGGCTTTTGCTTCAAGGGTTCATGCCTTTTTAGAAGAGGACTTTTCAATTTTTAGAAAGTCAGTAGAATGAGTATTTGGCCATAAAAATGGAAAGCAAGAAATTACTTATCTGTTGTTTTGATGTAAGACTGAACAGGATATCATTGTCTTTGAAATTATCTGGAGCCTAAATGTTATTGATGAGTAAAATTAGGTGGGCTGCCCATCTATCCACCACACTTATTGTTTTTATTATTTACTGTTTAATTCTGACAATTAGCATTGTTCTTGGCACAATTAGTATTTGTTGAATGCATGTAGCAGGGCATATATTTATAAGGTCATTCATAACCACATCACGAACACATTAGAAATATGAATATTCCTGGGGAATACACAAAGAGGATATCTAGAAGGGCCAAAGAAGATGGAGTTAAAACTAAGATCTCCTGATCGCATGTACTCTTTTCTCAGGCTGTATAGACTTGGGGTTGATGATCTTATAAAGTATCTAGAAATGTTTGATTTATATGACCCTAGAGTTGATTTTAATGTGAAAAACAGAAATGATGAAAGTCTCTAGTATCTGAATAAGTGTTGGAGTACTTTTTGGCATTCTTTATTCACTGATACAAGTCCTGTCAGGAAAAATCACGAGATTTCTATTTCTATTTTGATGCACAAATAAAAAGTGAATAATAGTCAAAGAAGGGCTTTTGTAACAAAGCATTTCCACCCCATGTGTATATCTGTGTGTGTGTGTTTCTTCACTCTGCCCTTACCTTGTAACCTCACACAAGGGCTGTAATAAGTAATAGAAAAGTGGTTAACCACATGAAACAGCACTCTTGCTTATGACATCCATGGAATGTTTTGTCTGTGATTTAAGTGAGTAAAAAGCATGATGACTATTACAGACACAGAAGAAAAAGACAGCTGAACTTCAACCATAAGGAAGAGTGAACATCCTTCACCTTTGCTGGGACTCTGAAAATATATTCAATTTCTTTTCGGTGAGGAGAAAGATGCTTCTTTTATACTTCAGTATCCTAATTCACCTTGAATGTCTCTAAACTTTTGAATCTATTGTCATTCTAAGCCCAACTTCCAGAACCTCTCTGGTCTTCTAAGTAAAATTTTGCTTATAATATTTGATGGTGAGAATGTGTAGTACTTGCCAAGATGGAGTCAGTCATCTAGAGACTCTCTTTCTATGTATTACAACCAAAGAGTTCGGACAGAATATAAAAAGCAACTATCTGAGGACTCTGAAAAGTAAACAATCTATTGCTGGCAGATAGTGAAGAAAGTCAAAACTTGAAGAATGACCAGAATCATTGAATTTTCTGGTTAGTGTAACCCAGTGGCCTAAGTTGCAGAACTATGCAATGAGCATGGGCAGCAAATATTGAGAGAAACCTCTCTTTCTGGCCAGACAACTAGAAAAGGGGCTCCTATAAGCTAAAAGTTGCAGAAAGAATACCTGGGGTTTTCATTTTTTTTCCCTCATCCAGCCCTGCTCTGAGGACAGTGCCGGTTGTGAGTGGTATTGATGTGGTAGGGATGGTAACAGTGGCAACAATGGCATAGGTATATAAAATTCCAAGAGAAAAACCTGCCTCTCTGGCCAGAGGAACCAGAAAAAGAGGTCCCTGAGGTCTGAAGTGTGTGAGAGAATCCCTGTAATTGTTTTCCTTCCTCTTTTCTCTTGTTGCTTCATCCCAATGGTGGATGCAGTCACTCAGAAATACACAAGAGTTTAGGGGGAGAAACCCATCTTTCTGGCTAGAGAAATAAGGAAAAGGAGTCCTTGTGGAACCAGAGAATGTGGGAAAATCCCAGGAAGGAGAGGACTAGAGAAGGTGACCCCCTAATTCTATATTATAGACTGATACAAGCCTGAGGTTTACCCCCAAGCCATGCAAGCATGGAACAGATGCAAATGATGGGGTTCAGAACACACTACCCCAAAATATGGCACCTTGGCATATCGAATATTTTAAGCTGAAATAATTTGAGAACTGACAGGTGCAGGAAGGACTTTCTGACATCCTCTTTCTTCCTTGAAGCAGGTCATAGAAACAGAAGGGACTGGGAGGATGCTCTGACCTCTCTATTTTCCCCTGAAGCAGATCTTAAGACTCCCTTGTGAGAGGTGTCCTCATCTCCGAAGATGGAGGAGTACAGAGAGGAATCCAAGTGAACAGGCCTTGCTAAGTTTTCCCCTGTTGACTATCCTTAGCTCACACCCTTTTGTCCTATCACATTTTTCCATGACTTTCCACTCTTCATCAAACCTAGTATAAAAAGGCTCAGGTTTAACCATTTCTTCAGGTATTCATTTCCTTATGAAGGCTCCCATGTCATGTGAAACTTGCATTAAACAAATTCGTGGATGGTAGTAGGAAAAGGAATTTTTCTTCCTCTACACAAAGAAAGAAAGAAAGAATAATGAGAAGAGCAGAATAGAATGAAATTTAAAACAGAAAATCTATAGAGAAAATTAATGAAAACAAAAGCTAGTTCTTTGTAAAGTTCAATACAACTGGTAAGTATCTAGCCAGACTGACCAACAAAGAGAGAGACAAGACAAATTACCAATATTAAGACTAAAAGAGGGGCTACTACAGATCCTACAGACCCAAATATGATAACTAAGATGAAATACACCTATTCCTTTAAAGACACAAATTATCAAAACTTACTCAAGAAGAAATATACAACCTGGATAGCATATAGATGTTAAAGAAATTGAATTCATAGTTAAAAACCTTCCAATAAAAAAATTTCAAACCCAGATGGTTTCCCTGGTGAATTCTAACGAATATTTAAGGAAGAAATAATATCAATTCTACACAGTCTCTTCCAGAAAATCGAAGAGGAAGTAATATTTTCCAACTCATGTCATGAAGTCAGTAATACCCTGATAGCAAAACCAGATAAAGACATTATAAGAAAACCACAGACCAATATCCATCATGAACAGAACTCAAAATCCTCAACAAAATATTAGCAAATTGAATATAGAAAAATATGAAAAGAATAATACCTCACAGCAAAGTTGGGTTTATCCTGGGGAAACAAGGCTGGCTCAAAATTCAAAATCAATTTAATCATGGTATTAACAATTTAAAGAAGAAGAACCATGTGATCCTCTTAATAGACAGAAAAATCATTTGAAAAATTTCCATATCCATTCGTGTTAAAAAATAAAACACAAAATCTCTCAGCAAACCAGGAATAAAAAGAAATGCCCTTACCCTAATAAAGGGCATCAGAAAAGTCTATAGCTTACATTATATTTTAAGGTGAAAGACTGAATGCTTTTTTCCTGATATTGAGAGTGGGACAAGTATGTCTGTTCTCACTATTCTATCCAACATTGTTTTGGAAGTCTAAGCCAGTGCAGAAAAGCAAGTAAAAGAAATGAAAGGTATACAGATTAGAAGAGAAGAAATAAAACTGCCTCTATTCACACAGGAGATAATTGCCTGCATGAAAAATCCCAAGGAATTTATGAACACACACACACACAAATCTTCTAGAACTAGTAAGTGATATTAACAAGATCACAGGATACAAGGTCAATATACAAAAAAATCAGTTGTATTCCTATATATCAGCAATGTACAAAATGTTAAGAAGTACTATTTATGATAGCATGGATAAATACTAAAACATAAATCTAAGAAAAATATGAGCAGGAAGTATATGCTGAAAATTATAAAACACTGGTCAAAAAAATCAAAGAAAACCTAAATAAATGAAGACACACACTATGTTCATGGATTAGAAGTCTTGATATTGTCAAGATGCCAATTCTTCCCAAATAGACCTATAGGTTCAACAGAATCACATTGAGAATCAGCTTGTACACACTTATATGGAAACTCAAAGGAACTAAACTTTCCAAAACAATTTTGAAAAAGAAGAACAAAATTGGAGCAACCATACTACCCAATTTCAAGACTCATGATAAAGCTACAGAGATAAACACAGTATGGTATTGGTCAAAGGATAAACACATAGATCAATGAAACAGAGTAGAGAGTCCAGAAATAGATCTGCACAATATGATTAATTAGCTTTTTACAAAGGTACAAAGGCAGTTAAATGAAGAATTTTTAGTCTTTACGACAAATGGTCCTTGGAAAATTTGACATCTATATGCAAAAGAAAAATGAATCTCAAACAATACCTCATAGATCTAAATGTTAAACATAAAGCTATATGACTCAGAAGAAAATCTTTGTGACCTTGGTTGGGCAATGAGATCTTAGATATGTTACCAAAAGAAAAAAAATTATATGTTGGACTTCATTAAAATTAAGAACTATTGCTCTGTGAAGACTTTTAATAGAATGAAAAGACCAGCCACAGACTGGAAGGAAATATTTGCAAATCACATCTCCAACAAAGGCCTTATAAGCAGAATATATGGAGAACTCTTAAAATTCAACAATAAGAAAGCAAGCAATCCAATTTAAAAGTGCACAAAAATCTTAACAGATCCTTCAAAGAAGATATATGGATGACAAACAAACATATGAAAAGATGGTCAACTTCATTAGTCATTCAGGAAATGCAAATTTAGACCATAATCAGATACTGTTACACACAAGAAGGCTAATATTAAAAATAAAAGACATTACCAAGTGCTGGCAAGATGTAGAACTGGAACTCTCACATATTGATAGACATTGATATAGCTTTAACTTCTCAGAGGAATAACCTAAAAGGTCTCAGGGCACTGATTGCTTCCTAACGCCAAGTGTTGCTTGGCTGTGAGGCAGAAAAACTAAAGATGTACAAGGATTTCTGGGTTTGACTTCAGATGAGCTGGAGGAGACCCAGCAATCAAAGGGAACTTCCTTTTAGTGCTTCTAAGCAAGAAGGACCTGTGTGGTTACATCAAATTAACTCTAAAGAAGGCCCAAATTTTTCTATGCCCTCAGGGGAGCAGGTGCTGCTTTGCTGCCCTGTCCTAATGAACAGTTTTTTAGTTCAACTTGCCAGAAGTATTGAGTTTACTTTCAAATGGCTCTTTGGAATAACCCTTAAAATGTTAACAGCAAAGTGTAAATTTGTTCTTGGATACTGAGTGTTAAGTATTTGTTTGTTTGTTTGTTTTAAGCAGGGGGGCTGGTATTCCCAGGAGTTGAAAGCCAATGAAACAAATTTATAAGGCAACTTCTGTGTTTTGATAAGATTTCTCATTTTCATATGACTTTAGATACAGGGATTTCAGAAATATCATAGTTCTTGTTTCGTGCATTGATTATCTATAGCTGTGTAACAGAAAACAAAAAAATGAATCTTATAGAAGACCAACTAGATCTGCGCTGGCTAACATGGTAGCCCTATGTGGTGATTTAAATTTAAAATTAAATTAAAAATTCAGTTTCTTGTCACATTAGCCACATATCAAGTGCTCAATAGCTACATGTGGCTAATGGCGACCATATTGGAAAGCACTCCAACAGCGGAGTATAAAGACTGTGGACCTGGAGTCTGGAAGACTGTGGTTTCCATCCTAGGATCTTGGACAAACCTCAGCTTTCTGTAAACTGAAGAAAGAATACTTCCTATCTGGGATGATTAAACCAGATACTATGTATAAAATGCCTATCAGGGTGTCTGACAGATAGTAAGCACTAAATAAATATTAACTATAATAATAATTATTGTTAGAAACTGCCCCTTTGGCAAATAACCTAACTGAAGAATTTAACTTTTCTTTGAAATGGTCTACTCCAGTTTTGAGTAACAATTTTCTCTTGGTGAATAGAACATTATTTTGATTTCTTCCTGGCAGTCTATCTCCCTGGGATCTGGAGATTAGTGGGAGAGAGGGAAAGTGTCCATTTTTATTTATAATTCCATGAAATGGGGAAGGACAGTTTGACCACCATCTCATTTCATTTTCTATGTATTTATTTTGTTCCCAGTGTGTGAAGAGACATGAGATATGTTGGGGTTTGGGGAAAAAAAGTTGCTATAAGCTTTCTGTCCTTGATAATTATAAAATCTCTCTTCGCCAAATAATTATTAACAAATGAAACCACTTGGAACAGAGTGTTTTGTATGTAGGAGAGAATGGTAGTAGGAATGTAGAAGAGAGAAGGGGGATCTTATAATACCAGGGATTCCTGGACTAAACCTTCAGGATAAGCATACTTTATTCATTATTTGTTTTTATCCCTTTGGTGTCACTAGGCACCATTATTCATAATATATTTACTCAAGATCCTTCCCCACTCCAGAAATATGGTTTACAAGTCTTTGATGATCTGAAAAATGATAGTACACTTCATTACAGAGTATACTTAAAGAGAGGATGAGCTTCAGTTGGGGTGACCTGTCACTTCCAGCTCATCCATTACATCTCTTGTCACAACTGTTTACTTTTTCACACTGTGCTGGAGCCATTAAGAAGAAACACTAAGGTAGGATTGGCTACATGCTGTTCTCCTCTTGACCTGCCAGGGAATTAATCTTGAATGCTCAATTTACTGCTTTCTAACAATGACTGCTGGGGAAAAAAAGTCTGTTGCTTTTTTTTTTTTTTAAAAAGGCACCCATTTAAAACACAGAACTTAATTTCACTGACGTATACGTCTATTACATTATCTTTGATATGGAAAGGGTAGCAAAAGGTCCACATATCTCTTTACCACTATATAACACAGCCAGTGGTCACTGGGATAGAATGCTTACCTACATATTAAGGTAGACAAATATCAGTAAAAGATAACAATTTGTAAATAGTCATTGAAAATGATGGTAATTTATGGAGAATTATAGTTTTCTGCCAGTGATTTGAGAGAGGACTTTAAAACTGTTTTACCCTTATCAAATTCAATTTAGGAATCTGTATTTTGCACACTTTCAAGAAGTCACATGAAACATACAAAAAAGATGATAAAGTAAAGGTATGTATATCCTCTTTCCTGAAATTCATGGAAACAAACAAAAGGAATAAAAAACATAGGGTAGAAAATAGATTCATAATCAAGTTAGAAAACAACTACAACCACAAATCACAGACTGTGAAGATAGTTTGCCCAAGACAAACATTTGTTCCAAATTAAGTCTAAAATAATGTCAATAAATCCTTGTAATCTTGTCTAGTAGAGTACAAATTTTTCTGAAGATGAGTTAGCAGGTCCTGAGAGACCCAGGTAATAGTCCCTCCCTTAGAGGAGTGAGGACTGAATTAGTGGACAGGACATCACAAAGAAATGTCCTTGCAGACTTCTGGCTCCTAGTGATGCCAAGATACTTACCACAGATGAGGTAAACAGAGAAGAAAGGGGGAAAAATGAAGAGAAACAAATTGCAGTTTGGTGAGGAAACTTCACTATGAGTCACTCTAACCTCTGCTTCAGTGATTTGCTCTCCCAGAAGAGAAATATTCTTCTAGAGCAGAAGGTACATTAGTGAGAGAATGTTCTTGTTAGTCTCAACTTACTCCTCACATGCATGTTCTCCTATACCCATGGTGAGCAAACAGCCACACATAGATGACTGTCCCAACAAGGAGCCAACATGGTATCTGCATAGGGTTACCATTACACACCCATCTCCCATCAAAAAAAGTCAAAAAGGGACATAAAAAAGCAATCAATACATTTCAGGGGATTGGCAGTGAAGAAGACTATAGACAAAACTCTTCTATGATCTTAAGAAAAATGGAAGGAAACACGGAATCTTTGGTAGGTGGGGAGAATATCAAAGAATCAATACAGGAGATGAAAGAAGAGATGAAATAATTAAAGAGATGAAAGGCAATCTGGCCATGCTTAGGAAAGAAATTAAAGAAAGCAATAAACCATTATTAAGTAAAAGGAAACCACATCAGAAACAGCTAGAAGTAGAATGGATACTGCCAAAAATAGAGGCAATGACATGGAGGACAAGCATAAGAAAATAACATAAATGCAAAAGAAAACTAAAAATCAATGAAAGTTATATTAGATATGGCAGACAAAGAGTAGAGTATCCTTAAAATAGAAAACTGGACATATATAAATAAAAACCTCTCAAAGGCATAATAGAAGAAAAATTTCCTATGAAGAAGGAAATTTATCTGCAGATCCAATGGCACAGCAATTTTCCATAAAAAATAGTTACAGAATAATCAGAAACATGATATATTCTGGTGAGGTTTTTGAACTTCAAGGATAAAGAAAGAAATTTGAAGGTAGTGAGATAAAAAGTATTAAATCACCCCCAAGACATAAAAATCAGGCTGGCCTCAGACTTCCCCACAGCAACACTCACTCCCAGAAGACACAGAAGCAATGTCCACAGATTTTTAAAAGAAAAACAAAACTAATATACCTTGCCCTGATTTCAGTCACTTTTCAAGACAAAGAAAGTCATTCTAAAAAAAAAGTGAAATACGGAAAAATCTAGTTGATAATGGAATCAAGAAATGAATGAAGATGACATACAATTGAGGGAGAGGAAATTGTAAAATAAAGGGATGGTCAGTGGGAACTGATCCCATCTAAATTCAGAAGAAACAGTGATGAACCACTGTGAGAATTATGATTATAGAAGAATATAAATGTTGTAAACATTTACCATACAACTCTAATAATACAATAAACAAAACGTGGTTGGGATGAGAATGGGAGGAAATATAAGGGAGCCACTTTCTTCATCATCCATAGCAAGATGTCAAAGATTACTTTCTAAAGGTATCTCTATGTATCAGCATGGAAAATATTTGCATTATGAGAAGTGAAAAAAGTAGTTGCAGACATATGTATGTAGTATGATCCTAATTATGAACTTTGCAGGGGAAAGGGGAATAGTACTGGCAAGAAAAGGAACCATTTAATTAACACTTATTAACAGTATGAAATTTCTTCAGTCCTTTTATAATTAATGTCAAATAAATCCCCCTTTTGAATGGATAAATGTATCTTCCGTGTTTAGTCAAAGTGTAAAACTGATGATTTATTTTATTGCGTAACTTTTTTTTCTGAAAACATTTCCTTTACCTCAAGGTAAAATACTGAGACTCGTATTTACTTCTCTCAAGTCTCTTTAATTTTTAAATATTATTTCAGTAGACATATTTACCTGATCAGTGAGCTCATGAGCCTATCAAATGACCATCTTTTAAGTTATACACATGCTCTCTCAGTTCTGTGAATCTCTTGAAGCAATATCTTTATAGTGTTCAACCATTAGCTTCTGCAATTAAAAAAACTAAAGCTTGAAACAGGAAGTAGACTAATCAGGCTCATCAAGGAAAGCAAAGCACCTAATCAAATCAATCAACGATAATCACGCTAAGGCTAAATGTGGGCTATCGTATACTTGGTCTCTCTTACAGTGTGACATGTTCTGGATCATGAGAAAGATCACAGAGTTAAGTCTTCCTGAGGTGCAATCATGGATAACTGTGGGTCCTTCCAAAGTTCCTACATTCAGCCTTCCTGAACCTGTCATATCCTGATCAGTTTCTGGAGTGTTTCCTTGTGTTTGAGACACAGAGCTGTCTGATAAGGAGGGACAGGGAGCTTGGGAGAACCTGCCAGAAAAGTGAAGGGAGACACTATTTTTGATTGAGTACCCACTAGCAATTCAGACAGCAGTCAACCTGCTTGAAGACGGGTTGAATGTAAAATCAAATTCACACCCCTCAGCAGATGTTGCACTTGTTCACCTGTCTTGGATGTAGCAGAGATTATATTAAGACATAAGGATTGGCAGGTGTTCAGGGTCTATTCTAAGAAAACTTGTGTAGAGAGTTCCATAAAATGCTTGAGAAATTCATCAGAAAGCTGATTTTAAGTTCCCTTTCAAAAGACATTGACCATACCACTTTTTTCCTAAGAGAAATATTGCAATGGGGCTATCTGGGGGCAAAACTAAATTACCCTGAAGTCAGAACAAGTTCACTGCCATTTTAAAGTAATTATAATCTAGTTCCATTGTTTGTTTAATAAAGGCTCTTGTACTACCTACTAAAATAAACTTCGATAATGTAATATAAGTGCCTGATTTTATAAAGATGAAGTTTAATTGAAGATATTTGTAACTCTACTGATTATCTAAGTGAGCAAGGAAAACACAACATTTAAAAAAAAATCTGATGGGGGCCGCCCGGTGGCGTAGCGGTTTAGTCCGCGCTTGGCAGCCCGGGGTTCGCGTGTTCGGATCCCGGGCGCCCGCCGACGCACTGCCTGTCGGCCATGCCGTGGCGGCGTCCCATATGAAGTGGAGGAAGATGGGCACGGATGTTAGCCCAGGGCCAGTCTTCCTCAGCAAAAAGGGGGAAGATTGGCAACAGATGTTAGCTCAGGGCTGGCCTTCCCCACAAAAAAATAAATAAAATTCGTGTTTAAAAAAAAAAAAATCTGATGGCAAATCTTTTAGAAGAGTGGACCTCCTTCCCTTATGTATCATATAAAATTGAATGTTCATATGGACAGTTTGCCTAAAAAGGCTACAGGTGTCTTGATCAATTATAGTTATTCACAAACATTTAAACCACCAGGGACTTAAAAATTACTTTTATTATCTATCTATTTTCTGGTTTTAGGGGTAATAAATGCGTCCTTACTTGGAAGATGACTCAAAAACTTTGCAACACAAAAATCTGCAATGGGTGCTAGGGTGTACAAATATAATTTTTCTTTTTTTAAAGTCCAATCAAAGACATCATACTATTGAAGCACATTAAAATAACCTATTGATCAGAAAAGACTACCATCAATATTGGTGTGTTTCTCTCCATCACAAGTATGTGTGTATATCTATGTCTGTATCATCCATGTCTAGTTGTCATGTTGCATGTAAAATTCTTTCTTATTTTTAACTGAACATTATATCATAAAGTTCCAAGAAATGCTTTTTTTCTTTAAGTCAAATCATGACATTCTGTTCTGTCAATATCCCATTTTGAGAGACTTCAACATTTTTTTGTGGTATGTTAATTATTGGAAATATAAGGATTCCAGAAAGTATAGGGTCTTAAATGATAGCGAGTTCCATCTATTTGGTGTTGAAATACGACCAAGGTCATTTTGGCCTACTGATGTATATCTCCCTTTGAAAGTATTTATATTCTTCCAAAATGGATCCAGGGAGAAGACACCTGGTTATTGACCTTTTCATAGAATTCCTTTGCATCTCCAGGAATCACCTTCATCATGTTAACCTATCAAATACTTCTCATTCAAGGCCAAACTCACAAGTTGCCTTCTCCTGAAGTCTTAATTCTCTTCCCACATTGAAATCCTTTGTTCTTCCCTTTGCACTATCAGAGCCCTTTACTTATTCCTGTTATAGCACTTAAGCACTTAGCAAGAATTTGATAAATAATTTTTGCATTTATGGATGGATGGAGCAAGCCAGTTTTATCTAGCATCAAGGGGCCATCTAAAGTACTGGCTTAGGTATCATCTTGCTGGATTTATAAAACCAAACACAATTCAGTTGTACCTTAATAGTTCACCAGATCTACGAAATTCAGAGTATTGAGGGGGTCTGTATCTGAAAGTTTTTTATCTGCTGAATTCAAATTCTTGTGCATGTTAGGTTGTATAGATGGGGTATATGGCAAGGGCCTAAATTAATCTATTAAGATTTTAGATGAACATTCCACCTAAAAACCTAATTTCTGGAAGATTTAGTGATTTGGTAAAGAGAATACACCTTAAAGGCCAAACAAAGGTTTAGCTTAAGGTATATAATTAATGAATTTTGCCATCTGTCAAGCTGTCCAGTCGAGTTGAGGTTCAATCAGCTACAGAATAGAATTCGGCTTTCTTTTTTCTGTTTTTCTTGCCTTAGCCTGGATTCTAATTCAAGCTATGTAGCTTCTCCTTGTGAAACTAGTTTTTTCCTTTACATGCTCCAAAATACCACCCAATGCAATAGACTGCACATCCCCAATTCTTTTGAGTGAAGTCTGAATGTGGACAAGTAAGAGAACTAAAAGATCTCCCTTTTGTTTTCAGTTCAATTCTGCAAACTAACTGCTTGCTTATTGGGATCAACAGGCTATTAATAAATTTATCTTCAATTGTACATCTCTGGCCACCAAATGTTGTGTGGGAATTGGGACAACTCATTTTTGAGAGTTCAATTTCCTCCTCTTTTCAAATGAGGACATTAGACTAAACCATCTTTAAGTGTTAACATTCTATGGTGTTCTGTTTCCAAGTGTATCATTCCTTGGTTATACTTTTGTATGTTTAGAAACTCTTGGAACTGAAGACAGTGCGTGATTCAGAAAATTACTAAATATTTAGAAATACTTTTAGGGCAAATAAAAGGACTAAGTAAATATACCGAGTTGAGCTGGGAGTTTGGGATAAAATACACTGGATCAAGGTTTTAAAAATGCACATGTGATAGAGCTAAAAATAGGTCTGGAAGGAACCTGAAATATATGCAGAGTATGAAGTCACTTTACAAGCACTTCTATGATAAGTGCTCAATAAGTGGTAACAAATATAACTTTCTCTTTATATTTTACTGTTCCGTATTTCGAGGACCTGCTCTCGTCACATGACTGTTGTACATGGATGTCTTTATTCTGTTAATGTCTTCATTCACTTATTTAACAATGATTTATTATGCACCCATTAAAAGCAAGCACTGGGCTAGCTATTGCGGATATAATGGCAAACTAGAGAACATGGTGCCTTTCATCACTTAGCTTTCAAGCTTGTAAAGTACTAAAAAATATATTGGAATAGAAGACATTAGTTCTGTATATATTGCCACCTCTATGCCTGTTATTAAATTCATATGGATATTCTTTCTAGTAACTACTCTTAATATCCTTTAAGCTTTTTTCTTATAAAAATAAATCCTAATGAAATACTACTCAGCAATAAAAATAAACAAAACATGAATACATATGACAACAGAGCTGAAATAAAAGAAGTCGAACACAAGACTATATGTATACTCCATTTATATGGAATTCTAGAAAAGGCAGCATTATAGCGACAGAAACGAGATCAGTGGTTGCCTAGAGCTGAGAGTCGGTGGATGGGATCCACTGCAAAGGAGCATGATGGAACTGTTCAATATCTTGATTGTGGTGATGGTGGTTACATGATTATATACAGTTTCCAAAATTTGTCAAAATATTTACTTTCAAAAGGGTAAATTTTATTGGTTGTAAATTATACCTCAATAAAGCTAAAAAAAATCATTATTATCCACCTCTTAAAAGAAGTTCAAAGTAGAAAAGTGATATTAGAGAAAAATAGTAGAAAGAAATGGTCCCATTCACTCCCATAGGTTTTCTCACTCTATTCCCGAAGTAAGTTATATGCTTGAAACACATTAACTTTGCTTTTCATAGAAAATGCCTTAAGTGGATATGTTCTAATTATAATTTATTCTTGACTTTATCAAAGGATGAGAGTAAGAAATCACTGTGAAGAATATTACTATACTTTCAGTGATATTACCATTGAAGGCGAAATCCGATAAGTTCTTTAATGTCCCTTAGATATGGATCCAAATAAAAAATTCTTAGAATATAACATTAGAAGCTAAGTTTCCAAACAAAATAGTTTTCATTCTTTCAATCTGTCATCGCTTCTTGTTTTTACTGCCAGGAAGCTCAGAGATAAATATAATACTCAATTGCACCAGCTATGTTGGCCTTGATTTTTAGTATCATTATATCCTATCTTCTTTTTATTGGAGTGGCATACATTGTCTGAGTCTTTAAAAAAAATCTTATCCACTTTAGAATCATGTAGGGTACGAATCATATAGAAATCCATAGGCACTTTGACAATGTCAGCTGTGCAACTGAGTTTTCTCGGAAGTATAACTCTTTAGGGAAGAACCAAGTGGCTCAATCACACACCCGAAGGAATGAAAGTCAGATATCCCTGGATGAGCAAAGGAATCAGAAATTAGTCAGACAGGAAAAATTAGAAGAGTTTGGGGACAGATGGGCATTGATTTGGATAGCTTAAAAATAGCCAAACTTCACAGAGTAAAGAGCAGGATGAGGGAGAAACCCATTATAAACAGCCTCTTGGGCCTTAGGCTGCCATCATCCTACATCTGCCTCTGGATGCTTTCTGCACTGGATGGCCTGCCTCTGGAGTAACACCTTATTAGTGGGATTCACCCTGTTGACGAATTGCACTAATGCATCATTAGAATGACAGGTCACACCGGTGATGGATTGCCAAGTAACTTAATGAGAGCAATAGCTCATTCCGATTACGCTCCCATGAAAGGAGGGCTCTGTCTTCAGAAGAACTCATCTACAAGCTGATTCTGCTTAATTACAGGATACAACATACGCTAATAGTAATGTCAAGATGTTCTTTGGAACCAAGTTTTTGGCACTGATCAAAATATAATTTATGGCTCTACTCTGTACACTTGAAAACATTCAAACAGGATGCACAGTCTCAACATGAGAAACAAGACACCCTGGAATCCCCTTGGTTTCTAGGCTGGAAAAACAAACACATTTCTCCGGCAGATCTCTAAATAGACGCCTGAAAGATGCAGGTTTGAGTGCTTGTGTCAATCAAGTTGTCCTGGAAGCTGCATTCAGTTCAAAAGAGGTGGGGGAGGTAGGAAGAGAAATACAGTGACTTCCCTTTAAGACAGGCAGAAACTGTTGTACAAATTGTATCTTTACAATGACAGATTACTTTCATATGGATTAGACCTAAAAATAAACCCACCAATGTTTCAGGCTTGTGCAGAATTTTGATAGTACAGTATCAGCCTACAAAAGCAATAGAAACAGGATAATGAAGAGGAAGGGGATTATTAATTAAACTTCTAATAATAATCATTACCATTTATTACTTGGCTATTTTGTGTCCGGCAAAGTTCTAGACACTTTTTATGTGCTACCTTTAATCCTTACAGAGCACTGCAAAGCTCATATTATTATCCCATTGTACAGATAAGGAGACTGCGGGTCTGAGAGTTAATATAACTTGCCTAAGATCTAATAAACGGATGACTCAGAATTTGAGCGGTCTGAATCATCCACTGTACAAAACTTCAGTCTCCGTGAAGATACTGTTTGGGACCAGAGAAGATGATGTTGATCATCAATGGTTGGAAACAGGGTTTTTAAGACAAAGACTATATAACAGTTTTGATTCTAGATAACACATGTTAAGTGAAAAACTGACAAAATAAAGAACAACAAAAGGACAAAATAAAGAACAATTAGAAAAGGCCTGGAAATGGGTAAGATAAAGACTGGCTATAGGAAGTGGATTGTCTGTCTGTATAAAAGAAGATTTAAGGAAGACTATAACTTTTTTTTATAACAGTATAACAAATATTGGAAGGGTAGTCACCTGGAAGAGGGAGCTGGCATATCCTCTGTTTTCTCAGCTCTGCAGAACAGGAACAAGTAGGAGAATTCACAGGGAGGCAAATTTCAGTTCAGTGTAGGAAGAATTTTGTTAACTATCACATTGGGGAACCAGCTGCCACTAAAGTCTCAACTTCCCCGAAATCAAAAGAACTCAGGGCGAATGGGGCAGGGCCTCAGGACGTTACTGTGAAGTAAGGATGCAGGAGAAGGAATTTCCATTTTCACTACACGTTCTGACAAGCTAGACATTATGGAAATTTGCAACCCTAGTGATAAAAATAGTTCATCAATTTCTTATATGAAACCATTGGGGCTGGATGTGTTCTGGAATTCAGAATTTTTCAGAGTTGAGAAAGATAATTTAGTGTATATGCTGTTTGTTATGGATGATCCCCAACAGGGTCTGGGGCAGCACTCCATAACCAAATGCATAAATAGTCGTGCTTTTGTTTTAAAATTCCACTTAATAGTCAATAGACTATAAATAGCCTCACATCAGTTCAGGTCAGGTTATGCTTGACTTTTAGGTGAGATTTTGTCAAGAGTTACGATAAATATTTCTGGATTCTGGAAATTTGGGGGTTTTGGAATTGTACATAAGGGAAAGTGGAACTGTAATAACTGTCATGTGTCGATTGTCATCTATATGGCAGGTGCTGTACTTCTAATAAAGCAACTCTGCAAGTTGGATTTGGTGGTCCCATTTTGCAGATGGAGAAACTAGGGATCAGATATACCAAGTGACCCTCCTAAGGCCACCCAGTAAATGCCAAAGCTTGGAAATAAACTCCTGTCTATGTAGCTGTAAAACCAGTCTCTGTCCAATGAAAGATGTAGCCTTTAAGACTTCATGGGTCTATAGGGTGAACTTTCCTCTTTAATTTGAACCTAAGTGTATATTTGAATTTGGTAGTAATCGAATTCAGTTTTTCATTTCCTAGTGTCACTTCTGAGGTCTAAATATCACTAAGGGAGTCCAGTCAAAAAATTAAAGAGCTATTAACACAACTCATATGTAGAGTCATTTCTGGAGTATACAAACACAGACATGGCAGACATGTGCACTCCACACGTGATATAAAGATGTTCTGAAAACACATGACAAATTCTTCTAAGGACATTTTCCACTCAAAGTGTGGACTAGCACTAGAAAGGTTGCTTTAATTTATTATTTATTAACAACATTCTTTTATTGACAATTTTTATTTATTAACAATATTCTAAAATGGGTTTGAGCTAGACTGATTCATAAAGAATTAATCAGTTTTATGTACAGCAACAACACTTTACCAAATGAAGCACTTTAATAACAAAGATCATGGTTTCCTAAAAATGTATGTAGCAATGATCTATTTTAAATAAGATACAGTGCAAAGACAAAAAGGGTTCTTTCAATGAGACTGGGAAAACCATGCAAAACATATGTTTTCCCTTTTGTCCTGACTTCATGGAAGCTTAGGGAATTTTAATGTCACTGTTAGTTGTCCCATCTAATTTCTCTTGCCTTCATTCTCCTGTTGCTATTCACAAATCCTTGTGTGATTGACTCTGTTATGTCCGTATCTTGTATTATAAGATACTTCAAAATTTTTTTGGAAGTGGAGCATAAATTACAACTTAAAAAAGTGTAGATTTGCAAAGTTGTTGAGTGTTTGTGTGTGAAGTGTAAAAACAAAAACTAAAGAATAATAATGTCTTACGATATTCATTGCTTTACACTTTTGCAAGTGCTATTTATTCATCTCACTTGACCTGCATCAGTGACCCCATTAGATAGCCAAGACCATGAATGACCATCTCCACTTAATAGATGACTCATCCGGTATCACATAAGGAATAAGTGGTTGAGTTAGCTTTTGAATCTGGGTCTTGTAACCACAAGACCAGTTCTCTTTCACTTATTCAGTGCTATCTCCAAAAGAATCACAATACTAATCAAAAGACTTTTGATAACTGCTAAATACTGGTCAAAAATACAACAGCTAAGCTATTGCAAGATGAATTCTCATATACAGAAAAATTGTTATTCTAAACAGAAGAAAATTGTCTATTAGTTGGTGTCTGCTGGACCATGTAGTTAGGGAAATACAGCTGTCAAACTGGTTGAGCTAGAGTTACGGTGAAGGAGTTCAAAGACAGTTCAATTACGATATTTAATCGATGGCGGCATACGGGGACTTACGAAACATGTTAAATAGTGGATTCCTCGTTATGTAGGATGATACAGATGCGTTCTTCAAGATAATCCTATATCCCTATTCAATAAAATGAATTCAAATCAACACATTTTTCTCAAATGTCTTACTCTGAGCATACTAATAATAGTTTTTAATTGAGCCATGTAGTGCCACCGTATATAGAATTACTTCTATTTTTGATCCCAAATTATTCTTTTCCCATTTCAAGTATCACACTTAACTCCCTTTGTAGGAATCTAAAAACCTTTATGGAGCTGGCAGGGTGAGTGTGTCAGAGCTTGCATTCTAAAACCACTCGGGAGTACAGTTCTTTGACGAACCTAATGGGACTTCCAGAAGCCTTGCAATTGTGGTTCATGATCCAACACAACTGTCCAGATAAGACCATTTTTGAAAAGAAAAACAGTGAGTACATGTTTTATTTGAAGATTCTGATTAAACAGGGTTTGGCTTGGGGTGTGGGGGAGGGCAGCATGCTGCCTGTTGGCAAGTGTGACATAACAACAACAAAGGGACAGACCTCCCTGTAGATCCTTGTCTTGGCACCAAGTGATGCACTAGGTTCTATAAAGCAAAAATTGTTGATTTTAGACCCCAAACAACACATTAGTGTTACTTCAAATTGTAAAGACAGAATGGCTCAGGCCCAAGAACAACTCGAAGCTATTAAATGCTTATTCTCCAACGTTGCGCTTGCACGCTCTCTTCTTTTTTTAATAATAGTAGCCAGATAATGAGAAGAAGGTAGCTTGAGACTTCCTTACTCTTTACTACAAGACGATGTACGGATACACATTAATTTTCTTTTTTTTGAGGAAGACTAGCCCTGAGCTAACATCTGTTGCCAATCTTCCTCTTTTACTTTTTTCTCCCCAAAGCCCTAGTACATAGTTGTATATGCTAGGTGTAGGTCCTTCTAGTTCTTCTATGTGGGACGCCGCCTCAGCATGGCTTGATGAGCAGGGAATAGGTCCACACCCAGGATCCAAACAGGTGAACCCTGGGCCGCCGAAGTGGAACCCTCAAATTTAACTGCTACGCCACCAGGCCGGCCCCCACATTGATTTTTAGTTCTTTTACCAATTTCTTTTCAAGAAAGAAGATCATTAAAAATTGATTTTAATAGGAAACTTCAGAAATAATCTATTAATATATTCTTCCACTTGACTATAAGCATCTTGAGGGTGCTTGGTTCCTTACTACCAGGGCACAGTGCCTGACACGTGGTAGGTGCTGAAGAAATACAAGTGAATGAACAGACGCTTGCATGATGGGTTGCCTGAAAAGGAAAGTGGTAAGATTCAAGTGCCTGCGTCCACTCTAAGTTCAAGTGCAGAGGCCAGGAGCCTTCTCACCGCGAGAGCAAGGTGTGTGTGAAGGTGGGAACTCACACTGCCCTGCAATAAGCAGATGCCCAGGGTTGGGTAGCACAGAGACCATGGACGGAGTGTACGCACAGCTGAGCGTTAGTTCTGGCTGTAGCAGCTCTGTGACCCCGAGTCAACTCTCTGAGCCTCAGTTTTCTATTGTATAAACTGGGAACAGAAGTGTCCCCTGAGCCTTTCTCAGGACTCTTGCAAGGACCAAAGGCAAGAGAGCACTTGAACGTCTCTGCACAGATATAGCAACATGAGGCCTGAGCAAATGACTTCCTGCTTCTCTCATGAAAAACATCTAAGTGTTGATAAAGTTTTATGTTACTATGGCAGGATGCCCCGGAATCCTTCTTTTCTACTGGATAGAAAGAGGTTATCCAGCCTGGGTAAACCACTGGTTGGGATCTGCTTCGCTGCATCTGGTTTCAGCCACAGCTTTCCCAGAGGGAAGAATTTCTTTTTCTTTGAAAATAAATGGCAACTTCTAAGCATGTTCACATTTTATTATGATATGTTCACACAAGTGAATAGAAACCACTTGGGAAAAGGTAGAACAGCACATGGGGTATTTAAAGGGGTTTTGCAGGGTAACAAAAAAGCAACATAAGAGGTGGTGTGTGTGTGTGTGTGTGTGTGTGTGTGTGTGTGTTGGGGGTGCAAGGCTGACAACTGTCACAGCATTTCTGAAATGAAGCCAGATAAAACTGTCCTCCCTAGAAGCTGGAGTCCTTCCAATTCGACAGAAGTGGGGTGCCTATCTTCTGCCTGGGAAGCCTGTGGTGTTGTAGCTAAGATCAGCCTTTCTAAAAGCTGGAGAAGCTGGTCTGTGTTATAATAAAAGCCTTCTAGGAATTACCAGTTAACTTTCCTCGGAAAACAAGGGAATGAAAAGAAATTTTATTGAATGGCAATAATGAAAAATTCCTTTAGATGAAAACAAAAAAGAAGAGAGGGAAAGACAAAAAAAGAACTACATGCACTGATGGCCTTAAATCTTTGAAGAACATGTTTCCAAAGAAATGACCGCATTCAGGAAGTGCTTCCATTTCTCATAAGCTTGGCTCTGGCTGGGCCTAGAACTTGCTGCCTCTGGGATTCAGTGTGTCCCCAGAGCTTTGCAGGGAAGGTCAGGAAAGGGAAGGAACTTTTATCAAATCCCTACTATGAGGCAGACACTGAGCTAGGTGCTGTGTGCACATCCTCAATACACACACAGAGCTAAGGCAAACCTTGTTACTCTCACTTTTACAGATGAGGAAAGGGAGTCTCAGAGAGATCTAGCGAGAGCCATACAGTCACACAGCTAGGAAGTGACAGAGCCAAGAATCAAGCCCAGGTCTTCTGTCAGTGACTCTGAAACCTGGACTCGCTCCATTCCACCACCTTCCCTCCCTTGGTCATATGACTTTCAATGGTCAGAAAGGAGGGGTAGAAACTTTCAGGCCCCTTTTGTCTTCCCTCCACCATTTCTGAGGTTATGGCTGTACAAGCATAGTTTTGGCCCTTGTGTAGCCAGGAAAACATTCTCCTCATAGAGATTATAAATCTCAACTATGACAGGTAGAAAGAAATCAAATATGCTTCCATGCATGAGTTCCTAATGATACAAAAAATTAACTGGTCACTTTTTGGGAGGACGCTAGGGATCTGACTCTTTATTTTGAACACTGGTAAATCAAATGAAATAATCAAGCATTTATCCTGCTTTTCTTCTACAAACTGTCTCAACAGTAACCAAAGAGTAGCTGAGGGGAAGTTTCTCTGTATAGAAATATTTCAACACATAAATAAAGAACGAATGATAAAATTGGAATATCATCATTTACTCCTAATGAATTAAGGATGTAAGCACTGAGAATTAGTGGCTGTTTCCAAGACAAAAAGAGAGAAATTAGATAGTAGCATCTCCTGATGAAGAACACATCACCACCTAAGAAGGCATCTTCCCCCCAATTTGCAGGAAATACAGAGGCCAAAGAAAGATGTGAATCATGAGAATTACATCCAAAATCCAGGCTGAGGAAAACTATACAGAAGAAATGATCTGGTTTCTTTGACAAATAAATAGCAATGGAGTAAAAAGAAGTTAAGGGGCAAAAACTATAGATTAAAAGAGACCTAAATCTTAAAAATAAATAAAAATAGGCAATGCTAACTCTAGTGTTGGGGCTGTACATTTGGGTGATAAAATTATAAAGAAAAGTTAAAACTGATTACTGTAAAAGTCAGGACAGTGGTTCCTCTTAGTGCGGGGAGAGGGTTGTCAGAGAGGAGTCAGGTGGAGGGCTCCTCGGTTACTTCACAAAGTCCAGCTCCTTCCATGGATGATGGTTATAAGGGTGTCGACTTTTAATAACTAAGCCACACATTTGTGTTACTTTAACAATAACAGGTTTTTATATATAACAACTATATGTATGTTTGTACATGTGTGTGTGTTTGTATGTGTGTGATTGCTCCCCTCCGACTAGCTTCAAGCACATATTTTCAAGTGGTAGTTTAGGGTTCTGAGCTCGGAAAGAGTGAGGCCACGTCCTCGAAAGAGTGACAATGCACTTCTGGGGAGAAAGTCCTTTTAAAACCTGGCTTACTTAAAATGAAAATCCTAAGGTTCTGTCTTTGTCATAAATTGTCAATTCCAGTTTGGTTTGACAAATACTAGAGTCTCATTCCAAACTATATCAGGAATGACTTTCTCAAATCACAGAGCTATTCCATTTGTAGAACAGTCCAGGGAATAGTCCTGGTTCTGCTGACTCTGAGACTCAGGCGGCCTCTTATTTTTCCACTTTTATATACCATTGGCCTCTCTTCACTCTAAGTTTCCTTTTCATAGCCCGAAGGCCAGAGGGACTGTGACGGGGCAGTCACCAGAAAAGGCTGGCTTCAAATCATCGCATCTCTCCACAGTAGCCTTCAACAGGCCCTGCCTCTCCCTCCTCCTCCAACCCCCACACAAAGGACCAGGTGTCCAATTACTTTCATAAATTATGTTCTTCTCCATTTATCTCTTCATTAAAGTGCCATATGTAGAACAGTTTGCAGTTTGTCAAACCCTTTCACATATATGCTTTCACTTTCGTGCTTTCCTTAAAAAATTACGTTCATGATTTAGATTTAATTGCTTAGTCTACAAAGGCATTTAATCTCAATCTGTAGCTCTCCACCCTGGCTGCAGAGAATCACCTGGGAAGCATTTCAAATACATTGCTGCCGGGGGCTTCATCCTAAACCAAAAGGAACAGAAACTCCGGTACTGGAGCCTGGGCCCCAGCTGACTCCATGTGCGGCTGGGACTGCCATCCACTGGCTGGGATCATCACACGTTTAAGTGAAATCAATCAGCCCCATTGGGGAGGTGTTTTTCTTTGCAGATTTCTCATTTGGTATTCACCATACATATGTCCCAACCACCATTCTCTCCTTCCCCAGTCATTCCTATTGTGGTCGTGTGGTTTACATGTACCCCCAGAAAGAGCCTCTGCAAATCCTCCCTGAGTTAACAGTGGGATAACAGAAAGGGAATGTGTGAAGGTCATAGCTCTACCACTTGCAAACTACATGACATTGGGAGAGTGGCTTAGCCTCTCAAAGTCTCTGCTTTTACTTAGATAAAATGGGAATAACAATGTTACTCTTTCAAGGTTACTGTGAAGAAGAGAAACATGTTCAGAAAGAACCTGGCCCATAGTCAGAGCATGAAACATGGGAACTTTGAATCTCATCATTCCTTTGGGAACCATGTAACTTGTGCCAGACCCACTCAAGCTCTGAAGTCCTTTCAGGTGCATTTTATGACATTGTCAAAATACTCAGGTTTATTACAGTAGGGAAATTTCTTCTGCAGTGTCATGAATTCAATGTGAAAAACACATGACTTACATACACAAATATTCATATCATATATTTTATTTAAATTCATATCTACTTATATATTATTTTATTTCATTTTTATTTATTTTTTTTGCTGAGGAAGATTTGCCCTGACCTAACATCCACTGCCAAACTTCCTCTTTTTGTATGTGAACTGCCACCACAGCATGGCCACTGACAGACAAGTGGTGTAGGTCCACGCCCAAGAACCGAACCTGGGCCAGTGAAGGAGAGTGCACCAAACTTAACCACTAGGCCACCAGGGTTATTATATATTATTTTAAATGGGAAAAAAAGCCACTGAAATCCATTCCCTCAGATACAGTCTCCCTGTGTGTGGTTGAAATACATGTTTTAAGCACTAGGACTCTTCAAAGTTAGCAAAGTGCTCCCATGAGCAAACGCCCTCACTGGTGGGAAATGCTCCCATACAGCGCATTTGCTCATCTCACTCTAACCCCGCCAGGAACACTTCTTCTACCTGGCCAGAGGCTCTCCCTTTGAAGTCAACAACAGGTCTGCCAGTACAAAGAGGGAGAAAGCACAGAAGCCAAGGGTAGGGCCCCATGAGAGAGCTTCCTCCTATGAGTCATGGCATGTGCCTGCAGGCTTGAGTTCTAAACTTTTGAACTCCTGCTATGCTGGGAGAACTCACACTTTACATTTGACCTCAGAACTTTCATATATCAAGGTCCTCCATCCTGACTACGAAATTATAGTCAAAAGTATTGCAACTTCACAGGAATATATGAAATGCTCTATATGCACAGTTTTGGCGAGTCAGCTCCTCTGGATTATTAAATAGTCACAATTTTTACTAATATTTCTATGCTCTGATAAACTACCAGTGTGTCTAGAAATATATCACAGAATTCATTAATTTATTCACCAAAGAAAGAGCGGATCATCCTGGCCGCTGAGCAGTTGCTAAAATGACTTTCAGATAAGAGAATTTTATCAGTATGAGGGTTGAGACTTTAAAAATGTTGGTTACATTATCGAGGGTGCCCTCCCTTGCCATTTTAAACAGAAGTGATTGACCATGGCTTGACATTCTTGGTGAGTCAAGGCGAATATAGTTAAAATAAATTATTGCTGCTGTGCTGTGGTACAGCAATGCTCCTAGGCTAAACAGCCTCTGTTCTAAGCACTCCTAAATGTCATGCCAGCTCTCATCACTGTTGCCATCCGCATGCCTGTCTTTAGCAGGACTGACTTCCAATTTGTTGTTTAAAAACTGCTGTGAGCTTCAGGAAACTGTTTGGTAGAAACTATTAAAGCTGAGTAGATTTATGCTCCGTGACTCAGCAATTTCACTTCTAGGTGTACACTCAGTGGTCACGTGCATATATGGTCACCAAAAGGCATGTACGAGGAAGCTTATAGCAGGTAAATTTGCAATAGTCCAAAATGGGAAACTCCCAAAGGCCCATCGACAATAGCGTGGATAAATAAAATGTGGTATGTTCGGCACTCGCACTGCCATGGCCCGGGTTCACTTCCTCGTCAGGGAACCACACCACGCGTCTGTCAGTTGTCACACTGTGGCAGCTGCATGTTGCTGTGATGCTGAAAGCTACCACTGGTATTTCAAATACCAGCAGGGTTACCACAGTGGACAGGTTTCAGTGGAGCTTTCAGACCAAGGCAGACTAAGAAGAAGGACTTGGCCACCCACTTCTGAAAAAACTGACCACAAAAACCCTGTGAACAGCAGTGGAGCATTGTCTGATGGAGCGCTAGAAGGTGAGAGGATGGTGCATCAAGACCAGGCAGGGTTCTGCTCTGCTGTACACAGCGTCTCTAGGCGTCAGAATCGATTCGGCACTAACAAGTATTCACACAATGGAATACCATATGGAAATGACAAGGAACAAACAATAGCTACAGGCGACAATACAGATGAATCTCACAAACATAATATTGAGTGAAAAAAGCTAGACACAAAAGATCCTAGACTGTATGACTGTAGTATGTGGAGTAAAGAACACGTCACATCAATCTATGCTGTGAGGAGTCAGCACACTGTGACTCTTGGGGGCAGGGATGGAAGACAGCAGGAAAGGGGCTCTGGTGGGGGGGAGCTGGTAATCTTTTATTTGACCTGGGTATTGTGAATTCATTGAACTGTTTACTTACCATATACATATTTCTGTATGTGTATCATGCTTCAGTAAAAAGTTAAAAATAAAAAGCTGTGGTGAGCAAGGGAAAAAAAAAAGCAAAGAATTCTATTTAAATTAAGACTATGTTAACTCAGAAGAAAGCCTGAGAGATTTGCTTATGAGCTAAGAACATTAGTTATCATGATGCTCAGGGACATCCCTGACTTCCTTTCTGTGCCCTAGTTAGGGTTCCCAAGTAAATAATCTCTGGTAATTAAGATTTTATTATCCATAGCTTTACCTGGAGTTTCCTTAGTTAAATTGCTTTGGTCTTTCAGTTCATGTGGATATGGATTTCAAGCTAATAATCAGAGGTTTTTATTTTTTCTTTCACATTCATAAAGAAGTAGGAAATAAAATAATTGGCACATTCATGGGAAGAGCACCAAACTAGGATATAATTTGATAGATGATATGAAGATTTAATAACAATCTTCTGGATAGCACACTGTCTCATATTTAACAAGACACTCATTCCTTTAGAAATGAAATAAGTATCTTGAAGAGATATCTGCACTCTCATGTTCATTGCAGCACTATTCACAATAGCTAAGATGTGGAAACAACGTGTCTCTGACAGATAAAGGAAAATAGAAAACATGCGCACACAAGCACACACAATGGAATATCATTCAGCCTTAAAAAAGAAGGAAATCTTGTCATTTGCAACAACATGGATGAACTTGGAGGACATTATGCTAAGTGAAATAAGCCAGACACAAAAAGACAAATACCACATGATTCACTTATATGTCAAATCTAAAGAAGTCAAACTCATAAAAGCAGAGAGTAGAATGATGGTTGCCAGGGTCTAGGGGTGGAGGAAATAAGGAGACATTGGTCAAAGGGCACAAAGGTTCAGTTACGTAGGATGAGTAACTTATATAGATCTAATATATAGCATAGTGACAATAGTTAACATTGGACTGTATGCTTGAAATTTTCTAAAAGGATAGATTTTAAATTAAATCTCACCACACACACACAAAGGGTAACTATGTAGAAGTGATGGATAAATCATCTAGTTTAATTGTGATCTTTTCGCAATGTATATGTTTATATAAAACATCAAGTTGTACACCTTAAATATATACAATTTTTCACGTCAAAGATATCTCAACAAAGTTGTTTTAAAAAGGACACACATTCCTTTATATAACAGGCAATATTAAAAAACAGCAAAATGTTGGAATTGTTGATGCTCAATTGAACATAAGCAGTCCATATCATTGAATTAATTTCTGCATTGGGCATATTTACTTAGGTAACATCCATTTTTTGTTCAGTTTCACTCCAAAAATATGAGAATAAGGAATGGAATTTAGGTCAACTTTTTAACCTTAGTTCATTGGTTTTTTGTCCATTAGCGTTTGACAATCTCATTTCAACTTATTAGAAGAAAATGGCAATACTCATCCTGCCCTCCCCCCAACTAAACAGAAATACTTGACAAAATAAATTGAAATTTAGATAGCACAATATATCTCTTTTCTTTCAGGTAGACCTTATGTTTCTGGCAAATGGGACTAGTTTAATTGGAGGAGTAAGGTTGTATACATAAGAGTAGAAGAATGACAGAGAGAGAAGAGAAAGAAAAAGAAAATACAATTTGTAATTATTTAAATCATGGGTCTGCAAACCATGGCCTCTGGGACAAATTTGGCCCACCATCTGTTTTTATAAATAAAGTTTTATTGGAACACAGTCATGCTCACTCATTTATGTATTGTTTATCACTGCTTTTGTGCTACAATAGCAGAGCTGAATAGTTGCAACAGAGACTATATGACACTCAAAGCCAAAAATATTTACTATCTGGCCCTTTACAGAAAAAGTTTGCCAACCACTGGTTTAAATGGCAAAATTTACGTTTAGATTTCAAATCCGAACCATGAGAAGAGCCAGGCTGTTCTATCCCTTGATGCTTGAGCTCTCATGGCTATAGGAAAATCCATCTATCTTTTCCTCTGTGTTATTGATCATTATTAATAAATTTCCATAGACTGTAATGGCTTCTGCAACATATTGCAAAATACTACATGCAGGGCACTATGCCTTCCAATGCTTTTGTAATTAATACCCAAGGTGCTGTGATGATATATATTCAGAAAATCTTTGTCATGCTTCTGAAGAAATGGTTCAAATCTATGCTAACCAAAGAGAAGACTTACAAAATTCCTTCTCTCTGCTCAGCACCCACTCTGTTGTCAGGCAGCTTTCAGAATTCTGTCCTGTTTCATGTTCCTGCCCTGCTGAAATAAAATAATATAATCAAGTGCCTTGAACGTTTCTTAGTCTTTGGTAACAAGGCCATATCCTCAGGATCAATAAAATCAGTTGATCTGACGAATAAGAGCTAACAGTTGCTGAGTGCTTACTATGTCCCAGGTGTAGCTCTGAGTGCTTCACATTTATTAGCTAAATTAATCTTTACAGCTACGTCAGATAGACACCGTTATCTCCAGTTTGTAAAGATGAGGAAACAGTAGTGCAGAATGTAATTTATCTAAAGTTACACAGTTAATTAGTGTCTGGGCCAGAAAATGAATTCATGTTAGTATTAAACAACAGTATATATTGAGTGGACTTTTTTGTGGTAGATCTAGAGCAAGAGTCAGCAAACTTTTTTGGTAAGGGGTTAGATAGTAAATATTTTAGGCTTTGTGAGTCAGATGAGGTCTCTTTGCAACTTCTGACTTTGTAGTGAGAAAGCAGTCATTGACAATACATAAGACAATGGGCATGGCTATGTTCCAATAAAATCTTTTTACAAAAGCAGGCTGCAGACTAGATTTGACCCACAGCTGTAATTTGCCAACTGTTTGTCTAAATTATCCTACTAACCTACAAATTTTATTATTCTATGTGTCTAGCACTGTGCTGGGTGTGTTGGGTGGGAATGAGGAAAGGTAAGAGGATAATTCTCTCTACAATCAACTACCACAGTATAGATTGTAACGGAGAATCCATCCTCAGTCTTCTTACTTCACAAATCTTATCTGATACGTAGTATCTAATTCTATTATTTGGCTCAAACTGATAACCTGAGAAGTTATGGGGCCTCGTCTGAAACATCATCTCTAGAAAGTAAAACCAGCCCTTGAGGAAAATGTTGGTAAAAGATACCCGATAGCCTTGTGGGTTAATTTCTGCAGGAGGTTGGCTACAATAATATGTCATAAATGGAATTATCAAATTTACCTTATTTATTACAGTTCCTGTTTTTTGTCTTTGAAATTAAAGTTGAATGTGGGAAGATGGCAGATGAGGGCTTCCTGGCAGTATTTTTGGTCACATCACAGGGCAGATGGGCACATAAGGTCCAAAATGCATTCTGAAAACAAACTAACCTTCTTCCAACATGGGAAGGGAGACATTGTTTTCAGTGACTCTTTAGTTTGTTTTGAATAGGATTGTATTTTAAGTCTGAGAACTCAGTTGTTTTCAGATTTTTTAAGTGATGTGGTGGGAGGGTCAGCCTGGTGGCATAGTGGTTAAGTTTGTACACTCCACTTTGGCAGCCCAGGGTTCACAGGTTTGGATCCCAGGTGTGGACCTACACACTGCTTATCAAGCCATGATGTGTCAGGCATCCCACATATAAAGTAGAGGAGGATATTAGCCCAGGGCCAATCTTCCTCAGCAAAAAGAGGAGGATTGGCAATGGATGTTAGCTCAGGGCTAACCTTCCTCACCAATAAATAAATAAATAAATAAAAATAAAAAATAAAATGATGTGGTGGGGAACAGGAGAGCTAGGGATGGAAGAGAGAAGAAAAACCCAGGTCCACTCTGCACATTTGTGCATGTTGCTCCAAGCAAAACTGGGGGTCCGGCTAAGGGGGTATGGAGGGGCTGAAAGACATTCTCCAAGCGATGCATCCGTGGGTCTGCCTCCCTCCAGGGCATTTCCTTTCTCAGTTCTCATGAAGGCACCCTATGGTTTATCCATAGTCCTGTGAAAAACTGACTTGGGCAAATCTTTGGGTTAATTATGACTGCATGGGCATGGAGTATGATCCCATCCTAGCCCATAGGATTACAGGTCCTCATCACATGTGTATATGTATCTCTTAGAAATAAACTTCAAAGCATCTTCAATACCCACCCATGGAAATGACTGTGCACCTAAGAAGACACTCATGCTTCCAGAGAAGATAAATGAAGTAATAGTAAGCCAGAAACTACAAAAAGAGGAGTCAATAACTTCTTTTGGTCTCCAGCGATCTTTGCATAACCAACCTGGCTCTACTGTCTGCACACGGAGCTCCAGCTGACTGATGAAGGGGTCAAGTGGTTGGGACACACAGAAATGCGAAGCCAAGTATAGACTAAACTGGTCTGTGGATTCACATATATTTGTGGCCCCTTGTCACAATGACACATCCTCAGCCTTCTGTTTCCCTTTTAACTTAAAGCCCTCATCTCAACACAGGGAGCCATGATTCATGTTTGTTTTCAAACATTAGACTGAACCCAGGGTTCCTCACTGCTTACATACTCTGTGTGGGGCACTTCATTAAGTGAAGAGGTCCTTGATAAGAGGGAAGAGCTTTTCATGAACTCCAAAGATAATGAAGGGGTCAGGGGCTTCCCAGGAGAATGACTGGCCCTATGTCCAGGTCACCTTCCCTTGCTGGTGAAGAGAAGGTACAAGTTCAGCAGCTTGGGGAATCGGCAGCCAAATCTGAGAGGCTCAGTGTGATCCTACCGCTTTGTTTAAGAAGCAGAATACATTTCTTCTGTAAAACAAATGAAGAAAAGAAGATAAAAATGTCAGGTCGGGGGGCTGGATCAAATCCATGGTGCAGTGGGACATTTTCTCTCTTTTCTAAGAAAGAGGAAGAGTCAAACAAATAAAAAGAATGGGGGGGAATAACATTGTATTTCAGGACAAACTGGTGCTGTATAGACAGCAAAGGAAACCATCAACAAAATGAAAATGCAACCTACAGAATGGGAGAAAATATTTGCAAATCATATAAGATAAGGGGTTAATATCCAAAATATATAAAGAACTCACACAACTCAAAAACCGCCCCCCCCACAATTTGATTTAAAAAATGGGCAGAGGATCTGAATAGACATCATTCTGAGGAAGACAATACAGATGGCCAACAGGTACATGAAAAGGTGTTTGATATCACTAATCATCAGGGTAATGCAAATCAAAACCACAGAGATATCATCTCACATCTATTAGAAAGGCTATTATCAAAAAGACAAGAAAGAACAAGTGTTGGCAAGGATGTGGAGAAAAGGGAACCTTTGTGCACTGTTCATGGAAATGTAAGTTGGTACAGCCTCTATGGAAACAGTATGGAGGTTCCTCAAAAAATTAAAAATGGGACTACCATATGATCCAGCAATTCCACTTCTGGGTATTTATCCAAAGGAAACAAAATCACTATCTCGAAAAGATATCTGTACCTCCATGTTCATTGCAGCATTATCTACAGTAGCCAAGACATGGAAACAATCTAAGTGTCCATTGATGGATGAATGGATAAAGAAAATGTGATACACTCACACACACACACACACACACACACACACACACACACACAAAATGGAATATTATTCAGCCATAACAAAGAAGGAAATCCTGCTATTTGCATAACATGGATGGACCTTGAGGGCATTATGCTAAGTGAAATAAATCAGATAGAGAAAGAAAAATACTGTATGGTCTCACTTATAAATGGAATCTAAAAAGAAACAGAACTCATAGAAATAGAGAAGAGATTGGTAGTTATCAAAGGCAGGGCGTGGGAAGTAGGTGAAATGGGTGAAGATAGTCAAAAGTTACAAACTTTTAGTTATAAGATAAATAAGTTCTGGGGATATAATACATAGCACGGTGACTGAAAAAAAAAAAAAAAAAAAACAGAATGGGGCTGATATTTAGGATGAGACCACATCCTAGATTTGTGGGAGAGGCTCCTAAGGTGGGTCTTATTTGTATAACTTTTAAATACAGAAAAGAAATGCAAAAGAAAGCAAACAACTAGCCTGAGAAGTCAACAGTGGAAATCCAACTGAATTACTGGAATAAAGCTGAGCAATCAGTATTTAACTGTCAACAAATGCATAAGCCTTTTGATGAATCATGATTTCCAAAGGGAGTTTATTCTGATACTCTGATAATTCAAATTTTTGGAATATTAGAATAGAAGCTTCCTTCTATTCTAAAATTAGCTTCCTCTAATAGAAACATGGCTCCTTGGATCCTTACAGTCTAATTCAAAACAATAAAATATGCTGACTCTATGAAGAGCCTGGACTGCATTCATTCACTCATTCAGCAAATATTTACTGAGCACCTTGATGTTCTCTTAAATGCTTGGAGCGCCTCAGGCAATAAAACAGATAAAAATCCTTACTCTTTTGGAGTTTTCATTCTAGTAGAGGAAGAGACAAAACGAGTAAGTAATGATTTGGTATACTGAAAGGTTTCAGCAGTATAGGAAAAACGAAGCAGGAGGAAAGAGGACTATTGGCATTTTTATTTGTTTTTGTTTTATAATTTTACTAATTATCATCACTTGTCAAAAGTGAATAGTTGCTTTTTCTACACTTTTGATATGTGCTTTGCCTAGTATTATGCAGAAAATATAAAAACATTGAGCTAGGAAAGAGGAAATGTGGGTACGTGTCCCGGATCTGCTGTGTTTCCTTGAGCAAAGCACATATGTCTCTCAATCTCAAATTCCTCATCGTTAAGATAAGGGCATTGAACGTGATAATTTATTCTGAAGGTTCTTTCTCATCTTAACCTCGTGGTTCTGTGATTCTAAGAATGAAACATAACTTTGTTCAGAGAGAAGTAAACAACTATGAAAAGAAAGGTGTCGGGGGCAAAACCCTTTCCTTTCATGAAATTCACTGTGATCCACTTTCACGTGGTTGAGTAGCTGTGAGTGCAAGACCTGTCCCATGCCACATGCCTGGGATTGACTCCAGCAGTGACTAAAAATTGATTCCAACACTCAGGGTGACTGTCAGTCTAGGTAAATTGTAGATGTGAGATAGGAAAAGCAGAGCCAGGGTTTGGGGAGTCTCCCGGGAGTTATCCGGCATGATTGGGCATCCATAGTACACTAGCACTGTGGCAGCACTCACGCTCACATATTTTGTTCAGGAAGAACAATTGAGGTAGTTCGAGGGTACCTCCAATTTGCAATGAATCCCAACATAATATTTGTGTGTCTCATTGAGCTATTGTGCTGCACCCAAACAGTACTAACTTAGTAATCTACTTTTTTATTTCGATGGTTTCTGACGCACACATGGAGCTTAGAAAGAAAAGTTATCCGAAGTGGGTAGATGGGCATGGGGGATGACCCCTAGCGATTTCTTCAGTTAAGGCTCAAAATGAACACATATTTAGTGGACTCGAGCTGAAACTATATCCCCAGGCAAATGACCCCATTATTCGCTGACCAACAAGCAAAATCTCCAACATAAAGCATTAGCAATCTATACATTTTTACCTGAACGTGAAAATGTGACCTGAATGATTTAGGAGTAAAAACTTGAGTGAGCAATAAAGATTTCCTCTTTAGAATTAGAATTTTCACTTGGAGAAGGCTTAACATATCAACTTAATAAAGAAAGGACACCAGCAATCCAAATTCTAGAGGGAGGTCTTTGTTTTTTTTTTTTTTTCTTTGGTGAGGAAGACCAGCCCTGAGCTAACATCCGTCGCCAATCCTCCTCTTTTTGTTGAGAAAGAATGGCCCTGGGCTAACATCCGTGCCCATCTTCCTCTACTTTATATGAGACGCCGCCACGGCGTGGCTGACAAGCAGTGCATCGGCAGGCACTTGGGATCCGAACCCCGGACCCCAGGCTGCCAAGCGCGAACTAAACCACTGCACCACCGGGCAGCGCCCTAGAAGGAGGTCTTATATATTGTGCAGGCAAACAGAACCAGGGACAGCGGTCATCCGTGATGAAATATTTTCAGTGCTGGTAAATGAGTTGGGCAAACATTTAGCTATAATATTAACATCCATAGTATATAGATATTTGGGCAATTAGATATACTAGGAAAGGTATTTAAGGGTAGGTAGTATCCATTCTGTTTCAAAAATATTTATGGTGAGTTGATTGTTCATCTTACCTGGAAAGATGATCAAAATGCTAGGTGGCTACGAATTAGTAACTACTGTAGCAGATTCCATCACTGGGGGAGACCCACCCATATCTCCTGGGCACTGATCCTTTCAATACCTCCCAACTGCCAGTAGCTGTATCTCTTTGCGAGAGGGCTTTCTCTGGCCACCTGAGCCCACTTCCACTGTGGGTGTGGTAGCAGGAAGTCCTGGGCAACTAGCAGCCTTCCCCAAGGATCAGTCAGATCCCCAACCTCAGTCAGTGGGTTGCTGGATAAATAACCAAGCTGCTTGCCCTTTGGGTGGGGTAACTCAAAGATGCAGGTTCTATACCATCTCCCAGAGTCCTCCTGTGGGACCAAGTGCCAGTTGCCCATACGGTAATTTGCATGATAATACATACTTTATTGGCTTCCTTCTCTTACCTGTCTTACTCTCCATTCCTCTAATTTCCTGCACCTCCTAATATGACTACTTGCACTCAAATCTTTCTCTTGGAGTCTGTTTCTAAGGGAACCCAAACTATGAAACTGACAGACGCATCTGGAATGCTTATTTTTTTCTGGCCTGTAATAGCTCCCCTTGATACAATAATACTAAGGCATAAGAATGTCCCACTTAAAAGGCAGATGCTATGGAGAAAATTTCAGAGATATAAGATATAAGAGACTGAAAATTTGAAATTCTATGAATGGTACACCTGATAGCCCACTCTACAAGCAGATGCTGACCACGATGAAGAGTTTTTAAATGACTTAAAGCAAACAGGAGAACAAAGCAAATGTAACCACAAAACTCCCCAATAGCCTTGTTTGCACTAGTTCACTAACCAAATAATTGATTTAAAAGAGTCACAAACACTGATTCTAGGAAATTAACAGATTGTATAGACTTCAGATATATATAGCTTTGGGTATTTTATGGAAGTCATTTACATTTTGATATTATATCACTACTGATGTTTTATCAAAACATTACTTTTTTTCCTTTAAATACGTGATTTGATTCACGAAATTTTTACACATAATTTTAATTGGAACTTAAGGCCCGTTTTATTCATCCTGGGAATGAAGCTATAATTTCACAAGCAGTCAATGGTAAAATATAATCCGCTGAACTGAAATTCAGTATCAGGTTAAAATTTTAATGCACCTTTTTTCCATAAAAACCATTTTAAATTCAATGAACTTTATAAGGTGCGAAGAAAATGTTTGGGAATTCAGTAGCAATGGAGACAGTAGTAATAGGAACAAAATTTGATGGGTTTATCTGAAATAAATTCAGAAATTGAACATGATATTAGAGATAACCAAGCTAATGCAACAAATACCTTTTTTTGACTGTTTGACTCTTATTAAGAAATATTACTTTAGCATGTTACTACTGAAACCTACCAACCAAATCCAATGATGTTAAAAATCTATTTCCTTAACCCATGAATAACTATAAGAAAGCTTTTTACCAGTTATAATGTCAGAAACTTGAATAGATAAGACATTTAAAGTGATATTTTTAAGTGATCTGATTTCAAGAATAAGACTTGCATTGATGAGGAATTAGTAGGCTCTCAAGAAATAAATATCTGCAGGTGAAACTGTTTGGAAAAGAAATTCTCATATCAAAACCTACAGGAAGAATAGGCAACAGTTTGTATGATGTGATTTTAGTGGTACCATAAAGACCAATAAATAACCCTTGTCTTCCAAATACTCACTGATGCCAAACATGCACTTTTAGAGTCACATTTTAATATTTTTGGTTAAAACTTGTGTTTCTGTTAAAATGAAATATCCGTGGGAGGTGTAAAATACTGTCATATTAGTCATTTGCCCTTTAGTATAAATTAGTATCCTTTTCCACCACACTTCTTCAAGCATTCCTTAATGAGAAGAAGTCAGGAGAAGAGGAGAGCCCCACTGAGTGTTCAAAGAGGTCCAGACCAGAACAATCAATCATCATAACAATTTGAAACTGGGGTTCACAGATGTCAACAATATCCTATAGTCTAATCTTAATATGCAAATGTTTTCATCTAAATTGCATAGCTAAATAATCTTTTTTACTAACTGGTTAATCATATAAAGATTTTAAATATTTATTGATATGTATTTCAAAACTGAGTACAATTATATAGTGTGTAAGTATGTCATATAACTATATTAAATGTACACATTGCACATTATATATAGTCTCCTCCATTTCCCTTTTTCCTTTCCCATCTGATCATTTTCTTTCTTACTCTGAAAAGCAATAACCTACATATATAACTGAAAGAAAATTAGAAAGGAAATTGTTAAAATATCTCCCTATAAAACCTATCACAACAGCTGCTAACAAAAGAATATATTCCAAAGTAGCAGGAACAGATAAGGGGAACAAACACTAAAATGATGAACAATGAAATTTGATTATTTCTAGTCTTTTTTATGACAAATTTATTGCTTAGAATAAAATGCTGACAAGCAATTACAATTGAGTTAATTGAAACATATAAAACAATAAAAAGCACAATCAGATTGCAGTTTGATGGAACAGAAAAGTGATTTCTGAACTTTTTAGGGTCTTAATGTTTTTATCTTTCTACTCCAGTGCAAACAGATTTATTTTTTGCTTTACAGTTAATTTTTTAAAGACTTCTTTCTACATTGGAAAATCTTTGAGGTATCTAAACACCCAAGAGAGGTTGGCTTCCATTCCATGAGAAATTGATTTTCTTTGGATTAGGCAGAATGTAAAATCAAGGGTTTGGAAGAAGTTGGGATCAGGGGAAAAGGGAGACGCACAACTAAGCCAAAAGGGTCAAGATCAAAAGCAGGGTTGATGGAACAGTGATGTAATGCTTTTCCATTGCTTGGAATGTCAGTTACCATTTGAGGCCCCTGTTCCTGTAACTCAAAGTTCCCTTTTGTGTATTTATTTGGCTATATGGTGAATAAAGTTTTATATATTGCTTCTTCCACCTATGTGACCCAAAGCAACATTTATCAAGAGCCTCCTTCTAGAATGTAAGTTTCATGAGGGACTGATTCTTTGTTTCACGCACAGATGTATATTCTAAGTGCCTAGCAGAATGCCTGGCACACAGTAGGTGCTCAGTAAGCATATGTCTATAATGTACCAGGCACCAAGTCAATCACCTATTCCCAATGTTCAGTGACCCCAGACACTTGTGTTTCTCAGTGGGGGCTACCGGCATTTTGAGGAGAACAATTTTTTGTGTGTGTGGCACAGGATTGTCTGGTGCAATACAGATGAACATTCTTGGCTGGCACCCATTAGCTGCCAGTGGCAGCTCTCAGTAGTAAATGACAAACCCCAAAATTTCTACATATTTCCAAATGCTTTCTGAGGGACAGTTCCATCCCTGAGTTGAGAACCACTGATGGAAAACGTAGATGGGTAAAGCGAGTTACCAAATGCTAACTTACTAAGGAGCATGGTAAGTTCTTTATTAAAAAGTTTCAATTCTTATATCTTATTTATTTATTTTTTCTTATTTATTTGTTTATTCTTATATCTTATTATGTAAAAAGATTTAATTATTATATCTTATTTAATTCTTATTATATATTAAAATTTCATTTTTGGTGTCTACATAGTATTTTATTGAGTAGACGTATCTTATTTTCAATAATTTCTCTTTCATTAATCAAAGAGGATATTTACCTTGTGTTCAGACTTTTGAAGCCCGCTTTCATTTTGGCCTAACTCTGCATAAAAGTGATGTATTCACTGAGCAGACTGGAACATGAAGTTCCAATTACTTCTTGTAAGAAATAAACTTTCAGTAATAATTGTATCCTTTAGTCTACCTGTAAATATAGATTTGCCATGGATTAATCCTCTTTCCTAGCTTCAAAACAGAGCAAAATTGGATTGAGAGTGGTTGTCAGTATAAAACTTTCGAACAAGTCATTTCATTCTTGAAAATTTATACAAAGAAAATAAGTTTTAAAAAGGGGGGGGAGAAAAAACTTGGATGTGGAAGTTATTATTTTCTGTACCAGTAGAAAAAATAGAAATCACTGAAATGCTAAAGATGAATATAATGGATTACCTCTACTCCATAGAATTTCATACAGAAATTAAAATTATTATAAAGCACATATTACAATAATAAGAGAGGAAATTCTTGTAAAAGGGATTTGAAATGCTTTATATAATATACATGAAACGAACTGAAACAAAACAAAAAATTGGTTGAAGAAAGTAGAATTGGATGAGGAAAGAAATGTAATGCATCAAGGGAGGTAAGTCTGCAAAATGTTCATCATAAATCTTATATTTAAAGCAGACTACAAAGATGACTCTAAGCCTTCTAGGAAGCAATGCAAAAAGGGGGATGCAATCATTAAATGAGTCTCTGTGGCCATAAGATTAAAAAAAAATTTCTTTGCTCACTGGAAACATGATTATTTGCACTACAGAAATCAGAAAAGATCTTTCCCATGTAATGGCTCACAAAGAGAACACTGGAATATAGCAAGCAATATCTTCAACAACATCCAACAGAGCAACGAGCAACAGCACGCACTTGTAATAGAAAGAAAAACGGAAACCATAATTAAAACCGTCTGCTTTATGATTATAATGGTATAAAATTGTGTATGCATACAGATCAAGACCAAAATAAAAGTGAGGAAAATAAATACAGTTTAATTTTCTAGAGTTATATTTTAGATAAATTACATTCCAATACATTCTGATGTTTCAATATTGGGACACTTATGAGCTATTTCTATTCAATAAATGCATGCATTAGAATAAATTGCAGGCTATAGTGTCTAATAATAAATATGAGAAAATAACCTAAGTTGTAGTGGCTAATATCTGACTATCTTTATTGTAAATTTAGTTCCTGAAAACATAGCTAACTCTACAAAATGATTGACCAACAGTTTTAAAACAATTACATTGATTTCCACCAATCAAAATCTTCTAAAAGGGCAGCCAGAAATCTGGAGAATAATTAGCTCCCCTTAGGAGAGGTTCCAGGAGGCCTCAGTGCTTCACTCTGATCTATAAATTATTCAACTATGAGAGGTTATTTAGTTGTACTTAAAGAATCAACCAAAAAGGTTTCTGATTCCTACTCTGATATTTACAAAATCACTGGGCAAAGATACTACCTTTATGTCCTATAAGATCCAAAGTTAAAGAATTACATAAATATTAGATTTTGGACATTCAAAGCTCTCCATCATTGTTGCACTTCTGCAAAGCTGTTTAAATTAGTGCTTCCAGAATAACTGCTGTGACTCTGTATTATGTCAACACTCAGTCTCTTCCCCTAAGAGACTTGACATCCCCCCTTCCTTTCCCTACACCCCCCTTTCCTTGCCTGTGTTACATTAAAGGAAAACCTACACATCAGCAAATTCACAGGATGCCTTGACTATGTAATCAGAGACAACATGGGAAACTTTTTTCCCCAAAGATTGAATTTGTCATCAAAGCACACTACTGAGCCTTGTTACACTGGATTATACATATTTCAATCTCCACTGAGAGACTGTAATTTCGGAACAGAGAATTCCTGATTTTGGAGGTACCATTTCAAGTCCTTGCATAGATGGTACAAACAGAGTTAAATTCTTCCCACAATGCAAGTTACTTAGTGACTGCCCAGCTTAGTTACTGTAACACAACCCAGCAAAGTGGTTTAAAAGCTCAATATGGATCCTTTCATTTGTTCCCCCATGTGCTTTGGAATGAAAATTCATAGTCATCCAGTTTTGGATTCTTTCCTTCATTCAACAAAATTAGTGAGAATCTCCCGGGTGGAAGGCATCATCCTAAGTGAACTCGGAGATCACGTGGGACTTACACTCAACAAGTTGACAATTTCATGGGAGGCATAAATGTTTAAATCACTGACCACATTACAAAGTAGAATAACCAAAATTCTTTATTAGAGATATAAAACTCATGTGGTGAGAGTCCAGAGGAAGTAATGATGAATTCTGAGGGGAACTTTCATCAAAAAGGAGAGAGCATTATCCCCCAAGCAAGGTCTGAGTATTTATGCAATGTTGGTGCCAGCATTGTGAGTGACAGATAGTGTCTAAAAGAGAAATATGATTGTCCAGGGCTTTTCAAACTTTCCCGTCCTACCTCTTTCATTGGGCTAATATGCCCTTTTAGCACATAAGAGAAACAAAAGTTGTGCTAGGGTCTCTAATACATGCTGACAACATCCCCGTAACTTTGCATTTACATAATTCTTTTTATCCTCTACCCGGTGGGACATGGGGATAAAGAGAAGAGGAAGAAGATGGGTGAGGCCCCCAACACAAATCCGTGCAAACCAACCAGTGGCCCTCAGGGAATTAATTGACTCTGACTCGATTTATCACAAGTTTCTGAACCGGATGATTTTTTTTGATGGCACATCTGGCAACATCATAAAAACTTCAAGTCCCAAGTGATTAGACAGGAGTTACTTTTGTAAATCATTTATGACTATTACTGACGTGAACTCATTCTGAGCAACCAGCGACAGAAGTAGCCAAGGACGAAGAAAGGAAAAAATCTGGGGGTGGGGAGAAGATCCTTTCTCTTCGAGATGCCTTTAGAAAGGGCCGCTATTTATCATTTGAAACTAGAAAATTGCCGTCATTAATAGACTGGAATTAATTAAGCATGCCTCAAGGAATCACCCGGCAGTCTCTTTTTCATTTGCCTGTTAAAGAAATGCATGCTTTAGTTGAGCGGTTGAGGCTTTCCATGAAAAAATGTGGCACATTGTGACCTCAGAGAGAACTTGCCAGTTAAACATCTCCTGCTGTGCTCTGTAATGCAAGACCCACCATAAGGTTAGGGAATACTTCATATTTTCCCCCAAATAAAAACAACAGCCACATATCAGTACCTTAATGACCACACAAAAGAAGGTATCATAATTTGGCAACATAAACCCTCTTGTCCCATTAGTGCTTTTGTTGAATGTATGTGTCTAGGGGCTGGGGCTGGGAGGGGAGGGCAAGGGGGCCTGAGAGCACATTCATTGACTATCTCCTCCAGTGTCCAAAGAAAATGAATCGGATTGAGGAAAACACACCCTGGAATCCATTTGCTTCTGCTGAGGTAGTTTTCCTTCCATCAGAAAGAGTTCTAGATATTATTATTTTTCGTTTCCATTTTATCTTCAAGTTCTTCATATTCCTCCTCTTCCCCCAACTTCTTCCTTCTTTACCAATAAACTGACCCATGCTAAGAGATAAATTGGACCCAACTGAGGCTCTATGCAAAGTACCTCCCAAGCATTCTTTCATTCAGTCCTAATGCTGGCCCTACTTCCAGGCAGATCAAATTTGGGTATAGCAATGCCAAGATGACAGTGAGAGGTGAGTGATTTATCCAAGGGTCACACAGCTGGGTCATAATGGATGTTTTCCTGACTCCAAGGTCTATGCTTTTAAACACGCTGCTCTACATTTTCCATGACCCGGTGTCTGAGGGAGCTGATTCAAAATTGTTCTGTGAGGAAAACCCTGTTCCTAGGGGTAGGGCGGGCCTTCGGTTCCTCAGGTCCTTGTCAAGGGAGTACAACCTCAAATTCACGGCTTCTCAGTGCTTACAAAAATCCTTGGCTGAGGAAAACAGTTTTTATGGAGAATTGCCTGAAGGCTATGAAGACCATTTGTTTATCTTGACACTCTAATATTTATTTTTGGATTAAGTTCAGATTGTGGGAGAGCTATGTACCTGAAGACATTGTTTGGGAGCCCCCGCGGGGACCTGCTTTCACTGTCTGAGCTGTGGAATGATTAATTTGCCCTATATTGAGGGATGTTATTAAAAACACAAACAGAATCAGATTTACTGTATCACGGGGAGGAGCTTCACGATACAGACATCTCTGCTTCTCCGGGTGGCTGGGTGACTTCATTTTGTGAACTCTATCAGCCATATGAGTGTGTTAACCATCTTCCTGGGACAGGCTTTTAGGATGTCTGAGCAGCATTTATTATCTACCTCATAGGATGCGTTTTAAGGTACCGGCCTCAAATTGGTTTCAACTCATTTTCCCCATACTTATTTTCTCTTTCTCCAAATGTACTCCCTTACAATTTTAAAAAGTTGTGCATATAATTTTTGGGAAGTTGTCATAAAATCTTTTTTTCCCCAAATAAAAGAGGATAGACATAAATAAGTTAATTCGAAAAAGACTCACCTCATATATTTGTTGTGGAAAAAAACGAGACAATGTATAGAGTTTCCATATAGGTGGTAATTATGATTTTTATAGCCAGTAAGGCTAATAACATTTTTTGGGGGGGGGGAGGAAGACCAGCCCTGAGCTAACATCCATTGCCAATCCTCTTCTTTTTGCTGAGGAAGACTGGCCCTGGGCTAACATCCGTGCCCATCTTCCTCTGCTTTATATGGGATGCCGCCACGGCATGGCTGACAAGCAGTGCGTCAGCCAGTACCTGACCCGAACCTGGGAACCACGGGCCACCAAAGTGCGAACTAAACCACTGCACCACCAGGAGGCCCCAGGCTAATAACATTTTTAATCTATCTGGAGTCTATTAAAACAGAATAGGTCTTGGGCATGGATGGAGTGCTGGAAACCATATAGTACAATCTTTGAAGAAGCTGATAGAATAACTTTCCTACTCTGAAATGTCACCTTGGAAATTCTACCACTGCAGAGTCAGGACCTTAGCTTAAAAGTTACTATTTCAAAATGTAAATGTCTCTCTGAAGGGTTGATTCCTTGCAGATGGAATCAGGCATGAATACCTGTAATGGTGACACTTAGCTCTTAGAAGATGAGGATTCTGATTAGGTAGGATATTTGTTTCCACTGAATACAACTGAATTAGCTCAATAAAAGGTCTCCCTTCTTTTATTTTAATTAATTCCACCAATTATGATTTAATGCATTCATTCATACAGCACACATTTAGTGAGTACCTACTGTGAGCCAAGCACTAAGCAGTGAGGATGCTGTGGTGAGGCAGACAGCCATGACCCCTAAATAAATATAGAAACATCACAGATAATCCCATGACCCAGAAACACTATTAATATCCTCCCTAGATTTTGTCTTAAACCCACATAAACACCTTCAAACATATATAATATATATCAGTTTTTTAAAAAAGTATTAAATATTCTTAATACATAATTCTTAATACTTAAAACTTAATCCTATTAATTCTATAACTTGTTTTTCCTGTTGAACATTTTCATGTCAATATATTCTTTTCTCCATCAAAATTTTAAAGGACTGCTTATTATTTTCATTCTCTCTACATTTTAATTGATCACTTTTTATTAGCCAGGAAGATTGTCTCCAGTTTTTTTAAATTATAAACAAGTCTGTGCTAATATCGGTGTTCTCCCAAGCATAAAACATTTATTTCTTACGAATAAATTCATAGGAGCAAAAATAGAAAGCCATTGGTATAAATATTTTAAGGCTCTTGTCATTCACTGCAAAATTATTCCATAGAAAGGACATATCAGTTTTCATTCTCACCATCAATGCTATATATGAGTGTTCATTTCTCGATAGCCTGAATAACAATGGGATCTTTCTTTTAAATTTTTGCCTTCTCATAAGCAAGAAATAAAACCTTAATTTGCATTTCATTTTTAAATTTGCATTTGTACAATTACTTTTAAGACTAAAATTTAAAAATATTTTTATTGGCTATTTGCCTTTTTTTTTTTAATGTGAATTTTCTATTCAAGGCTATTGCTATTTTTTTCTACTTTTCCTTTTTCCTGTCTATTTCTAACACATGAAGGATATAATCATAGTTTTTCTTATCTTTTTAATGTACATTCAATAACTAAGAAAAAAATGGAATATATATGCGTATGGTATAAAGTGTACTAATAAAACGAATATTTAAGAATTAGAACTCCATCACTTCTGCTGCATCCACCCATGTGTTCCTTCCCCATCCCATCCCCTGGCCTATCTCATTTAACCCCTAGAAGATATCTATTATCTTGAATTTGGTCTTTATTAGTCCCTTGGTTTTTTAATGTATAGTTTTATTACAATATATATTTTTCTAAACAATGTTTCTTTTAGGTTTATAAAAATGTTAGCATCCTATATGCAGTCTTAAAGTATTTGCTTTGCTCAACTTTATGTTTCTATGATCTATCCATTCTGTTGCCTATAATTTCATTTTCACTGATGAATACCATTGAATTTAGTAAATATGCCACTATTTATGTTTTCATTTGTCTGCTCATAGGTATTTGGATGGTATCTATTTTTTTTTTACAATTTAGGAACAACGCTACCATGAGCATTCTTAAACATCAATCTTGGTATTCATATTTTAAAAGTTTCTCTAGGATGATACCTAGAAGACAAACTCCTTGGTCATAGGAATTCTGAGTATTCAACTTTACAGGATAGTGCTAAGGCATTTTCAAGAGGATTACAGTAATTTAGACTCTCAGTGGCAAAATATCTCAGATTATCTGTTGATGGACCTTCTATCCAACACTTGGTATTTTCACATTTAACTTTTGCAACTTTAATGGATATCAAATGGCATTGCATGGTAGTCTTTATTTGCATTTCCTTAATTACTAATGGGAGGTTGATATGAGACATCTGAATTCTTTTTTAGCAAAGTGAAGTCTATGGTCTATTTTTGGTTTGGATTATTTGCCTTTTTCTTCTGATTTGTAAAAGTCCTTTATATATTCTTTATATATTGTCTTTGTCCATTGTGTTTGCAATGAGTCCTGGATTCCTGTGTCAAGCTTTGTCTTTTTTCATTACTCTGTGGCACTTCTCTGTTTGCCCAATACTGGACACACATCTCTGTTTTCTGTTCTCAAAGTGGCGATCAAAAACTGTGATAAGTACTAAAGAAGGTGTTAACCTTTGCAGCAATGTGTATATACTTAAACCTACTAGGGGAGTCAGAACCGAACAAACAATATTATCAATAGTGGCACATGCATCCTTTGATTTGTTATTTTGGCGTTAGTTCTAGAATAAGATTTCTTGTGGAAGATGAAAGAAATCCTGAAATTGCGTACAAGAGGTCAGGGTAGGAGTCAAGTACGGTGTGAAAGCGACTTCATGTCTCAGAGATTTCTATCAGAACTCACAGAAATCCCAGTTTTGTCAAATATCCCATCAAGCCATTCTGATAAAAGATGTTTACTAAGTATGCTGAAGGGTAGCTTTCTTTTTAACCATGTGGTCATCATTAAAGTGCTATTTACTTGTGTGAAATGTCAAGATTAATTTTTTTCTTTAGGTATCTTTTTTTGGATTGGCCAACTTCATAACCATTAAGCAATTAACATCAGAGTAGCTTGGTATTAATAGAAGCAAAACCATAATTTTTGAGAAATGTACATTATTATAGACATCACTGAAATTAAATCAAGCATTATTAGAGATGGTTTATAGAGACAAAGTGACCCCCAGAGCCTGCAGGCCCAGGAGGAAAGGAAGGGTTGGCCTTTGCTAAGTTCCCTGACTCTGAAGGAGGTTCATCTGTGAAAGATGACCTCAAATGCATGTGTATATCTTGTGTATGAACTCTGTGATAAAAACAAAATTATTCAGCAGGCCACGGTTACTCATGAAAAAGTCCTTTCCAATACGCCAATTCAAGATCACTTCCTGGAGAATTTTGAAGCTTAAAGGAAAATCTTGGCAGAGTATAAACTCTATGAAATGAAAATTTCCATATGCCTAATATAGACTTTTGAGAAATATGGAAAAGTATATGCGCATGTAGAACAATCTTTACATTTTGGAAGCAACTGTTAGAATGAACAGTTGATGAAATGACAGTCCTGTGACAACAAAGGCTTTTGCTCATGAGTGGAGTGATTCTGAGTGCAGTGCATAGATAAGAATAATAATGACTGCTGGTATTTATTGAGTTTTTAGTGTGATAGCACCGTTTTAAGTAGCTTACATGTATTGGTGATGACAATCTCATCATAACCCTTGGAAGGTACCATTATTATCCTTATTTCACAGGTGAAGAAGCTCAAGCACGGAGACATTAAAAAACTTGTTCAAGGACCCAGTTTGGGGTCTGGAAATAGCAACCTCTCGCCCCATTTCTAACCTCCTACCCTCCTGCACCATCCCCCTGAAATTATCTGCACTAACCTCATTTTTGTCTCGACAAGACGAATCTTTCCTAAGGAGTACTTTTGTCTTTGACTGTAACCTCCCTGAGGTTAGGGGCAGTCTCTGTGTAGTACCTCTCACAGTGACACATTTCACAATTCACCATGAAATAACAGTCACATAACTTATTGCTGTCGTCAGTGCCCACAGGGCTACAGATAACCACTGTCCTCATTCCCAGAACACCTTAAAAATTTTATTCTGTCTAGACATTTGCAAAGCTTATGGGCATTTGGCAAAATATCTCAGCACTAAATGAACAATATGCATTCTCATTGGAAAGTGGTCATTTTCATCAGTACAATGGCTTTTTTGAGACTTTGGCAACAAATTGAAAGAAAGTAACTTTATATACGCAGATTTTCATATTATTAAATTTGATTCATCTCATTACGTAAGAAGACAGTGGCCCAGGCACTTACTTCACTGAAAGCAAAGTCACCCAGGGAAGGGTTTAGTGCGATCCAGAATCCTTAACTGGTTTTCAGGTGGTGCAAACTTACGTGGCCTCAAAAAAATTTTTAAAGGTTTTGGCCATAAGGAACTAAAAAATGCCAAATAAGGAGAACTCATGGGGGTAGACATAAAGACCAGGACACAAACAGACCATAGAACTAATTGTGTGACAAAACTAGCTCTAAGTATAAAGGGGAAGAAGCGAGTATTGAAGGAAGGGTGCCAGGGGCTAGCAGGGAAGTTGTTCAGATTTGCCCATTCAAAGAGGGAGAAGTCACCAAGAATTCTAGAAGGATAGACAAAGTCAATTAAATTCATAGCTCACAAATCCTGAAGAGAGACTGTCAGATAAGTCAATAAAGTGATGTTCAAGATAATAAACAACCAATTATTACAATGATAAGATTGTTGCCACCAATAATCCCTCAGTGACTGGTACTTGAAATATGAACTTGTAATACGGATGATTCTTCTGGAGAATCTCACAGGCTCCAATATGACAGTGATCGGTACCCCTGTAGAGTTTTGACGCAAAGGCTTTAAAATTAAGAGCAAAATAGATATTAAAGAAGATATGGGGAGGTCAAGAAAAGGGGTGGGACTTTAAGGACAGAACCAAAAGAAAACCAGAGGAATCGAGAGAAATTCATTTAAAAAAACTGTAAACATTTGACTCATGGCCATGAACTTGTAACCACCAGAATCAAGAGAGATTGGTTATGAAGGAAAAAAATACTTTCATGAAATAGTATTCATTAGTTCAAGCCAAAGAAGCCACATAATGCAGGAAAAGAAAGTCATTGTAAGGATAAAATTATGAGAAAACAGCCAAATTACTAGTTATTTTTAGAGAGGGAAAAGATCAAAAGCATAGTTTTTCCTTCTTCAGTGGCAGGAAGGTATAGTCCCTAGTTATAGTCACTATGAGTTTCCTAGGATTGCTATAACAAAGCACCAGAAACAATTCTGGAGGTTCGAAGTCCAAAATCAAGGGACCAGCGGGGTTGCTTCCTTCTGAAGGCTGTGGAGGACAATCTGTTCTGTGCCTCCCCTCTGGCTTCTGGTGGTTTGCTGGCAATCTTTGGCATTCCTCGTCTGATGGCAGTGTAACTCCAATCTTCACATGGCATTCTTCCTGTATCTCTATATCTGTGTCCAAATTTCCCCCTTTTATAAGGACACAGTCATATTGGATTAGGGCCCACTCTAATGACTTCATCTTAACTTGATCATCTGAGAAGACCCTATTTCCAAGTAAAGTTACATTCATAGATACTGGGGATTGGGACTTCAACATCTTTCTGGGAGACACAATTCAACCTGTAACCGTCCCATAAGTTTTTCCTGGTAAATACTAAAATGACATCTTACTGAAGGTAGAATCTGACATGACACACAAGTGAGAACCAATCACTCTGATAGATTCACCAAGCAAACCACCAGAGAGACTCTGATGTGCTTACCACAACACATATGTGACAAATAAACATTGGAAGAGTGGATTCATGAATAACAATACATTTGATTCCCTTTTGTACACCTTGGGGACACTGGTTACACAGCAAGAACTGGAGGCAAGGGCTGGATGGTTCCTTAGTAACCCCACATGCCTTCCAAAATGGGAAACTTAAAACATTTTCCTACTTTCCGTGGGTCTTCAGCATATGGCTTTCCCCAGCGCCATGCTCACTGTCCTGTGCCTGCCATAATCACTGGATTTGGTTTTGCAAACCCTTCCCTGTGCATTTCACTTGTAAACTTTCTTCCTCTCCTCTCAACAGCTAGAACATTTACTTTCTAAGCAGTTTACTTGACAGTTAGTCATTTTTCACTGATTCCTTCATGTATTCATCCATCCATCCATTCATTCTAGTAATCTTCAACATTTTGGATGCAATGCTTCTTTTAGTAACATATTTAATAACACCTGCTTTACTATTTCAAAGTGAAAGGCATAGATAATATAGCTTACCTACATATATAATTTCAAAGAAGTTAACATAATGCCCTGACCACAATATCAAAGATGAATTCAATGAAAGTAATTTATAATAAAATAATAGTTATTTCAATGTGTAAATGCTCAGGCATAAACAGGTGGTAAGATGTTTGCGCCTACATGCAGAATTACAGTGAATGTTTTACCTACAAATGTTGGTTGATAAAAATGTGTGGTATTGATGACTTAAATATCAAGAATAGCACTGTCATCAATAACATGATTTTCTGAAATAGTGAATGACTCTTAGACACATTCCAAACAAAACAACAATCAGCCTATTCTCGATTTACACAGCAATTATAGTCCTAAATAATTCGGGATATAATAAAAGCATACAACAATATTTTGCATTTATATGTAAAATAGAGTTATTGTTTAGGTTTAGTTAATCATAATGTATTTTGGGGGGAGTTCTTAACATGAATGTCTGGTAAGACATTGGGAAGTCATGAGAATGTAAGGTAATTCTTTATTATTTGCAACTATTGTGCACAGCACAGGCCATTCAGCCTCCTAGCCCCTGCCCACTAAATGTCTATAAGTTCTGCCAATCATTGTGACATCCAAAAGCACATCCACAAATTTCCAAAATCCCCCACACCAGCAAGAACCACTAATTCAGTCATTCCACAAACCTTAAATGAGTTTCCACTGTGTGCCAAGCAGCAGGTTAACAGATGAGCAGAGGAGGAAAAGCTCCAAAAACAACTGAAGACAGCAGAATAGGAAATGGATAGTAAGTCCAAGTATGCATGGTGGGTGCATGATTGGGAGGGGACGTTAGAAGCTTTACAAAATCAAGGTCTTAGAGAGCAGAGGAGAGCAGAGAATAATCGGGTTTTAGACCTAAATGGTTTTAGGTGATTATGACTTCCTAGCAGGAGTCCAAGATCCTTGAAGACAGATGCAGTGTTTTAAAAATCTTTGCATCGCCTTGTTATCCACAGCTGATATGGAGTTGTGAAAAGAAGACTGGCAAGAAGAGCGCAAACCCAGTCCCACCATTTTTATTGGAGCAACTGTAGGAAAGTTGGTTATCTGGGTCCTTGTTTCTCTACTTCTCTTTTCCAGCTGGCAGATAGAGGTAACACATGTTAGCACACTAAATAAATGGTAGTAACTTAATACTTAGTCTCATGGCAAAGTTAAAAAAACAAAAAGAGAGAGCTGACCATTGGTGGGTCTGGTGGATTCAAGTTCTTGGAGGTGGCCTGGAGCTTAAACAACAGGGTTAAGTAGATTTTCTGTCTTTCTCCTGTCTCTCTCTTTCTCTTTCTCTCTTTTGCTTCCTCCCTCCCTCTCTCTCTGCCCACCCTCTCTTTCCAGTTCAAATTACCAAGAATCATTCAAATGTCCGGGGGAACCAAAGCAGAAAAACAGAGAAACAAAGATAGACTGGGGACCTATATCTTTAACGACACAGTATAACTTGCCAGAGCCTCTGTGGGACTGCCTGAGATACATCCTGAAGATGGCCCAGAGGTTGGCCAGGTGGTGGCAATTCCACCTGTCCTCATGTCCATCTACCTGTATGGAGATTAATCTCCCATCCTTCAAGGACATCTGAATGGATTTTTCTTCGTTTGGACTGGAATAGTGCATCTGAAATGTATAGGAGCTGTAGATTGATGAATTCATTAAGACAGCAGCTTAGAACGCAAGGGAGGTCTCATATCTCATAAGCCAACTCAGAGCTACTGTGGCAATTCCAGTTTTCAGAGGTTCAATTTTCATAAGGTCAAAAACGCTCTTTTTAAATGACTGTTTAATTGAACTATCTCATAAATAGAGTGTCTAAAGGAATTCTAAGCCATTACTCTCTTTCTTTCCTCCATTCTCAATCTCTTTTTGGTATACATTCTTCCAAACACGCTCTCCCTACAAATAATCATTGGCAAGAGTAACTTAGAGGTAAATCCGTTCCTCTTTTTATGATTGCTTCCATGGACTGAAAGCGTATTTTTATTCAAGAACACACTTCCAGAGTTGAGACTCTCCTTTGGGCATTGCAGTTAATTTGATGAAATTGAACAATAATCTTTGTGTTTCTAATTCATGTTCACATATTCTTGATCCCTTTGGGGTAAGGTTCAACAAACGGAATGAACTCAGCTCCTCATTAGAACTATTCAAAGGATTACATGTTGTACTCAACCAGAGTCTGGGGAAATTGTAGAGACATCAAGAATAAAACACAAAGATTCCTCTATTATTAAGGAAGAGAGGTCCTGCACTCAAGTAATCAATACCTGTCCACCTTTAAGGAATGGGTTCTTACATAATACACACATGGCTCTAGGCCTACGCAAGACCACTAAACCTGTTCAATCATGCCAAAAGCGTAAACTCTATTTCTAAAACATTCAGGTAAAAGCCTTTGACGTCTCTAAGCCTCAGTACTTCAGAGACATCCAATGACCAAAGGCAGATGAAATGGGCAAAATTGTTATAACCGAATTTACTCAAATTCCTAAGAAGTTTCTTTTACTTTATCTTACTGTATTTTATTTGGCTTATAGAATGTGAAGGATGCCTATCTATATACACCATACTATCACGTTTGGCATTCGCTAAATACCAACAATATATTAAGTCCCCAGCATCTTAAAATTAGATGTGATCCCTGTCCAGTGGGGTCATTGTGTATTTTTAAGGACAAATATGACTCACAGTAGAAAGAAGACAAGACTACAGAGCAAAGGGTGATGGATAACAGGAATTAATGAGTTGGTTTTAGTTACCATCAATCTGCATATATTTAAAACAGGATCAACACCTCTGGGCCCATTGTCCTTAACATGCAGTAAGGAATTCCCATCTGGCTACACACCCTGCTTTAGACAAATTAGGTAACACGGCTCCTCTTAATTTAAGACAATATATAGAAATAAAACTCATTTTATGTCTTGTCATTGGTAATTCCGAGACTCACAGTCTGTCTCTCCAGAAGGTTGGGATTTTTTATAGCTAATACCCTATTTTGTGATTTTGACAGGAGGGCACTTTCTGATCATTAAAGGAGCAGGGAAAAAGAACTCTCATTTTAAGATGCTGGAATTAAACTGAGATCATTTTGAGAAAGGCTCTGAAGCCAAAACCTTTAACAATATTTTCCAGCTTACAACAACCTATAAAAAAGCACATGTGCAGCAATAAAACAGAATAATCAACCATGAAAAGAACATAAAGAGAGACAGACGGACAGTTGTCCAACTTTCAGAGAGAGCTCTGGAGCATTAAATTTTGAGTGTTCCCTGGCATAGCGTATCAAGCTCTCCTCCTGTTGGAAGTCATGCTTGTGTGGAGATGACAAGCTCTCTACACGCAGGACAGAGCTGAGCAGAGGCATCTGTGGTGACTCCTTGACCGTGGGGTCTACCCTCAACTCCCCATTTTGATGAAAAATGATAGCTGCTCCATCCAGAGGTGAAACTAAAGAGGTCGTGAGGTCCTTTAAATGTTCTTCATCTCCAGGGACTCTCTGAAGCATTGTGGGAAAGAGATACCCATGTGGAGCTGTGGGATTGAAGGGTTAAATTGGCCTCATTGCCCAACACATTGGGAAAGACATGCACTTTGGGATCCCAAGATTTGGGCCTGGAATTTGGCTCTAATATTAACTAGCTGTGTAAGCTCTTTACTTTCTCTGAGTCTCATGATCTGCATCTGTAAAATGGCACTGCTGCTAATGGCCTGCCAAAAATATTAGGTGGCTATTAACAAAGATTAAGAATGACATACACTAAATGCTCAGGGATTATCCAGGAGGTGCTCGATACACGGTAGTTTTTCTTAGTATTTATTTTAACTTCCTCTTTTCTTATATGTTTCTTGATTGCTAAGCTTATAGAGACTCCATGATGTAAGAATTAAGTCAGAATGCAAAGACTAGGACATTCACACATAGAAGATGCTTTAAGTTCCCTTCTCTGCTACAAACGTATATATATACATTATATCAATATATGCATGTTTTATACATTATATCAATATATGTGTATTATATATATTTATATATATATATATAAATATATATATATACACACACTTTTTTTTTCCTTTAGGTAGAAAGTTCTGGAGAACAGAATTTCTGAAAAGTGGCCATGTCTTTCCCTTTGAACTGTGAGTGATCACAAACGGTCAAACTAATAGCAGAGTACTCCATGCTTTAGAAGAACAGGGTCCACCACTGGCACAAATCAAGAAAAGATGGGCTAGTTCCTGCAAATGGCGTGGGGACCAGGAGAAAATCTGAGCTGTAATATATAGAATTATCACCTCCTAGAGTTGAAAAGGCTTTGGAGATGATCTGATTTCACCTCTTTATAGTACAACTTTTCTTTCTAATTTATACCCTAACTTTATCCTTAAAAGATTTGAATATGATTATCACAAAAGACTATTCTTTAAATAAAACTATTTTATAGTTGGTGGAAGAGAAATTCAGAGAGGTTAAATGACTGTAAATAAGAGGTTGGGTCAAGAACATCTATCCACGTGGGAATGGGGACATGCGTACTATAGGAAGAGAGAGGTTAAATATACAGAGTTCAGGTTCTGGTCTAGGAGAACAGGCTGACCAGAGATCATCAGAACTGAATGGAAGGAAGAGTAAGGAGGGGGTGTAACGTCAGTAGCTGCTATGGAAATTGCTTTTACTCACTTTTGAGGTGGAAGTTTCTTGAGCCTTTATAATTACATGGTGCTGAAAGAACCTTGTTATAGGGGCAGGATAATTTATTCTTTCTGGCTGAGCTGCAGAATCTAGACACGTACAGATTATGAAAGTAACATCAGCAAATCCCATAGTTCAATGACATGACCCTCTTTACAGAGGCATTCCCCAACATGTTTGTTTCCTTTGCCTTCCAGATTAGCTGGCTTTTTCACCCGAGCATGTGTTTTGCTAGTTATTGAAACTTTATAGAATTCAGCTACCTCTCTAACTAATCTCAGTACATGAATAAAACTTTAAATTTATTTTTAGCCAAGAGAAAGTCTGTGTGTAACTTTTAAGACCTTATCTTATTCCCTGGTCTTTCTAAACCACAGGCTGTAACAAAGACAACTTCCTATTCAAGGGCCAACTAACAGACTGCATATTAGCAGTGGCTTTTAATGATTTTCATCTCAGTGACTTTCATGTGCTTTGTCTGCAGCAAGAAATAATAAAACAAGGTATTAGCCAATGGGATGAAGTTGGCCAACTTTGAAGTTTCCAACCTGAACTTTCTGTACCTCGTCCTTCTTCTGCCCCTTCTCCAGCCACCTTCCAAGGTATAGTTACCAGCACCCTCTCTCCAAGGCCCTCAGAAAAAACTGCAATCAGTTATTTACTCCCTTTTTGTTGACCTGCAAATCCTCTCCTTCTAAAGTTTGAATCATATGAAATTGCTAATATTTAACCAATTTTATCTGAAAAATGGCAATTGCATTATGGTTCAACTTAGTAGTAATGGTATCCTGTGCTTTATTAGTAATTGTGAAATGAAGTGAATAGCCTGTGTTTAGAGGTGAAAAGAGACTTAGATATGATAGAGCCTAGCTCTTTCAAGGTCTAGGCTGAGCCACTGAGACTCAGATTAGGGGAAGGAATTAGAAGAGCTAACGTCACCAGTTAGACACAGAACCGGATTACATTCGACATAATTTGACTCCTATCCCAATGCTCTTATCTCCATAGCAGGAATTGGCAAATTTTTCCTGTAAAGAGCAAGATAGTAAATAGTGTTGGATTTGTGGGCTATATGGTCTCTATCATTGTAGCACGAAAGCAGCCATAGACAATATGTAAACAAATGAGTGTGGCTGCATTCCAATAAAACTTTATTTACAAAAACAGATGGTGGGCTACAGGCTGTAGTTTGCCAAGCTCTGTTCTATAGAATTTTAGAACTAAAAATATCTGCAAACAGATGGGTGAGGGATTTGTATATTGAGAGTCTGTTCAAGTGTTCAGGGATGCTAATCCAGCATAAAGCTCTCACCCACCCTTTCATTCACTGTGCTCTGTATTTTCCTTAAAATCAGTAGCCAAAGAAGCCTAAAGTTGCTGGGATTTGCTGATGGGCACCAAGGGGCTGCAGATGCCCAAGAGTTTGCCTGCTGCAAGATGAGATTACCCAGGATGGGGTAATACTTACGTCTTCACTCGCTGGCTACATCTACCGAATATATTTCTGATCTGGGGAAGGAAAGGTGTCAGAAAGTACTGTCCATTAGGCTGCCTGAGCTATGGAATTAGATACAGAAGCTCTTGGGTGACATTTTAATAGCTTTAACAATCATTTAGTCAGACCTCTTCATGTGTTAACTGAAGTAACTTCATTATATCATGTGCACGTTGGGTGAGCAGGGTTTGAATTGGTACCTGGGTCAGCAAGATATTTTGAATATAGGTACTCTTTCCACCTCTCCTGATAGCCAAGAAACTACTTCAGCTACATCTACTTTCAATTTGAACTTGAGAAGCAGGGGAGAATTTTATTAAGCAATTTAAAAGACTTTATTGGTCACATGCTCTGGCCAGAAATCCAAAACACAGAAGGGAAGAATTATAATCAGGTTGTTTCAAGAAGGAAAATAAGTCAGTGTATATCAGACATGAAAATACTGTGATTGTAACTGATATCCCCGCAGTGAGAACCTGTTCATTTGTCTATTCACCCATCTATCCAATCACCCAGATATCCAAATATCCTACTATTTTTGAAGGCACTGTACCATTTGCTGAGGGATCCCAGTTAGGTGGAGCAAGCTCTCAGCTCCCAGTGAGCTAAAGATGTAGCAGGAGGAAGAAGTTAAGGCACAAAGACCACAATACAGAAAAATTAAGGCAGTACTTCAAAAGAAAACTTCTAAGTGCCAAGCCAATATTTGGAGGAATTCCTTAAAGAGCAGCAAAATGTGAAATAATCACCAGGAAGAGCTCTGAAGAGCTCCTGTTAAGCTGTGAACCTGAAAGTACTTGGAGAAAGTTCTGTGGATGCCTGACACAGCACAGTTGAATCAATAAGCCTTTTCACCTCCAGATGCCAAACAAGGCAACCTGTTTCCAAAAGGTGGAAGAGCTCACTGGCTACCATAGCTTTACCTTAGACAGAACTTTTAAAAAAAATCAGGTAATATGGATGCTTTCTATGAGTAAGTCGTATCAGTCTTGAGCAATTCTAACTCTGACTATTTTTATCTTATAGTATCTTATACCCAACATTTTAGAGAAGATTGGAGGTAAGAAACAGCCTAGTACAGAGTTGAAAGTGGTCAAGGATATTTAAAAAGCTTATGTGATATGAACTGGTAGCAAAGGTCCCTGGGAAGTTGAGAACAACTACAGATTTTATCTGTACCCAGGAAATGAGTAAGAGACTCAAAGGAGATCACACAACCAAAATCAATGTTAAATTCAAGATTATCATTAGTGATTTTTATGGTATTGTCTCTTAATTCACTGTTAACATTATTTATCAAGTGACCAATTTCTTCAGGTATATTGGTCACATCTGCTGATTACTTTTGTGTTTACATTTTATGAAAGAGAGCAAAAATATCAATGTGATTTTGAATGGGCTAAATTCTAAAATTCACCATTTCTCTGGTTTCAAATTATATTTCTGCTGATAGAACGAAGGGTACAATTCTAGACCAAGAAAAACCAACACCCAGCAAAATGAGAACTCACCCTGAATATAAACTGTCATGTTTTCTCAGATCCATTAAGCCAATCAACCAAGAGAAAACAGAGCAAATTCCAGTGGTACTTACTTGCAGGTGATGGGGTGCTACATCCACTTGGAGGAGGATGGCCATGAAGTCCATGGAGAGGAGGCAGGGAAAGTCCTCCAATGACCGGTGGAAAGAGTAATGGGTAAGGTGCGGCTGGGTAGTGAGTCATGTGTCCATTCACTGCTGGGACGGGACATGCGTGGCTACTCGTGGTCATGTTTCAGGCCTCACAGAATGGAAGGTGCTCTGGGGCGGGAACACATCACTCCAGATCTTCAGTCAAAGTTGGGACGGTAAATTCAGAGCAAGAGTTGAGTCTGAGCTGTGTTCTGGGCCAAACGCAAGACGCTTTAACAGATGACCTTGCTTCTTCCCAGTGTGGTTTCTCCACCTCTCATTTTGTTATACTGATTATAGGAAGGATGACTTTTTCATTCTGCTTCTCAGTGTAAGGCTGGGAAATTTTATCACTTTAAAAGCCCAGAGCTGCTAACCCTGTAAGAAAAAATATATATACATATATCTCACAAGTCAAAAATATTTTCTTCTTTATCAAGTTAGTATGTGAAAAATCGCTAATATTAATCTAGTACTCCTAATTCCCAGTTGTTACCCTACCCTCACTACTTCAATTTTCTTAAATTCTCACATTCTAATATAGGATAAAACTTTGACACAATTTCAAAATAACCCTGACTATCCAATATTAAATAGCACCCCCCAACCCAATCATTCCCTGTATTCCTCACCCTGCTTAAGTTTTCTTAATGGCACTTAACTTGATCCATTACATGTGGGGGTGTTTTTGTCTCTCTCCCCCATTAGAATATATTCACCAGGAGGGCAGAGTTTTTCTCTGTTTTGTTAGGTTATATTTTGAGCTCCTATAAGAGTACCTAATAGGCAATAGACACTCAATAAATATTTGTTAAATGAATGAATGAAAATTTTTTTCTTGGTTCTTTTAGAGAAATTGATTGTTTAATGTTATCTTTACCTATATGCTTCCAAGATTTTACATATTTTATATGAACAACTTTGGATTTTAATGCAGCCATTGGGAATGATACACCCAACAAGGTAAATATAATCGTAGGAGAAAACTATAACCTAATGAAAGGTAAGTAAGAGATACAGCCGTTAAAGATCAGTGAAATATTTTATATCAGTTTCTTATTGTCAAACAGTATATACCTTTCTTTCAGTAAGAACCCTAACCATCCATCCATTGATCCATACAACCATCATCCATTTGTCCATCTGTTCAATCAACTATCCATCAATCAAATCCCAACTTACTAGTATGCACCAGGTGCCGGTGTAGGCACTAGAGATACACAGTGTGGAACAATGTTAATGTGGTACCTGCTGTCATGGAGTTTCTAGTTTTGACAGTTCCTAACTGAAGTCATGTTAAGGAGGGTTAAATTGCCCTGTTCCCACAAAGAACATTCCAGGGATGCTCAGCACCTAGAATTCCTTGAGGCTGGGAATGGAAGAAGCCTGAAATAGATTCTAGGGTGGGCTGACTACAGACTTCGTAGGTTCACTTTGGCCCTGATGACCAATATTCAGTAAAAGTCCCAAACTCTGGAGTCCACTACATGGCAAGCCCTGAATGTAAACCCATCTGGCACAAAACAAGAACAATCTCTCAAGGCCAGCATAGAAGAGTTGTTAAGAGCATGATTCTAGAGCCAGACCGCCTAGGTTCAAATCATATCTGCCCCTTGGACAATTATCTTACCTCTCAATATGTCAGTTTTTTTAATGTAAAATGGGGATAATAATAGAATTTACTTCAGAAGGCTGTTGTGAGGATTAAATGAGGTAATACTGAGAGAAGAACAGTGCCTGATGCAGAGTGAATACCAGGTAAGTTTGTTATCAACGCATGTGTTGTCTCATCAAATCATGTCCTTCTAAGGACAAGCTAGCTGGAATGGACAAGAGGCTTTGGAGTCAGGGCAGGGAGGAGACCACATCACAGCAGTCCTAGGAAAAGCATGTTAGGACTAAAACTTTTATCATGGAAGTAAAGGAGAAAAGATGGGATCCGGGTAAAGTTGAGAACAAAGACTCATTAAGGTATACTGATTTCTCAGTTTGTGAATTAGCTGGTTTGGTTATTACAAACCCTAAAATGTTCTAATCAATAATAACATCCATTTATACATTTACCATGTGTCAGGCACTTCACTTCTGAGCTCTAGCTCTTAGACCAGTCCTACAAGGCATTTCTTATCCTTATTTTCCAGATGAGAAAACTAAGTCTCAGTGAGTTTAAATGACTTACCCCCAATGTCACAGAGTCAGCCAGAATTTGCACCTAGGTCTGGCTGGTTCTACCATCTCTGATCTTTCCCGTCTACCATGCTGTGCTTATATGTACGGCGTGTCTGCATTGTCCTAACTGTACCCTCCAGAGGAAAAAGTCCATGTGATTTGAGTGGTTGTCCTCACTTGGATGACATTTTCCCCAGGGCCTGAATCCCTGGCCTATTAATATTAAAAATGAACATCATCAACAGTGAGACCATATGGTCCCAGGTTCCCTAGAACTCCGCACAACCTTACAAAGGAACCTACATTCCCGGTTGGCTTATGTAACACATTTAACCCCCAAAGTGATGTCCCACCCAAAATATCAGTGTCCTTTCCAAACTTTCAAATGGCAACTTGTTTTGCTGATGAAAAGAAAGTAAATGGACTATTAGAGGAGAATGTTTTCAGTGCTTTCTCTTCTAAAAATCACACACCATCTAATATATTGAACACTTTTATTTTGCAGTTTGTAGCAAATTAATTAGAAAATAAACAATACCATTTAGTATTTGCTGCATTTCCACTCAATTTGATTTTTAAGTCACACACACAAAGCCCAGCATTGTTATAAATGGTCTTTTCTATCTCCATTAGACAAACTACCTCATTAACTGGTAGAGCTGACAGTTCAGCAAACCCACCCCCGCAGGGCACAATTCTTAGATTTTTAAAGCTGTTTGTTTGTTTTTACCAACCAGGGACTATTTCTACTCTCAATAATCCTTCATTTCTCTTTGCTTTCAAACACTGCCGATTTCTAGCATCCTGCCTGCCTGGTTGAAAGGTCTGGTATCATGGCTAGGATCTTTAAAAAAAAACAAAACTACTTATACTGATAATAGGCAAAAGAAAAAAAAAATCAATGTGTCGAGAAAATCCTGTTATGTTGGTGGAAAATTGTCTGAACAGTCACTGGGTCTATGTTCACATATGTGACTGATTAAGGCTGTTCCTGGAAGCAGAGAATTTCCTTTGTTTCAGGCTTTTAGAAAAAAAGATTGTCACTGGCATTAGTGCTGCTTTTTTTCTTCATGCCTGATTTGAGTTTGGCCTCGTTCGGGGCTCTCTCCCTCCCCACCTGAGGCTAAGCAAACAGGAGCCGAGGTGGAAGAGGGGAAGGAAGCGGGGCCTGGGTCAGGAGGTCTTGGATCCACAACCCATGATTCCCTGGGTATCAGTTTCATCATCTGTGAAAGGGGGCCAGGAAGAGGAGCAGGTTTAAAATCAAATTTCTTAAACTGTGCTGTCCAGAAAACAAGTGTTTTACAAGAAGATATTAAATGAAAAAAAAAAAACATGCTGAAAATATTTTAGAGGAGAAAATAAAAAAGAAAGAATTTTTACATAACTCTTTGCATAGTTGATGTTATGCAATAATCTGCGTTTGATATATAGTGGAATGACAGGAGGTAGCATGACAGGTCTACCCACCAACCACTTGGATGACGTGTGCCCATGCAGTGGCAGAGGTCTCGGGAATTGTTAACATCTATGCCTGTATCTGTAAGATATTATTATTAATAAAACGGTACCTTTTCTCCAATTTAATTTGTTCATGTTTTTGTTCCATTAAAAAGTTTTTAAAAAATTACATGTTAATCATTTCTTGTCACATTTAATTCACCAGAGGTTGTTTTTGTATTTATTTCACCTAAATTTGCATTCGAGCTTCCAAGGTTATACTTCTAAACATTTAAAAATTATTTTATAAACACGATACTTACATATGATTTTTTGAAAAGTCAGGTAGTTCCTTTAGACCAGTGGTTGTCAAAGCAAAGTTCCTGAACCAGCAGCATCAGCATCGCCTGGAAACTTTTTAGAAAAGCAGTCTCCAGGCCCCACCTGAGATCTATGGTATCAGAAAGCCTGATATGGGCCCAGCAATCTATGTTCTAGCAAGCCCTCCAGATGATTCTGATGCAGCTAAAATCTGAGAACCACTGCTCTAGACATGAGGTTGGCAAACTTCTTCTGTAAAGAAAGTGTGTTTTAGATTGCAGGCCATACAGTCTCTATCACAACCACTCAACTCTGCTCTTGTACCAACTTCTTGTGGCATGAAAGCAGCCACAGACAATCCAGGAATGAGTGGGCTTGGCTGTGTTTCAATAAAACATTATTTACAAAAACAGGCAGCCTGCCAAATTTGGCCCACGAGCCATGGCTTGCTGACCCCTGCTTTAGATTAATAATAAAAAAAAAAAAAAGCAGTCCACTTTCCCCATCCTTAAGGTCTCCTCCCTACAAGCAACTACTTGAAACTATTTTAGCTGGGCTTTTTTCTATTACTTATATTTCTAGATAATGTACTTAAAATATTTTTTTCATGATTTTGTGAAATTTTCTTTACTATCTCTTCACTTCTACTATAAATGACTTATCTCTCTTAGGCTATGGTCCACACGTACAAAACTCTTCCTTCCCTTATACTCCCAACGTAATTTCACCATAATTTTTAAAATGAATAATTTACATTATGTTTACATAATTATGACTAGATAAATATTTACAGCTGAGCCACATGATGTACTATATTTATAGTTCTTTTCTTATAAAATTTTTTGGTTTTCCTGGAATTAATGATTGCTTTGTTTATATAATTTGATTACTTTTCTTTGTATCTATGAATAATTCTTCCCCAACTCTCTGACAGTTTTGCCAGACATGTCATATGATATATGAGTTCCACAATTGGAGACAGTCCTCCAGCTCCAGGGCTGATTGGCTGCTTTCCTAGTCTCATGCATAGATGTGAAACTAGAACTTTCTATTATTGCTTCTCTCTTTTTTTGGAACCCCTGTTTCTGGTATCTCAAGTCTTCCTCTTTCTTCTTGGTTTACTTCATCTTGGTGGCTTTTTTCCTAAGATCTTTCTGAGAAATGGTGCATGGGAGGTAAATTTTCTGAGACTTTGCATGTATTAAAATATTTTTACACTACACATAACACTTGTTTGATAGTTTGGCTAGGTATAAAATTGTGGATTAAAAATAACTTTAAATTAGAATTTTAAGTATATTGCATTACTTTTTCAAGCTTTCTACATTGCTTTGGAAATTTCTAATATTATTCTGTTCTGAACCATTTGTGTGTGTGGCATTTTTCCTTTTCTGGAAGCCTTTATAATCTTTTCTTTATCCCTTATGGATCTTTTCTCCTACATTGTGGTAGGCACTTGGTAGAGGTCTTCGATCTGATGACTCATGTCCCTCTGCTAGGGAAAATTTTATGCTCCTTTGATAATATCTTTCTCAACATATATTTTATTCTTTCCTTTTGGAAATATTACTTAGATAGTGGAACTGCTGGATTGATTCTCTAATTTTATTATATTTTCTCTCATATTCTACTTCTTCATCCATTTTTCTACTTTCTGCCAGATATCCTCACTTTTAACTTCTACTTACTCTATTGAATTTTATATTCATGCTACTATATTTTTAATGTCCAAGAGTTTTTCTTCTTTATTTATGCATTTTGCTTTTTGTCATGAATGCCTTATCTTTTCTGAATACCTTTTAGGATATTAAAAATAGTTCTTTTAAATATCTTATTCTGCTCTGTACATTGACTATTTCTTTTCACTTTCTTTCTGTTGTTTTATTTCCTTTAATGTTACATGCATTTCTCAGTTATATTGCCTGCTCAATTCTAGCCCTGTCCATCTATATCTAAAAGGGAAAACTTATTCATGCTCTGGATTCATGAGAAAACCTTGTCAAATGGGTGAGTTTCACAAAAAAGTGATCTAACTGGGGTATTTCTTTGTGGGACTTGAAAGGTAGTAGAATATGCCACCCCAAAATATGACTGTAGGACTTTAGGACATGCTACCCCAAAATATGCTACTTTGGTATATTGACTATTTTGAGCTATAGGCACTTGAAAAACAGTAAAAACAGGAAGATGCTTTCTCTGAATTCTCCTTATCTGCCTAAAGACAGATCTTCCAAAAGGAACACAGTTGTCATAAATCCCCCCCCTGGGAGTTTCATCAACTAGTGAAGATTGACTCTTATTGTAGGACAGGAGAGTAGAAGTCAACACCACACCCAGATAACCTTTGTCACAAACTGTCATATCTCCCATCTATTCTTCTAAGGGCCCACTCTTCTTTCTTAAAAATCATTTACTCTCCCCTAAGAGGCTACATTTTCCCTCCCCTTTCCCTATTAAGATGGTATTTAATCCTGATTTCTAAGCCACTTCAGGAAGTTGCTGATTTTTCTCTGGGTATCTCCCACGTATATATGAGGTATACATATTAATAAACTTTTGTTGTTTTTCTCTTGTTAATCTGTCTTTTATTACAGGGGTTCTCAGCCAAGAACTAAGACTAGTAGAGGGAAGATTATTTTTCCTCCCCTATAGGCTCTTTGGTAATTTCATTGAGAAATCCTCTCAGATTCTGCCCAGGATGGGGAGGAAGGAAAAAAACCTTACCAAAAATACTTCTGGTAGTTGAATGGAGAAATGAGGCTAGGGCTGCTGGTGGGCTTACTATTAAATCAGTAATCACCAGGATGTAACAGGTAGAGCAGCAGATTTAATTGCTCCTTGTTCATAACTTCAACCAATCTTCCTATCTCAATCATTACTTCTACACTTCAGGATAACTGGTACCTCTACTCTCAGGGAGTGTCCAAAATCCTACAGCTTCTATCTCCTTGCTTCTCCTTTACATCTCCTTCTTTAGGTGCTTAGCAATCTGCTTTCTGTATTTTGCTAATTTATTCATTACTGCCCATCTACTTTCCATCTTCAAAAAAAGTTGTTGCCATATTGTCTGCAATTAGCATCACTCATATTCTTAACTTTAATGATTCATGCTTTTTACATCCCTTTACTGTCATTTTAGTAAAGATTAAAGAGGAGATAGGGGAAAAAATGCATGTTGTTAATCCATTGTATTTCACTAGAAATTCATTAAACAAACAAACAAAAAAAGGATTGGAAGAACTAACATAGTTAAAATATCTATATTTCCTAAAGCAGTTTACAGATTCAATGCAATCCGTATCAAACTTATAATGACTCTATTTTTTCATGGAAATAGAACAAAGAATCTTAAAATTTATGTGGAACAACAAAAGACTCCAAATAGCTAAAGCAATCCTGAGAAAAAAGAACAAAGCTGGGTATCACACTCCCTGATTTCAAAATATACTACAAAGCTATAGTAATCAAAACAGTATGGTACTGGCAGAAAAACAGACACACAGATCAATGGAACAGAATCAAGAGCCCAGAAATAAAACCATATATCCATGGATAGCTAATTTTCAACAAGGGAGCCAAGAACATACAATGGAGAAAGGAAAGTCTCTTCAATAAATGTTGTTGGGAAAACTGGACAGCCATATGAAAAAAAAATGAAAGTAGACCATTATCTCACACCATACACAAAAATTAACTCAAAATGGATTAAAGACTTGAATTTAATACCTGAAACCACAAAACTCCTAGAAGGAAACATAGACAGTACACTCTTTGACATTGGTCTTAGCGGCATATTTTCAAATACCATGTCTACTCAGGCAGGGGAAACAAAAGAAAAAATAAACAAATGGAACTACATTAGACTAAAAAGCTTTTGCAAGGCAAAGGAAACCATGAACAAAACGAAAAGACAACCCATCAACTGAGAGAAGACATCTGCAAATCATATGTCTGACAAGGGGTTAATTTCCAAAATATATATGAAGAACTCATATAACTCATCAACAAAAAAAACACAAACAACCCAATTAAAAAATGGGCAATGGATCTGAACAGACATTTTCTGAAAAAAGAGACACAGATGGCCAACAGGCACATGAAAAGATGTTCAACATCACTAATTATCAGGGAAATACAAATCAAAACTACAATGAGATATCACCTCACACCTGTCAGAATGGCTATTATTAAAAAGGAAAGAAGTGTTGGAGAGGATGTGGAGAAAAAGGAATCCTCGTACACTGCTGGTGAGAATGTAAACTGGTGCAGCCACTATGGAAAACAGTATGGAGATTCCTCAAAAAATTAAAAATGGAATGATCCAGCTATTCTATTTCTGAGTATTTATCCAAAGAACATGAAAACACTAATTTGAAAAGATATTTGCACCCCTATGTTCACTGCAGCATTATTCACAATAGCCAACATTTGGAAACAACCTCAGTGCTCACCAAGGGATGAATGGGTAAAGAAGATGGGGTATATATACATGATGGGATACTACTCAGCCATAAAAGAAAGATGGAATCTTGCTATTTGCAACAACATGGACCTTGACGGTATGATGCTAAGTGAAATAAGTCAGACAGAGAAAGTCAAATACCATATGATTTCACTCATAAGTAGAAGATAAAAACAACAACAACAACAACAAACACATAGACACAGAGATCAGATTGGTGGTTACCAGGGGGGAAAGTAGGAGGGAGGAAGGAGAAGGGGAAAAAAAGGGATCATAGGGCACACGTGTACAGTGATGGATGGTAATTAGTCTTTGGGTGGTGAACATGATGTAGTCTACACAGAAACTGAAATATAATGATGCACACCTGAAATTTATATAATATTATAAACCAATGTTACCTCAATTAAAAAAAAAGTAACCTGTGGTTAAATAAGTTTGAGAAACCTAAACTGGATTATTCCTTATCCTTTACAGCTCTAAATTCCTTCAGTGAAGGGAGGAGTTAAAAAATAATCTATGATGAACAGATTCACTCAAGACCCCAGCTGAGACAAGGTTAATTCAGTCAAGGTCTAAATTGCTCTCCCTGTGTGGCAAGTGAAAGACAGCAATGGTTCCAATCTGAAATTGACCAAAAAAGTGAGCCATCATGGACACGCTGTGGGCCTGTGTCAAACGTCTTCTACTAAAAAGTAAATAAAATAAAGATAGGATTTGACCTGCCTTAGCTATGCACCTACAGGCATATTGGATAATTAGAAATGCCATTTAATGCATTGATGATTTGATACGTGCTTTCTTGAAGACTTCAAGTTGGAGGGAAGACTCTTGTTAGATAGAGTCTGCCTTGAGACACAGGAGCCAAACACTTTCACATGGCAAGAAGTGTTAGTTTTACACCGTAGTGCCTTCAAGTGTAATCCAAGCAACAAAACAGGCAAGATTTTTTGAGAAAACATTATTCATTGCCTTCTACTGCAATTTAATGGCACCGTGGCTGACACAAAAAACAGGCAGAGGTGAACAAAAGATAGATTTTTAAAATGTCTTGTGATGAAGCACAGAAACTCTCCTGTATTTTTTCAGCTGATTTCGAATTTGTTGTGGAGAAATCTTTGGTTCAACAGACACTACACGCATATTTCTCTTTTTCCAGTATATTTTAGCTCAAACCTTCCTATTTATTTAAGGCATTGGTTCCAGGTAATGCCACTTAAAATTTTTCAAATGCATTCAGCCAAATACCTGTTTTCAGCAAAAATGTCAAACTCAGCACAAATCCTGTCAGTTGTTTTCGCTGCTGTTCTTGATAGAAAGGAAACATGGCTGCAAAGAAGTCAGTTTTGCATGCCTGGTGGTTTCACAGCCTTTCTTATATCCACCGTCTTCATCATAAATATCACTGATAAAATTATGTTCAACTTAAACCAATGGGAAACCACAATGAATAACTTGAATTTGGCCAGGAAGAGATATTTTTTTACCGCCTTTGAATTTAATTTGAGAATGAAAGAGATAGAAGAGAGTCATTTAGAGGAAATAATGCAGTCAAAGGAGTCCCTTAGACCACCAAGGGAGTGGAGAGTGAAATGTGAATCACTGCTTTGCATCAGGAGGAGGTCATTTGGCACATTAAAGACCTATTTTTAAAACCATATTCTAAATGTTCCTGTATTCCTTTTTAGGCCATTTTTATAAGATTCCATCTGTTAAAGAAATACGACAGGAAAATATGACTTTCAGAAAATAACAGGCAGAAATATACATACATTAGAATGTATAAAACTCTAAGATTTTAATTTCAGACATTATGGGAGTAGTGATGTAAATGTGAGTTTTTAGAGTCAACATTCCCCCCAAATTTGCTATGTATGCTAGCATTGCACATACCACCTGAAAAGTCAGCTTTCACCTAATGTCTTTTCACATAGATTCCAAAACATAATGTATAGAGTATGTATTCAACCAAACGTCTGCTGGAACCATTGTTTTTGAGAAAAGCAGCAGCAGGCATCTCCTTGTACAATCGTTTCCGTGCTTCGTATCAGGGAATCCTGCCAGGCCAAACAGAATGACTGGACTAGAGTTTAGTTTTCAAGGGAAAGTCAGTCAGCTAGAGGCTGGTTAGCGGCCTATGAGGTAGCCTAGAAGAAGTAGTCTTCCTAATGGGAATCTCTGTAATGGATGGTGACCTGTCTATCCTATCTGAGTCTTACTATTGATTGGTTTTGAATGCTCATCACACAAAGAAAGACATAGAGAGAAAACTGGCATACAAATGGGAAGAAATACAGAAAAGTAAGTTGACAGAAGTCATGAGGCTAGAGAAACCACGAGTGAGCAAGAGACATGAGACAGAGAGAAGCATAGAACCAAGGTATTGGTAAAAATAGATAAAACAAGTCACAATAGCTACAGCTGTGGTTCTAAAGTTGGTTTTAGTGTCAAGACCAGCATTTCAAATTTTGTGAGGCCTGAAACTTCAAATGTTCAACTGTTCTGTATTTTTCCTTACTTATCTTGACAACAAACTCCCAAGTCATATCTCTAGGCCTTAGATCCCAGAAGAACCTTCCTAGCCCAGTACTTAACTCTGCCCTTTTTGAAAGGATAAACTGGCCAGTCTTCAGTTGACTGTGATAATAGATCACTGATGAAATGTCACTTTGCATGTTGAGATTAAGACTGGTATAATCTTATCAAGTAGGATTTGTAAGTGTCCATTCAGGAATGGCACAGTGCTGGAAAAGAGCTGAAGAGACACATTTGAGGTCCCTAGATGCTTGCAGTTTATAATTTAATATGGGGATTGTAAAAACAGATGTAGTATATCTTTCTATAGTCAAACTCTATGTATGCATATCCGCTGTTCTTTGAAAATAAATTCATGGCATATTTCTTTATTTATTTTGTAAAAGTAAACTTCCTATAATAGAAGTCATAGTGGGGTCCCCAAAGCAGTGAATTTAAATAATACATATTTAATACTCATTAATATTTAAATATTACAACATGCTTATAACTTTTGAGAATATATCTACTTTAGAAAGTGAGGTCTAGCTGTAAATGTATTTTTAGCACATTTACATGCTTGCATTTACAAAATCAAGACAACAAAAGAGCAAAAATTTTCAAGGCACATTTAGATTATTTGGGTTGGTCACATAAATGAAATAGTCACACGGTTTTCACCTTAATAAGGAATCGGGACTGTCAGAGCTGCCACAGAACATCTGGCCACTGTCCACATTACACTCCACAGTGTCTGTACCACAGACACTCAGTAGTCTACACTGAGTAGACCACTCTAGGTCTACTCAGGTTCTGGCACTAATATTAGTCTCCCCACTTATATGAACCATGTTAAGGGCACCTTAGGCAATTCTTGTGATTGTAAGCAGGGTCTTGAATTACTCTTTCTGCCTTATATCCATTGAACTATGGGTAGTATTTGGATACTCTCATTTGCAACAGTTTCTTAATTGGGTCAGAATCCCTGTCACTTGATCAACTCCCCTGCTACTGCCCAGCATCCTGTGGCTGAGATCAAGATACTATACCTAGCTCTTGCCAGCTGCCTTCTCCCTAATGGAGAATTTGGAGTAATAATCTTTGAAGGTGGAGGAAGTGGCCAAGAGCCAAGAGACACAGTCAGCCACTAGAAGTTGAAAAGGGCAAGGAAAGAAATTCTCTCCTCAGAACCAGAAGGAGCTAACTCTGCTGACACCTTGACTTTAGCCCAGTGAAACTGATTTTGGCCTTCTGACCTCCAGAGCTATAAGAGAATAAATCTGTGTGGTTGTCAACCACAAGTTTGTGGTCATTTGTTATAGCAGCAACAGGAAACTGATACACCAACTCACTCTGAGCCTTAAAGGATCTACTCAAGAACATGAATCACAAACACTGACTTATTGCTTATACTGGAACCAGTAGCCAGTTTTGTTAAAATAGAACTTTTTCCCCCTGGAGGAAAAGTCCAATATGTGGTATTGGTCAGGGAGAGAAACTTGAAGATGCTCACCACTGGCTCCCAAAATTTCCTACAACACTGAAACAGAGATGAAGCCCAGCAATATCAGTTCTAGAGAAGATGTGGGCACTCTAGAAGAGGTCAGGGGTCAGAGTAACACCAAGAGAAGAGGCATGAGTGTGGTATCTTTGTCAGGAATGTACAACCATTCCTGAACAAGTGTTTAAAATGTTTGACTATTTTGCCTTTCTGCTATGTTATGTGAAAACTGTGCAAGGTCATTAATTTACCTGCAGCCTCAAAGATTCCCTGAAAATTGCCAGTCTAGACATATGTGATAGAGCTACTTAACCTAAAATGGATATGATGGAGGCACTTAAAGGAAAGAATGAGAGGATTCATGCATGCATATGTGTTTGTAGAGAGAGTCTAGAACAAAAATAGCAAATTTCAGTGTTTTTTTTTTCTTGTGAGGAAGATTAGCCCTAAGCTAACATCTGTTGCCAATCCTCTTCTTTTTGCTGAGGAAGATTGCCCCTGGGCTAACATCCGTGCCCATCTTCCTCCACTTATATGTGGGACGCCTGCCACAGCATGGCTTGATAAGCAGTGTGTAGGTCCATGCCTGGGATCTGAAACAGTGAACCCCGGGCTGCCGAAGCAGAGCACACGAATTTAACTGGTACACCACCGGGCAGGCCCCAATGTTTTTGTGTTTAATTAAGAATTTCCTTTACTGTCTTAATTATCCCATTTATGGTTCTCAAGAGACTTGGAAGTAGACGAAAGAAAAGGTGGCAAACTCTTTCTCACAAATGAAGATGTATCTGAAATATCTCCTCTTATTCTATTTGGGAGGGAAAAAAACAATAGTAGTAGAAGAAAAATAAAACATTTAACCTCACCTGAACACTAAAGTTTGGTCCCCCACATTAGGGAGTGGCTTATTTCCTTTATTAAGTCATCCCAATGTTTTCTTCTCTCTAAGGTTGCCAGTTTCGCTGTGTGACCCCCAGTCCCATCATAGGACTCCCTCTCTGCCTCTCCATCTTTGTTTGTCAGAAAGACCCCTAAAAGATGGTTGGTAGATCAAAGATGACAAACCTTGAAACTGCTTTGCTTCCATCATCTGAATGGAATCACATATGCAACATGGATAAAATTTAAAATCAATACAAGAAATCTACCAGAATATAGTTCTAAGTGGCACTTTTCCTTCAAGGCAGTCATAGTAAGTGGCTCAACAACTTATTCAGATTATGCTGACATTACTCAAGACAACTTTGGAACACCTTTTTGGGAGAGACCACCGTTGGAGGTAATGTGGCAGAGACATCACTATTGAACGGGTTCAGAACAAGCCTTCCCAAAATGTGCCACTTTGGCATGTGTACTATTTTGAGCTAAAGGCAATCAAGACCCAGCAGACTCAAGAAAAACTCTTACCCCATCATCAACCACCTAAAAGAGTTTGGATAGGAGCCCTGCCCCAGAAAGAGAGCTATTACCGGAGAGAACTTTTATCTGAAGACCTATCCATATGGCAGAGCAAGCATCTAATTACTAAACATCTGCTTTTCTTATCGTCCTGTGAATTACCCTCCTCCCCCTTGAAGCCCCAGGCCCCTATTCCATTCCTTAGCTCAAAATATCATATAAGCCTCAATTGCCCAACTTGTCCTTGGGTCTCATTGTCTTTGTGGGGCTCCTGTACATACTTAATTAAATTTGATTTTCTTCTGTTAATCTGTCTTATGTCAATTTATTACTGGACCAGTCAAAAGAACCTAGAAAGGTAGAGAAAAAATTTTCCTTTCTTACACTATGTTCTCGCCAAATCCCATTTCCTTTTCCTTCCAGTCACACAGCCAGACAATATTTCCCAACTTCCCCTGCAATTAGGTGTGAGTATGAGACTGAGCCTTGGTCAGTGCAATGTGGGTGGATATGATGTGTGCCACCTCTGGGACTGGTCCCCCAAACCTCCTGTGGAATCCTCCTTGGTCACTCTTTCCTCTCAATTGCTGGTTGGATGCATAGGGTCCAGTACAGAACTGACAGCCAAGGAGATAGCAGAGCCACTACACGGCAGGAACCTGGGTACCTGAATGTCTGTGTGGAGCAGACCTATTGACCTGCACTGGACTGCAACATTAGTGAGAGGTAAATTGGTATTGCATTAAGGCACTAAAATTTGAAAGTGTATGTTATAGCTAGACTAACTAATAAAGTCATTGATTATATAAAAATAATCACTTCATGACTATATTTGCACTTCCATTTTTGATTCCCAAATCTTCCATGCCCCTATTGACTAGATTTTCTCCTGAAATTATATTTTTAAAGCAAGTCTATCCCAAGGATAAAAACTGGCCACCTGAAGAAAGTAATGCTTGTTACAAAGGTAATTAAAAAGAATTCCAAAGACACTTTGATTATTAGTAGCACTATTGAAATAGGTCTATAGCTTCTCCAAGGATCATCTTTGAAACCAACAGTACTCACGTGAATACGTAACAGACTTTATAAGGGATTGTAACATAGTAAGAATTCAAGCCATGAGATTATTATAAAAGAATATTGTAAAATGATTACCATTTTAATAATCACAGCATTCTAATAAGTGAAGCATTGTTTGCTTTTATGTATGTTGTCAAGTAATGGTGTGAACACCAGGTGAAACTATGGTAGCCCAGTCCCTAGGATAAAGACAAGAGAAGGGGAGTTTGTAAAAAAATACAGCAGTATTATCTTGACACTTTGGCTGGTAATATATGAGCTGTAATGTTTCCTAGTTGTTCATGTGTTTGGGCAAGAAATTATGTTTAAAGTATTTAACTTCAGTTGTGCAAATATCATATGATGGGGTAAAATGCGATGTACCAACTGTTACATTCTTTCAAAGTCAAGATATCCACATTTTGGAAAAGTTATTAACTCAGAATGTGTCAAATTACAGACATCCTGGATAAACAAAAATCTGCTGCGTTAGTTCTGGTGTGTTTGATTAAAACTGGTAGGTGCATTGCTTTGCGAATTCACACCTCACAAATAAACAAGTGAATTTATTCTAGGAATCACGTGATAATAAAGTAATGTTAGTGGCAAAGAGTGAAGTTGCAATTTTATTGAGTCTCAGTTTCCCGATGTATAAAATGGGGATAATATCTTTACGTAACCCACAAGTTTGTGACGAGGATCAAATTAATTTACGTACTTAAAGTACTTAGAACTGTGCCTGGCATCTGGAAAGCACTAGTTACTCTTAATATTGCTGAGTCCATGAAAATGCCTGATAATCTTGATTGATTAAGCTGGAACAGAATACTTTTTCTCCATATTTATTTTTTGGAAATAATCTATTGTCTCCTGTATTACTCATCCATCCATCTATGTATATCAGATGTATGCTTAAATACATACACATATACTCTTTTTTAAAAGTCAAATTTCTTGACTTACAAAAATCAATGTAGGAAATTTCTTAAGGAAATGACAAATGTATGAAAATGATCATTATTTCCTACTGACTGATTTTACAAGCCACACTCTATAGCCAGGCTGGCGCCAGCATTTCTGCCAGCCAGCTAGGCAGGAGTTTAACTGGAAGACCTGCCACATTCTTAACTATTGTGTCACTCTAGCAATCTGTAACAGACAGCACCTCTTCTACCCCTGTTCTTGTTAAGACTCATCCTGTTTCTCTATTGCTTAAACTGTATTTTCAGGAGGAAAAAAATTCAGTCTAAAAATTCCTCTGGGCCAAAACACAGCCTTGGGCATCTTATGCTAAGAGGGACTCAAAAAATCTAGCTGAGGCATTTTTTGAATCTGTTGTAGGGATGACAGCATCTCCATTTAGAGTCTGTGCATACTTTTTATAATTGTTTAATCCTCTCTTTGTGGACAAGCACTTAAAAATAAAAATAAAAAATTAAGTGAAAACTCCAAATGTCTTTTTTTCTTTTTGCAGTTGGTGCAAGAATCTATGCTATTGGAATCACTTAAAACGAAGGGAAATTAATAGTGAGAAAGCTCTCACTGGTGATGTGAATGAATGGCCACATTTCCATGACATTTTACTGCATCCACTCAAACAGATGGGATTCCAGGGCTAACTGGCCTCTGTTGAGATGAATGAGATTCCACAACTATTAGCACATTGGCATAGAAATGGCCGGATTCGGTTGCAGAGGCATTCTTACAGAAACAAAGAAGATCACAAAGCTATCCTGTCCCCATGCCCATCAATGCAGACCCATTCGTTATCGAATCCCATTCATTCAAGCTAAAGCGACATTCAATATCAAATGACACTCTTCAGGCACTGCATGGAAATCCTGAGGATTTGATCAGCTATTAACTACTATTGATGCTGATGTGGCTGATTTGGCTACAGAAGACCAAACAGCACTCTCACAAGTGGTGATACAAGTCAAAAAAGCGCCAGGCAAAAATCAAACACGCAGAGAAAAAGGAGACTCAGTGATAAGCAAATGGACTAAGGCCTCCTGTGTTGGCAAAGGTCACCCAAGACATTGAAATTCAATGAAGGGGGTTTTAAGTTAAGGAAAACAGGCAAGCACCAGGGAACCTACCATGTAAAAAGGCTGGGGACCAATGCCCCCTCTCCTATAGAAAGAAGCCAGCATGGGGTATGCTTTGCAGATGGACTGGGGTAGCACATGGACTGCAGAGCACATCTGGCACACAGGTGTATGGCCTTGTATTCCTAAACCAGCCATCAACAGTCATGTGCAAAGACTCCTATTGCTATTTGGGGTGGAAAGCAAGAGGACTTGTAGCTGAGAGATCATAATTGCTTTTCAAAAAAAAATGTGTATGGGTCCCTGCCAAACATTCTTCCTCTAGCAGATTATATTTTTAATCCACCTACTTAATTAACTAGCTCCTCAGTGGATCAAATGATATTAGTGAGTTAGAGTAATATTGCCACTGGAGCGGCCATTTAATTCTGGCAACTCTAAAGCAAATTATTTCATAAATGGATAGTTTATTCAATTCAGTTCAGTTCCAATTCAATTCTGAGCCCCTTCGACGATCAAAGCACTGAGCTAGACCCGTGGGGGAACAGAGCGAGGGAGGAACAATCCCTGCCCACAATCTAACAAGGGAATGGTGACCACTACACGAATTATAGAAATATAATGCAAATAAAGCATCTGTGTGCCGGGGGTGTGGTGGGAGGAGAGAGAACTGGTCAAAGAAGGGAGGATTACTTTCACGTGTAGGAAAGCAGAAAAGACTCGATGGAGCAGAGAGCATGGAAGATGAATATTGAAAGATACAAAAAGGAATTCAGCAAGTAGAGATGAAGGATTACAGATATACCTGGAGAGAAACAATAGTCCACTTTATTTATTTATTTTTTTGTGAGGAAGATTAGCTCTGAGCTAACATCTGTTGCCAATCCCCCTCTTTTTTGCTGAGGAAGATTGGCCCTGGGCTAAAATTCATGCCCATCTTCCTTTACTTTATATAGGATGCTGCCACAGCATGGCTTGAGAAGCAGTGCATCGGTCCGTGCCCGGATCCAAACTCACGAACTCTGGCGGCCGGAGAGGAGCGTGTGAACTTAACCGCCATGCCACAGGGCTGGCCCCAATAGTCCAGTTTAGATGGAATGTAAAACATATATTGAGAGAATAGAGTGATATAAATCTAAACTAGGAGATGGCAGTGAGAATGGATAGGAGGGTAATGGATGCAAGAATAATATAATTTAACACGTGATTGAATGAATTGGGAACACTTCATGAATGACTCGTATATATTAGGTCCTACAATGGATGCTGGGATACAAAAATAAAAGACATGCTCATGCCACACACACCCCGAAGTAGCTCACAGCCTATGGGGGAAAAGACAACCCACTGGGGTTTGTTCCATACTCTGATAGAGGTATATGCCCCAATATTGTGAGAGCACAGAGGGTGGGCACCTAAAGCCAACCAAGGGCTTGAGGGGGGAAGGCGACAACTGAACTGGAGGAAGAGCCTTCTACACAGAATAGAGAAAACACCGAGTATCAGCCAGGGCATCGTGCCAGATGAGACTGGAAAGGAAGGAACTAGATGGAGAAGGCCCTGAATGGATTGTTGTGGAGACTAGACTGTTCTCCTAAAGATAACAGCCAGTGAGTCATTAATGGGTTTGAAGTAGGGGAGTGACATTATCAGATCTGCATTTTTCGAAGGCCACTCTGGCAGCTGTGTGGAGAATGAGATGGACTGGTGGCAAAGACTGGAGGCTGGACAACCAAACAAGAGACGATTGCAATGGTCCCGCTGAGAGGGCCTGAGACTTTGGTCCATGGCGTAATGAATCCAAAGCATGAGGACGGGGTAGCATGGATAGAATAAGATGTGGACTGGACACTGGGCATTAAAGGAGAGTAAAGAGTCAAGGCTTACTCCAGAATTCTGTTGTAGAACCTAAGCAAATGATGGTGCCCTTCATCAAGATGGGAGCAGAGGAGCGACAGGTTTCAAGGAGGACGAATGCAGATTTAGATGAGTTCATCTGAAGTGCCTGTGGAGCATACTAGCAGAGATATTCATTAGCACAAATTGATGTTAAAACGAGTCAAAATCCGACAGAAAAAGGAAAAAACAAGCTACCTCTAATTGTGCACCCCAACATAGCCGCCTCCTTAAAAACCAGCACGATCATAGGACAGAGTAATTTGGAATGAATATAACAAAAGTGAAAAGCAAACAAAGATAAAGCCTCAAATGAGCAAGTCTTTCACGTAGCGTGCATTCTCTGCTTTCCGTTATGTATCTCTTCACAAACCATGGTCTTCAGAAGGCTCAGTACATGCCGACAGGTTCTGAACGCCAGCTCTTTGATTTAATAAGCACTTAGTGAGCAGCTGCTGTGTACAATGCACAATACTGGGTGAAGTGAGGAATATCACAATGGACCTGGCCTTGTCCCTAACAGCAAGATATTACCCATGTGGTTGATAGGACATGGATGCAAATGACCATAACACACAATGAAACCTACCTGGAGATGAGGAATGAAGAAAGTGCTTTGGGAGTTGAGAGCAAGGTGGGCATGAGACAAAGTCAAAGTGAACAGTGGGTGACAAGACTGAGCTGGTCTTTAGTCGATTTTTGGTATTTTTTTCAGTGTGGATTTTTTTGCATTAATTTTGATTTCTTTTAAATTTGCATTAAAATACTAGCGTGATTGCTGAGTTTTTTGGTGCCCCCTTAAATTGTGTGCCCAAGGTGAGCACCCTGCTTGCCTCCTCCCAATCCTGACTCAGGAAAAGTTATCCACAATTCAGATGAGGCAGACAAACAACAGGTGTCATCAAGTATCTGAATTATTCTTCACCCCTTTCATGAACAGAGCTGCCTCCTCAAAACAATTTAACCAACAGCTGTGATTAGAGCTTTCCTTTTGGGCAAATCCTCTACAGTGAATTACTAGGAGAAAGATGATATTATTAATTAGCTCAGATTTTCTAAGGGTAATTTTCAATTTAATGTAAGTATATATTCTGATTTTCATTAAGACTATTCCTTCCCTCCATTCCCCAATATGGTAGTGTAGATCTATGCATTTCAGAACCCAACAAAAATATTTTGAGCAAAGAAATTGGAGTTTGCTGAATCCTCCATTAGACCCTAACCTCCCTGGGGATAAGAATTCCTTCTAGCAGCTGCTCTGCTGTATCCTCAGTGCCTAGGCTTAGGCCCAGATTAGTGGGCACCTAATACACACTTGCCTGAGTGTTGAAAAATAGAAGATAACAACTACAGTAGCAACCATTTATCAAAACAAGTTAGAAGACATTCACATTGTTTAATTATAGCTATATATCCTTATGACTGTTTTATATGAGTCCAATGCCGGCAAAAATTCAAGGCATGCCTTTCCAACCCTAACTGCATTGAACTGGCAGCTTCTGATCAGTCCTTTGGTAACAGCAAAAGTTGTACAAATGAACTTAAGTCAGGGTACTTCATAACAATAACTCAATGAAGAAATTACCCCTACATATTCTTAGTAGGGAATGAAATTTTAAGCCAGATTTTGGCAGACAGTTTATTAGTGATATTTTGATGATATTTTGATGACTAATCTGATTTGGAAATTTCTCATTAAGAGTCTTGGAAAGATGTGACAAAACAAAACTTTTCTCTGCTTGTGCCTCTGTGTATATAATCGCTGTACACATTTCCTGGGGAAGATAATTCAGACACCTCTCCTCTACTGAAAACACACACACACACCTGGTGTCTATTACTTGGATGGTTTGGATGATAAGTGGTGGACAAGAAATGAAGAATTCCATGAAAGTAGTAATGAGTGGCACCCATCAATAAATTCAAAACTCTTCTGCACTTTTCCCCTGAGGAATTTCACTTCTCCTCTCCCCTCAAATGGTTTGTTATGGTTCCGCTCGAAATCACGTGTAGAGAAAGTGTCTGTCTACTACTACAGCACACATATTTTTAGAGGCTTTGGATATTCTTGGGAAGTATCATCCAGCTAGTGGTCCCACCTGATCTTGTTTAAGAATTCTGATGAGCACATAGGTCAAAGCATTACTGCCCTAAGAAGCATTTTAAATGATTTTAATATACTCCCATAAAAAGTTAGCTGCCAAGACTTAAATTTGTAGACTCCAGAATATAGGGACTATGTAGAATCTTTCAAAATTACAAGCAGTTTTAATGTTACCAGGTTGGTTGGTATTACTGTGTGTGTATGCATATGTGTGTGTATGTATATATGTGTGTATGTACACAAACACTATAATGTATGGAATACATATTTGGAACAATGTATTTGCTTCCTTCCCTAGGCGCAGTGTTTAATTCTACCGAATAAATTGCAATTTACTTCTTCTCACTTTTAGTTGCATATAAATAAAAGAAAAAGTCAATTATTATTTTCCCCTTAGTTGTCTTATCCTAGTAACAAAATAAAATCTCTTCGGACCTAAGAGGAACAAAAGGTACCAATTACTAATCTACTTTACAACATAATACTTTGCACCAACTTAAAAATATGTTCACCAGGTTTACTGTGGAAAAGGGTAAGATCTTTAGCAAAGTTATTCTTAAATAAAAAGATAAGTGAGTTGAAAAGCACAGCAATTCGAAATCAGAGAGAAAACCAACTCTAGAGACATCCGCATGTCTAGAGAGTATTTAAACTATTTCACTTTATAAACTTCAACGGAGGATGTGATTTCTGGTGTTCTGGCTTATAGAATCACTTGGGAATGAATAATTCATAGGCTTTTTACCAAGTCTCGAGTGTAAATCAGTCAAATATAGCAACATGATATTCATGCTGAATTTCTAAGTACTTAAAACATTTAGATGGAAACTTTCTTTTCAAAGGAGCAGGAGGAATAATGTCATTTTCCCTCTGCTCACATTGCCCAGGCATATTTGCATTACATACTTTAAAAAAATCTATACAAAGGGATTTAATTAAACAAGAAACCAGTTACGGTGGCAGAAGTGAAGAAAAGCAACAAAAAACTTTCTCAGTGTTATGTTTTCTTTATTAACATACTGATGTGAAACTAAACAGAAAAAGCAATCTAATAACAAACATTCCTTTGAGACATGTTCAGGGAGCAAAAGGACATCCACTTATTGTTCCGCCCATCCGATTGGTCCATATATGGCAATAAAGGTACAATAGACGGAAACAGGAAACAGACTGGCACATCTGTAGTATCTTATTAGCAGCTAATGGATATCTGAGAAGAACACACATAGAATGCTGAATCGTCTGGACCAATCTCCTAAGCAATTACTCTTAATTAGTGGGTTCTGTTTATAGATTCAACTTAGTGTACCCTTATGTATCAAGAGATGAAGGCAGCTGGAGAAAAAGAAATGAGGCTCTTAAAGGAAAAGTATTACAAGATGTTGGAAGATTTCTTTTTGGTGAAGTGAAGCTTAATTTCTTTCCCTTCCCTGCCTGGCATAAGGTGGTTTTCTCCTTTGTGAAGGATTAAAGAAAAGATAGAAAATATTTCCAAAGCTGGCTAGGTGTTAAAGGAATTCCTGTCATTTGTCTTAGGAACATGTAAAGAAAGTCAGGGAAAACAAAGGAGTTGTGCAGGACAAACATACTCCCACAAACTGTAGCTCAAAGCATTTCCAGGAGGTGCCATCCTCCCTGCCCCAAACCAATGTAGCGCCTCAATTCGGAGAGGCGGCACCTGCATTTCACGTCTGCCAAATTGGAAGGCATGGGGCAAAATGGGCGGTGTGACCAGCTGTATCTCCATAAAAGAGAAAACACAAAATGGTTTTTCCAGGCCAATCTAGTTAGAAGAGATCTGAGAACACACAGAGCCACTGAGTCCATCACCCACTGTCTGTAAACGGAAAAATATGATGTAGACACTCCCGTCCTCCATTCAACACATACCACATGCCTGCTTTTTTTAAAAAAAGGGAAATTCCTTTCGGGTAGTGGATGTTCAATTTGTACACTACTTGTTCTCATGTAAACAGCTGCCTAGGAATCTTTCTTAGAGCCACCACTGAGGTCCTGCCTCTTTTGTTCCTCTTAAACTACTAGAAGGCTCGATTCTTGAAGCATTTCTGGTTATTTTTGCAACACACAGTTCTACTCCCTTGCAAGTCACAGAACTTCTTCCCTGGTCTTGTGTAATCCTGTTTAAAAAGATCATTTTGAATGCACAACCAGCACACTAATGTATAACCTGTGACTGTCCTTCCAAATGATTGTATTCTGTGTATGTGTAAGAAATTTGGGCTGGATTTCTTAGGAGAGTGAAGGAGAAGAGTTCTTGTCCACAGTTTACCACAAGTCAGGATAGACACAATTTCTTTGAATCTGTCTTTCTGAATGTCCAGGAATCTGTGCATGATCCCCTCCCTACCTAAAGCATCTGAACCAAGAGAAACCAAAAAATTGGCCTTTTCCACAGTCTTGAGCATCCAGAGAACCGGCTGAGCTGTACCAGCTCCAGGCTTGGGGTTCTAGCCAAGGGGCTCTGGGAGTCAGTGCTAGATGGCAGCTGCTGCAGACACAGGCTGTTCTTTTCTGGGGAGCCCCTCTTTTTTCCTGAAACCAGCTCCAGACCTGCTTTTTTTCCCTGTCACATAAATCAGCCTCTTTGCTGAGCAGCTGCTGTTTTATAGTGCTATGCATTTGATTTTTTAAAGTTTAAGATTCTGATGCTCATAAATATAAACAAAGTTGTTAAAATTTCATTAAGTTTAAAAACAGCATGCTTCTGCTGACCTACTCTTTTGAGGCGTATGACAGAGTCATAGGCAAAGAATGACATACACAAATGGATGGCATACGTGTTCTTTAGAATTTATATTATTCTATAGGTTATACATTTATATACATGCATTACTGCAAAGAATTGTAGATGCCAAACCACATATGAATGGTCCTTTTTGTGAGTAATTTAATTTTCTAGAGTAATTTTGACAATACTCGGTTGTCAATAGTGGCACTTTTTTACAGATTTTAGACACTACTTTTGTGGAAGATTCACTGTAATGCCACTATATGTATTTCCTACAGACTAAATCATCCTCCCTACCCGCCCCACGCCATCTCCCTCCTCTCTCCCAAATGTATACAGGTAGTAATTAATTTTTCTTTCCTACTCAAGAGTGTTATTTCTGGATGAAGTTCAGAGAAAGGTAATGGGAGGGCCATGTCACTGGATGGTTTTCAGTCCATCTCCATAGCACATCGGAATAGAACTACTTCTTTGTCCCTGTCTTGTGTCTTTCTGCCACTCAGAAGCTATGAAGATAGACCAGATACAGAGAGGAATGTTTGACTAAGACAACAGAGATAAAATGGAAAAAAAAGTAGAAGAAGTCTCTCACAGCCTCTTGCTCTCAGAGGTGAGGCTGTGCAAGGGTGGACATCCAAGCTGTGGCTTTAGAAAGGGAAAGGGAATATTTGTCCACTACTTACTAGGTAAAAGGCTCTATGGTTGGCTTTTTTGCATATAATAATACAGCTCATTCATTTTAGTAATGCTGACAGCCAACGAATTACTACCCATACTTTACACATGAGGAAACTGAGGGACAGAGGAACTAGATAGGTAATATGCTCAAGTTCACAGAGGTAGAAAATTTTTAAGCATGGTATGAATCTGCATTTTCCCCACGTACCAGCTGCTTCCATTAAAGAGCAGCCATAGTTATTACTTAGTAATTAGTGATCATCTCAGTAAATATTGTAAGAATGGCCCTTGCAAAATCAAACTAAAAGATGATCCAGTGCAGAGAGCCATAAAAGTCTTTGGAAGAGTGATCTCAGTTATCCAACCTCACTGATTCAGTGGAATCTACTGACCCAGTGATTCGTAACACATCAAGGTTATCATTTGTAAGACCATTTAAAAACTACTTTTGTAAAGTAGCTGCCATGTTACTCGACAATTACATTTTCTTTGAAAATTTCTGCCCAGGATTAATGGAGGCAATCCCGCCTCTGGCCAGTGGGCAGAACAGTTTGTGCTTTTTAAACCTGTCAGCAAAGGGCCTTCCTGGCTGGCTTGTTTGGAAAACTTACATCAGTAATCTAGGGTGTTAATGTCTCTTAACCATCATGCCCTCTGTAATAGAGAAAGACGTAGCTTACATACCCAGATAGGAATTCTTTTGGCTGCATGTAACAGAATTTCTGAGTGGTTTAAGCAGTAAAAGTATTTGAGTATGTCACATAAACAGCAGTCTGGAGACAAGGCAAACCAGAAAAGGAGTGTAGTTCAAAGAAATCATCAAAGACCCCAGATCCCCTTATCTGCTTTCTACCTTCATTAACGTATTGGCTTTCTGCCTCATGGTAACAGATGGTCTCTGCCGTCACTGCAGGAAGAAGGGCGAGAGGGTGTGAAAGGGTATGTATACCTTTTACCAGGATACCAAAGCTTCTCAAAAAGACTCAGCAGACTTCTGCTTAAGTCTCAATAGCCAGAACTCTGTCAGATGGCCAGCTCATTCTACAGGTGAAGCTGGGAAAGTGAATTGCTTTTCTAGCCTCTTTAGTGGAAGCCAACGTGACAGAAGAGGGTTGATGTGGCTGTTGGCCATCGGCAGCATCTGTCTCACTGATGTGCTAACTGGAAAAGAGGATTTTGTTTCAGACTGTTAACATGACACCATTATTTTGGGACCAGATTTCAACATACATATTACCCTCTTTATTTCTATTGTACAAGAATGTTCAAAGCCTGATATGAGTCTGACCTATACTCCCTTTATTATTTTTTTTAAACTTTGGACGAGAGGCAAGAGATAACCAAACAGTGCTGATTTCAAACTAACAGCACTTTCCAATGACTCCCTTTGCCACTCATAGTATGCCTGGATATTTCTCACACCAGTTCATAGTTACTATCATTTGTAAACAAACTTCAGGTCTTGTATAATTTCTATTTATCCTCCATACCCAAGAAGAAAATGGAAAGCCTTTTTGGCCCCAAACTATCTCCCCACTTGGTACACTAACCATTTTTCTTTAATATAAAAGTGGGACTCTTACAGACTGGAACAAACCTCAAAATTCCCACTCTGGAAGTAACTCCTTTGGCCAGATGTGGCCTCTCCAGAAATGTGGCCAGAGCCCATCAGAACAATGGGTGGCCCTGCCATGGATCTCCTAATCTAGGTCTTGGGACGAACCTGCAGGACAAGTAATATTTAATGGTAGGGAAGGGAAGGAAAGTTTCCCAAACTTGCCTAAAGATAAGAATCACTTGGAGTGCTTGTTAAAAATAAAGATTCCTCGGCCCAAATCCAGAATTGAATCAAAATTTGCAGGCAAAGATCTGGAGATTTCTTTTCTTTTTTAAACAGGTACTCCAATAAATTTTATCATCAGTGGTTCTCAAACCTGGCTGCTCACTAGAATCATCTAGAGAGCTTGTATAAAACACCAATAAGTGGAGCCTCACCTCAACCAAAATATCAGAGTATGCAGTCCAGCGTTAGTATTTTTGAAAACATCTCTGGCAATTCTACTGTGCAGATCTGACAAAGGCAGGGGCTCTTCCATAGAAGCCCATGTGTAAGTATGACAGCTTAGAGAAAGAGTTGAGGCAGCCAAAAGTATTCAGGGGTCAAACTACCGCCTACAGGCCAAATCCTGTGTTCTGCCTGTTTTCTAAATAAAGTTTTATTGGAACACAGCCATGCCCATTTCTTTACATAGTTTCTATGGCTGCTTTCTGCCTGACCATAGCAGAGCTGAACAGATATGACAGAGATCAATATTGCCCACAAAGCCCCAAATTTTACTATCTGGCTCTTTACAGGAAAAGTTTACCAATCCCGGAATTCATTGAACATCTCGATCAAGGGTAGTTAACAAATTACAACGTAAGCTCTGACATGGTTCTGAGCACTCTGCATCTATTAACTCCTTAATCCTCATTTTACCAATAAGGAAACTGAAGATCTGAGAGACTGAGAAACTCAGCTAAGGTCACAGAGTTAGCAAAGGACAAGACCAGGATTTCAATGCAGGCTGTCTGACTCCAGGACCTCCGTATGTCCCTTTCTAATTTAATTTGTACATCTCTTAGGCATGACTTCTGTGATGAGGTGTAAGAAGAGCCACGGTGAGTCTGGAGGACAGACAGATGTCTGAACAATATAAGCCATCACTCGGCTTTTTCCTTGTGCCTAATGTCCACTGGAGCAGTCAGACTGCAAAGGATTCACTCTTTTATCAAGCTTGAAAAATGGTGAGTGCTGAACTGTACAATTTCTTTTTCTTCTTGAAATTTACAATGTTCGATATGACTAACTCTATGAGCTGGAGCTCTAAGAATCACTCAAGGCTCCCAGACATATGGCATTATGATCACTTCCTTGGCTGCATTAAGCCTCACACCCTTAATTTGTTCCATGATATATTCAATATGTTGCTAGTTTTCCACAGGGTCAGCAGGATAGTCAGTTTGCTGGTAAAGATTAGACATTATTCTGGAATCCCCGTTTGCTGTGGCGGTTTGTCACGGGAACAGGGAAGCAGTTGGAAGAGAAGAAAACGCAGCCAGTAAACGCAGAGGAACAAAGACCATGCAGTGGCTGGTAAGACAAAAATAGCAATTTTATTGTCAATATTTTGCTTTACAGGGAGCCCAATAAAGCTATTGAAACATATAAATTATATGCTGAGATAACCCAGCCCACACAAGGGCCTTGGGGGTAGCTTCTGCATCATCTGCCACTAACAGTAGAGCCCACATCATCTTAGGTGCAAGGACAAAAGCCACAAAATGTCTGTGTGTTTCTCTAATCAACTTGTATTCCCAAATTTTATATCCCCCAAATTGGACACACTATATGCCAAAGTGCTAATCAGAACAAGGTAAATGAAGGGTGAGCAGAGTCCTGAGTCAGAGTACCCACCCAAATCCCTCCATTGGTTTAGTTTATTGTTCACTGACCTGTATAGCCTTGAGATGCCTGGCCACATGCTCATATTGGCCAGGAATCACATTCTAGCTTTATTTGTTACCAATGCCCTCCAGACATTTAAAATATAAGGCCACTGGTAAGGCTGACAATGGTGTTATTCACCAATAGGAGAGCTGAACTAAGTCTACCTAATGTTCCCATCAGTTAAGACAAGCCTGTTTAGCATCTGGCACTGTGCCAGGTACCCAGGTATTATTTGAAGAGTGTTCAATTTAGTCAATGAAACTTTTCCTTTTTTGGTCTTGCTATATCGCATTGCTGCTTTTTCTTTTTTTAATGTTTAATGCGGATTTGATCTGAATTCTTTAGCCAGAGAAATTTGGTCTCTGATCCATTGCTGACCTTCTCCTCCTCCCTCACAACTCTACACTTTGGGAACAGCTTTCCTTGCAGTACCCACCCCTAGCCCCACTCCAGAACCTCTTCCACGATGCTTCTGTCTCTCAGGATTCCAGGAAATGACGCTTGGCCTCTCTTCTTCTAGAGAGTGGTAACCTCTCTTCTACATTCCAAGGGAGAAACCATTATTCATCTGAATGGTTTCCAAATGAGGTTACAAACATAGATAATAACCAAGGACCTAAGACTTTAGAGCTGTTGTTACAATCCAGAAAGTCTAGATTTGGACAATGATGAAGACTGGAGAGAAAAGGAAGGGATGTCCCAAGAATTGGGTTGCCATTTCTCACAGCACCACAGAGCCCCAGAAAGGTGAAGAAGCAAACCAGAGGATTCCCCCTCTTCCAACGATACATTCAAAACTTGCTCTATGTTTAGTGGATTCTCTTTCGCAGTCAAACGGAAAAATCAAACTGAGCTAAATAGATGCATTCCAAACAGTTTCCTTTTCCTTCTTGCCAACTAACCCTAACTTGCCTCATTTATTTCTTTGGAAAACCCTTCCCAATTTCTGCTAGTTGAAATCCTAATACACCATTCAATTCCCAGTTAAAATACCACTTTCTTCAGGAAGTCTCTTTTTGCTGATTCTCAATCTACTCTGTACTGGGTCTGTACCATTTTTAAGTCCATTGCCGTATTCTGCTTTGTAGTAGCTTTCCAGAAACTTATGCTAAATCACCCCAGCAAGTAATCTAATCCTCAAGACTAGAAACCTTGCATAAATAGTTGCTCGACAAATTCTGCTAAATTTGTGAACTGAAGATTGTCAGTGACATGTGATTCTACCTAGGTAGATAGATAAAGAGGGAGGAAAACTTGTTCCTACAATAAAAATTTCAATTCTGGGACCCTTGGCTGCTGTAAGGTTATAAGTATCTTTCATAGAAGGTGAGCTAGGGCGATTTCTTCCATTCAGAGCTAGAGAAAAAGGAAATGAACATCTCTAGATTGACTGCTGGTCTTTAGGCACTGAACTTTTTCCCCTTAGTACCAGGCTGTGTGCTAGGCACCTTATATGCATTATTTCAACTCTCACAACAGCCCATTTAACAGATCAGGAAATTGAGGACCCAAAGAAGTTAAGCCACATGCTTAAAGTCATATAATTCCAAGGGCCAGGGCAGCATGTCAACCCAGGCAGTCTAATTCCCAAGTGTGCATATGAATCCACTGAGTTATACTGCTTCTAGATCTGAAGGCGGGTCAGTTCTGAGTCACTAAGGTTCAATGTTTTAATGGAGCGACAGTAAAGAAAGACTTAGACAGGCCCACAAGGCATTCTGTGGGCAACTTGGGTTAAGGAAGAGGGTCAAGGAACACAGTACTCTGGTTAGGATGGCCAAGTACTCAGGTGACCCAACTCTAACCTGAGCTTATGTGACACACCCCTGCTTTGGGAGCCTCCTCATGGAGCCTGCATCATTATGGATTAAGTTAGTTGGGCTTGATCTAAATCTAAAGACTAGGCCAAACTAAATTACACAGATTGGTTAAATTGCATACTGGAGGGGTTTTATAAATGTTAAAGAAAAAAAGGCATACAAATGGTAAATCTAGTTAGGATTTACACAGGAAATCCAATTCTTAAAGTGCCTCACCAGCTCGCCTTCCCTCATGATCCCTCACTGTCAGAGAAGCTTAGTAGCTGCCTCTTTCAATTTGCCTCAATGTGTCAGCAGCTGCTAGCTAAATTATAACCTCTAAGAGACTGCTAGGTGAGTCGGGAGAGTGTGTCTAAGTACAGACGCCAGAATGGCAAAGTGAGCAAAGAATTCATTGGCAAGAGACAATTTACCTAATATCAGTGGATCTCTAGGCTAACTTCTACTCAGAATAAATGCCCCTCAGCTAAAAGCTCAACTTATCTGTTTGCCCCAGCATTCAATTCCTCATTCAGAAACATTCCAGAAGATTCGTTAACACTGGTATGCCATTTTTGTAAAAAAATCATGTATATTTCATGTGTATATCATTATCTCTGAGGGTGGATCCACAAAGGCCTGGACATAGAGAGAGCTCTGGTTTTGTCTACTAAGCAGCTATAATTCCTCAGTGGCCCTGTTTTCTCCCTTAACCACAGGTACCGAGGTAGAGCAGAAACCAGCCAGCTATGGACTGCAGCCTGTTGGCTCAGTGTCATGCTCTGCTCTCGGGTCCTGTAGGCTCTCTGGGAGGCAGCATTCCCTCTTCAGAGAGCAGAAATATCATCTACCTGTTAACCCAAAGTTACCTTTCCCCAAGCTAATGATGATGGCAAATGGCCATGTACTCAGACATGCCATCAATGGGCTATTTAAAAAAATACTGGCAGTGATTTCCTGCATTGGAAAAGAATTCTAATGAGGGGAGGGAGGGCACAGAGATTGTAGCTTTTCCTCATAGTATTCTTATGAGGGATAAACGAGCTGGTGTTGGGCATAGTTTATAAAGCTGGAGGCAAAACTTCTCAAATTTTAAAGTGCATGCCAGCCACTTGGGGATCTTATTAAAATGCAGAGTCTGATCCAGGTATCCTAGGGCCAGAGATTCTGCATTTCTAACAAGCTCCCAGGTGAGGCCAATGCTGCTGGTCCTCAGACTACACTTGGAATAGTAAGGGTGAAAGAATTCCTTATGTGGACGTCATCAGAAATTTTGGTATTTCCAATGCCCAAACTTACAACCCACAAATCTGTCTTAAAACTTCTTAAAAAAGAACTCACTTTAGGATCTCTGGAAATAGAAAGCTCTCCTACAAGGAAAATAATGATTTATTTTTAAAAGTCCCACTTTGAATATAGAAGTATAGGCAATCATTCATGATTAAACTGGTAAATATCTAAATTTATTAGATATTATAGAAAGAAGTTACCACCCCAGGATTGAAATGACAGCCTTTTGACCTCCCATTTGAATGGCTAAATCTGCCATAGTCCTAAGGCTTTTAGCTACTCCTAGACAATGGGCAGCAGGATTTCAATGGATGCTGCCCCTCAAAAGAGTCTGAAATTGGCAAATCATCCAACCTATGAGTGGGCACCTGGGAAGTGAATGAATTGGGTCAGTACAAATAGGTCAGGTACTTCTTCGAAAACCACTAGAGATATAATGTTAAGCTAAAAACAAACCAAAGAAATCTAGGGTTGATTCTATTTGTAACATCCTTACACATCTAGTATATTAAATTCAGATACTGGCAGAATGTATATTTGTCAGTGTCAAAAGTTATCCAGGGAAAGGCAAATATCTTTTGAGAACATTTATCAGTTTCCTGGTACTATGGATTTCATCCCACAGTGTTTCTGGACCCTCTCTTAAAGAATCATATCTTATACAGGATCATATGATAAAAGAGAAAAATGTTTTAAGTATAGAATTCTTATTAATTAGCAATTCTAATACTATTTAGTCAAGTTAAGGTAATAACTAATGAGTTTGGGTTTTTTTGCTTATATGTGGCCTCAGTTAAAAATAGTGATCCATGCAGAAACATTATCTATGTCAACAATTTCTCAACAGATAATCAATAATAACTATAATAACATAAAATAATCTTGGACATCCATCTTGGTTTTCTTTTCTTAGAAACTAATATTGTTTTTAAATGTTCTCTCATGCTCGAATCTATCAAGAACAAGGACTCACATTGCTAATTAGAACACTGGGCTTAAAGTTTAAATAGACACAGTAAGAAGTAATGCAAATTGAATATTTTTCTGTTTTGCATTATCCTATACACTTTGGTACAACAAACCAGAGGCAGGGACTGAGTAAACAGTCCTATCTGAACCAATGTTCAACCTAGAAAATGGAAGAATTTTCTTTTTTTTTAATATCTCAATTATGGTGCTCCTTTTAAAAGGATGTATCGTAGCCTAGAGGCAAGATATAAACAACTAACTTTTAGTAATGTCTTCATGGATATGTCTGCTTTCATCTCTGCACAACCGTAATTTGAGCATTCCCCAACAATTTCCAATCCCCTCCTGACTCTTGGCCATGCCAGATGTTGGAGAATTGCTTGAAAGGCATAGGCCTGTAGCTCCCTGAAGACTGGAATTCCCTATAACCCTAAGGTATATCATCTGAAGTCAAAACAAAGCCTTCTTGACTTGTGTTCTGCTAGTGTCTTTTATCTCTTCAGTTGCCTGGCCATGACTCTTCTGAATGAGATCTCAAATTTGATCTTAGGTGAAAAGGATGTTTTGAGTACCTTTACTTCTATGTAGACAATGGCTGTTTCAGAGGGTTCTAGTCTTTCAAAGCAGAGGCTTCTTTTATACTTAACTAACCCTTGCCTTCGGGTCTTACAAAATGGTTCCGCCTCTCAATCATGGCTGAAGGCTGAAAAGACAGGGGTAATTGGGGATTAGAAGGGAGGACTCTTTGGTCAACATTCTTCAAAAAATACCAGTGGGACCTTCACATGAGTATATGGCTTCTTATTAAACAGTCATTTACATGGCAATAAACAAAGCTGCAGCTAAGAAAGCACTCACAGGTCTGGTAAATCTTGCTCTAAGGTATTAATTTCCATTGGAAATACAGAATCACAATTAAATTCAACAGGAATGTGTTTACAATTTATAAAGCTCTTACTTCTACATCCACATGGAAAATAAAAAAAAATTTCCACTGAAACTAAAACTTTGCTTTCTTCATATCTGACCAAACTGATTTCACTGTTTTTTTTTCTATTAAGTCGCTGCAAAATATTAATAAACAAACCAACAAAACCAAAGCCCCACCGTAAACATGACCCAGATTCCTGAATTTCAACATTACCACGCTTTTTAAAGGAAAGGAGAAGGGGACAGAAACCACATTCTTGACTGAAATCTCATTTCACTGTTGAAACAGAAAACATATCTTACAATATCAAGCTATATCCTATGCGAAAAATGAGAAGTTATAAGCATTCCAGCTGCATTCAAAATTCCTTGGATTTTAGGTTCTTAAAGCTTGTTTCCTTTGGCTGTATAAGCCCATTCTTTTAAATACTACTCAAAGTGAAAAATCCTTTAAAATGGTAGAAATATTCAGTGTTTGGAGAAAAGGATAGGGCTTTTGGTCTACATCAAAAAGCCTGACTCTAATGTACCTTCATCTGAAAGCAGTGTTTGAGCACCTCAATGATTCCACAGTTCTAAATTCGTCTGTTGTTTCTTGCTTAACACTTTTTTCTTTTTCACCAACTTAGTTGCAATGAAATCGCTGGCTCTTTTGTGATCTCATCATTGGTATTCAATGCCATTAACAATTTCAGCCCAACCTAACTCACCAAATATATATCCTCTACTTCGCCACTGAACTATCTGCTATGGACACCACCAATCCCTCCCCCGATACTCTCTGAACCCAACTTCTAAGCCCATGAAGGTTCTCCCAAGGCCCTCTCTCTTCAGCCCCAAACTCTCCCCTCTCTTCAGTACAGAAATCCAGTCTCACCGCATCTGTGAAACCATCTTCTCTTCCCAGTTCAGCACACTGCCCTTTATATGTACTATTAATTGGAGGTACAAGGCACGTATTATATTCAGCTTTGTGTTAGTTCTTCTGTTGTGGTCTCCTATGGCCATTTCAATCATTGTCATTTAATTAGTCGTGCATTATATTTTCACGCAATAATCTAATCATCTAGAAATCCAGCTATTTATGAAATAAACCAATCCAACATGCTCTATGGGTTATGTTTACCAAAATATAAAATAGACCCCCTAATTAAGATTAAACACCAAGCAAAGCTTTCACAATAATCAATTAACCCATTCAAAGAGGGATGACATATGAATTTTTATACAATCATCTCTTAACTGAAAACTAAGGGAATTTCTATTTTTATAAAAGCATAAATACAGGCAACAGCTTATTCACATGTATCCTGACTCCAGCTTTTGATAAGAATCAATCATGCAGTTCAGTTAGCACCTCTTATCTTCAATAGAGCCTTCAACAAGTCTTTTGGATAAAGCTTCCTGTCATTGACATATGCCTGTCAAGGTTCAGTCTATTCTCCTGGCACGCTGAGGGACCAGTGGGCCCAAAATGCTTTATATTCTGGGGTTTGTAGACTGCATGTACTCTCATATTCTAAGAGGAGTCAGAAATGAATGCTGAATCCAAGAAGGTTGGTTCAGCTAAGGAGTGGTTCCACATATGAATGTTGCTTATCCTTCCAAATGCCAAGACTTTTCTTAAACATTTTTTATAAAACATTTAAAATTTTATACTTTACTGTCTTTATAGAAGGAATTTTTCAAAGATAACTTAAGCTTTTTCTTGATGAGTTAGTTTCAACATTATGAATGCTCTCCATGATACTGTGACATTCTCTGAAATTTGCCCTAGATTGGGCTTTTCCCCTTGGTAAATGACCCCAGATTGATATGCCCTTATAGTTCTACTGCCTACTTTTAAAACTTTATTTCATTTTCATTTGTGCTTCATACATTGCTGCCTGTTCCAAAAAAAAATGGCAATGCAGTACTTGCTTTTAAAAAACTTTTGCTGCTTTTTTTTTCCTACCATTTAGCTATACCTTCTAACTGACATCAATGTGTTTCTGGCTTTCCTTGCCGTCTTATTTTATGCATAGTTGTTTAGGTGAGAGTTCCCAGTGTGGCTCAATCTATTCTCAAAGTGTCGAGTACAGCACTTTGCCACCATCAAGAATCATTTGCAGAATAGGCCAATATTTGTCATTCTAGGCTTTTCCTACTTACCTCTGGTTTTTCAGCTAGCAGATGGATGCTTACTTTTCCTAAAAATCAAATGTCTGGATAAGTGGGATTATTTCTATGATTCCCAAGAAAATAGAAATGATGTGAAGAAGAATACTTTCGAACTGTGCTGTCCAATATGGTAGTCACTAGCCACAAATATCTATTTAAATTAAAATTAATAAAAATTAAAAATTCAGTTCTCCAGTTGCACTAGCTATATTGTGAGTACTTAATAGGCACATGGAAAGTTTTGCTGGACAGTGCTGCTTCAGAGGATTAGGAGGAGCATGTTTTCAGCTTTATAAAACTTAGACTATTAAAAGGAAAGAAACAGTGGACTTCAAAGGACTTTCGTCATACCTGTCCCAAATTCTCCCCACCTTATTTTAAAGCAATAGCATCAGAAAGTAGAGTTTAGTCTTCATACGGTATCAGTAACTTTAAAGTTCATAGGGTAACAATCGACTTATGGGGAAAAAGTCTGAGTAACAGCGAGAAAGCTTCAGATGTGATGGTGGTTGTATGACTCAGAGTCAGGAAAAGGCAGTGATGGTGAAGGTTGAATCCATCCTTAGCTACACTCTGATTCTTCTATGATGGATATGAAAAAAAGTATAAATCCAATAAAGAAAATCACTCAATTCTTAGGCCAGTGTGAATCTCACAGGGTTTTTTTTTTTCGGCCCCTAAAGTAGAATATTCTGTTATAGGGAAGAGTGTAGAATCAAGTTTTCTGTTAAAAGAAGAGCATAGAATCAAGTTTTCAGAGAAATAAAATATTTTAGTTGACAAAGAGTAACCACGTATATTACCACATTATCATACTAGCTAATACCTTTGAGTGATTACTATGTGCCAGCACTTTACATGTATTAGCTCATTTAATTCTTACAGCAAACCTGTTAGGAAGGTACTTGGACTATCCTTGAGGAACTGAGGCACAGAAAAGATAAGGAAGTAATCCAGGTGATAGCTAATAAGCAGCAAAACCTGGACTGAAACCAGACGGGCTGACTCTAGAACCTGTATCTTCACCATTTCCATCTATGTTACTATGTCTGATGAACTTTTGAATTTTTGACCAGTTAAAAGGTTTCATAATAAACAGCTCTAAAATTCTACTAAGTATCATTTAATATTTCTTCATTGGCTCAGAACACAGTTCAGATGTTCCCAGATCTCCTGATTTTCATTATAAGCAATAGTTTTTTACTAAACTAATGATTTGTATAGTGTTGGTGATCAAAGAGGTTTGGTTAACAAAATGTTAGTCAACTGGTTTACTCCTCTACCTTTGCAAGTAGACAGAAAATGTAAAAATAAAGAGTAAAAACCAGGACTGACAGGAATTGCTGCAAGAAAGGAATGCTCTTTTAAATAATGGCAAACTGTCTGTTGTTTTTTTTTTTAACAAAAACAGTACTCCCTAGGAAATCTCAGTTTTTGTTTTTGTTCAACCAGGACTGTAATATTTAATTAACTTCACAGCTGGATCAACATATTGATGACATTTTATACTCATTTTTCTTAAATGTTTCAGGGGAAATGATCTTTCCACCAATCCTTCCCCCATTCCTCCCAATTCACATACATTTTTTTTTCATCAGTGCTGATCAACTTTTTATTTGGAACTGTGTGCATGTATATCTTGCCCCAAACTCTCTTTATCATATCTTCAAGATGCATGTCTTTTTGAATCCTTAAAAGGGGCTGTGTAGAAAAAAACCCTGTGGATTAAGTGTAGTTACAGAAAACAAAATCTTAAAAGATGGGTATAAGAAAGGTTGGCTTTTATGATTACAGTTAATTTTTTGGATAACTTAAGAGACATAATAGATACTTGGGATTTACTCTCAGCTCTGTCTTAAACCAAGGAGGCAGTAGATCACGTCACTGATTCTAAATCACGTATTTGTTCCCTTTGTAATATTTCTGTTACAATCCCTACCCTCATGGGTGCTGCTGTGATGTGGCTGTCACTGCCCATGTGTGCACCTCAAAACTTGCAGAGTGTACCAGAGGCTTGGAGAAAAACCCTGACAAAAATAGTGGAGCACTCTTTTAAGAAACGTGGTATCACCAATGTTCCTGACAACACAAAGTATGATATTCTTGGGGAGGTAACTGGTGATTCTGAATTGAAAAGTAGTTGAGAAGAGTCCGTGTCTAAGTGCAGAGATGTTTATGAACATCTTAACCAATTCATTTCACTTATACTTTCCCTTTTACATATGGTTAAGAGTGATATATGATAAAAATCTATGTCTAAATTAAGTCTAAAAGAACTCTTTCAACAAGTTAAAAACAAAAATTCTAAGTGATAAGAAAGCACAGTGCCATACTTTAATTGCCAGTATTTTTTCTTTCTTAGTGGTACATAAAATAATGGTGTGTCTGACTGTGATACTATGTTAGATTTGATGAAACACCACAACACAGGGGCTTAGAACATCAGTCAGACAAACCTGAGATAAGTCCTCAATCTTCTACTCTTATTACCTGTGAGTCCTTGGATGGATTATTTTACATCCCTGATTTTTAATTTCATCATCTTTTAAATGAGGATATAAAAGTACTTTTAGTACTTTTGTGAGGATTAAATGGAATAATGCAGGGAAAGCACCTTAGGACAATGCCCAGCACATAATAAGGACTGTATCAATGCTAGCTCCTACTATTATTATTCTCTTTTTTTTGAGGAAGATTGGCCCTGCGCTAACATCTGTTGCCAATCTTCCTCATTTTTACTTTTTCTCCCCAAGGCCCCAGTACATAGTTGTGTATCACAGTTGTAGAGTTGTAGCTCTTCTGTGTGGGACGCCACCTCAGCATGGCTTGATGAGCAGTGAGTAGGTCCGTGCCCAGGATCTGAACTGGTGAACCACGGGCTGCCAAAGTGGAGCCCACGAACTTAACCACTACACCACCGGGCCAGCCCTGGATGCTCAGTTTTTTTAATCGTCAAGTTGAGTCTAAAACTCCCTGTTGGATCTCATAGGGCTGTCGTGATGTTCAAACGCAATAATACTTACGAAAGCATGAAATGGTAAACTGCTATACAAATACGCTATTATTGTTTGTAATTATAGCTGCAATTGGTGCTGTTAGACAACAAAGATACTGTGTCCCACAGTTATGAGCACCTTGGTACACAGAAGATTTACTACCTGGGTTCAAGCAGAGGTTGAAAGAAGAAAGAGATTGAAACTTTTCTCTTTTCTGGAGAGTAGAAGAGGAGAACCTCACATTAGATCATCTCTAAGATCTCTTCCACTTGTAAGATTTTTTGAAATTGAGTATCATGCTTTGAAATTGAGTTTAATGTGTTAAGATAGTGTCATGTGTCAAGATGGAGGAATGTGTCAAACTGAGGAATGGGTAGCAGGCAAGTACTTGACTCTTGATGGAGCCACAGCATTTAGACCCCTGCTTTTTACTTTCTTGGCTTCAATCCCTCCTCTTCTCCAACCTCACCATCTTTTCCACCCTTAATCCCATGTCCTATTCTTTCTCCTATGAGCCCACAACTTCCTCTGGCTTTCTCTGCCCCAAATATATCTAGTGCTGGTAATGGTGAGCAACATCTCAGCTCCATATTTTGTTTCCCTTAATTTTGAGGAGGGGAGGGGAGTGGAAGGGGAAGAAGTGTTGATCTTGGCACTTACTCTCAAATTAGAATTGTAAAAGTGTTTTGGGCCTTGTCTCTTCTCCAGTTGCTAGCCTGGCAACTGGTTCTACCCTCTGCCTCCCTCGAAATATTTCCTATGGTGAATAGGATCCATCACAGACTTTTGATTCCTGAAATCTAAAACCCTTACGAATATATTTTTCTTAGCAGATGAAGAACTTTGAAAACTTATAGCATGCCAGACGGGTTTAAACAATTCATCTGGTATGTTGAAGCTAATTAGACATGCAACATAAACACTGCCATGATAAAAATGTACAGAAAAGGCATTTCACAAACAATATGACTATAAAACCCTACATCTGATCAAAAATGTTTAAAAAGAAACAAGGCTGTGCCAAGATTATTTTCCAAAGTCCATTATTTTTAGTGTGATATCTGCTGAGGGAGCCAAGTCACTGAAGAGCTTGATGTTAAAGGGCGAGGACTAAAGCTAAACACAAAATGATTAGGAGCTCAGGGGGAAGGCAGGGGCCTTAACTGGCTCTTGCTGTCCTTGGCGCCAAGCTTATGAACTTTTCTCGAAACTTGGCTTATTCTGTAGGCACCTCACCTTGCATAACTTTGGGGTCTAATTTCTGTGCATGTCCTAAGATATCCATTGACTTTCCCTCCAGGCTTGCTTTTCTGAAGACAAAGAAGTTGATTTCACATAAATAAATAGAGAGATTTGGAAGAATTCATGATAAATATTTCCAAGTCTGTTGGGACACATGACATGTGACATGAGGTGGAAGCAGAGATGGACAATTTGATCATTCAGAATTCCCAGATCAAGCAGTCTCTACATGCAAAGATGACGCTGTGGAAGATAAGATGAGTGAGACTGGACTTTGGCCTCTTAGAATTACTGCAAGAAAGTCAAGACATTTATAACAGTAACTATAATAGGTGACAATGTTCAATGTTGATTTTGAACAGGAAAAGCAAATTCCCCCCTTATTTATTTATTTATTTTTAAATATACTAAGGCTTAGTAGGAGATGTAATCTCAGGGCAGCAAGACTGATAAAGAGAGAAAGTGCAGTGAGGCAAGAAGGAAGGAGAAAAAAATGCAAGGTGGTGCATTACTAATCCAGCCACGGTTTTATAGAAAACTATAATAACATGCTCCATCTTGTTGGAAAAGTTGTGCAGGGACACAACACCTTAGAACAATTCTGTAACCTGTAATTGTCAAAGTTAGTCGCAGAGGGTGATATTCACCTGACACAACACATTTTCTGATAGGAGTTCAGTCGAAAGGATCTGGGGAAGGTTGCATGTTGTAGGTGGTGTTTTAGCTGAGCCTTAAAAGATTAGTAGGGTTCTGGCAGGTTCTACTAGGGGGAGCACATTCCAATACAGTGAAAGTGCTCAGCAAAGACTAGTGCTATTGAAGGCACAGTTTTGTTCCTCTACCCGGATAAGAACAAAGTAGACCAGACACTCAATAGGCCTGTCATATGCCTTTTCTTCCTAACGCCATAGTCACATCCTGAGTGGGAAGAATATTTTTGCCTATGGTTTTCCACACTGGGGTAGGAAAGTCTCAACAAGGCTTTTGATAGAGTCTTCCCACAGAGATACCAAGTTGGGTTTTCAAATCCAAAGATTTGATTATGGGGACTGAAGAGGGTTTACTGAAGGCAAGTCTATATAAAGGAAAGCTTCTGAAATAAAACCATGGGAAATCAATTTTGAATCGGCAGGAAATATTGCTAAGCAATTTCTAATCACTTTCTTCCTCTATCACTCTGTGCTAAAAGAGTATGTAACTCACACCAAAAATGATGATTATACCATTTAGAAAGATAGCAAATCCAACCAGATGTAAAAACATGCTTTGATTTAAATGTTTTTTCTTTTAATCAATCTTCCTAAGATTTGAAATTAATTTATAGTAGTCATTAATTCAGTCATTCAACAAGTATTTATTAAATACCCACTATATGCTAAGGATTAGTCATAGCTCTGGTGAGAGTAAGTTTAAATGCAAAGAGTAGGACTACTGAATCTACTTCATTTTGGTCTTGAGATTAGTTATTTTAATACAAGCAGAACCTACATAATCTGATTCTAAAAGTGCCTATTATATATTTACACTCCAGACTTTGTTTTCAACAAATGGAATCTCAGAAACCTGAAACCATTTCTCCACAAGAACACACACTCTGCTGATGCCTTAGAATATATATTGATGATGATTTAAAAAAAAAATCCACCTTTGTATGAAAACTCAAAAATAGAAATCACAGGTTCTAATATTTACACACAGGAAAAAAACTGACTAAAAAATGTGGAATAATCAGTATACTCCTTTCTCACTAAACTTGTCTGCTGCTTTAATAGTTTTTATTCCCTACAATGAATAAAACAGCGTGGAATACATCTAATGCAATACTAAAAGGAGAGAAAAGAATTACGTACCAAAACACCAAATTCTAATTCACTGGATTCATACAATGGATTAAACACTATTTTTTCTCTCAAATATTGCTTCTTCCTCACTAGAACCTCGTTGGAACTTCTCATCCTGTCTTTCATGTCTTTTAATTTCTTTTGTATTCCATCATTTTGCCTTCCTCAGTCAATATTGTTATTTCTCAATATCTAGCTTCTAGTTGACTAATTCTCCCTTCAGTAGGTTCCACTCTGCTGATTACCTCATCCATTGAGTTTTTCTTTTAAATTGTTATGATTTTTAATTTGATATGTTTTTAGTAAATCTCTCTTAAAGGTTCTTCTATTCCTTTATTGTTTTTTCAGTGATTGACTTAAAACTCTCCCAGCATATTTAGTTCCTTTCAAAGAGAGGATTATTCTGGATGTCTAGTTCACCAGGGCCTGCCTCCCTGTATAATTCCAGGGTCACCATTTATATCACATTCCATGTAAATTATATCCCTGAGTTGGTGCGCCTGGGAACGATTTACATACATAAAATGTAAGTGGTCATGCTATTTACATGGATTGCAAAATAAAGGCTACCTCTTGGAATTGCACAGTTCCCAGTGTCCCCAGATATATAAGCCTAGGTACTTTACACAAATGATTTTAAAACCTCACCACAACAGATCCTTATTTTCATGTTACAGGTAAGAATGAGGAGGCTCAGAGAGATTCAGGTACTTTCTCAGTCATATGACTAAGAAGTAAGGAGCCCAGATTTGAATGTTGACTTGGTAGACTCCAAAGTACATGTTCTTTGCACCACCCGACATGGACTCAATTACTCTGGGGTGGGTGATCCCTGCTTTCTTGGTGTTGGGTTGTCAGCTGGTTAGAACACCCTGCTAAGAAGGCCAAGGTCTGGGACTGAACACAAAAGTGAGCCAGTGCACTTCATTCTGCCCTATGACCACAGACCACCCCAGCCTGAGTTGACCATTTAGCAAATGTTTGCTCCGTATCCCCACACAGCAGGCCTACAGCTCTATCAGCACAAATGCATTATCCACAGTGGAGAAATTTCATTAGGAGTGTCATTCTTATGTAAATTTCCCCAAATGGTGCCCTTTTTTCAACTCATTTGAGTTTCTGGAAATAAAAGTTAATGATGTTACTAAAACTCAGCATAGAAATGAACTACTCTTTATAAAAAAATATTTTTAAACCTTTAAATTATACATGGTAATTTCTGTCTCTCTTTCCTAGAACATGAGAGAAGGATGATTTCTAATAGCACTCAGTATCAAACTGAAAAATGGGGAACATTTTGATCAGAGGTATTAAAATTGTTTTCCTTCCTCCCCTCTCTCTTTCCTCCATTCGCCTCACCACCACTTCCACCACCTAAGAAACGCCAGACCCTCAAGGAGCGTACATTCCAGTGTGGTGGTGGTGGTGAGCCAGAAAATAAACAAGTTAACAGAGATACAAAAAAGGATAATTTCAGACAGTGATAAAGGATAAAAATGAAGTAAAGCAGGCAAATAAAATACAGAGAAATAGAGCACAGCTAATTCAAATAGGGTCTTGAGGGACTGCCACTCAGAGGAGGTGACCTGAAGAGTCAGAAGGCACTGGTACCACAGGAAAAATCTTTCAGACAGAGAGAAGCGCCGGTGCAAAGCTCAGAGGTAGGAAGGAGATTGGTGTGCTGTGTTCACGGAGTAGATAGAAGGCTGTGGGCTGGAGTGAGGCTCAACGGGGAAAGGGGCCTGGGACAAGGTAAGGGAGATTTGCAGTTAGATCAGGTAGCTCTTGTACGCCGTGGTCATGGATTTGGGTTTTATTCTGAGTACATGGGAAGCTGTTGGAGGATTTAAGCAGGGAGTAACATAGTTTGATTTATACTCTTCAAAGATCACCTAGCTTCCTGTAGGGCAAGAAGCAGGAAGATGAGTTAGGGGACTCTTTCAGAGCCCAGGTGAGAGATGTTGGTGGATCTGACTGGAAGGGGTGGTGGGGATGGAGAGAACAGGATGGATACGGGTGTGTTTTGGAGGTTCAGCTGAAAGGACATGTGGATGCACTGAAGATGGTGTGTGTGAAGGAGAGGGAATCGAAGATGATTAAAGGTTTGCCTTACCTTTTAGTTGGCTTTAGTGCTAATTCTCAGATGAAAGAAGCAACAGCTAAGTAACTCAACTGAGCAATCTTGGCAAGGTATCCAAAAGACACTGTACCAGGACATGGAGAAAGCTAGTCAGATTGGGAACACAAAGCTAGTGTTCGAATGACCAATGATGTAGCTTACCTTCCAGGAGATGCAAATTATCACTTTGGGTCTTGCCACTTAAAGTGTGACCTGGGGACAGAGCACTGAATTACCTGGTTGGAAATGCCTAGTCTTCCGTCCCCTCTCAAGACCCGCTGACTCAGAACCTGTTTTGTAACAAGATCCCCAGGGGATTTGTGTGGGCACTAAGGTTAGAGATGTTGTGGCACAGAGAGGTTCTAGGTGATTGGAGGCCACATCCTTTGTTTTAAGAAATATACAGGGGGCCAGCCTGGTGGCATAGTGTGGTCTGCTTTGGTGACCCAGGGTTTGCAAGTTCGGATCCCAGGCGCGGGCCTACGCACCACTCATCAAGGCATCCTGTGGCAGCGTCCCACATAAAAAATAGAGGAATATGGGCACAGGTGTTACCTCAGGCCTAATCTTCCTCAGCAAAAAGAGGAAGATTGGCAATGGATATTAGCTTGGGGCCAATCTTCCTCATCAAAAAAATATATATATATGCAAAGGCACCATGCTTAAAAAATAGATGTTACTTTCACTGGAACAACAAATATGAAAACAAAACATAAAACCTAGCTCCTGTAAGCTTGCTTCAAATCACCTTACTTACCAGATTTCTTTCCCTTTCTGGTGGTCTTACTTTCCCATCATTTTAGTAATTGCACACAAGAGAATGGAAATCTGCACAAATCTGGTTAGCAGACTTCAGGGTCTTGTGGCCAGGAATACTGCTCTCCAGTAATATTTTAAAGGAAACATTACTTTCTTCAATTATAAATAGAGGTCACAGCAATTTCTGCACAGACCCCTAAATGTTTTATGATGTTTTTAATGAAAAAAAGGCAAAGGATGCAACGCTTCAATATATCACACACACCAGAGCAACAAAAAATTATAATAAAAATCTATGTACTCAACTACATTTTCAACCAGCAGTGAATGTACTGAGAATGAAACCATTTATATATAGCTCATTTCTTACTTGAGTTCAGGGGAACCTTACTGAGAAGGGCATTTCCCTCAAAATCTGGGTTTCCTTCCTAGAGAAGTCACGTAAAAACTGAATGCAAAAGCTGTCTGTTTAAAAATGGAATCAAGGGGCCGGCCTGGTGGCGCAGCGGTTTAGTTCGCACTTTGGCAGCCCGGGGTTCACAGGTTCGGATCCCGGGCGCCGGCCAATGCACTGCTTGTCAGCCATGCTGTGGCGGCGTCCCATATAAAGTAGAGGAAGATGGGCACGGATGTTAGCCCAGGGCCAGTCTTCCTCAGCAAGAAGAGGAGGATTGGCAATGGATGTTAGCTCAGGGCTGGTCTTCCTCACAAAAAAGAAAAAAATGGAATCAAGATGTTTTCCAGAGCAGTGGTGCTGATCTCTCTGTGTTGGCATCCGCAGAAGTTATTAATCAACGTTTGGAGAGAATCAAAGTTCAATTCAAGTCAACAAGTATTTATTGAACACCTATAACACTTAGACTTTTTTGAATTATGTGCACATAGAGCTACTGAAAGTTGCTGATTGAGAAGTTTCACATTGACAATTTCAAAGACAAAAGAAGTGAACTTTCCTTAAACTGCTCACAACTATGGAGACAGTCCCATAGTTGGAGTATAAAATTTATTGTCTTCTTTTCCTCTTGCTTTTAAATATCTGAATCTAGCAATACTGCTTAAATGTCCCTTCCTCAGAAAGATCTTTCCTGCCCACCCAATCGAACATAACATGGATTTTCGCTCTTGCTATTCTCTCATATAACCTAGTTCTTTCCTTTCATAGCACTTAACATACACTCTAATTTTATTTTCTATGTCCTTATTTGCTTTCTTTCTGTCTTCTGGTTACATAATTTCTCATGAGAACAGGGGCTGGTCTGATTTGCTTTCCAGTGAATACCAGTTGCTAGTGGAGGACACTTTCAGGCAAACAATAAATATTTGTTGAATGCATACATGAAAGCGTTAGCCAAATATCAAAATCTCTGCTCTGCTCCACTGATTACCACCTTCTTATTTCAGATACCCTGATTAAAACTCATCTTTCTTTACATTTCTTATTCATCTGCTTATTCACTTAACAACACTATGTGTGTCTGGGTAGAGACATTTGTCTAGAAGAGAATAATTTTTTTTTTTGTGGCTTCTGACTCTAAATCTCAGCTGTCCTAATAGTCAACAATCATAGAATATTAGAATCATTTTATGGCTTTGTTTAATTTTTGATTTTTCTCATTTAAATCTATATGTGGAAGCCAGTAGTAAACTAAATGATCTTACTCAATCAAGGGTTTTTATCAGTTACTAAAAGCTAAACAATGAAGTCCAACATGTAAGTCATTAGTAACAAAATTTCCATTAAAATCATTTGTCTTCTATTATATTAACCAAATGAATGATGTATTTCAAAGAAGAAATCTGACAAGATTGATCTATTAGGAAAATACATAAGGAACATAGACAAAGGTGACCCAGTGGAATGGTGCCCAGTTTGTACATGGACTACAGGGCAGCTGCAGCGAGGCTGACAATGAATAGGAGGCAAATAAAACTGATGGTCTACAAATAAGGAACATCAATCAAATGGAAAGAAAAAGCAAATACCTCAATCTAAACTTTCTATAGGTCAAACTTCAAAGCTGCATTTTAGTGGATATTCTTAACAGGTTCAGAGGGAGCAAGACAGAGAAGTTGGGAGAAATATTGAGAAAAATTTCTGCAATAGTCAATTGTGCTTCAAAGGGGACAAAAAATTCTATTAACAGTTGATTTGAATTCCCAGAACTATTATGCCTGTAAAGGTGAAGAGGGACTCTCATGTGCATTCCATAAAATTCCCAGTGCAGGATCAAGTATCTATTAATTTGCTAAGTGTACTTTTTCATTGTAAAAGTAATAAAGATCATTATAGAAAATTTGGGAACCAGACAAAAAAAGGGTACCACCCACAATTGCTAACATCACCAGAGGTCACTGATTAACTGATAATGGTAAAGATGGGCAGCAAAATAAAGTTTGACTTCTATTCATCAGTTTAATACACTTGCCTACCAAGATTATTGGAAGGAACTTAGCATATGGATTTGAAAGGGGAGCACTGGATGCATTCAAGGTAAAAAGGAAAGCTTAATTATAGTTAGTTATATTCCCTAGCTTTCCACAAATTTCATTGCTAAATAATCAGAGATCTGGGGCTGGGAAAAGGTTTGCAAGTCCATTTAGCCCATTACACTGACTGTTCTAGGACTGTTTCAGCTCTCTCAAGTCTCATTGGTAGTGGACACTGTAATGAACTTAGGTTGTTAACATGCATCCCATTCCTCCCTGATTGAATACTGGTTACATAGTTTGAAAAATTTACCTCTACTACAGGGGTGTATCTGATTATTCAAAAGTTATCCTTGGTATTGATTCATTCAAGACTGAGGTATTCTGGCCATTACAATATGAGATGTTATTAGCTTTTTGGAAAGTTCTAGAGAAAGCCACAGGAAGTGAGCCTCTCCCATAGCCATAGGAAGAAGCAAACTTAAAACTAAATCAACATCATAGATGGTAAATGAGAGAGATGAAAAAAAATCCTAGGTGACATGGTTAAATAGATGGATCTACAAACACTAAGCCTGTAGTTGTAAGAGGAGTTTAAAAGAGCCAGAATATTAGTCAGTGTTGGCTGCTCATTGCTACTTTTCATGAGATGTTATAAGAAAGAGATGAGCTCAGACAAGAGGTTCCTAGTTTGCAAGCAGAAATATGAAGAAATGAAGGTACTCCAGCTGCTGGGTACTGGACTTATGTGATTAGAAAAGGTGATGGAGATGTTGCTTTCTCTTCAAAGTCTAATGTTTTAAGTGTCTCAGTAGAGCCACCATTAATGTGAAAGGCAGACATGGTTAGAGCAAGGAAAGAAAGACAGGAAGAAAGTAGAGGAAACATGTCTAGCAAAGAACATGGGGTGTAGTTACTGGCACAAAAAGGTGATGGGACACAAATAGATGAGAAGCCCACTATGATTCTGAGGAAATTATGCTGCCAAAGAAACCACAGGACTAGTCTGAAAAAACCTTGGCTATTCAAGCCCTAAATGGACTCTCAGTACCCCAAAGTGACACCAGTAGAAGCCAGATTGTGAAACAGACGCCCCAATGTCTACCTCAGATAAAACAATGGAGGATAAGGACAAGAAAGGACCTGTCAATGGATGGAGCCAGAGGGCACAGAAAATTCTGGGCAAGAAACTTTTACCCAGAAAGCAGAAACAGGCCAATCAAGAAACTCCTCTTGCCAACCCCCTACTACCAGGTCAAAGCATATTCCCAACGCCTGTGCAGGAGAATTGCACTATTGCTATGGACCAATTCTTCCTTTATTTAAATGGCAGGATTTTTATGCAGACATATTGTCCTTGAGTTACCATTGAGTTTGTATGTATGTGTTGTATGTGTGTGGGGGGGTGCAGATAACTTGTTTTTTATTATATAGATACCCAGACCAGTTGGAGCTGACTCCAGACCTGGTAGAAACATTTGGACATCACTTGAGATCCTGGATTCGAGCTTGATGCAATAACTGGTTAGGGACTTTTGGTTTTTTTCCCTTGGGAAAGGGGAGTGTGTTCTATATGTGGCTAGAGGAGTGGACAGGATAGAGACTTAGTTGTCCACCAAAATTAATTCCCCCCTTGTCTGTAGCTGCCTCGATCATGATTGGCTAGCTACATTACATTTCCCAGCCACGGGTGCCATTACTTATGACCATTTAACTAAGATCTCACTAATAGAACATCAGTAAGTGATATGAGAGTACCAGATGGGGACCTTCAAGAGAATAGACTTGCTCTTCTCATACTCTCCTTTCTCTTCCCATAAGCTTGAGCATAGACATACCTGCAAGTCAGCTTTAGCCATGTGTTCTGTACACAAGAATGCCCGAGGGCAGAGGTTCCCAAGCCTCCTCAGTTCATGGCAACCTTAAGTTGCCTTAAGTCTGTCTAAGTAATCTTTTCACAGTATCCCTAGGCCAAAAGAAATATCAAATGATTCTTTAAAAACTTAAATATGTATGTTCTAATGATCTAGTAGCCATTTGAAAAGATACATATAAGTTGAGAGAGAAATATTCTTATTCTTTTTTTTGCAGGGGAAGATTCACCCTAAGCTAATATCTCTGTCCAATCTTCCTTCTTTTTATTCCTTCTCCCCCTCCCCCAAAGCCCCAGTATGTACTTGTGTACAGTTGCAGGTTCCTCTGGTTCTTCTATGCGAGCTGCCACCACAGCATGGCCACTGACGGACAAGTGGTGTGGTTCCACGCCCAGGAATCGAACCTGGGCCATGGAAGTGGAGCGCACAGACATTTAACCGATAGGCCGTCAGGGCTGGCTTGAAATACTCTTATTCTTATATAACCATAATTAACTAACTAATGAGGTTTGTGCATCTGTTGAGCTTTGTGCAACTTCTCAAATACCACCAACCTCATTTCCTATTCAGCATTGATTTTTGCACAATACTTGCTTTTTAAAAGCACAATTTCTGAAAAACCAGCTTCACAAAGACATGACATCATTGAAAGGAGTGTACTGTGAGATCTAATGTTGAAATTGATCTGTCTTATTTGCATTTTGAGTTTTTTTGTTGCAACAATTAGCATTATCCTAACTAATACATTGACTAAACTCTTGGATAGCCTTCAAAGAAACCTAAGAAAATGTCACGCTGAATCAGAATGAGGCATGGGTTTACCTGGCACACTACTGCCTTCCTTAGGGCTGAACAAAAATATATGACAATGTGGCAAGTACTTTCCGGGATGTAACTTTCCAAAGAGCACAATGAACCTCCAAATGGCTCCAAATACTTCAAGTGCAATCATCCCTGGTCCTCTTAGCAAATGATAATTCCGGAATGTTCAAGATAAGTCTTGAATAAGTAGGAATTAAGTACATATAAATTATTTTGAAGAGCTTATTTATTAATTCAGCATTTACTACGCACTTACCGTGTATACATTACTGCTGGATATCAAAATAAATATAAAACACACAGTACCACTGCACATGGAATATATTCTTCACAAACTATTCTTAGGAAGAACAAATCCACATTCCTTTGACAGATTGGATTCAAATACCTCACTAAGCCAAAAATCAAATGTCTGCTGTTTTCAACAACACTTTCTAAGAAAAAATGTTAGATTGGTGTGCTTAGACATTTTTCTTATGGACCATATTCATTGTCCATCTTTACTTGGTAGTTCACACATCGATTAGCTGTGTTCTGTTATTTTTCAACTATTAAAGTTGAGTCAAAGGAGCTATTCTTTAAATAAATTTAAATATGGCTCTAAAGACTCTGAGAGCTGAAAGGGAGGCGAGGAAAATTCTTTCTTGCTTCCCTCACTTACTCCTGGGAGCATTAAGTCCTCTTTGCCTCCTCTCTTCCACAAGCTTAAATCACTAGCTGTGATCCAAACATGTCATGCCTGAAAGTTCTCCCTTCTCCACTTGGGGAACTCTGCCCTGTCCTTCAAGACTTAAATCAAATATTACCTTTGCAGTGAAGCCTTCCACGCTGCCCCCCAGAAGTAATGATCCCTCCCTCCATCAGGCTCTCTCATTACTTTATACACACGCACATGAATTCATACATATACACTTCTGTTATAGTACTTTTCAAATTATATAATCATTTTTGGTTGTTCAACTTTTTCTGCAAAGGGTCTAATAATAAATGTTTTAGGCTTTGTGGGCCAAAGAGTCTCTTAGCAACTGCTCAATTCTCCCATTGCCGTGGGAGAGCAGAAGAGTCTATATGTTAATGAATGGGTATAGCTAAGCTTCAGTAAAATTGGCTGTAGGCCAAATGTGGCCAAAGGGCAGTAGTTTGATGATCTCTGATCCAAATCTTCAAGACAGAAAGCCCCATATTGTTTATGTAGTCTCCTAGGTCATTTATCTTCATGGAATATGCTCGGGCCTCTTTAGTCATTTCCCAAAATTCTGTGAGGATACCTGAACAGTAAGATCCATTATTGACTGAAAAATTTTGGAAAGGATTTTAGTCACCAATATGTAACTCACATCCAATATTTAGTGGGTAAACCATGTGTTAAAGAAATCACACTTGGGGGCCAGCCAGGTGGCATAGTGGTTAAGTTCACGTGATCCACTTCAGCAGCCCAGGGTTTGCGGTTTGTATCCCAGGCAGAACTACACACTGCTCATCAAGCCATACTGTGGAGGCGTCCCACATACAAAATAGAGGAAGACTGTCATGGATGTTAGCTCAGGGACAATCTTCCTCAAGCAAAAAGAGGAAGATTGGCAACAGATGTTAGTCCAGGGCCAATCTTCCTCACCAAAAAAAAAAAAGAAGAAAATCACACTCAATTGGGTACACAGGTGTGTTTTCTTTGACCTGTAATGTTGACCCAAACAGTGTCTTATATTTCGATTGGTTGTCTCTATTTTAAAATAGAGATATTAAAAATTTTTAAAGATTGTTTCCTGTTTTTCCTGACAACTTGGAAGAGATGGCCATACTCCATTCCCTTTCCCTCATGGTGACAGTTAGATCAGAGTAGCAGCTACCTTTTAAAAGGAGTATGTAATCTCCAGTTCTCCACAGTCACCATTAGTCTCTACTGTCTCTCCAACATTGACTCTGAGTGTCAGTTGTCATTTACCATCTTACATCTGCCCAGCCTCTTTCCTTACATTACCTGTTTGGTTCATGTCATTGTTTGAGTTTGCAACTCCTGAGATAGGTATTAAGAATTCCTGGGAGGTTTCAGAGCACAAGTCCTTCACTTTCCTTGTACCCGTTCATGTTTCACCTTTCCTGCATACCCACAGTAGGCATACCAATTTTTGGATGAATGAATCTTATAATTGCATGCCTTGAAGCTGGGAGGGCCTGAAATTCTTTTTGCCCAGTACTCACCAAACCATCACTTCTCCTTTCCTCCAGCCCTGGTTCTGCCTTCTGATTGTCTACAGTCTCACATGGCATCTCCTTTAACTTATCTACTTATCAGATTCTTCTTTCAAAAAAATGAAGTGCTTATTTACTTTTCAATGATAAATACAGGTAGCAGCTAATAAGCGTCTTAAGCTCCAGTAGAAAGTCCACCTGAACGTTTCCAGCAGCCACTTACTGGATACTGAATAAGCAGGACCTCAAATATGAAGGTAACTCCTTTACTACTGACAGGAGAGCAGGTGTCCGTGTGACGGCTGCCTCACTAGTGGAGTTGGGCTGAGTTATACCCATTTGTCTGGGCTGCCTCGTGTCCTGCAGCCTGTACTTGTGATGCGGATGGATTGTGCCAGTGCACACAGTTTAAATAAGACCAGTAATAGCAGCTAATGTTTACTGAGCATTGTGTGTACCCAAGACTATCCTAAGATCTCTTACATAGGTGATTTTGCTTAATCCTCACAATACACCCATGGAGTAAATAATATTATTATATTCAGTTGATAGCTGAGGAAACTATGGCACAAAAAGTTAGGCAATGTGTCAAGATCTAATGGAGGAGCAGGGATTCAAATCCAGGATATCTGATTTCCAAGCATATTCTCCTGACCCCTGACCCCCATAACCCTGTACCTCACTCTTAGTAGATGGCCGTATAGCAGAACCAAGCCTATTGTCCAAACAAGTTCAAACCCAAGGCATTGCTAGCAATCTACTAATTCAGCTATTACACTGAAATCTAACTAATAATACTGCATTTCAGAACTACCAATATTCTTGTTTAGTAATAAAAAAAAATACAGATTTACTATCCCTCGGCTTAAAGAACCTGGGATATTGATAAAAATTTTAATGAAAACCCTAAAAAATGGCATTATATTTTTTTCAGCCTACATTGGGAATGACATTCTCAAAGCTTGCTGTTCTATGGATACTCTATTTGCTGAGATTTTCATTTTTTATGGCCAAAGTGGGCATTTGGTTACAGCTGCTTTAAAATTTTTCTGAGATAAAGATTAAAGTTGTATCTTAAAATAGGGAACTCTGGGACCTCCATTTCCCATCTGTCTGTGTTATAATGGACTCAAAATGACTTTCTGGGGAGGATCTTGGGTTGCCTGGGAATACTTCTGTGGTTCACAGCTAAGCAAAATGAGGTAGCCTTCTATTGAGGCATAGCTCATTGTTAAACACCCCAACTTCCACAGGAGGCTATTAATTTTACCCTCAGGTTTGTTGAAAAGGCACATGGCCTAGCACTTCCTGACAAAACAGAGCAGCTGTCCTCCATGTACTTCTCCAGGAATATAACCTTAAACTTATTTATTTATTTTGGTGAGGTAGATTGACCATGAGCTAACATCTGTTGCCAATCTTCCCCTTTTTGCTTGAGGAAGATGGTCCCTGAGCTAACATCTGTGCCCATCTTCCTCTATTTTGTATGTGGGACGCCATCACAGCATGGCTTGAGGAGCGGTGTGTAGGTCCACACCCAGGATCTGAACCTGCGAAGCCCAGACTGCCAGAAGCGGAGCGTGTGAACTTAACCACTACACCACTGGGCTGGCCCCTAAACTCATTATTGATCCAGCAGTACCTTTCAAAAATTTGGCTGAGAGAAGATGTACTTATGGAGAAGTCTCCCAAAGCTACATCTATTCCTCAGGAACAGTGGGGAAATTAGGTTCTTTCCTATTTTCACATTAAAAAAGTTCACAGAATATATGTATACCCATTCTTCTTTATAAAAGTTCAGGGACCTCCCAGACACAAGGTAAGAAAAGGATACACCACATGCCATCCCGGGATTGATGGCAGGCCATGAGAAAGTGACAATTTGGACCACTTAAGGTCGAATCTGATGGAAACACTACCTTCTTTCACAGAATTGATTTTCAATTAATTTTGCCATGGCAGATGCACCCATCCATATTGAGGGCCTGTATGGGAAAGAGCTGATGAAGGTTATCACTGTGTTTCCAAAAGGATGTTGTTCATGACATTATACGGTGTCTTTCTAGAATGACTTATTGGAGAAATTTCTCTTTGGTCTCAATATCAGGCAGGATGGGGCTTCTCCAAGCAACTGGTTTCATTTCACTTATGAACACTATGAATCATGTTTGCCTCTCTCGGGCTGCTGAAGCATTCAGCATCAAATGTGTGGCCCTTTTCCACAAAGGAGGTCAGACTTCAGTCCTATTCCTGACTCTGTCTCATCTTTCAATAATTTTTTTTTTCACCTATTTATTTTATTTTCTCTTGTTATACGGAACAGATTTTGGTAACACATTTTAGTATAATTTTTTGAACAAAGAAGTTTGTAAATAAGTAATTATTTTCTTTGTCCCCCCCCCCCGCCCCCCCGCGCCGAAACTGGTTCCATTAATGATCCAGCTGCTACCACTAGAAACCTGAAAGCCATCCTTGACTCTTCCTTCTCCCTCATACCCACAGTTGATTCTGATTCAAATTCATCCACTTATAACTCCATTGTCACTACCCTAGTCCAGGCCAACAGTATCTCTCTTCTGGGCCACCACAATAACTTAACTGGTCTTACTCCCTCATGTCTAACCCATTTCCCTATCCAACCTATTCCTTGAGCTTCAGTCATGTTAGAAACCCCACACTGGCTTCCCTTTGGCCTTAGTACATGGTCCAAACTCCTTAGAAGGGCTTTCTAATCCCTGGAAAATCTGGAACGAGCACTTTTTGGTCTAACTCATGGAACATTTCTTACTTCCTCAAAAGTACAATGCTCCCTCCCTCTTTGGACATGTGCACATGGTGTTCCCTTTGCCTGGAACACTCTTATTGCACACTCCTGGCTCACTTTTACTCAGTTCTCAGTTCTCAATTTAAATGTTCCTTTTTGGGGGAAGACTTTCCTGGCCTCTTATATTTGGTTACATATTCTGTTACATGCCTCCAGGAGCAGTTATTATTTGGGAAGTACAGATTATTGTATTTGATCACAGTTATTGATTGGATAGTCTATTTCCCCTGCTACACTATAGGACAGAGACACATCTATCCTGTTCACTGCTCCAGCTCCAGCTCTAGTGCCTGGCACATAATAGGCACTCAATAAATATTGGTCGGTTGATTGACTGAGTGAGATAAATCACCATTAGAGCACCAGAAATAAGGAAAGGCCAATATAAGATTCCTGGCTAGTATATCTTTAGTGGACCCCCAAATTTAATGAAGCAACCTGCAAAGTTGTTTTATTTTTATATAAAAAAATTTCATTACATTTGCTTACTCCTTTTCTATCTTGTAATATTTTTCACTTTAAAATAGAGAAGAGGAGAATTCACACAAGCATATCCCTCCTAGGCTGATTCCTTATTCAGTTGCTATAAATCACCCAAGGTAATGCAGTAATAAAAAAGTGACTCTTCAGAGATCTTTCTGCCTATCAAGGGATACTCTGTTATTTAGACTTAGAGGAAGACTTTGGTTGTCTGTGTGAGAGAAAACAAGGGAGATAATTTAAAGTAATTATAATTTAGAGATATTGTTTACTTGCAAAGTCACTGGTGGCCTCACACTCTCCTTGCACAGCCAGTCCAATGCAACCTACTCATGACATCAAGAGTTTCTACCTTTTTGTTAAAATAAGTTCTGCTGTTACATTTTCTGCACATACTACAAGGCCAGACAATACCAGGACTCCTATTCTCGGGTTGAAAGTCTGTAGGTAGGATGGACCAACAGGTTCTTGGCTTCATTTCCTTTATTTCCTGCATTCTTGCCTCTTGCTCATTCATAAATTCTAACGAGATGTTCCTATTTGATACATATGAGGGTCATGTAGGTTATAATTTCCATAAAATTCAGACAAAATGATTACTCTTCCTTTTGCTAAAACAAACATTTTAACTCAAGGATGCCCATCGAGCATTTCCAAACTAGTTAAAACCCTCAGTTACTTGCAAATGGAGCAGGGACTTCTGGGTTGCTACAGTACTTGATTTCTCCGACTCAGCTGCATCTCAGGCCCTGGGTTCTGCGAGATGCTCTGTGCCCTGCTATACTGATTTCTGTTACTTGCAACCAAGAGAATGTGAACTAGTAGAGTAAGCTCAGCTAACAAGACATCAAACACACGGGTGGTCTGAGGTACGGGCTGTTACAGAGAAAGAAAAGAGAATCACTTCTCGAAATTATCTCTGTGGAAGAGAATCAGGGCTCTCCTTAAAGAGCTGAAGAATACGAAGCATAATTAGAAATGCTGACTTCTTCTGCATATAGGTTCAGCACAATTAAGTAACCATCTTCACACATGCACACAAACTCGCCAAGGTATTATCTGCCTTTCTCTAACTACTGAATTTTATAGACTTAAAATGCCTGTAACAGTACAGCACACTATTTTTTATGTACTACTAAAAAACAACACAAAAAATACTGCCAATTAAATGGTGATACAAGGCTTTCTTACCACTTATTTTTTATTTTATACTTCTTGAAATGGCTCTTTTAGATTTAGGTAGACAGATTTTTAGCACACATCATTCATATGCATTGTAGGGGAAATCTGAGGTAATGGTTAAGGTAGTCCTAAAACATATTTATACTCAGAGTCCAACCCTTTCAAATCACTTTTCAATTCAGTCTTTGATAACTATGCATTTCTTAAAAGAATAGCATTTCTTAAAAGAGTGCTCCACTATTGTATCTAAGCTGCCAACCACCATTTGGAAAGTTTTCACACTAGAGCTTTCATGATTTTACCAGAAGGTGTCAACAGAACATGGTCAGACAATAACCTAATCTTCCTTTCTCAAATGTTCCTTAAATGGCTGTCTTAAATGTCAAGAAGTTATGGTTGTCTAGTCATGCAACTAGAAATAACAACCATGTTCATGCATGCAAAGAATGGCAATTATGTCATGGCTGCTGCCAACAACACTTGCAAGATGCCATAAACTGTAAGCTGTTTCCTGATTTTAGAGATACTCAAATGTGTCTATGGGAGGAAGTATATCTTATAATCAATGACATACAATTTGTATACAATACATTGAATACAATGAAACACATTGTAGAGAGACTCAGCCCCAATACAAAGTAAAATCCCTATAAGAGAGGCTTGATCATTTTTACCACTGCTAAAACAAGTATTTTAACTCGAGGATACTTTTAGAGCTTTTCCAAACTAGTTAAAACTTTCAGTTACTTGCAAGTAGAGTAGCCCAGTGGTAGAATAATCAACTCAAAGACACAACCATTCCAACCAGCTTGTTTGGGGCACATGGTTCTTCTTTAGTAAAAGGAATTTGACTGCAAGCTGTCCTGATCCAGAAGAGGCAGAAGTTTCATGAAGGGTAATATTTTCCACTTCTCTCAGCTAGGTAGAGATCGAGTGGGTGGAATAGAATAGACTTGAAACACAACCGGCTCAAACACGTCATTGCCCTACTCCATCCTTCACCCCTCTTTACAAATAATGATGATACAAGTCGCATTCATTTGAAACACCCAAGAAACAAACTAGTTAAGTAGGTGTGTAGGTTGACAAAATATTTTTTATATAGCATCTTTGAATCTCTCAAACTTTTGGGGTTAATTGACTAACTCTTTCAAACATAAATTCTAGGAATGATACCAGTAACTTCCATGCGAACTGCACAGACCTTTCTATCCTGAGAAGTCCCTTACACATGTTCTTGGCTTCTGCCTTCCCAGGTAGAAAGGTTTGCCAATGCAAACAAACTTTATCATTCTCCACTCAGGGTTCTTTCTTCCTGCCATAGTAGCCACTGCTTGTTGCTGGGGAATTTTCCAGCCAGAGTTCCACTTACTCTTTAATTCCAGATTCTTTCCTAAATCCATCGTCTACATCCCAGCTGGGTGGCAAGACTGCCCGTGAAACCCTGGGTCAGTCTCTAGTTGAGAAGTTTCCAAGGACCTGAAACTAGCCTTTGGTGGAGATTATCAGGATTTGACAAAGGTAATGCATTGGGAAATTAAGTGGCAGCTCAATTATTAGCAGGAAGTTATACAGAAAAGAATAATAATGCAAGTTATTCTCTTTCAATTAAATAAAGCAATGATGTTTTTCTTAGCTCTTGTATTTGGAACATGGCTTTATTCTTCACATAAGAAAACAAACAAGCCAAAAACATTTCCACTGTACATTTATTGTTAAATTAAGAAAGCCTTGGTCTTAGGGTTGTCAAAATAAACGGGATATGAATATTTAGACTTTTAGGAAATTTACAGTGACGCTGAAATGTATGTACCCAGCGGTAATTTAATTTCCTTATCAGCCTCTCCCAAGAGAAACTGGGAACAGAATGTGCCCAAGTCCAAGGAGAAATCCTGAAGAGAATGCAGAGAAGCAGCTAATCTCTGATTACAACAATTGGGACCAGACTGCCTCAGTTCAGATAATATAAATACAAAGGGGCAAAAGCAAGGGAATTCTCAGTGAGAAATGAGAACAAGAAGAAAAAGATCAGAACAAAAATAAGCCAAATGACAGATCACTTTATAATGTGGTATGTTTTAAAATAAATAGCAAGTCAGGACAAAACCACATGAAAAAAACTGGCTCTCAGCGATGCTGAATATCTATCAAGAACACCATAAAAAATAGATATTTACTAGATAAAAAGAAAAATACCCTAATATTCAGAAAAAAATTTGAGGATGTATCTAAGAAAGAATACGGAAGACCTTACAGTCCCTATAAATTTTATCCCATTAGGCTGACATGACTCTGCATAACAAATAGTATACTGAATATCAATTTCCTATACACCAGGGTTAGAAAAACCATTAGTTTTAACAAGAAAGTGTTATTTTTTAAAACCTCATAGTATAGTTAGGAAAACTAGTTTATCATGCAAGGAAAAGTCTCTTCAATTTTTATATCAAATTTTAAGTGAAGATTTAAGTTATTAGATTTTGAGAAATTTTGTTAGTGCTGTAGCACAATAGTTCAAGTGGATTATGTCTTAATCCAAGGATGGTTACTTGATGCTGATATTAGGAAACTATACCATTAAAATGCTTCTAGGCTTCATCAGTGCCTCTCAAATTTTGCAGCGTACACAAATCACCTAAGGGTCATGTAAATGCAGAGTCTGATTCAGTGAGTCTAAACTGAGGCCCAGTAATCTGCATTTTTAACAAGTTTCTAGGTGATGCTGAGACTGCTGTCCTGTGGGCGATGATTTGAATAGCAATGCTCACCCTGTGGGCTCAATGTTTGGGGCGGGTCTTTCACTAGTGATATTTGGACCGAAAGGATGATCAGTTTCTCGCTCAGAACCATGTCTGGTCTCAATTATAGATTTTGATTTAAGGTCACCTACGTCCAAATAACTGTTAACTTCTATGAGAGTCTGCTGTCTCATTTATTTAAAATCATTATCATAATCAAAACTGAACTGTTGCCTAGTATCTGAGGAGTGGCAGGTTAGGTTATAAATAGAAATACAGACTCTTGCCCCCTAGGAGTTTATAATCTAACACAAAAACATTGGTGTTGGTGTGTATGTGACATTCCAAAGAAGAATAGCAACACCAAAGTGGATGCACATCTTCAAATCACACCTAAATCAAAGGCTTAATTTCTTTTTAAAGTGACAGAAAAATGAATATAAAGTTCGGTAGAAATTGAGATGATTTAGCTTAGAAAACTTAAATTGTAATGTATATTATAGAGCTGTCAGTTTCCTTTTGGACCATTCCCATGCAAGGGCATGACATTTCAGAAATGATGAGAAAAGCAGTTTGCTAGGCTGCAGGGGAAAGAGCATTTCCACGCACACAGCAACAAATATGGCTGCAGGTGTCAACAGCATTCTTGGTGGTTAAAACAGATACTTATTAATGGTGGTCAGAAAAATGCAAATCAAAACCACAATGAGATATCGCTTCACAGCTATTAGGATGGCTATTATCAAAACAATAAAAGATAAGTGTTGACAAGGATGTGGAGAAAAGAGAACACTTGTACACTGTCGGTGGGAATGTAAATTGGTCTAGGCATTATGGAAAACAGTATGGAAGTTCTTTAAAAAACTAAAAATAGAACTGCCAAGTGATCCAGCAGTCCTTCTTCTGGGCATATATTCAAAGGAAATGAAATCAGTACTTTGAACAGATATCTGTGCTCCACCTTCATTGGCATTATTCACAATAGTTAAGATATAGAAACAACTGTCCATCAATGGATGAATAGATAAAGAAATTGTGGCTTTTTATATATATATATATATATATATATATACACACACACACACACACACACACACACAATGGAATATTATTCAGCCTTAAAAAAAGGAGATCCTGCCATTTGCAACAATATGAATGAACCTGGAGGACTTCATGCCAAGTGAAATAAGCCAGACACAGAAAGAAAAAACCTGCATGATCTCACCTATATGCAGAATTTAAAAAAGTTGAATAGAGATAGAAGCAGAGTAGAAAGGCGGTTACCAAGGGTGGGGAGATGGGAGAAATGGAGAGATGTTGGTCAAAGGGTACAAAATTATAGTTATGAAGGATGAGTAAGTCTAGAGAGCTAATGTCCAGCGTGATGATTACAGTTAATGATGCTGTATTGAATACTGGAAATCTGATAAGAGTAGATTTCAGGTGTTAGCACCACACACACACACACAACTATGTGAGGAGATGATAATGTTAATTAGCTTGACTGTAATGATCATTTCACTAGGTATATGTATTAATCATCATGTTGTATACTTTAAATATATACAACTTTTATTTTAAAAATGATGGTAGGGAACTTAAGAATAGCTGCTGGTAATTAACTAAAATTAAATATAGTTATGACTCTCAAATATAATTGAAGCACTTCCTAAAATTATGCCACTAACTTTTCCTTCAAATGCTTTATAAAAATATCTCTCTTAGTAAATGAAATCAAAACAGTATTAGAACTGATTCCTTGCATCTGAAAAAACAAGATGGATTTATTATGAATTCTAGACTTCCTTGCTGCCATGGCCATACAAGTGTTTAATTGGTATGAAAATAATCCTACCAAGCTTTAGAAAGACTCAAGAGGCTGGAAAGAGAACCAAGATGTTAGAAATACCTCCTCATTCCCACTGTTCTCCTTTTGGTCAAATTCATAAAAATGTACATAATCCATACATATTTGTAAAAAGTACGTTCTATTTATGTCAAAGTAAACTTAAAGTTGGAGCTTTATGTGTCATTCACATAATGTGGCTCATTGTTTCCCTGAGAACTAAAGATGAGATATTTTGATACCTGGGGCAATGCTGAGATCATTCAATTTGAGTTGGGTAATTAAGAACATATTCTTACTACTAATGCCTAATCAGCTTAAACTGTTACAATACACAAAATTTTCCTTCTTCCGGAGATTTTGAAATTTAATATCTTTTAAAATGAGAATAGCTAAAAATTATTTCTCTTCCAGAATAAGACATAATTATAGCCTTATGAGGCTGCAGCTACACGACTAAACTAAGCCAAATTGTTGGATTATCTTTCCCCTTTACCATGTCAAGTGGCACTTCATTCTCTCATTGGAGGAAGTCTTAATATTTAAAACAAAATGTGCTCTAAATGAAACATCGGTACTTTTAAAACATTTCTAAAAGGTAGCTTTGGTGTAGAGGAAAAGTGTTGAATTAAAATATCTGAAATTGAGTCCTTGGCTCTTCCACTTACTATCTCAGTGATTTCAAGCATCTCAGAGGCTGAGTTTTCTCATTTTATTTTATTTTTTTGTGTGTGTGGGGAAGACCAGCCCTGAGCTAACATCCGTCGCCAATCCTCCCCTTTTTGCCGAGGAAGACTGGCCCTGGGCTAACATCCGTGCCCATCTTCCTCCACTTTATATGGGACGCCACCATAGCATGGCTATCAGGCAGTGCGTCCGCGGGCGCCCTGGATCCGAACTCGCGAACCCTGGGCTGCCAAGCGCGGACTAAACTGCTGCGCCACCGCGCGGCACCGAGTTTCCTCATTTTAAAGTTCCTCGGAGACAAGAAACAAGGATGAAGTAAGACAACACATAAGAATGCCCTTTGAAAACTATAGGATGCTATAAATATGTTAATTTTATGTTATTTTAGGTAACAATAGCAACCATAAACAAAGCCATAAAATAAGACATGACATAGATTTAGCCTAAACATGGTAAACTGTCAATTTATGAGCATAGCCATCCCCACATCCATTTTTAGGGATTTGCTTCTGAGACCACTCCTGGCACAAATTTCTGAATCAGTCAGGAGACAGAAACGACACCAGGTTGTCTAACAGACAGTATTTAATGTCAAGAATCATTAACCAGATATTGGAGAACTGAAACGGCAAAAAGAGAACACAGGTATTATAAGGTAACATTGCAGGAAGCAGCTTTCACTCATAGGCTGGGGAAACAAAGGGAAGAAGTTGGAATTGTCTCAATTTAAGGCTCAAAGGAGAGACCCAGACCTCTGAGGAGAGGATTCCAACCAACAGGGGCTAGTGGCTCTGACATGGATTTGGGGAGCGTTGGAAAAACTACAAACTGGAATCAACTTCAGCTATTGAAGAAAATGGTTGCTGCCGGGGTAAAGAAGCCTGGCTGAGGTAATGCTCACAGGAAGGGAAGCAAATCTGCTTCTTCCTTCTTGTCCTACCTCCCAGTCACTGTCTAGTCTCTATTAGAGGCAAAGAGGGATCCAGCTGGCAATGATGAGATGTGGTTGCATCGTCCCAGGGCCAGCAACACAAAGCAGAGAGTAGAAGGATGCACCTAACCCTGAGAAACATCTTAATAATCAGCACATCTGACTTTCAAATATATTTTGCTTTTGGGGGCAATGTTTTAAAAGACATTTTAATTTGAGTATTTTTATACTGGGCATGCATTCACCAGTTAACCATACTTCCTACCATCTCCTGATCACATTTGAGCTTACCCCCCGAGAACATAGTTCCAAATGTCACTGATTTTTCTGAAGATGCTGGAGACCATGATCCAGATGTATTCTCCTCAGGAAGTAAAATAAAAAATCACAAGGACTCATCCTTTATCAGGTGTTGCAACACAAAGAATGCAAATGTTAAGTCGGTTAACATCTTCAGTCATAACCATACTCACAGATATGTCATCAGCATTATGATATTACTAATATACGTATAGATAGTTTTATACATAATATAAATTACTATACTATTTTAATATATTATTATTGGGTTACTATAAGCCATTTGAATGCTTATCATGGCAAACACTGAGCTAGGTGATTTATATATGTTATACTATTGTTAATTTACTATCTTTCAGAACTATTATTATTGTCATTTTACAGAAGAAATGACAACTTCAAAAGGCTAAGCATCATATCCAAGATTCTACCATTGGTGTGTGGCAATGCAGGGATAGAATTTGGTCTGGATGATGCCAAAGTCCAAGATCTTTGCTCTGTATCCCACGGTTTCCACATGAAGATCACTTTTGTGTTGAGTGGCCCACTTGGAAACTGGCAGAGAATATTTACATAAATAAAAATTAGCCTCAATATGTCAGCAGTATTCCTGTATTTTTTTAAGTGAGTTTTAGCAAAGTAAGTTTAAAATTTAGCTTGATTGTAAAAAAAAATATATTTTAAAGTTCATTCATAGATAGTTTTAATTTTAAAACCTTATACAATTTGAACATAGTAAAAACTATGCACAGAAGAAAAAAATGGCTACAGAATAGTCAAAATGAATGTTACAAAGTCCCTATACAAAAAAATATTGTAGCTGACTGATATCCATGCATCAAAATCCATTCTCCTCCTCTTTCTGGCCACTAAAGTGGACTACATTACCCAGGCTCCCTTGCAGTTAGGTGCATCTACATAACTGAGTCCTAGCTCATAGGACTGCAAGCAGGAGAGACATATGGTACTTCCTGATGTGGTCTATCAAACCTTTCACTATCATGCCTTCATTTCTTTTCTCTCCCTCTGGGTGGATGCAAATGACATCAGGACTTTAGGAGATGGAAGAAACTCAAGGCAGAGAATGCCTGGATAGGTGAATCATTTCGTGGAAGACAGCCACCTATGACTCTGACCCTATCCTGGGCTTTTTTGTATGTGAGAAATAAAATTCTATTAAGACTGAGCCATTTTGTGTTTGAGGGTATTTGTTAATTTACCGTTAACTTATATACACATGATTTTTCATAATTATATTAATAACCATACTAAAAATCATAATAGCAGCTAGGTTTATTAAGCTCTTACTAAAGTGTTAGGAACTGGTCTCAGTAAAATACATATATTCATTTATGAAAGACCTTGCCAGGCCTTCACTCAGAACCTCTCTATACATTGCACATGGCATAAATAAGCCTTGTTAGATGTTCTTACACTTCAAATTACACTAGAGGAAGAAAACTAGAAAACAAAGAGAAAGACTGATCTGTAAATAAGATCACAGATAGAAGCAAGAACTGACAGCTGATGGTTTGATGGCAAAGGAAGAGGCAGAAGGAACACATAAACCACAGAAGAGAAAATGCAACCTGGGGCCATAGTCTACCAACCCGTGGAGCCTTTGAGCTTTCACAGTATAATCCCTCCTTTCAATAGTTGATGTTTATAATGATGACGTATCGTTATCAAAAAGTCAAGTCATGTTCCCTAAGCTCTGTTTAAGAAAGTGTTACAATATGCCTGTGAATATTTTCCAACTGACATGGTCAACATTTAAAAAAAATCCTGCCTGCTGAAGGGATCTGCTTTAGTTAGCTGGAAAAGGCACTTATATGGAACAGCAAATTTCTAAGTGGTGGCACATTACTGTGCATTTTTTTATCAGAGAAACCATCCTCTGAAACACCACAACTATAAACCCTGCAGGAAGCTCAGATGGGGTTTAGATTTGATAAAATGCAGAATATCAGGAACAGTCTCCATTTTTAAATGCCTTCCCGTTTTATGGGAATCCACCACCTCTTCCGATGTGAATCACAAGAGCCCATTGTCACGGTTGTTGCCTAGGCTGGCATTCCGTATTTGCTGGTTATCTTTCCACTTCTGTCATTCTGGGGCATATATTGTAAACAGTGTAACTGATCTGCGCTGCTTTCCTGCAGGGATCAGTAATAGCTATAGTACCAAACATTACTGTGCAATCAACCTGGGGGTTGCATTTAGATCACATTTGATTTCCATTCTTGGGAAATGCATGCTTTAATTTTCCTCTTATGTTAAAATTGATAATGCATAAAAAAAAGATATCTGTTCATGATACTGACTTTATAAAGTGGGTATGATTTGCTTCATGATAGCAATGCTTGTACCACCAAATGTACGTTTACAATTTAGACCAGCCAGCCTATGGAAAAAAGACACTGACAAGTACAAACACTAGGAATGGGAAACAATCCCAACTGCAAGGCAGATAATAGAAGCTGCTTCCACCTACACAGTAGGGAAATTTCAAGAAAGCACAAATTTGGTGATCATGTTCTTCCAATCCCTCCCTCCAAATGCATGGAGACCTATAAACAGGCGAATCCATTATTCACAAGATAAAGGCCAAGGAAGGAACTAAGGCTATTATATCAGAGGCAGTGCAGTCTTACTTGGCAAAACATAAGACTGATGCCCTTTATGGCACCACAAATCTTTTCTTTTTTGTTTTTTTGCACATGTATACACTAAACAGCTGTCACTTCTTTTTATACCTGTTATGAATTTTTTAAAAGTGCTATCAAAGCACTTGTTTTACTATCTTTTTACTCTCTTTTCCTTTTTTTTTTCTTTTACAGTAGGTCTCAGAGAAGCCGGGATGTACATCCTGAAGCTCATTAGGTAGGGGCGGAATAACGTCCAGCCGTGTGGAGATTCTCTGCAGGGACTCGGGATATTTGTATGTGGTGTAAACTGTAGGGAGCCAAAATAAAAATTCTCTAACACTGAAAATAATATAATTATGAAAATATTTTACTTTAGAGTAAAAATGCTTGAATTAGAATGACTTTTTCTTCCTCAAGAATTTTAAAAATATTTTAACTTTTTGTTAAACTATGCATGCTTATAGAGGAGTGCACAGCTTGATGAACTTTCACCAAACACACATGACCACCATTCAGATTAAGAAATAGAACAGGACCAACAAATAGAAGTTCCCTTCACAGTCATTACCTCCACCTCCCCAGTGAAACTACTCTTCAAACTTCCAATCCTGGAGATTAGCTTTGTGTCTGTGTATCTACACACTGGAATCAAGTACTACGTACTATAACATACATGAGATGCATCCATATTGTTGTATGTAGTTGTACCTTGTTCATGCTCATTGACGTATGATATTCCATTTTTGTGGATATACCCTAATTTATTTATCCATTCTAATATTGATGGGCCTTTAGGTATTTTCCAGTTCTGAGCTATTATGAAAAGTAACAGTGTGAGCTTTTTGTACATGTGTTTTGCTGGACATATGCTAGTACTTTTTATTAGGTTTACATGTAGGCATAGGATCAATGGGTCATAAGACATGTGCATGTCCAGGTTTAGTAGATACTGACAGTTTTCCAAAGTGGCGGTACCAATTCATATTGCCACCAGCAATATACGGGAGTTCTGGTTGCTCCACATCCTCACTAAAAGTTGGTATTATCTACGTTTTTTAATTGTATCCATTCAGGTAGGTGTGTTGTATAATCACACTAAGCCTTTAATTTGCCTTTCCCTGCTGACTAACGATGTTAAACAGAATGAGACTTTTTGATATATTTTCAAATAAATGTGTATTTTACAGAATTCTGAAATAGTAAAGAATCTCAAAGATGACCCAGTCCAGGAATAGCAAACGTATGGCACATTTGCCCCCACTAAGTCCCACACCACACTTGCCTGTCTCTTTGGAATACACTACTAATTGGTAACTGGACCTGGCTTCAGCCTGAGAATCCTTCCCAATACAACTCATTACACAGTCATTTCCAAGCAAACAGAATAAACTCACAAGAGGAATCTCATTGACCAGATGAAATTTATCAAAAGCAGAAAGGTAAGAATAGTGGAAGGCTAAGGTAGACTGCCCTGGGTTTAAATTTCAGACCTGCCATTCACCACGGCAGAAAAGAAGATCTCTGTTCAGGACACTGACTTTATCAAGTGGGTATGACTTGCTTTATAGCAGCAATGTTCAATTCATTGAGTTGAGTGACACTGATAAGTTACTTATCTCTAGAAAGTGTTATTGTGAGGATTAACTAAAAAAAGATTTGAATTGTTTTCACTTCTACTCTCCTTCCCCTTGCTGAAGGAGAGCTTTCTTTCTCCCAGGGACAAATCTTTCATGATTTCTGCAAATCTATCTGTTCTTAAATTAGTATACTTCTTAAAAGCCTGCAGAAGATGGCAGGAGTTTAGGCAATGACTATGACTCATCAAGAGAATAAGGTCTCTCCTGTTTCTTATCTCAAGCAAGACACTTACATTTGGGTCATTTAAGTCATCATCTTTAACCACAAAAAAGGAGGCAGGGAGATTCAATGATGGAATTATGAGAAGGAGGAGGTCATTTCCCCTGACACTCACAATGGTGCACATCACCTCTCATGATTGGGGAAGTCCTCATTTACTCACCCCATCCTTAGCACATCTCCTCAAACTGTTTCGTGACCAATAATGAGATCAACCATGGGCCAATGGTGCAAAGGTGCTCCTGCCCAAAGAAAACCACAGAAACAAGGGAAACAATCAACTGTCTTGGCAGCTTCTTTCAGCTACATTTGCATGGTTCTAGGATCCTCCACCTGCCTCTGAGGTGTTTTGATAGTTTTGATTCCAAAACTTTTGGAATCAAATAGTTTTGATTCCAAATAGTTTTGATTCCAAAATTTTTTTCATAACTCATTGGGAGGCAAAATCTTATCTGATCCAAACTTATTTCATGGTAAAAACCTTTTGTGAACTGACGTGAAGACATTTATCATCTTTACTTAGCCCACTGTGTGGGGACATTTATGCCCTTTGCTGCAGAAGTATAAACAGTCTTGCTTAGGGAGTGCTAGCCCAGACTGGGTTGGGATTGGTACCTAATTTATGGTATCTATACATATAAATGTTCAAAATCTAAAAAATTTTGAATTTTGAAATAATTCTGGCTCCAAGAGTGTTGGATGAAGGACTATAAACCTGTACCAGGCTTACAATAGACCTCACCCTCAAACTCCACGTCCTCTGAGTATTTGCCCTTTCATGTGAATTATTTTGAAGAAATGCAAATCAAAACAAAGAGACACAGGCTTTCGCCTAATAGAGCAGCCAAAATACAAAAGTTTGCAAGTAGCCAGGGTGGAAGAGGATATAGGGAAGCAGGGACCCTCACACACTATTGGTGGAAATGTGTATCGGTGCAAACTTTTTGAGAGGCTATTCACAATTTCCTTTGAGAATTTGAAATGCATATGCACTTTGATTCAGCAATCCCACTGCAAAGTATCCTGTGGAAAAAGTCAAAAGAGTATGCCAAGGATATGCCATATTGAATATAATAGAAAAATATAAAATAAAAACAAAGGTTTATCAATAAAAGACTAGTTAAAAATTTTTTGGTATAACTACACAAAATACAATGCAGTCTTTAAAAAAACAGAAATGAGCTAGACCTATAGGTAATGATATGGAAAGGTCTCCAAGACAAATCTTTAAGTGAAACAAGCAATTTGCAGAATAGTATATATAATATATAAAAGATATGTATACAATAATATATGATTTTTATAATTTCCAAGGATATACTTATATTCTAGATAAGACAATTTTTCTCTTTGACATATTTTTATGGAAAATGACAGGTGGTGATCGTAGGGATGGGAACAAAGGAAAGAGGCTTTCACCTTTCATTGTATATGTTTTATTACATTTTTCCTTGTCATTTGCACATTCTGCTCTTATTATCGGTTCCCAGGAAGCTTGTGGAATACTCACAGGCTAAGATACAGTACAGGTCATCCAATATCTTTCCTGAAACTGGAAGTGCCATGAAGGGAAGCCTCTAGCCACCAAAGACCCTTGTCACCTTCTGGTTAAGCTTAATCCCCATTGACTCAATACAGACCCAAGACCTGCCAGTACCAAGAAACTCCCTAGGTGATGCCAAGAAATTCCAGAGATGACGTTCTGCCAAATAGACCCAATAATCACCTCCAACTACCTGTTAAATGTGTTCTATATGAGGCACATTAACTTTATTTTTACCTTTCTAATCCAATTGCATGATCTGTGCTCCAGGTCTGGGCGTGATACTAAGAGCTAACTGGAGCCTGTGACTGATGAGTGGAATTGAATCTCAACCTGAGTGTAATGATCCAAGTTCTTCCACTTCCCATTTCCCAACCTCACCCAGCATGTGGAAGATGGCTTACATCTTGGTTTATAATGACCTGTGTGTTGTTCTCTCCAACACTTCTTGAGCAGTGACCAGAATCTCCTAGTTTATTTGGAACAGTAATCACAGGATGAAAATGTCTATGGATCCCTTCAAATTCATTCTAAAAATCTGACTCTGCTCTAAACTTACCTGATATTGCCAACTGGATTAGAAAGATGATAATATACAGCAGAGTCAGCTTTCATGCCAGTCCATAAATACTATGTTTAATACCACCCCTTCTGTCCAGCAGAAACATATAAAAGAAAATAAAACAATTTGGTTGGTCATGCTACTGGCAGATACACGTATTCTTAAGAATCAGATGCCTCAATATGCTTTCCGGCTTTATTATTCTGAGTTTAGAGTCTTCTCTGCTTTTCCTAAACCATTCAGTTTCAAACATTTTTAAAAAAAACTTAAGTACACACCAGGCTTCAGCTAAATCTATGTAGAATACTCTTCTCCCTGATCTTTACATGGCTGACCCCCTCTTGTTATCTAGATCACAGCTTAAATTGCACCTAGATTTGTTCCTCTAATCAAGCACTGTCACATTAAATTCTCTGTATATTACTTATCACTTATTTCCTTTACTTGCTATTTATTCAATTGTTATTTATTATTCCCCACCCCCAAGATGTAAATGTAAAAACATAAATGTTGTCTGTTTTGATTGTCAGTATGTTCCCTGGCATATGGTGATTATTCAGTAACCATTTGATGGAGGAATGAGTGAACGAATGAATATTGTCATCATCTCTTATTTCCTAGAAAGTAGCCAGATGTTTTGGTGGTGAAAAAAGCAAAGCAGATATTGCCTGTGCTTAGTAGGAAAAAATCCAGGTGAAACCAGGAAATGATATTTTAAACTGAATAAAGACCAAAGGCCAAGGAGCCAAGGTGGTCCATAAGGAAAAGCACTTACTAATAGCCTCTAATGTCTTCCCACAGCTTTCCTGTATATCTGAGTCAGGACTACACTCACAAATGGAGGAAAGTCAATGCAGGGTAGAGGTACATCAAGCTCTCTAGAAGTACTTCTGAGATGCACCATGTTTAGATCTGTCCATGATTACTGAGCACTGGAGAACTGAAACAAAGACAGGAAAGGCCGAAATGAAGGACTCCAATGGCCTTCCACAGACAGACTTACATCAATAAAACCTTTACACAAATGTTTAGGCATCGTCTATTGCATAATGAAAGCCTTTTTTTTTTAAATTCTGAAAACACTCATGAGAAAGAGGAAAATTGACAGTAATGGAAAAATGTTAATAGTATAATAATATCTAAGAAGATATAATTTGATTCAATGATACATATGCATCTTAATCTTGGTATTTTTCAGATGAACTTTTTCCCCCGGTAAGTTTTTCTTTTCTAAAGCATTATAAATGAAATGCTTCACTCAGCACACTCCTATTCCGTTACATTAATATTTTTCCTTTGAAAGCTTGTCCTGGCCATCTACCCTCCTCTTTACCCAATACCACATAAGAAAACCTACCGTCTGCGGTAGGTCGATGTCTCCCCTGAAGCAAAGATGGGCAGGCAACACTGGACTTTGGACAAGGAGGCAGGAAAGGTGAGCAGGGGAGGGGCCATTTTCCTTGGCGTGCTGGACAACTAAACTGCTTTCTTTTTTGTGTGTGTGTGAGGAAGACCAGCCCTGAGCTAACATCCGTCGCCAATCTTCCTCTTTTTGCTCAGGAAGACTGGCCCTGGGCTAACATCCGTGCCCACCTTCCTCTACTTTATATGGGACGCCGCCACAGTGGATCACAGGATCTGAACCTGTGAACCCCGGGCTGCCAAGCGCGGACTAAACCACTGCACCACCGGGCGGCCCCTAAACTGCTTTCTTTAAAGGGGTCTGAGGGGTGCCTACCTGTTCTGCTTTCCTTTTATGCTCTCCAGCTCCAGCCATGACTACTTAGTCACTGCACCCCCACAGAGTCATTCTTGCATGCCTCCTCTGTGCTGGACACAGAGCCAAGAGCTGACATTGCAGCAGTAAGTGGCCCCAAACCCCTGCTTTCACGGGGCTGACATTCTAGCCACTCAAAGCAGGGATGCCACAGGATTGTAGCATCCTCAGTATCTTAGAGTAAAACATTTTTAAGAATTCCTTTAACAATAAGCAATAAAATTAAGAGCATTAATAATTTAAGTTGAGGCAGGGGTAGGGCATTGGTGTTGAAGAAGAGGACAATATATTAGCATTAAAAAATAGATTTACCCAAGATCAACAACAACAGCGATAATAAACTCATGCTAAATGTACAGCTCAGACGTCAGCAAACTTTTTTCTGTAAAGGACAAGATTGTAAATATTTTAGGCTTTGTGGGCAGACAAGTCTATGCTGCCACTACTCAACTTTTCCATCATGGCACAAAATCAGCCATCAACAATGTGAAAATACATGACTATGGCTGTGTTCCAATAAAACTTTATTCATGAAAACAAGTGGCAGCAGTATTTGGCCCACAGGCCACAGTTTACCATCCTGATCTAGGCTCATCTTTTCCCAGAAATCCTTTATGATAAGGAAACTGAACCTTGTATAGCTAGAATCCTTTACTCAAGGTTACATAGGTAGGAAGTGCTCTAACTCATCCTGCTCCCCAACCTCACCTAGTTGGTGAATAAAGACAAACATGGAGAAAAACAAGCTTGGGAGACCCTACACGTTAGGGGTCTCTGATTTCCACGTTATGTGCTGCAATTTGGGTAACTAGCTGTGATTAAGAGAAGTTGATCAGTGAGAGCTGGAATAGTTATGGAAATCCTAGGCTGGAAGAATTCCTGACCTGGAACAACCACTCTTTCTTTCCCTACCTACCTTTACCTGCCTATAACAACTACTCACTCTTCAGGTCTCACCTCCAGCTTCACCTCCCATGGGAAGCCTCCTCAGGCACACTCAGGTGTTCCCTCTCCAGTGCCCCAGTTGCACCTGGTGAAAGTCCACAGCACTATGTATGCACTTTTCTGCATGTATATTATATTCCATTAAAAGTAAAACAAACAAAATTGACAGTACTTATCACATGGTACTGTGGACCAGTTATTTCCATGTCTGAATCTCCAAAGACTGCTCCAAAGGAACTCAAGGGTAGGCACTGTTGTTTTACCTCTTAGTCTTGAGTCTAGCCCAGTGTTGGCAGGTGATATATGCTCAGAATTCATAAGTTGAATTCACAAATAGGGCTAAGATTTGGATGAGCATAAAGGGAGGTGAAGAATACATTCCCTAGAAGGAGAATCATTCATGACCTGAGACAAGGATGTGAAACTGAGTCTAAAGAGGTAAAAGCAGTGAGTTGGTGACTCAACTGGAGTTGGGACTTGGTTGGGGTCTATTGTCACTTTACTGGTGGCACTGCCCCCATGAGATAACTGGTTTTTGCATTACAGAGTGGAAAGTATTTTTGATTGCAGATATTTTCATATGCAATGTTAGTGAAATCAATTTCCCTCCCTTCCCCTGACTAAGTCATACCTTATAAAACCATTCAAGTAATACCCTAAATGTTTCCATGTTACCCTTCTTTTAGAGGCTGAGGATATGCTTTGGCTAGATTTCTATTTTAACCTATGCTTCTTCTCGTTCTTTCATTTTTAGCTTCTCTTTCAGTTTCTCTGCTTTAAATTGCTGAGTGTGGTCACCAAATGGTCTTTGGTTTCCCTCCATGAAGAGTCTCAGTGCACTGTCCTTCAAACCATGCATTGTCTTGTTCCAGTGGGTCTGAGTTATGGTACAAAGATGGAAACATCACGGGCAGAATTTTTACTGCACTGTCACTAATTGTTTCCTCCTCTTCTAGCTTTCAAATCACTTGCACCCTTTAAGCTAAATCAGTACAAAGAACTAGAAGAAACAACTAATAAAGTAGGGTTAAAAGATGTGCTGTGATGCCTTTTATTCTCCACTGCTAGTAATAAAGGCTTGTCTGTCCCTCCTTATTCAGTCCCACAGGCTGGGGAAGCCTTTATCTGAGAGCAGGTAACTTGACATGAAGCATCATTTTATATCCCATATCACTCCTTAGCTGATGAAGTAGTTACCAAGCCATTTTCCTACTGAGGGGCCTATTCTCTTTTGACAATATTTCATCTATGAATAGATTAGTCTTCCCAGGAGCCTCAGGTGACAGATGATTAATATGCAGGGTCCACCCCCGGCTTAATCATCTTGAGAGACTAGGAGGTGAAACACCTACCCAGCTTGGGTAAAAGCGGCTAAGCTGCCTTCTTCCCACCCTTCCTTGCCTCCTTTCCTCAGTGTTTTCACTACATTTTCAAACATAGGTTCCTCACTACATGACGGAAACAGAAGAAGTCAAATGGTGTCAAAATCAAAACTCAAAGTCAGTTATTGATTGAAAAATGGTACAACTAAAAATAATTAATAATTTACTAAACTGTAGGAGACTATTTTGCATATATTATAAAGCACCTTAGAATTGGTGACTAATGACTAATGTCAAATGGCTGGATTTTTTGAATCTGTACAATATTTTTAGATAAGATTTCCCCCAACTCTTCCCACAATATCTCCAATGGTATTAGCCTTGCATAAATATTTCCCTTCCCTTTCCCCACTCCTGGGGCTTCATACAAGTTCTCGGTTGAAACAATTATATCCCATTAACGCTTCCCCCACACCAATATGCCAGACTCAGTTCTTTCACAAACCACTGTCATAACAACCAATAAAACCTAACCCAAGCAGCTACTGAGTGAAGTCCAGTAGGGAATATTTGAAAAATATGACAAAAACCAGCCACGCTGAATGAACACGCAACAAAGGGCATTAGGGAAATTGGCTAATATACCGAGTTACTTAAAATTATAATGTTGAAAAAAATAATTGCGGTAGCAGGGAAATGATGCCAATTAAGCGGCCCAGTAATGGGAAAGAGGCAGGGGAGAAGTCACTTTGCCATCCATAACCCATCCCTTCACTTTTCAGGCAGTGAATGTCTGCTTTCTGCCATAAGCACGGAAATATTTGGAAGACATAGATTTCAACTGCATTGAGATTTTCAGGAGAAAACAAAAGGTGCCAGTTAAGAAGACATCGCCATTAACTTCAAAGCACAGGAAGGAAGGACTGTAAATGACTAAAGTGAAGTCAGATGACAATACTTATTGCTTTCATTTTTCTCCAGAGGCTGATTTCTTCCTTTTCCTTTTTTGCTGTTTGATGGTGCAGTTCTCTGACCACTCCCAGAAAGATTCCAAAATCCTCCCTCGGTTTTTTTATTCCTGCAGTTGGCAACCTACACTACCAGGAAATCCATCTTTAATACAAATCTGAAAGCCTTGTACTGTCATTTGGGTTTAAATATATTTCCCCTGAGCTCTGACCTCAGTAAAAATAGCAGACAGCTGGTCACCATGTTCCACACCATAAACCTGTTGGGAGGAAGTATGGCCAAGGGGGTTGGCTTGCATCAGAATCACTTGGAAAGCTTGTTGAAACACAGATTTCTGGACTCCACTCCCAGAGTTTCTGATATATAAGTCTGGTGTGGAATCCAAAAATTTGCATTTCTAATTAGTTCCCAAGTGGTACTGATGCTGCTGGTCCAGGGACCACACTTTAAGAACCACTGCTCGAAACCAATCCCAAACCTACTATCTCAAAAGCTATGGCAGTGGTTCCCAAACTCGGCTGCATCTCAGCATCACCTGGAGAGCTTTGAAAATTCCAGTGCATTTTATACCAAGGAAATCAGAATGTCTATGCAGGCATCTGTATTTTTCAAAGCTCTCCAGATGATTGCAATGTACAGCCAAGTTTAGGAATAATTGAACCTTGTGATAAGACCTGGAGACAAAGGAAAAGAGCATTAGAACAGAGGCCAGAAGAAGGAGGAAGAGCAGTCCTTACTAATTTTGACCTTGGTACAATCCTTCTTTTTCTCTGGTCTCTGTTTTCTCATCCATCAAACTAGATGACTATCCCTTTACTTTCCTCTCAAGCATCAGTAGCAAGAAAAATACATAGAACAAGTAAAATGGTTTTGAAAATTAGGAAGCAGCCTAGAGACATAGGGCATTCCAAGAGAGGCAGTGCTGCCCAGGGTAAGATGCAAAGGCTTTGACATCGGGAAGACCTGGGTCAGCACCTTGATTCTGACTCGCTCTGTGACCTGAGCAAGCTAATTTAACTGCATTGGCTTGCAGTTTCCTCCTTTGTGGAAAGAGAACGACATTACCTTCCTCATGGGGTTCCTCCAGTACAATTTTGCTATTTGCCCAGAACATAATGGATGCTCAAGAAATGACTGTTTTGGCATATTTGATGGGTGTATAGTTACACACCACATAATGACATTTTAGTCAATAACGAACCACAGACATGATGGTGGTCCCATAAGATTAGCACCATATAGCCTAAGTATGTAGCAGGCTATACCATCTAGGTTTGTGTAAGTACCCTCTATGATGTTTGCACAAAGATGAATTTGCCTAGCTATGTATTTCTCAGAATATATCCGCATCGTTAAGGGATGCATGAATGTGTATATTACACATGGCATCATCCCTTGATATGGAGAAGCCACCCCCTTGGGAAGAATTTCAAACAGCTTAGCGAAATTAACAGTGGAAAATAGCATCAAATAGATCTCCCTATGCAGACAATAGACAATTGTGGGTGGGTGAAGATTCAATTCGGTTTAAGCAACTCAGTGGCTGGATCTTAGGGCAGCAGGTTCTTAGAATTATGGAGTCCACCATCCTTTCCTCCTGTGTCTGGACAATACCCACCTACAAGCTGGTTTGCTCCTCAGCCACTATATGTACTGGTGGTTAGTCTGAACTTAGGGGTAACTTCAGATCTTGTACCTGACATTTTGTTTCATGTATATACGTTTTTTCTCCCGGACTAGACTAAACTCCTCAAATTTCATGAGGTTCATGTTTTTCTAGAGCAGCCATGGGATGACAATTCTGGGTGCTTAATAGTCATCAATTTCTCATCTGTTTCTGCAATGCCCCCTTTAATTTACCCTTCACACGGCTTCCAGAATCATCTTTCAAAAATCCGAATACCATCTCTCTACTTAAAAGTCTTCCAAGGTTTCCCACTGCTCATAGGGTCTACTTTTACTTCCTTAGTGTAGTTTACAGGGCCCTTTGTCATGTGGCCTCTGCTGATTTCCCCAAGCTTGACAGAGGGGCGATAGCCAGGGTCTTGATATTACCGAGATCTGGGCTTGAAATCCAACCCAGCCTCTGACAAGCTGTGCACCTGCCGAAGAGCTCCATAATCTCCCTGAACCTCAGTTTCTCTATCTGCCAAATGGCAAAAATACTACCTCCTTTCAGGTTTATTGTAAGACTAGAACCAATAAATGTGAAATGCCTGGCATATGACAGGCAGTAGTTTTATAAATATTAACTGCATTTCCTGATTTTCTCACTTGTGCAGCTCCTGCCCCAGCAATTGTGAGCTCCCTCAAACACTGTGCTACATCATGCCTCTTGACCTTTGAACAGGCATTTTCCTACCTCATCAGCTTGGAAACCTCTCACCCTTTAAGACCCAGATGAACAAGGTCACTTCTGTGATGCCTCCTTGACCCACTCATGCAAACCTGATGCCACTGCCATCTTGGTGCAGAGCTCCATCTGTCGCATTCTAATGCAATGAATGGTTTACATGCCTGTCTCTCAAACCAGGTAGAGGGTATAGCAAAGATCAGAGACCATCCCATGATCATTTAGCATAGCACGTGACTTGCACATAATAGGGGATGGACATTAGCTAAATGTCTCCCTCCTCACAGTTTGTACTCTGTGATTTGTGCAAATTCACACAGGATCTGATATGCTGTACGTTCACAGAGGGTGTCCTATAGCCTTGCTTCCCACAGACCAGGAGCACTGACACCACTTCGGTGCTTTTCAGGACTGAAGAACTTCAGGCTTCCTGCATCAGAATCTGCATTATAACAAGACCACAGGGGATTTGAATGCACATTAGAGTATAAGAAGAGCTGTCCTAAACATCTCAGCACCCCCAGCAGAGGCACATAGTAGGCATTCGATAAACAAATGAGAGTACGAATGATTCCTCACACATTAGCAAGGAAGAAGGTACTCTAAAGGTATTTCAATCCCAGCATAATGCTAGTCACAGGAAGAGCCCTATATTTTAGTCCATAGAACACTGTTGTGATGGTTCACAAGTTCCATGCTCTCTAGTGGTCCTGACAAGTATCACTCCTTACTTTCATTGATAAAAATTAGAGTACAAACGACAACAATCTATCCCCATCCAGATACTTGTATAAAAGGAGAAAAATCAGAGCTTTAAGTAGTGCTGGATCACATAACTAAAAATGAAACAACTAAAAGCTAATCTGCCAGTGGAGAAATTAGCAAAAATCATGAAGAATAACATGTCCACTATGAGCAAGAGAATTCTAATTTACTACCTGTATCCAAGCAAGGGGTGAGCACGACATGAGACTAATCCAGAGTCAACACCATTGCAAGCAACACTTGTGCCCTAAGTGAGGATAGAGTGCCATTTAGTTGAACATGGCAACTGGAATATCATTAATTTAAAATCTCCTTTCTCCCACATCTCTGTAATGCTATAAGGAACATCTTGGCTGTTCTGAGCTGTAGACGCAGCCTTCTCTCCCTACCTCTTAAGTTAACATTAGGCACCGAATAAGGGCACAAGGAAAAATGACCTTTGCATCAAACATCCTCCCTCATGTCCAGAACTCAAGTTCAGGTGACACTATTGTTTGGGAGTCCATTCAGTGGAAAAATGCCCCAATAACAAACAGCAATTACATAGCAGGATGACATACTTCTCAGAGGCATATTTTATCATAAATAAAGTATCCATAAAACTTGTGCATAATTGTAAATATTGTCTTACACTTTTCTGGAAAAAAAGGAGCAAGCATGTAATTTAAGTCACAGATGACAATCTCCAGGGAACAACCTGCTTTCAGTGGCATGGGGACGGGGCTAGAGAGCACAGAGATGGCATCTCTTCTCCCCACACTGGGAAAGGTGGTATTAGAAACAACAGCAAAAGTAAAAGCGAGAGACAACTTTTTACTCCAATTTTCTCTAAATTCTGGGGGAACCCCTGCCTACAAATCAGCAGAATAAAGACAGTTTATTCGGGAACAGAGCATCATTTTTTTTTAAGGTCTTGGGCAAACAAATGAATCAACAAAAAGTCCCACAAGAAACTAACAGAAAAAGGCATTTGGAGTATTTGTTTGGCCATCCTGTTCTCAAAAGAGTTTGCAACCTTTTTGGTTGGATCCATTTTTGCCATCGCGTAACAGATGGGAGAGATTTTGTGAACTTTTCTAAGCAACCAAAGGGACCGCCTCCTCTCTCCTAAGAGCCTTGTCAGCAGATTCCTGGAGCCCGGCTGTAAAAGCACTTGTTTCCACTTTTCCCCCAACCTCGAAAGATGCCTCTTAAGCTATAGTGAGGCAGAGCATAGCCATTCGATTATCCAAATACTAGAAGCCTATAAAAGAACATTGTGCTGCAATTGGTTTCTTAATTTGAATGAAACAGCATGCCCAAACGCATCCCCAGATCCCGAAAATAAATCTCCGCACATCTTCTGATTCACCCACGTTGCAGGATGCATTTTTATCAATTTTGAGATAACTTGCAGAATATGCAGACCATATCAATAGGATCACAGCATCATAGAGGGAAAAATAAACCCCAAATTAAATCTTTTCACGTGGCTATTGATAGTAGCAACAACAGATTATATTTTTTGTCTTTTTTTATACAGATGTTCAGATTTCAATTTCCGGGATGTTTTTAAATGTATTCAACTGTTTTAATGTGACAAATGCCTTTTAGTGCCCACTCCACAAATATTCCAGTCATATTTAGCAGCGTGCATTTATGTCTATGATCGCTCAGAGAGTAAGTGGGAAAAAAATCTACTCAAAATAAAACCAACTGAAAGATAATTGAGAAGTCTATAAAATTTACATCTACCCCATGTGAAACAGATGGTGAATTTTGTAGAAGGCATAAAGCCATGAGCTGTCCAGTTTAAGGTTTGGGTTGGTAGCAGCTGTTTCCTAGAAATGAAAGGCAAGTTACAATTTCTGTGCACTTTTCCTGTTCTCCAAGGACTTACCTGTGCCTAGAAAGAGGGCAGTAGCTTGAGAATTCATTTTCATAAGGAAATCACAAAATCCCATGGACAGGCTGAGTCCAGCTTCCAACCTTTGCCATCAGGAGACAGCGGACTCTCAAACCTCAGGAAGTATCCAGATACCACAGTGCACGCTCAGTTCTCTGTACATCTTGCAAGAAAAATACCTCTCACTCACTTGTGCGGATCTCTTTATTGCAGTTGACATGGGCTTGCCCAGGGGACCGACTTGTTGTTCCATAAAGATCCTTAAACAGGCATTACTGATAAAACATTTAATCCAAGCCTCGGGATCAAATGGCTGCTACTGCCAGGCACAGTGATAGAAAAATCTATTCCTCAATTAAATAATTGCATGCAAAGCTATGACTGTTCATTATGTCCTTTAACCTAGTTCAGTTTTTCTGGAACACAGCCAATAGGCTTCATATTTGAATCATGTATGTAGTACTTTTGAGATCATAGATTATTTTAAACATTTCTTGAAGGAAACCATCTCTTTCACCCACATGAAAAATGGAGTGTGAATTTGAACAAGAGATGCTTGTTATGATACACCATACAGCAATTACTCATTTAAGGGCATATTGGCTGTTTCTGAAATTCTCTGCTTATGGTTAAAATGTTACACTTTATTTGGGGGGCATTTTTGTGTCCTTAATACCATGAATATTTTATTTTTGCCTAATCTGAACTGTTTATGCAGGAAGTGAGAAGAGATTCATCGACTCTATACTAAGGGGCTATATCCCAAAAGTCTAATAGAAAATCTGTCCCCCAAGGTAACAACATCCACATTATGTGACAGCATCAGACAATAGGAAGGCGGTTCAATGGAAAACATCTAGAAAGATATTTTGTTCTGAAGCTGTAACTTCTTAAGAGCAGAGAGGATTGTGAGTAAAGCGATAGGATTTTTTTTTTTGAGAGGGAAGTTAAACACTGAACATAGGTAGTGAAATAGTTCTTAAGATTAGGACATTTGTGCAAAATGAGTTAATATTGGTTTTGAAATGGAAAGCTGTTAGAATGAAGAACAAATATCAGAAGTTTGGAAAGGCTTAAAAATATCTTCTATTAGAATTTTTCCTCAAATACTTATGTATTTTTCCCCAGAAAGAACTAAAAAACACTACAGTGCATACTTCTCATCTCTGTGGGGGGTTTATTTTGAATGAAGTTCTTTCTGATGATATGCAAAGGTGACAAATTCTTTCTGATGGTAAGCTAGCTCAGATTTTGTCTCTGCCCTTTCAAGGAAATGGATTGTTAATCCTTCAAAGTTGTCCTACGTCTGTGTTATTTAGTTTTTTCATTCAGATTAACTATGGATTTTAATTATTGCTTTCTGTCATTTGGTTAATGAATGTTTTTCTAAGTCACATCAGTAGATCTGGATTGAAGTTATGTTCCACATCAGGTCAACATTAAGGGATTGTTCTTCAAGGTCCATTGATTCTTGTGTCATTGAGTGGAGACTCTGAGTGCTAATGTACCAACATCTGGGAACTGTCTTTCTCCTCATTTCAAAGGATTCTGATTTAATAAGGAATACGATCTAGGATAAGTACTATTTCCACTTTGACTTTAGCATCATTCACATGGGAACTATTTATCAGTTAAACTCCTTTAAAGAGGAGGAAATGAATTGAAAATGTTCTTGGCTTCTCTTCCAAGGAGAGGCTTGCTATTGCTGAATCTCACCGAGATAAAACAATGTAAAATTAAACAATCTTAAATTATGCCTATATCAATAGGTACATGAAAAAATGAACTACAACAGGCTTGCCTCAGACCACTTCAAATACTACTTCAATGGTAAGAGCTGTTTACTCAATGAATAGAGTGAAGTTATATTAAGCAGTATCTCAACATAGCTCTTGTCACAATTTGGGATATTTTTGTGGGATATGATCCAATCTCCATCAGTGATTACAACTCTCTTTGATTTTCTTTGTTACTTCCTTTATTTATCCCTGCTGGATCAACATTCTCAAACAGTAAAATACTTGGTGTAAACCACCTAAAATTTACTGTATTTAATGACGTATTACTCTAATTTTGGCATTATAATTTATATGGAAAAATATATATAATTTTTTTTTCTGAGTAGGCTATTGAAATATCTGTAGCAGACAAGGTCACTTTTAGGGAGGGAAACCAAAATAAATCAAAAATAAATTATAAAGTCTAATATCTTCACCAGGAATATTAAAGAAAAAAAATTGGCTCACTCTGTTCTTTCCAACCCTTGCGAAGAATCTCTAATTACTTTCAGAAACTTAGTTTCAATCTTTTGCACACTAAAGAAATGTGCAACTTAGAAAGTTTCATTGACTTTTTTTGAATTAGTAAAACCCAAAGCGGGCAGGGTGAGGAGAACATGGCCTTAAATTCAGCAAATACTAGAATGACAGGTACGCAAGCTACATTGTGATGAAGCTGCCAAAAAAAAAATCTGTATTTTCCTTCTTTTTTCATTATTAGAAAAAAGAGACTTGTGTCATTTAAAAAGAGTCTTCAACTGCTCCCCAGTCAACGACTGAGTAACTTGTCAGGGACTCTGGAGTGGCTTTTCAATTTTAATAATTTGAAGTACTGATGTCAAATTTCACTTTTGGAGAAGCAAATCTATCTGGTTCACCAAATAGCTCAGCTTTTCTTTATAAATGCCCCACAATGAATACATTAGCTTAACATCTATTCTTTGGATAAGCCATCTTGAGGTGGTCTGACTTTTGTTTTCTTTACTTTCACAAACACGCTCCTCACCATGATTAATGGCCTCCCATTGGGTATATGGAAAATTTCCCAGCCCGGTTCCCTTGAGAATGCTCTACTACATGGATTTCTAGGCAAAGCTAGATTAAAAGAGGAGGAGCATGAGCTATAGTCCCCCTACCCCACAGCCATTAATTATATACAGTTATAAATCAAAGTTTTCAGCCCAAACAAAGGCCAGTGTGGCAAGCAAACAAGGGCGTTCACGGCAAATTGTTTTGAAGCCGAATAAAACTCTTGACAGAAAACAATGGAGTCAGCAAAGCCACTGTCAATATCGCTCTAAAGTTTAGCTGATTTATGAAGAATTAGACATGGTGTATCAAGTCACTGGAGGATTGATTGAGAAGACAGCAAGGAGAAGTGTGAATAAGCTAATATAAAACCAAATGAAGCTCTTCCTTGATCACAAAAAGTTTAGCCAAATGTTTTTATCCATATGAATTTGACCTATTTTCTTAGATCCCTACTGTGAAATCTCTAATTATCAAACACATTCTCCCTCTCTCCCTCCCTACTTATTTTTGGTATCTTTGCTAACAAAATTATTGGCCTTTACAACCTTCCTGTGAACCATGGTTTCAGGCTCATACCCTCCTTTCTATTTTGACCCTACACTTGGGAGAATTTAATTTCACTTGTTTCAGACATTGTTTACATGCCCCACATAAAAATCTATTTTAAAAAGAGAAACAGGAAAATATTGACTTTTGTGAAAACAAATAGAAATACCATCAGGAGGCAAAGCAAGAGCAGAAGGCATGAAATTAAATAAATCATGCTAGTTTTCTAGTGTTTTTTTTATCCATGAGATCTAATATTTGTCAAGAGCTTTCTCTTTTAGAGCCAAAAATTGCTCACACCTGTAAAACGTGTATGTACTCGAATTAGAGAATGAATAATAATTCTAATAATAACAATCACAATTGCTATTATAATTAACATTTGTTGAACGTTTACTATGTCCCAAGTATTCTTCAAAGCAATTTATGTGTATTATCTCATTTATTCTTCAAAACAAACCCATGAAGTATTTACTATTATCCTCTCCATTTTGTGGTAGGAGGAACTGATGCGTAAAGAGGCTAACTTACCTTAGGTTGTACGGTTAAAAAGTTACACAACATGGGGCGGCCCAGTGGCATAGTGGTTAAGTTCACATGCTCCACTTCAGTGGCCCAGGATTCACAGGTTTGGATCCTGGGTGTGGACCTACATACGACTCATCAAGCCATCCTGTGGTGGCATCCCACACACAAAACAGAGGAAGATGGGCACAGATGTTAGCTCAGGGCTAATCTTCCTCAGCAAAAAGAGGAAGATTGGCAGCAGACATTAGATCAGAGCCAATCTTCCTCACCAAAAAATAAAAAAGTTACACAACACAAATGCATACAGATATATGCACGCCTGTTAATTGCAACATTATTCACAATAGCCAAGACTTGGAAACACCCTAAGTACCCATCAACGAATGAATGGATAAAGAATATGTGGTAAATATACACAATGAATACTACTCAGCGATCAAAAAAGATGAAATCTTACCATTTGCATGGATGGACCTTGAGGGTATTATGCTTAGTGAAATAAGTCAGATGGAGAAAGTCAAACACTGTATGATTTCACTCATAAGAAGAAGACAAAAACAACAACAACAAACATACACATAGATAACATAGATTAGATTGGTGGTTACCAGAGAGGAAGGGGGGAGGGAGGTGAGCGATGGGGTGATAGGGCACATGTGTACGGTGATGGGTGATAATCGGTCTTTGGGTGGTGAACATGATGTAGCCTACACAGAAATCAAAATATAATGATGCATACCTGAAATGTCTTTAATATTATAAACCAATGTTACCTCAATAAGAAAAAAAAAAGAAGTTACACAAGTAAGCCATGGTGGATCCTGGCCTTGAATCCAGGAAGTATGACTTCTTAAGTGCATGATCTTAACTGCTACACCTAACCTCACATTTAAGAGAAAAATAAAAATATATATCTTCCTTAAGTCACTCAAAATTGATTCCAAATTTTCACAAGGTAAACAATATTCCAGAGGAAAGACGTCCCAACTTTCCCCAATCATCTTCTTACCTTAGCAGGTTATGAGAATCATATAAAATGATATAGTATACAAATATGGAAGAGAATCTTTTAAGATGTATGGAATATCTGAAGTTATCTTGCTCGCTATCACTGTCTTTGTCTTAATAAATAGCAGAACTGCTCTTTCCTATGGATGCCCATTCCATGTTCTTCTGGTAGGAACTAGACAAGTGGTGGGCATACAATTCAGGCCTAATTAGAATTCATCACTCCCACAGCCAGAGTGTCACATGAGTGGATATAATGTGGGCCATTTCTGGACCCAGACTATTAAAAGGTAAGTGACCCTCTCTTATGTTCTCTTTTCCACCAAGAGACCTGGATGTGGTAAACCCATCTTGACCATGCTGACTCATCAAGGATGTAGGGAATGGCAAAGCCACAAGATGGAAGGAGCCTGAATCCCTGAATCATTACATGGAGGAGAGCAGCTTCCAACCTAAACACTCACTGCGGGTTGTTAGATAAACAAGAAATAAACTTCTGTCAGTTTGAAGCATTACATATTTTGGTCCATTTCTAACAGCAGTTTAGCTTACCTTGATAAATGCAATAACAATGCTAATTAAGTTCAGCTACACTTTAGGTTATTTCATTATATTAGTCAGAATGAAGATCATGGGAATAAATTTAGAACAAATTTGGACAATTATGGAGGGGATGGGTCAGGAACATGTAAGACAGCAAGAAGATGATGAAGCCAAGTATTTCTAAATTCATCATTTGGGAGGAAGTGGGTCCTGACCAAGACTAAGGAATTTTATATATATATATTTATTTATTGGCAGCATTTATCTTTAGTTTTATGTTCAGGAAAGAAGAAAGGAACTTAACTAAATGGGTAAGTGTGTAACGAAAATCTGACAGGGGACACATGAGAAGTTAGAATAAGGAAAATATGGAAAGGAAGATGTAAAGGAGACAAGACAGAAATGTGAGAGTGGTGAAGCAAAATTAAACCAATAATCCCCCCAAACATGCTTCTTACCAAAATCTAGAAAATCTTCTTAGAACAATTTATTTGGATTTTTCCCATACCATGACACAATGGATAAAAGTGGACCCATTATTAAAAAAAGAACAAACCCCCGAAACAAGTTAACCTGAGAATGATTACCTCTTGCTTCTTGGTAGGATGCCTAATAATTCTGCATTCTATGACTTTTGCTACATTTGTTAAAGAAATTCTGCTTTATTTTCATACTTCAAATAGACAACATTGTTGCTTACCAAAGAATAAATCCCAGTTGATAATCTAGTATTTTTGAACTTCAGGTGGCCCCTCTAAACTCATCACCTCTTGGTATTCTGCTTCTGGTATGATGCATGCGTTATGCCATCTTCACAATAAAGGACTCTACTAATTTGAAGCTTAGCCAACTAAAATAGCTTCAAGCTTTGCCTTATTTTATATTTAAAGGACAGTATACAAATGATTTGTTTGTCACGATTCTTGCATAAAAATGCATTGTAGCAGTCAGTGAAATAGTGGCAAAAATGCTGATATTTAGGAGTTTAAACTGATTATGGTGGAGTCTATAGAAGTTGGCAAATGCTATTTAAAAAATTGTACTCAAAATAAATTGACTTTAAAATCTAATTAAAAATTTAGATTAAAATAAATACACATATTAAAAATAGAAATAAAATCCAAAGATCTAAAAACAAATGTTTAAAAAGCCTAAACAGATGGAATATAAAAAGAGAAAAAAATACAAGAGCAATATAATTAAAACCAGAGAAATAATAGCAAAAATGTCCTCTTGCATTTTCTGATGAATCCTAAAAGAATAGCTCATACATATTTTTGAAAAATAGTATTTCATAAGCCCCTTCCCAAATGCCAATAATTTTCCAGTCATAAAAATACCCAAGAATAGTTTGTTCTGTATATAAAGATTAATTTTGAATCATTAGCTAAATACTAAAATACCCATCGAGAGGGTAAGACTCACTGAGGTCTGTCAGAGAATAGCTACTGGGGGTAAAGAGATGAGTAAAGATTCCAAAGGTCATACAATACTGGGAGAAATTGTAATTTTGTTCAAAGTGGGCAGACTTAGTTGAACATTCAGAGCATTGAGGTGAAAATGTATAAAGATCATGCCTTAGAAGTATGGCAATTCTAGCCCTATATTAAGAGCTACTCCAGATTTGCCCCAACAAAGCCTAAAACCAACCTGAAATCCCAGCTACTTGATATCCTACTAGAACAAAACTCAGTCACCTTTGAAAGATGATATTATAATCCAGACTCCCAACAACCCAGCATCGCCATATCTAGCATACATTAATAATTACTAGACAACAAAAGAAGCAGGAAAAAAATGACCATGAGAGATAAAACAGAATATAGAAAGAAAGGGATGACATAGATGTTAGAATTAGCAAATAGGGATTTTAAAATTTCTTATAAATATTTTCAATGATTTAAATAAAAGATGGACATAATGAGTGAACAAGTGGCAAATCCCAACAGAGATGTGTGAACTATAAAAGAACCAAAGGGAAATTTCAGAATTGAAAAACACAGTCTCTTGAAAGAAAAATAATTCACTGGCCGAAATCAATAGCAGATTGGAAATGGCAAAAGAAAAGACCAGTGAACTTGAAGAAAGATCAATAGAAACTGCCTAAAAATGAAGTACAGAGAAGATTAAAAGAAAAAAAATGAATAGAGCCTTAATTATCTATGGAACTACATAAAATGGTTTATCATACATATAACTAGAGTTCCCAAAAGAGAGAAGAGACAGATTGGGGCAGAATAAATATATTTGAACAAACATGGTCAATAATGTTCCATATTATTTTTTCAAAATACAATTTACTATCAATTCCAGGAGCTTAATGAATCTCACACAAAATAATTACAAGGAAAACCACACCTAAGCACATCATATTAAAAATGCTGAAAACACAAGATAAAGAGAAAAGTCTTAAAAGCAGCCAGAGGGGATAAGACACACTATATATGAAGGAACAATGATTAGAATAACAGCTGTATTTATCAGAAATAATGCAGGCCAGAAGGCAATGGAACATTTTTAAAGTACTGAAATTAACAAAACAAAACACCTTACAAGGTAGAATTCTATATCCAATAAAAATATTATTCAAATACAAAGGTGATATAAAATATTTTCAGATTAACAAAAGTTTAAAGACTTCAGCATCAGGAGACTTGCAATATAATAAATGTCACAGACAGTTTTACAAGTTGAAGTGAAACACTATCAGGGAAATTCAAGTCTACATAAAGAAATAAAGAGCTCTTGAAAAGATGAATACACAAGTAAACATAAATGATATTTTTCCTTGTTTCTTAATTTGTTAAAAGACAAATGACTGCACAAAGAAAAAATAATAACATTGTGCTTTGGGGTTCATAAAATATGTAAAAGATATGAGAGCAGTAATACAAAGGACAGGAGAGGCAAATAGAAAGATATTACTGTAAGGTTTTTAACATTTTACTTGGAGAGATATAACATCAAAACAAAGCAGACTACCAATAAATTAAAGACACATACTCTAGTTCTGAAAACAAGTACAAAAACATAAAAGAAAGAATAGCTAATAAACATATAGAGGAGATAAAACTGAATACTAAAAAAATACCCAAACTATCTAAAAATAAAGGCAAGGAGGAGAAAAAATAGTTATAAAGACAAAAATGGGAGAAATATAATACAAATGGCAAGATGCTATACACAAACCCACCCACATCAAAATACATTAAATGTAAATAGACTAAATACTTAATTAAAAAGAATAAATTGTCTGACTGGATTTAGAAAAAAAGCAAGTCCCATTTCTATGCTCTTTACAAGTGACATATTTCACATATAAAGACATGTTAACAGAAAAAACGATTAAAAGTATATCATGGAAACAGGTATCTTAAGAAAGCTGGAGTGGTTGTATAAGTATTAGCAAAGTGAACTTGAAGACAAAGCGTAACCAGAGTTAGAGAGGGACAATTCATAACAATAAAGAATAAATTCATTAGGAAGACATAAAAATCCTAAATGTGTATACACCTAATAACAGAGCAAAATGAAGCAAAATACTACCAAAATTAAAGGGAGAAATAGACACACAACAATAGTTAGAACAAGTAAACAAAGATCAGTAAGTATGTAGAATATTTGGACAGCGCTATAAATCAATTTGACCTAAGTAATATTTAAAGAACACTATACATGCAAAAGAATGAAACGGAACCACTATCTTACATCATAGGGCTTGACACTGGTCTTGGCAATGATTTTTTTGGATTTGACACCAAAAGCAAAGGCAACAAAAGCAAAAAATAAACAAGTAGGACAACATCACACTAAAAAGCTTTTACACAGCGAAGGAAACTATCAACAAAATGAAAAGGCAATCTACTGAATGGGAGAAATATTTGCAAATCATATATCTGATAAGCAGTTAATATCCAAAATATACAAAGAACTCATATAACTCAATAGTAAGAAAACAAACAATCTGATTTAAAAATGGAGAAAGGATTTGAATACACATTTTTCCAAAGAAGACATAAAAATGGCCAATAGGTACATGAGAAGGTACTCAAGGTCACTAATCATCAGGGAAATGCAAATCAAAACCACAAGATATTACCTCAAACCTATTAGAATGGCTGTTATCAAAAAGACAAGAGATAAGTCTTCACAAGGATATGGAGAAAAGGGAACCCTTGTGCATTGTTGATGGGAATATAAACTGGTGCAACCACTAGAAAAGCAGTATAGAGATTCCTCCAAAAATTAAAAGTAGAGCTACCATAGGATCCAGCAATTCCACTTCTGGGTAGGAGGGAAATGAAAACACTAACTTGAAAAGACATATGCACCCTTCTGTTCATTGCAGCATTATTTACAATAGTCAAGACATGGAAACAACCTAAGCATTCATTGATGGATGAATGGAAAAGAAAAATGTGCTACACACACACACAATGGAATATTATTCAGCCATAAAAAAAACTTGTCATTGTGATAACATGGATGAACCTTGGGGGCATTAGAAATAAGTCAAACAGAAAGACAAATACCATATGATCTCACTTATATGTGGAATCTAAATAAAAAAAGAAAACAAAAAAACCCTCCCACAAAACTGAACTCATAGATACAGAGAACAGATTGGTGGTTGCCAGAGGTAGGGGGTGGGGAGAGGTTGGGTGAAATGAGTGAAGGGAGTCAAAAGGTAAAAACTTCCAGTTATAAAATGAATAAGTCCTGGAGATGTAACATACAGCATGGTGACCATAGTTAATAACACTGTATCGTATGTTTGAAAGTTGCTAAGAGAGTAAATCAAAGTTTTCATCACAAGAAAACTATTGTAACTATGTGTGGTGATGGATGTCAGCTAGACTTATTATATTAATCATTTCACAATATATACAAATATTGAATCACTATGTTGTACACCTGAAACCAACATAATGTTATACGTCAACTATATCTCACTAAAAGAAAAGAAAATAAATAAAACTGAGGTCATAAACATTATAAATGCACTATACCCCTCCACTACAAAATACATATTCTTTCCAAAAGCACATGGAACATTCACCATGAGATATTACATGCTGGGCCATAAAACAAAGTCTTTATAAATTTTGAACATCCAATATTATATTGAGTATGTTCTCTGAACATAAATGAATTAAATAAGAAATCAATAACAAATATTTGGAAATTGAATAATGTATTTATCAATAACTCATGAATCAAAGAAAAAACAGAAAATTTAAAAATATTTTGAACTGAATTATAATACAACATATCAAAACTTGTGAGATGCAGCTAAGGTAGTGCTCAGAGGAAAATTGATCTAATGACCTAAGCTTCCATCATAAGGAGCTAGAAAAAGAAGAGCAAATTAACACTATAATAAGTAGAAGGCAGGACACAATAAAGACAAGAGAGATCAGATCAGAAATCAATGAAATAGAAGACAAAATACAGAAACATCAACAAAATCAAAAGCTTAAAAAAAAAAACCCAAAACGTAATAAAATTGAATAGCACCAAGCATGAGCAACTGACTTCATAAATTAAAATTTTTGTGCATTAAGACATTATCAATAAAGTGAAAAAGAAACATAAAATAAATATTTTCAGATCATCTATCTCCTGAGGTTTTAACATACAGAACACATAAAAAGAACTACAACTCAACAAAAAAATACAAACGGCCCAATTCAAAAATGGACAAATGGCTTGAATAGATATTTCTCCAAAGAAGCTATACAAATGGCCAATAAGTACATGAAAAGATGTTCAGCATCATTAGTCATTAGGAAAATACAAATCAAAACCACAATGAGATATGACTTTACACCTAGTAGGATGGCTACATTAAAACAACAAAAAATAGCAAGTGTTGGCGAGGATGTGAAGAAATTGGAACTCTAATACCTTGCTAGTGGGTATGTAAAATGGTGCAGTCGCTATGGTAAACAGTTTGGCAGGTCCTCACAAAGCTAAACATAAAATTACCACATAACCGAGCAATTCTACTTCTGTGTATATACCCAAAAGAACTGAAAGCAAGGACATGAACAGATATTTCTATACCATTGTTCATTGCAGCATTATTCACAATATCCAAAAACATCTCAAGTATTCATTAACAGAAGAATGGATAAACATATGTGATATATACATACAATAGACTATTATCCATCAATGAAAAAGAATGAACTTCTGATATATGTTACAATATGGATGAATCTTGAAAACATTATGCTAAGTGAAACAAGCCAGACACAAAAGTACAGATCTTCCTTGATTTACGATGGGGTTATGTCTTGATACCCGATCATAAGTTTAAAATATCGTGTCAAAAGTACTTTAATACACCCAACATCATAGCTTAGCCTAGCCTACCTTAAACGTGCTCAGAACACTAGTATTAGCCTACGGTTGGGCAAAATCATCCAACACAAGGGCTATTTTATAATTAAGTGTTGACTATTTCATGTAATTTATTGAATGCTGTGCTGAAAGTGAAAAATAGAATGGTTGTCTGCATACAGAATGGTTGTAAGTGTATTGGTTGTTTACTCTTGTGATCACCTGGCTGACTGGGAGATGCAGCTTGCTGCCCAGCATCATGGGAGAGTATTGTACTGCATACTGCTAGCCTGGGAAAAGATCAAGATTCAAAATTCAAAGTATGGTTTCTTCTGAACGGGCATCACTTTTGCACCATTGTAAAGATGAAAAATTGGAAGTCAAACCATTATAAGCTGGGGATTGTCTGTACAAAAATTGTATGATTCCACTTATGAAATATCTAGAATTCAACCAAAAAGAAAGTACATTCGTGATTACCAAGGTGTAGGGAAGGGTAAGGGTGGGAGTTATTACTTGGTTACAGAGTTTCTGCTGGGGTTGATGAAAAAGAGTTGGAAATAGATAGTGGTAATGGTTACACAACATTGTGCATTTTACAACTCATAGGAGGTCAAGATAATCCTCTTAAGAAAACTAAACAAGGACATTACAAGAAAAGAAATTTAAAGACTAATATCCCTCATGAAGATAGTTATGCAAATTTTTAGCAAAACTTTAGCAAAGTGAGTCCAGCAATATATAAAAGGATTCTACATCATAACTAAATTTTGGTTTTACCCTAGAATAAAGCTTAGCAATACATTAAAAAATCAACCAATTGAAATAATTCACTTATTAACAGAATAAAAGAGAAGAAATATATGATCTTCTCAGTAGATAACGAGAAAGCATTTGCCAAAATTCAATGAAAATTTTTGATTGAAAAATCTCAGCAGAGTGGGAATCGAGGGGAATTTTAAAAATTGGATAAAAGGAATCTATGATAAATAGCAGTTAGCATAATACTTAGTGGTAAATGACGAAGTGCTTTCCCCCCCAAGACTAAGTAAGAATGTCTACTTTTAGTACTTCTATTCAACATTTTACTAGAGGTCCAAGCGGCACAATAAAACATTGAAAAGAAATAAGCACACAGTTTGAAAAGGAAGAGGTAAACTGTCTTTATTCAAAGACAACACAAAAACTATGTGTGTTCTTAGAAAGTCCTAAAATATTCATAAAAAATGTATAAGTGAATTTAGCAAGGTGGAAGGATACATTATACAAAAATCAAATTTATTTCCACTTATTAGGAATGAACAATAATATAAACATTAACCATTAACAATAATATAAACATAAAACGCAAAGATAAATTTAATGAAATATGTATAAGATCTGTACGCTGAAAACTACCAAGTATTGTGAGACAAGTTTTAAAAAATTTAAATAAATATAGAGATATACCACATTCATGGATCAGAAAACTCAATATTGTCAAGATAGCAGGTCTCTCCAAATTGATCTATGGATTCAACACAATTCTAATCAAAATCCCATCAGGTTTTTTTGTAGTGTTTGACAATCTGGTTCTAAAATTTATGTGGAAATGCTAAAGACATAGAATAACCAAAACAATCACGCAAAAGAAACACAAAGTTGTAGGACTTGCATTACTTGATTTTACTTTAAATTTTACACTAATCAAGAAAATGTGCTACTGTCATAAAAATAAACAAATATATCAATAAAAGAATAGAAAATTCAGAAAAAGAATCACACTTAAATTGTCAATTGATTTCTGACTAAAGAGCCAAAATAATTCAATGGGGAAAAGACAGTCTATTCATCAAATAGTGGGAGAAAACTAAATATTTATAAGATTAATAATGAACCAAGGATCTCATTTTCACACTATGCAAAAATTAACAAGGTAAATTGAACAACCTAATATAAAAGACAAAATCTTTACAGGTTCTAGAAAAATAACACAAGAGAACATATTTATAACCTTTGGGTAAGCAAAGATTTCTTTGAATACAGAAAGCATTAACAATTAAAGAAAAAATTAAACTGGATTTCCCCAAATTTAAAAACTTCTTTTCATCAAAAAATAGTCAAGAAAATGAGTAAGAAATCCATAGACTGAAAGTATTTGCTATATATGTATACACAATGAATATATACATATATAATATGTATATATATAATAAAGTATTGGTAACTAGAATATATAAAGAAACTCAATAACAAAAGTCAAACAACGTAATTTTTAAAAGGCCATACACTTGACCTTTTAAAATGTCATAAAAGAAGAAATATGAATGAACAACACATGAACACAAACAGGTGAAAAAATAGTCAACTTCATTAGTTATCAAGGATATTCAAATTAAAATTACAATGGGATGTTGTTTTATAGCCAAAACATGGCTACAATTTAAAAGACTGAGAATACCGTACAACAGGGAGAATATGGAGCAACTAAAGCTCTTGTTGCCAGTAGTACTGTAAAATGGTAAAACCATTTGGTAAAAATGTTGGGCAATTTCTTATAAAGTTAAATACACACATGATCCAGCAATTCCACCCTTAGATACTCACTCAGCAGAGATAGAAAGATGTATCTACAAAATTTTGTATAAAAATATTCATAGCGCCTTTATTTATAAAACCTCAAATGTTAATAAGCTAATGTCCATCCACTAAAGAATAGGTAAACAAGTTGAGGTATATTCATGCAACGAAATACTCCTCAGCAGCAAAAAGGAACAAATTACTGAAACACAGAACAATATGGATGGATCTAAAAAACATTATACTAAGGTAGATACAAAATGGTAGATTCTTTTATATAAAGTTTTAGAACAAAATTCACCTGTGATAATAGAAACCAGAACACAGGTTCACTTGGAATAGGGAGGGGAAGAGATTGATCAAATTGAGAACACTTTCTGGAGAGATGGAAATATATCTTGACAGGGACACTGTTTGCATACGTGTATGCATATGTCAAAACTTACTGAATTCTATATCTAAGATGTCTGTGCATTTTACAATGTGTATATTATACCTTGATTAATAAAACTATTAAAAAAATGTTGTTCCAATCCATTTGGCTTATAAGGAATAGTTTAAGAAGATAGAAAAACACATTCTATTTGAGAAGCACATTAATTATCAATATTGGGATTGATCATCTGGGGAGGACCAAAGTAGAGCTGGTTTATTTCAGATAACACATGGCCAATGACTCCAAGAGAAATTATTCTTTCTCCACACAAAGATCTAAAAGACTAGGAAAAGCAAAGAAAAGATCTAATGCCCTTGGTTACCGTGATGTCCATCTATGGCTCCCATCATACTGGACCAGGTTTTTCTTTTGGAAATCCCACCCTCAAAAACTCTGCGTCATGGGAGGCACTGTGGTTCATAAGGTACCTTCATGTTTCTCAAAGTAGATAGAGGACTTCTTGTTCCTCTACATATTAATTGATCTGATTTGAACAAAGACTTCAGTGGTTAAGTAGGTTTTGGAAATACTTTGTTTCATAAAAAAGAAATTTAAAAACCCTTAAAAGTTTAACATATTGCAAGATCTCCTCAAAATCTTTAATATGCAAATGTTCAGGGTGACTCTTTAAAATGGAAATAGAATAAGAAAACTTTTCAAACCAACTTGAGCGTGGTGTTATCTATTCACTAAATATCTCAGCAGAGAGGAGTTTCATGGAAAACACACTTGGGACATTTGAGGACAGAGTAAAGTTTGGGGTTCACTTGAGGGCTCAAGGGAAGAAAACAAAATGTGGGCAATTCATGTCTAAAATAGCCATAGAATGCCTGTAATTGCCATTACATGTATAAGGCATATATAATGCTCCCGAATTAAAAAATTACCTGCTTCTGTGGATACTACTGAGTGTTCAATTTATGGGTTTGTTAATTTAATTGAGGGCTTAAATCATTAAATAGACTCATCCTAATAAAGTTTGTTGAGAATATAAAGCAATAAACTATATTTGAATTAATTTTTAAAAATCTACTTTGATGACCAGATGTTGACTGTGAGTTTTCCAGCACCCTCTTTCAGACAACTAACGGCACAATCAAATAAACAACTTACTGGTCTACAAACCAAAGTGTCAAGAGAGGTAATTCATAAATTTGTTGATTGCTTGTGGCCATCAGTCAGTGGATGGACCTGAAATTATTATTTTGCATATCAGCTCTTCTACAGGAAGCTCCCAAGTTCATACTTTCTCTCCCCTGCCAAATATCTCCAAAACAGCGTGTTGATATAATATCATATCAGGGGATTCTGCAACAAATGTCATAGTTATTTGCTTTTCCAGTTGTTTTTATTTGAGGACAATCCTCACTAAATTGTTGCCACCCTCTTTCCCCATCCTCTTTTAGAGGGATCTTAGCAATTAGCAGAGTTCCAGTAAAAATACTTTTTCCCTAGCTATAACGTAGTAATGGCCAAGAGATATCAGGGCAAACATTTTTCCTATCTACTTTAATAAGTGCAGATCCAAGTAGGGACAAGCAGGGTGTCTGCTCAGGCATGCCCCAGGCTCAGCATCCATCTCTCTGCTGCTTTACCACTTTCAGACTGACAGCTAAATTACTGCACAGAAAAGGTTTCTGTGGGCTGTAACCATAATGCTGCCACTGAAACTAGTTTGTTGGCTAAAGGATAAACAGAGATTGAAGGACAATTTTCATTAACAGAGAAAGATAGGGTATAGGAGAGGAGAGCTGGATCTGCATGGGAAAACAAGCCCAGCAAACTCGAGGACAATACACGAGTAGACACACTCTAATGGAGTTGTAATTTTCTTGTCAAGTGGCAGGCACTTGCTGAATTCTTGGAAGAACACCACATCTGCATCTTAGACTGTGTAATACACTCTCTGTGCCCTATGGCTAAGAACAGAGGAGGTTTTTACCTGTAAAAGGAGTTGAAATTGGAGCAATAAAGATAGGGAGTCTACAGTGTTTCAAAATGGAATTGGCATATCATTTTCAGGAAAATGAACCTTCTTTGCTGAAGCATCATCAAACTATAGGATTGGGGGCTAAGATTGAGGAATACGGGGAAAATCAAGCCCATACTTAGTAAACTATTTGGCAAATATGTATAAGCCACTGCATTCCATATATGAGAGGGGATCCTGGACTTGATGATCCTATAGCTCAGCTTAAGCAGAGGAAAAACATATTCAAATATAAACCAGGTTACAAGTGTCAGGCTGGCAAGTGTCATGTTTACCCTGATGTCTACTTCATCTTCTGTTGTCAGTAGTTCAGTACACACAATAAGCTCTTAATATACATTTATTGAATTAATTATTGAATTAATATTCCTTATATAAGGGAGAAAGCAATAACAGCCACAAGAAAGTTACAGGTATGGTTGGTGGGCTTCAAAGTAAGAAAAATTTACTTCTGGTTGGAAGGGTCAATGATGATTTTATAGAGATGTGGCATGTGATTTGGGCTTCAATATTTATAAATATTTGGAGGTTCAGAATGACAGTGAGGAAGAACAAAGAACAGCAGCATGAACAGAGAAGTGAAGAATTCCTAGGGGGTAACAGGAAATAGCAGTGGTATTCCTAATTGTCAGTAGCAATTGTCCAGGCTAAAATGATAAAATAAACTCCTATCATTCTGATTTTCAGCATCTGATGGGGAAGTAAATGCTGTTTTTAGCTGCCCATGAAACTACGAACCAAGTCAAGTTATATTATGATTTGGTAAATGGTTGTGGACTAAGCTATTCCTTTTCAAAATGTCAGAAAAACCCTTATGGAAAGGAAGCATTATTCCTTTTTCTGTTAGCAGTTTCCATTGTGACAAATTATCAATCAAAAACATATACTTTAATTTGATCCCTGGGTTTGGGTTAGAACTGGCATTAGCTAGACCAGTAATTTAACTCCAGACTCTACTCGGTGCCTGGCCTATTACCTGGCACATAGTAGGTATGTGAGAAATATTTGTTGAATGAATATTGGAAGTCAAGATTTTGTCATGTACTGAGGAATAGATTATTTCACAGAATAGGCTTCCCTTATCGTCTCTAGTCTCAGTCTCAATTTAAAACTAGAAAATCCAAACAGTCCATGAATAATAAGAAAGCCTAATTCACAAGAGAGCTGATGAAAAACGAAAATCAGAATTGTTTTCCACTTCTACTCCATACATTGAAATCACGGTTTCTAACTTGTCAAGGTCAATTACAGGCATCCTTATTTTAGTCAGACTATTTGTTTGTTTTCAACATCTACTGTTCCCCTTGGATTTTCACTTACAGGAATTACATTCACGTTATTTATTGCAAAGTAAATTACCACACAGTCTTCCAAAGTACTTTGATGAAGTATCCACAGAAAGGGGGTCCAAGGGTCAGATGAGTTTGGGAAATGCTTTGTACCCTGAGCTTGCTCTTGGAGGTTCACTTTGTAAGTAACACATTTAAGGTTCTGAGAAGCCCTACCGCAAAGAATCCAAATTAACTCTGTTTAACCCAGTGTTTTTCAAACTGTTATGACCATGGAACCTGTTCTGAGGGGCTTTCACTCTCTTTCAGGACTAGTGTTCTGATGTGCAAGCTTGGGACAAACTTCTAAGAGATTACAAACTGATGACCTGCATGGTATTTTAAACTTGAGTGATCACACATACACACACACACACACACACACAGGAGAAAGAAATGTCAGCACATTCCGGCAACACTGGGCCCACATTCTCACCTAGCATCAGTTCTGCTACCCCTTTATGACGGGCATACTTTGCTTCCTTGTGGCTCTGGCACTCCCTTCATATAACTCACAGATCGTTTCAGACTTGCATATCACTTGCCTGATTTCTGTAGACATTTGACTTTGGAATTCTTGTCCTGGAGTATCTTAATCATTCAGTTGTCCCTACTACTCTTTTAGGAGAAAAGGATGTCAGTATTCAAACCGTAGGGAAAAGAAATGTCATTATAAAATGAAACCCCCTTTTCAGCTACTAAAAGTAATTTCTGTGCCTGCTGAACTTCCAGGAAACAGAAGGTGCCTATATCAGCATCTTGGCCTCCAAATGGTACTTGTCCCATTCTTTGCATATGCAAATCCATAATCCTTTTAAAATAAAATGGGAATCTTGAGACGCTACAAGACATTATCACTATGAAGTGGTTCACTTGTGCTCTCCAGAAATGGATCCTTACTTCTGAATAGGATCATTCCTTATTTCATATTTTGTATCTTTTTAGGCTCACACTCCAACAACTGACTATTCTGCTGGTCCATGGGTTCAAGATTGAACTTTCTCATTTACTGACAAATGTCACTGGGTCTACATAGCAAACTGCCTTCATAAAGAAGCTCTTGGTTCTCCAGAATGGGTCCTAACTTCACCTTTTCAAAAATAACATGCTTGGGCTGGCCCAGTGGTGTAGTGGTTAAGTTTGTGCGCTCTGTTTTGGCGGCCAGGGGTTTGCAGGTTTAGATCCTGGGAGCAGACCTACACACTGCTATCAAGCCATGCTGTGGCAGGCATCCCACATATAAAGTAGAGGAATATGGGCATGGGTGTTAGCCCAGGGCCAATTTTCTTCAGCGAAAAGAGGAGGATTGGCAACAGATGTCAGCTCAGGGCTAATCTTCCTCACCAGAAAAAAAAAAATGGCATGCTTATTCTTCTGAGGTGATATGCTAAACTGCCCAGTTGTGTGATTAAAAATGTCTTAGTTACTGAAAATAACTTTTTCTAAATTTTAAAATTAAGCATAGTTTAGTTTGCAAAGTTTTGAGGCAGTGGGGGGCATCGGAAGACATCAGAAAACCACAAAGGGCATTTAGCACATAATCATGAGGCAGCCTTCTAGCAGGAAAGGTCAACACAGAAACAAGAATTTTTCAATTGGACGGCATCCACAGGGCAAAGGTAAGAAAGAGTTCTGCTTGTGCTTCAATGGTATTTTCCAAATAGTGAATGTCACTCACAGCATGACTTAACTTGAAAAGAGTAGATTGCAAAAGCACTCAAGACATCATGTTGATGGCTCCCAAGCATCTTCAGGTAGTTTTTTTGTTTTTGTTTTTTTACTAAAAATGTCCCATCATTCACTTTATTCTTCATCACTTAGACTAAAAAGTGAATTTCGGCAATGCCTCTCCTTGTACTGTAAGATCAGAGTTTCTTCTCTAAATATTTTCCAATTTGTACCTTTTACTTTCTTAATCATGTCAGACATCAGCATCTCATAATTCATTATTATCATCCCTCTAAGTCAACTGATTATATTGTCACTAAAAAGGATGTAACCCTATGGTCTGGACAGGAAGGGAAAGAACTAAAGTTGAAAAGAAGGAGCTTCCTGTTATTGTTTTCCTCCTTTGGCATGAAGGAGTTTAAAGCAGGAATGCCCCACATACAAACCAACCACTCAGGTCAGACAAGCCATCTAGGTTAGTAAGTGTTGCTTTAGGTGTGGAGGGCAAGGCATATTGCTTCACTTTCTAGTGTGGTTTTGTTTCAGTATAGTCTCAAATTGGTGTATCCGAGGTGGCATGATATACATTTTTAATTTTAAAGCCAAAATATATTGTTTGTGACTACTAAAAGCCAGTAACACCCTCTATTTTCCCTGGCATGATTCAAGCTTCGGGTCTGAATTGTCTGCTATATATTGTCATCCATTCATTCTACAAATATTTATTGAGCACCTCCTAATGGGCCAGCTACTCTTTTGGGTACTGCAGAAATAGCAGTGAACACATAAAAATTCTAGCTGGCATGGAGCTTACTTTTGAATGGTCATAATTCTTATATTTTAGTGACTCCATTTGCCACTTGTCTCTGTCGGTGTCACTCAAGACTTCAAACAAACATGGTGGACTCAGTCTGGTAAATGGCAACTCAGCAGCCCAGGGCAAAGGAAGATCTTAAGTGAAATCCATTCCAGCTATGTTTTAAGCGCTAAAACCTTCTGGTGCATCTTCTCAAAACTACAGCAACAAGGCAACGGAGACACTAGTATTAGTGTATTGGAATGTAATGTAGGAAATGAAATGCCTATGAAGTTCATTTTATCTCATTCCACACGTGAAACAACACAGGCCCACAGGGACTAAATAAAAGCAAACCTCGAGGGTGTAAGTTCCATAAGAAAAGGGCTTGACCTGCTTTGTAATTACCACATAAGACTGTCATGAGGGTTAAATGAATATTAAAGCACTTAGAATTGTGCCTGGCAAATATTTTTGTGCTATACAAATATTAGTTACTATTACTACTAATCACTACTGTATCCTGTATATTGTAAATACTAAAGTTTTTATGTGATTATATCTCTATCTGAAAGATCTTTCATAATGGGAAACTGTTGTATTCAGTTACGTGTAGGTACCTGGAAGGTGTGTGTGTGGGGTATTATTTTGATCATCTTCTGTAACTCAGACAGCACCTAGCAGTCTTTGATAACAATAATTTCTAGTTAAGTCTGTATTGAATTGACTTAGAAAAGCATCTTTAAGTCTATTCAAACAAGACATCAGACAAACATTTCCTACTGTTATGGGTTAAATTGTTTCCCCACCCTTCAAAAAAGAAAGAAAAGATTTTGAAGTCCTATTCTCAAATGTGATCTTATTTGGAAAAAGGGTTGTCGCAGATGTAATTAGTTAAATTGAGATCATAGTGGAATAGGATGGGCCCCTAATCCAATATGACTGGTGTTTTATAAGAAGACAGCCATGTGAAAACAGAGGCACAGGGAGAGCAGCATGGGATGGTTAAGACAGAGACCGGAGTTACGTGACTGCAGGCCAAGGAATGCCAAAGATTGCCAGCAAACAACCAGATGCTAGGAAGAGGCAAGGAAGGACTCTCCCCTACAGGTTGCATCATGGCCCTAATGACACCTTAATTTCAGATTTCTAGACTCCAGAACTGTGAGATGATACATTTCTGTTGCTTTAAGCCATGCAGTTTGTGAAACTTTGTTCCAGCAGCCCTCAGAAACTATGGTCACACTTCTGCCTCACCGAGTCATTCATATCAGTAGTTGGGGGGCATGGGCTTCCTAAATGGAGGCTACACCACAAAATGTTTGTTCATTCTATGGCTCAACATTTATATATGAAATACTTGCCCCTAAATGGTCAAAACAGACTCACTTGTCCTGGCAAAATGATGCCTTAATCATCTAACTTTCCCTCCTTACACCTTTTCCCAAATATTTCAGAGGTTCTTGAAATCTGCCAGATAAAACTTTAAGACAGTGTATACACAGGGAGCCTCAGGGGACAGATCGAGGGTGTCACAGAACAATCCCACTGATATTTAGAATGCCCTCACTGTTTATATCCAGGCAGTAGGCAGTGAGACATGGGGGGATTTGAGGCAGACAGGCAGACTTCAGAAGCAAGATCACTCTGGGAAGTTTCCAGAGTTCTCTTGGTGCCCTAAGAACACCATTCAATATAAAATCATTCCTTGCTTGGGTGGAAAGATGCAGCATATAAATTTGGTACAATATATGCCAGTTAATTCAACAAAATGTCAAACTGTCTGAGAAAGCCCTTAGAAAAGGTTTACTTTCTGTGTCACGAGGGAACTGAGTGATAGGAAGGAAAGCTCATGAAAATGAGATTTTCTTTAACTTCTGCCTACAGTGAATAAATCAATGGGATTTTTCAAGTCCCCTCAATATCAATGAGTTTATCTCATAAGCAGGCAAGTATTTACAGACTCCAAAAGAAAATCTCTCTCCAGTCTTTTTTTCCCCTTGCCATTCTAGCTTAATTGCTTTTCCTTTCTCTCTTTCTACCATTTTTCCCTCCTTCCTTGCCCTTATAATTTTCTTTTCATAGCTATAAAAGATTTGTCTGACAACTGCTATCTCCTATGTCTTAGCTTCTAAAAGTCATGATGAGTGTAGGGGTCTTCACTTCCCTTTTTTGGTTGCTTGGTTTGTTTAAAGAAGATTTAGTCTCCCTGTCTTGAACTAGGTTTAGGGTAATTGTGTATCTGCTTGAGGGCTGAATGCAATCTTTAGCCTTTTTCATAAAGTTTATGGCCCTGGTGCCCCTTTAAACGTCTCATGTGGCTGATTGATAGGCTCATTTCTAATACTAACCAGAAAGAATTGGCCATCCTGAAGATAAGCCGCTCCTCCCCTGAGCATTACAGGAGGTAAAGGCAGGCCGCCATTATAGACGAGGCCGCCATTATAGATGGCGCTTCTTGCCTCAGTCAGGTTCATCCTTCAGCAGCCCAGGCCGTGTTCTGTGCTGAGGGACTGTACCACAGGATGTATAAACTCAGTCAAGTCCTTTTAGTTAATGGGCATCTAAGGATTAAAACATCATCATGGACAAAACGAAGAAAGCAATAGTTAATACCCCATTTTCTAACTTGTTAATTTTCTCTTGGTGTCATTAACCAAAGAGAAGTTGGCAACTCACAGAATCTTCATCGTTCAGTAATTTGAGCCTTTTTATTTAAGCTAAGTATTCCTTAGATATTACCCCTTTAATCTTTGTTCTTAGTTTTCTTGTCAATTAATTTTTTTTCCTCCAGTTGTCTTTCATGGGACAAACGTGATGATTAATGATTCTTCCCTGCATCTACAACTTGTATGTTCCGAGTTAAAATGTCACTTGAATTCATAGAAAAAGGCAAAGACGGGAGAAAGGAAGGAAGTGTCCTTAAGAGGGAGGAAGTGGGGAGGGAGGGGACAGAGAAAAATGGGAGAGGGGAGAGGAGAGTGGAGGGGGAGGGATTTTATGAATGTTAAACTTTAATTCTTAACTGAAGAATTAATTTCCTGGAGGAAGGGGAATTAATTTGTCCCTAGCCAAAAATTTTGACTCAGAGAGATGTTACAGAAGAATTGATATCACCTGGCAACCTATCAAATGCAGGAAGCAAGGAGAAGGAAGGAATCGAAGACCAGAAGGAAACAGAAGTGGAAGCATAGGAGAAGTATATGTGTGAAGGAAGATTTATTCCTCATTCAAATATTTATTGAACACTTTTCATAGGGTAGGTATGGTGCTATGACTAGGGTTATCAGAGATAAGATACCATCAGTGGACATCAGGAACCCACATTTTATTTTATTTTATTTTTTTTTGTGAGGAAGACCAGCCCTGAGCTAACATCTGTTGCCAATCTTCCTCTTTTTTGCTGAGGAAGACTGGCCCTGGGCTAACATCTGTGCCCATCTTCCTCCACTTTATATGGGACGCCGCCACGCCATGGCTGACAAGCAGTGCGTCGGCGGGCGCCCGGGATCCGAACCAGCGAACCCCGGGCTGCCAAGCGCGGACTAAACCGCTGCACCACCGGGCTGGCCCCAGGAACCCACATTTTAAATAATAGAAACATCAGAGCTATACATCAAATAATTACATTAAATGTTAAACTGTGATAAAAGGCATTTAGAGATGTTGACAAAACTTCTGCATCCACTTCTGTCTGGTTTCCTTCCTACGTCATATCAGAAAACAGCTCTTGTCAGTGTCACCAATCACATTTATGTTGCTAAACCCAATGAATATCTTCCAGACCTTATTAACAAATAGCATTTGACCCAATGGACCACTTCCTACACCTTAAAACATTTTCTTCTTGTGCCTACTGCATTCCACATTCTCTGGTTTTCCAACCACTTCTGTTACTTTGCAATCTCTTTTGCAAGCTCATCTCTTCTGGCTAACCATTAAATGTCAGGATTTCTCTGAGGTTTGATCCTGTGCTCACTTCTCTTCTCCATACTCTTAGGCAATATCAACCTCTGGCCTCAGTTACCTTTAATATGTCAAGAACACAAATTGTCGCTCTAGGCAGCCCTCTCCTTCTACAATCTATGTGGAATGTTTGCCTCTCCAGGGTGCCTGCTCAGGGTTAACTACACCCTTGCTGGGGCACTTCCTCAATGAATACCTGTCTGTCTTTATCTGCCAGTTAACATCTGTGTATTATTCAGCTACGTGTCTTCAGTGTTTAACATGATGTCTGGCATGTGGTCAGGGTTCACCATTTTCTCAGCCGTTGAGTGGGTAGGACTTGTGGGGAGGATACCCGGGATCACTCCACATACTGGGCTGCTGGGTCACTTTGCCTTGGCAGAGTGAATACATAACCAGACAAGTGAGCTAGGATAGTTAATTGTTAGAACAACTTTTCAGGTGATAATCTCTTAATTATGAAAGGTTTAAATAAAAAGAAAACAAAGAAGTCTACATTGGATTTAACATAGATGATTCTTTTATTTTTTTCTGTTTTTTTTTTTTTTTTGTATTACCAGAATTTTCTACAATGTATAGATATTACTTTTATAATTGGGGATTTTTTAAAATTAAAGTTCTTTTCATACATAAACTTTATGTACTGATAGGGCAAGAGAGAAAGGTATATGTGTACACACACACACACACAGAGTCAGAGTAGTGAAATGAAAAAGAGAAACATGAACTACTAGCAGGAATTCTAGGAATTGGAATTCCAGGAGTTAGAGAACACGTTTTTCTTTAGTGAACAGTATTGCCCAGATTGCCTTTGTTTCTAAGTAACTTTTAGGGAAGAATAGGGCAAAAAGAAATTATTTATTCAAATGGCCTGTCACTCCTGATTTTCAAGAATTAAACACAGAAAAGCATTTGTAGATAATAAATTTGATAGTAACATATGCTCTCCTGAATTATAACTCAGAATACAGTCTTTACTGATGAGTACTAGACACTGACATCCTACTCAACCAATTCAAGCCATCAAAATAAACAACCCCTTATGAAAATGAAAATTGAATATTACATTGGAGAAATTGAAAGCATGTTTTATCAAAGGCAATTTGTCTATTATCTGACAGCCTTGGGAAACAACAGGAAAATTATGTCTCTCACATCAAAATGAAAAGGCAGCAGCTTAAGCCTTTGGACATCACAGTAATAATGGAACCTTGGCTTATTTGGAAAATACCTGTTTATTTAATATGCTGGTACTGACTTCCTCTCCCTTGCATTCTTCTTGCGGGGTGGGGGCGGGAATGGCAGATTTTTGTACTAGTTAATGGATCATAGGGGAAAACAGTACCAATTTTTTTCCTTTTAAAAAATCTTTCCTTTATTGGTAAAAGAGAGTGATTCTACAGAGCAATCTCAAGGGCTATCAAAGTGTTAAAACCATGAGGTGTGCCAGGAAGCAATGGCTTCCTCCTCCTCCTCCAGGGTCAGAGCCAATGGCCATCAACACCTTCCAGCCATGAGTTAGCCCTGTGACATTATTCTTCATATGTTTGGCCCATGTGAGCTGGGTTAGTGTAGGGCAAAGTTCTAGAATGGTACTTAAAATCAAGTGTACTTAACCAATTTGTGCTTTCCTTATTTCTTTAAATGAACCTCATTGATCATGACATTTGGTCACTGCCTTTGTATCTAACAGCCTCAGTGGGTGGAACATTTCTGAGGCCTGGGAAGGCTGATCCATGCGGAAGTGCTATGCCACTTTCTAGCTATGTGGTTTTAGAACCTCAGTTTCCTAAAATATAATTTGGGAAAACTTCTCCTAGTATAATATAAACTTCTAGTATCATATAAATATAACTTGGGAAAATTTCTTCTAGTATAAGAAATATTAATATATAAAGGTGTTAGTTCCCTTCTGATATTCCTTATCTACATTTTAGATTAGCAGTGGGTAAAGTTGCCTCCTTTCACAGATCTTTTACTTTTTTTCCCTCTTGCAACAATTAGCTACATTAGCCATAAATATCCCTTGCTAATACTATAAGGATGTTTCAGTGAGCACTAAGCAGGAGCCCTTTTTTGGATAACCTACAATTGTATGTGAAAAAACCTAAAAATAATGCCGTTTTTGATTGCTGATGTCATGGACATTGGCAAGAATATTGAAGCTGTGCATCTAAAAGATATTTTGGGGATAAGTCAGCATAAGAATAAAATAGAGCTCTTGAGCTCTCATGAAATTGAGAGATCTCTTTTGTATCAAAGTATATTTATGAGATAATATTTCAACAGAAATGGAGAAAAAATGGAAATCCGTTGCCATTATATTACTATTTTGTTGAAATGGCAATCTTATAATGAAATCTAAAATTCCAGCTCTCATATCCTAAAGTGGATGCCTGCTCGCTTTAATCTTGGTTATCATTATATCACTAAAGCCATCTTTGAAATTAGCTTTGGCATTTACAAAAAGGCAAAATAGGTCTACCCTTCCTCCCTTCTTGCCTTTTCATAATCCCCTCTGTCTAGCTCTCTGGCTGTCCCTGACAAAAGTTCAAGGACACCCAGCTGCAACCAGAAATGAGAAAATGATTGTAATTTGGCATTTGGTAATCATAGTCTTCCTTAACTGAGTCTTGCTGAGTTACAGAGGAGTTGTTAATTTTGGTTCAGCTCACCCAAACCACACCTTCTGAAAGAGGCGAAGAGAGGTACCAATGCTTCTCTTATCTTGAAGCTGAGTCTGAAAAGGTGACCCTGTGCAAGGCCCAACCTCCCAGGGTCTATGTTTCCTCATTTGTAAAACAAGTGTCTTGAACTAAATGGTCTACAGATCCTTTTAAGTTCCAAGATCTTTAAGCTGTTCCTTGAACTTCAGTTATTCGGATTCCACCAGCATGAACTTTGCCTCGTTGGCAAACAACTTCCATTCTTATTGCTTTTACTTAGGTCAGCACACTTTTTTGTTTTCTACTTGAATAAATGTGTTTAAGACGGACTAGTGATAACACTCCAAAAGTGATAAATCAGCTTCATTTACCTCAACTAGAAAATAAATGGTAAAAATAAGAAGGATGGAAACAAAACAATGTAAATGAGTCCTGGTTAGACGGCATGGCCTAAGGATAGCTGTGAGTCTCAGGACTGGTCTCTCTTTCTTAAAAAGAGTTACAGAAGATAGAAGACCGTCAATAGCCTCTCTTACCAAGAGAATCAGAAGTTTTGGAGGAGAATTGAAAGGGGAATAAAATAACTTCCTCACTATCGGATTTAATATGAATTAAATCATCACTGGGAGCACCACTGGTGTAGATCCCATTTGCTGGGAAAACTTCTGTGACTATTAAAAGGATGTGTTAAATTTTCAGACTCGACAATCTTTATCACTCCTTATCTCTAAGAAATTATCTCACAAATTGTCCTAATTTACATAGCTCTTATCTCGTTGTTGTCAAAGGAAAGTTCCATGGACTCCATGAGTTGCATGTCCTAAGTTTCCTCATTTGTAGTTTTGAAAGTATGTATTTTTAAATATCTTTACTGAGATAAAATTCACATACCAAAAAATTCACCTATTTAAAGTATACAATTCAATGGTTCTAGTGCATTCACAGAGTTGTGCAACAATCACCATTATCTAATTTTAGAACACTTTCGTCTCCCCAAAAAGGAACCCCATACCCATTAGCAGTAATTCCTTATCTTACCCCTCCCAGCACCCAACTCTAGGCAATCAACAATCTACTTTCTGTCTCTACATTTACATATTCTAGATATTTCATGTAAATGGAATTATACAGTATATGTTTTTTTTGGTGACTGGGTTCTTCCACTTATAGTGTTTTCAAGGTTTATCTAGGTTATGGCATGTATTGGTACTTCATTTCTTTTTATTACAATAATATTCCATTGTATGGATATACCACATTTTATTTATCCATTCATCAGTTGGCGGGCATCCGAGTTGTTTCCATTTTTTGGCTATTATGAATAATGCTGCTATAAACATGTGTATACAAGTTTTGTGTGGGTATATATTTTCAGTTTTCTTGGGTATATACCTAGGAGTGGATTTTCTTGAAGATGGGCATTTTTGATGAATACTTCATTTTGAAGTTATATATCAAAACATAATTTTGCAGTCAGGTAGCTCAAGAATAAAATAGATCCCTATGTCTATTATTTTTATTATTCTACTTTCACTCTCCTGTTTCTGTGTTTACATGTTGAATTATATATTTCACTTGAAAGATATAAAAAAGTAAAAAGCACTTATAATCAGAACATGTATTAAAAATAATAGAAAACAAAATAGGTAATCCACACAGTCCTCCAATTCCCTACCCAGAGACAAGGATTGTTAAAACTGTAGTGTTTTATCTTTAACAAAAACAAGATTATGCTATGCACAGAACTTGCATTTCTCACTTATCATTAACATATTTCCATGTCATCTGACATAGATTTAATGCATTTTAACAAAAACTATATAGATTATTTCATTATATTGAGGTACCATGATTTATTTATCCAGTCTTTTATTTTTTTCTATTCCAAAGCAAAATGAACTTCTTGAACATATATCCTATGAACTTAAGTAATCTCATTTTCTGAGAAGCTAGAAAGTTGGGTCATAGGATTCCTATAATTGCAATTTTAATAGATATTGGCCAATTTCATGACAAGAAAAGTTATTTCACTTTACTTTCCCACCTACAGTGTAAGACAGTACAGATTTCCTTATGGCCTCACCATTGCTGGATGTGATCAAGCTATACTCGAACACTTTTTTCATTTTGTTTATAGGCCATTGATGTTTCTTTTGAGACTATCCAGTTCATATCAATTGTTTATTTCCCCACTGAATTGTTTATGCTATTCTCACGGATGTGGCTACATGCACATGTTCTATTTTTGTTTACAAAAATGCTTTGTATGTCTGTCTTTTGCCATAAGATATTTTATATTTTCATGTTGTTCTTTTTCCTCTTTGCTACTTCTTGATTCTACGATTATTTTCCTATTAAGTTGAAATGCCACTTTTATCCTATATTAAATGCCTGTATTTAGATTTCTCTCTAGACTCTCTATTCTATTTCACTGATCTCTTTCTTTATTTGTAAGCCAGTGCCAAAATGTTTTAATTACTTAAAGTTTATTAGAATATGTACTGCCATATTGGGTTGGGCAAGTTCTTCCATTTTAAAAAATGTCTTGACTATATTCACACACTTATTTTCACAAATGAACATTATATCAACTTGAATCACTTAACTTTTTTCCTCTAAATTGTATGTCATAGTCATTATAAATAATATTAGTATGAAATGCTTTGCTCTCCAGAATATAAAATTAAAGGGATCAATATATTGGTGTTAAACTGCAATAAATTAATAGAATTATTCTGGGTTACATTTAAATTTGAATTAAAGCTAGCTCTGAATTAAGAAAAAGCAACAACAAAACAGAAGAAAGTTGTATTCAAATCTTAAAGTATTCAGCTGAATGTATAACTACACCATGCAGAGAGGAAAACAAAGTTACCAAGTCATAAAAACTACATTAAATTCCAAATGAATTAGATAAAGCAATAAAGTTATTTGGAACTGTTACAGGAATTCTGTTTTAAAATAACCAATTGAACTTAGCCAATAGGTTCACTTGAAGATTAAATTCAAATATGATTATAATATGAGAAATTTATAGTTAAGTTTCATTACATTAATTCTTTATTTTTTGCTAGTACACTTTACTATGTTTTTCTTTGCTTTTCTTTGGGCATACTTATCTTCCCAGTAAAAAATAATGAATAATGAAGGAAATGATGAGTAAATGAAATTTTATTTTCACTGTAATTAGATTTCCCCACTCAAAAATCTTCCATCTTCTTAAATCACTATGAATTAAACTATAGTGTTTCCTTTATTGCAAAAGTTCCATGCCAAGCATGTTAATCCTTTCTCAGAAAATCTCAGAACCGTTCTGTTATAGTCATGTTTACCCAATCTTTGCCAATAGTTTGAAAACATGACTTTTAAGGGGATCTACATGATACAAGTCTTTGACTTGTTGAAATAACAGTAAATTCGGCCAATTCTTCCTTGTCCAAATGTTTCATCTACATGAGTACAAAAATTCTGCATTTATCCCCATCTCAAGGGAAAGAGAATTTTCTCATGTACTAACAGAAGAATTTCATAACTTAGGTAGTTTTCAAAGTAACCCTGAAATCTGGGTATTAGTATCCACACTTTATTCATGAGGCCAATGAGCCTACCTGCCTTACCCAAGGTCACATCTAAAAACGCAAACTCTAACCCAGTTCCCTTTTATCTATACCCAGGATATTCATCATGCTTCCTCCTCAAACATCATGGTTTTGGAATATGACTTAACCTTTTATCCTTCTGTATTCCAGAGGTTAGGAAACTATGGCCTGGGACACAAATATTGCCTGCTGCTTGCTTTTATAAATAAAGTTCTTATTGGGACACAGTCACAGGCACCTGTTTACACGTTGTCTATGGCTGTTTTTGCACCAGAACAGTAAAGCTGAGTAGTTAAGACAGAGAATGGAGGGTCCATAAAGCCTAAAATATGTACTATCTGGCCCTTTACAGAAAAGGTTTGCCTATCTCTGCTCTATTCCATCTACACGTTAACTGAGAAAAAACAAGACTATCTATATGAGATAAATGTTAAAGAACAATCTGCAGAATAATTTTCATATGTAGTATGATTCCATTTTTGGAAAAACTGTTAACATTTGCTTCTATGTATATATCTAAAAATAATACTTTCGAAGTTCATATGCCAAACTGTGGTTATATTTGAGGCATTAGATTACAGGAAACTTTCATGAAGTTTTAAATAGTTTAATATTTAAGTTATCTAAATATTTAATAATATTTTAATATTTGCTTATTGTTCATATTTCTTTATTTCTTCTTTCTTTACTCACCAGGTATGGGTCCTTGGACAAGTCACTTCATCTCTGCAGTATTCTACTTTATCTGTAAAATGAGGAGCTGAGTTAGACAATCTTTCAAATTCCTTTTAATTACAACACTGCCACCGTGTTTAGCACAACCATTCAATTTCTTAGTATCATTTAATTTTGATAACTACCAGTCATAGGGAAAGATGTTTGCAGGGGAGCCTACAATTTAAAATTTTCCATTTCCATTTATCATAGGAATTCTAAGATATTACCGTATTTACATAACTCAATCTAAAAATAAATTTCTCATCAGAGATTACAGCAAACTCTGATTGTTGGGGACAAAGATTCTCTATGCTGATTTCAAGTCTGTTTGTTTTCTCTAAACAGGACTTTTTTGTTATTCCCATTAGATTACTGATGTTCTCATTTTGTAAAGAGCATACCCTTGAACTTTGCTTTCAGAATGCTCATATCCTAGAAGTTTCCATTTCCTCTAAATTTGATTTTGTTTCTAGTTTTATTTTAAAAGCAACATTACAAATCTTAAAACATCATTAAATAGATATTCAAATTTCACATCAAATATAAAGTATAGAACACTTTTTTTGTAGTCATTTTGTGGCTGCTGAAATGACAAAAGTTAAAAATTAAAACAAGTACCTAGTAAAAGAGACATATGGAGGGAGTAGACATGTTTTTAGCTGGTGGAAGTATACATCAGTGTGGTCTTTTTGGGGTATATTTTTAATCATATATCCATAGCCTCAGGAGTTTAACCAGCACTTCCACTTTTAGTAGGGTGCCCTGAGGAAATAATTAAAAATGAGGAAAAAGACAGGCATCCCACTATTTATAAAAGTGAAAAACTGGAAACTTAAATGCGCATATATAGTGGCTTACTTAATGCAACTGAGATGCAACAACGTAATTAAGTACTATGAAGCCATTAAAATTATAATGTAAAATGATGTAAAAGAGCATAGAGAAATGTTCATTCTAAAAAGTAGAAAATGGCTAATAAATGATGTATATAGTAGGATTCTATTTCTTGTAAAAATGCATATATATAAATATTTATACATAGAAAGTGACTGGGAGGATACCTGCCAAAATGTTAACATTATACCTTTTGGTGAAAGAATTACAGTAGTCCCCCCTTACCCACAGTTTTTCTTTCTGTGGTTTCAGTTACCCGAGGTCAACTGTGGTGTGGAAGCAAATGATCCTCCTTCTGACATATTGTCACAAAGTCAGTAGTAGCCTAACACTACATCACAGTGCCTATGTGATTCACCTCACTTCATCTCATCACATAGGCACTGTATCATCTCACATCATCACAAGAAGAAGGGTGAGTATATAGTACAATAAGATATTTTGAGAGAGAGACCGCAATTCACATAACTTTTATTACAGTATATTGTTATAGTTGTTCTATTTTATTATTAGTTATTGTTATTAAGGTCTTACTGTGCCTAACATAAATTAAACTCTGTCATAGGTGTGTATGTATAGGAAGAACCATAGCATATATGTACAGTGTACTGTAGTATCGGGAATCCACTGGGGGTCTTGGAACACACGCCCCATGAATAAGGGGGGACTGTTGTATAAGTGAATTTTTGGACCTTTTGGTAATTTGCAAGTTTTCTGCATTGACCACATGTATATTATCAGAAGAATTATTTAGGAGCAATAATTACAGTTATAAAAATAACTTTTAAGTGCCTAGAGCATGACCACCCATATATTCAGACCTGTAGGGAATCAATCATTTCAATGATTCAGAAAGCATATCATTTTAACTGAATCTAAGTAAGTAGTTTTGATCTGTTGTATAATCAATTGCTGATTTTTTTATTTGTATTGAAGAAAATTAAAATTAGTGATAATGAGCAATAAAAAAAAATAAGAGAATAAGATCATTTGCCCCTTCATGCTCCTCTCATTCTCTTAGGACACTAGGTCTTTAATTTCCAAGCTTTTTAACATTTTATTACAAGTTGTAATAATTGTACTTATTTGCTTTTTACTTGGTTTTGATGTGCCACTCACTCAATTGTAAGCTCTCTGAGGGCAAGGGTTGTATCTTTTTGCTTCATTCAGCACAGATCTCATTAAATAGTTCAATGAGACTAAATAAAAGAACAAAACTACTTAAGCTTTATAACGTTTTAAAATCAAAAGTCATCAGATCGGTCAGTTGGTTCCTGTAATCTGTAATGACCCAAGGTTGGCAAAATGTTCCCTGAACTTAACCACTTGGAGCTTACACAACCTAACCACACAAAAGCAAAGTGTACTCTATCAACATCCAGTATATTTATAAAAAACCAGACCATCAATCTTGATGATTTAGGGAAAGTTAATCTTCTTTACCTGTACTGCCCATTATTTAACTTTATGCCTATAAAAAATTAAATCTGATAAATGAGCCATAATCAAAACTTTGAACTCCAAATATAATTAACCAAATAGCACCCCAGTGCCACTTAGGTGAAAGTTAATGGGTGGAAAGTTCACGCTGTAAAGACAATTTTTACAACCTGAGCAAACAGAAAGTGCGTGGTTAAACATTAGTTTGGATGGTGTCAAGAGAGGAATAGTTTAATTTAGAAAAAATATATATATAATGCTAATTGTTCAGAAGTGTGTCTTTATATAAAGACAGGCTTCCAAAGCAAATTAATAGTGTAAGCAATATGTTTTTTAAACAACTGTGTATAAATCTTATCTAAGCAATAATTCAATTTCTCTAAGAGCTTTTCTAAAAGACTTTATTGGTCAAGCTCTGAATATGTTGTCCATAGTAAAAATATTCTTTCTTTTAAACGAATTAATAGTTTAGCTTTCTCCATCATTTGGACTAGTCTTCATCCAGCGAGTCTGAATGAAGAGAAGTTCATCATCTCCTTAAAATATAAAAGCAAGCACAAATATAATTCAAAGGCCAAGAAACTAAAACAAAAGGAGTCCTCATTTTTCCTTTGAAGCTGCTTTCATCCCGTAGGGTCCACGAATGAGTAAGCCTTTCCTATGCCAAGTCTTCAAAGAAAAAAACTGAAGTGGAAATTTACTCAATTATCTGGCAAATTCCATCAGTGAGGCAAGCCAACCTAGATTAATGGAGGCTTTATTTTCGTACCTATTTTTGGTTATGATTTTTCAAGAGATTAGGGATTTAAAACTCAGTCTCTAGGTTAAGTATCTTTGTTTTAAATTTTAAGAAGGGTAAAATAACTAGGACATCAAAACCCGATTCCTATTCTCAGATATAATTTGAAAACTTATGGAGATAACCGCAAATCTCTTAACAATGAAACATCTTACTTTAAGTCATAATTGGTACATAAGAGTCCTAAAATGTCTATTCCCTACTGGTTTATAACTGCCAGTAGAACTCTGTTTGCATTTTGAATGCAACAGGCATGGAAATTTCCAGCAGAAACACTTATAATGCTTAAATGTAGCAGTGGGACCATTCAGATTCAGCCCATGAGCTTCAAGGCTAGAAGCTAACATTTCAATGATCGGCCTGATCATCGATGGTGAATCACTATGGAAACTGCAAAGATGTCCTGGTACATAGGCTAAATACTGGTGAGTGTCACTATGAAATACAACTTCGTGAAGATCTAACAATGAAGGCTCATCTACTCATAGTATGGTTAGCTTTAAGGCTTAGTAATTAGTGCTACATTCAATCAATTTACATGGACTTTAGTGGGCTATGGGTCATTAAGGAGATTTTTCCCTAATGATGCTAAGGAGGGGTAAAGGAAGGATTGTACTGAGACAGTATGTTATTTTGTATTCAAGGACAAATAACATTATATTTTGTTGAATAATTAAAAGAATTCTATCCTTTCAAAATACTGATGGAAAAACTCTCAGCCAAAATAAGGGTTTAATTTGTTTTTCCTGAGGTACATACAAGTATTAAACAAATTAACAGGCATTAGATATATATGGAAGATTTCATTACAGTGGAACCTGTTACTATCTATTGCTCTGAGACAGAGTCCCAACTTTTAAACAGGTGTCAAGAATCTAGTGGGTTCAACATTCTTCTCCCTTTATTCCTGCTTTCTATATTCTGAAAAGTTTTGTATCTATAATCAAACCATATTTGTACACATGTTAAGGTCACTTATTTTAGACATTCAATGTTTCAAACTGGTGAGCTACAGGCCAAATTATGCACACAAATATATTTTTGACCCAGCACTCTTTAAGATTGAATTTCAATGCTTTTAGATGGGTGTACTTCTGGCTTTTCAGGAGCTCCCCTCTTCCCTGCTGCCTTACACCCAGCTATTTGAAGCTTTCTCACAATGACATTACCTATCTTGCCTCTCCTGGGTTGTTTTCTTAACTTAGCAGAGTGCCTAGCTTGTGTCAATCCTCTGCCACCAGCCTCATACCAGCAGGAAATTGATCTCTTGGCCCCTTTGAAACCTCTCCCTTCATGTCTGGCTCTGAATTAAGAATACCACAAGTTGGGCATGTTTCCCAGGAGGATGATAGTTCTTTACTGTCTCCATGGACTGGTAAGATTAAACTCTTTTCACATAGCATTTAGTGATAGTCACGGAATATCTGACATGGCCAGTGGCACACACTGTTAGGGCACTATCCACATCCCCTCAGATCCCTTTCCCATTTTTGCACACACCAGCTCCCCATTTGCTTTCACTCCCAACAGCCAGCACCTGTGACTCTTTGTGGGCTGATCAGATACAGGAGGTATAAATATGCTGCTCATGGCCTTGGTTGCAATGACTCTGGGGTATATCCTACATTAATTCCAGAGCTCCCCAGCAGGATAGGACCTAAGTTATTCTCCAGAGGACTTTTCTTCTCACTCCACTTTGTTAACCTCCTTCTCTTTCCAGTCCCACCCTTCTCTAACTCTTCCTAATTACTTTCTCCCAAACCTCATCATAAACTCTACTTCTGGGAAACCTAGTTAAGAGAGCTCATTTCCCTAAGTGGAAAGGAGTAAAGTTAATGGGTGACCAATTCTTCTAGAGACCCTGTAGTGTTCCCATAAAACAAAGTGACTCAAGTTGGGACTTGCATGAGTTACAATATATGTACCATCTCTGTACATACAATGCACTTTCAATTCTTAAGGGCCCTCAGTACATAAATCAGTTACACAAGGATGCTTGAGGTTGACAGCAGAATCATTCATCAAACGCATGCATGGTACTTGGCAAAAGGTACTCCATGACAATGCCAAATTTGCAATAATATGCAAAAATTCCTGTTGCTATCAAGGAACTATGGGACACTTAACAAGTTCAGGTTCTTTTTTTTTAATTTACCAAATGACAGGATTAATTTATAAACTGAAATCCCAAACCTCAACATGGCTGTAAATTTTAAATTTGGAATAATATTTCTGAAACTTTGGCTTTTAATTTGTTACTCTTGAGAATCGCTTTCTGGCAAAAGCAGAATGAATAAATGCTAATGATGCAGAGGACCCGGGTTCAGAGATGGTGTTACCATTTTCTAATACATGAAGTATTTAAAGACTGATGAGACAGTACATTATATCTGCATGGTAATTTAGTTCAGAAGTTCACAATTATTTTATTTTCAGTATTAATTGCTTTTGTCTCTCAATAAATGACTCTGTAGGAAGTGGAATTCAATTTCATTCATTTTCAATAATCGAGATTGCTTTGAACTAGCTCCATAACTCTCAGCTCCTCTTGGCCTCCGATGTATTGCTGGTGGTAGCACATAAATAATCTCAGTTTTCTTTTCAGATTCCTAAGCAGAGCTGCCCTGGAGCAAAAGAGCTAAGTAGACACAGTTTGCTCTCAAAGCTCCCAGCCCTTTTGCCATGGCCTCTTCACCATCCTGCTTCTTGGGTTTCTCCTGCTGTTATCACCCCTGCTCCCTCCCCGCCCCCTACAAGGGGCAAGTGACAGAAGAAAGTTATTCACGCACCTGAGATTTCCAGCCTCCTTGCCTTTTCTCCTGCTGTGCCCTCTGCCTGAAGTAGCTTTCTGCTTGCATATCCAAATACGCCAAGAAATGAGCTCAAGGTTCACACCAAAGACCACCATCTCCACAGAGCCTCTGCAGATCTCTCCATGTAGAATAGAACAGGAGGCTCCCCTCTGGACTCCTTTGTACCTCTCCTAGGCTCCTAAATCCTTACACTGATTTAGAGGTATTTACATGCCTCTCTCCTCTACTAGACAGTCAGCTTCTCAAGGTTACAAATGACAAGACATTCATCTATGTATTTCATGTAGTACTTAGCTATGTTCCTTGTCAAAAAAACAAGTCTGAATGAATAAACAAACCAATGGATGAATGAATGAGTGAGCATTTGGGTTGAGACTCTTGTTTATCTTTTAGCCACGTGAAACCAATTTAGTTCCTCCAACACAAGTTTCACTAACTCACCTCAGAGCCTTTGTCTATCCCTAGATTCTAGCCCTGATCAAGTATTACTGGTACTGTGTCCACATGGACCCCACCCAGCCCCCACTAGAGTACTCCTCAAGGCCAGGGACAATGGCGTGTGCCCCACCCAGAGCAGGAGCTCAAGCCACGTCTGTGGAGTGAATGGGATCATGGCCCCCTGTGATTTCATCAGTTTTCCTTTCCCAAGCTCAAATTTCAAAAGATGATTACAGGCAGGGTGCTTCATGGACCACCATGTTAGGTGGTCACATTTTAAGGTCAGTGAGGGAGAGAGATAGTAGCCTTGTCCACAAGCTTGGACCTTGCTCAGTGCCCTTTTAGATTTAGGTACCCTATAGAAGCTGTGCAAGTTTTTACCTAATGTCCAAAGCAAGGTGCCTTTCAAACCTACTAGTCTATGAGCACTCCATCCACCTTTATGGAATATGTGGGCTATAGTTATTGGCACATGATTTCTTTTTATCTGTTTGCAAGTCATTTTCAAGAGTGTTGTAATTGTTTCCCTCCATAGATCACAGATTCCTAGGGAAAAGGACATCTGACTTTTCTTAACTGGGCTCCCAGCTGGAATGTTGGCACAATGCTCTGCATTCGGGTCTTAGGGACTGCTGCCAAGGATTTGATTTGATTTGATTTGATTCAGTTCAATTCAGATAGCGTTTACTGTGGACCTGCTAAGCAAAGGAAGCTGCATTTGCATTAAGGACAAGGTAAATATAAATAAAGCCCCATCTTTACCCCCAGAAAACCTACAGTCTTGTGAAGGGGAAGACAGGTAAGTAACTACGTTTGAAACAAGGCAGAAGGGGGAAGTTGTAGCAGCTTTTCTTAAGAACAAGATACTCCATGTGATAGTGTGAAGGGATTGAGTTTAATTTCATAACTTATTATACATTCAAAGAGCTGGAAAGAGTTTTGATAGATGTCTAGTCTCTTTCCCTATAACCAATGGAATGTCCAGGAGTCAGGCTCAAAACTGTGGTATCTGACATTGTCCTTAAGTTCTTAAGTGTGTGTATGTGTGTCTGCGGGCGGGGTGGGGGGTGGCTTCCATAATGTTTACCTAGTAGGTTTATTACCATCAAACCTTGTCGTAACCCACACTCTCACGTGGCCCAGGGGTGCTGCTGTTTACAGGGGTATATGTGCCTTCATTTGCTTAAAAATTATAGTATCTCCCCTCAGCCTACTCCCATTCTTTTTGCCCTTCCTCATTAGGGATACTTCCCAATTTTAACTATTTTTGATGTTCTGCTCTGAACTCATAGCCCAATTAAGTAGGAATGCCCCTGACCTATAAACAGTAAACAAGCTAATAAAAGTTGAGTGCAGGCAACCTAGAGGCAAGACAATCTCATTGCTTCTGCCCAGTCTTCTCCCTCAGCATCTCCAAGTTCTACAATCTTTTTTTTCTTAAAAAAATGTTTCACATCTTACTGTGACCCCACTCTTACCACTCCTACCTTCTTTTCTTTTGTCGTACCCAAGAAGCCACTGATTCAGTTTTTTTTCTAGATGGAGAGCATGAAACTACCTCTGGTGTGAGGGAAAGATGCTTTCAGGTAAAGGTAAGAGAGAATATCATTGTTACTTTGCAATCATCTTCACTATTTTTCCCTGAAGGAACTTTCTGCTAACCTTCAGAAAAATACTTGCAATTATAATCTAACCAACTTCTCTCTGTTGTTGTATGGTTGCCCACCCCAAAGAATTAAGATATTTCCTACCTATTTTAGAGCTGCAAGGCTCTTCTGTAGCTTTGCCACACATCAGGAAGGACATTCAGTTAAGTTTGAATTCCAGATAAATAACAAATGACCAAATATAAATATGTCCCAAATATTGCATGGGATATACTTATGCTAAAAAAGTATTTATCTGAAATTCAAATTTACCTTGGTGTTCAAGATTTTTATTTGCTAAATCTGGCAACTGTACTTCTTTAATCTCAAAATTGAGTTTCAATAGGCCTATAACAGAATTTGGGAGGCAGTTTAGTGTGATGATCAAGAGTGAAGGTTCTGGACTAAGACATAAAATAGTTTCCATCCTGTGTTTGTCACATATTGTAATGGTAATTAGGAATGTTTACAAATATTCTGGTGCTCCTCTCCTCAGAATAAGGTAGAATTCCACTTCTTCTCTCCAGTTTAGCTAGGTATGGCCAATTAGCTTTGGCCAATGAAATGCGTGTGGAAGCTCCTTCCCTTTTTCCTCCCTTAGTGAATATCGAGGCATATACTGAGGTGAAGCCTCCGTTAGTTTGGGTCCCTGAGTATCTATAATAAGCAGGATATCTTATAATGGGCAGGTAGCATGAGTGACAAATACATTTTTGGGGGCTAAATTAGTGAGATTTGTAGGATAACCAAGCTTCTGTTGGAAAGGACACTGAATTTGAGATCACAAGACTTACACTGAAATCTTAATAACTTTCTACTTGTTGGCGTTGTGATGTCTGGTAAATTGCTCCACAGGTCCAAGTATCAATATAAAAGTGGTGTTGATGGTTCTCTCGCAACCCAAGATTCACTATAGTGAACATTTACTGAGTATCTGCTGTATGCCAAATCTGATAATACAGTGAGGAATACAAAAATCAGTACGATACAATCACCTCATCAACAATAGAAGCTAAAGAAAAACATATTAAGAGCCATAACACTTTTATTGGACTTACCACATGCCAGACATTGTTCTAAGCACTTTACAAATATTAACTCATTAGGGGCACATATGTATGGTGACAGATGGAAACTATACTTTTGGTGGTGAACACAATGCAGTCTACACAGAAGCTGAAAAATAATGATGTACACCTAAAATTTACATAATATTATAAAATGTGACCTCAATAATATAAATTTAAAAATAAAATAAAATATTGGGATGCCAAAAATAAAATAAAATGCAAGTCCTATGTTTAAAAAATATATTAATTCATCTAATTCTCACTACAACCCATTGGGATAGGTGCTGTAACTATCCCCATTTTATCCATGAGGAGACAGGCACAAGGAAATTAAGTGACTTACCTTCATTAATTGACAGTCTCCATTATAAAGGTTTGGTATTAGTATCAGAGCCACTAAAAGGGATAGTTGATGACAAGACAGGGAGCATCAGTCACAATGTAAATCAACATATCACTTCCTTCATTGATAAAGTTTTAAATTGGGGAGGGGAGGGGTCAATAGAGTTTAACAGGCGGTTCGTGATTTACTGGAACTCCTTACTTTTATTGCAGACCCTCTCTCTTTTAGTCCTGATGTTCTTTTTAAAGTTAAATCCACATTTCCAATATTCTCCTGGACATTTTTCTATAGTTTGATAACTCAAACTCACCATGTTCACGAACTACTCATTTCCTGTCTAGTTTCTGCTAATAACTTTTCCGTTTCTGTGAATGGAATCATCATTAATCTAGTTGTCCAAATTTGAACTACTGACCTTTGAGTCCTTCTGCTCCCCTCTGCCAACTGTCCTAGAGTGTATTTTTCTATCCCTTTCCTAACCTTTGTCCCATGTTTCTACACCCACTGTCAATATGCTGCTTTAGACTTTTCCTTCCTCTTTATTTCTACTCCTGCTATCACAGCACCCCACTTTCTCGCCCTACCACTGTTTCCATCCTGTTCTAAAATATTTTACCTAGGGCTGCCTGCTTTTCCTTCCTAAAAGGTAGTTCTCCAATTTTTCTAGTGGCTGTCCACGCTCTACTGAACTCCATGCAAATTCTTCAACCTGGCAGTCAAGGCTGTTGGTGGTTGATGGAGACCTGTAACTCTTAATTCTCTGCATCACATTTCCATAGAAAGAATTTCACTTCCAGTCCATCTTTCAAGAGAGAGTAGCATTAGAGGCAACAGTCATTTTTGCCAAGCCTGGTAAGACTGGGATAGAGATCGTTGTGTATGTGTGATGAAGTTGAGCTTTGGCTGACTTTGGAAGAAGTCTGTTATGAGATGTCCCTAGTCTCCTCTTTTTCACTGACTCCACCCTTGGGGCTAGAGGCTTGTGGTTGTCTACATGCTCTGTTGGGACCAAGCGGACAAAATTTAGAAAGCCTTACTAAACCACATTCCCCATGCTAGCTTTATTGGCCATTCTGCTGGTAATTTAATCTGTCTGATTCCTATTTCTCTATGTCAAAATATTTAGAACCCAAAGGTGAAGGAATATGGATGATGCCTCAGAAACACTAATAAAAGCCTTTTGTAATTTGATATCAATTTATCTCATGAGACTCTTAACCAACTCTTTGAAAACATCAACCTGAAGGTTCTTGCCCAAGTTCACTGTTGGTTGTCCTTCAAGTGCATCAAGCCAATCCCCGCCCTTATATCATTGTACATTCTCTCTCTTCACAGAGAATCAATTTCTCACCATTATTTTGCCTGGAAAATCCTGTTTCAGAGCCCATTTAAGATGTTGCTTCCTTCAAGCATAAAAGTAGTTTCTCATCTGCATAAATTCTTAGCTCACTCATGTTCTCTTCTACTTTCTCTGCTCCCCCACCCCCATACTTAGGTTAGTTCATCTTGTGTTATTTTACTTATACTCTTGTCTTATTGTCTTTTCTGAACTGTAACTTTCTCTAAGTATCCGTTGTCTGATAGCTCACAATACCTAACAAATGAATAACAGTATCCTTAAAAATATTGATTAAATTGAATGTATGGTCTTATTTTTAAACAGTAAGTGACAGAACAAAGCTCTATTAAGAATAAAACTTTTTCCTTTACTAATTCAAAGATTTACAACTTGATTTTTGCAAGTACCCTTATCCTCCTCTGATGCTTCTCATATTTCTATGCACTTAAGATTCAAAGAGGCTAGACTCTACTTTGGTTTTTAGGCATGAAGCATCTTTAGACAGTTCCTTGGAAGTACTTGCAAGCTTCCTTTTTTCTTTCCTTATAACCCTAGAGCCAAGGACTGTCTTATTGCTGCAAACACTCCATCTCTCCTACATTTACAAATAGAATGTTCCCAAGAACAATTACACCTTTCTATTCCTCCTGCATACGTGTACTTTATCTGTGTTTCTTAATATACCTGACAAGTAGTTTAAACTCTGTTCTATATCAACACCTGCTTTTCCTCTGTGATGATTAAACATTTTCACTTAAAATTCTATTCCCTCCTTTTCTGTGGCCCCACATAGAAAGTCCCATTCTACTTTTGTTAAACATGGTGCATCAAAGATACACATTTATCTCTACCTCCTCCCCAAAGGCATAAATCCACAAGGTTAAAGAGAATGGGAGAGGAGACAACAGCAGATGAAAGACATCAACAACATTTTAGTAGCTGGAAAGCATATGAAAAACCTAGCATACCAGAGAGAATTAAAATGTTAAATAGTGGGTTGAGTCAAAGAGGAGTGGATGGTCAACAAGACCAAGCCGCATTTATACGACAGGAGGAAATGTAATCGCAGTATATGGCGTCTTCACCTGTGAGCAATATTTGCACAATTATATGTGTAATAGTGAATATCGATTAAATTAAAATTGTGATATAACTATATTGGAAAATGGGGATTGGGAACTGAGTACATTAATATAATTTGAAAGAGTTAAATCTTTAGCTTCTATAATTGAGTGCCAGTAAATGATTTCTACAATTGAATAACCAAAAAAAAGTATAAACAAGTAAATCAGAAATATTAGAGTAGAATAAAAAAAATTGCTGAAAAGTTGAAAACTGTTGCCTCCAGGCAGCAGGAATCACTGTTGGAAAATGGTGGAGCATGTAATTGCTGTTTTGTTATAAGTCTTGTAGAACTACTTGACTTCTTGAACTGAATACACGTAATACTTTTCCTCCACAATGAAACCACTTCACTCAAGTGTAACAGGACATAATTTTAATATTTCTGAAATCAGGAGACTTTTGAGAAGTAAAGCTTTATTTAAAAAGTATTAGCTGAAGGTTCTCATCTTCAGGATTAATCCTTGGGTAAAATACTGACCATTTTATGATGACTTCGGCTGTAAGGTAATGAAATGTGTCTCACGTGCTCCAAGAACGCGAACCCCGTGAAAGTGAACATGCCATCTGCTAGATCCCTCTCCACACCCATAGTCGGAGTGGGTGGGGAAGAGCTTTCTAGGCTTGATTCTTCACTGCCATCCCAACACACCATCTAAGTGCCGTCATATGAAACTCTGAGTCTAGAAACTTGCCACACTTATCTAAGGTTGGCATATGCTTTTCCATCTCTCTGAAATGCCCTTCCTCACCTGCCTAGAAAACTCTTAATTGGCTTTAAAACTCCAGGGCAAATATTTCTTTTTCTATGAAACTTTCCCTCCCCAAATAGTTAACGGTGTCTTCTTTCTGTTTGCTTGATTGTTACTGACCACACCACTCACAACCAATTACCTCTCTACGTGTCTTTTCCTTTACTAAACTTTGAGGTCTTTTGAGAAAGGGAACTGTATGTTACTTGTTTTATTTGCAGTGCCAAAATTATTTATCAAATAAATAAATAGATTCAGAAAATTAGGCAGCTCTCATCAAATACCTAAAATGTTCATTAATTTTACAAAGAATTACCCACACTCCACCATCCACTTATATCTAAAAGTCCAACCAATGTGAAGATGCTGAGCTAAAATAATGTGCTTTAATTCTTAACACTACATAAGAGGCATGCTGCACAAATACGTCTACAGAGCTAAAATGTTCAAAGTATGCACTCTTCTCTTTATGAATCTCACAGCCTGTCCCAGAAAGTCTCCTACCTTTTTCATGACAAGCATCTCAACTGGAAAAAGAAAAGCCAGAGAGGTGGAAATAAGCAATGGAAAATTGCTAGTCTGAATGGTACATATCCCAAAGTCAATGCTAATATTCCTGAACCTCTAAATCAGTATTTGGCGGGACTTTGACAAGTCTCAGTCAAATCACGTGAATGCTAGAGTCTGTAGTGAAAGAAGACAAATTTGTCTAGAATTGGCAGAGGGACATGTCTCTTGACGAGCCTCAGCCTGCCCTTCCAAACCTATTTCCTTTCTCCAGTTCCTGGATCTCAGTTCTTCCAAAGATACCCCTAAAGAATCCCACTGCTTTTTCTGAGCTACTTCAACCTGGCCTGATCCTCAAGACTTCTCCAAATCAGCTGAAAACGATTCCTGATTGTACGTCTGTACCAGGGACAGTTATATCATTACTGAACTAAAGAGAGAAAAAGTGGCCTTAATTTCTTTCTCGACAGATATATCTTTTTATCCCCTGAAACTATGAAAGCATGGCTGGATGAAGCACAACAATCAGAAAAGAGTAAAGAAATCTGAGAGCAAGTGTCTTTGGCCGGAGAATCCACTAGTTTTCTGCCTCCATAAAGATTAATCAACACATACAGAATGTCTCAGAAATGTCGACACAGTTATAAACATTTTTTAACAACTTGAGTGAATTTGTATAAGCAAAACTTGTACAATGAAATAAGCCCTTTGACATAATAATACTTTCCTTCAAAATATCAACATTCTGCTTTTGCTGACATGGGAAAGTTGGATGCATTTCATTGGGATATTATATGTTGGGGGATGGAGCTGCTTTGCACAAAGTATTCTGCAAGGGATAGATATTCAGATCAACCACGTAGGAAATCCAGACTGGTAATTTAGATGGACCAAATCACCAAGTTAACTATTGTTCAACCCAGTGTCTTTCACTGTGTACATAATATTTATACAAAGTGAAGAGGCGAAACAAGCAATGATCCTGGTAATCTATGCAAGCAGAACAACCTGCACAATTCAGTCCAGAAACAGTGGTAGGCAGCATGGTGCATGGGAAGAGCAGGTGTTGGAACCCAAAAGGCCTAGGTTCAAATTCTTTGAGGCTCTCAGTTTACTTATCTGCAAAAATAGGGAAAACACAAGAGCCACTACACTGAGCGATTGGAAGAAAGAGTCTAGCATAGGCTTAATAAATAGTGGTGATTACTCCCAAATATAGCACAGCTCCTCATATATTTTCCCCCACGTCCACGCGGCCTCAAGTTCCTATGGAACACTGTGCTCCTTATGGTGTGCTATGGCACCCTGTAGAGTAGTTGTGGAGTCTGGGGGAATCTTTTAAAAACTCTTTTTTCTTCTTCCACCAGGTTCTTTTACATAAACATTTTTTTAAATAAATTCCCCCCAGTCTTGCCTTATGGACTGTGCCCCCGACCTAATTACATAAGTGCCTGATGGGCTGGAATGCTTCCAAAAGGGCCTCTTAGGAAAAACAATCTGAAGGGTTTTCTTCCTCTTCTTTTGTAATTACATAATTACTCAGCTGACTAATATGAGTCACCGTGTGCCATTCTAATCTCCCAGGCACAAAATAGTTTTATTATTTTCTTTGGAACTACCTAATTACCCAATGGATAGCAATAATTTGTAGGCTCTTTTCAGTAAGTAATCTGTAAAGCTCAAGGCTGAAATTCCTCCAGAAGTCTTTGAAAATGGAGGAGAACTTAGAACAATATTATCATTCACCACACGGGACACTAGAGTTCTTGGGGACAAAAGTGATCCAATGATACACTGCAAATAAATTTGGAGAAAAATTGTAAGACTCTGGGCATAGGATGAGTTAATGAGGCAGATTCTCCCTGCTGGGTCCTAGGAAATAAGTGTTCCTGAGCCAGACCATCAGTGGTTGAGTGCGCATCTCATCAGTTGAAAAAGAAATGAGCAAGCATTCCTGATATATGTGTGTTTATTTATAAATTATACCCATCTGCTATGGTTGACCCATATATTAACTATTAGCAAAGCTTAATTAATATTTTGATAAAACCTAAATGCTGATAGAAATTATAATATTTTTCCATATCCCGATGGAAGCCTAGCATACTGTTTTGGAGAATGCTGCCTTCCAGAATACTAGTCTCCAACCAGTTCTAGAACTGGTCCATGATTGACCTATAGTTGCTCAGTCTCTATTCACTTACAGAACAGATTAGGAGACTGCTCATATTGATTCTTTTCTCCCTTTTAAAAAGGAATATTCAAGAAAGTCACGCAAGCCCATGAGCACTGCAGTCTACCCCAGAATATTTTCTAGGGGAAGCTCAGAAACCAATAGGTGCAACAGTCTTCTCTCCATGCCTCTCCTGACCTTCTTCTTCCCCTAGTTTCCCATCCAGCCCCAGGAATGGTGGGCTTATGAAAGGCTCTTCCTGGTCTAGAGTCTAAAGGGTTGGGCAGACTACATGATTTACAAAGCCAACATGTTGGCCTATGCCCTGAGTATGATAGATGTCTAATAAAAAGAAACACATATTTTCAACACATATTCAATACCAAGCTATTGAACAGCTAGGCCAAATCGATATTAAATCTGATCAAGCCATTTTCCAATATATAATAAAATACAAAGTCATGCTCGTAATTCAACTGTATTTAGAACTGTCCTCTATAGTTCATATTCATTAAAACTTTTTATGAAAAAGGAAGACATTAAATTTTATTTTAGAACTAATAAAAAGGTTGAACCTAAAGAACTTCTGAAGCTTCACTAGTACAGCTGAACCTAGTAACATGCTTATAATTTACTGAAGTAATTATTGATTCAAGTCCCTGACAATGAATTTTATATTCCAGAGATTCACAGCTCACATTTTTTTAAAAATTACATAGGTGTTAGAAAAAATAAATCTGAAAAACTGTTCAGTCAAGTCTGATTCTTCTGGTACATAAACCAAATCACACACTGTAGCAGAAGTAGCACCACTGAAGTCGTTTTGACAGCTGAACACAAACAGAGGCCCCAAACAATGAACACACAGAAACAGTACACTCCCCTGGAGGGAGGCAGCTCTGGCTTTGACTGTCTGCAAGGGAGTCAACAGGCTGTCCATTAACTTAAACCTCTCAGATAACAACAGTTACCTCGCTCTCTCTTAGAAGGGCCTCCTGATCAACACCCTCCTGCCCCATCTTGGACCCCCAGCTTTCTCAACTCTGTTAAATTAGGGTAGAGAAGAAAAAGGGAGGGAAGCCAGGAAGCTGACTGACATATCTATAAACGTACAACATCCCACTCTCTCTTCCCAGCTTGGAAGTTAAAGACTTTTCTTTCTCTATCCAACAGGTAGGAAAGTTGCTTTTTCAAAGAGGCCCTCAGTCCCTGCTTATCCCAGCTTTTAGACCAGTGACTTCCTAGAAACAGACCTACCATCCTTCTTCCTCTCTTCTTAGACCTCTTGGTACCACCAAACAAGATTTTACACATGTTTGAACTTTGCCTTTCAGAAGTCATTGGTTATAGTCCATTCCTCCAGCTAGAACAAAAATGCTTGGAGGACTTTGCTTATAACGTTGATGACTCCCTTCAAGCCATGAACTGTCAGATGCAAACAGGACATTCACTGAGAATAATGGAGATGAATAAAGAGAGCTAGGACTGCTGTCTGGGGGATGGAATGGTTCAAAGATTCCAGGGCTGGCCGGATAGTTGGTTGACTATTGCTTCCCACAGATCCCATTGTTACTAGAAAGAAGTTTTACATAGTTGTAGAATATTTCAGTAACATTAGAAAGACACTTACTTCAATTTACTATTCATTCAGTCTACAAAAAGTTATTTTCCAGACACTATTTATAGGGAACTAGACACAATTCATTCACTCATATTTTGAGTACATATTCATTACAAGCCAGGCATGTAATGGCCACACACTATGGGTCCTAACACATGGAAAGCTTGACATACTAATTCTTGGCTCTGATTACTATAGTAGGGCCTGATAAGGGAGAACTCAAGGATTATTTGGAGCCCTAGAATCTAAAAATAGACTACCTGCCTGCCTTCCTCCCCCCTCTCTCTCATCGATCATTCTAATAAGTATTAACAAAGGGTCTACATATGTTTGGTAGAGTGCTGGCCACTGAGGATACAACAGTGGGCAGACCCAGCTATGGTTCCTGCCTGACACTTACAAAACTTGACACAAGTCCAATTTGTCAAGTTTTTCCCAATTGGGGAATAAGATATTAATGTGAGAATCACACAAACATCTAAAATTGCAATGGTCATTCGTCCTTGGTATATCTTTTTTCCCTCAGCTTTACTGAGGTATGATTGACAAATAACAATTGCATAAATTTAGGTTTTACAATGTGAGTTTTTTAAGGTGTATAATGTGATGATTTAATATTGTGAAATGATTACCATAATCTAGTTACTCCATCACTTCACATACTTAGCATTTTTTGTGTATGTGACGAAAACATTTAAGATCTACTCGCTTGGAAAACTCAAGTATACAATACGGCATTATTAACTATAGTCACCATGCTGTGTATTAGATCCCCAGAGCTTATTCATCTTACAACTTAATGTTTGGACACTTTGACCAACATCTCTCCATTTCTCCCACCTCCTAGCCCTTGGCAACTACTGTTCTAAAATCCGGTTCTATGAGTTCGACTTTTTTTGATTCCACACGTAGATGAGATCATAACTGTCATTAGTCCTTGAACGTGAGGTGGAGAAGGCTGTGGTGCATTAAAGAGAAGAAGTTTGGTCAAAGAAGAGGGAGAGGCTATTAAGAATTGACAGAGAAGGTTTTGTTGTGTAAAATTCTTCCCTGAACTCGTTTACCTTCTGTTGATTCATTTTCATTTACTTTAAAGGATTTCTTTGGACTGAAATTCTAATTAAAAAAAGAAGTAGGAAAGCCTGAGAGGTCTGTAGAGCATCAGTTCCCCAGTCAGGATGGCTCATGCTCCCAGCCCTTACACTCACACACGGTTTCTATTAAAACCGTTGAGAAGTACTTCTGAGCAGCGTCAACCACACGTTTCCTCAGTAAGCCACAAAATAAAGTGCCATTAATTCTCACCAATATTCATGAAGTGATTGTCTTTTATTGCATAGTCTGACCTCCTACCATTGTCTTGAGGTTTCCTATAATTTTCTGACCCATGGGTGAACCTCTTTGCGTCTCAGGGAGCATACTGAATGGTCATAAAAACGTTCAAGGTTGCCTTCACTTATGAAGTCTAATATGCTATTCAGATAGAAATCATATTGATGCAATTATAAGTAGTCTTTTTTTAAAAAGGAAAGATCTGTAACACCTACTTTTCCTTCCCCCTCCCTGAACTCCACGGTAGGAAAAAGCTTTCTTTCTGGAGAAAGACATTCTTTTTGAATCTATTAATACATCACTCCCAATTTTCCTTTTTTGTTTTGTTTTTTTATTTTTTTTTTGATTCACTTCCAAGTCCTGTTGAAAGTGTTTTAAAAAAGTTATTTAAAAAAACATATTATATTTTACATCTACTCTGACCCTTCTCAGGTTACAAGTGTCTGAAGTGTGCTTGGCCTGTTGCCGGGTGTATTTATTACCATTAATAAATGAGTCGCTGGTGTAAGAATGCAAATTTTATGTGGCCCATGTATAAATGAGCCTGTTAAGAATGACCAGATACACATTTTATGTGACTGCTAAATAATTATGTCATAGAAATACAGCTTGTGAATTCAACATTAAAGAAAGAAATGGATTCGAATAATGTTAGAGTATTTGTCAAAACATAGTTTTGGTGAGTTAAGGCCATAAAAAAAGGACAAAAGAAAACCTCTAGGTTATAGGAAGAGAATGTGGAAGCTTAAGCTTACCACAATGGCCTCTGATGGCCACTCCCCTACCTTCATGTCATTAAAGTATGAAGTCACATCCAATTCACAAAACTGCTCTTATGTTTTCAACATTTTCATCTGTGAAGACAGGTATTTGATGAGGGACATCTGAAGCCGTGTCTATAGATAGCAACACACTTGACATCAGAACTGAGAAAATGCTATCAGGTAATGGGGACAAGGTAGTGAAGGAGACAGATATGATCTTGGAGCTCACATTCTAGGAGGGCATGGACATTCAGTAACTAATCATACAGTACATTATAGTGTTATAATTGTGTTAAGTATTATTTGGTGTCCATCAAGTGGCACAAACCAGAGTTCTCCAAATGACATTTCCATATCGAGCTGTCTCATCCAATCAGAAGTCTGGGTGTTAGGTTAATGTCATTTCTCTAGTCTGAGCATTGAGCAGCAGCTTCAGATAATGAGGAAGGGCTCAGATCAACTGGCCAAGAGGAGTCAAGAGCAGTCACTAAGGTATTCTGCAAAGAAAAGGACTATGGAGCCGAAAACTACTGGGCATTAAAACACTGATACTGTTCTAGAACATTTGAGTGAGACAGTAGTTACTTAGTCTTGGTCTGGACACAGCTTCAGAACTTAATCTACATTCTCAATGCCTTCACTAAATATTGATTTTTTAAGTGTTGGCATTGCAGGGCCAAAGAAACCCTTCCAAGCCCTACTGGTTTATCAACAGATCTAACTAATATTCATGAAATGATTGCCTTTTATTGCATATGTCTGACCTCCTACTACTTATAATTGCATCAATATGATTTCTATCTGAATAGCATATTAGACTTCATTGTCTCAAGGTTTCCTATAATTTTCTGACCCATGGATGAACCTGTTTGCATCTTAGGGAGCATACTGAGTGTTCATAAAAACAACTACATATCCAGTTTTGGTTTTTTTAAGTTTTTGTTTTTATTTTTTTGAGGGAGATTGGCCCTGCACTAACATCTGTTGCCAATCTTCCTCTTCTTTCTCACCAAAGCCCCAGTGCATAGTTGTGTATCATAATTGTAGAGTTGTAGCTCTCCTATATAGGATACCACTTCAGCATGGCTTGATGAGTGGTGAGTAGGTCCGTGCCCAGGATCCGAACTGGCAAATCCTGGGCCGCCGAAGCAAAATGTGCGAACCTAATTGCTACATCACTGGGCCAGCCCCTGTTTTTTTTTTTTTAATGGAAAGGTCTGGCAATATTCCCATATTAGCATCAATCAGCAGGAACAGAGTGGCGCTTGCTTCCCTCTAAGATGGGGATGTGCCATTTACTTTACTACAGTCTCTTCCACTCTTGCTGTTGTTACACCTTGAGGGATGGAGGAAGTGGGCTTCACTCACTGACTTTATATGTCCTGCCTTTGGAGGCAGCTGCTTTGTAAATTTCAAGCTTTAATTGCATCATTAATTCAGACAGGCTTTTCAGTATTTGGCCTTCCTCTGTTCCATGGATGCTATATTATTACCTCTACTTCACTTAACACCTTTATTCATTAATTCCTGCATTTATGCAGCAGTTCTAACTCCATGCTAAACTGTTTATACAATTACGTATTCAATAGATTTTTACCTATTATTTTATACTAATTAGGGGTTTGTTATTAGTGCTGTTGAATCGATTCTGACTTCTAGAAACCCTGTGTACGGCAGAGCAGAACCCTGCCCGGTCTTTTTGTGCCATCCTCTCACATTCCAGTGCTGTATCAGACAGTGCTCCACCGCTATTCATAGGGTTTTCATGGCCAATTTTCCCGGAAGTGAGTGGCCAGGTCCTTCTTCCTAGTCTGTCTTAGTCTGGAAGCTCTGCTAAAACCTGTCCACCATGAGTGACCCTGCTGGTATTTGACATATTTGTGGCATAGCTTTCAACATTGCAGCAACACTCAGCTACCACAGTATGACAACCAACAGATGGGTGGTGTTGTTTCCTGACTGAGAAACAAACACAGGCCTGGGTGGTGAGAGCACCTAATCTTAACCACTAGACTACCAACTGGGGATTGGGAGTGGGCAAATAAATGTATAAGGCAAAAATCTCTGTCCTCAAGAACTCCGTAATCTAAAAAGAGGAATTTAGAATTGAGAAAAGTAGCAGAGATTTAAAAATTCTGAGCTGGAGAGTCATGGGTCAGACCATAAATTTTGATCTTCTACATTTTATAGGAGGACAAGGGGGAGACCTTTTATTTTGTCACACGTCCTTCCTCTCAAGTATATTCTGTCTTTTTTTTTTCCCCTTTCTTTAAGGATGTGAAGCAAGTTATTTGAGTTAGGGGACAAAGAACAGAATATATATTTGAGAGCCGGATCCATGGACCTTGCTCTGCAAACTTTTCTAATGCAAGCTCTTAATGATATTGCCAAAGGATTTAAATATTTAAATGTTAAATGGCAATCTTGAAACAAAAGCTTGTAGAGAAAATGGATCAGTAGAAAAATTAACCCAGCATGGAATGTTAGAGCTGGAAGAGACACTTCATTTGTCATTTACCCAGTCCTAAGTTCCCCACGTGTAGAACTTAGGACTGGGTAAATGACATCTCTCAGGCCTTAGAGACAATTAGTAATAGCCAGATCTTAATCTCAGATTTAAAAATCCCCAGATAATTTTTTGTTTTTAAACATCAAATAGCAATACACACAATCTGGTAATCCCACTGCCCACCACCCCATCCTTTTTTAACTTCTAAGGGGCAAGCAAAATTCATAATAAAATTTTAATTATTCAATAAGTTCTACAGATATTTACTGAGTTCTTTCTGTATGCCAGGCACTGTTTTGGGTGCTGGTGATACAGCATGAACCAAATAGCCAAACATTCCTGCCCTTGAAGAGCTCACATTCCAATGATGAGCTGTCTTTGAACCCAATCCAGGCTTACAAGACACTAGACAGACCTTAGACCCACAGCCCACTTACCTCCTAAGACTATTGTAACTATCTAGTCTTGCACAATGGCCAGGAAAAATGCTTTGTAAAATCAAAGAGTTCTACAAACTTTTGTTGCAAATTCTAACATGTCAATGACTGATTCAGCTCATTTGGCCAGTCATGATATAAAAGAAACCATAGTAATTGATTCCATCCTCCTAGGAACCACAAAATATTTCCATTGGCTTCACCTTAACCCAAACCTGATGCAAGTTTGTTGAAAGAATGGTGACTCTACTGAATATATAAAAAAAGGCCAGAGAACTGAATATCATGTCTTAATTCCATCACCACAGAAACATCCAAACTAAATAATTTGCTCCCCAAAGAACTCCACTTTTTTCCACTTCATTTTGCTTGTTGACAGAATTTTTTTTTCACTGTTCCCACAACATTTCAGACCAGAAAATAAAAATGTACATGCAACCCATATTACCATAAATGCCCCTGGCCTGGCCAGCAAGGCTCACCTTCAGGACATCAGGAGAATGTCACCATTAAGTTGACTTTCTCCAGTTAACATCTCTTTCTCTTTTTTGAGCGAAGTAAAACCCTTCTGTGAGCAGTTGCCTCTCCTTCAGTTTCTAGACCAATCTACAAGACCATTTTAGCTTCCATCCAGCTAAAAATGATATAGAATGAAGTTGCCCAGTGGCCATATCTAATTTTCGGCAAAATATCTGCCATAATTCTCCACTTTTCTCCAAAGATATCCCTATGTCCATACCTGCCACTTCTTCAGACTGGGAAACTTCCATCAGGGACAAGACTCAGGAAGCCAAAATCATCGACAGCGCCCAAAGTTCTCTCTCCGAATTAATCATAACGAAGGAAGCAAAGAAAACAGTTTCTTATCCTTTAGGTCTCAGCTTTTAGCCCCAAATGGTTTCTTAGCTTTCTGTAACTTTCAATAATGCATGAAACAATTATAACAATATAATCCACTGTGTGCTTAGTTATTTAACATCCATGTCCACCTAGAATGTGAACTCCAAGATCTTCTCTCTCTCCTCACGACTGTGTCCCCATGGCTCAATTCTTGCCTCATTGGAGACACTTAATAAATATTTGTAGAATTAAAAGAATTAATAGATTAGGGAATGCATCATTTGATCCGTAAACTCCTTCTGAACAGTCTTACACAGAACAACATATTTTTCATCAACAGAATAAAAGGCTTTAGTGATCTGCCCCACCACTGTCTTATTTAATTCACAGCCCATTTTCCACTGAGGTTTGGTCTCAACTCCAACCATTTCCTGCTGCTACAACAGGACTCAATATTCTGTTTCTCACTCTCCCCACCTCGCCCCGCTTTGTCTCATATGTATCCCTCTAATCAAATGCAGAGTGCATGAAATACGATATGTGGTCACATCAGCACAGCTTTATTTTGATGTGTTTTTGTCAAGCCTGTACAGACAAGTGGAAAGAGATCTGAAACAGAAGCTGGGAAAATACTGCCAGAAATTATGTCAACAAATAACTTCAGAGTTTACCTTCCTATTAGTTTGAAACTTTTTAAGCAAAGTAGCTGTTCCTTTGTCTATAGGTCAAAGCCTGAACCTGAATTAGGGGGGGAAAAGGCAAAGCAAATCCCTAACAGAACATTTTTCATCCTGTGGTCTCAGGAATTAGATTTCTTTCTATTTTTACTTAAAACAACAGAGGTTTATGCCTCCTTCTCTTTCAAAATCATACCCAGAGGTTGGCAAGAAGGCTCCAGTTGGTAGTTAATATATCTCAAGTAATGTATTGATCACTCTTCATGCTTTTTTCTATTGTTCTTAAAACATAAGAACTGTCTCATTATGTTAAGAAAAAAAAGGACAAGTTTCCACACTTAAATGCCAACCAAGGAAAGAAATCCCTGGGAAGCTAATAATGAAACAAAGGTGGTTTTCTTCAGCAGAACAGTGAGCGCTAAATTGCACTTTTATGTGATTTTTAGGGCAATTTGCTACTTTCTTGGCACCACTTCATCACCTTCCTTTAGCAACAAAAAGAAAAAGAAGGGCCACGATGACCTATATATTACAGCTCTAACAATGTGCGGGGGTCGGTGTCTCCAAGTGTATGAGTCTGATTTAATAATGGATAGTTCATTTTCCTTTTGTAGTTAGAGAAACTCGAGGGTACATCCTCTTTCCCTCAAGGATTTTGCTTCTCCTCCCGGTTTATCCATCAGAGATTTTTCATCTTTAAATGCTATGAACAGCAGTGTTTCCATTGCATCCATTATATATGATTTCTAAGATGCCCTGACTTCCTAGGAAGTCCAACTCACAGAGTATCTATCAAAATACCCTCATCACAAAAATGGGGAAACTGAGGCCCAGAGATGTAATGTGACTTGCCTTCATCTATGCAGATCATCAGTGCTAAAGGATTAAATGGCTGTCAAGGTAGCCTATGCTTTAAAGTGGGGATGACAGTTAATAGCTGAGTGAAATTGGAGAGGTTTATAACCAATTTGAGCCTCATTTTTCCCATGTCTAAATGGGAAAATACCTACCTTGCTGGGTTGTTGTCCCTTACCATCTCTAGGGGTTTGAAAATGAAGACTCCCCCTGCCACCCTCCTGGAATGTTATTCCTTTTCTCTCCTCGACTTGGTTTCCCAGTTAAGTATTACCCCTCCTTGTCTTGTGTCCAATTTCACATCTTTCCGGGAAGACTTCTCTGACCCTTCCAACTAAGTGAGGTCCACAGGCACTCAGGACACCCTGTACTTCTCCATCATAATTTAACCACAAAGGTAATTAAATAATGTGTAGGGAATTTCCTATGTAATGTCTTACTGCTTCACTAGAATATTTGCTTCACGAAGGCAGCAAGTCTGCCTTCATCTCTGCTCTCTCTTGCTTGCACCTAGCCCATAGGAGGTGCTCCATCAGCACTTGCTAAACAAACACCACAGTACATATTCAGTAAATGAAAGTCAATGTTGGTGCTTCTTCCCAGCCCGTCTGGTTGCTGAGCCAAGTGACACATACTTGGCTATTTTCACCTCTCCTAGGTCAATCCATTTTTCTCTTAAAAAATGACTTAGTTCATGGTTTCTGTGTAGTGATAGCAGCTTCCTGGTGTCTGACGTTTTATCTCTCATTTCAGTGTGAACAAAACAATTGAGAAAAAGTCACCTCTGTGTTTAGCTCTTTTGGCAAAACAAACCTCCCTCCTCCCTTCTCCCCCCACCCAGCATTTGCCCTGAATTTGACTTCACCACAGTCTACATTAAGAACAGCAGCTAAACCTTCTTTGAAACTTTATTCACCATGGCCAACAGAAAAAAAAAAAAAAAAGAGCTGGTTAAATTCCTTTAAAACGCGCTTTAATCTAGCTGGAATGCCATAAATTGCTTCCAGATGTGCACGATACAAAAGTCAATCAAAGCTATTTATACTGACACTCTACAGTCCAAACAATCTGAAGCCAAATGCCATGTCTCCGCTTCAACGAAGCTATAAATGTCAGTTTTGTTGAATTTGGAGAGGTGTTGAAGAGTTCATGCAAGTTTGAGTTCTTGACTCTTTTAGAGCCAGCAGTAATTTTGAAAGGGGGGGAATAAAACCACGACACACACAAACTTTCGTAAATCCCCATCCTCACAGAGCATCCCTGACACCTCTCATATATGACCTTGAAAGGACCACAGGTTAGGAGACAATACTCAGTTTTATACGACAGAAGAATGTAGCTCTTGGACAAGATGCCAAAGAAGCGTAAAGAATCTAGCCAGATCCCCATACCTCACCCTGAACACAAATAAGCACACTTGGGAGTCAGTTGGCTGCGTGGCTTGTAGTGGTGCCTTTTCGACATTCTAGCAATCCCATCACTCTCCAAAGCAGCCCTCCACACAAAAGCAGTGCATGCTGTTGGCACCACCCTCGAGTACCGGTGAGAGCACAGAGCCCGCGGTCCAGGTGGCTGGCTGGGGAGTTTCGTTCCTCACAGACATTTACTGTCTCTTTCCTCACAAATGTAATCTCCAGGCTTCTGTTTCTACCTTATTCAGCATCACATTCCCAGTGTCTGGCACACAGTAGGCCCCATAAATAATGTTGAAAGAACGCATATTTAAAGGAAAAGATGACCCATGGGTCTAGTCGTTTCTTTTCAGGGATATACTTAATATAGGTGAATTCAGAATAGAAATTCCAGATATTCACACAGTAAAATGGAGACAGCTTGGGCTTTGGGGCCATAGACATGCGGCTTTAATTCTACCCTGTGGATTGATGAGTGCTGTGACTCTGTACGTGTTTCATAACGCCTCTGAACCTCTGTTCTCTCCACGGTACAGGGAACTGGAAACGTCTATCTCACGCAACCGCTGCGAGGAGGTTCTTGTTTCATAGCTGGCCTCTGGTGTCCATTCCTTTCTTTACGCCCCCGTGGCATTTCAAGTGTTTGAAACACAAAAGAAACCAGAAACTACTCCAGTTTGGAACCAGAAATAATAAAGAATTCAAAAGTAAACACTAGTCAATTTTCATCCACAGATTGGCAGAGCACTTGGGTTGAATTGTATAAAGTTTCCAGTATTCTGCAGACAGCAAATTCATATGGTTGCCCCTTCTATGAAGGATCACGTGAAGGATCATGTTACATCCATCGCCCTTCATGGCAGTTCACTATTCAGTTACTGAATGAGTAACCACCCTTAGTTGTTACGGTCACTGAGGCTCACAGGCTCTGGGTGTAGACGAGTGATTCACGAACTACAGCCTACAGTCAAATCCAGCTACTGCCTGTTTTTGTAAATAAAGTTTTATTAGAACACAGCCACACTCCTTCCTTTATGTATTGTACGTGGCTACTTTCATACTACAAGGGCAGAGCTGAGTCATTGCAAGAGAGGCTGTAGGACCACAAAGCTGAAATTAAATGATTTACTACCTGGCTCTTTTCTGCTGACTCTGTTTATGAACCTGGGCTTTTGAGTTAGATTCTATGTTCCTGTACCCAAATGCTGGTGGCATCACTTGCTTTGATTTAAATCAGGGAAGTTCCTTAACTCCCTTAATCTCATTTTCTCATCCATAAGATGGAAATAATAGCTACCTTGTCAGGCTGAGAGAATTAGATAAAAACATTAGATGTTAAAGCACTTTGCATAGTGCCTGGCACCCAAGGGTTAAATAAATTGTAGCAGCTTTATCATTATCACCTATCAGTATTTCTTTACTTATAAGAGACATCATATCACATGTGGAATGATAAATGACAAAGGACACGCAGCCTTTGTCTCAGGGGACAATTCAAAGTGGTGGGGGCCATGGCAATTGGGAGAGGTGTTTGTCTGGAAGGGGCAGCTGCCACTGAGCTCCAGCTACAGTTGTCAAACCAGTGCTTCCAGGTCTTCTGGATTTCCAAGAAACACTGGAGACTTAGACACTCATGCAAAATCTCCCATTTTTATACACTGGCAACTGATTAAAAATGGTTAAAATCTCTCTGTGAGCCAAAAACAATATGTGTAGTCTTGTTTTTGTTTTTATTATTGATTTTTGGCTAGATCAAAGAGAGAGTGGAAGGAGGAAAGGGGAAGGACTTTCGTACCTGGCAGAGAAGTTGGCGAAAGTTCGTGTTGGAGTTGACCTGCCATACCTTTGATCCACCATAAAAAACTGTTTTGGTGAACGTTTGCTCTTTGCACATCTACTTTTGTGATATTGAACAAAAACTTGCATCCATCTTCCTCTGCCTACAGAAACTACAGTCCATACACTTTTTCAGCTACCCACACCCATTCAAGCATTTTTTTATACTTACTAAGTGAAAGACACTGCATTTTTAACCTAAGTTACAGAAGATCCTCCAAACCACAATGCTCTGGTCCTCCTGACATACACCTAAGAGACTGATATATCCAAGCATCCATCCTTGGCCCCCACGGTGAGCAAGTGAGCAGAGACTCAAAAACACCCCCAGGGGAACACCAGTTCTGCTGAGGGTGACTGCCCCTCACAGCCTCACCACGACATGAAGATTTTAACAATCAGTAATCTGGAGACATAGATTTTACCAACATTTAAATTGTCTACTCTTCACTTCTTTATGAGATGAGGTCTGGGAGAGACCTCCATGTACTTTTTTGAACATAAGTTTTTCAGTAATGTGAGCTAGAAAGCTAAAACTAACAAATATTTATTGTGGTATTTTGTACTGAGCCAACTTGGCTAAGCTGAAATTTGTTTCCCAGAACCCCTCTTCTCTGAACGGGTTCAAGTTATAGTTGGGTCAAGAGTAATTTGCCTGAGATCTGGAAGGCAGAAATGAAGCAGCAGCCATGACTTTCTCAAGTCCTGGTGTTCAGACGTGGTTCTGACTCGTCCTTACTCTCCTCCATGGCCAGCTCTTCTTGACTGTTGACCTGGTTGCTCAACAACGTCCTCAGGCTCCTCACTGATGCTTAGCAGTGAATCCACAAGGTGGTAGCTGCATAGACAAAGCTTCCTTCCCTTAGCCCTCCCACACAATTCCCTTTGCAGGTCCCATTTTGGGGATTGGAGGTACTTGTGTCTCCGATTTACTGGTTGGTGACTTCTCTGATTCGCCATCTCTCCCTTTCAGATTTTTACTTCCCCTCTCCCACAACTGAGTAAGATCTAACTCCTGTGATAAATCCCTTATCCCAAGACTCAGTAGGCTCTGCTTCCCTGACTGGACCCTGATTGATACAGTTCTCTTCTACAATAGATGAGTGATGGCTACTTTGTCTCTACCCCTCTGTCTTCAAGTTCCTGGGGGGCCAGGACTCCCTTACTCCTTCTTAAGGTTCCAGAGCCTCCTAATAGTGTCTGCTCAATAAATATTGACTGAATACAAGAAACAGAAACATTAATATGATCTGCACCATTAAACCATCACTCTATTTTAAAAACAGAAGCACAAGTTTTATTAGTAGCAAAAACCTAGGTGAATGCCTGGCAACCAGAAAACATTTAATAATTATTTGAGTAAGTGAGTAGAAGGAATGACTTAAGCTGATGAGTGATGAGTGACTTTCCAATTCAACTAACAGGTTTCCTTGAATGCCTATGGGTTGCAAAATACTGTGTGCATTGCATGAGGTAATGTATTCTCCAACCATTGACAACTGGATTGTTTTCTTTTGTATGATTGTAAACACTGCAACCATAATACAACCTTGCCCTTACATCTTTATGAACTTCTGCGAGAAGCTTTGTAGGATAACTAGTCAGAAGTTGAATTACTAGAACAAAAGGTGGGTTTAGTTGTAATTCCTGCCCTGGGCACCCCACCTCCCTGCCCTCTGCTGAAATACTCTCCATCTATGTTCTACCAATTTATGCTTCCACCAACAGTGTATGAAAGTGCCTGTTTCCCACACGTCCTGACCAATGCTATATATGATCAAACTTTTCTACCTCTGCCAATCTGATAGGGAGATAATGGCATGTCAATGTTGTTTAAAGTGAACACTGCTTTTGAATATGCAATAGCACCTGAAGTTCTCACCTGGGATTCACTTTGGATCCACATAGTCGATCAATAAACCAGTCTCACCCTAGGATGGGATTAACTTTATAAACCAACAAGGGATAGTTAGCATTTATGTAGCACTACAACCAATGACTAGAACTGGCTTTGAGAAAAAGTGTTGCTGCTAATTATCATCGCCCATAGGGACGTTAGTTTTTACTGTCTTTGTTTTACCATTCTTATTCGAAGTAAGTGGAAGGTGTGGGAAGGCAGGCTCCATTATGCAGACTATGGGTTAATTAAGATAAATAAGACAGTTCATTGATTGCGGATGTCGTTTACAATGCAATCTCAGTGGTGGCTGTTGTCGCCCACATTGGCTAGCATTAGTAGCAGAGAAAAACAATTAGGACATTTGTGAATTATGGCCCTATTAATAGTTTTTCTGGAAAGAAAATAATTTTAGCTTAATTGATACTTTGCCTTGATTACAGGGTTAGTAAATGGGTGTGGATGTTTAGGGAAAAAAATCCTTCTAATGGCTTTAATCAGGACAAAATCTCCCAGGAATAATAAATTATTAACTATAACAATAGAATGTGAAGAAAAGTCAAATTTATTAATATTCTTATTGTATTTTTCCTGATGTGGATTCTTTTCAGGCCAGGCTTAGGTTTTCTGGTTATTTTTAGTTTTTTGGCAGTGACGTTAATCCCCTAAAACTGGAGTCAGAGCTTGGAACAAGTATATAAAGACATGGAATTATTTACAACTGCCCTTTTCAGTTGTTCTTACTTCGTACAGTGGTAAGGCAAAAAGTTTGATATTCTCGGGTGTGGCTAATGGAAACAAGTTTGTCCAGGGACAATTCCCTTTCTGGGCATACTCCAAGTGCCTGCTCCCTAATAGGGGAGGTGAGACAGAGTCCACTAGGTAAGAGATAGCTGGAGGTCAATAGAGTAGGAAAATACCAATGAACCTATTTAGTCTCTCCAGCATTCCCTTTGCTGTCATATCTTCTCCTTCCCCAAATTCCCTACACTCCAGATATCAGCAAAATGTCTGTATTTGCAAGTGCAGGGGGGGCACTTATAACATATCTTTTCATTAAAACAACCAGCTCTCTTCCCTTGGGAATTTGTAGGAAAAGCTTACAGGCTATGAATAGGACAACGAACCTAGCTCAGGGCCTGGCCTGTGTGTTTGTTTCCTAACAGTTTCATAGTGTGAGAACTGACCTGTGTGTTAAGTGACATTGTGCTAGTCCAGTGGTTCTCAACGTGTGTTTGGGGGGAGAGAGGGAAGCAATTCTGGCCTTCAGGGGACATTTGGCAATGTCTGAGCACATTTTTGTTGTCTCAACTTGTTGGGAGGGGGTGCTACTGGCACCTAGTGAGTAGAGGTCGGGATTGCTGCTAAATATCCTATAATGCCCAGGACAACACTTCAACAGAAATTATCATGCCCCAAATGCCAACAGTGCTGAATCAAGAAACCCTACTGTAGCCCATCAAAACAAGGCTTTCTAGCCACACGATAGAAGGTGACTGAGAAGACGACTCCAGAATAAAAACCTCAGTATGAGAATATTCAGAGACTGATTTTCTGCTGCATATCCGTGTTGAAGGGGAAAGAGTTTCTTTGTTTTTGTTTTTGTTTTTTTTTAGTTAACCAACATATTTGAGTATCTAAAATGCACTGAGAATAAACTAGAAAAACACTCCAGGGCTCTTGCTCTTCAAGAACTTACATTTAGGGTTACAGGAACCACACAGACACATCTGGTAAATTCAAGAGAGCTCCAGAACATGACACAAGTAAAATCCAGCTCTTCAGCAGGGCCTGATAGTCTCCATCGCTTTTCCAGAAAGCTTCAGGACTTCCTCAAAGTTATGTGACAAAACATCAAGTGTTCTCTTAAGCACTCCAACTGCAAAAAGCTGAATTCTCTAGGCCCCAATTTATTTATTTTAATAGTTGCCAGAAGGAGGCATAAGATAATTATAAACTTTTACTAAATTAAACCTCAAGACTGTTTTCCTCACTCAAAAATTTGTTGACCACCTTTGACATCATTGTGATTAAAAGGTCAGAGATATCAAATTTTTAACCAAAACCAAATCTGTGAAAGAATATGGAATTAAATATTGATATGTGCAATACTCTGATTATAAATTTCAGGATCACATTCCCAATCTAACTTAATGATCATAGAAAAAGGCACAAGAAATTACTCTAGGGTGATGATTTTAAAAATAATACAAAGTAATCTTCTGCTAGCATTGCTGGCTTTAACATGTGTAGGGGCAGAATACAAAATACAGGTTGAACAATGCAATATTTTTCCTGGCCTTGATCTTTCTCAATCTTGCACAGGCTCGAGCAGAAGATGATAATTATTTTCTAGTAACATAATAATAGAAAAGGTATTGACCAGCAATACAATCTACTTGATCACCCTGCATGACTCCATTCTTAGCACTGAAAGTGCAATTTGATGGCATGAGATATCTGTCTCTCAGAGGAATAAAGGGCTTTCCAACTGCACTATAACTGAAGGATGTGATTTGGCTTGCCTGACACTGTATTCCATGCGTCCCCAAATTCAGTGGCCCTGCCTCATACATCATCAAGCAGATATTTTCACTCTGATGTAGTTTCTTGGACCTAGTGTTCTATGGCACCTAAGTGCAACTAAAGGATTTCTGCCTTGTACTCTATCCCATGTTAATTTCCTTTTCCCATTTGGATGAAATAGTATCATGATCCTTATTGCCCATTCCTGAGATGAAAAGCAGCGCTGCTGTGCCACTCGTGACTTACTCATGGGTTTATGGACCCAGATCTCTCAAAGGATTATCTTTAATATACAAAGTATCCCGGAGTGCTAAATAGTGCTTCAGGGTGCCGGGGAAGTGGTTGAGAAATGGATTAGAATCACATGGAGAAAAGGAGACTCCCCACTGGCCACACATTTTAAAAAGCTAGGAAGGCTCATCAGTGAAGACCAAGGAAAAGGGTCCCGTGGGCCATTTATCCATAAACAGAACTTGGAAATACTTTCCACTTGGAATTTATCCCCAGCTCACTAGTTTTGAAGCAGTTATGCAAATTAGAGTTGGGCCAACCTCAAGATCAGTTCATTTAATTTATTTCTTACCCTTGGAGGTTTTTTTTTTTTTTTTTTTTTGGCTAGGGGCTTCTGCTTTCTAAGAAGAGGAAACATATCGGTCATTTGACTCTTGGGTTCTTCAAAACTGACTTATAGTTTTATGAGAGCTGGAAGCATATTAGTGGGAAAAGTCCTAGGGGACAGAAGAGTTGTGTTTCAGACTCAGCTTTCAGATTGAGGGCAAGTCTTTCTCCAAGACACTTTCTTTTTCTGTAAAACACCCTCTTTATAAGTATAGAGCCTGTCAGAGCCTAAACTGGCTCCATCTGATTTAAAAAGGTCCTAAATTGAGGCTGAAGTTAGACTACTCTACACGGCAGTCAAGATTTTGCCAGGAGACCTGTCCATGGATGTGCCTTTCTGTGCTTTACTTTGGAGAATGAGAAATAACCCGGTCCCTAGGATGGTGGTGAGAGGTGTCTGGGCTCTCCTGTGCCAGTGGCAGGCGCTGGGCTAGAGCGGGAAGAGAGAGTGGGATAGAGTGGGGATGGTGGGTCAGGAAGGGGTGGGACAGCCAAACCTTTTACTTCCACATGAATGGCTCTCCTCTTAAACCAGCTTTCCTCTCTCCCAACTACCTTTTATCCTAACATACTTGAAACCACAGAATCATTCTTTCTCACTGCTCCTCCTTCCTCTTTTAAATCTACTCTTCTCCAAAACTGATGTGTTTTTACCAAGCTAATGTTTTCCTCTCCCCAATCCCAATGGAGTTACCCATATCCTTTATTTTAAATTACACTTTGGCAATAACTCTCCCTCTTGCTGAACCCCACCTCCCAAATTCTTAATGGAATAGGACTGAGTGAGTTTCAGGAATTTGCATTTCTAGCAACTGCTCAAGTGATGCTGATACTGCTAGTTCAGGGACCTCACTTTAAGAACCATTGGCCTAAAGAGGTGAAAAATGTGATGAACAAATGAGAGAAAGCTTGACCCCGTACAGTTTTCTATAGTAGAATGTCCCATTAATTGCCTCAGAGTCACTCCAAGGGCTTTCTAAAACACAAATACTGGGCTTCATTCTCAGAGACTTTCATTCATTAGGTAGGGATCAGGGACTGGAAATTTGCATTTCTAACAAGTTTTCAGGTGATGCTGATGCTGCTGGTCTAGGGAACACATTTTAATAAACATTGGGGTAAGGATCACATCACAAAATGAAGTAGGTGGGGTGATCAGCATATTGTAAGCTGATGTCATTACTTACAAGACAGTTTTTAAATGGTTATAAAGGCGTATTTGTGGGAGAGTTTGAAAATTATGAGCCAGTGAAGACATCTTCTTTCAGAGAAGGTCTTAAGTGCATAAAATTCCCTTTTTTCTTTTAAAACAGCTTTTTTAAGAGTACAGCAACAAGGCACCCTGCTGTGATGTAGTCAAAACATAAAACATATACTGAAGCTTAACTACTGAACTGAAAATAGAATCCCTCTGGGGTTGCCCACATTTCTGATATAGTTCACATACCTGTTCTTCTAAGCCAGACGCACTTAAAGGGGTTATTTATAATTGCCTCTGAGGGTTGTAAGAAAAAAGTCTTTTGAAAAAAAATCTTTTTGATAAAAATCTTGCTAACCATTAAACCATAGAATTGTGTTTTTTACTTCCATAAAAATGTATCTTCTGGGGCAACTGAGTCATATGTAAGGGACAGACACACAACTAACCTTTAGATTTCTTTTTAAAAAACTGGCTTGTAGAGACATAGAAATGAAAAGGACTTGGCAATTATATAGTTAAGTGATAGGATCCCAGAATTTTTGACTTGTGAGGCTCCTGAGAATTCAACAGAGGGGGTTATATTTTAGAGAGCTCAGAGAGGAAACAGGCTCAGAGAGGCTATTCTTGCCCAGATCACCCAGCTTGTTTGGGGAGAACAAGGATAGGAATTCAGGTCACCTGACCCCAGGGCTGGCTCTTCTCATCTTGCTAATTCCTTGTTCCATTTAAACTAGCTCTCCCTTCCAAACTCCATTTCTATTTTCATTCATTCATTTTTTATTTTTCCTGCTGATTTTCACCCCTATCCTGTCAGTCATCATGCCCAACAGATTCTCCCTGTTTAATTTCAGAGAAAACTTTGCTACTTCTCTATTCCTAATGACAGACTTCTACTTAAGAGCTACAAGACTCAGTAGTATGCTGGAGCTGGTTTGTACTGGCTCTCGAGAACTCACTGTTAAATTTTCAGGAATTTAGCTAGCTGATTGTTAAACACAGCCATTAGTTAAAAATTATATAAAACCAAATGATATTAATAACAAAGACAAAAAATACTAGAACTTCATCTCTTCCCAATTATTTTACTACATTCTACTATTATCTGTGCTCTTGAGGTTATTTACGCTTATTGTATGTGGATGGTGGAATTGCTGTGGAATGATGTGCTACTGCACACATCATGCCAAGTCCATGTTTAGTGATGTCATGTCAGAACCTGTAATCAGCCATGGTGGGAGGACTTCTACCACAGAAACTTGCAGATGCTGCAAGGAAGGCTTTTTCTCCCTAGAGAGTTGCTTGTTAAAAATTTACCAGTGCACCACTTGTTATGGGCTGAACTGTGCTTGGTCTTCTGCTCCCCAAATTCACATGCTGAAGCCCTAATTCTAGGACCTCAGAATGTGACTGTATTTGGAGATAGGGCCTTTAGAGAGGTGATTAAGGTTAAAAGAAGTCAGATATGTGGGCTCAAATCCAATCTGACTAGTGCTCTTATACGAGGAGGAAATTTGGACGCAAAAAGACACCAGAGGCATGTGCACAGAAAAGAGGCCCTCAGAGGATGCGGTGAGAAGGCAGCCACCTGCAAGCCAAGGCGAGAAGCCGCAGGAGAGACCAAACCTACCGACACCTTGATCTTGGACTTGTAGCCTCCAAAATTGTGAGAACATAATTTCTGTTGTTTAAGCCACCCAGTCTTTGGTACTTTGCTATGGCAGCCCTAGCAGACGAATAAACTGCTGAATTTGGACCTGCTCACACATAGGTCCCTGGCTTCTAAGTTTTATAACTCTCTTTTCTTCATATCTCACAAGTTTATGCGAAAGTGCAGGTATCTAAGAAGGTCCAAAGCTTTTAACAAATTTATTAGGGAAGGGGGAGTGTGGGTGGTTACCTATAAGAACTTCAAACTCACTTTGTGCTATTCTATTTTATCTAACTTGCACATTGGTTCTGACAGCACAGACTATCAGTCTCAATATCTTGAAATTGCAAATGATTAGGTTGAATCATAAGAAACTGCTGATATTTGACCACATTTTTGAGCTATAAAAATGGCAATGTCCTATGGTTCAATTTAATAGAATTTGACTATGTAGTTGGACCCTCCTTCAAATTTCTTATTTTTAAAATGGCTTTAGCAAACTGAAGATTATGGATGGGATTCATATGGTCCACAGACAAACACTTGGTCTAAAACGTGTTTATTTGCATTTTAATTAGCCCCAAACATTTAAAAATTGAGCAAGTACCCTAAGAACCCTAAGAGATTCTGGGTTTCCTTGAAACATGGAAGATCAGGCAACACTGTGCCCATGTCCTTCCTGGCAGCTGGTTCCTCAAAATGGAGCCCTCTCCAGATTGTCCCCACCCCTTACACAGGCCATGTTGCCTATTTGTAATTCCTGCCTGGTCTTAGGCATATCTATGTGGGTAACTCTGAAATGTATAGTTCCTACTTCAACTTTCCACCTCCTTACCTGGCTCACATCTCATCAGTCAGTCAGATATACACAAAGTGAGATAATGTACCACCTAGGGTCAAGGGAGCAAGCCCAGAAAGATAGGTTCCAGGACTTAGCACAACCCTATAGGGTCAAGTTTGACAGGATTCAAACATTACTTCATATTTGCACACAAGTCAGAAGGAGAAAGTCTCTGAGACCCCAAACCAACTGATATCAAAGCTATTAATGAAATAGTTTGCTCACAACTCCCATAAGCATTTGCTATCATATGAATACAGTTAAATGACACTTAAAGTTCATCTTGGAAGTGCTATGTAGGTGAAAATGTCATAATTACTATATTTCAGAAGGAAAACATCAAAGGAGGAATATCAAATCTTTATTCATATGAATGCTTAGAACTTTTATTGGCAGATGTGGTTTTCTCTAACCAATTTTTCTTTTTTTTTAATCTCAAGACTTCATTTGAGTTTTTATCTTGCTGCAGCTGAAATCACTGTCTAAGGCTTTCTAGCTTGTTAAGTTACTTTTAAAATTTAGGGACTACTTTAGGTTGCTTTACTGAGAAGAAAAGAGGCCTAAGAGAAATTTCTCACCTGAAAAGAAGATAAATCGAATTGATCTCAAAGGCACAATTTGTTGCTTAATTAATGTTTATGGTTGTCTCTATAATTACTCTCAAATGTTATTACTTTTTATCATGTCAATTTATATGGATTAACAAGTACAACAAAATGTATCTCCACAGTCTCAAAGTTACGGCAATAATTCTGAGAAATATTTCCAAAGTATTCTCTGATAGTTTTGCTGACTAATAGTCAATAAATAATATCAACCAAATCACTGCATTTTGGCTGTATCCACTAAATCACGAAATCATTTCAAAAACTAATGAGAGAAGGGAACTAGCTAGGTTTCTCAGGGCTGCAAAGAAAAATCTACAAAAATCGTATGCATTTCTACATGTTTTAATCATCCTCATTTTCTAATTTGAGAGTAAGGGAGTAGGCTGTTATGGAGGGCTCATTGGAGAGCATGACATTATGGCTGATTAATAATGGAAGACTCCGACATTAGAGCTTGATTGTCCTTAAGGATTTTCTAAGACCAATTCCTTTATTTCACAGATGCAGAAACCAATATCTGGAGAGAGGCGTGAATTGTTCAACAGCACAAGAATTAATGGTAAGCCTCAGTCCATGATAACACATGCACATTCATGCACACACACACACAGAGTCACTCTCACATATATCCTCTATCTATCCCCCAAACACCCTCATTTAGAAAGATTTCTGCATATTACTTTTTAATTTACTCTAAATTAATTTCTCTAGATCATTATGTTGTCATGTTAATGACTGTTTAGATAGCTATTCTAATCTACTGAGATTTCACTAGATAAGCTCATGTAAAGAACTTCCACTCTATTCTTTCATTGTTGTATTGTATATAAACACCAGTGTACCACATTTGTAAATTTCATACACTCTTAATTTATCAGTGGCAAAAATTTATCCCAAGTCCCTAATAATTGTGACCCAGAGCCTACAAATCCAGACTCTAGTTTTGATTGGTACACAAGAAGGATAAGCTCCCTTTATCATAAAGCCATGTCACCTACATTTCCTTTATGTTGGAGCAAACATCAGCTGCATCAGTATGTCCTGTGAGTGCTCATAAACACATACTGAGCTATTAGTCCCAGGGCTTCATTTAATCAATAAAAAGGTGAAGCCAGCTTTCATCTCAACTTCAGTAAATGAAGAAAAGACAACAGAGCCCATCATTTAACTGCATTAGTCAATTAATCAATCTCCTACTCAGGTGCATGAAAATTACAAAATAAATTTCTTGATTAGCCAGACCAATTCTAAGATTGTGGCCAGACTTTTCACACATTACCGTGGAGTATAATCTAGTTCCCATGGCTTTAAGGAATAGGTTACTAAGAAGTCCTAAGGTCGTGGTGACATCAGGCTCTAAAATTCAGCCTACTATGGACTTCTAGGCCCAGGCAAGCCATGCAGTCACAGAAAAAAGCCTCTTGTCTCAAGACCTAGAGTTATCCTCCGTGGCTACTACAGTAGCCTCCTCTCCATATCCATCTCCCTCCCTCCACCCATCTGTTCTCTCTAATTTGTTTTCCATGAAGCAGCTAGAATGATCTGAGCAAATCTGATCACCTCATCTCCTCTGCTTAAAATCTTATGAGGACTTTCCATTGCCCTGAGTATAAAGATAATCCTCCAAGGTTCGGCTCTACTAGACTACTCCTGACATATCCACCCTCATCTCTTCTGATTGCCCACTCCTTCTGCTCCAGCCACACCTGCTCCCTTCACCAGCTCTTCCTTACTGTGCTGCCTCCTGCCACCAGATCTTTGCACAGTGCTGTTCCCTCTTTATGGAATGTTCTTTATTTCCCTCCTCTCCCGGTTAACTATGGATCATGATTTCAAGCCTCAACTCAATTGTCAGTTCTTCAGGGGAGGCTTTCCTGCCCTCCCTACTTAGAAATGCAATTAAAACTACAATGTGATACCACTATATATTCAACAGATTGGTTAAAATGAAAAAGACTGACAATACCAAGGGCTAGTAAGGATGCGGGGGAACTGGAACTCTCTTACATTGCTATCAGAAATACAAAATGGTACAGCCACTTTGGAAAACAGTTTGGCAGTATCTACTAATGAGGTACATATATACGCTTTGATCCAGTAATTCCATTCCTGCCAATTCCATATACCCATCAAAAATGTGTTCATATTTTCACTAAAAGACATGGACTAGAAATTTCATAGGAGCATTCTTTATAATAGACAAGAATTGGAAACTACTCCCATCGCCCGTTAATAGCAGAAGGGATAAATTGAAGTGTACACCCAGAATGGAATACTATACAACTTATGCACAACAATATGGATGAATCTCACAAAGATAGTGTTGAGCCAAGAAAGCTGATACCAAAAAATACAAGCAATATGATTCCTTTTATATAAAGTTCACAAATAGAAAAAATACACCTTGGCTTAGAAGTCGGGATGTTGGTTATCCTCATGGTGAGTAGTGACAAAAGTAGCACAAGTGAGGCTTTTGAGATGCTGGTCATGCTGTGTTTCTTCGTGAAGATTCATTGAGCTGTACATTTATGATTTGTTAACTTTTCTACATGTATATTACACTTTGATAAAGAATTTGAGAAACTCTCTATTTAGGTTCCACCAATAACAAACACTTATTCCTTGTAGCACCTGTCTCAGAATTTTACCGCTAATTGGTGTCACTACTTGATCAATGCCTCCGTTGCTCTCTAGAGTCTAGACTGAAGCTCAGTGAGGTCAGGAAGATCAGTTTTTAATCATCATTATTCTCTAGCACCTAACTCAATATTTATCAAATCTGTGCTAAATTAGAAAGAATAAATGCAGCAATGCACATTTTCACATCTAGATGTAAATCTGCTTATTTGGATTGTACAATCCTGCTCCAGTAATCAAATTGTGAAACTGAGCAGCCTAGGACCCAGGTGCCAGAACTCATTTTGTAAGACCGGCACACATTTGGCTGAGGGAAGGAGTCACTTGTATCTCTCTGGCTCTCAGTACAGTATCTGGAACGTTAACAGGTCCTCAATTTTTTGTGGTTCTTTTGTTGAATAAATGGAAGACTGAATGCACATTAAATTGGATCAAGTATCTTTCCAGTGTACAATACCCTCAAGGGAACAAAAAAATCAAGGTGAATCAATCCACTTTATTTCCCCTATCCTGGTTGCAATAACATAAGTATATATGCCCATTGCTAAAGTCTGAAGGTCACAGACCTGCCAGGCTCTACTTCCACTTCTCTTCACCTCTTGGGCCCAGATCCCACGAGCATCTGGTTGTTCTGGTGAGTTTACCACTTGTGAGGTAGGTTCTTAGCTCACTTACAGAGAGACACTTTCGGGCACTTTTGATCTAATTGGAGGAATAGGTAATAAACTATAGCTTCCAAATGATAAGACTATAAATAAGTCAGTCTTCTGTTTTCCCAGTCTGGTAACTAGAAAAAGTTCTTGACCAACTCGAACACAGAAACTTTTAGGGATAGAGATTAAATGGCTAAATATGGATTTAGGATATTTAATTTCCTATTTTAGAATGTAAAATTATATTACACTAGTAATATACTACTTTCAGAAATACTACTCCTCACTGTTTCAAACAATGTTATTGAAACTGTAAATGCATTTTTAAAAAGTGTCTTCACCATCAACAGAACCATACTTTCATCATCTAAGAATTTTCCAGAGTATCATTTTATTTCCATTTGAGATCCTGAATTTTGAGTCCATGTAAAATGATGCCACTGGAAAATTTAAGTCAAGCCTTAAGCACTCATTTGTAAAACCTTAGGATTGTTTATTCATCCTGTAATTTCTGATCTCCACAACATAAGCACTTACTCTTTTGCTTTTGAAAGTGATCTTCAAAAGCCTTTTAGCCAATGAAATCCAATACCAAGTTAAATTTGTCTCTTTTAAAACAGCGATTATTTTCACATGGCTCCTATAGGTATTCAAAATCAGCACTGATGGAGGATATATTACACTAATCTGTTTTCTCCAAACAGGATTCTTGGTTGTTCAAAATAAAGTGACTGTGACACTGTCCCATATATGAGACGCTTTATAAAGACTCGAATATAATCCATACCTTTTATTCTGAGGGCTTATTTTGGATAAAATCCCCAATTTACATTCAGTCATGTATACAAAGTTACATGCTTTATGGAAGCTGGAAGAGGTCAGCAGTGGGACAGAAACACAAGAACAATGTGATCTGTTCTGAAGGGGTTAGAGTGTGAGAACTGGGCTGAGAGATGGGTGGACAGCTTCTCTGGGGCAGCTTCTCAGAATCTACAGTGTCTTGGAGCCCCTTTAATCTCTAAGTCCTAATTTTGAGTTCTGCCCTGATGCCGATGAAGCAAGGTTCCCCGTGAAATACTTCACAACTTGGAGCCAACTAAAGCTCAAGCCATTCAGCATGGGTCATCCTGAGCTGGATAATACTGCTTCCCAAAATATCCTGTCATTCTCCTTGAGTACATTGCTGGGTATCTTCCTAAGAAGGAAGAGAATAATCCTGCTATGCCTCAGCCTCCGCTACCCTCCTCCTGCAGCAAAAGGAATGGAAATGAACGCCCTACCTGTCTGTCTTTTGAGAGAGTTACAAGGTTTGGTTATTGTCTATGCTTCCCTCTCAGAGGCACAGATAAAAAGCTCTGATATTTGCATTCACAGCACATCACGTATTAATGCAAATTAAGTTTCCTGAACCTTGAGCTACAAAGAATTATTTTTAGAAAGTTATAAACCTATGAAAAAAAAAGTGAAGAGAATTTGGCATCACTGGCACCCTCATATATACGAACTAGATTTCATATGCCAATTCCTACCTGGCCCCATCCACAATTGCATGGCTTATTTGTCTCTGTGTTATCTTTCATACACTTTATCATACTCTCTCTCTATTTTTTTTCTTTCGGGCTTCTCTAACAATTTTGCTGGCTTTTTTGCCTTATTTTTATTTCCTGAATTTCTGTTACACTCAAATATAGTTCTAAATTTGATTCAACATTTTTAGGGTATTTTAAAAAATAACAATCATTCAACAATAGCAGGCATAAAATTCTCTCTGCCCAGTACAGCTCAGTGGATGCTACAGTGAAATGTTCAAATGAGCTATGACACAGGAACTCTATGGCTGTAATGAAAAGGTGATCTCCCAAGAGTCATCTCTCAGTTGAAGCCATTTAACTTTAAAACTAACTCAGTATTTGAACAGATCCTGTTTTCCCTTCTATTCATGGTTTAAACAGGCTGAATTTTTAAGCCAACCATAAATGTGAACGTGTTTAATTTGAAGTTTGTAGGTTTTTAAATGGGTTTATAGCATCCACTCTTGAGATAGGATGGTAAGAGGAAGAAGGACTGAAATAAAAGAGTTTAAAAATATGTGCTCCCAGTGCTAGTGCTGGTAAAAGTCTCTTATAACATCAATCACCAAGAAAACTTGCTATTTTAGAACAATTTAATGGGGGTAGAATTCAAGAACTGGAAGGAATCAGGGAGTTTTACACATTAGCAAACTTCAGACTGGGCAGGATAGGTGCTTACCCAAGGTGAGTGAGTCATAGACTTAAAGCCAGGCTTTCCAAATTTTCTGCCTTCACATACAATGGCTTTTCTAACTACAGGGAAGAGTACCATCTTAACTTTTTAAACAAATATGATCTGCTTGTACGTCTCAGGTTTCAAGATATAGGAGTCAACGTCTTTTAACAATTGCCTATTATTAGTGACAGTCTTCAAAGAGAAACAGTTGTGATAAAGGAGATATCCTTCAATCATTAAGACTTTGAGGCATACTGTCAAGATACTAAAACTCTTGATAATTTTCTAAAATAATCTTTCTAAACTGACTTGTCTTTCTTCCCATCCACTGCCATATTTGATTCCAGCCTGTGATAACCAGTTCAACAAATGGAATTCCAGTTTGTGAGAGACCAGAATGTGAAGAATTATTATAGTTGCTATTTTTTATAACAATGTACTTACCTACATCTCATGGCCTACAGTTGCAGGAAATATGATTTGACTGTATTTGCTATGCTGTGTGCACAATATGTTTGTTCTACTACAACACATCTGTGCTTGTAGTAATTATGCCATCCATCCAATTAAACACTGAAAAACAGCCCTTCTAAAACTTGAAATCTACCTACATATTAAAGGTTGAGACTATTCTTTGTGATCTTCCATTTAATAAGGAAATGATTGGCCCTGATTCAGAGGCACTAAGTTTAGTAGTACTTATTAAAAATGCCTTTTATTCTACCTGAAAAGAAAAGGAGTTATAGTTGACACAGTATTAACAAGCTGTCTTCCTGTTTCTTTCTTATCACCTGTCATATAGATGTTCATCTTTAAACACAAAGGTACCTGATCAATCAAATAGCTGAAGTCAAGATAGTTATTAGATGCACTGCTTTCTTCGAACATCATATGAAAAATGCTCCAGATAAGCTGATGCTCTAGGGGAACCCTGACCTTCAGATTCCTTTTAAATTTTATATTTGAATTAATGTTGATTGTAGATTCATCAAAATGGCAGAATTTTTCTTTTCTTTCATCTTTTTTACATGATGAATGACTTGTTTAAACTTTAGGAAGACATAGCCTGGGATACGTGGGGTCTATGTGGAAACAAGAACTTTTTATTAATAGTAAGAAGAGAAATTAGTCATCATTGAGGTTAACTCTCCTTTTAGAGATCTGGGAGCTTAGATCCTGAAACAGGGGGAAAAAAATCAGTCAACTGGTAAATGACAGGGTCAGCATCCAAATATGGATGTGGCAAGTTGTATTTTCCAATGATGGGGACAACAATCTCTCTTCGTCTCACGTACTCTTCTGCAGTGTGACCCTGCCACTCCCCAGCAAGACTTGAAGTCTAACTCTCCTCTCCTTGAACCTGGGCTGGCTGTAGTGACTCACCTGAAACCAATAAAATGCAGTGGAAGTGATGCTGTGTGGTTTCTAAGGCTAGGTCAGAGAATTCTTGCAACTTCTGCCACAGTCTTTTGAAATGGACACTCTTTCTCAGAAACCAGAGATGTTAGGGGATATAATGAGAGATAATGTAAATAAAGTGGTAGTGTCTAGCTAGCTATTATCAATATTTATTACTAGTAAGTGCCATCAAGAAGAGTAGGGGTAGCACAGAATAGGAGTTCTAACAGAGATAATTTGGGATATAGACAAAATGTCAAAAGGGCTCTGGAGGGATGGGGAAAGGGTGGAGGTTGAAAGAGGAGGAGGAGGAGGAAGGAGAGAAGGGAGAGGGAGGAGGTCAGGAGAAAGAAGGAAGGAAGAGGAAAGAGGGAGGAGGGGGAAAAGATTGAGGCATATGTAATCATACAGATCAGACTTAAGGATAACTAAACTAGGCATCATTCAAGAAGGTAGAAATAGTAACTTACTGAAGATACTTGCTATGAAAACTGATTACAGAATGAAAACAACCCACAACCCAATGTTGACAAAAAAAAAAAATAAAAAAATCACATAGAGTATGGTGATAGTCCATCTTTAACTAAAAGGTTCTGGGAAAACAAAAATAGCCCTTAATTGTGGCCATCTTAGATGACATTCACCATTATTCCAACCTTCCCAGTTGTTTAGACAGCCTTTGGAATTTCCCATTCCTCAAGGTGGTGTAGGAGCAGCAGAAAGACTTCCTTGTGTCCAAAAATAGCGCAAAAGTAGCAGAGAGAGCAGCCAGATCTTGAGGAGGGGAGAGGGGGATTGATAGGGGAGAGGAATGATTTAGCACTGACCAACATGGACCACTGGCTGAGATCCAGATGGAATGATGGATATCTCAAAGGGTACCAGTATATCCAGCTGATGCTAGAACTCCACCCCAGATTCCTGGGCACTACGTCCCTGAGGCTTGCTATATTCTGAAAAAAAGAAATACTACATTGACCATGACTAAATTTCTGCCACCCTAGTGGAATGGGGCTCCAGGGGGTATCACAATAGAAATTAAGTAAAATCCCCCACTAAATAAGGTTATATGTCCAGCACACGTAAGTCTGGTTAGATAACTGTGCCCACTGCACTTTCTTCTGAGTCCAGCCTTGTAGGATAAATGATGATTCTTATTGATGTTCTAATTAGAATATTTCATAACAGGTGATTGAAAACCACAACTGTGGTATCCGTGAATGTTCCAAACCAGCAGTTCTCATCCTGGGATGATTCCCCTCTCTCACCTTGCCCCAGCAGAAGTTGGTCAATGCCCAAAAACATTATTGCTTGTCACAACTGGGCAAGAAGGGTACTACTGGGATTTAGTGGGTAAAAGGTCAGAGATGCTGCTAAACCTCCTACAATCCACAGGGCAGCCTCCACAACGAAGAACTATCCAGTCTAAAACGTCAGTACTGCTGAGGTTGAGAAATGCTGTTCTAACCCAAACGCCCCAATAGCTTTCCTTGAACATGAGTCAGTGTAAGAGACACTAATGTACACAAATAAAAATACCCATGAAATATTTTAATCCAAGACCCCTCTTTCATTTCTTTTTCAAATTTGTATGCACAGTGTGCTCTACATATTATCCAGCAATACTGGCACTTCCAAAAATTGTTAAATACTACAGCTAGGTGACTCCTGTCTCACCTAGACTGAATTTTCCCTTGCTCAACCCCAAACACTTCTCCCCTTATTCATTCAACCAACAAACAGCATGCACCTATTTTTCTACCAAAGATCTTATGAGAAAATCGTTTAAGAAATTAATACGTTCCAAGCTTCTGTAGAATGCTTTTCTATAAACCGAGTTAAAGCAAAATCTGAAAAAATAATCCATTGGGATCACTTGAGCTGTGGTGGGAGGAATCAACATGGTTTGCCTAGACTTACTTATAGGGAGTCAAAGAGGCTTGGGCTGGTCAATATTTATAATATTTACAATCTGCTGTTTATTCTCATACTATGTGCTGGTCCACTGACTTCTTGAAATGTCTTGCAGTTCATATTCATGTACGTTTATTCCAAAAGCACTAAATCACTCTCATCTATGAGCAGAAGGAAAAAATACATCTCTCCTTGAAATAACTAATAGTAAAGAGAGGAATAAATGGCTTTTAGAAATTTTAGACTGCATCAAGAGGGACACTATGGGAACCAGGTTCATTTTGTTGGCAATGTCTAAATGTTACAGTAGATAAATTCTTCATATCAATTTGGAATTATTGACAGATCCTATTAAGCAGTTTCCCATTATGCCTAGTTTGGGGGGAAAAAAAGCTCTTACACATAAATGAGGGAGGGTATCAACCAGCCCTTCCACTCTGAAAACAAAAATTCAGTTTATTTCACAGTTGCTTTAACAAGTTGTAAAGACAATATTCTCTCTCCATGAAAGACTCAGTTTCTGGAAAGTACAAAGTATTTCTCACACCTCTCCATGAAACACAGTGTAATACATTTAAAATAAACTCAAAAAATACCACAAATGTTAAATTCTTTGTGTTTAACAGATCCCAACCTATTAGCATTTTTCATTATCTCCTATGTCTTTTGATTTAATGTAAGTACTGTGGTCAGTACTAATGGATATTTTTGAGGTAAAGTCACATCATAATAGGTATTTTTTCTTTTCTGCAGAACTTCAGTTCTTCAGTATGCTCTGTGTATGAAGCCATTTGCTTATATGCACACTCTCAAAACCATATTTTTCAAGACAACAGAACACAAAATGTGGAAAGGTCCTGATTATAATCACTTCAAATCTGTTCATATATAAACAATGCTCTTTCCCCAAATGTGTCTCACTCATAGAGAAATGCAAAAAAAGAAATAGAGGTGGTCTTATTCTTTAGAGCTTCCATAAAGACAAATAGAAACAGTAGTATAGAAAAAGATAGGGAAATATAACCAAAGTAGATGGGGAGATGAACATCTGAGGGGTTTGTCTGCATAATTATTCCTATGATAATTTTCTCATTTCCCTTGGGGCCACACAGCTTCTACTCTCAGTCAATATGTTTCTAGTAGGGTTGACCTCATCCTCCACCTCCAGAAGTGAGTACAAGACTATTCCAGTCTAATATCAAAAACCTAAAACATGGGTGGGGGGGAGTAAAAATGTAGAATTTTAGAATTTGTTCAAACTTAAGTTATCAACATAAAATAGACAGTTATAAATATAGGTTGTTATATGTAAGCCTCATGGTAACCACAAAGCAAAAACCTACAGTAGATGTACAAAAGATAATGAAAAAGGAATCTAAGCATAACACTAAAGAAAATCATCAAACCACAAAGGAAGAGAGAAGAGAAGAAAGGAACAGAGAGGGACTACAAAACAGCCAGAAAACAATTAACAAAATGGCAATAAGTATATATCTATCAAATTACTTTAAATGTAAATGGACTAAATTCTATAATCAAAAGACATAGAGTGGCTGAATGAATAAAAAAACACTCATCTATGTGCTGTCTACAGAAACTCAGTTCTAATGTAGAGACACACACAGACTGTAGCAGATTTAAAAAGATGTTCCATGTAAATGGAAACCAAAAGAAAGCTGGGGTAGCTATACTTATACCAGGCAAAATAGACTTTAAAACAAAGATTGCAATAGAAGACAAAGAAGGGCATTACAATGACAAAGGAGTCAATCCAACAAGAGGATACAACATTTTAAAATATTTATGCAACCAACATAGGACCACCTAAAAATATAAAGCAAATATTAACTGACCTAAGGGGAGAGATAGACAATAATACAATAATAGTAGCAGACTTTACTACACCACTTATATCGATAGATAGCTCATCCAGACAGAAAATCAATAAGGAAGCATCAGCCTTAAATGACACATTAGACCAGATGGACTTAATAGATATATACAGAACATTCCATCGAAAAGCAGCAGAATACACATTGTTCTCAAGTGCACATGGAACATTCTCCAGGGTAGATCATAGGTTAGGCCACAAAATAAGTCTTAATAAATTTAAGAAGATTGAAGTCTTATGAAATAGCTTTTCTGAGCACAAACTAGAAATCAATTACAAGAAGAGGACTGAAAAAAAACCCACAAATATGTGGAGATTAAACAACATACAACAGAATAACCAATGGGTCAATGAAGAAAAAAAAGGAGATATCAAAAAATACCTCGAGGTAAATGAAAATGGAAAAACAACACACCAAAATTTATGGCACTCAGCAAAAGCAGTTCTAAGAGGGAAGTTCATAGTGACACAGGTCTACCTCAAGAAATAAGAAAACTCTTGAGACAAACTATCTAACTTTACACCTCAAGGAACTGGGTAAAGAAGAACAAACAAAGCCCAAAGTTAAGAGAAGAAAGGAAATAACAAAGATCAGACCCAAAATAAATGAAACAGTGACTAAAAAGACAATAGAGAAGATTAATGAAACTAAGAACTGGTTCTCTGAAAAGATAAACTAAATTGACAAACCTTTAGCTAGATTCACCAAGAAAAAAAGAGAGATGGCTCAAATAAATAAAATTATAAATGAAAGGGAAGACTTTATAACTAATACCACAGAAAAACAAAAAATCATAAGAGACTACTATAAACAATCATACACAAAAAATTTGGACAACCTAGAAGAAGTGGAGAAGTTCCTAGAATTACATAACCTCCTAAGACTGAATCATGAAGAAGTAGAAAATCTGAATAAACTGGTTGCTAGTAAGGGGATTGAATCTTTCATCAAACACAATCCAACAAACAAAAATCCAAGACCAGATGGCTTCATTGGTGAATTCCACCAAACATTCAAAGAAAAATTAATACCAATCCTTCTCAAACTCTTCCAAAAAATTGAAGAGGAGGGAATGTTTCCTAAACTCATTTTAACAGGCCAGTATTTTCCTGATACCCAAACCAGAAAAGGATACCACAAGAAAAGAAAATTATAGGCCAGTATCCTTGATGAACATAGATGCAAAACTCCTCAACAAAATATTAACAAACCAAATTCAACAATACATTAAAAGGATCAGATACCATAATCAACTGGGATTTATTCCAGGGTTGCAAGGATGGTTCAATATCTGCAAATCAATCAACATGATACACCACATTAACAAAATGCAGGATAAAAATCATATGATCATCTCAACAGATGCAGAAAAAGCATTTGACAAAATTCAACATCCATTTATGATAAAAACTCTCAGCAAAGTGGGTATAGAGGAATCATAGCTCAACATAATAAAGGCCATATACGACAAGCCCACAGCTAACATCATACTCAACAGTGAAAAGCTGAAAGTTTTTTCTCTAAGATCAGGAACAGGACAAGGATGTCCACCCTCACCACTTTTATTCAACATAGTATTGAAGTTCTAGCCAGAATAATAAGGCAAGAAAAAGAAATCAAAAGTATCCAAATTGGAAAGGAAAAAGTAAACTTTCACTACTTGTGCATGACATAATTTTATATGTAGGAAACCCTAAAGACTCCACCAAAAAACTGTTAGAACTAATAAGCAAATACAGTAAAGTTGCTGGATACAAAACAAATATACAAAAATCCATTGCATTTCTATACACTAACAACAAACTAGCAGAAAAAGAAATTAAGAAAAGAAATCCCATTTACAACTGCATCAAAAAGAATAAAATAGCTTGGAATGGACTTAACCAAGGAGGTGAAAGACCTGTACACTGAAAACTATAAGACATTGATGAAAGAAATTGAAGACAGCACAAATAAAGGGAAAAATAATCTGTGCTCATGGACTGGAAGAACTGATATTGTTAAAAGTGACTATGATACCCAAAGCCATCTACAGATTCAATGCAATCCCTGTCAAAATTCCAATGGATTTTTTCACAGAAATAGAGCAAGCAATCCCAAAATTTGTACGGAACCACAAAATACTCCCAATAGCCAAATCAATCTTCAGAAAGAAGAAAAAAACTGGAGGCATCATTCTCCCTGATTTGAAACTATATTACAAAGCTATGGTAATGAAAATAGTATGGTGTTAGCATAAAAACAGACACATAGATCAATGGAACAGAATAGAGAGTACAGAAATAAACCCTTGCATATATGGTCAATTAGTTTATGACAAAGAAGGCAAGAATATACATACAGGAAAGGACAGTTTCTTCAATAAATGGTGCTGGGAAAACTAGACAGCCACATGCAAAAGAATGAAATTAGACTACTATCTCCTACCATACACAAAAATTAACTCCAAAAGGATTAAAGACTTGAATGTAAGACCTGAAACCATAAATCTCCTAGGAGGAAACATAGGCAGTCAGCTCCTTGACGTTGGTCTTGGCAATGATTTTTTTGGGTATGACTCCAAAAAGCAAAGATAAACAAGGACTACATCAAACTAAAAATCTTCTGTATGGCAAAGGAAACCATCAACAAAATGAAAAGTCAACCTACTGAATGGGAGAAAATATTTGCAAATCATATATCTAATAAGGGGTTAATATCCAAAATATAGAAAGAACTCATAAACTCAATAGCAAAAAACCAAACAATCCAATTTAAAAATTGGGCATAGTATCTGAATAGACATTTTTTTCAAAGAAGAGGTACAGATAGCCACCAGACACACGACAAGATGCTCAACATTACTAGCGCTCAGGGAAATGCAAATCAAAACCACAATGAGAATGTCCCTGGTAGAATGGCTATCATCAAAAAGACAAGAAATAATCATTGGAGAGGATGTGGAGAAACAGGAACCTTCACGCACTGGTAGGAATGTAAACTGGTACAGCCACCATGAAAAACAGTGTGGAGGTTCCTCAAAAAATTAAAAATAGAACTACCATAGGATCCAGCAATTCTACTTCTTGGTATTTATCTGAAGAAAATGAAAACACTAATCTGAAAAAATATATGCATCTTCATGTTCATTGCAGAATTATTTACAATAGCCAAGATATGGAAACAATCTAAGTATCCGTTGATGGATGAATGGATAAAGAAGACATGGTGTGTGTATATATATATATATATATATATATATATATATATATACACACAAAGGAACATTACTCAGCCATAAAAAATGGGATCTTGCTATTTGTGACAACATAGATGGACCTTGAGGGCATTATGCTAAGTGAAATAAGTCAGACAGAGAAAGACAAATACTGTATGACTTCACTTATGTGAAATTTAAAAGTACTAAAACAAACAAATCAAAAAAAGCCAAGCTCATAGATGTATAGAACAGATTGATGGTTGCCAGAGGAGAGGTGGGTGGAGGGTGGGCTAAATGGTTGAAGGGAGTCAAAAGGTACAAACTTCCAGTTATAAAATAAATAAGTCATAGGGATGTAATGGACAGCACGGTGACTATAATTAATAGCTCTGTACTGCATATTTGAAAGTTACTAACAGAGTAAATCTTAAAAGTTCTCATCACAAGAGAAAAAAATTTGTAACTATGTATGACGATGAATGGTAACTAAACTTATTGTGGTGAACATTTTGCAGTGTGGACACATATTGAATCATTGCGTTATATACCTGAAACTCACATAATGTTATATGTCAATTATAACTCAATAAAAAAATAATTTAAAAAAATTAAGACTATTCCAGTCTTCTATCACTGGGTAACGAACTATCCTACAACTCAGTGACTTGAAAACTATTTTATTGCTCACCGTCTTCAGATTAGGAATTTGGGCAGGGCTCGGTGGGGCTGGACCACCTCCACTCCCTGTGGCATTGGCTGGACTTATTCATTCAGCTGCATGCTGGCATCTTGGCTCAACTGGAAGGTCGAAAATAGACTCCCTCACATAACTGGGGCCTTGGTGCTGGCTGTCAGTTGGGGAAACTCAGTTCTCTTCCCAGAGATCATTCTTTTCACGTTCTCTCACCCCCCAGGGCCTCTCCCTCTAGGTGGCCTCTCTTTCCACATGGATAGCCTTAATTTCCTTACATGGAGGTTCAAGGGAAAAAAAGAATGAAAGCAGAAGCTTCCAAGACTCTTGAGAACTGGGCCCAGAGCTGACAGAGCATAACACTGGCACGTTCTATTGGTCCAAACAAGAAAAAGACCAATCTTGTCTCCAGGGGTGAGGAAATAGACTCCATCTCTTGATGGGAGAAGAGACATTATATTGCAAATTGGCATGTGGAATCAGAGGCTATTTTGGGTGGGAAAATGTGCCATACAAGGACCTAAGCTATACAACAACCAGGAAAAAAGTGTTTTGTTTCTGCTTGAGTTGATAAGGGAAAAAAATATAAGTTTAGAGTTGCTGGCTACCATCTTGTCACATAAGTAGAGAACCTGCCTGAGAACAGACTCAACCCAGAGCTGAGAGGGGGAGAAAGCTTGACAAAGTCCCGAGGACATAATTTAAGCACCTGAACACAACCGTTCCTGAATATGACACTATCCTGGGTTTTTCAATTTTTGAGTCAAAATATTCCCTTTTACGTCTGAGTCGGTTTTAGTTGTGTTCTTATCCCACGTAATCGAAACAGTGTTGGACAACACAGACAGGCCCTGTCAGCACAGAGAGGAGGAACTAGCTCAATTCCCCCCACCTGAACCATGAAGCCTTGAGTAAGAGAGAAAGCTGATGGCCAGCATTTAATCCCTCTTTTCCCCAGCCCTTCTCTTAGGACCATTTAGCAAGGTGACCTTCAGGTTGCATTGTGCTTGATTATCCTAGCCTAGAACTGGATGAGTGTGTTTACCTAGAATGATTGATTCCGATATTATCAACGAGATGAGGACAAATCATGGTCAAGGGCCCAAGTCAGAGGTCAGGGCTCATGAAGCAGCACCAAGCATGAAGGTCTTTGTGGCAGGGCAATGATAGAAACACAAAGTCAGATGAGGTGATCAGGAATTATGAGGAAAACAGAACAAGTTAGGACAATGGTTCAGCATGAATTCAGTGAAGCCAAAAGCAGGTTCTGGAGACCTATGCAATGGCAGCAGACATGGCCTAGGCAACTGCCAGCTAGGTTAAAAGAACCACATAGCACCAAATGCATCTATCATCTGGGCCATTTCAGGGAAGCAAAAGTGGTTCCCAGGTTGACCTAAGGATCTGAGATAGTTCTGAGAATCTCACACAACCCTGGTTTTCATGCCAAATTGTTTCTTAAACCCTGACTTGCCTCCTGATCTAATGTAACCACTTGGTCATTTCCTCCAGTTAATACTGTTTGCAACACACTGCCTAAGTCTATGGTGATTCAAGGGGACTAGAACTTGAGCAGAACTAATCAGCTTTGCAATAGTAAAATGGTCTGTGCCAGAGGAAATAGTTTGCTGAGACTCTTCACACACCCATCCTTCCTTCCTCAATAACACCAATTATTTGATATGTCCAGTCCAATCAGGTTTCAACCTGAGGAAGATATCAAGGAGATTCTTAAACAAATAATAATAGCAGCTATTATTATTATTTAGGAGTCCTAACTATGTCCCAGTAACTATACTAAGAACTTTATAATCAATCTCTTATTTGATCTTTGGAATTGGCCTTATTATTATTCTTATTTTTCAGGTGTGCCCACCATTTATTTATGTACAATAAAGCCCAAAATAATCAACTTATTCCATTTTATTAGCACAGACTTTGTACATCACTTTGTTTGTGTAGATTACTTTTCCCCTAGAAATAAAATAAAGTGTCTCATTTTTCCTACTACGGTAAATCACCTCAAGCAACATTTAGAAGCTCACTCATTAGAAAGTCAAAATATGCCAACCTGTGGAAGCAATGATACAGGACATTTTCCTTTTCAGGCCTTTTATGTATAATAAGGCAGTTAAAATTGAAATCAGTATATCATTCAAGTTTCTAACATGTAGATGGAGGCAGCCAACATTCCTGTGCAATGCTGAGCTCTCCATTACAGGGCATTTCTGAATCTGGCTGATTATCTGAATTCATGTGGAGCTTGTTAAATGCACTCATTCTGTTGCCCTACTCAAGACCTTCTGAATCAAAACATCTGGGCGTGGGACCGAAGAATAGCTTTTTAAACACTTCCCAGGTGATTCAGCTTGTCAGCTAGATCTGTGAACCACTTTCTTATAAGAAACTGCTTTAAAAATCTAAGTGGATTTCCTACATATCAATAATATTTTAGGATGTTAATGTTTACTTGGAATAGTTAACATATGCATCAAGACAATTTTGAAGTGCCTCTGATTTCATGCTCAGTGTTTAGATGGACAGATTTAATCCAGAGACGGAGGCATGCATTTACTCTGTCCAAGTCAGAAGCTAAATGAAGCTTAATTGCTATTTTCCTCACTGACGTGAAATGTTTATGTCATATTGGAAGTATTTGTCACTATTTCTCAGCGTGGGATTTCCAATCCAGCTTGGGTGATGTCAGTCCTCCCTGCACTATTGGCACTACAGCCTCCTGTGGCCTTTGCTTGGAATGAATGACCTTCTATCTCCCCAAATGGTGCCCCTTTTCTCTAAGTATGGAATCAAGACTCAGCACTCTGACCAGCTCTATGCCTTAGTGATTACGACCTTAATTTTAATTCATACTGTTACTTACATTTTGCCTTAAACAGGCTTGATTCCTGGGTATGGGACTGGTCTTCTACGTGGATTACAAAGTCAACCAAGGACACGCCAGTTTCTTTGACATTGTTTTCAGGCTTGAAGCAATAATTTCCAGAATAGGTGTAAGATAAGAGCTTGCTGATAAGAGCTAAGTGGATGGATAGATGGAAGACTGACCTGGATCTTAATGCTCCATTGGATTTTCAGTAAGCTGCTAAGATGTCATTGGTCAATCTAAGGCTAAGTAAAGAAAGTTGTACACCTGACCTCTTTGAGTCTGTTTCCTCACCTATAAAATGGAGAAACAGGAGGCAACACAAGATAATTCCTAAGGTCCCTCCCAGTCTAATATTAACAAAATATAGCTATAACTGGAAAGAGAAATCTCCCAACCTTTGGCTTTACCATTTAAAAAAGTTTTAAATTCACATTAATAAAAAAAAATCAATAATATACATACACGGTCTACTCCCTCACCTCCTTAAGGTTTTGTTCAAATTTTTATCTTCTCAGTGAGATTTTCTCTGACCATCTACTATTGTACATAGTCATATGTCACTTAATAACAGGGATACCTTCTAAGAAATGTGTCGTTAGGTGATTTCATCGTTGAGTGAACGCCATAGAGTGTACTTACACAAACCTAGATGGTATAGCCTACTACACATCTAGTCCAAATGGAATTAACCTTATGGGACCACTGTTGTCTATGCAGTCTATTGTAGCCCGAACAGTCATTATGTGGCGCATGACTGTAATTTACTTGTTTATTACAAGTTTATTGCTTGTTTCCCTTCACCAGAATATAAGTTCCATGGAGACAAGGATTTGTCTGGTTTATTTACCTCTCTATACCAGGCACCTAGCCAGGCACATTATAAGCATTCAATAGACGCTTACTGAATGAAGGAACTAACAAAAAGTACTGGAATAGATATATATTAATTTCATTCAATTCAAAGAAACAGAGTCACTATTTTAAACAGGTGTGATACATGCAAGGCATTGGGGAGGAAGCAAAAAGGATACAAGCCTTGCCCTTGATGGTCACACATGGGAACAAAGAGAAATCTGGAGAGATAGATATGGTTAGAAAGACAATACAAGGCAGAATTGCATAAACACCAAGAAGAGCCACAAGCAGTATTTTGTGTGAACTTAAAGGAAGAAGTGATTTAATTCTGAGCAGAGAAGGATCAGGGAAGGTTCGTGAAGTGTGTCATAGGAGTAGCCCCTAGAAGAATTGTGACTCTGGATAAATCACAAAACCTTGAGTATCATCTTGGTCTTCCAGAGGCATACAACATAATAAACTTCCCTCACAGAGAAACTGTGAGGGTTAAATGAAAACGCCCACCTCAGCACAACTAGATGGAAGATTCTCCACTGTTAGCTGAACCTGAATCCCTACATTAATTTGTTGCTCCAAAAACAAAAATGTCAAATACAGTGGTGGACACAGATTTAAAATGGTGGAAATATTATGTTATATAATTGAAAGTCTGCATGCAAAGTAAAAGATCACACTTTCCAAGCCTGATATACTTACATATCAGGTTCATTATATAATAAAATTATACAGATAGTTTTTAAAAATCTTGTGCATGCACAGCTATAAAACTGCCACAGCAATTCTTCAAATTCTGAATTAATTAATTTTTTAAAATTCTTATAATTTGTGTTAGTTTAAACAGGGCAGAGAAAGAAATGTTTACTTCAAGTTTGGAAAAGGCATGGAATCACTATAGAAGAGCTGTTAAGATACAGAATCTGATGGAGTAAGGAAGTAAAACTAATCAGATGTGATTCTTAAGGTTTTCTTTAGTTCCTCTGTCCTTTGGCAGTATTAGAACCCTATCTTACAAGAGAAAGAAAGGGGTAAGCAACCCAAAGAAAACCTCTACCTGAACTAAGGTTATAAAGAACGATGTCTCCCAAAGGGTCATGACCCAGCACTTTGGACCAGCGAAGGTAAGAGGGGCTACTTGAATCAGACAGCCTGGCTTTTATAAAATAAGAAACAGCTTTGACGTCAGTGCTGTCCCTGAACTGAACTGCTTAAAGGTTCAAATTGGGTTCAGTTAAATTATCCTTTCCTTCCTGCTTGTCTCCCTTCCACTGCTTCCCCTAACCCTGACACCACAGTCATTCCACTCTGACCTTTTCCAGACAGAAAAAGGCAAACCAGCACATTTCCCATCCCCCTTCTAAGCTTTCTGGAAGAAGGCTTATCCCAACTCACAATCCTAGAAGCTAGTAAGAGAGACCTGGTGAAGGAAGGTCAGCTATGGTGGTGTTGGGGTAGGGACCCCTTGGAGATTCAAGGTACGGAATGCCTAACAGTTCTAGGGTGCTGCCGGCAATGAATCCACAGAAAGTGTGAATGGGGGCTTCCCTCCTGCCAATCAAGAGACTCCTATTCCAAAGTCTTCTCTTTTCCCCCTATTTTTCTTTTCTAACAAATGCATGCAGAAAAATACCAGTGTGGTTTTGGTAACTAGCATTGAGTCCCACATGTAGAATAGCATCCTTTATTAATTGGGTACCCCTCAGTGACTTCCACTGACTTGGGTAAGATCAAAGGGCAAATGTTGCAATTTCCTTTGCCTCCTATCTGTAGTAATCAGAAGATTTGGGTCCTGTGCCCTTTTGCTTTATTGCAGGTTTCTTAAGCCTCATTTCATTTGCCTTATATCTTTTGAGCTTGGCAGATGCTGAAAGTTTGAACTATAAATCAAACTCTAGGTTGAAAGTCACAGTTCCTTTCAGGATTCTTTGCAGTATTCATGCTTATTGTTATTCAGAAGACATGGAAAATCAAAAGGAGTATATAAATACTATGGATTATTACTAGATATTACATTGGAGGACATTAAATTACTGACCTTCCCCTTCCACACAAGGAGTTCTAGGACATCAAAACATTTGGTTTAGTTAATGAAAAGTTCTCAAGCCTTAGTGAATTTATAAATCAAACAAGTATTTCAAACAGAAAAACTCAAAACAGAACTCTGAGGTGAAATGCCTGACACTGGAGTGAGAGTGGTCTCAGCTAGAGGAAGATAGAGAAGAATAAAAATCCATGTTCAAAACCTATTATATTTTACCTCATTGCCTGAGATCAATGTATAAGGCCTTCTGTAACAGATCTTGATTAAACCAGAAGTGATCAAACACTGAATCCTTTTTTATGAGCACTTGTTTCTCTCTCATCATTTTAAAGAAAATTTTTTTGAGCAGTTTTAGGTTCACAGAAAAATTGAGAGGAATGTACAGAAACTTCTCATACACTTCCTGCCCCTACACTTGCAGAGCCTCCCCTATCATCAGCCTTCTCCACTAGAGTGGTACATTGGTTACAACTGATGAACCTACACTGACACATCATAATCACCCAGAGGGTACAGTTTACCTTAGGGTTCACTCTGGGCATTGTGCATTCTATGGGTTTGGACAAATATTTAATGAGATGTATTCATCATTGTAGTATCATACTCAGTATTTTCACTGCCCTAAAAGTCCTCAGTGCTCTTCCTATTCATCCCTGCCCCACTCCCACCCCCCAGCAACCACTAATGTTTTTACTGTCTCCATAGTTTTGCCTTTTCCAGAATGTCTTACAGTACGTATGTACGTGGCACTTTCAGATTGGCTTCTTTCACTTAGTGATATGCATTTAAGGTTCCTCCATGTCTTGTCATGCTTGATAGCTCATTTATTTTAAGTGCTGGATAACAGTCCCTCATCTGGATGTGCCACAGTTTATTAATCCATTCATCTACCGAAAGACATCTGGGTTGCTTCTAAGTTTTGACCATTATGAATAAAGCTGCTATAAACATCTGTGTGCAGGTTTTTGAATGGACGTAAGTTTTCAACTCCTTTGGGTAAATAACAAGGAGTATAACTGCTGGATTGTGTAGGAAAAGTACATTTAGTTTCATAAGATACTGCCAAACTGTCTTCTAAAATGGCTGTACCAGTTTGCATTCCCACCACAATGAATGAGAGTTCCTGCTGCTGTACATTCTTGCCAGCATTTGGTGTCATCTGTGTTCTGGATTTTGGTCATTCTAATAGGTGTGTAGTGCTGTCTCGTTGTAGGATGCAGAGCATCTTTTCATTTGCTTGTCTGTCATATATATATATTCCTTGGTGAGGAGTCTGTTAAGGGCTTTGGCCCATTTTTAATTGCAACCCAATTAACTTTTAAATTTTTAAATTTTCTGACTGATGAGTTTTAAGAGTTCTTAGTGTATTTTGTTTAATAGTCTTTTATCAAATGTGTCTTTTGCAAATATTTTCTCCCAGTCTGTGGCTTGTCTTCTCATCCTCTTGACATTGCCTTTGGCAGAGAAGTTTTTAATATTAGTGAAATCCAGCTTATCCATTAGTTCTTTCGTGGATTGGACCTTTGGTGTCATATTTAAAAAGTCATCACCATATCCAAAGTCATCAAGGTTTTCGCCTATGTTATCTTCTAGGTGTTTCATAGTATTGTGTTTTATGTTTAAGTCTATGATTCATTTTGAATTAATTTTTGTGAAAGGTATATAAGGTCTGTGTCTAGATTCATTTTTTTATACGTGGATGTCCAGTTGTTCTAGCACCATTTGTTGAAAAATCTATCTTTGCTCCACTGTATTGCCTTGGTTCCTTTGTCAAAGACCAGTTGACTATATTTAGATGGGTCTATTTCTGGGCTCCCTATTCTATTCCATTGATTGATTTGTCTATTTTTTCACCAATACCACACTGTCTTGATTACTGTAGCTTTATAGCAGGTCTTGAAGTTGGGTAGCATCAGTCCCCCAACTTTGTTCTTCTCTTTCAATATTGTGTTGGCTATTCTGTGTCTTTTGCCTCTCCATATAAACTTTAGAATCAGTGTGTTGATCTCAAAATAATTTCCTGGAATCTTGATTAGGACTGCACTGAATCTATAGATCAACTTAGGAAGAACTGACATCCTGACAAAATTGAGTCTTCCCATTCATGAACATGGAATCACTTTCTATTCATTTGGTTCTTTTTTTATTTCATTCAGTTTTGTAGCTTTCCTCATATTGATCTTATACATGTTTTGTTAGATTTATACCTAAGTATTTCTTTTCGTGGGGGTGGGGGATGCTACTATAAATGGTATTGTTTTTAATTTCAATTTCCACTTGTTCAGTGGTATATAGGAAAGCAACTGACTTTTGTATACTAACCTTGTATCTCTCATCATTTTAAAAATAGAAACACGTATCAAGCCATGCTGTGGCGGCATCCTACCTATAAAGTAGAGGAAGAAGGGCAGGGATGTTAGCCCAGGGCCAGTCTTCCTCAGCAAAACGAGGAGGATTGGCAACAGATGTTAGCTCAGGGCTAATCTTCCTCACACACACACAAAAATAAAGTCTTGTGCCGTATACACTCTAACATTTTGAAACTAGAAACCAGAAAAGCATGCCAACAAGGGACTTTTTAAAGTTTTTTTAAACAGCAATATCACAAAAGTTGGAGTTTCACAGCCATTCAATTACAAAATTTGTGGTTTTCCTTATTTGAGAGCCTAAAGTCAAGGTTTTATGTGCTTAACCTCATACATGATGAATCATATGGCAATTTCTTATGGTTCAAAGTACAATATACCAGGCATACCTACAAGTACTGAGAGAGGGTGGGAACAAAACAGACAAAATGTCTGTTTCTATAAAGCTTGGTTGACTTTAGGGAGCTAGACAAATTGTAATATCTGTGCTTTTAAGTGCTACGAATATAAATGAAGCAAGGTAAAAGTGAGAGTATGCTGGAGGGAGACTAGTTCATAAGGTGGTCGGAAAAAGCCTTTCTGATAATATGACATTGGAGTAGAGGCCAAAAGGAAATAAGAAAGCAAACCCTTTGGGTGTCTGGAGGAAGACCATTTCAGGCAAAGGGGACAGGGAGTGCAAAAGCTTGAGGTGGGATTGCCATTTTCCTACTCCAGAAAAAACAAGGAAGCCAGTGTGGCTACAGCATATGAGAAAGGGGAAAAGAGTGGGAGATGAAGTTGTGGAGGAAGTAATGAGCTACCTAATATGGGACCTTCTAGACCTTGACTTTTATGCTGAAGGAAATGGGTAACCTTTGAAAAGTTTTTAACAGAGAAATGACACAATCTGATTTACATATTTAAAAAGGCTGCAATGACCGCTGGGTAGAGAATACACCATAGGGAGCATAGTGGCCAGCCTCCAAAATGGCCCCAATGTTTCTTGCCTCAAGTATTCACACTGTTGTGTAGTCCCCTTCCACAATGAATTGGGGTGACCCATGTAACAATTATGGAGATGATGGTGTGTCACTTCTGAGGTCATAACAGACATTGTGGCTTCCATCTTACTCTCTCTTGGATCACTTGTTCTGGGAAACCAGCCACCATGTTGTGAGGACACTTAGGCAGTCCTTTAGAGAGGCCCCTGTAGCCAGGAACTTTCTCAACCAGCACTTTCTCAGCCAGAACTAATTTTCCAGAAATTTAAGTGAGTCATCTTGGAAGCCAACATATTACAGTAGCCAACAAACATATTACACACACAAACATATTACAAAAGTATGGTCAAAAGAATTTGCTTAGAGATTTGATATAGGGTATGAGAAAAAAGAAAGGAATCAAGGATGACTCCAAGATTTTGACCTGAATGACTAGCAGAATAGAATTTCCATTGGCTGAATAGGAAAAGCTGCTGAAAAGAACAGGAGTGGGACTCTAGAATTCAAAATAATCAAGTATACAGAATTGCTCTATCAGTGTTCAAAGAGTCATTCTGATAGAAATTACATAAAATTCAAAAATACTATTTAATAGTTGATTTTCAGAGCTAATAAATATCATAAAACTGCTACTTAAATTACTTAAACTTTTCAGTTGTCTCATCTCTTACATCTCAAAATTTGGGAAAGGCTAACTATTGGGAGTGAGTGGAAGCTGGACAGTTTCATGGGGATCTAAATGTCATGCTGTGGAAGTGACAATACTATGTTCTCACTAAATTCCTTTTAATTGTTCTGTTTTTGGACATACAGGAAGCAAATATTTTCCAGGGACTCATACTATTAGGTTGGGGCAAGTGACTGCATTCTGGCCAACAAAATATGACTGTGAAGGATGTAACCATACTGGGCCCTGAACTTAAAAATAACACAAGCAACCTTCATGTTCTCTCTTCCCTTATTGCTGTGATATGTTGAAATAGTGGCATCATAAGACAGAGAAAGCTTAGATCTCTGAAGCTCCATGTGGAGGAACTTGCATTAGACTTTGAGAGAGAGAAAACTTTTTATAGGCTCAGCTACTGAGATTTGGGGTTTATTTGTCATCACAGCAAAGCCTATCTGATGCTGCCATGCATGATGTCCAGGCTCAGAGGAGGCCAGTCTGTTTTTTCATGTTAATTTCATGGCCAGAAGGCAGCCTGAAGCTGCTGCCACACCATACACTCTACAAACTATACAATCCCAGGTACTCCTCAGTCCCATCAGTGAAAATGGAAGGTAACTTTCATGAGCCTTTTCACCTACATATCCTTCCATATCTTCCCTCAGGCAAGGAGTGGATCCTTGCTCCCTTATTCCATAAAACTTTGTTTAGTAAATACCCTTCTTCTAGCACAGATCATATTTTATTGTAACCAATCAAGTCCCTTAAAGGTAAAAATCTTTGTCTTCATTTTCTGCTTCTATGCGTGCCTAATACACAGACAGTACCAAATAAATGTTGGACATATTAATGAGGCTGGTAGTTGTATCCATTAAAACATTTAGCTGTAATATTTCTGTCATAATATGAAATATCTATGGAACTGACAAAAATATACACCAGTGCTAATATATACCTGATAGAAGTAGAGACAAGAGAGAAGACCATCTCATCATTACCAGTGTTAGTTTTGATTTAACAGGAGATTTCATTTTGTAATTTCAGTGCTACAGTAATAATCTCTCTTTGGTCTCAAGTCCACTCTGATATCCTGAGCTTTCCCTGCCAAGCTGGTCTGACTACATCTCATGTCTGTTCTGCTTTTCCTTCCTAAATGAAACACCCTATAATTATTCCTAATGAACTTCATTTCAGTAGTATGTTTTTATTTTTCTTGCATTATAGTCCTTTACTCTTAGAAGAATAATTCAAGTAGAGTTATAAAACAAAGAGGAATAAAGCTAAGCAAAGGCTGTGAGGACTGAGGTCAAGGATGGCCATCACAGTGTTATATATAATGTAGAAAAATCAGAAATGTTTGAATGTCCAACAATCAAATAGCTATAATGTAATTTACGTTAATTCAAAGAATATTGCACAGCCATACGTTTATATACAAGGATCTTTTACTGCTGTAAAGTGATCATAAGTATAATCATAGCAAATACTTATAAAACATTAACTAGGTACCAGATACTTTTCCAAGCATTTTGTATATAAACTCAATTGATCTTCCCGACAACAGATATTCTCATTATCCCTGTATTATAGATGAAACTGAGGCATTAAAAGGTTATTTGTCCAATGCTAAGGTGATAAGCTGTGGGCCAGTATGCAAAACAAAAATATAGAATACACACTCTCAATCAATCTCTCTATTTATATATGTATTACACACACACACAGTATAATTGTCTCTAATGTATATATATCATATATGTATACATATGTGTATGTATAGATATTTTATATATGCATACATTTACATATTTATATTTGCATACATGTGCAAATATATATGGAGCATAGAAAAAACTTGTGGGAAATAAGCCAAAATATTAAGTAACTTTCTGCTTTTTTATATCTTTTAATAAATTCTATTTTCTGTAGTAAGCTTTATAATCTAGAAAAATAAAGTTAATTTTTAACCTAAAAATAAAATAAGATGGATGCACTCTAGACCTAGTAAATTACATTGGACAAAGCATGTCCGTCTGAACAACGACCAGTGCATGGTTCATGACTGTCATTAGTTGATTCATTTCTTCTTTCACGAGCCCTTCCTTTGCATCAGATACTGCTCTAAACTCTGGGAAGACAGTGTGTGAACATTTCATGATAGCAAGGTTCTGTTTCACAGTGAGATGCAAGTTATCTTGTGTATCTCCCAAAGCAGACAGGAAGCCTTCCAAAAGTGGGAACTGGGCTATCTCCTCAGTGTCTTCACACTCCACCACAACGACTGTCAAGAGAGGGCGTCCAATAAATATTGAGTGGACACGTATGCATGAAGCAGGTCTTACATTTCAACTTGAGAAGCCCCAGATTAAACCAAAATTCCCTCGCTAAATTCACCACCCCATGAATCCTACGTATGGGCGGTCATGATAGGATCCAGTGAATACACTTCCATGATCAAAAGGGCTACAAGTAAAAAAGGTATATGAGTTAGAAAAAAAATTGTCCAAATTAGTTGCATTTACCACAGATGAGACAGAGCAATACTTATCAACGTTTCTCAAGTCAGACATACCATTTTGAGTTGATTTCTTATCAGCAGAACAGTGGTGGAAGAATCAGCAAGTTGGGATATCAGCCAAGACAGGTGGCTCACAGCTGACCTTTCTGCTTAATTCTGAGGAGGTTGGGCCTGCAGTCAATCACTGAGCCACTTGCCAACTTTGATGTGTAAAAGAGATCTCTCCCACCACTCCCATTTTTCTCCCCCTGAGGGAGAGGGGACAGTTGAGAATATAGGCAAAAATATCCACATTACTCTTCTGTGGAGTGGTGTAGGAACATATCAAAACTCCTCATGAAAGACATTTGTTCCTCTGAACAAATGAGAACTTTAGATGGAATGACCTCGCATTCTTGAAACATGGCCACCGCTACAAAGTTCTAATGCTCAGCAAGTGTTTTGCTTTAGAAATAAAAACCACAGCTGGTTTCGTATTATGTATTTTGGTTAGAAACATTTTAAGACTTGCCTTTATTTATTTATTATTAGCAGTGTTAGTAGAAAAGCTGACATCTACTTAAGATGATTAATTTGTCCCTTACTTACCTCCTTCCCTCCCCATTCTCACAGATTTCTAAACATAAGATAAAGCATGAAATAGCATTGTTACTGAAAACTTAGAAATTGTTCATCAACATTCATTTTATAATGGCTCAAGTCCATGCTTTGGGAAAGCCGCTCTTCCAAATGCTGCTCATTTGAAAATTAAGTCTATCAACTTCTATGTGAAAACTACACATAACTGAAACAATTTGTCCCTGCTGAAAAAATTTAATCTTTTTAAATACTTGCCATGAACAAATACATATATATAAAATCTATAACATTGGTATACTTTTATAAAGTGGTGTAAACGCTAATATTTATAAGAATAGAATTATTGCTGACAGGTTTCTAAAGTAAAATTATGGTCCCAAATTTTCTTAGAACATACATTCTTCTCAGAATCAGGCCCCTTGTGATGAATAACCAAAAAGTATTAACACATATGACATTCAGTGTGCACATTTGCAATACACACATGTACACACTCAATAGATTTTTCTTATAGACCAGGGGTAAAGAATAAATTACTTGCACCAGATAAAAAACAAAGGATTTCTTTGTAGCCAGAGCAATTTGATTTTTTCACTTCATCTTTTTAGAATAGTTTTAGGTTCACAGAAAAATTGAGAAGAAGGCACAGAGATTTCCCATATAACCCCCTGCCCCAACACATGCATAGCCTTCCCTATTATCAGCATCCCCCACCAGAGTGGTACGTTTGTTACATGTGATGAATGTACATTGACACATCATTTCACCCAAAGCCAATAGTTTATATTATGGTTCACTCTTGGTGTTGTACACGTTGTACCCATTCTATGTGTTTGAACAAATGTATAATGACATGTATCCATCATTATGGTATCATACAGAGTATTTTCACTGCCCTAAAAATCCTCTGCACTCCTCCTTTTCATCCCTTCGCTCCCTGGCAATCACTGATGTTTTCATTGTCTCCATAGTTTTGTCTTTTCTAGAACGTCATATACTTGGAATCATATAGTATTGTAGCCCTTTCAGATCAGCTTCTTTCATGTTGTAATATTCAAATTTCCTCCATGGTTTTTCATGGCTTAATAGCTTATTTCTTTTTAGCACTGAATAATATTTCATTGTATGGGTGTGTCACAGTTTATCCACCCACCTACTGAAGGACATCTTGGTTGCTTTCAAGTTTTGGTAATTATAAATATAATTATAAAGCTTCTGTAAACATCTGTATGCAGGTTTTACGTGGACATGAGTTTTCACTCCTTTGGGTAGATAACAAGGAATGTGATTGCTGGATTGTATGGTGTGAGTGTATTCAGTTTTGTAAAAAACTGTCAAACTGTCTTCCAAAGTGGCTGTGCTATTTTGCATTCCCACTAGCAATGAGTGAGAGTTTCTGTTATTGCACACCCTTGTCAGCATTTGGTGTTATCAGTGTTCCAGAATTTGGCCATTCTAATAGGTGTATAGTGGTATCTCATTGTTGTTTTAATTTTCATTTCCTGATGACATTGGATGTGCAGTAATTTTTCATATGCTTATTCGCCATCTATATATCTTCTTCAGTAAGGTGTCTGTTAAGGTCTTTAGCCCCTTTTTAAATTGGCTTGTTCATTTTCTTACTGTTGAGTTTTAAGTGTTCTTCACACATTTTGAGTAACAGTTCTTTATTAGATGTGTCTTTTGTAAATATTTTCTCCCAGTCTGTGGCTTGTCTTCTCGTTCTCTTGACATTGCCTTTCACGGAGCAGAAATTTTTAATTTTAATGAAATCCAGGAATATAGAATAAATTACATTCACCAGTTAAAAAACAAAAACAAAAAAATTTTTTTAAGCCAGTAGTAATTTGATTTGTAAATTCAGCCTTGCGGGTCAAGGGAGTACTTAAGATTTCTATGGAGAAAAAAAAACCCAGATAAAAGAAACAACAAAAAGATGATTTCTCTCCTTAAATAAGAGAAATGAGACAAAATAACTGTGGTCCATAATTAATTGAGTACATAAAGGTATCTGGATAGTGCTGGTGGTATTGTTGGACCTGCTTCTTTCTTTTTTTTTTTCCCCCTGAATTTGCAATGTCTTTGAAATACTTGTATTACTTTGTATCAAGATGAGATGAGATCCATCTAAAGTTTACATTCTAGAAACAAGCACCAGTACCTTACATTTCTGAAATTACCAGAATCCCTAAATGGTTGTACCCATGTGAAAGTAGAAATTTTGTAGTTGACAACTGTTGTTTTGACTTCTCAGCGTCCTGCCTCTCTTCTGGAAACATAACTCCTTTTTTCCTTGTATGAATTGTCTGTCTGTCAGTCTAGCATTTGAAGTCTGATCTCCATTGCCACTGAACTGGGTGTGTGATCCTGACTAGCCAGTGTAGCCCCTTCTGCCTAGTCACAGATCTCAGGAATGGGTTCAAGATTCAAGCAGAGCTAGTCAAGATATTTTCTTGGATTAATACGGCTGTTGGGTGAAAAAGGAGTCTATCTTTGTCTCTCCCTGTCTCTTTTTTCTTGCATCAAAGACTATAAAGAAAAAGTAATCCTGGAACTGTCTAGGGCCATCTTTGCTGCTTGTGGAGAGATTGTCCCTGAAATTAAAATTCACACAAGAGAAGCAAGATATGGAGTGAGAGAGAGGCATATTGCCATGCCTGAAGCCCAATCTACCCTTTAGAGGGGTTAACTACAGGAGCTAACAAAGTCCATTGTGCTTAAGCACATCTAAGTTGTACTCTAATGCATACAAACAAGAGATTCCTGAGTACTAGCCTTCTCGTTTTGCCATTTTCTTCTTGGTCCTTAATTTGTACACTACAGTTCAAAAAATACCCATGTTTATTTCTTCTCTACCTGCGTCCAACCATTTGGAGTCATCAACTACTGACTTTAAACAAGTTTAAGCAGACATATACAAAAGTACACATCTGTAGGCTTTGATTCCTTAACTGGATTTGCCTCAAAGCACAATGTCCAGGGGATGTGGGCTATAAGCAATGAGAAGCTGCCTCTATTGCCGTCCCAAAGGTCACTTGTAGCATCCTCCCCAAACTTGGCAGGCACACCAGCAGCATCTGATGCCTCATGGGAACAGACCACTTTTATATAAAAGTATAGGGCAGAAAAGGCTTTTGGAGACATTTATGCATGCTACATAAAGTAAGTTTTTATAACCTGGCTGGTGGTGTACTATAGGTTACATAATAATGCAAGACATCTCTAATTTTACATCATGAGATGAACATTCAGTAAATACACAAAGATTTATATCTCTAACATATTATATCATTCTGAATAAAATTAGAGTCCATTTATTTATTGATATAACAGAAGAGGAAGATCTGAAGAAGCTTGATGCCATGCAGAAAAGTACATCACACGCTTGAGTTCGACTGACAAAGATTCCACTCTTCCTGGATTGTTAGGGCTCTGGGGTTATGCACAAGTTGTTTCACCTCTTTGAATCCAAGTTTTCTCACTTGTAGGGTAAGTATAACACTTCACAGGTGATGTCTACAATACAACAGAATTGAGCATACGGAAATTCCTAGCAGGATATCCAGCATGCAGTGGGTGTGTATAAATGTTACTTTTCAAGAGGATGGCATATCAAGTTCTTAGAAACATTATGACAATATCTTTAGGAATCTGGATGTTTTTGAACAAGTGTTAGAACTTCAAACCAGTTTAAGCAGACATGTGCAAACTAGTTGAGTTTCTAAGAAGGATAAAAAGAGAAATCCCTTAGAAGACAGAAGCTAAAAGGAATGTAAAGCTCAAGTGGTCATCTCCAGAAGACTGTAGAAATATGAGGGATATTGAACTAGATGTGACTCCTTAGGATAAAAGGCAAAGAACAGACATGTGGCCTAAGGTCCATTAAAGCCTAGGCCCTCACATAGCTGTCCTGAACACAAAAAGGAGTACTGTAAAAACTCCATTTTTAAATGTAGCAAAGGAAGTACTTTCAGCCAGAGGTCTCAGTGGTGACAAAAAAAAATCTTCTATGAAAAATACAAACACCATAATTGCCACATGCATGTGGGGATTGAACCTAGTGGCCTAAGATCCCACATTAATGAAATAAATTTAAGAACTCTTCTACAACTCAAATTCCTAGGGCTCCAGAGTACACAGAACTCCAGATTTAAAGCAGAAGTCATAAATAAAAAGGAAATGAACTCTCACGAGAGAGAGTCAATGGAGGGCAACCACAGGAAGAATTAGTACCCAATGAGCTAGAATAATCTATGAGCATCTGTAAGTATGTTGATAATTCATGAAAGGCTAAAAAAGATTGAAAACCATTCTCAAAGAACAAGTAACTAAGAAAAAAGAATATGCAGGTTTGAAAAGAAAGTAATGCCTCTAGAATTAAAAGACACATGAAAAACAAAAGAATGTTTAGGTAACTATACTGATATTGGACAAAAGATACTGTGAGGTTGAAAATAATGATAAAAGGAATCATTCACTGATAAGATTAAAATAATTTAGAACTTCTATGCATTTATTAATATAAATTCAAAGTCAGAATAAGGAGGATTCTAACAACTCAATTAAAAATTTAGATGTAATGCATATACATAGAACATTATACCCAATACTTAGAAAATCTACATTTTACATGTGTACACTGAATATTTTAAAATTTTATCTCGAATAGGCTGCAAAGTAAGTTCCCTCAAATACCCATATATCAAGAGTATATAGTCCAATAAATTTAGCACTCAATTCAGTTAAATTAGAAATGCAATGTCATTGGAAATAAATAACAAAAAGAGAAAAAAATCCCCATGTTTAAGCATTTTAAGGTACAGTTAAATTTTATAAACCAAGCAATGCATCATATTAGAAATTTCACATAAGTAAGAATGAAAGTACTCATGTAATAATTCACGAGCTATTCAGAGGCAAATTTACAGCTTTAAATGTATTAATGGAAATAAGAAACACTGAAAAGTCAATGAAATTGTTTTTCAACTTAGAAACTTTGGGAAAAAAGAGACAGAATAAACCTAAAGAAAGTAAATGAAAGGCAATAAAGATGTAATTGGAAATTAGTAAAATAGAAAAATAAATAGTAAAATTAAAAATCAAGAGGGCTGAGGTCCCATTTATAAGGGTACTAATCCCATTCATGAGGGCTCCACCTGCATGACCTAATCACCTCCCAAAAGTCCCACCTCCTAATACCATCACATTGGGGGCTAGGATTTCAACATATGAATGGGGGGGGCATAAACATTTAGTCCATAACAATATAATCGTCAATTTAGAAATTCAAGACAATTTGCAGATAGACTATTAGAAATAAAATAATTCAGCAAGGCTGCTGTTGACAAGACCAATATACACACAACAATATTCCTATACGGTAGAAACTGCCAATTAGAAAAAATTTTTAAATAACCCTGTTCACAATAGTAACTGTGAACAGTTGTATTCACAACTGGAGTATTTGGGAATCAGTCTAACAAAAATGCCAACGACCTCTATGGAGTAAATTTTAAAACTTTGCTGAACTATAAAAACAAAAAGAAAAGCAAATAAATGGGATCTAAATCTATGTTATAGGTGAAAGGATTTGACATTTAAAGATCTAAATTTATCTTAAATTAGTCTATAATTCAATGCAGTTTCAAAGTAAAATCCTATTAAGGATTTCTTGGATGCATGTCAAATTAATTTGAAATTCATACAGAAGAGTAAATGGTGAAGAAAAAGTAAGAAAACTTTGAAGAAGAGTATAATTGAGGTGGGACTAAACTGAATGAAGAGCAAGATGTAATATAGAGGCAATAATAATTGAGACAGGTGATACTGATAGAAAGCTAGACAAATATCAAATGGAACAGAATATAGGAAGCAGAAGAGACCCATGCATGCATTTTAAACTTGACTTATTAGAGAAATGCAAAAAGATGGCAAATCAGATCCCTCTCTGACACTATTTAAAAATTCCAGATAGATTAAAAAATATGAAAACAAAATTTTATAATTTTAGAAGTACATTTATGATGTTGGATTAAGATTTTTTAAAACAAGATACAAAAAATTCAACTATATTAAAATGCAAAACATATGTGACAATAAGTGACATAATAAAAGTTGAAAATCAAACTGTGGACTGGGCAACTATATTTACTTTGCATATAATATATAAGGAACTGGTATTCAACACAATAAAATAACTAACGCCTAAACAGAAAAAGCAAATAATATGAATAAGTAATTCACAGATGGGACAATCTGAATGGTTAGTAAATATATGAAGTGATAGTTTATCCTCACTGATAATCAGAAAAATACGTATTAAACATCAAGGAGAGCTGATATTTCAAACCCACCAGCAGGTAAATACTAAAACATCTTTTAGTATCAAGAATTGGTGAGGATGTAGAGAAGTGGGAAGTCTAATATATTTCTGGTGGGAATAAATGGATACCACAATGCTGGAGAGCAATTTCTAATGGAGTAGTTGAGTATTTCCCTATGACACAACAATTCCTACTTCTAACTCTTTACCTGAGAAGAACTCTAGAACACTGGACTATTATTCAGCTGGCACACCTAATACAGCCTTGACAAGTGTTCATGGCTGGCATCCTCTCCTGTTGCTCAGTATCCCATTCTGATGGGCTGGCACTGATGCTGTACAGATTGGTAAGTATTTTGATTATCACTGCAGTAACACGTGTACAAGAGATAAATACAAGAAAATGGGCTGCAGAATTATATCAAAATAATGGGAACAACATAAATGGCCATCCATAGAATGGACAAATTGTAATAGTCATGTAATAGATCACTATTATATAGCAGTTAAACTGATGAATTAGATCTACATCTACCAATAGTTTGATACTATTGAGTACATAATACTAAACTTTTAAAAGTCAGGTTGTAAAAGGAAAGTACAATGTGATAGTATTAAAGTAAAATGTCCAAACAGCAGAACCAAAACTATATACTGTTTAAGGAAACAAACATATGTTATCAAAGAACACAAGAACACATGAGCTAGAAGTATATTCTCTAACTTCAATGTTGTGATTACCCATCTGCAGAGCAAAGGAAGGAAATGGGATTGGACTAATCTTCAACTACACGTAGAATGTTTCATTTTAATGTTTTCAATTAATGTTTATTAAGTCTGATAGAAAGGAACATGATGTTCAATTCCTTGATGTTTTCTAGTGTATTTGAAACATTTTATAATTTAAAAACCATGGTGCACGTACAATTTTTACCTTGATTGAAAGGGAGAGATCCATTTCAGGGCCTCTAGATCCACACCTACTCACACCTCCTTAGCTCAAAGAATGGCTTTGGCTTTATATTCAACCATCCCATATGGTAAACAAGGAGAAATGTATTAATCATAGTGTTAAAATATAGCAACACAGATAATACATGGTAACCATGGAAGATACCATGACATGAGTGATCCAGAGATTAGGACAACATTTAAAATATACTATAAAGCTATAGTAATCAAAACAGCATGGTACTGGTACAAGAATAGACACACAGATCAATGGAACAGAATTGAAAGCTGAGAAATAAAACCACACACCTATGGACAGCTAATCTTCGACAAAGGAGCAAAGAACATACAATGGAGAGAGGGAAGTCTCTTCAATAAATGGTGCTGGGAAAATTGGACAGCAACATGCAAAAGAATGAAAGTAGACCATCTCCTATAGCCATATACAAAAATCAATTCAAAATGGATCAAGGACCTGAAAGTGAGACCTGAAACTATAAAACTCCTGGAAGAAAATATAGGCAGTACACTAATTGCGATTGGACATAAAGGGATCCTTTCAGATTCCATGTCTACTCAGACAAGGGAAACAAAAGAAAAAATAAACAAGTGGGACCTCATCAGACTAAAGAGCTTCTACAAGGCAAATGAAACCAGGATCAAAATGAATAAACAACCCACCAGCTGGGAGAAAATATTTGCAAATCGTTTGTCTGACAAGGGATTAATCTCAGTAATATATAAAGATCTCATACAACTGAGCAACAAAAAAACAAACAACCCAATCAAAAAATGGGCAGAGGATATGAACAGACAGTTTTCCAAGGAAGAGATAGAGATGGCCAATAGACACATGAAAAGATGTTCAATATCACTAATCATCAGGGAAATGCAAATCAAAACTACACTAAGATATCACCTTACACCTGTCAGAATGGCTATAATCACAAAGACAAATAACAACAAATGCTGGAGAGGTTGTGGAGAAACGGGGACCCTCATTCACTGCTGGTGGGAATGCAAACTGGTGCAGCCTCTATGGAAAACAGTATGGAGAGTCCTCAAAAAATTAAAAATAGAAATACCGTATGATCCAGCAATCCCACTCTTGGGCATCTACCCAGTGGACATGAAATCAACCATCACAAGAGGCGTATGCACCCCTATGTTCATTGCAGCATTATTCACGATAGCCAAGAAGTGGAAGCAACCCAAGTGTCCCTCGACTGATGATTGGTTAAAGAAGATGTGGTATATACATACAATGGAATACTACTCAGCCATAAGAAAAGACACAATTGTCCCATTTGCAACAACATGGATGGACCTAGAGGGTATTATGTTAAGTGAAATAAGCCAGAGAGAGAAGGACAGACACTGCATGAACTCACTCATATATGGAATATAAGTGAACACACGGACAGAGAGAACTGATTGGTGGTTACCAAGGGGAAGGGGGGTGTGGGGGTGGGCACAAGGGGTGAAGGGTTACATCCACAAGGTGACGGACAAACAAAATTGTACAACTAAAACCCCACAGTGTTATAAACTATTAAGACTCAATTAAAAAAATGGTAAAAAAAATAAAATAAAATAAAAATATAAGATGTCTTAGTTAAGGGTTTCATATGGAATAATTAGTTCTAGCATCTCAACCCAGTTCATTCCAAAGTAAAGACGATTTCTGAAGTTCTCTAATATTTACTGAAAAAATGGAGCGTAAGTTCTTCAAATCAATGTTAAAAGGAGAGAAGCCAAGGGCTATATTTTTTTGGTGTTATTTGTATTTTGTTTTGGTTTGTTCGAGTGTGAGTGTGAGTATTTGTGTGCACACGCATGTGCATGTTTGAGAACTTTGTATTGGTAACTGTTTTGGGGGCGGGAAGGCTCAGATAGGGGACCTGAAGAGAGCTGTGTAGCCAAAAGTCAAATCCATTACCTTATTTTCAACTTACCCATTCAAAAGCATGTGGAGGCAAATTGGGAAATTTTTTCCCATTGTCCACCAGAATTTAGACCTAAATAATCTCTCCATATATTTTCTCAAAACCTGGCTTTTAGCTATGCAGTACATTCCCTTAGGAAGGATATAAGTCTCTTCTCTTAAAAATGGAATCGATTTCTTATGTTGCCCCAAGGCAAGTGAATACTATAACAGTTTCGCATCAGAGGAACCCTCTCCTTCTTTCTCTGACCCCCTTTGCAGTGTGTATTTAAGGTAAAGATTCCATCTGTCCCTCTGGGGGGGTCATCATTTTTCACACTGCATCATTTTTCCTTCTTAAGGCCTTTCTTCTTTGCTGGTCTCCGTTCCACAGTCACTAAAAGACTTTCTGGTTAGACTTCCATCCTGTTGACCCTTCCATATGCTTTAGTCAGTATGAGTCTTTACCTTGAAATGTTTTAATAAAAAATGGGGGAGGGGAACCAAAGGGGGACCAAAGGAACAGATGTTGATTTTGAGACACACATTGCAGCACAACAGAAATAGTAGATTGCTAAAGGTTTATTTTCCTTACGAAGTACGTTCTTCTGAATTTTGTGCTATGAATATACTTTCCACTCACAGCCCAAAGATTTATTCAAATAACTTCCTGAAGGCTAGTTAGAGTTATAGCACTAAAAGCTGGGTGGGTAAATTAAAATTTTCTGGGGAGAGAGACATTGCATTTTCAAACCTGCGTTTTTCTAAATGAATATCAGATTTCTGAAGAAGAAAAGATGACCAAATTCGAATTCTGAATGTTCTTAAGTCACAAGGTTTTGATAGGCTACTTTTGGTTTCTTCTGTTGAGCTGAAGCATAACGCCCCACAGAGGTAAAATTGTTGAGGTTTGCTTTTCCACTGTTTTTGAAAAGGGGCAGGAGTTCACTGCACAGCTATCAGGAGATAACAGGGGAGGGCTGCGATGTGAATCATCATGCTGATTTCCAGTGAAGTTACAGTACTGCTTAGCTTCTCCGAAATAACATCTGTTATTTGAACCATAAAACACACACACTGCAATCTCCCAGAAATTAACTACAAATTGTTTTTATTCTCTTGTTTAATGATCTTTATGAATCAATTAGAACAAAAAATAGCATTATGCAAGCAGAATCCAGAGAAGACAAATTAAATTTTAGCGACACAACATTAACTACTATTAATATTTCTTTAACTAAAACCACAAAACCCATTTGGACATTAATCCCAAAGTAATCAACAAACAGCCAAGACTAATTTTGGAAAAAGTAAAACTCTGGCAAGAATTAACTGCAGAACTGGGATTTTTTTAATATTTCTACAATGATTTTTGTATTCTGGATCTTTGATCTTTATCTGCATGATAAAGATTTTCTCTTGAAGCAAGTAGAATATGAGATAAAATTTGGGTATACAGTTAGTAATATTGAATAATTACACTTGCACACAATATTTTTAGCTTTTTTACTACACTGGAAATGGTAGAACTGAACATATTCTGTATACTTTTTAAGTTCTACCTTATTCACCTCTGTATTTCCAGCCCCAACACAAGGCAGGAACACACATTCAGTAAATATTTCCTGAGTCAATGAACTGGACCCCACAGTGTTCAGAATCAAACAATTTATAGTTTAGCACTTAAAACCAGCTTGTCACCACTCTAGGTGATCTTACCCATGGTTCTTAGAATTATATTCAAATATTCCAAGGCTGGGAGAAAAGTGTGCTCATATTTAATCCCATCAATATTTTATGGTATATTTAATGTGGACACAGATGAGCGCTAAGTCTCTGTTCTTAGTTGATTGTTTTTCTCTTTGCAGTCCGCCCTGTCCTCTCTGTTAGTCTGTGGCTGTGACTGCAGCAGGATACTGCCACGCATGGAGGCTCCTGGCTGCCAATGTGGCAGCAGGCACTGGCCTCAGCGCTGTGACATATCTATTTAATTAACACAGCTGTTGTAGCTACTGTGTGAAGTACAGAAGAGTGGAGCCGCTCTGGAAAAGGCATGGCTCGTAAAATGGAAAAAATGAACAAAATTTCTGGAAACAAAAGACCCACTTCTCCCCTTTCTCAAAAAGGCAAACATCAATTCTTCATATTTTGTCAATCTAGAGGTTCAAACCAAAGGGTACTTGGCATGTATTTTGTATTTCTTGATCACGATCCTGGTTTAAATTTTTCCCATAGGGAAAACTTTATAAGGTAAAATTGTTTTGTGTAAAATTACCCATTAGCTAAGCTATTGTACCAAAGGTTTGTCTGCTTGTTTGTTTATCCCTTTCAGGTTTAGCAGAGAAGTCACGTAAACTGTCTCCTTAACCCAAATACAATATTGTTCAGTTGGGAAATATTCTCATCAAAAATAACCACAAGCAAAATGCCACGGCAGTGATGGAAACAGCATAAGTCCAGTTGTTGCTTTTAAGGTTTCAAGATGTTCATACACAATCTCAATGCATATGCCCCATTAAATTTCATGGTGAGGAAGGGAAATTCTTATGATCTATTACAATACGCGATATATGGTAACTACTAAGTTAGAATGTGAATAAGTAAAGTCGATGAATTGAAAGACATATTAATGTTTTGAAAAGTACCCTTCACCATTTCCACACTAGCAGAATTGGTGAATAACTGGATATGATACTTTACAATGCGATGAAGAAGACGGAATCAAATATATATTTAAGGCATTTGCAGAATTGACAAGTGAGATGATCCATTTGAATTCTGAAGTCAAACTCCCCTCTTTACAGATGAGAAAACAGCCTCAGAAGGAATAGGTGACTTGTCCAGGTCAGGTGGTTAGCAGTAGAGCTTAAATCAGGAGGTTATAAGTTACTGCTTTTTATAAATTTTGCTCAGCTAAAGACGTTATGTGCATTTAAAAAAACCCACCCTCTCACACATACTATTTTCTTTCCTTTCATCCTTCTCCTCTAATATTCCCAGTACCTAATACATCACTTCTCATTAGCATGTACTAAATAAATATTAGCTGAATAAATGAATGAACAAATGAATAGCCAAAAACATATTTCTATGGTATATACAATTGTTTTATGCTTGTTCCCATGTTGTTATTGCTTTATATTAACATTTCCACCTGTTCTCTGCTATTTAGGTTACTTTTACACTGCAATGAACACCTTCATTTGTTTGGTTTATTTCTTCTCTTTTGCTTGGCTTAGCTTAAATTTTCAGGAAAGAATTACCAGATCAATAGGAATGCACATTGTAATGACTCTGGATTATATAGCCAAATTGCTTTCTCAAATAATTTTATTAATCTATAATGATTCTAAGAGAGTAGTGGCGGAACGGTTCCATCATAACCTAAATTGCAATTAGTGAGAATCATGAAAAATGAAAACTAAATAGAAATTAATCGGAAATAGCTTGTGCTTTTCATTTGGTTTATTTTATTGCATTGTCTATTTCTACCTGTCTTTCTTTGTAATTGTATTTATACTGTTTTAAATTATATTTTATGTTCTTTAGTGTCTTATTTTAAGACTTCAGTGAAACCCTCCTCCTTCTCCCCATATTTTATAAGCTAATTGCTTTCTTCCACACATTATGATTTAGCCATGAGGCTGAGGTCATGGAGGAGAAGTAGGATAGACTGAAAGCACTCTTTTTTTGACATTTAAAAAATATCTTGAAATAAAACTCATAGAAAATATAGCTTGTCTACAATTTTTTAAAATCTATGAGTTCTCTAACAGTAAGAAAAAGGATAAACAAAAGGAAAGTAAAGGATAAAGATGTAATACACATTTTTGTATGGAAGTGCTCACGTTCAATTCCACTAGAAGACGTAACGAACTTGGCAGATGTGTACACCTGTATGCAATATCATCAGGAATGTGACAGCCACAAATTCTGACTAGCATATGTGTGTTTTATTGGCAACTGAAATACCAGGAGAGGCACTGCTCTCAGTGATATGTGCAAATTTACAAACAAAATGAAGTAAGATTCTCTTTCAATTTATTTGGTTGTAAACATTCTTGGAAAATTCAATGTATGTATTTAGTATATATGTGTGTTTATGTGTGAGAAGGAGTTATAATATAGGCTGTGATCATTTTAAACAGGCTTCCTATCTATGTCAATTTCTGGAAGGATATTTGAAGGTCATGCAGACATAGGACATATATGTTGCTGGATGGGACTCTAATGCTTTGAAGGGTGTTTGGCATCCTTGAACTAAATGCTTATAAAGTCCCCCAATCATAATGATACCCCAACCACAAAACACCCCAACGCGTTTCTAAACCCTCCCCTGGGGATGGTGTAACTATTATAAAGAGCCACTGACAAGAGGAGAAGTTGGAGCTGGGCAGAGGGGGAGAGTTAAAACAAAAAACAAAAAAGCCACCAACTCTAGGGAATTATGGGAAGAGGAGAAAAGGGAGTTGGTTCAGACATTTGTGCGCTGATGTCTCTCATATTCTTTTCTACCCAGAGGAGAAAGTATTATATAAATAGAAAGGAAAGCCAAGGATAAGAGGGAACCAGCAGATCCAGGACTCTGAAAGGAGATGGTCTCCCAGACCACCTCATCCCAACCCCAGTTGGAGAATGACCACATTAAAGCTAATTGAGGGCTCAGTGTGGGCAGGCAGAAGGAGAACCCGAGTTTAACTTTCCTACACCAGCCCCTCTGTGGCTCCTCTGTGGTTTGGAGGGGAGCCTGAAACTCCCACACACTCTGAGAGGGGATGTAGAAATTAGTCAAGACTCTGGATAAGAATTAGGCTGGAAGGAGTGACCATAAGGACAGAGTGGCCCTGTGCAAAGAGCTGCAGGGTGGCCCACCTGGGTCAGAGTCACGGCCGATCTCAGGGAGGCTGTAGAACCAGGGAAAGCAGAAGTGGAGCCAAGTCAGCAGAAAGAGCAGCTGGGCCCTGAACAAGCTAAGAGCACACCCAGGCCACCGGTCCCACCAGCTGTAGATGTCATCTGACCACACATGCCAGCAGGACATGCAGGGACTAGGCAGACATGAGGCACCACTGCAATGGAGGGCAGCTCGGGCCCAGAGAATAGCACAGGGATGCTGAAGGCACAGCCAGGATTCCCTACCTTTTCCAACTACTTATCCAGACACTCAGGTACCATCTAAGAGAACTTAGGAGCAAAAGAACAAAAATATGAGACACTGAGCATTTTTATGTAAGAAAGCTCAGTTTAAGTTATCCCAACCCCTCAAAACTTCAAATTATTGCATTAGACTCAGACAATGCAATTGCTGGAAAGAACCAAATTAAGTATCTAAATTCTTCCTTTCCCCCATCCTGTAGGACAGGGGGAACATAAGATCAAATGATAGAAAAGTTAAACATACACATTCTCTTTGCACATCTCAGTGTAGCATGAGCAAATTTCCATCTCATTAAATCATGTAATTAGAACTTAATTTAATAATAATTAACTAGAATGTAAGCTCATGAAGACAGGGATTTTATCTGATTTCTTCTCTGTTGCATCCGCACCACCAGAACAGTGCCTGACATGTAGTAGATGTTCAAAAAAATTTCTTGAATATATAATATTAACTTTAGTAATAACAACACTAATAATTATAATAATAGCAACTATCATTTATTAAGCAACTAACATTAAAGCTATAGAACTGGAATTATCAGCCCATGGTACCTCTCACCATGAAAGGTTTTTAACTTCAACAGTTCAACCAATATTCATCAGAGTCTACCTCAAAATCCTTGTTCTTCACTATGAAGGGAGTACAAGTGTGTCTTTGGTTCATTTCAGGAATTCATTTCAATTCAACTGATTAATTAAAATTAAATAAAATTTAACATTCACTTCCTCAGTCAGACTAGCCACATTTTAAGTGGCCAGTCAATAGCCATGAATGACTCATGGCTTCCATATTGGGCAGTGTAGCTCTAGAAGCTAAACAAACATTATAGAACATTTCCATCCTTGCAAAAACTTCTATTGGACAGTGTTGAGAGAGTGTGAACACAGCTTCTAGCCATCTCTAAAGCTTTCCTCCTCTTTGAAATACTGATGGTTGAGAGAAAGTGCTCCTTTTACATCTTTCAGTGGCTGAAAAAAGCTTTGAGTTTTACATTTGCTGCTACCCATTTGCAGTTTCTCACGTATTTCTTTCTATATTAAGATTTAGGGATATTGTACATTTGTTTATGCATATATTAACTTGCCTATTTCAGGAGCCTAATGAGTCTATAGAGAGCCTTCTTGGGAGGGAACATCATTATTTAACAACGATGATTGAAGTGATAGTGAATAAAATAAGGAGATTCTCTTCACCTTTCCTTCAGAGACCTGTGCTGAATCAGGTCAGGTCATTCCAACAAGATGTCATCATCATGACCGATATAACTGGTACCAAGGAGGAGATGTGAAAAACAAATGAATAAAATAGCTAATGTGCTAAATTTTTGCCTCAATGTGGTCTTCTTTTTCAAAGGCAGGACTTCTAAAAGTTAGTATTTATTCATGATATTGAAAATACTTCAATGCTTGACATGAAATCAAATTTTTTTTGATCCTCTGGATACAGAAGGTTCGTAGGGTAAAGTGATGTATTTTGTACACCAAATAGTCAAAGCATACCAAGCCCAAGTTATGCTATTTTTAAAAGTTCATTAAAAGTCAGAAGACTATTATCCTTACTTCTCCACATGTTGTAGCCACTGTTCTGATCTGATGTTCAACTCCCTCATCAATATTTCCTTAGACAGGTGTGTGCTGTCCATTTTAGAAATTGGATAGCAATCCAGTTTAGCTATCCACAGATTTCTAAAACAGCACTTCAAATTTTTATTTTAATTTTTGGCTCTTAAAGAGTAAACTCTAGTTATCCAGAAATATCACCTACAAGAAATACTCCACAATATCAGACACATAAGCAATTACTGGAATTGGTATATTTCTGATTTAAAACACTAATGTTTTTCTAAATCTATAATTAGAATTATATGTGTTCAAAAACTAAAGATGATTATCATCCAAAACACTATTTTATGTCCAAGATTTACCTTCTCACATTTTTCCCCCAAATAATGGCAAGCTAGAGTCCAAACAATAAGCCCAAGGAAAAAATAAATAGTTAAGGATTTAATGACTAACCTCCTAACTTCAGTTTCCTCATCTGTAGAGTAAGATTAATAATTAATTGTATCCACCTCATCGATTTGTCGTGAAAAATAAATGACATGATGCATGAATACAACTGGCCTGGTACCTAGCCTATCATAAGCCTTCAATAGATGTCAGTAGTGATGTCATTGACATAATCTCATGTGTTAGGTTCCAATTTATTGTTGCCATCTTTGAAATGCTATCCAGGTCTCCTCCTGCCCTGGCCACGACCAAATAATAGAGTGGAGCACTAGAAGGATGACACTGAGAGCGCTAAGGTGAAGTACTGGTAAGCAACAGAAAGTGTCCAGCTCTGTGCTGAATCACACCATTGAGGGTCACATCACAGCTGTGGGCTGCTGGGGACCAGGGGCAGCAGCAGCCAAAGAAATACACTTGGTGTCAGAGGTGTGGGTTCAAATCCCAGCTTAGACTGATCAGTTACATGAAGTTACGCAAATTCCTCAGATGCTCTGACCCTCAGTTTCTTCACATATCAATTAGTTTAATGAATGCCTAGCTCACAGGATTTTTAAGAAGATTCAATCAGAATCATCAAAGCAACCAGCAGTTAGCCGAAAGGAGAAGGGCAATATTTGTGCATGTCTGTAACCAAGGAGGTGACTCATTAGAGAAAACAGTTTGGGCATCCAGTAGAAAGTTATTCGGTTGGCATTAAAGTTACAAAGCTCCTGAGAAGTCTTCCTATTCTGACGTGGAAAAAAGAGTAGGTGAAATAGCAGTCTTGATCGAATAGTCTGAAATACAAGTTTATGAACTAGAGATGCTCCATGACAAAATATTTATAAGCAATGAGGAAATATAGACAAGATTTTAAACAATGCTCTATTTTTCCAACTCAAAGGACTATCCTTTAAGTCCTCTCCACCCTGACCACTAAAATGAAATGCCTTTCTTATAGGTGTTAGAGTAGATGGTGGCAAAGAGGGTGTGCATGTGTGTGTTTAAATGACTCTAACTAGAATTTATTTTTATCAGAAACTGTGTCAGTCCAACATATTCTTTTTTATTTATATTTACTGGTCTGTGAAATTCACAAATCCAACTAAACACACAGTTATCAATATCCATCCTCAAATGTAAAAGACATACAGAATGTTTTCCCAAAATGGCATCATTATAAAGAAAACAGAATCACCTTGTTTGGTTATTGTAAATGTTTATGGATGACACCACACTCCTGAAGGAAGCAGGGACATTGGTGGTAGTTTTAGTTCTTATCACCTCAAACAATTATACCTATATCTGAGATTTTCTTAGAAAATAGATGTTCTTTTCTCTCTGTTAATTGCTTTAAAGATTTAAAATTCCTTCTAGGTAAAGGGTGGGTTAACAATAGCCACAGGCTAAATCTGGCTGACTGTTGTTTTGGTATAGAAAGTTTTACTGGAATATGGCTACACCCATTTACCTATTGTCTGTAGCTGCATTTGCTACAAAAGCAGATTTGAGTAGTTGCAACAGACACTTTATAGTCTACAAAGCCTAGAATATTTACTATCTGGCCCTTTTGCAGAAGAAGTTTGCTGACTCCCATTTGGGGTAATAGTTTTATTTTTTCCTTTAAAATTAGGTCATGGTATTTGATGTCCCCAACATAAGATTTACTGAAAGCTTTGAGCATTGTGTAGTAGACGAGCTCTGCAGTTGCATACAAGGTTTGGATGGGAAGGACATGCATAACTAAAACTATATTTAACAATGAAACAGTAATGCTCTAAATGGACACACCATTCTCTGAGGAAACGTCTTCTCCACATCTCCTGTTATCCAAAGCTCTGAAGCAGAACTTCGTGCCTCATCACAGTCATTGGGAATTACACAGGGGCCTTAGTGAGGAAACAGTAATGGAAATTCAACCCACTTTCTCTCTCTCTCTCTTCTCCTTAGAACAAAATTAGTTGGAATTGTGATGCATTGAGAAAGACATAATGAGTATCTAAGCTCTGGTATGGTGAAATAAAGTGACACATAAATAAAAGAGAGCCAGGGAAAACTTACACACAATTATGCAAAGATTGAGTCTCACATCTGAAAGGTGGACAAGTTACAGAAAAACAATGGCTGGTCTAGATAGACAGATTTGTGGCTCTTGTATGAGCAAAATCTCCCCTCTTGGAAAGATGCTATAACTGACTTTATTACTACTGTTAACAATAACAGCAGCGGCATCAGCAGCGAGGCCTCATTGCTCTTCTGTATTGTTACCTCACATATAACACTGAGAGAGCGCTTACTATGTGTTGGGCGCTATGTTAAGCTTTTAATTTGGTCTTCATAACAGTTCTGTGGGAAAGGTACTTGTGCCATACTCTTTTTGTAGGTGAGAAATTGAGGATGAGAGGGAACCAAACATGCATAAAAATGTGACAAATATTCTCATATTTGTATAATATTCACATACATGGAGTTACACAACTTCAAAAGACTTACCATCTATATATTATTTTGTACATCATTCAAAATGAATATTGTGCCAGAATTACAAATCAGTTTTTTCCCTCCCTGTGCCTAAATAGGTAATTCATTGATTATAGGAAGTCTTATTTAAAAAAAAAAAAGATGAGCAAATATATTTAAAATTATCCAGAAACATGCTTAGCACATAAGAGGTAATTCACATTCAATAAATGTGAACTGACATGAATCTGAAAGAATCATTGTGGTAGCTAGTCAGAGTAATGGCCTTTCATTTGTTCATGCCTCCCTGCGTCTGTGATATTGGGTAGCCCACTTCCCCAGTGACTCTGGGCTTAGCCATGTGACTTACTTTGGCCAATTGTTCAATAACAACTGTGAGGCAGAACTTAAAATGTGCTTGTAGACTGGCACTTGCCCTCTCTTGCTGCTCTTAGAACCCCATGAACACCATGCAAACAAGCCCAGGCTAGCCCTGCTGGAGAATGGAAGGTATATAACCACGCCCAAGCCAACAGCGAGCCAATTATCAGATATGAGTGAGAGGCCACAGGGAATTAGCTAGCCCCTCTTCCCCCTCCAACCCTACCTGTCAGTTGACCATAGAAATAGGAGGCAGCCCAGCTAAAATCAGCCAAATTCAACCCAGCTCAGAAGAACTAACCGGCAGAATCATGAACTAAATGAATGGTTGTTATTTTAAGCCATTAAGTTCTAAGGTGGTTTATTATATGACAAAGTTAACTGATTCTTTACCCCTAAAAGGAAGGTATGTTATTTTTGTCATGGGAAACATGAGGACTTACAGTCTTAGCAAAAGAATAAAGATCTTTTATCCAGTCATTATAGAGAACATTGCTTTGGGGGACTCTTTTATACTGATTTATGTGGTGGGTATATAAAGACAACTACTCAAATTGGACAATGTGGCAGATGGTATTGGATTTATGCATATTTATGTAGCACATGTTTAATTGTCTACTTTGCTGTCCATCTTTTGCCTTTCGAATAGATGGTTATTTATAATAATTGTGATACTTTAACTGGCTGACACTTGAAACACAGCTTCTTCCTTTGGATACACTAGGAAAAAAATCCAACCAAACAAAAAAAGCCACCAAAGCTCCAAAGAGCTATTATAATTGTTTTACAGTTTCATTAGAAAACATCCTGTCTGTTATGCTCGCTTCCGGAAACTCTAATGATAATAGTGTTTGTTGCTACTGCTTAATTCCCCCTCAGGGTGTCTGCCTTTTACAGTTACAATTACAATTGGAAAGTCATTCAACCACATGTTCACATCAATTTACCCATTAATTTATTTGACCTGTTAATCCATTAGTTACTCTCCTGGTAATCCATTAAACTGCTTAAAATAATATTTGCAGTCTCTAGTGTGGGATGCCTTTGGGTCAAAGATGACGAATCCAAATTATTAATGATGAAGCTATTTTATTCATTTTGGAAACTTTGATAGTGCTATAAAGCAAACTGTGAATGCCTTCTTAATTACATGACTGCAGAGGAGCTCATAAAGGCCAGTGATAGGGTAATAACTCATTCCCGGGCTCTTACTATCATTCAACCAGTCCATTCCGTGTCCAGGAAAATACGCTGAAAGACACGTGTATGTGGGAGAAACACTGTACTTGGTGCTTTCAGAGCTGAAGTAGGAAGGAACTAGACTCTGCAGAATCTTTTAGAGCAGAATCTAGTCACTTCCTACTTCAGCTCTAAAAGATGACCATGTGAGTTGATGAGACAAACTTACAAAGCAACTACTTACAAATCAAAGAAAGAAAGAAATCAAATGCTACTCTAACAACTTGCTAAGGGAAACAGAGAAGTGTGAGCAAACCCAGAAGCATTGACGAATGATCCGGCTTCTACTCCAGGGTCATAAGCCCAAACCTTATAGGAAAGAGACAGATACTTGAAGGGATTGAATCTAGCCAAGGGAAAAAAAGCAAATGGGAGTGGTGGCAACCGTGACCAATTAGAGAGTTTACACCCTGTCAAAGGTGACAGCCACCAAGTAGTTCTGGCCACTGCTATGTGGCCACTGGCCACTGGTCTAGGCCCAGAGTTGCCAGATCTTCTGATTTTTCAAGATAATATGGAAGTCCATAACTTTATGTGAAATCGTTTACTTCTAAAGTATTTGCAACTAACTTGAACTTAAAAAACTACACAAAACAAATGAACAACACCAACAGATTTACTTTTGAATATAGGCAGCTGGTTTGTGACTTCCACAATTAGAAGCACTCTGGGATGAGCAAATATGGAAGAACGAAAATGTATGGTGAATTTAGGGATGACTGTGGGTCAATATAGTTGAAAGGCTCAGGGTGTTTTTAGTTAACGTATTAACGACCATCTGAACTATATTAACACAATAAGGTTATCTATGGAATATTTTAAGCGTTTATAACCAAAAAGGTAAAAGCTGAGTCTGAATTTTGTTGTTATCATTCTCTAAAGTGAGTTAGCCATTCCTTTAGACGTCCTTGCTCTGTTAAACATCTGCCCAATGTCTTGACTGCTCTGCTTCTTGTTAGGGACTTCAGAGAGAGGAGAGATGAGTGTAAACCAAGGTCAGAAACAGATGATGGTAAAGTGACCCTTGACATTCCTGTACTTAATCAGACCAAGGAGTGTGCTAAGAAAAACACACACTGAGGTGTGGAGACCATAAAATATCACTAGGGAAATGAGAGAGTGGGGTTGGTTAGAAATGCAAGCCACCTGCTGATACTGTACAAATGATAGTAAGAGACAAATATGAATAGAAATCACATCTTAAACCAACACCCACCTCCCTTCTTTCATTTTCCAAAACTGTTTCTCCTAAGTGATTAGGTATTACTTTCCCTCGACCTCCCACCTCAGTCATCTTCAGTCTTACTCCTGGCTGTCCTAACACAGTCTCTCTCTCTCTTTCTGATTTCCCCAAATTCACTCATAGATATGTGTCTACTCTCTCCTTTGGAATGCCTCTGCAATGAAGCATTAAAAATGCCAAAGATCAGTGTCAAAGAAAAATAACTTATGACAATCTAAAATAAAGTATTCAAAGATAAAGGTGTCACTTTAGCGGTATCTTTTTTTTTTTTGGTGAGGAAGATTAGCCCTGAGCTAACATCTGTTGCCAATTCTCTTTTTGATGGCCCTGGGCTAACATCTGTGCCCATCTTCCTCTACTTTATATGTGGGACGCCTGCCACAGCATGGCTTGACAAGCTCTGTGTAAGTCTGAGCCTAGGATCCGAACCTGCCGACCCTGGCCTGCCGAAGCGGGGCACGCAAATTTAACCACTACTCCACCAGGCCAGCCCCATTTTAGGTGTATTTTTAACTTTTCTGAATCAGTTTCCCAACTCACCTACCATAATGAAGCTAACCAGGCTTAAGTGTCTTGCAGCGTTAAGCTACATATTTTTTCTAATACAAAGCTAAGAAACGCACAAAATGCCACATTACCTTTCTTCAGTGCTCTGCAACTACAGATTCTTTCACAATTACCTTCCATAATCTTCCCAAGAAGATTATAAGGTGGTATTATTTTGGGGGGTGGGGTGGAGAATGAAGAAAATGGGAGTCAGCTATAGTGACAACTCCAATAAAAGTGACAGAACCAGATAACTGTCACAGTAACAAAAAGGATGTGAGGTTTTACTATGTAGCCTGTACCTTCTAAGCATTTTACATGTATTATTTCAATTAATCCTTACAGCCCAATGAGGAAGGTACTAAATTTTCCTGTATTTTACAGATGACAAAACTGAGGTACAGAGAAGTAAGGTAACTTGATCAAGGTCATTCAGGGATATTTGGGGTGGTGCTGGAATTCAAATGAACCATTTGGCCCAGAGCCTATGCTCCTCATGACCATAAAATATTGCCTCTCCACAATGCAAACTCTGGTTTCCTGATTCCAAATCTATTATTCTTTTAATTCTAGTGTTTCACTCCTAAACCTGAAAGACAAAGTCTACTACTTTTTCCATAGATTAAGAGAGGATAGGTCATTAGCCTTCCTCAAAATGACTCAGTAAAAGTATTTCTGGTTTCAAATATTTTGACTATTTTTTTGTTATGCTTTGGTATGACCATTCTACTCCAGGACTTGGGATTTCTGTATTTTTATACTCTTCTGGACACTCAAAAGCATACCAAATATCTGATAAAAATATATTCAAGACCAAAAAGTAAGTGAAAAAAATGAGGAGAGCACACATGTTGATGTCATGAGATCCTGTGTACCCCTATTGGAGAGGAGTCTAGTAAATGTGGCTGTGACATTTCTAGCAACCAACATGGAAAGAAGGATAATTCATTACATGAGACATAGTTTCTGTAAGTTCAGAATTTAGTTCCAGTTCTATGTTTAGAATCAAAGTGACTCACCTTCACATTATCTTTAGTTGACAATATTTTCAATGATTATGAATATAGGTGAGACCAGTCCAAATGAGCACCTGCCTGTATGACGTTAACTAAGGAACCTGCCCACAAATAGCTCCCCCACCAGGCTAAAAATGCACAAAGCACCTACTATTACACAACTCCCTTGAAGGAGAACAGCAAGGGAGGGCATTACCTGTGGAGGACTTCAGTGACGGTGCGCAGAGAAGATTGCTACCGTGCCCTCTCCATACATCTCTGCGTTTGCACTGAAGAATTCATCAGATTAGCCAAATGGTCACTTGCAACTTTACCAGCTTGTGGGCAGGGGATGGGTGCACATTGACATACTCGTACTCCATCTGAATAGACTCCCCTTTACGTGTTCAGAATAATTGTGCACCAGCCCTCACCCGTCTTGGGTGTGCTTTCAGAATCTCAAGTTTTCTGAATGTTAAAAAGGATGAGAATATAAAACGGGGAATGAAGAGTAGTGGTCTGATGAAAGAAGTTCTCTTTGTCTGCCAGGTACCAAAAGGAAGATTCAAGAACAGTTGCCAGAAGCAAATACAGTATTCCAAAACTAATGCTTCATGCGATGTATGCAGAAAAAAGAGGATATTTCTCTAAGGGAGGATTAGCAATGAATAGATTCTCTTGAATCTGTTTGATTTGTAAATTCCCATAAAATATCATTCACTCTAGGCACAGCCTTTATCTAACCAAATAAGCAAAAACCACTCCTACAATTCTAACTTTACTTTCTACAAACAAAAGAGGCCTGATGGTACCCCACACAATATATGCAGGGGGGAAAAAGATCAATGTTTTACAGTTTAGTAAAAATTCAACTTGAAAAGACTTTGGTGATAAAAACAGGAGAAAAAGAAAAACAGTGTTAAAATATTAAGACATTTTCTCTGTCCCTTTCGTTCTGTCCAGGCATCATTTGTCAGGTATGGAAGCCCTCTGCTGGTCAAGATTGTATACAAGGCAATTCACTAGAATTCTGGAAAAGACTTTAAAGAGAAGTATGGTTTATTTGTTCCAAAATTGCAGTTGGACTTGTCTCTGAAACTTCTTTTACAGATTAATTAAATATTGATTGCACCTAAATGAGCTGTTTTCTGAAGAGAAGAGAGTCATTTATTCTAGGTTCCTAATTTTCTTAGACGTTTTCTCACAGGCACATTTCTATGACTGAGAGCATGAACTACACTCCAGTGAGGACGCTCTACCCATACTGGCTAGTTCCCATCCACTTAGTGCTTCAGAAACGTGCCTCGTCTGTGTGACAAGAGCTCTGGGTGAGTTTTACCCAGGTTGTTTGAATTCTCCAAGGCAACTACGTTTTTCAGGATTTGGAGGGTCTCGTTCTAAAAGTTATTCTGCTTCCTGAATTTCATTCATTAAGCAAATAATAGTTGTAATGTAATGGAAAATAATCTTATTCTCAGAGGAGGCTAAAGTAAAGCAAAGCAAGCACAAGAAAGCAAACTAGATCAAGAAGCCATGAGCGTGACAACAGGAGGGGAAGCCATTAGGCCTTAATGCTTTGGATACAGCACAGCTGACCGAGGACAAAAATAGATGAGTTCCCAGTGTTTTGCCCCTGTGAGAGCCTCTTTAATTAATTCACTGGCATTTATATTAACATACATTTTTGCTTGATGTTGCAAAGGAGCCTGCCTAGAGCTTACTCCATTTCACACAGCCAAGGGGTCAAGGAGAGAGCCACCATCCCCTGTGGAACAAGACACAACTTCCCTTTATTAAAAAAAATAGGAACAACATCAAAAACAAATTTTAAGGTATCTAGAAGAAAGGTTCACTGGGTGTTAAAATGCATGGTTCATTAGTAGGTACAGATCACTTACATAGAACTAAAAAAGAATAAATGGTTAAGAATAGAGGACTCTACAGCCAGACTGAAAGGGATTAAATTATAGTTGGGTGATCTCTGCAAGTTACTTAACCTTTCTGTGTATCAGTTCCTCATCTGAAAATGGGGATGATGATAGAATTTACTTTATAAAGTACCTATGACAATTAATGAGTTAACACATATAAAAGGCTTAGGAAGAGTGCTTGACACATAATAGGAATCATTTATATCATTTAGCATACCATCTAAGTGGTTTTTAACTAAGGGTGATTTTATCCCCAGGAGATAGTTGGTAATGTCTACGGACATTTTTGATAGTCATAACTGGGGTTGCTACTGGCATCTAGTGGGTAGAGGCTAGGAATGTTGTTAAATATCCAATAATGCACGGGACAGCCCTCCAAGATAAACAATTATCTGGCCCAAAATGTCAATTGTGCCAAGGTCAGGAAACCTTGATCTAAGGACATATAACCGTGTGCCACATAACAATGTTTTGGTCGATGACGGAGCACATACACAACAGTGGTCCCATAAGATTAGTACCATATAGCCTAGGTGTGTAGTGGGCTATAACATCTAGGTTTAGTGTAAGTACATTCTATGATGTTCACACAATGACAAAATTGCCTAACGACACATTTCTCAGAATGTATCCCTGTTGTTAAGCAACGCCTTACTGTACTTTAAAAGACACTCTAAATGGAACACAAAGGCTGTAATAGGTCTTACACACACACACACATTCTTTTAGAAAACCAAAATGCTTTGTTTTTGTAGGCATTAAGTACCAGGTGTTCTCAAGCCTAGATTAAAAGTAGATAACTCAAATAAACCCAATGTGGGTCAAACGGCCTCCTGGAGCCCCAGTTTCCTGACCACCCCAGTCATCCCCTAATTTGAGTTGGCCCTTCATTTCCAACACTGAGACACCTCAATCATCATCAGACGACCATGCCTCACCCTCCTTCTCACAACGTGGCGAGCTTCACTGAATTCATCTCTCCAAATGACCTGAAGAGTCTCAGATGATTTGTCCCACAGAAATCATGAGTTATTACCTTTATTAGCAGAGGACTGCTTCATCTAAAAAAATTAATTCTGCTTTTACAAACTCTCTCAGATACAGAAAATGGCCAATTGTAATGTGATTTATCAATTTCATCATCAGTTAATACCTACAAAGCTGAGCGATGAAGCCATTAGTCTGTTAGGACTATTTCACTGAGAACGTGAATATGTTATTTCCAGTTATTCAGTGCACAATATTTGGTTTCGGTTTGGAAAAAGAGGGGAAATTAGAGCTTTGTATAACTACCCTAGCAGGGTGCCTAGCACAGTAGATGCTCAATAAATATTTATTTATTGAACAGCAGACCCTAAGGTTCCTATCTATCATTAATATTTATAATAGTAAAGAGGCTTACAAAGATAGAATAGAGTTTCGCAGTCTTCAAAAATGCTTTTTTAGGTCTCCTCTCATTTAATAGTATTAACAAGACAGATTGCATTAGTGACATACAACCAAAAAAAGACTTAAATCCTATTCCCTTTCCCATTCCCCTCCCCAGGCCCCATCACTAGTTACTGTGGAGATTCCATAATCCGCTCTCTCTCATTCTTCCTTTCCAAGTCATTGTTCCCAACCCCAAACGTGTTTTATGTTGAAGTCAAGAGCACTTTGCTATAATCATATATTTTATTCCAAATGGTATCAAAAAGAGGAAAATAGAGTCAGATTGGTAAGAATTTTATAATATTAACCCCCAAATATGTAGAAATGAGGAGTATTACATGACACACCAAAGTGAAAAAAAAAATCCAGAGACTCAATTCTCAACTGACAGTTGCAATTTTCTATTCTTTCACATAATCTAAGATTGTAACTACATTGTCAGAAATTATTTCACCCACAGCATTTTATTTTGGTTTTGTTTTAATCAGGAGTAATAGGTCGCATATTCAAACTTAGCATACCCAGAAAGCTGCCACAATTTTCCATTTTCCATATTTTCTCATGCCAATACCCTCTCTGACTTGCTCTGCCCCTGAGCCCAAGTATGCATATAAAAGCATGTGGATTCACGTGCACACACACACACACACAAACTGGCAGGATGTCTGGTCAATTGAAAAGAAAGGAGCTCTTCATAAGTTGGGAGAAAACGTTTCCAGTCAGAATTTTTTTTCTGGAAGTCAAACTGTTTTTCCCAGGAACACATCTCAACATTTCTAAAAGCCATTGTGATGCATAGCTTACTTTAGCAGATTGTGCTACACTGATATACTCCTAGAACATATCCATTTCATAAGATGCATCTAAATAACATTTGAAGGCAATCTTCTGACATTCAGAGATCCATGCACTAAAAACTCCAATTTAAGTATTAGATGAGTTTTTTCTCCTCAAAATAGTAGGCCATGATGCCATTATAACTATCAGGAGGTATTCAGGTTCACAACCTGAAAAGGAAAAACAGTGAATGATAACTTAGAGAATCACATGCTCAGTACCATCCTTTCTCTTGCTGTGATTTATTGATCATTCAGCATGTGTACCATTTCTTTTAAGGATTAGCCACTGTCTTGGGGTCTATGGATAGATCGGACCCAAATCCTAAACCCAATTATCAATTGCCAGGTCTTGAATAAGTCTGTAACTTCCCTGAACACCCATTTTTTTCAACTGTAAAATTAAAGATAATCATGCTGACTTTACAGGGTTCTTTGGGGATGAAATAAGATGAATAGAAATCAAGGACTTGGAACATAGTAGGTGCATTCTCCCCCTGCCCCATCTCCCTTTCTCCTTGCTTCTATCCTCCTTTTTGGTGAGTAGAAATGAAAGAGCTCACTGTCAAATTATTGTTTATTTTTTTTAAACCTCAGTCACCTTTTTGGCTTAAAATACTCTCTAGAAAATTCATGAAAACTCTCAAGTGCAAATCCTAGTGTAAGTCCAAGAGAGTGACTAGATTGTCTCCATGGCCAAAAGACCTTGCCCCACCAGGCATCAAGAACCATCTTATTAGCAAATCTCAATTTTATGAACTCCAGGACTCTATAATTCTTAAACACACAGTTGGTGTCTTTGCATTTCACAGAGTGGCAGTCTCAATGAGGTCTACCCCTCGTTGTGTAATGCAAACTACCCCTGCATATGGTCATTCTAGAAGAAATGACAGGGAAATTTCCAACTAATAGAAAAGAAAACCTAAAGAGAGCAGCGTGCATTTCTAAAAATCAGTGTGAGAGAATTTTAATGACTCTTTGGTTTTTGTTTAATTAAATTGCCTTTATGGTCGCTTTGGCAGCCGTCTGGGAACCAAATGACTAATTAAGAACAGAAAGAGCAGTTTTCTCTGCGCCTTTATTAGACGGCATATAAGGAGAATGAGTTTTGAGTAAACTATTAGTTCATAAGTTGACTGAGTGCTTCCTGATGGCTAAGGAAACCTTCTAACTGGCTGGGGAAGGCACAAGTTCTCCTCACTTTCTGTGGTGTGTTTAACAAGTCCAACACTCCAAAGCCTTCACCGTGAACATGGGAGTTCAAAAATCTGACTATCAAAAGCTATTGACTTAGAGCTCCTGGAGTCCCACCTTGGTGTGCTGAAGCTGGATTGTTCTGGCTTATGAAAGCTGGATGTTAAATCTTCAGGGATTTTTGGTGAGCCAGTTATTAAACACAAGCACCAATAGAAATTATATCATATAAACTTACAATCAAAATATATTAAGACAAAGGTAATAAACTCTCAACTCACCATTCACTAATCTTTTTGTTACGTTTTATCATCTTGGGTTTATTTACATCTATTTTATCTCTACGGTATGAACATATATGGTGGAATAAGGACTCCTGGTGATTAAGCTGGAGACAAGAATCATTTTTTGCCTCATCTACCCACTCTTTTCTAAGGGCATCTACTCTGCCCCCATCATGGGTTGCCTGGGCAGCCACATTTTGTCTTTCTGTGACTGGAGCCTCCCAGAGACAGCTGATTGGACTTCAGATGGGCACCTGACACAAGAGTAGCCAATCCACTGACTGGCCACTAACCTGAGCCATGCTAATGGCAGAGCATGAAAAATTCCCAGAGCTGCCTTGGGTCCAGAACCATCCTCTGCTTCGTACTCTATTAGTCTGCGATGCACAGTGGCTCTTATTCCAGGGGCCCTGTCTCCCCCACTTCCCCACATGTACTCCTATGATTAAATGCTGTTACCTTGAGTGGCTTCCCTTTGCATACAACCAGATACAAATTGAAGCAGTGACTATAAAGATTTGGAGGGGAAAATAGACCTAACAAAATCATCCAGAGAGTAAATTTTTAAATTATATTAAATTCTAGAATGAACCAAATAGGGAATTATTTTGATAGATTATTCTTTCTGCAGGGTATAGAAGGAAAAAACAATTTGCATCCATAGCTCTGAGAACTCCAAGCATTTAATTAACCTGATCAGAAAATAATTTTTATCTTATGTTTCATGTGAGAAATTCATATTGTTTTATAATTAAAAGTCAAATTTCTCTGTCTTTAAGGAACTAAAAGCATTATGTGTAACATTCTCATCCACTAAAAGGCTAAACTGATAACACTTTCTGGAAGTGTATTAATTGGTAAACCCTGTTCTAGGCACTGTAAATACAGAGGAAAGGATAATTCTGCCCTTTCAGTTATTTCCCTTCTAATTGGAGATGAAGACATGTACATAAACCATCATATTTCTTAAGCAATTTGAATGGCTTGACAGATATATGAAGGCACAGAGAGGGCAAGCAATGTGGCAGGGAAGGGATGTGGGCTGGGGGACACCAGAGAAACACTTCATGGAGGAGGTGATGCTTAAGGTCAGTCTTAGGCAGCCAACAGTTGTTGGCCTGGGGATGAAAGTCATGTCTCGCTGTGGAAGATGTCATGGGATGATTGAGAAAATAGTTTAGGGTGAATGGAGAAGGAGTCCATGAGAGCAGGAAAAATCTAACGAAGCAGATAGGGGTAAGATCATGGAGAGCCTTCTTTGATATTCACAGGGATCTAAAATTTATCCTGGGGTGTTAAAAGGGAAACAATAAAGGATTTGTTTGAGATAATTCTTACACTGGCGGTAGTGAAGATGGTTGGAGGGGGCCAAGCCAGGTATAGGGATTTCCCTATTCTTGTAACTAGGTAAGAGACGATTGGATCCAGAGTAAGGCAAGGGAAGGAGGAATTATGAAAAAGACACAACTGAGGGATTTAGAAGATAAAATGGGTGATATTTGGTGACACAAAATATATACAAGGTATAAGAGAAGAATAAGTTTAATATCCTTTCCACATTTCTGTCTTTGCTTAGTGAAAGACAGTGCTATTTTCTGAGAAATGTAATTTATTAACGGTTTCAGCTAGTATTTGCTGTTAGGCACAGGCAGCAGCAGAAGCAGAAGAGCAGACAGGAAGGAGGAAGGGGAGGAGCTTAGCTCTGTTTCAGCTATGTTCAGTTTAGTTTTCTAAAAGAGTGGCTATGAGGCAAATCAATCACTCATGGAAAAAATGTTAACTGTTAATAATATTTCTGGTAAAAATATTTGGTCGCAAGAGCAGGGTTAAGGTTGCATTATCCAAATTGTCTTTGGAGATCAACACACGAGTTTACACATGCTTTAATTCATCCACACCAAAGGCTTCACCTTAATTTCACTTTGCTCATGCAATGGATGAATGAGTTGGGCTAACTCCAAAAACTTGATATGAAAATTGCAACACAAAGAGATGGAAACTAGACATAACACAAAGAACTCACAGGAGGACATGAACTCTTAGTGAATATGTGAGAAGAATATGGCTTAGTCAAGAGCTAGAATACTAGAGCAGTAGTCTTAAATCTGTATGTGCAAAATGAGGCAAAATTTGAATAAATTGTCTGGAAAATTCTACCAATCAGCAAACAACTTGGCTTGAAACCTCCAAATAATCAAGATAAGAGATTAGCTTTAAGTCTCGTAGTATCTGGATAACAATTTTGTTTTCTCAAACTCTATGAGTAATCATAGCTTTACTGGGAACCACTCTTTATTCATCTTCACAATTCTGGTTGTGTACACTGGACCTTTTTCTTTGTCATTTGGTCACTCTCTCAACAGAATGCTGAAGCAAGCTGGGAGAATATTTGATGTGTTCCATCCAGTTCCACAGACTGACAGCTCTGATGGCCCCATTTTCAGCCAAAGGTTCCAATTAATATCCTCAATGATATTTATAAAATCATGATTTTTGTTAAAACTTGAAGGAAATCTGGTCTCAGAGTTCTTCAGGAAAGGCAAATAATGCTCTTCTTTGGGTTCCAAGGGCTCTTAGTCCTTTTCTTAGGACTCATAGTATCCAGAGAAGAGCAAGCCAATACTCTCCAAGCTGCTCCAATCTATTTAGGAGATAGCTTGGGCTTCTGCATTGGGGTCTGTAGTGCTCTGGACAGATCCTACTTCAGAAGCGAGGCACTCATTATACCTGCTGCCTGCAATGTTGGCTCTTAGCTGAGGGCCTCTGGCAATTTCTCTCAGAAGACAGATACCTTGTTCAATGTCACTCCTCCTTTACAAGGGCAGCTAGCATCCGATGGCTGATTGGTGAGAAGTACAAAGATCCAGCCCCTCTGCCTCAATTCTGGATAATTCAAAAAACCACCTCAACTCTATAACTCATCCAGGGATTGGTTGAGAACCATATTAGCTGTTTCAACTGTACTGAATTTCTACTTCCACCTGATCCAGTTTTCCTCATTCTCTCACAGGTATAGATCCCAAGGGCACTTCCCAATAACTTTCCTGTGTGCAAATATCCAGTTGACAGTCTGCTTCCTGGGGAAGTAGACTAAGTTGCGTGACCTATGACCATGATCAGTCACTACAATTTTAAGAAGATCCAATATATCAGCCTTTATCAAAATTGAGACCAAGTTACAGATATTTTCATGCATGTGGCACCAGTTAGTCATTACTGACAAATAGTCATCCTGTTTGTATGTTACCTTCCCTGGGTACAGTTGCAAGCCACCAATTGTCAATGGAATTACAATGACAAGAAACAAACAACTTGGGGCCAGGTTTCAGAGTTAGTTAAAACTAGTCTGCACTTCAATATCCTTCAACATGTTTAAAATCAGCCTTAGCAACTCTAGACTATTAACACGCGAGTGTTAACTATTCTTCATATGAGGGTGGTTAAAAAGAAAGTTTAGTCACAAATCCAAAACAACAACAGTTACTATTTGTTGAGTGCTTTCTATATATCAAGCCCTTTAAATTTTTCTCATTTAATCAAGACAACAGATTTACGATGAAAATGTTATCTGCTTTTGACAAATGAGAAAACTGAGATCGAGAGATGTTTCTAATTATTATCTTCATTGTCTCCCCTCTTCCCTCCTCTTACTCAGAATAAACATGAGTGTCTCTCTTTTATCTTAATATTTCCTTTCTCCACTTTCCCCCAACTTGGAGAAGATCCCAAAATTCCACTATGTTAGCAGTTATGATTCTTCTCCCTCTCTATTCTCTCTCACATACCATTCTGTAATGGAGTGGACTGAAAAAGTCCCTTGATCACATGTCAGAATCCCCAGGTTCTAAATTATTGAAATTGTCATAGTTACAAAACTTTAAGCAAATCACAGACTCTCTGTACCTCAATTTTTTTTACTCTGTAAAATAAAAGAATTGATTTTTTTCCATGATTTTCTAAAGCTGCCCCAAAGAGCACATCTTGACTTTTGATTTTTTCATGATTTCTTGTGGCTTCTAGCACAATTCAGGACTCAGTTGCTATTTAATGGCCCATAAAATGGGGTCTGATTTTTCAGGCTGTCAGAGGTTATACTGTAGAGGTAATAATACCACTGAGCCCACATTCTTACTACTTATGCGAAAAAGTCCTTTCTAGGATCCAGACAAGTGGGCACAGGCCAAATTTTAAGTTAAGCTTTTCAAAGCCCTATCTCACTATCATTTTATAAAACATGTAGATCTATATGATAAAATTACCCATTGTCATTTTAAGAATCAAGTGGACTGATAATGTGTTAGAATATTTGGAATTAGAAAAATACACAGAGGTACCCATAAAAAGAGCAGGGACAGAAAACAGTGAGGCAGGAAAGTCGGGGGGGCACAGAGAAGGAAACAAGAGATGGGGGGAGGGGACTGGAAAATAAGGATAAAGAAAAAGAAAGGAAGAACCAAGTAAAAAGTCAGGAAGACGAGAAAGAGAAAAAACAGGCCTGAGTATAGAAAAGGACAAAATAAGAACAAATGAAATTCTTAGTGTAAAATAAAGAAACCTTAGTGGTCAGCAGTCTTCTCTCTTGCCCCTAGCACTGTAGTACATTCAACCCTCTGAAGAAAGTTAATCTCTTAGACAAGAAGAATGGGCGTAACACATCATAAATGTGATAATAGGAAAAAAGCTTTGGAAGAGTAGGGGAATGCATATAGAGTGGGAGTATAGCAAAGAGAGTTCTATTTTTGATTTTGACAGAAGAATTGTTTTTGAAAAAAAAATCTGTAATTTCCTAGGCACAAAGGCCTCTTCTGACACATGAGATCATTTATCTACTATCTATTCAGTGTCTATCTATCATCGAGCTATCTATCATCCAGTTATCTCTATGGCAACGATCTCCATTGCACGTAGGTGTTTTGACACTCCAGAACCAAGCTTCCAGTTCATGGGATCTGTCGCCTGAGGTGAAGACAATGCAAAGAAAGTGTTCTTGGGTCCTTTCTTAAATGCACTGGTGTTTAAAAGGTAGTGTTTCCAGAAGACTGCATTGCTTAGTGGTGTAAAGTGAGGCCCTGGCCCTTTAAAGCAATTGTAACCAGGAAGTTTCCATTTATTTTAGAAAATAAATCAGGTATACATTGCTTCTTCAGGGTTTTGCTTCCTAATTTTCTCTCTTTTTTTTCTCATCTCCTTTTGAATATGCATTTCTTCCTCCCACAGTGCCTGCTGGCACACTTCCAAAGATTTTTATCAAATGTTCTAGGGACTGAATTACTCATTTTAGGTTATTTAAATGAAAGAGATGCATAATACCACTTCACATTCAAATTTCATGAAACCCAGCCCATGAACTCTTTTATCTACATGCATCTATATGCCCCTAAAGCACTGCTCATGCTTTCTATCAGCTTCCCCCTGGAAAGGGCTACAGCTACACCAAGTCCATTTGATACTAAATGATCAAAAAGATTTTTTTTTTTTGCCACAATGAGCAGTTTCAGTAGGATATGTCTTCTTTCATAATTAATGTGCATTGTGAGCTACATTATGTCCCTAAATTACACAGCTTCTGATGCAAAGAAAAATTAGTTTTACTGTGGGGCTTGGTTACCTTTTAACATAATCAATGAGTTGCATAAGCAATTTAGAGAAATAGAGGACTGGGTTTAACGTCTTAGGGAGAGGGGGTGGGGGAAGAGGGAAAGAAGAAATAATGGGAGAGAGAACAGCTTCAAAAAGCAGGTACACTGAGGGGCTAGCCCCATGGCCTAGTGGTTAAATTTAGTGCAATCCACTTCAGCAGCCCAGGTTCAGCTCCCAGGCACGGAGGCAGACCTACATCATTCATAGGCAGCCATCATGTGGTGGCGACCCAGATACAAAATAGAGGAATATTGGCACAGATGTTAGCTCAGGGCAAATCTTCCTCACACACACAAAAAATGCAGGTACACAGAGCAGATTCAGTAGCAATTAATTGGTTTAATGAATGTTTATTTAGCACCTACTGTGCTAGGCACTGCGCTGGAGGCTGACCGGGAGCCAAGCCCACCCTCTTGCCCTCATGGGACTTCCAGGGGAGACCGTTTGAACTCAACAGAAGGCAAAGCAGTGGCAAGTGGTTAGGAGTGGGTGGTGGTGGAGAATAGAATGCCTTTTAGAAAAAGCAAAGCCTAGAAAAGAATTCTAGAGAGGGTCAAGGACAAGTTTAAAATCTCAGGAAATGTGTGTGCATTTAATTCTGTAGAGTTGGGGGAAAACTTATTCAATTAATGTATAATGAAATATTATTTACAATACATTTCCCTAATCATTGCTTAAATTAAACCACTGAGAGAAGCAAATGTTACTTTTTAAAAAGGAAAGTCATGGACAAGGCTGAATTAGTTGTTTCTGTCTAGTAAACAGATGGTAAAATATGCATTGCATACAGCAAAAGTATATCACTATGTTTGCCATATTCCAAATTTTCGAAAACTATTTTCTATAAGAAAGCAAATATGAGTCTGCTTGTTCTCTAAGGTTAACTGATAATTTGTTTATCCTGAAGAGTATCATAAATGTGAAAAAGATTGAATGCCCTAAGGAGTAGCGTCTCTCCTCTTGCCTCTTCTGATTCTTTGGGGGGTTGATGGCATTGGTTTCCTAACATCTAGATGATTTTCATTCTCTCAAATATCTATAGACAAGTCCTTTCGGGCCAGATCAAAGTCAGGTCTTCCAGAGTGAGTGTATTGGAGATGGGCCCCATAGCTCCATAACAGGCATCTAGTAGGAGTTTGTAAGAAATTATCAAGCCCATTTACCTTGGGGCCCAAAACTTTGCCCCTGGGAACACTAATATCACAAAACTTCCATGAGCATTTTATTTCAGTCACTTAATTCTCACAAGACCCAAATAATATCACTTTCTTCCTTGGGTGTCCAATGACTCCTAAGCCTTGCACACATGTCCTTGTCTCTGGCCATGGCCCCTTCACCCTTTTATGCTCTGGATGCCCTGACACTCACCCAGTTCCCCAGCACACTATGTTTTTCCCCCTTTGCATGGGCTGTGTCTTCTCCCTGGATCCTCCTTTTGGCTGCCCCTCCTAAAGGTTTGGCCTACATCATGAACTTAAGCCTGGGCAATGACACATCAGGAGATGGGTCCTACCATCACTGAGTGATGAGAATCAGCACATAACCCCACCCTTGGTCAAGATTCTCTCCAGGCTTTTCACATGGTTCCTTCAACTGTCTTAACTCTATCATGACATCTGTTACCTTAGAAGTCACTGAAAAGGTGCTGCTTTCAAATCATTTGCTCTGGAGGGAATAGCTACCCCCATATATCTCTACTAGCTGTGCTCTGCTCTTCATCTATGTGTCCTTCAGGTCTCTGACTCTCCCCCTCCTGAAACTGGGCTTGGTGTCCCTCCTACACACACGCATAGCATCTCAAACACTCAGCACACTGTATGGAAGCTGTGGGAAACTTCCATAGACTGGTAGCTCTCAAAGTTTGGTGCACATCAAAATCACCTGGAGGGCCTGTTAAAACAGATTCCTGGGCCCCATCCCCATCGTTTCTGACTCAGTATGGAGATGGGAGTAGGGCCCGAGTATTTGCACTTCTAACAAGTTTCCAGGTGATGCTGATGGTCCAGGGAACACACTTAAAAACCACTGCTCTACACTTTGCTTACTTTGTATTGGTTACCTATGGTGTGCTAAAGCTCTATGTTTCTATAATATAATCCCTTTTCTTTTTCTTCCTTTTGTCTAATCATCTACTTTTTTTCCATTTGTATTTTTCTTTCTCTGCTTCCTCCTCTTCTGCCTTTGCCTCAGGTCTTCTAGTAACCCTGCTGGGCTTTGTCTAGCTCTGGCTCATTGCAAAGAGGACAACAATGGTTCCCATCTCTGGCTCCATTATGTTCACCTCTAAAACATCAGATGTAGCTGCAAATTCTGCCAGGCAAACTAATTTGTGACATTTCCAATGCATTTCGTGCACCAGAATAAACTAGCATATTTGAGCAAAGCCGTGTTCTGGATAGATTAAAGTGTAAAAACTGGCATGAAAATCAGGTCTCATGTAAACAGGAGATTATTATTACTTAGAATCCTATAATGTGCCCATCATATGGATCTCTAGGGCATTTGCAAACCCATTTTTACATAATTATGTGAAGAACATGTATTTTATATGAGATGGTGAAATTAAATACAAAATAGGGCATTTTGAAATGGCTGTAATGTTTTAAATGAAGAAATGAAACTGTTTCGAGACATATGTAGGAGAGAAAATTTATAGACAGTAGTTTTTAAGAGGCTCTATTAATTCCAAAGAAAACACAGGATGAAAATGAAATACCCAAAGAATAAAATAAGAGGTCTCCCATAAAAATCAGTCTATGTGATTCAAGTGGTTAGGCTTGCCTTCTAACAATGTGAATTTTACAACGTGATGCTCACCCCACATTAGCATTTCAATGGCACAATATTTTTGTTACACACTGTTGAAAGTGCTGCAATCTGCCCCTTCGCTCTTCCCTCTGATCTTGGGTGCATTCCAAAGGTACGAAAACATGGCTGGCTGGTGAATCTTGTTATCAATCAGTTTTCTACACCTGTGCCAATCTAGGCTAGTATTTTCTACCCAGTTGCTGGATACTGAAGTAAAAATTAAAGGAACAAATCAAATTCATCCTGTGTCCATTCAGAAAACAACCAATTTATACACTAGCTTTTGGAACTGAAGAGTACATTATTTTATCTCAGAGACTCTAGTGTAACGTCCTGCTCAGAGGGAAATCCCAGGAATGCTTACAAAGATTGAAATAAATTTTAGATCAAATCAAAACATTCAAGAAGTGTATATTCTCTTTCAAAATTTAATAGTGACATTTTGTTTTTAATTTTGTTTGTGTGTGTGTGAGAGTGTAAGGAAGATTAGCCCTGAGCTAACATCCGCTGCCAATCCTCCCCTCTTTTTGCTGAGGAAGACCGGCCCTGGGCTAACATCTGTGCCCATCTTCCTCTACTTTATGTGGGATGCCTGCCACAGCATGGCTTGATAAGCAGTGCGTAGGTCTGCGCCCGGGATCTGAAATTGCAAACCCCAGGCGGCTGCAGCGGAGCACACAAACTTAACCACTACACCACCAGACTGGCCCCAAACATTTTGTTTTTAATTTTTTAGCAGAACATGTGTCTTTATAGACAGCATAAAAATATGTGAAATCAGTTTATAAACTCTAAGATGCTGTAATGTTGTTTTGACAGTTTGCCTTTCACCCAATTTGATGCTCATTTTCACTGTGCACCCTCTTCCACCTAGGTGATTTGGGGTCCACCTATTTACACAATCTGCTCTGGGGGAGAAGAATTATGTTTTTTCCATATCCTAGAGGAGGTTCTTGGGGTGGCCACATCAGCCATGACCAGGCAAAGAGTGTGTTCTGTGACACTTTTCCCTTCAGTGGCACTTTCTGCAGCATAGCTTTGGGAGAATCATGGCTCTGTCCTCTCAGGCAGCTAACCCACCTGAGGTCACCAGACGGGAATAGCTCCACTGTCCTTCTTTGGTGGGCGTTATTCTGTTGCTTTGACATTGGAAAGCCATGGTTCTAAGAGACAAGGAGAAGGAAGTGGAGTGAAGTTTCCCAAGTTGGTAGGCAGCTGATGGCATGGACCCAAAAGCAACCAGGGCTGGGAAGACCCCAATCCCTCAGCAGGATCTGGGTGTATCCTTTGACTTGGCTCTACATAGAGATGACAACTAAGAACTGTTTTCCTACAGGCAACAGACATGATTATAGGAGTTATACGGATGGGACATTAAGTAACACCACATCACAGCATGAGAGCATTTTTCCTCCTTAAATTTTCTTTCAACATTGAATTAAGCAAATAGAAAAGAAGCCCTAGAGGTTACCTAGCTTAAGATAAAGGGGCCCAATGGAAAGGAGGGGCATAAATAAACATCTTTTCTGCTTCTATTCATCCACACCCTGGATGTCATCCACATCTGGAAGATGAAGAAAGAAATGTCACCCAGCTAGAAAGGGAGGAGCTAGGATTTGAACCCAGAATTTTGGTCATATCTGTGTTTCTCTTTCGCCATCTCCCTCTGACTCCCCTCTGACTGGACTTTCCATCACTGTGGGCAGAGGAGTCTGCTTCTATACCTGGTGCTACTCCAATGGGCATATTGAGACTAAGTCCCAGGGAGTGCCAGTGTTTCCTTCTCAAAGACCCTTTCAACCATCTTCAGTAATCTGACATAACTCCTCAGGCCAGCTGGCCTGAGAGATGAGCCTTGAGTCATGATCTGAAAGAGACACATGGGTTTTATTTGGACTATGGTGAAGACATCATCAAGTGGGTACTTTTCATTCTAGATGGAGCAAAGAGTAGTGCTAAGGAGCCTTACATGCACGTTAATTACATAGCCACCTTTTGAAAAAATAATATGCAACCTTATTGCTATGGTTAAGGACCATACTTTATTAGGGTAATGAAACCAACCATGCCACTCTAATCCTACCAGACCATATGGACAATCTTTGCCACAAACCACTGTCACTGAAGGTTATCTGTATATGTGAGCCTTCCTTGCAGCCATAAAGACACCATAAATAAAGATGTACATGTTTCCATTGAGTTGAGAAGATGTCAGCTCATAGCCTGAGGCTCCCTTAGCCTGACTTCATGATTCACCAGTATTCTATTTCTCAGTATGAAGCAACACTTCTCTTCAAACATAAAATGTCCAAGATTCAATCAGTGGAATTATCCTTCCAATATCCTGATAAACTCACAGTCTGCTTTGCTACAAAATGTGCATCTGTAACACAAGTTAGCACTATGGGATTGGTAAATGGAGAAATGATGTCATGTTAAGAGAGAAGTTATGTACAATCACATATGACCTTTCCTGGTACATTAATATTTTTTAGTGAATAACAGCAGTTGAACACAAGATATTCTAGCACAGAAAACTGTGAAAGAATGTTGTACTATACACAATTTATCCATAATCCTCCTCTTGGCTTAATTTGGCCACACGCCTTGTTTGGAAAGGTAATCACATGGTTCTTCCCATTTAATCTGAGCTCCATAACGCAGCAGTCTCAACCCTACCATCAAGTTACTTTCACTTTTTTTAAAAGGTAAAGTTCCATATAATATAAAGCACTTCTTTACAAGGAATTTAGCCTGTCTTTTCAACGGTATTAGTAATTTTTAATTAGGTTTACTCATGCTGAAATTACAAAGTTGCCTATCTTTTGAGTGGTCTGTTCTAATACTATTTTCCCATGAGCCTGGCCATTATTAATGTGTCATTTTTTCAGAACTCCAGGTTTTTCCAAGATTGCATACAATGTATTATAGTAGAAACATCTGCATTAGAGTTAGCTTGGTAACCTTATTTGCAACAACATTCTGCAAAGAAAGCACAATACTCTTCACTGTGTGCTGACTGTCCCCAATTTCCCACTCCTGCTTAGTTTATAAAATAGTTGAGGTTATGTAATTATCACTCTGAACTGGCTGAGTTTTAGTAAAAATAACAGTCAACTCTGGAAAAGATATTGTCCACTAACTATACAACCACTTGAATTACAACTATGCTTAAGTAACACATTATAGGGCTCTCAGAATGGCTTGAGACATTACAGTCTGTGAGTTCCAAAGAGAACAGTGGCAGAAAAACTTCCAAGAACGAATTAGTGTCAGTTTGAAAGCAGAATATTAGCTACTATAAACTGGTCCCATTGCTCACCACTCCTAAGCCCCGTGGACACCTCACTGACTTCAGACAGAAGTAAAGCTGCAGGGAATTGTAGAAGGTGTCAAGGAGAACAAGAAATACATCTCTGTTCAAATTTGCAGTCTGATGGCTGGAGGCCAGCACATAAAGATACTGCAGTGACCAAGTATGCCAAGGAAATTCCCTTTTATTTCTTGGCAAAGGAGTGTCACCAATAAGATTCTGGAAATATACTGATTCAAAGAAGTCATCTTTCTTTGGTACAACAGTTGAATAAACAAGACATCCAGTGAAAGAACCATATGGGAGAGGAAACTGCTTCAGGAATTGGTGCTTGTATCAAATCTAAATAGTTAGGCCCCAGGAGATACTCATCAACCATCCCCCCCAAACTTCCCCTGCCACCACTTTTGCGTGTATGCGTGTGTGTGGACCCTTGTGCACACCTCCCATGGTTATCTTGATCTAGTTTCAATTCAATCCCTGGGAATCATATGATGCCCAAAGGCTAGTGTAGGCACTCTCACCTGAAAGAGCATACAGATCCGTTTGAAAGAAAAAAGAAAATTAAGGCCCCCTCTCCAATATTGACACATTCATTTTTTTATTACATAAATACATACAAACACGAAATTGTAATTTCCTTATGTCTGAAGTGCTCTATAGCCATAAAACCAAAGAAATTTACAAAGAAAAACAAACACATTATTATAAAAGAAATTAAATTAACCACATATCTTCAACAAAATAGATAACATTAGTTTATTGAAACTATGTCACTGTTCTCCACGTGAATGTGGCCCAACTGGAATGGCAGTTTCTATGGCGTTGTCACATCACCATTGCTTTATGCTCTGTGGAAATTAATTTTCTCCATTCCAGTTCTCTATTTGAACCATTCAAAAACCTTTAATGTTACTGAGCCTTCATTGGCACAGACACATTATATTATCTCCATATTTAGTCTGCCTCTGCTCCTCCCTGAATAATGTTCTACAATTAAAGTAAAACTAGCTGGCACTAACGTGATTATAAAGACCATCACAATATGGTCACCCAGATGATCAAGAATACACTCAGAGCCATTCTACTTGATTACCACTGCAATAAAAACAAACAGAATACAGAACAACTCACCCAAAGAAACTCATCAACCCTCAAGAATATACCCAGAGACCCAGATTTGAAGACAATCAACTTAGCACACAAGTATCTAAAAGATAGAATTCATACCCTACAAGACCAAGTGACAGGCACAGGGCCAGACATTCGTAGGTTCAAATTCCATCTCTATCATTTTTATTTGTGTGATTTTTTAGGCAAGCTGTTGAATCTCCCTTAGCCTCAGTTTCCTCATCTGCAAAACCACAAGAGCCGCACCAATCTAATAACACATTAGTATGGATTAAATGAGATAATGCTAGTCAAATATTTAATACAAAGTAAGTCCTCAATAATTGTTAGCTAGTTCTGATTTCAGCAACGTTTATTCAGCACGTAGTTATTGTGTGCCAAGCACTGGACTTTGTCCTGAGGACCCAGAAAGAAAAAGCAGCATTTACATCCTTAAGGGGAACAAAGTCTGCAGAGAACATATGAGAAGACAGAACAGTGGAATATAAGTGCCATGCTAAAGGAGATGCTCAAAATATGCTTACTGATTGGGGGTCGGTTGCCAATCAGCTGTTTTTCTGCCACTTTTAAACTACAATGCAATACAATAAAGAAGTCTGTGAGTGAGAGAAACAAGGATAGAAGTTCGGTCAACCACGGGTTCTGAAACAGACAGTCATTGACACACGCAAAAATTCATGATTTCCAGGCAAAGGAGGTAATCTGGAGTTCCATCTTGTCACAATGAAGGTCCCAAAGCTTCCCTGAGCACTTCAATCAACATGTACCATTGCACTATCTTCCTTAATTGTTATACACTTAGAGAAAGTGTTAGATATTCATAATAGTTATTCACTTTTGCTTTGAATCAGAACCATTCTTCTTTTCCCCCTCTCATTTCATTTTCAAAATTAAATTTCAGGAATTTCCGATATTGAAAGAAAATGTCCTTCTAGAAGTCTCCAGCCTCCATGCCACCATGACCACGGCAATTGACTCCAATGAATGCTAAGTTTTCAAACTTACAACAAGACTGTGGATTCTAGTCTTTGATATTCTGTCATTCCATTCTGCTTATTCAGAAAATGGATCCATCTGTAGGTGCAAAATGCAATTTTCAGGAAAATGGCACCTTAAAATATTCTGACACACTGTTCCATCAGCCGTCCTTATAGTTAGACAAATAAAGACAATGAAGAGGCATGCAGACCTGTTAACATCTGCTCAAAACCTGCCCCGCATTCCCTTGCCTCTGCTAGCACTAACTCAAGCTAGAATTCATTTAGATAATTCCTTAAGCTTGGAATGCTTAGCATGTCACATTTCTACCAAGTCTCATTTATATAATTAGTGCTAACATATGGCCCACAATCAACACTGGAGATTTGGAATCATTTTTAGCATGCCGTTAGACCTAAAGGGGTATGGATTCAATATGGAGGGAAGAGAATTAGGCATGCAAATTCCATTTGCGATAACAAGAGCGTCGCAATGGAAATTTACCCCCAAAAGGTTTGGCTGCTAATCACATAGCAAGCAGAAAGAATTACATTCTTAATAACCTTCACCAAGTGCAATAAAAGGAAATAGAAGTTTGTTTTATGTGATGCTTTTGGTTACTATGTCTCCTCCTAAACTCAGAAGTATTTTACAAACTAGTGCTAACCACTATGATTACCCCAACAGAATTTCCCCTGTCTGGTCTGATTTAGGTATTTAAGCCAAGAAACCATCTTGATATCATTCACTGAGCATTCCTAGTCAACACTGTAGAATATACAGTGACCGCTTTTTCCCTGGATTGCCTAGAAAATTTCATTGGATTCCTTAGATAATTCCTACTCATCTTTCATTGAATACTTGTTCCATAGGCTGGCCTTTCCAGAACTTGGTGGCCTGAATCTATCCTTGTTCCCTTAAACTTTTTTTAATTAAAAAACTTTGAGGTAGACGGAAGATACAAGAAATGAAAAAACTAATTGATGGAGCCATGTTCTAGAGGTTTCATAAATCAAAAACCTAATCCATAGTTAATGGATAAAGAATTTCCCTAAACCAACATACCACATTTTTTCTCATAAGTCAATACCACTAATGCTCTTGGTAATAACACTTACTGTGTACTTACTATGTCCCAAGCAATGTAATGCAAATTTAACAAATATAATACCACTTGATCCTCACAAAACTCCTAAAATTGAAATTATCTTGATTTCACAAATGAATAAACTTGAGGTTGCACCATCTGACTTAAGTCCCTCAGGTAGTAAGGGCAGAGAACTCCCAAGTCTATGCTTTTAATTACTATGCTATTCTGCTCCCAAGTGCTTAATTCTCTGTGCATCTTTGACTTCTCTATCTTTTCAGCCTCCATGGTTAATTAGCCATCAAGTCTTGTTGGCTCTTAACATCAAAATTACTCGAATCTGTCGGTTCATCCCAACCTACCTCATTAGATTAGGGCCTCATTATCTCAAATATGAATTAGAGTAAATAAGGTCCATTTCAAATTTAAGGTTTGATACATCTATAATTATTACTTTCTGGATGGTATCTTCCCAGTCCCAACAATTATGAACGTAGCCACACAACTGTTTGGTTTATTATTATTTCTCAGCACCTAGTGCAACGATGGCACGTAGGAGGTGTCAAAAAGGATAAATGTCTAGACGAACTGGGAATCACGAAAACTGGTTCAAACTCAATCTCATTTTTACCATGAAATAGCTGTGTGATCGTAAACTTAACTCTTCTAAACTTAAATGAAAACATTTGTAAAATGAGGGGCGAGGGCCAAAAAAAATCTAAGAAAACTTCCACATCAATATGGCCAAATCATTCCTGTGCTGTGGAACCTTTGTCTTTCCTTTGGGAAAACAATTTAAATTCTTCAGCCTGGGATCCTGATTAGCCACGCTTTTTTCTCACAGGCAAGTTTGATGAGACACAAAGAGAACCACAAACCCCAAACCTGGAATTACCCCTAAGTTTTGGGCCTGCTAACCATATAAATTGGGCAAGCTACTTTATGTAAATATCAGTCTCCTTAGCTTTAAAAGAAGGAATTGGAATCTAGATTCAAGATTCTCAAATGCTGGTCTAAGAACGAAGGGCTCAACAGTCCATAGGAAATGAAGCAAAGATAGGGACAACGTAATAAAATTTTCATAAAGCTATATTTATTCAGTTTAAATATTTTATTTTATTCTATGAATGTTTATTTTCCTATTTTGCACTAAAATATCCTTTTTTAAAAAAGAATTTTTTTTGAAAATATCTTTTGATATAATAAAAAATTGGCCATCCATAGTCCAATATCTCCAAGAATGCTCAGGAAGTCTCCATTTCCCCCTAATAATCACTTACTTTAGCTTTCTGTTTCTGATGACTTCCCCCATCCACCCTATATCCTTCACCTTTGACTGTTCTTTTCTCTCTGCAGGCTCTATTAGTTCAGAAATAGAACCCTCTTTAACTCATCCCCATTCTAAAGTATTGGCAATAATTTTTTTTTCTATAAGCTGTTAGTAATGGAAAGAGGATTCTCTTAACAGCATGAGATTATAAACAGCTTAAAATTTAATGCTGCCTGGACTTGCTTTTAAAAGTACCTTGGGCAGGGGCTGGCTCCATGGCACAGCGGTTAAATTCACATGCTACACTTCGGAGGCCCGGGGTTCGCAGTTTCGGATCCCAGGCATGAACCAATCCACTGCTTGTCAAGCCATGCTGTGCTGGCGTCCCATACAAAGTAGAGGTGGATGGGCATGGATGTTAGCCCAGGGCCAATCCTCCTCAGCAAAAGGAGGAGGACTGGCAACAGATGTTAGCTCAGGGCTAATCTTCCTCACACACACACACACACAAAACCAGTACCTTGAGCTCCATCTCAGCTAATTCCTTCCTGACTTTCTTTTCTCCTTGGGTCCCAATTCTCATTTTCTCCTTAAATTCCTATATTTCTCACCAAGAACATACCAGATGAGGAAACTTAATGTTCCAAGAAGTTAACTGACTTCTCAAGTTGACAGAGTCAGTAAGGAACAGAATCAGACCCCAAACCCAGAGCCTTGTAACTCCAGACTCCATGCTTTCCCCATGTCTCATCCCTGTCAAGTGGTAGAATGAAATCCCACGGTCCATGCCTTTCCCCCAGTATGTGGTAAGTTAGATCGGTTGGTTATGGTGGGAACATTCATGGACAGGAACTCAGTTTTGTCCAGCTAAAGGAGGGAGCCCTGTGGGACACTGCCATAGAGATGTAGGACAAGGAAAAAACATAGAAAAGGAATTAGATGGAGAGAAAATCTGAGTTGTTGCTTAGCCAGGTAGTTCACTTGAATGATTATTTTAATACTAAAATGGTATAAAGCCCTTCCTATCCCCTTATCTATTGTAAAAAGGAGGAAATGGAATTAATTTAGATCTTTAAACAAAACACATAGCTCTTCCTTTTGCACACTGGATCTCTTCTCCAAATTGTCACCATCACAGACCTGTATCTTAGTCCTGAGACTTTTTTGAGCCAATGAAGAAATTCCCACCCACTGAGCTGGTCCCATTATTTCCATGGCTGAATAGAAAGGACTATTTGGTCTGAAATTATCAAATGAAACTCCCTTTGTACTATGAAAAGATGAAACGATGCCCCACACCTTTGATTGCAGACATGGACCACCACCACCATTTAAAGGAGACGCGTGGAGATTACATCCAACAATGACATTTCTTTTCTACTGAAGTCAACAGTGAAGGGTTTCAGAGCTCACTTTCTCTCTACACAGCCATCCCCAGAGCTCACTTACATAAAAGAAATTAAAGTGTGCTTAAATGAGTGAGAAAATTGTTTTGAGGAGAATCATAAAATTTATCTAGATGAGTGACATTTGCTTATAAGGAAAAGCATGGCACAAACTGTTGTTTGTGTGTATAGATCGTATTGCATAACATGTTCCTCAGTGTGTGTGTCTGTGTGTTAATATCATTCTCAAGACACACGTGTTCATGTGTGATTACATAACGGCATTTTTGTAGGAAGTGTTATAATGTGCTAACAAACTAACTTCCAGTATTAGAAAAATGGGAGCTCAAAGGAGCTAACTTTTGGTTTTGCAAACAACAGGCTCATCAGCTGTGAGGGTTTTCACAGCAGAATTTAAATTTTAAAAATCATTATCAGAACCGTTGATCTGAAACCAAAAAGTGTTGCATATGTGCTCAAAAACTGGGAACAATAGTGTTGATCAAAATTTGACCTGATAAAACTCTCTTTGATTAGAATAATCTAGGAAGAATTTGCCTTTTCTCTGACTCAATAAGTATTTTCTATTGCAAAAAGAAGAGTCTGGTTCTATTGTAACAAAAAAGGGAGTAATTACCTGGGGGTAAAAGGACCTTTTAAGGCAGTTTGCATTTGTCACCTCTGTAAAACTATAACAGTGTGGCAGTTCCTCAAAAAAGCTAAACATAGAACTAATATATAATCCAGCAATTCCATCTCTACGTATATACTCAAAAGAACTGAAAGCAAAAATGTCCATCAACAAATAAATGGATAAACAAAATATGAATACAATGAAGTATTATTCAGCCCTCAAAGGAAATAAAATGCTGGTACAACATGGATGATCCTTGAAAACATTATGCTAAGTGAAATAAGACAGACACAAAAGGAAAAATATTGTCTGATTCCACTTGTATGAGGTACCTAGAATAGGCAAATTCACAGAGGGCTGTGGAAGGGGAGAATAGGGAATTATTCTTGAATTGGTACAGAATTCGTTTGGGATAGTAGAAAAGTTCTGGAAATGGACAGCGGTGATGGTTGCACAACATGGTGAATGCACTTAATGCTACTCAGTTGCACACCTAAAAATGGTTAAAATGGTAAATTTTATGTTGTGTATATTTTACCACAATAAGTATATATAATAGTTTTTCTGGATTTGGAGTTATTGAAACAAAGCATCACGAAGTAGTGAGTCTGCCTGTAAATTACTAGTGTTTTGTTAAATTGGGGAGTATCTACTGGGCTGAAAATAAAAAATAAATCTATGGGGGAATAAAAGGGTCAGTTCACTAAAATGGGAGCATGAAACAATGAAATGCTAGGGGTCTAAAAGGAAAATATACTGTTCTCTAACAAATCTCATGGGGCAATGAAAACTCTAAGTCTGTAGTGGAAATTTTTAAAGGAGGGGGAAGGTGAACTGTAGATATGAAATTGCCAATATGTGTTTTTGAACTATAAAAATGTCAGTTTCCTATGGTTCCACTTAACACCTGGGAGGCCACCTTGCCACCCTCCCTACCCTCATCTTAACATTGGCCCATCCAAGGTTAATGTGATCACGTCTCAAGTTCTCGATCTCTCCCTTCAAAAAATCACCACTAACGTGCAAGTCATTAACTGTGTATAATATGTGTGGGTGTGAGGAGGAGAGAAGATGCAAACTGTAGTCCACCCAGGGACCAGGCAGTAATGTAACAGATCAGATGGATCACCAGTAAATATGGCCTCTCTTGTCATCTCCCCTCTGCTCAGGTTTACTTTAGAGAATACAGATGACTGTTACCAATCTTCTGATTTTTCAAAAGAAGACAGAAATCTGGATTGGGATTGAAATCTCTTGATTTTTAAAACTTTGGTTCAATTTTTTAAAACATCTGTGAACGCCAAATAAAACACCTGTAGTCCCAACTCCCTCCACTCAGCTGCCAGTGTATATCCTCTGCTGTATACCCAACTACAACTGCTGTGACCCAACTACAATGAGCAATAGTCCAAATAAATGTTTTGATGCAGCCCCTTGGACAGTTCTAGAGTTTCCTTTCTACATCAAACCACAAAGGAATGAGAGTCTTTCTCATCCTCTACATTACTTCCTCCTTCCTTTCCTCCTCTCTTCCTTCCTTCCTTCCTCTTTAGTTGGTTCAAGGATTTACCTTGGGATCTTGGAATGGAAACAAGTTCCATAACATCTGGCGCATATGTGCATTTGGGTGGGGAGGGATTGCTGGGAGAGGGTAGTAAGGACGGAAAATGGGATAAAATGGGACACAGTCTCAACTTACCCTTGGAGTTAGGGCAAATTCCGTCACCTGAAGAGTTGCTTGTGTTGATAGACTCTCTCCAGCTTACTGCACTGCACATAGAAGAGAATTCTCAAACATACATTGAATCAAATTGAGTGGCAACTAGTTGTATCTGGCAAAGAATGGAGAATTGTAATGGGGAGAGATAAAAGGGCAAAAATAAAGACAGGAAGGAAGACAAGAGTTTAATTTTTGTTTCCATATGATTTATCTGTTTTACCAGTTATTAAAAACCAGGGCATGCCTCCAATGAGACAATTACTTTTTGAAGTGATATCCTTAAATTATACAAAAAGATGAATCTTACATTCCTTTATAGACAATAGTCAAGAAAGATTCATTTTTACTTCTCGTGACAGCTTCAACAGTCACAGGAGACGAGCACTGAAGACTTATCCAGGCTCCGTATAGATATTTAACCCAGGGATGGCCTTTTCCCTTGGAATTTTGGCAAAGCACACCCTACACACTCCACAGCATTTAATTAACCGGAGACCATTCTCAAGTACACTTAATTATAGGTCAGTATTCTGACTATATAAATCAGGGAAAGGAAAGGAAATGACACAAAAGCCCTAGACTAATATAATTTATAGCTATCTGAACTAACACAAGGAAAGAAGGGTACTGTGCTATAATTAAAGATTATGTTAGTGCCAAAAATCATAATTTTCTGCCTGGCTTTAAAAGCAAATGTCATGTTAATGACAGTTAACTTTTGATTACGCAGGGATGATTATATATAGTTTGTGGATTATCTATGCCCTCATTTTCTTTCCTTCCTCCTCATGTTGCTTTATTGCTAATTAATCCCTCTATCAGAATTCTGATTAAGGAAAGAAAGAGAAGTAGAAATCAAATTAGTCATTTGGGCTGATTGTTAGCTGCCTTGGTTAAGACTCTTAGCTAAGTTAATGTGAAAAACGCCTTTCTAGATTTCAATTCTCTATATTACTCCATGACATTTTTTTTGAGAGGTTATATTTGTTTATAGCCTTATATAAATTTCAAGTGTACATCATTATATTTCAGCTTCTGTTCACCACCAAAAGTTTAGTTTCCATCCGTCACCATACACATGTTTCCCATCACCCCTTTTGCTCTCCCCCCCACCCCCTTCTCCAACGTGTGACGTTTTAACTAAGATTATTGGAAGTTGGGTATCTTGGGAAGGTATAAAATTAGGTTACAGATTACGGTCTTGGAATATTTCTATTTTATTGTGTGACCTGAGGTCCCCACACATAAAATTCAGAAAACATCCTTATTCAATATGTTAATTTGTAAAACAAATAGAATTTCAGAGATCATTCTGTAAAACAAATAGAATCCCCCATCACACAACTCAAAATGGTGATGCTATCTACGAACATTTGCATCTATGCTATATTCCATACAAACATGGATAGGGTGATACCATCTACAATATGAAAACAAATTTGGAGAAGTGTCTCTAGAATATAATTTTGAGACCCTAAGAGAAATTTTTTTAAAGGTACATTTTAGCTCTTCACAAACTACACTCTTTCCAAACAGTTAAGTTCCAGAAGAGATCCCGAACCCATCAAATTACTTTTTGAATTTATATATTCTCTAAAAATATCATACAACAAAATTCACCTACTTCATGCCAGTTCATCAGTAGTGAAATTAAGGAAAGATTAAAACTGAGCAGAAACAATGAACAATCAGAGAGAGCTGCCAACGGGCCTGCAATAAAAATAAGCCAGCAGACGGCCATGCTGTTGTAATTCAGTTATGATTATGCCGTCTTAGAGTAATCATGTAAGAAAGTGCAAACAAACAATCCAATTTTTGAATCTAAAACAAGATTCTCTTATCCTGCCAGGCCTGCTTGAAAACACTCCACTGATTTCCCCTCATAAGTTGTCTTGCCCTAACATATGGCAGCATATTCCACGTCCTGAGGATTGTGAAAAATCAGCATAAACCTAGGTTTCCAATATCTGTCTAAAGACTTAGAGGTGTGAATGTTTCAGAACATTAACAACAGATTTCTAAAATTAAATTCACTTCTGTAAAATCAGAACCGACTACAACATGAGCAAGGGTTGAAGTGATAAAAAAAGCCTGAGAGAAAGTACCAGAGTTGTAATAGAATAGGTTACCAGGCTTTCATAAACTGCCATAGTTTTTGTTTTTTAAAGGCATGATGATTTTGCTTGTTTGCTTTGGAGGTCGTATACCTATTACTTATCAGAGAGGGAAAGGAATTAAGTATTACTTTCTTTTTTTAACTATTGAAGCTCAGTGGGATGTATACGTATAGAATGACATAATGCCTTTGTTCCATAGCTAAATGTAACAAAGCAGTTTGACTTCTGTTTAAAACCTGCAACAGAGTATGAAAGTGCCTTATGGATTAAATTAGCCAGCTACAGCCCATTACTGAGCTTTATGAAGAAAATGACAAAACATTAATAAACAGCCGCCTTTCAAAAATACCCACCTCTGGAAAACATAAGTTAATGCAATCATAGTCCAAAAGGAATGTAAACCAATATTATAATACCACATGATATGGTTCGTTAAACACTTCAAGTCTTTAGGGTGCTTTTCAGAATTGCAAAATATTTCTGTCATCTCCCCACTGTAATTTGGTACTCCAAAATACCATTAACTTTTAAATGCACCAATTTACTTTTTGCTGCTTGATAAATCTTATTTGTCATTCATAGGCTTTAAATTCATTTTATGCTTTATGATAGCTCACTCAAAAACTTTTACCAGTGCAGCAAATTCCTCAATAAAAAACTTGGAAATGAAATGGTATTTGGTCCTAACAATGAAGGAATACAGCCAAGCATTTTCTTCTTTGACATTAAAATTGATATAATTATTTATGACAGGAAAAATTATTCGTATTTTGATTATGAAAGCAACCAAATCACTTACTAAAACTAAGTATAGCTGTAGCATAAGAGGTGTGAAATTATTAGTTTCATGCACTAGACTACCAAAGGACAGAAGTTTCTATCAGAGGAGACTTCAGGCTTATTTACATACAATTTATAGACCAAGACAAAATCCAGCTTAACAAAAGTAAGAAATTCATGGTGTGTGGTATCATCCCTCTGCAGATGTTTAAGTAAGAAAGACAAGAGCAATTTAAGTCTTCAAAGTCATCCAAATAATGCATTAAAAGAGCTATTCTTACCAGAAAGATCTGCTAGAATATCTCTGGGTTACATTGATTCAGATGAGATGTGCCGGTAACTTTTCCACCCCTCAGCCAGAACGGGATGCAAGCAGTTATCAGACTAACAACCATTAAAGCATGGCATTTGATTTTTCACTCTAGAGAAGAGCCACAATGGAATGGCTTTGCTTTTTCCCTCCTCTGGCTTGCTAGGACCAAGGACACAGCTGAATTTCACAAGTCATGAGGAACACAAAAACTCAGACAATACCTTTTGGCAATGTAACAATTGAAATGGCTCCATTATTTATCATTATGCTCTTCAAAGGAAACTTCATTGAGAAGCTGGGAAGTCTGCTTAACAAAACAAAACAAAAACGTCATTCTCTAAAGCTTCCAAAGATACTAAGAAAGGTTTCCATTCTGTTATTAGAATGTATGATGTTTATTACCTTATTGGAAAATACAAAGAAATATGTGTGTATATATTTTTGTGTACTTGAGTTTATAATGCCAATATTTTTTGTTTTTTAATATTTTGTCTGATGCTTTCTTACTACACCTTATACACTACAACACAAAGATAAAGGGATTGTGGAAAAAGTGATATTTATTGATATTTTGTTTTATTTCTCAAGTAAATTGTTTTATAAATTATTAAACTGGCCATTTTATAAAGAATAAGTTTCCTAGAATTCTAGAGCATTTGTTTCTCTGAGTGTTCTAATCATTTCTACTCTTGATGAGCTCAGCTGTGGTGTCAAATCCCAGTTCCCACTAACCGTCAGGCCATACTGCCTCTCCTGGCGGGAAGAGGTCACGCTTTGAATAGGTAAAACCCTTTTCAACGACAAGACTGAAAGTTGAGAGTCACTAAAGAACCTAACAAAACTAACAAGTTTGAAAACTCAATTTTATTTGAACTGGCTTCTTGAAAAATTCCTTATCAGTGCTCAAAAACTACATTTAGGGAAATTTTAAAAATAGGCTTAGGAAAACAATGTAAAATGTGTAAAATATTCTTTCCTAATAGATTCATGCTTTAAATATTTTCATGAAGATCTGTAAAGAAAATTTATAGTGAAATACTAATGTTATTAGTTTTTCCCCCTCAAATCAAAAGTCAACTGAAAAGAATGCAGAGAATTATTTGAAAGAATGTTTTGCAGGATTTGTATATTTTACCATTGCTTTTTAAAAAAATAGATTTATATACAGGGAAATAACCTTAAATTGTTTTTTTTGGTTCAATTATGCCTCTCCGTTCTTCCTAGAAAATTATTTTTCCCTTATTTATGATATTATAGCCACAGATTGAAATGTCACAAATCTGAATCATATTTTATTTAATTTTTCTGGAAGAAGATAGATTTCTTCTGCTACTTAAATGAATCCGCTAGTTCCACATTTAAGGATATTTTATTGGTAAACAAATTATATAGGCTTCCTCTCTTCCACAACAGTTAATTACTTTCTCTGAGCAGGGAGAGAAATAAAAATGGAAGAGAGATTAGCACCTCCATGAATTCTGTCAGTCAATGGTAGTTTTCTCAATCAAAGTAGCAATTAATTATGATTTAGTCCTATAGGATGTTTCTTGCTTAATTAATAAATATTTTCCTGGCTGCGTATCAAAAACTCTATTAATGAACAGTCTCTCTGAATAACTTGTTGAATATAATACTATTTCTCCCCATATTATTTTTTTAAATGACTAAAATATCAAATTAGATATATCTGATAAACTTAGCCCATGATAAACATATAGAAGACTTGAGGTTGTTGAAAAATTACAACAAAAATACTCAATATATAGATATATCTGAACATATCAATGTGGGCATATATATATGCACTTGGAACACATTAAAAATACACATTTAATGAGCTCTTTAGAGTTGCTATTGAATATGAATTTGATTGTCAATTAAAATGATAAAGAAAAACATATATATTAGCAACTTCAACAATTCTAACAGGTAGAAGTCACTACACAAATGAGAGCTATTGCAACTATCAGTGCCAGATCTTTCCATGCCTCTCATTCTGGTGCTGGGGTTTTGAGAGGCCCAGTCCACTTTCAGAACTGTGACTTGTAGACACTTCTGGGAGTTACTTCCTTCCTTCCCTTTTTCTCTGCTTGTCATGTTGATCAAGGAAGTGACTTCAGTCATCCTGGGTGAGAGGGCCAAACTCTGAGGCCCATCACTTCTTTCTCATCAGAGCATATGGTGCAAGGAATAGGTAAAAAGACCAAAAACTTTTTCTTTCAAGCAGGTTCCAACATTGGGAATTTTTGTGTATTGTGAAAAATCAAAGACATAGCTTGGCATTCAGTTGGAATCACTTCAATTTTCCTACCAAATAAAGTTTTGTGGAAGGAGACATGAATTTAGAAACTTAAGTCCAGAAATTGACTGAATGGTCAATGCTCTCTCCAAACAACCAACAGAAAGACAGAGGCAGACCAGATACCCTTTGGCCTTGTGATAGCAAATAAGTGCCTAAAGTTCTACAAAACCTTACTGAGTCCCTACTACTTACCAGCAGGGATGTCCTGTACTGTTGTGCCAGTCTGCACCGCCCAGATCCAGGGGTCACCATTCACTTCATAGACTATGGGAACGCCATAGATAGATGTGTGCAAAGACATGTGTAAAGATGTCTACAAAGACACGTGTGAAGTCTACAGGAGCTGTTTGGTTTACACTTTGGTAACTGTAACCATCATGTTGTACCAAACAGGTAGCTAGACTCAGTCATATATACAAGTTAAGACAACTCCCTGCAAACTTCACAGAACAGATGACATTTAATCTAGTCTTGACAGATCTGTAGAACTGGGGTTGGATAAAGGGAAGTCAGTATCATTGAGATATAAAAACAAACAACCTGTTCAGGTCACTGGGATATTTTATGTTTCACATACTCTAGCCATAGGGGAGATGTAGAGAAATAAGGTGGAAAATAAGATCAAATGAAGACAAGTCTTAAATGACATGCTAAGAAGTATAAGCTTTTCGTTATATAGTTGGAGGATAGAAGAATTTTCAGGGAGAGAGAAATAATTGGGTATATGTTTAAAAATATAAGTATGGAGAATAGAATATGAATCAGTAGCTCGCTCCAAATTATATTCAATTCAGTGAGACATAGTCAAGTAGTCAAAAGCGTGGACTGTGAAGCCAGACTGCCTGCTTTTGAATCCCAGCTCCATTGTTTACAAGTTGTGTGATCTTGAGCAAATTATTTAACTCTGGTATTTGTTTCCTCACCTTTATGGGGATGCGTATCTCATAGGGTTGCTGTAAGGATTAAGTAGTTAATATTTGAAAAGCATTTAGAACAGTGTCTGGCACATGGTAGGCACTATGTAAGTGTTTGATAGACAAACAAGTGTTAACCGAACTCCTGCCATATACCAGGCATTGGGGATGTAAGGTTAAGAAGACAGACAACCACCTGCTCAGACAGAATTTACAGCAAAGCAGCATTCAATGCCCTATTAAATGGCTTTCATTGGTTTTCTTTAATGATTGTGAATTAAAATTACTTGGGTTTAGGGAATTTTGTTGAGAGTAAGACCGTAAGTACAACCATATTTTGCAATTCCAGTGGGACTCATAGATACAAAGTTAATGGTGGTAAAGCTTCTGCCTCAGATGCATTCCACCTCTTACCCACTCCCCCTTCATTCAGAGTCATAAAAGGCTAAGACCCCGAGCACACAGCCCTCAAAGGAGAGCTCTCTGCACTCCACCTAAATTCAGACAGCTGTTGTGTTATAATTTTACTTTATACTTCCTCTTGTCATTAATTCTATTTTAATAGACCTGTTTCTGTTTTCAGTGTGTTAGAATGTTCTTTGATTGTATGACCTATAAAAAAGAAAACTTCGTTATTTTTCCATCCAAATTAAAATATTCTATATCAAAATAGATTCTAGAATGCTGTCAATATCCCTTTTAAAAAATATCTGGACTTGTAACTTACTGAGCCATCATACTCTGTGCCAGCTTACTATTAACAATAACAAACGAAAAGAAGACTTGAGAACAGCATATTAAAATAGATAGAATGAGATATACTTTGTTTTCACAATTATTAAAAAGCATTCTTCATAGTTACTTCTTCATAATTATCATTTTTCATAACTAAGAAAACATTTCTTAAGGAATCAACCCAAAGCAGCAGCATTGGCCCATGGAGCAGCACTGCTCAGGCATTATAGGTGGGCCATATTGATAGCGTAGATATTGGAGTTTGGTGGAGTTTGGAAGTTCTGTTTCCTCTAGAAGTGCTAAGGAGATTTTCCCGATGGAATAAAAAGGAGAGAGAGAGAGGAATAAGAGTTTAGCAATCTAGCTGCCATAAAGTACTTTTTTTTTTAATCTTACATCTTCAGATTCTAGCGTGGCGTTTATAGTTATGTAAGGGGATTCACCTATTATTTGTTTAACAAATAAATAATGACCAGTGTTTTGTTGGCTTTTTTGCCTAAAATCATAATTTTGAACAGCAGAATAAAACTGCTCTTCTTTGCTCTTTCATAAGTGATAGTTCCAAACCATCATATTATAAACTACAGCTCAGGACATTTTTTCCCCTAAAATGCATTTTTATTGAAGATCATCGGTCACTTTTCTGCTTACTCTAAGAGTATGGTGAGATCTTCCTATAATTTATCCATAAGAATAGCTAGTATAATGTGCAAACGCAGAGATTTCACCATGCACTCTAACTTCCAAATCATTTATTAAAATACTAAGTAAGTCTAGTACCCAGGTTCATCTCTTAGGCGATTCCATTAGTAACCTGTTGTCCTCACTCTGTTTCCTCTTGAAATATTTGAAAATACTTTCCATTTATAAATCTGTTTGCTAATTAAATTAAATATCTTATTTTCGAAGGATATTGTAAATTTGGCAGGATAATAGTTGGAAAAATACTCCTATCATCACTATTACATCATGTCTCTTTTAAAGCCCTTTTTCTAAACAAAATAGGCATTTCAATGTATACAAAAAAGACTAGGAGAAAACACGATCAATATACTAATAGTGATCATTTCTGGATGGAAGAGTCATTTTTCTGTTTCAACATTTGCTGTATGTGAGTACATAGCTGGTTTCTTAAAACCAACCCAATTTCTAGGAATTACTAATGCAAAACAGGATGATTTGCTATACCAGATTATTTAGAATCACTGCATGTGGTATAAGAAGCAAGAGATAATAACTAAATGGAAGAAAAATGCCCCTATAATTGGAGGGGATCTGAATGAGAATTTGGGGGCTGAGAATGTGAATTAACCACAAGTATCCATCTGTGGATGGACGGGTAGACCTTACTTGGCTGTCTGAAAGACCTTGAAAAGCATAAGCGGAAAGTGAGATTACACTTTTTGCTGAGAAAGAAACTTAACACTAAAAACCAGATCCACAAAACAAGAACTTCAAGAGATAGAGTCTAAATTAAAAATGATTAAGACTATAGGAAGAGAGGGAACAAACACTTAGCTGAAAGAAAAATCCTTTAAAATTGAAAAAGATTCTTTTAGTTACAGAAACATTTCAAGAGTTAAGGACCATCTGAGCCCTCAGGTCTTTTCATCTTTATCTTTGATGATGCACTGAAAGCTGTTAAGGTGTAGTTACTTAATAGATGGGTTATACTTCCGTACCTGTGTGGATTGTACTTTTGGCATGTAACAGATGGATCAGGCTTTTGGTACAAAAAGCATCTGATCTTTCAAATCCTGTCCACTAGGACCAGGGACACTTTTGTAAGGGGTTAATTAACCCCTTTACTTATGACACTGTATATGCAATGGAAATATTGACAATTGATGTTGACTCTTCCCTACCCACTGACTTCCAATAGCATAAACCCCACTTAGACCTCAAGATTTCAGCATGAGGTGAGTTTTGCTTTGGAATATTGTTTTTCTATTCTCAATAGAGATTAACTTTGACTCAAAATTCTCTGTTCAAAAATAGTTCTAACCCCCAGGGTCTTTCCTTTCCCTACTAGACCCAGCAATAAAGCAATCGTTTTATACCGAGTTGGTGAGAATCCGGTATGGCAATGCATCTACATTACAGGAAACAAAGTAATCCTTCAGTTATGTTTGTCACTTTTGCTGCAGAGCACAGTATATTTTATCTTATTCTCTGCAGGCTCGCATTAGTGTGTATTGAAAATATGCAAAATTTCTAGCACCTACTCACACCAACTCATTTGAACGCATGCCAAAATCAGCCTAAAGGATATACTTTTAAAAAGTAAACTTTAACAAGATTAGAATGCTGAGGGAAAAAAAGGAGAAAAAATAGATTGGTGAGTCTATATCTTATTACATAGATCGATTGTGGATAACAGTATTTCTTAGTATGCGTTCAGGGAGTAAATTGTTCTTGGTGAGAGAAACCTTCAAAGCCACAGGTTCCTTTGCATGTCCCTGGGCTCTAGCCATACATCTTCAGCTCTTACCAGAACTATCTCAGTGACTCAAGTGTTTAAGACCTGATAAATAAGCAGATGTTACATAGAACTTTCAACCCAACACATCCCTAACCTAGATCCTGATCACTTCATGTCACTGCTGTGTAGAAACTACATGGGCTACAGGATTGCCTCATAAAAACAGGTCCACTATATGCATTTATTATTATTATTATCCTTTTAGGGACAAGGGAGCATGTACTTACTTGGGGACTCAAAACTCAGGAACTCAGAACAAGTTAAATGATTTCTATATTGATAAATAAATTTAATGATAATTAAGCTCCTTCATGGAAATTCCCAGGTTTCAATTTTCTCTATACAGACTTGAAAGCCTAGTTAAATATCATAGTCATTGGATGAAGTGTTTGATTTGGTACTATAAGGACAGAAATGGTTCTGCAAGAAAAGTGTAATTCGAGGATGGGGATGGTTAGGGTAATAAGATTACTGCATCAATCTACCTTGTGGGGGTAGTCATGAGAGGAAGACAGGAGTCCATTCTTCTCATCTTTAAAAGTCTTGTGTGCAGTCTGTAAATTAATGAAATCAACCATTGATGGCTCTTGTTTGGAAGTTCAGCTGAGTTATGGCAAGAAAACATCAAGACTGGTCTTTTCACTGAATTTCTTAAGCCAAGCACATTTGGTTTGAGAATAAGGTAGTGATAGGAGTATCATATTAAGCCTCATTTGGATAACTTACCCTGATCTAACAATATAACTATTTGGACAGTATAATTTATTCCTACAGCAGCCTAGAATATAGCACCCAGGGGCTTTGATTTTCAAGAGCATACTAGATATTATTTATGCATCTCCTGTGTCTTCTCCATCCTGATATATCCAAAACCTAACCTATTCTTACCACAAAAGTAGCTCTTAATCTCCCTCTCTTTCTTTGGCAACCCCCCTTCTCAGTCAGGGTCAAACACTTTGATGCCATCACTAACTCATCCTTACTTAATAGCAGTATCATAAGTCACCAAGTTCTGGTGACTTGCTTACATTTCCAGCGATATTTTAGGACCATCCACAGAAAATTATTCCATTTCTCAATGCAGATATATTTGTGGCTCAGCATTATCTCTCCAGAAGAACCTGTATTTGAGGGCAAGGACTGTGTCATTTGTACTGAAAGTACCACAGAATTTAGCAAGCAGAGAATCAATTAGTTGCTGTGAACAATGCTTGATTCCCACCACTTAAGGTAACCTCTACTGCAAAAACAGGTTTCAGTTTCATATGCCCTTCATTGTAATCTGGCTCAATGTTACTATTACCCTCCTCTCTGCCTAATTTCTAATACACTAATGTCCTACTGCTTTCGTCTCATTCTCTTTGTTCAAAGACTCAACATTATTGGGACCCCATAGTACATGAAAATGCATATCTTTTTATTGTTAACCTGTTGCATTCCCAAAAGTGTGGAGGGGGCTTTCAAAACTATATACCGTCATGAGATTTCTTTTAAAAGGCGATACCTAAAACAAATATGGCAAAACGTTAACAAACTGTAAACCTAGTTATGGTTAAGTGGAGTTGTCATGTTCTCTGTGTTTTTATATGGTTACTAGTATTTTACAATTAAAACTAAATTTAAAACAAGTGAGAATGATACATTCTTGCATTTAGTAAATATTTGAATGCTTTGGGTGTACCAGGTAGAGTATAAGGTTGTAGGGATATAATTTTTGTTTTATTAATTAATGAATATCAGAGGGCTGGGGAAAGAAAGGTTAGAATGACAAGATTAGATCTTTGTTACTACATACTCATCTGTGCCAAAGGATATTGGGGCAGGGGTGCGGGGGACAGCGGTAGTGTTCAGCCTAGGAACAGGATTAAGAGGTTGCATTGTCTGTAAAGAATTTAAAACAATTTAAAAAATACCAAATAGAAGCCTGTCTGCATTCTGTTATCTCTGTGCTTCAGCAATTCTAAACAATTTCAGTGATAAAATATACTCCTTGCCAGCGGGATGATTGCTGCCACTATCCCCTCTTCTCAGTACATTGCTAGTCTGCGCAATTAAATGTCACGATTCTTTTTTTTAAAGACTCAGAAAGCTATATCTGAGTCTCCGAAATCAAGGAGTAGTGTTCACCACCATGGATTTTCACAGATAATGTTCACCACCACCAGCACTTTACATGTGCCAGGCACTGTCCTACGTAGTTCACATCTATTAACTCCTTTACTCTTCACATCATTCCTGCAGGGAAAGGACATTACTCTGCTAGAAGTTAAGACACTGGCTGAAATCACACCCAGCTGCTAAAGCTAGGTTCTTAACCCAGGCCCTGTAGATCATGTCCTATAAAGCACAATGCTATGCTCCTCCCAACATACAGGTTTCGGACTAAAGCACTGACATACTTAAATGCAGTGGTATAATATCCTTGATAGCACAGGGTTGTTATGTGGCTTTATATATTGACTGAACAAAAAAATTTAGAGCTGTGCTGCCCAACACGGTATCCATCAGCCACATTTCTAGTGTTCAGTAGCCACACATTGCCAGTGGCAACTGTATTGGACAGTGCAGATATAGAATATTTTTACTATCATAGAAAGTTCTACTGGACTATCCTGTTCTCAAGTCTAAAGGTTTCTCAACCATGATTCCTTAGCTGAGTCAAAGAACGCAGAAATTCATTTGAATGACTATTTTCACAATTTTCTCCAAGATGGTACATGGTCACTACCACTCCAGATGCAAGAGACGCCTTAGGACATTGGGGCTTACCTCTCTCTAGGAACTCCTGTTGAAAAGGGCTGATTCTAAACTGCTATAAAAATGGAGAGCTTATAACTAGAAAACTATGGTTACTGGAGCTCAGACAATTGGAGTCAAGACCTGACTGGGTTACCACATTTTGCAATGGAACAAGCCACACAGCCTCAATGGGCCTATGTAAAATGATACAGTTGTTACTATGTAAAATGATACAATTTGGCCTGTTGATTTCCAAGACCTCATTCTGCTGAAATTTTTACAAATCTACAACCACAGAAACCACCCTTCTCACCTCTTCCCAGTTCTAAATTGACTGTTAGTACTTTTAGGGAAAATTAAACATTCACCACAATCTAGGAATAGGAATTTCTAGGTATTCCCTCACGTTCTACCAGTCTTTAAGCTTCATAAGCTATTAAACTCTGGGTCTGTTCAGTCCCATTTATTTTCTCAAGCCTTCCCAACAATTCCACGTGATCTGGCCAGCTGTCTTCAGGATTAAATAGTCTTCTTTAAGGCAATTCTTACACCTTACCCTAAGCAAAAGGCCTCTAAGATTAGTGCTAAATCTACCACGGTTTATTCTTGATACCTTTGCCCAGTATTTCAAAGAGCAAATTGTCAGAGCTGAGACTTTGCCTCTGCATGCTGCAGATTCAAAATAGAAAGAAAAAGAAAAAAGGAATGCCTATATATGGTTTTAAAATAACGATTCTATAATTATTTGGTAGATCTCAATGGATTTAGTACATCACTAATTATACTGCATTACTGTCAAATGAATTCTTTTAGCATGATTAATGTTATTATGCCAAATCCCAAATTAATTCACAATGAGTATCTTAAAGTCTCAGCAACGCTTTAAAAGGAGGGGAAAAAAGATGACAAATTAAGCTGGGCCATTATAGTGAAATAGGGAGAGGTTTGCTATCTAAGCACTTCAAATATATTGCTAGAATTAACCTATACATTTATGAAGCACCTTTCTGATCTTAGTTCAGTGTTGCAGTAGATTTCCCAGCTGGGAAAATAATGTGCTAAATGAATAGCTCAGATACTCAGTCTCTTGACCTTTTACCCTTGTCTGAACATTTCTATTGTTTGTGTGTCTTTTGTTGTAACCTGCTGCAAGTCATCACTTTGGAAGTCAGCAGGATATAAATAAAGAATCCAAGAACAAAGAAAAAATATAATCTCCTTGTCAGTTAAATTTATTTATAATTACTCCATTATTTAGTCTTCTAAATTTAGTCTTCACATTTAGTCTTCTCCAGTTGTCCCAGGATTTGATTATCTCTGGCCAGGTTGACCCTGGAGACCCTAAAGGTTTATACCCTGAGATACCCTCCTCTCCTACCCCCTTTCAGGAGGAGATTCTCGACAGAGCTGGAAGCAGTCAGCTGTAACAATGAGCATTTAGTCTTTCCATTCTGAAATGCAAGGCTCTGTCTTCCAGACTCAAATTTGACCCACCTTCTGTACATCTTTCTTTCCACCCTCCATGAGGCAGCCTAATGTAGTGGTTAAAAGAGTAGATTTGGAGGTAGGCTCCTTGTTATATACCCTGGCTCTACCAAGCTGTTTGTACCTAACTTCTATCAAACTCAGTTTCCTTATCTGTGAAATGGGGATAATAAATACCTCCCCTAAATCACTACAATAAGATTGTTGTGAGGACTGAATGATTTAATAACGCTTGGCACGGTACCTAGAAAAGTGTAAGTGCTCGGTACAAGTTAGCTTTCATTATCTGTTCCTTGCACATGAAGGATACAGTTAGCAGCAAAAATGTTGCCAACATCATCAGTATCATCTCCCCTAATACACAGTTCCATGTGCCAGGTATTGTTTTAAGCACTTAGCAAAGTATTTCCTTTAACCATGTGTATCTTCATTTCACAGGCTTACACAGACAGCGATGGCAGAACCAAAATTTGAACTGAGGTTGTTGAACTCTAGAACCTATATTCTTAATCTTTGACACAGAAGTTCTTTTATAAAACAATTTCCTGTAACAAGGAAGGTGGTGGCATCCTCCTTTTACATGAGGAAATGGCACCTTGGCAAAAATAACTTGCCTCAGCTCATAGGATCATAGCATGCAGAACTAGGGATTCAACTACATCTCCTGACCCTAGGGATACATACCACAGGACAAGACTGTCTGCTGAGATCTATGAGGAAAGAAGCAACAGTGAGCAGGTAACAGAAGGCTACATCAAATTTGAAATCTCCAAGTCAGCAAATGCATGAATCAATACCAGAATCAGGGCATCTGAAATGTATCCTTTCTTAGAATTGTTGCAACATCTAAGAGTTGCTGCATTGGGTCACTAATTGCAGAATTATTCTATACAAATTAATTCTATTCCTGCTATTTTTACTTCTTGGTATAGGTTCAGAAATGTTTCAGTAAATCTCAGCATCAGCAAAAGGCAAGATTAGTCAACACAAAACTCAAACTGTAACAACCCTCTCCTAAATTCCTTTCAAAAATATCTGTAGTAGGGTATCTTAGAGAGATCAGAGTGGTAGAATGTGAGGATGAATTTGGGGGTTGGGGGGGACAGTGGGCTGGGGGGTGAAGAGGGGATGAGGCGCTCTGGGGATTTGAAAGAGAGACCTGCAGGGACCTCCTCAATGATTGGGTGCTGGGATAAGGAAGAGGGAAGAACAAAGGTTGAGCTGAAGAGCATGGTAGGAAACTCACTGGTAAACATGGGCACATGGTCAGCAGGACCAGAGGTGGCTGTGTTGAAGAAAGATCACCTAAATGCTGGTCACAGGAATGCTTCATCTTCATCTAACCAGACAAAATGTGCTCCAGAGTCTGCGGGAGGGCTGAACTTAGATGAGGCTGGAAGAAAAGAGGGAAGGATGGTACAGACTTCCAGTAACTCCTAGCTTCAGGGAGTGGAGGGATGCAGAGAAGTTCATTACACTGGAGAAACTGGCATTTTTTTTTTTTAGTGGCTATAAAAAATAAGTATGTAGTTTAGTGCTGGGCACATAACAGTATCTCAATATATATATTTGGAATAAATAATGAACCTAAAGTAGAAGTCACAAACTGATAGGCTCATAGGCTATATTCACAAATTGCTAGGGCTATTCAGTGTTTAAAAAATTAGGAATTATCTTCCAGCATTTACTAATTGGGAGACCTGAGATAGAAACCTGGACTTACCATTTCTTTTCAAAAACAGAGCAATCTGGCAACACTGGCAGCACTTAGATGGAGTTGAGTAGTAGCTACTTCCTATAGAACAGGCAGGTGCCATCTTGACCTGTTCTCACCTGTGTGGGTGTTGTAGGCATCGGCACTAGCAAGCCTTGACATAAAGGCATGGCTGTAATAGCAAGAATTATAGATTACGGGAGGGAAAATGATGTCACAGAAGGCTTAAGAGAGCTAATCAGGAGTGAAAGGAACTTTGATTTGCCACTCAAATCATATCACCTAAGCAGGACTGACTGTCTCTCTTGGCTTCTGTTGGGTATTTGCCAATAAATGCAGCACCCAGTTAAAGATGATTGACAAAGGTGAGCAAGCGTAATGGTGACTGATAAAAGCTGAGCCCTGGGCAGAAAGCTGGCTCTTTGAAGGAATTTATGACCCATGGAGCTGAAGACAGATGGAAACGAGTTGTGGCGTAACCAGAAATAGAACTCAACACAGCATATTGGACAGAAAACAAAATTGAGAGTCAAGAATGAAGAGTTACTATCTGGTGCAGCTGCCAACAAGTGTTGTGACCTTGCCCAAGGTTGTATCACCTTCTCAGTTCTTTATGTGGGAAATGAGAGAATGGGAAGAGATTATTTTAACCTCCAGTTTTAAGTAAATTTCAGAAAGTCATAGAAACAGTTGAAGATGAAAAGTTTGAGACTTGGAAAATCAGAGGTGACAATAGGTATGGGAAAGATTACCATTTTTGACACAATAGATTTGTTGATTCCAAGTTTTCCCATTTTAAATCTCTGATTATTCTCCTAAGCTGGTTGTAAGGCTATCTTTCTATTGTATATTTAGGAAATATTTGCTCCACAAATTAATGGGATTAAGATTTCTTTTAGATGTTGACCTTAATTGAGGGTGAGGATAGAGCGTTTAAGGACTTCAGCACATCCTTTATTTGTATGTAAATGGTGCCGCTAAGTGCCAAATTAAAAGAAGTCCCAGCAGGACCTCTTCAGGAAAACACTTGGTTAACAGCTAGTTCACATTGTTAGTGTTCTTGAAAAGTAATAAAGTTGCTTTTTATTTTCAAATAATCTTAAATTCAGTCTCTTCAGTTTGTATGACTGGCATTCTCCCAACTTCTGTAAACAGAAATTTAACACTACCCTCTCTTAACACCCAACAACCCCCAACAAAGTTTAAGGATACCCTGTTATTTTTCTTAGCTGAGGATTCTCTCTCAACTGACGTCAACCAAAAATTACATTACAAAAAAATAAGCACACAAGTGTCTAACAAAGTCGTCACAAAATGGGCAAATTAATACCCACACGTTTTACTTTGTAGGTGAAGAGCTCAGACCCTCATTTAGCAGTTTTGTACTTCTCTTTTATACAGAGTTGTATCAAGGATGATCAGAATTAAGCAGCACCACAGGAAGCTGCAAATGAGGAGAATAGGAAGCTGCTAGAGATAGCACTCTGAAGAGTCTGATGAGAAGAAATTCAAGGCACCACGGCTAAGAGGGAGAGGAAAATTAGAAGTTAGATAAAGAATTGAAAAGCATAGCATTCTAGGCTCTTTCAGTAGGGATATCTACAAAACCCAATACCAAATCTTGGGAGCAAATACATCTATTCAAGATTAAGATCTTTGAGCCAAAAAGAAACAGTAAAATTATAGCCAATTCCCCTACATCACCATTATCATAGTAATAAGAGCTGACATTTATGAAGCTTTCAATGTGCTAAATGCAGCTCTAAAGTACTGTTTATCTAATTTAATTTTCTTAACATTAGTATGAGGTAGATACTATTATGATTCCTATTTTATAGAGTAAAATAAATCATACAGAGGTTAACTTCCAGAAGTCACACCGTAAGGATGAAGGAAATCATATACCAGATTCCATTCTCAGAGCCACAAAACTCCACTATCACTTTAGAGAATCCAATTTTTTGAGTTCTCTCAGTCTTTACATTTCACATGCTTTTCTTAACAGCTCTGAGATATTAACATACCATTCACCTGTTAACAAGTGTACAATTCAATGATTTTTAGTGAGTTTACAAAAGTGTGCTATTGCCATACTCCACCTTCAGGACATTTCCATGATCCCCAAAAAGACTCTTCCTGCTTATTTGCAGTCAATCCCTGTTCCCTCCTAGGGAAACATTTACATATTTTCTATCTCTATAGATTTGCCTTTTCTGGACATTTCATATAAATGAAAACTCACAATATGAGGTCTTCTGGTATCTAGCCTCCATTACTTAATGAAATGTTTTTGAGGTTCAAGCAAGTCATAGCATGTATTAGTAGTTTGTTCTTTTTTATTGCTGAATAGTATTCTATTGTATAGATATACCATATTTTGTTTAGCTCTTCACCAGTTGGACATTTGGATTGTTTCCAGTTTTTGCTACAATGAATAATGCTACCCTGAACATTCTCTTTCGTCTTCACATCGACCTATGGTTTCATTTCTCTGTATGACACCCCACGTGTGGACTTGCTGAACTGCATGTTAAATTTATGTTTAGCCTTTTAGAAAACTACCAAACTGTTTTCCAAAGTAGCTGCACCCCTTTACATTCCCATCAGTGAGGTATGTGGGTACTGGATTCTCCATATCCTCATCAATACTTGCTTTGTCTTTTTGATTATAACCATTCTAGTGGGTGTGAAGTGGATTGTGGTTTTCCCTAAAGACTAATGACATTGAACATCCTTTTGTGTACTTCAGTGAGGTGACTACCCAAATCATTTGCCCGTATTTAATTGGGTTGTCTTATTATTGAGTTGTAAGGTGCTCTATATATTCTGGACACAAGAAGTTTCACAAATATATGATTTGGAAATATTTTCTCCTAATCTGTGATTTGTCTTCACTTTATCAGTGTTTTTTGAAGCATAAAAGTTTTGTTTGTTGATTTTATCAGTTTTTTTTCTATGAATACTTTTGGTGTCATATCTAGAACCTCTGCTTAACCCAAGGTCATAAAAATATTCTCCTTTGTTTTCTACAAGTTGTATAGTGTTAGCTCCTATTTTTAGGGTTGTGATCCATTTTGAATTAATTTTTGTGTACGGTATGGGGTAAGAGTCTAAAGTAATTTGTTCCCACTGAAGTACCAGAGTTTACAAATAATTTCATTTCTCTCTTCCCCCAAGATTTTATAAAAATTTCCAAAATACAGAAAAGTTGAAAAAAATTGTAGAGTGAACACCCATAGATCCATCATTTAGATTCTATAATTGTTAACATTTGAATTATTCACTTTATCAATTACTTAGCCAGCCATCTAGCCAGCCATCTATCAGTTCATCTTACTTTTTGATGCATTTCAAGGTAAATTTAAATTTATATTACTAGAGTTCAAAATTGTTTTCAATTCTATTTTAAGGTAAAAATTCACACACAGTGAAATGCACAAATTTTAGGTATACCATTTGAAAAATTCACACTGTTTTAGCCCAGATCCTATCAAGATCTAAAATGTATTTATCACCCCCTAAATTTTCCTCATGTCCCTTCACAGCCAATTCCTCCCAACTCCAATAACCATTGTTCTGATTTTTTTTAGCATAAATTAGTTCTGCCTCTTCAGCTTCATAAAAACTTCATACAAATGGAATTATGTAGTGTGTACTCCTGTGTAATGCTGCTTTAACTCAGCAAAGTATTATTGACATTCATGAATGCTGCTGAACAGTATTTTATTGTACAGATGTACTGTAGTTTATTTATGCATTCTCCTGCTGATGGACACCTGGGCTGTTTCCCATTTTGGAGTAGTACAAAAAAACCCGCTATGTACCCTCTTCTACAAGTTTTTTTTGGACAGCAAACACTTAGGAATGAGACTGGTGTGTCAAAAAAATAGATGTGTATTTATTTTTGTGGGAAAGTACAAGACTTTTTTCCAAAGTGGTCCTATCACTTCACATTCTCCCCAGCAACATAGGAGATTTCCAATTGTTCCACGTCACCACCAACATACTTTCCGGGAAACACCACTCTCTGGGAGTGTATATTACTCACTATAACATCAGACGTCATGGGTGTCACAGAATGTAAGAAAACAGTTCTGGGGCTGACCTGGTGGTGTGGTTTAGTTCGCGCGCCCCGCTTCTATGGCCAGGGGTTCGCGGGCCTGGATCCCTAGTGCGGACCTACACATGGCTCATCAAGCCATGCTGTGGTGGTGTCCCAAATACAAAAAGTAGAGGGAGGTGGGCACAGATATTAGCTCAGGCACAATCTTCCTCAAACAAAAAGAAGAAGATTGGCAACAAATGTTAGCTCAGGGCCAGTCTTCCTCATAAAAAAAAAAAAAAGTTCTACAATATAGCTAAAGAAGTGGGTAATTGAACCAATCCAGGCTTCCATTTTACAAACAGGAGACCAAGACCTGCTCCTCAGGTACTCTAAGGGACACTAGAATTCAGCAGAAAAAGCTGTGGATTAAAACACCACTAATCAAGAGACACAGGATTATGTCATTCTTGCTCTCTGATTACCTTTCGGTGGGACCTTAGGAAAATCAGGGGTAGAAGAGACACAGTTTGGTTGTCCCTACAATTCTTTCCAACTTTCCCTTTTTCCTTCTTTGCACCTACGGCTGGAGTGGAGGAGAATGCTATACCACCCTCCAAATCATAAAGGGACCTCTGCTTTTCACTGTGTCCTACTGTTTTCTGTGAAAAGTACTCCCCACCCCTCTTTTTCTAGCTCAGTCATAAATACAGACATCTCTGCTTGTGCTCTCATTACACAGAAGTAAACTGATATTGACAGACTTGTTTTTTTAATTAATTCTCCATGTCCACTAGTGTCAACAAACCTCCTTAAGGCTTCTGAAGCCTTTCTACTTCTGAAAAGTTTAACATTCTGCTCCGGCCTCGCATGTCGCTGCCTCTCGCCCCTACTCCTCCTCGGACCCTGCTTCTGAGCAGCCTCTCCCTCGAGGCATGAGGTCTTCCTTGTCCAGCTTGGTCACGAGTGCTTCGTTTTTTAGCTTCAAAAATCCCATTCCTTCTACTGGATGATGTCTACACTGATTCATCATTCAGTTTGGTGCTTTATCTCCTCACCTGTTTTTATATAGACCTAGGGCCAACTGATTACATTTCCAGAAAAATACTGTGTGGTGAGCTCACCCTGGCTGAGAAAGTCACCTTACCTCACTTGTCAGTTGGAGCAGATCCAAAGTCACGTATCACACAGATATTGCTCCATGGCAAATACATACATAATGCCTGAAAATGTTTTTCCCTTTCTAAGGGGCTTAAGAAGCTCCTTCATGAAACAAAATTTGGGCATTTACTCTCTCCAGTCAGAAATTGCTCCAATGGATCGGGCCTGATTTCCCAGCAATTTAAGAGCATGGCCTTTAGTCTAGAGCTGCCCTGTCCAATACGACAGCCCCTAGCCCATGTGGCTATCAAGCAGTGGAAATGGGATCCTCAGAACTGACATGTGCTGAAAGGGTAAATGCACACTGGATTTTAAAGACTTAGTACCCAAAAATGCAAAATATGCCATTTTAAAAAATATTATTTGCATGTTGAAATATTTTTGATATACTAAGATGAGTAAAATTATTAAAATTAATTTCACCTGTGTTTTTACTTGTCTCAGTGTGATTATTAGGAAATTTAAAATTACATATTTATCTTGAATCACATTTCTATTGGACGGCATGGGTCTAGAGCGTTTTGAAAGAAAGCCTTTCTTTCAAAATAGTTTATCCTTGTTTACTTCAACTTGAGCATCTTTTATCTAAAGCCAGCAGAGCAAATGATTCAGAAATGCCTCTGATACAAAGTTTTCTTCCCCCTCCAGTAAGTGCACAGTTTTAAATGGCAACTTCTATCTTTCAAGTTTTTTAAAGCCAAGCAATATGGATCTCCATAGTGCCACACGTCGTAGCTGAGTCTTCCATGCAAAGCCAAGATGTTATATCTACTTCGATAAGCAGGACAACAAATCTGAAGTGTCATAGAAATGAATTACAGTGAAGTATATTTGTAACACGCACGTAGTGAAGGCAGGCTAGTAGCATCTCTGTGAGTACTGAGGTTACCACATCATTCTGGCCATTGTATTCTAAACATAATGGGAATAAGGTGTTTTATGTGCCAAATCCAGAGAGTTTACTTGCCTCTTCCCATAAGCAAGGTGAGGCCCACCTGGGAAGGCATGCCCACCTATCTCCCTGTGCCTGTGATAGCTACCTTCCATATCTGGCTAATTTGTGCCTGTTTCCATTGCATAGAAACAGACAAGCTGGCTTTACAAAGAGCTTTATAAAGCTGGCTTAAATTCCAAAGTAAATTATTCCAAGACATAGTGAGTAAACCCAGAATGTTAGTGGGTAGTGCTGGAGTACTGTTTTAGACTGGACATCCACTATTCTTATGCTGCTTCTAGGCTCATTTATGAATTTATAATTACTGACCCGATCATTAAAATTCACCTTGATACTTTCTCCAAAAAAGTTGAAAATACAGGACTATAAAGACCAATGTCCATGAAAGTCTTAGTTTAACATGGACTGTTAAAGAGATTCAGATTGTACATCATTTTACTTTAAAACATGCGATTTCATCTTGATGGAAGAAATTCGTGGCATATTGTTGCCCCCAGTTGTGATAGATACAAGTAGGAAGCCACTTTTTGTATGTGATATTTTGTAATATAGTATTTCATTTAATTTCAACCTTGCAGTTTAAGATATTAATGCATAAATTCTTTCTGAAAGTGTAATTTTCACGCTACCTTTAAGAGACATGTGTTAACTGTATTTCTACATTCACTATAATAGATGACCTCTGTCAGAAAAAAAAAGAGGAAGAATACACCACTTCATAAACTTACTGTGTCCCTAAAAGAATAATTACCTTATGTGTGTGCTATAATTTCAGACATCATGCACCAAGCTTTCTTAAAAGAAGACATACCTGTATGAGACAATCTTCCTGACTATCTTCCAATCTCTTGCTGGAGTTGAGAAATTTAATGAGTTACCCTTTGAAAACATGTTTTTCAGAGAGAAAGAGAGAGTGACACCACCAAAACTGTCATCAGATTCAAGTTCTTTCTCACTACCTTATCTATAGGGTAATTATTGAAAACACTGATGGAATACTAACTTTAGAAGGAACGTCAGATGCAACTTAGTTTAATCATGTAGAAAGATTTTCTCTTCCCCTGGGAAGTAGTGGCTACTTCTATTTAAATACTCTTGGGGATAGAGCTCATTGCCCTGTGCCTGGTTCTATTTTTATCCATTTCTATAATTACTAAAAGATTCTCTATGTTAAGCTGAACTGTGCCTTCCTGTAACTGGGTTTCCATCCACCCCACAGGGCTGCCTACAGTAAACCTAACTCATCTTATACCTGACAGATATAATGTTTAAAGACACCAAATATTAACTACCACTTGAGGTTTTTGCTGTGTATTAGGCACTGTATTAAGTATGTTAAGTGTATTATTAATTAACTCTTTGTTACAATGCAAAGAAATAGGTACATTAGTCCTCCTTTTATAGAAGAACAACTGGAGGTATGGAGAGGTTCCCTAACCCACCCAAGATGACATCGATGATAAATGGAAGAAGTGGGCTTGCAACTCTTGTGTGTCTGATGCCAGCACTTGAGCTCTTGGACACTATAGAGCCATGTTTCCTCCCTGCCTCTTCTCCCTTATTCTAAAATTTCTAGCAAGTTTCCCTTCATCCATTAGGACATTTAAGCACAGCATGAAGCATGGAAAAGGCACTCAAGTAATATTTGTTTGGTGAATATGTGCATGAGTAAATCTTAACTGAAAATGGTTGTAAGTTTCCATGTTCATGCTTTTTAGCATTCTGGAGTACCTTCTAGGCTTGCAGACTTAAACTTCTTTAAAGCAATCATATGCTCTGTGTTTTTGCCAATCGTAAGATTCAAGTCTTCTTTTATCAGCAGGTTCTAAGCCTTTTACACGAGTGCTCTGACAATGGAATGAAAGCAATGGACTCGCTTCCCAAGAAAATATATTCCAAAGACACACACTTTTTTTTTTTTTTTGAGGAAGACTGGCTCAGAGCTAATATCCATGCCCATATTCCTATGTTTTGTATGTGGGATGCCGCCACAGCATGGCTTGATGAGTGGTGAGGAGGTCCGCACCCAGGATCCGAACCCGCAAACCCCAGGCAGCCAAAGTGGACTGCATGAACTCAACCACTACGCCATCAGGCCAGCCCCTAAAGACACACATTTTAACCCCTAATTTGGTACATTCCTACATCCTCTGATGCCATCCATGGAGGAACCATAGGATCCAAGTTTATTCGAATTTTTACAGCGTTATGATACTACTTTATAGCAAAAACAAAAATTAAAAATGAGTAACCCTTGTTTGACATTAAGTAACACTTAAGGTTGATCCCAATACTTGAAACTATTTCTCTTCCATCTTTCTCCAAATATGCATCAGAAATTGGTTGTTTCTAGAGTTTTCTTTCAGACATGTCATCTCATTCAAAGGTTAGCATTCCCAGGGTTAATCTTAAAAGTTCATACCACTCATTTTTATGGTATCTGAGTAAAAAGCTCCTCTTTATATTTGATACAAGTTCTTTTCTTTTACAATCAAACTGAACAATCCTGTCAATGTCACTTATTGAGAGGTCTGTTCATTCATTTCTTAAGAATTCTAATTCTCCTACACTGAACATTGCAGCTGTGAACAAAGCCAAATAGATTTCCTCCAAGAGAAAATATGGCTTTATCCTAGAGATACTTTTAATTATTAAGCAGTCCAACTTAATTCATCATTAGCGCCCATAATGAAACACAATAAAGCAATTTAGAAGGAATGGAACAGAGGTGCTATAAAATAAAACATAAAGTCATAACATTTATCACAGCTTGCCGTAGAGAAATTTATTCCGCTCGAAGCCATAGTTTTAAACGTAAAACTTGAGCTGTTAAAGAACTTATGTCAACCCTGTGGCGGAAACTGGCTAGCTATTCACAAAATGCTGTTCCTGTTCCTTTTGGGCACACAGTTAGACTCCATTCCTTGTGGTTAGAAGTAGCCACACAACTGAGTTCTAGCCAGTGTAATGGAGCAGCAGTATCTATGCCATCTTGGGGTATCCACATAAAATCCTCCCTCATAACTCTCCATGGTCTTTTCTGCTTCTGGTTGACGGTAACGGAGATGACCTCCAGGGCAGTCTGAGACTCCATACACTGAAAATTGCAGGGTCAAAAGGGAAGGAAATGGAGGCTCTGAATTCAAGCTTGGAGAAGAGCTGCCAAACCAGGAGCACCCAAGGTGGACTGTTAGGTGAGTGACAAATAAACCTTTCTTACATTAAATCTATGAGATTTGAGGGGGTGAGAGGAGTATCTGTTATAGCAGCTAGGATTATAACAGCTCCCCTTTAGAAGCACAGATATCCATAGGTCCTGAAAATTTTCAAAGCTTATTTTATTTACTCTATACTTTATATTTATCATTACATGTCATCTGGTTATTCTTGTGTTTATCTTTGAATTAATTTCTGCTAGGGAGTTTCATTATTAGAGGTTTGGGGATAAAAAGAGTTATACATTAGTGTTAGAGGGACTGGACCTGAGGGGGAAAAACTAAAATTTACTGGAAAGTCTTTGAAGGGATGGTAGGGAGGGAAACACTTTAAATTTTTTGCCAGCATCCCACTCCCCAGTTTCTAGGGTTAGGTAGAACAAATTTTAAAATATGAAATTCAAGATTTAGCTTTTTAAAACCTGGAAAGATGGAAGAATGAAAAAAGGAAAAGTTAAAGAGTCAGACTGCTCTAAGTTCAAATCCTTTGCCAAAAATGTGGATAGAAAGACATAGATTGTCATCTGCTGTGAGAAATTAAATAAAATGATAGAGTACCTAGCACATAATAGCTTTTCCATAATCCCTAGCTGGAACGATTGAAAGCCTACATTCTTTTTTTTACTTTTGTGACATAAATATTTCAGGGAAAGATACATGGAAATTTGATACTTTACTGTGAAGAATACATGTACATATAGACACATACACACATGTTTATTAGTTACTCAGCAAATACAGGCATTTATGTGAACACACAATATATACATAATTAAAATCCATATTAACTGCAAAATTACACACTAAAAATCAAAGGGGACGGAGCAAAATAGGTCAGGGCAGACCATTCAGAATGTATGCACCTTGTAACCAGAGCACAAACAAAAATAACACTCCTAATAAAAATACTGGCACAGTTAAAAGACACGATGAATCCCTAGTAAATAAAATTATAGCATATAAAAGGACTTTAACTGACAAACAAAAAGAAAAGGTGGGAACAGCTTAATGGAAGTAGGTTTAAGAGAAGGTTAAAACAATCTTGGAGACAAGGTAAAAATGCAAAAAGATGAAGACTAGCTTAATAAATGCTTCCAAGACAGAACACATAGCCACATTCACAGGAAGAAGAAGATAGGAAAAGGCCACGGTGCACACAACCCCATTCCTTCACAGCTTGTTGCATTCAGCTGTGTTAGTGAACTTTTAATGTGTTAAACATTAACGTGCTGGGAAAAACCAAGATGACCACCATGTTTTATTGACATCGCTCCCCTATTTACCAGCTGTGTATGTACTAGTTCATATTACAAAAACATGCATTGTAGCAGAACATAGTAGGGCCTTGATAAATATTTGTTGAATGAATAAATGGATAAATAAATGCCTTTGTAATTCAGTGAAGAAAAAGACAAGTAATAAAGGATGGACTATAAAATTTGTCACATAAATCCTGACTTGGGTCCAAGTCTACAACTTATTGGCCTTTAACTTCCTGGAGACTTGGTTTCTTCCTCCATAAACAGGCCATCATGATAATAACTTGCTTCTCAGGGTTATCATGATGAAGAAAAAGGATAATTTTTGTAAAAATACTTTAACATTTCTAAGGTATTATACAAATGATAGTTGTCAATCTTAATAGCATGCTTTTCTGTTGAAGTCCTCAGCAAATAAACACTTCATGGAAAAATTAGGATTTAGCTAGATCATGATTGGGGATTGCACATGGACAGTTGAAAGATCTTAGGAAGGCAGAGAGTGTGGGTCAAGGCACAGAACTCGAGGAAAAAAATAAATTTACATATTACTCAAACAGTTGTGAGTTGATTAGATACACTAATGTTGATAGTTTATAGGACTAGAAAGGTAAGATGGAGTTAGTCTACTAAGAGCCAGTACAGGTCAAGGCATTTCCTTTTTCATTTTTTTCCCCTAGATCTTCTGTACAATGTGAATTAACTTTCATGTTAGCCAAAAACTAGAACTAGTTAATTCTCAAGAATTATGGAATTTTAGAGCTAGAAAAGGCTTTATCTAGTCAATTTATCCTCCTCCCACTAAGGTCCATGATTTGACCTTATTTCTGCTCTTCAAGAAAGCATTTCCAAACCAAAGCAGCTGAATTTTGTTCATTATGTTGAACTAAGCTGCATACAAGTATTAGTCTTATCAATGAGAAGATCCAAATTGTTAAGGTTCTTGCTTCATCGATTTTCCTTGATGGAAGCTCTGTGTGTATTGGCTTTCAATGTACAGAGCATATGGTGCTGCAATCTCTTCTAGTATAGATTCTACTGCTACATATTTTAAAGAAAAGAGATGTTTGCAAAAAAAAGTAACACCAAAATATATAGCTACTGTCTGTTACACAAAGGTTATCTTTAACTTTAGACAGTTTTTTAAAGAAAGTATTTAAGGGAGCAAACGCCTTAAATCAATCACTCACAATAAAAATTCAAGTATACCTCCAGGAAATCAAATACCTAGACATGAAACAATACTTTTTCTCCAAGTTGTCTGTCATCCAAAGATTTGGAATATGCTGTAATACTGCATAGGTAGGATGCTTAGTATCTATGAGTTATGCATAGTCCCAGTTTCAGAAAAGGAATCCCACTCAAACTGCAAGCTTTTATGGGAGGTTGATCAAGATATGAGACCTCCCTTCCCAGTGATCCCCCCATAAACCATGGTCAGATTTAGAATTGCAGAGAGACCATTTCCAAAGGGTGTTCCTGAACTACTTGTCCCTACAGCAGTTGTTCAGAAAATTACTTCTTTGTCAAATAATTTTGGGAAACATTGCTTACTGGATTCCTCTATGGGCAATGTGCAAAGTTCATTTGCATATTAAAGGCATGGAGAAGTGTTGCTAAAAATAAATCTGTTTAGCTTTACTTCAGACAGCATTTACCAAATATTCACCCACCAAGCCTTTCTTTTCAAATACAGCTCATCTACCCTGCCAAAGCACTTTGGGAAAAGACTGTTCTGTTTATTGAGGAGAGAAGCAAATTTCTTAAGTTGACTATATATATCATCCCATATCCTTACTCCTCACATTCTTTTAATCATACTACTCATCATGCTTATGCTTAGCCTCTCTTGCCCATTTTACTAAGTCTAGGGGATGTTTCTGATTTAGTTTGACTTCTCGGCAACATTTAACAGATATAACTAATGCTTCCTTAATAAAACTTTCATCTTCTTGGCTTCTTGTGTATCCCTTCAGCTCTTCCTGATCAGTCTCTTATAGCCAACTCTCTTTTCTAGTCTAGTACTAAGAGTGCAGCCCTAGACCAGAAGCATCAGCATCGTAACTTAGGGGATTGTTCAAAGTGCAGAATCTCAGCCCTTACTTCAGACCTGCTGCATCTGATGGGGCAGGAGGAAGATGCTGGAAATTTGTTTTTAATAAGCCTTCCAGGTGATTCCTGGAGTTTGAGAACTATCACTCTAGCCCTTCAATATTCTGGTTCTTTCAGGGCTTGCCCATGAACGTTTTCTCCTGGCTTCAACTACCATCAACACACCAGAGCCTAGCACAACACCTATTACATGATGGGTGCTCCATTAGTATTGGCTGATTAAATGAACAAATAATTCCCATTCTCCATCTCCAGCTCAGCCCCAAATACTTCAACTGGATATCTACATTTGATGGTCTTTTGGCCTCTCAAATTCACCCTATACAAAACTGACCTCATTCTCTTCCTTCACTTAAGCTGATCCAACAATAGTAATTAACACTAAACATTATCTCTATGCTCCAAGCTTCATGTGAATTGTCTCATTTAGTTCTCTTAATACAATGCTGTGAGTAATACATAATTACTGTAGCATTACAAGTAAGGAATCTTGAGTATTACGGGGTTAACCTTCCCAAGATCGTGAAGCTTATAAAGGGCAGAACTCCAATTCACACTCAGGTATCTTTGATCCAACAATCTGAATTATAATGTCTTTAGCGGTATTCCCTGACTTGGTCATCTGTTATATCATTTTTGTCTAAGCCAAAAATCTATGAACCATTGCCTATTTTCATTCTGACTGCATCTTTTACATCCAGTCAATCCAAACACTAGGATCCATCCACTCCTTTCCAAACCCACTGCCATCGTTCCATCCCAAAACTCCAATATGTCTCCCTGGAATGTGACAAAATCCTCCCTACTAGACCCCCTCCTATTGCCCAGGTACTAGTTAACCTTTGTGCAGCTACTAGCCATACAACCCTTTCTAAAACACAAACATGGCCACAATACCCTCTCCACCATCCCATCCCTGCATAACACTCACCACCACTGCCCATAAAATAAGGTCCAAACTCTTTCTCATGGGCTTCAAGGCCCCTTTTTTCCTGTTCCTCTTCATCACTTACCACTGCCTTCTTCCAACTCTACCCAGTGACTGTGCTAAACTTCTTTCAGTTCTTTGAACACAGCATGCTCCCTCTGGCTTCCAGAACTTTGTACATCACCTTACCATTATCACTCCGTCTCTCTACCTGGCTATTTTCATATACAGGTATTCATGACTCCCTCCCTACCTAGATTAGATCCTCATGCTATAAGCTGTCTCAACATTCATTCCTTTGGTCTAATTTTTTTTATTGAGTCGTAGGTATTTTCTGAGAGGCACTGGGGCCTCACTTCTATACCCTAGTGCCTAGTTCAATGCCTTGAGCATAGTAAACTAAAGAAAAAAAGCCAGAGTTCGCCACCTTGTCTACTCTAGACAGGAACACCACCAATTAAAACACCAAGCCTTAAATCTTGATAGGTGAAATACTACTAGGGTGAAATAGTCAAGATTGCATTAGTAACAGAAAATCTGACAAAAAAGTATAAATAGATGTTAATCAAATTCATATAAGAAGTCTACGAGGCATCCTTGGCTGGTGCAACTACTCAGTGAGGCTTTCAAGGATGCAGGCTCTAGAAGTGTCTATAATTACCATCCTTATGGTGGGGTATCGTCCCTCACTCAAGATGACTGCTGCTTCTCCAGGTTTCAAGTGGGAAGAAGGAAAGAAGGACAAGGGACAAAATGCTTGCCAGCTCACACTATCCCTGTTTTTTTTAATTGGAGAAGAGAAAGCTTGTCCAAAAGCCCCACCCCATCCCCACGTCAGTCACACTGGCCAGAACGGTGTCACCTGGCCATCCTCAGAGAGCAGGAGGCTGTGGATAGGAGCGAGTCAGCCCCTCAGCTGAGTGCCATCATCACTCTCACTGGAGCAGAAAGATGAGCAGAGCGAGGAGAGATGTGGTCAGAAGCGTCAAGTAAGCAGACAGATTTTCCTGTTGTGCTATAAGGTTGTCTTTAGCCTTAAGACAATGAGAAAAACAAGAGATAAAATTGTATTTGTATTCTAGAAAGCTCATTTTTACGACCATTGTAATCACATCTGAAACTACCAAGTCAGGAACCCCCAAGGGCCCAGTGGAAGTAAGAGATGGCTTTTCACTCTACCATCTGTGAAATGAATAAATCACTGATTCACCATTCTCTAAATCAGCCCTGTGGTAGAGGCTTTGGTTAAAATTTTTTTTAATAGAGTAAAGAGAAATACAGCTTAAGAAAATAAACTAAACTGAAGTCATGGAAGAATGAGCCGTGTCTGTAAGAGTGAAAAAACAATGCAAACTGGAGCAGAGGACCTGCCATGTGCCGGACACCTCCATGTATTGGAGCAGCCACGAGCATGCACCTTACAGACCTCCAGCTACTGGAACGGTCCTGTCCAAGGGCCCCCGCTACTGTGCTGAGCTTTCCTCAGAGAGCACAGAGGTCCAAATGTTTCCCCAGCCTTCTTCCCTCTATCCTTCCCTTGGGGTTTGACTTGCATCCTTGTAATCTCTGTCCCTCCCCGTCTTCCCTGCCTCCCTCCCCATTGTCTTTCACAGGCATTTTCCCTAATGACATCCTTGCACATTTAATCCCATCTTGGCATCTGCTTCTCAAAGGGCTCAGACTAACACACATGTTACATTAGTTAATCCTCAAAACAGTCCTGTGAGGTCAATGCTATCTTTCCCACTTCAGAGATGAGGAAAGTTAAAAAAACTTGCTCAACCATAGTCCCCTGTTTGGTTAGTAAGGGCCAGAATAAAGAGTACAACAGCTTTCTTTTTTGAAATTAATATTTGATTATCCTCCACCTTAAGGAAAAAGACTGCTTCCACTAGACACACGCGGAAACTGAGGCCAACATTATAATCCAACTTCAAATATGACCTGGGAAAATAAACTACAGAGTGGTAGCAATCCTTCAGAAATATGTTTCTTACTTTTAGGACTTGTGACTTTGGTACCTAGATGACTTCAAAACATGACTTATCTCATTAAAACAATTTTACATTATAGTGGTAAAATGTTTGGTTTTTTCCAGCTAAGTTCAAAGCTCCTTTTATAATGTATGGTGAATATATTTAAGTTCCTCCATGGTACCAGACACAAAATATTGATGTTTCTCAAAATATGCTCCCTTTACTGGCCTTGACCTGAAAATTTACCAGAAACTTGATACATTCCACTTGAGTATTAAGGTCCTGAAGATAGAGATTTACTAGAGAATTCTCTTGAGTTGCATTGTTAACATTTTATTAATATATTGGCTTTTTTTCAAATGTGTCATTATTGGTAATTTTCATGGTTACTTAATCTACGCCATTATAAAAAAATCTCTTTAGGTCTATTTTTTCTTTTATGCTTTTGTTGTAAAAACAAACTTATTTTGGCTTGGAGAAGGATTGGAAGAGTTTGAGTCTTTGCTTCTAGTCCCGGGCTCAGTCACAGGGCAAGTCACTCTGGCCGATCAGGACATCCCCGGCCTCAGTGACCCCTCCTTAAAAGTATGGTAACATCGCCCACCCAGAAGCATCTGAGAGATTTTGAAAACAGATGAAGCATGTATGTCAAATCATTTGAATGCTTCTAGAGACACAGCTCATTTACATAAAACACTGAGTATTTTAGACAAGCTGTCAGTCATTGGACCAGGGTTACTGTGCTTCTGCAATCTATTTCACATAGAATTTCATTTTAATATGCTTTTATGCTTATGGTCTCAGCCTACTTCTCTGCCACAATGCATTATTTAATTTTATTTTCTATGTTCCACAAGGTGACCTACTGTGAAAAATAAAAACTCTGGATTTAATCATTATACTTATTATCCTGTTTTAAAAATGAAATATTAAAAAGTCTTATAGCTCTTAAACCCAAGGATAAATTGTATTAGAAATTTTAGTGATATGGAACGTAAAGTTTTTTGGTAAACTTTGGAAGTATCTCAAAAAGTTTTTCTAAGACTTATCAAATGACTGTTAATTACGCCTCTTCTTACTCTTCTCTTTAAAGGCACTTTTTTACTTCAACATACTTTGAGAGATTTGGAAAAATTAACTATTAATTTAAAAACACCTTTACCAATATAAAGATGATCAAATACTTTGATATTATTGGTGTGCTCTATATTTGTGCTAAAACCTTTAAACTACAGGTTTAGTACATATAACTTGTGTGAAATATCCTCTGCATAATCAGATTGGCAAAGCCAGTCCTCATTTTCAAACCAATCAGTTAAATTAGGCTTACTTTACCAGAAAATGTAGGACTTGGTTTTTTATTTCAAATAGACATGTCAACAAACATTCCTGTGATGACCATATTCTCTGTTTCTGAGACAGAGAGCCCAAGTTGAACATTCTTTGACATCTCAGGAGATAAAAATGGGGAGGTTGTTGAACAGTCTCATCATCCTCAGTTGACTCTACAATACATTATAGTTCAGAAATTCTCAGTGCAAATCTAATTACCCATTTCTATTATCTCAGATTGTCCTCAACAGAATATATCTAAATCTCAAAGCCCTACCAATGAGCCCCAGCAAGATTTGAGAGGGCAAGGGGTGTTCTTTTCTTTTGTAAAGTGGACAAAAAGTGGGAAAGAAGAATTGGTTTCAACTGAAGGTGGATGTGAGGCTCTGTAGGTGATTCCTTGGAAACTCATACTCTCTCTATTCCACTGATTTACCTTGTCCTGAAGGGTTTACAGGTTAGGTAAGGAGGCACTCCACATACATAAAAACCTAATGAAAATAAGGAGGTGTGTTTTGGAAGCTGTGCTCATGGTCTCTGGGGATCAGAGAAACCTGTGGTCCAATTCCAGACCTCCTGTTTCCCAGTGGTAGGAACTTGGACAAGCCACTTAACTTTCCTGAATCTTAGTAAGACAGAGATAATAACAGTATCAAGCTTGTACGATGGTTAGGAGGTTAGTTGAAAATGTATGCCTAAACACTTAGCACCTGGTTATAGTAAATGCTCAATAAAATATCAGCTATACATAAAGGCCTAATAATTCTATGGTTGAAAAGTTCTCCAAAAAAGTGAGAGCTTGGAGAAGAATTGCTCCTTCCTCTGTCATTCAGAAAAGGTTCCCCGAAGGAAGCTGAAGTGGGCATCACAAGAAGATTTAGATGAAGTGACAAAAGCTACCAGACATGCTGGACCAGTGCTTGGAACTTTATTCACTATCATAAAATGAGTATAGTTTATATTTTACATATGTTTTTAAGAATTGGTTACCACAGGCTTTGGTAATGTGTTTACTTTTTCATTTTTAAAATCCCCATAGGGGTGGATTTTGTTCTATCATTCTCCTTCTTTCAGATAGGGACTCCATGATAATGTCCACCATTTCCATCTTTTCATTTTCTCTGAAGAAATTCTTAATTTCAAGGGTTTGTGTCCACCCATTATACTCCTGGGCTCCATTTAAGTATCCTATCACACACTGGCAATCGTAGTCCCTGGCTTCCCAGGAGAGGACATAGCCTTTGAAAATGCTCTGTGGATGACACGTGCAGTCATCCTTTGATTCTGTTCTTTCCTTTTTCATGTGATCTGCCAGCAATTCACATCAAGATTTTTACCCAATTTACAGAGCTGTATACCTAATATATTTAACAGAGCATAGTTAAGTTCCTACTGGTGGAGGGAAGAAATTAAAAGATGAACATATTTTAAGCTTGGAGTATATGAAACCCATCACATTGTCTTCCAATATTGGATCAATGAACCTTGTATGAACGCATTCCAAATTATGTAAATGAGTTATTCAAAAACACAAGAGTTATATTATTTACTGTTTCATATTCTTTTCTGTTACAAGCACCCAATTTTTCCCTATAATCTTATTATACCATCACTTTCACGATATCACTGCTGAAACTGAATGTGCTACTTCACTCAAATGAGACACGCTCAGCAACATTTTTAAGAACGAAAATTATGCTTAATCGCATTTACTTCAGCCCTCTCATCCCATCTTTAGAGAAATAGGCAAACAACTCTATTGTGCCAGTTTTCAAAAAACATTTTTTAAAGCAAGCTTTGGCAAATTAGATAATTATTAAGCAAAACAATACAGTGCCCAACATGATGCATTAACAGTTTCTAATGTTATTGAACCGAACGACAAGAGAGGCACTTTGTTCTTACTTACTTGGCAGACAATTATTCTTTGCTCCAGCAATACTTCATGTGCATACTTCCAAGGAAGACTCATGAATGCAAAGGTTCATTAAGGGAATGAGAGAATCGATTGTAAAATGGAAAAGGCCGGGTGAGGTCATATTTCAAAGAGATGAATATGGTACACTCCATTATGTTGTAATCAGCCTCTCTCTTTCATTCCACAAACTGTAATAGTTTATCCTAATTTTTAAAAAAGGAAAAACAATTCTTGCAGCCTTCTGACCACCTTCATCCTAAAGCCAGGGAAGGACATACGTACATATGCTGCAGGAATTTTTCCATTTTCCACAGTCCTTGGAGTCCACCAAACCAATGTTACTGACCATTTTTCTCCTTAATAAGAAAAACATTCAAATGCTACTATTATTGCTGCCCTGGCAAACCACACTTAATAGATGGGACTTGCCCTGTACATGACACTTACAACATCAATCAAGGCTGAATTTTATTTCAATTTATTATGGTTGCTGTCCAAATGAAAAAATGCTTATATCGTAAAAATGTCTTGCAATATAAATGTGGCAATGATGTAATCACAGATTTCAGGCAAAAAAATCCTGATCTGAGTTAAACATTTGCCCATCCTTTCTCCTAAATTTTTCATTGAAGTGAAACATAACAAAATAATGGGACCATTAAGAAGTGATGTTGGTACAAAGCAGTAGTCACATGTTAAATATTTTATATCTTTATGAGGGAGCTTTATTATATTTTCCTTCTTTAAGAAGAGAGTTGATATTTTCAAATGATCTGGGATAAATGACTTTAATTTCACTTTCATTGAAGGCTCATCTGCAAATTTTTCTTTTCTTTTTTTGCCCCTTGAAACGACCATTCATCAGGGGAGCAACACTACCCAGCTTATTAGTCTGGAATTTATCCTTGGCCACAGCTGTTGGCCGACAGAAGTTCCTCTGGGTCCCACTCAGTTCCCACTGGGCTTTTGTCCCCAATGAGGGGAAGAGACAGATGTTAAAAGATGCTTTTCACCGAAGGCAAAAAAAAAATCATCTAGTTTTCTGCCTCTCACATGACCAACCAGTGACTGAATCTTTCTACAAACAACCCAGCAGGTTTCTCAAGAAGTTGGAAGGTCTGGGAAGTAATTAGTTACCAATTCTAGGCTGTCAATCCCGTCCTTCAGTGGTTCTCAAACCTGAGCATGCCTCAGAATCACCTGGAAAGCTTGCTACTCTTTCTGTTACAGAAAGTAGGGCCAGCTTCCTGGGCACATGACCTTTGCCACTGCACAGGCCCTCATGCTTGATTTAATGCTCTGCTGTTGTTGTCTTAACATTTAATTTTTGAACTAGGGGCTCCACATTTTCATTTTGCTACTTAAAATTAAGTAGTTGGTCCTGACAGCAGATGAGGGGGACGGTGGGAGAATCTGCATATTTTACAAGATCCCAGGTGATGCTGATGATGCTGGTCTGGGACTACACTTTGAGAACTATCTGCTAGAAGTCAGAGTGGTAAATACTTGATTTTCCAGACCACCTCAAACAAGCGGTGGTCATGAAATATAATTTTGGCCAATGAATTGTGAATAGAATTTTACTGAAAAGGGCCTCCCTTCCCAAGTCCGCACAACCCGTCCCCCTGCTCTTCCTGCCTGGAATGCAGCTGTGGGGCCTGTGGCACAGCAGCCATCTTGCAACAATGAGGACAAAAGCAAAATGCTGAACATGTTGGAGCAGAAAGCTAAAAATAGCCACCACGGTGTGGGTTTCTATGACAGGGGAAGGAGTAATTCCTAGGAAATAGAGCTGATGAGAAAAAGAAACTGTGTACTACAATTATTATATAAAATTGAAAAGTACTCACACAAAACCCTTACCAAAACCAAATACCGCTAACATTTGAGCATTGTGCCTTCCAATATTATTTGTTTTATACATAGGGTTATTTTTAGACATTGCTGTGATCATACTATGTAATCACACTACATATAAAATTTTGTATGTTGATGTAATCATAGAAATAATAGATACCAAAGCTGTTGTCTAATTGCACTTATCATTCTCACGGTAACAATGCTCTGCAGTTGTTCGTGCTTCACAGTTTCCAAGGCTGTTTCACGAGCATTATCTTGCTCGTTGGCAACAAACTTGTGAGTCAGGTATGACAGGGAGCAATGCCCCAACCCAGTGATGAAGCATCAGGGCTACAGAAATGTCTGAGGGTACCCAGCCAGCCAACTAACAGAGACGGGACTCAAACTCTGGTCTTGATTCCCAACCCCATGCCTTTCCACTCCAAAGTGAAAAACAATCTATTTTCAAGGTCAAAGAATGCCAAATAAACCATGAGGTCTAAAGTCTTTACTTCCTCCATTTGTCCAGTGAAGGAATTTGAAGTAACTTTCTCAAAGTTCATTTTATTTTCCCCTACTTCTAAGAGATGCCTCTGGGAAAATAAAGTTCCATAATAAGTAAGTTTTGGAAGACTGAATTCTACAAATTTCTTCTTGGCAATTTACAATGCAAATTAGAAAGTAAAGATTCTTAAAAGTCCTGTAGCTTTTATTTGTTTGTTTGTTTTGTTTAAACCATAATTTGTCAAAGTTATTTGATCAAACAAGAATTTCTTCAAAGAAAAAACTCATCAACATCTCTCCGAACATTGTACTCTGTGGAAAACACTGTAGTATTTCCCGGATAAAAGTCTCTTCTAGTTTTAAGATTTTAAGTAAAAGAAATTCTAAGACTCAGAAAAATAAGGACAACTACATCAAGTATTAATCTTGTGCCCAATAATATTTGTCCTAAGAAGTTTATAATATAACATACTTATAGTTTTAAAATATAACATTTTTATAGTATATAGTTTGGGCATTTGCAAGGATTAAGAAACTTGGTCACTTCAATGTGATGAAATTTTTGTTAAAATAGAAGTGGGATATTAAATTCAGGAGTAATCTTCCCTTTTACAAAAGCGTAAGTCAGACAGTAGAAATTTCTCTTGAAAAACGTCATGGTCAAGAACTACATATGCTACCCAAAATAAATAGCCCTCACTTGAGTTGCAGAAATTACCCTGAGCGTTTTACTCCATATATTTATTTTACCATTAGGTTTTTCAACAAAGTTCACTTTGGTCACATTTAATTGAGTTACACAGCTATGCCTAAGGTTAGAAATTATGAAATGATGGATACGGACAACTACCCAAAATGGCAATGCCCTGCTTTATGAAGGAGGACAGACAGGGCATGATGCTGGCTTTACACGTTTATTTAATTAGCAGCAGTCTAATTTAGACATAAGTGTCAGAGACGGACATCAGGGATGCCAAATCAGACAGCCTCTGACTTCCAGCCATTTTCTATGAGCTCAGCTTACAGAGAACAGCTTCCCATTGAGACAAATTGAGACTTGTTCTTTTCCTGGAAGCCTAGCCAGTGGCTGGAGGTGAAGGGTTAACATCTGGGCAAGTTCCATGTGTGTATTATCTTTTTAGGTCAGTTTCCATAATAGCTCAAATTTTGGTATGAGACATATCTAAAATAGAGGTTTATTTTTCCACGGTAGGAGTAAATACTGCCCCGTTCGGAGTTCATCTGCCATTCAAACAAGACTGTCTACACCTTTCTAAGCAAGCTTTGGAGAAAGACTGAGATGAGCAAAAGAGAGGGTATGTGCAATACTCTCTACAGTCCCTTTTTTATTGTTAAATATACATAATAAAATTTACAATTTTAACAATTTTTAAGTGTACAGTTCAGTGACATTAAGCACATTCATGATATTGTACAACCATCACCACTACCTACCTCCAGAACTTTGTCATCCTAAACAAATCTGTACCCATTAAATTATAACTCCCCATCTCCCCTCCCCTCAGTCCCTGGTAACCACTATTCTACTTTCTGTCTCTATGACTTTGACTATCCTGGGTACCTCATATAAGTGAAATAATGCAATTTTTGTCCTTTAGTGTCTGGCTCATTTCACTTAGCATAATGTCCTAAAGGTTCATCCATGTTGTAGCATGTGTCAGAATTTTATTCCCATTTAAGGCTGAATAATACTCCATGGTGTGTATATAACACATTTTGTTAATTGATTCATCCATCCATGGACATTTGAGTTGTTTTCACTTTTTGGTTATTGTGAATAATGCTCTTATGAATACGGGTGTACAATATCTGTTTGAGTCCCTGCTTTCAATTCTTGGGGTAAATACTTAGGAGCTGAGTGCTGGATCACATGTTAATTCTACGTTTAATTTTTTTGATGAACTACCATACTGTCTTCCACTGCAGATGCACCATTTTACATTCCCATCAGCAATGTACAAGGATTCCAATTTCTCTACATCCTCACTTACATTTGCTACTTTCTGTGTATTTAACAGTAGCCATCCTAAAGGGTTCAGTTTCCTTTAAAAGGCCTAATTGTAGGGAGCAAATGGGATAGAGATAATTAGTATAGGGAAAGAGAAAAATGTGTAAATTTTGCATTGATCCATGAGTGCATTTTAAACATTAACACTTAGATAAATAAGCCTTCTTTAATCTATAGCACTGTAGTGCTCTCCAAGTGTAGTCTGTGGACCCAAATTCTAGGGCTCCACCCTAGACCTACTAAATCAGAAACTCTGGGAGGTAGGAACCAGCAATCTGTTTTAATGAGCCCTCCAAATGATTCTGATGCACACAAAAGTTTGAAAACCACTAATCCAGAGCTCAAACTTGATAGGAAGCAGCTTTTGAAAAATGCAATCCCAAATCTAATGGGGAGCTGCCTATAATCGAAATAGATTGATCCATCTACTTTTACTCCACCTATTGAATGAATTAGCCATGTAATATTAGACAGTCCATGAAATTCTGAGCTTCAGTTCCTTTATCTTAAATGGTTGAGTAAATCAAATAATTCTTATGAGAGCACTTAGCATGTCACCTGGTAATCAATAGTCAGCTTTACTTTCAAAGTGTTGCAAAAGGAATTAAAACCTCTATGATTTGGTTTTATCTTATATAACTTAGTAAAGCAAGTGGACAAATTAAGTGTATCTCCCATATATGTTCTTCAATTCAATGTAAATGACACTCCTTTGAGAAGCCTGACTCTCCTCTTATCTCATACATTTGGCTCAAACCTCTGCTATGGCTTGTACCATACTGGTTTTGTTCTCATTGGATACTGACCTCCATAAGCGCAAGTACAGCATCTTCCTCATCTTTGTTTCTCTTGCACCTAACACATACTTGATATATTGTGGTTACTCTACAAATATGCTAAATAATTGAGTTCTCCTTCTTATTGATATAATTTCATCATTGCTAACCAAAAGTACACTGACTAGCTAAGTCATAGAACTTTCTAAATCATTATCATCCAAAAGCACAGGCTTACATTAAGTAGTCTAAAACTACAATTGTTTTTGACCTTTTGGAGTCAGTGGCTTGTTTGAAAAGCAAATGAAAGTGTTATAAATATTCTTCCTAGAAAATGCACATGACTACATACATAAAAGCGATTTTATATACACAGGTATTTTTATTTTGCTAGAGTAAGATCTTTGGGGTCAAAAGCCCTATCTTATTCATCTGCCTCACAGTACCTTGCAGAGTGGGCATTCGAAAAATTAAAGCTGTGAATAATGTCTTGAACATTTAAATATTAGATAATCTATTCTAAAGGTTCTTCTTATTCCTCTTTGTTGAGATTGTGTTTACTTAATCTGGGCAACTATAGATATTATCCTTCTTAAAATCTCTTCCAGGGACCACCCCAATGTTTGTCAACACAGCAAATGTGTTAATACAATCTCCCAACATGGCTCAGGTGCAAATTAATCCCACGGGATTGGTGAGAAACTTTGTCAAGTTATTATTAAGCAGGTTTCTTACCATTATTGGATCTCAAAGGATTTCCCTGTAGGCAGATATACCAGGGACTCCGGCCCTTGATAACTAAATGTCACCCTGATGTTATACATGTCTGGAACAGAAAACACATAGAATGCTCTTGAATCAGCTATTAATGTGGCCACTCTGAAGACTCATTAGAGGAATACCATTCTGAACAAAAAGCAATTGTCACAGGATCACCTACAATATCACATCCCAGAGAAAGCTTCCAATCCCTAACATCTGTCCCCACATTATGTTAGACCATCAACTGAATTTAACATTATGCTTTGGGTGTGCAGCTTTTATATTTCTTTAATGGCATATGTTATACATGAGTACACACTGGAAAAAACTACAGAGGTAACCACTGACCCTTGCCTTTTATAGATAAGAAAGCACTCTTAGGAATTTTCTTGGTAAATCTTTGGCAAAATCATAATTCCTAGATTTGGTGTCATCAACTCCTTTGAGAAGGAAAAGAATGTGTTTCGGTCATTCTCCCTGGAAAATGCTCATAGAAAAATTTACAGAAGCCACATATTCTGCCTTTGACTGAGGTTGCAAAATTTAATTCACAGTGTACGTTGAAAATGAACATATCCTTTATTTTGTCTCAATTAACCTGGCCTCCTCTGTAAGTCCCCTCCATCTGGTCAATGGAGAGATAATTGACCAGTTTATACCAAATTGGCCTAAGCTTTACCCAGTCTCTATGGATAGTATTCAGTTCCTCTGCATAAAAATGTGCCATCTGTCAGAGAACTCTCAGCCTTCTACCTCCAACCTATCTTCTCCCTAAGAGAGTATCAGGTGCAGGGTTAGGGAAGGCCACCCACATTTCTCTTTGTTCCTAAGATGGCATTAAGTGAACTGGAGAAGGGGTGTCGCTTTGTATCTGTCTTAGGATGGATGAGTCAGGCTCCTTGGGGACCATGTCCTGGTCTACCTGGCTAGCCCTGGAACATCCCCTGCTGATGTGCAGGGATGGCTTACCCCACCATCCGTCTCCCCACATTTCTTACTGCAGCACCTTGGCTCCCTCAGAGGTCTAGCTGGGCTGCCACTGGGCCTGGGACCAGTCTTCTCAGCAGCCCTCTACTCCCCTCAGGCCAGTGATCCCCTCTGGCAAGCTCTCAGCCACCATCTCACCAACTTCTATGGATGCATCTCCAGAATCAAGGGTGACTCAAGAAAGTTGAACCTTAGGGGTATGTACCCAGCTGTGGGCAGCCTGAGAGGTGCACTCCCGAGGGTCCTTTAGAGGTGAGCGAGGTAGAAGCTCTGTTTTTAATTCTTTTTTGACTTTCTATTCTAGAATGTTTGACTGCTTTGTTGCCCATTTCTCATAGGCCAGAAAATGGTTAGACTTTTCTTTAGTATCCTCTGTGTCTGTTCACGTTTGCCTGACTTCTTTTCTCCACTATTAATGCCAATATTTAATTAGCCATAGAGAAAAATTCTGATAAAGGCAAATGTTCATTAGCATTAACTATATATTACAGGGTTGAGGATGGGTAAGCAGTAGGTAACATTTACTGGATGTTTACTATACGCTGAGAAATACATAGAAAGAACTTAAAACAGTATCTTGTGTCACTCACAACTAACACACAAGGGAACTGTTATTCTTCTCATTTGGGAGATGAGAAAACTGAAGCACAGCCAGGCTCAGTAATTTGTCCAGGGTCACTCAAACAGTAAGTGGAACAGACAAGATTCAGATGCAGGCAGTCTGGGCTCCGGAACCAATGGTATTAACTGGTGCACACCATATACCACCTCTAGCATGACCAACACATAGCCTAGCTTTGAGGAAAACCTAAATGACAGAATCATTTGCTGATGGAGACTTCAAAGGCAAAGTGTCATGCAATATCATGAAAAATTGAAATTTACAGTCCTTGTTAGGATTACTTTTTTACATTCAGTACTTCATTTGCTTAAAATCAAATTTTATGGGCTATATTGGTCACAACTTTGCAGACAGATTTAAATGCACTGAGCTTTTCCACATGCATTTTAACCTTGATGCTACTTTACTCACAAGTGTTAAGCCACAGTTTACCGAGTCTGCTGATAGGCATTCATCAATAACACCCCTTATTCCCATTTTACAGATCAAGAAATGGAAACTTAGCAAGTTTATCCAAGGTCACACAGTTGGTAAGTGAACCAAACTCAAATTACATCTGTCTGACTCGAGAGCCCCAATCATATGTCATGTCATACTGCTGAGGCATTGAGGAAGCACCTACACAAAAAACTCTTTGCCCAAGAAAATACAGAATAGAGATCTCTCTATTCAAGAATTGGTGTAAGGCCAGATATTCCTTAGATCTTTCCATTTTTCTGTTCTACTGGGTTTCCCTACATCTTATGGTGGTCCACATTTCAAGGTTATAGTCATTTGGAATTATGGCAAAGTCACATTTCTCCATGATGCTGTCCAAGAAATGCAAGTCCAAATTTTCAGAGAGCCTGAGGTATGATCACTGTGAAAGAGGGTCTAGAGTTTCCCAGAATCCCCCATCAGTAACTGTGAGATACTAGTCTAAGAAACCTCACCACCAACCAGGGTGAAGGACTTGACAAGTTAGAAACACATGCGGGTTGAGGATTAGCACCAACTGGGAAGAGAGCAGAGTCACCACAGTTCTCATTGAACCACTACAGACAGCACCAGCAATGCAACTATCAAAGACTATTGCTTTCAGATGATATAAAAATGATATTCTCCAGGAAAAGAATGAGATGAGTACATCCATGTTAAGACAAATAGAAGTAAACCATAGTCACACCTAGGTTGCCCTAATTCTTCACTATTTTCATCTGGTAATGTAGAGTTGTTATAAACATAATTACTGTGTGTACTACTGATCACATAATAATGAATGTGTTACACAAACACTCATTACTAAAGTTTTCTTTCATGGCAATCCAAGAAACTCTTTTGAGTTGAGATTTTTTTGTTTACATTGTTACGCTTAGCTTCTTTGAACGGTCTGCCAAAATTCTCAACAACTCAACATTATGAAACTTTTCCTATTTCTAGAACCCTTTTCACATCTTGGACCACATATTAAAAATAAAAACCTCTAAAAATTCAAATTTCTGCCCTTACTGCAGAGAACTTTAAAATGTGTGTGTGTGTGTGTACACTACAAAGACACACACAAACATATATATAGGTATATGTATATATATGAGGTAAGGAAATACATTTGGAGAGGGGAGGGAGAGAGGAAGACACTACCCAAACACTAGTAGTAGAAATTGAAAATTTAAGAATATTTTAAGCAAATGTTTGCTATGAAGATTATTTCAGGAGCACTAAAATTGCCAACCACTTGTTCCATATAATTTGATCAACATAAAAGTTTCTTTAGAAATAGTAAAATTGTGATTTGCTCCTGTTATTTCCTGAGCTGCTTTTCACCCCTTTAACAAAAGTAAGATAAAAAAATGTAAACAGTGCAGCGACAGGAGGTGATAAAAACATGATTTTTCCAAAAGTCAAGATTTTTCTTTCCAGTTTTGGTTTACCAGTGAAAAATGTGACTTGAATGCATGAAGTTGACTATCTTATTAGTGAAATTCAGCTGCCCCGGGATGCATGAGTCAAGGAAAGCAAAACCACTAAAAGAGGTGATAATGATGGTTTGTGGCCATAGCACTCACATCAGTCGTGAAAGGAAAGGAAGTAAAAACAAAGGAAAAGAGACGGCAGTTCTGCGGATTTTGATGAAGCCACACACCTTGTGGCTTGGACTGTGTGCAGTGAGCTCTCACACAGTCCAGCACATGGTTATCGCTTCCTGTCCTCAGCAGATCATCCCGTTTTCTATTTGCAAAATCCTCAATCCTATTATCCAATTAGAGAAGGAAATACACAATATTATCAAGAGGAAATTAGTCTGACAGTTGCTGTTTTCCAGTTAAATAAGATCCAGGACTGTCAGCTGTAAAGTGAGGTGAACTTGCTAAAAATGAAGGAAGTTGAACCGCAGGCCTGAAGCAAAGTATCTCTACACACTTCTGCTACAGTAACCCTATGGAGTGGATTAAATTCCATGTTCCAAAACAAGAATATGGGCACCTCTGCCCTGCCCTTCCCCCTGCCACAATACTTCCCTCATGTGTGCCCATAAAACATGATACACACCGGATCATTTTATATCCATAAATTGAGAGTTCTTCTATTTCCATCATTATAAATATAAACCTAACATTTATTGAGCACTTACTATATGCCAGAGATGTCACAATTCCCAAAACGTTAGAGTAGATTCCATTACTGTTCTCATTTTAGAAATTAAAAAAAAAAAAAAGAGCTTGAATGGTAGTTTCAGACTACCAGCACTTAAATCCAACTTTGACTGATTACAGGGCCTTAGCTTTTAGCCACTATGCATGGTTAAGAAAAAAAGCCATGATTGCCTGGGTTCCAATCCCAGCTCCACCACTAGTGTCTGTGCAAGTTACTTTTCTGGCCTCAATTTTCATAGGGTTGTGGTGAGTGTTTATCAATATACGCAATATTTGCCTAGCAGGCACCAAGAACTACCCAAGTGTTTGATCCTTGCTACTATTATTATGCTTTAAAAAAGAATTTCATCTCCTATGTAGAACAGCCCATCTTCTGGGTTTCTGGATGTGTGGGAGGGTCAGATCTGGCTATTCTAGTATTTCCATGCAACAAGGATAGGTTTCTTATTCCTAAAAATGAAGATCCATGGTAGTTTAATCACTAACAGAATGATGTGAACCTAAGTGTCCAACATGTGCCTGTATGCCATGGGCACTCAAACAATGCTGACGGACCAGCTAGTCACACAGCACAAATGAGCCAAGATCCAGATAAAACCCAGTGGAGGTACGCTGCCTCAATCTCCACTGCACTGCCCTCTCCCCTGAGGTCATCAGCTTTCTCCTCTTGCATGCCAAGAATGCTAACCCCACAGTCAAACTGCTGGCAAAACCAAAACTTGCCCAAGTTGCTGCAAATCAATGGTGTCCTCCTACAAGGTGGCCAACAGCAGGCATATGTCACAAGGTAAAGGTTGAAAGGAAAAAATAATATAAACCTAAGAGGTCACAACATACAGTCAACCATAATATTGAGCATCATTTCTAGAAGTAGCAGCTGTGAAAACTGTTAGATTATTCCAGATGCTGCCCTCTGGATTATATTCTCTCATTATTTAAGTGAAAACAATCTACTGTTCACTTACTGCTATGTCTCTTAGTTAAGTACTTACCAGCCACTTAATAAATATTATACATAAGCATAACCATGATATTCTTTCTTACTGCTAAACTTCAAAGCAGGTACAATTACTTATCTAACACTTAAGGAGCAATGGGACTTAAGTGAGTTTCAACATGCACATTCATGAAGCACTGCTCAGAGTTAATACACTATAGAGATGTGCTATAATAAATCGGCCTCAGCCAAAATTTACCTTCCAATATAATACAGAGGTTAATCTTACACTGAGATGATAGCTTGTAAAAAAATATTTTCCATTGTATTAAAAGTATTCTTTTGTGTCTTTTTCCCCCTGAAAGTTTTCTCCATACATCATTTTTCTCATGCACACTAGTCAACAGAAGAAATCTAACTTTAAATTCTCTCGGTTCTATTACGCACACTCTTTTGTAATTGATGATCCTTACTGATGAAACCTGAATCTGCAGGTGTTCAGAATTCACCAATTTTCATGCCACCATGGCATTAATTTGAAAAAACAGGAATTAGAGAAGTAGAAGTCTATGGTTTGTACGTGATAAATACTTTTCAAACTACTAATACTGTATTTTATGCAAAATATAAATCTCAAATACGAATCCATATCTATGAAGTCAGCCAGTATGTACGCAAAACTCTCAAAGGGAGAGAGAACATTTAAAAAATAATTAGAAATCTTTTTTTGAGCACACGGTCTGTACACCATGGACACTAAAGCTTAATATAGGAAAGCAGCCTAAAACTAAGTCAACAAACAGACTCCTCCTTCACATGACTGCCTCCTACAGATATCTTTTGCTTTTCTATATGGATCAGGCTGCTCTAAGAGTAGCAAGTTTCAACTACAGATACTCTCACTTGGGAGGTCGGGCATCATGAGGCTCCTACAAGCCCCTCTTCTCAATTAAGGATCAGGTGAGCCCAGCTCAACTGAACAATCATCCGTGGGGTGCATGACACTCCAGAGGACTCTTATGACATGAGTGACTCAGTCCCTCTAGCAAGGAGTGTGCAGTCCATTTAGAGAGGCCAGATGTAGTCAAGCTACAAATGGAGGACAATCCAGCCAGGTGTATTTCCATGTCAAAATTTGTCTTGCAGACAAGTGTCACCAGAGGCTACGATTGGGTTGCCCAGTCCTAGCCATGGCTAGCAGGGAAGGTTTCACAGAGAACATGGCGCTTGAGCTGACCTGGAAAAAAAGGAGTTGTTGGACAGTGAGAAGTCGGGAGCACCCTAGCACAGGGGTTCAGATCTACGTCAGCAAATGTGGCTAAAATCACAAAATCAAGATAACCTTCAAAAATGCCTTAAGTCACTCTATGAAGTACAGTTTAATATGTAAAATAAGTAGTATATAATGCCTACAAATACAGAGGACCGTTTTATAACACTACCTTATATCTAAATAGCTCAAATTACTTAGATCAAGTGCACATATGATCCAGCTTCACTGTAAATTTCAGGTAGACTTTTTACTTGAAACTTCGTTCTGGATTCTCAAAAGTTCAGCAGAAGAGCAGTCTAGGGATTGCAGACCGTGCTTCAAAGGGAATTTTCTTTCATGTTCCAAGGTCTCCAACGTATACCTTCATTTTGTAATCTTACCGAATTCTAGTTTAGCAGTCCTAATATTAGGCCCTGCTACCCAAATTTAGGATCCTGAGGTTTCTGTCTAGCTCATTCTTGATCAAAATTGATGTTCATTCTGATGTCAGTGATTTAGAGCTGCCCTGCAGCCATGCTAGACTGCTTTCATTCTAGAATACCATTCTATGAACAGATCTTAAAACAGCTTGTCTTAGAATGTACAGTTCTCCATGGGACTCCATTCAAAATTTGGAACCGCAGATTCACAAGGTTTGCAACAACGTTTAAGTTCACTTGGTCCAGTCACAATTCTGATGCTCAAATCCTCATGAAAATGTCTCTGTCAAATGGCCTCACATCCTCATTGGAGCAGCTCCATTGGCTAACTGGAAATTCCCAAAGGCAGGCACCCATTTCAGCCACTCAACAGGTCCTTACAAATTCCTTCCTTATATAGCAATCCAACGTCTGTCTCTCTCTTTCTCTCATTGATCCTACTTAAACCCTTTGAAGCCAGCAGCCAAACTCTAAGATTAGGATGACCACACAATTCTGTTTGCCCAGTACAGTCCTTGTATATAATGGTTGTCTCAACCTAATCATTAATACTACCTCCCTTTTATTCTCAAAGGTGCCGCCTTTGGAAAATAAATTATATAGTCATCCTAACACAATGGATCTTAACCAACTGGTAGACTACCTGAGTCTAAGTCTTCTTTACTCCCAGCTAAAATTTTTGAGATCCTTCAAATATTATTCATCTGGCATAATTTAAGTTCTGTAACCATCCTGTTTTCCTCGTTTGAGTACACAGTAGTTGGTCTCTATCTGGGTTTGGGAAAAAGATATCAGTACGCAACTTCCCTATACTCTGTAAATATGTTGTTTTACACTTGATAGTCACTTTGCATCTTATATTTAGCTCATAATATTTTCTTTCTTGTGAGTAATAGCTTCTATTTCTGGCTATTTTTGCAGTCACCATTTGGATCTCATCTACTGTTCAAAATGAGGTTTGTACAAAGAGTAAATTAGCCTGTTATTGGGGTCAAAGACAGCATTAGATCCCACTCAATGGGATTTAACCATTTGATAACAGTTAACACATTATTTGAATAACTTCACAAAGAGGTTCATAAAGAAGTCTAGAATTCAAAACGAAATCAAAATAGAACTGAGACAGAGTGCAATTAGCAATGAAATATGAGCAAATAGCACAAAAACAGATAAAAATCAAGCCCAAATCTACCATCACTACATCACTGCTAGTTTATCTATAGAGACCATCCTTGGAAAAAAATTGTGCTATATAACTTTGAGAAGTTTGGCAATGCCCTTTTGAAAGTTGTGTCCTCCATATTTCCACCTCGGTCCCATGTATGCCTTAAAAAAAATTCATGTATTTTCCCTCAAACTAGCCCTTCACACAATGCACAATGAGTAGAGCTCCTAATGGCTTTCATATTTCAGTCTAATAGATAACATGGGATTGCCCTTCCAACCTCTGCTGGAGAATCACGGCTTCACAGACACATTTTCCTTTCAGCCAGACCCCGTATGTGGTATTCACAGGACACTGGCATTAACATTTAATAGAGTTTGTGAGCATAAAACACTTTTATGGACACCTGCTAGAGAGCTTTCTTTTCCTTAAAAGTTTTATTAGAGTGGTTACATTTTTCTGCAGTGTTTTATGTGACTTGCTGTAAATGAGTATTGTATTGCATTAAACACAGCAAAATCATCAGTGCCAGGCAACTAAAAAACTATGTGACCAGATGCTTGTCACTTATTTAGAAGAAGAGAAAAACAAATCTACCATTACACAAAACTACCTAGTTTTGCTGGTGAAGATAATGAAAATTAAATAACCACTGAGGGCCTACAATGAGAAATTTGATATGATGATACATAGATACAAATGAAATGTAAAAATACTAACAACTTACACAAAAATCATCGATTTTTTTTCCACTGATTACTATTTCAGTGATCAGAGTATATTAGGTGCTTGTTTGCTTGTGATGTGTTTTATTCATGCTCCGTATCTGACACCCAATTTGGAAATCAATGCTTATTTCATCATTTTTCTCTGAGGGGTTCTATTATTTACAATTGATTTAACAGGAATGAGAGGCTTACCATTAACAAGGCCCAGCTGCTGACACTTCGCAGATGAATTATTGAACTTCAAAAAGTGAATTAACTTAACCATTGCCAAGACTGATGGTTTGATGATTTTTTGCACCAAGTCTAATGTATTTATTATTAGAATGTCAAAACAATAGCGTTCCTGCTTTGCCCTCTTTCTTGAATCCTTCACTTTACGATATTTAAAAGTTTGTTTGCTCCATAGACCACCATTCCTTTAAGTTTCCTTAAAAGTGTTCCTTTAATGGCTTAATGCCACATCATGACTGTTGAAAGTCTGACTTCAAACATGGTCAAGTAAATGTGTATCTTTCACCCCTGAATATCAAAGGATGTAATTATTAGAGGTCAATGCAACTATAAAATGTAACTTACTTTTGGAAAAATATAAATTAAAATGACTTCTGTTGGACTTAAAAATCCAGATTCAATTGACTTAAATAAGATTTATAAAACCTAAGTTTAAAAAATCTGGCGTTAGTTTCTAGGGTTGGTTAACTTAGAGGCTCCACATGTCATAAGGACCCAGGTTATTACTCTCTTTCTGCTCTGCACCCTCAACTTCAGCTCCTCTCAGTGCTGTATGCTGTTCCAGGAATCGTATCCAACCTTAACACCCTTCATTAGATGAGAAAACTATCTTGTCCTATGTATTTTTGTAATAAGGAAACCTTTTCCAGACACTTTACCACCACCATTACCAGTAAAGACTCTACCATAAATCTAATTGGTCAGAATTCTGTCACATACACATTTGTCAACCAGTCATTGGTCAGGAGAGTGGGACTGCCAGTGTTGGTTAAGCACATGTTCATGAAGAGGAAGGTGGTTTCTGAACAAAATGGGTATTCTGCCAGAAAGAGAACACGGAGAAACTCTCTTGACTGGGTAACAGGCCTTCTGTACAGACTTGAACGTTTTCAGGTGGTAGAACTCTGGAAAATGTAAGCAATTCCATTCTTCTCTAGTAAAGACTCCACAAAATATTAAATTTGATTTAATGTTGTGCCAAGAAGAGAAAATATTTAAACTAAAATGGACGTGGTTATGGCCCCATAAATTACAATAAAATTAAGTCAGTTATGTAAACACTTTCAACTCTTTTAGCTATTTCTTCTGCTCCTTCCCTTCATAAATCTTTTCTAAAAATTGTTTTGCTATTGAGTTTCCATTTCTGAATGTTACTTACTAACTTCCTAACTCCTGCCTGTCATTCTACCTATTATCCCCTCCTAAACTCTTCTCTCATCATTCTCCAAATATAATTCATTATTTGAAGAATTTTCACTTGATCAATATTCACATTTTGATTATGATTATAAATATTTAGAGCTCAGCCATGTGGCACATGATTACAAATCTTTTTTCAAAAAACTTTGTTCTCCCTAGAGCTAAAAATTGAGCCAATGGTTTTGGTTTAATTTTGTTAACCTAATTTCACTAATTAATCCATAAACCTTGCTGAAGTACAACTCAATTCAAACAACTCAGAAAACTGATCCATTTCATCTTTTTCTGCATTCACCACTCCTGGGACCCTATTTTCTTCCTCTCTGCACAGGCAGTCCTCGGACATGCTGCCAGCCATCATTACACTCTCCTTCTGACTTTCTTGGATTGGAGAACCCATTTTCCTTCAAAATTTTGAAGATATTACTCCATTGTCTTCTGGCTTCCAGTTTTGCTTTTGGAAAGATCAATGCCATTATGATTCTCAGATATTTACATGTAATCTGTTTTTTTTTTCTTTTATGAAAATATTTACAATTTTCTCTTGGTCCCCTGAGTTTTGAAATGTCATAATATATTCTGTATTCAAATTAATCTATTTTGCTAAGCACTCCATGAGTCCACTCACTCAATCTGGAAACTCCTGTCCATCACTGTTAAGAAGTTCTTCTGAATTGCTTGAGAAATTCCTCTTTATCCATTTAATCTTTTCTCAAGTCCTATTCACCAGATGTTGGACTCCCTGAGCAATCTAATTCAGAAATTATCAAACATTTTGATCTTAGACTCTTTAGATTCCTCAAATTGAGGATTCCAAAGAGCTTCTGTCTATAGGGGTTCTATCTATAGATCTCTATCATAACAGAAATTAAAACAGAAAAATTTGAATACGTATTAACTTAAACTCATTATATGTTAACATGTGGTTTTATAAAAATGTAACTGTATTTCCTAAAGCAATAAAATTTGTGAGAAGAATATAATTTTACATTTTTGCAAATCTCTTTAGTGTCTGGTTTAATATAGAAGACAATTGGATTCTCATATCTGAGTCTACATTCAGTTTGTTGGAATATGCTATTTCCACTGGAGTATGAAGAAAATTCAGCTTTGTACAGATATGTAGGTGGGAAAAGGGGGGACCTCATGAAACCCTTCTAGGATCTTAGGGACCCTCATGGGTACTCACACCCCACCTTGAGAACTATGGGTCTAATTTTCTAATATTTTTCTCCTGTTTTCTATCTTTTTATCTATTTATTCTACTTAATGATAATGTACCTTCAACTATCCCTCCTTAACTTCTACTTGAATGTTTCATTTATGCAATTATATATTTAACATCTAAGCATTTTCTCTATACTTTGAAAATTTCATGTTTATAGCCTCATATTATTATTTATGGAGACATCTTTTACATCTCCAAGGACATTAATTATAGATTGTGTTGTGATTTTTTTCCCCTGAGGTTTTCCTCTGTTTCTTCCCTGCATTATTTTCAGTTTTTCAAAGATCCCTTTTCCCATTTGGTTTTTTTATTTTGTTTTTTTTTTTTTGGTCTCTGTCTCTCATGCCATATATGTGCCTCAAATATGTAGTAGCTTTAAATTCCTGCTCATTTGTTAGAGCAAAAAAATGGAGTTTCCATTTTGGGTGGCCTGGCAGACCAGAATCCATGACTAATTCTCGCATTGAAAACAACTAAAAATTCTAAAGTGTTTTCAAAAATTAAGTATTTATAGACTTGAAAGGAATACTAAGAGCAAAAATAAGTATCAGAAATGTAGAGGCAAGTGAAGCATCTTATCTGGTTTATGTCTTGAGAGCATTTACTGATTAGGTGCCCTTGAGCTTCAGTTTTCACAGCTTTCAAGGACTCAGAAGGCAGGAGATGAAGCTCAAAAACTCTGCAAGACGCAAGTTAAACAGGACAAAAACTCCTGAATAAATAATGATACCCCAAAATCTATACCCTTAGTGGAAGTGAACTACAAACAGACCCTTTGGGCGCCTACAAGGAAAACCTTGGTGATGTGATAAAGAGAAATATCTCTACATTGTGAACTAGTAAATCCAAGCAGGACCTCACGCAGGTTTATAGCACAAATTAGCCCCTACAAAGGTGATCCTAAACTCCTTAAGTCAAGAATTTAAAGTTATTATGAATTGGTAGTCCTCCCAGGTTTAAAAAAAAAGCAGCAAATCCTTCCTGGAGGAACCCAGTTTTAACTCAGGTCTTAGAGATTCCCAAAGATAAAATTCCAAGAAATGTAAGTTCACTGTGGAAAAAAAAAAAGTATGTAAAACAGAACAAAAACAAGACTACAAGGATGAAAGCCAGTGGATCTATCAGACTGACAATAACTTCAGATATTGAAATTTTAGACATAGAACATAAAATTGGCATTTTTATTATCTTTTAAATGACAGGAAATAAAGAGTAGAGGAAGGGATTAGAAAATAAATAAATTTAAAAAATAATCACGTAAAACACAAATCACTTTCAACCAGATCATTATCTTCCAGACAGGAGATAGTAAGGTTTTTTTCCTGGAAAATCTTATCAGTCCAAGAAGAACCACAGAAATTCTGACACCAGGGGCTCCCCAACAAATGGTACACATAGATCCCCTTACAGTGGTGGTGCTCAACTAGGTTGATTTTTCACTCTACCCTCTACTCCAGGGAACATTTGACAAGACTGGAAACATTTTTGGTCATCACAATTAGGGGGTGCTAATGGCATTTAAGGGGTAGAGGCCAAGGATGCTGCTAAACATCCTGTCATACACAGGGCAGCCCCTGACAACAAAGAATTACCTGGCTTCAATTGTCAACAGTGCTGGCATAGAGAATTCCTGCCTTCAAGCAATTCTCACTATTGATATGCCCCAGCTACACTTTCAGAGCTTTCAGTCACCTGTTTCCCACATTAAATCATAAGCAGTCAACCAAAGCTTTTACCAGGTATCTGAGGAAAGTATTTAAAATGGAAGCTAAAGAAAGGAAAGAGAGAAAACAAAAAAGCTATTTGAATAAAATACGCCAAGCAGGAACAAGAAAACTAAGGAAAAAAATCCAACTGTGTGCTACTTATGAGGGACAGACCTTAAAGCACAGAAAGTTTTAAGAAAAATGATGGGAGAAGACATACCAGGAAACTACCAACAAAAAGAAAATTGGTCAAGCTATATTAATATAGACAAAAGAGACTTCAGGACAAAAGTTTGATTAAAGGACAGTTATGTAACGATACAAGATTTCATTCACCAGGACAAAACAACAATCCTAAACATGCATGCAGCTAACAACGTAGCCTGAAAACACTCATTTTGTGACTTTCTTTACTGTTCTCATTTTGGAATCTTGCACATATACTACTTTTATTTTCCCTTTATGTCAGTGAGGGTCTATCTAAGTGGTAAAATGAGCCATTTTTTCTCTCATTCTGAATGCCTATCTGTTGTAAAAATACCCAGTAAATGATATATTTTGAAAATTAATAAAAAGGAAAATATAGGGGCCAGCCCAGTGGCATAGTGGTTAAGTTCACACACTCCACTTTGGTGGCCTGGCGTTTGCAGGTTCGGATCCTAGGCACAGACCTACACACCGCTCATCAAGCCGTGCTGTGTCAGCATCCCACATAAAAAATGGAGGAAGATTGGCAGAGATATTACCTCAGGGACAATCTTCCTCAAGCAAAAGGAGGAGGTTTGGCAATGGATGTTAGCTCAAGGCCAGTCTTCCTCACCAAAAAAAAAAAAGAAGAAAGGAAAATCTGATAATATCATTAAAAGCTGATTGGGGAGTCCACATGCATATTGGAGGCCTGTAGACAGGAAGATTTCCCATTAATAGGTCCTCAATTATCACTGCCTATATGTCTTTCTCTCCCCTCAGAAGAGACCTTCAATATCCCTTCTGACAGGTACAAGTCAGCCTGCCACTATTCTCAGAGGTGAGGAGAAGATGGGACATGGAGGTCTCCCTCTTCTGCGTGTAGATTTTCACTGACATTCCTTGCCTTTAGGATGGTATTTCAACCCTAGCTGTACTTAGTATCTGAGCTGTGGTCTTTTTGGATCAACATCTTCACAAGTCACCCTTTACAATGTTGCAGGGGAGGCTGAAGTCATTATAATTGTTTATTTTACAGACTTTCAACATATCCTCCCATTTGCAGCCACACCTGCAATTCATTTTTAAAGATTCCTGGGACTTTCTTTTCTCAAGTCTTTCCAGAGCTTTAGAAAAACCATGTGAATTTATATATATTACAAAAAAGTAAAGCTACTTTCCTTGAAAAAAATCACTGTCATAAAATTTATTTGACCAATTTCAGATGTGCAAGGAAATGAAACTTTGAGTTTACTTTATTTATCCTTTTCTGAGAACTACATTTAAATGGTTAAAAACATGGTGCTATCTAAGAATCGCTGTATAGCTAAGGAATGCTTCCATTTAAATTGAAACAACCAGTTTTCAAACGAATTATATAGGTAGTACCTTTACGTAGTACATCTGACCAATAAATTAAATATTCTTCCAATTTAGGGCACTGCTAACAAAAATTAGAAGAAATATACATGACAGAACAAATGCATTTGCATTTAGTAGAGACATATTGTCATTTCAACTTGTACTATTAGCTCTCAGTCCTAAATATTCTTATTAATATTCCAAGATAGCCCCAGGGTTAATAAAATGATATTTCTCTTGCTACTATTTTATGATAAATTTATGTAAATTTTGCTTCTGAATATGCTTATGGCTGAGAAAGAGATTACATATTATAATTTTTTCATCAATCCATAGTAATAAATACTGGATAAATAAAATGTCACTGTCTTGACTATTTTTCTAATCGGCACCATGTTTCTATACATGACAAATTGTTCTCATGTATTATATGTTTTGGCATAATATAAATGATATGTTTTCCCAAAGCTAAAAATTTCCAGCAATGAATATATTGTGGATCCTTAAAGACACATATTTATAAAATTGCAATAGAATTAAGACTGGCTTATACTAAATGAGATTTGAGAAATAAGACATGTGTAGTTCATGATACCTAGATTTATGTCCAGTGCATTATGGGTTATATGCTTGCTAAGTAATATGTTCACATACTCAAACATTTCAGATTTGATTAACATTGAATATACTTCATGATTCTGAGCCATGTGTCCGTGGTTCTCCCCTTCACATCATTCACACCATTACTATCACTTATTTTTATTGGATTATAACCCATAATAATAATTGAATTAAATAAATGAGGAAGAAGGGACAGCTCTCCCTTAAAGAAAAAAATTTGAATTACTAAATATAGAATAAATGAGGGAAATAGAAAATCACGATTAAGCAAACATTCTAGTAATGATTGTTTCAGGCAAGATTCACCAATGGATGCTAAAATTAGCAGTTGAAAATATGAGGAGAAACAAGATACTTACATAGTTCCAAAGTATCTCTTCCAAGATATTTATTAATCACAAAGGAAAAAAATGTAACTTTACAGTGCAGAAACCCAGCAGACACCACCTTAACCAAGTGATCATCAGTAATAAGTCATAAGACATATTGACAACACGTACCTGCGGTATGAGGCACTTAAAAGGGCCCATCACTTCTGTGTTATTCTAGTCAAAATATGCAACCCCAATCCAATCTTAAGAAATCGTCAGACAGATCCAAATTGAAGGACATTCTAAAAAAATAACCGACTAGTACTCTTCAAAAATGTCAAGTTCTTGAAGGTCAAAAATAGACTGCAGAACTATCCCAGATGGGAGAAGGCTAAGAATACCTGCCCACTAAACATAGTATGGGATCCTGTATTGCATGCTGGAGCAGGAAAAGGACATTAGTGGGAAAACTGGTGAAATCTGATTAAGGTCTGTAATTTAGTTAATAGTATTGTATTAATGTTATTTTCTTGATTTTGGTAATTGTACTATGGTTATCAGGGCAAGCTGGGTAAGATATATGGGAACTCCTTCAAAATCTTTGCAACCTTCCTATAATTAGACAATTATTTCACAATAAAACATTTAAAAGTTGTAACGTAAACACAAACTAATACAATTAATATAATTATTTACATTTCAATGTTTACATTAGCTAAGGGTAGTGACCTAAGCACTTTGAATACATTAATTTATTAAATTCTAACAATTAACCTATGAGTGGGTACCGTAATTAGCCCCATTGTCCAGACAAAATAACCGAGGCTTAAAGTATGTAAGGAACTTGCCCCAAGTCACACATTTGCCATGTGATCCTAGGAGATCTGAGCCCAGAGGCAGCAGGCTGAATCACTGTACACACTATAGCATTACTTACAGATGGGCTAAGCCTGGATAATAATCAGTGGCTTGCCAACCTCTGGAAAGATTTGACCCTAAACACAGCAGAAGTTTCCTAGATATAAAACTAACTTGGGCACAATACAGGCTTCACTAGAGATCTGCAAAAGAATATATCAAGAAGGAAAATGATTCCAAAAGGAAGTCTAAAATGGAAGAGGGGAGGCCTCACAGGTACGTAAATTAAAAACAAAAACAAAAAAAGTGGAATAATGATGTTAAATTTGTGGGATTAGAAAAAGTAAGATAGCACTAAAATCCTGAATAACAGAATCATAAAAAGCATTTCTAAGGCAACCACTAGAAGGAGAGAAATGAGTATATCTTCTAGTGTAGTGCAAAAAAATGCAATGAAGAGACATTTTAACAAAACAGAAGACAAAAAAAGAAAAACAGAAAGATCAAGATACATAATATAAATATACAATACAAATATTGTATATATAAAATACAAAATATTCTAGAAATAAATTTTGAAATAGTAGTAATTGCCACCAATATAAACAAGCTAAATTTTAGGTAAAGACTGTCATAACAAAAACACAAATCCAGTTACATGACATTCAACCCTAAAAACATCTAATATAAAGAGGCAAAATAAGTTCAAAAGTATAAAGGTAGAAAAAGAAATGAGTCAAAATCTAATCAAAATGATCTATAAGGCTATATTAATATACTTCATAATAAGCACTGCTAGCAATAGAATCACAGCAAAATGTTACGAGTTAATTCACCAGGAAAATAATACAAATTGCAAACTTACCTATACCTATTAACATGACTTTGAAATATTTGAAGGGCATTATGATACAACTGTATGAAAAAAAATAAGAAAAATTACCACCATCCTGGAAGATTCTAACAAATGTGTCACAGTAACTAATACATTAGCAAGTGAAAAAAATCAGTAATGAGGAACACAATTGGTAGGGTTGATTTAACAAACATTCTTAGCATAAAATACAGTACACATTAACACATATATGAAAAATTATAAAATTGAACTGCATGCTGGTCCACAAAGAAAGCTCAACCAATTTCAGAGAAATCAGCAATACCATATCACTCTATTCTTTGAGGAAAATATACAATTAAGTTAAATATTGATAAATCTGTTTAAAGTACACTTAGAAATTTAAACACATGCCTTACCCAACTGTCAAAAAATTCTAAGAAATAAGAAAATATTTAAGGCTAAACAAAAGTGATAATACCACATATCAAAATACGTGGGATGAAGCAGAGTCACTTGTTTGAGGGAAATTTATAGCTGCAAATTCTAGAAGGAAAAAAAGCATGATAATTAAAGAGCTAATTATAAAGAAAAAGTAAATAAACCCAAAGAATAAAGTACTAAATAAATATAAGAGCAGAAAATGATAAATTAGAAAAACATACCATAGAGAACACCAATAAAATCTCTTAGGTCCTCTAAAAAGACTAAAAAAAAAAAAAAGTAAAATCTCTGACAAGAATAATCAAGAAAACACAACAAAGGAATATATTGATAATGTTTAGAATAAAAGAAGACATGACTAGAGGTGAAGAGATCAAAAGAGATAATCATGAATAGTAAAACTGACTCAAGAAGAACTGGAATATCTGACTGTTCCTAAAACCATTAATGAAATGGAATAAAAAATATTTCTGCAAAGAAAATGCCAGGCCTAGATGGTTTTATAAGCTAATCATTCATGAAAGAGGTAACATCAACCTTAGAAAAAAACAAAGGTAATAAATTAAATGTAGAATAAGGTTCAATAAATAATGGCCCACGGGTTAAATTTGGCTTGCCATCTGTTTTTGCAAATAAAGTTTTATTGGAATACAGCCATGCGTGTTCCTTTTTTAACATGTTTTCTATGCTATGATGGCTTTCATGCTAGAATGGCAGAGTCGAGTAGCTGTGACAGAGACCATACGGTCCACAAAGTTGAAAATTTTTATCTGGCCTTTAGAAAAAGTTTGCTGACCCCTGATAGAGAATGCTAGAAAATAAGTGCTGTGGCAAAAAGTAGAACAGGGTAAATGAGAGTAAGAGTGCAGGGATGGGTAAGGGATGTGCATGGGTGCATAGTTTGTAATATTCAATAGGGTAATTAGAGCTGTCTTTACAGGGAAGGTGAGATTTGAGCCAGGACTTGAAGGAGATGAGGGCATTAGTTAAGTAGATACCTGGTTGGAAGAGCATTCCAGGTAGAAGAAAGAGCTGAAGAGAAGGTTGCAAGGCAGGGGTGTGACTTCTGTGTTCAAGCCCCGGTGAGGAGGCAGTGAGGCTGGGACAGAGTGCAAGGCAGGTAATGGTAATAGCAGAGGAGGTCAGAGAAGTAAGATGTACTTGTGGGGAGGTGAGGTGGAGTAGAATGTCCGTATAGGTCCTCATAGGCCATTGTAAGGATTCCAGCTAAGTGAAATGGGGAAGCATTCCAGGACTTTGAGAAGATAAGTGTCATAACCTACCATAGTCTCTGAAAGGAACACGAATGCCAATGTTAAAAATAGTTTGTAGAGAAGCAAGGGTACAAAGTAGAGACGAGTTGGGAGGCAATAGATGACAGTGGATCAGACCAGAGTGACAGCAGTGGAGGTAGAGAGAAGTGGTAAGGTTCTGTATATATTTTGTAGGAAGAGTTAACAGGATTTCCAGACTCACTAGAAGTGAGGTATGAGAGAAAGAAAGGAATATAGAATAATTCCAAGGTTTCAAGGAATAAAGTTACCAATAGTAGAAATCAAGAAGCCATGTGTGGGGCAGGTCTGGTGGGTGTGGAGAGAGAGAACAGGAGTTCAGTTTTAGACTTGTTAGATTTGAGATATCTGCAAGGCCTCCAAGTAGAGTTGCTAAGTCACAGTTGGATATCCAACTCTGGTCTTTAGGAGAGGAGTGGGCAGGAAATATAAATTTGAAGACCTAGTCATAAAAACCTAGAGATCACCAAGAAAATAAACGTTTGTAAAGGAGAGAAGTCCAACAACTGAGCCCTGGGACTCAAACATATCGAGATCAATGAGAAGAACTAAAAGCTACCTGAAAAAGAGCAAGAGGAAACTTAGGAGAGAGGAGGTGGTGAGGGGAAGTCCTAAAGCAAAACGAAAAATGTTTATCGAGAAAGAGGGACTGAGGAACTTAGAGGCTGATAGGTAAAATAAGGTGAAGGGTGAAAATTGACCATTCAGTTTGACATCAAAAGATTTAAAAAGAAAACTGTATTATTGTCCAATTAAAGAGAGAGAGAGAGACATTAAATAAAAATCAGCCACCATAATAAAAATTCTTAGAAAATAAGAGGTTACTATTCAAAAAGTTTCAAACTCACTGATTTAAAATATCCCTTTAAAAATTAAGAACAGGACAGGTTTGGCCACCATACAAATTCTATTAAAAAGCGTACTAGAAGGTCTGCTTCAGTGCAGTATGATGTACTCATCCATCCACCCTCCCCCACCTCCTCCAACATACACCTACAGGGCAAAATGATTGAAAAAGGAGAACAATAATCACAGATATGATCCCAAAGAAGCTACAAATTATTAAAATTAACATGAGTTTCTGAAGTTTTCTGGATATAAAAATTAACTATAGTTATATGCTATGAACAAGCAGAATGTGTGATTTTTAAAAAGCTGTCATTTACAATATTAAAATATATATATATCTACAGTAAGCCAAGCAGAATTTATGTCACTTCCATGTAGAAAAATATAAAAGATTTTGAAATACATTAAGAAGTCAAATAAATGAGTGTATTAATACCATATCATGAATTTACAGACTCAGTATGATCAAGATATGTCTGCCTAGATTGATCCATATAGGCAAAATTATTCCAATCAAAATCTCTACAGAGTTGTTCATGGAACTTGAGAAGCTGGTGCTAAAAACTATTAGGGAAAGCAAAGAAAAAGATAAAGCAAAACATCCCTGAAGAAGTACAAGGTAGAAAGCTACCAGAAATCAAGGCTTAGTGTAAAAAAAACCAGTAATTAAACAAAGCAGTGTTAACATAGAGTAAACTTACAAACGGCGAGATAGAACTAAGAGCCCAGACAGACACATACACACACACATGGAAATTTGATTCATGACAGAAAAAATAATTTTCATTGAGATAGGATGGATGAAAAAATAAACAGTGGTAGAACAACTGGTTTTCATATTTAGGGGGGAAAAAAGATCCCTACCTCACACCAGTTACAGAAATCAATTCCAAATGAATGATGTGAAATGCGAAACTAAGATGTTTACAACAAAATAAAAGAATACTTTTATTTTCTTGGGATAGGTCATAAAAGAATATTACAATTCATTAAAATTAATAAGGTGTGTTCATCAAAAAACACCATAAAGATAGTAAGACACGCTTGAAACTAGGAGTATATATTTGCAAAACGTAATTAATAAGGAATTCGTCTCTAGGATATATAAAGAACTTCTAGAAATCAACAAACAAACATGGGTATTTCATAAACGATAAAGCACATATGTTCATTGAAACGAAAAGATGCACAAACTCATTAGTAAATCTGGTAAATGCCAACTAAAATCACAATGAGATATTTTTCCACACTAACCAAGTATTGAAAACTAAACAAGTTTAGCAATACAAAATATTGGCAAATATATGAAATATATGAAACTTGAATACTCATATATACAATATGTTATTCCGACATACACACAAACAACAGAATCAAAAACAAGGGAATAATTAACACAAAACTCAGGAGAGTGCTAAGGCTCTGTTAGGAAAAGAAACAATGATAGTAAAAGGTACACTGGGGGCTTCAAAGTTAATGACAACTTTCTGGTTCTTAAATGGTGTGGAATATGTGGGCTTCGTTTTATCATTATATATTTTACTATTTGATTATTTTATTATTGATTATTCCATTGTTAGTCTATTATTTTACTATTATTCTGTTGCTGATTTTTTATTAATTTATTATTTCATGATTTTGTCATTGATATTTATTTATATTTCTATAAGAAATATTTATTTTTATTTATCTATTTTCAGGTATTTTATTCATTATTGGATTATCTGTTATATACATCCTTCCATACATACAAAGTTTTATAACTATAAATTGTCCTGAAGAAACAAACAATGGAAACTTAATCTACAAGGCAGAATGAAAATCTCAGATAAAACTCTTTCTTATTTCAAAGCAATTAAAGAACAAATGACCCCTCTGAAACAAGAATACAAAGATGGAATGCAAGATTTTAAAGAAACTTAAGGCAACAGAAAGAGATGAAAACTTAACTGGCCTATGGCTAACGAGTGGTGTAAGTCCGTGCGCAGGATCTGAACCCACAAACCCGGGCTGCCAAAGCGGAATGCACCAACCTCAACCACTATACCACAGAGCCGGCCCCTGAAGCTCCTTTTCAGACAGTGATCTAGTGGTTCCATTTCTAGGAAGCCATCCTAGAGGAACAATCAGGATAAATACATACGATTGTGTTTGCTATTTATAAAATATAAAAATCAGAAATAGTTTAATATCTACAAAAAGAAATGGTTAATATATGCTACCATACATCCATATGATGGACTACTATCTAGATATTTTAAAAGTCACAATTTCAAATAATATTTAATGACAGGAAACATGTTATTGCTTAGAGAACTGTTGACTTACAGTATGATTCTAATTTAGAAGAGAAAATACAGTAATATGTATGTATACATTTTAGAAAGCTGGAATGTTTTGTGAATGATTTGTCTTCTCCTTTACACTTTTTCTCTATTTTCCAAATTTTTCTTTTTTTAGTACGGTTTTAGATTTACAGAATAATTGAGAAAACAGTACATATAGTTCCATATACCGTTCTGCATCCCCCTCCTCTGGCACATAATTTCCCCTATTATTAATATCTTGCATTAGTGTGGTACATTTGTTACAACTAACCAATATTGATACATTATTATTAATTACAGTCTACAGTTTACAGTAACGTTCACTTTTCATGTTGTGCATTTTATGAGTTTTGACAAATGCATAATTACATACATCCACCATTACAGTTTCATACAGAACAATTTCATCTGTGCTTCAGCTAGTCATCCTTCCTCTCCCAAATTTTTAACATTGAGCATGTGTTTATTATTTAATCAAAAGAAAAGTGTTAAACTAAGTTTTCTAAGGATCATGAAGCATGATTTTAGTTGGTTTAAGTAAGTTTCATATTTGTGCAATAGTCATACGTTCTAAACTCTAAACGTGTACTCTGTGCCTCCTGTAAGATCTTTTTCCAATATATCAAAACATTGCACACAAATGATAAAGTTGATCAGATTTATAAGTCAACTTAATATTGTGAAAAATGTTACATATGCAACCAATTGCAATTAGCAATTTTAATTGTGCATTCAATGTAAGACATTTAAAACAATGTATACATAAGTGAATAAGGGACTATACCTTACTAACAGTTATTCAGAGTTTCTTGGACAAAAGGGAGATATGAAAAATGTTGATTTCTTGCTTCACAGAAATAGAAATGGGAAGTAGCCACAAATGGAGTTAACATATGAAGTATTTTGACAATGATGCACTTTTTAAAAGCCTATCAGCCTCATAAACAGATTAAACACTAACTTTGGCATTATCTTTTACAGATGTGTTTCTGAAGTGTCTTCTATTCTTGTTGTGTATCAAATGAATTATTTTGATCTCAAAAACCTAGATTTTCCACATCCAGACAATGTCATCAGGATGTATTTAAAAAGAAACTAACACCCACATGTAACACATGCATTTTATATTGTTTTATTGAATCAACACTGAAAAGATTGAATTTTGAGTGCTAACATGGCCCAGCAAAATTGTAATTTGATAGTTTTTACAACACAGATACCAAGGCCCATCTTCTCTTGCAACCTGTCTGGAGATACGGAATTGCACTTTCCTCAGTAGGGATGAACTGTCTCAAAACTGATCACTTTATTGGGCACCTGTAAACTCGTAGTGAGTACTTTTGTCTCAACAGGGAATCCTTATTTGACACTTGGCTTAGAAATTGGCCTGACAGTCCACTTGATCTCAATGGCAGTCAATGGAAATTTCTCAAGCCTCTACTCATTCCCTTGTTATTTTTCTTAAGAGAATTTCCAAAGTTGATTTTTCAACTTAATGAACCACTAAAAACCTGGCAGGACCCGAACACTTAGAGGGTAGAGGAGTGAGTAAGCATATCTGAAAATGACCCTGAGGTCTAATTCTAAGCTGCCTGGACACTGGGCCAGCTCCCCCTTTTGCCGGGAAGAGGATGGCACCCAAAGTCGGTTTCCAGTGGGACCAATGACCTAAACTTATCATGCTCCCTTCCCCCCACCAGAGGGATAAGCAAATTCCCCTGGGCTTTAAGGTATCCAGGTGCTGGGCAGCTGGCTTTCTAAGACAACTCCATGAATGGCTGCTACGCCAAAATCCAGTCTGCCTGGCACCAAGCTTGTCTAATTATTCTCCACTGAGAAGGTTGCTCCCTCGAGCTTTCCCTGGAAAAGGAAAGGTAATAGGGGAAGAATATTCTGCATTTGGAACATAAGCCCACACTGTGAGGCCAGCAGGTAACTGTGCCCCAGCAGCACATCTTGGTGGGAGGGGAGGTTGGGAGATCCACATCTCCCCCTTCTCTGGCTGATTCCAGGTTTGTAAGTTTTTCCTTTCCTCACGAAGCCTAGTTCTTAAACCATGCTGTGTGACACTGTGGAATTCATCTTGAACTATGGTGCAGGAGAGGATGCAGCTCACAATGGCCTTGCCTGGCATCAGAGTGAGTCATTAGCTCATTTCCCTATACATGTGTCAGTTTGATGTTTTATGAGGTGTCTGTGCAGGATTTTAAAGGATGAATAGGAGTTGAGAGTACAGTAGATTTGAGGGGTAGATTTGAGGATTGGAAGAGAGTCATTCAGAGGAAAAGTTTGTACAAAGACCTAAAGAAATCAAAGAGTTCATCAAGTACCTGGACTTACAGGCAGTTTAGTATTGATGAAATATAAAGTATGAGAAAGTAGTAGTAGATGAAAAGAGGAGAGATGGGTGGAGATCTGGTGTGACGGGTCTTGAACATCAGCATAAGAGTTAGACTTCCTCCTGGGGGACAATGTTCCTCAGGTTGGGGTCTGCTAACCACCTGAAAATCCAGAATCTCTGTGGGATTCAAGACCAGCATTTTTCTTTTGATTGTGTTGGTGACAAGTTATACTATCTAGAAACAGTTTAATGAGGGGAAAAGAGGTCAACTAAATCTTTGTATGCACATTCAGGCCAAACATCATCATATTATGGTGTAAAAACAAAGATTTCACAGGAGTCTGAGAAAGAAGTGTAATCACAGATATAACAGGCCTCAGGCTACAGTTAGGTGGAACTTGCAAGAACCTCACTACTGCAAACTAATACCAGTTCATGTTATAAAAGACAATTTAATATTCAGTAAAACATTCAGCATCACGTGTCACATCAATTTAATGTCAACTTTAGATTTTATTGGAATTGTGTCTTTGTATCCAATTTGGTTTGGTTTTATAGTTGTACAAGAACAATTAGCACAGGAGACTATATCTAGGTTTACAATTGTACTTATTAAGGTAACACATAACAAAACTAAAATCAACACAGGGCAGAGTCAGGGGAGGGTATGAGAGACTCAGTGTAAAATGAGCTCTGGAGCCAGACTACTTGGGTTCAAATTCTGATTCTACTACCTTCCTGCTGTGTGACATTGTCATGGAAACTCAGTTTACTCATCTGGAAAATGAGGACAATAAAAGTTCCTACCACACTGGGTCATTGTGAAAATTCGATGAATTAGTGATATAAAGTGCTTGGTGCAAAATAAAAATAGGTCATGTTCATGCTACTGTGGTCTCCATCTTTTCCCTTTTATTGGGATCCATAACTTACTCAAGTTGATGAAACATACCTGTAGGTAAGGGTAAGACTCTGAGAACTTGTCATGTTATAGATAGATGTATATTTCTGAAAAATCTTTTCACTGAAAAGATTTGATGGAGAGGAAAGAGAGATTTAATACATATTTAGGAGACAGAAGTGAATGACAATGTGATTGAGAACACTTCTTAGAATCTGTTCAAAGGGTGGTTCCTGGACCAGCATTGCCTGGGAACTTGTTAGAAATGCAAATTCTCAGGTCCCAGAATCAAAAACTCTGGAGGTAGCACCCAGTAATGTATTTTCACAAGCCCCTCAAGTGATTTTGCTGCTCTGGGACAGGAGTTGGCAAACTCATTCTGGAAAAGGTCAGATAGTAAATATTTTTGGTTTTGTAGGCAACATGGTTGGTCCTTTTTAAGACAATAAAAGAGAGCATGGCTGTATTCCAATTGATCATCATTTACAAAAACACATGCAGGATGTCCATAGTTTGTGGACCCCTGCTCTAGGATGTGGATGCCAGCAGCTGAGACTAGCAATAAAGAAGGAACGAGGTTGAAGGGTAAACGAAGTCTGGCTTTGAGATGGTGAGATTGCGGTAGTTATAGTCAATTTTTGGTTGAATATCTGGTTCTGGAGCTTAAAGAAAACAGCAGGGCTGAAAGCGCAGATTTAAAAGCCAGGGTAAGATGCTTATTAAAAAGGTGGGTGCAGACGACACTGCCCATGATGCACATGGAGCATGAGCAAGGAAGATGGCCATGGGTGGATTCCAGAGGACGACCAATACTGGACAGCAAAGGAAGAGAAAACATCAAGAAGGATGGTATGCCTGAAACTAGAGGAGAGAACATGGCTACAATCAGTTCTAGCCCCTGCAGTATTATAGGCATTGAGTAGTGACCACCACACCGGCAGCCAGGACATCACTGGCAACTGTGTGTGTACTCAGTTAAGCGTGGGAGTGAAATGAATACATTCAAAGTGACAGCAGTTAAAGGAGGAGAGGGGAGTGGAAGTTGATGAAACTTTTCTACCTTTCTAAGTGAGGGCAAAAAATCCGTGAGCAGAGACAGGTTGAAGAATATAGGGGAAAAGGTGCGGGGGGTGGTAACCTGAAGGTCTCTGAGGAATTGGGAAGAGGGGGCACCAAAAGCCTAGGGTGGGGGACTAGCCTTAAACATGAGGAAGCATACCCCTTCCCCACATACCAGCAGGAAGAGCAGAGAGACAGAAATTTCAGGGTGGGTAAGAAGTTCAGCTTTTTTATTTTTGGTAACTTTGATTTTATCAACAAAGTAGGAAGGCAGGCTATCAAATAGATTAGAAAGGTTTTAGGTTGGGGACATGAGAATAGTGGAGAAGGTAATAAAGTAGTAGTTCTTTAAAAATAAGTCAAACTTTTCACCAATTCAGAGTATATTTCCCCCCATTAGTGGGAATTAGTGGTGTTCTCTAATTACACTGGATTTATGAACAAGCTAGGCATACAAGAGATTTTATTCCCTATTCTCTACTTTGGCATTCACTTCTTGATGCTCTCCTTCACCTAACCCAAGTTCCGCTGACATGATCTTTGACTTCCCATGGAGAAGTGTTCATTTTAACTGGCAAGCAAACAATATTACACTCTGAAGGCCCATCATGCTAAATGACCATTAAACCATTACACTTAAGAACTGCCTCTCAAGATAGACATTCCAAGTGCTTCACACACTATCACTGTTTAACTATCAGCATTTTATAGACAGGGAAATGTCATCACCAAGCTCACATGAATTCCTCCATTATAAACAAAACATCTGTGGCTGGTTAGCTCGGTTGGTTCATCCATGAAGTTAAATGACCAAAATCTTGGGTGGAACACTTGTAAAGCTCTGTTAGTATGGCTCTGTTTACAAGTCATTTATCTGCAGCCCCAGTTAGATGAGATGTCTCACAAATGGAGGCTCTGATTCGGAGAGGGTGTGGCTGCCATCACCCCATCAATCAGCCTCCCGACTTATTCCTCAACATGGCCCCTCCATCTTCACAAGGATCTTCTCCTCTCTGGCCACCCTGCCTCTGTGTCTGTCCCTAAGTTCTTCCTTCCACTGTGATTATTCTGTCCAATCCCTCCCTGCACTTCAAAGTTGGCCCCAATTCCACTAAAGTCTCAGAATTTTTTTCAGCTGGCTCCAGCCTTCACGAGTCTCTATATAGCTGAACGACCACCTGGAATTACTATTATATCATTTAGGTCATAATTATATTGTTTGAGACTCTATGCTGCCCAAGGGCAGGTAACACCGGTATGGCACAGTATAATGTAGAAAGGAAATCTTTCTATTTCAAGTACAGTATTTCCCAGCTGGGTAATGCATCCTACCTCTTTGGACATGCATCTTCTCATTTGAAAGATGAAGATCCATACCACTATAATCCTTTGCCTTATACTTTTTAGTCACTTCAGTCTTTAGCAGGATTCAGTCAACACTTGATGACTAATGGAGTCGAATTCCATGAATAGATAAACACAAATCTATAACCAGAGAGCAAAAAACACAACAAAAACTAACACACACACACACACACACCACAAAAACCCCCAAACCTTATGGGCAGTGTGGGTCACCAGCAACAGATCTTTTCCTTTCTCTTATTTTCAGCCATACTTTGCAAGTTGTAAAGAGCAGCATATTTCATACATAGGTAGTGGTGCTAATTTTGCAACGTTTGCTTATATTTTTAAAAATGTTCAGTTGACAACCATCTTTAGGCCACACTTTCAAAAAGGCAATCACACTGAGAAGTTTGTGCCTGGTCAACAGGACAGGTGATCAAGTTCTACTAAAGGAACCACAAATACCTTTTTCTTGGTGCACAGCTGTATCAGAGGGTCTCGAACTAATCTAGCAAGTCCTGGCGGGGCCCTGCAGGACATCCATGAAATCACAACTAGTCTCATAATAATATTGAGATGTCACTTGCCTTTTTCACTTGCATGCTTAGGTATGAGTACACAGCAGTTTTCCAGAGCCTATGATGACATGTGATACCACAATAGCGTGAAGGAAGAAACAGAGATGTAAATCCAGCTGTCTGCTATCAAGCTAGCCACTAGAGAGACTTACAAAATGTGGGAATATGCTATGCTTCTCACTAACCTTTTCACCTTGGGAAATTATTTTTCATAAAATATGCTGTTTATGTTAACATGTAGTAGGCTTATTGTTTTAAATAAAGCAATAAGCAAATTTCTCAGTTTTAATTTCTAATATGGTAAATATCAATAGCTATAAGCCACATACAAAAGATCTTAAAATGACTTTTAAGAGTATAAAAGAGCCCTTAGACTAAAACATTTGGGAACTGCTCTTTACCAATAAGGGTATAAGTATTTGCCAAATGTGAGAAATAAATATAACTCTATGAATTCTCACCAAGACAGATGAAAAATACACTCACAACAGAATATGACTATCTTTTATTGGTATCCAGAACACTAAGCATTTTCTCCAAATGATGACAGTAAGGTCCACACAATGGAATCACCTCTGCTTTCAAATCCAGCCCCACCAAACTCTCCTGACCATAAGTGGAGCAAGGAATAGGGAGGGAACAAGGCTCACACTATTACCTCTGCTCCATGAGATCATTTCAGGGATGCTGTCCCTACCCCTATCCCTTATAATACCAAGTGTATTAGTTTGCCAAGGCTGTCATAACAAAATACGACAGACTGGGTGACTTAAAGAGATGTAATTCTAGTGATTAGATTCTAGTTCTAGTGATTAGATCCTAAAGGTGTTGACAGTTTTGGTTTCTCCTGACGCCTTTCTCTTTGGCTTGCAGATTGCTTTCTTCTTGCTGCGTCCTCACATAGCCCTTTCCCTGTGCTGGAGCATCCCTAGTGTCTCTTTCTCTTCTTATAAGGATATCAATCCTATTGAATTAGGGCCCCATCCTATTGGTCTCATTTAACTAATTCACCTCTTTGAAGCCCCTATCTCCAAATACAGTCACTTGGATTAGGCCCTACCCATAAGATCTCATTTAACCTTGATTGCCTCTTTAAAAGCCCTGTCTCCAAATATGATCACATTTTGAGATACTGAGATGTTGGGACTTCATATGAATTTTGGAGGAACATAATTATGTCCATAACACTATGGTAAGAAAATCATGCTCTTCCACTTGGTGATTCTAAAGGCTTATCTACCTCACTACACTCCATACTACACTATCTTATCTTTCTAAGTCAAGTATACACGGGAAGCCCTTTGAGTTTACATAGCTTAAGTTCGTCATTGCATTAAACTCAGTACAGAGAGGTGAAGTAAGTCATCTAATGTCACAAAGCACGTTATTAGCTAACACAAGGAAGCTGTACTTTTCATTTTTAGTCTTATTTTCAACATATTTAGGGAGTATATTATTTAGAGAAAGTTTACAATGACTTTAAGAGGACATTATTTAAGGATTGCTTGCAAATATTTCTTTTGTAAAGAATTTTTTCTTCAATTACCATGCCCCAACTTATTTATTTAGGTATGTGTAGAGAATAAGGGATGGCAGGTGCATGGGCTTGTTCATTTCTTATACTTGGGTTTCTTACATTGAGGAATATCTGTGTTCAAACAATCCTTGCAGAGTGTTTGAAATGAAACTCTTTAATCACAGAAAAGCAAGAAAAATGGAATATAAAGAAAACTTCTGCCATATGACTTGTTGAAATGCAGCTGCCAACCTTATAACTCCCTCAAGTCCCGCCAACTAAAGAGCTAAGAGAAGACTGAGAGAGGATGGAAGCAGGTGAAAGGCCACTGGCTGGGAAGGTGGAATGGCCAAGATACAAAAGGTTTGTTCCTAAATCACACAATCAACACCCAAGATGTGGCAGGTGTCCTCAATATTTGACACTCCTTCCTTCTACCAAAACGCACCACTCAAAATATATTGTCTGACCCCGTGAGGCACTGACTCCTCTGACTTGGCCCAGTTTTCTTTGGGAACCATTACTATAACATGACTAATACAAGGTGTCTGCAATGTTAATGCATGCAAACTAAGTGGAGAGTCGCCAGAGAACTTGCCTTGTTTTATTGATCTAAAGCAAGGGCAAGCAAACCAAAACCTGCAGGCTAAATCCAGCACTCTATTTGTTTTTTCTTTTTATTCCCAGGCTTTGAGCTGGGAAAATAAAAGAAAAATAATATTTCATGACTCATGAAAATATAGACTTCAGATTTCAGTGTCCGTAAAGTTTTATTAGAACGTGCCATACTCATTCATTTACACATTGTCTAGGGCTGCTTTACTTCTACAATGGCAGAACTGAGTAGTTGTGGACAAATTGTACCACCCACAAAGCCCAAAATATTTACTATCTGGTCCTTTACAAAAGAAGTTTGCAAACATCTGATCTAAATTTTTGAATCTCCACCCCCAACACAGAGTATATAAAGCACATGCTTTAGATTTTATCTTTGCATATTTCACCCTGGGAAAACTTAATGATTTAGCAAAGCATATTGATATCATTTGAATTTAGGATTTTGTAGGACATGTAAAAGCAGAAAGATTTAGAATTCTAAATCCCATTTAGAATTGCCAGAACACAGTCCTTTGAGGCAGAAATCCTCTAAAGTGAGAGAACTGCTTTAGAATATTCTGTTTCACTTCCAAGTGAGTACTGTAACAGGACACCTGCTGTCTTTCTAATGTTCGACTATTGTAACTGCATGAGAGTAGGAAAAAAAGCTCAGTTTGTATTTTATTACATAGCTCTAAGACAAAATTCCACTCCCCAGTATCCATCCTCACTTTATCAGTAGCAACTCACTTCCCCAATTTAAATAGACCCAAAACTGTCAAACACCCAGAACCACCTTGTTTTAGGAGATACTTCAATATAAAGCAGGACAGCAACATCAATTCTTTTCTTTGAGCTCTTCCTGGCAAGAAACTATTGCCATAGATCAAACTGATTAATGAGAACAAATATTCCAAAACCCAGATAGGGCCAGTTACAAAGGGAATTGCTCAACATAGCTTCTAATAAGAGTATTAAGGAGCTTAAGTGATGTAAATCTGAACATACCTCCTGTCTGTAGATCCTGAGAATAATTCTCTAGATGAGAAGGACAGGTGACAGTCTCTTTATGGTGAAACTCAGGATTCTGCAATAGAAATTGTCTTCATTTAGCAGTCTTAAAACAGCACAATGCAGAAAAAAATTAAATCTGATTATTCAGAGTCTTTGCCTGTTTCTTCACAATGCCAGCTTTCCGTGATGTGACATGTTTATTCTTCTCACAATGAGACTGAAACACCAAGCTCCTTCACTAACTTTTAAACCAAACTGGAACATCTCCACTGAAGCTGTGACCATTGAAAAGAAGGAAACCAAGTGATAGGGTGCAGGCCTCTGTGCTAAGCCTTATATTAACTGGGTTCAGGTGTGAGATAAGGTACTTGAGTATGTGAAAGCACCGCTGACAAATGTTAATTATAATGGGGCATCTACCACCAGGATGGACCTTTGACCCAATAGGAAAGCAAAAGTTGGTTGGATATTAGTTCTGCTATAATCCAGACCCATGAAAATTTAAAAGAAAAAAAAGGAGACATGTTGTGATCTTCTTGATTTCTTCATGAAAAAATAAGTTCTAGGGGGTGTCTTCATCAAGTTACTACCCCAGGAGAACAGATAATGAGGGAAGAACAAGAAGCTCTCAGGACCAGGCAGGAGAAAGAAAGAACCCCTCCTCTCTAGAACCACATGACTCTCAGAGAGAGAAAGGGGAGGGGCAGCCTTCTGCAGGAAAACTATTGCTCTCCAAGTTCTCTCAGAGCCTGTGGGAAATTCTCATATGGAGGCGACTGAACTGTTGCAGGGGTACCTTCATCAAGCTAGCACCCCAGGAGAGCAGATAGTGAGGGAAGAGTGGGAAGCCCCCAGGATTGGGTAGGTGAAAGAAAGACCCCTCCCCTTGCCCAGAGCACTAGCACAGCTGATCGGCCAGAGCGCCAGCAGATTGCAGCAGGCTTAGACTACACGGCTCTTGACCCCCACCCAGTGGTGGCAGATGGAAGCTGCAACCAGATATCTTCAGAATGAGGAAAAATAAGCCCACACCCTCAAGCACTATGCAAAAATATATTAAATCTCCAGACCAGGAGGAAAATGACAAGCACCCAGAAATCAATACTGAAGGCATAGAAATTTATAACCGAAACAATAGAGAATTCAAAATAGCTATCATAAAAAAGCTCAATGAACTACAAGAAGATACAGATAGACAATTCAATGAAACCAAGAATTTCTTCACAAAAGAGATTGAAACTATAAAGAAAAACCAATCAGAAATGTTGGAGATGAAAAACACAATGGAGGAGATAAAGAAAATTCTTGAATCCGTAAAGAACAGAGCTGACAATATGCAGGAAAGAATTAGCAATATTGAGACTAGGAATGCAGAAATGCTCCAGATGGAGGAGAAAAGAGAACTAAGACTAAAGAGAAGCGAAGCAATCCTCTGAAAAATATCTGACTCAAGTAGGAAATGCAACATAAGGATTATACGTATTCCAGAGGGAAAAGAGAGGGAAAAAGGAGCAGAAAGCTTGTTCAAAGAAATAATAGCTGAGAACTTCCCAAACCTGGGGAGGGAGCTGGAAATACAAGTGAATGAAATCAATATATCTCCTAGATATATCAACATGAAAAGACCCTCTCCAAGGCATATAGTAGTAAAGCTGTCAAAATGCAATGATAAAAAAAATATATTAAAGGCAGCAAGACAAAAAATAATAATGTGCAAAGGAAGTCCCATCAGGCTCTCAGCCAATTTCTCAGCAGAAACTTTACAGACTAGCAGAGAGTGGAATGATACATTCAAAATTCTGAAAAACAAAAACTTTGAGCCAAGAATACTGTATCCAGTGAAAATATCTTTCAGAAATGATCAAGAAATAATAACCATCCCAGATTACAAAAAGCTAAGGGAGTTCATTCCCACGAGACCCCCACTACAAGAAATGCTCAAGAAGACCCTCATGCATGAAAAAAAGAAGGGAAAGGGAATACAAAGCTTTGAGCAAGGAGAAAAATAGGTAGACAAAATCAGAAAAGTTGCACAAACTCACAACACAAGATGGAATAAGTTGTGACAATAATAACTTAGAAAGGGAAGAGGAAAGGGATGGAATCGACTTAGTCTAAGGAAATAAGAGGCCATCAGAAAATGGACTATCTCATCTGCGAGATTTTTTTTATGCAAACTTCATGGTAACCACTAAACAAATAATAAGAACAGAGACACATAGGATAAATAAAGAGAAAACTAAGAAAATCATCATACAGAACTAACAAACTGAATTGGTAGTCCAAAACTCATGGGATGAGAAACAAAGGAAATGCAAAAGAACCAGAAAATGAGTGATAAAATAGCAACATTAAGCCTTCATATATCAATAATCACTCTAAGTGTAAATGGATTGAATTCTCCAATCAAAAGACACAGAGTGGTGAGATGGATTAAAAAACAACATCCAACAATATGCTGCCTCAAGGAAACACATCTTAGCTCTAAAGACAAATACAGGCTCAGTGTGAAAAGATTGAAGACAATAATCGAAGCTAATGGCAAACAAAAGAAAGCAAGTGTTGCCATACTTATATCAGACAAAGTACACTTCAAGATAAAACAGGTAATGAGTGACAAAGAGGGACAATATATAATGATAAAAGGGAGACTCCACCAAGAAGACATATCACCTATAAATATATATGCACCCAACATGAGAACACCTAAGTATGTAAAGCAACTATTAACAAACCTAAAAGGAGATATTAACAACAATACTATAATAGTAGGGGACCTTAACACCCCACTATGTCAATGGATAGATCATCCAGACAGAAAGTCAATAAGGAAATAGTGGACTTAAATGAAAACCTAGATGAGAGGGACTTAATAGATATATGTAGAGCACTCCATCCAAACATAGCAGATTACATATTCTTCTCAAGCACACATGGAACATTCTCAAGGATAGACCATATGTTGGGAAACAAAGCAAGCCTCTATAAATTTAATAGACTAAAATCATAGCAAGCATCTTCTCTGACCATAATGCTATGAAACTAGAAATCAACTCCAAGAAAAAGAACTGAGATAGTGACAAAGATGTGGAGACTAAACAACATACTACTGAACAACCAATGGATCATTGAAGAAACTAAAGGAGAAATCAAAAAAACATCTGGAGACAAATGAAAATGAAAATACACCATACCAACTCTTATGGGATGCAGCAAAAGCAATCCTGAGAGGGAAATTCATAGCAATAGAGGCCCACCTTATCAAACAAGAAAAATCCCAAATAAGGAATCTTAAACTATGCCTAACAGAATTAGAAAGAGAAGAACAAAGCCCAAAGTCAGCAGAAGGAGGGAAATAATAAAAATTAGATCAGAAATAAATGAAATTGAAATCAAAAAGACAGTAGAAAATATCAATGAAACAAAGAGCCAGTTCTTTGAGAAGATAAACAAAATTGACAACCCTTAGCCAGACTCACTAAGAAAAAAAGGGAGAAGTCTCAAATAAATAAAATTAGAAATGAAAGAGGAGAAATTACAATGGATCCCACAGAAATACAAAGAATTATAAGAGAATACTATGAAAAACTATATGCCAACAAACTGGACAATCTAGAAGAAATAGATAAATTCTTAGACTCATACAACCTCCCAAAACTGAATCAAGAAGAAATAGAGAATCTGAATAGACTAATCACAAGTAAAGAGATAGGAACAGTAATCAAAAATCTCCCAAAAAATAAAAGTCCAGGACCAGATTGCTTCTCTGGAGAATTTTACCAAACATTCAAAGAAGATTTAATACCTATCCTCCTCAAACTATTCCAAAAAATAGAGGAAGATGGAACACATCCTAATACATTCAACAATGCTAACATCACCCTGATACCAAAGCCAGACAAGGACAATACAAAGAAGGAAAACTACAGGCCAGTATCACTGATGAACATAGATGCAAAAATCCTCAACAAAATATTGAAAAACTGAATACAGCAATACATTAAAAAGATCATACACCATGATCAAGTGGGATATATACCAGGGACACAGGGATGGTCAACATCCGCAAATCAATCAACGTCCTATACCACATTAATGAACGAAAAATCAAAACCACATGATCATCTCAATAGATGCAGAGAAAGCATTTGACAAGATCCAACATCCATTTATGATAAAAACTCTTAACAAAACGGGTATAGAAGGAAAGTACCTCAACATAATAAAGGCTATATATGACAAACCCACAGCCAACAGGAAAAACCTGAAAGCCATCCCTCTGAGAACAGGAACAAGACAAGGGTGCCCACTCTGATCACTCTTATTCAACATAGTAGTGGAGGTTTTGGCCAGAGCAATTAGGCAAGAAAAAGGAATACAAGGAATCTAAACAGTCAACAAAGAAGTGAAATTCTCACTGTTTGCAGATGACATGATTTTATGTATAGAAAACCCTAAAGAATCCATTGGAAAACTATTAGAAATAATCAACAGTGATAGCAGTGTTGCAGGGTACAAAATCAACTTACAAAAGTCAGTTGCATTTCTATACTCTAATAATGGACAAACAGAAAGAGAACTCAAGAAGACAATCCCATTTACAATCACAACAAAATAAAATATCTAGAAATAAATTTAACCAAGGAGATGAAAGACCTATACAATGAAAACTATAAGATATTATTGAAAGAAATCGATGATGACATAAAGAAATGGAAAGATATCCCATGCACATGGATTAGAAAAAGAAACATAGTTAAAATATCCATACTACCTAAAGAAGTCTACAGATTCAATGCAATCCCAATTAGAATCCCAATGACATTCTTCATGGAAATAGAACAAAGAATACTAAAATTCATATGGGGCAACAAAAGACCCCAAACAGCTAAAGCAATCCTGAGAAAAAATAACAAAGCTGGAGGCATCACAATCCCTGACTTCAAAATATACTACAAAGCTATAATAATTAAAACAGCATGGTACTGGTACGAAAACAGACACAGAATTGAAACGGGAACAGAATTGAAAGCCCAGAAATAAAACCACACATCTATGGACAGCTAATCTTTGACAAAGGAGCTAAGAACACACAATGGAGAAAGGAAAGTCTCTTCAATAAATGGTGCTGAGAAAACTGGACAGCCACATGCAAAAGAATGAAAGTAGACTATTTTCTCTCACCATACACAAAAATCAACTCAAAATGGATCAGACTTGAAGGTAAGATCTGAAACTATAAAATTCCTGGAAGAAAACATAGGCAGTACACTCTTTGACGTTGGTCATAGAAGGATATTTTCAAATTCCTTGTCTACTTGGACAAGGGAAACAAAAGAAAAAATAAACAAGTGGGACTTCATCAGACTAAAGAGCTTCTACAAGCTAAATGAAACCAGGAACAAAATGAAAAGAAAACCCACCAGCTGGGAGAAAATATTTGCAAATCATATATCTGACAAGGGGTTAATCTCCATAATAGGTAAAGAACACACACAACTGAACAACAAAAAAACGAACAATCTGATCAAAAAATAGGCAGAGGATATGAACAGACAATTTTCCAAAGAAGATATACAGATGGTCAATAGGCATTTGAAAAGATGTTCAATATCACTAATCACCAGGGAAATGCAAATCAAAACTGTACTAAGACATCACCTTACACCCATTAGAATGGCTATAATCACCAAGACCAAAAATAAATGTTGGAGAGGTTGTGGAGAAATGGGAACCCTCATTCACTGCTTGTGGGAATGCAAACTGGTGCAGCCTTTATAGAAAACAGTAGGGAGATTTCTCAAAAAATTAAAAATAGAAATACTTTATGATGCAGCTATCCCACTACTGGGTATTTATCCAAAGATCCTAAAATCAACAATCCAAAGAGGCTTATGCACCCCTATATTCATTGCAGCATTATTCACTATAGCCAAGAAGTGGAAGCAACCCAAGTGTTCTTCAACGGATCATTGGATACAGAGGATATAGTATATATATATATACAATGGAATACTACTCAGCCATAAAAAAGACAAAATTGTCCCATTTGCAACAACATGGATGGACCTGGAGGGTATTATGTTAAGCAAAATAAGCCAGACAGAGAAAGACACACCGCATGATTTCACTCATATGTGGAAGATAAACTAATGCACGGAGAGAGGGAACAGATTGGTGGTTACTAAGGGGCAGGGGGTTGGGGGCTGAGCACATGGGGTAAAGGGACACATTTACATGGTGACTGACAAACAATAATGTACAACTAAAATTTCACAACGTTATAAACTATTTTGACATCAAAAAAAATTAGGAAAAAGTTTAAAAAAATAAAAAATAAGTTCTAGGGTCTACTGAGAAATGCCTCTCATTACTCCTCCAGCCATCTTAGGGAAATATGACGATGGCTTCTAATCCTAGCTTTTCCTCAAAAAATAAAGTCTTAGGTTCTAAATTGTCTTTTATTCTGAGAATATAATTTGGTTGTCTTCATTTCCATCTGGTAGGGAAGTTAAATAAATTGTCTCCAAAATTCTCTTAGATTGAGGTTTAATGATCACAACTGGATATTCCTGAAGTCCAACACTTTCAGTCCAAAGAGAAGCAACCAGGGTCCCCAGATTTAACAAATAAAAATACAAAATGCCCAGTTAAATTTGAATCTCAGATAAATTTCAGATATTCAAATATATTTTAGCATAATTATGTCCCAAATATAAGTATATCGCAAATAGCGCATGGAATGTAAGTATACTAAAAACGTATTTGTTGATTATCTGAAATTCAAATGTAACTGGACAGCCTGTATTTTTTCTAACAATTCTAGAAGCAACTTTAATTCAGAATGCTTCTTGGTGGGCAAGTAGTGGGGAAAAAGTTTGGTGACTGTGTTGTGCTTAATCCTGGAAAGTAAAAGTTCTTAAAAGCTTTGGAACAGACCAAAACACCTTTAATCATCAGTTCTCCAATCTGTGAAACGTGAGGTGTGCTATCTAAATGTTGCATGGGTCTGCAATGAGAAATTATGAAAAGTAATGATAGTCCACTTATGATATAAGATAAACTGCAACATCCTTGATTTTTAACTTCCTTAAATTGCTTGTGTATCTCTCTGACTATGCACATTATAATACTTATAATGTATAAGTGAATTAAGTGAACAAAACTTCTTTACGTGCATTCAGTTCCACTCTCCGCTGTCACCATGGACTATCAGTGTAGCTCAGCAACTAAATAATGAGAAGGCATTTTCTCTTCAGCTTTGATGCATTTTCTCTACCAAATAAATCAATTTAAAACTCATCTTGACACTCCCCCACCCCATCTTTTCAGTGTGGGGGGGAAAAAAAGGAAAGAGATGCAAACCAGCTAATGCAATTGCTTTCTCAAGATGCAGACTCCTTAAGTGTTGCCTCAGACTGTGTCTGACCTCTTGAACTCACAGAGGGGAAATTAAGGCAGAAAAACCTAGCAGTTCAAATCGTTGCAGCTTCAAGACTTGGTAAGATTTAATCTCTGAGGTTCCCTAAGGCAGATAAGGTTGAGCAAAATAACCAGAGAGTAACACGCTGAAGAATGGTCTATTTTTAAGGATTGAAAATCGCCCCAAACACCAAGCATTTAGGAGGGATGATGCTATAGAAGTTCAAGATTACCGTATTAAGTTATTAAAGCATAATGACATAGACAGGTAACTCATCAGGGAGACGTGAGTTGAGTGCAAAGCCAAAACAACAACAAAGAATCTTGTACCTTAGATGACTTTAACCAACCTCAAGGACGTCATGGTCGACATAACACTTTATCAATATCTCAAACTTACTTTCATCACACAGTGGATTGGGAAGTGTTTCTATTTCTTAATATTATTGATTGGCTTCAATGTTCAACCCCGGGAGCCTTACCACGAAGATGAAAGCCCCTCAGTATAATCCCCTGAGCATGCCACAGCAGGTCTAAAATCTGGTCTCTCCTTGAGAAGGCCTTGGAACCTCATTTGTTAATTTTCACACCTGGAAAATTCCACCACCGGGGCATTCCAAATAATTAAATGGGGACTAGGATACAAATATGTGAGAAGGATAAAGATTTTCAAAATATTGTACATATTCAAGAATCACTTGGGGGAACTTATTATAAGTACAGATTACCAGTCTGCATGCATCGTAGAGATTCTGATAAGGTAGGTCTAAATTTTTCTGGATTTCATTTTGTTTTTTTCACGATGCATATAATATTCATTGATCACGCACTATGAGCAAGGTAATGTGCTAAGCACTAGAAGTTCAGAAACATAAATTATACTATTCCCTCTCAAAAGTTTACCATTTTTGAGCATGTTATTTCTCTGAGCAGCCCTATAGGGGACAGGTATTAACACCGCTTTACAGAAGAGAAAATAAGGTCCAAAAAGACCACGGAATATTCTGAAAGACACATAGCTAGAATGTGCAGAAGTCAAGTCCACAAATAGGTAAGTTGGTTCATTCTTCATTCATTCATTTATTATTTCTCTCACCTCTTTTCTAACTACTTTCCTCCAAGACCCCTCCACTCTGTCACTCTGAGCTACTTACTGTCCGCTGAATCTACTAGACACAACACCTGCCCCAGGACCTTTCTTTTTCCCTTCTCTACGCCTCAAGCATCCTTCCCCAGTATCTCTTCACTCACTCTTTCCCTTTCTTCAGTCTTTGATCAAGTATCATCTCATCAATAAGACCTTCCATGACCATATTATTTAAAATTACAACCCTCCTCTCACCTGGAACACCCTGTCCTCCTTTCCTGTCTTCCCGATCTTTCTGAAGTGTGATGTTTAATGGATAGAATGAAGATACTCCATCTTACAAATATGTATAGCTGAGTGATTTACTAGTGTATACATTTGTTTCTTGCCTGTCTCTTCCACGAGGACAGTGGTTCTCAAGGCTTGGCAGCATCAGCACCACCAGAAAGACTTTTTAAAACACAGATTCCTCATTCCCCACCCCAGAGATTTGATTGAAGTGATGCTAATGGTGCTGGTCAGCAGGCCAATTTGAACAGCCTTGCCCTAGGGCATGGACTCTCATCTGGGATGATTTTCCCCCCAGGGAACAGTTCACACTATCTGGAGACATTTTTTATTGTCAAAACTGGGGTAAGAGAGCTACTTGGCATCTCATGTGCTCAAGATCCTGCACTGCACAGGACAGCCCCACAACAAAGAATTATCCAGCCCAAAATGTCGCTAGTGATGAGGCGAGAAACCCTGCCCTAGGAAAATGTTTCTCAAACACTATCACGCATCAACACCTAGAGGGCTTGTTAAAATTTGTATTGTTGGAATGTACCCTCAAAGTTTCTTATTTGTCAGGTAGGTCTAGTGTGGGGGCTGAAAATTTATATTTCCACTAAGTACCCAAGTGAAGGAGATGCTGTTGGTCCAGGGCCTACACCTGGAGAACAATTTAGTAGAACAAATACTCCATGAAGCAGGGATCTCACTCACTGCTATCTTCCCAACAACAGAGCATGGCATAGTATAGCTACTCAAGTTTCTAATTTTTTAATAACAGATCCACCTTTCCTACCCGCCACGAGGTGATTCTGACACCACTGATCCTTGTATTACAAACTGAGAAACAGAGTTGTTGTTTTTGTTTGTTGTTATTTTGGCAGCAACTTTGAGACTCCTTCTATTTCTGTTGACTCTTCAGCTCATTTACCCAACCAAAGAAGTCTGATGAAAGTTCGTGCATTAGCCCAGATGCGCCCAACTGTCTGCCTGTGGGAGATGCTCAGATTACATCTCCACAGTGAGATCCCTACAAAATAAACAAACTGTCAAATGCAAGTCCCTGCATTTTCTATTTATTTATGATGGAACTACATGGTCCCACAACCACCTGTCAAGCAATTCACATTTTCAAAAAGTAAGGACAGAGAATTCACACACGCATGCGCACATGAACACACATACACTTAGTTCTGAAATCTGATGCGTGAGCGAGGTCCCTAGCATTTTAACATAACGGGACGTGGTGTGTCCTCTTGAATGTACTTGTGCTTCCATAGCCACAGCAAAGGCAGTTGTTCTAAGATGGTATCTTCCAGGTGCTGCCAGTGACTTCTCCCTACGTCATTTTCTGGGGGAATATTAAGTTCAGTTCCTTTTATTCTGTGCCCAAGGCCAACAATGAAACAGTTGGTCTCCATAATTCAAATATGTCTGATATCTTAGATTCAATTGCCCTGTTTAAGATGGGCATTTAATGCAGAACTGGTGAATGAGAAGTTTAATGGCTAAAGTGAAGACACTCTGTCTTACAAATCTCTTTTTATTCATGTGGAATCATCAGCCACTGTTATTGATTTGCATTTACTGACTGGACTTTCTAGTGTTCTCTGATGTTAGTATCCTCAGCTGGTGCCCGCAGGCTATTAGTTTCAGGGTTAACCTTGCTGTCCTGCAAAACCAAAGCTTTTCCTACTGAATTGAGAAAGCTGAAGCATCCATGATAGCTTGGAGAATCCAACCCATTTCAGAAAGTGAAAAACTATTTCACCAATTGCCTTCTTCTTACCACAATGAGAATCTACAAAGAAATAATCAAAATCTTAAAAAATGAACGCAGCTCACTCTTTTTTAAAAAAAAAACAGCATTATTGAGTTATAATTTATGTAATATGGAATTCGCCTGTTTAAGTGTACAATGCAATAATTTTTGTTAAATTTACAGAGTTGTGCAGCTATCATCACTCTTTAATTTTAGACCATTTCCATCATCCCAGAGAGAAACCTCAAGCCCACTGGCAGTTACCCACTACCAGCCCCAGTCAAGTCCTAATCTACTCATTGCCGCTATAGATTTTCCTAATCTACTCATTGCCTCTATAGATTTGCCTTTTTTGGGAATTCCATATAAATGGAATCATACAATATGTGGTCTTTTCTGCCTGGCTTCCTTCACTTAGCATACTGTTTTTGAGGTTTAGCCATGCTGTAGCATACATCAGAACTTCATTCCTTTTTATTACCAAACAGTATCTATCATAGAGATGTATTACGATTTGTTTATCCATTCACTAGTTGATGGACACTTGTTTTGTTTTGTTTTGGCTATTATGAACAAATCTGCTATGAACATTTGTGTATAAAACTTTACGTGGACATATTTTCATTTCCCTTGGGTAGAGTCCTAGAAGTGGAACCTCTGGGTCATATGGTAAAGCTATGTTCAACATTTTAAGAAAATGCCAAACTGTTTTCCAAAGTAGCTGCACCATATTACAATCCTGCCAGCTACATATCAGGCTTCCAGTTTCTCCACATCCTGTCCAACACTTGTTTTTCTTTTTGACTATAGCCATACGTGGTTCACTCTAAATGTTGAAACAAGAGTGATTTCAAATTTGTACCACAAATATAAAAATACACCTAACATTTATTAAGGGCCCACTCTGTATAATGTTCTTTAAATATATTACTATTAACAATGAAATGTTCTCCATAGTTTACAAAAAAGAAGGCTCAGAAAGGTTAGACATTTGCCCATGGAATCCCAGCAAGGAGGTGGGAGAATCTGAATTCAATGCTAGATGTGTGTGACACAAAACTTAAATACAAGAGTTATTCACGTAGAAGTCAAGATATATTCGAAATATAAGCATGGGCTTCATTTTACTAACCATGGGCAAGATACTTCTGTTAATGTCATTAAAAAGAGGTATCAACAAACAATAAGTTCAACCCTTTCTTATAACTACAGATTTTTCTTTGAAGAAACGATACCGAAGTTCTAGAGAACAATTTCACCTCGAAATTTTCTCTTCAAATGTCAAATCCCTTAGTTGTAGTTTTGATTCAGGATTTAACTGGCAAGATATTTATGACAATCAAAACTCACATGAAACATACTTCACAGCAAGGAAATTGCTGAATGGTTTTTATTGACTGTACTGAATCATTTGCTGCTATCTAAAGATGTGAATTCTGACAGCTGCTGTTCATGTTTGAGGGCTCAAAAAACATTTATTGCCAGTTTCTGAAGTCCTGTCTTGATTGAAGACATTCCATTACAAATAGGCTGCTGGCAGAATGGTGGTGACCAAAGTCACTGGATGGAACTGCTCTAGCTCAAAATCCTTAACTGCTCTTCTCGGGCCACACCTCTTGACCTACCCACTCTCCTACCACCAGTCATGATTCCATCTGATCTGTTCTTTTTCATTCAAAAGGTCATCCTGCTCTCCCAAAGCCTTGTTCTTCTCTGCCTTGGAGATGCTCTGAACACTGACTAGAAACGCTCAGTGTTTCAGAACAGATACCTTTATTCGCTTCGGATTCATTATTTGAACGGTTTGACCCAGATGGTTTGCTAATGAATGCTTGTTTCCCTGTTTTGTTTTAGACTATCTGCTGATATACATCGTTGTTACTCAAAGTGTGGTACAGACCAGCAGCTTCAGCATCCCCTGGGGATTTGTTCGAAATGCAGAATTCCGAGCCTCATCTCCAACCTACTGACCAGAATCTGCATTTTAACAATCTCCCTAGGTGACTGGTATGTGCTAGATGGTTAACTTTAGGTAGTATAAACTCAGGTCTAACCCAGACCCAGAACTTCACATTACCCAGGTGAAAACATGCCCCTGCCAGGAGTAACAGCAGGGGACATTTATCATTCGGAAAGCACTTCCTTCTCTCTACATAGATTTCTTCCCTCTGTTTCCGTTTAAACATACTAAAGCCACTCTCTTTTAAACAACAACAAAAATCTCTTGACCCTGTTACCCCTGTGAGGAAGAGTGCACTATTGTTCACATTTATCTGCTTCCTCTCTCTGTAGGAGTATTAAACAGCTCCATCCTGTTCAACCCAGGTTTGCCTATATGACTTGCTTTGGCCAATGAAATGTAAGCAAAAGTGATATGTGTCATTTCCAAGCAGAAGCTTTAAGAGTCACTTGATGCCTTGCTCTCTCTCTCTCTCCCCACTATCACAAGACTGGCAATGGTCCAGATGGAGAAGGCTCTGTCAACCTGAGTCCAGAGAGAAGACAACATGAGCAGAACCAAAGGTGACCTATGGAGGGCAAGTAGATTTGCTGTTGAAAGCTACAGAGATTTGTGGTCCATTTGTTATAGTATACTTTAGCATAAGCTGACTGATATACCTTGAATCACTATTGTTTTTCCCCTTTTCAATTAAAGAAAAAAAAACATACCTAGACAGAGGTACACTTATATCTGAATTCTCTAGAACTTAGGTTGTCCTCTGCCAACTCTGCCAGATTTTTTAAAGAGTTATCATTCTTCTAACTTCCAGATTCCCCCCAGTCTGCATAGTAATTTTTATTTTCTTTACAGCAAGGATCAGCAAATTTATTCTATAAATGTCCAGATAGTAAACATTTTGGGCTTTGTAGGCCGTATGGTCTCGCTCATAATTACTCAAATCTACCGTGGGAGCATGAAAGCACCCTTACAAACCACGCAAATGAACTGGTGTGGCTGTGATCCAATAAAACATTCCGCGTCCAAGGTTCAAAACTTAAGGAGTTATTCCTAACTTGTCCCGCACTCTAATCCCCTCTAAACTAAACCACGCATTAAGAACTCACAAAACCACAGAAATTTCACCTGAAGAAGTGACAGACATTTTTCAACCCTATAATTTTGCATATAAAGAAATTGTTACTCAAATAAAGTTAAAAGCCATGTCAAAAACAGAAGTCTAGGGGCCGGCCCGGTGGCGCAGCGGTTTAGTCCGCGCTTGGCAGCCCGGGGTTCGCGAGTTCGGATCCCGAGCGCCCGCAGACGCAAAGCCTGTCTGCCATGCCGTGGTGGCGTCCCATATAAAAAGTGGAGGAAGATGGGCACGGATGTTAGCCCAGGGCCAGTCTTCCTCAGCAAAAAGAGGAGGATTAGCAACGGATGTTAGCTCAGGGCTGGTCTTCCTCACCAAAAAAAAAAAAAAAAAAAAACAGAAGTCTAGTTAATGTTATGCATGCTGAAGTATCAAGGGAGAAATGTAGTGATGCCTTCGATTTACTTTGAAATGCATCAGAAAAATAAGATGGATTGGTAAATGGGTAAAGGGATAGATAGATAGGTATGTGAGAAAGCAAGGATAGTAAAATGTTAATTGTAGAATATGGATGGTGGATATATGGATATTCACTGTAAAATTATTTTAACCTTTCTGTATATTTGAAATTTTTATAATAAAATGTCGAGGGAGAGGGAGTATGCCAAAGCTACAGTCTGTAAGTCTCGGACATAATCAATTGATTTGTGAAGTGTAATTCCACTTGATAAATATCCCATGAAAATTAATCAAGCAGAGTTTGAAAAACTGATTTAAATAAGGCCTTGAGGCATCATCTCAAATACTTTCATGTTCATTCAATAAATACTTTTTGAGGCCCCACAATATGCTAGGCACTGGAGCACCTTGGTAACAGGACAGATGTGGAACTTGTAGTCTAAAGTGAGACAAAAACTATCCAACCCATGGTGGTTTTGTAATTCCCTATCACCTTTTGTCTGTACCATCCATTAGGCATTTAATGTTTACCATGTTATATTTGAGCCTCCTTTTTCATGGAGTTGCAAGCTCCTTGAAACACAGAGATCCACACACTGGCCTCGGTGCCTTGAACATTGTGAGAACTCTGGATACAGCTATTTGAAAAGATGTGCCCCAGGTGATGACGTATCTTCATTTATATAAAAGGCAGACCTCTACCAACATGGTTCCAGCAGTTATTCAATGGCTGAAGGCAAATGCCTTCACCCCACTAGGTAAGAGTAGAGTCAATGAATTCTTGTCCTTGCATAGACCAAAGAGAGCCAGATATCAAGAGTATGGTTATATAACAATGTACCGTCAATCCTCATTATTCGTGGAGTCCCTATTTGTGAATTTGCCTACTCATTAAAATTTATTTGTAACCCCCAAATCAATACTTGTGGCACTTTCAAGGCCATTTGTGAGTGTGTGCAAAGTCATGAAAGATCTGAGTCACCCTATGCGCACATAAGCTGAGGTCGAACAAGGCGATACTCTGCCCTCTTGTGTCAGCCCTCATTCCATAAACGGATGTCCTTTTCATGGTCTTTTTAGTGCCATGATTTTCACCTTTTTTGCTTTCTGCTGATTTCACTGTTTAAAATGGCTTGCAAGCACAGTGCTAAAGTGCTGTCTAGTGGTCCCAAGTGCAAGAAGGCTTGATGTGCCTTACAGAGAAGATGCATGTGTTAGATAAGCTTCATTCAGCCATGAGTTACAGTGCTGTTGGCCATGAGTTCAATGTTAATGAATCAACAATTTATATTAAATAAGGAATCCTTAAGCAGAAACAATCATAAAACAAGATTATATATTGATCAGTTGATGAAAATGTTTTGACCAGAAGACCAGGAATCCAACCCTGTATTTCCCTTAGGGGCAATTGTTCAGTATTCACTAATTCAGGGTTCCAGATGTCTTTATAGACCATAACTACCATGAATAATGAGAAGTAACTATACATCAAAATAACTTAATACATTATCAGAAACTCCTATGACCAGTAGCTTCTTGAGAGCCATTACTAAGCTCTGCCACAGGCACAACCGCTCTTACCATCTCCATGAGCAGATAAGGCATGTAGCCAGGAAGACTCCCTGGGAGGGATAAAGCAGAATGAGGTAGATGTCACAAGGCAACAAAGCTTAGTGCTGCCTGTCCAGAGTAGGGAGTAAGGTGAAATCACATAACCAATATCAAATGAATTATTTCTTATGCTGTGTGAGTGGTTTGTATACCTAAATACAAACACAATTTATGATGATCTTAAAGGTCACACTGAAGCCTGATATTTTTTTTAAGTAACTCTCTAGCACACCCTAAAGTAAAAGACAATCAATCATGGAAACAGATGGGATATAGAATGTGCTGCTGTGTTGCAATTAGTAAAGGGGGATATGAATAAAGCAAAACTCATTATGCTGAAAAGCAGAGGCACTGCCAACAGCAAAAGACCCTGTGGTTGACCACAGCTGTAAGCCAAAGAACAAATGTACTATTTGTGAGGCAGAGACAAGACCAAAAATGACAGATACACCATCCCAGGTCATTTGCAGATGCTCAACCCAAACAAGAAAAAGTATTAAGTAGTACTCAAACACGGCCTGAGAAATCAATAGCTTTGAGAATGTTCTGTTCATGGGTCAATAGCAGTCACCTGTCCTAGTAAAGAACAATTTTTTAAAAAGAGTATTGGGTTAAAGACCTACAGCCCGGAAGGGTAGAGATTTATTGATACTATATATTTGAAGGCAAATCCCACAATCCTAAAGGCGTGGAGATGGCCCTAAAATTCTCTCTGAATTTGTCAGGGCTGAGGAGCCCATCTGTGGTGTAAATGGCTATGAGGCACCCCTGATCTATCTGCACATAGGCCAGCTCTGTATCCCAAGGGTGACATACTGCCTTGCTACTCAAAGTGTGGCCCACAGACCAGCAGCCAGACGTCACCTGGAGGCTTGTTGAAAATGCAGACTCTCCAGCTCCAACCCAGAAGTACTGAATCAGAGTTTGCATTTTAACAAGATATCCAGGTGACTCATACTTTAAAGCTGTAACAGCAATGGCCTGCAATTAGGGTGACCAACCAGCCAGGACCTGGTGTAAGTACTGAAAGTCCGGTGCTGTGAGAAACCTCTGTCTCAAGCAAAGCTGGACAGTTGGTCACCCTATTTATCCCAGTGCCACAACCAAAGGAAGTTCTCAGCAGGAAGACTTGAGACTCCCAACCACTTAGGGATCATTGCACCCTGAAATAACTTCCCAGGCTTTATTTGGAGGCACACTTAGTTTTGTGTGGTCCCCCCATAAGGAAAGCAGAATAAGGGCAGAAAGATACATATGAAAAGCTAAGACTTTGAAGGGCAATCTTCCTCCACACCCAATCCTTTTATTCCAGGACACAACAGCCCAAGGAATCAAGTTTGAAACTGAGCAGAAAGAGACCAGGAGACGTGCTCCAGGAGACTAAAGCCATTCTATAGAATTGGTTACACCACCAGATCTTTCAAAGCCAGGGTCAGCTGCTCTAGGGCAATGGTTCTCAAACTTTAACAGCATCAGAATCACCTGCAGTGCTTATAAACAGAGTCTGCTGGGTCCCACCCTCTGACTCTCTGATTGAGGGGGTCTGGGGAGGGGCCCAACATTTTGCATTCCTAACATGTTTCCAGGTGATGCATATGCTAACTTGCTGGGATTATACTTCGTGAACCACTGTTCTAAAAGATCCAGCTTCTCCATTCCCAGGAGAGGGAACAGCAAATGGCTGCCTTTATTCCATGCCCTGTTCTCCAAAAACAAAACCCTGACAAACAAGCAATGTAGTAGTGTGCTACTCAGAGTGTGGTCCCAGAACCGCACCATCCAAATCACATAGGAGCTTGTTAGAGATGCAGATTCTCAGGCCCCACTGCAGACCTGCCAAGTGAGTCAGCATCCATATTTGCCAAGAGCCCCCAGTGATCTGCTTGCACAGTAAAATCTGAGGAGCAGATAGAGGGACTGTTCAGAGGTTGTTAAATCTGCATCCTGTGTATAAAAACAATTGCTAAATCTCTCTGAGCCTATCTGTATTCTATGCCCTTCGTTTCCTTCTTTTTTTTGTAATTTTAATCAAAGAAGAAAGTTCATTGCATCACAGCTACACTTCATTGGTCAGAATGGATAAAACAACTTACTATCTATCGCTGACAGAGAAGGAGCATTTGCACTGGCTTGAGGAGCACAAGGTCCCCTCTCTCCAGGGAAGCAGCTGCTCAGGGGAAGCCACCACAGTCCACTAAGGACATCTGGACACAGCCAGGGCTTGCAGCCAGACCTGGAAATCCCCACCCTTTGCAACAGTTCTTGCACCCTCCAAATGAGGGGCAGCATTTACTGGCCATGGCTCCTAGGAAACTTTGGTTCCTACCTGTTTCACTTCCTAAAAAGCAGCATATTCCCTTCTGCCAACAGGTTATGCTGCTGTCACGTTTTCTACCTCCACTTCACTTTTGCCAGCAACATAAGGTCACACAGCCCATAATTTCTTCTTTAGATTCCCTGAACTAGATACCAATTCTCCTGGAATTTAAAAAAACATAGTAATAGCTAATATTTATGAAGCACATGTCATGCACCAGATATTGTCTTAAACACTTAATATCCATTATCTTATTTACTCCACACAACAACTCAGGAGGTAGCTACTATGATTAGTCCCATTTTACAGATTAGGGAATCTGAGATACAGAGTGGCTAACTTGCCCAAAGTCACCCAGCAGGCAGATTCCAGAGCCAACACACTAATTCGACGTTAAACCTTCATTTTTGTCTTATCTTTTCTTTCCATAAAAGTCTAGCTTTTTAAAAATTGTAATAATGGAAAGGGTGTTGCATGCAGGAGGGATCTTGTTGCACTAGACAGAATATGTCTTTTAAACTGTGTGCATCTCAGCTTCCTCTTGTGGTAGGTAGGTAGGATCATAAAAGGCACTCTGCCTGTCACCAAGGGATTGCGTATGTCTGTGCCTGCACTGGGTAAACTGCAAAAGCACAGGATGAAGACAATGATCAAAGGGATGATAATTACCAAAAATAATTCATTAATTCTCACAACATCCTTGTGAAATACAGGAAATTGAGTCTGGATTAACTGTTGGCAACCATCAAAATGCAGCATGCCAAGATTCTATTCTTGTTCTTCAGGTGGGTGGAGGGGGGCTTTTTGCAGCAGATAACTGACTTGCAAGAGGGGGAGGGAATGTCAAACCTCTCCGAGGAGTTGCAGGAGAAAGACAAAAAAGGAACAGGGCAGTTCCTATGTGTTCAGCAGCAATGATGAATGGATGATCGCCAAATCTGGCACCCAGCTAGGTTGCATTTCCTGCCCTCTTTTGCAGTTAAGCATGGCTGTGTGATTCAGTTTTTGACAATGGAAGGTGAGCACAAGTCATGCATATCCTCCTCCAGTTCCATCCCATAAATAACTCCCATGCATAATCCTCTCTCTCATGCCCCATCTGCCAACTGGATGCCAATATCCAGGGCAACCTCGGAAACCATGAATGGAAGATGGCAGAGCCTTTGTCGGCCTGGATCCCTGAGTGACTGCATGGAGCAATCATTCTCACCTACTCTTCTCCTCAGTCCAGATATGCCGTCACTACACTGTTATCTGCACATTACATACAATTTAATTTTATTAAGCCATTGAAATGTGGGGGTTTCTGTTACTGCAGCTGGTACTGGCCAAACTAGTATACTGATCAATGTCCCCTTTACCCAAAAACCTGCTCGATTCCTCTTTAAATGTCACTCAGATTGTTGCAAATTCCCATAAACAAAGATCCCATCTAGGTTAGAACAGAAAAATATCCTTGAAAACAGGATTAGGGGATTTTACTCTAATATGTGTGTTAATCTGATTGTTGTCTTCCTAACTCCCATCCAGGATCAAACATGCGGGATAAATGAGAGTTTTGATTATTGGATAGAAGAAAAGGAAGAGAGATTTTGCAGCAAGAATGCAGGAGGAGTCTGCTGAAGAGGAAGACGTTGGTCATTCCGAGTTCACCAGATTTCTAAGACTAGGCAGAGTCAGAAAGTGAGGTGGGATGGCTCCAAAAAGAAGTCTGCTGACTTGACAGTTTTACTAAGACTGACCTTGAGAGCAGAGAGAAAGAAGAGTGTTAGAGTGCTAACTCACTGCGGAGGCAAGTTCCAGATCTCAAGGGTCCAGTGATCTTGGTGTGAACTTCACTGGCACATACTCTGTGTATAGGTTGATAAAACTTGATCTAAATATATTTATCACAATTTTACAGATTAGGAAACTGCCATCTTCGATTTGCCCAAGATCCTGCGGTACAATTCATTTCCCAAACCTTCAAAAGCCTACAGTTTCCTGTTCTCCCAGTGCCCAAGGCAGCAAGCTCTCTCTAGCCATTCCACCTTTCTCTGGTAATGTCAGCTCCCCAGGTTCCCCTTACTGAAACCATACCCTATGCCAGCCTGTGTACCAGCAACTTCAAAATCTGAATCCAACAGAGAAATTTTGAGACATAGGCCAGTTAGTCACAGATGTGGGAAAAATGACCCTGGTGCACTGCCATTGTACCTACTCCTTTGTCCCTAATGAGCAAGAAAGACTATCACCAAAAGCAAACTGCTTCCAAAGCATTGTGGCACCAGCCTTGCCAGGCAGGGAAAAGAAAGAAGACAGGAAGCTCCCTGTCCTTTGTTCTGGCTGCACACATTTGACAGGCTTTCAGAACCTTAGCAGATCTCTGGCAAGAAGAGCAGTGAGTGAACCCTTCCTCCCCATTGGGCATGGGTAATGCCTCCTGGCAAAGACCTCAAGCACATTCATCTCTCTCCAGGCCCTTCTAGGGCTGCTGTGTGTCTGCAGAACAGATGGGAGAGTCTGCTTGTCTGACTGTTGGCTGTTTCATTTCACTCAATAAACATTTATTGAGGCTCTACTTGTGCCAGGCCCTATGCTGAGGGATGTTCCATTGAAGTGTGTGGAAGTGAGCATGCACTGATCTGCCCCCAGGGTACAGGTGCTGAGAGAATACCTGTGCATGTGTCTATCCCCCCAAACATCACCAAAACAACAGGTGAATGGTGAAAAAGAATGAACAACCAATAGCACAGCGAATCAACTTTGTTGGGGAGAAGTGTCATGATCGATCTCAGTGTTTCTCAAACTTTACTGTGCACACGATCACTTGGGGACCTTGTTGAAATGCAGGTTCTAATCCAGCAGGTCTAGGGTTGGGCCCAAGATTCTAACAAGCTCCCAGGTGATGCTGATGCTGCTTATTTGAAGACCACAGTTGAGTAGTAAACGTACTAAAATTATCTAATTTTCATGCTGATCTATTAGTTTGCTGTTGTGGAGTCAGGCAGGAGGTATATATTTGATTCAAATCTATGTGTGCCCATGAAGGAAACGAGTATATGGAACTCTATAATGAGTCCATAACATGCCAGGTACTTTGCTAATGTAAAGTCAACAAATTCTCACAGGTAGGTGCTGTTGCATCTCTTTTACAGGTAAGAAAACTTAAATTCAGAGCAATGAAGTAACTTATCTGTGGTCACACAGCTAGTAAGTAGTAAAGGTAAGATTTGAAATAAAGTCTCCTTATCTTTTAAAATCAATTTTTAACAACTCCTGTAAGTGTCCCCTCATCCATTTAGACTGACTCCTGTCTGGAAATAGATTGTTTGAAGTGCCACAGATTTAGAAATGGAAGTCACCTTCACGTGGCCCTTGACACTCAGTAAAATCTAAAATGTGATTTTCTGTTCAGCAGCATTGCTTAATTAATCCAATTTTTAATAACATGGCTATCATTAAAACCTGTAGGTGGATATTGGAAAAAAAAAACCCAACACCACCAAATTAGCTGGTTTTCCCCTCCTGGCAATATCCGACAGCAATGAACAGGTATCAATATCTGGAAGGTGATGGATTTTTGTCATCTCAGAGCAAAACAGTAATAATAAAGGCCAAGGGTGAAATTCCTTCCACTGTAAGGAGAAACACTGTGAGGACTGTTTACCAAGAGGCCTTTGGCACAGCCCCACAGTCTCCAGAGAACGAACATATGATGATAGCTATGGCAGCCCAGCCAAGTATTCAAAATATATTGGGTTTCATGCTTAAAGAATTATGTTTATTGTTTCCTCTAATCAATTTTACTTCACAAAATAAAGAGTGATATATCACTCTTAAGTTCTCGGAAGAAAGGAGTGTCAGAAACCTTACAAATAAAGTGTGTGTTAAAGAAAATGGGTATAGAGTGGGTTCTGAACTGAAGAGAGGATGTATGGCCTGTTCTTTGAGCTCATAGGAAATCGTGACCTCGAAAAAGCACCCATGATTTCTCAAGAGAACTATCACTTGACAAAATCTCCACAATAACAATGAATAACGGCCTGCCAAAGAATATAAATAGAAGAGGATTTAATATATATCCCATAGTCATAAGATTATTGGCCAAGGGAGTCTGGTGCTAATAAGATCTCTCTCTTAACCCCCAAATCAAATTCCTCACAAAATAATATTCATATTACTAACTCTTATAAGGAGAAAAGATAATCTGCTATAATTTGCAGCCCAATTGGCATTTATTTTTCTAGAAGGGAAATAAAGAATTCAAAATGATAAAATAATTCCATTTTGAAGTAGTTTTTAATATGCTGATCTAACTATAGCTTTGAATTTATAATGGGATAGTTTCCATGTTTTATATCTAAATACATTGAATCTCTGATAAGAACTAAAAATGAAAACAACCTGAATCATTTCCCATCATTTGCTTATTTCCATAACTGTAGCCAGTCTTGGGCAGTTCTCAATCTTTTCCCTTCCTACTTCATTCTATTACTCTCAGGAATGTTGCTCAATAGAAAATCGAACCAACAAAAATGGAGAATTCTTAATGCATCATTAGGCCTTTGGAGCATGAAAATAGACTACATCAACTAGAAACAAAGGTCCAGGAAAATATTTTCTGTCTTCTGATTATTAAAAGTAAAAAGAGGCCATTTTTCAATAGGTTCTTTCACAGAAAAATTTTACATAGTAGCTCTATGTAATAATATAAAAGACAATGGATATAAAATTCACAAAATATATACATTAATAAAGACATTTAAAATATTAATTTCTAAAATTTTTATATTTTATACTTTGTAAACCTATTGCACTTCCATTATCATTAATAGATACAAAACTCCTATTTATCATTATAAAATGTTTGCCAATGATTTCATTATAATAGTAAACCATTTTATTAGTTGTTATTTGTTATATTTAAAAAAGACTATTAGGATTAGAATTATGTAATTAACTTGCCTTCTGTTGGTCTAATTTTTCTACTCATCTAAAATATGAGATGGACACAATAGCATTCAATTTTGATGTAAGGGGTTACTATAAATTTGGTTTACCTTTTTTCCTTGAAATCTAGTTCTAAGCTTGACCTTTCTAAAATACTACATGGCATCTTACAGTCACCAAAACTGCAACACACCTTCTGGAATATCCTAAATCCAATGAGAACTTTCCAACCCACTACAGCAGTTTAAGAAGGTTACTGTAACCCTCATCAAAGCAGCAATTCTGACCAATTACAAGCACATGGCCGTATGCTATGACTGAAGAACAGGGTTTGTGTATACATTTTTATATACAATCTGTGTTGATGTTATCACTAGGGCTATGGCAGGTAAATTCCATTTTTTCTAATTGTATTTTGAAATCTTATGTAATATTTTTAGAAATATGACCTTAGGTGGAAAAATTGGAAAAACATCCAAGGAATTGTTCAATTACATATACAATAACTGAAGTTCCAGAAAGCATATAGGAAAACATTTGGTTTTGTTTGGTTGATTGTTTCTGTCTTTTAGAGCATCTCCTGGATACTGGTCTCCAGCTGAAAAATATTTAATGATACTTCATTTGGGATCCTGGATTCTCTCCCCACACTACCGCCCCACTGCTCTCCAACTACTTTGCAGGAACCTGAATCAGTGTGTGTATCACAGTGCACTATGATGTTTATCTTCCTAGCTAGAACATGACTTCCAAGAGGGAAGGCACTGTGTCATTGTTTGTTTTGCTTTTATCCCCCGCACCTAGTATAGTTGATAAATTGATAAATATCAATAAATGTTTATTAAATGATTCAGTAGTGGCTGTGTTGAGTGTCATCTTCACAGTTTTCTTTCTTCTTGCTCATGCCAGATAGAAGAATAAGGCCCAGTAGGATTAGTAGCAAATACTAACCATTAGATTCCAAATCTCTAAAAAGTATTTATATACTCTGCCTCAAGCAATCCTTTCAAGGCCATGTGAATTAGAGAACCTGATTTTCTGTTTCATACAAAGGAAAGCTAAAGCTCAGAGACTTGTGTATATTTCCCATATTCATATGGCTTGGCTGGAATGTCGTAAAAGCAGTACTTGCATCCAGGTCCCTAGGCACCAAATTGAAAAGCATTGCTATAAAACCACAGCAATATCCATGCTGGGGATTTCTGGGAAAGAGGAAACTCTCATCCACCTCAACTAAGGCAGTAACAGTCGAGAAGAGATGAAGCATCAACCCAGGATTCGGATTTTAACTCTACCATGCCTTTACATCCTCACCGCTTCATTTAATAAGGGACAGATAAATACCAGTCTTCTCTAGGAAGTTACACAGTTATCCAGGCAGGTTTTCAAAAATTTTTTTTTTACTATTTTTGTGTGTGTGAGGAAGATTAGCCCTGAGCTAACATCCATTGCCAATCCTCCTCTTTTTGCTGAGGAAGACCAGCCCTGGGCTAACATCCGTGCCCATCTTCCTTTACTTTATAGGGGACGCCACCACAGCATGGCTTGACAAGTAGTGCATCGGTCCGCGCCTAGGATTTGAACCTGCGAACCCTGGGCCGCCAAACTGCAGTAGGCCAATTTAACCTCTTTGCCACCGGGCCAGCCCCTCCAGGCAGTTTTAAATCCACGGCATGAGAATTGATGGTAGTTGATAAAATGATGGGTGCCCCAATCTAGAATCATGTAGTAAGAAGCCAAGTGCTTTAAATGCATCAATCCATTTAATCTTCACAACCACCTCTGAGTTAGGTGCTAATGATCCCATTTTGCAGGTGAGGAAACTGAATCTCAGAAGTGAAATAATCTTGCCAAGGTATCTGGTCACATGCCTGGTGAAAGGTAGAGCCCTAATTCAAAGACGCATTAGTTGGACTCATAGAGCTATACTCTCAACTATTACACCATCCTCTTGCCTCTGCTCCATCCCAGTTGGAGACATTTACAAAAACCTTATTACCCTCAAATTCAATATGTAGAATAAATTTTCTGGGCCTCTTCGTGCACTATGATACATTGCAAAAGAAATTCTTCTTTTAAATCAGTTTTTAAAGGACATTCTCTCTATCTCTAAAGACAAATGTAATTTTCTTCAGATTGGGATCCACGCTTGAATTATCCAAACTGTTCCTTCACATTCTTCCCAATTCGGTGGATAATTCATCACACTCTTTCCTGATCCCTTTTGCAAATGCAAACCTGAGGAGTATAAACCAAGAAAAAGTGGTATTCTAAACACTCGTACAAGGTTAAACACTCAGGAAACAGCATTATAGCATTAATTATCTTCCTTGCTTTTTTTTTATTATCATTATAGGGTAACAAAATTAGACCATTAAGTCACACTGTCACATCTGGAAACTGAAGCCAAAAACTTCCTAGTCTTACTATGTTGGAGTACTTTAATGTCTTTGTCAACGCCAACTCCCAAATTGAGTATTTTCTATCACACTGAACACTTTTTTACTCAAACATGCACTTTACTCAGTATGAGTAAAACCATAAATTGCTAACTGGCAGCCCACAGCCAAATTTATTCCTCAAATATATTAAGTTTTGGTGCTCCTGTTATTTTTATAATTTTGATTTAGTTAGCATTTACATAAACCCTGGAGATTTCACACAGCTTTCCAAATTCACACAAAAATCCAGATTTCTAAACCCTCATTTCAAGTCAGACACTTGTCATTACCAGGCAGAAACTGCTCTAGAGCAAAGCAAGCACCTGGAGCTGATTTAGGGCTGCCCTCTTTGACGTTCTTAATCCACATGGCTATTGTCATACATCCTGGCTGCCTCCCTTCTTGAGTCCAGACTCCCGAATGCATTTGAATGTTCTACCCCAGGACATGAAAATTTCCCTCTTTATTTAAGCTTCCTTTTTGGAGGCCATGTCTCACAAAATTAAATAACTGAGTTTTGTTTTATTTTGTTTTAAATACTATAGGTGTCTTTAATCTGCAGTGGCTCTGTTATAGGATGTACTAAAAGAACACCATTATCTCCTTCACCAAAAGTTTTTAGGTTTTCAGTCAATCTAGTTGTCATGTCATCTGGTCTGGCTCAGCTAACAATATAGCATACTCCCACAGGTAGATCTCATAGGCCCTGTGGTAGGCAAAATTCTGGCTGCCATGTGTTTCACTCTCTGATGTCACTCCTGTGAATATGTTACCTTACTTGCAAAAAGGGACTTTGCAGAGATAATTAACATTACTAATCAGTTGACCATAAAATAGGGAGATTATCCTGGATTACCTGGGTGGACCCAATCTAATCACTTGAGCCTTTATGAAGCAGAGAACTTTCTCTGGCTGAAGGTAGAAGAGATGTGGGAAAAGAAGTCAGAGAGATTTGAAGCACAAGAAGGATTGAACCCACTTTTGCTGGTTTTGAAAATGGAAGGGTCCATGAGCTAAAAAATGCTCCTACGAGTTGAGAATAATCTCCAGTCAGCAAGGAAATGGGGACCTTAGTCCTATAACCACATGGAACTGAATTCTGTCAACCACCTGAATGAGCCTGGAAGCAAATTCTTTCCCAGGACCTCCAGATAAAAGCTCAGGCTGGCCAATGATTTTTGGCCTGTGAGACCTAAGCAGAATATCCAGCCAAGCCTGCCCGGACTTCTAACATACAAAAACTGTGAGAAATTTATGATATTTTAAGCCACTAATTTTGTGTTAATTTGCTAAGGCAGTGATAGAAAACTCATACAGGCCCCATGGTCACTAGTGACCCCAGTGAGTAGTGTCAGAAAGGCTCTGAATGCTTCATCCACAGCAATCATTTCATTGTTGGTGTGACTTTGTTGTTAATCATTTATGTTTCTAAGCCAATCATATTGATTTGGAGCCTGTATTCATTTTCTAGCACTGCCATAACAAAGTAATACAAACCAGAAAATAAAGGGGCCAAAATTGGTACTGAGAAAATTAAGTCAGTAATATATCAATCGCACAGAAACTGAACCTCTTCCATTTAAGTTTTTCAGAATTATCTCTTTTAACTAAAATATTGAAAATACCGACGTGTGAGGCAAGAAAAAGCTCTCTACTCTGTTTGATTTCTTTATTAAATTATTTATCAAAAGAATACTAGAATTGCCATGGTATCAGTGAAACATTTGCTATAGTTTTAAAATTAAATATAGAGCACATTCACAGAAGCCATCAATATGAGACCTTCTTCTGTCAAACTCTGTTTTTCGAATAATATTTTAAAAGTAAGCCTTATTTTACTAGTGGAAAAATCTTAAGGAAGACAAGAGAGTATATTCATTCAGTGCAAGACTGTACTCACCTGTGAGATCAGTACCATTTCAGCACAGGACAGATGACCACATTGCTCAGCATTTAAAACCAGCAAGGTGTGGGATCTGCAATAAAACCTATCTTCCCCCCAACTCTATGCTGAAGTTTTTTTATAGGATGTATTGTTACCTGAAATTATAGTTTTACCTACTTTATTGTGATATATGTCTCCTAATAGAATGTCAGCCACAAGGGGCCAGTGACTTTGCCTTCTTGTTCATTGATGAAGATCCAGCCTTGAGATTCATGCCTGGTACCTAGTAGATCCTCAATAAATACTTGTTAAATTACTGAATAAATAAATGATGATAACTCTAGGTCAGCATCCAGCAGTTCTGATACACTACTTTTATCTTCATTCATCCACTCACTAAATTATTCCTATGCCTTTCACTTCTAACCTTAATTTCTCCAGTGTCTCCATTAAAACAGTAAGTCTCTCCTTCTTTATTTATTTAACAAACACCATTGATCACCTTGGCTATCCCCTAGCTCACTCAAAAGTCATTCATTCATTCAATAAAGGAGGCCGGTGGATGATGTCAGAAGGATAACCAGGGGCCAGGTCATGAAGAGCCTCCTAGGCCACTGTAAGGTCTGAGGCTTTTACTAACAGTGAGAGGTGGGCAGCCATTGGAGGACCTCACACAGTAAATGTCATATTCTGATTAACATTTCAATAAGGACAATCTAGCTAGTATGTGAGGTAACAAGGTCACCAGTCAGGAAGCTGTTGGAATACTCGTGTTTTTTGACTGTCCGTGCTCTCATGTAATTCAAACGAGGTTCAGGAATGAACTTTGTTAGAACATAGGTTTCATCTTGGAAGCCCTTGTAAGACATTCAGCACCCATTGCCGACTGTGGTCTCCCTTATACCCAGTCCTTCCCCATGCATAGCATCATGGGGCATTGCTTCTGCAAAGAATCATAGAGACCACCTAATTGCAATTGTCTCAGTTTATAGAAGAGGGGGTTCCATCTTGCTCATCCCTTGGTCAAGGCTCATTTCACCTACACAATGCCATCTTATTTCTCCTCTGCTCAAACCCAGCATGTTATACCATTCACTTTCACTAAAGACAAACTATTGTATGTTTATCCAAAAATTAGAAAGTGTGTTGCCTTGAGGAAGAAAGGAGAGCAAGGAGCCACTTAAATTGCTTAAGTCTCTTCCAAAGCCTATGATGCTTATCCCACCCTGAAAATCCCACTAGTTCCAGGCTTCTGCAGCAACCATAGTGGAAAGAGAGACGATGATGAGCTACTTTGACCATGCTTTCCTATGAAGAATCTAACCTTAGGATGTAACCAACTGACCTCGTCTACAACTTGAGCCCACAGGACCAATGAATGCCATTCTCTCCACCCATCATTTCTTTGTGGTGTGTCCATATTAAAGCAGATATTATGGCTTCAGGGCATTCCTGCAGCTCACTATCAATATGAATGTATTCATAGATATAGAACCTGGGTGTTGCTGAGGAAGTGCCTCTTCTGCAGTACAGAACACAACAGCTAAGAAGATCTGAGTTGCCCTCCCATACTTTTAGTCCTGCGACCTTTGCTCAAGTAATTTAACCTTGTTTAGTCTGTTTTCTCACCTATAATATGGGCCCACCGGCAGTTAGGAATAAATAAAACAATGTATATCAAGCATTTATCACAGAGTCTGGCACATAGCAAGCACTCAATAAGTATTAGTTATCATCACTTAAACCATTATCTTAGTTGTCATCATCACTGTGAAGATGGATATGCATCTTCCAAAATGGTGCCTGAGCTCAGGAAGCATGCATTCTACCTTTATATCACCTGGTGGTACCGACTACTTATTGGGAAAAGGTCATTCTAGAGCATGGTAGTATGGATCCACAAAGCAATTTTACTCATCACTTTCTTCCATCTTTTATATGTTTATTTATTGACATGGGGAAAACTGAGGCAAGAATTTTGTAGTTCTTGAGATAAGTTTCAAGTGATGGATGCAAAGAACACCAAGTAGAAAAGGCAGGGGGGATGTGGTAGATTAAATCCTATAATGGTGGTAACAGCCAGGGCAAAACCTCATGTAGATCTTTCTATTTTGTTTTTGTTTTTGTTTTTGTTTTTTTGCTTATACAAGAATGTTGAAGAAAGATAATAAAAAGGATGAGGGACAGGAGAAGGGGAGAAAGAAAGGAAAGGAACAAGAGAAAATGAAGAAGTAAAAAAGAAGAACTGAAGAAGAGGAAGGAAGAACTAAATAGTGGAAGAAAACAAAGAAGGAAGAGAGATAAAAGGAGAAAGGAAGATTACTAAAAGACTAAGTCAACAGCCCAAAATAATCCAAAGGTAAAAGCCAAAATCAGCACCATGAGACTACTAGAGGATATAAAGTGCCTTTAGGGGCTGGCCCCATGGCCTAGTGGTTAAGTTCAGCATGCTCTGCTTCAGTAGCCTGGGTTCAGTTCCCAGGCACAGACCTACACCACTCATCTATGGCCATGCTGTGGCAGCAACCCACATACAAAATAGAGGAAGACTGGCATAGATGTTAGCTCGGGGCAAATCTTCTTCAAGAGAAAAAAAGAGGGAGATTGGCAACAGATGTTAGCTCAGGGAAAATCTTCCTCAGCAAAAAAAAAAAAAAAATCCATTTACGATTGAAGCAATTCTTGCATTCCTGTGCCTGTTTTGTGAATGAAAATGCCTCTATCTTTAGAAGCTTGAAGTGTAGACCTTTCTTGAATTTTGAGTTCCAGTGACATCACTGAGAGATCACTTGAGTCATGTTTACATGGTAACATGGACGTCACTGCTAAGGTTGAAGTAAAACCTTATAATTCACAAACGCAGTGCATACAAAGTCAAGTATACTCAAGAATGCCCATTTTGCTAAGAACACCAGCCTCCTAGCAAAACAGTGGAAGACTAGAACAACAAAAAACTCTGGAGTTGACAATGATGATAAATCTCCCTCCAGTTATTTTGCTTACATTTTTACCATTTGTCAAAAAATTTGTACACTGACATTTAACATGCTTGATACTCAGTCTCTTAATTGTATTTCTAGATAAACTTTTTGATTAAATGTACTCTGTTGGCCAGGAGAAAAAATAGGCCATTCAAGATTATGATTACTTAAATTTACTTTCTTTACTGGTAGAACTTAGTATCTGACTTCATTTTCCTAAAATTAAATACAGGCAGAGTATTCCAAATTTGGCGAAGACTTGACAACCTGAAATTCCATAATCTGTTGTTTTGGTATAGAAGTCAACCAAGCATATTTCCCTGCCCATAAAGGACTTCCTTCTTACAATGTATCTATCCTCTTAGTATTAAACTGGTGAGATATCTTGCAAAGTAGATGCCTTTCTTTATTGATATCCAATTTCCTAGTACTAAATTGTGTGAAATGTATTTCATATAATATGTAAAATGCAAGTCAATTTCTCTTTAAATAGTGATACTAATAGTTTACAAACAAATCTATCATACCTGAACAAAAATAATAGGTGAGAGGTGATATTGGCCTGGACTCTTGGGGTTGCAATGGAAATGGACAGAAGCAGATAGATACAAGCAGGGGTAATAGTAAAAGATATTTATCAGTTGGTATGGACAGAGCACTGGCCAGTCAGAACAGATGCAGGCTATAAACCACCAAAACAGGCAGGCCTACCTGTGTATCGGGTGAGCACCCACTCAGAACACAAAGTACATGATGAAGAATTAAGAAACGTGTTGGTGGTAAAGGTGTAAAGTTTCTGGATTGCACAATTGGGTATGGTATGGTAGTGCCATTTCCCAAAATAAGAAAGACTGAAGGGAGAATAAATTTAGTGTGTTGGTGGCACTGGTAATATAAACTTTAATTTCTAATGTAAGTTGTAGATGCTTATGAAACATCCAAGTGGAGAAGTTAAGTAGACAGTTGAATAGACGTTTCTGGAGCTCAGAGGCCAGGTATGGACTAGAGACACAAACTGAGATAACATTTAAAACCATGAGAATGGAAGAAATTACTTAAGGAGAGAAGGAAGTGGCTCAGGGGGTGCAGTGCAGAGAAGGAGATTTAAGACGACCCAGGATGGAGACCTAAGGTTAGAAAGATCCGACCTTCATTTAGAGATGGAGTAATGAAGGAGGAGCCAGATGAGAAATAACAAAAGCATAATGAGGAAAACTGGAGATACATGGTGTAATAGAAGCCACCGAAGTGACTGGTGCCAAGAGAAGATGACTTATGAAGGAAAAGGGATAAGTCAACTCTTTCAAATGCTCCAAGAAGTTGAGTAGGAATGTAGCTCACCAGATCTGACCATATAGTGGTCACTGCTGATCTCAAAAGAAGTCGTTTCCATAAGTGGTGGAGACAGAAGCCACGTTGGAGTAGGATGGATAGTAAAAGACAGAGGAAGTGAAGATAGCATGTACAGACCAGCCTCACCAGGAAAATGACAGGGAGCAGAGAAATGAAGTGAGGGATCCTGAGAAGTATGGGATCCAGGCTTTGTTTTTAAGATGGACGATGTCAAAATACGTTGACATGTAATCTTCACATCTCTGTGATCCAGAGCGGTATTATTTCCCCATTTACCAAATAAGAAAACTGAGGCTCAGAGAGGTTAAAAAACTTGATCAGGTCTTACAGCTAGCAAGAGGCAGAGCCGAAAGTCGAACCCTGTCTATCTCCTTCCAAAGCCCTAGGGTAGACTGCTACTTATTACACTTTATTACATTCATTTATCCACATAACTGCCTCCCTCACTCTTTAAGTACAGGGACTGAGTCTAACTCGTCCTTGAATCCCTGGCACCTAGTGCAACATCTAGTGCACCTAGTGCAATACCTAGTTAATAATAGGTACTTGGAAAACATATGTCGCAGAAATGAATGAATTAACCGAAAGTCAGATTTTAGCCTTTAAAACAAGAAAAATGCAGAACTTCTCTACAGATCAATGATATAAAGAACAATAGAAATATAGAGAAATTGGGCAGTCTTTGAAATATTCAGAATATAAAAGTTATAACACAAAGGACTAGTCACTTTCCTTAACGATGAATATAATTAAACCTGCATTCAAAATCTACTTTGTTCATATGGTTGCATTTCCCAAGTTTATAGCCAGCAAAACTGTTAAGAACTTGCCCTAATCTTACACAATCAGGCTTCACTATAATGAACAGCTTGCTTGTCACTTATTCTTTTTTTTTCCCCTGCCCTTAAAATACATACAAGGTCCTTATTCCCACATGGAATCCATTCTCAGGTAATACTGATTTCATTGTGCTGTGCCACACGAGACCAGCATATTTGTATGAAAACGAAAAGGTGCATTCAATCATTGGGGTATTTTGTGTGCCTGGCAAGAATAAATGGATTTTTTTAAACATTCATGTGATTGACTGATTCCTCCCAACCACTACACATTTTGCTCAGCTGTTTTGCTGGCATGTTACTTCAGAGCCCTTTCAATACAGTTATTAATCGTTCCCTTTATCATATGAGTAAGGCAGTTTTAGCAAAGATCCTAAGGTCAAAATAATTCACAACAGTTTTATAAAGTGTGAACTCTGATGTTTGTCTTAAAATGTTAATAACTTAAGTTTCTGCTGAAAGAATTTTGTTTTCAGCTTTCTCCAATAAACTCCTTCCTTCTCAATTTCAGAAAATTTACCCTTTGAAAGTTTGAATAAAAAAAAGTTTTTCAGGTTAACACAATTGCTTCATGATGTAAGATAGAATGGTTTGGTTTGATTTGGTTAAGATTAGAAAACAAGTTTTGAGTCTGCTCATCAACTAACTACATATGTATTGTTAAAAACTACTTGAACCAAGTTAAATAAAGGATGCCTAAAGTAGGTTGAATTTGCATTCTGATTATTTCCAGACGGCTTCTAATCCCACAAAGTTTTTTTTTTTAATCTTTGTCATACTTAATGTAAGGATTACCTACTAGTTTCCTCCCCAGTACATCTATAAGCATCAAGTATTTTTTTTCATAAAAGGGAAATACTATACAATTTAGCTATTCATTTATGCAAACGATAGTAAACAGAATTATAAAGACAGATAATAAACAGCAAATGAGGTTATTTTGTTTCACACTTTCTGTTGTCAGAGTTGTGAGCATGGTTTAGTGTTTTGTATTCATGACTTTATATTACCAAATTACTCCCTGATGGTGTCTCAGATGTGCTTTTGTCTGCAAATGAGAAGGAATAAAATACCAGGACATTAACGTTAAATTACAATCGTTAATGGCGTAAATACGAAAATAATTACTGCATCATACCATCAATTGTTATGCGTTCATTACTGAAGTTCTTGTAAAGCCTTCATTTTCTTGTTACAATTATTTTTTTCCTTTATTTTAGTCTGGCTATTTGATAGCCCTGACAGTACTTAGCAACATTCAGCAGTTACACAAGCCATTTAATCCTGCTCAAAGCTTCATTTAAACTTCATTTTAGCTGCATTTTATTTGTGTATATGCCTTTTACTTCTTTCTGACGGTCAAAAGGTACTTCCGGAGTAGGTGCTGGAAAGATGTGGCAAAGGAGGTTATCTAAAACCAGCAATAAACTTCAGCGAAGGTTTCAGACTTTATCATCTCTCGCTAAAATACATTTATTAATTAAACTTACTGCGTCCCCATCCTCTAAAATTTTAGCTTCAGGATCCACCCCCCCCATCTCTTTTAAAAATTAGTTTAGAATTTTACAGTCAATCAGGCAAGATGCTCTTAAATCTCTGCTCTGTCTTCCTTGCGTTCTGTTTCTTGTCCTCGGCTCCGTCTCACCTGTCTTTCTCCCGCTCCTACCTCATCCCTCTGCTACCAGTGTTTCTCCCCAGCCGGCAGGAAAGGGACCCTCTCCAGACGCACACACACACGTAACACCAGCCGCCTCGCCCGCGGAGGGTCGTCCAAGTGCACCCTTTTGTCTGCTCTACTCCGCGACCATCCCTTCGTCTCTCGCCTGCCAGCCTCAGGCGGGGAGTGGCAGGAAAACACACCGCTGTCGCGAGCTGGAAGAGGGGTGGGGGGTGTGGTGGAGGCTCGGCGGGCGGTCCAGCATCCCTAGCTGCTGCTCACACACACATACACACGCAAACACACACACACATACATAGACTAAGAAGTCTTCTGTCACCTGTCCGCTTTCAAAGCGGACTCTAAGGCTGGGTAAAACTTATCCCTCCCCCCATCTCCGCCCCCGCCTCCGGGAGTTCGGGTACAAGAAGGCATCCTGTGCATAGTTTTTCAAAAATATCTGAAGAGGAACAAAAGTGCATACTGGGTACACTGCAATTACATATATCCCTAGTATCTCCCTCTTTTGCCCATCTTCTCCGCAATCACACACAGCCCTTCCCTGCTAACGCGCGCACACAAGCACCCCATCTCCGCCGACAGCTCAGCCTCCAGGGTTCCATCTCTGTCCGAGTCCCTCTGCCGGCGCCAACTCCCCAGCACTCTAACTCCTGCCATGTGCAGCCGGCGCTGCCGGCTCCCTAGCCCAAGCCGAGGTTCCAAACTTTTTCTCGTCCTTTCCCCGGCCCCAAATCACGCGCATCCCGGAGATTTGACGCCCTAGCCCCGATCCCAGACCACAGACGGGAACAGGGAGAAGACCTGAGCCCCCGTGGGCGCCGGATCTCGCTGTGCCCAGCCCTAACGTGCACAGGACCGCGCTGGACCTGGCAGGGATGCGAAGGGAGCCTGGGCGGATTCGACTGGCAGGTGCAACTTGCCAGCAACTCCCGGGTTCACGCCCTAGGGAGACCGCGGGTTTGGCCTGACGAGAACAAAGCTGGAGTCCGGGGAGACTGTCAAAGGGGAGGCGCTAAGACAATAGCAATAAAGGGAACTTGGAGGAAGACCGCTGCGCAAAGTTGTCTCTGAGTCCGCATGTCCTGGGATGGCCGCAGGCTCTCGCTGCAGATCCCCAAACCCCCGCCCTGGGCCCCGGCCGCGGTACACGCAAAACCCTGGCTCGGCAGCGGGTCCCTGGATGCTATGCAAATGACCCGGGCGGCCAGATGCAGCTTGGGGCGCCGGCGACGCTCCGGGACTTGGACAGCAGCTGCCCGGCAGGAAGACCCGCCAGCGCGCTCTCCTGGCTTTACCTTTCTGCGGGCTGCCGGGGAGTCCGCGGCGCGCCGCCCGCTGGCTGTGCCCTCAGCCGGTGCCGCCGCCGCCGAGAGCAGACAGCGGGAGCCGGGCTTGCTGCGCCCCGCCCCCGGGCGCCAGGCCCCTCCCCCTGGTGCGAGGCCCCGCCCCTCCACCCTGGCCGACCACCGCGCCGAGCCACGCCGGCCTGGTGGGGTTTGCGCGCGCGCTGCGGCGATCGCCGCGGCGGCGGCTGCTCCTGCTGCTGCCACTGCTGCCATCGCCGCTGCTGCTGATGCATCCCATAGACCAGGATCTCCCAAACTGTCAAGATGTACCCCCTCAGCAAGCGAGAAGATTGGAAATGACCTCTGGAACAGGGCGAGTACGGTCCATGCACCTGCAGCATCAGCATCACCTGAGAGCTTGCTAGAAGTGCAAATTTCTGGACCCCACCCCAGATCAACTGACTCAGAATCTCGGGATGAGGCCTAGCGATGAGTATTTTAGCAAGCTCCTGGGATGACCCCAAGCTCATTAAAGTTGGAGAAACACTCCTCTTTTGCTCGAACGGGCTGGTCAGATGCAGTCCTGATACCCAGGAGCCCCCTCCCGCCAAGGGTTTAACTTGGCAGTGTTTGCAAAGCCGGAGAGTACGTTGTCTGCGCCCTGGATGTCTTTCATCTTGCTTTATTGACTGGGAAGTCTTTAGAGATAAACAGAGGGGGGAACACATTTATTTCTGATCTGACAGCTCCAGTGAGCTCAAGGAAGAATTATGTAAACATTATTAAGTATAATAAACACGTGTCGGCATCAGGCAATCTTCTCTGGAGAAGAGTCGGCAAAAGCCAGCAAGAGCCAACGTTTTATTCATAATGTCCTTTTAACTTTATGTTGCCTGTATAATAGGCCTTTGGCTTTGCTGTTGCCCAGACGGAAAATCATTACCCCAGTAATGGATGAGCTGGTTCAAAAGGAGAGCCACTGGGACGCTGAGCACTTTCATTCATAAATGCTGTGTATCAGAGATAGGGGGAACCATCCCCTGCCAATGTAGCCATTTTAATTATCCAGCTGTCGTCCGGGCTTCTTGTTTCAACTTCCTGAGGCATCACTTTTCTCAAACTCTAAAAACCAGACAAGTTACTCATTCAGTCATCTTACCATTAATTAGGAGTGAGCTCCCACACCGTTGTTTCTACTCCGCTTTCCAGAGCCTCAGGCGTTATTCAGCACTGGAGGAAATGATGAATGTTTGCCAGAGGGAGGTCATGAGGGGCCTGCCTTGGCTCCCACTGCTGGCTCCAGGAATTGGTTCTGGTTTTGCAATCTTCTTTTGGGTAGATGTGGAAGCTAGAATTTCAGGTCCTCAAGGAAGCCTCATCAGTGGCATCCAGAGCAAATGGACCTTCAAGAAATCTCTTCTCTACCTCCTTTATGTTCCTTTTTCCTAAAAAATGACAACCTTCTCTCAGCACTAATAGCCTCACCATTTTAAGTAATAAAAGGGGAGCATTATTATCAAGAGAATCAGTTCATCAAATAATCCACCGTTTAGCTTCCCCTCCAAAATTCCATGAGTGCTGTGAGAGAAAGGACTAGAAATCTGGCATCACAGGGCTTATTCTAGATGGGAGACAGTGCAGGAAGGAAAAAGAAAGACAAAGAAAGAAGGAAGGAAGAAAAGAAAGACAAGAAGAAAGGCAGGAGGAGAGGGACGAAGGAAGAAGAAAGGAAAGAAGAAGGATGGAAGGGAAAGAGGGAGGGAGAAAGGAAAGGAACATTAACTGCTACCCAGGACTTGGAAGTCAATCAAAAAGACAATTGGAAAGAGCTGGCAGGGTAAACATGGGATGTGTATTAAGTCAGGGTTCTCTAGAGACACAGAACCAACAGGAGATATATATAGACATAGATACACAGAAAGATTTATTGTAAGGTATTGACTCACATGATTATGGAAGCTGAGAAGTCCTACCATCTCCCATCCCCAAGATGTAAACCTAGGAAAGCCAGTAATATAGTTCGAAGGCCTGAGAGCTGGAGAACTGATGGCATAGATTCTAGTCAGAGTCTGAAGGCCTGAGAACTAGGGGCACTGAAGGCAGAAGATGTCCCAACTCAAGCAGTTAGCCAGAGAGGGTGACTTCTCTGTTCCTCCACCTTTTTGTCCTATTCAGGCTCTCAAGGGATTGGATGATGCCCACTGACACTGGGGAAAGCTATCTGCTCCACTCAGGATTGATTCTAATTCAATAGATTCAATGCTAATCTCTTCTAGAAGCACCTTCACAGACACACCCAGAAACAATGTTTAACCAGAAATCTGGGTATCCAGTGATCCAGTCAAGTTGACACATACAATTAACTATCACAGGGGTCAATGGTGGCAGAGCTCCATTCTCATCTAACCGCATGTCAACGATAGGTTTCTTAGGTCAGGTTCCCAAGGAGCAGGCCCTGAGTGAGGATTTATATGCAAGTGATTTATTAAGAAAGTGCTCCCAGGGGAAACCACTAAGGGAATTGGGGGCAGCAGAACAGGGAAGAGGAGGAAGCCAAACAAGGTCCCCAAAGTCCCACAGTGAGCAGGGCTCGGCCTGACTCTGCAGGGAAGCTCTGGAGTTTAAGTGAAGCTTCTATATTGTCCCAAACTGAGTTAAGAGAGCTGAACATTCATATTCCTTTGCTGGACAGTTTATTGGTTAACAACCTCCCAGGGGAAATAAACTCCTTGGCACTTCGGTAGGCTCCAGTAGCTTAAGGGCAGTCCCTCAAAGAAAAGTCAAGGTTGCTAGCTGTTGAAAGCAATGGAACTCAGAAATCTGGAGGAGACGCAATGCCATACAGAAATAATAAAAACGATTTGAGAGTATCTGAACTGAGGACTGACTTCGTCTGCTTCGATATGTGAGTTTCCCATTTGGGCACCAGGCAGGAGTTGAGTGGCTGAAATCCCACTCAAACGGGGTCAACAGTGGGAAAGGGAAGCTCAGTAGCAAGTGGCTATGGGATGTCCTATGGGGTGGGGGGGGCATTGAGGGGGCTGGGACAACCTCAAGTCATGTCAGGGAGCTGAGCTGTAGGTCGACTTGCAGTGTCATCTTAACATTGTCGCCTGTGAGCGCCAGCATTTCAATGCCGGCATGCGAATGTCTGGATGACCAGCCCATCTTATCCAGAGAAGCTGTGACACCCACACGAGGCAGTTAAATATTGAGAATTTGCCCTTCCTACTCCTCCCCCTCCCAGCCCCTAAGACCAGAGGAGAAGGGAGTCGTGCCTTGAAAAATGAAAGGAAAAGAGATACCCCAAAACCAAACATTGGCTCTCCTCAAATCCTGGGTGCTGCTTTAAGAAGAGAAATAAGCACAGGCCATGCCCCCTCCCAGTTAAGGCTCCTTAGATCCGCAACTGGCCTGTGTTCAGAGAGAGAGCTCTGAACTGGAGATAAAACTGGAGATTTAAACTTGATGAATTTTTAATAGGTGACTGTGAATAGCTGAAAGTAACCCAGAAGTTATGAAATCTGCCCAAGGTCTTGTTCAGGGGTCTTCCCTCTGGTAGGGAAGAGAGATTTGACATATGCATATGGGACCAGTGGTTTGAGAAAAATATAATAATTTCATATTTACACTTCAGTTTGTGCAATAAATTGGTTATATTTGGAATTATTTACTCCTCCTGACTGCCTCCCATGATGTGTCCTCAAGTAACTTGCTCTACCTTAGGTGAGGCTCCACGCCAGTGTTTACCGGGATGGCTGTGGCCTGGCAAGGCTCGTTCACGCCTGAGGACATGTCCTGCCCTATTATCATATGCCCTGAAATGTTGGAAATTTTAACCAGGCAAGGCACAAAGGAAAAGCTATAATATAATTATATGTGATTAAACACCATGTATAAGTCTAATTCTTTTGCTTTCTTTTAAGGAAAAGCACTAGCTTAGAAATACGCATAGGATGGTTTCCTCTCCTTTTCATTTGTAATTTCCTTTAAAATATCTATAAAAATACTTTGTTTTTATTTTGGTTAGAATGTTTGGCTCTGGTTATATGCACATGGGTTCGACACTTGGGGAAATTGTTATGACCATCAGTTGGAAACTGATTCAGATGATCATTTTGAAGCTCGGAGATCTGGTTTTGCAGACATTGTCACTGTGCCACCATGCAGATGGCAGGAGCCCACTGTTGGTTTTCACCAGCACTTGGAATGCTCTGCATAGTTCCAGATGGAGGGTTCAGCTCAAGTTTTCTCTCTCTTCCTCTTTCCTGTCCAGAGCCTTCTACTCCAATTCTATTCCCAGACCTCACTTGTTCCATTTCCCACTTGGACGATGACTCTAAGATAAGATACACAGTACGTGCTGTGCTGAAACAGAGTGTGATAAATATGATTCATTAAACACAGTGGACATCAATATCAGGTCAGGGTAGAAAAAAATAGAGCATAATGAATGGTCTACACTTTGAGATTCAAGAAAGCACAGTCATCCCATGGAGAGTTTTCAGTGGCTTCATCAATCATGGAAGTAAAAGCAGAGTGGTTTGTGGTATGGCTAGAATATCATAAAGATAGGCTGTTTTCCACTTCCATCTCACTCCCCTAATAACCCACACCTGCTTTCCTTAATGTTAGGAAGATCAATCCACTACCTGTTAACTCACAATTACCTTTCTCTCCCTATTGATATAAGATTTTAGGGTGTCAATTAGTCTCATATTATTATCCAAGAAAAACTTTCCAAGAATGATTTAATAGGTTGCCAATGTTTAATCACTGACCACAGCCTTAGACTTTGACTTCTCAGAAGGGGGTTCAATTACAATCTCCCAAAGATTAGAATTGTTTTGAAAAAAAAAAAAATCATAAGATCTAGCTCGCACTGCCCACTTGAAAAGATTTCTTTCCTGATATTTCAAATTATTTCTTAAAGGCTCAGTTTTCAGGGAATTAAGAATAGTGATGGGGGAAATGTGACTCTATTGAAAGAAATCAGTATTTATGAAGGGTTTACTATGCCTCTAATATAATTGACACATGGAACTGTGTATGCATAAATTTTCTTTTCTTGTTGAATTTAGCTGGATTGAATAGCTGTTTTGAAAGAGCAACTTTGAGCTATAAGCAATACAAATTAACTTATTTTTTTCATCTGTAAATGAGCAATACAAAATTCATTCCAAGGAATATTTACTGAGTGCCTACCATGAGCAATGCAATATGCCAGGTGCTTTGAGGAGTTCAGAAATAAATCCTTCCCTCAAAAACTTCAGGCATATTTTCCTTATTATAAAACAGCATTAAAACAAAAAAATTATGGAAGGAAAAGGAAGACACTGTATCTTCCTAATAACAATCGTTTAACATTTAATTCATGCCTATGCGTATCAGAGCGTAATACAATCTTATATTCATGAACACAGTCGCATTGTAGGCGTTTTTCTATGGTACTAAACAATCTTCAATATGGTTCAGTGGTTTAGAGTACCGACTTCCCAGCTGCCTTTTTTTTTTGCCAAAATCGACAAGCTGATCCTAAAATTAATCTGAATATGCAAGGGACCCAGAATAGTTAACACAATCTTGAACAAGAAGAACAAGTAGAGGACTCCCACTTCCCTCTTTCAAAGCAAACTACAAAGCTACAATAATCAAGGCTATGTAGTGTTGGCATAAGGCTAGACATCTAGATTAATGGCTTAGAAAACAGAGACCAGAAATAAATCCGTACATTCATGGTCAATTGATTTTTGACAAGAGTGCCAAGACCATTCAGCGGGGAAAGAATATTTTTTTCAACCAATGGTCCAACTGGATAGCCACACGCGAAAGAATGAAGTTGGGCCCCTACCGCACACCACATACAAAAATTAACTCAAAATTGATCAAAAATCTAAATATAAGTGCTAAAACTATAAAACTGTGAGAAGAAAACATAGGAGTAAATGTTTTTTTTACTTTTGATTAAGCAATGGTTTCCTAAATATGACACTAAAAGCACAAGTGACAAAAGAATAAATAGACAAATTGGACGTCATCAAAATTGAATACTTTTTGAGCATCAAAGGACACTATCAAAAATTGAAAAGATAACCCATAGAATGGGAAAAAAACATTTGCAATCATATTTCTAAGGTCTTGTATCCAGAAGATATAAATAACTCTTACAGCTCAACAGAAAAAAGACAAATAACAAAATTTAAAAATTGGCAAAAGGTTTAGTAGATGTTTTTCCAAAGAAGATATGCAAATGGACAATAAGCACATAAAAAGTTGCTCAGCGTCATTAGTCATCAGGGAGATTGAAATCAAAACCACAATGAGATACCACTTCAACATCCACTGGGATGACTCAAAAAATTTCTAAAAAGACAGACAACAGCAAGTGTTGATGAGGATGTGGAAAAACTGGAAGCCTTACACTTTGTTGGTGGGGACATAAAATGGTGCAGCCACTGTGAAAAACATTTTGAAAGTTCCTCAAAACGTTAACATCGAGTTACCAAATGAGTCAGCAACTCCATTCCCAGATATATACCCAAGAGAATAGAAAACATATGCTCACATAAACAATGTGTACATGAGTCTTTTTGGAAGCATTATTTATAATAGCCAAAAAGTGGGAACAATCCAAATGTCCATAAATTGAGGAATGGATCAACTAAATGTGGTGTTTCCATACCATAGAATAATATTCAGCCATAAAAAGAAATAGTACTGATAAGTGCCATAACATGGAAGAACTTTCAAAGCATTACGCTAAATTAAAGAGAGAAGACACCAAGGGTTCATACTGTATAGTTCAATTTATGTGAAAGGCCCAGAAAATGCAGATCCATGAAGACGGAAAGTAAATTAGTGGTTACCGGGGACTGGTGATTGCGGAGAATGAATTGTGAGTGATTGCTAATAGGTATGGGGTTTCTTTTTCTTTTTTTGTTTTTGTTTTTAAATAGACTATTTTTTAGATCAATTTTAGGTTTACAGCAAAATTGAGCAAAAGCTACAGAGATTTCCCATATACCTCTTGCCCCCACATATGCACAGCTTCTCCAACTATCCAAATCCCCCAACAGAGTGGTACGTTTGTTACAACTGATGACTCTACATTGACACGGTATTATCACCCAAAGTCCATACTTTACATTGAGGTTCACTCTGGCTGTTGTACATTCTACGGGTTTGGGCAAATGTATAATGGCATGTATCCACCATTACAGTATCATACAGAGTAGTTTCACTGTCCTAAAAACCCCTGGCAACCATTGATCCTTTCATTTTCTCCTTAGTTTTGCTTTTTCTAGAACATCATATAGTTAGAATCATACAATATGTAGCCTTTTCAGATTGGCTTCTTTCATTTAGTAATATGTATTTAAGTTTCCTCCGTGTCTTTTCATGGCTTGATAGTTCATTTCTTTTTAGTGCTGGATAATATTCCATTGGCTGGATGAACCACAGTTTACTTATCCATTCACCTACTGAAGGGCATCTTGATTGCTTCCAAGTTTTGGCAACTATGAAAAAAGCTGCTATAAATGTCCATGTGCGGGTTTTTGTAGGGATTATTTTCAAATCCTTTGGGTAAACACCAAGTAGCAAGATTGTTCGATCATATCTTAAGAGTGTGTTTAGTTTTGTAAGAAACTGTCAGACTATCTTCTAAAGTGAAGGTACCATCTTGCATTCCCACCAGCGATGAATAAGACTTCCTTTTGCTCCACATCCTCGCCAGGATTTCATGTTGTCAGCGTTCCAGATTTGGGGCGTTCTAATAAGTGTGTAGTGGTCTCCCATCATTGTCCAAATTTGCATTTCCCTGATGACATATGACATGGAGAATCTTTTCATATGCTTATCTGTCATCTGTATATCTTCTTTGGTGAGATGTCTGTTCAGGCCTTTTGCCCATTTTTTTAATTAGGTTGTTTGTTTTCTTATTGTTGAGTTTTAAGAACCCAACTGTATTTTGAATATCAGATATGTCTTTTGCAAATGTTTTCTTCCACTCTGTGGCTTATCTTTTTATTCCCTTGACAGTATCTTTTGACAGAGCAAAAGTTTTTCAGGGTTTCTCTTTTTGGGCGATGAAAATATTCTAAAATTAGATAGCAGTGATGGTTGGCATACAGTATGTCACTTCCATCACTAGGTTATAAAATACTGTGGTTTCTGTCTTGGGCTCCCTTTCTTTCTGTGGTAGAAGTAAGTTACTGTGTCATGAGCAGCCCTCTGGAGAGACCCATGTGATGAGGAACTGAGGCCTCTGGCCAATAGACAGTGAGGAACTGAGGCCTCTGGCCAATAGAGAGCGAGGAACTAGGCCTCTAGCCAATAGAGAGCAAGGAACCGAGGCCTGCCTATAGCCACCTAAATAAACTTGGAAATGGAGTCTCCAGCCGTGTCCCTTCCCAGATGACGGTGGCTTTGGCGGCAACCTGAGCCAGAACTACCTGTCTACTCCAAATTCATGACCCTCAGAAATGCTGTGAGATGGTAAATTTTTGTTATTATCAGCTGCTAAGTTTTGGAGTAATTTGTTATGCAGCAATTGATAAATAATACAGTTCATTTATTAAATTGTTTGACTATAGTTTTATATATTCATTTTTTAAGTGACTTTAAAGGTCCACACGAATATCAAATCCTGATAAATATTTAAGAAAGATCCTTGAAATGCTAAACAATCCTTGGAATTTGGTATTTTTCTAAGATAAATACCAATGAAAAGATATAGAACCTTGGAGATTTTATAATTTGTTATATTAGTATGTTATATTTATATTTTTTTATTTGTTTCTAACTGTGTTGGCGATAGCACACAACAGAATGCATAGAAATAAATATGCAGATAACTAATGTTAAAATAGACATATAATATCAAGACTGTGGAAAAGCAGAGAAAGCTAATAGTGTTATGGTTATTGAGCCACAAAGTTAGTTTTGAGCTTCCTGACAGGGCAAAGAGGGAAACTTTCCCATTCTCTGAAAGAAGACAAACTTTTTAAGGGTCATAAATATTTTCCTGGTACTAAGCTCTAAAAGCAACTTATCACTGGGTTCTTAGAGAGGAAATATTAAAAATTTAGTGGACTGTGTTTTTCATAAGAGCTTTATAGCTAATAAAGAAGTAATTTTTTTCCTGGCTATCCTTGTATTAACTGTCAATGAAAACTGAAGGCATAATATTTATTTGGGACTAGATTTTTTCTTTCTGCTTTATAGGATATTAAACAAGGGATGAATTAATTAGGCCTATTGATTAAATAGTAGTATCAATGTTAATTTCTTGATTTGATAATTGTACTGTAGTTATGAGATTGTCCTTGTTTTTAGAAAATACATGCTGAGTATTTAGAGCTAGAGGAGGAGTAGGTGTGCATCTTACTCTCATGTGTTTACAGAGGTATATGTGTATATGTGTGTGTGTGTGTAAAATGATGAAGCAAAAATAGTGAAATAATAACTGTTGGAGAATCTGAGTGTATATAAGAATTTTTTGTACTATTTCAGCTTTTCTGTAAATTTAAAATTATTTGACAATTTTAAAATTACCAAATAAAAAAGAGAAATGATGGAGATGGCTTTACTTTAGATAAGATTGTCAGCGATGTCTCCTCTGAGGAGATGACATTTTTTCTGGGACATGAAGTTTGGGAGAAAGCTAGACACACAAAAGGCCAGTGCTTCTCAAACTTTAACATGCATCATAATTGCCTGGAAATCTTGTTAAAATACAGAAACAGGGACCCCACCCCAGTGTCTCTGATACAGTAGATTTCCAAAGTGATCATACCAATTTGTACTCCCTAATGAAGTGCATGAGAGTTTTCTGTTGCTTCACATCTTTGTCAATATTAGATGTAGTCAAACTTATGAAACACTTTTGCCAATCTGTTGGGCAGGCAATGATACCTCATTGTAGTTTTTCTCTGCGTTTCCGTGGTTATTGATGAGAATGTTTAAAACATTGCACTTTTCATAAGTTCATTGGCCTAATGTATTTCCTTGTTTGTTAAATGCCTTTTCTAGTCTTTTCTGTGTCTCAGCGAGGCATTTATCAAAGGAAATTCTGATTTAAAAACCTTAACATTGGCAACATGGAGCCTTTAAAAGGACTTGGTGATGTTAAAATGAATATAACTCATCACTCCCGATGCACTCAAAAATCATTTCACTTGGACCTTGAACCTCTTTTAACACCTCACTGTCAAACCAAGCCAGTAATAAATTGTAAATGCTAGAGGAAAATTAATACACTTAAATTCATTAATATGTCTACATCTGGAAGATGAATTGTGCAAAGCTCTTAGCTACAATCTGTAAAATATATTGTAAATACTTTTGAAACCCCTTCAGGTGATGTTCTGACAAATTTTAGTTTAAATATCTGAGATACCACTTTCAGTCTTTTTGATAAGGTCTGAATTTTCAGTAGATTGTTATTATATTATAAAAATACAGAAAGCTTAATGGCAGAATTATTTATTGAGTTTTTCTCCACTGAGAGTAAAGGTCTTGGTGGAAATCAGTTTGGTAAGTTGAACCCTGTCTTTAAGACACAAAGGTCTCTACCTGAATTAGGCATAATTTGTAGACTCTATACAGAGGTGATTTGCAGAAATATCAAAATAATTGAGTTCTTCCCTAAAGAAAGATGTTAATATTTTAAAATATAATGCTTCATATAGCACATAAATATAAATATATAGGATTCCCATGGCATATTTCTATCCTCATATGTATATAAATACAAAATACTGACATTAATCAAATTGTGAAGCAATTTTTAGGTTAATCTATTTTTATTAAAATATATTTAATCCATGTTATACAAAAAGTCTGACAGAGTTCTCTATTTTTTTGTGTGTGTGAGGAAGATTAGCCCTAAGCTAACATCCGTTGCCAAGCCTCCTCTTTTTGCTGAGGAAGACTGGCCCTGGGCTAACATCCGTGCCCATCTTCCTCTACTTTATATGGGATGCCACCACAGCATGGCTGACAAGCGGTGCATCAGTCCATGCCTGGGATATGAGCCTGCGAATCCCGGGCCGCCAAAGCGGAGCACACAAACTTAACCACTATGCCACCGGGCCAGCCCCAAGAGTTCTCTATTTTGATTATGTAAATGGCATGTGATGTGTACCAGGAATTAATAGGTTTTGTTTGTTTCTTTGAAGGGTTATTTAAAACATCCTAACAAGTTATCTGATTTTACTGTTAAGTCCAGAAATGTTACAGGAAACTGGTTTAAAATATCCATTTGAAAGCAACTTCAACTTTTAAACATGACAAAGTACTTGGTGCCAGACACGCCCTCTTGCCAGAAAGAACTATCAATTTGGAAAAATAGATGAAATCATTGTTTCAGAAATTGAACAATGGGCTGGACAAGATTGTGATCCTTGAAAGAAGAGAAATATAACATGTGAGCCTCATGATCACCCCGCAATCGCCTCGGCTTTCCCAATGGCAGGAGAGTAGAGCTGACAGGATTGGTGGTTTCACTGATCTGACGAAGAGATTGGTGATCCAGGCTGCTGAGAAGTCTGAAATTTACAGGGCATGTTACCTGAGAAAAGGAGCTATGCTGATGGGGGCCCCAGCAGTGTGTGGGGGGATTGACTATGGGTCCTTAACCAAGGCCTGGGCTGCATATGTGAGAGTGAAGCTTCACAAAGCCTAGTGAAGATTGCTTTTTAGAGCCGGGAGCTTAAAAATAATACTAGAGGGCATATAGTGCTGGAATTCACTGGCGTCCCAACGCAGCCAAAGTGAAGAGACATCACTCATCATTCAGTTGAGACTTCAGAGAAATGATATCTTAAGCATAAGGATCACACACTAGAGTAAGGACATGCCCTAGGATAAAGTTAAAAACTAAATATAAACAAAGCTCTGATAAAAAATAAATCCAAGCCTGACAAGAACAAAAGTATCCACCAGTGATTTATCTGTCACCCATAAAAAAGTCAACATTGTTTAAGGAAGACCTCATAATCCAGATTCCCCTTAATTTATGATCGATAATATCCAGCATATAACCAAAAGTTATTAGAAGTAAGAAAACAGAAAAAATGTGAACCACATTTGAGAGAAAAAGCAGTCTATATAAATCAATACCAAATATCCAGGTGCTGGAATTAGCAGATAGGAACTTTAAAACAGCTTTTATAAATATTTTAAAGGACAATATGATCATGATGAATGAACAGAGTATCTCAGAATAGAAATGGAAACTATAAGTATGAATCAAATGGAAGTTGTAGAATTGAAAAGTATAATATTTGAAAAAAATATTCACCTGATAGCTTTAATCATAGATTGGTGACATAAGAAATATTATTGAGCTCAGTAGAAGACCAATATGCAATTATGCAACTTAAAGAACTGAGAGAAAATAAGATTTCAAAAATGAACAGTGTAGGACCTGTGGAACAATATCAAAAATTAGAACACAAACACAATTGGAGTGTATAAAGTAAAGGGGGGGCTGGTCCCATGGCCTAGGGGTTAAGTTCAGCTTGCTCCACTTTGGTGGCCCAGGTTCAGTTCCCAGGCACAGACCTACACCACTCACTGGCAGCCATGCTCTGGTGGTGACCCAGATATAAAATAAAGGAAGATTGGCACAGATGTCAGTTCAGGGCAAATCTTCCTCAGCAAAAAAACAAAACAAAAACAAAAAAAAGGAAAGGAGAGGAGAAGGAGGAGGAGAGAGAATAATGCAGTAAAGAATATTTATGGAATAATGGCCAAAACTTTCCTGAGTTTGGTGAAAAGTACAGCTCACGTTGCTGTTTTAAATGTACTAAACAAAATCATTTGATTTAAAATAATACATTTTCATTGTATGTGGATTTCTTTTTTCCTTGAATTTTTCATCAGTTTGTACAAATAAGTAAAGAAAAAAAATATCATCACGGACTCATGAGGGTATGCTAAAGTTCAGGATATCCAAAGTTGTAAATCTGAAATAACTACTTGTGTGGATAAATCAGCATAACTATTCAGCAATTAAATCTACAATGAACATATTTTTTAATTACCAAGCATTTAGTTTCATTTTATAAGCTTACACTCGCATTCTTTATAGCTGATGATCACATGATTCTTTATAAATGATATGTGATAAAGAATGCTGCATAACCTTAGAATGTTCATTGAGAACATATGTATCAGTGGTAAATCACTTTTGACTTGTACAATGCCAGTAGATGAAGTACAATGTTTTAGCTGCCTACATGTGAAATGTGTAGGTACATGAAACTCTTATTTTAAAATATAAAATAAAATCCATAGTAGACCAAGATTTTGAATTAAAATTTTTCAGACCAAAAGGAAAAAAAGAAAAAAATTATTTTCCTTATTTTGGTTTAAGTTTTATGCTGTTTTAAAAATGTGCTCTTTAATAACAAGCAATTGAAACTGACTTGAGCAGAATGGAGTTGAGGAGGAGCTTATAGAATCCTAGGGAAGACTGAAGAAGATCAAAGAAGTGAAAAGAAGCAAAGAAGCTTCAGAAAGCCTTGGTAGCATGGGTTGGTCCAGAACTTTATTAGTTATCTATCATTGTTTAACAGATTACCCCCCAAAGGTCATAGCTCAAAAGGACTGTATACTTGTTATATCTCACAGTTTCAATGGTTAATAATTTGGGAGTAGCTTGACTGAGTATTTCTGGCTTAGGGTCTCTCATGAGGTTGCCATCAAGATGTTGGTCACATCTTGGTCATCTGAAGGTTAACCAGAGCTGGAGGATCCAATTCCAAGGTGATTCACTCACATAACTATCAAGCTGGTGATGGCTTTTAGCAGGAAGCTCAGTGCTTCATGTGGGACTCTTCCAGGTCTGCTTGATTGTCCTCACATCATGGTGGCTGATTTCCTCTAGAAGGAGAGAAGAGGAGAGGGAGAGAGAACCAGGTGAAAGCTGTCTCCTTTTTATGACCTAGGTTTGGGAGTTACATAGAAATTATACGTTCTATTCATTAGAAGCAAGTCACTAAGTTTGGCCCAGATTCACGGAGAAAGGAATGAGATTCCACCTTTGAAAGGAGGCATGTCAAAGGATTTGAAGACATATATTGAAACCACCACAACAGCCTTTGCCAGGGCTGCCACTGGAATGAATCAGCTCCAAATATTTTATTCTGGTTTTATATCACTCTGGTGAAAACTGAAAGTGAAGGGAAAATCACATTGTCATATTTTGTTCGTGGATCTACTCTTTGGTGAGGGAGTGGCAAGACGTCTTAATTTACATTTCAACTAAGACTGCACATAATAGAAATGGATAATTTTCTAAAAGAAATTAAGGTTTTCGTTATTTTGATTTGTGTAATACCAGTGGTTTGGATATTAGACATCACCCAAACAGTAAAAGTCTGCAATATATAGCATTAGGAAATTTGAAAATCACTGAAATAAAATGAAAATTAAATGTATTAAATACTTACATACCAAATATAGCTCCATATTATGGTGCATATTCTTTGGTTAGCACAGGACTAACAACAGTGTTCACGAGATTTAAGACCTCCAATCCAATATTTCAATCCAATATTTCAAGCACAGTTAGATTTTCTGTCTTACACAGCTATGGATTTCCATTCTTCAATACCATCTCTGAGCATACGGTGTAACTGCTCATTAAATTGCTTCCTCTTCCAACTGTATTTCAATTAGTGGTAATATTTTGCTGTTACAAACTCTTGAAATGAATTCTACCAATAAAACAGTTCTTATTTTAGAGATGACTAAAACCTTCTTAAAATTCTTTCTGAACTGACACTGCTAACATCTCAGGATGTGAGAAATTTTCATTGCTTTCCTTGTTATATGTGCAACCCAGAACCAACTTCCATTTGGTTCTCTCTCCCTCTCCTCTCCTCAGATAACAATTTCATACATAGAGAATCCAAGGTTCTTAAAGAAATAACATTGTAGTTGTGTCTCCCACTGGACTCAGGTGACCATGATGTATTTTCTAAGACAGTGTTTTTCTAACTGTGCTCCTTGGAGTCCCTGTGTTCTGCAGAGTTCTTCAAGAATGGGCAAAGCAAGGGTGGAGAAGTTGGGTGAAGTTGCCATGTGAAGAAAGAACTCCACAGCTGAAAACAAGTTTGAAGACCGCTAATCTAAGGCAACGCCAAAAACAAAAACAAACCAACCAAACAGCCCATTGACTGCTGGAGTAGAATAAATGAGGGAAAGCAACATATACCAGAGTTGGCCTCTATGGCAAATTCTGCCCCTGAGAAAGTCAGGCATCCTCTGCCATAAGTTCCAAAAAGACACTCACCATTTCCTCGTGCACTCCCAATATGATGGTGGATTCTGGGACGCAGTGAGATTTCTGGAAAATAAATAGATGAAGTCCTTCTACATCTCCTTGTCTTTGGCCCCATTGGCCTTGTTAACTTTCTCCTATCCTTATTATAGTCCCCACCATTACCACCCATATTTGTCAAAGCCTTCCCTTGGCTATCTCTATCCAAACATCACTCCAAGCTTCCACCACATCCTACTTTCTTTCCTTGTTCCTTATCAAAACTTACCTGTCCTGGGGCCAGCCTGGTGGCATAGTGGTTAAGTTCACACTCTTCACTTCAGTGGCCAGGGGTTGGCAGGTGCGGATCCCGGGCACAGACCTATGCATCACTTATCAAGCCATGCTGCGGCAGGCATCCCACATATAAAGTAGAGGAAGATGGGCACGGATGTTAGCCCAGGGCCAATTTTCCTCAGCAAAAAGAGGAGGATTGGTAACAGAAGTTAGCTCAGGGCTAATCTTCCTCACTAAAAAAAAAAAAAAAAACTTACCTGTCCTGTGGCCCATTTCCTCATTTCTATGTGACTTAGTTAATCTGGTAACCAATTTGGACCAAAGAGATAATGGCTTAATAAATAACCAACACTTCATTCAATCAGTTGCATAATCACTGACTAACCCACTCAACAAATATTTATCAGGCTTTGTATTCCCAGAAAAATTATAATAATTTCAGTAATTACGTTTGGTCAGTGGAGTGACATATTCAGTCAGGGAAACTCCACATGGAACTCCATTAATCTCTGCTACTGCCCCAAATAAAGAACTGATGAGAGTTTGTGGCATTATGATCCTTGTTTGTGTGTTGGTGGGGGGCAGAGTGGGAGGAGGGAGTGTTTCTGGGAAACATAAATTCGCACTCTGACACTAACTACTTGAGATATTTTGAACAAGTTGCTTCAACTGCCTGATCTCAGTTTTCTCACCTGTAAAATGAGTGAAATAGAGCCAATTATCTTTAAGCCTCTTTATAAGTCTTTATTCAGTCTTGGGATTGTCATTCTCAATAAGAGATATCTTCTTTTGCTTTCTCCTTCCATAATATACCTATCACTATTACCCGATGTCTCTTCATGTACTATTCCCAAAAGAAATAACTAATAAAAACTCAGGAATATGTGTTTTTTAAAGGATAGCTTTTGTACACAATTCTATTTATTTAAGACATATTTATTGAGTTCCTCCTATGTACCAGGCAGTCAAGATAGACATAGCTTTTACCCACCAGGAACATATTGTCTAGAGAAAGTAATAAAAAAAAGCAATGTGTCATATACAGTTATTATACGTTTATCTCTAGGAACCCATAGTGGACACTGTTCAAACAGAGATGTCCTTAGCTTATTACAGCCCTCTACATATCAAAATGCTTGGCTGGCACTAGTGCCTCGTTTCTTATCTTATTTGAGGACTATCCCCAGTTCAATATTTTCATAAATATAGACAACTTAATGAAAATAGGACTCTTTATTCCCCAAAATTCTATTATGAAAATTTTCAAATGTGCAAAAGATGAAAGAATAACATGTTGATCACTTATAAGGGCACTTTCTAGAGTCTACAAATAACATTTTACTGTATCGTATTCATCCATTGCTCTACCTTACCATTAATTCAGAAGAGAGATCTTAGTAAACAATATTATGAATGGGAGCAAATTAATAAACATTATAATAAATTGTTTGGGAAGATTCATAATTTATCTTTTGCCATTATATATCCAAATAAGGAGAATTAGAGTACTGTTTTGCTCACTGTATTTTGTGTTCTAGTTAAATTATAAAGAAAAATTGACACCACAGTATGAAAACAGTAATTTCTGCATTCTGAGGATAGATTTTCAAATTCCTTATATGGAGAGTAGAGTATTTTTTTTAAAGAAGAGTATTTATAAACAATTCCATTTATTTAAGACATATTTATTGAGTTCCTCTTATCTGCCTGGCAGTCAAGACAGACACAGCTCTTTCCCCTCAGGAACATATTGTCTAGAAAAACTAATAAAATAAAGCTATGTGTCATATACAGTTATTATACATTTATCATTGCAAACACCTAGTGGACCCTGCGGTACAGAGCCCAATCCCCCTTCAGGACTGTGACACTCATTTTCCACCTCCGGGAGTTTTGGTGACTGAAGGCTGTCAGCTGAATCTGTCTCTGAGGCTTGCCCTCAGCAGCAAAGAACTACCTCGCCCAAGAGCAGGCTCCTTCTGGAGGGTAGCTCACATTCAAATCTGATCTATGCAGGGATATAAAGAACCAGCCCCCTTGCCTCAATAGGGACCTCACTGAAGGGTCATCGGAGTTCCAGAGCTCCCTATGAGACCAGCTGAAGTCTTTATTGAGACTGTGTCAGAGCCCAACTTTATCCAGTCCTGCTTCCTTCACTCACCCAAAAGTGTTGACTCAAAGTGACTCCCTAATAAACTTTCTGCAGGCAAACCTCCAACTTAGTGTCCATGTTTCAGGGAATCTAACCTAACTGAAAATCCATTGCACCAGAATGAGTTCTTTTTCTGGTATTGTTTAATTGTAACAATAAGAATTTTCATTTGCATAGCTTCTACAAAGTCACAACTAATGTATTAAGTGCTTTATGTACATTGTAAATTATATAATCTTAGTTAATCCCCATAATGACCTCATTCAGTGTGAACTATTACTACCCCCCTTTCACAGATGTATCAGTGGAAGTGAAGGGGTTCAGTTACTTGACCTTAAATATACAGTTTGCAAGTGTCAAAGCCAGGGTTTGAACTTAACTCTTGCTGATTGGTTCATACCACTCTGCCTTTTTCATTCTTGCTGACATAAAAGATTATGGATTTAATCTAACAATTTATGTCTTAGTCATTCTATCCATTATCATCATCCAGATTTATTTAGGGGTTTACTTTAAATTACTCATATCAAACTAGCCCCTAAGGTCCCAGGCTTCAGGCTGGCTCCCATGGACCCAGGCTCACTGTCCACTACAGTGTTAGGCTAGCCCCCACAGACTCAACCTCCAGGCTGGCCCCTGAGGCCCAGGTTACAGACCAACTCCTATGGCCCCAGGCTTAAGGTTTGCCCTAGCACCAGGCCAGCCTCCAGTCCAACTCTCATGAAATCAGGCTCCCAGCCCATAGGCCCACCTGGACCTAGATGCTGGACCTACTTCAGTGGTCTCTGTCACCTAGTCAGCCCCTGTGGACCCAGGATTCAAGTCCACCCATGCAGACCCACGTCCCAGGCCCATCACTGCAGACTCAAGCACCAGGCCCACCCCAGTGAACCAAAGATCCAGGCCCACCCCCCACAGACCCAAGACCACTCCCTGTGGACCCAAGTTCCAGGACTGCCTGCTTTCTGACCCAGGCACCATATCTGCTCATTGAAAGACTCTAGTAGCAAGCCCACCTATAGACACCACCAGATAGTCCACCCATAATTTCTGGAAGGGCTGACTGGTAAAGGGCTTTACCTGCTGATGCTAGTCTGTAAAGACTGGAAGAGATGCATACTTTCTCAAATGAGCAGATGACAACACAAGACCACAAGGATCATGAATAATCAAGAAAACATGACACCACCAAAGAAAACCAATAAAGCTCCAATGACTGACCTTAAAGAAATGGAGATCTATGAACTGTCTGACAAATAATTCAGAAGAATCCCTTTAAAGAAATTCAATTAACTAAAAGAAAACACAGATAGAAAACTGAATAAAATTAGGACAACAATGCATGAACAAAATGAAAAGTTCAACAAAAACAAGAGACCATTTAAAAAAATAGAAATCCCAGAGTTGAAGACTACAATGACTGAACTGAAGAATTCAATAGAAATATTCAACAACATTCTCAAACAAGTGGAAGAAAGAATTAGTGAATTAGAAGACAGGTAATTTGAAATCATCCAATCAGAGGAGCAAAAAGAAAAAGGAAATGAAAAAGAGTGAAGAAAGCCTATGTGAATTATGAGATACCATTAAAAGAATGATCTATGCATTAGGGGGGTCCCAGAAGGAGAAGAGATGGAGAATGGGGCAGAGACTTAGTTAAAGAAATAATGGCTGGCAATGTCCCAAATCTAGGGAGAGATTTGGACATCTAAGTTCATGAAGCTAATAGGTCACCTCAAAATTTCAACTCAAAATGACATCCAAGATACATTATAATAAAACTGTCTAAAATCAAAGACAAAGGAGGAATTTTAAAAGCAGAAAGAGAAAAAAAAATTCTACACATATCAGAGAATCCACATAAGACTAACAACAGATTTCTCAGTAGAAACCTTGCAGGCCAGGAGAGAGTGGGATGATATATTCAATGAGTTAAAAAGAAAAAAACCCACCAAGAATAGTTTACTTGGTAAAATTATCTTTCAGAAATGAAGGAGAGATAAAGACTTTTTTCCAAACAAATAGAAGCTGGCAGAGTTTATCACCACTAGGCCTGCCTTACAAGAAATGCTGAAAAGGAGTTTTTCAAGCTGAAATGAAAGGATGTTACTTAGTAACATGAAAACATATGAGAACATAAAACATACTGGTAAAGGTAAGTATATAGTGAAATCCACAATACTCTAATATTGTAACGTGGTGGTTTGTTAATAATTTAACTTTGGTATAAAGGTTAAAGAACAAAAGTATTAAACACACTGTACTTAAAATAATTTGCTAATGGATACACAATATAAAAGGAGGTAAACTGTGACATCAAAAACATCAAATATGAGAGGAGGAGTAAAGGGTAGAGTTTTTTTATGTGATTGAATTTAAGTTGTTATCAGCTTAAAATAGACTTATGTGTACAGATGTTTTATATAAACCTCATGGTAATCACAAAGCAAAGACCTAGATACAAGCAAAGAGAAGATAGACAAAAAGAGAAGGCAATCAAAGCATGCCATGAAAAATCATCAATTCACAAAGAAAACAAAAAAAAAATAAGAAAGGAATAATGGAACTATCAAACAGTCAGAAATCAATAAGATGGCATTAGTAAGTCCTTATCTATTAATAATTACTTTAAATGTAAATGGATTAAACTCTCCAATCAAAAGGCATAAAGTAGCTGAATAGGTTTAAAATCAAGACACAACTATATGCTGCCTACAAAAGACTCATTTCAGCTTTAAGGACACACATAGGTTCAAAGTAAAGGGATGGAAAAAGATATTCCATGCAAATGGAAAGCAAGAGAACAGGAGTAACTATACTGATAGCAGACAAAATAAACTTTAAGCTGAAAATGGTAACAAGGGATAAAGAAGGTCATTATATAATGAAAAGGGGCCAATTAAACAAGAGGATATAAATTGTAAATATATATGCACCCAACATTGAAGTACCTAAATATATTAAGCAAATAATAACAGATCTAAAGATAGAAATAGACAACAATACAATAATAGTAGGGGACTTCAATACCCCACTTTCAACAATGGATAGATCATACAATCAATAAGGAAACATTGGACTTGAACTATGCCTTAGAACAAATGGACCTAACAGTCATGTACAGTACGTTCCATGAAATAGCAGCAGAATACACATTCTTCTCAAGAGTACACAAAATGTCCTCCATAATAGATCATATATTAGGTCACAAAATAAGCCTTAGCAAATATTAGAAGACTGAAATCATACCAAGTATTTTTTTCTGACCACAGTGGTATGAAACTGGAAATCAATAACAGGAGGGAAACTGGAAAATTCACAAATGTGTGGAAATTAAACAACATACTCCTGAATAACCAAAGTGTCAAAGAAGAAATCAGAAGGGAAATAAAAGTATATCTTGAAACAAATGAAAATGGAAAAACAACATACCAAAACTTATGAGATGCAACAAAACTAGTTCTTAGAGGGAAGTTTATGCAATAAACATCTACACAAGAAAAAAGAAAAACTACAAATAAAAAATTTAACTTTACACCTTAAGGAAATAGAAGAAGGAAAGCAAACTAAGCCCAAAGTTAGAAGGAAGGAAATAACAAAGATCAGAGCAGAAATAAATTAGAGACCAGAAAAACAATATAAAAGATCACAAAACTAAGAGCTGTTGTTTTGAAAAGACAAACAAAATTCACAAACCCTTAGCTAGACTAAGAAAAAAAGAGAGAAGACTCAAATAAATAGAATCAGAAACAAAAGAAGAGACATTACAACTGACGCCAGAGAAATACAAAGGATAATTAGAGATTACTACAAACAATATTATGCCAACAAATCGGATAAGCTAGAAGAAATGGGTAAATTGCTAGAAACATATAACCTACCAAGACTGAATCATGAAGAAATAGAAAATCTGAACAGACCAATAACTAGTAAGGAGATTGAAGCAGTAATCAAAAACCTCCCAACAGAGAAAAGCTCAGGACCAGATGGTTTCACTGGGGAATTCTACCAAACATTTAAAGAAGAATTAACACCAATTATTCTCAAACTTCTCCAAAAAAATTGAAGAGGAGGGAACACTCTCAAACTCATTTTATGAGGCCAACATTACCCTCGTACCAAAGCCAGATAAGGATACTACAAGGAAAGATAACTACAGGCCAATATCCCTGATAAATATACATGCAAAAATTTTCAACAAAATACTAGCAAACTGAATTCAACAGCGTGTTAAAATGATCATACACCATGATCAAGTGGGAATTATCCCTGGGATGCAAGGATGGCTCAACAAACACAAAACAATAAATGTGATACATCACATTAATAGAATGAAAGATAAAAATCATTTGATCATCTCAATAGATGCAGAAAAAGCATTTGACAAAATACAACATCCTTTCATGATAAAAATGCTCAATAAATTGGGTATAGAAGGAACATACCTCAAAATAATAAAGGCCATATAAGAAAAGCCCACAACTAACATCATACTCAATGGTGAAAGATTGAAAGCTTTTCCTCTAATACAGGAACAAGACAAGGGTGTCCACTCTTACCACTCCTACACATCATAGTACCAGAAGTCCTAGCAAGAGCAATGAGGCAAGAAAAAGAAAATAAATAAAAGGCATCCAAATTGGAAAGGAAGAAGTAAAATTGTCTCTGTTTGCAGATGATATATATGACCTTATTTATAGAAAATCCTAAGGAATCTAACAAAAAACTGTGAGAACTAATCAACAAATTCAGTAAAGTTTCAGGTTGCAAAATCAACATACAGAAATCAATTGCATTTCTATACATTAACATGAACTACCTGAAAAAGAAATAAAGTAAACAATTCTATTTAAAATGTCATCAAAAATAATAAAATAAGAATAAATTTAACCAAGGAAGTGAAAGATTTGTATACTGAAAATTACAATATATTGATGAATGAAATTGAAGAAGAGACAAATAAATGGAAAGATATCCCCTGTTCACAGATTGGAAGAATTGATATTGTTAAAATGTCCACCCAAAACCATCTATAGATTTAATGCAGTGCCTATCATAATTCCAGTGGTGTTTTTCACAGAAGTAGAAAAAACAATTATAAAATTCATATGCAACCACAAAATACCTCAAAAGCCAAAGCAATCCCCGAGAAAGAAGAACAAATCTGAAGGCATCAGACTTCCTGATTTCAATCATTATTACAAAGCTATAGTAATCAAAACAGTATGGTACTGACATAAAAACAGACATATAGACCAATGGAATAGAATAAAGAGCCCAGAGATAAACCCACACATATATGGTCAACTAATATTTGACAAGGGAGCCAAGAAAACTCAACAGGGAAAGGATAGTCTCTTCAGTAAACAGTGTTGGGAAAACTGGATAGTCACACAGAAAAGAACAAAATTGGGCCCCCATCTTACAGCACTCACAAAAATTAATTCAGACATCAAAAGCACAAGCAACAAAAGCAAAAATAAACAAGTGGGAGTACATCAAAACCTTCTACACAGGAAAAGTAGCAATCAACAAAATGAAAAGGCAACCTACAGAATGAGAGAAAATATTTGCAAACCATCTATCTCATAAGGAGTTAATGTCTAAAATATATAAGGAATTTATACAACTCAATAGCAAAAAAACCCAAATACTTTGATTTAAAAATGGGCAGAGTAATTGAATAGACACTTTTTCAAAGACATACAAATGGCCAAAAGTACAGGAAGAGATGCTCAAAATCACTAATTTTCAGGAAAATGCAAATCAAAATCATAACGAGATATCACTTCACACCTGTTAGAATGCCTACTATTAAAAAGACAAAAAATAACATGCATTGGTGAGGATGTGGAGAAAAAGCAACCCTTATGCTCTGTTGGTGGACTATAAATTGGTGGAGCCACTGTGGAAAGCAGTGTGAAGTTTCCTCAAAAAAATAAAAAATAACACACAGATCAATGGAATAGAATTGAGAGCCCAGAAATAAACTCACATATCCATGGACAGCTAATTTTCAACAAGGGAACCAAGAACATACAAGGGAGAAAGGAAAGTCTCTTCAACAAATGGTGTTGGGAAAACTGGACAGCCATATGCAAAAAAATGAAAGTAGACCATTATCTTACACCATACACAAAAATTAACTCAAAATGGATTAAAGACTTGAATGTAAGACCTGAAACCACAAACTTCTAGAAGAAAACATAGGGAGTACACTCTTCGACATTGGTCTTAGCAACATATTTTCAAGTACTGTGTCTGACCGGGCAAGGGAAACAATAGAAAAAATAAACAAATGGGACTACATCAAACTAAAAAGCTTCTGCACAGCAAAGGAAACCATCAACAAAAAGAAAGACAACCTAACAATTGGGAGAAGATATTTGCAAACCATATATCTGATAAGTGGTTAATTTCCAAAGTATATAAAGAACTCATACATCTCAACAACAAAAAAACTGACAACCCAGTTAAAAAATGGACAAAAGACCTGAACAGACATTTCTCCATAGAAGATATACAGATGGCCAATAGGCACATGAAAAGATGCTCAACATCATTAACTATCAAGGAAATGCAAATCAAAACTACAATAAGATATCACCTCATGCTCGTCAGAATGGCCATAATTAACAAGACAGAAAACAACAAGTGTTGGAGAAGATGTGGAGAGAAGGGAACTCTCATACACTTCTGGTAGGAGTGCAGACTGGTGCAGCCACTATGGAAAACAGTATGGAGATTCCTCAAAAAATTAAGAATAGAACTACCACACGATCCAGCTATTGCACTGCTGGGTATTTATCGAAAGAACATGAAAACACCAATACATAAAGATACATGCACCCCTGTATTCATTGTAGCATTGTTCACAATAACCAAGACTTGGAAGTAACCTAAGTGCCCATCAAGGGGTGAATGGATAAAGAAGATGTGGTATATGTGCACAATGGAATACCACTCAGCCATAAGGAACAATGAAATCCAGCCATTTGGGACAACGTGGACAGACACTGAGGGTATTATGCTAAGCAAAATAAGTCAGAGAGAGAAGGTCAAAAACTATGATCTCGCTCATAAGTAGAAGATAAAAATAACAACAAACACATAAAGACTGAGATTGGATTGGTGGTTACCAAAGGGGAAAGGGGGGAGGGAGAAGGGCAACAGGGATGATTAGGCAAGTGTGTGGTGATGGATTGTAATTAGTATATGGGAGGTAACATGATGTAATCTAAGCAGAAATAGAAGTATAATGATATACACCTGAAATTTATATAATGTTATATAACAATGTTACTGCAATAAAAAATAAATTTTTAAAAAATCAAAAATAGAACTACCATATGATCCAACAATTCTACTTCTGGGTGTTTAGCCAAAGGAAATGAAATCACCATCTTGAAGAGATATTTGTACCTCCATGATCACGGCAGCATTATTCACAATAGCCAAGACATGGAAACAAATTAAGTGTCCATCAATGGAAGAATGAATGAAGAAACTGTGTTATATATGAACAATGGAGAATAATTCAGCCTCAAAAAAAGAAGGAAATCTTGACTTAAGTGAAACATGGATGGAGTTTGAGGGCATTATGCTAAGTGAAACAAATCAGAAAGAGAAATACTGTATGTTCTGTCTTACAAGTGGAATCTAAAAAGCTGAATGGAGAATAGGAATGTGGTTGCTAGGGGCTAGGAAAGGGGGAAAATGGGGAGATGGCCAAAGGGTACAAATTTTCAGTTATAAGATAAATAAGTTCTGGGGATCTAATGTACAGCATGGTGACTATAGTGAACAATACTGTATTATATACTTAAAAGTTGCTAAGAGAGTAGTTCTTAAATGTTATTACCACCCCCCAAAAATTGGTAATTATGTGAGGTGACAGATGTGTTAACTATCCTTACTGTCTTAATCATTTTGCTATATATATGTGTATCAAATCATCACACCGTACACTTGAAACTTACATATGTTATATGTCAATTATATCTCAGTAATGCTTCAGAAAAGATTAAGGAATCAACCTAACAATGTATGTCTTATCATTCTGTCCATTATCACCCTTTAGATTTATTCGGGGGTTAACTTTATGTTGCACTTGTCAAACTGGAGTTAACTTCAAGATCAAAGTCATGAAGAATGATGGCTGCTTCCCCCTGTGCTGATTTCACAGCTTCACCCATGAAATGTTGAAAATGTTGCCGATGCAAGCAGCTGAGAACAATTCTAGCTAGCCTTTTGTAAAGGAAAGCTAGTTTGCCATTTAGTGACAGTTCAGTATTTAAATATGAATGCAAGCAAGCAGTCAAGAGAAGGCAAGAAAAAGAGAAAATGGGTAGAGAAGTGAAGGTGAGGTTAAAAGAAAATTAAGATAATGTCTGATTTAAGTAGCATATTGCAACTCAGGGCTCCAGAATAAAGTATGTCAAGAACTTTTGGGGCAGTCAAGATATAGTAAATAATGTAACTAATAAGACTAAGATGACATAATTTCACCAAACCAGATTTCCATGGAATGACAGGCAGTCTTTTGAAGTGTAATGCTCTGTATTTAATGGTGTTCCTTGGAAACAACATACAGGGAAATTTATTTATTCTTTCAAAAAATGCTCCAAGGACAATTCCTAGAACTACTTACGAGGTGTGGTAGGTATGATAAGGGGAAGGAAACTAGCTGTTATAGAGCTTTTACAGGGCTCCAGGCATGGTACTGGACCAATCCTATGCCACCTGTTATTTCATTTTGTCCTCATGAAGTGATAAGATCAGTACAAATATACATCTCTGTCCTCACCAGCTTTCAAAATACTTGGGGGGGTCAGGAGGGAAAAGGCTGAAAAAATATCAGCAATAGTGAATGCAGGTAAAGTACTTGTATTTATCAGGTATTTACATTCTTTGTACATTTTAATTCGTTTAATCCTTAAAACGTCTCTATGGGTGGATAACTATTCTGGATATCTGAAATCAAGAGGGGTGAAGTAACTCCCCAAAGGTCATGTGGCTGGAAACTGTAGAGCTAGGATTTTAATCTGGGCAATTTGACTGCTTCTTTTTTTTTCAGGAATAAACATAATTTATCAGTAGAAGAGCTGTTGCTTTAGAGGTGTGAGCGACTGTTGCCTTTGCAATAGCAGCAGCAGCCACAGAAATATTTATGGAGCACTTAGTACGTGTCAAGTCTTGTGTGAAGCACTTTACATGATTTTTGTCATTTAACAGAGCCCAAGATTTTTTTTTTAATTAAGGGGAATGAATGTACCTGATAAGAAATGCTCTGAGGCAACATAGGGGAAGAAATTAATATGTTTCAAAGTGAGGGTGGGAGGTAGGGAGTGGTCTTTATAGCTAAGGTGGAATTTATTCTCAATCCAAAGGAATATACAGAGAAGACAAATTAGGATTCATTAAGCACTGTATGCCAGACTCTTTACTGGGCTACTTTACAAGCATGACCTCATTCAGCATTATTAATCATTATTATTTCCATCTTATAGATGAGAAATTTGAGGTCCAGCCAAGTTAAGTAACTTGCCCAAAGTCCAATGGCAGGGGGTGATGAGGATCAGGCCTGGTCTATTTGACTCTAAGATGTCAGCATCTGCTGCTCCTATGATTTGAACTGGCTAAAAAATAACAGAGAAGTCCCAGGTGGGGGCTCAGGGACAGAAGTGGGCTTGATGTGACAGACAAGAGTACACGGGACATCTGATCAAAGCAAAGTGTTAATGTAGAGCTTGTAAAGCGAAGTATATGTAGAAAGGTAAACTGAGGTAATTTGTGGCTGGCCAGGTTTTAGAGTTTATTTTATTCCAGATCTTACAGAGCCTCTGAAATTCTTGAGCGGTAGTATAACATGATGAGTATGGTATTTTAGAAAGATACAAGAAAGCAAATAAGAGTCTGGAAAATACATATGTTTAACAATTCTTAATGAAAATATTAAGCTAGCCCATTACACATCTTTTTTGTTATGGGCACATAAAGCTTCTGCCACTTTTAAACACCATGTATTTATTGTGATTTCCTTCTCAAAGGAGAGGAACAATATAAAGTCCATCTCTCCATCACATTCAGGCTTTTGAGGATGACAGTATCATTTTCTTCCTCTTCATACCACCAGGTCTTAAACTGGACAGACACTCCTAAGAGCCTTTAACCTGAGTCAGGATCCTTAAAACTTATTTTGAAACATGCTCTTAATTATCATTGTGTGTGTGTGTGCATGTGTGTGTAGCGTGTTTGTGCAAACTTTTAACATACCAAAGGTTAAGAAGTTCTGATTAATCTTTATTTTGTACTTTGGTGTTTGTCTCTGAATCCCTTAGCTTAATTATTAAAACCTGTTACTAATCATTTGGTAACATAAAAGCTAGAGGCTCTCAGTAGCAGCATCAGGGGCACTTTTGTTTAATACATTAGCACAGAGTTGGGCAAATGGAGATGCCATGCAGTTTTCTGAGAATGCCAAGGTGGTGCCAGGTATTCAAACCCCCCAGTTCTCTCACCACATGCAACTTAGTACCTTAGATTAAAGCTCTTTCCAGTCTGGCATATGGGATGGGCACCAGAATCATTATAGATCCCTCCTTACCTGCTCCCTTGGAGAAGCCTGCATTGGCAACTCCACCCAGGCCCACACAGCTGCCAACCAGGCTTTCATCATTAATACCCATGATTGGCTTCCCAAGGCCATTGAATGTTTGAGGAAAGCCTATATCGTGGAAGAAAAAAGACCAGAATAAAAAGACTGATAACCTGACCCCAGAAAACATTTTAATAATTTCATTAGTATTCTCAAAGAAGATTTAATAACATAGTGCATCGTAAAACAAGACACATGCAGAGGCGCAAGAATAAAATCTTCCATTTCACCACTGTGGTGAGACCTTTATTGACAAGACAAGGCAGGAGCAAACCAGGGAAGACAGGTGGAAAGGAAAGGGCAGAATGCTCAGAATGGTAACAGTTGTTTTTGGTGTGACGGATCCTTGTTTCCATCACATATATGAAGGACAGTTTCAGCTGCTGCCAAGAAGGTGAGGCTAAAAACAACAATTCTTCTACTCCCAAAACATGCTGGACATTTTGAAAGTAGAAAACCTCTTTTTCTGTTATTGATAAGTATCTCTCTTACCAATAACTTGCATATACCTCTTGGAGAAGGAAAATATAGGCATGTCTCTTGTGAAGCATCTTCCACCCAGCAGCTGTTGACTATCCCCTCTCTGTAGGCTTTCTGAGATCTCATTCCAGTGTCCTACCAGTGGACAATGGGCCAACCTTGATCACCTCTCTTTCTCCAGGATCAAGCAAACAGACAAGTTCTGTAGACCAAACTCACTTGCTGAGAAAGATAGATGCAGCTTACCCTATTATACACTTTTTAAAGTAAAATTATGCAAATGCTCTTTGAAGATGTCTTCAAAAGGGCAAGCACCATGTGATGTGTGACTATATGGTTATTAGATCCCTGAATGAAAGATACTAAGAGCTCCATTACCTGATACAACACTTCTTTCCTCACTCAAACTAATCCAAAATATGGACAAATCCCATGAGGCCAAATCATACACCAGCATTTTGAGAGTGAAAAAAAGCCCAAGTGGACTTGTCACATATTCTAATATGTTCTACATATTATCTGAAGTGTATAAGTTCATCCACAAGTGCCCTTGTGTGATATCCCTACCACAAGGGTACAAAGAGTATTTGGAACTCTACCTCCACCAAGTGACTAGACTGAAGCAGCAGCAGCATTTCCTCCTTGCACAGAAGTAGTGCTGTTAAAACACAGTGAGCCCCTAGGAGATGGTGAGTGCTTATAATGATTGGCTTGAATGGGATTGATGTCATATATTCCCACAGGCACACCTGTTAAATAACTTCTTTAATGGCCTCATGTGCTAAAGAAAACTGAATTTCCATCTCTTCCCACCCCCATCCCACACTTGCCTTCAAAAGAAGAAATCTTCTAAACTTTTTCTCAGTTTGAAATCCCTAATGCAAGAGGATTGCAATAAAGGAAATATGAACATTTGGATCATTACTCTCCAGTTCTTCCTAAACTGTAGACACATAAAAAATGATGCAATTATTACACACTTGCCTGACACTCCTGAGAGAACAGGGACCTGAGAAATTGTAATCACAAAGACTATGAATGACTGATTTAAATAAAATACTATCATCTGTAACTTCATCCTGGATTATATCTATTAAGTCGGTTGTGCTAAATAAGATACACGGAAAAAATCACTTTTTGAAAGATTTCCCATTTCCAAATTTATTTGCATTTCATTTTGAAACTATGTATATGTTATTAACAACTGTTCTTTAATCTTTGTTAAAACCTCTGGGTAACAGATGCTGATGAGGCTTTGGAGAAGAGATTTAACCACTGTTTGCCATCAGCAATAAAAAGAGTACCAGAAGACGGCACTGTAACTCAGACAGTCCTGATTGCTCTAGCATTTAAGAGAGAAATGAGACTATTATTCAGCAACCCTTTTCTGGAGTATGTTAGATAGTTGGCTTCCTGGTGGGGCTGCTTTATATAGTAGATAGAGAGTTTGGGTGTTAGAGTCACATATACACATGGGTTACAACCAGCCTCTATATTTTATTCTTTGGATGATTTCAGCCAAACACGTTAATCAGGAGAGTCAGTCTCTTAGGCAAGCTTCTAAGAGATTGATTCTCCTGCAGATAACAACTACAAAATCTGAAAAAAATTCAAATCAATTGCTTCAGCCTCTGGAGAGTAAAAAAAAAAATTTTTAAAGCAGATTTTGGAAAGGAAATGAAACTTGGAAGAAGTACTGGCAAGGGATAAATTCCTCATTTTTATAGTTTTTGTCTGAGAGCAGACAGGAGTTAAGATGTGGCCTGGGGCAACTAAAATGCTAGCAGGAAGCCTAAAATCTTCCTGTCCCTAAGAATCAAATAGAATCAGGGACAACAACAGCCATTGGAAAGTGAGGAAGGAATCCTAGAAAAGAGAATACCAGAGAAAAGAACCCCCAAATTCTGGGCATAGACTTTGTCCAAGTCTCTGGCTCACCCCTAAACCATGTATTTGTGGGAGAGACTCAACTCACATTGTAGCTAAGGCTACAAGGACTGAATTGAGATTTGATCTGCTACCCATCATAAGCAAGACAGAGTTTTCAGTTTGAAAACCAAGTTAACTGATCTCTAAAACAAAAGCATCAACAGTTTTTGGAAGAATATAACAAAATTTAGAGTCTTTCCAGCATAATGTTCACCATGTTCAGGATATAATCCAAAAATATTCAAAATATACAAAACCAAGAAAATGTAACATACTCAACAGAAAATACAATCAAAAGAGGAAAATCTCAACATAAACTAAATGTTGGAATTATCAGACAATTAATTTGAAACAGTTATAATAATTATAAGTAAAGGAAAATATAATGATTGAAAAGATAGGACATTTTGCATAGAAAAAAGAAAATTTAGAATAGAAATTGTAGAATTGAAAAATACAATATCTGGAACAGGAAACATTAGCAGAATTAAGATGACTGAGGAAGAAGTCAATGAACTTGAATTTTGCTCTTCAAAATGTACTAAGAAGAAAATTAAAAGACAAGCCATAGAATGGAAAATTTCATATATATATATATATATATATATATAATATATATATATACACAACATATATATATAACACATATATTCTAAAATATCATAAATATTACGTATTGTAATCTGACAAAAGTTTCATATTCTGAATATATGAAGAACTCCCACAACTCAATAAGAAGACAAATCAAAATGGGCTAAATATTTCAATGAAAACTCTACAAGAAAAGACATAAAAATGGCTACTAACCACATAAAATAATGTTGAACATAATTAATTAAGGAAATGCTAATTAAAGCTACATTGAGATACACTATCCTAAAATTAAAAAGACTGATTATACTGGTGATGTCAGCAACATGATGGAGTGAGCTGTTCCCTTTATCTCTCCACCTTTGAACTACAACTAAATGGACATTCATTGATCAATGGAGGATACCCACACAGCGCAACAGGAAGCCTGAGAGACCCACGCAGCTACACATCTGAGGGTGGATGGACTGTCCCCCAGGAAGTGGTGGAGATAGGTGAGCTCTCCCCTACCCCTGGCAGCTGTGTGCACACATGCGAATGCTCTCCCTGCCAGTGTGAGTGCCCATAGTACTGCTGCAGCCCTGAAAGTGGGAGCACACCTCAGCGTGATTGTGGGAACAGGCAGCAGCAGCCCCGAGTCCCTGCATGATTGTTTTTCCACCTGGTAGGAGAGCTCACAGTGCTGCTGCAGTCTCAAGGAGTGGCCCAGGCTTGGCCCTATGGGGAAGCCCCGCCCACCAAGCACAGCAGCTGGCACTACAGTAGAAAGAGGCAGCAGTAGATCTACAAACCCCGGTGAATGCTTTCCCAGCTGGTGCAAAAGCCCATAGTAGCCCACAACTTCTAGCAGATGGAGTGGGATCAGAAACACAGCTCACCATAGCAGGTGGAATCTGTGACCTGATACTACCACAAATGCCCTGGCAAAAGATTAGTTCATAAAACACCATGAGAAACTACAGCAACAATTCAGAGCAGCAGGAGAATCAGAATTCTCCAGAAACCAACCCTGACATCACAGAAATTTACAATCTAAATGACAGAGAATTCAAAATAGCTGTCATAAAGAAACTCAAAGAGTTACAAGAAAACTTGGAAAGATATGTCGATTAGCTCAGGAATAAAATTAATGAGAAGAAGGAATACTTCACCAAAGAGATTGAAACTATAAAAAAAAACAAGCAGAAATTCTGGATATGAAAAATACAATTATTGAAATAAAAAATAATCTAGAATCCTTAAAAAATAGATCTGATGCTATGGAGGAAAGAATTAGTGATTTAGAGGATAGAAATGTAGAAATACTTCAGGTCAAGGAGGAGAGAGAACTAAGATTTTTTTTAAAAAAGCACAGTCCCATGGCCTGGTGGTTAAGTTCAGCATGCTCTGCTTTGGTGGCCTGGGTTTGTGGGTTCAGACCCTGGGCGCAGACCTAGATCACTCTTTGGCAGTCATGCTGTGGCAGTGACCCACATACAAAGTAGAGGAAGATTGTCATGGATGTTAGGTCAGGGCAAATCTACCTCAGCAAAAATAAAAATAAATATTAAAAAAATGAAGGAATTCTTTAAGAAATATCTGACTCAATTAGGAAAAGCAACATAAGGATTATAAGTATTCCAGAGGGAGAAGGGAGGGATAAAGGAGCAGAGAGCTTGTTCAAAGAAATAATAACTGAGAATTTCCCAAACCTGGGGAAGGAACCAGACTTACAAATACATGAATCCAATAGAACTCCTAATTACATCAATGCTAAAAGACCTTCTCCAAGGCACATAATAGTAAAACTGGCAAAAGTCAATGACAAAGAAAAAAATATTAAGGGCAGCAAGGCAGAAGAAAATAACCTACAAAGAAACCCCTATCAGACTTTCAGTGGCTTTCTCAGCAGAAACCTTACAGGCTAGGAGAGAATAGAATGATATATTTAAAATACTGAAAGACAAAAACTTTCAGCCAAGAATATTCTAACCAGCAAAACTATCCTTCAGATATGATGGAGAAATAAAAGTTTTCCCAGAAAAACAAAAACTGAGGGAGTTCATCACCACTAGACCTCCCCTACAAGAAATGATTAAGGATGCCCTCACACCTGAAACAAAAAAGGCAAAGGTCTACAAAGATTTGAGCAAAGAGATAAGTAAACAGACAAAATCAGAAAACTGCAGCTGTCATTCAGAACAGGAAAGCAAATGCTTAATTATAACTTAAAAGATAAAGGGAAGGAAAGCATCAAAAGTAACTATAAACACTTCAACTTAGTCACAAACTCACAACATAAAACAGAATAATATGTAACAACAGAAATCAGAAGGGGGGAAGAGGAAAGGGATAGAACCTGCTTAGGCTAATGGAGATAGGAGGCTATCAGAAAATAGACTATCTCATCTATGAGATCTTTCATACAAACCTCAAGGTAACCACTAAACAAAAAAATCAGAGCAGAGCCACAAAGCATAAAGACAAAACTGAGAAAACCACCAAAATGAAATGGCAGTCAGAAATACAAAGGAAGAGAAAAAATGGAAACATAGAACAACTGGAAAACAAGAGATAAATGGCAGTATTAAGCCCTCATATATCAATAATCACTCTAAATGTAAATGGATTGAATTCTCCAATCAAAAGACACAGAGTAGCGGGATGGATTAAAAAACAAGGCCCAACAATATGCTGCCTCCAGGAGCATATAAGCTGCTATACTTACAACAGACAAAGCAGACTTCAAGATAAAAAAGACAATAAGAGACAAAGAGGGGCAGTATATAAGGATAAAAAGGACTTTCCACCAAGAGGACATAACACTTAGGAATATATATGTACCTAACACAGGAGCACCAAAGTATATAAAACAACTATTAATAGACCTCAAGGGAGAAATTAACAGCAATAATAGTAGGGGACCTCAAGACCCCACTTACATCAATGGATAGATCATCCAGACAGAGAGTTAACAAGGAAATGGTGGATTTAAATGAAACACTTGATCAAATGGACCTAGTAGACATATAGAGAGCATTCCATCCCAAAACAGCAGAATACATATTCTTCTCAAGTGCACATGGAACATTCTCAAAGATAGACCATATGTTGGGAAACAAGGAAAACCTGAGTAAATTTAAGAAGACTGAAATCATATCAAGCATCTTTTCTGACCACAATGCTATGAAACTAGAAATCATCTGCAAGGAAAAAGCTGGGAAAGTCAGGAATATGTGGAGAGTAAACAACATGCTACTGAACAACCAATGGATCAATGAAGAAATCAAGGGAGAAATTTAAAAATACCTGGAGACAAATGAATATGAAAATACAACATACCAACTCTTGTGGGATGCAGCAAAAGCAGATACAAGAGAGAAATTACAGCAATAGAGGCCCACCTCAACAAATAAGAACAATCTCAAATAAGTAATCTTAAAATACATCTAATAGAACTAGAAAAAGAACAAAGCCCAAAGTCACCAGAAGGAGAGAAATAATAAAAATTAGAGTAGAAATTAATGAAATAGAGACTAAAAAAACAGTAGAAAGGATCAATGAAACTAAGAGCTGGTTCTTTGAGAAGACAAAGAAAATTGACAAACCCTTAGCCAGACTCACCAAGAAAAAAAAGAGAGAAAGCTCAAATAAATAAAATTAGAAATGAAAGAGGAGAACTTTCAACAGATACTGCAGAAATGCAAAGGACTATAAGAGAATACTATGAAAAACTATATGCCCACAAACTGGATGACCTAGAAGAAATGAATAAATTCCTAGACTCATACAACTTTCCAAAACTGAGTCAAGAAGAAAAGAAGAACCTGAATACACCAATCGCAAGTAAAGAGATTGAAACAGTAATCAAGAACCTCCGAAATAACAAAAGTCCAGGACCGGATGGCTTCTCTGGAGAATTCTACCAAACATTTAAAGAAGACTAACATCTGTCCTTCTCAAACTATTCCAAAAAATTGAAGAAGAATGCTTCGTAACTCATTCTATGAGGTCAACATTACCCTGATACCAAAACCAGACAAGGACAATACAAAGAAGGAAAATTACAGGCCAATATCACTGATGAACATAGATGCAAAAATCCACAACAAAATACTGGAAAACCAAATACAACAATACATTAAAAGGGCCATACACCATGATCAAGTGGGATTTATACCAGGAATGCAGGGATGGTTCAACATCCACAAATCAATCAATGTCATACAGAACATTAACAAAATGAGGAATAAAAATCATATGATCTTTCAATAGACTCAGAGAAAGCATTTGACAAGATCCAACATCCATTTATGATAAAAACTCTCAATAAAATGGGTATGGAAGGAAATAACCTCAACATAATAAAGGCCATGTATGACAAACCCACAGCCAACATCATACTTAATGGTGAAAAACTAAAAGCCCTCCCTCTGAGAACAGGAACAAGACAAGGATGCCCACTCTTGCCACTCCTATTCAACATAGTACTGGAGGTTCTGGCCAGAGCAATTAGGCAAGAAAAAGAAATAAAAGGAATCCAAATGGGAAAGGAAGAAATGAAACTCTTGCTGTTCGCAGGTGACATGATTCTACATGTAGAAAACCCTAAAGAATCCAACAGAAAACAATTCGAAATAATCAACAACTACAGCAAAGTTGCAGGGTACAAAATCAACATACAAAAAATCAGTTGCATTTCTATACACTAACAATGAACTAGCAGAAAGAGAAGTCAAGAATACAATCCCATTTACAATTGCAACAAAAAGAATAAACTATCTAGGAATATATTTAACCAAAGAGGTGAAAGACCTATACATTGAAAACTATAAGACATTACTGAAAGAAATTGAAGAAGATATAAAGAAATGGAAAGATATTCCACGCTCATGGATTGGAAGAATAAACAAAGTTAAAATGTCCATATTACCTAAAGCAATCTACAGATTCAATGCAATCCCAATCAGAATCTCAATGACATTCTTCACGGAAACAGAACAAAGAATCCTAAAATTTATGTGGAACAACAAGAGACCTCAAATAGCAAAAGCAATCCTGAAAAAAAAGAAGAAAGCTGGAGGCATCACAATACCGAACTTCAAAATATACTATAAAACTATAGTAATCAAACAGCATGGTACTGGCTCAAAAACAGACACATAGGTCAATGGAACAGAATTGAAAGCCCAGAAATAAAAGCACAGATCTATGGACAGCTAATCTTCAACAAAGGAGCCAAGAACATACAATGGAGAAAGGAAAGTCTCTTCAATAAATGGCATTGGGAAAACTGGACAGCCACATGCAAAAGAATGAAAGTAGACCATTATCTTGCACCATACACAAAAATTAACGCAAAATGGATTAAAGACTTGAATATAAGGCCTGAAACCATAAAACTCCTAGAAGAAAGTACAGACAGTACACTCTTTGACACTGGTCTTAGCATCTTTTCAAATACCACATCTACTCAGGCAAGGGAAACAAAAGAAAAAAATAACAAATGGAACTACATCAGACTAAAAAGCTTCTGCAAAGCAAAGGAAACCATGAACAAAGCGAAAAGACAACCCACTGACTGGGAGAAAATATTTGCAAACCCTATATCCGACAAGGGGTTGATTTCCAAAATATATGAAGAACTCATACAACTCAATGACAAAAAAAGAAAAACCCGATCAAAAAATGGGCAGAGGGTTTGAAGAGACATTTTTCCAAAGAAGATATACAGATGGCCAACAGACACATGAGAAGATGTTCAACATCACTAATTATTAGGGAAATGCAAATAAAAACTACAATGAGATATCACCTTACACCGTCATATGGCTATAATTACCAAGACAAAAAAATAACAAATGTTGGAGAGGATGTGGAGAAACCGGACCCACATACACTGCTGGTGGGAGTGCAAACTGGTGCAGCCACTATAGAAAACAGTATGGAGATTTCTCAAAAAAATTAAAAATAGACATTCCATACGATCCAGCTGTCTCACTACTGGTATTTATCCAAAGAACTTGCAATCAACAATCCAAAGAGATTTATGCACCCCTATGCTCATTGCAGCATTACTCACAACAGCCAAGACATGGAAGCAATCCAAGTGCCCATCAACTGATGAATGGATAAAGGAGATGTGGTATATATATATATATATATCTGCAATGGAATACTACCCAGCCATAAGAAAAGACAAAATCGTCCCATTTGCAACAACATGGATGGACCTTGAGGGTATTATGTTAAGCGAAATAAGCCAGACAGATAAAGACAAACACTACATAATTTCACTCACATGTGGAAGACAAACAAACACATGGACAAAGAGAACAGATTAGTGGTTACCAGACGGGAAGGGGGTTGGGCAAAAAGGGTAAAAGGGCACGTATATATGGTGATGGATAAAAATTAGACTATTTGTGGTGAGCACGATACAGTTTTGAGCACAAAAACTCATAGATAATAATGTACACCTGAAATTTCACAATATTATAAACCATTATGACCTCAATAAAATAACAAAAAAATAGAAATATACACAAAAAAGGATGAGTTTTATTGTATGTAAATTATACCTTAGTAAACCTGAAAACGGGGAAAAAAGGCTGATAATACCAAGCGTTGGCAATGGCAAAGCAACTAGACCTCTCATGCATTGCTAATGGGAATACAAAATGGTACAAACTCTTTGGAAATTTGTTTAGCAGTTCCTTCTAAAGTTAAACATGAACCTCCAATATTCCACTGTACATTCTACGTTTTACATTCTACAGCTATTCAATTTCTAGCTCTTCACCCAAGAGACATAAAAACATATGACCACACAGGACTTATATACAAATTTTCACAGTGTATCTATTCACAATAACCAAAAACTAGAAAGAATCTAGATGTCCATCAACAGGTAAATGGAGAAACAAATGCAGTAAACACATGATGGAATACAACTCAGTATTAAAAGGAATGGACTCTGTTTTGCCCAACATCATGTATAAATATCAAAATAACTATACTGAGAGAAAGAAGCCAGACACAAGAATACATACTCTATGAGTCTATTACATACAAAAATTCTAGGAAACAAAACTAATCTATATTTACAAAAAGATTAGTGGTTGCCTGAGGTTGGGGGTAGAGGAGAGGTGGTCAGCAAAGAGGCACAAGGACGTTTTTAAGAATGATGAAAATATTCTGTATCTTGATTATGGCTGTGGTTTTATGAGTCCATTTTTAAAACTCATCAAATTGGACACTTTAAACAGATACAGTTTATTGTATGTACATTATTCCTTATTAATGTTGATAAAAATAATGGACAATTTATAGGAAATATTTATCACAACAATATAGCACAATGTTCTATTGCTTAACTTTGTTTTTTTTATGTGTGTGTGAGGAAGACCAGCCCTGAGCTAACATTCATTGCCAATCCTCCTCTTTTTGCTGAGGAAGACTGGCCCTGGGCTAACATCTGTGCCCATCTTCCTCTACTTTATATGGGACGCCGCCACAGCATCGCTGACAAGCAGTGTGTCAGCAGGTGCCTGGGATCTGAACCTGCGAACTCTGGGCTGCCAAGCGCAAACTAAACTGCTGCGCCACCGGGCCGGCCCCCGTATTTCTTAACTTTTAAGAGTTTCCACAGCTGAATAAGAAAAATAAGTGACTCAAACAGTAAATGAGCAAAATATACGTACGATGGTTTATAGAAAATAAAATATAAGTGGTACTTTTAAGTGCTCTTTTCCACTCATAAACTTAAAAATGCAAATCAAAACTATGAGATACCACATTACATCCATTGAATTGGCAAAAACTAAAGGTTGATGATGGTCCAGAGAGTGGGAGAACCAATCTCACACACCGCACACCATAAATTATTGCAGCCGTTCTGAATGGCGATTGGGCAGTAGCTGTACAAATTGAAGATGCACAGAGCCTTTAACTCAGCAATTCCACAGCTGGAAATACACTTTTTAAAATTTACCATTATACCTTTACAAAGTTGTTCGTTGAAGAGTTGTTCATAACACCACAAATTGGAAACAAAGTAAATATGAGTTGATAAGAGATTAGTTATATAAAGTATGACACATTAAGTGATGGAATACTATTTAGTCATTGAAAAGGGTGTGGATCATTAATATATATTAACATGAAAAGATTACTAAGTCATGTTACTAAGTAAAAAAAACAAAAACCACAAGGCCCCCAAAATGCATATAGTGTGATATAATTTGAATAAATTTTTTAAAATACATATATATGGGAGGAGTGTGGGTGTAAATGTATGAATATACATACAAATATATTACGTGGATAGGAAAATCTAGAAACATACATGCACATACAGGCAAACCATTATTGTGGTTACTTTGGCATAGAGATACTGAGAATAGAAGAGGGTTCTAGTTTAAGAAATCCACCTCTTCTCTAAGTCTCAAAGTTTTTCTCCTGAATTGGCTTCAGACAAATGAAGCATTTACTTTACTTTTAAGTGTTTAACCCATATGTAATTTACTACTGTTTGTGGTAGCAAGTAGGGATTCAGTTTTATATGGATAACTTTATCCAGGGATATTATGGTATTTTGTCATTCAAGGTCTCTACTAAATTTTAATTTTTAAAAAATTTCTTGAATCTATTTTTTAATTTCTAGAAGCTCTCTCTTGACTTTTAAAGACAATTCTATTCTTGTTTTATAATTCACTACCTTATTAAATCTTCTTTGAGAATACTAATAAAATTATTATAATGTTTTCTGGGGTCAGGTTGTCAGTCTCTTTATTCTGGTCCTTTTTCTTCCATGATCCAGGCTTTCCTCAAATGTTCAGTGGCCTTGGGAATCCAGTCATAGGTACGAACGATGGCAGCCTGGTTGGCGGCTGTGTGGGCCTGGGTGGAACTTATCAATGGCAGGCTTCTCAGAGGGAGCGGGTAGGGAGGCATCTATTATGACTCTGGTGCCCATCCCATAGGCCAGTGTGGAAAGAACTTTAATCTAAGGTACTTCCACTCATTCACATTGCCCATGTTTAGGGTTTATTCTGATTTTGTTTTTAAAGAAAATATTCCCCTGATCTTTTGTTCTGGGGCTATTGCTAGGATACCTATCCTCCACCTCTGCAGGTTGTAGAGGGAGGGGCGAGTTGCCTGTTTAGATTTAACTATTTCCCTTCATTTTAGCCACATATCTCATTTCTACTCTATATAGTGAATCTTCTCTGGGATTCTGCACCACTTTGAGCTCCTCAGGGTGTATTCTAGGCTGTGGCTTCCTCACTCAGTTTCATTTGTCATCATTCTTGCACCCACTTTTAAATTACAGAAATGTATAGATGTTTTTATCTGCTATGGCATTCGTTCCATTCTCTTTGCTCTTATGACTTTATCTCAGTTTTATACCTTTACTATAACTTTAATGTCAAGGGATGAGAGGTAAATGCACTTTCTAATTAATCACTTTTATCTGGAAGCCCAAGAACTAATTTTTGAGCAAAGAAAAGTTGGCTCTCTTCTTAGATAGGATCATTATGTGGTGGTGGGAGGCACTGAGGAGGAAATAATAAAAGGGGTCTTTGAAGTAAGGGACTGGAGCCAAAGAAAAAATGTCATTGCCCTGGGAATGTCATTGGAAAGCCATGGGAGAACAGTTTGTATTGATGGGAGGAGAATTGTAAGTGTGTAAGAAGTTTATATTGTCCACCTATGAGTGGCAACTTCAAGCTATCACCCTTGTCCCTAAATCCCAGATGACACTCTCTATTAAAAACCTTACTTCTGACCATGGCTTTGAACCATTTCCAATAATTACCTTTGCTCTTCTTGAGATCTCCCAAATATTGATCTTAAGCTTATTTTCCTATTTTTATTTTTGCTCAGCATACAGACAAATGCATCATATTTCCAGGTTCTATTTTATCCACTGTAGGGTAAGCCTATTTGAGACAAAGCAGGACCCACCTAACTTTGCCTTCCCCTGAGACTCCACACCACACCCAAGCTAATCAGAATGACACTTACCCACCTTGTTCTGGTTTCCACAACTGAGGAAAGAGTGAAGCAGTGGAGAAAGAGTGAGTATAGGGGTAAATATATCAGAGTAATGATGTGATTACAATCTCCTTAAAGGCATGGAGAGAGTCTTGTATTTCTTTACACCTCTAAGAACTTAGCAAACACAATAAGCACTAATTAAGCAGAATTAGATTGAGCAGAACGTTTTCTAACTCAGTAGTACTTAAAAGCACCAGCTAAATAATCCTCTCAGCACACCTAAGAAGCAGGCAATTATAAATACTCTTCATCCTAAGTACTAAAAAAGGCAGAGCACACACTCTCCTATCTACTGAGGTTATCTCATATATCCTGATCCTGTTTTAGTCAATAATGTTAAATATAACCATGCTCCATTTTTATTCACTTCTTCAACAGGCATTTGTGAAATACCTGTCATGAGCCAACCACTGTCCTAAGCACTGAGGATACAGAAATGACTTGTCAGTGACTAAGCCCTGCCTTGTGGGATCTACATTGTTTTTGGATATAGGTGATCTACAAGATACCCAAATGGTGGCTTTTTTTTAAGTCAAATTATTTAAATTCTTCTACTTTGGAGGGAAGGGGATTTGTTGATCCCGGGACAGAGAAGAATCCATGAAGTTATAAGTGCCTCTTACTCGTGATCACAAATTGTGGGGCTTTCCACGCAAAGCTGCCATGGCTGGTGACTTGGGCCAAGCAGAGACACCTACCCTGTGTATATGGGCAGCAGATCAGTACCCTCAGAGGAAGGCAAAATGCTGAAAGAGGTCAATCGTGTCTATAGGCTCCATCCTTCAGGGGTGATCATGGTGTTTAGTAGTGAATCAACCCATTCATAAACCTTTTGTGGATGTCTAGAAGGAACAAAAAGTCATGATTGACTTTTAGTATTGCTGAGCTGATGACCTGGACCTCCACATGGCCCAGTTCACAACCTTATCTTGGAGTACTGTGATTCAAAGTCACTGTAAGACCGCAAAGACTAGCCAAAATTTTTCTTTTATCCTACTAAAGGTTATTTAATTTTGTCTCTTCCTTGAAACCTTACCAAGATTATCAATGATCCAGGAACAGGCACATGGTAGACACATGTACTATGTTGTGCAAATTAAATCAAAATTTATCAACAAACCAGCCTTTCTCATGCTGCCTTACTTACATATTTCCTACTCCTCAGAAATGTTCAGATTTAAAGAGATTCAATTACATGTAACCAGAAATAGAGGTTTAAGAGAATCTTATATTTTTCCTCCATATCATTTTAATTTGTGCCAGTCATAATGTACCCTCAAACAATTAACTCATAAAATGTAGCAGCTCTACAGATTACACCAGGTCACTTTTATCTTTACTTTTATTGTGCTCACTTTCAAAAATATGAAAGCCTAAATCAAAAATAGTAGAGTTATCTTACTAAAACCAAATGTCACCCTGTTCATTTGGTTCTGAATCATGGCAAAAATAAATAAGGAGACAGGAGGAAAGATGAATCAGATCTATATAGTGTGGTACATTCACTTTTTCAATTTGTCTTATTGTGTCAGCTCATGCCCTGCAAAAATGTTGCTATTAAATTCCAAGGAAGAATATCTGTCAATATAATCTTGGAGGCAACTACAAACAAATTTAATCAACTTAGAACAAGGGTGACTAATAAACTCCGATGAGAATTAAGAAGCTGTTCAAGAAGCAGAATAAACATTGATGTATTGCTTGAAATTATGACTATCATTTCCCTGAAAAGTCTATTCATATCATGCTCTTTAGATGTCTAGATCTTGGCAACAGCTCCCGGAAACCAAGTGAAGGCAATCACACAAGTAGAATGCACTAATTCCATCACCCATGGTGGAGGGGAGGCAGGGCTTGGGGACTGGCATTACAAGTAGAGCAAACAAAAGAACAAGAAATGGAAGAAAAGAAGAGTTGTTGAGGACATGTTCTCTTTCTCTTTGCTCGCTGGTAGACAACCATCTGTTTCTTGTCTACAGGGAATGAATAGTACAGTCAGACGGGGATTAAGGTGGGTAAAGAGAATAGCTTGTGTGTTCTAATGTGATTGTGGTAAAATAAGCTTCCTGCTATCTTCAAATGCTGGAAGGTGGGATTCTCTTCTATCATGGCATATCCAGAAGCATTTAATCATATCTCCAGATACCTGGATAGGTCTAGATGAGGTTCAGGGACTTATAAAAGAGACCTTGGACTAGTGCACAATTGGGGTCAGACCATCTCATGGAATGGGATCCCCCAAACATGTCAGATCAACAACAGATACATTGTTGCCACTGAAAAAATATCAGCAAAATGAAGAAAAAACTCTGGCAGAGTGGACCAATCTAAGGGCCAAGGCAGAATTTACAAGGGAGCAATGATTTCAAGTACACTGTAAGACTGTGACACCCACCCCCCACCATCTCTCTTCTCCCTCCTAGAAAGTAGGGGTATGCTCTGGGCAAGAGAGAGAGGTAGTACAGAGCAGCCTTTCTCAAACTCTAGGGAACATAAGAATAAACTGAGGCTCTTGTTAAAATTCAGATGCTGATTCAATAGGCCGGGGTTGGGTGGAGAGGAGCCAAAATTCAGCATTTTTAACACCTCCCTGGTTTGAGTAGCAAGAGTCAAGAGGATTTCAGGGTCATCACTGCAGGATAACAGCTCTACTGTGTGAAAAGGCTGTTCCTGAAAAGCAGAAGAGACTTTCCTTGGTCTGGATGAGAGAGGACAAATGGTGATTACCAATGCAGAGGACTACCGCACTGCCAAGGGCAGCTGGGAGGCATGAAGCATAGTTCACTGAAGATTTGTAGAAAGATAAAATGGTTAAGAGCTCAAGACTTAGTACAAGACTGATGTGAGTTCGAGTACTGGATCTGCCACCTTCCCAGCTATGTAACCTTAAGGAAGCTGCTCAACATCTCTGAGTCTGTTTTCTCATCTATAAAATGTGGGTAAGAACTGTACCTACGTTCAGTAGTTGTAGTGAGGGTTAAATGAGATAATGTAGATACAGTCCTGGTATCTACTTAGTGCCCAAGAAATGTAGATGTTGGTTATTTGCCTTTTGACTCTCAGCTCCATTTCCAACCTTCCTGCCTCAAAGCAATATTACCCAGACTCTCTTGCCAGTTAATTTCTGAATAGCCTCTGCTACCCATTGGGAGATATTGGCAGAGGAGTAAAAGGCAGGAGAAAAGATAAGCCATTTTACTTCCCTTGCTTCTGTCTCTGGAAGTGGCAGCAGCAGAATCCCACAAGCCTCAGAAACATGGGCTCATTGACTCTGATTGTAGCAGCTGCAGCAGCAGTGACAATGGCAAGCAACTGTAGGTGACTGCCAGGTGCTGCATTAGTGGCATGGTTATGGCAGCTGTAGCAGCAGAAACAAACAACTATGGGCTCCAGAAATCTCAGCAGCAGTTCTAACAGCATCAGCAAGACTGGGCTCCAGGGCTCCTGCAGAGTCAGCAGGAGTGCAGGCTCCTGGCTTCCTGCAGAGAAACAGTGGTGGTGATTTAATAACAGCTGTGATACTAATGACACTGCAGCACAGCCCATGTGGGTTCCATGAAACAGCACTGTCCCTTTTGTTCCTCCAGCTCTAGGGGTGTACTGATCTAGACATTAATACCTCTCAGGTACTCATGTCTGAGTAACATCTCATCCTTTTCCTTCTTGATTCCCCAATCCTTCCAATACTTTTATAAATAATTCCTTTTGTTAAATTTGCTTCTTTTGAAATAACTAGAGTTATTTTCCTGACTAGACTGACAGGTATTACTGTTGTTGTTGTTATTATTATTGACAGCACCAATTTTGGACAGCTGACGGTGAAGTGAGGAAGTAGCAGTGGCTACTGAATATTTGCCCATAGGCAACATGCACCTAAAAACCACATTTTTGTTCTTTCTGCCTCAGTAACTCTCCCCAAGACCCACACATATTTAGATGTTATAACTCCAGGATGTTATATTCCAGATGTTATAATTCTGGTTATAATGGTAGGTTTTTGAAACCCAACACATGATATCAGATTTAAAATAAAATAATAGGAAGATTGGCAAATAGAGTTGAGGAATTGTCCCATAAAATTCAATAAAAGAAAGATGAAAATTTTTAAAAGGAAAGGAAATCTGAGAACTAGTCAGGAGTTCAAACATCTAGATCATGAAGGTTTTAGGGAGACAGAAAAAGAAAACAAAGGGGAAGAAATTATAAAGAAATGATATAAGAAAAAATTGCAGATCTGATAGATTGCCAGGATAGGAGTTTCCAGGTTGTAAGAATTCTTTGATAGTCCAGATCAACTAATGAAGAAATAATCATATAAACAACACCAAGGCACATAATCATTAAATTGCAGGGCACAATTAAAACAGTATGGTATTGGCATAAAAACAGACACATAGATCAATGGAACAGAATAGAGAGCCCAGAAAGAAATAAACCCATTCATATATGGCCAATTAATTTATGACAAAGGAGCCAAGAATATACAATGGGGAAAGGACAGCAACACAGAAAAGAATGAAAATGGACCACTATCTTACACCATACACAAAAATTAACTCAAAATGGATTAAAGACTTGAACGTAAGACCTCAAACTATAAAACTCCTAGAAGAAAACATAGGTGGTAAGCTCCTTGACATAGGTTTTGGCAATGACTGTTTGAATCTGACATCAAAAGCAAAAGCAGCAAAACCAGAAAAGAAACAAGTGGGACTATATCAATGAAAAAGCTTCTGCACAGCACAAGAAACCATCAACAAAATAAAAAGGCAAACTACTGAATGGGAGAAAATATTTGCAAATCATATACCTGATAAGGGATTAATATCCAAAATGTATAAAGAACCCATACAACTCAATAGCAAAAAAACAAACAATATGATTCAACGGGCAGAAGATCCGAATAGACATCTTTCCAAAGAAGACATACAGACAGCCAATGGGTACATGAAAATATGCTCCATATCACTAATCATCAGGGAAATGCAAATCAAAACCACAATGAGATATCGCCTGACACCTGTTTGAATGGCTGCATCAAAGACAAGAAATAACAAGTGTCAGTGAGGATGTGGAGAAAAGGGAACACTTGTGCACTGTTGGTGGGAATGTAAATTGGTGCAGCCACTATGGAAAACAGTATGGAGATTCCTCAAAAAATTAAAAGTAGAACTACCGTAAGATCCAGCAATTTCACTTCTGGGTATTTATCCAGAGAAAACAAAAACACTAACTTGAAAAGATATATGCACTCCCATGTTCACTGAAGCATTATTTACAATAGCTAAGATATGGAAACAACCTAAGAGTCCACCAATGGATGAATGGATAAGGAAACTGTGGTATTTATATACAATGTAATATTATTCATCCATTAAAAAAAATGAAATCTTGCCATTTGCAACAACACGGATGGAGCTCAAGGGCATTATGCTAAATGAAATAAGTCAGACAAAGACAAATACCATATGATTTCTCTTATATGTGGAATCTAAAATAAAATAAATAAGTAAGTACAAAGCTCAAAGATACAAAGAACAGATTGGTGGTTGCCAGAGGTTGGGGGTAGGGATGGGAGAAATAGGTGAACTGTTTTTGTTTTATTTTAAATAAATTGAATTATTCTTTATTTTAAAAAAAGGAAATGAGAATTATTAGCATTATCAGTAGTATTGGCATCAGACAGAAAGTCTGTTGAACCAAAATCACTTTCATGTAATTGTTCCCCACTTTACAAAATGATCTTATGTAAATACCTTGCATGTAATTATCTCATTTCCTCAAATTCTGTGGCAGCCAGTATTTCTATTCATGCTCTTAAAGCCAAGAAAATTAAGATTTGGGGAATTTAAGTGACTTGTCCAAAATCACACAGACCCTTTTATTCTAAATTCTGTGTGTTCTTGCTCATAACAAGTTGGTCGTCATAATTGTAAAGACCTGCTTAACATGCATTATACATTGCTTCTGTATTTGTTGGAACAGTCACCTACTCACACTGCCTGACACTCTCAGTTGATTAGTTGAAGAGATTTTGTAATAAAATAAATAAATAAATAACTTGTAGGAAAACCAGTTAAAAAGTAGATTCTGAAATCTTCCAGATAGAGAATATATCACATGCAAAAAATGAGGAATATAATGCCATTGAACTTCTCAGGAACAACACTGGAAGCTGAAAGACTATGGAGTAATACATTTGAAAGTTGAAAGGGAAATAATTTTAGAAATTACTATAATTTTATATAATAACTACTATATATGTTATTTATCAGTTTGTGCATATAGATAAATTATAAATCTAGTATAAAGGTTATTTTATGACACGCAAGATCTCAGAATTTGTTCCTTCTGTTGATCCTTTCTAGAAAGTTACTAGAGGTTGTACTCCAATAAATCAAGAGAGTAAACCAAGAAAAAGAAACATGTATTTTATTAGTTTGTATTGTCCAGAAGTTGACTCTGAGACAGGGATTTGAGTGCTGGTAGGTGAATGGAGGTAGTGAGACAGGGAAGAAAAGGCAACTAATAAAGAGCATGTTATCAAGCAAAGGGCCACTGTGGGCAATCAGAGCCTGATCTTGTTGGGGAAATGCTGGGACCCAGTATAAATCACATGGCTCAGAGTTATCCCACTTGAGAGATAAGGAATATGGGTTTATATCCATCTTGTCAACCACTTGTTTAGAGCTGTCTTGAGGGGATGTTAATTCCTAGGCACTTTCAACCTGCTGGTGTGAGTGGGCAAGCAGGCCCTGGAGGACACAGTCTTCAGGAAAAGAAATGCAGGTGCTGGCAGCTGGAAGTTGGACAGATGTGTACTTGAGTGCAAGGGGTTCCAGCAGTGACACACATCATTTCCCATCACATTCCATTGGTGAGAACCGGCCACATGATCTCATCAGATGCAAAGGAGGCTGGGATATGTAGTCCCTGTCTGGGGAGCCATTTTCACCGGAGAACTTCACATCACAAGCAACAGGGGGCGGGGGGCTAGGGAGAACATAAATCATTGGTGAACATCTACCTTCCGCCACAAGTGATTTCTGCTTTTACCTCCTGACAGCCACTAAGAAAAGGTGCCACTGGGAGGTTTGTGATGTCATCCTTGCTATTAGTTTTTCCTTCTAAACTGACTCTTTCATCAGAAGATATAACTAATGACACGGCACTTCTTATCATTCTAAGTTTTAGTTAGCCCCAGGAATAGTGTATACGAATTCCAGAAACCCATTCAATTCAATTTAATTCAATTCAACAAACATTTATTGAGTCCCTTTTATGCTGTAGACCCTGGAAATTATAAATAGAACACTCTGTCATCTTCTAAATTCTAAATGTTGGGAACAATATTGCCAAGTGGTGTCTGACACTGCTGCCATACTATATTTAGCTTCATGTGTCTCAGGGCATTTCATGTGCCATAGGTGATCACTAACGATCAAAAAAATACCTCAATTTTCTGCAAAGCATCTAAAGTCTCCCATACAGGAAAATTACTCATCTGCCAATACCCAGATCAAATGTCATCTCTTGGGTGAACCTGCTCCCAGAAACTCCAAATGCAATTACTGACTCCTTCCTGAGTGTTCCCACGGTACTCTGTAGAGAACTATAGAAAAGGAGTTCTGGATTGTATTTTAGTTATAATTTTGCTTCAAATTTTTCTCCAGAAAAATGTAAGCTCCTACAAGGCAGGAACTTAACTGTTCCTCATTGTATCCCTAGCCTCTAGCATAAAGTGTGTTCTCATATGGATTATGAATGATTGAAGTAAGATTCACCATTTCTTCAGTTTTTATAACATCTGGAATCAATTAGTGACTACTGTTACAAATTCACCTAGATCTCAATCCTGAACATTTCCTTAGAAAGTGCTGTATTTTTAAAGATTTTCTGTAGGTGCCTGTGAAGAATGCCCTTTGTAAGCCATTTTACTTAGTTGCTAACATCATTCATCTCTGGATATTTGATAGTAATTGATGATGAATGATAGATGATGGATAATGATGATTATTATTATTTGGGGCACTTTTGGTTTGGCAATCTAGTAGGTGTGTACAGAAAAACCACTCCATAAAAGTTAGTGATGTACTAGAAAAAGCGTAAGATCTTATGCTGGAGATTCTGGGTCCTTACCCAGCTCTACCACTTAGTGGTTATTTGACCTTGACAAGCCATTAAACTCCCTTCAGCCTTTATTTCTTCTTCCATAGAATGCAGAGGATAACAGTTTATATAGATGCAGTAAGAACCGCAAAACCATAAATATTCTTTAATTATGCAAAAAGTGCTCAAATGTGTTTAGCTCCTGTGCTGAGAGTTAAACCAAGAAATATCTGACAAGATCTCCTTAAGTAGCTTATAGTTCTGTTATAAATCAACATAAGAAAGACAAATAGCTCTTTAGAGAAATTTGCAAATGGTATGAGCAGTTGTAGAAAAAAATATATAAATGGTCAAAAGCATATGAAAAGACACACAATCTCACTCAAAATTAAAAATTGCAAATCCAAACAATGAAATCTATTTTTCACCAAGTAGATTGGAAAAACATTAACAACTTTATAATACCTAAGTGTCCTTGAAGATGTGAGGAAGGAAGTTTGCTCAAGCACTATTGAAGGAAACAAATAACTTGAAGGAAAAACTAGCATAGCTGCCAAAGTACCAAAGTTTTTAAAAGTATGACCCTTTGACCCAGAATTCTACTGCTTGGAATTTACTCTATGGAGATACTCAGAAACGAAGACATGTACAAGATTATTCATGACATTGTTAATAAGAAATACCGCTAACAATTTAAATGCCTATCAGCAAGCAATAGCTTAAATGAATAATGGTTCTTGCAAACAATGAACTATATTCTCCTTAGACATTAAAAACTATTAGTTATCTCTGCCTTTGTGTATAGGCTTGGATAACACTAACTGCTGACACTGATCCCAGAATTTCAGTGTCTTAAAATAATGAAATTGGTTTCTTGCTCATGTTATAGTCCAATGCAGGTGCTCGGGGCAGGGGCAGGGGAGGGGGTCAGAAGCATGTGCTCCCTGCAGTCCTTCAGACATCCAGGCTGATGAAGTCTCTGTCATCTTCATCACATGGCTTCCACGGTTACCCTGGTCATTAACATCTAGCTGGCAGACAGGACATGGGGACAGGATTATGCATAAATATTTTTATGGACCAGATATGGAAGTGACACATATCACTTTTACTCTCATTCTATTGAACTCACTCAGTTGGCCACACCTAACTGCTAGGAAGTATTGAAAATGTAATCCGGCTATAACCCAGGAAGGAGAGGAGATGGGTGTGTTGATAGAGACCAACTCACAAGATCTGCAATGATGTTTTAATGTCAGTCAACTTCCAAAATAAAGAGTTAAGAGAAAATTCAATGTGCAGAACAGTATATGCATGTGTGTGTATGTGTATGTGTCTATGTGTTCATTACATGTGTGTGCATGTGTGTGTGTATAGGCCCCATTTCTTTAGATTTTCAAAAATATTTTTAGAAAAGCATATGCCAATATGTGTATTCTGTTTTTCTAAATGAATACTCAAGAAAATAAGTGATTATTTTGGTGAAGGAGATGAAGGCTGTGGAAAGAGGCTTTACTCTTTGTATTACACTTTTCTTTTTGGTTAAATTCTTAAAAATTATGTGTGTATGATTTGTACTTTTAAAAACAGCTTTAAGCAATAACAAAAATATTCAATTGTAGCTACATTAGTACTATACATGTCTTAATTAGAACATGATTCAGTGGTAAACTGCAGCCTTATTTAACCCATGGAAAGTGCTTCATAAGTATGGAATTAATGAAAGAATGAATTAATGAACAAACTGTATAAATAATACAAAGGCAATAGGAATTCAACTAAGGGAAGAATCAGTAAGTGTTGGAGTTGTCGTGGGAGCCCTCTTGAAGGATACAAACTATGAATTGGGTCTTGAAGCATGCCTTAATTTGAAACAATTAACTTTCCTATGTATACTAAAGCAGGGTAGAGGACGGCAAGAATATTCAAACCTTAGAAGATGATGAAAAAAAAAAAAGGCATAGGCAGCCTCCTGTATTTCTAGAACCATTTTGCGTTCACCAAGTTTAAACTGGCTATTACTTGGTTTCCTCTTTCACAGATTTTAGAACATTATAACCTACTGTGTTTTATTTTTTTGGCTCTCAATATGACCAAGATTTTTCATTCTTGTTCTGTTTTCTGGGTACCTGCTCATTTGTTATTTCTCAACATCCCCCGGGTCTCTACTACCTCTTAGAGGAGACTTTCTGCCTTTATGGGCATCATCTTTCTGTGGTCCATTACCAAGAAAGGGGTTCTGGGACTTCCACGTTCACTGCTTTCTCTTACCTTCAACCCTCCTGCTTGTAATCATGTGAGTAATGCAATTTATATTTTCCTTCACTCCAGAAACCTTTGTTTTGTGTACCACAGTTAAAAAAATATGTACAGAGTTATGACTATTGTATTTTATCAGCCAGAAGTAAGAACATTATATGGGGAGGAACGGGTGGCTTATAAAAGATATTATACTGCTTTCTGCTTTTGCTCTATATCCTGCAGGTAAACTGACTGATATTTTAATTTCCTCAGACTCTTTTGAAAGCTCTCTAAATGAATGTTCTGAAGAAAATATATAACTTTGGTTATCATACTTTATGGTTATTACTGTGTACACATTAAATGTGAATTAATGCAATAAAACAGTGCATTTCACATAAAAATACTATGAATTTCACTGCTGCCACTGACATAGAACATGTATCAATGTAATTATGGGTTACAAATCTTTGCCAAGAAAGGAAGTAACATTTATTTGATCTTTACTTATTGTGAGAATTCAAAACAAGTAATGCACTTTGATATCACACTTGTACCTGATCTGTTCCGCATACTTGAGGTTCCTTTTAGAAAATAAGCATTTGCTTTGGATTTAGCTTTAATTTGATAACGGGTGGTGGCATCGGAGATACTTAGCAAAGACTGGTGCCAGTAAAAATCTACTTGCCACTAAACATGCCTGAGTAATTCCTACCACTGAAACTTAGGGAGAGTCTGCTGTCTTCTCCAGATGTCACCAATTTTAACAAAGTATTTTACAGTCTTAATATTACATTAGTGAAAATAATATGTACATTATAGCAAACCGTTAGCTGTTAGGTGCTCTCTACATCAGGCACTACCAAGTGGTACATGCATTCATAGAGGTTCAATTTGGAAATTTTGTATATACGTCTGTTAATTCTACTTTAAATGAACTAGCCAAACTTCAATGAAAATCAATGGTGTTTATCAGCGAAAGAATTTCACACATTTGGAAGGAAGAAAAAAAGCTCAGGCAATATTTAGATCCAAAAACTATATGATCACATTTTAAAATGATTGTCCAGGGGCTGGCCTGGTGGCATAGTGGTTAAGTTTGGGCGCTCCACTTTGGTGGCCCAGGGTTCGAGGGCTCAGATCCCAGGCATGGACCTATGCACCGCTTATCAAGCCATGCTGTGGTGGCATCCCACATATAAAGTAGAGGAAGATGGGCACAGATGTTAGCCTGGGACCAATCTTCCTCAGAATAAAGAGGAGGATTAGCTCAGGGCTAATCTTCCTCACAAAAAATTTAAAAAAATAAGGATAATGATTGTCCAGAGTCAAATCCTAACTATGAAAGAATTTCTCCATATTTCCTAGAGCACCTAGGACAAAAAGTAGGTGCTAAATAGCACTGACTGTCATGATGTCTCAGAATTCCTTATTCTTACTCCCTGCTACAGCTACTATTCAGTCTCCAAACTTAGCCATATGGGTCTGAATATGAGGGTGCATATGTATGTAAGTCCCACAAGGAAAGGACTATAACATATTTATACCAGAAGCTGTTTGCCCTGATTACACATTTCTGGACATAAGTCATTCCCATATCCTTCATCCTCACTAACATAACACCCATTTACGTTCAGGAATTAGGCAGAGAAGACAATTTCAGGAAAGGAGGACCCAGCCCCTGGTCTAGGGATAGGCACGAGCCCAGTTCTGGACAATGCGTTATGAGGGAGTATCTTCTGAAAAAGAATTTTGCTCTCTGATAAGAGAAGGGTTATGTAAGGAGAAGTGCTCTTTGCAATATTACCTCCTGTGTCTGGCCTGTGAATCTGTGTCAAGTGGAACCGTGGTACTTGAAATTGCTGCAGCCATCTTTAAACTGTGTTGGGAAGACCAAGAGACAGCAACCTAGCATCTTGACATTGTTGAGTATGGAATTAGCCTACAGCTGCCTGCCTCAGTATATGAGAAAAGTACGACTCTTTTTGTACATTATTCATAGTTTTCCTGTTACTTTCTTTTATTTGAGTGTCTATTTGAAGTTTATGGTCATAACCATAAATTGAAACCAGTTGTATGAGTTGTGTGATAATTTTTTCAGCAGTGTTCAGATGAGTCAGTTTAAAAGTGAGGAATGGGGAAGCATGGGTTCAGCAAGGGCCAAGGTTTTACCAGTAAGTTCAATAAAGGGAGAAAGGAAAAAGGGAGTTCAGGGTGTTTAAAAAGAGATTATAATGAGAATCATGAAATCTAAGCAAGATGAACTGGAAAGCAAACATGGGAGGGAGGTCATATGGGGTCATATTAGGTCTTAATGAGGTTAGTGAACTCTTGCAATGGGCATGTTGGAGAAAATGGATTGGAAATGTAGGAGAGGGTGGCTAAACATTGGAATGCTTGAAATTGAAATAAGAAGTGTGGGCATTACTGATGATGACAAGTCTTTGGGTATGACTCTGGGAGTGGTGGCTAAGTGAGGCAGAGCAAAAGACTTTGGAACTGTGGTGGTTAAAGCCAGAGAGATCAAGTTGACATCAGAGAAAGATTACGCACACACACACATACACGAACATGCACGTATGTGGATCATATAGTGAAACTTCCGTTTGCCATCCTCCCTCATATCCATTTTCCACCATTCTCTGCCCTATCTGTGCCCTGTGGAGGTCGATGTCTACAGGCTACACCACTCAGGTTCCCTAGAACTGTGGCTTTCAGTTGGGTTTGATCAAGGGAAAGTGGAGGAGAAATGAAGTTGGAGTATTTATCTCCCTTCCCCATCCCTTCCTTACTGTGGTTCTAGCAGTGTCTGGGCAGCAGGGTTACAACTCCTGATGGAGGGGGATGTCCCTCTTTCACAGCTCCAGGCTCTCTCCAAGTTCCTATAATACTTCTCCCTCATCATTGTGCCTTCCAGCCTAGGGGTGTAATGGCTCCATGCAGGGTTCTTGATCATTCTGCATTTGTTCCCTTAACTCAGCTCACACCCCAGAAAATATTTCCTTCATTTAGCTTTCTTCAATTAAACTTTTTGAGTGTGCTACATATCTTCTCCCAGGACCTAGATCATTTCAGTCAGTTTCACAACCTATATTTACAGAATAATGAACAATACAAAAAATAATAATATATTAAGGAAAGTATCAAATATTTTGATATCTAATATGAAATAACAAGATATTAAACAACACTTTGGATTCTAGTTGAACTGTAGAGTTTTGAAAACTAGAATTGTCCCTAAAAATCAAAACCCAGTCTAAATGGGTTTGCATATATTGTTTTTTTCATGTTGCAAATATTGTTTTTTTCATGTTGCAAATATTGTTTTTTTAAATACAGAGAAGTTAAATGACTTACCCATTGGGAAATTTTGCATCATGGAGACAAAACCCTATTTTAATTGGCTCAGATGGCCTTGTGGAACGTGAGATCTCAAAACCTTCTCGTTCCAACCTAATTTTGTCTGGAGAAGTGAACTATATCATATGTAAAGTAGAACTTATAAAATGTAAAATTTTGCTCAAGGAAGATACACTGAAACTGTTTATCTTTCAACTCATCCTAATTTCTAGCAATTTCCCCTTTCATTTGACATATTCCTGACATTCCTAGATTCATATTTAAAGATCATCTAAAAATTTCTATCATTTTTCATTTCACAAAAATAAAACTGTTTGCAGATGAGTTTATAAAGGCAATGCCATCTCATCTGAGGCCCACGGGAAGACATAATTACATATTATCCTATGCAACTATCTTCTTTTTTTTAATTAAAAAATTTTTTTCTTTGTCACTGTAGTGCCAGATGTATATTTCATTATTATTTCTGACATTGGCCACAAACACTAAAATTTACCTTACCAGCGGTTAAAAACTCCACTCAAGGTTATTATCTCTCTCTAAGAGGTATTTCCATGAAGATAAACTCTGATAAGAATGTTCACATATACTAGGAGACAGAAGAATAAATACCATGAACCTTATCTTTTCTATTTGTACAAGCAGCAGAAAATATTTGACGACAAACATTCTTATTTCCATTTGTCATACAATGCTTTTAACAACATATTATCATCAGCTCATATGCCAAGAGGTTGCCATTGATGTTATGTGTCACAAAGATGTTTTTCTGATGACCTTTAAATACCACAATCCCAAGTGATGATGCAGAATGACTTTCTTTTATCCCAAGACATTCTTTAAAAAATTCAGATGCTTTGGGGTATGTCATTGGGCCATTGATGCAGTGTTGAATCTTTTTGCAAGATATTAGAAGGAAAGGCTGTTAAACTTTGAATGTCAATCGTTAACTTTTACTATCTTTACACAAGGCTATTTTTACCTTGTGTATTTGTAACATTTTTCTTCTAAAGAGCATAAAGGACTTCGCACAAAAGAATACAAAGGACCCCAAATGCTCCAAACTGTTGAAAGAAGGTGGGATGGGGGGGCAGCTGCACATCAATGTAAAAGTTTTTGAAAGCAAATCATCCCCTATGATGACAATGAGGACAAAATTTAAACTAGACTGTCCTGTCAGATGCCACACTTCATGGATGAGTCTGTGACACTCATCAAACCCTCACAGAAAAACCAGATCCATATACTCCCCAAAGGTGACCTTGATATTGAGCCAGCTGCCACTATATCCATACCATACAACAGAGAATATTTCCTCCACTTCATTTGTGTAAGCCAGATCCCATGGGATAATAAAAGAAGCCAAGTTTCTTTCTTCTAAAATCCCTATTTTTTGGCATGTATTTGTAATAATACAGATAAAATTATTTCCCAGAATTCCTTTCAGGGAAAAAACTGGGGGTATTTGGAAAAGAACCTTTATTAAGTCACTTAAGGTTGAGAGAAGAACCAAAAGGCATACTGGAAGCAATAAATGTCAACAAAATGTCTTCTAAGAAGTGGGGAGAGGGCGTCTTATAACTAAGGGACGTTTTGATTGTTAAGCACTGCAGTTGGTGGGGCTCACACATATGAGAGCAGAGCAGAATTGTTCTACCTAATAGAGAGGATTTTTGTGTGTGTGTGAGGAAGACCAGCCCTGAGCTAACATCAGTTGCTAATCCTCCTCTTTTTGCTGAGGAAGACTGGCCCTGGGGTAACATCCGTGCCCATCTTCCTCTACTTTATATGGGACGCCGCCACAGCATGGCTGACCAGCAGTGTGTCAGCAGGCGCCCTGGATCCGAACCCCCGAACCCCGGGCTGCCAAGCGCGAACTAAACCGCTGCGCCACTGGGCCAGCCCCTAGAGAGGATCTTAAGCAAAGAAAATGCAGGAAACAAGAGGAACCACGAAAGACAGCTGTCTAATGGGATTTATGAAGACTATGAACAATGTAACGTAAATGTAATTAGAATGTACAATGAAAACACTCTCTTTCTTCCCTATGAAATCAACATGAAATTTCACATTACTCAATAATAATTCTGATGTGATTGGATCATCCAAAGAGCATGTAACTAATAGTGGGTGCAAGGCAAAACCAGAGACATTTCAACATTTGACATCTTTTTTACATAAAGAAAGGAATTCACTCCTTCAAGGACTTTTTGTCTGCTTTCCTGTGTTAAGTAAAGTGTTGATTAGTTTTACTTTCTCCTCTTTTCATGATGGTGCAGTGGAATATGTATTATAACATCTTATGTTTGAAGGATAAAAGAAGAACACTTGCCCGTGGAAGAACTTTATCATATATTTTTAAGCAGAGCAGTAGCCCTAGTCTTCTAGCTCTGTAGAACCAAATTCCCCAACAGTTGAAAATGCTATCTTTCCAGTGGCCCTACCTATCCCAGTCTGAACCTAATTTTAGAATTATCTCAAAAGAGTCAAGAAACTTCTCGTTTCCATTTAGGATGCAGAAATCTGGGAAGAGCTGTGCTTCCAAGCTTAAAATAACCACAATTTTAAAAAGCCAAACAAACTGCAAGTTCATGACTTTTCCTGAACACATCAGAAAGCTGATGTTGCTGGAAACCAGTCAGCTGAAACCTAACAAGAGACAGATGCATATATGGAGAGATGGGACTTGAATACTTGGCTTACCTGGGGCAAATGCAGCTGGATGCTGGTAAGAAGAATTCAGCTAGAACAGTTAATGGATTGTTGGAGGCTGAGTAGGAGCTGGCGGGAGATTGTGGAGTCATAGAAGATAAAGACATAGAGGAGTTCCTACCCTTTTCAAGTTTTCCTCCACAGACTCCATTGTGCTCTCACAAAAATGACTGGTGAGAGTCCCAAGAAAGTGTGTCTCATGGTGCAGGGCTGGAGAGAGAAACAGTAGCCACTGTGGGAGAAATACATGTCCAACCTGAACCTTCTACCCTGTCTCTTCTGTGGGAAAAAAAGCTATAATCTATGAGGTGAATGACAACCAACATTCTCACTTGGATGGCAATGGTGAAAACCCATTATAGCCTGGGAAGGGAACAGAAAATAAAACCCTCTACTCTTGGGGAAAGATCAGGAATGTGGGCTGGACTTAGAACTATAGCTGAGGGCTGGAGAGGAGTATTGGGAAGGTTACACCTGAGACCAACAGACACAGTGCCTGTTTATGACTGAGACTGAACCGGAACACCAGGCTAACAAGCATAACTTGAAAAAGTAACAATAGAATACTTCTAGAATATTGGAAAGAGTGTGGAAACAGATACTATCTGAGGCACAGTGCAAAGGGAAGACCTAAAGCTGAGGATAAAGCAGATATTAAGTAGAACCACTGGCAAACTAGCCCCCATCTAAAATACAAGTTATCACCAGAGGCATTTGAGGCTGTGGAGCACTGATGGTAACCATAGTGACAACAAACGTAAAATGCATTCCAACTCCTGGCTGGATTAGCTTAAACATGCACATTAAAGGACTAGCAGGGGGAAAAAAGGTCTAGCAGAAGAAAAGGCATCATGCCCATTTGTAGGCAAAAAAGCTACTTACCTCAGTCTCTCTTGTTCAACACAGATGTCCCACTATCAAGAAAAAATCATGAGACATACAAAAAAGCAAGACAAAACAACACACTGCCAAGAGACAAAGAGATCAACAGAACCAGATTAGATATGACACTGATGTTGTTGCTGGGAGGTAATTTAAATGTTATAATTAATATGTCAAATAATATGACTCATTAATTAGATTAATTATGATTAATATGTTAAAGGCTCTAATGTAATGGGGGAAAACATGCATGATCAGATGGGAAACTTCAGAAGAGATTCAAAAACTATAAAAAATAGCACTAGAGAATTAAATGAAAATACTAGAAATGAAAAGCACAGTAACAGAGATGAAAAAGAACATCAACAGGCTCATAAGTAGACTTGACATAGACTAAGAAAGAATCAGTAAAATGGAAGACAAAAGTCATTAGAAATTATCCAAATTGAAACTGAAAAAAAAGTATGAAAATAAAAACAGAACAAAGCATTCAAGAGCTGTGCAAATATATCAAACAGTCCAATAGTCCAACAAAGATAAGACAGAGAAAATAGGGCAAAATGAATATCTGAAAAAATAATGACTTTGAATTTAATTACTGACATTAAACCACAGATCAAAAAGGATCAAAGAATACAAGTAAGATAAATATCAAAAAATCACACATAGGAATATTAGTGAAACTGCTGAAGACAAAAGACAAAGAGAAGATCTTGAAGCAGCCAAAGGAAAAAAAAATTACATATATAGGAACACAGATAACAATCAGAGCCATCTTCTTTCCAGAAACTGTACAAACCAGAACATAATGGAGGGACATATTTAAAGTGCTGAAGTGATGATTTACTTGTTAAAAAAAAAAAAGAAAGAAAGAAAGAAAGAAAATTGACCCAGGATCTATGTCCAGTGAAAATATTCTGCAAAAACAAAGTAGAAAAAAAGGAAGGAGAAATACTTTCTCAGACAAAGAAAATTTGAGAGAATTCATTATTAGCAAACCTACACTATAAGACATGGTAAAGGAAGTTCTTCAGGCAGAAAGAATATGATATCAAATAGAAACCTGAATCTACACAAAGAAATAAATAGCACTAGAGATAGAATAAGTGAAAGTAAGATGAAATTCATTTTTTCTTATTTTTAATGGATCTAAAAGATAACTCAATGTTTAAAGTAAACATGGTAACAATCCATTGTGTGTTTACAGCAAAGATAAATCCAAAGTGTATGACATCAATAGCACAAAGTTTGGGAGGAAGGAATTGGGAATTAACTGTTTAAGATTTTTAAAGTCCTTGACTAAATTTTAAGTAGTATAATAGTATTTGAAGGTAGACACTGATTAGTTAAAATTATATATTATAAATCATACAGCAATACCTAAAAAATTTAACAAGAAATATAAATAATAAATCAAGATAGGATAAAATAGAATAATAATAAATGCTGAACTAATCCAAGAGAAGGCAGGAAAAGAGGAAGAAAAGAAACAAAGAGCAGATGGAACAAATCAATAACAGATAACAAGAGGATGGATTTTAAACCAATCATATCAATGATTACATTAAATGTGAATGGTTTAAACATGCAAATTAAATAAAAGAGATTGCCAGATTGGGTAAAAAAGCAAATTCCAACTATATACTGTCCACAAGAAAAACACTTTCAATATAAAGATATAGATAGATTAAAAGTAAAAAGGTGGAAAAAAAATAAATCATGCAAACACTAATCAAAAGAAAGTTGGAGTGGCTATATTAATATCAGACAAAGTAGACTCCAGAACAAGGAAGATTATCTGGGACAAACATTACAGAACGATAAAAAGGTCAATTCTCCATGAAACATTCTATATTAGTGCATGTACCTAACAATAGAGTTTCAAAATTCATGAAGCAAAAATTCTTGGATTTGAAAGTAGAAATATGCAAACTCACAATAATAATTAGATACTGTAACACTCTTCTCTTAGTAAGTGATGGAACAACTAGACAGGAAATCAATAAGACATAGAAGAGCTGAATAACACTTCAAACAAATTTGATCTACTTGATATTTATAGAACACTCAAGCCAACAACAGCATAATGTACATTATTTTTTCAAGTGTACCAGGAACATTCATCAAGATTGACCATATTTTGTGTCATAAATAAGCCTTAACAAATTTAAAAGAATAGAAATCATACAAAATTAAGTTCTTTGACAAAAATGGAATTATTCTAGGAATCGATAACAGAAAGTTATCTGGAAAATCCCTAAATATTTGTAAATTTAACAAAGAGAGTTCTTAACTCATAGGTCACAGAGGATATTTCAGGGAAAATTTAAAATATTTTAACTCAATAAAAATAAAAATTAAACATATCAAAGTTTGTTGGATAAAGCTAAAGCGATGCTTAGAGAGAAATTTATAGCATGAAAATTTTATATTAAAAAAGAAGAAACATCATAAATAAGTAGTCTAAGCTTCCTCTTCAAGAGACTAGAAAAGATCAAATTAAACCCAAAGTGAGTAAAAGGAAGAAAATAATAAAAGCAGAGATCAGTGAAATTGAAGATAGAAATGATAGAGAATATCAGTGAAACTAAAAGCTGTTTCTTTTGAAAAATCAATAAAATTAATACCTCTAACCAGACTAACCAAGAAACAAAGGAAAAGGAAACAAATTACTAACATCAGAAATGAAAGATGGAAGGAAGATTTTACAGATCTGACATAGATATTAAAAGAATAATAAGGGAAATCTATAAACAACTCTATGCCCATAAATTTGAAAACTTAAGTGAAACGAACCAATTCCTTGAAAGACACAAAATGCCAGTACTTGGCCAAGAAACAAGTAGATAACTGGAATACTCTATATCTATAAAAAAATTAAATTCATAGTGTAAAATCTTCCAACAAAGAAAACTCTTGGCCCAGATGATTTCATAAGTCAGTTCTACCAAATCTTTAAGAAGGAAATGATACCAATTCTATGAAATCTCTTCCAGAAAATAGCAGAGGAGGGAATACTTCCAACCCCATCTTATGAGGTCAGCATTACCATAATACTAAAAATAGACAAAGTCATTACAAGAAGAGAAAACTAATGAACAATAATTCCTCATGATCAAACATACAAATATCTCCTACAAAATATTAGCAATCAAACCCAGCAAAATATAAAAAGAATAATATATGACTAACACGCAAGTTTATCCTAGGAATGCAAGGCTGCTTCCACATTCAAAAGCCAATCAATGTAATTTACCGTATTAACAGACTGAAGAAGAAAATACCAATGGTTACTTCAATAGAGGCAGAAACAGCATTTGATAAATTTCAACATGAATTCAGGATAAAAACTTTCAGCGGACTTAGAATACAAGGGAAATTTCTTAACCTGGTAAAAGGCATCTACAAAAAATCTGTAGCTAATATTACTCAGTGAAAAACTGAAAGCTTTCTCCCTGAAATTGGTAAGAAGACAAAGATATGCTGTCTCACTACATCATTCAACATTTTACTGGAAGACCCAGACAGTGCAGTAAGATAAGAAAAAGAAATAAAAGGCATAAAAACAGGAAAAGAAATAATAAAACGGTCTCTATTTACAGATGACATGGTTGGTCACATAGAAAATCCCAACAAAGCCACAAACCTAGAAATAATAATTGAATTTAGCACAGTTGCAGGATACAAGATCAATAATAAAAAATCAATTGTATTTTTATATATTAGCAATGAACAATGGAATTAGAAATTTAAAAAAAATCACAATAGCAACACAAAATGATATATTTAGATATAAATATAAAAAAATTATGTAGGATCAGTATTTTGAAAATGACAAAACGCTGATGAAATAAATTAAAGGAGACCAAAACATATGGAGAGATATATTATGTCTGCAGATTAGAAGACTCGATAGGGTTAAAATGTTAATTCTACCCAAATTGATCTATAGATTCAACACAATCCTAATCTAAACCTAACAGGTTTTTGTAGATATTGAAAAGTCAATTCTAAAATTTGTGTGGAAAGGCAGAAAAGGAACTAGAATAGTCAAAACAATTCTGAAAAAGAAAAACAAATTTGGAGGACTCACACTAGCTGATTTCAAGACTTACTGTAAATCTACAATAATCAAGACAGTGTGGTATTGGCAGGGGGATAGACACGAGATCAATAGAACAGAACAGAGAGCCCAGAAGTAGATCCACACAAATATAGTCAATTGATTTTTCACAGAAGTGAAAATTCAATGGAGAAAAAAATGTTATTTTCAACAAATGTTATTGGAACAATTGGATACACATATGCAAATCAATGAACCTCGACCCATACCTTGTAACTTAATAAACATCAACTCAAACTGAATCATAGGTCTAAATGTAAAATTATAAAAACTTCTCAAAGAAAACATAGAAGACAATAGTTGTGACATTGATTAAGCAAATAGTTCTTTAGATACAGTATCAAAAGCATGAGTCAAAAGTTTTAAAAACCTGATAAATTGTACTTACTAATATTAAAAGTTTTTGCTCAGCAAAAGGCACTATAAAAAGAATGAAGAGATAAGCCATGGACAAGGAGAAAATATTTGCAAACCAAACCACATTTCTGACAAAGAACTTGTATCTAGAATATTTTTTTTTTAAACTCTCAAAACTAATAATAAGAAATCAAGCAACCCATTTAAAAATGGGCAAAAGATCTGGACAGATTTCAGCAAAGAAGCTGCACAAATAGCACATAAACACATGAAAAGATTCTCAATATCATTAGTCACATTAGGGAAGTGCAAATCAAAATCACAATGAGATTTTAATGTAATTAAAGTTATATCAAATATAAAATATTAAAATATAAAATTATAAAAATTAGTTATATTAATTTAATTCATTTAATTTTAAATAGAATATTTTACTTTAACATTGTGTAAAATATCTAGAATTTTAAAACACTATAATACCAGCTGCTAGTGAGGATATAGAGCAACTCAAACTCTGATGCTCTGATGATGGGAAAGCAAAATGGTACAGCCATTTGGGGGTTTTTTTTGTGAGGAAGACCAGCCCTGAGCTAATATCCATTGCCAATCATCCTCATTTTGCTAAGGAAGACTGGCCCTGGGCTAACATCCGTGCCCATCTTCCTCTACTTTATATGGGACGCTGCCACAGCATGGCTGACAAGCAGTGCATAGGCAGGTGCTCAGAACCCAAACCCATGAACCAAAGCGTGAACTAAACCACTGTGCCACCAGGCTGGCCCTGGTATAGCCATTTTGGGAAACAGTTTGGCAATCTCTCAAAAAGTTAAACATATACTTACCAAATGCTCCAGCAAACTTACTCCTAGGAATTTCCCCAAAAGAAATGAAAATGTACATTCACATAGAAACCTATATCTGAATGTTTGTGGCAGCTTTCTTCATAATTGCCATAGAGTAGGAACAACCCAGATATCCTTCAACACACAAACGGATAAACAGAATGGTACATCGGTGTAATAGAATACTACCCAGCAACAAGAGGTAATAAAGTACTGATACATGAAATAACCTGGATGAATCTTGAATACATTTTGCTAAGAGAAAGAAGCCAGACTAGATGGTATAAGGTAAAACACAAAAAGAACTGGATACAATTACTGTATTCGAGGAAGCGGTTCTTTCTCTGACCCTTGGGTTGGGAATTCTGAAACTATTTTATGAATATATCAGAGTTGAACAAATAACTCAATATACTGTAAGTTTCTCACTGATAGAGAAAGAAGTTAAAATATGGAATGGGGAAAATCTAAAATGAATGCTATATTGTTGCATTGGAATAGACAGTATCAATCTGAATTCTTGTTTATTATTATTATTGTATATGCAGATAGGTACTGAAATTATATAGATATGTGTATTGGTGGATAAGTATATATACACTGTATCAATAATGTGTTAGAATATATATATATATATATTCTAGTTCTATCCACTGAGATTATCTAGAAGCAGCTATATCTCAGTAGTAATGAATGTATTCAGCTCCCAAATCTTGGTTTCTAAATAAAAGGGTCCAAGGCACCTTAGTATGTGCTAGATTCCAAGTCTAGGGCTCAGAAAATACTAGGTGAGCCTGATCAGTACATGTAGAAAGTGTACAGGAAAAAAGCCAAGAAGAACTCCCAATGGCCAAGCTGGAACAGTTTGAACAAAAAAATAAATAATGATAATATTGGAATATAACCTGTGGAATAAAATAAACATTCATGAGGCCATACTGATACAAGGAAGGAAGGAAGGAAAGAAAAAAATAAGTAAATAAAATAGCTCTTCTTTACAGAAGAATTCCAATTAATAAGTTTAGAAGGAATGAGAAAAACAGAAAATATTAGAAATATCACAGTAATAATTGTTATAGATGAGATCCACTGGTGAATGCCAAAATAAGTGGGTGAACACTTGAGCAGAGTTATCTTCCCCAGAATAGTTATGAATGACAAAGGGAAAAATAGGAACTTTACAATGGAGGAACCCAGCAGACACTACTTTAATCCCAGTGATGCAGGCTCCCATCACCAGCAATAAACTATGCTGACGTCATGCATTTCCTTATATGATGCAGTGGGAAGAGCATATCATCTCTGCGATATTCTTCTCAAAGGAGTCTGTCTACTTTTTTATCCCTCATTGATTCTTGGGAAATTTTTAGTCTTTCTAACCCATGATTTTATGCCCATATTATTGCCATTTCTCTCATAGTTTTTCTTTTGTCTTGAATACATATTTTTCAACTTTCTTAACGTGGGGTTCGTCCAAGTTTTCCTGTTCTTGATAGTAAATAAAAGGTGAGGATAAAGAAATGCTGTTTTTAATGATCATCTATGACTAGTGCCAAATCAATCAAGAAAAATAACTTAAAATAGCTATTGTGTACACCCTCAGCCTCAGGAAGTCTGTCTCTCTCTTTCTTCCCTGCTTTCTCTTGTGTCAGTGTCTGTTTCTGACTTTCTGTATCTCTTTCCTCTCTTTTTTTTCCCCGTCTTTGTTAGAAGCCCTATAACACAGTGATTAAGAGCAAAGCTCTAGCGCCCTCTGCCTGGGGTCAAACAGCTCTGCCACGACGCCCAGTGTGATCCTGCATGAACGTTGAACTCCTCTGCCCTTCCATTTCCTCACCTGTAAGATGGAGATAATAATAGTACCCACTTCACAGAGTCATGTGAAGATTAAATGAAATAATATATTTAAAGCACTTAGAAAGAAGAATGTCTTGAACACTGCCAGTTCTTAGTAACTGTCATTACTTATTTTATACCCAGGTTCAGAGAATTAAACTCCATCATCCTCAATAGGGATAAATCTACCTTCTCATTGACTCCCTCCTTTGATACTCAACACCTCCTTATCATTCTCCACTCCTCTCTGACAATAACTCTACCCTGTTTAATATATGTTTTGGGATATACATATTTCTTAGAAACACATACTTTGTATATATATATATTTGTTTGTGTATGTGTGCCCTTGATTTATATATACCCTGTTTATTACATTTTTAAAGAATGTAAAGTATACAAGATATGTTTTAATTTTTTAAATATGTATGCATGTTGCTGTATGCTCATCTTATTCATGGTCTTCAACTCTGAAATCACTTGGGGAGCTTTTAAATGATATCAATCCCCACCCTAGACCAATTAATTCAGGTACAGAGGCTTAGGCATGAAGAATTTTTAAAAGTTCCTCAGGTGAGCAGCCAGGGTGAGAATCACCAATCTAGCTCTTTGCTTCTAATTGCTCCACAGCATGCCTCCATTGTCTTTCACTCATTCATTCATTCCTTAGTGGCAGATGCCCCACTTTCTTCCTGTTCTCTATTACCATATGTGTTTTAATAAGCATACTCATACATGTTCTTTTATGAGCCTGGAGGAGACATTTTCTGGGTTATATATGCAGAGTGGAATTATTGGGTTGTTGAATCTGCACATCTGACTAAATAATCCCAAGCCCTCTCCAGGACGTGTGCACTAGTTGATTCTTCCACAAGAATGCACGTTGAGTCTATTTTCCTCACATCACAAGATCCAGGATGGCTTCATGGGTGTTCACATCTGCAGTAGAGAAGGGCTGTGCACTTGGCTTAATGATCTCCTGTCACTATCTTGAAATTCTTAATAATTGTATCTGTGAACTTGTGTTTTGTGAGTAAAATCAGATGGAAGCATGCATGTGAGCGGAGGAGGTTCATCCAACAGTAGATGCATTCAGCTGTGGTCCAGCAGCAGCCCACACAAGCACGCACTCAGGCCCATGTCTATGGCGTAACATAGCAGTTTGTTTGGGGTAGTTCAGGGTGTGGCAGGGGCCCAAGAGTCAGTTGGGCCCAGATTGGTGGCAGCAATGGTAGCAACAGAAGTGACAGTGGTTTGGCAAGTGCTGTAGACCCAGGATAGAGAAGAAGGTCTGCATGGGCGTTCTGCCCCATAGTCAGGCAACCATTGATTTGCTTTCTGTCACTGTAGATTAGTTTGCATTTTCTAGAATTTTATACAAATGGAATCATACAGTGTGTTCTCTTTTTTGCATGGCTTTTTTCACTTAGCATAATTATTTTGAGATTAATCCATATTGTTATATATTTCAATAGTTTATTGCTTTTTATTGTTGAGTAGTAGTCCATTGTGTGAAGAACCTACAACTTGTTTATCCATTCACTTCTTGGTAGACATTTGAGTTGCCTCCAGTTTCTGACTATTACAAACAAAGCTGCTGTGAACATTCATGTACAAGTCTTTGTATGGACATATGTTTGCATTTCTTTTGGGTAAATAACGGAGTGGAATGCCTGGGTCAAATAATAGATAATATGTTTAACTTTTTTGGAAACTGCCACACTATTTTCCAAAGAGGTTGTGCCAGTTTACATCCCCACCAGCAGTGCATAAGAGTTCCAGTTGCTCTGCATCCTCACTGACACTGGGGATGGTCACCTCGATTCCAATGGGTGTTGAGGGGCATCACATTGCAGTTTTAATTCTCATTTCTGTAGTGACAAATGATGTTGAGGATCTTTTCATGTGCTTATTTGCTAACTGTATATCTTGTTTGGTGAACTGTCTGTTCAAGGCTTTTGCCTCTTTTACTGGGTTGCTTGTTTTCTTATGATTAAATTCTGAGAATTCTTTATATATTCTGGATACAAGCCCTTTAGCCGACATGTGATTTGCAAATATTTTCTCCTAGTTTGTGGCTTGTCTTTTCATTGGATTTTTATTCTGAATCAGACAGCATGCCATTTGAGGATCTGCATAGAGGGTAACTGATCTACTTCCATTTAAAAGATCACTCCAGCTGCTGTGCTAAGAATAGGTGAGGGAGAGGGAGAAGGCTTAAGCAGCAAGTCCATTTATAACATTATGAGGCAATTGCAATAATCCAGGTAAGAAATGATAGTTTCCTGGGCCAAGCTGGTAGCAGTAGGGCTGCAGAAAAGTTGGAGTCCAGATATATTCCGTACTGGCATCCCAAGAGTGGTATGGTGAAAGCCATCTGCTGCAGGTACAGGCAATAAGGTGGGGAATTGTCTATAGAGAATTCAAAAACAACATTAAAACTGACTAAAAGTCAGTCTGCTTTCTATTGTCACCATGAACCTGCAATTTTAAACAATGCTAGTGATAAAATACTCCTCTGAGAAGAGGACCTTTCATTCTTCTAAGTTGTAAATAATTGCCGTAGTTCCTGAGGAGTTTTAATAATACACATGAGCTTCAATTGAGCATATTTTTATTTCTTATCCTTTAATAAACCTTGTATGGCAGATGAAAGTTATTTCAGAGAACCCTCATTTACACAGTCAACCTTCACCACACATGGATGCACTCAGCGGCCTGCTCTGGCTTTGCGAGAACGTTTGTGCGGTGTTTGGGAATCCCTGTCCTCACTTAGGAACACTTCCCATCTCCACCCAGAGATGGGTGTGGTGGGGAGAGTTAGCCACCTATCCCTGCAGTTAAACAGATTCAAAGTTAACAATAGCTCAGGGATTGTAAAGATGAAGAAACAGAACTTGAATTACTTCAATTCTGTTATCCAATGTGACCACTTGACGTTTTTGCATTTAAAATTTCTGTATTTTATTGTGGAATGGGATTTTATCTTTAAGATTTTCGTGACCATTTGTGTATTTATTTATTTTTTATATTTTTGCTGAGGAAGATTTGCCCTGAGCTAACATCTGTTGCCAATCTTCCTCTATTTTGTCTGTGAGCTGCTGTCAGAACACAGCCACTGATAGTGGTTTAGTTCCTGGGTGCAGACCGACACCACTCATCTATCAGTGGCCGTGAGTGGTGTCGGTCTGCACCCAGGAACTGAACCAGGCTGCCCAAGTGGAGGGCACCAAACTTAACTACTAGGCCACTGGGGATGGCCCATGACCATGTGTGTATTTATTAATTGATGTAATTTAAGTTTATAAAGTGTTCTTCAAACCAACTATGAAGGAAGATTGACAAATATGGCTCTACTCTATTAAACACAAATAGATGAAGGAAATCAATTTTGTTGAAGTCATTGACAAGTTTGCAGAATTTGAGACTCAAAAACTTCATTAATGCAAAAAACAAATATACAGGTATAAGTTCTGTATCTTTTTTAATAAAAATAGTAAATCAAGTAGTAGTAATCCATTACCTTTTTTGTACTGTAATTTTTATTTTAGGACTTGTGATATTTATTTTTCTGGCATAATTTTATACGTGAAGTTTAAGGAAAGAAAAAAAATCACTGCCTGCATTACTTTTCTGGCCATTATCATTATTCTTTTTACTACATGATTATTATTATCTTTTTACTTCATGACTATTACAGAAAGCAATTTTGTCACATAGATGAGGGATTGTTAAAAAGAAAAAAAATCCACTTTGATTGTCAAACCCCAGTGTGTCATTGATAATTTGAAGTCAGGGCCAGCAGCACTGCATGGTATACATAGGGTAAAGAGATTTCATTTGTTTGTTTCTCTGTTTTATTTTGTTTTGCTTTTTTGCCTGAGCAACTGGAAAGATGGTGTTGTCATTTACAGCCTTGTGGGGGGAATAGATGTTTAATTTTGGGACATGCCAAGTTCAAGATATTCATTAGAAAAACAAATGCAGATATTAACTTGGCTGTATAATAGTCAGCCTTCCCCATATCCATGGATTCCATACCCACAGATTCAACTCATCACAGATTGAAAGGCCTATCCTAGTTGCATTTGTACTGAACATGTACAGACTTTTTTTCCTTGTCATTACTCCCTAAACAATACAGTATGACAACTATTTACGTAGCATTTACATTGTATTAGGTATTATAAGTTATCTAGGGATGATTTAAAGTATATAGGAGGATGTGCATAGGTTATATGCAAATACTACACATTTTTATATAAGGCACTTAAGCATCCAAAGATTTTGGTATCTGAGGGTGGTGCTGGAACCAACCCCTTGTGGATACCGAGGACAACTACATACAAATCTGGAGTTTAGGAGAGAGACCCCAGCTGCACAGATGTGGCTGGAATTTGAACACAAGGAGAACTGTATGAAGCCAGGTGGGAGAGAACTGTACACAAAGGAGGAGGTGGTCTGGAGGTGAGTCCTCCAGCATTTAGAGATTGATCCATTGTGGCCCAGCGTATGGCCACTTTTTAAAATAAATATTCAGTGTGTGTTCAAAAAAGAATGCACATTCTCTTTTTATTGTACATGTGTGTGTTGGTTAATATCTGTCAACTTGATCTATCCATTCCTTGAATGTGTTAAAATTTCCAGAGTAAATTTTTGACTTATTTGCTTCTCTCAGTAATCCTGTCATTTGTTGCTTTCTCTAGCAAACTTTATGTTTTAGAAACAGCTTTAGATTTACAGAAAAATTGAGGAGATGATAGTACAGAAAGCTCCCATTTACCGCTGCACAGTTTCCCCTATTATTAACATCTTACATTAGTATATTGTTACAACTAATGAACCAATATTGATACATCATTATTAACCAAATAGTGTATTCAGCTTTCCTTAGTTTTCACCTAGTGTCTTGTTTTCTGTTCCAGGATCGCATCCAGGATACCACATTACATTTCTTCTCATGTCTTCATAGGCTCTTGTAGACTGTGACAGTTTCTCAGACTTTCCTTGTTTTTGATAACCTTGACAGTTTTAAGGAGCAAATGGTCAGGTGTATTGTAGGGTGTCCCTCTGTTGGAATTTGCCTCATTAGTCAATGGTTATGGATTTTTTGGAAGAAGATCACAAAGTGACATTTTCATCACATCATATCACATGATTCATGATAATTGATATTGACCTTGATCACCTGGCTGGAGCAGTGTTTGTCAGGTTTCTCCACCACAGAGTTACTCTTTTTACCTCCTCTTCCCATACTGCATTCTTTGGATGAAAGACGCCATGTGCAGCTCTCACTTAGGGAGTGGAGAATTATGCTCTCCCTCCTTTAAGGCAGAATTTCTACATAAATTATTTGGAATTGTTCTGCACAGAAGATTCTTCTCTTTATATTAAGGATAAGTGTTTCTTCTTCTTTTATTAATTTATTCAATCATTTATTTATATCAGTATGGACTCATGGGTATCAATTTTATACTTTGCATAATAGTCCAATATTGCTTTATTTTTGTTGCTCAAGCTGTTCCAGCGTTGGCCGGAACTCTTTCAGGTAACTTCTGGGCCCCTTGACAAACCCACATCAATGTGGGTTGATTTTTTTATTTCTTTGTTTGGAGGATTTTTTTATTAGGATTTTCTTATTTTCTGGCGCTACAAGATGCTCCAGGCTCATCTTGTATATTTCCTGCCCCATTCCTAGAATAAGCCATTTCTATAAGGGCCCTGGTTCCTTTTACTGGAGAATAGTATTAGAAACAAAGATCTGGGCATTAGGTGTGGTTATTACTGGGGTGTATCATTTGTTGCTTTTTGTATTTCAAGGCCATAGTTCAGTTGTTCATGACTGTTGTAACTTCTTTATTTTTAATTTGCTGCGGTAAGAACCCTTAACATGAGATCTACCATCCTAACAGATTTTTAAGTGTATAATACAACATTGTTAACTATAGGCACAGTGTCATACAGCAGATCTTTAGAATTGATTTATCTTGCATTACTAAAACTTTATATTCCATTGATTAGCAGCTCTCCATTCCCCCCTTCCCTGTCAACCACTGTCCTGCTCTTTGCTTCTATTAGTTTGACAGTTTTAGATGCTTCATATAATGGAATCATGTAGTATTTGTCTGTGACAGCCTTATTTCACTTAGCATAATGTCCTTAAGGTTCATCCATGTTGTCACATATTGCAGCATTTCTTTCTTTTTTAAGGTTGAATAATATTCCATATATGCATATGTCACATTTTCTTTATTCACTCATCTGTTGTTGGACATTTACGTTGTTTCCACATTTTGGCTATTGTGAACTGCTGCAATGAACATGGGCGTGCTAATATCTCTTCAAGATCCGAATTTCAATTCTTTTGGATAAATACTCAGGGGTGGGGTTGCTGGATCATGTGGTAGTTCTATTTTAATATTTTGAGGAACTTCCACATGGTTATCAATTCCATATCGGCTGCATCATTTTACAACCTACCAACAGTGTACAAGTGTTCCCTTTTCTCCACATCCTTACAAACACTTGTCTTTTTTTCTTTATTTTTTTTTATGTTAGCCGTCCTAACGTGTGAGGCGGTATCTCATTGTGGTTGTGATTTGCATTTCCCTGATGATTAGTGACATTGAGCATCTTTTCATAAACCTTTTGGTCATTTGTATGTCTTCTTTGGAGAAATGTCTATTCAAGTCCTTTGCCCACTTTAAAAATCCAGTTGTTAGTATTTTTGCTTTTGAGTTGTAGGAGTTTCTATATATTTGGGAAATTAACCCCCTCTCTGATATATGGTTTGCAAATATTCTCTCCCATTCTGCAGGTTGCACTTCACTCTGTTGATTGTTTTCTTTGCTGGGCAGAAGTTTTTTAGTTTATTGTAGTCCCACTTGTCTATTTTTGCTTTTGCTGCCTGTGCTTTTGGTGTTAAGCCATTAATTCAATGGCAAGACCAATGGTATAAACCTTTTCCCCTACGTTTTCTTCTAGGAGTTTTAGTTTCTGGTCTTATGTTTAAGTCTTAAACCATTTTGAGTTGATTTTTGTGTATGCTTTAAGGTAAGGGGTCAGTTTTGTTCTTTTGCTTGTGGATATCCAGTTTTCCCAACACCATTTGTTAAATAGACTATCTTCTCTCCACTGTAATTATTGTCACCAGCTGTAACTCTTTGATCTCCTGTTTTATTCTCTTAGTATCCCTCTTTTACTTATATGATTTTAATCTTAAATTCTATATTGCCTGATATTAAAATTGTTATGCCATGTTACTTTAGATTTATATTCATCCATCTAGCATTCTCTATCACTTTATTTTCAAACCTTCTGAATGTTACTGTTTTAAATATGTCTCTTATCAGCAACATATTGGTGAATTTTTTAATGTAGTCTGAAAATTTCTCTCTTCAAATGGTGGATTTAAACTTTATATTCATAATAATTTATTATAGTCATAGTAATTTGATATTGTGGGATTTTTGACAGTCTACTTAATTTTTTCTTTGTACCATGCTTTTGTATTTCTTCATCTTCTTTTTTATCTTCTGTATAAGTTGATTGAACTTCCATCTGTTGGTTTGACAGTTATACATTCTGTTTTTAGTCTTCATCTATTTACCCCTAACCATTAAGATATACACTTACGTTTTATTCTTTCCTATCAATTTCTTAATCTTATTAGATTCTAATTTTTCTTCTAAACGAGATAGTACATTCGTCTGGTCTCAGCTCCCTCTGGTCTCTCACACCCTGACCCTCTCTGTTCATCCCAACCTCACCAAGTTGATATCATCCAAGAACTGTGCTAATATAAGTAGCCTCTAGCCATGTGTGGCTATTTAATTTTAAATTTAAGTCAATTAAAATTAAATGAGTAAAATTTTCATTTTCCAGTCACACTAATCACTCTTCAAGTGTTCAGCAGCTACATGTGGCACAGATATAGAACATTTCCACCATCTTACAAATAGAAATCTGCAATTGGACAATACTGGTCTAGACCTTTATTCCACATTGTTTTGAATATATTTTTGGTTGCTTGCTTACTCTTTAGAAAACAGTAAACTTTACCGAATTATTTTCTCATTTTTACTGTGCATATATTTTATAGCATCTGCCTGAATCTTTTTCTATTTTTTTTTTTTTTGGCTGAGGACAATTCACCCTGAGCTAACATCCATGCCAATCTTCTATTTTGTATGTGGGATGCTGCCACCACATGGCTGCCAATCAGTTGTGTAGGTCTGTGCCCAGGAACTGAACCCCAGGCCGCAGAAGTGGAGCATGCTGAACTTAACCACTAGGCCGCAGGGCCAGCCCAGTCTGAATCTTTTTCTATATTTTCTGGAGAGCTTCCTCCAAGAGTACTTCAATGGAAGTCTTTGTGTGGAAAACCCTCTGAGGCATTTTACAAATGAACATATCTTTATTTTGACTTTACATGTAAATGATAAATCATTTGGTCATAAACTCTAAAATAAAATATTCCTCCTTTGTCATTCTGGTAATTTTATCCTACTGTCTTTTTTCATCCAGTAGTGCCATGGAGAACTCTGTACTAGCCAAACACTTGTTTCTTGAAAATGTTGTTTTCTCTCTTTTTTTCCTTTTTGGTTATTCTTTAGTAACACCATAATAGGGCTCATCATTTTGTTTGTTTTTCAGTTGTTCCTATGAGTTCTGTTAATATCTGCCCAGCATCTTTCTTTACTTTTTGGAAATTTTCAATAATTTTTTTTTCATATATTTCTCCCTCTTTATTTCTTTTCTCTGTTTTGAGGATCTCTATTATAGGCAGTTTGGCATTTTATTGTTCTCTTGTTTACTTTGCTCTGAACAAGTTTTTGACCTGATCTTTCAGTTCAGTAGGATTTCTTTGACTGTGCTCTTTTACTATTTACCTCATCTGTTGGGACCATTATTTCATGTCTGCAGTTGGTTCTTCTCTACTGGCTAATTTTTGTTTCACATTTCCAATTCCTTTCATATTTTTTGAGTTTAATTATTATATTTGTTTTAAATTCTTGTTCTGTCTGTTCCCTGTTTTCTATTTTCTGGTTTGTTCAATTTGCTACTCTTTTATAATGCTATGCTCCTCAAATGTCTCAATCACCCTGTGAGCTTATATTCCATTTAGTATCTACTAACTTGATTAGTAATGCACACCTAGGGAGGGATTGAAGTCCAGGCTCTGAGCTCCAGCTTATAGGGTCTGGTCCCGACCTCCCTGGTTGAGAGAGTTAGAAGGATGTTCCTTGGGTCTGGGGGAGCTTTTTAGTGAAGTTGGGGAAGGCAGAAAAACTTTCTGTCTGGAATATTTTAAACCTACTCATTCTATTGATAAATTTTCTATAAAATCATTACCTTGATGCTTTTCATAAATGTTTTATACTGTATCAGTTATCTTTTACTGCTTTACAAACCACCATAACACATAGCGGTTTAAAACAACAATTTATTATTAACTATTACAATTCTATGTGTTGACTTGTCTCAGCTAGGAAGCTCTCACAAAATTTCAATCAGATGGAGGCTGAGTAGGAGTATAGGGCTGAACCAGGCAGGACATCCATTATGGCTCCCTCACATGGCTGGCAGTTGATGTTGGCTGTTGACTGAGATTATCAACCAGGGAGGAGGCTGACATGTGGCTTCTCTATGTGGTGTGGGTTTCTCACAGACTGGGTTCTGAGAGAAAGTATTCCAAGGATCAACTTTCCAAGGGACCCAGGAGGAAGTTAACAGGCTTCTTATGATGTAGACTGGGAAGTCCCAGAATATCACTCCTACTTCATTCAACTGGTCAAGCAAATCACTAAGGCCAGCCCAGATTCAAGGGGAAGAGCAGCATGCACATACAGGGAAGGAAGGAATTGGTGGCAGCCATCACTGGAAACTAATTTCCACATACACTTTACTTCAGAATTGTATCCCTGTTCTCTGACATACATCAACATAGAATAATGCTCTCTGTGACCGCCATAAATGAAAACTACTGACTATTGTTTTTCCCAGCAAAGGAAATGAGGTTTGCCTTCACCCATCAGCTTAACTTTTGGTTATTAAAAATAAAAATCACCATGATATCAGTAGGGCATCTGTATGCATTTTTATCTTGGAGCAGTGCATTCTATATAGTGTGTGTGCACACACGTGTTTACACACATGGTCTCTCCTTTCTCCCATGCCACATACACACAGACACACACACTCACTATGCAAATATTCTAGAATTGCTAGATATTTCAATCTCAGTCTCTTTTTCAGAATTGTCTAGTTATGAAGCTACTTACGCTAACAAGCCATTCATCTTCATAAGTCAGTTACAATTTAAAGAAAGTACTTTCTTCTCAATCATAGGCATCTATCATTGGGAAGTGTCTCATTCAATTATGCTACATCGTGCCAAATAAAAATCACATGAACCCTAAAGCATGTTTGAGCTTAAGAAAAAAAGAAGAAAAGCTCAAGCCATGGGAAATACTATAAGTAACTTTAAATTCCTTGTTTGGTTGAAAGTTGATATAATTTGCTATAATTTCAGTGAATTAGAAACATTTGCCTTTAATATAGACAATCCTAATTCTGAATATAAGTTTTCTTTCCTAAAAGTGTTTACTTATTCTTTGTTTTGTGGTTTCCACTGTCATGGGTGCTTCATTATATTTTAAAATCATAAAACACATAGAAGATACTATGCCATATGCTCAGGGCATTCTGTGTGTCCTCTTGTATGAGAGGCTGCACTGGTGGGAGTATAAATTCTGATTGGAATATACATGCCAGAATAATACAAATAAAGGCTATAACCAATTTAGTCAAGAATTTCAGCAAAAGTCTATTTTGAAAAATAAATGAAGGAGGTGAAGAGAGTTCACAAAGGATAAGTACAGGCACCAATGAACATAGGAAAAAATGTTCAACCTCACAATTTATCCAAAAAAAAATGCAGATTAAAACGAAAACAGACTGGGTTTTCTCTGAGAAATTGGCAAATTTTAGTTAAATAATATTAAATATTGTTGGTTTATACAGGAACAATTAGACAAAAACTGAGAAATTGGGATTGTCCCCCAAAGTTAAAATATATATATGACAAAATTTTGCAATTTGGAGGGAATCTCCAATGTTTTGCAAATTGGAGAGAATCTATTTAAATAGAAAAAATAATAATAACAGTTGAAAGGATGCCTGAAAGCATAGAGCCAAATAATGTGAAATGGGAGTTTTCTCCTAAAATGTGCTGATATTTTCCTCAACAATCTGGCCTTCTATCTTGAGAAGATCCCAGTAAATAAAACTATTATTGTTGTTTATTTAGTAAATAGGATTATGTTTGAATAACTACAAGTTAGAATAGCAGATTTTTCTGTAAATGGCCAGATAGTAAATGTTTTACTCTTTGAGGACCATGAAGTTTCAGTTACCACTACTCAACTGTTGCTGTGCAATGAAAGCAACCATAGACAATGCACAAGTGAATGGGTGTGGCTGTGCTCCAATAAAACTTTATTTACAAAAGCAGTCAGCAGGCCATATTTGGCCTGTGGGCTGCAGTTTCCTGATCGCTGCTTTAGAATATACCTATATATTGTCCCCTAATCATAGTATATAGTGTGTTTGTATTTATCTGAGGAAGGAGCTAGAAAATCTGAGGAGAGGGGAGGATCTGAAGGCCAAACTTAACCAAACATAAGCAGAGAAAGAACGCCGACCTACTAGATTAATCTATAAGTTATTACACTGGCCTATAGCTTGAGACTATCTAAACACTTGGTATAAACCAAGGAAAAACTTATTTCCGGGGGTAATTATACTCAATGCTTTGAGAAACTTTTTAGTCAGTAATGAAACTGCCAATTCTCTATTAGCTGAGCAGCTGAATATAGAATTTGAACTGAGAAAAAAATATGGGGGGTTGGGGGGAATAGCAGAGAAGAGAAATCAAAGAAAGTAACCTTCCAACTTTTCTTGAAAAAGAAAATAAGATTGGAAGTGTGAAATAGAATGTTAGAGAAGAATGCCCTCAAATAGCGTTGATGACAGCCACTGAAGTTCCTGCTGTGAAAATAACCTTCATGAAAGTGGGAAAAAACCCATCCCCTGGTAACATAGCTGTGGCGTGGTCAGCATTTTCCTGCCCCTTGTCCCCCTCTTTTCCATTTTCCCTCCTGAAGCTGCACTGACCTCCGATCTTCCACTTGGGGGATAATGATTAAGCCCATGGGAGCAACCCAATCAGAAGTCCCTGACCGTTGAGTCCCGTCCTTGGTTATTTAACTGTGATGGGTATTTCTGAGAAGGTCATCATTTCTTTCCATCACGATGAGTGATCGACTCAACAAGGAGTTCCTATTGCACCAAACACTTTCAAAAATGATTCATGTTAATGGCATGTCTCGGGGGATTGATGCTAAATAGAAGCTACAACTAAAGCTTAAAAAATGATTTAGCAATATGAAATCCCACAGACCACGGTGCACATAGGCACAGTGGATGGTAAACATCAAAGAATAAATACAACTAAAAGTCATAAAATTGGATAGACAATAAATCTGACAGTTCAAGACCTTTTGGGGCTTGAATCATAAAAAATAAAATGACTTACTCAGGCATTCCTGGCTTTATTTATTTATTTATTTTTTGCCACTCATCTTTTACAGGGCAGTGAACTGAAGACAGTTTCATATTTCTGACATGTTAGTGCAGTTTACAAAGGTGGTTGCCTCACAAAATAAAATCAAATGGACATATTGAAGAAATACCCCCCTTTTGTCCATAATACTGATCACTCCTTGAGGGGGGAGGTTGTTGGAAATTTATCCACCAAAATCAGACTTGAAGCTTTTATAGTCTCCCCACAGCAGCCACAAAAATGTAGCAAAAAAGAGAACCGATATATCCAACTCATTTTAGGTTTTTTTCTTTAAATCTCCCTATAGTCCTTTTATCTTTTAAGGTAGATATAATTGGGTTTTTAGAATCTATTTTATTTTTTTAAAAATGGAAAAGAATTGTAATGTGTTAGATGAACCCGAGAGAGAAAAGAAAGATACGAACCTAACGCATTAAAATAAAATGTTTCTTTCTGAAAAGCTTCTCTTAAAAGATCTAAATATAGATAATTCTCAATGTATCTTTAAATAAATGAAAACGAAAAGAAAAAAGGTAGCAGATTTATACCTCTCTTTCAAGACTTACTTTCTATCTTAACTATTAACTCCTAACTCAAACAATATGCAACCACCATTTAGAAGGCACTGTGTTAGGACCTCTGTGGCATTTAATAATGAACAAGACAAGGTTGCATCCTCAAGCTTTTGTCTAGAAAGCTCCTCAAGGGAAGCATTAAATCTCGACTCAGTCAAGGAAAGTGACCTTGGCTGTCTTAATTCTTCCTATATTTTGCTACTCCTCATACACAACTCTAAATAAGCTCATGAATACTTTCAGTTTTACATGTCTTGTCCTCATTTCCCTATCAGACATTAAAATTCTTATTAATATAGTCAACAAATATCAATTGCATATTTTGTGTCATAATCTGCTCAACAATGACTAAGACATGCCCCTGCCACTACAGAGCTTGCAATTGACCAAGAAAGATATTAGAAGATAATTGTATGATGAATTATTTAATTAATTTTGTTTATAAAAAAGACAACAATGAGCATTGCCTAGTGGGTTAATCTTATACATATTCTTTGTACCCACACTGTTTGAGACATTCTTCTATAAAGACAGTGAATAAAGTCATTGGTTATGTGGCAAAATGAATTTTAGGGGTTTTCGGAGCTGGCATAGTCTATGCCATGTACTCTCAATGGAGGCAATAGCAATATTGCCCCCAGGGGGGTGAACATTAGTTTTGATAGGGATGAAAAAAAATCTTACTCTTTTAATGAATAAAGCACAGATATATATACAGCACATAACCAGATATGTAGTATATCTGAGATATTAAAATTTCATGGGGGAGCAATTAGGAAAAAATGTCTAAAGAGGCTTCTTAGGGGAAGGGAGTAATGAAACAAAGATTGAGAAACACTGGTCTGGGCAGTGTTGACCGCTTATTAATAATCTATTTGTGTATACCCATTCTACACAATGTTCTCCCACTCTTTCTTCTCCGTCGTGGGAACTGTCATCATCAGACACTCTTGTCAGCCAAATCTCTTCCCCTGTGGACCCTGGTTTGTGAGATCCTGGGTGTAGGACTCATAGGAGACGAAGGCTACAATTTAAGATAAGTTTAAGTTGTGCAGGTTCTTGGTTTAAGAGAGCTCAGTGCTCTTATCAATATTATAATATAAATCTTCAATGGCTAAAAATAATAAGAGCTACATTTATTGGGCGTTTATTATATTGTTAGGCTCTGTGCTGAGTGCTTTAGGTATGTTATCTCATTGAATCCTTAAAACTCTTGTCATGAGTACTGTTACCGTCCCTGTTGCACAGATGATAAAACCAGGACTTGGACTGGTCAACTCACTTGCTCAAAGTTAGTTTTGTGGGTCCAAACACTGACCCACAAAAAGAATTATCGAAATGTGTATGTTTACCACAAATTTGGGATGATCTATATTTCTTGGCACCTTTGCTGAATTAAAGGTAACCACAAGTTCTTTGTTTCTATACTGCCAAAAGGTGGAGCCCATTTCTTCACTCTCTTGACTGTGGGCTGGGTCCTGTGTCGGTTTTGATCTGATAGAATATAATGAAAGTGATGCTGTGCCAGTTCTGGGCCTAGACTTGGGAAGGACTGGCAGCTTCTGCTTTCTGTCTCTTGGAATCCAGCTGCCATGCTGTGAGGAAGCTTAAGCAGCTATGGGAAGAAGCCCATGCGGAAAAGAATCAAGGCCACAAACTAACGTCCCAGCTGAGACCTCCACTGTCAACCATCACCAACTTGCCAACCACATGAGTGAAGCCACCTTGGAAGTGCATCTTCCAGACGAAGGTGATCTGCCCAAGCTTACGCCATGTTAGGCAGGGATAAGCTGTCTCTGCTGAGCCCTACTCAAATAGCAAAATCCTGAATGAACATATGATTAGTGTTTTAAATCATTGAGTTTGGGGCCATAGAGAATCAAAATAGCACTCCAAAACAAAGGGAAATCATCAAAAAATGAATGATGACTCTCACAAATAAAACTGGGTGAATTCTCCTAATACTGTATCATGAAGCTTAAATTATCAAAGATGAGAGTTTGACCACCCTTTATCTCTTCACCCAGAGAGAAAGATTTTAAGTAGACTCTTTCAGCAGTAATCCTTTCTAGAATCCCTAGCATGTGGGTTTTTTTGTCAAGGCACCCATTACACAGCAGTGCTTGCCTGGACATTACCATAGTGAGCAGAAGTGGGTTAAGCTTGCTTAGGCTAAGACACTACAACTTTTGATGTGACCTTTAAAGACCTTTTTAATGGAAACTTTTGAAATAAAGCAATTTCAGAATAATTTATACTGTGGTAAAAAAGAAACCATTTTACTGAAAAACTACATTTAAACTAATCTTAGGTACTCTATAGAGTTGTCATTGTGAGTTTAAGTACTACCCTCTCCTTTCTAAGGAGGTGCTCATGTTTCTCCAACTTTAGATGAGCAGACCAGAGCTCAGTTCCATTCTTTGTTATTGGTGCATTCACGACTTGTCTGCTTCTGTCATTTCATATAGAAAATTATGTCCTATGGACTGAATTGTGTCACCCCCACCAAATTCATATGTTGAAGCCCTCACCCCCAGTGTGATTATATTTGAAGATAGGGCCTTTAAAAAAGTAATTAAGGTTAAATGAGGTCACACGGGTGGAGTCTGACTTGATAGAATTAGTGTCCCTATAAGAGGAGACACCAGAGAGCTTGCTTTCTCTCTCCATGTGCACACACTGAGGAAGGCCATGTGAGGACATAGTAAGAAGGTGGCTGTCTACAAGCCAGGAAGAGAGCTCTCACCAGAAACCTAATCGGCCAGCACCTTGATCTTGGACTTTCCAGTCTCCAGAACTATGAGAACATAAATTTCTGCTGTTTAAGCTATCTGGTCTATGGTATTTGTTATGGCAGCCCAAGCAAACTAATTCTCTATATTCATAAGATCTATTCTCAATCTATTCTCCTCTTCTTCTACAGTAATAGAATTTTCAGTTGGGCACATGGCCACCCAGATAAAAAGTGTATTTCCCCAGTCTCCCTTGTAGACAATGGCCATGTTATAAAGTTGAGCTTGTACGACCTGAATGGAGGTGAACATTCAACTGCCAGTTTGTGCCTGTTAAGAGAAGAGCATGCCTTCTGTGTCTCCTTTCTCCTTCCTGATGGCTCCAATGCAGAAGTGATATAAAGAGCTGGAGTATCCACCTTGGACCATGAGTGAGAAGTCATTGTGGAAGACGGCAGTGATGGGCTCCTTTGTCAAGGCTCAGACTTCTACTTGAGCGATGAATGAACTTCTATACAGGCAGACCTCATTTTGTTGCACTTCACTTTATTGCACTTCACAGATATTGTGTTTTTTACAAATTGAGGGTTTGTGGCAACCACATGTCAAGCAAGTCTAACTCCATTTTTCCAACAGCATTTGCTCACTTCATGTCTCTGTGTCACATTTTGGTAATTCTTGAAATATTTCAAACTTTTTCATTATTATTATATTTGTTATGGTGATCTGTGATCACTGATCTTTGATGTTACTATTATAATTGTTTGGGGGTGCCACGAACAGTGCCCATATAAGACGGTGAACTTAATGGATAAATGTTGTGTTTTCTGACTATTCCACTGAATGGTCATTCCCCCTTCTCTTCCTCTCCTTGGGCCTCCCTATTCCATGAGACACAACAATACTGAAATTAGTCCAATTAATAATCCTACAATGGCCTCTAAGTGTTCAAGTGAGAGGAAGAGTCCCACATCTCTCACTTTAAATCAAAAGCTAAAGATGATTAAGCTTAGTGAAGAAGGTATGTGAAAAGCCAAGATAAGCCAAAATCTATGCCTTTTGCACCAAACAGACAGCCAAGTTGTGAAAGCAAAGTAAAAGTTTTTGAAGGAAATTAAAAGTGAACACCCGAATGTTAAGAAAGAGCAACAGCCTTATTGCTGATAGAGAGACAGCTTTAGTGACCTAGATAGAAGATCAAACCAGCCACAACTTTCCCTTAAGCCAAAGCCTAATCCAGATAAGGTTCTAACTCTCTTCAATTCTGTGAAGGCTGAGAGAGGTGAGGGAGCTGCAGAAGAAAAGTTTGAAGATAGCAGAGGTTGGTTCATGAGGCTTAAGGAAAAAAGTCATCTCTATAACATACAAGTGCAAGGTGAAGCAGCAAGTGCTGATGTAGAAGCTGCAGTAAGTTATCCGGAAGATCTAACTAAGGTAAATAATGAAGGTGGCTACACTAAACAACATATTTTCAATGTAGACAAAATAACTTATATTGGAAGAAGATGACATCTAGGACTTTCATAGCTGGAGAGGAGAAGTCAATGCCTTGTTTCAAAGCTTCAAAAGACAGGCTGACTCTCTTGTTAGGGGCTAATGCAGCTAGTGACTAAGTTGAAGCCAATGCTCATTTACCATTCTGGAAATCATAGGGCCCTTAAGAATTATGCTAAATCTACTCTGCCTGTGCTCTATAAATTAAAAAAACAAAGCCTGAATGACAGCACATCTGTTTACAACATGGTTTACTGAATATTTTAAGCCCACTGATGGTACCTACTGCTCAAAAAAATAAAAAAGATTCCTTTCAAAATATCACTGCTCATTAACAATGTACCTGGTCACCCAAGAGCTCTGATGGAGAGGTACAAAGAGATTATGTTGTTTTCATGCTGCTAACACAACAGCCATTCTGCAGCCCATGGATCAAGGAGTAATTTTGACTTTCAAATCTTATTACTTAAGAAATACATCTCATAAGGTTATAACTGCCATAGGTAGTAATTCCTCTGATGGATCTGGGCAAGGTCAATTGAAAATCTTCTGGAAAGGATTTACCCTTCTGGATGCCATTAAGAACACGTCATTCACGGGAAGAGGTCAAAAGCAACATTAACAGGAGTTTGGAAGAAGTTGATTCCAACCCTCATGGATGACTTCGAGGGGTTCAAGACTTCAGTGGAGGAAGTAACTGCAGACGTGGTGGAAATAGCAAGAGAACTAGAAGTGGAGCCTGAAGATGTGACTGAATTGCTGCAATCTCATGATAAAACTTTAACGGATAAGGAGTTACCTCTCATGGATGAGCAAAGAAAGTGATTTCTTGAGATAGAATCTACTCCTGGTAAAGATGCTATGAAGATTGTTGAAATGACAAAGAAAGGTTTAGGATATTACATAAACTTAGTTGATAAAGCAGCAGCAGGGTTTGAGAGGACAGACTCCAATTTTGAAAGAAGTTCTACTGTGGGTAAAATGCTATCAAACATCATCAGATGATACAGAGAAATCGTTCATGAAAGGAAGAGTCCATCAATAAGGCAAACTTCCTTCTTGTCTTATTTTAAGAAATTGCCACAGCCACCCCTACCTTCAGTAACCACCACCCTGATCAGTCAGCAGCCATCAACACTGAGGCAAGACCCTCCACCAGCAAAAAGATTATGACTTGCTGAAAGCTCAGATGATTGTTAGCAGTTTTTAGCAATAAAATATTTTTTAATTAAGGTATATACATTGTTTTTCCAGATATAATGCTATTGCACACTTAATAGAGTACAGTATAGTGTAAACATCACTTTTATATGCACTGGGAAACCAAAAAAAAATTGTGTGACTTGCTTTATTACAATATTCACTTTATTGTGGTGGTCTGGAACTGAACTTGCAATATCCCCAAGGTATGCCAGTATTGTTTTAGCCATTGTTAATTTTGGCTCCACTTTCACAGAAACCAAACTGATATTCTCACTAATTCATATAATCACCCATTGCAAGGAGTGTCAACCATTGTCTGTAAATGACCAGATAATAAATATTTTAGGCTTTATGAGCCACATATTCTCTGTAGCAACTACTCAACTTTGGCATTGTAGCACGAAAGCAGCCATAGACATTACGTAAATGGATGAGCAGTATGGCTGTATTCCAGTAAAATTTTATTCATAAAAATAGGTGGCAGACTGTATTTAGCTCCTGGGCTATAGTTGCTGATCCCTGACCTATTGTGACTAATTCCTTTATCTTATGAGTGATGAAACTGATACATAGAGTTCAAACTATGTTCACACACAGCAAAGGAGCACAAATACCAACCTGGTTCCCTAAATTCCCAGGTCAATACTCTATGCATTCATCTCATTCTCTGTCACGAGGGTTCACAGATATCTCTCTGCAGTTCAATGCTTGCTCATTATAATACAAGAATTTTACTCTTATAAAAAAATTATTTACATCTTTTTCTCTTTATCTGTCTCTCTATCTTCAAAGCATTTTTCTTTTTATTCCTTTTTCATTCCAAAATTTGTGCTTTTTATTATATTCCCATATCCCTTGTTCTTATGGGTCACATGTATTATGTATTAGACATTGAATTTTATTAGACCAAAGATATCCAGACATCTTTGATCTTTGATCTTTACTACTATCAACTGCCTCAGTTGTTTTTTAGAAGCAAGGTTTTGAATAGAGTAACTCTATTTTTAATAACAAAGATATAACATTATTTGTAAGAACAAATGGAAAGCCCTGTGTGTGTGCAATCGTAAGTAGAACCCAAAACACTGTACTTTCTCCAGGCTCATTTTTGTACCACCACCAAAAATTATTTAGGTGCAATTACAAACTTCCTGATCCTTCCCGACTCAGGCATTAGAGGTTAAAAAAAATAAGTCACTTTCTTATAAAGGGACAGGGTTTCTACTTTTTACAGGACTATAGTTGACCTTGACCATTTACACAAAGCCCTCCTTGAACTTAAGACAGGAAAATATTTGTCTCTAACAAATGAATGTTCTTTTTCTTAAACAATGCAAAATGTATAATTCAACTTATTTTCTATTTTGCCCTGTGTTACCAGGAAATTTAAAGCTGCCCAAAGCTTGTCTTTCCTAACTAGGCATCCAGGTCTACAGGTAACAGCTACTCCTTTTCAATGGGTTTTTATTCTTTATGTAAACCATTTTATTGTCCCATTGCATACTGTACTTTATATTGCTAATCTATTCAATTACACTTTGGAGCTGCTTGGGATCTACTTCAACTGTATAAATGGCAACATGAAATAGCTCTTAGGTGACCAACTGGAGGGGGTCACACATCCACTGCAACACCTCAACAATAGATCATTTCAGCAGTACGCTTCAATTCACTGTGATTCTCACAAAAGGAGATTCAAATTGGAAGACTAGAAGAGAAGAGTGCAAAGGAGGGCAAATGATTGTCCGTATAGATGTGGACAATGCTATTTGGGGCACCCTTCATTTAACTCCATTCCAGGGTCTTCCATCTCCTGTGGCAGTATTTCTCAAAACATGGTCCCTAGTTTCTTAATCCCATCCCAGTTCTACTGAATCCAAATGTCAAAGAGTAGGGCCCAGTAATCTGCCCTTCTACCATTTCTCCAGGTGAGAATTCCTGGAGAAAGCATGAGGCTGTTAACGTTTGGAGTAAAGCCAGATTGCTTAATATTCAGTCCCCCCAACATCCAGGCACTATCTTCTGCCATGCCACCCAACCCCAATAACATCATGTTCCAACCCTGTGGAATCACCTGAAGTTCTCTGGATTGTTCCTGCTTCCTCAAGCAGCAAAGCTCCTCACACTCCCTGACCTCGCCCATGTGAGACACTACAACTTGTCCTCGAAGGAATAGCTCACACATCCCTTCCTCAGACAAAGTCTTACCTGATTTTGCCCCACCCACACTCCTTAGGCCCACAGTCAGGACATTTTCCTCTATGCTCATGGTTCCCTGCTCCTTCTGCCACAAAGCACTTAGCATACTATATCATGATCCTGTGTTTTCAGACCTTCCCCATTAAACTAGAAATTTCTCCAAGGTCTGCCTTGTTATTGACTCACTTTTCCCTCTTGTACATGGTTTGAGCTAAAAAATATGTTGAATGAATAAATGAATAAACAAATATGTACATGAAGTGTGTTCTGTATGTTGCTGATGGCTGGTGGCCTCTAATTACATTCTCAAGTCAAATTCTGCCTGACTGGTCCCCCACTCCTCTACAGCCATGAGCGTAACAATAAGTTAGCAAACTAGTGCATCACACTCTTTGCTTGGCATTTATGCCCTCTCCTTGAAACAAAAGCACCTCAAATTTATGAACTGCCACTTTGAACTAACTCCTATTTCAGTTCAAATGACTCAACAGTTATTTGAATAGCTCTATGAGGGTTCAAACCTTTTTAAAAAATGATGCTGTATCTCATAAAACTATGGTTGATATGGTTATAAATTTCAGGAATGAGACCTAAGCTCTTTGTGCAACCACATTTGGGTTCAGGGAACATTCTGGCCATGGCATCTCATTCCTCAGAGGGGGTGAAGGCCCCCACTCTACGTTAATTATCAAGCCACATTAAAATCTCTTTCTCTGATGATAAAAGCTTTGGCTGCCTTTGAATAAGGCACTTCAAAGTCTCCTTTTCATAAGATTTTTGAAATCTCAGCCCACTGAGACTGTCACAACTTGACATGCTTGTGCATTTGTCATGCTTTCTGGAAGCCCGCCTCCACCCCTGGACCTAGGATAAGCTGAAAGCTCTTCTACTGATAACACTTTTTCTTAAGGGAAAAAAAAAGACAGTATAATGTCATAAAATAAGGAAAAATCACTCAATTTGGTCCAGGAATTTTAAACGTGGAGGTAGTTCCATGATATCAAAAGGAAAAGATTATGTCCATCTAGGAGGTTTCTCTGGGCAATGCAGTACCAGGCCCCAAACAGAAAACAGATTGGTGTATGTATATCACTGTCCTGGCAGAAAACAATGGGATAGTTGAGAAGAATTTAATTGAAATTTACAATATACAAAGGTACACATAAGATTTAGGGAAAACAAGTTGGATGGTGTAGTACTGTGGGACCACCTATAGTGGGGGAGCCCTGGCATCTCAGACCTGAAGGTGTAAGGAAAGAGAGTGGTTACAGAAACCTAGAGAGGCAGTTAAATGGAGCTGACCACCTAACAGGACCTACGGCCTTCCATCAAGGGACAAAATCATCCCACAGCCACTCAACAAGGAGGCAGTTAGGGAAATAAATGTTCCAGCCTCACTCTCTCCCATCCTCCAAAATCCTGCCTGTGTTTCCCATTGACTGAACTTGCAGACAGAAGGCAAGGGCATCCAATAGTGCTGTCCATGTAGACCAGACTCACAGGTTATAATGCAGGATGGAGGAGGCAGAGATTGCTTCATGGGTCACACAGAAGACATCTGGCCTAGGGAGTTACATGGAGGATTGAAGTGAGCATGAACAGTGAAATTTCCTTTGTTTCTGTTGAAGGAAGGCACATCAACCTTACTGGGTGCATGTGTAGTGTAATAAAGATTTACTGACCCTAATGACTCCAGTGACTTATACCTTCTCTGCTTTAGGTTCTATTAAGGTTTCAAAAATCTGGATCAATGACAGCATGTGGATGCTGTGAATGAATTTTTTTTAAATGACACACTGAAAATTAGCAAAAATAAATGCTTAATTTGACAATTATCTGAGAACGGACACTATGAATCTATATGCCAATTATGCAAATAAAATTTTAAAATGTGTGCAAAAACGATAGCCCCTCAACCTCAAATACATCTAGATATGGTTATGGTGGGGACTGTTGATCTCAAGATCAGCTCCAGCCATAAACAAAACCAATGACCACCTACATGGCGTGACTCAAAAAAGGACAGAATCTCCAGTGCCAGTCGTCCCCAATCTTCCCCAAAGCCAGTCACTCTGGTCTGGGATTGTCATTATAGAACCATCTTTATGTTTCAGATGCCCTGGATTTCTAGGTATCCCTTCTTAAAATTCATGCACTCCTAAAGCAGTATCAGATTAGTTCTTGACATATTAATTCAATTAGTAGTAGTAGTAGAAATTAGATTATTAGCCCCATTTAACCCAACAACTATCTACAGCTTTTAAAGGGAAGCAAGTGGACTTGTTTTACAGGCCACTGTCTGAAGATTGGATTAGATGAGATGTCACCAGATAGTGAGACACTCTCTGGGCAGTGAGGGGACACCAGGTGGTAGTTGGAAGTCAGGGTCAGAGAAACAGTAGAGAAAGAAACCTAAGGGAAGGAAAGGTAACAAATAGATTCAGCAGATTGTATTTGTTATATGCCATATATTTTGTGCAAGGCATCATGCTAAGCTGTTTATATGCATTGTCTCCTGTAATCTTTACATCAACTCTGTGAAGAAGGCCCAATTAGCTCCCATTTTTCCAGGTGAGAAAAATTGTGTTTAAGGAGGCTCAGTAACTTGCCCAAGGTCACAGAGATAATAAATGATGAGAGAGAATGAAGATTCTAAAGCCTGTGCCTCATTTTCTCTGAGATATGTTCACATCCTCTCTTGCCCTCTCTGCAAAAGACTCAAAGAAGGGTGAATTAGAACTGGTGGTGGATTAAAAAAAGAACTGGAAAATGCCTGAGCGCAGAACACATGCATACTGTCCCCAAAAGAGATATCCAGTCATCAATTCATTGTCCAATAAACTTTTATTGATTGACTTGATAGAATTACAATAGTCTAGGCTTATACTAAGTTCAGAGGTTACAAAGGTGAGGAAATATTCTACTTCAAAAGCCAGCAGTGCAATGAACACTTTAATCCAAGTCTGTACTCTGAGAACACAGTGGCACAGTTTGTTGGGCTGTTAGAGACCAGGGAAAAGAGTTTAGGTATACGCAGACTTCTTAGGTAAGTATTCGGTGCTGGGATAAGATGAGGCAAAAGAAGAAGCACTTATATTAGTTAGTATATGCTAGGCTATTCTGCAACAACAACAAAAATCTCAGTGGCTTTATAAGGCAAAAAATTATTTTTCACTAATTCAAAGTCCACTATGGGTTAGGTCTGGATGACTCTCTAGGAAAGCCATTCTCCAAATGATGACTCAAGGATCAAGGCAGCTTCCTCTTTGTTGCGGGTAGGAGGGGAGTTTCGTTATCCCTACACAAGACCTCCTTTACCATTACCAGAGCAGGGGAAAAGTGAGATGAGAATAATATATGGGATTGTTACTGACTGAGCCTGAAAATGAGATGCATCACTTCTGCTAATAATTTATTGGCCAGAAATAGTAACACAGTCCCATCAACCTACAAGAATGCTGAGAAGAAGAGAGCCAGATATTGGGGAACCCTAGTAATGTCTACTGCAGTCTTTAGCAGCAAATGCAAACTGACTGTTTATGATAGTATACCCTTCTGTAGTGCAGAGACTATTATTTGTGATAATTCTGATTTTGATGTGGAGGAACCCTTCTTCAGGCTGCCAAAGAAAACCAGGTAGGAAAGTAGAACAGATGCTTACAAGAAGGGCATCATCATGGCCTGGTCCAGTCTCCACCCCAGCTAGACAGCAGGGCTCTTCTTGATGACTGACTCTTGTATACAGGAAAACAGGGAAACAGATGTATTCATTTTGCTTCCTGGCTGCCATCAGAAATCTGTAGGACCTCCCTTGGCAGCAAAGGACTTTATCTTCGAGGGTAGCATTTTAAAAGATGGTTTAGCTTTGGTCAAATTGCACAGAGAAAGAAAAACTCCAAAAGTTGCAATTCACAAATCAGACACATTGAAGACTTGAACACACTAATTAGTTCTTAGTCAATACACTGTAATGTGCCCCGAAATTATGGCTAAATTGCATAAAAAGAAACATGCTTGGAACTGAGGGTAGAAATTGAGAATTTGAGAAATTAAACTCATTACTCCATATACTTCTGTTATGACTCAATTCTTTTTCATTGCCCCTTTTTGAACCTTTTCTGTGTCTGTTGTGCTACTGAGCTGAGTAATGGAATTTAATATTAGGTTCTTTTTTTTTCCAATTAAAGGTGTTACTTGGTCTTGCACGAGAGTAACAGGGCATTTAACAATCCACACAAAGGGGTTTAGACAATATCCAAGGAAATGTTCCTTACTAACATGCTGGGAATAGAGTCATTCCAAAGGAGAATAGTAAAAGAGCTTTGAAATTTTGACAGTGGGATGAAATACTAGGAGCAATGGACAAAGAGGCAAAGTGGGAATGGAAAGAGCACTGAACTAGAAGTCTGGAGACTCGGGCCAAGTCCCAGCTGTTCTGCCAAATAATATGTGACCTTGGGCAAGTCACTTCATGTGGTGGATGCTGTGATGTGCTACCCAGACTCTCCCTCCAGGATTGAAGGACTCATTCCCACAGCTGCTGGGGGTAATCCCAGCCTCAGCTGTCAACTCTTTCAAGGATTGTCTCAGTTGAAGAGTGATGCTTTACTAGGGAAGTCCACATCCAATGACTGGTCAATGAAGAAGCCTGGCTGGCCCCCTTGGCCCAACTTGGAAAAACTCAGAAAGACCATTTTACCTCCAGAGATCCCCATGGAGTCAGCTGGGGCCTTTGTAAAGAATGCATTGCAGCCAGCCCCAGTGGCCTAGTGGTTAAGTTTGGCATGCTCTGCTTCAGTGGACTGGATTTGGTTCCCAGGCACAGACCTACGCCACTCATCTGTCAGTGGCCATGCTGTGGCAGTGGCTCACATACAAAAAGAGGAAGACTGGCAGTGGATGTTAGCTCAGAATGAATCTTCCTCAGCAAAAAAAAAGAATTTGTTGCAGCTCAACTTCTCCCTTTGCCCAATTCTGCTTCCTTCCTCTCCCTCACGTAGGTGTTGATCCCAAGAGCACTCCCTGATAAACATCCTGCTCACTAGCCTCCACCTCAAAGTCTCCTTCCTGAGAAATCCAATCTGCCATTATACACCCAACTTGAGTCTACGAATCTAGGACTCAGTTTCCTCTCTCAATCAGAAAACAGACAAACGCTAAGAAAGTTGCAGGTTCTTAATGTGAGGCCCGTGCATGGACCTGAGGACTCTAGACAACCTGAAATTATACATGAATTATATTGTGTGTAAGTTGACAGGGGCACTTTCATGGGAAACTGTGTTGATCTCGACAGATTGTCTCAAATGTTTTTCATCCTAACATGTTGAGGAGTCATGGATAAGAGATGATCTCTTGCAAGAGCATTAATTACAATATTCCAGGATTTCACAAGGCACAGGGTCGTGTCTTCAAAAGACTGCATTCTGTGCCCCTAACGTGCCACTATGAAAGTCAATTCATATTTATGTGTTAATGACAGAGGTCTACCCCCAGAAAGACTGTGTTCATTTCAACAGTGTTCTAGAAGTAATTCTCTAGCCTTAAATGTTAAGCCTTTGAAAGGAATAAGGATGGACATTTCAAGGATGGAAAAGTAAATCCAAATAGGCTGGCAAGGGAGACAGTTTGAAGCAGGCTTGCAATCCTTGTTCCTACAATTCTAGAACCAACCTGGAACCAATCCTAATAACAAAGTGCCCTCCCCCCCCACCCCCGGCCCACCACTATGAGAAATAGATTTGCCTTCTAGAGAATAGCAGTAGCTATCACTCATTGTGTGCCTGCTATATGCCAGGTTTTCTGTATACTGATTTTATTTAAGGCTCAGGCCAACAGGTATGCAAGGATTATTATCTCCATTTTACCCATAAGCAAACTGAGACTCAAGGAAACATTTATCCAAGGTCACAAAACTAGTGTAACTGATTTCGGACTTAAACTCAAATTTGTCTCAGGTTTCAAGTTTGTCCTACTTGGCTCCAAATTCCGGGGATGTTCTGCTACAACCCCTTGTCTCCTTAGGCTAAGTCAGACCCACGTTCTAAGTTTCTAGCAGGAAACAGAATCTCAAAGCAAAAACTGACAATGTATGAGAGAGCAGCCCTGACACTGATTCGCTGTCTACAGAACCTCTGCCTTTGTCTACCTGATCCCAAATGAGTTCACAAAAGACGTCTGTGAAAAGAGCAGTTGGCTACCGAAAGAAAAACAATGTAGGTGACCCAATGAGTATTTTCCTGAGTGTTGAGAGTTTAGGGACAGAGGTTTTTTTAAAAAAAAAAAAACTTTTTCAGATGTATTTGGACCATGCCAACAAAATCCAAGCAGGGCATTTGTGAATTAATGTAATGCCACAAGTACTGTTCACTCCCATGAGATGAGTTACTACTATTAAATGCACAGTGTTCGTTTTATTCAGCTAAATGGGGTACACACCAAACCAAAAATGGTCTATTTTAATGTCAGATTTTTCTCTTTGTTGCTATTATAATCATTAGGACTACTGATCTTCATAAAAACCATTACCTCTTACCCATATATAGTATATGATCACTTCAATTTACACAATCTCATTTAATCCTCCCAACAACATTGCGAAGAAGGCTGAGCAGGTATTATCTCCATGTTATAGATAAGGAAACTGAAGTTTAGATAGCTTAAGGGATTTACCCAAGACTTCATATTAATGTTCTGGCTTCTAGTCTTTCCCCAAATTTACTGATAGGTAAAGAAAAAACAGACCCATATAAATCAGCTCAAACTCTAAAGAACCCCATGCTAGCCCCCTAGCCGTATTTGCACATAGCAACCAGAGTGATCATTTCAAAACGTGTGTCAGATCATGTCATTTCTCTGCCCTCAACCCTCCAGTGGCTTACCATCACAATGAAATGCAAATCCTAAATCCTTTGTCTGGCCTAAAATATCTTACAGGATCTGGCCCCTGTCCACTTCCCTGACTCCATCTCCCCCCATCCTCCCCATTGCCCACTCACCTTCAGCTTCCTAGTTCTTGAACCAATAAGCAGGCTCCTTCTTATGCTTTTGCAACTGCTCTTGTCTCTCTCCGGGAACTCTCTTTCTCCTGATATTCCCAAGAATCACTTACTCCCAGGAAAGACTTCCCTTACCATCCTGGCTGAAGAAGCACCCCATCGTTCTCTATTCTTTGACCTTGGCTTATGTTATTCACAGCACTTATATGTACTTAAAATTATATATGTATTTGTTTTTTTCATATTTGCTTAATATTCATATTTGTTTGCTGTTTCTCCCCTTAGAATATGAACTCCACGAGGCAGGAACTTGCTGTCGTGTTCACTGCTAGATCCCCAGTGCCTAGCACAGTGCCAGACTTACTGTCCTTGCTCAATAAATATTTGCTGAAGTTTGAGTGAATGAGTAAGTCTTACTGAAAGTGTCAGTTAAGTAGCTGAGATTGCCAAGGGAGGGTTATATTTTCATGTTTGTTGCAGTCTGCATCTCCCTTCTCATTAACTGGAAAAGTCTTTATGAAATGCATGATGTATTATGTCTTGTATGAGCAAGGGTCCCATGCTGGCTTTACCACTTACAAGTGTGGGATCAATTTTCTCCCCTGTACTACCAGAAACTTCTACCATATGCATATGTATAAAGTATTCAGTGAGATAATTTGAGAGAATAAATCATTAATTCATGCATTCACAAACATCCATTGGATGTTTTTTCTCATTTAATCCTCAAACACCATTGAAGACATAACCATGGAAAAACAGATTCTGACCTTAAGAAAAGTACATTAGGTCACTCAGATACTGACCCTGCCTGAGGACCTGGTTGGTGTGGCCTACACTGTGTCATTATGGTGATGAAGTCTTAAACTGTCACACTTTCAATAAGACGATCTTACCTAAAAGTCCTGTCTCTAAATTTCTCTTGAAAGATCTGATGTTCCAGCAACACTGGGCCTGCATTTACTTCTGACAACCAAATTCTGAAGCTGAGTAGTGGTTGCTCCTTTATTAATTCTCAAGATTTAAAAAATCTCTACAGTTTCTCTATATCCTCACAAACTCGTTCTATCCTGTTTCCAATAAGCAAGTGTTAAAATCTCCTACAATGATTGCAATTTTTTTCATTTTCTCCATATAACCATGTCAGTGTTTGTTTTACATATGTTGAGGCTGTGTTGTTAGGTTCATATACATGACTGTAATACATTCTCAGTGGATTGCTCTTTTTATTATGATTTAGTGTCCCTTTTTGTTTCCAGCAATTGTTTTGCTTTAAAATCTATTTTTGTCTGAACTAGTATTGCTACACGGGTGTTCTTTTGATTATTATTTGCCTGCTATATTCTTTTCCATTCTCTTATTTTCCTTACCCCTCACCTTCATTCCAGTCTTATTCCTCCCACTAGCAGTTTTGAAAATCTCTTCACCTGCCCCCTCAGACCCAAAGAACTTGATCTTACATCAGCTTCTTGGGCTACCTTCTGAGAGGTCACTGGGAATTTTGAAGACCCAGTTACACTGCCACCAGGCAGCATGGCCAGGCACCAGGGGTAAGGCTGGGTCTGATTTCCATAGGCTCCCAAGTTCATTGTCTTCATTTGTATCTGACTATGGTTTTCTCTTTTTAAATTTTTTCTCTTTAAAAAATATCTATTTGTCATTACTATGCATGGACTTTGAGGTGGTTGTGCCTATTTTTCAAGGCATGAATCTACAAAACATATAGACTAGATATCCAGGATATGTAATAAACATTGTAACAGATAAATACAGCCAGTTCCTAGCTCGGGGGTGGCGAGGGGGTTCCTTCCTCAGCAAAACCAATGGGGCTAGTTTTCTAGAACACAGATTCCATGAGCAGCTCCTTCTTCTGTTCTTCATAGTTGGAGAGCAGGCACTGGAATATGAGTATTATTCCCAGGGTCATAATAAACTTTAAGGACAAATGTCTTTAAATAAGTTTTATATTATCAGTTTAGGGGCTATGTAAGTACATTTGATGATTACAGCCCTAGCCTCAACAGTGTATCTCAGATACCTCAACGTTATTGTTATTTTAGTAGTTAATAATGCAATGATATTAGAGAAAGAGAGAAACAGAGACAGAGAGAAAGCAGAGACTGCAGTAAAAGAAGAGCTGGTGAACAGGAAAAAATAATTTACCATGAATTTAAAAAAATGTGCATGTAGTGTGGGGGCCTAAATTTAAACAACTCAATGCTTCCACACACTGAAAATCAGCCTGTCCTACTATGTCCATTCAAATATCCCTGATCTAAACACTTCAATTTATTGTTCACTAATTAGGTAGAATTGTTGTCCAGAATAAAGAAATCACCACCCAGTAATTACTTCATTGTAAAACGTAATGAGCATCCAAACACTGGCACATACTGTAAAAATCACAGCACAATAAATAGAACACTGTTTTCCAACAATAACCCGGCAGTGAATTCTGCTAGTGTATTTCTTCGTGAAACATGTTTATGTGATAGTCTTCCAATTTTATGGTGGAAGTTTATCACCATAAGGTGCATTTCATGACAGCCGAATAACTACATTCAGTTAGGCTTGTCACCATGTGCCTTCAGTATCAAGACACATGCTGATTGTATCAAATACTGTTGACTGTCTTAGTGCCACGAATAGAAAAGATGATTACACTGTTCTGTGTAGATATGATGCAATATTATTCACATTGCAAGAAATTGAAGGTCAAGGTTGTCTAACAACGTTAGAAAGATTGGGTATTGAAAGCTTCTTAATGCAGTGATGATTCACTAATGGGCAGATGACAGGTGTAACTTAATGTGTGGCTGATTCTTTATGTAAACAGGTGGGATAGAGGTACATCATATCAAATCATTGCGTGTGTATCTTGTTGGGTGGGGATATGAGTTATTAATTTATCTTTTTGAAAATAAAGCAAAGCAACGCTTTAAGAACCCCCCCTTAAAATGCATTTTTTTTATCTCAAAGGATTGTACTAGAGGACAAGAGATCAAAAATTTTGCCTCAGTCCTGCACAGACACATTCTGTGATGACATTGGCAAATAACGAGTTTGCCCTATACCTCTGCATTTCCGGTTTTACTATAGGTCCTGTTGACTTTTACTCTCATCTAATATATTCTGTAAAGCATGTCTTCATTAGGCTAGACAATCAGGTTGATGCCTCTAAAATAGCAAGGATTATTACCAAGTTAATCAAATTTGAAATTTATTTACACTCCATTGTCAAACAGCTGTTATGGTCTGATCCTAGCTCTACAACTGATACAAAGCATACGACCCTAGAAATTTAATTTCTCAAAATCTCATTTTGAGATTGGCTATGTACTAACCTGTGATCTTATTTGGGTGTTATAGTTCTTTTATAATCATAGTGTATAGCTCAGAAAAGATATTCACTAGGATAATTTTTACAATAATACATTTTCCATCAATTTTCCCTTTATATTCACATATTCATGAACTAACTTAAAACATCATAAAATTGTGATGTCAATAATTTACCAGATCAACTCACCATTAATTTAAGAAATTGAGCAAGCATCCAGATTGAATTCAATCACAGGAAAAATGCTATTGGAATGTCTGTTGACATAACAGCTATGTCATGGGGAGTTTATTGGCTGTTAAAGGATTAAAGTTAGGTTGGTATAATTAACAACAAACATGTGTTTACCATTTAATCATAGCACTTTAAAGGATATTTGCAATTCTCTAATTCATAGCCTTCCCTAGCATGATCCATAGAGTGTCCTGGCAAGAGCCTGTTAGCTGTAGTCAAATAAGAAAAATGAGAGCCCACCTTGATCTGTAATTAGGACAGGATACATACTGGATGATGGTCCAACTGGAAGAGATAGAAGAAAGTATTCAGACAGATCAGTCATGAGGAGTAAGAAATCCAATACTGTCCATTAGATGCTAATTGAAAATAGTGTCTGTAAAGAGTTCAGAGAGAAATAACAGACTGCTTCAATAGCTGTACAATGCTAGGGATCTAAGAGAGGGATGTGATTGCAGTTCCAGGCTCCTGACTAGTTGCCATTGCTACAGACTCTTCTAGGTATTAAGGTCTCAACTAGTGCTATGGTCCTTGGGTAAAAGAATGAAGAAATCACAAGAAAGAGATAAACTACATGTGTGACAGTCCTATGGACTGGGTTGGACAATGACATGCATTACTGTAGGGGACAGGCCTGAAGAAGCTGGGGCAGGGAAGAAGATTGTGGAAAGGAGCAAAGGAAATCATCTCTGTTTCACACACACAAAAAAATAGATGAATGTAGAAGAAAAAATATGATTGGGCTTTAGAGGAAAAAGAACTACATAGACTGATGCTCAAGAAATGGGTCATGGCCCACAGTTCAAAGCTGGAGGTCTGTATCAGATCATGTTCCCTCTTCCCCAGTGTCTGATCTAGGTGTTTCTGGGGTGGGCTATTTGGCTGAGTGGAATCAGTCAGCTGAACTTAAGTAAAGAATCAGGCTACTTATTTCAGTTGTCTTAGCTTAATTGCTTGTCATTTGGTGATTTAATAAATCTTTGCCCATCTAACCATTATGTCAATTATAACGAATCTAATTAAGACAAAAATAGTAATAGTGCAATAAAGATGCAATAAATATGATCACCATATTTGGTTATTGTGAGGTCTTTGAAAGCAGATGATCTAGAACTTTACAAAAAATTTATTGTGAACTTTATGAGGGGAGGTGTCTCCTCATTATTCATAAATCAGAAATGCCTGGCTTAACCCAATAACTCAAGAATTACCTCTTGTTTGATTGATGCTATTGTGGTAGCTGCATTTCTATAAGTTTCAAAATAAATGTAAACCTTACTTTGTAGGGAATACTACTTTGGATAGTTGCTAGAAAATAAGTCTTTAGTTAATGGATTCACAGTCTCTAAAGCCTCAATTAAGAAGTATAATTTACTTTCTGGGTGAGACCACTCTACATTTTTATAGAGTTCAGCAAAGTCTAATTTAGAATGACTAACAATTTAAAATAAGTAGTTCAAAAGAGGTTTATTGCAAGCTTAAACTGATACATTTAAATTAGTGTTTTCTGTAGCAACTAGATTTTTCATCACTGAGTCTAGAATATGTTCTTCCAGTGGAATTTGTCCATCTAGATATTTCTGTGACATAATGTGGGTGTCTCTGTCTACTTGCTCTTCCAAGGATTAAAAACATCAGTGTTTTGCATATTTGTTCAGTGAAGTAGCCAGAGCTTGATGTGGGAAAAAGAAGTCACTGTAATGGTTGAAATAAAAGGTCACTTTCCCCAGCCACCACCAGCCACTACCCAGGTTGAGTCAGGAACAAGACTGATTACCTTCATCATTACTGTCCCTGAAAACGAATTATCTCAGAAAGTGTCAAAAACATGAAAGTATTGGCTAAGCCTGGCTCCCTGGTATGAAATTGAAATGCACTTGTGAATTACATAAATCTTTTATTCATTTAACTACTTACTATCTTTTGGAACTTCTGTTGCCCCATTTATAAAAATCAGAGTTCTTTGAAGTCTGATATTTTATAAATTTTGTTATAATTTTTGGAAGAATCTGTGAAATATTTAGATGTGGGAATAGAATTCTGACAAGAAATACAACAGATTGTTCTATCTAACACTTATTCCCACAGTAACCAGCTTTGGGTCATTAACTTGTATACAGGGATTGATGATTCTCCATCTTGCCTCAGTTAAATAAATCCAAAGCCATGGAGTGTATGTTCCCAGAACATGAGGATTCATTATGGAATGCTGCAGGGAAAGAACTTTGTGCCAAGAGCAGAGGGGCAAATAATACCCACATTCTGAGCAATAAATAGAACAGAAACTTCTTAACCATTGACTGAGGAATGATTATTTGAAGGCGGAAATAGAAAGAAAAACTGGGAGGGAGGAAGGAAAGAAGGAAAAGGAAGAGAAGACAGGCAGAAATATGGAAAGAGGCGACTTCAAAGTGAATCGACAACAAGCTATCAAAGAGTTTGCAGTCTGTCAAGGGCAACACAATAGCTGAACTTGAGTGTGGACTCCAAGAGGCCACTGCCCATTGACACAGGCCTGACGATTTGACCCGCTGTATTTTCATTAAAACCCAAGTATCCATCATGTCTCAGACTGTGTCAGAAGCTCAAAAACTACTGTTTCTGCTCTCCAGCTCAGTAGCCCTCGGTTAATTCAAGGGAGGGTTGCTGCCCAGAGGGAAAATGCTACCAGGAAAATCAGAGAATAAGGCTTCACTTCTCTAGGATATCAGAATTTATTCTACCATTTATCATTACTAGCTTGCAATTAGTGGCAGCCAGAACTCAGGCCTAAAACACAAATATAAGAGAAGAAAGCTGCTGTTTTCAACCTGATTTCCTCTTCCTCCCTTGCACTACCCCTTCCCTAAAGTCAGTGCAATGGGTGCAACAGCTGGAGCAGAGGACAGTTTGGTTTCCTATGAGAACATACCCAGGCCAGGAAGCTGGAGGGTGAACACATGGAGCAGGGTGAAGTTGTCCCAGTTGTCCCACACTAGGCCATCCCTGACAGCTGAGTCTTCTACATGTGAGCCAAGATCAACAAAACCACTAGCCAATGAGTACGTGAATGGGAACAGAAGAACCACTCAGCTGGCCTGCAAGTTTAAATAAATGCATATTGTTTTGAGCCACTGAGTTTTGTAGCTATTTGTTACTCACCATTACTGTGGCAATAAATAACTGATACACTGCCTCATGCTATCACTCTATTGTCAACCGGTGTTTTTCTATAACTCTTGAGTTGATCCTTGGCACTTTACATAGTAGTAGCAACAATACCTTATATTTATTGAATGCTTTCTATGTGCTAGACACAGTGAGAGTTTTCTATTAATTCATTCATTTAACACATATCTAACACTGCTGTGTACTACACACTGTCTTACACGTTAGGGATGCAGTCATGAGAAAAACAGTCAGAGGTCCAGCGATTATAAGTTCAGTCTAGTTGGGAAAAGATGTGCATTAAATCGTCTTAAAAATGTATAAAAACTATAATAAGGGCTATGAAGAAAAATTATAGGGAGATAGTACAGCTTCGGGGATTTATCCAACCTGAATATCAGGAAAGGAAGATTTTCCTGAAAATGCAATACATGAGAGGAAAGGGAAGGAGTGTTGCAGGCAGATGAAATCATGGATGGAAAGGCCCTGAGGCAAGAGGGAGCAGGGCTCATTCAGAGAACTGAAGGGCTGGTGTGGCTGCAATACGCAGGGTATTGGGCTAAGGGGAGATGTGGGCAGGAGCTGGAGTGTGCCCTGGTGAGGCTTCTTGGTGTTTATTCCTATGCAATAGAGCCCTTAAAGGGATTTCTCACTCAATACTCACAACTCTCCTAGCAAGTAGGTAATTTTATTATGTCCATTTTACAGATAAGAAAACTGAGACTAGGGAAGGTAAGTAACTTGGCCAAATTCAGCATTTAATAAATCACACTCCAGAACCAGCACATGAGCACTCAGCTATACATCTCTTTTCCCTGATACTTTCATTAACATCTTGAGAACAAGCTGTATGTTATATTTTGTTGTTTCAACCCCCTTTGGTCCCTAACAGAGGCCTGGAACGGCAAATAGCACAGGCCTGAGAGTGGGGCAGACGTGGGTTCAAATGCTGACCTTGGCCCTGGGTAACCTTGACCAATTTTCCTAAACCTCTGTGATTTCATTTCTTCAAGTTAAAAAAGGGATAACGATACCTCTTTTCAGGCAGGGGTATGGGGACACATAACTAAAGGACTTAGAATATAGTGGATACTCAGTAATCACTGGCTATTATTATGATTACCAGAGATTCTGTAATGGAATGTGGATCTAATGTTCACTCATTATCATTATCATCAAAAGGCAACCAGCCTTATGACACTCATAAGTCTAAAAATGACATTGACAGTGAACTTCACTGGGGATTACATGGCTCAGTTAGTAAGAAGCCCCGCTAATTTCCCAATCCACACCCAACTCTGGAAAAGGCCTCAGGTCTTGTGCCTATGGTCTTAACGATTTGCACATGTGCCCCATTCCATCTGACCCCTTCAATGTCCTCTGATGGGGAGGGCAGACAAGGGACCTTGTCAAAGCTCTCCTCCCGGGAGAAGCATCAGTTTCAAGGTGACTCCGGGAAAATACAAGCATCTGACCTCCTTCGTTCATATTCTCCGTTTCTCTACAAGCCTTGTTCCCTAACTGCTGTTTCCCTGGTTTGAGCTGAAAAGACTAAATTTACCTGCTGTGTAATGCCATGGGTAAAAGCACACAGCAGGATGTATACCACCTAAGGAACATTTACTAACTAACCGACAGAATGAAAAACGAATGTCAAGTGGTTGAAATCAATATAATAACCTCATTCCAGCATCTAACACAGTGTTTGGTTCACAGATGGGGTCATTTAGTGTTTACTGAGTGAATGCTGCCTTTAGATGGCTGTACAGCATAATGGTGAAGAGTAGGTCTCTGGGTTCAGACAGACAACCTTTCTACATGTGAGCTGTGTGACCCTGGGCAAGTTACTGAACCCCTTGGAGCCTGCTTTGTCTGTAAAATGGGGATAAAAACCACTTTACGGGGCTTTGATAAGGAACAAGTGAGATCACGTATGTGACATTTTTAGTAGAATGTCTGGTACTCCGTATGGGCTCCACGCACACTGTAGTTACGTTACCATGAATGTTGTTCAGGTCTCTCAGAGAGGCCCCCAGCAGTCGGTGTGCTTATTTACTCAGTTTGGGGAATGCAGCATAGAGTAAAGAAGTTTTAAATTACTATAAAAAGGGCTTCCTTTCCCAGGCTCTCACCTACAAGGAATATGTTGCTGGCCCCTCACCCCCCAGCCACTGCTTCGTCGTTCCTCTTCTTAGTCCATTACTGGCCCTTGAAGACATATAAATCCTTTCACTACTTTTTCCCAGAGAGTGGATTAAAAAAAAAAACTTTAAGTTCTCTATAATGAAATTCATAGCATGCTAAAAATATTACAGAGGAACTACGAAATTGCTATTTTCATAGGTCAATATTTGACTGTTTCTGAGCTAATAAAATAATCCAAAGAAGCCCTGTGGCTAACCAGACCAGGGAAGTCAGGACAAGTCAGTAAAAGTTTGTTATTATTTAATTATTTGTTTGTTTTAATGTTCCTCTTTCATAAGTTCCTTTTGTATTAGCCATGAACTGAAGGAGCCTGGATTTCCCTAAGACCCACTACATTCCACAAGACCTCCCCCAAGGCAGCTCTCCTGGCTATCACGTTTCCCTTCTGTTATCACAGTCCTTTCAGAGAATCAAAGAGCCACAGAGGAAGAAAGACCTCAGGGGGCAAGCCCCTTCCTCCAAACGCAAACCATCCCTGGCATGTGCCACCCACTCTGTGTCTCTGAAAGTCCACGAAGCCAGTCTTACTTTGCTGGGATAATTCCTTCCAGGGCCCCACAAGCCAATCAGAGTACCAGATTTATACAGATTCTGTCTCTATCACAACTTGGTCTTTAGATTAATTCTCAAAGCCACATCCTGGACTCCAGGAATCAACTCCACTACTTTTCAGCATTATCTCAGTCAGTTGAGAATCTCTGGGAGCCTCAGGTTCCCTATCTGAGAAACTGGAATAATGATACATGCCGTACACTCCTCCTTCTAGAACTGCAATGAGGTTCAAATCCCATCTGATATGCAAAACGTTTTGAAACACCATCAATTGCGCTGCAAGTTTATTATTACCCACACCTGGGCAAGTAAATAAGCTATTAGAAAAATCTGTGCCCTCACTCACTTGATCCAAATTAGCTTTGAGACCTAATTCATTTTGAGCATACCAATTTAAAAGCCCAGAATGTGTGAAGCAAGTGAGCACTGAAACAGGACTAGATGATAGGGTCATGTACATTGGATGTGCATAATAATAATCATAATGTAGTTATGATTATTAGGGAATTCCTAGGTCAAAAAGCACAAACACCCAAGAAGTCTATATCTCTGACATACACTCATTTGTTCACTCATTCATTCATTCAACAAATATTTATTGAGAATCTGCTATGAGACAGCACATGCTCCAGGTTCTGGGGATACAGATGTAAACAAAACAGCAATGCATGAATTCAAACCATGTCTAGTCATTTAAATGATCAGGAGGACAATGAATTTAATGTGAATGAACTTCTAGCTAACCCTGGAAGTCTCAAATGCTCTGTGAGGAATCATTGCATTTTGCATCTGTCTGCATTTCTTCTCCTAATAAGATGCAGTGTAAGAGAAAGGATAGAGGAGTCAGATCAGAAGCCCTGTGTAGCACACCCGGTCTTGCCATAAGCCCAGGGCATGACTGGTTGGGTCCCCTCCCCTTCTCTGAGCCTCAGTTTCCTCACCCAGGAAATGAAGGTGTTTCCCAGTTCAAATGCATATGAGTCTCTGATTCTGTGGCTGTTTAATTCAGCTGCTAACAGGCAGTCTGGAGCAACCTCCACTATTTTGTTTGGCCAGAATTGGATGACTCTATTTTTCGCTTTCTTGTCCTTGTCCTGTTCTTGTTTTTTATTTGAATTTGTCAGTACATGTAAAAACTGAGACACCTCATTTAACAATCTGGATGTTCAACTTCTCTTGATGAATAACAAGATTTGGCCACTCAGGGACGCTTACCTCACAGCAACAATGCGTCAAGGACCAGGGAGCTGTCACCCTCTTTAGATGTAGCCTGGGCTCTCAAGTTTGCAACGGTCTCTATGGCTCCCCACTGCCTCCCAAGACAGATGCTGAGGATCTGTTTTCTTCATTCCCAGCACTCCTCACTCATTTGTTACCTGCCAGGCCCAGGTGTAGGTACTTCCCATGCAGCACCTCACAGCTGAGGACCTCCAAAAGGAGGATTGTAGAACCGCGACCAAGATGTCTTCCTGAGGACCCTTGAGCTGATTAGAAATGAAATAAACCATTGTTTCTCACTCTGCCGCACACTGGAACCACATGGGGAGCTTTAAAAAAGCACCGATTCCCACGACCCTACCCCCAGAGATTCAATTAGTGTAAGGTGGGGTCCACAAGGCATCAGTATTTTTTAAGAGCTCCCCTGTGATTCTACTGTGCAGCTGTAAGCCATGCTACTGCTTCATATTAATCAAAGTGGCATAATGATCTTGCTGTCTTTGGCTCCGGGAGAAATCTCCATCTTCAGCATGTCCTAGATCTCAGAATTCTAGACTTCTGAGGGCTGGCTTCAGGAGCGTGCGACCTGTGCAGTCACAAAGGGCTCCATGCTTAGAAGGGCTCTGTACTTGGTTTAACACTCTGTTGTCACCATCTTGAAATTTTTAATAATTTTGAGGAATGGGCCCTGCATTTGCATTTTGTTCTGGGCCCCCAAAATTATGTATTCTGTCCTGCTTGCCACCATTCTGGGGTTGGACTTTCCCCAAAGGCTATCAGATCCTTGCCCCTTGGCCTCTAGTCTAGAAGGTGGCACTGGCTTTTCTTACCATTCTGAAGAAGGGATGCTGCCCCTGAGGGGATGAACTATTTCCTCCCTCTTCCCCTGTGTTCCTGCCTTCCCTACAGAACATAAACATCTGTTGTCTTGGAAGAACACTCCCACCACTCTCTCATTCCTTCCAAGAGAGGAGTGACTTATCTAATTGTTGAGATGAGAGAAGGGTCTTCAAGCACCTGCACAGGCCCCCATCCGGACCCTTACACACTGCTCAGCATCCCACAACCAGCTCAGTTGTGCAAGGAGTTTCTCCTCACCGGCTGCTTTGCCTGCTTGAGACCAGGGCAGTGGCTCCAAATGTGGATTCTGCCACATAAGAGCTGTATGACCTTGGGCACCCTACTCAACTTATCTGTGCCTCAGCAAAATAAAATAAAATGAGGATCATAAAAGTATCTACCTCAAAGCCTTGTTGTGAGAATTAAGTTAGTTCCTAATCCATATCAAAGGCTTAGAACACACATTAAGTGCTAAGCATTAGATATTATTAACTTGTTGCGAGGGGCAGTCAGGGAGGGAAGGAAGAGGAAGCCCATTTGAGCCTCAGGTCCAAGCCAGGTTTTCCAGTTCAATGTTCCCATAATCAGGTTGACCCTTTGATCCCTGGCTCCTGCATCTATTTCTTATATGGTTTAGAATCTGTAAGAGGTAAGTGCATGATTAATAGTCCCCTTACACCACAACACAGGCCAGTTGTAAAGTTTCATTTGCATCTTCTCCAGTCCCACTCCCATTATGCACATGGGTTATCACCAATCCCAAGAAGCTCCGTTCCTCGAGCCCACAATCTCGAAATGCCATCCATGGGCCATGCAGCCTAGAGTCAGAAAAGCTTTTAGAAATGGAAAGGAATTACCAGATCATCTTACAGATGAAAAGACTAGGCAGAGAAGTCCAAGGTTGCCCAGGTTGTCAGTGGCAAATGAAAAATGGAATCAAGGCAGTTGCCCTTTCCTACCAAGCCATGCTGCTACGCACTGTGGGAAATTCTCCCACCTCACGCGTGGGGATGGAGCATGTCTCAGTGTGTGGCCATCCCTCTTCTTCCAATAGTTGCTGCAGAGCGGTGACCTTTGGGAGCTAAGTCATTCCATAATCTTACATGTATTGAATGTTGAAAGGGACAGAAGAAGACCCTGATTTAGCAGTGTGAAATAACGAGGGAGAAGGGGCACAGAAGGAAAGAAAAAAGAACAGGCAGTCCTTCCCTTGTTTGAAACAATGCTTACAAGTCTCCGTTTTGAGGGAGACCTCGCACAGGCAGTGTGGTGAGGAAGGCAGGTCACACAGGGGTCTTCCCTCCAGGAAATAACCTTCAGCAGCATTGTTTTCTAACATGGAGGATAATGAACAACACTGTTGATTCAATTTGCTCTTTTTCTCAGCATAGAACTTTCCCCCATGCTGTCAGCCCTTTGGATTTATTGATACTATAGAGAGTTTGGAGAAATACAGACATTACTTTGGCTTTTGGGCTCTTTGTTTCAAAAGAAATGTTTGAATTGTCCTATTTGACAAAAATAAAAGGAAAAAAAAGAAAATAGGTTTGGCAGTTGGAACGGCTATTTCTAACATTAAAAGGAAGGAAAAGGAAAGATGAAGGAGGGAATAAAATAGGTTTTTATTCTATGGTTTTTCAATTAATGAAATAGAACGCCAATGATTTTGGTAGGAAAAGTACTACACAATAAACAAAAAACCCCACACCTAATAATGGAACAATCTTTGTTATTAACTTGATAGCTTTGCCCTGCAAATATCATCAGAGCAGCTGGCCGGAGTAATACTGCAATGTATTAAAAATATATATATCCCTACCACTGATAGTGCAGAACAACTCGGGTCAGGAACCATTACTGAACACACCTAATATTGTTTTCTAAATTTTCAACACCTATTCAAATAGAAGCCTGGAAAGAAAAATTGCCTCTCACTCCAAAGCTTTAAAACACACAAAAAGGCACCATATTGCCACTTTAGGGACACATTTGTTCCCTGCTGTTGCTATTTTATATGTCATTTCAGTCCTGCAGTTAGCTATAAAGCAAATCTTTTCTTTTTCCGGAGAGGAATAAGAGCTGCCTGAAGGGAAACAAGAATGGGAAGCATCCTTAAAATGACTGATTTACAATTGGCAAGGAGATACAATATGAAAATTATAGCTTTCTCATTTTGAACATGGGAGCCTCGGCTCTTACTCTAAAAGCACCCCCTAGGGGCCCCCTATTGACACAAGAGAGAGGCTGTCATGAAGGGGCTGTTTGGGTTTTAAGAAGATATGGAGAATGGGTGAGATGTGTGTGTGTGCTTGTGTGTGGTACGTCTGTATGTGTTTGTGTGTGCTATGTTGAAGTGTGTGCATGTGACTGGGGGTGGTGGTGTGTATAGTGGTGGTGGGGGATGAAGTCAGCAGGGGTTAGGTAGAATTAAAAGGAAATTCTGGGAAGTTAGCACATGCCACAACTCATTATGCACCGGAGGTAGTTCAGTCTAAACATCAGCGTGGAATTCAGATACCTCGAGTTGTAATCCCTATTCTGACAGTGATATATGGTGTACACTTGGGCAGTTCCCCTGACTGTGCTTTGACCGTAACTTATCATCTGTAATAAGGAAAATAACACCCTCCAAAGAGGGATGTTGTGGAAATTTATTTATGTTACCAAAGGGCAAGGGGGACCATAGGTGAAAGGTTGAAGATGAGTCAAAGACTCTTTGCCTGTCAACAACTCATGTATAGCTCATATGTAGTTCCCTCTGGGTTTAACCTTCTCTTTATGACCTTCCCAAACACCCCTTTGGGATACAGCCAAGTGGAAAAGACTCTCTGGTTCCTCTCTCAAAGAATAAGGAGAGGATTCACATAGCCTGGTGTGATAACAGGCCTCCAAGATGGCCCCATTGACCCTCACCTCCTTGTATTCTCTCCCTTGTGTTGTTCTCTCCCACACTGAATCATAGCTAGCTTATTTACCCAATAGACTATGGCAAAGTGTGTGACTTTCAAGGCTAGGTCATAAAAGGCATTGCAGTTTCCACTTTGGTCTCTTGGATTGCCCACTTTGAGGGAAGTCAGGTACCATGTGGTTAGGATGGTCAAGAAGCCCAGGAAGAGGCCCAAGTGGAAAGGAACCAACTTACTACCACCAACTTGCCAGCAACATGAGTGAGCCACCTGGGAAATATATCCTCCCCACCTCAAACCTTCAGATGACAGCAGCCCCAGTCAACATCTGACTGCAACCTCCTGAGCTAGACCTACCCAACCAAGTGACTTATAAACTCCTGACTCACAGAAACTGCAAGATAATGAATTGTTGTTTTAAGCCACTAAGTTATGCAGTTGTTACATATCAATAGATAACTATTGGACTGGGTTGGGATAATCCAGGAAGAATCTACCTTCAAGCTACTCTTATCTTTGAGAGAGTGGTTAGACTAGATAAGGTGAATGTTCTCAAAAGGCCGTAAGTCTACTGATGATTCATTCATTTCTTCCTTCATCCATTCTTTAATTTGCCAAATATTTACTAAGCATCTGCTGGATCCTAGACTCTGCAATAGATAATGGGAGAATACAAATCAGTTATACATATTCCCTTAAGAGATCTCACCTCGTGTATTGGTGGAGACAAACAAATAAACAGACAATCAAACATAGTGTGGCAAAAGCTTATGGCAGGGAATTACATAGAGAAAATTGTGGGAGCCCGTGCTTGAGAGAGAAGCTAACTCAGTCTTGACGAATCAGGAAGGGCTGCTCTGAGGATATTTAAGGATATTCCCAAAGATCAGGCAGACGTTATCAAAGTGAAGTAGAGAAAAGGCAGGCGGGGCTGCAGTATGAAGAAGAATGAACAGCATGTGCAGACAGATCGAGCTGCAGTGTGTAAATCAGAAGGCCCAAGTGCACTAACAGCGGCTGTAGTGAAAAAGACTTTTTTCCCTCAATTTACACCTTAGGTAAATGGCCCTTTTCTAACATAATTACATTTTCTCCCGTGAAGTCGAGGAAATGTTCAACTACACAATCTCTAGGACAAGCAATGAAACAAAAAGCCTTCACTTCTATATTCAGACACCTTTTAATCCTTTCCCCTCATCTGGGACCCACGGGGTCTTCATTCTTTCTCACAGCTAGTGTAGGGAAGTCATTTATACCTCAAGAAAAGTGCTTAGTGCATTGTTGTCATTAACGAAATAATTAAGTTCTTTCAAGATGATGTTACCTCCTCCAAGAGGCCTTCTCTGAGTCTTCCAAAATGATTTAGGCTTCTTAGTCCCCGAGGAGACCTCATTCATGAGGGTTAGCACAGAACCTACCAAACTCGATGGTCATCCATTAATTCAACTGTTGTTTCCCCAGTTAGACTGAAAATCTGGTGTCTCAGTCCTGAATGGCCCCTCTATTATTCCAATGTCTGGCATACTCCCAGTAGGCCCACAGATACGACAACACTCTTCATTTTCTCTCATACTACCCTGTTCTTTATAGTCTTCTTTATCATTTTTGAAAGTATTCATGTATATACATTTATTTATTTATTTGGTTCATTTGTTCAATATTTCTCACCCCCACCTGCCCTACAAATGGTAATTGAAGTTCTGTGATAATTAGGAGCTTACATGCTTATTTCCTACTATTTATAAAGCCTACCACAGTGCCTGGCAGTTAGTTGGCTCTCAATAAATATATCTGGAATAAAGAAGCAATTTAATTTAGTGAGAGCTATTGAATGAAAAAAATCAACGTAGTTCTACATTCTTGCACATTTGTGAATCTTTCTTAGAAGATTAATCTTAGATGCTAAAAACATGCATGCCATTTCTCGGTGAAATATAGTGAGTTTTAATTTGGTTCAATAAATTAGTTTTTAGTAGGCTCATTATCTACCAGCCTATTTTCTGAAAAAAGCATACACAGAGCCTCACAAATATGCAAAACCAAAGTCTCTTTCCATGAATTAGAACATTAGACATAATTATATGTTTTAAATAATCAATTACTATCTAAATGTTGGGTTAACACTTAAACTAGACAACAGTGAAGTGCCAAGTAAGATAACAAAATGCCCAAGCATTTGCACAAGCCATTGTGCTTCACACTGTGTCTAATGAACGTAAATAATGCCTTTGACACAGATCTAATGCTATTAGCCTTAAATTTCTTTCTGCAAGCCAGGGGTGTGAAAACAAAGCTGCAGGTTGTTTTCCTTAGGAATGAATGTGTTTGTTTGTGACTGGCAGCAAAATGGTGTCAGCTGGGACCGAATCAGACATCCCCTCTTCACACTGCTGACTGGCAGGTGGAGGTGAGAAAACAAACAGCAGGCACTCCTGAGGCGCTAGGGAGGGGCCAGAGACAAAGGGGTGAGGAGCTTGTGTTGCAGAGCCTGGGGAAAGAGTCCTTCCGGAACAAGGGGTGAAATGTTGGCCATTAGCCTCAAGGAACCCAACTCAAGTGTGACTGGCATTTCTTAAAAGAAGAGAATGATGGAGAGATGAGAGAAGCTTCAGCCTTGACCAAAAGGAAGCCCTCCTCCAGCCTTTCTGGGCAGTTCCCTAAAGGCCACAGCTAGATGGGTGGTGGTAGGCTGAGAACTCAAAAGGCCATTCCAGGACACCCAAATAGGCTGGGGATGGATCAAGGGAAAGCCGAAATTTAGTATTTCCTAAGGTCTTCCTCTAAGAAGAAATGTGTACGTGGGATCACTCCAATGTCCAGGTAGAAAGGCCAGTATGGAGTTATTTGCTTATTTATTTTGAATAAATCACATATTTCCCTTTGTGAATATACCCCATAGTTAGAAAAGTGATGTTTTGACTCAGGATTAGTCATAAAGCTACAGGATACGTAAAGCAGCAGCTGAATTGATGGCTAGAAATTCGATTTTGTTATTATAAGATGAGGGTAATAAGAACAAAATTATAATCTTATGTTTTACAAAGAGATAAGAAAGAAAGCTTGTAATTGGATGGCATCGTGGTCAGTCATCACTGGCACAAACAATGCCAGTCGGTCTTTTCACCAGGGAGGAAGAAGAGATGCCCACCTGTGTCCACAGAGTGTGACAATTAGATGAAACTCTACACACTCCTACTAAGATGGAGGGTGGGAATCGGGAGAATGAAGAAAAATCCTTCTGTCTGATTTTCACACTCCAGGAGTTTTAAACCTTTCACTGATTGTCTTATAAATACAACCTATCAATTAATTTATGGCATGAGGAATGGCCAAGATTTCCCCTAAAACAGGTGTTTCCCAACATTAGAGTGGTCTAGACGGGAGAAAAACCCACTTTGGTTAGGTAATGCTGTGGCACAGCTTTCAAAGATGACACCAACGTTTCAAGTTTAAGGTTTCCATTATGACCCATTTTGGTTCTTCATTATTTAGCTTACTGTGATGGCTAATTTTATGTGTCACCTTGGCCAGACTATGGTGCCCAGTTGTTTAGTCAAGCACCAGTCTAGATGTTGGTGGGAAGGTAGTTTCATAGATGTGATGAATATTTAAATCAGTAGATTTTGAATAAAGCAGATTACCCCCCATAAGGTGTGTGGTCCTCATCCAATCAGTTGAAGGCCTTAGGAGAAAAGACTGAGGTCCCCCAAAAAGAAGGAATTCTGCCTCTAGACTGCCTTTGGAGTCAAGATTGAAATTTCAGCTTCTGCTGGAATTTTTAGCCTGCGAGCCTGCCATGTAGATTTCAGACTCGCCAACTCCTATAATCACTCGAACAAATTCCTTAAAATCTCTATTTCTCTCTCTCTCCATATATTTATTTATTTTCAGCCTTTCTAATGTTAGGTTTTCCAAACTGTTTAGATAAATGGGGATGTTCACAGAAGGTGACACCTGAAGTACCATCTGAGCATTGGTGCATCCTTTGCCAAAACTAAGTCTGATATTCAATAACCTAAAATTGATTGAATTTCCTTTGAAGTGGAAGATTCAGAGCAGCTTTTCTGATGGATTTAAATAAATATCAACCAAAGTTCATTTCATTTGTTTTGCTCTTAACCAGTTGCATAAACTAAGGTGTATATGATAGCCTTGATCTTAAGTGACCTAATGAAGTACATCATTTAGCATAGAAACACTATTTTTTTCATTTTAATACATTTATATCCACATCCTGATATACATTTTTTGAAACCAGGATAATTCCCTTTTAGCCAGGGGAATCATTTAAATAATTGGCTTTAAAACCTTGGTTGATTCTCCCCATAGGAACAGCAGAGTTTATTATACTTGTGAGGCCGGTGAGAGAGTATTTTTGACAGGTGAGATATGAAGGTCTGGTTTTTCTCTTCAACTCTAATGTGAATTATATAATCTTGAGCAGTGTTCTCAAACTTGTGGCTCATGAACCACCTGCATCAGAAATATGAAGATGCTTCTTAAAAATGCAAGTTTATGATGATGGGACCCTGAATCTATATTTTCTATAAGTGGCCCAGGTGACTCAATGTACACTGAAGTCTGAGGACAACTAAGCTAATAGAAGAAATATTTTTGTAGGATAGAGATATTTCTTTAATCTACTAATGATAAACTAGATAAGATCTCTTGGGACTAAAATAGTATGGAAACCCAGAGATCTTCAGGGTTTGTTGTGGAACTTCCAATTAAAACTTCCCTGAAAATCCCAGTATTTAGAATTTCTGTGACACAAGTACTGAATAAAATTCTCTCACCAGATCACAGGGCCTGATCTTTGAGGGAGACAATCAGAAGCCCTATTAGTGACAAAAGAACAGGTACCTGGAGCTACAACTTAGAAAAGCCTCAAACAGAATCAGATATAAAATTCATAGATAATATAACCCAAATAAGCATAAAATTTTGTAAAATTTAATAAAATGCCCTGATTTTAATAAAAATAAAAGTAATTTCTAATAAACTAAAGTGGATTTCCACCCTTAAAACAATGGCCCTGTGAATTACACAGTAATCGCATCCTTGGAAAAATGGATATACTATATTAAAACCAGGCACTTTTCCCTGGTTTTAATATAGTATATATTAAAGAGGTAATATATAACTCTTAGTGCACGCATTAAGAGTTAATTTTTAGGTTCAAATAATTATCAAAAGGTTTTTCACCTGAATAAATGCCCAGCAGGACGTTCAAAAGTTGTATGGCATGTGGCACAGTTGTTCATTGTGGGGGCCTTCCACACAGTGCAAGATGTCTAAAGAAAACTGGCCCCTCCCCATTTAGTGCCAGTACCCACCATTACAGGAATGATAAGGAGGTCCTGTATCCTTGGACAACTACTGCATTATCTCTTCCTTCTAAAGTCCCTCTCATCAGGTCCCATAAGGCTTATACACTCTCCAGCATCAAAGGGACTGCAAAGTCCATTTTATCCCACTTAGCGCTTGAATCTCTTCTGCAACATCTCCACCAAGTGGTTGTCCAAACTAGTGTCCTAAATTTGCCTATTCACATGCCACCATCACAATATTTATATAGTCCAATCCCCCTCTTTTCTTGTATCCCTGAAAAGCGTGTGATGGTGAATGTGAAACTTCAATGTACACAAACCCACACGAGCAGTCCATTTCATCTGTACTATCTATATTACAGATGGTCTTGGTGGAAATTTCAGTTATCAAAGTATTGAAACAATTCTGGACATGCTGGAACACATCATCTACATTTCTTGCTATTTGGAGAGGCGCATTGCCACCCATGTGTGAACTCATGGTTTTGATGTACTGATTATTTATTTTCTATATATTTTAGTAAACACAAATGTATACAAAATTTAAAGATGAGCTGTGTGTCACCTAAAATATCTTGCAGTCCACATTTTGAGTAATACTGGTCTATTCCATCCTTGCACATTTATGATGTGGTTTTGTGTCAGCTTACGAAAACTTACTGAAGTGTTAACCGAAGGCCTATATACGCACTCTTAATTCTGCTCACAACATGCAGAGGCTGAGTTCATGCCCAGACCTGAGCTTGAAGTCCTGTTTCTGACGTGAGTCCTCTCTCCAGCCCGACAGCACTTGTCTGTACAGTGTTTTACTCCTGAATCTCTTGAGTCATAAATAGATAGTATCTCCTCTCCAGGCCTATTTTGTAGAGTTCTAGCCTCCTTTCCAAGGCTCTCTCCCCTAGAAACCAGCTAGTACTTATCTCTGATCAGCTTCTTATGAAGAACATGGGCTCCCTCTGCCCGCTGGGTTCTGGGAACCTTCAACTCTTTGCCCCATCGCAAGGGAAAAGATGGCAAAACACGACCTGAACTGCCACGCAGAGGAAGTGCCACCTAGCTTCTGTGTTTACCCCTGAGGCTGCACAGTCAGACTGCTTGGATACAAGGGAAAGTTTAGCATTCTTTTACTACCCTTGACCTTTCTGCACAGGCAAGGCGTGAGAGTTAAGAGAAACAAAATCTTCCAAGTATTTAGCAGGCTCGAGATTAGAGTAATGAACTTTTCAGTGATAATCCAGTTCTAACTGAGATTATTGGTTAAAGTGGTAGTGGCTAGTTTAAGAACAAACTTCTCCTTAAAATGCTTCCACTATTAGTGACAACAGAACCCTTTATTGTGTCTTAGTCCATTCCAGCTGCTATAACAGAATACTAGAGATTGGATGGCTTATAAACAATAGAAATTTATTTCTCACAAGTCTGGAGGCTGGGAAGTCCAAGATCAGGGCATCTGCAGATTCGGTGTCTGGTGAGAGCCTGCTTCGCATAGATGGCCATTATTCTCACCGTAACCTCACATGGTGCAAGGAGCTGGGGAGAAATCTGCGGTCTCTTTTGTAAGGGTACTAATCGTATTTATGAGGGCTCTATCGTCATGACCTCCCAAGGGCCCCAACCCCTAATAACATCCACCTTGAGGGCTACGATTTCAACATATGAATTTTGGGAGGACATAAGCATTCAATCTATAGCAAAGGAGTACAAGTCCATACCCAAGAGAGTCACTTCCCAGATTTTCCAAGCAATTCTCTCCATCTTCCTCCATTTACCAAAACTCTATCATAATCAAGCATTTTGCAACACCAGGCAACATTTATTGAGTGCCTATTGCATACACATTACAGCAATGCCAGTCGCTGCTCTGGGAAAACCAGACCAGTGAGAAGTTGGAGAAAAAGTTTTTCACCCTAATTATTTGTTGGGGATTGACTGCCCCTGCAGACATCTAAGGAGAGTGGAAAAGACCCAAAATACTAAAGAGAGGAGATTCTGGAACTCTGGATGGGGGCTCTAATAAGGGCAGCATGGATGGCAGCAAGACAGACAGAGAAAGAGGTGGGAGGCATGTCCATTCTCTGCAATGTGACCACTCACAATCAGTCCTCCCCAAAATGATGTGTAAATTTTTCTGAAACTCATGGAATGTTTTTTGCAAATGGATCTCTTAAGGAAGTCATAAAGGCATCTGAACTCTGCACCTGGAGCGATATGGGGTGAAATAGAGATAGTATTTACAGGCTCAGGAGTCAGAGGCACAGGGAGGCATGAGTTGACCCAGGGATTGCAAAAGAGTTCTTGCCTTAAAAGAGATTAAAATCTAGTGAAGGGGAAAGATACCCACTTGTAAGCCTAAAGACATAATGAAATATACGTGCCAAAGGAGCAATAGGGAAATTATAGGAGTTGGGCTGGTCTTCAGAGGAGGAAGGGAATTCCTACGAGCGGAATGGTGAAGAAAATGATTATTTTGAGGTGATGGCATTGGCCCTTAGGATTGATTTCTTACTTTGGAACTCAGTGGCTCCACAAAAAGCCATTGGCCGAATGGGGGAGAGGGCTTAAAGTGATTATTAGAATAAATCCTGTGACTAGAATTATTTCATGAGTAAATCAATTTTGTGAATGTTATTTGATCTTAATTTGGAATATCCGTATGTTCGTCACAAACACTAAGACGTGACTGTACGAGTAAATTACAAAAAGGGAATTCTCTAACGAGAGAGCAGGAATATTTCCATTTCTTGAGGCTGTCAATACATCAAAAAATTTGAAGAAATTCCCCATCAGGTTTATAAAAATTGCAGTATATTTTAAGTGCTTACAATTTACAAATGACCACTTTTACTATAACACAAATAATAATAGCCAGTGCTTATTGTTTCTAGTGCTTAAAAGGCGTATTCTCATTGTACCCTCAACGACACCATAAGGCACTTATTATTATTATCCCGATTATACAGATGAGAACACTGAGTCACAGGAATATTGTACGAGTTGCCTAAAGTCACACACTACTAAGAGGTAGAGCCAGAATTGGAAAGCAGACAGTCTGACTCTAAAACGCACACTTTCAACTACTATACCATAAAATTATCTGTATACCTCCATTTGTAGAAAATGTCAAAGTTTAAGATTTTTCAGGAGTGTGACACACCTCCACATACACGCACACTTTCTGTGATAGGCTTTGAAGAGACATGCAAGCAAACAACTTAGATATGTGTGCATGTCTGGAAAAATGATATTCTTATAGTCAGGAGGGTAAGAAATTGGGAATCAACCCCTAGATGTAGAAAAACATCAAAAGAAAAGTTCCTCATATCCAGAGAGCGACACTTAATGCCTAAACTTCTGTCCTGAGCTCTCTCCCTCGGGCATCAAATTCTACATCCACACAAGCATGGAATAAAATTACACCAACTAATTGTGTTCTGCAGCCCTGAGTAGGTTCCCGCAAGTGCAAATGGACAGCGTTTCTGATAATTAAGTCTCAAAATTAACTCCCCATTAAGATAAACGAAGGAAGTACATTCCTCCCAGTAATTTAGTTTTTATCTGGCTGCTGATTCAGCAAATTAGCAGAGATTAATTTCCATTCTCAAGAAATGGGGGCAGGGGGACATGGAAATGCCTTATGGAAAAGAAGGCAAATTTAGGTCATGGTTCAAGACCTCAACCAAATGGACCAAAATATAGTTTATTTATGTCTGTTAACTCCCAATTGCTTAGCATCTGACCTCAGCGTGACAGGCTTAGAATCAGGAAACCTGGGCTCTAGTCCAATTCCTGCCACTTACTGGCACTGTGACCCTGGAAAAGGCAATTGACCCTCTTTCATTTTTCTCACCATTAAAATGGGGATCATGTGCCAACCTCACCGCGCCTGGTGATTGTGGCGGAAGGTGTCCTTATGGATATTATATGTGTACAAGTCCTCTGGGGACTCCACAGGCCACAAGTGATGTAACTTTGTTTATGTCACCATTAACGTGAACAGGGCCAGCCATTTCTATATTACTATACTTCTTCCACCTGGATAATTCAATCAAACGACAAATTTTATAAACAGCTTAAGCCAAGAGTCGAGGATCAGGGTCACTTGCTTCTTATTGCCACAGTACTTCCACACCAAAATTGCTAGAACCAATGGTTCTACTCTTAAAGCAGGACCCCTCTAGCCTTCCATTATCTGGATGAAAATGAGTTTACTAATTTAGAAACACAACTGAGTCCATTCCTGGCTAACCAAGTTAATATTTCTCTAATGATTGAGAAGAATTAATTGATCTAGTTGGGAACATTAAATGTCACAAGCTGATCTCAAAATGTTAGTAAAACAAGCTAAATTGTTCTGAAATGCAGGGAATGCTATCTTGTGGTGGCAAAGGGGAAAAATGAGATAAAGTTGAAATATTGTATTAATCAAGTATTAACTCTGGCTCGTTTAGAGAATGGAAGAAGAGACCTGTCTTCTCTTATCACTAGAAGGAAGCACGCCAAGATGGGAAATATAAGCAGCTCAAAGGGCAAAGAAGAAACCATCCCAATAAGGGGACAGGTGTAGGCCCTTCTGAAAATGGATTATTTCTGTCCCCTTAAGCTCACATGTAGTATACAGAACTGTCTAGCCTTCCTGGAACTTTTATTAAAAATTGATGATTGAAATTTTTTTTAAAAGTGGGTTGAAAGAGAATCATCTTTTTAACACCCCATTATTCTATACATCCATCTCCACTCCCCTTAAATTTCCATTTTCCTTTCATGATATTCCCATGTCTTCCTCAACTTTTATTATAAGGTCTTTTTGCAAAAATTTCATTTTTTTTAATGAAGTTCCTCTGAAAGTTCTTTCATAACTGATGGACATAAATATTTAAATGTGTATGTTTATTACATAAATATTATAACAAGAATCAGTGTACAGCTTTTAAGTTAGAAACAACAATCTACAATTCCATGTTGTCACTCCAAAAATTATTTTCCAAACCATATATTTATATATAAATAGTTATAATCTAGTTTCAGTACAATTTGGAATTCTTTCATATATGTAACTCTATATTATAAATATTTCCATGTCAAACTTCTCCCAATAAAAATTATTAATGGTCATCTCTTAAGCTCAAATCAGTAGACTAATTGATTAACAAGCTTTTTGAATGCTTAGGTTAACTAGGTTTTTGGAATATTTAGGATACTTTCTTCTTCTAAAAATACTATTTTAAGAAACAGAACAACATTAATAATGACAGTGGTCACAGTCAGAGCAGCCACATATGGTTGTATAGGTTGAATGTGACACAGTCCTAGAGGCCAACACTGCACTTTTAGTCGCCATAGATTTATACTTTTCTTACGCCAATACTCCAACAGAGGGCAGGGAGTATTTGAATAAGGACTAGCTTGTCTAACTCACAGGATTGGGCTAATGGTGAGCTGCACCTATTTATTAAATCTGTACCATGTGCCAGGCTCTGTTTAATGATCTTTTCCCACATTATCTATATAATTCTCTCAACAATCCTATGAGAGTAGAAACTATTATTGTCAACCCCATTTTACAGATTGGGAAACTGAGACCTTAGTTCACTCAGTTAGCAAGTGGTAGAGTGAGATATGATCTAAGTTATTTCTGACTCCAGAGTCCAAGTTCACCCAACGGTTAAACTCTATGTTATACTAACTTTTAATGAATATCAATGATATCTGCATAACCACACATTATCTACATGCTAAGTACTGACTTTCTTCTTTTAGATTCTTTCTTCAAAGGTAGAATTACAGGATCGGAGAGTAGACCCATTTTTAGGATCACATAAATTTACTTTGTTACCAATAATATAGTTAACTTCTACTACATCTTTTCATCCTTTGTTCAGAAAATATTTACTGATCAACTACTGCTGTCCTAGGAGTTGGAGAAAGAGCAGTTGGCAAATAAACCACTTCTTGTCTTGAAGAAGCTTAAAATTAAGTGGAAAGCTGATGAACTAGCATTGTATGCTGTTACTGTTTTTTCTGTTTTCTAATTTGATCTGTATAAAATGTTAACCTCACCATTTAGATTTCACATTTTTAATAAATGGTAATGGTGAACATGGATTCCAGTGAACTCTAGCAATTGTTGTTTTGATGCGTATGGAGGAGTGGTGGAATTGAAGTAGAAAAGGCAAAAAGTGGTTAGGAATTATTTCCCCCTTCTGAACACTTCTACGGCACTTTGTTTATACAATATTGTCATGCTTCAAGATTTAGTTACTTGTGTGAGTGTCATATCTAGAATTCTTTCAGGCAGGAGTCATATTACATGAAACTTAAAAAAAAATACTGTTCTTTGTGGGCAGTCAATAAACATCTGTTAAATGAACAAAAACACTTTGTAAATGACCAGTAATATAAAAAACTGAATAAAATGGAAGAATTAGTAATGTATTCCATACACATACAAACAGACACACAGACCACACATCATTTATTGGGCGTCCAAGTCTTCTTTTTTTTTAAGGAAGGCTTGGAAACCATGACTCCACACATATAATTTGTTTGAGTACACCAAGAATGCAATTATTTGTAATACTCTTTTGCACTGTTTCCAAATCTTGCCTGATCATACAAATCAGTTTTGAAAAACAGTCATTCCTAGGTTCCTCCTTGTGGCACCTGATCTGGTTGGAGTAGGAATTTATTTTTAAGAAATTTTGCAGGTGATTCTTACAATCGGGCAGTTTTTAAAAACTGTTAAAAGATGGGGACACGTTGGATCTTGCATTGGATTAAAAATATGAAAACTAGAGAGTTCTGGATAGGTGAGCACAATTTCTAGTATCTTACTTAGTGGTCATATAACAGATAAGATTTGGGGATTACTTATACACCTGTTAGAAAGGGCTGACTCTGTTACATTGCCGCCCTCAGATTTGAAAACGGGTTCATACTGTGTCCATATATAGAAGAAATAATAAAGTTCCCTAACAAGATAAATGCTAGATATAATAGAAATGCTATAATTAGACTAGTAGAAGTGGTTACCACATTTGAAAATTCTCTCCTGAAAATAGAATTTGAATTAAATGATGCCCATGCACGCATGCTATGGGAGGAGGAAGATTGCCTGTTTCAAGCCATCCTCTATGAGTTGTACATATCCAATTCTACTCATAAACATACAAACTTCAAAAAAGCTCTATGAAACACAGCAATTTAACTCCTATGTATAACCCAGCAGAATGTCTTTCTATATTCCCAGACATGTCCAAGAATGCAAGAATGTATACACACAAGAAGGTTCATCACAGCCCAAAACTAGAAGCAACCCAAATGTCCATCAACTGTAAAATAGTGAAACAAACTGGAGTATATTCACACAAGGGAATATTTTGCAGCAATAACAATACACAAATTATTGCTATAAACAACTATATGAATGAACCTCATAAACATAATATTTGTGCAAAAGATGCCAGACATAGTAGAGTACATATTGCACGATTTCATTTATATGAAGTACAAAACCAGGGTAACTAATCTATAGGATTAGACATGAGGAGAGTGATTATCTGGGCTGGCTGCTCACTGGGAGGAGGCACAAGGGGGCTTCTGGTGGTAGTTTTTGATCTAGATGCTGGTCACGTGAGTACGTTAATTTTGTGGAAATGTATTGAGTTGTACACTTATAATTTTTGCACATTTCTAAATGTATGCCATTCACTAATACACCATTTACTTTCAGAAAATAACACCTAAATAGGTTTCTCTTCAAATTCTGTGGTTGTTCATAGGGTAGGGAAATTGCTGCTGGTTATCTTCACTGATACGCAGTCTCCCGTCCTATAGAGAAGAGCTACAGAGAGTTTACATAGGAAAAGCATGACAATTTTCAAATGCAAAGATTATGCATTTTATTTACTTCCAGTCTATTATTTACTTTGAATGCGTTTTCCAGTAATGGCCCTATATTTGCGCTGATTCATCCTCTTGACCCTGTCAGATTCCCTCTGTGAAGATAGAACAGAGAGAAGAATCTATAACTCGTTTCGGTCAGGTTCTAATGAAGTCTGCAAGAGAATAGACAAGGGCCCGGCTTTCCAAGGGTCACCTCTGTGAGCCCTATCCTGGTCAGCCATCATGAACAGCCATTCCTCCCAGGTCAGGGGACCCTGTGGGTGAGTGCGTTAACAGTGCACGTGTATCGCTATGACTGGAATAACAGGTCACTAAGTCAAGAGCACTATTGCGGATGAGGACAGTGAAGATGGTGCTGGGAACGGGCTGTGGGGCTTTTGAAAGATCAGTTTTGGAAAACAGCCTCTGTAGCAAATAATGTGGGTGCTGCCCCTAGATCTCCACCAACCCGTTTTTCTATTTTGGGGCACCTCCCCCCAAACCTTCCGTGTGCTCTCGCATCCAACAGCTGGCACCTATGGTTCTTTCTCAGAGGGTTTTGGGGGCTCCTAGAGCTGCTTCACCAGCATTTGCTGAGAACTGCAAGTCTGGAAATGTAGTCTCCCCTGGCCCGCCCTTAGTGACGGCTTAGCAACATCACCTCTGTTTAGGAGACCCCTGAGGCAGGACCAGGCCAGGGGTGAGGTGAAGGAGGAACACAGTTTAAGGGGGCACCAAAAAACTCAGTAATCAAGATAATATTTCAATGTAATATTTTTAAAAATCAGAATGAATGTAAAAATCCATGACAATCAAAATATCAAATTTTTATATAAAGACAGGATCAGTATTGTTGATTTTTCCTTTGCCTCAGGTTCCAATATGGTTCCGCATGGCACTACTCTGAGGTGTAATGCCTGCTCCAGAGCTCTCTAGAGGTTTCCCCCCACTTTGGTGGCTGGGGGCAATGGAGGAAGGGGTCAAGTGCCCTTCTGATTACGGGGTTTTCTTTTGCCTCACAGGATTTAAATCCCTCCCCTGGCCCAAAGTCCATCTTGTTTTCCCATCTCCACCCAGTCTCCAAAGGGCACTCTCTTTGAAGTTTCGCCTTCCCAGGATGGCCTTCTGAGGCCCATGTTCACTCTGAGCCCCTTCTGCTTGGTCAGTGTGCTGATCCACCAAGACTCTTTTTCACTATTGTTGCGCTTTCTGTGGTCTTTCCTTCTTTTAGTGATAATTTTAGCTCAATCTCTTTTTTTTCTTTCACACAGTGGGACCCTCGCCCTCCACCCCACTCTGACCCAGCTTGAGGGAAAGTTTCTGTGGAAAGCCGTGTTTATTTTTCTACCCATAGGCAATGTGGAGTTTGTTCCATCAAAGGCATTGGGTTTGTATAATCTTATTTTTCTTGCTGTTCTGTATAATTGTGAGGGTGTTTGAAGAGATTTAGATTTAGTCAGCTGCCATTATCTTGGGTCCCCAGGCCTTGACCCTTTATGGAGAGTCTACTGAATCCAGAGCCCTCACCTACTCAGCTGCCTCATTTTGACTTTTTCCTGAAGGCTCTCTCCTCTCCTCAGGCTGACAACATCAGAAGTAGAAAATGTGAAGCAAGGAAGAGTGCATAGACCTTAACATTTAAAGTACAATATCTCTTTCACAGAAAATAATAACCTTCCCTAAAAATATTTTACAATTCATTACAATTCATGAAGCTCCACTACGAAAATCAAAAGCCTGTCACGTAAAAGCTCTAACCACACATGTAAACAACTACATACCCTAAGTGGAATATAATGTTGGATTCATGTCTTTAAATTCATTTCATTACTAGCTATATTGCAGCAAATGAAATGCTGGGAAGCAGGAATGAGAAGTGACTGCACCAGTTTCCTGGTTTGTGAGCTTCATAACATACATTTAAGGTGCCATCTCCTGGCGAGAGCTTTTCTAGACCTCTAAGCCAGAGCAAGCTTTTATCTTTGATGGTGCGCTGCAACAGGCTGTAATAATGGCATCAGGCTCGTTTATTTCTAAAATAAATATAAAAATTAAAAAGTCGTTTGTTATTATTTAATCAGTTCAAAATGGGAGTCTTCTAAATAAGCTCTGTGGATTATATCAATGTCAATTTCCTGGATTTGATATTATACTATAGTGATGCAAGATGCGAACACAGGGGAGGCTAGGTAACAGGGGCAAGAGGCCTGCCTGTACATTGTTTTGTCATTTCCTGTGTATCTATAATTATTTCAAAATAAGCATTTTAAAAGTTAAAGAAAAAAAATTTTAAGTTAATAAAACAATGGAATGCTGCCAGCTACCAGAGTCTGGAAGAGGCAAGGAATGGATTCTCCCTGGAGACTCTGGAGAGAGAATGGCCCTGTGGACACCTTGATTTTGGCCCAGTAATAAGGATTTTGGAACTGTGGCCTGCAGAACTGTAAGAGGATATATTTCTATTGTTTTAAACCACGACGTTTGTGATAATTTGTTACAGCAGCCACAGGAAACTAATACACGGTGATGGGAGGAAGTTTGCTGCACAGATCCTGAACATGAAGGGGGGACCCTTTGGACACTGTGGAAGCAGCAGCAGATGGGGACTCAGGTGGCTCACCTTCTTGCTAAGGTCTCTTCTTGCCGAGGTCTCTTCTCCTTCTGTGGTCTCTTCGATGCTCAATGAAAAAAATGAGTCTTATAAAAGTAAGTGTAAGTCTTTTCTATCCTACATTGCAATAGGCACATTCAAATGCTAATTAAAGTCCATCATCTTATCCTACCCTATCCAGAGTATGTAACCTAATTAGTTCTAAACCTGCCCTCCCCATTTCTCATTAAGTTGACATAATGTCTTCTAGAACATTGCAACTCACAATGTGATTTATGGGCCAGCAGCATCAGCATCGCCTGGGAATGGTTAGAAATGCAGAATCTCAGGCCTCACCCCAGACCTGTTGAATCAGAACCTGCATTTTAACAAAACTTCAGGTGATTGTATTGTGCACATGAAAGTTTGAGAAGCTCTGCTCTAGGATTCAGGAAATCAGCAACATCTTTCGTTTTTTTCTAAGTTTTAAGTTGTTTTTTTTTTTTGAGGAAAATTGGCCCTGAGCAAACATCTGTTGCCAATCTTCTTCCTTTTTTGCTTTTTTTCCCCCCAAAACCCCAGTAGATAGTTGTATGTCATAGTTGTGCATCCTTCTAGTTGCTGTATGTGGGACGCTGCCTCAGCACGGCTTGATGAGTGGTGTGTCTGTCCGCGCCCAGGATCCGAACCAGTGAACCCCGGGCCGCTGAAGCAAGGGCGTGAACTTAACCACTACACCACCAGGCCAGCCCAATCAGCAACATCTTGAAACAGCCTCACACAGCTGAGCTTACGTGTAAATCTTCAGCTGTAGGTATTAGCCTACCAAGAAATCTCAGTGATTGAAAGAACATCTTAATATATGCATCCACTTCTGCATTGGCTAGCAGGAGATGGTTTTGACATAACACATATCATTAGTAACATTGTAAACACAGTAGTTTCTTTAAGAAATAAAGACTATGTTTTTTCCCCAGCATTTGCTAAAATACAGCTTTTATTTGTGGCTCTCCAACTGGCAGGCTTCACGTTGTTTTCTTCAAGCAATGTTATTTTGGTGCCAGCTGAGGAGGGCAAGCTCAGCCCGGCTGGGTTTTTCCTTTCCTATTGTCACTTGCTTAGAAGTTAGCGGCCTCGCCTTCTTTGGTACCCAGTTTGAGAGCTCCGTGGGTGTTCTCAGGCTTGTAAATGCGTGGGGTTTGTTTGGGAACAGTAATGTTTCCATAGTTCCAATCGCTCTGTTTGTCTGGCTCCCCATTACCAATGTTTTCAGTCACACCGAGGCGTGTAAGGCAAACTTGTGCATGTTGGTTCCCCTTGTTTGCAACAATGCAGCATCGTGACCTGATTTCACAAAAACACAGTGTATTTCTCCCCATCTTGCCTTAATTCTTTCATTTAAAATATTTAGAGTTTGCCCTATTTTATCAGGATTAAGGCAAAAGTTGGATTCAATCTTTTAGCTATTCCAACCCACATTTCATTGACATGAAAAGGGCATTCTTGAAGCTGATACATGTGGACACACTCATTTTTTTCCTGTTTGTTTTTAGAGGAAATTATTCTCTGGTCTATGTTTGTCCCCTAGAAAACAGAGATCACCAAGAGAAAAGAAACCAAGAGAACAGCTAATTACTTGGAGAAAAACGCTTCGCTAATGACTTATTGAATAAGAGCAAATCAAACCTCACATCAAACTGACTTGACTCCTAGCCCTCTCCTGTGGAGCAAGGCCTCCTGAGGCTCCAGACTATGCCCTCAAAGCCACAAACAGCAAATAATCCAGGAAATCACCAGGGCTGAAGGATAAATATGAGCAAGTCAAGTTCATTGCTCCTCTCTTGGCAAGGAAAAGCAGTTAGAGGAAAAATAGGAGTGGATTCAAATGCTACCCATTCTTCAAACCAAATATTTGCTTAAAATAACCATATGGCCAAAAAAAAATATTTCATTGATTTAATGTTTGTCTTTGCTTTCTACTTCCTCCTAAGCAAACTGAGAAATGAATGGCTATGTTTTTAAATAGGATAAAGTGACTTTAAATGAAAACTATATAACAAAGTCATATTTATTTGGATGGGAGAATCATATGAGAACCAGTGAGGACATTTTTTTTTGCTCAAGAGAGAAGCTTTTCTAGTAGCCAACACCTCTGAAGTTGCTATTTTCTGATGAGTATTTCTTCTGTTAGCATGATATTTCATGTTATATATGGCTAGACACAGATTCTAACTCAAAATTAGTAGTTTCTATTATTCATAGGGTAAGTAGCCATCCTAAAAGTGAAAATGCATTTATTGTCGCAGATGGGTATGTCTTTCAAAAACTATCCATGAAATGAAGAATGATGTCAAAAGAGTTTGAGTATTTACAGAGAACTGTATAAAACAGTGTTGCAAATTCTGCAGTACCCACATGAGATAAGGAAGAAGGAATTGCCAGGTTGAGGTTGGCAAGGTTGTGTAACCTTGGGCCAAACAACCTTTCTGAGACTCCATTTCCTGCACTGTTAAAGGTATTGTTATGCTGGACAGGGTGCTTGTGAAGATTAATGAGATTCCCCCAAATCCAGCACCCAGTACCCTGTCTGGCTGATGGCAGCTCAGTTCCTAGCTTGTTCTTGTTGTTAGCAACTGCATTTCAAGGGCTTTCCCGTTAGTGTATAAATTATACACCAATGTAGGAAAAAAAAAAAGGCTCCCTGATAGCCTGCTATACTACTATCCCCCCAAAAAACTCCACACAACCCCAATCACCATGGGGCTAGAGCAAATTTGTCCTTGATTGTGACTAAGATTATCCCCTTTTCTCACCATTCTTACTCCTCAGGTTTGACTCAGTTGAGGACCTCGATCCTTCTGGTTCCCATCTCTGAAGAGGAAATGAGCTTCATTTAGCCAGAAACAGAGAGGGCCTGAGGTTCCAGCCTTGACCAGGACTCAAGGACTCTGATAGCTTCACCCTGTGACAGTGTCTTCTGACAGTGTGGGGTCCCACAGAAAAATACAGCAGCTCTGAGGCCCACCCATGAGTTGCACTGCTTGTCAATGGACACAGTTAAGAACCTGTCACAATATATACTCGTTAATTGAGTCACTAAATGTAAATTGTTGGCTCATATAAATAATTTGCATTTACGACTTCTTTTTAGTCTGCATTATTTAGTTCTTAAGTATCTTTAGGAACAGGATGTTTATTTACATATCACTAAAAGTAACAGCAACAGAAAATACTATATAGTGTCCCTGAACAATGTATGTTTTCCTATGCCAATAAATAGTTTGATCAGTCCATAGAGGTTACTTGTACATATCGTAAACTCTGATTTTTTTATAACTATTGGACTCAAATTTTTTGCTTTTCATTTGAAAACTAGGAATAATAATACCTTCTTCAGGGCCAGCCCCAGTGGCCTAGTGCATAAGTTTGGCATGCTCGCTTTGGTGGCCTGGGTTCAGTTCCTGGGAACAGACCTATACCACTGGTCAGTGGCCATGCTGTGGTGGTGGCCCACATAGAAAATAGAGGAAGATTTGCCACATGTTAGCTCAGGACGAATATTCCTCAAAAAAAATAGAAGGATTGGCGATGGATGTTAGCTCAGGACAAATCTTCCTCAGGAAAAAAAAAATAGTAATAATACCTTCTTCAGAGGGATCTTGCAAAGACTAAAATAAGACAGAAAGAAATTACCTTACATAGAGTAGTATTTGAATGTTACTTCCCTTTTATTTACCCAGTTAACAAATATTTATTGAACAACTATTATGTATAGATTTAGGTGTTGGTTTACTGGGGCCAACAGAGAACTTACTTTATAGTGGTAGAGTCTAACAAATGAGTAAATATATACATGATAATTTCAGATAGTCATAAGAACTATAAAGTGAGTATATTAGTTAGCTATTACTGGGTAACAAATTATCCCAAAATTCAGTGACTTAAAACAATAAGCATTTATTATTACTATAGACCAGCTAGATAGTTCTTCTGGACTCAGCCAATCTCACTCATTTGTCAGTGTTCAGCTACATATTGGCTCAATGGCTCCACTGATCTTGACTTGATTCTCTCACATGTATAGGCATCAGCTGATCTATGCTGAGACAACTTGACTCTCTTGCACATGGGCTGTCATCCTCCAGCAGGACATGCTTGCTCTGTTGTCACTTCAGTTCCATTCTATTGGCCAGATTAAATCTGCAAGATTCCACCTCTTGATGGAGGAGCTGAAATGTTAAGAGGTATGGATACAGAGAGGGATGAAAAATTGCTTCCATTTTGGAATCAGTTTATCCCAGTGAGTTTAGGGCTACTTTAAGGATAGTAGTCAGACAAGCCTCTTTGAGTAGGTGACCTTTGAGTTGAGAATGAGATGGCCACGTGAATACTTAAGAGTCTATCAGGCAGAGAGAATAGCACATGCAAAGTCCCTGAGGTGGGAACTATGACTTTAGTATTTTCAAAGAACGGGCAAAAGGTCAGTGTGGCTCTCCTGTTTTCCTCCATAGTGTAGGATCCACTTCCATCGATTACGTATTTGGTGGAGAAGATCAGGATGAAGAACTTAAGAGCGGAAGTGGGAGAGCTAAAGATCTAAGATTCTAGGGATCACAACTGAGTTGATCTTTTTGCTATGGTCAAAATCAGTGTCATTGCTTCCATACAGGACTCCCAACCTTGTAATGGCTTCCCATCTCTCAAAATCTATAGAGGCATTCAGGTTGAATTTTCAGATGTAATGCAAGACAGAGCATTAGCTATTGCGGAAAACATTAAGCTGCATTTCTAAAGAAGATCCTTTCTATTGCTTCCCCAAATACCATGGGGTCTTTCTTTCTAGGGCAAGACTGTAGACTTTTTCTAAGTAGTTTTATTTGATTATTTTTTGGTTCTATCCTCAGAAAAATATTCCTTCCAGTAACTCAAAATATACAAAACTCTAACTCATTGCACAAGGCATAATGAAAATAGAAGCAGAAACTGCAAGAGGCAGAAGGACAAGTCAAGATAAAGTCAAACTTTTGGCCCCTGTCTCCATAATATCTTCACAGTCAGTAGTCCATTAGTTGCTTTAATATGTAGGAAATGGAATCCCTAAACTAGGAATCAGAAAAAGCTTGGGTTCTAGCCTGGATCCAAGCCAAAGAACAAGGTCAATGTCTTGTTCATCTTTGTATGATTACCTCTTTTGAGGAAGCACTATTTAACACTAAACAGATAGATGGCTGAATGCTGGCTGTTTGGCTCACTGGCTGGCTGGCTAACTGGATAAATGAATGAAACTGAAGGGAGGAAAAAGAGCACAGGATTGCCCACAAGATTGCCCAAGATAGTTTTTCAAGAGACATTGCCAGTGGATGATTAGCTTTCTCTTAGTTGGCTATAGACAGGAAAATAGACATTAGATTCACTTCCAACCAAATACTCATACCACCCCATAAAGATCAGAATCAGCCATGTGATTTTGAGCAAATCTATCAAACTCTCTTGGCCTCAACATTCTCATCTCTAAAATGGAATAGCTGGACTAGGTGAATTCTAGTTTCTTTCCATCTCTAACACCCTAGCGTTCTAGGATATTCACTTCTAAGTACAAAAATATCCTCGATGATGAGGAATACATTTCAGAAGCTCAGTCTAAGGGCAGTGGCTCTGTCTGCCATTTTCTTTTTCAACTTCGAAAAAATGCTTGGAAAACTTGACTCATTAATATCATCAAAAATATTGAATTAGACATTTTAAGCACATGGAATATTTACAGTGAGAGAAAAAAGAAACACTAAATCCCTGTTCTCTGTGGATAGTTCTTGATTTTATAATTCATCTTGTTCTGTGCCCAAAGAATCTCTTTGGCAAGGGACTAATTCCACCCCACATCCCAACTCTCAAAATACTCCATCTGATATATCTGCTGATTAGTTAGAATTCCTTTCCTTGTTTAAAACCCCTCTTCCCACTTTTTCCTCAGGGAATTTCCTTTTCTTATTTCATGGGGTTCTGGTGGTTGGGGGAGGGAACTTTCAAGCATATTACCAATGTGTACCACCAGACACAGGAGTGGGCACATGACCAGAGGTGGCCCATCACATTCTACTTTCTAGAATTTGCTTCTTGGATGGAGACACCCAGAGACAGAAATTGGTTAGAGATGACTCATCCAAGGACAGCCATAGAGAGGTAGCTGAGGATGTTAATTCTAAGATTCCAGGCAGTGGTTCTCCAATTTGAGGTTACATCAGAATCACCTGGACAGCTTGTTATGACAAAGATCACTGGACCCCTCCTTAGTGTTTCTGATTCAGTAGGTTTGATATGAAGATGAGAATTTGCAGTTCTAACAAGTCCCAAAGTGATATTGATATTGCTGGTTTAGGATCACACTCTGAGAACCATTGACTTCCAGAACCACCCTGCATCCTTTCTTTCAGTGAGGTCTGGTTTTCTAATGTGTTCCTCAGCCTGAAACTATCCAGCATCCTTTTAACAAATCCAGGTTTCTTGTTTAAGTTACTATAAGTCACTTTAAGTTAGATTCTATAGCTTGCAATAGAATTTTGGAAACATGGATTTTCTGAAGCAAGGGATGCCATGGCACAATAGCTTAAGTTCTCTTGGCCAATCTAATGCTTATATTTACTAAGATCCACAGAAGCATGGATGAACCCTACCATTCACCCCTCCTTCCCTGACTTCCCACCTTCCCTGGCTTAGGCTCGGGAGTTGTCCATGGTCTTCCACTCCCACCCAAGATCTGCATAAATTTCTTCTGCCCCGAATGCCTGCTACTTGAGCCAGCTCCTGGGTTCATAATCACTCACACTGAGTCCCATCCATACGGGCAAGAGCCTTGGTTAAACTCATTGTGAAGGAAGTCTCGTGTTTTCTTACCTCTTCTTTGGAAATATATCTTTGCTTATTTATCTAAATTTTTATTTCATTTAACAACCAAAATAAGATTTATATGGTGGTCTTCTTAAAAATGTAATTTCCATGGTGTTCCCCAAATGAATACTCACACCAAGGACATTTCACTACTCTGCTGGGAGTATGTTTCCGAAATTTTGACAGAATGCTTCAGCCAGCTGCCCTCTTTCTCTTTGGAATCCAACCGCCCTCAGGCTGGGCTAAAGATGTCTAATCCTTGCTGGTCTTATATAAGATGATAAACTGATAAACTTCAAGCTCAGGCAGCCTGTAGACACAGACTTAGAGGAGTACTCCCTTTTATCTAACTCCTACCATTCCTCTGAGGTCTCAGGGTAGATATCATCTCCTCTAGGAAGTTACTTCCTGCCCCAAGACTGGTGTTGCTGCCCTGCTGTCATTCCCATAGCAACTACTTCTGCTCTTATTACAGACTGCCTTACAGAAATAAAATCACTGTCTACTTTCTGTGTTCCCTCCTCCCTCCACTAAACCCTAAGCTTCTTGAGGATTCTGTTATTTCAGCTGCGGTACCTAGGACAGTGCCTTATCTGTTGTAGGTATTCAAAAATATTTATGCAGCATTGTGTAGATATAAAATTTATCATGCTCTGTGTATCAGGTGGTATGCTAAGCATCAGGTCCAGCTTGGTTTTGCCTACCCAGCATCCATTTCCCTGCTCTCCTGGAAAATTCACCCCGGTATTCCTTTGGTGAAGTCACTTCTCCTGCACCCTTAATTGGTGTGCTTTGAATAGGGCAGACCCCACTCTAGGTTCCTAGGAGTGGCATATGAACAAAGCCTGGTATTTTAAGCATCTTTGACTACGATTCAGAGTAGATTTTCTGCCCAGCTCTAATTAATGAAATGGTTCTTTCATAAGGTAGTGAAGTGAGCCATCAGCACTCTGAAATAGCTCAAATGGGTTTTTGAACAAAAGTCCTTTAAATTTCTGCCCAAGCAGAATTGCCACATAACACGAGTCCAAATTTCCTCTTTGGAGTGCCTATAAGCCAAATTTTCTAAGAGTTTTCTGGCACATCTAGCCAATTGTCAAGCCCCAGCCTTCTAACCACAGTGAGTAACTCAGGAATGGAAATGAGACCCAAAGTGGGACATCAAGAAACCCACCTGAGATTTTAATTGGGACTCCTGGCAAAGAAGCTCCCTCTTTCCACTGATCTGACTAAGTCTGGAGCTGCTGCTGGCCACTTGTGCCTCCTCAGGTGAGGAGCTTGCCTGGGAATTAAGAGTGAAGAAGCAGACCTTAAACTGGAGGGAGAAAGATTCTGATGAACCCCCTTTGAGCACCTATATCTGTCTATGCTTGAAGTGAAACTGGTCTTAGACTTTCAATTTACAAGAGGCAATAAAATCTCTTTTTTGTTTAAGCCAGTGTGAGTTCAGCTTCTGCCATTTTCAACTGAAAAGTCCTAGCAAAAGCAATGTGCAATGCCATATTTAATTAACATTTTTAGGTAGCAGCTATTAACCTTCTGATTTAAAGCTTTAGCAGTTGGCACATAGGGATTGTCTCTTACTATGTGAACTCTCCCAAGGTCACACAATTAGTAAGTGATGGAATCAAAAACTAGAACTTGGTTCATCATGGCTACAAATGCCAGGTTCTAACCACTACACACATTGCCACCCACATGGTGGAAAAAATAAGACAGAAAGGCAAATTAATCCATGAAAATTGTCAGAACACGGCTTATTAAGAGAACTCAATCTCTGAATCCATATAGTTCCATATGCAAGACGTAATGGGATGGAGATGAAGAAGGGAATCTGGTATGTTTCCTTACTCGCAAAAGCAACATGTTACAGACATTCATTCACAACGAACCATGAATATTTACTTAGTACAACACAGCTGCCCTCTCAGTAACTTTTCATTCTACTTAAGATTTCACAGAATCAGGGATTTCTTGGAGGTTTTTAGAGATTATATTCTATCCAGTAACCTCATATGCCATGAGGAGGCCTAGAGAAGGAAAATGAATTGGCTTTAGAGGCTACAACGTGGAGAATAAAGGAGCCAGGTCTGGAATTCTCTACCTTCCCTGACCAGCAGCCTAGGGCTGTTTCCACTATGACTCAAGATCCTTGTTGCGTGGGCTGGTTCTGCCCATATTTGACTAAGAATTGCCAAGGAATCTCTACCATTCACATTTAGTTACAAGTCCTTTCTGCTTTATACCCACTCCTCCCTCTGGCTTCAACAAGACAGCTGGCATAAATCTAGCAGCCATCAAGTTCGATGGTTTCCAAACCTTGAAGACAAATCTCATGAGAAATCCATTTGGGAGTTTGGGTGTGCAGGGGGAAAGGGAAAAGTGTGTCCACAGAGGAGGTCCCAGCTGGTTTGGCCCCTCATTTGGCCCTGGAAGCATCTAATTCACTTCTGCCAAAGCACCACGGTATAGAGTAGATAAATACTTGAGCACTGAGGTCTGTCAGACTTAGGTGCAAATCCTCACTGTGTGACCTTGGGCAAGTAACTTCACCTCTCTAAGTCTTAATTTCCTCCTCTGTAAAATGAAGATAAGAAAAGCACCTGCCTGAGGGTATTGTTGCAAAGATTAAATAACTTTCTGGAATTAGTAAGGATTCAATACAGATTAGCCATTATTCATATGTGTACCTATTGCACATGCATTTTGACTGAAAGGCAATAAAAAGAGAGTCCGAGTTATTGATACCCAAGAGACCATTGTTCCCCGAAATGTCTGACACTCTATTTTTTAACCTTCTTTGCTAGAGACTTTGCCTATGTAGATCCAATCTCCAAGATCCCTCAATAATTCCTTTTATGTTTACTTTTCCCTTTCTTTGATGTTCAGGCACATACTAATTGCAGTGGCTGCTAAGGCGTGGCTTAATACACACAGTTACATGTGGAACTGGCCTCAGATGTATGTGAATGCTCCTTAGACGTTATCTGTCCACCTTCCCCCATTCTGCACAAATTTTAAACCTTCCCTATGTTCTTCTAGACATGTTCTTTCGTGCTAATGCTTGTGAATCTTTATGATACTCCCTCGTACCTAAGATGGTCTAATTTTCAGGAAGACCCTCCTATCCCCAATTCCTTCTTCATCCTTTGTGTGACATTGTAATTTATAATAAGAAATATACCTTTGGTCTTCATCCATTTCTGAGAACAAAGGTGTCTTTTGTTATGTTATTGAGGTGACTTTCGGACCACACCTAAGGACGGGGGCTGGTTGCCAGGAGAACCAACCATATGATTAGAGAGTTGGAATTTTCAGTCCCACCCTTCGACCTCGAGGGAGGGGAGAGGGCTGGAGGTTGAATTAATCTCCAATGGCCAATGGTTTAATCAATCATGCCTATGTAATGAAGCCTCCATACAAACCCAAAAGGAGGAGATTCAGAGAGCTTCCAGGTTGGTGACCACATGAAGATTGGAGAGGCATGGAAGCTCTGTGCCCTTTCCCCATACCTTGCCATATGCGTCTCTTCCATTTGTCTGTTCCTGAGTTATGTCCTTTTATAATAAACTGGTAATCTAGCAAGTAAAATGTTTCTCTGAGTTCTGTGAGCCCCTTTAGCAAATTAATTGAACCCAAGAAGGGGGTTGTTGGAATCTCTAATCTACAGCCAGTTGATCAGAAGCACAGGTGACAACCTGGGCTTTTGACCGTAATCTGAAGTGGGGAGAGGGGAGGCAGTCTTGTGGGACTCCTTAACCTGTGGGATCTGACATTATCTCCGGGTAGATAGTGTCAGAATTGAGCTGGATTGTAGGACACCCAGCTGGCGTCAAGAACGGCTTGTTGGTGTGAGAACCACACCCTGCTTCGGAATTGGGTGCAGAACGTTTTATTTTAGCTTTGGCTTAATACAAACACCTTAGCGGCAGGTATACCTTACATCACTTACCAGGTATTGCCTCTTTGATGCAAATAATAGGCTAAACAGGGATCTGAAAAGATCATTTGACTCATTGATCTTAGAAGATTGCTTAAGACTGTGGGCTATCACTGAAAATTCTATAAAACAGGAAAGAAACAGCCAAAAATTGAGAGCTGGAGCTTCCAAAGACCCACTTCTGGCGCTGATTATGTATGAGCAATTTTATTTAAATGGTATTGATGCAGTTAGATAATGATGATGGAATTCAGGCCTCTTCAAATACTAAAAAATACTGGTGATATATAGCTCCTTTCTTCCCTACCCAATATTTGCACTCCCCTGTGCTGATGACTTTTGTAACTTGTAAATGTCTCTTCCATATTTTCTATCCTGTATTATAAAATTCTTCTCTTGTGACAGCCACATGCAGCTTGTTATTCTCTTAAAAGACTGTATAATTTCATTAGAACTAGAAAGGGCTTTTGGAGAGTTACCAACCCGGCAGCATTCATCTGGCAATAGATCTTGGCCTGGGTAGGACAGGATTGGATTGAATTAAAGGGCTAAACCTTCTGAGTGAATGATCCAAAACTTCTGGGGGAAGAGCAAAAGTGTTTGCCAAACTGAAACAGATACTTGTGGGTACAGGCAGGTGAAAGATCCTTTTACTCTGTTCACTTTTAATGGTACATTATTTATTTCACCGGGAGCCTAATAAAATGGTTTCTTGAAAGGGTTATTACTCGACTTCAGAAATTTCAAAACTGTGATATGTCCTTTTACTGAAAAGAATGCTTTCTTTTGAAAATTAAAATACTTACTTTATCTTAACTTATGATTAAAACTGAAAGTGTTTTCTGTCTGATATTCGCTGAGGCCTTAGAGCAGTGATTCTCAACTGGGAGCAATTTTGCCCCCAGAGGACATCTGGAAACATTTTTGGCTGTCACAACCGGGGGTGGGTTCTGTTGGCATCTACTGGGTAGAGGCCAGGGATGCTGCTAAACATCCTTTACCAGACATCTCCCCCACAACAAAGAATTATCTGGCCCATAAGTTTAATAGTGTTGAGGTTAGGAAACCTTGCTCTACACCATGTAGGATCCTGAAGGTACAAGAGCCTATTCTTGCCTTGGAGTTCCTTAGGATCAAGTAGAATAAAACAATCCTCCCAAAGTGTAATGATTGTATGTGATGTAATTAATTTCTTACTATACATCTATCTATCCAACTGGATTGCAAACCCTTTGAGGCAGGGACCACACTTAACTATTTCTTTGTCAGAAGGTGATGGTTAGTTAGCTGTTCTCTGGGCTTGGGGGAGAACAGAGCAAAAGTAGCACAACTAACTGTCAAATACTCACATAATAAGGGTTGAAAGAAGTAGAAGATCCAAAAATCACGGTTGAAAAATATGGGTCAAAGTGTGCTCTGATGGATTTTATGTAAATGTAGGTAAGGTTATATCCAGTAATTTAAAATGAACTTACTGAGGCCGGCCTGGTAGTATAACGTTAAGTTTGCGGGCTGGGTTAAGCTTCCGCGGCCCAGGGTTCGCGGGTTCGGATCCCAGGCGCGGACAGATGCACCGCTTGTCAAGCCATGCTGTGGCGGCGTCCCACGGATGTAAACCCAGGGCCAGTCTTCCTCAGCAAAAAAAAAAAAAAAGGAGGATTGGCAGCAGATGTTAGCTCAGGGCTAGTCTTCTTCACACAAAAAAATAATAAATAAATAAATAAAATGAACTTACCATTCTAATATGCATACACACTAAAAGTAATCAATAGCGTGTAATAATTAAGACACACTAAATATAAATTACTTCACGAGAAAATTGCCCCAAAGTTTCTATATATTAAAATAGTATGTTCTTGCCTATTTCTTAGCTGGCCATATCAACCTCATCTCACCTCCAAATATTAAAAAGGAATCAGAAATAGGTCAGAGATGCAATCCTAAGTATTTACTCCTTTCCTTCCTCACCTAATTCTTCCATTGCCTGATGGAGCTATAGCTCTGATGCTGTAGGAATGTAATATCCATATTCCTATTCCTTGCCTCCTACATGTGGCCAGCCACTGCTTTGGTGTTAGGAGGGGCTATCATCAAAAAAGGAAGTGATACTCTGCTTGATAGTGGAGGAGAATGCACATTCCCAAATTATAGTGCATACTTGTGGCACTGATTATTCTGAAGTTCCAAACTATTGGTATTTTGAAATATGGAATTTTTATTTCTGATTTGTAACAATATTAATTTTTCCCAGGGTACTGCCTATTTAAAAATAAAGCCTATGTTAAATTGCAAACATACACATCTTTCCCATATCATCAAAAGTTGATATTTGTCATCTTTGGGGAAAAATAGATTTAGTTTTTATTTAAAAAAATAAATAACAGCTGAGGATAAGCTGAGAAAAACATCCTAAAAAATACTGATGAATAAAATTTCCTTTAAAAATTCAATAAACTGATTTAATCGTCTGTGTGGTTTGATACTGAAGCAGTAGGATGATACAGTAATGCCTTATAGTTTCCAAATTCTATGAATCTCTCTGTGGTCACTTTATACAATAATACCACCATAAACCTCATGGTACTGCAGTCCACACATGCTGTTGATTTATTTATCCTTGACTAGAAGCGGAAATATTACATTGAAATAAGATAATATTGTCTTATGAAAAGGATAAGAAATATCAAATACTCCAATTCCTTAAACAAAGAGATAGTAGAATTTCCTCTGGTCCGAGAAGATTTCATATGAATGAGTTAAACAACAAACGTGTTATCTAAATCCACTATGGTTTCAGAGCACACCTGTTTAATCTCCTAGTAATGACTTCTGGTATCATATCTGCCTACCCATGAAGTATCCCAAAAGAACTCAAAATCTTATAATCACATGGAAAATGTCCAAAAGTAAGGTAATTGTTTGTGAAGAAGACAAGAAATCTCTTTAAAAGAATTAAAAGTATGCATAAAAATAGATATTATAGTGACTCAGTTTACAATGCTTGAGAACATTAACTCTGGGAAAGAAAATTAAGAAACTGAAATGCATAATGACTCAAATTTCAACATTTTAAATAATATTATAATAAAAGAACAAATTTTTAAAATTAAATTTCAGGACTATGAACCAAATATGTAGTTTCTTACAATTGGAGCCCAGAGGAGAGGAGAGAGAGAATGAAGTAGAAAAAAATATAATTGAAGAAATAATGGCCAAAACATTTCCAAATTTGGCAAAACACGTAAATATATGGATTCAAAAAGTTTACCAAGGTGAAACAAGATAAATACAAAGAAAACCACACCAAAGTACATCTTGGTCAAACCGTTAAATTCTAAGGATAAAGAGAAAAATCTTAAAACCAGCCAGAGGAAAGTGGCACTACATACAAGGAACAATTCAGAATTGCTGCCTTTTTATCAGAAATGATTGAAGTCAGAAGAGTGAAATAAAATCTTCAAGAGCTAAAAGAAAATACAAGCTGTCAATGTAGAATCCTACATCCAGCAGAAATATCCTTTAAGAATGAATGTAAAATAAAGATATTTCCAGATGAAAGAAAACTGAGAGGTTTTATCACGAGCAGACTGAACTACAATAAGTGCCAAAGCAAGTTCTTCAGGCTGAATGCAAATGACACTAAAGAGAAATGTAAATTTTCGGAAAAGAATGAAGAGTACTGGAAATAGCAAAAGTGTGAGTAATTTTAAAAACAATGCCCCCTTAATAATTTTAAATACACACGAGATTTTAAAGCAAAAAGTATCTGTATAGTGGGCTTTTAACATCATTTGATGTAATACATATGAAAACTACACCATAAATGATGTGGGAAGGGGTAAACAGACATAAATGGTTACAAGATTTTTAGCATTTTACATAAACTGGTGTAATATCAACCCTAAATTGACTGTGACAAGTTAAAGATGTTTATTCTAATTCTTAGAACAACCAATAAAATAAAATTCAGATAGTTATAGTTAAAAAATGAATGTCTAAATTAAAAGAAAATTATAAAAATGTTCAATTAATCCAAATGAAAGCACAAAAGGAGAAATAGGAACAAAAACAGAGGAGATAAAAATTAAATTATAAAATAGTAGACTCAAATTTAGCCATGTCAATAATTAGTTTTAAATATTAAGGAAATAAACACTACAATTTAAAGGAAGAAAATTTCAAACAAATCTTAAAAGCATGAGACAACTATGTGCCCTCTATAAAACAGGCAGAAAGTAAATAGATGGAAAAATATATACCATGGAAACAGTAAGCTTAAGAAGGTTGAAATGACCATGTTAATACCAGATAAATGAAATTTCATGACAAAGAGGAGAAATAATGATGAAACGGTCAATTCGTTAGAAGGACATAACAATCATAAATATGAATGTCCCCTATAGCATAGTTTCAAAATCCATGAAGAAAAATTGACAAAATTAAAGGGAGAAATAGATAATTCCCTCCTCATAACTGGAGATTGTAACATCCTCTCTCAGCAATCAATAGAACTACACAAAAATATCAGAAAAAAACATAGATGATCTGAACAACATTACTAACCACTTTGTCCTAATTGGTATTGACAGAACACTACATCCAAAAATTGTAGAATCCACACATTCTTTACAAACGTACATGGTATATTTACCAAGATAGACCATCTTCTAGACTACCAAAAAAACCTCAAATTTCAAAGGACTAAAATCATAATGATTATGTTCTCTGACAATAATAACATTAAACTAGAAATGAATAACAACCAGATATCTAGAAAAACCCCAAACATTTGAAAATTAAACCACATATTTCTAAATAATCGTTGGGTCAAAGAAAAAGAAATATGAGTGAAATTCGAAATATTTCCAATTGAATATAATTAAAATACAATGTATCGAATATGAGGAATGCATTTCAGTGCTTAGAATGAACTTTAGAGCAGTAAATGTTTATATTAGAAATGAAGACAGATCTCAAATCAATGATGTGAAGTTCTACCTTAAGAATCCAGAAAAAAGAAGAGCAAAGTAAATCTGAAGTAAGTAGAAGGAAGAAAATGCTAAAGGAAATAGTAGAATTACTAGTAGAATCAACGAAATAGAAAACAGACAAATAAAAGGGGAAATTGACAAAGTCAAAAGTTCGTTCTTCTAAAAGATGAAAAATTAATAAACTCCTGCCTAGAAAAAAAGAAAACACAAATTACCAATATCAGGAGTGAAAGAAGGTTGTATTTCTTGATCTGTGCGCTGGTTTCATGGTTGTGTTCCTCTTCTAAAAATTCATGGAGGTGTACCCTTATGATTTGTACACTTTTCTGCTTGTATATTAAACTTCAATAAGCAATTTACTTATTAAAAAGTAAAAGAGCTCTGAGGACATGAAGTACTGTGCATGGATTTTTAATTGCTCTCAAAGTTTGAAGACATGAAATCAGACAGACAGTGTGCTAGTCAGCTTGGGCTGCCATAATAAAATACCATAGACTGGGTGGTTTAAACAACAGAAATTTATTTTCTCATACTTCTGGAGGCTGGAAGTCTGAGATCAGGTTACTAGCATGATTAGATTCCGGTGAGAACTCTTTTCCTGGCTTTCAGACAGCTGCCTTCTTGCTGTGTGCTCACATGGCTTTTCCTGGGTGTGTGTTCTTGGGGAGAGAGAGAAAGATCTCTTTTTGCCTCTTCTTATAAGGTCGCCAATCCTATAGGACTAGGATTTCACCCTTATGACCTCATTTAACCTTACTATTTGCTAAACGCCCTAACTCCAAGTACAGCCACATTGGAGGTTCGGCTTTCAACATATGAATTGAAGGGGGGGCACAATTAAGCCCATTGTAGAGGGGATATGTTGAAGGTTAAAATTCCCAGAAAATAGATTCTGATATGGTATGCAAGACATTTATTAGGGAGTAGTCTTGGGATCAACAACTGTAGAAAGGAGAAGAAGCAGGAAGGTGTAGAAGGAGAAGGTGGGATGTGATGCAGTCTCAACAAAGACCACAGCTGATCCCAGGGGGAGCTCTGGAACTGGATGGCCCTTCAGAATTGTCCCCAGTTAGGACAAGAGAATGGTGCCTTTATTCTCCTACATTGACTAGTCATCGACTGTGGGCTGCCCTAGCCCACAGGGCATGGTTTGACTTTGGGGCATGACTTGTCTCTTCAGCAGAGACAATTCCAAAGAGAGGTGACAGCTGAAAGTTCCCCAATGGCTGGGTGAATAAATCCTTTAGTTCTGATGCTGTGTAGTGCAGCATCCTCAGCAGAGTATTACCTGGGAAAAGTTAATCGCACACACTTATCTTGCTGACAGACCCTCAGCCTAGGGGACTTGGAAACTCCAGTGCAACAGAGTTGTTCTGACCAAGGATACCAACTTAACTTGACAAGGCTCACAAAGGTTAGTGTATACAATCTTCACACCAATTAATTAATTTGCAATGAGCTATATATCTGTCAAGGTAAAACTCATGAGCTGCCAATCTATAATCAGAAAATTCTTGCTTAGCATGGGACTAGAAGAAGCACTATCAGACATGTACTGGGAATGTTTAATGACATCAGGCCCTGATAACCCAATATCCACAGAATGAAGTACAGTCAATTTGTGCCAGGTCCTTAATATAATAAGAGTCATGTTTGCCATATTAAGGAGCAGTTAAACTTGTGTCTCCTGTATTTCAATCTTTCTCACTTCCTCCCTCTTGTCTGTAGTAATTAAAGTAAAAATATTCCAAAACCTGACCCTGATTCAACACTCTGTTAACCTAAAGATATCAAACTGAATGATGAAACCAGCAACGCAGAAACAAATGAATCACTTTCACCCTTGGGATGAAAGGAAGCTGTTGCCCCCGGACTTGTGAAAATTTCAGTTCACTGGGCTCTTTTATGCTTGACTGCTAAAATCTAAAGCATCACTATTTATTTGATAACACTACAAAATGGAGTCAGAATTCAATTACGTAACTAGATATGATGAGCAGGCCCTCCAAATGGCACAAATGAAGAGGGATGAATCATGGACATAACAAACAGAATGAGATTATTCAGAAAGGACATGAAGAACAGTGAATTCACGTAGAGTATGTTTAGGGGAAAAAATGGTTAGTTTTGAGGGGATATGAGGAGATAATTTAATTTCTGAAAATAACTCTTTCCTTGTCAAGTTCAGGACTGCTCTTTAAAGTAATATTATTACTCACATAAAAACATGGATAAATTTCATGGGCATGTCAAGCTAAACACAAAATAGGGCATACAGTATTATTCCATTTACATGAAATTTAAAATTTGATAAAATTATTTGATGCAGTTAGAAGTTAGGTTAGTGGCTACTTTTGAAGGGGAGTATTGACTGGGAGGGGGCATGAGGGAGCCACCTGTGGTGCAGGAAATGTCCTATATTTTTATATGAGTGGTGGTTGCATGGGCATATACATTAGAAAAAAATTAATCAAGCTATTAACTTAAGATTTGTGCACTTTTATTGTATATAAACCATACCTTGAAAGGAAGCAAAAAGTGAATCAAATAAAAAGAGATTTAATCTATTCTTTCATATCATGCTACTGTAGATTACTAATTTAAGGGAAGTAATAAGCTCTATGTAAAAATTTAGGGTAAATGCTGGTATTTGGTTCATAACAACCACAGAATCTTAGAATGTAGGGATTCCCTTGATTATTCATCAGGCAATTGGCATATGTTAACTTCCTTCTACCTAGTAGCATTTTGCACATGTAACTTATTTGAAACTTCACAATTATCATCTCCACTTTACAGGTAAAAAGAGCCTTAAAATGGTTGAATGAGGTCACTGATGTGGTAGGTGAAACAAGGGAGATTCAACCTCAGACTGACTGTCTTCAGGTCATTCTGTTCTCCTGTTCTCTCCACTCCATACTTCTACTTTGCTGGAATCCACTGAGATGGCACTGATTCCACTTCCTATAAAATGGGGGTGCTTCCAAATGTCCAGAATACGAGGTCAGACACACTCACCTAAACCACTTCTCAACTTCTCTCCTTTTGAAACCAAAAGCAATTGTTCGAGATGATAATATGAATGAGCAGAGAAGTTGTATCCAATGTGGTGTGAGTTGAGAGATGCCAGAAAATTTCACCACCTCAAAATAGCTCATCCCAACCCCTTGCCACTCTCTGCCTGTCATGACATCCTAAACATAACATGCAAAATCAATTAATTCCTTGGGATCTCAAAGGCTTTTTGGAGGGGGCACAGAGAGGACTTGAAGAGTTGTCCTTATTAAAATTCAAATATTCCTGGTATGTCTAGAAATGAGAAAGAAATATGACAAGAGAATCACCACAGCCAAGCTTAGTCTTCTTGATAAACTTACCTATGGCCATCTTCTCCCTGTTTATCTAAATAGTACCAGTAAAATAATTCTGGTGATCTCCAGCTCCCACACTACACCTTCAATTTCTACAGCAATGTACCATTACTTCAGCCATGAGGATGGTGTTATGATGGTCCTGACACTACATTGCTAGCATTTAATTGACAAGTTTTTATTGAGCACCTACTATGAATGCCTAGAGCTATGCCTTATGCTTGCGAATCAACAGCAAACAAGGACAACAGAGCTGCCCCCACACCCCAAAGACCTTACCTCCTAGTGGGGGAGAGAGCACTTAAGTAACCAAATAAACACCAGTAATTATAAAACAGTAATTACAAAATCACAGAAAATTTGAAATTATAGTACTTACAAAATTGAAATCAGTGCTGCGAGGGAAACAGATTGCTAAGATTTAAAAAATATGGAAAAAGGTCTACTTTAAACAGAGTGACTTCAAATTGAGATTTCAAAGATGAGTATGAATAAGACATGTGAAGAACAAAGAGAAGACTTCCAGCCAGCTGTGGAGACCCTGAACAAGCCTGTGGAGGAGGTTAGTGACCCCTCATGTCCTACCCCTTATTTGGCTGCAACCATCTTATTATGTAACTTAAGTATATTGCTTTTCTATTTCATGTATGCGAAATTCTCTAAACAATACTTTCTCCAGACAAGATAATTGTCAGTTCTTTCTCTCTCTCCAGATTTTCTCCACGATTACCATACTACAAATTTGTTCTAAATAGAATGTCCATAATTGATTATAATGCAATTTAAAGTGAGAGGGGGTTGGGTGGGATTGGTAGTATTTAGAGAAAAGAGAAATAAAGTTGGCAAAGAATTGAGAGGTAAAAAGGATCACTGAACAGCAAAGAGAACTGGAGTAGATTCAAATTCAAGAAGTGAGAGGCAAGTGAAACAGAAATACAGAGAGAACAATGCTTTCAGTCCTAAGGCTGTTCAGGGATAGAGGGGTAAACTGCACTCTCTCAAACATTCATGTGACAATCCAGTTAGAGCGAGGCCTCAAAGAAAAGCCAAAGCCACAAAACAGCAACAGACACTTTGGTAGAGGTTACGTGCAAAGGAAAAAGAGACAGAGGAAAAGAGAGAGGGAAAAGAGAGTCCCACTGATTTTGCCTTGAGAAGTAAAAACATAAGAATTATGTTTGAGATTATTATGGGTTTATAAGATATAAATATTCCTACCACTAACATCCGCTCTCCTTGGATCCTTTGCCAACTTTTTAATCAGTATCCTACCCAATAGCCCTACAAAATTCTCTCTGGGCAAAATGCTGAGCTGGGCAATTCTCACTCAAGATTTCTCATGTGATTGTAGTTAGATAACTACCAGAGCTCCAGTCATCCTAGGGCTCAACTGAGCTGGACATCCAAGATGGCGCACTCACATGGCTGGCAGTTTATGCTGGCTGTCGGCTGGGGCTGACCTGGGCTGTTAACCAGAATGCCTACACGTGTCCTCTCCAATGTGGTGGTCGCAGTGTGGTTAGACATCTTGTATGGCAGTTCGTTCCCACAACAGTCCTCTGAGTTTCTAGATCTAGGGCAATAAAACCCAATTGTCTATAACCAGGAGGTGGCTCTGATAAAAAAAAAAAGGGGAGGGGGTGGGTGGGATGGGATGAGGATGAATGCAATCCTGCCTCAAATGCAGGACTCTGCAGAGGGTAGCTACAGCATCAAACTGGGTACATTTGCTAGAAAGCACAAGAAAATCCACCCCTCTCTAAGGTTTCAAAGTACCTGAACCAGGAAGCACAAGATTCATATTATTAAGAGGAAAAATAGATAGCTGTGCCTACTTGTTTGACTAGAAAGGCTTTTATGCGTCAATAAAATGCTGGTTTGTCAATATTATGTGGCATGTAGGCCATAAAGAACAGTTGCTGAAAGTTTTTGCACATTTAGATTAAAATAAAACTGCTGAACAAAAGCTATATTGTACATCGGCCTAAACTTGAATAGCTAGAGGGAGTTTTATATGAGTGTTTTTAGTGACATGCATGGAGAATATACCTATCTCTGGTTCAGTGCTTATTGAAAAGCCAGAAGTTTTTATGAGCAAATGTATTTGATGGAGCTGTGTGCATTTTCTAAAGGATTACTTTATACTTTCAAGTACACTGAATTCACATCTAAAAGCCAAAGTTATCTGCTAAAAAACAATAAGCTGATCAGAAACTGGACAAGTGATTTAATGTTTTATTTTTAAAAATATAATTTCTGAACATGGTGTCAAAATCCTTGTGGCAACCAAGGACATAGCAAGCTTTAGTGAAAGAATGACTCACAGCCTCACACTGTCCCTGTTTTCATCCACGGGCCAGAAACTTGGACAATCCTCACTTGAAATTGTTCTGGCCACAGGATGAAAAAGGCGATTTTAAAATAAAAAGTCAAAAACATATAAAAATAACCCATATACAATAGCACCTTTCATCCGCAGAGCCACCGGTGCGTCTGGGGATCTCCGAGTCACGTACGTTCCCTGTCTGGGGCTCCTTGCCATGGTCTCCAGATGCTCCTCTCAACCTGTGCCTCCAGCCTGGCGCCGTCTCCACATGATCTAGGAGGCTGCAATGCTTTGGGAATTCCTCTGGGAGATGTCTGGGGATTTCTGGATCTAGCAGTTCGTTGACAAAGACATCAAAGGTGTGCAATCCCGGAATCACCCCCACAGACGAGAATTCACGGGGAGTGGTGTCCTGCCATCTTCCTAACCTGCCTGTGCTGTTACATCACTGAACCAGTTTAGGAATCATGGCAAAATGTGCCCACCCACGGGCTTCATGAGAAAATTAACCAATTTTAGAAGTACTATTCTAGAGTGTTGACTATATTTTAATGTAAATGATGAAATTTACATTTTTTATTATACCTGGAATTCTTTTAAAACTGTACAGGTCACCAGACATAGTGGCCAGAAACCTGGGCCTGCATGTCATCTCTTTTCCTAGAGCTGATCTTGGGCAAATCAAGACCCTTCTCGGTCTGTTTCTTGTCATAGGGTAAATGGATTTTTTGTTTGTTTGTTTGTTTTCTAGTTCTAAAATTATATTACAGTGAGAAGGAGAACAGTAGCCTGGCTGTCAGCATGAAGAAACATCTTTCGCTTAAGAAGCTAGAAGCTTTGGAAAAAGGCATTACGAAAATACATTGTACATTAGCACAATGAGCACACTGATACCAATTAATTAATTCAATTTCATGAAAGTCTCAGGATGTTTCATTTTTTTCATTGCGTCTATATATAGATAGGACTAAGAAAGTGAGCTGGAAATTCAGAGTAGGTAAAAATGGTACCTATAAGGTCAAACCATGTTTAAGCTTTTAATTAGTATTCATTGTCTTCTTTAATCAACAAATTATGTTCAGTTTCATTTTAGCAGACTAATAATTTTCAAGCATTTCAACAAATTTCTAACATTATCAATATTTTAAAATATTTTTTCAACTGAGAATTTTCAAACTAATTTTCAAGCATTTAGTATTCATTATATCCTTTACTCAATAAATCATGTTCAGGCTTTTTATGTGTACTGGTTGCCACTGTATGTTGAGAAAAACATGAATTAATTATGTTGACATTTCAGTAAATCAAAGTATTCAGTTAACTCATCCAAAGTGTGCATTTTATTTTTCTGTTATTCATTTATTTAATTGCTGGTTTTTCTTGAAGATGTGGCTATGATAATTTGGAGTCTCTTTCAGGCCCCTAATCTTTATTTATAATTTTGTGTTTGATTTTTCTATGCTGAAGTTTTTCTCTACCTCTTGGTAGACTTGACCTGGGTTCCAGGGGGAAGCATATTTGCCAGGTTGGAGTTTAAGGAGAAAGAGAGATGACCTGTCTCGGGTGGAGACCCATAGGTCAATGAGGTTACAGAAAAGTTGGTGACTGCAGGAGTGGGCCAATGTTTACTGGATTTTCTTATTTCTTCAGAGAAGTTGGAGATCTGGAATTTTATTTCCACGTCTAGTAGAAGGGCAGAAAAGTCTCGGATTTTTCCAGAAGTGGATTTAAGAGATAATCTTTAACCATGTGAATGAACCTGAATTTTCATTAACTCCAAGTGTAATAGTGGCAACTACCTAGTGATACTAGAAAATCAGCAGCAATGGCTGCAGCCAAGTATTGACTTCAAAAGGAAATTTTTTTAAACAGCATTTGTTTTCTTTCGGGACCTGATACCACACCAATTAGTGATTCATATGCTTAAATAACCAGTTTAACAGCCTTGCATACCTTGATTTTCCATTCTATTTAAAGTGTCAATTTGTATATATTCACAGTCATATTATTTAACAATGTCACATGATTAGCTCAAATTTTAGAAGCTAAATATTTAGCAGAAATGAAATGCAATGGTGTATAAAAAAGAATCATCGGCCATCGGTTTGTCCTGAACATCAAATAAAAATTTCCAAATTTCCTAAGTATGTGACTTGATGATTTGAGCAGTAATGACCTTGAAAACGAAACAAAAGTTGTAGAAATGACTATTGGGATCAGGGACAGTTGAAGGAAAATGTGTCTCTGAAGCACCACCAGGTGGCAGGAGAGGAGAAAGAATTCCAAACTCGAAGAGATGATCAGCTGCCGTACCAGAGGGGGACAATTTTTAAAATAAATATTTGTCCGTTAAGCCGTCAGCTTAATATTTCCTCCTCTCTACCTGTTGTGAGGCATATGCAGTCTCCAACATTAAGTCAAGAGTTTAGGGCATTTTGCAAAAACCTCCAGAGTGGAAACATGACACATCTTTGAAACTTGGCTGGTGGAAAATCCCAGCAGGCATCATACCTACTAGTCATGGGGAGTGACTCGAGAGTCGGCCTTCCAGTCCTGGATCTGCCATTATCTGCAGGAGGATGGGGGCGAGGCACACCACCTAAACTCTCTGGGCTGCAGTTTCCCGTTTTTGTAAATTGAGGGGATCAAATCCTACATAATGCTCAAGAGCTTATAATTTTAAAGTGAACCAAGGGTATCTTCTGAATCCTTTTCTAACTTCTTCTTTTTAGGCAATATTTAACAAAGCTTTTGCTGTTAATCAAGATGCGTGACTCAGTGGCCCTGATGCAGGGCTGCCACATTGTCCGACGCCGCAGAGAGGGGGGGCAGGGGACCGGGGCATTCCCACACAGTCTGCCTAAAGCCTCCGAGTAGCCACACTCAGCCCCCCTGCCTTGTAGAACTCAGGCCAAATAATCTAGTGATCCATGCATTCTCGGAAACAGTTTAAAACAGCCTCAAATTGCAATTCCTTTACAACTCCCCTGGGGAATTTTTTTCAAAAGGCATGATTGTGTCTTTGTATGTGTGTACGTGTCTACATTGACTCACAAAGTCAGGGTCTCTGAGTTAAAATTCTTTCTTTATTCCTTACTTAGCTGTGTGACTTAAAGCAAATTACTTAAAGCCTCTGTGCCTCAGTTTTCTCATCTATAAAGTGGAGTTAATAATAATATCTATCATGTAAAGTTATGGGGAGCAGGGCCATCTGAAGACATTCATGGGCTCTAGCCACTTTGGGAGTCCTATCTTACAAAATAGTAAGTATATTTTAAAAAGCACTTACAGTCCTTATTAAATATAAGAAATTGCTTTAAAATATTTGACTTTTATCATTTTATTGTCAAAATGATTAATATTAATTTCAATTTTTTAGTTTTCCTTTTGGGTTTTGGAGCCAATATATTTTTGCCAAGTCTCAACCATTTTTATAATTTGTTGCAGAGCCATAGGCCCTAGACACTGTTCCTGTAGGGGTAATTAATGGACCATACATCTCTGACTGTGAAGTTTAAATGAGATAATCCATATGAAGTGCTTCAAACTGTGCAGACTCATAAAAAGCATCTGACAGATGTCAGCTGGGATTATTCATCATCTTGACTGCATAACTTCTGAGGCTATCCAGAGACAGACAAAAAGACCAAATAGAATGAGGATGTTGGCTAGCTAGCTAATGACTTTCAACTGTGGCTGCATATTGGCGTCACCAGCAGATTTTAAAATCCTGATGCCCAGGCCACTTGCCAGGTCAGTTATAACAGACTCTCTGGGGGTGGGACCCAGGCATCAGGATTTTTAACACTCCTTAGGTGATTCCAATGTACAAAATTGAAATCATTGAGCTAAACCGAGGTAAGCATTCTCCATGTGCCTCCGCAACCGTGAATTATCCTCTTCATAGAACGATAAGAACGTTTCCTTTAAAGCAGCGCTTCTCAAAGTGCAGTCCCCAGACCAACAGCCTTGGCATCACTTGGGAACTTCTTAGAAAAGCAAATTCACCAGCCCCTCGGAGTCAGAAATTCTGGGGGCCCAGCTATCTGTGTTCTATCAAACCTGACAAACAGTAAATTTTGAGAATCACTGCTTCAAAGAAACATGTCTGTATTCTGTCAACTTTCAGGACTTCATAATGGATGACTTATTAAAATTCTAGGATAACAGGCTTGAAAATGCCAATATTATTTGAGTCACAGTACAAAAAAATTTGTTTTCTTCAAATGGTTGACAAACAGGTTCTTAACACCTCCACCTCAAACCACCGACAGGCAGCAATCACACCTCAAACTGACAGATATAACTGTCACAATTGTCTTTCCTCAGATATATGTTAAACTCTCCCAGTCCATATTCCAATTCTTCTCAAGAGCTGAAGCTGTGCTGAGTAGAGTCAGAATTTCTCCTCCCTCTATAATCTTTTAATTCTATGATCTATAAATTCCCATTCCACAAAAACTCTTTAAAAATCTCTGTTTATTCTTTAGACTTCAGAGTTCACAAGTACTTCTTTGAACCTTCTTCAAATTACCTTTCTCTTTCCTAAGAGTGACTCATATTCCAAAGGTGTTCCTGGACCCAGTTAGTGGAGAGAATTGCCTTGGCCTCTCACATAGGGTTCCTGGGTAGGTTATTTCTTACTACTTCCTGCCTTTGCCTGTTTTGTGAGTAACTTTCACCCCTATTTCTTTCACACTCTTACCAATTTGGTCTGTTTTCATTTTGCATTTGCCATATCTCATCAAATAGCCCTACTGAACACCATCTCATTTATTAGCAACTCCAACAATTCCCATGTGTTCAAAGAGCTACGTTCAAAGCACAATGACTATCTTGCAAATGGTCACAATTTAGAAACTTTCAGAGTCCTCTCCCCTAGGACAGCAGCTATAATCTGAGTAATGAAGCTGGCTGTTTTTTACTCATCTCTGTCCCAGACTTTCCTCAGATCCCAAACTTGGTCCTTTGGGCTTCTAACAGACTGGTACATATGCCCCAAAATCCCTTCCTGTATAACCGCTACCTCTTTTTCTCTATTAGTTCCACCCAGAGCGGTGAATCCCAAACTTGGCTACACATTAGAACTGGAACTCTTTAAATAATACTGATGCTTGACTCCCAGTCCTAGAAATTCTGATTTAATTAGTCTGTCTGGGCTTTGGGACATCAGGAGTTTTTAAAGCTTCCCAGGTGCTTCTAACATGCAGCAAAATTTGAGAACCACTGGCCTAAAGGGAAACCCACCTGCCAAGATGGCTGCCACACGTCCTGTATATCCAAATCCCTGGGCAGGCCCAACTGCCTGGCACTTTGCTGCCCTCTGCTGGCGTCTCTCAGCTCACTTAAACTGGCTCAGCCCTCTGACAGCTGCAAGAGAAGCCTCTGGTTTAAAAGTGATTAGAAAAGAAGGTTGCAGGTATCTGAGAAATTTGGTATACTCTTAACTCTCCCCTTTTACTTCCTTTTGGTTTGATTTTTCACCTGAAACGGTATCTTGGCAAAAAAATCAGGCTTTTTTCCCTTGCCAGATGCCTATTTTCTTGGCTGAGTAAGAGATATTGATGACCTGAGTGGGTCAGGAAAAAGGAGTTGACACATGTTCAAAGATGCCGCTGATGGTGAGGATCAGAGAAAAGTTCTGTGTAGTTCAGAGGTTTTTCTGGACTCACTGACAGTGCTGAGGTAATACATTTTTAAAATATTTGAGGGTTTCCTTTTCTGTGCTTTTAACAGTCATGCTGTACTTTATCACAACAACGATAGCAATAATATTTGTTGACTTTTTTCAGTTCTTACTATGTGCCAGTCACAGTTGTGAGTGGTTTACCTCTCCCCGTTTTAAAGATAAGGAGGATGTCTCAGAAGAATTAAGTGACTTGTCCAAGAAAACAGAGTAAGCAACTATAACAGGCTGAATTGTGTCTCCTCCAAAATTCATTATGTTGAAGTCCTAACCCCCAGTACCTCAGAATATAACTGTACTTTGATATAGAGTCTTTAAAGGAGTAATTAAATTAAAATGAGGTCATTAGAGTGGGCCCTAATCCATCTGACTGGTGTCCTTGTAAGAAGAGGAAATCTGGACACAGACACGTATGGAGGGAAGACGGCCATCTACAACCCAAGGAGAGAGGCCTGGAACAGATCCTTCCCCGTGACGCTCAGAAGGAATCAACCCTGCTGACATTTTGGTCTCAGACCTCTAACCTCCAGAACTGTGAGAAAATAAATTTCCCTTATTTAAGCCACCCAGTCTGTGGTACTTTGTTACAGCAGGACTAGCAAACATACAGTGACAGAACTAGCACCCAAACCCAGGCCTGGCTAATTTCAAGCCTTTGTTCATTCAACACTACCACAACCTTAATCCTTGAAACTATTAACTATTTTATCAACAGTTATAAGCTAGTGCTATGGAGGAGCATAAAGTAATATGTGTCCCTATTTTCACTTTTCATATAACTACTCTGCACTTCCACAGCCAAACACAGTCTTGCTCTGATGGAATTACCTTTATATAGTACTTCACAATATATCTTTATATATATGTTTTTAATTCTGGCGTTTTCTCTCTGGCTGTGCCACAGAATATCCCTCTCGGTGCTTGAACTTCTGCACTCTCCAGATTCAATTCAATCTAAAATTCTTTTCATTTGTCTTCCTAAGATCATAAACAGTCCCCATTTTTCACCTCTGTTATCTGATTTGCCTCCCACAGTTACCTTTTCAATAGTTCTCCGTATTCACGAGAATTCTGAATATCCACATATTTTTCATATTAAAAAATAGATAAGCATGCTCTGCTTAACTTTCTTCCGGTAAACAACTAGATAACTCAGACTGCCCATTTTAGCCAAGCCCTGTGATTAGCTAATGGTCGCACAAGCTGCTCAGAGAAGCTTCTCAGCCATTTATTGCTAATTCGGAAACCTGCCTTTTCTTCCCTTTTGTATAGTAAGCTCCTTGTTGATTCCACTCTAAGGTATCAAAAACCCTACCCACTCTTCGGTCATTTTTACCTTTGTGAATAAAATAAGAACCACACATTTTTTGGATCCCCCTTCCTTCTAACTGGCCTCCTCTTTGGTTCTCTCATTTGTTTTTTAAAAAGTTTATGTTAATGCCTTTTTGGCATTTTGAGGCCAGCAGTCAGGATTTATAGATCACATTCTTATTGCAACATCAGGATGAAAATACCACAAACATTTCCTGGGCCTCCGCAGCCCACCTGAGGTTTCCTATGACTCAGAACACTGAGACAGCCTCTGTGAATCATGTAGTCAGGGCGACCACAGGATTAACCTCGTTCCTCCACTTCTGAGGATAAACAGCTGTCTATAGATGCTGCTTTTATGCAACCAAGCAGGCCTTTCTGGAGGCTTCTGAGCGAGTTGGGTCCTGGGGTTCCTTTGGCAACATAGCCTGCATCCTACATGTGTGTGGGTTTAGAATGCTCCACTCGCAGAGAAGGAGGGTTAAAGTGCTCCTTGTGGGTGTCCCCAGCGCATAACTCAAGCTACTTAGTTGGAAGAAACAGAAAGTGACTCGGGATGCTGTAAGCAGAAAAACAACTTATTGAAAAGATGTTAGGTAGCTTCCAGAATAACCATGAGGGCCAGGGAACTGAGCTCAGAAAACAAGGGCAGCAGACAGTAGACACCCCACACCTTAACACAGTCTAGTCTAGAAGGGATAGTACTTTCACTTCCACTGAAAACTGAATGCTATGGTGGCCTTGAAGAATTAGATGCTGCTCGGTTGCAAAATTTATTCTTCGCTGGTTGTAGGTGTTTTGCATCTCCACCACCAGACTCAAATCCAGACCAAGCAAGCATGATTGGTCACACCTAAGTTGGGGACTTGCTTCTCGGCTGCCAAGAATGCTGTACAACTGAGCATCAGGCCTTTTTAAAATTCTAAGTAGAAATAGAATCTGCCTCCTGCCAGGACTCATAAAGGGGACTCACCAAACATAAAAGCAGGGACTGGGATACTGAGTAGCAAACAGAAGGTACAGATGACCTCCACAGTCCATCCTGCTGCTGCTCAGCACCCTACTTCCCAAACCAAACTCTACGAAATTGCTCCTAGTTGGTGTCATGCATTTACCCCTCATTTCTAAAAACGGACTCTTCCCAAAGACAGAAAACTTAAAATCTCGCCATCCACTGCATCCAGATCTAGCTGAAGATCTGTGGATCATGTCAGTTCTTGTTCTCCCATGATCCTGTCTCCATACGCTCCTTTGGACTCAACTGGACAGTGACCCATTTCCAACACACGCTATGTAACACAGGAGCATACAGGAAAAGGAACAAGATTAAGTTATTAAGTGGTATAAATTTAAAAATCCACATAAGTAAATATATGCAAATCACTGCAAGGAAGGAAGTATGGGTAGAAACAATAGGGTAACGGTACTCATTTTTACAACTAGTCGCTTGGCAATAGTTGATATTTGTGACTTCTTTCTGCTGGGCCTCCTTTCCAATTATCACGACCTCAGCTGATCAAGGTTCTTTAACTAGTGAAATGGCTGAACCGCCGTCTCGAGAGTTCTGACTATCACAGGGAACTCCCCGTGTGCTCCGCTCACTCCTCCCTGTCGCAATTGTATAATAGCAGCTTGTTTCTCCTTGAGAGTCGGTATCAGTTATCAAAGCCAACACGGTAACCCACTTTGACCTGTTCACCCAAAGGCCACAGAAGCCCAAAATAGCCAGGTGGCAGTCTCAGTTTACCATTCAAGGAAAGCATTTTTGTGTAGAAGCCTTCATTTCTACAGTGCTACAACACCTAAAGCAGCAGCTCCTAGAGTCATAAGGAAAGAAAGCACATTTTTTTTCTGCAATTAATTCACTAGGAAAAACAGTGATGGGCACATCCCTCCCTCTCATCACTTGGTTCTTGGGTCCATATGTAGGCTATGAAAAAATCCCTGCATCCGATATATGGGACACTCATACATACACATCCTACAACACAGCACCCAAATCTCATAACGTATGGTCTCCCAGCTGGTGCCGTAACAGTTTTCAATAAACCATGCCACCATTCTATTACGAGTACCTTTTCTATACGGGAGTTAGAGTGCAGGATCAGACTAGGGAATGCTATGTGCATCAGCTCATTGCTTTACTTCTCTTGCTGTAAGTCAGTTCGTCATTTGGAAAATCACAAGGGTGTATCAGCATTCAGGAAGTCCATGGATAGTGGCACTAGAAGTACAGCAGGAGAAAAGGCAAATCTACATCCATAATAAGATTCTGCTTCACTCCATGACAGAAAGGGCTTAATAGTAGATAGCACAGCACATAAAATCTACAGCAAAAGACTAAAGGCAACTTTTGGGCAAAACATTCTTGAGTCTGTGGAAGTAATAAGCCTCAAAATAAAAATAAAAATTGTATAACTTCAGACAGAAGGTGAGCTAGATCCCAGAGTTGTGAGTACATGGAATGTGCTTAAAATAATGTGCTGTTTCTCTTCTGTTTTCCGTCAGTGGAATTTAGAAACATGTAACTGATTTCTTCATTTATTCATTCAACAAATACTTATGGATAACAAACCATGTATCAAAGAAGCCACTGCAAATATGAGAAACCACTGTATATATAAGGAAGAGTTCAGAAGAGGGTTTTGGGCTAGAGATACAAATCTGTGGGCAAACTGCAGATAGTGACTGAGTTCGTGAGTGTGAATGGGATGGCCTAGGGAGCAGATATAGGTGAGGAAAGATGTTCTAGTCCTAAACTCTGAGGAAATTCAACAGTTAATAAGATTAATAGACCTCTGCTATCTTCCATGTCCCCAGGAAATAACTAAATTAAGTATTACAAATGAAACCTCACTTGTAAACATGGAAAATGTAATCCATCATGGAAAAAAATGATATAAATAGGGTTATATAATGACCAATGCAGAAATGCGGCACGTAGACAAATGAGGGTTAAAATAATTCTGAGTGTCTCCAGTACTGTGCAAGGACAGATCAGTCAGTTTTGATTTACTTAGAGAAATTTTTTGCCTAAAGTGGAGCAGTTTATCAGTTTACAATATTTAATAGAAATGATGTCTAAGGCTTTCTAACCACATATTCTGCAGTCCTACAGGCAGAAGGGTGATGATGCATAGATGGGATTGAAGAGAAGGAGGGACCGACTCCCCATCCTTGAGTCTGGAGGAGAGAAGGTAAGGAAAAGCATGTATATAGAACAGTGTGTAGCAGCAGGGCAGGAAAGAGAGGGAGGTCACATGTGATGACTCATGGTCGGTAGCAAGTCCTGATGCACAAGGTGGGTGGTGGCTGAACTAGGGGCTTAAAGCAATGAGGAAATTTTGTCATTTGATGATTAAGGGAAATGGAACAAACAGCTGGCAGAGAACAAATAAGGGGATCTACAGGTGTCAATGACGTTTCTGTTCAGGTGAGTGACCATGAATTTTTAAATAGGGTTGTTCAGACAAATTCAAGATAAAATTGCCTTTTATTAGTAGTACCTTGAGATTATGGTAGTTGACACCCAAACAACTGACTATTTAATTTTTCTAAAAAATTGAGTATTTGGTGTCCACCACACAAAATTATTGGATAGCCAAAATTTTTGCTTCAGAGCCAGTTGTTTTTGATGCTGCATACACACCTCATTTTTTCCTGCTGAACTAAAGTAATTAATATGTTATTTCATGGATCTTCTCTAAATAATAGAGAGCTAGACAGAAGCTAGGAAAGAGGAAAAAAAAAAGCCTGTGATATGAGCTAAGATTGCTGTTAGTAATTGTCTACCCCCTTTGTTCTCACTTCGCACCCCACCATGGAATTTACTCCAATGGGCTTCCAGCCCCTCCAGCCCCACCCATCGCTCCACTTCTCAGCTCAGGACAATAGCCAACCACAAGGTTTTAAATCCAGAGTCACTGTTAATCAAGGAGACCTGAGGCCAGTCTCTCGAGGTCTGCTAAGAGCCTGCACAACTCTAAGAAACAATTATGTCATATGCCAGAAGGGGGCGTCTCCCCATTTACAAAGAACATTAACCAAAGCTGATAATGTTAGATTTTGTTAGAGCTTTTTTCCCCAGAACTGAAGTCAAGGCTAAGAGAAATTAATGATATGTCTGAGTGTGATGGATAGATAAGAAAAAGATCTAGTCTCATTCAACATTGCATGTCTTTTTCTAGGCAACATGAACTTCCTCCCATGTACCTAAACTCTGTTCTAGCTCCTCCTGGAACTTGATTTCCTCTTTCTAGAGAAATGTACTCATTCCCAAAGACAGGAATATTTTTCAGAATGCCAATGCCACCCATGTTTGTAAAATACGCATTAGGCAAAGAGTTCATTGATAAACCCATTTTCGAAGTTGAGTGCTCTTTGAGAATGTTAAATAAAAATTCCATTTTCCAGATATGCGTTTCTCCAAGGAGTTTTACAGGAAATTATTGAATTATATCAGTACACTGTGTTTTCCTATGTTTTTCTAGCCAGTCTCTCCATTAGTGAAATCGACTTGAAAGCCAAGGAAATATCTCAGTGAGATAGCAGAATTTTAATATCAGCTAATGAAACTAATTTCTCCATTCATCTATTTGCTTTTCCCAAGGGCATCCAACTGAACAGGCTTTCAGAAAAATTAATATGTTGTCTTCCTTTTATGAAATCAACTCTGAGAGACTAGCCAAAAGTGTCGTGAAAGAAAAGTCCAGCTCTACCACTTAAATCCTGCTGGGCCACCTGACTGAATCCACTGTTCAGGGCTCATCAGAAAAATAGCAGCCTGATTAAAATCCATATGGAATCGTCGGGAAAACGGCATTTTATACGTTTATCCCTTTCGCACTGATCTGCTCTCAGTACACTGGATTCTCTCCCTTTCTTTGAATTGCTAAGTATTTATATCCTGTCTGTATATCACCTTTAAAAAACTGGCTAGTGCCACCCATGTTCTTTTGAATTTTATAAAGAAAGAAGCCTCAGACGCTCTGCTCACTGCAGAGATCTCTCTTCATAAACATTATTCTTAATTATCTAAACATAAATTGTTCTATGTTAGTTTATTTTATAATCTTATTACCATTTAGAAAACAGCATGGGATACTTATTAATAAAAGTTAAAAATATATAAACTATTTAGTTACTAACACAATCCCTCTGTTCCATCTCCCACATATTTTCTCATATTTTTAAAATGTGTCTATTTTTCTATTTCCCCACTGACATAATCATTCTCTCTCGCTCTCGCTCTGGCTATCGCTCCTGAATTCTGGATTACTAGCACTCCCTCTTTAGGGACACCGTTCACGCCCTACCCAGACCCCCTGGAATCCTTTCTACCCGTTGTGTGCATCCTCTCCCAGCTTCTGCATGCTTTGCTTCTACAGCTTGCACTTGTGAGCTATCTTCAGAGCACTGCCTTTGGCCGACTGGAGCTGCGTCACCCACAGATGAAGAGAGCCGGCAGCACCTAGGAGCTTACACTTCCCTGGGGAGGATCCCTAGCTATGACCTGGCAAGAGCGTGAGAGCCCAGCTGCATCACTTTGCGGCTGGTCAAACGCTGAGGTACAATTTACTCTCAAGGGCTCCAGCTGGGATCAGGCTACGGCTGGGACTCTCCCTGAGGCTGTACCCCTGTGTGACTTCCTCCTCTTCCCAGTCTTGCTTCCCTCACTTCCTTGCAGGTCTCCTTGGGCAGCACTTCTTTCATCAATAATTTATACAAAAATCCTCTCCTTTGAGCCAGCTTCTGGGAGGCCAGCCCTGAGACAGTCACCAAAGAGGTTTCCATGTCTCTTAACGTTGCCCTTCACATTCCCTTCTTCACCCTATAACAAGAGAAGCCCTTCAAAAATGCAAGTCTGTTCAGAACCTCAAACCTTTCGGGGATGTCCATAGTTCTCAGGGACATCCTGACACCTTAACATGGTGCACGAGTTCCTTTATGACCTGGTCCTACATAACCCTTCACTCTCATTTCTTCCCACACTTTAGTCCCATTGGACCTTTTCAGTTCCTTGAATACTCTTTCTAGGCTCTGTCTTGCCTCTCGTCCTTCCTTAGGCTGTTTCCTCTGCCTCAGTCAATCTTACCCTCGCCAGCCTCTTTAACTGGACCACTCCTCCCCCTCCTGCAGGTTCTCGCTCTTTCTAGGGAGCTTGTCCCTGCCGTCCTCAGACAAGATCACTTGCTCCCATAACAGGATAGCGCTAACCACGTCTGTCTGCACCTGCTCCACCGTCCGCCTCCTTGCTAGATTGTAAGCTCTGTGTGGGGATGGGCCGTGGCTACCCCCAATACCTATCACAACGTACACACAGAGTTGGTGTTTTGTGAGAATTTGTTGAATGAGTGACATTAAAAGGTGGGCCAGCTTGGCACTTGAATGGAGACCAAGTTCATACAGGATGCTCAAAACATTAAAAGATAGAGAAAATCTCATTTATCAGAATCCTCTCAGGGAGAACATTGTGTGTGATTGGAAGAAACATGCACAAGTGGCTTTGGTGAGTGCTGAGATTTCTCAGTCTCAGACTCAATTAACAACGGATGAGTCCAAAACTGCCTTTTTGGGAGAGTGGGTCAGTGAATGGCAGGGCTTGTATTTTGCTAAATGGAGAGTGCCAAGTCTGAGGCCAGAGCTGAAGGCTTGGGCCAATAGAAGATATGAAGAGGGCAGCCACTAGGGGGCCTTTTTCTCCATCTTTTTTTTTTCTTGCAGCCTCTACAAAAAGTTGAAGAAATAAAGAGCATTAGTCTGATAATTGGGCATCAAAATTATTAGCCTGTCCAGAGATCCCAAATATCTCCTTTTAGACATGAATAAATGAGTGTATTTTTTCCTAAAATGAAACAGAAAAGCCTTTTCTTTAATAACTCTAGTCCTCATTTTAATTCAGGTCCTTGGTCCTCTTTTTTACTGTTGGTGTCACCATCAAAACAATGCCCAGTAGTGAAAGGACAATTGCAGTATCTTCAAAGAATTTTCATCAGGGAGAAATATTAAAGAGATAATCCAATCATAACTCTAAAGATGGGAACCATCTCCCATTCACTCTCGGACCTGGGTGGGGGAGAAGGAGAGGGTAGAGATTTCATGGAACCAGTTTCACAAACTGATAAACAAACCCATTTCCCACTCAATTACTTTAATTCATTTCTGATAACCTTGTCATTAAGTGAAAAGCTGGTTGTTTGTGATGCAAGTTTATTGTATTCTTTCTCTTTTGGGCAACGCTATATTAATTTTTCAACTTTGTGCTTGCTCAAAATTATCTTGAACTCAAGTCACTTAAAATAATGTTCTATCACAGATAATCACCTTTAGGTCACATGTAGCTAAGCAGGAGAGCTTTGAGACATAGGGAACAGCTTTCACAGACAAGAACCTGAAGAGGCATAGAGATGCTACCCCTTCTTCCTTCTTGCCTGGCATACAAATACAAATCAAAGCATTTGGGGTACATCCAAAGACAGTAAATAATTCAAATTGCTTCATTTGATAGTTTTTGACTTGAAACTATTGAATCAAGAAAATTGGTGAGATTCTTCTTTGTTTATCAGAATCTCTAATGTTGAAATATTATCTATCATATTTATTTAGGGTAGTTTTGGGTAAAAAATAAGTTACAAAAGAAAAAAGGAGTTATTGTTCAAAGAGTAGTGCTGTGGACTGAATGTGTCCTCCCCAAATTAGTTGCAGCCCTGATCCCCAGGATGATGGTATTTGGAGGTGGGGCCTTTGGCAGGTGAGTAGGTTGAGGTGAGGTCATGAAGGTGGGGCCCCCATGATGGGATTAGTGCCCTTATAAGAAGAGGAAGAGACCAGAGCGCTCTCTCTCTCCACCACATGAGGATATAGCAAGAAGGTGGCTGTCTGCAAACCAAGAAGAGGGTCCACACCCAACACCAAATCTATTGGCATCTTGATCTTGGACTTTCCAGCCTCGAGAACTGTGAGAAATAAATGTTTGTTGTTTAAAGCACACAGTCTATGGTATTTTGTTATAGCAGCCCAAACTGACTAAAACTAGTAGTATAACTTTTCAAGTGCTATTATGTTAACAATTCATTAATTGAATATCCATTGCGTATGATAAATCTGAACTACATAATTTGCTTTTGTTCCCCTTCTCTTCCCCTCTTCAGGGTTACTCAGTAGTGTTACTGTGAAATGAGCTTGCATAGAAGTAGAAGGAAATTCCCTATTGATTTAAGAAAAAACTTTGATGGAAAATTTGATGTCTCACTATATATAGTGATTAAAAAGTTATTTACTTTTTTATTATTTGGTCTCAGTACTAAATCCCACTAGTCTGGGGCCAGCCCAGTGGCATAGCGGTTGAGTTCACACGTTCCACTTTGGCGGCCTGGGGTTCACCAGTTCAGATCCAGGGCGCGGACCTACTCACTGCTCATCAAGCCATGCTAAGGCGGCGTCCCACATAGAACTAGAGGGACCTACAACTAGGATATATAACTATGTACTGGGGCTTTGGGGAGAAAAAAAGAAAATGACGAAGATTGGCAACAGATGTTAGCTCAGGGCCAATCTTCCTCAAAAAAAAAAAAAAATCCCATTAGTCTGTGGAAGTTACTGATTTCCTTAAGAATGAGATTCCAGAATGTCAGCCCAGTGTTACTAGACAAATCTCCACTGATTTCTTATATTCTTTTGTGGTCTGAGCCTTCCAAGCAGAGGACATGTTTGTACAGCAAACAGTCTTGGAAGCTAGAGATAATGTATTCCTCTGGAGAGATCTGGAGACATCCCAGAATAAAAAAGATTTATTGCTCCTCTTCCCTCCCTGGAGACATTTGCTTACATTCCAAGGTAATGAGTAATCTTTCTCTGCAAAGGAGAAGACGGGCAGATGCGCCAGCAGCCCCATAAAAGCTTTGAGTCTCCTAATTTGGGGGCTCATCTCCTGTGGAGCACCTCTGCATGTGCAGATAAATGTCTGGCATTTATCACCTCATCTTGCAGGAGTTAGGGCATGGGAAACTGACACAAGGTGCTGCTCTGGCTGCTGTTTTTGCTGAGAGTGATAAACCATCTTTGTCTCTGACTGACCAAGAGTCTGGAGTCTTTTGCAATATATGTATATGAAACCACGGCAAGGTAACTAGTTAGTTCGCAATTAGGGTAAAATCTCAGATGTTTCACAGCTTCAGACTTAACACTTGGTTTTCAAAATTCTAAGTCATTAGGGAACATTCTGGCACATTCTCTCACAAACCCAGCACTGCCAACTACCCTTGTGTTATGCACTGCAGTGAAATATAGTCTTATTTTAAAATACTGTCTTGTACTATGAGAACAATATAACTGATCAAAAATAACCAAGACTTTAGTCAAGATTTTTTATATGTAAGTTGACCAATTTAGCTTTAGCTTAGCTTTATTTAGTTAGTTCAGGATTTCTTGGATGATACAGGCTAATGACGATGATTTATCTTTTCTAACACTAGCTTGATAAGATGTTGTACTCTTACCTATTTCTTTTTGTTTGCAAGAACAAAAACCTGTATTTCAAACTTTAAGAATTTGGCAAGTATTTATCTCAAGCTATTTCAACAAGAAAATTATGCTCTGATTCAAATGATATTATTCTGAGTCCCCTAAAATAATTTTGCCCTTTGTGGATGACGATGTCTCTTGCTCACAACCACCATAACACTTTTATGTTGAGGGAGTGGGTGGAGATCTCTTGAAAGCTGGGGATAAAACCCAGACCCAGGGGATGAAACCAGCTCTGATAATTCCTATCTGTCAATGATAGGCCCAGGATAGACAAGGGACTCAGTTCTGGCTAAAGAGATGTAATGAAAAATTTGCTGGGAAGAGTCATCCCACTCCAAATAAAAAGACAGCTTCCCAGGAGAAGGCCTTTTGCCCTTCCTATCATTCTTTGGAATGTGGACATGATGCCTTGGTTTGTCACAGCTATTTAGGGACAAGAATGAGAGTAAAAGCCAACACATTCAGGATGATTGAGCAGAACACTAGGAAGAGCTGACTCCTTGAAAGCACAGTTGAATAGCTGAACCACCTCCAGCAAATGTTATCTACCAGTTTCTCACTGCATGAATAAAATAAACTTTTGTTTATTAAAGCCACCAAAAAATCAGATGTTTTTGTTCTTAGTAACTGAAAGCATTCATAACTGATATACGAAGAAGGTTCATGGAGGAGATATGCTGGTAAAAACATAACCCAGTAATTAATTTATTACCTTAGCATTTTAATTTTAAAGCATTTATATCAGTATAAAATGGTTTGCAATATTGATGATTTTTTTAATCCAAGTCTGACATAAAGACATTTATTTGCTTTAACTGTTCTTTTGTTGCAGGATTATCATTAATGAATATAAAATTTGGCTTTTCAAGCATCAAGGTACTTTTTATTAACAAGATTCTTATCCCAATCTTTCTTCAGATTCAGGAATGTCATTGTTGTTTTATATATTTCCTTCTGCAATAGTATTTGAAATAGAGATATATAGATCAACCTTGTCTTTCTAAATAATTAATAAGTTCTAAAGAAACATTTATAGATATTTTCTTAACTAGTAGTTTTACCAAGATCAGTGAGGGCAAATATCTGACTAATCCTCCAGTACACTTTCTCCCTCTGAGCAAGACATGGCTTCAAATTCCTTCTGAAAAAATTAAAATAAAATTTAAAGTATCCCTATTCCAGCTACTACCAATCAATCAAATTTGGCAAATAATATAAAACTTACATACAGTCATCTAGCGATTTAGCAGTTAATTTAAACATGATAATTTAGCTTCATTTTAGTCAGTTAGCAGATGATTTAAGCATAAAACTCTTGTTTCCCTTATGATATCTCAAGTAAAATAGAGCCCACTACAGCTGACAACTTCACTGATCCCATAATCACACAGATCCAAATAGTGCCCCAAAATATAACAAACACATGTAAGAAAGAGTTTTAGATAACATCATTAATTTACAAGTTGAATAAAAGAATCCTACCACTTATGTTTTTTGCTCTAACAATTGCAAATAATTTAACTGAAGATGCAAATAATTTCGCTAGACTCCATGATTACCATATAGTTGCATGCGTATGTATTCATACACATACGTGTATGTATGTAATCTCCACATACAGATGTATATTATACATATGCATTTTCAAGTTTCTGAATGGCTCAGAAGAAAAGAAGATTAAAAAAATGTCTTTTCAGCCAAAATTTAGAACCTGGCAATCAGAGTATGAAACTGAGCAATGCACAAGGATGTAGTGGCAAGAATATCAGCCTCACAACCCAACAAAACTAGGTTGAAATCCTAAGTTATGGTATTTACTTTATAGAGTTACTGTGAGAGTGGATGACAAGAGTTAAAATACTATCTTGTTAGTTCATGAACCAAGTAGCAGAACATGACAGGCCCTGAATAAATGTCAGTTCCTTTTTCTTTCTGTTAGAAATAGACTATAAACTCTTGTAGGGCAGGAATTACACCCCATCATCTCTATATCCACAGACTCTAGAATACAAAATAAATGTTCACAGCTAGTAGAACCAACGATCAATAGGCCATTTTGAAAGGGTGATAGCACTGTGTTCGGCTGGCAGTGGTAATAAAAGAAAGACTTCACTTTCAACAGGCTTTGCAGGCATGGCTCTTGGGCACCTCTGGACTATGACATGTGGAAGGAGACAATGAAGAATTCATTCACCATGAAGGCAGCTGGGCGATTTCAACGTCAGCTCTGGGAGCAACTTTCAGTTCTGTATGTTCTAAGAATTCAGTTCATTGTCAGACTTTATGGTAAATTTCTGCTTGGAGTTAAATGAGAAGTGCCCCTCTGAGGATAAAAAAATCTAAACTCTACACGAATTCCAGAAATTGTCTGGTACACTTATTCTTCACAATTTATTAACAAAAAGGTGAGTACAGCAAAAGAGGGGATGCAAATTGACAGGCAGGTGTCTACGGTCCTTTGTGCTGGGCATGAAATAAAAGAAGAGCTGATGCGTCGAATGACACAGATGCTATTAAAATAAAACGAGGAAGTAGAAACAGTGATTTTTCTGACCATTGAAGCAACCCTTTGAGGGAAAATGTTTTATTCTTTGATTTGGATATAAACACAATATAAATACCTGTCCCAACCTATTGTAAGAAGATTTTATTCCTTTTGCATCCTATCTTTGACAGAGAAGGAAAAGGAATCTTCATCCTTCTTCCTTGGATCTGGGTCACTCTTGTCATCCACCCTAATATTCTCTGTGTGTGTGTGTGTGTGTGTGTGTGTGTAATTCTAAATGCCACAATCATCGCAGCAACCTCTGCCACAGCCCTGGGTAGGAGGCTGGGGCTAGAGGGACAGCAGCATCCCCTGCCTTAGTCTCCTTCCAGAATAGCTAGTGAGAACTAATCAGTTCACTAAAGGCTTTCTCAATGTGAACATGAGTGGCATTATTATTTGTCATCTTTAATATTTTGAGTGACTCATATCTGAAATTAGATCAGGGCCTGACCCATTTAACTCCAGCAGATTGCTGGTGGCTGAACACTGATAGAAAGTCATGACTTTGGCATATTACAATGGCCAATGATCACTATTATGTACAAGTCATGAAATAAATGATAAATGATGTTAAACATTGGCTTAGAAGGAAGGAAAATATACAGTACATGTTGTAATTATAATAACCTTACAGAGAAAGGGATTGTGATGTAGCAAGAAAAAATTCCTGCCAATTCAGGTAAATATCTTATATAATTTTGAACATTAGATTTGCAGGCATTTTCATTTCTGGAAGGATATTGGATTAAATACCTAAAAGGTCCTTTTACTAAAAGCAACTAAAATGCTGAGGGAAAAATGTGTTAAAAATCTTTCTAAATGCATTGTGGAACTGGTAAGAAAGAAAGAAATCCACAGATGCAAAAACAACCCCAAGAAATTGGGAAATCTTAGGTATAAGTAAGCATCCAGGTCCACTTGAGTTCTACAGAATTCTGGTAAACTTGGGACTCTGGTGTTCAATGATGATATAGGAGACAGAGGCATAAGCAGGGACCCCAAAGGGCTCATCTCAATGAGAAATAAATCTGCAGCACAAAGGGAGACAACAACAATGCTTGCCTGTCTCATTTTGGCCCAGTGTGCACAGAAAAATAATTCTTCCCTGAGGATTCATAATGAACTAGTCAGGTGAGGACCCAGAATTTCCAGAGTCCAAAGCTTCAGCAAGTTATATGAGGCCTCTTTAGCAAAATGAATACAAGATTACAAATATAAGGTTTAGTATTTAAAACATTTATTTAGACTAAGAAATGAAATCACAACAAAATATAAACTTTAAAAAGCTGATAAATATCAGAGATAGGAAAATCCAGAAGACTTTAACATGTTCTATTAAATAATTGCCTAACACATCACTTCAATAGTATTTTCCTACATTTTTTGGCTGCAAATTCCCTAGCCACCTCTTTATATGACAAAAGTTTTGTCATATCAATTCTATTGAGGGGATAAAAAGATAACTTAGTCATTTCCAGCATGTTTAATCAAAAACAATTTTTTAAATCAATACTTTAAAATGTTTCCTTCTGCTTCACAATTTGTTAGTGGTAACATGAACATTTTTAAGATTATTGTGAAGTACGGCGAAGCCGATATTGTTTCTTCATTTGTGAGCTGGAAGTTCTAAGGGCATTTTACATTTTCTTATACAGTGACCAATTTTAAAAATTCTTTGAACTGATGATATTCATTAGGTAGTTTGCCATCTATGTCCTTATTATACTGACATATTATGAGTTTTATGTTTTCATCTGCAATGTTAACATCTCCTTTCAAAACAGCACAAAACTTAAATCTTTTTCCAATGTGTTGATATGTCTCACCTCCTTTCATCAACCGGATTATAAAAGAATCCAAGATTCTATTCACTACTTCTATTTGAAATTTATCTCTTTCTTTTAATGAAATACTGACTTTGATATTATAGATTAAATGTTTTTATTACAATTTACTTATTGATGTCAGGATAATTTCTCATGATTTCATTGATCATCTTTATTGCTTTAATTTCAAATTCCTTTTTTTTTTTTTTTTTTTGCTGAGGAAGATTTACCCTGAGCTAACACCTGTTGCCAATCTTCCTCTTTTTGCTTAAGGAAGATTTGCCCTGAGGTAACATCTGTGCCAATCTTCCTCTATTTTTTATGTGGGTCACTGCTGCAGCATGGCCACCAACAAGTGGTGTAGGTTCATGCCCAGGAACCAAATCCAGGCCGCCAAAGTGGAGTACACCAAACTTAACCCCTAGGCCATGGGGCCAGCCCTTCAAATTCCATTTTTCAATCTGAATTATTGCTCAATTATTTAGGAAATTAATTTAAAGATGACAAAATATATCTAAGTAGAAGCCTACAATTAATGACCTATAATATTAAAGCATTCCAAAATGTCCTTCCAAATTGTAGTAAAAATGTTACACTCCCAACTCAATTCTAGGTCAGATCCCAAAAAAGCCCAAGGCTACTCCATCACCACCCAATACAAAGGAAAGTGTGACAGAGCAGATGTAATGTAAAGAGACAGTGGTTCAAAGTAATTGCAGTTTAAATATCATACTTTAACAATAATAATATAACATACACCCCTGTGAGCACATTGCTAGGTCTCATCCAGGCCTTGGAAGAGTCCCTTGCAAGGAGTCCCACAGGGGCCTGTAGCTTAACTTCAACATTTTCCTGGGAAATCTACTTTTCAAGTCAACCCTCATATCAGTTGAAAGCTGGAATTCCTGCTACATGTGTAATACAAAAAGCCTCAACTGCAAATTTAATTTAAAGTAGTCCCCAATTGGTCATGCCCCCAGGCAACTAGACAAAAGCACATCGAAATCCCTTCTGGAGTGATTAATTTTTTATTCTTATCTCAAAATATTTCTGCTCCACTGTGAGTGAGTGCCTGAGGAAAGTACAGACATCAGAATGAAGCCTGCAGCACATCGAATGTTGGAATTATGGAATATAGAATATAAAATATTGTAATTAGGGAATATAGAATGTTGGGTACATTTAAAAGCATCAAAGATAGGCAAGCAAACATGAGCGAAGAGCAAAAGGCTTTTTTTAAAGCATATTTGAAAATGAATCAAATGGAACTTTTAAAAAATAGAAACAATCAAATTTAAAACTCCATAGTCAGCTAAACAGCAAGTAAGGCAAACATGAAGAAGTTAACAGTGAATTGCAAGGGAGATTTAAAGAAATTTCAAATGTGCAGCACAGAAAGACTAAGAGAAGGAAAATATGAGAGGTTTTGAGGCACAGGGGCTGTTTGAAAAGGGATAATATACATCAAGTAAATATTCCAGAAGGAGATTATAATGTTGAAGAGGCACTATTGAAAAGATAATGGCTGAGAACTTTCCAGATTTGTTGAGAGGCAAAATCCTCACATTTAGAAAGACCAATGAATCCCAGACAGGATGAATAAAAAGAAATATGTACACAGACATCTCATTGTCAAGCAGCAGGACAGCAAGGAAAAAGAAAAGATTTTAAAAGCCAGAGAAAAAAGATAGGTTACCTAAAAAGAGAACAGCAAATTCACTGATGGCTAACTTCTCAATAACCATAGAAACCAGAAAAAAGTGGAATTATATCTTCAGAATCCTGAGAAAAATAATTATCAAGCCAGAATTAAATACCCAGCAAAATTACCTTCCAAAAATGATGATGAAATAAAAACACCTTAAGACAAAAACTGAGAGCTTGCCACTTACAGCAGAAGACCTTCACTAAAGTAAAATATCTAACGGATGTAGTTCAGGCATAAAGAAAATCATTATTGCAATTATTCTAAAATGCAAGAAGAATAGTAGAAAAATGTATCAGTAAATACGTGAGTGAATTTAAACAAATATACACATATGAAATAATAATGACTAATTATTTGTGGGGTAAAAAGGAAGCATGATAAAATTTAAATAGTGTACCACAGTAGCACTTCAGCTGGCAGAGGGTGGTCTAAAATGTTCTAAGGTCCCTCCTTATATTCCTCAGCAGAAGGCAAACATGTAAACAATAGATTTAGTTAAGAGTAATGTTAAGATATGGGTAAACACTGAAAAATGGATATAGAGAGTTTAATTTCCAAAATAATAAGAGGGGAAATAAAATAAAAAAAGAAAAAAATGTAAAAAGGAGGAAAAAACCCAGAATAAGCAAAACCAATAGAAAGCACAAATAAGATGGTAGAAATAGATGCAAAAATATGAGTATTCACATTCAATGTAAATTGATTAAACAGTCAGTTAAATGATAAAGATCATTAGACTGGATTAAAACCCCAAATCAAGCTATTTGCTGTTTTGTAACATATAAAGCCACAGAAAAATTCAAAGTACAAGGATGAGAAAGTTGTAAGCAAATAATGACAAATAGCAATAAAACATTCAAGACAAATGACGTAAGTTTAATTCTTTGGAAAGATTGAAAAATATTCTAAAGTCATATTCATTTAATATGTTTGACTCAAAATGTTTTTAATTGACAAAATTAGAATAAATTAGAAAATGCACCATCATATTGAGATGGTTTAGTATAACTCTCTCTATAATTGATAGATCAAAAAGAAAAACACTCATTGAAGATATAGATTTGAAATTCGAAAAATGTTACATAATTTCATGAGAAAATCTTTTATGTGCACAAACACACTTTTGTGTGCACTCAACAATTGGAGAATACACATTCTTTTAAAGCACACATGAAACATTTATTAAAATTGACCATGAAGTAAGCCATATAGAAGGCTTCAACACATTTTAGAATACTGACATCAAACATACCATGTTCACGATGCAATTAAATTAGAAATCAAAGGCAAAAATGTAACTGGAAAAAATTCCATTAGTCTGAAAATTAAGCACACACATTTCCAGATATCAAGGGACCCAGAACAAGAGAAAAGTGTGAATGAAAATTAGAATATATTGAGAACTTAATAATGATGAAAACATTGCAAATTTTTGTGTAACAAAATTGGTGTAACACAGTCAAAGTGGCAGAGTGAAATTTATAGTCTTATATAATGATAAATGAAGAGTAAAAAGACTGAAAATTAATGAGCTAATAATTGACTTCATAAGTTAAAAATGAAAGAGCAGAATAAACTCAAAGCAAGGAGAAAATAATAAAAAAATGAAGACTAGACATCTCAGATCCCAGTAATGGTGTACTAGGTTATTTAGATCAATTCTTCAGCTGCAGAAAATTCAGATACTGGACAAACTATTTTAAAAATTATTTCAAAAGCATCATATTCCTAAAAGATATAATAAGAAATTACCAGGCCAAGATTCAGGAGAAACTGGAAATGTGTGGACAAGAGCCTGATATTTGGAGTTACTTTTTGCCCTAAGGATTGCTCATCTAGAAGAGCTTCTTAGAGCTAGCTGAATGAAAGTTGAAGTCCAGGGCTTAGCAAAAATGGGGATTCTGATAAATCACTCCATGGTTGCACTGAGAACAGAAAGAATGTATCCTACAAGTGAGGGTGAGCTAGAAGAAGACCAGCTCTCACAAGGACTGCAGTCTGACTTTGAGTCATTTGGTTGGCCCAGAAAATATCAAGCCCTGAGACTGGATTAAGGGTATCTCAGATTGCTAGTGCTTACAGGTATCTGACACAAGTTATAAAACTCCTCTCAGAAGAAGAAAATTTCTTCTTCAGCCTAAAATCATTTCTGCAGATAATAAAGTACAATATTCAGCTCAGAATTATAGATATGCAGGCAAACTAAAAGATAAATGAGAATCAGAAACAAGGACTACAAAAACAGACACATAAAGATTTCAGACATTGGAACCATCAGATCCAGACTTTAAACCAACTATGCTTAGTAAGGCTAAGAAGATGAAAGACAAGTCTGAAAATTCAGAGAACTGAGAATATTCAAAATGTCATCAAAGTTTAAAAAAAACTAAATAGGAATTCTAGAATTGAAAAATATTTAGGAACTCAATGGATTGGTTTAACAGAAGATTAGGCAGAGCTGATGATAAAATTAGTGAAATGGAAGGTAGGCCAAAAGAAATTATTCTGAATGAATTACAGAGACACACACAAAAGGATGAGAAATATGGAGGAGAGGGTGAGCAACACAGAAGTTACCACAAAAAGGTAAACATTTAATTAGAATACCAGAAGGAAAAGAAAGAGAGAATGAGGCAGAAGCAATACTTGACAAAATAATAGCTGAGAACTTTCAAAACTGATGAAAGACACCAACATACTGATTTAAGAATATTACAGATCACAAGCATGATAAATTAAAAGAAAAAAGTACACACTTAGACACATCATATCAAAAATCTGGAAAATTCAAAGATAAAGAAAAAATCATAAAAATCAGGCTGAGCCAAAAGACAATTTACCTTCCAAAAAATAGTGATTAGATTGACAATGGAAAACTGGAAAATAGCTGAATAATAATCAATGTGCTCCCTCCAACAAATCTGTCAACAAGAACTTTAAATCCACCAAAAATATCCTTCAATATTAGAGGTAAAATTTTTAAAAATTCAGTCAAACAAAAACTAAGAGAATTTATTGCCAGCGGACCTACACTAAAGAAAATAGAAAAGGAAGAAAAAGTGAAAATAGAAAGTGGAAAAATCACAAAAATTAAAATTAAAAATAGAAAGCAGAAGGAAATATGATTGCAAATTGAAGATAGGAGATATAGGGAAGAATGGAGAACAAAAAAAAATGGTGAATTTATCAGTAAAACTAAATAAAATGTGACCATAGAAAGAGTAATAAAAATGTTACTTGTGTAAAACAAAATAAAAAAGGAATTAAAATACACAAAAATAATAGCATAAAAGTCCAAAGAAAAGAAAAGAAAATTAAAGTATTCCATGGTCCTTTCACTGTCTGGAGCAAAGTATAAGAGCGAGGTAACATAAAGTGTTGGTTAGCAAAGGATGTAGGCTGCATTTTCTTGAGGAACTACTAAAAGAAACAGTAAGAAAGTGTTTAATTTCCAAACTAATAAAAGAAAAAATTTAAAATTACCAACCTAAAAGAAGGGGAAAAAGGCAAAAAAGAAAAGAACATAGAACAGTTCTGACAACAGAAAGCAGATAGTAAAACAGTAACTATAAACTCAAACATTTCACTAATTACATTAAATATAAATGAAACACAGAGCTTGTCACACTAGATTTATATATACATGTATACATACACATTATTTACAAGAGACACCTAAAATGTAAGGATTCACGAGGATTACAAGTAAAACAATGGCAGAGGATACATCATATAAACACTTAACAAAAGAAAAATTGTATAGCTTTATTAATATCAGACAAAGTAAACTTTAAGGCAAAAGAGAACATTATTCAGGATCAAGGTATCACTATTCATGGTCTCTTCCTAATGATTACTCACCAGGAAGGGATAACAATTCTATATTTTTATATACCTCAATTTGATTTCAAAACATATAAAGCAAAATCTGAGAGGAATATAATGAGAAGGTAAATAACTCCACAATCATAGTGGAAGATTTTAAAAACGGTTTTTTGATAATCTTTCAAATATGGACCAAAAACACTAATAAGCTAATCATAAAAAAAAGAATCAATCTAATATATAGACAGTATTTCACTCAACAACTGCAGAAACATTTTCTTTTCAAAGACCAACTGAACATTTAAACAATTAATCATTTACTGGGCCACAAAGCATGTCTCAAGAAATTTCAAAGGGCTGAAAACATACAGAGAATGTTTTCTGATTACAATTCATTTAAGCAGGAAATTAAAAGCTTCAGTCAGTTAAAAAAGAGAAGAAAAAAATTCCCATATGGTTATAAAGTAAAGCTTAAAATTTATAAATCACACATGGTTAAAGAAGTAATCAGTGTAATCTAAAGCAATCTAATCTCCAAAAAATGGAGATTAGAAAGTATTTTTAACTGAATTATAACAAAATGTTACATTTCAAACCTTATAGAATTCTGTAAAGCAGGTTTTCTCAACCTTAGCACAACTGATATGTAGGTGTGAATAATCCTTTCTTGTGGAGAACTGTCCTGTGCATTGTAGGATATTTAGCAGTATTCCTGGCTTCTACTCACTAAAGGCCAGTACCACTTTCCCCCAGTTTTGACAAATCAAAAATATCTACAGATGGGGACAGCCTGGTGGCATAGTGGTTAAGTTTGAGTGCTCCACTTCGGTGGTCTGGGGTTCACGGGTTCAAATCCCAGGTGTGGACCTACACACCACTTATCAAGACATGCTGTGGCGGTGTCCCACATACAAAATAGAGAAAGATTGGCACAGATGTTAGCTCAGGGACAATCTTCCTCAAGTAAAAAGAGGAAGATTGGCAAGAGATGTTAGCTCAGGGCCCATCTTCCTCACCGAAAAAAAAAAAAGTCTACAGATATTGCCGAATGTCCCCTGGGATAGGGGCAAAATTGCCCCAAGTTGAAAACCACTGTTCTAAAGTGATACCTAGAGGAAAAGGAAAAAAGAGAGAAAAAAAAAAAGGCTGAACACCATGAGCTCAGCATCTATCCATTTACCTACTTCAAGAAGTTTGAGGAAGAATAGTATATTAAAACATAAGAATAGAGGGAAAAGAAAATAGTAACTATAAGAGCAGAAAGTAACAAAATAGAAACAAACACAGAATAAAGGGAATCAACAAAGCCAAAATTTTCTTTTTGAAAAGATCAACGAAATTTCTCTACCTGGGGCAAGACTAATCAAGAATAGGAGAGAAAACACAACCAATACCAGAAAAATAATTAAAGATCCTTCAAACATCATAAAGATATGATATTAATAACATTTATGCTAATAAATTGAAAAATTAGATGAAATGAAAAATTCCTAGAAAATTACATTTTATTAAGAATTCAAAAGATGAAATAAAAAAACCTGACTAATCCTATAACCATTAAAATGAACCTATAATTAAATGACCCCCAGACAAACACGTGCACAAAACAACCACCATAAAACAAACACAAAACTCCAGGCCCCTGATATCTATACCAGAAAGTGTTACCAAACATTGAAGCAAAAAAATAACATCCATCCCAGATAACAGAAAGAGAGGGAATGACATTCACCAATTTACTGTATGATGTAACAAAACCTTGATACCACAAACCAACAGAGACAGAACGAGAAAGGAAAATCACAGGTCAATCTCATCCATCAGCATAAATGCAAAAACTCCAGACAATATTAACTAACAGAATATAGCAATATACAAAAAAATAAAATATCATAGTTGAGTTTATTACAGGGATACAAGATTATTTTAACATCATCATATCAACTATGTATTTGCTACATTAACAGATGAAAAAAGAAATAGATGATTATTTCAACAGATGCAAAAAAAGTATTTGGTAAAATTTAACATCCATTCATGGTCAATGTGTTTAGCAATCTAAGAATATAATAAAAACTTTGTAATATGATAAAAGGTAGCTATTCCTCCCCCCAAAAGCCTATAGCTAAACATCATAAAGTTAAAATGTTGAAAGGTTTTTCTTTGAAATAGTTAACATGTCAAGACTGATCCCTTCTCTTCTACATTGTAGTGTAGGCCTAACCAATGTCAGGAGGCAATAAAATCAAAAGATTAAACAATTGAAAAAGAAGAAATAAAACTGACATCATTTGCTGATAATTTGTGTACACAGAATATCCAAAAGGATCTAAAGACAAGTTATTAACAGTAATAAGTGAGTTTAATTATCAAAGCTGCTGATATCACATCAATATATAAAGATCAACTATATTCATATGCCAGCAATAAACGAAATGAAATTTTAAAAAGTTATTTGTAATAGCACTAAACTTTGTAATACATTTTAATTTAACCTATTTAAATGTATTAATATTGATAAAAATTAAAAAGAAAAAGATCGAGCCAGCCCTGATGGCCTAGTGGTTAAAGTTCAGCATGCTCCGCTTCAGCCGCCCAGATTCAGTTCCCAGGCACGGAACCACACCACTCGTCTGTCAGTAGCCATGCTGGGGCGGCAGCTCACATAGAAGAACCAGAGGGACTTACCACTAGAATATACAACGATGTACTGGGGTTTGGGGAAGGAAAAATAAAAGAGAGAAGAAGATTAGCAACAGATGTTAGTTCAGGAGAATCTTTCCCAGCAAAAAAAAAAAAAAAAAATCAACCACATTATCACTCTAAAAAGATGCTAAATAATTTGTTACTCACTGCTGTCATGTAAGTTTTCAAAGTTTTTTTGCTTGAGGAAGATTAGCCCTGAGCTAACATCCGTGCCCATCGTCCTCTACTTCATATATGGGACTCCGCGACAGCATGGCTTTGTGAGTGGTGTGTAGGTCTGCACCCAGCATCCAAACCCGCAAACCCCAGGCCACTAAAGCAGAGCACGCAAACTTAACCACTATGCCACCAGGCCAGCCCCCTCAAACTTTTTTTTTAACAAAAGAGGAAACTAACAAATATAGAGTGCTTACCTCCAGAAACCATGCTGAATAATTTGTTTCATTTACCTCTTGAACAAAGTAGTAGAAGCGTTACCCTCTTGTGTAGATTAGGAAATGTGACAACATGGGAGCCATGGCTGGAATTCGTCTTTCTGACTTTAAAGTCCACACTCTTCTCACGTGTTCATCTTTTCTTACTAGTCTATCTAAGAATGAACAGTTCTGATTTATGTAAACGCCCATATTCACCCAAAATATCCTTTTGTCATTTTAATATGATTTTTGCAAAATATCAAGATCACTTCACCATAATGCTTTCTGATCTAAATTAATACCACACTTAAAGAACATGACAAGTGTATATACTCTAGTCAGTGTAACAGCCAGGAGAGAAAAGTTTTTTCTGGTATTTGTAGACAGCTAACCAATATTTTCCCCCAAGTAATTATGGTAAGCCTTTGTAGTTTTGTCTTTATTATGAAGTTACTGAATTAAGTATTTTCCAAAATTTATTCATAATATTCTGTACATTGAAGTCTTGGAAGGAGGTGAGGATGGATAAAAAACTATAGGTACTGATGCCAGCAGGTCATCACTGTCCTGCCCTTTCTACAGACCTTCCTTCAGGTTTACTAATCAATTTCACAAATAACCTCCTGTAAACCATCTATGTACAAGGTCCTCATTCAATCATTCATTCATTCAACAAACATTTATTGAGGACCTATTATGTGCCAGTCACTGAACTGTGCTCTGATGCTCTGGGGATAATTGTAAACAAAAGAGACAAGGTTCCTGCGCTCATCCCACTAGGGCCTTGTGTACATGCTGGAAATGTTTCCAAGTGTGACAGGATTTTCAAAGCCACAGAGAACACTTCCTGTAGTGCTTTCTGGAAGTGTAAACCACCTCTCTCTCAGCTGATAACCTAACTGGCCAACTGACGATACTACGAGTCTGTTATGTTTTCCAGTTTGGAGGGGGAATGTATGGTTAGAAAGAATGAATAATGGCTCTGTCACCAGCCATGGACTCTAACCTGTTTCTCTTGTCTTACCTAAACCCTTATTTTTCTCTTGTCTTGTTTGATCTAATTCTCTTTTCTTGTTGAAAGGTGCAGACGTTCCTTTCTCTAACGACTTTGGTGTCTTCAGCCAATGCAGTTTCAGCTATGTCCCAGGAAGAAGCTCTAAGTGACAACCGCGCTGGTCCCAACCCCTCTGAAACAGACCAGACCGGTCCAGACCACAACCACAAGAATGACGCCTGCACAGACAGGCCAAGAGTTGTACTAAAGTAACCTGCCCTCGCTAACATTGCAAATTCTCCTCCTCTGGGAGGGGTGAAACAGCCATTTTTAGATCATGCGATGTATGTAACAGCATGTTTTCAAACCACGCATGTGCAAGTTTATGCCCATCTCTACACGCAATGATGAAACTTCTCCTTTGAATATTAATTCCCTACCCCAAATACCCTGCCCCATATAAAGGTACCTACCTCCCCGTGCTCGGGGAGCCACAGCTTTGTGAAATTATTCCCTATGGTCTCCATTTTCTTTGCTGCATGCAGCAAATAAACTTTCTGCTTTGTGTGACAACTACTTCCGGTGTAGTTTAACTCACCAAGAAGGGAACTCATGTTTCGTCCAGTAACAGCTCTACCAACTGATCCTTTGATTAATAAGAGTTAACTGTAAAGTGACTAAAAGGGGGTATCCCTTAAGGAAAAGTCTTTCAGCAACCACTGTTTTAGAGGTCAGACTTCTATCTGGATCCTACTTGAACAAGCTACACAAGGAAACCAGTGATAGATCCAGAAAATGGAACTCATGTTTATATTTCAGGCATTTTGTGTCAAATAACAAGATAGTGTTAATAAAAAAGTATGTTTGAATTATAAACAAATACTGAGGTCTAGTTAATGATATGCATGCTGACGTATTTAGAGAGAAGTGCACTGGTACACTGCAACTTACTTTGAAATACATAAAAAAATAATGATATATTGATGGATGGATAGAAGCATGGATAGATGGATATGTGACAAGGCAAGTATATTATTAAAACATTAAATGCTGTATCTAGGGGGTGAATTCTGGGTGTTCATTGCGTAATTCTTTCAACTTCTCTGTATATTTGAAAATTTTTATAATAAATGTTGGGAAAATGTGAAGGACAAAAATTTTAACCAAAAAATAAAGTATATTTTTAAAGCATATATTACTACTTTTGGAATTAATGTTAATTTTTAATTACACAAATATGCACAAGTACATTCTTGTAAAAAATTTTCAAACAGTACAGAAAAGATCTTCCTTGACCAACACCCCAAACCCTAGACCACTCTCTAGAACTAAACCTTGTTATGAAATTCATGTGTATGCTCCAGATTCATCTATATATATGTATCTATGGAAATATGCCAGTCTTTCCCTCTCTGAAGTAGGCTACAAACTCTATGAAGACAGGAACCATTCTTGTGTTTTTCAGTTCTATACACAGTATCTATAATTGTATCTGACACATAGCAGGTGCTCAAGAAATATGTGTTACATGAATATAATCCTTAATAACAGCCTGATTAAATAAACCACAAACTCCAGCAAATAGTAGGATTGTAGTAGGACCCTGTAGAAAACCACTTTTTTGTGGCCTCCCTATGCCAATTTGGACTTGGTCCCTCCAGTCCAACTGGACATAGAGGTGAGTACAATATTGACTTGATAATCACTTTCCAAAGTTACATAGTTTAGTCATTTACTCACACATTCATCAGTGCAGTCAACAAGCATTTACTGAGTACATCCTATGTACAAGGCACCATGCTTAAGCCCTCAGGTTACACCAAGGTTGAAAACCTTGGCACTATTGACATATTGAATTGGACAATTCTTTGCTGTGGGAGCTGTCTTGTGAATTGCAGGGTGTTTAGCAGCATCCCTGGCCTCTACCCACTTCTCGTAACACTACTCCCTCCAGTCATGACATTCAATGTCTCCAGACATTGCCAAGTGTCCCCTGGGGGCCAAAATCGCTCCCAGTGAGAACCACTGGGCCACACAGAGGCTGTGGCCTCTATCCTGGGCAGTAGCTTCACGCCTGTGTGTAGCAGTCTTCCCTTGAGCGCACACACTACCCCCATGAGATGAGAATTAGGGTCCTGTAACTTTAAGGACCCAAAGACCACACCGCCCTCCCTAACCCCTATCTCTCTGGTGTCTAGAAACTTATCTTCGTAGAATCATAAAGAGAAAAATATATCATTGCAGTACATTTCCAGACAAGAAAACCACCATCCTTCCCTTTTCTAAATGTTCTATGCTTCTGGGGGAGAAAGCACACATGGGGTTGGAGGGGCTTGGAGAATGATATCAGAAATTATCCTCAATTCATCCAAGGTGACTTTTACTCTCTTCTGATGGAGAAAACTTCCTGGCACCTCTCGATAGAGTTGAATAAAATAAGCACAAATTTAATCTTCACTACACACTTACCCTCCCCAAGTCATGGGAATGCCCTGAGGATCACTGACAAACTGGCCTCTAACTTCTCACGTGCAATTCTGTCAGCACAGCACCAAGTATGGGGTGGCACACAGTAGACACTCCATAAATATTTGTTGAATGGATGGATGAAACATACTATATAAAATGTGAGAGCAATGTGGTACCAAACTATTGCTATTGTCTATAGAAACATTGTTGACCTTGCTCTGTGATTAAAGATATATACTTTTTTCTGCTAATTTACACCACCAACAAATGTATTTGCTTTTTTCATTGGACATTAGTTTACTTTTACATGATGGTAATTGACTTTCAATTTGATGAGGGATATATTTTAAAGGACTATAAATAGATTTTTTTTTAAATCTGCATGCTAAAACCAAAAAGTTTCCATAAAGACTATTTCAGTTTAATTCTATCATAAGAAATAGTTCAACTCAAATCTCTCTTGTCCCATATTTCTGCAGAGTATTAAAGTAAGTGTGATTCATTAAAACCTCATTCGTTCATTATGAAAATAGAGTAGCAACTTATTTTCATTGTAAATGGACTCATTACTGGAGTAATTTGCAAATTATATTAAGTCCTTACTTGCTAAAGGAAACCTCATATTTTATTCACGTTGCAAGCTAATTATCACTTTAAAAGTCCTAAACCATATTCCTTACTTTACAAAATTTTGTTTTGCACAAATCTCTCAAGTTAGTTATATCTTTTACATAACAAATTATATCACATATATCTGCCTAGCAGAATTATAATTTACTTGCACAAAGCTTGAAATAAAAGTAAAACTTCTCATTGAGTACATCCTATATTTAAATGCAATTTTCTTTCTCTCTCTGATTTGTATATTCCTGCCTTGACCCTGGGAAACTGTTAAATCATCTATTTTCTTTTCTATTTTTGTACTATGTCATTTTTTTAAATTCTAAAATGCAACACAATTCAAGCAGCATGATAAGAGCTTTAAATACAATGTTTAACCCTCATTGGAGATATAAAAGCCAACATCCAAAGCAGATTTTATGTACTTCCTATGCAATAAGACTCATAACACCGCTTATTACTGAGAACAGACCAGCACAATTAGTTTCCCAGAGGAAAGAAGAGAGTCCATTTCTTACTCATAGAGATGGCCCATACAATCAAGTCCGTCATTCTTTAGCGGCTCTAATTGAGAAGCTAGAAGATGCCATTGTTATAGGATAATTTACCAACAGAAGCAATAGCACCAGATTGCCTAGAAATAGCATCAACATGGGCTGGCAATGACTGCAAGTGGGTATCAGGGAGAAGCAGAGTGACAGACTCGTTTCTACTGCTTCTTCCCTTCCCTGGTTCTGCAGAACTCCCCTGGACACGGATGACCAGTAATCAGAACTCTAAAACAGAAAGCTTTGACCTTTTAAATTTTTCACAATGTCGTTTCACAAAACCTCCCAGTTTAAATAATTAATGGCATTTAAATCGAATTTGGGAACATAATGAAAGGTTTAATGTTGGCAAAAAAAAGAAATAATCCTGGATATTCGTGTGGCTTAGTAGATCCTAAACTTAAATAATGATTATAACCTAGGCGCTGTTTATAAAGATAACTAAAACCTTAAAATCTGAGTTAAAATGTTGACACTTGTAAATGAATGTGTATTGATAGAGAAAGAAGAACAGATGATGTCAGACATAAATGCCATATGCAAACTTAGTTGACTCTGTCAGTTTAAAAATTTTAATTGCCTAGAAATGGCTAAGATCAATATTAGTGTTGTTTTCCTTAGAATATATCTACAAATATTGGTGAACTATTCAGATCACATTTAACTATACTTCATCTTCATTTTTCTTCAGAGGCCTCTCAAAATTAAACCTACTAGGTAGGAATAGAGTAGGTAGTAACAAGTTGTGCAGGAAAACTTGCTAGACGTGGAAAATGGCAGTGCTTCCATGAAAGCTTCAAGGAATCTAAGATTTTTGTTCGTTTCTCTCTTACGAAAACAAAGAAAAAATGTAGCCAGTCTCAAGCCCCAAAATCAAGTATGCAAAGAAGATAAATTAATTCTATGTTCTTTAAGTCAATTTACCATTCTGGTAAGGATATTAAACCTCAGCTATACTATGGTTCTCCTCCACGCCCCAGCTCACCCTACCCAACTCCAAAGGCTAGGCCAAGCTTTGCAGGTGTGTTATGAGTGCACCCAGGCTTTGGAAAGGTCCCTACATCATCACCAAACCAGTTTGCACAGGTTTCCTCCTAGATGCAAACTATCCTGGTTCACACAGTCCCTCCTACTCTGCAGTGCCTTTGGAACCCAGAAATACTTACAGACACTGAGAATTCAGGGTTAGGATGTGGAACCCCCAGAGGCACCACATGACCATTACTTGCTGAGGTGTGGCCACATACCAGGGTGATGGCCAAGAGCATTAGCTCTAACTTGTTGCCAATAATACTCATTTTCATGTTATCTGGTGGGACGTCATTAGTGACCCCTGAAAAAGTGGTAACTAGTCTCCAAAGATGGTCCCCATAGGAACCGTGCCTCCACATATTCAGACTGTTGGGTTGTTCCTACTACAATGAATGGGGCTGGCCCTGTGAATCACTTGAATCAACAAGGTGTGGCAGAAGTGATACTGTGGCATATCTGGGCTTAAGCCCAAAGAGTTAGCAGCTTCCAATACTGCAGTTTGGGGAGCCCTGAGCCACCATACAAAAAGTCCAGATACTATATGGATGGATCATGGGGAGAGGACTCATAGAGAAAGAGAGAGGCCTGAGAACACATGTAGAGAGACAGGCTGTCCCACTTCCTGGCCTTCCAGCCATCCCCACAGACCAATGAACGAAGCCATCTTAGATGTTCCACTCTTGGCCACAGTCTGACTAAAGTTGCCCAGGAGATGCCAACTGAGATCAGCAAAAAGTAAAATAAAATAAAAGTCTATTCATCTAAGCCCCAGTCAACACACAGGATAGAGTAGACATTAGGGAAGCCAGGAGATAGGAGTGAGCCAGCTGGGCAGTTCAAGTTCAGATAGAGGTAGCCAGTCATCAACACTGATTGTCTACCAGCATCTCCTGGATCTGTCTCCATAAATGACAATAAATAATAAATGAGAACTAACAAAACAGTCATTTTAAGCCCAAACTTTTGGAGTAGTTTCTTATGTAATAATAGATAACCAAAACAAAGAAAGAAAAGACATCCCCGATCCTGTACTACATACCTATTGGATAACAAATACTGCTTTTATCCATTTCTCATCCACTTCCACGTCCTCTTTTATTCTATTTCCTACCAAACACTGCTAGAGCATACCAGCATGGTGTGCATTCTTGTTCACTTCTCCCCTTGCGGCTCTACCAGAAGCAGGTGAGTGAAGGTCAGGCAGTTTGACATCAGAGAACAGGCTCTCCTCCACCACCTGGGTTTTCTCCCTGCCTCCTCGCCAGCCGCTTTCCGGGCTGCAGCTCTTCCCTCCCCGCGCAGCCCGTAGAAAGCTGTTCAGGCACCAACGATGGAGGCTCCGCTGGGGAAGTTGCGCTGGACGCCGCCCGGCTGGGGCGCACTAGCGGGCGCTCTAGCCCTCCTCGCCCTCTGCCGGACGCTCATCTCCTCGGGAGGTGGAGGGACCCTGGCCGCGACCCCGCGGCGCCCTACGCCCCCACTGAGCCGGCTTCATGCCGGACAACTACTGAGAAAAGGGGCTTCAGTTGTATGAACCCACCTGCTTCCACCCTGGGGGCTCTCGGGGACTGAGGAGAGAAACCCACGATTCCAACACTTTCATGACCCCTCGTCCACGCCTTCGGGTAGGGAGGTGGGGGGGCAGGGTCGATGGTGAAGTTCAGGGTCAGCTGACTGCCTGGCTCCCAAATCCGGGCCGGTGGAGTCCCCATACCCGGGTCCAGGTGGTAGTAGAGCAAAGAGCGCAGCGCCTGCCCCCTCCTTGCTCTACTCTCCGCCTCTCAAGCGCGGCCCTATGCTGGGTCCCACCAAAACTATTTAACCAGAATCTCTGGGGGTACAGCCCACATATCAGTATTTTTATGTCTTCCGAGCGATTCCAGTGTGCAGCTGGAATTGCGAAACACTGCACCAAATCTGCCAGTGGAAGGACCCGGTGAGGGAGTAGGGACTAGACAATAGAGAGGCCAGGAGAGAGGGCTGGGCCAGTTGGGCAGCTCAAGTTCAGATAGAGGCAGCCAGTTATTTTCTTTCCAAAGCTGATTTTCTACCAGCATCTCCTGGATTTGCCCCGAGAAATGATGACAAATGACAATCACTTGATAAATACCATTATTTTAAAACAACCACCAGCACTAATGTTAGTGGAATGGAATGATACCTTGTTATGATGGTGAGCAAGGAAATTGCCCTCACTCCCACCCCACCAGGCACAACTCCTTAAATTATCAGCTTGATCCGCTGTTTCCCACTGGGATTCCACTCCCTTAAATGAGAATCAACCATACTTTTCTCACCATATCTGACAGCAATCAAATCTTTAAAGTTTTGATGGTATGGGTCACTCTTAGAAATTTTTTCTCTAGTCTGGGCATTTTCAAACTATATATTTTACATATGCAGTATATTTTTTTAACATGAATTGAAAGGAAGAAATCTTAAAGCGTAAAGTTACATAAATGCTTTCCAGTTGCTGCAAGATTCTGAAGTTGGCAATGAATTTACTTGTCACCAGAATGTAAATCTCTTTCACAGAAACATGAGGACTTTTATCATACATGACTTCTACAGCCAACATTTACTCCACTGAGAGCTTCTAATTCCACTACACCCTCCTGGGTGGAGCAGCTTTGCACCGAGGCTGGCTCACCTTAAGGTCCCAGGATGGCCACAGAAGCTCTAGGACTCACAACCCAACTCAGCAAGGTGAAGAGGAAGGAAGGAATGTCTCTCCATAGCTTACTCAGGAGCAGTAAACGATTCTCAAAATCCACCTTTCAGGATGACATTGGCTGCAATTGGGTCACATTCCCATTTCTAATCCAAACGCTGGCAAGGGGATGGGGTTACCATATTTGGTGTCGGATACTAAGGATCCACCTCTTAGAGCTGGCACCCTGATCTTGGGCTTCCAGCCTCCAGAACTATGAGAAATAAATTTCTGTTGTTTATAAGCCACCCAGTCTGTGGGACTTTGTTATAACAGCCTGAACTGACTAAGACAAATTTCTAAGGTGTATGGACTTCATAAACTTTCCAACCTTTTAGGACCAAGGGCGTTATTGATTTTTCCTTAATATTGGCGCCTTTTTATCCTGTATGGTGGTCATTGAGGGTCAAAGGCATATTTGATAGCATAATAAATGAACTGAAGGATAACTGTATTTTTAAGAAATACATTTTTTAAAATATACCTTGCACCTCCTGTCCAGTGCTTTTAACAATAATAACCTGGGAGAGAACTCCTCTGCTATTAAATGCAAACTCTCTTTTTGCTGCCAGCATTGATAGAGATTTTAATGATCATTGTTTTATTTTCTTCCTTTACCTAGTTTGAACTTAAATGTAGAGGGTGAGACTCTCAGCCCACAAGTTTACAAAATAGTTTTATTTTGGTGTAACTAAACTTAATTTCTATGGTGAGCACTCACCCCACGGAATGGTCGGTGTGATAGGCTGAATAACGTCCTCTCAAAGATGTCCATGTCCTAATCCCTAGAATCTGTGAATGTGTTACCTTTTATGGCAAAAAGGGACTTTGCAGATGTGGTTAAATTAAGGACCTTGAGATAAAGAGAGAGTCCTGGATTATCCAGATGGGCTCAGTGTCATCACCAGTGTCCTTATAAGAGAGAAGGCAATGTGAAGATGGAAGCAGAGAGAGAAGATGCTATGTAGCTTTGAGAACAGAGAAAACAACTTCCAGCCAAGGAATGTGGGTGGTCTCTAGAAGCTGGTAACAGGCAACGAAACAGATTCTCCTCGACAGCCTCTGAAGGAACACAGCTCTGCAGAGCCATTTTACACTTGACCTCCAGAACTGCAAGATAATAAATTTGCAGTGTTTTAACCTACTAAGCATGTGGTAATTTGTTACAGCAGCAATAGGAAACTTATGAAATTATTTAAATTCATTGCTCATTATCGAAGATCCTCCCCTTCCATAGGCGTTTGTGAAGATCCTGCGGATCTGTCACAGTGCTAAGATACTGGGAGAGAGACCCATGTGGTCTTCAGTCATTCATTCACACGTGGCTGCTGACAAACTGCCATTTCTACCTGTGCATCCCCTTGAGTCCCGTGGACCCCCTCTACTACCTCACCGCACAGAATCTGGAAGAATCTATGTCCATAACTACTCTATTTCCAGAAGCAGCTACATGATTTGTAGGAAAAGCAGGGGGAAAATGTCATTAAAGCTCTTAAATATAAAGCTTTTTCCTTTTTTCTGCTGTCTCTCACCTTGTCATAGTGTATTTTATTTGCTATTTAATGCTAGTCTAAATAAAGAAAAATTAAAATATAAAATAATTACCATGAATTTCCCTCTTTATCTTTATATTGTGCAATGCCAGTTTTAAATGCAAATATAGGAGCATTTAATGCATACGCACAATCCCTAAATTACACAATTTGTCTTTTGTAGCTGGTTTTTACCAGAACAGTGGAAACTCTGCACAAAACTAACTCAACTGTTTTTATTTCACTTTTGATATGTGAAATATCAAAAAGTGGTAGAATATCCACTTTTTGAAATATCAAAAAGTTGGTATTTTTGATATCTACTACCAACACATTCTACTTTCAGATTACTGATGAGTAAGGAAGGACTGAAAGGAAAGGGAACTATGGGTTGTCCTGTCATTCTCTTTCCTTCTACTTCATCATTTTCAACATAGGCGGTTGACTAATACAGGGAAGTACACAAGTAAGAAAGGATATATCGGATTCCTTGGTTGAGGTCATTCCTGTTTCTTAGCATGCCATTGCCTTCTTTCTGCATTCATTTGAAGCAAGTTCAGGTTGCGATGGGAAGCATGGACTCTGAGGGCTGTCCGTGCCCCTGATTACTCAGTCACAGACATGACACACTTACTCACTTTGAGTCCACTGGGATTCTGAGCTCAGGCACCATTGCAAAATGGCCCTTGGCTTATGCGCATGCTCCGTTTTCGCATCAGACTTCACTTACAAAACACAAGTTCACAGATAAAATCAGTAAGGTTTTCAGGAAGGTGGCAGCAGAGCATTAAACTGTGCATGTGGCCCTTCTGAGATGCTACTTCTTCTTTGGACTCTCACTTCCTCCCTAATGTTTCTGTCCAGGATGTTGGGCTCAAGGACCCTCCACTTCATTACTTCCTGTCTCCACTTTCCCAAGTCCAAGGAAATCTTTATCTAGTTTGGAGGATGGAAGCAAATCTTTCCCCTTTATTTTTTCCTAAACCTTGTGTCTATGTCCAGAATTCTCTTCATTCCCCTTAGGGCTCAGGCGTTTTGCACAGCCCTAAGAAGCACACAGGCTTTTTATGCCCTTGTCTCTGCCCCTATTCCTTACTCATTACCAGGAGAGCTACTGCAGAGCTTCCGGGTTCTTCACTGTATTTTCTAGATCCTTGCTTCCCCTCTGGGCATATCGTCTTACCTGCTTTCTAGATAGGTGACTGGTAAAGGCCACTTAGCCTAACCTAGCTTTTTTTCTGGAGTCTGTAGTCCTAAACATTTTGTTTCCAGTTGCAAAGTCACTAGCCAGGCTATACTTCTTAGGACTAGAAAGGCTATGTTAAGTTCTCCAGGTATAAGAAGACTCTGGAAGTCTCTTTAAGGAATTTTTGCTTTTCAGGGCTAATGTATTATGGTTAAATAGAACTGTGTGGGTCAGAGTAAGCTGGTTCTATGAGGCACTGAAAATTACATTATTTGTCCCTAATTTTGTAATAAACTATGACTGACACCACATAAATTCCATTTCTCCTCCAACACACATTCTTATAAAAACTCAATAAAATAGTTTTTATTGAGAACAGATTTTGATATTTCTTTTAGCTTCCTCAATAAGTTGCCAGATTTCTTTTAAACACAAATTACACGGACACAGTTAATTATATGCTTAAATGCAAATGTATTTAAAATATTTTGTTATTACAGTCTAAGTAATTACTCAGAGGCAATGTAAAAACCATATCTACTTGCATAGACTGAAGATATTTTTATTTTAAGGTTTTCTGCCTTGAGGAAGGAAACTGACATAAACTACTAAGGAAACATTTCTCTCCTAAAAACTTTATCAAAGTGTCTATGCAGATAAAAAAACATTCCCCTAGGTGAATGTATGTGTGTTTGGGTGGATGGAGTGACCTTTAGAATCATTTACAATCACTTGTTTATATAGTCGTGGTTCACAAAGAGAAAAAAACCCTGACAAAGTAAAAAGTAGTTTAATTGCCTTTCTCTCCTGTATTAGCCCATCAAAGATGAATTCTCAAAGCCTGACTCTTCCAAGTAAGAGCAAATTACTTTGCATTTACATCACTACCTGTTTCTTTATGAAAATCCCAATTGGGAGCATATAACATCAAGCAGAAACAGAGAACAATTTGTAGATTACAGGAATAAGGATGATTGACAGAAAGTCATGTATTTATAAAGGCTTTGCATTAGGCCACTCCAGAGAGCACCATTTACATGGCACCCTGCATCAGGCAACACAGTGACTCCGGCATTCACTTTCCTGTTCTGACTTAATGTTTCTTATTATTTCCAAATTTGGAACAGAGGTTAGGAACATGGTGACTGCTTAGTTTTGAATCTTCCTACATCTCCTGGAAACCAAATAGAGCAACAAGAAGAACAAAAATAAAGCCATGAAACACATCTTTGGTGAAAGTAGGAGACAGAGAAAAATCCACAAATACCAAATTATGTGTAAGTGTGGCCAAAAGAAACTGAGACCAGCAAGTCCTGTGCAGGAAGCTGCCAGAACGTAGTGGGGAAGAATAGGGAGTATAGAGGAGGACTTTTGGTATCAAATGTTAAAAATCAACAAATACCCCACCTTGAGTAAAACCTATTTGAACAGAAATTAAATATACCAGGGCATAATTACTGGAGAAGGTAGAGAAAGGCATGAAAATTCTGAGTGGAACCCAAAAAAGGCAAATCTCAAAAAGTGCCACCTTTTGAAAAAGAAGAGGAATGTCTTAGAAGACAGGTGCTGTGTCTCCTTGGGATAGCATCCAGTGAAGGACCCTAGGGAGCTCAAGATTGGCAAAACAAGGACTCTGGAATCCAGTTAGGTTCTGAGAGCCAGAGCAAGCTAGGCTACACAGAAAGTCCTATTATTAAGAAATAGTCCATCATGGTAGCAACAAAGGAAGAAGTAGAAAAACCTTGGAAACTCACCTGTCCTCACTGCTCACCCCCACACTCCACATGTAGAGGAACTTCCTGAAAAATAGCTAGTCCAGAACAATGAAGCCATTCAAATTCAGTAAAAACACAAAGAATAAGCAAACTTCCAGTTCCAGCTATGACGTGTAAAGAGCTCAGAAATGATCACTCTGTCTTTAGAACAGGAAAAAGCTGAACAAACTAAAAATCAATGACTTATCTTGGATCTGTCAGAGAACTGTGGTTGCAGGGCAAGCCACCACCCTGAAATCTGGAGGGACAGGTGAATCCAGAGAATCAGAGCCAAGATCTAACCAGGAGCAGAAGCTGCTAGAGCCATTAACTAGTAGGAATACATAAATAGTCATTTTAATGAATTGCTGGAGGCTGAGCATGAACTAGTTTGAGAATGAGAAAGTCTTGTGGGCCTCAGTTGTAGGGGACCTATACCCTTTTGTATGTTTTCCCCTCCAGGAACTCCATCAGATTCTCACAATGAAGATCCAAGAAGGAGTCCCTCGTGACTCTGGGAAGAGGAAGGAGGAAGAGTAACTATTGTGAAATATACCCAAAGCATTCTCCATAACAAAGGCCTATTCTCCAGGGGAAAATACATTGCCAGAGCTTTATCCCACACAGGGGAAGGGCATTTTCTGACTCTCTCCCCTCTAGCCTGTCTCACCTAAACAGGGGTTGAGGGGCTAGGGAGCTAAGAAACAGTTGAGAAGATCATGGTCAATGGACACAGGCTCACAAAAAAGAATGAGATTTAATCATAAAACATTAGAATGCTTCGCCTCACTGACACCTTACACCACATCAACAGGACTCCAGTATAATAATGGACTACAACTAAAAGAGCTGCAAGATGCTCTCTGAGCATCAACAGGGATACAAAAACAAGAATGCTAGAGGAGTTCTAAGCCTTTGGCAGGTACAGCTACAGCAAACATGAAACATAGCCCAGCTCCTAGCCAGGTTAACAAAACCTCACACTAAAAGTCAACTTACCTCAGTGCTTACTAACTGATACATTATGTCTTGTTTTCAACAAAAAATTACAAGGTATGCTAAAAGGCTAGAGAAAACAGTCTGAAGAGACAAAGCAAGCGTCAGAACCAGACTCAGATATGACACAGATTTTAGAATTATCAGACAGAGAATTTAAAATGAATGGGATCAATACATTAAAGACTCTAATGTAAAAAGTAGATAACATTCAAGACCAGATGGATAATGTAATCAGAGAGATGGAAATGCTAAGAAAGAATCAAAAAGAAATGCTAGAACTCAAAAGCTCTGTAACAGAAATAAAGAATGCAGATTGTCTTTGATAGGCACATCAGTAGACTGGACATGGCAAAGAAAACAACTAGTGAGCTTGAAGATAAGTCAATAGAAACTTTTCAAACTGAAATGCAAAGAGAAAAAAGAATGACAAAACAAAAAAGAAAAGAAAGCCCAGAACATCCAAGAACTGTGGGACAATTTGCAAATTTATAATATAACTGTACTTGGACTACCAGAAGGAGAAGAGAGAAGTGAACAAAAGGGATGTTTGAAGGAATGATGGATGAAAAATCTCCAAAATTAATGACAGACACCACATCACACTTCCAGGAAAGTCAGAGAATATCAAGCAGGATAAATACCAAAATATCTATACCTACATATATCATATTTGAACTGAAAAAAAAGAAAATTTTGAAATAAGTCAAGTAAACAAAATACTTTACCTATAGAGATAAAGGATAAGCATAGCAGGCGGCTCATCAGAAACCATGCAAGCAAAAAGAGAGTGGAGTGAAATATTTAGTGATGAAAGAAAAAAACCCATCAACCTAGAATTCTATAACCAGCAAAATTATCCTTTAAAAGAGAAGGAGAAATAAAGACTTTCTCAGACAAACAAAAACCAAGGGAATTCATTTCTAGCATGCCAGCTCTAAAAGAAATGTTAAAAGAAGTTCTTCAGAGAGAAGGAAAATGATACTGGTCAGACACTCAGATCTCCATATAAGAAGGAAAATCATCAAGGAAAGAATAAATGAAGGTAAAATGTAATCATTTATCTTTCTTATTCTTAATTAATATAATAGATAAATGTTTATTCAAAGTGTCACTGCCAAAAGGGGTCCTCTACTTGCCGCAAAGACAGGCCAACAGTCCAGAGGCTAGGTGGTAAGAGAGAAAGGGTCTTTTTATTACAGCTTGCTAGCAAGGGGGAAGATGGCAGACTAGTGTCCTAAAGAACCATCTTAAAACTACAAAATTTTGAAGCAGTTATATAGGGCAAACAGGCTGAAAAGAAGGGGGTTCTCGGAATGTGACCATCTGGTGTTGTAGTCCTTGAGAAGCCAGTATATCCCTTTTTCTTGTCACCAGTGATGGATGCCAGCATAGGGCTCCTTTCTGGAGGTTGTTACACTCCTGGGAAAACTTAAAGATCAAAGTAACTGCCTTATTGCAATAGGGAGGTCTATGTATAAGCCAAGGCTGAGAAAGTAGCAGAGCATGCATATTTCTCACAAGCAGGTGCAGACTTATCCAGGCTACATGCAAACTAAAGCATTGCTGACAAGCATAGGGGAGTGTTTTGTGGATCAGGGTCATATATAGATTCTACATGATTCCCCTCTACAAGATGGCTTCCCTTATACTAACTTATGCTAACCTTTGGCTATATCTATCATAGCTATTTAGGCAGTGCTAACAAAAGTAATAATAGTAACAACATATTGACTATTTATAGCATATGGATAAGTGAAATGAATGACAATAATTTTATAAGAGATGAGAGGGAGGAATTGGGAATACTTTGTTATAATGTGTCTCATCTACTCGAGAAGTGATATAGTTTCATTTGACAGTAGACTTAGATTAGTTGTAAATATATATTGTAATATCTAGGGCAATCATTTAGAAAATTTAAAGAAGTATAATTGACATGCTATGAAAGAATATAACACTGAATCATATAAAATATTCAATTCAAATCAGAAAATGCAGAAAAGGGGGGGATAAAGAACAAGGGCAAAAAATAGAAAATAGTTACAATCATAGTAGATATTAATCCATCTATATCAATAATCACTTTAAATGTGAATGGTCTAAATACATCAATTAAAAGACAGAGATTGTGAGAGGGGATAAAAAAGACAAGACCCAACTATATGCTATCTACAAGAAACTCACTTTAAATGCAAAGACTCATACAAGTAAAAAGTAAAGGGATAGAGAGAAACATACCATGTTAACACCAATCAAAAGAAAGTTGAAGCAGCTATACTAATTTCAGACAAAGCAGACTTCAGAACAAGAAAAATTATCATAGATAAAGAGAAGCATTACATAATAAAAAAAAAGGGTCAATTCCCTAAGAAGACATAATAATCAATCGTCTAAAGAAGAAAGATAATATGATTATATCAACTGATGTTGAAAGACATTTGACAAAATCCAACACTCACTCATTATAAAAATTCTCATCAAACTAGGCATAGGGGAATGTCCTCAACTTGATAAAGAACATCTATAAAAAACCTCCAGGTAACATCATACTTAACGGTGAGAAACTGGATGGTTCCCCCACCACTGGAAAAAAGGAAAGGATGTCCTCTCTTACAAGTTCTATTCAACATCATAATGGAAGTCCTAGTTAGTACAATAAGACAAAAAAAGGACATCAGGATATACAGATTGGGAATAAAGAAAGAAATTTTTCTGCAGATGACATGATTGTGTATATAGAAAATTCCCCCAGAAAATATCAACAAAAGATTCATGCAACTAATGAGTGAGTATAGCAAGATCACAGGATACCAGGCTAATAGGCAGAAATCAATTGCTTTCCTATATACCAGCAATGAACAACTGGAATTTGATATTGAGGATGTACCCCTTAAATAGTACCCAAATATGAAAAATTAGATATAAATCTAACAAAATATGTGCAGGATCTATACCCTGAAAACTGTAAAACTGATGAAAGAAATAAAAGATCTAAATAAATGAATATTCCATGATCATAGGTAGAAGATTCGATATTGTTAAGATGTCAATTACTCATAACTTGATCTACAGATTCAATGCAATCTCAATCAAAATCCCAGAAATATATTTTGTAGATATTGATAAACTAAATATATAGTTCATACGGAAATGCGAAAGACTTAGAATAGCCAAGATAATACTGAAAAAGAACAAAATTTGAAGATTCTCACTACCTGATTTCCAGACTTACTACAAAGCTGCAGCAATCAAGTCAGTGATGTAAAAGAGTAAACACATACAGAGGAACAGAATCTAGAGTCCAGAAAGAGACCCAGACAAATATAGTCAACTGATATTTGATAAAGGAGAAAAGGCAATTAAATCAAGAAAGAATAGACCTTTCAACAAACAGTGATGTCTATAAGAAAAAAAAAAAAAACCCAAACAAACAAAAAAAAGGCACAGATCTTACATCTTTCACAAAAATTAATTTAAAATGAATTATAGACCTAAATGTAAAATGCACAACTATAAAACACCTGGAAGGAAACATAGGAGAAAATTTAAGTAACCTTCGGTTTGCTGAAGACCAAAAGCATGATGCAGGAAAGAAAAAATTGGTAAGTTGGACTTTATTCTGTTCTGTGGAAGACACTGCCACAAACTTGGAGAAAATATTTGCAAAACATATATCTGATAAAGGACTTGTATCCAAAATATACAGGAACTCTAAAAACCCAATAATAAGAAAACAAACAACTCCCTTTTACAAAGGGCAAAAGATCTGAACAGACACCTCATCAAAGAAGATATAAAGATGACAAGTACATAAACAGATGCTCACATCCTTTATCATCAGGGAATCACAAATTTAAACAAGATACCACTACACAACTATTAGAATAGCTAAAATCCTCAAAATCTGACAATACCAGTTGCTGTTGAGGATATGAAGCAATAGGAACTTTCATTTATTGCTACTGGGGAAGGAGAATCATACAGCTACTTTGGAAAATAGTTTGGCAGTTTCTTAGAAGCTAAACATAGTTTTACCATATGATTCTGCAATCACGTTGATTTGAAAACGTATGTCCACTCAAAATCTGCACATGAATATAGTAGCTGTATTCATAATCACCAAAAACTGAAAGGAACCATAACTACAATGGAAAAAAAATCATGGCAAATTCACACAATGAAATATTATTCATCAATAAAAAAGAAAGGTGCAATCAAGCCACAAAAGACATGGATGAATCTTGAATACATATTTCTAAGGAAAAGAAGTCAGTCTGAAAAGGCCACATGCTCTATGCTTCCAATTATATGACATTTTGCAAAAGGCAAAACTATAGCAATAGTAAAAAAATCAGTGGTTACCAGCAGTTCAGGAAGAAGGGAAAAGGGTTAAATAAGTGAACCACAGGGAATTTTTTAGGGAAGTAAAACTATTCTCTATGATACTGTAATGGTGGATACACGACACTATGGATTTATCAAAATCCATAGAAATTTACATCATCAAGAGTAAACTTTAACATATGAAAATTTGAAAAACTCATTTAGGATGGAATGCAGAATGTGACCATAATCTAGCTATATTAAAAGTGTATGAAACAATCTTATTTAAGGAGTAGGGGGAAAAGTTACTGCCCTGAGTAACTTTGGAAATGAAGGGATTTTGTAAGACTAAGGGCAAAACAGTTGTACATAACCACTGTAGTCTAGTTGATAAACTTGTTTGTCAACAATAGGGGTACAGATTAACAATTCTGATACAACTACACATTTATACTGGAATTAAACAAGTAAATGGATGGCAGATAATAGAAGCCAGGTTTCTCACTGTTGGAGTGGGAGGCTACAGATAAACAAGAGGAATAGGCTAGAATGATCCATGAGGTAATGGATTGGAGTTGAAGACATCAGTATAAACTCATATTTAGTTCAATATAGACACAATGGTTACATACATAAATATTTATAGATATGTGTATATACCCAGGTTAGTATACACACATATATTTCCTTGCTCTGTCATTTGAGAGGGACTAGAAGCATTAACGCTCCAGTAGTCACGAGCACACCTAGTGCAGATATCTTGATTTCTAATACCATTCTCCAATGAAAGGAACCATAGCTCCTTGGAGAAATGGTGGATTCTCAGAGGTGGGGCAGAAAAGACACAAGTTGAGCCCGGAGTATCTTATAACGCCAGAAAGTAAGGAAGTGCAAATAAATAGATAACCCACAGTGATACGGATATGCCAAAGGGACACAAAGAGAGTCAACTGAAAGGGCTCCCATTGGCCAAAAGTAGAACAATTTGAGCAAAAAAAGTATTGGATTAAAATTTAAAGTATAAAATAAATAACCATGAGTCATTATTGATATAAATAAATGTTTGAATAAATAAATGGGGAAGAAGAGACAAGTCTCCCATGCAGAAAAAATCCAAATAATTTATCTAGGTACTCTGCCCTCAAGGAGGTAAGCATAACTCTCTACTCCTTAAGGTGGGCAGCACATAATGACTTCCTTCCAAAGAGTGTGGAAAAGTGTAACTTTACAGTAGAAAAACCTGACAAACACTACCTTAGTCAGGCGATCAAGGTCAACGTCAGCAATAAGTCGTGTTGATAGTGTGTACTCTTGATGTGATATGATGGAAATGAAGCTACTTCTTTGATTTTCCTCCCCAAAACCCATATCCCCAGTCTAATGTTGAGAAAAATAGCAAACAAATCCCAATTAAGAGACATTCTACAAAATATCTGACTAGTACTCCTCAAAACCATCAAGATCAACAAAAACAAGAAAACTGATAAACTGTCACAGCCACAGGGAGCCTAAGGAGAATGACAACTAATGGGATGGGATCCTGGAACAGGAAAAGGACATTAAGTAAAAAATAAGGAAATCTGAATAATGTATGGACTTTAGTTAATAATAGTGTGTCAACGTTCGTTCATTAACTGTGACAAGTGTACCATCCTAATGTGAGATGTTAACAATAGGGGAAACTGGGAATGTGGATATATAGGAGGAGGAACTCTCTCCTATTTTCACAATTTTTCTGCAAATCTAAAACTGTTCTAAAAAATTAAAGTTTATTTTTTAAAAAGACAAAGTTCAGAACTGTAAAAAAAAAAAAGATAAATACACTATCTATGCCAATGAGCTATTAGAAAACATGAAAAAGCAGCAAAATTCCCTACACATGAAAATGATACCAATATTCTAACATGAAACTAAAAAAAAGTTAATAAGGCAAGTCCAGCTATGAAGACCACAAAGCAGACAGAGGAGTCAGGGAAGATGGGGCCAGACTACAGGAGAAGGGGAAGAAGTAACTGATAAATTTCAGAGAAGATATAGAAGGAAGGGAGGAAATCATTTCTGAATAAATACAAGGAGCATGAAAGAAAATAGATACCATCGAAAACACAGAGCATAGAAAAATGGAAGTGGAACAAGCAAATAGCACAAAAGTAGTAACAAAAGAGATAAAAAGATAAGATAAAAAGCTATAGAAGACAGCAAAGAAAACAAAACACAACATAAGTGGAATTTCTGAAGAAGAAAACTAGAATTCAGTAAAACTTTCCTGACATATTTTTTAAAGGACTTAAATTGTATATATTAAAATGCAATATCATAATACAGGTAAAATTAACCCGGGATAGTCAATATTAAAATATTTACTATTAAAATTATTAAAATTTAAAAATAAAGAATCCTTTGGGCAGCAAGATAAGATCAATTCATTTTAAAAAGGAAGAAAGCTAAGCCCCAGACCTTTCCACTGCAACATTTAATGCCTGAGCACAGTGGCCCAACCACTACAAAATACCCATGACAGGAATGCACAAGCCAAGCATTTTTACACCCAGTCAAATTGTCCTCAACAGTAAAGACTAGAAGCAAAGAGTTTTGAGCAGGAAAATTAGAGTGGGTGGGGGAAGGTGTGTGTGGGGAGGGGTCGGGGTAGGGGTGAGGGTATGGTGTAGAGGAGAACCAGCCATTTCTTTGTTGATTATTACTAACTCTAAAATTTTATTAGAATCATTGGATCATAGACTTGCAAATGGAACACTACTGAGAGAAATGATAAAAGGTTTCAGATAACCCTGCAGCTTCTGTGATCCTGCAGTCATTAAACATGATTTACTTCTCTGCACTCTGCCAAGGATTACTCAAGAGGCATAAAGACGTGTTGACTTAGAATTCCTGCAAAGACTAAATTGACAGCAATGTTTTCTGGATTTGAAAGAGTCATAAACACACTTTGATAAGTGACTCATCTGTTTAGTTTATGGCCTACTTTGTGGAAAATATGCAACATAAAAACTGAGCAGTATTAACAGTAGCTTTAGTTTTTCTAGTAATAAAATCTAACTCTGAGTCTTAATCTTTCAACAACGTTACTGAAATACAACTATATCAAAAGTTTTATGGACAGTGCTTTCGCAAGATAAAGAAAATTTAATTTTAAATGTTATTGATTAAGTTCAACTCTGCTTGCAAGTCCAAATCTTCAGATTCACATTACCAAAATTGGGATTTTCTCTTGCTTCCTTATTTAAAATTGGAATAATCCTCAAGACAGTGAGGGTGTGTGACCTCTGTCTGGGTAAAAGTTTGATAATTTTCCTGGCTGTGTATCACAATCTTATCCAGGAAACTTGTCAGGTAACGATTATATAAAAATGGCAATTTATTTAGGTATAAATGTTTATAAAAGAGGGGACCTTTGCAATTTATTCTTTTTGCCTTTCGTGTCAATTTATAGAATTATTTTTAGTCATTGTATATGGCATTAATGGATGAAATATACACGTCTTTAGTCTTAGTGTTGTTGACAAGAGTTCTATGAAATCAATTTCTCCACCAGTTTCCAACATTGTGGGGAGAGAAGGGGTCATGGACGGACCCTTTTGAGAATCTGATACAAGCTATGAGCTCCCTCCACAGAAACTTTTCCTCTTTACATAGACTTTGCATATAATTTCAGGAGGGTCAAGGACCCCGAAGCCCATATGTAAAGCCCTCAGAACAGGGACTCCAGGTTAAGCATCCTTGATCTAACCCTTCACTAAAACAGAACTGAGAAATGAAGTTTTTAATTATGGATTTTTAGCTCATATCAGTCATATACTTTAGTAAGCCATATTCTTGACAAATAATTCCTTAAAGTAAACCTAAATTGCACAGATTTTCATATCTGTTTTCCTTTTGTCATTTTACAGTGACTACCCTCTCTGAAAATTCTCCTCAAGTTGAAAACTTACACTAGGCTGCAATTGCACTCCCATTTCTTATTAAAAAAAAAAAAAAAAGCCTTAATTCCTACAATCTCTCTTTTGATCTGTTTTTCTAAATGGTATGATGTATGTGAATGAACTTGGTAAACTGTGATTATCATTTTTAGACGCTAATAGTTTCAGTAATGCATATTTTCAGAATTTGAGGAATAAAACATTCTTCATTGTCTTTAAATTTAAACATGATAATCCTACCGGGGCTATAACTTTCTTTTCAAATAGTATCTATAACTTGGTCAAATTAGCTTGTACTAAACTAGAATCTAATATCCCATAGTTTTATAAAAAGTGCTTAGGGTCAGGGTTAATTTCTACCAGACGTATAAAGAAAAAAAACTCATTCTAATGTGCAAAACACATAGATGAGATGACTTTATTCATTGCAATACCTGAGTAAAATAATAATATATATTTATAAGCTCATTCTTTAACCACAGCAAGTGGCGTTTATTTTGTACTTTATCCATTTTAATAAAAAAGAACAAAGGAATTATCTATCTACGATGGGAGATGGTAGAAAGAAGAAGGGAATTCTATTATATCAGATTTTATTGTTCTAGGAAAGGAATCATATCATTTTGGAAAAAATATATTAAAGTATTATACATTGTTAGTATTAGAGTTGTATGTGTGTGTGTGTATATATTAATACAAGATCTTAAAAAGATCATAATGGCTGTTAGTATTTTTCATTAATGAAAAATAGAATGTGCTGGGGAAAATGTTGAAGATGGCTTTTTCAATCAATGAGTTACATAGGAAAGAGATTTCTTTTTTAATTTTTCAACACTCATGACTTTAAGTATGAGATGAGTCAAGATCACAGCTGGAATTCCACCAAATAAAGCTGAAGTCCCAGCAAGGACTGAACTTTCACACACACACATCACCTCAGCAAATTACCTCATTCTCCATTACTTCAGCAAAAGGACACCTTCTACATGTCATGATATTAAAATGAGAACAGCTTTATGTAAATCCCATGAAAAGTGAACCACGCACAGACAATAAGTAGTCTTGTCAGCTCCGTCTTGGGGCAAAGACTGGAGCAGAGATTGAGAAAAGTTTGTATAGTAGACAAAGGGCATGATTATAAGGGGTAGGGACGGAGTTTTGCATGAAAGTGGTTTAACTGGACCCGTGTGCAGAGACGCTCCGGATATCGGCCGCACTTTTTGTTTCTCCCTCATCTTTGTTGCAACCAATTCAAATAAATCATGCAGTCTCAAATATATGTTTGTCCCACCTATTCTATCTCATATTATCATTGCAAGAAATTGGATTGAGAAGCTCAAGGTTCATTCTTGGATTTCTGCAAAAATTGACTGGGGATTGCAGAAGTGTCTTTTACTGGTCTCTCCCTGCCCCCTCACTATCTTCCTAGGGAGTTGAGCCCAAGAGACTGTAGGCGTAGATCCAAAGATGAACTATCTATATTTACCTTGGTTTCTTGGTATTCTTTTTTTTAGCAACTCTGTGTATTTAAAAAGGTATTTTTAAATGGATTATTTGCATTTTTAAAGAAAAAGGCTTTTATGAAAAGATTTTTAAAGTCACTTCACACATTTAGCATACAGTAACTGCCCTAGGCCAATCAACATTAGTTTATAGGAGATAAAGCTGACAAAGCCATTTTCACCAGAGTTCTCCCTAAATGTTTTACATGGGAATTGATCTATCAGCCTTGATCATAATGATAGAGATGAGGAAGATTTGTAAAAATCAGTCTTGAAGTTCTCAGACCTGTCCTTGAATTATGGATAAAATGACTGATTTGATATTTGTGTACTTGAAGCCTCTAGTTTACATCTGTGTCCAGGAAGTTCATTTCTTCCATGTATATAATGTCCTTGTGCACACTGAATCTGTTCGGGGAATGTGATCGATTTTAATGTTGTCTTCATAATAAAAATTTTCAGAAATAATATCCGATATTTGTATTAAGTAAAGAAGATTCTAAGATTAAAAACCACATGGAAGATAAGAATGATTGGTGAATTGCATTCATTTACATTTAAAGAATTCTGAATTAACTAATACATAATGTGTCTAACTGCTACCAAAACCCTTATTTGAAAAGTGCACTGTTTCCTTCAAAAATGACCTTAATCTTATTTAGTTGAAACAAATAAAATGAGATTTTTTAAAAAGTTAAAAATGCATTTCTTTTGTTTCTGGATATAACAGAGTAGTTGGTATCAGACTAACCGTCCCACTCAGAACATCTGTAAAAACATGCAAAAAAACACAGAAAACAAAACAATGGAGATTTTTGAAGGCACTGGAGACAAAGCAAGCTAGCCACGAGAGTTTTTAAAACATAAGATCTAACATGTTGTTTACAAGAGACACATTTAAAATAAAAGATCACAAAGACTAAAAACAAAAGGATGAGAAAAGGTATAAAAAATATTAACTAAAGGGAAGTCTAGAAGAGAAATCTTAATATCTGGCAAAATTTAATTCAAGGCAAAAAACAGAATAAGGGATAAAGAGGAAACATTATATACTGGTAAAAGACATAATAGAACAAGAGTTTTAGCCACTGTAAACCTCTACCCCCAAACCACACAACTTCAGAATATTTACAGAAATATAGTGAGAAATATGTTTATCAATAATTGTAGTTGAGGATTTTTATATAGCCGTCTCAGAAACTTGGAGATCAAACAGACAAAAAGTTAGCAGATATATGAAAAATCGGAGCAATTCAATTAATCAAGTATTATATATGGAATCTTAAATCCAAAAAAAACCTGGAAAAATACATTCTTTCTGAGCATAAAAGAAATATTTACAAAAATTGACTGCATATTAGCCTGCAAGTGTAACTTCAATAAATTCCACAGATTCACTATCATATTGACTTTATTCTCTGCTCATAATGCAATAAAATTAGAAATTAACAAAAGTCCAGATTTTTAAAATTCCTGTATGTGTAGAAACTAAATAACATATTGTTAAATGACCCCCGGACTAAAAATGGAATAATAAAATGCTTAAAATTAAATGGCAATAAAACACCTCATATCCAAACTTATTTGACACAGCTAAAGCAACACATAAAGAGAGATTTATAGCTTTAAATACATTGACGAGGAAACAAGAGAAGTTAAAAACCACAAGCTAAAAATTCAACTCAAGTTAGAAAAATATCAATAAAGGAAATCCAAAGAAATATGGTAGAAAGAAATAATAGAGATAAAGACAGAAAACAATGGATAAGAATAATTTTTAAAAATCAATAGAAAGGATTAACAAATTGAAAATGTGGTTTCTTTAAACAATTAAAAAGACAAGGCAAAACTGTCAACAATATGGTACACATGAAAATAAGATATGGAAAAATGAGAAATAACAACAGTTATAATAGAAAAGTTTTGAATGGTCAAAGGGAATTTGTGAAAAATTATACACTAATACATATGAAAACTCAGACAGAATAAACCAATTATTTTAAAAGCACAAAAAGTCAAAACTGGAACTAAAAAAGTATAAGCCATTTTATTCATGCAATAAATGTGGGTATAGAAAAGTTCCAAATAAAATGTAAGCTAAATAAATCCAAAAGTGTATTGAAAATAATTAATTATGATCAAGTAGGACTTATCCTAGGAGTAAGAGAACAGTTCAACTTCAGAATATCTATCAGTGTTATTCTCCACATTAACTGATTAAGAGAGAAAACTATAATTATCTCAGAAGATTCGGGAAAAGCATTTGATAAAGTTCACACCTATTTATGATTAGTAAACCCAAAACTCTCATCTATGTGGTAATGTTTATAAAAAAAACAGAGGAAATATAATAGTTAATGAGAAATTTCAGATGCATTCTCTTAATGATGGAGAACAAGACAAGGATGCCCTTTTCCATCACTACTGCTTAAGTCCTGACCAGTGCTGTCAATAAAAAAACTAAGCACTCGAACAATTGGAGAGTCAGAGATAACTATCATTGTTTGGAGACGATATTGATGATGCAACTAGAAAACCCAATAGAATTTTTTAAACCACTATAAATAATGATAGAGTTTAGTAAAATTGGTGTATACAAGATCACCTTAGAAAAATCTCTCTACCTTATAGTTAACCAAATAGAAACTATAAATAAAAATAAGAAACCAGTCCCAATATAAACAAAAATTATAAAATATCCAGAAATAACAAAGAATACACAAACACTCCAAGGAGAAAATTTTTTTAAATAAAGGATAGAAAATTATCTTAATAAATGGGAATATATTCCACGCTATTGGATTGAATGACTTTATATTATTATAATATCAATTTAAAATAACATGAATCCAGGACAATACAATCCATATAAAAATTTCGTAAGTTTTTTTGAGGAATTCAATAAGTTAAAATGTAAATGAGAGAATAAAGGTACGTGAATAGCTAACTTTGAAAGAGAAAGTAAACTTGTCATACCAGATATTAACCATATAAGGCCAAAATTATAAAAACAGTATAATATTGGTTCAAGAACAGAGGAATTGGCCAATAGAACAAAACAGAGACTTCAGAAAAATGAACTTAGTTGTATAAGAAAACTTTATTATCGAGCTAAAATCACAAAGAAATGTGAAAAGAACCCAGTACAGTGCAGAGAAAACTGACTCATCAGTGGAGTAAAATAAAAACAGGTAGTTGGCTAACACCTTATAAAAATAGACTCACAATATGTTAAAAAACCTACTTGTGAAAGTTAAAACATTAAAGTTAATAGAAGATAATGTAGGGGAACATTTTTGTGACTTGAAGTGGGATTAAGGAAAATAACTTCATAATTAAAACCCTAAAAACATGAATCATGAGGTCAAAAAGAGACGAATTTGATTATATCAAAATGTACACTTTTGTTCAATGAATATGGACAAAGGTAACAGTCAATTGACAGATTGAAAAAGTCATCAAGCAATCAGTATCTAGAATGTACAAAGAACTCCTATAAATCAATGAGAAAAAGACAGGGACTCCAGATTTTAAAAGGGCAATAGATAGGAAATTCACATTCAAGGAATTCTAAAGGATGTTTATCCTACAGTTGTTTTGGGTGGCAAGAGGTTGAAGGCAATCGTCAAGGATTGGATGAAAATGTGGTGGACACATAGTATGGAATTTTAAAATTCCAAAATCTCTCAGAAGTTCCAGAGGCAACTGATAGCAGAAAGGACCAGAGGATATGGACAGGAGTAAATTATAGATTTCTCTCAAAATTACAAGAGTGGGAATTGTAAAAAGAAGAAAATACAAGATGTGTTGTGGTACCTTCCTTTTAGATCACATTGGATAAATATTTCTAGAACATCACCTATGTGCCAAATACTGGAGACATAATTATCTGTTGACTATCAGATTGGTTTTGTGAAAGTTTTATGATATAGATATCATATCTATATGATATGGTATTAGAATTCTCTACCATTAAACTGATAGTTTTAACTGTAAAAGTTAAAAATACTTATTAATTTGTTTCACTATTGTCTTTTGTTTCCCTTTCCCGTTAAGGTCAACACACCGATTTCACATGATATGTGCATGTGTTTGCACATAACTTTTGTATAGTGAACAAAAACGTCATAAGAATCTTAAGATATTTCTTATGCTGGATTTTTAAACTATTAATCAACCTTAACATTAATATTTAAACAATATGTATACTATATGGAGATACAAATATATGCATATATGCACACTTGTATATGTATAATATATCATACTTTGAAAAGCTTTAAAGGTGAATAATTTCACTCAAAAACATAGGACACTTATAAGCATTTTTAAATATTTGATATAAAGTCAGCCATCACTGTCAGTCCTGAACCGCAGGTATTTTCAACTTATCTCCAGAAAGAAGAGAGGATTTCCAATTTTATACTATTAACATAGGTTTTATATACAAAATATCTCCTCATGGACATCTTTTCAAGAATGTGTTTGCACTATTTATTCCTCCAACTTCCTTGCAAGGGGGACACCCTTGGTTGTTCAGGTTGTGTATTGCACACAGGTGCAACATCTAACTGGGCACCATTTATATCATTAATATCGTTATTATTTTGAAAAGTTGATTATAATTAAGCAGTTTAAGATAATAATTTTGAAAACTTTTGACAGATAACAGTAAACTGTCTTCTAGCCAAAAAGTATATTTTGCCAGTTTTCTGGGTGATGGAAATAAAGTGCTGAACTCTAAAAGCGTTGAAATTTTTTGAAAATTTCATATTGAAAATATGAAAATTTACAAAATACGAACAAATTTAACAAAATATGTTGTTGAAATCATAGAGACAGAAAGTAAAATGGTGGTTGCCAAGGGCTGGAGGAAGGTGGAACGGGGTGTTATTGTTTAATGGCCATAGAGTTTCAGTTTCACAGGATGAAGAGTTCTGGAGATGGATGGTGGTGATGGTTGCACAACATTATGAATGTATTTAATACCACTGAACTGCATACTTGAAAATGGTTAAGCTGGTAAATTTTATGTTATGTGTATATTATCACCATAAAAGAATGGAAAAAGGAAAATGCTTTGTTGATCTAATATCTCAAGTAACCTAGCAGGTAAATAAGGAGATGCTGTTCTTCTATATTGCTATTGGTGCCTTGGCGAAATTTCACACTTCACATTGCTATTTATATATTCTGCCAATTATATAGACACTTGAATGGAGTTGTTGAGTACCAAAATTAAATTTATAAGTACTTTAATTATGTCATTAAACATTATGTAACAACTGAATGTTTACCTTTAATAATCCATAAATAAACATTATATAAACATAATTATGCTAATTATAGTCTAGTAATTGTCTTTAGTGGAAATTACACTAGTATAGAAATTAACCGCTGTTAAAATTAAGCAGGTTAAAGTGTTATAAATTCTAAGATAAAATATTTCTCCTGATGTAAAACAGAAAATTTTGTATAGAAAATCAGGATCAGAAAACAGAAAATGACAAGGTACTAAAGACGAAAATGAAAAATAATATTTGTATTATTAAATAAATTTGGGGAAATAGCTGGAAGGCAATAAAAATATTTTAGAATTCATTTCTTTTTTTTTCTTGCTGAGGAAGACTGTCCCTGAGCTAACATCTGTGCCCATCTTCCTCTATCTTGCATATGAGACGCCGCCACAGCATGGCCCGATGTGTGGTATGTAGATCCGCACCAGGAATATGAACCATGAACCCCAGGCCACAGAAGTGGAGTGTGTGAACATAACCACTATACCACTGGGCCAGCCCCCTTTGCCCATTTTTCACTTGGTTGTTTGATTTTTTTGTTGTTGAGTTGTAAGAGTTCTTTATATATTCTGGATATTAACCCCTTATCAGATATATGATTTGCAAATATTTTCTCACATTTCATGGGTTGCCTTTTCATTCTGTCAGTTGTGTCCCTTGAGGCACAGAGGATTTTGATTTTGATGTAGTCCAATTTATCTATTTTTTCTTTTGTTGCTTGTGCTTTTGGTGTCATATTCAAGAAATCAATACCAAATGTAAGAACATGAAGATTTTCCCCTATGTTTTCTTCTAAAAGGTTTATAGTTTTAGCTGTTACATTTAGGTCTTTGATCCATTTTGAGTTAATTTTTGTATATGGTGTAAAGTAAGAGTCCAACTTATTTATTTATTTACTTATTTTGGCATGAAGATATTCAGCTTTCCCAAACCACTTGTTGAAAAGACTGTTCTTTCCCCACTGAATGGTCTTGGGACCCTCGTCAAAAATCACTTGACCATATATGCAAGGGTTTATTTCTGGTCTTTCTATTCTATTCCATTGGTCTCGATGTCTATCTTTATGCCAGTTATCACATATTTTGATTACTGTAGCTTTGTAGTAAGTTTCAAAATCAGAATGTGTGAGACCTCCAACTTTTTTCAAGATTGTTTTGACTATTTGGGGTCCCTTGAGGTTCCATATGAATTTTAGGATGGACTGACTCAGTTTTTGCACACTAAATTTCTGATAGAGGATCATTAATAAAATTACAGAAGCACAATAATGGTAATTTTCTTCAGTTGGCAGAAACTGTAAAAAATTTGATTATTTTATGTCAGAACATTAATTCAGAATACCAACAATGAAACCAAAAGATTATAATGGTTGAGTGTATAAAATACAATATTAAGGGTGAGCCTTATGGCCTAGTGGTTAAAGTTCCGTGCTCTCCACTTCGGCGGCCCAAATTGTGGGTTCAGGTCCCGGGCATGGACCTACACCACTTGTCAGCCATGCTGTGGGTGGTGACCCACATAAAAAATAGAGGAAGATTGGCAAGAGAAGTTAGCTCAGGGCTAATCTTCCTCAAGCAAAAAATCAATCAATCAATCAAATTATAGCATATGCAGTAAGAGAAATAATTTATAATAAAGAAATTATAAATATTTTTATATCATTCCCAACACCATAAGCAATGTAAAACAGATAAAAATTACTGATAGTTATGGTTTCTCCAAAATATAAATATTTCCTTTTGTGAACATTTTGGAATTTTTTTTCCCAGTAGAATAATATGACTCCACACACACACTAGTAGATAATTTCCATCACCAAATCTAGACAACAATAATATGTAGGTTAAGGGATACAACACTGCCACAAATGTATGTGGAAAACCTAAGAGCTTATAACAAAAGATCTTAACAAAAAAATAAAACAGAATTCTTTATTCCTTTTCTGCACATTTTAAAACTTAATAAGTGAACAATAAATCAAACATCTCAACACCATTCTTTTTTTTGTATTGTTTCCAACAACTACGCAATGAAGTCTGGGCTTCAGTGAATTATTGGAGTAGACTGAATGAAAATATTGATTGAAAGCACATTTACCAAACATAGACTTGAGACTGTAATCAAAACCACAATGGGAAAGTAGAGATGATGCTGTCCTATCACTAAAAGTTCAATTAGACACACTGAGCCGTGCTCTTTTACAAATTATTGATGTTATTTTAAAAATACAGACTGTAGAACTTTAGACAACATCCCTATATTCCTTTTTAAATTTATTTGCTCAGGACTAATTTGGCATAATGACAAAATATTATACATAAAAGGATACAAGAATAAGAATTCAGTGTACCTAATCATTTTGAATATATCAAAGAGTTAAGAAATTATTTAAAGAAAAATGAAGCTACCTTTATAGAAATATATTATTGATGATGTAGTAGACTCCAGGTTGTGCTGTTAAGATTCCTCCGTCTGCTGTGGGAGCTGTCAGGTGACCACTCTCAGCTGTCAGCCCTCTTCCTGAATTGCCTTTCCTGAGGAGACCCATCTCATCCCAGGACATACCCCTTTCCTGGAGCAGCCAACACTCCAACCTCTGATCAACAAGGGGGTATAACAGCCAGTCCCTCTCACCCCAACTCCAAACAACTATGAAGAACCATCCCAGTTCCAGATCCTGCTGCTTGGCGGCCAAGGCCTTGTTGAGACTCCATTACAGCCCAGCTTTTCTCTCTGTCCAATCCTGCTTCCTTCCTTTTCCTTTCCTTTCCTGCCCTGCCCTTCCCTTCCCTCTGTTCCAAAGGTGTTAATCTGAAGAGTGTTCACCAATAAACTTTTAGCCTGCTAATCTGTCTCTCAGAGTCTGCTTTCTAGGGAACCCAACCTACAACATATGCTAAACAAACTGTCACCTGTAACATTGACGACAACTTCTCCAATGTGAAAATACTAGGGAGAAAAAAAGGAGAACGAAAACTCGATTCTCTTGCACATCTCATTATCAACCTACATAGGATACAACAATTTCATCTTTAAAAGAAAAGTTTCAGGAGCCGCCCGGTGGCGCAGCAGTTTAGTTCGCGCTTGGCAACCCGGGGTTCGCGAGTTCGGATCCCGGGCGCCCGCGGATGCACTGTTTGTCAGCCATGCCGTGGCAGCGTCCCATATAAAGTAGAGGAAGATGGGCACGGATGTTAGCCCAGGGCCAGTCTTCCTCAGCAAAAAGGGGAGGATTGGGAACGGATGTTAGCTCAGGGCTGATCTTCCCCACAAAAAAAAAAAAAGAAAGAAAAGTTTCAGAAACCGAAGAATGTTATGACCTTTTTTATGTTCCAGATGACATGAGAAATTTGAAGAATTAGAGTGAATGTGAGCTATTGCAACTATTTAAATTGGTTGATTAACATACTAGGGACTGCATATTTATGAGACAAAGAAAGTTGTTTTTCTAAAATCTAATATGATGCCTGTGGAAGTACTACGGATATTTAGAGCAAGAAGTTACCTGACATATTTGTGGATACTTTACAGCTCTTAGGACATATTTAACTGCATCAGTGGAGGACACAGTTTCTCAAAATTAAAATGTGCTAGAAATTATGCAAGTTCTACTGTAACTTCACAAGAAAGGCTGTCAAATCTAGTGAATATCACTTTAGATCTTAGAGCAAGCAAACTATCATAAGAAATTTTATTTCCACGAAAGCAAGATATGTAGCTATTTTATAACAAATTGTTAAATCCTAAGACTGAATATCTAATTATTGTGACTAAAATTTTGCATTTTAGGATAAGCTTGTGTTTAGTAATTTGATCTGTACAATTCATACATAACAACATTGTTTTAGTTATTATTGGTAAATAATGTACCACCTTTTTGGGCTAGTGGTGGCCTTGCTAGTTGCTGTCTTTGAGAATTTTTAAGCAGCTAACCCGAAATCCTATACTGAATGAACAACTTAAATTGGTTAAATCTTTAAAAGATAAAAAAATTCTCCCAAATCATTACAACTCCAAGCCTTCAGTTTTAGATCTGTATCAGACTTTGCTCTGGTACAAGCAAGATAATGTCATAGAAGTCGAGACAAATTATTTGTAATGGGTTGTCACTATATGAATCATAGTACTTCTAGATCTTTCACTCATTTGGTCATCACATATTTATTCAGCACTGTATGAGGTATCTACCGCTGCATAATGAATTAACCCAAACATAGCAGCTTAAATCAACAGCATTTATTACCAGACACAATTTCTGATGGTCAGGATACAAGAGCCCCTCAGCTGGGTGGTTCTGACTCAGGAGACTGCAGTCAAACTGCCAGCCTTCTCTGCAGTCTTCTCAAAACTCAGTTTAGGCCGGAGAGTTCACCTCTCCGCTCACTGGCAGAGTTGTGGGCTGGCCTCGGTTCCTAGCCACGTGTGCCTCTCCTTAGGGCTTCTGACAACATGCCAGCTGGCTTTCCCCAGAGAAGAAAGAAAGAACAAGAGGCAACCCAAAGTAGCAGTGACTAACAGTGACAGTATTGATAACCTAGTCTCAGAAGTGATATATACCATCACTTCTGCTGTCATCTACTGGTTACACAAATCAACTCCACTACATGTAAGAGAGGACCAACAAAGATGGGGACACCAGGAGGTGGGGATCAGACAGACCCATCTTGGAGAATGGTTCACACAAGCACCTGCCATCGGCTAAGCAGTGCGCTAGGCGCTAGGGGGAAACACACGAATCCTTCTTTCATGGAACTTCCATTTTGACGGGAAAACTGACCGTAAACAAATAATTATGCTTCTACTATTATAAAATTTGTCTGAAAGAATGAGCTCGTGGTGCTATAGGCAAGAATAATAGGGGAAGTGTCACCTCCAATAAGCCCTGTAGGATGAATGGGAGTAGCTGGGTGAAAAAGGCAATATGGGGGATTTAGTTTTGCGGAAAGATGGTGTCGAAATGAGCTTCAAAATTGACAGGATATACAAGGAAAGCATATATGCTCCTCCTCAGAAAAATATTGGATCAGAAATATGTTTTTCCGTTCAGAATGGAAGTCAGTTTCTAAACAGTAAAGAGCTTCGTAGCTAGATTTTGAAGGCTGAGAGAGTTTCAAACTACGTGTCTAATTTGACTAAACTTGCTCTTCTAAGCTCCTGACACCCAAGGACAAGGTAAGAATTTTCCTAGTGCCGATAAACCTGTTAATTTACTTTCTTGTTTCACACATTAAGGCCCTTGATGTAACTAGTTGCTTAAAATGCTTGTGAAACCTTGTTTAGTTAATTAGTTGAGTCATACAGCGACAGCTATTGTGAAAATTAATGATGGGTTAAAAGCTGTAACTGTTGTAAATGATTCACAAGTATGCTTCTAGCTTACTAAGCTTTTCTTAAAGGTGTACTATACTCAAAACCTATAAAAACACAATTTGCAAATATGTCATTAAAAGAGCTATCCTACAATTCTCTTCCTACTACAGTAGAAATTTTTTAATAAGGTGATTTCTAAAACTTTTTTTTCTACAAAGCTGAGACTTGATGCTGGAGGAAAAAAGACGTGAAAAGATTCCTTCTCTAATTTATAAATCTTAGCAATTTTTCATATTAAGTATTACTATATATTTTTTATATGAGTACCTGACCTCTCCACTAACATGAAAATTCTGCTGTGTATGTGTGTGTGTGTGGCACTGGGAGAGAGCAGTAGTTTTCAAAGCTTGGCCCCAGACAACCCACAGCAGCCTCACCTGGGAATTTGTTTAAAATGCAAATTCTCAGGCTCACCCCAAAGCCACTGAATCACAAACTTTGAGGGGAAGCCCAGCAGACTGGTTTTTAACAAGCAAGGTGATTCTAATGCACTGAAGTTTTTGAGAACCAGTAAGATACATAGTGAGACATATAGCGTCATTATTGTCGACCCTTGGTTATCACTTCTGTGACTAATCAGGGCCGACGGGCTTCTCTTTTGGGTCTGGGATTCACCAGTTCAACTGACTATAACACAATGAGCTTCACAGCTGTTCCCATCCACCTCTCAAAGTTGCAGGATGTATAAATCAGAGATGTGTTGGCAACAAAGGATTGTTTAGAACTCTCCCAAGCCTTCCACAAATTTAGCGTTCAATTTAGGGCAGATACCCTTTCTATCACACTGTGATGTAATCAGTTTTTTAGCCTCGGGATAGAAGGAGATGAGTGTAGAAGAGAATCCTGTGGACTGGCAGTCAGGCGCTCTGGACAGACTCTAGATGGGAACCCGACTATAAACTGGGATGACCCTGCATGGCTCGCCTCTAAAGACCTCGATTTCCTCATCTGTAAAACGAAGCTTCAAGCACTGTGTGACCTTCAGATTCCCATTAATTGTACCTTTTTAAAAAGATTTTCCTCCTGTATTTGATTTAAATAGTCCTTTGATTTGATTTGGTTTGACTCTGAGTTTGTACCAAATTCCTATAAATTTTTCTAAGGGACTTTAAAAGGAGTTTTTATTTAAGGCTATAGATTGAAATAAAATTGATGATGTCCACATTGGTCCTTTAAGGCTCAATATATAAACCTCAATATATAAAATCATATTTAGGTTTGGTAACAGTGAAGTGACTTTATTCTGACTACCTCCCCTAGCCATTTAAGAAATTAAGCCCCCTTCTATCATGACATACAGATATTAGAGTGACTGACCATCCTAGTTTGCCCCCACTTTCTCCATTTTAGCTCAGGGAGTCCTCAGTCTCAGGAGAGCTGGTCACCCTGCTAGTATGTTTGCTGAGTAATGTGATCTTAAATTTTGTATTTAAAAGTTCTCTTCTGTTTTTTAAAAAGTCCAATTGGCTAATTGGGTTCATTTGTCCCTTGGTTTGGTAGACTTTAAGCTAGACAAGGCAGAATCAAAATTTAAAACTCTGTCACTCCAAAGAGTGGTTTTGTAACTATTCTCCTTGCTCACAATCTTTGATTCTGGTCAGAAAACAAAAACTAACACCCAGGGAGAAAGGAATAGAGACAGACTCCAAGAGCTTGGCCTGCCTGCAGAATGTCCCAGCAGCTTGGCCTCACCTGTCAGGTGAGTTTGCTGTCAGGAGAGGGAGTGGGAGGACGACAGCTTTCAGAAGTGGAGATGCTGCTTGGAGCTGGCCCATCTTGGGTGGCCTGCTTGAAGTTTATATTTCTAAATTGAGGCACAGATAGCCAGATGCTCCAAACATTGACCTCAGCAGTAAAATTCCTGGTTCCCATGGGTGGGAGTGACCATATTATTATGGTCAAGTGTCCACTCATATTTTTTGTCTGGCAGATGGCAGCTGTTTATTTCTACTTTTGGTAGTTTCTAAAAGTGCGTATATATTTCTTTCCTGTATACTCTGACATATAAATACCTTCCCACATTCAATTTCCAATTGTTCATAATCTTCACAAACTGTATTCAACCCTCACAATCAACCCTTTTAAACCAACGATGGAATTATTACATGGTTTTGTGAATAGCTGGAGGAGATCCTGGTAATGTGTAATTTCTTCACAAACTATATTTCCTCATAACACTATACCAAGTATTGAGTATTTTTAGTGAAGTACTGCTTCGATTATGCCAACGTGATGAGTCATCTGATTTAAACTTGGCATGATAACTGGCATGGTGGAAATAACACTTAATTCAGAAGATCTGACTTTTTGTTCTGATTTTGCAGGTTATTGAGCCAGTTGATATTGGCAAGTCATTTCATTTCTCTGGATTTCAGCCTAGTATATATAAAATGGTGAAATGAATCTTTGCTTTTATGCCTGGATATTATAGTATGAGCTGAAAGCAGCATATATAATAGGAACGTAAGGAAATTATCAAACCTTAGAATGATTCAATGCAATAAAATTTAAGATTATTTTTGTTCCTTTTAGAAATATAGAAGTCCTAATCTTTTAGAAGGCAAAGTAATCTGGTTATATTGGATGGATTTTCCGAAGTCTAGTTAATTGACTCTACTTCAAAATTGCTTCCACAGTTATGAAGTTACATTGTCAACTTGGACAGAATATTTTTGTTTGGGGATCTCTTCTAGGGAGAAAGGAAAAATACAATGGCTGGTGCCCATCCATTCCATTCCCAATTTTTTCTGGTTCATTCTTCCTCAAGGCAATGCCTGTAGCTTGCCCATGGTATTTCAAACTTTGTGCCTCCAATTTAAAGAGGTCATGGCATATGTGGGGGAATTCACTTGATGAAAATCTCGTTGGGTCTGTTCCTGCCTCATTTTCACCACTGACATATTTTCGGCCTTCAATAACTTAGTTGCGATCTCTTTGTTTCCATTTGAAGGCGCACAGCCAAACATGCTTTCACCTGGTAAGCATGAGACTTTTCTAAGCACTTACTAAGACAGAAAACAGCTACAGTTTACTCTGTTACTGTGGAACTAAACCTGAACTTAATGTGAGGTTTTTCTCACTACCTGTACTTGGGAAACTAGGACTTGAGAAGTTTCTCTTGGCGCTGGTATGGGTTGGGAAGGAGTAAATAGTCAGGTAGGTACAGCCGATCACTCCTCAAGAACCATGGCCGCTCCAGGGATCTCCCCGACCAGATAATCCATCCCTGACTACCTTCTGTCCTTGTGCGTCTCCACTGGAGATTCAAATTCCAGGCAGAGGGAATGTGATTGGCCTAGCTGGAATTGTGTGATCACTGCTGTGGCGAGAGGGGTGGAGACCTGTGGAAGGCGGCCCCACACGAACCACATGGGGCAGGGGGTGGGTGTAGTTCCTTGAACCAGGCTAGAGTGGAAAAGTTGTCATGCTTCACATGCCCACTTCCCGTCCTCAGAGTCTCTGTTTAACAAAACATGAGGGAAGAGACAAGCGTGCTTGTGGAGAAAACTCGCAGGAAATCCTGGATCCTGAATCTCAGTAATGAACAACTGTTTTAAAGGGAAAAAAGCCTCCTCCTTTATTTCCTTCGTGGATTCTCTCAATTCTGGTAGGAAAAGCAAAAGAGGAAGCACTTATTTATGAATTTAAGACAAAAATGCACAGATCATTCTTTATAGAAGGCAGAGGCTAAGAGAGAAAAAAGTTAACACGCAGAGAGATTTTGAGGAGAGAAATATTGAGGACGCTGACACTGGATGTTACCTGTTTTCACATTAAAATAAAGAGCGATTCTTCAGCTGGGAAAGAGGTGTGTTGAGGTGAGTGGAGAAGATTTGTAAGACTCAAATCAACTGGGAAAGATCATTACACCAATGTCTAAGCTTTAGAACAGATTGAACAACTGAATTTAGAAGCATGCATTTTAATGCACCTAATTTTCTGCAGGCATCTAGTGGTTAGCTGAAATCCGAGATTTATGTTTGAAATAATTTCTGTTTACTTTGTTTCTGATTACTAAATTAGTAGGTGTTCAGTGTAAGAAATTCAGAAAATACAAACAAAAACAAGAGAAAATCTTAATACTGAGAAGTAACTATCATTACCATTTTGTTGTATACCCTTTCAAGATTTTTTCTATGTATATGGCAAATATTAAGATTTAAAATATATGTTTTTCTTTTAATGTAACAATTACACGTCCATTGTCAAAAAATTGGAAAATACCAAAACACATATAGAATAAAATAGACAACACTCACAAACACTTAATGTGTATCTGTATATAGGTATATGTTTTCTCAAATAATAATAGGATCATGGGGCACATTCTGCTTTATAACCTGTTTTTCTCACTTAAAGATATCATCTCACTTTATGAAATATCATCCGTCTCTATTCAGTGGTTCTCAATCAGAGGTAGTTTCGCTCAGGGGACACTTGGCAATATTTGGAGACATTTTTTGTTGTCACAGCTCTGGCAAGGATACTATTGGCATCTAGAAGATAGAGGCCAGGGATGCTGCTGAACATCCTACAATGCACAGGGCAGCCCCCACCCCATAACACAAAACAACTACCCATCAAAATGTCAATAATGCCAAGGTTGAGAAACCCTGCCCTTTTCCCCAAGATCTCCCACTTTTTGCAGGCATAGGGGATTAGAGGAATATTTCAGTTACAGTGGCAAACAGTCAGGATCCCTACAATCCCAATCCATCTCGCAATACTGCCAACAATCCCTCTTTCTTCCAACCTAAGGTCAAACTTGGCTGGGAAACTGAGGAGTAGAAGCAACAGAACCTCCAAAATCTTCTAGCATATGTTTACTTACACTGATGGATTCCTGGAGAACCAGCAGGTCTGCAATCTTTGAGAAGTCCTCAAACATGGATGCTTGATTGACAAATATCACTGACACTAGAAACCTCTCTTTTGCTGTTCCCCCTTTTGACTCCACTCAGGATTCCACCCAGTCTACTTTCTGTCCCATCCACTGATTTCATCAATTTCTGAGCTCCAGTGAGGTGTGAAGACCCGCCTCCTTATATGACCATGGCATGACAAGAAAGTTTGAGGTCCTAGAATGGCTTCCTTGGCCCCTGTGCTGTCCTTTCACTGTGATAACCCTAATTATCAGATGGTTTTCTTCCAAACGTGTATTAACCACAATACACTTCTGGGACCCAGACTTGGCCAAAAAAACCACAGGTTTGCTTGTAGTTTTATAGCTAGTAGAGGTGAATTTATTTATTTTTTTAATGCAAGACTGTTTTCTCATTTGAGTCTACTTATTTCTGACAGGCCATTAGTCTGTCTTTATTTCATGATATCCCTCATCAATGTTAATGGCAAAATAGAATTCCACTATGTAAGTGGACTAAAATGTAAGAAATATCTCATTATAAATATACCAGATATTTTTTCCCTATTATAAACATTTTGACAAGTATCTTTGTCCATGTACCTTTATGTAATGTCTGATTATTTCTCTATGATAAGTTTCTAAAGTAGAATTACTGAGTCAAAGGGTATGCCCATTTTTAAGTATAGTTGTAAGAAGATAACAGCATAGTTTTAATAATACACAGCATAATTGTAGCAATATACAGTATAGTTGTAACAATATATAGACCCTTCAAACTTGTGTGAAAGTTCTTCCTTCCCCATGTTCTCTCCCACTCTGAGTTTCAATCTTTTAATAGATTTTGCAAATCTATTAGATGAAAAAAAGTTATTTGATTGCGAGTGTGGATATGCATAGTTTCAATGTTTATTACCATTTGTATTCTTTATGAATTATTTTTTGAGTTGGTGTTTCATTTTTTAATTTGTAAGATTTCTTTGTCTTTTCTAGAAATACATGCTGCAAATATTTTCTTGAAATTATTTTTAAACTTTATTTTATGGTGTGTTTTTCTGTATAGAGTTTAAATTTTTTGTAGCCAGATCTACTAATCTTTTCTTTCATAGTTTTTAGCTTTTATGTAATGATTAGAGTGTTCCTGCCCTCCTCCCATTTCTATCTTTAAGTTTTTGTTTATCTTGGCTTTGTTTTGTTCTATTTTTCCTTTCTTTGTTTTTATGATTGTCACTTTTCTTTGTACCATTTATGGAACACTTTGTTTTTCCTCATTGATTCTAAATGGCCCTCTCTCTACCATTGATGTGTCTAAATACTGTGCCAACTTACACATTATTATATGATAGGCAAGTCTTTCTTCATTACTCTTCCTTTTTATTATTTCATACATTTAATTGAAAGGACCCTTCATGCAAAATAAAAACAAATCAAAAAAAAGCTCCACTGATTTCTCTTAAGAGTAGGTTCAAATTTTCATAAATTTAGTGGGGAATTGAAATTTTTACAGTATTAAGTTTTTTTAAGAAATGCTTCTATTTAAATATTATAATGGTTATCAAAAAGTCATATACGGGGCCGGCCTGGTGGTACAGCAGTTTAGTTCCCGCTTTGGCAACCCAGGGTCTGCGGGTTCAGATCCTGGGCGCCTGCCAACGCACTGCCTGTCAGCCATGCCGTGGCGGCGTCCCATATAAAGTAGAGGAAGACAGGCATGGATGTTAGCCCAGGGCTGGTCTTCCTCAGCCAAAAAATAAAGAGGAGAATTGGCAACAGGTGTTAGATCAGGACTGGTCTTCCTCACCAAAAAAAAAAAAAAAGTCTTCATATATATATATATCTATATATATACACACACACACACACACACACACACACACACACACACAAAATGCATCTATAGTGTAAGCAGAAAAAGAAAGTTGTGCTGGCAAAATGCCCTCATATGTGTCAGATGTGCTCTCCCCTCTCCAGTCTTCACTTTCCTTGTCTATACTCCTGTGTCTCCAAGTGGTCTCCACGAGGAAGCACGGGCACACATTCATTTGCTGCAAGTTCTGCTTTCTGGGCAATCCAGACAAAGACAATAAAAACCCAAGAGGAAAAAGAGTAAAGGACTTGATAGGACACTTCACAGTAGAGAAACCTCAAATTACCAATAAACCAGTTAGTAACCAATAACTCAATATACAAAAATATATACTATGCTCTACTAGTATTATCAGGGAAATGCAACCTAAAACCCCCAGATATCATTAAAAAGCCACTAGATGACAAAAGCCAACAAGTATGAGTAAGAAGGTGGGAACTCTCCTTTACATTGCCATTAACACTGTAAATTGATACTGAGAAAAGGGTTTAGCATTACTCAGAAAAATGAAAAAGGTCCATATCCCATAATCCTGCTATCTCACTGTTAGGCATATGTGTGCAAAAACATTAGCAGGTATACCGTAGGAGAGGCACTCAGAATGTCCACAGCAGCATTATTTGCAGTAGCCAAGTACTGGAAACCATCCATATGTTCATCAGCACTAGAATAGATAGGCAAATAGCAGTACATTCATATAATAGAATACTACCCTGCAGTGAAAATGAATGAACTACAATCACATGCAACAATATGAACAAATTTTACTACCATAGTGTTGTGCAAAAGAAAAGACACAAAGGAATACATATGGTAAATTAATATAAAGGTTTAAAAACAGGAAAAATGAAATAATACTTTTAGGGATACATATATAGGTGGATAAACTATATAGAAAAGCAAAAGAATGATTATCACAAAAGGTAAGCTGATGATTATTCTGAAAGGGGAGAAAGGGGGAATGCACTCAAGGACAGACATGGGGCTTGTAGATTATTGGTCATATTCTTTATTCTCATTTTCAGCAATAGCAATATGTGTGTTCACTTCATTATTATTATTTAAAGGTCATATACATTTATATGCTTATCCAGGAAAAGCATATCCTGGATAAGCATATAAATGTATATAAATGTATGTAATATTTCACAATTTTTACTGAGAAAATAAAAGTATCCAGCCCACTACAGTCCTCCCCAGGCATCTCATCAGACGCGAGGCATCTGTTCCATCCACCTTCTTCTTCACACATGGAGTCAGACTTTTCAATCTAATATAGAAGAGGAAACCAACACCAAAAACAATTAGTGCATATTTCTTTGGGGAGTACATGCAGAGTTTAAAGAAAGATGATGGGAAGGAGGCTCAAATCCCCAAAGAAATGATCTCTTCAGCCCATTAATTCTCCAGATTTGGGGCATACAAGATATTTTGAGCAGGATTACTCCTTCTCAGTGAAAAGGTTCTGAGGGCTCTGGACTCAGGTGAATTAGTCACTCCACAGCTTCTGTGATTTCCTTCAGGGGCCCAGGGAAGATCTCTGGGAGTTCAAAGACCTGCCTCCCGCAGAGGCAATTTTGGCATTTTTCGATGTCTTCTGTCAGGTTAAATTTATCCATGGCTTCAGACCAGATAGGATAAGCCAAAATATTTTTCACTTCCAATATACATGAATAAAAGTCATAGGTATTATCTTTTATTTGGGATTCTTAATTGCAAGCAACAGAAGCTGCCTCTAGTTTATAAAACAGAAAAGGAGTTTATGAAAATAATATTGCACATCTCATAGAATCCTTGAGAGGAATGGGGAGCTATATCCAAGCTAAGCTTCTAGGAACAAGGTCCAAAACCCTGCAGCATAGCTGGCCTGGTAAGGAGTAGAGGACCACTGCTATTGCCACCCATCAAGGCCACTCCTAGGACAGAAATTCAAGCTTGCAATTGTAGCCATCCCAAAAGCTGGAGGCCTTTGCTATCACCATAGTGGAGTCCATATGGTACTTCCTTCTCAAGTTGCTCACTCCCAAATTGCAGTCTCATATCTGATGTGTCTGACTGGTAGAACTTAGGACACACAGTATACTAACTACAAGGGAAGCTGAGAATGAATTTTTTAAGTTCTACCAATGCACTGGGCAGCCAGAAATCATGAACAGTGTCTACTTTGTAGTAGACATCCATGCTCTTTTGCTTAAAAAACTTTCTCTCTGGTATAACTTATGGAATAACAAAAATTCAGTTACTGCCAATTTCTAAGTACATGATTGATGATATTTTTAACTTTCTAGAAAAAGCATGAAATTTCACCATCTGTTTTGCTCTTTTGTCCCTTGTGGGCAATAAATTTCACAAAGTCCCGATGATTCAGAGGAGACATAGGTGGGGGCTTTTTCTGAGTCTCTAGGCATATTTTATAACCATTTTCCAAATCACTTAGAAGGGGTTTAGTCTGATTCAACCACTTTGAAGGAAGTACTTGGCGTACAAGAGCCTTGTGGTAGTGAAAATCCACCTTTAGGTGGTTCTAAAATCGTGAGTCTCGAGGTGAGGGCCAGTGGAGAAGGTCACAGGCTGGACTGGGTTCCAACTTTATGGCTAACCGCCATGCTGCTCCCTCATAAGCTGTTGTGTTTTGAAGGTGTCTTGTAAGAATTTCTGCCACATTGGGGAGGGATGTGTGAAAGAGTGTGAAAGGCAGGCTCCTTTTTTTTTCTATTCTGGTTAGTAATTGGAGACATTTGCTTTCTACACTGGGACCTCAGCTTCAGAGGACACCATCTCTGCACATTTACAGTCTATTTTTACACAGGAACTTAAGATACCTGGTGGGAGTGAGAGGGAAGCGGGAGAGGGGAGAGAGGAAAAGCTGCTGGTTTTTTTTTATTTTTGCTTGCTTAAAAGAGTTTAAAGCAATTTTCCCATTTTTTGACATTATTATTATCATTATTACTGTTATTACTTGTTTACCTTAGAAACTGGAGCTAACATGTTATCAATCTAAGTTTTTAAAATATTTTCGTAATAGGGCTTCAGATACATGGGAAATTTTTGCTTTATTTTCTCTTTTAACTTTCAAAGCACTTAAGGCAAAAGCTTTGAGTTTTGTGGGCTCCTTACATTCTGTAGTGTCTAATTTATAGGGATGGTTGGATCAGGGTGAGCATAAATGGGTGGCTGAGAGTACTTGTGGCACGGATAAGACTTCAGATGCAGGCCATGGCACCTGAGACTGATGAGATTAGGGAAGGACTTGATGCAATAGGGAATAAAGGCAGATGGAATTAGCATTTTGAGAGAATATATGGTACTCTGCTACTCATTTGCCTAAGAGAAAATCTCCACCTCTCCCCTTTGCAGAACACTGAAATGAATGTTAGTGTTTACTGGAAGTCCCAGGGGAGTAGAAGGCTTTGCTTAAAACATTGGAACCCCTCTCCCCCTTTTTGTTCCTAAAAAATATATTGAGTCCTTCAGGCTCCAGATAGAAGTGAGAAAATGTGTTACCTAAAGAAGTCATCCATGAAACAAGAATTGGGAGCCCCTAGAAGCTTCTGCTCTGGAGACTTTTACGAGGAGGCAGCTAGCAAATGAACCAATAAATATGAAGAGTTCAAAAGCATATCCTATAATATATGGGGATTTAATATAAGAGAAAACAATCACTCCAATTCATTGGGAAAAGATGATGTTTTAGTTAATTCAGTTGGCCCAGCTGCCATCTAGAGGAAATAAATGCAGACCCCTTCCTCACGCCATATGTAAACAAAAATAACAGATGGATTCAAGATCTAATATTTTTAATATAAAATATAAGAAGAAAGTGTAGGAGACTATGTGCATAATTTAAGGGTGTTTGAGAAACATCTTAAGTAACACAAAAAACTAGACATCACAAAAGAAGAAGCTGACCAATGTACATCAAAATGAAAAACTGTATAGCAAAGATGCCATAACAAATTTTTTTAAATGCTAGTCTGGGAGAATTATTTGCCACCCATATGGTCAATAATCCTGATATATTAAAAGCTACAATATATTGATAACTAAAATACAAAAATGAGCAAAATATATGTAATTCAAATAGTGACTAAACCTATGAAAACATGCTCAATATTACTCTAGTTTGGGAAATTAAAACAATAATGAGATGCAATTTTTTCACAAGGAAAAAAGTTATGGATTTTTTACTCTATTTATAGTATAATTTTTTTTCAAGAAAGGATGGAAGGAAGGAAGGCCCTATTTATAGGCATATATTTTATATGATACACACCAAAATGTAAATTACCTCAGGGTCAGGGGGAGACACTGAGCCAAAAGAGAAGAAATTTAATTTTTCTCTTCATATATCTTTGTGTCTTACTTATCCTAATGAGGATTTATTACTTTTGTAATTTAAAAAAATCCAGTGAAGCACTGCCTTAAATTAAGTGGGTGATTGACTGTTGTGATGAATTAAAACAAATAAGAAGTCAAGGAAAACCTCCAACTGATCAACTATGTTGTGCCATTCATTGAGATAAAAACATTTCCATTGACAATAAACCAATATTTTCACATAAAAAATTCCTGTTTTTTCATGCAAAGGGTAAATATCAGGCTGCAAGCTAAGATTCAAGAAATACTACTTTATTTCTTTCAAATCAAAGTAATTTTGACTCTGAGTTCTTCCATTACATAAGGCTGATGGGACATTCTATCTCTATCATGATTGGGCCCTGTCCCCATCCAAGGTCGCACCGAACACCTGGGAAATGACAAGGCTGCCAGAGCTGTAACTAGTGTAGGAAAGGAGGGTTGGACTTGGAGACAAAAGATGTGGGCAAAGCCTGGTCTTCCACCTTCCAAATGATCTTGGGCATGTTGATGCAACTCTTTGAGGCTTGGTTTCCTCATCTATAAAATAGGATTGCTATTACTTGCCGTGCATGGCTCACAGAAGTGTCGTGGGATCATGGCTCTTTAACTCAATCCCCAGTGTCTTCATGATCCTGTTAGAATGACCTGCTCTGAAGCTCCTGGTGATCTAAGACTTGGTTGAATGACTGCCACCTGGACTGTATAAAGAAAGCCAAGTCTCTGAGAGGATAATGTGTTTAAGAGATCTTAGAGAATTGAATGCAGGTGAAGGAGGGGGAGAATAAGGGTGATCTGGAATTCACGTCTCAGAAAGTGAAACCATCAGAAGCCTCAACAGACCTTTTCTGGACCTAAGATCTTTTAATATCTACATCAGTGCTTCCTCCAACTTCCTCCAACAAACTGTTGCATGGAATAATTTATTCTTAAAAAAGAAAAAGTTATAAATGAAATGATCTTGATTTTTTTGCTTGTCACACAGAAATTCTTGCAGAATGACTAAAGATTTCATTTAAAATTTCTTGGATAGCTCTTTAGAGAGATGTTTATCAACCAACTCCTTCTCCCAAAAGTCTAAGAAAATGAGATGATTTATGAAACGTTCATCAAGTGTCTGTAATATCAATGGTTGTGTTTACAGCCATAATTCAGTACCATTTCCCTGGGCTCAGTGAGCATTTTCTGGACTAGGGGCATCCTCTACTACCAGTATTTGAATAGTACTTTGTCCACTCTGTAGAGGTCATGTCAGGGAAGGGTTAAATGCTATTTAGGAAATAAGAGCCCTGGTTTTATCCTAAACTGACCAACAATTTGCTGTGGACACTGAACCAATGACTCTCCCTAGGTCTTTGTTTACCTTCATGTTAAGTAAGGCAATTCTACAACCTGGGATTCAGATCATTACTTTCTGCTATAACACAATAATAGAAGGTGCCAGCTAGTGGATGAATTTTTGCTTTTATTTATTTATTTTATTTATTTATTTATTTATTTTTGTGGGGAAGACCAGCGCTGAGCTAACATCTGTTGCCAATCCTCCCCTTTTTGCTGAGGAAGACTGGCCCTGTGCTAACATCCGTGCCCATCTTCCTCCACTTTATATGGGACGCCACCACGGCACGGCTGACAGGCAGTGCGTCGGCGGGCACCCGGGATCCGAACTCGCAAACCCCGGGCTGCCAACCGCGAACTAAACCGCTGCGCCACCGGGCAGCCCCGAATTTTTGCTTTTAAATTGTTGTCTGGACATTTCACTTTGTGTTTCTGGGCAACTTGCAATTTCTGCATGTCATAGTTTAACTTTAATATCACTGAAATGTATGTATTAGGGAATTGTTGCTTTGAAACTGAAATTAAACCAATTATACTAATAATTGACATTTACACTATTAGTAATGACTAATAATGAGGATAGCTAAAACAGGCTCTAAATTATACAGAAATTCTAATTGACAAGTTTTAACTTCACTCTACACTCCCTCACCCATAGGACCCACTAGTGCCAAGGTCAGAAAACTATACCCAAAAGGCCAAATCCAATATGCCACCTGTTTTTATAAACAAACTTTTATTGGAACACAGCCACACCCATTTCTTTACCTATTGTCTATAGCTGCATTCACGCTATATCAGCAAACTTGAGTAATTGAAACAGAACTAATGGCTCACAAAGCCTAAAATATTTACTATGTGGTCCTTTACAAAAAAAGTTTGCCAACCCTTGCACTCATGTGTCTCTCACCTTAGTTGAAAGGCCTGTTCTATAGAGGAAAGTCTGTACCCCTGGGGCTGACATTTAGGGCCTGACTTACTTAGCCAAGTGACTTTCCATTTTTCTCTTCCATGAAGCCTCTATTCCAAACAAGCTAGCCCAGTCCCTTTTCTACTTCTTGCACATGAAATGTCCTCCCCCCTTTCCTCCCCAGCCCCAGCATACATCTAGCACAGTGGCCCTAATTAACTCACAGTGATGTGGCTCCTTGCCTCTCAAAGTGTGATCCATGAACCAGCAGCATTGACATCATCTGGGTGCTTGCTAGAACTGCAGAATCTCAGGCCCCAACTCAGACCCACTGAATCAGAATCCTCAGATTGAATCGAGATCCTCAAAATATCTGAAACACTGATCTAGATCTATGCTATCTAATAGAACTTTCTGCGATGATGGAATGTTCTCTCTCTGCAATGTCTAATATGGTAGCCACTAGCCACATGTGGCTGTCGAGCAATTGAATTATGGCTAGTGCAACTCAGAGATTTAATTTTTAATTTAATTTTCTTTAAATTGATTTAAATGTATAAAGCCACATTCAGCTAGTGGCTACCATATTGTAGAGTGCAACTCTAAACTGTGCCCTCAGAAAAGGATCCCAGGTTGAACACTTTTAGCTCACTCCCATAAGCCTCCAAAGTTACCCAGAGCATTCCAGCATTGATCTGAGCCCAGAAGAATATATACTTTATGGGACATCCAGCAAGGTCCCTATGGGGCTCTATGGCTGGAGTGCTCAAAGTGTCCCCAAAAGCCCGAGATAAGCAAGGTCATGACTACAGGTGGGAACTCAAAGGCCAAATCCTCCCAAGGCAACTATTGGTCCCAGGCAACAGTTGAGACAAGGGAAGGATCAGGTCTAAGAATCTCTTCCAGGAGCATGGTAGGGAGAGGCAATACCTCCATCAAGCTGGTGTATCCAACTGAGGGATCCAGTCTACAAGGCAAAGTCTCACAGGCTCAGGCCTGACTCTCCCCTTATCCTAACCACACAGGCCTGTGGACCAGAAGGCCCTAAACCCAAGCACCTTTAGAAGCCACCTTGTGCAATCTTTTCCTACATAGTTGCTGTTGCTGAGGCCCTTGGAGGGTGAAGAACTTACACAAGGGTGTGCAGGGAGTCAGTGGTAAAGCAAGGGGTGAATCTTTTCACAGTACCTGGATACAGAATTTCCACCTTACAACAGAGCAAAGGCCCCCTCCGTCCAGTCTGGTTCAGAGTCTATACCCTCACTGAGACTGGGACTCCCATCCCCACTTTATCTCAGTGCTCAGCGCCTTACACCCTTACGTTCATGGTCTGGCAACTGCTACTGAAGAAAGCTGAGGCATGCTCTGAGGGCCTGACTCTTATCTCTCTTGGCTCAAACTGGATTTCCCAGAAGAGCTCTGCCTGTCATTAGCCCAATATATTAGTTTCTTAGAGCTTCCATAACACAAACTTCTTGGCTTAAAACAACAAATTTATCTTCTCACAATTCTGGAGGCCAAAAGTCCAAAATAAAGGGCTGTGCTCCCTCTGAAGGCTCTACAGGTGAACCCTCCCTTGTGTCTCCCAGCTTCTGGTGGCTCCTGGTGTTCCTTGGCTTGTGGCAGCATAACTCCAATCTCTGCCTCCATCTTCACATGGCCTTCTTCCCTGTGTCTGTCTGCTCCTTTTCCATCTCTTACAGGACATCTGTTGTCATTGGATTTAGGACCCACCCTAACCCAAGATGATCTCATCTTGAGATCCTTACCTTTATTCTGCAAAGACCCTATTTCCAAATAAGATCCCATTCACCGGTGCCAGAGTTTAGGATTTGGACATATCTTTTTGGAGGCATTCAACCCACTATACCCAGTGTCCAGGATCCTTTCCAGAAAGCCTCAGTGTCTTCCCTTCTGTGGGTTTCTGCCTTTCTCTTTCCTAGTATTGTCCTGCCTGTCCTCCAAACACCTTTCAGGGGCTCTACAAAGCTTGCTCCCTGGAGCAGGGAAGGAAGAGATCCTTGAAAGAACTCTCTGAATGATAGTGTTTCACTTTAGCTGTATACCCTAGAGGCATGGAAACCTCTGGGGTGTTGTCCCTTTTCTCCTAGCCCTAACTCCCTGCCTTATCCTTCCGTGGCCTAATATCATACAGAAAAGACACCCCCTTCCATTGCCCCATCAGTTTGGTCCCAGTACTATAGTCCCCACTCAGCATGCTCCTACACCTACCAAGAGAATGCCTCATATTCACCAGTATATTAGATGCTCTCCCATTGTCTCACATTCACACTCCCTCCATTAAAATTGAATCTAGCCCCTGGAGAAGGGGTAGGCCTAGGTCAGGTACATAGATCGTGATTGGGTCAGACTTAGACACTTGGCCTAGAGAAATATCCATAGGCTAGGTTGAGCCAGTCAGAGTCCTTTCAAGAAGATATGAACTAAGAAGCCTAGAGACTGAGCAGATAGAGTAGGGATGGGCACTGCCACTGGCTGTGAGTTCTTGCATATTCTGAATTGGTAATCATGTTGGGGTGGCAGCCATCTTGGGCTGTGTGCAAGCAAAGGAAGCCTGACTAGAGAGGAGCTGATGTGCAGAGGGCTGTAGACACAAGGGACCATTCAGTCTGAGAGCACAAGAGCGAGAGAGAGAGATCTAATAACTTTCCACTTTCCTCACTTCCTATACTTTGTTTTTGAATGTGTCCACTATTTTTCCATAAACTCCTTTTAACTCAAACAAACCTGAGTGGGTTTCTGCTCTTTATAACCAATAAACAACCGAAAACATTTCTGGTTTATTATCTGTTACCCTGTGAAGACCAGCCCAACGGGAAGAGTATCTTATAAGAAAGAGGCATTCAATTAGTTGTTATTGAAAGAACAAACAACAAAAAAGAACAAGATCTAATGAGCAAACTGTTCTTGGGCCATTGTAATTTACAAATTGGTATCATGATTTTAAATTGATTGCTTATGAGTTTTGTCAGTACAAATCATTCTTCCCCTCCAGAACCTGATCATTTGTGGATGAGTTGATAAAGTTGTGTTTCTGAATCTGAAATTTGAAGTGACAGCCACAACAATCACAAGGACTTGATTAAGCATCTTGGCGGCTCTACACATTCTTACTACATCTGCTACAGGAGGCTCTGCCAAAGAGAGCAAAGGAAAATGGGGAGGAGGGAAAGATAGAATAGTGCTTGATCTTAGATAAACTGACCTACCTAAGGCTCAGATTTAGACTTTTACATTTGGGTAATTATTTGTGTTTTGAGGATGTGGTACAGATAAGATGCCCATGATAGTATTTTGCCAGTTCAACATCCTCCTCTTATCCTTCCAAACATAAATGAGGAGCAGAGAAATTAAAAGGAAATAGCCAGCCATAGTAATGGTAGATACATAACACTTTATATTGCCCATTTTTTATGGAAGAGATTGAATGTCAGAGAAAACTGGTTTGAAATTTTTGTTTTCTATAAAGTTAAAATGCATGTGAAGAAAACTCTGAAATGTCACCTTTTTGTACCCTGCTATCAAAGTTCACATATTGGGCAGGGAGGGAGGATGAGAGGGGCTTGATACTTCAGTGCCAGCTTTTTCAATGTGACATTATGTAACCAAGTAAGATGCATTAAGCTCTCCATCATGGCAAACCTGTAGAATTTCAGAGAATTTGCTAAGCCTTAAATAAACCTTCTATTTTTAGTCTAACTGCTATAATTGAATTTTCTTTTCCCTTTCTCTCTCAATAGTTATGAGCATCTTTCTATGAAAATTCTTTGATTTCACTGGAAGTCTTAAAAAATGTGAATTGATGGGGAAAGCATAGGCTTAAAATCCTACAGACAGGGGTTCAAATCTTAGCCTTAACCTGAATGTCAATTTCTTGATATGTAAAATTACAGTGGCAAAGTCTGTTTACCAAAGGGATCAGGAAGATGGAATGAAATAGCATTTATCTGTGGTTCTCAGCCTTGGGCTCTCATAACAATCACTTGGTAACCTTTTAAAATATAGGCATGTCTAGGCCCTGTTCTAGCCCAGTTGACTCAGATTCTGTGAGAGTGGGACAGGGGCATCAATATTTTTTTAAATGCTTCAGCATTTAAAGCCTTTAAGCACCCAGCACAGAGCAAGAGCAAGCGTTCTGTCCTTAAATCACATTAACCTGAGCCTTTTAGGAGGAAAAAAAGTGTGTGTGTGTGTGTGTGTGCGTGTGTGTGTGTGTGTGTGTGTGTTCAGTGTTCCCTAACTAGCTAACTAGTTCAGTGAGGGAGTAGGCTACTGGGTCCTGCCGTCCAATGAAGTTGTGAGTAGCTCATCCCATCCACTTGTTGTATTAGCAGGATTGTATCAGGTAGTAATCTCGGTTGACACTGAATATAATTAGTGGTGTAATTTCTAGTTGTTCCAATTTAATTGACCTAAAATTACATCAGGAAACTGGGACATTATGACACATTCCTGATTAAAGAACAACAGATGGGATCAAAGCTCTATAGATACTTCATTTCCATTGAAGCCATGGGGCATATTTCTTTACTCAATGTGGGATCCCCTTAACACACCATGATGGCCAGTTAAACGTCATGCAGCTCAAGCATAGGTGGATTTCTGATTCTGTGGGCTATGATGCAAATAGTTGGAGCCCCCAGGTTAGACATCAAATTAAAGTTTGATGCTGTCTTCCCCTTTCCAACATAATCTTTGGCATACTATAAACCAGCAGATAAGCTCATCATGGACCTGAGATGGATTACCCATGGGCTTTCAGCATAGTAGCTCATAGCCAGAATTACAGTCTGGGTTTATGGTTTCTCTGGACCTTGGGGAACTCCAGTTCGGCAAAGTGCCCCTAGTAAATAAGTTACACAAAGGGAACTGAACTGTGAGTCTTGAAGAAGCTCTTCCTCTGATTAAAATTAAATCCAGCGTGTTAGAAATCTCTGCTCATCTCCAGTCATATACCCTGCATTGAGAGTATCAAGTTTTAGATGTTTCTGAGGTTTTGTTTGCATTCTGTCTCTCTGTCTCATTTTTACCAAGCCAATAGCTCTTTCTTTTTAACACTCTAAAAATAGAAAAAAGCACAGTCACCATCTTCAAGAATATTGAGTGTCTGCATATGCTTTGGCACAGACATGGTTACAAGCGGGAAGCACAGGCTTAAAGCTCACCCGTGTCCTGCACACCAGATGTGACTCACAAAAAGCTATTTTTTTAATCTTGAAATTTTTAAAATGAAATTTGAAAGCAAAAATGAAGTTACTGCTAGCAGTATTCATCCCCTACTAACAACTAATCAATACAAATACATATGGAATAATTTAATTCAAGTGAAGAAACATTCAGTTTCATAAATTACTCTACTGTCACCACTTAAGGGAAAGAAAATGACAGAGTTTGAATTTTCTAAAACAAATAATTTTATAATGTCAGTTGCTAGGCTAAGACTGTGTTTATATAGTCATTCATTATCTCAAAGCACTTTGCAAATTATTTTACAGCTTTCCTAGTGAATGGATTTGATTAAAAACTCACTGTTGTGATAAACACTCCATATTATTCTCACATTTATTTACTGAAGGTGTTGTCAGCAAATTACCTAATCGAAACCCCTGTTCTTCTATAAACATTGCCCATGCCTTGACCTTTATCCCAGTGCTTGTAAAATGATTCCACTCTCATGAGCAGTATATTAATTGCTGAACGGAGGAAGGAAGGAAGGAAAGATGAAAGGAAGTAAGGAGGAAGGAAGGGAGGAAGAAGAGAGAAAGAGAGAGAAACAGAAAGAAAATTGCTGAATTTTCTCAATAACTTCTTCCAATCTAAACTTGCTAATTTATCACTAACCTTGTTGTCTATTTAATGGACTTCTTTTCAAAAAATGCCTTTCTTCCTTACATCTTTATCTATGTACTTCTTTCTCTTTAGCCCCTACCTGATATCATCTCAGTGTTTTGTACTACCTCCATCTTACATTCATGCCTTTTTCCTGACTTTTATTCAACACCTTCCATTACTAAATTCTCTTAGTGCCATTACTTAACTATCAATAAGTGACATAATTAATAGATAATCAAATATAAACTCAAGGAGGTCCAGCGGACAATGGTGTATCAGCCTTAGTGATGAATTCCTGAGTTCTTCAGGCCAAATTCTTGATATTAAAACATTCAATCCCACAAGAGCTTGCAGGCCTTTCTAAGACATAGGCCAGCAGTTATCTTGTATGACTAAAGGGTGAAAAGCTTAATATCTGTAAGCATAAGCAAAAGTTTTTAAGAAAATTATCTCATGTATTTCATTTATAAAAATTAAAACACCAATCAAAACTTATGTCGGGTATTTTTATTTTGAAGTTTAGATATTTGATGCCAGATTCAAGTAAAAAATACATTTTTGAAATAGGAAAATGCACAAAGATCTGTGGATATTCTTTAAAACCAATTTCTATTGTATCATTTCTTCATGCTTTACTATCAAACAGCCATTACCACTCTTTTGACTAAAGATGACAAATATATAATCTAATAGAGAATAATATAATCTAATGTTTAAAAGAGAGAAGAAAAAAGTAAACCTAAAGTGATTTTTAACTGGAATACATAAATTTTTTATAAAATCATTGGCTAGGTGAGGATTATTCAACACACTAATAAACTCACTTTGAATCTATGCTATTTCCATAAAGCAATAAATTCTAGAGTCTCCCTGTGATGTTTGCAAACACCCTCCTACCCTGGCCCACCCAACCCCTGACTACCCAAGCCTATTTTTCCCCAAGTGATCTAATTCCTCATAGGCATCAAAAATTCCATTTCCCATTCTCCTAAGTCTCTGGCCTGGGAGGCAGTTGGTGGCAATGGTTATTAATCAGGTAATTGTGATGTATTGGCCAACTAATATGCAACCCCCTCCTAGATGGCATCATGCACACTTCACTGTTGGGAGAATTCTAAGAAATGAAGGTGATGTAACTCTCAGACAATGTGGCAGGCTGATGGTGAAATATTTGGGGTCACATAGGTAACTATCCCGTTCTGGAGACTGTTGCCTTCTCTTAGAGTCTGTATGAGCCTCCATCATCTTTTGGCCTGAACCGGCTACCTTCTTCCCCTAAGTTCAAACTGCAAATATCCTCTGTTCTCTAGACTTCAGATATTATCTTTATAAGGATGATCCCCAAATCTCTATCTCTAGATTTAACTTCCAGTATGTTCCAGTCTCCAATTTCTTACTACTTACTGAACAGTTCCACATAGGTGTCCTGCTGACACTTCAAACTCAATATGTCTACCTTAATTTCTTTGTTTTCTATTAATGGTATCTCAATTTTCCAGGTAGTTAAGTTCAAAATTATACACTTATGATTGATTCCTCCCTTTTTCTCTTCTATATACATTGAACTGCCAAGAATATTGATGAAGTGAAACATGTAGAAGACAGAAACACACCACCCTAATGATCTCTGAGCTAGTCAGACTCTATGTGGAGTAATATGTCTGATTTGGGGTACTTTATTTTAGGTAAAATATTGACAAATGAAAAGGCATTTAGAAAATGGTGTTTATTCAGAAACCATATTAGGTGGAAACAAGATGGTTGTTAACAGAGAAGAGAAAACATAAGGGATATATTGTAGTTTATGAGATACTAAATTTAGTTGTGAGAGCAATCACCAAGATGCAAATTTTCAAAAGAAATATCTAGAACTGGTTAAGGATATGTGGCTCTTCACCCAGATTGAAATTTTAAAAGAGCTAGATTGTTGGATAAGGAGAGAGGAATATGAAACGAGAGAATTGTACTGTCAGTTTCAAGCTCCTCATTCCAATCCCAAGGCTGGTGTGTGGTCTTCAATAGCTCTGTGCGGAGAGTACTATATGCATTCCTTACATGTGCAGGGCAGACCAGCTGGTGCCTGATTCATCATTTGGGAAGCTACGGTGCTCTATGGCTGCCCAGCAGGTGGCTGTCTAGGAAGTAACTGTATTCATGTCAAAATAAAGGTCAAAGTCATGTGAAACCCAGGGACCAGAAGAATTACCTGTGGAAACTGAACCTGAAGTTATATTGAAAGGTATTCTGACCAAAGGGGTAGCCAATCAGGGTGAAGGTCCCCAGTAGTAAAAGGTAATGGTCTATACCACCATGGACTACAGATGAAAGAAGGTTAGCTGAATTAAAGAATGGCATTAATTAGCTGCATTAAAGGAATTGCAGTGAGTGGATCCAAAGGGGAATCTCTAATCCTTGTGACCCAAAGCATGGCCCATGGCCTAGCACCATCTGTATCACCTGGGAGCTTATTAGAAATGTAGAATCTCAGATATCACCTCAGGCCTACTGAATCAGAATCTTCGTTTTAAAGAGATCTCCAAATGATTCACATGCACATTAAACTTTAAGACTGAGGAGCCCATGTATGGTGGTACTAGTCAAGTAAGAACTTTCCTGTTCCCCCTTAACCTTTCTTCCTCTCCCTGCTTAGATCTCTATGTTTGGAAACAGCAGTTATAGAATTAGGGAGACGAGCGACAAAGAGAGTGGAAAAGCCTGCCACTCAAAGGCAGGAGGCAGGAAGGTGGAGGGCAGGAGAAGACTTACTTTCAATGAAAATTGAAGGATCAATTAATATATTTGATTGGACACTTTAAATTACAGGATTGTGTCTGTTTACAACTTAAAGTGACTGTAGAATATTTTATTTCCTGAGATTGGCCAGAAATGTCATGGGACTGCCCTGGCAGGGGTTGGGGGGAGCATCACCTCAGAGCAGGCTTGGACGGAAGTGGGAGACAACGAAGAAGCAGTTTGAAGACTGAGTCCTGGAGCTTCTGGATACCATTCCACACTGGTAACGCTTGTCTTCTAACATTTGGACGATTACCCTGTACAAAAGCACTGAACACTGGCCGACTGGCAGACATTACTAAGAGAGAGACTTTGCTAAGCAGACTGTAAGAATCTCCTATAATTGCTAACAACTTCTAACCAGAAAAGAGATGCACATTGTCATACTCCTGGAATGGCTCTTGTAGAGACAAAAATGACCCTCTGGCCCAGGATGTTATAGTGAGTTTCTCCTTTGGGTGGAAGATTAAGTTTACATTGACTCTTAGGGTCTACAATTTGAGCTGTAATACAGTCACGCCTCAGGGATTAGAAAAGTCTGTGGGCCTGTCTGCCTCTAGCTTAGTGACCGAAACTATTCCCTAAGCTTCTTGAATTTTTATATCTATGGCTCTTTGCATTTTTCCATCTCTTCCCTTGGTGTCAGCTTCTCAGCTATTAGATCTCACTTGCTTCCCACTTATTCTTAATTTTCTGTTTCTAATCATCCGTGGGCTGCAAAAACACATGGCCCAGCTTGAGAGAATTGTGTACAAACAAAGTAAACAAGCTCTGCATGTGAAATCCTTTCCTAGAAATAGAGAATTTGGACTCTGTGTCACCTACCTGGTCACCCAGGGGTCTTCTCTGCTTATCCTCTGGTTCTAATGAACTTGTTCAATAGACAAGGTAGGTAGCCAGAGAAGGCAATTGATCATCCCCTGTACATTCAGAAAACCACGTGGGAAGTGGTGGTTTAAACTGCCATAAGCATCCTCGCAGTGCAGGTAGTTTAAAATGGGAATCACAGATCTCTGGATGCAAATTCAGATCCTACTAGTGGTACTAATCATCACAGGGGAGATCCTTAGCCTCCAGAGCCTTATTCTTTTCATCCCTAAGACAGAGGTATTAGTACTTACTTTGCAGGATTGTGGGAACTAAATGAGCCAATGTTTATGGTGCACCTGGCATATTTAGTAATTTTTCATTCCCTTTCTCCACTCAATTTCAGCTTGTCTTCAACTCTTAGCCCTCCAATGCATGTGGGACATAAATAAACAGAAGTATTTGTAGAGAGATGCAAAACCATGTCATGTGAGCAGCAATTCAAATACCTGGAAATGTTTGCTCTGAATGAGCAAAGACTCAATAAAGAATTGTTGTCTTCAAAGGTTTGAAGGAGCGGCTGGTGGCAGAGAGGAAAGGAATTCCTCCTCTTTATTTTTGGATTCTATCCTGAGCTGTCCATCCCCACTGCTACCACCTCATGCCAGGTAACCATCGTCTCTCGTCTGGGCCACTGCAACCACCTCCATACTGGTCTCCCTGACTCTGTTTTTGCCCTATCTGCCTCCAGCCAATTCTCCACCTTGCATCCAGAATGATCTTTCAGAAACACCAAATTGGCTTTCCTCTATTTCAAATTCTTCAGGTCCCCTATGACAAAAGCCGAGCTCTTCAGCACCCGAGGGCATTCGTGTCTGTTATTCAGCCTCATTTCCCATTGCTTCCACGGGTTCCCTCCCACCTACTGCCCCCCACAATTACACATACCTCGTGTTTACTAAAACCAAACCATGTGAATTTCCTTAGAGATGCTTGTCTGTCTCACTATTTTCATGCCTGTCTGCCTGGAACATCCTCCAACTTGTCCATGGGATAAAATGTTTAAAATCGAGTCATCTTTTCTGAGAAGCCTTCCTGTTCTGTCCTCTCCCCCACCTTCCACCACAGAATCAATCACTCCTCTGTCCCACTTCTATATCTCTACTGTCAACAGTGTGTCATATTTATACATTTACCTCTGTATCTCTCCTCTTGACTGTGAGCTTCCTCACCACACACGCTCTAACCCTTTCTCCAGTTCCAGTACAGTCAACACATGGCGCTTAATACTTTAAGCACAGGTTGAGCTGCCAGCAGATGCTCAGGAGTAAATGCAATCATCAAGGTGCTTTCTACCCTGAGGATTCATTTCCTTCCAGTTATTACGGTATTTTTTAAAGATACCATAATTTATAAAACTGAGCTACTAAATTCCTTTAATTTGGAAATGCTACCATAAAGTGGAAGGATTAAGTCAGAATAGAGTTTCTCAAATTTAATGTGCACAAGAATCACCTAGGGATCTTGTTAAAATGCAGATTCTGATTCAGCAGGTCTGGGGTGGGGCCTGAGATTCTGCATTCCTAACAAGCTCCAGGTGAGGCTGATGCTGCTGCTCTGTAGACCACATCTTGAGTGGCAAGGATTTATAGATTATCAAATTCAGTTGGAGTTTGAGGGTTGGGTTTAGGATAAAATTGAAGCAGAAAACCTAAAAGTCAAAGTTTTAAAAATCCAAGCCAAAAAAATAGTTTAATTATGATATCCATGATGGAGAAATGGAAACTGCTTTCCAAAAATGGCATGTTAATGCAGCATTTCAGAAATCCAAATATCGAGTAAGGCAGAAACTTTAAAACATGTATATGACATGATCTGTAAACTTGTTAAAAAGCACTTTTGATTGGTTGATTGAAATAATTCTTTTCAAGGAGTTGACAGACTATGTGTAGAGGTGGAAGTTCAAAGTGACTAAAAAGTCAAAAAAAGTCACTAAATGATAATTCCAACTGCTAAAGTAAAAGCTTTTGATTTCACTAGAAAAGAAGTGAATTACTTGTTTTTAAAAAGAAATAGAACTGCTTCTCCTCCAGTGGTTTCTATGGCTTCATTTAATACTTTTGCTATTAATAAATACATAAAAAAGGATTTTGAAACACAATGGACACTAATTAGGAGGAGAGTAACAAAAGCTTCAAATAATCTAAAAACTGGAAAATTGGCTTATGCTCCTTGGCTCGATGACTCATAAACATAAAAGCTGTGCAAAATATTATTCATTCACATTGCAGGATATTCAAGTGATAAAGAAGCATTTCCAGATCTTCTTTCTTGAAAAATTCTTGGCTAGGTATAAAGAGATAAAGAGCTGTAGGATAGGAATGGGTAACTTATCAGGCTGGAAAGAGTGGCGTTAATAAAATCATTCAGAGTACAAGAGCCCCTACCCCTTTCATCAACCACATTTCTATTAACAAACTCCTATCATAAACATCTCTCATGTGGAACCAGTGCCGACACAAAGACTTGACTCAGTAATACTGAGCCACAGACAATATCATTTTGTGATGTCCTTACATGGATGTCAGGATATGCAGCAATATCCAAAGAACAATACAAACATTTTATGGGAAAATGTCACATGCTGCTATCTCCCATCAGTGGCAAATGTGAACTTCTTCATCAAAAGGTGTGTACTTTGCACATTGCTCTGAAAGCAAAGAGTTTTTAAAAGACATTACTATCGTTCTGCTCTTACACAGATCAACTGATCCCACAACACGTTCTCTACTCCAGGAAGAAGGTCTTTATTTACTCACCAGAGTCATGTATGTTTTCTCACAATGGTTTGTTGACATCTACAAACACATCCACTGTGGGATTCCAGGGTAAAACCCCCTCCTCCAGAGCCGAGTTATACTCTATATGCCCAGAATGAATCTTGTCACGACAATGCCAAGTGTGATTCTGCTCCAAATTTCTGTCATCTTCTTTGGAAATCCTTCCAAACTCAGGGCCAGGAAACAATGATTATTTCTGAAGAGATTGAATTTACTTAATAGCGTCATGATAGATGGAAAAACCAAGAGCGTTTACCCAAGACAGCATGAGATTTGAACTATAGACATCACCAAAAACTTTGATTTTAGAAAAAAACAAGGAAAATAAGAACATTTCTTTCCCAATAGAAATGGAAACAAATCTCCTTGATTTTTCTCCATCGTCTATGTCAGGAAACTAGAACTTCTTTCTTCAAAGATCTGCTTCCAGAGGAATAGTCCATTGAAATTGTGAAAATATGAGCCCTGCTCCTGTCCCTTAAAGTGTTATGCTTACACGTGTCATACTTTTTCATTAGAAAATGTGGGTGCATTTTACTCTTTGGAGACAGTTTTTTTCATTCTTTTCTTTTTTCACTTTCCAGTAGAAGGGATTAGCATGAGTTTTTGTCACTCCTAGGAATGAGCGTTAGTGTAAAAGCTTATTAGCTCAATTAGCTACAGCCAACTAATGAGGTCATCGCCATCAATTCAGTCCCGGAAGAGACAGGAAAACTTAGATTTGAGCTTCATAGTCTAAATCTTCCTGTCAAATCTGAACACCCAAATTTGTGGTTCTCAATCTGTACACAAGAACCATGGGGCCTCTCCCCAAAGTTGCACTGAGTCAGTGAGGGTGGCTTGATGAATCTTCTTTCTTAACCACTGCCTCATATGGCGCTGATGCAGGTGGTCCAGGATTTTGCTTTGGAAAACTCTGCAAAGTCATTGGTCTGCCCAAAATTTAGTGTGTGAGGAATACAAATTGCTGGGGAAGAGAGTAAATATAGCTCATAGCAAAGCTATGATCCCCACTGCACAAAAAGTTTAAAGAATGATCATCTTGGAACACAAACAACATATAGGACAAATCAGGGGGAAAATAGCTCTTACTGATTTAGATCAAAAAGTGCTTGCTTGGAAATGAATAACACACTCTTTTTACCCAGTTCTTTGCCTTAAAGACTTTCCTAATTAGAGAACCCAGAGAGAGCTGTCAGTTTTGTTCAGAATTGCAGCAGTTGGTTTCAGCTTTCTTCATCAACAGTTCCAGGAACTGTTGGACGAGGGGTATAAATAGAAAGCAATAACAGAAGCAATATATCATAAGAGTTAAAGCAAAGTATTTTAAACAATTTATTATCTTGGAGTGGGGGAAGAGTGGGTGGTGGGTGTAGAATCAGAGATTTGCTCTGCTTACTTTTATCATAGCTGCGACAATCAAAGGAAATGTCTGGGTTTCCGGATGTTCCTCAGAAATGCTGGTCTCAGTGAATTGAGAAAGTTTGTATGCAGGAAGTTGATATGTGCCTATCTTCTCCATCTGCTATTTTATTGATACAGCTTCATTTTTTTAGAACAAGAATTGGCCATGGTTATTGTCTCCAGGAGGAGCGGCAGCTTACAGGTGGGAGGATAGGAGTTGGGTCAGGTGAGGGAGGGAGTGGAGGTGGAAATGGGGTTACAGGTGGGGCTCTAGTGAGTACAAACCAGAAGAGAGAAGACAGTTAAGTGCTCCATTTCCACCTCAGGCTGAAGTTTTTCTGAGACTTGTTGCACCCTAGGTGATTGGAGGTGGGAGTTGTAGGGAGAAAGGTAATAGCATCTGTGAAATTGAGCCCTTGATGGATACCTTAGATTGGGTTCCCCCAAGACATTCCCTGAGATAAGGATGTGGCACACGAGTTTATTTAGCAGGTGATCCCAGGTTACCACTGTAGAGAATTAGGGACCAGTCCCTTTGGGGAACTCTGACTAACTGTGGAATATACGTCAGCATTGTCCCAACTGAAGGGTGAGACAGCTGGGTTATTTTTCCATCACCTTTCCTCAGTCATTGGTTGAGGGTGACTCCCAGAAAGTGTTACCTCCTAGGCATTTCTGGTCTGCCCCACCTATGGGTTAGATGGACTCCCAGGTCAAAGTAAACCCTCAAGGAAAGAGTCACAGGAGCTTAGCAATTGGGGTGCCCAGAAATGTGGGAGCTGAATCAATATGGGTAGGGCACCAATAGTAACTGCCACAGTGGAAAACACGGATGGATTGTGAGTGAAAGGTTGGGATATCCAGAAAGGATATTCTATTTGCATGTAAAGGATCATAGAATGTCTTCTGCTAAGAATAGATATTTAACTTAAATTCATTTTTTTCTTTTTTTTTTTCTATTCTAGAAATATGCTTTCTGTGGTCAATCTGCCCCCATGGAAAAACCCTGTGGTCAGATGTACAATTTTAATATAGTATAAAATATAAAATAATACATAATATATTTCATTAGCAGCTGCCCTGGTTGAAAATGGAAGCCACGTTATTCTGTTGTTTGCCTAACAAAGCTCCTTCCCTACCAACATCATTTTAAAAATTATGTTGATAATAGTAATATTTAATAACGAGTTAAATTGGTATTTAACAACAAGTTTTTAAAAATAGCTGAGGATATGCTCTGGGTAATTTCCTAGTGGAGAGGCATTGCTTCCTCCCATAAGTGCTGCCGAGTTATCATTTTTAGATTTTATTTCTTCCCCAATTAGCTTTGTAATTGTAGCCTGGGAAATAAATTCTTTCAGCTTCTTCCTTCTTTCCTTCCTTTGTTTATTTTATTTGTTTTTATTTGCTTTTAGGTTGAAGGAGTTAGGGAAGTGAAAATCATCCTGAGGTTCCCTGGGTTTCTGGTTACAATCTAGGTTTGGCATGGAGATTATTCCAGGTTTCCAGGCTTTCACAACGGCTTCTTACCCATCGCATTTGAGCTGCCTGACTGCTGTGATAGTCCTCATTTCCAGCAGGTGTGTGGGAGGCGCTGAGCAGAGGAAGGTGGGCTACTCCACAGGCTCTCTTGGTGACCGCCCAGAGTTTTGTGTAGACTCTAGAGTAAGCTAATCTCTTGCTGCTGCAACCCTAAACCTGTGTTACCAAACGACCTGCCAAGGCAGGCTGGGGTTGAGACACACAGATTGCGGAGATAAGTCCAAGGAGACAGCTCACGTAACCTAAGCCACACTTGAGAGTACCCTAGAGGATGCACTGGAGGGAAGAAATCAGACATCAGATCCCCCTAAGTGGAAATTTCCCAAAGGACTCCATTGACCACTAACTGCTTGATTAGAATGAAAATTCCCCAAGACACTGAGGGGCTTGGCAGAGGGCCATTTCAATTGGAGGGCTGGGTTTTAGAGAGATGGTTGACCGTGTCACAAAAGTCAGATTTTAGTAATCCCCATCACTCCATGCAAATCCAGAAGGTTTAACAGCTGCTATGATATAATGACTCCAAGTTCCCCCTGGGTATTGCAGGTGTACAGCAGCCTCAATGAACCAGAATGTATAGAGATTTGGTTATCCTGCTGCTTCATTGAATTTTTCTGGTGACAAAACCGTATTATTTCAACAGTTTTTTAATTTGCTTACCTTAATAAAAAATCTAAAAAGCAGAAACGTGTTATTCATTATTTGAGTCACTTTAGTATTTTAGATTGATCATTCTGAACATATTTTTCACCATACACTAATTTTGCTATAATTAGAGAAGGCAGTAGATTGCTAGATTCTGAATAGACACTGATGTTAGTTTATTTTCTGACGTTTCATTCATTCTTTAAAACTCTAGGTAATTAAGGGTTATGATTAGGAAGGTTATGATGAATTGAAGTTTTGCTATGGTAATTTACCCTATGTTCACTTATCCTTGCTTATGAATTTCTTTTTTGTGTGTGTGTGAGGAAGACCAGCCCCGAGCTAACATCCGTTGCCAATCCTCCCCTTTTTGCTGAGGAAGACTGGCCCTGGGCTAACATCCGTGCCCATCTTCCTCTACTTTACATGGGACGCCGCCACAGCATGGCTGACAAGCAGTGTGTCCGCAGATGCCCGGGATCCGAACCTGCGAACCCCAGGCTGCCAAGCGTGAACTAAACTGCTGTGCCACCGGGCGGCCCCTAAATTTCTTTAGATGTGATTTTAAGAGTTTTTCTCTTTTGCTTTGGTTCATTGAGCAGATTGTATTGTAAGGCACCTCAAAGGCAAGGCCGTCCCTTTAATTCAACGCTGCAAATGTCCACTGACTGCAAATCAGGCACCTGACTTCATTCCTCTTCTGCCTTCCCATCTTCTAGCGTTTAATCCCTTAGGGATCACTCAGTACATGTGTTCGGCGGACATACAACTGAACTATTAGAACCGTCCTTGTGGTGTCAGTGACTTGTCAGTTGGTTTCTCTTTTATTTGCAGTTCTCATGAAAATCTCCCCAAGTTCAAATATTGCCCAGACTGCCGTTCAGCCTTCTGCTAGAGGGATTTTTTTTTTTTGTCTTTCAAATATCACAACACTTTTGTCAGCCCCAGAGGAATCTGTCCTCTGCCCACAGCAAAGCCCCGGCGGCACAGGGGGTGAATGCTTCAAAGGAAGGAGATGCTTTGACTTTTATAACGTCCCCTCGTGCATAGATGGGGTGTATTAATATTGAGTCACACTGTCTTAACTTTTTCAAAAAACCAAGGAAAAGGCTTCTTTTTTCCCTTATTCTCTGATGCCAATGTTAAAACTATAAGGAAGCATAATTTAGTATCTGGACAAAGCTTACCTAGGAAACTCACAAACCACAGCAGTTTCCCTTACTTTGCTGAATTATGTATAAAATTCTTTTGAGAAGGGGCATTCAGAGCCTATTAGCAGTAGATAATAATATAATAAGTCCATCTTTTCTCCAGGGGAAGGAAGAATAATCACATGAACCGTATGATAAAGCCCCTTTTCCCATAAAGGGCATTTTCAAGAGTTTTCATAATGGTAAATCATTGGAACTTGAAACACATTTCCTTATAGAAATTATGTACAAATAGCAGTGTTTTCAGGTAGGAATTCCACCCCAGAAATTTATGAGAAATGACTTCCAAATTCCAAGAAATATCAGTGGAGAAATCAGAGGAAATAATTGTAATTCTCCAAGAACCTTAACAATCAACACAGAGACCCTCCTGGTTCTAAGAAATTCACAGATGTCAAGTCAAAAGCAAGAAGTAAAAGTTGGCATGTGAGGTTGAAGGTTAAGATCGACTTTTCCAGAAAGCAGGACAGGGCCACATAAGAGAAGTGATCAATCTAATCAGTCACTCTGGCTTGTAGCTGTAGTCACATTGTGTCTTCATAGCCTATACACACAGTATACATTATACAAATCCTATGAAAAGTGTTCCAATGAGAGACAAATTTGAAAAACAAAATAAAGCCTTAAAATGGCAGCTAAGATACATGATTTGATGTGGTACTGTTAACTTTGCTAAAAAATCTAAATGTTGCATTATTTGAATACTACCTCATAATGTTCACTAGCATTTTCTAGTGTTTAAATTTTCACTGTAGGCTATGTTTCTTAGTAAATAACTTTCAAACTTAATATTTCTTATTTATTGATCATTTTTAGATATCCATAATAATGAGTTTCAACAAAGAACACTGGATGTATTTTAAGAATGACTTATCATTTTGGAAATTCCCAAAAATTCTGATTTCTTATTCCTGAATCCCAAATATTAATATATGTCTGGAGCTTGGAAACACTAGTGCTTTCCAGGTATAACAAATAGACATTTATAGTATTATCTGCCCAGCACCCCTGCCTTCTCCAGGGAACTGTGCCCTTCTCCCCTCCCCTCGTCACATGGCCACGTGGAAGCTGCCCACTCTGTCACCTGCACAAACGATTGGTCCAAAAACAATTGCTGAGTTCTTCCCTGAGCTTTTCCAGATTGGAACTGGAAAAAATAGTCTATTTCTGTTGGCAGAAGCTATGAGATGTGAACAGTACAGAGAAACATAGGTGAGAAAGATGGAGAGAAAAAGAAAGAGGAAGATGTTCAAGTACTGAGTTCCTGTGGTCCATGAATCCACCTGCACCTCTGTCTTTCCCTTGGGTTGGTTGTTCAAACTTGTCCTCAGCTACCATGGTTCTCTCCTCTCTGCTTAAGCAGTCAGGCTTGGTTCTGTTTTTTTACAACCAAATGAAGTCCTGATTAATATACAAGTGAACTTATTTAACCACAACGTAGTTGAAATATTTAACTTCTGAAAATAAAAAGTAATTATAATAAGTAACATAACAATAATAAAAAGAAAGAGTGATTTTTAAAATGGCAATGCCAGTGGGAGCTGTGACACAGTAACACCAGAGATTAACATCTTGGTGTAAATTGTCAAAACTCCAGGTAAGTAGGGTGAACTACAGGCTCCCAAAGCACCCTTCTTTTATTTTTAAACGCTTTACCTTAATTGTTTAAGTGTCTGTCCCACTTATAGCCTTCAAGCAACGTTAAGTATAGGAGTTAAGTCTATCTCCTTCATCACTGTACCCCCAGTACCTCGCACAAAGTTGGTCACATAGCAGTTGCTCAGTAAATATTCCTAGAATGAAAACCAGTGAACACATGAACAGACAAAAGTATGAGGAGTATGGTATGTGGATAGGGAAGGAGTGGGAACTGGATGTGGGATTTGATCCAGGTACCTTGATCGGAAAGGGGAAGGAAGCAGTCCTTTGCATTGAACAAAACTGAGGAAAATCTCAGACCACATGACAATATGGGTTGCCTAAGACCAAAGGACAGTGGTCTTGGAGGGAGAGATGAAAGTGTTGCCCAGAGAGATAATACCTACTTGACAATGCTGTCGGGAACCAGGCCATCCGCTGCCTCAATAAATCCCCCAGTACTGGCCTCAGGGAGCTTGAGTAGTTCTTCCCTCAGCTTCCAACTCCAACCCACCGTATGCTGAATTGGACCAGGCAATAAGCAGAATTGTGAAGATTTCACAAAAATTTCCTTGGATTCATTTGAAAGCAAATGCCACAAGAGGGCAGAATGGATGCTGAGGTTAGAATCTGTTGCCTGTCCTGTCCCAGTTGCCTCTTAGCGATGGGCTTGTGAAGTTAGGCAAAAAAGTTGCCAGAATTTTAAATTTGGGGTTTCAGCTCAAGTAAATTTTTTTTCACATGCCAAAAATGAATGACTTAGATTGGAGAGTCTAGAGAGTAGATGAGCAGCTTAGGCTGATTGGAGATGAAGGAAAACATTTTTTTAAGGCTGAGAGCTAGATAGATGCCAGATCTCAGAGCTTAGTGAATGCCATTCCAGGGAGTGTGTACTTCATCCTCGGCTGCCACTACTCAAAATGTGGTCCATGGGCAAACATCATCATCATCACCTTTCCAAATACGGAATCTGGGCCCCCAGACCTACTGAATCAGAATCTGCACTTCAACAAGATGCCCAGATTATTTGAATTCACATTAAACTGGTCTAAGAAATGTGGAATCATGAAAATTTCATATGGGGAAGTGTCATAAACACATTTGTGTTTTATAAAGGGAATTATAGAGGATGGATAGGGCACTAGTGTGGAGGCAGAGACCAATTACAAGGATATTACAATAGTTTAGGCATGAAATGATGTAGGTTTGAACATCGAAATAAGGGAAAAAAAGAAACATCTAGAATTAAGATATATTTAAAAGGTAGAATCAGCAGGAGTTGTTGATTAACTAGATATGGAGTTTGGAGACAAGAGAGGGGAGAAGGTAAGGTAGGTAGGTATCTAGGTTGTCGCCCAAGCAGGCTGATGTGGCAAATGGTGTTACAAGCCTCTTTAACCTCAAGAATACAGAAAGAAACACAAGTACAGAAAGGAATAATTATCATTTTAGCTTTGGACATGCTGACACTTCAAGTGTGCTAAGAAGCAAATGGAAACACTGGTTGGAAAACGTCATGGCATCCTTGTGAGAATTAAATAAGGTACTGTAGCAAAAAGATATGGTGAATCATAAAACACTATACAAATACATAAAAGTATTTTAAACAACTTATAGGTTTTTTTCTTCTATGTTTTCTTTTATCTTCTGATTTTGGTAAGGTAAGAAATGATTAACAGGCATTATTATTGTCCTTATTTGACTTGTAATTATTGACCCTAATTTGTAGTCTAACAGCAGATATAAAACTGAAAAACCAGTGATAAAGGCAGGAAATAAGAGACCTAGATGAGGACCAGTAAATGGTTATTTTAGTGCTGATTGAAACATAACCAGATGTCACTCATAGTGTGTAGTATAGACCTACACTGTTCTGTATGGTAGTGACTAGCCACATGTGGCTGTTGAGCACTTGAAATGTAACTCATCAAACTGAGACGTGATTTAAGTGAAAAATACACACAGGAGTCCAAAGACTTAATATAAAAAAAGAATGTTAACGTATTATTATTAACATTGGTTTCCCCCTTTGCTTCTCGTGTATGTGGCACACATTTGCACCTCACATTATGTTTCTACTGGACAGTGCTGGAATAGAGTATGACTGTGAAACTGACTGTTACTGAGTCCCTTGGTTCTTGCTTCTCATTTTGCACATTTCCCCTATGTCACATGGACTGGCTTTCCAAAGGTTTCCAGTTCCATCTTGAATCCCTTCTTTGCTCATTGCTTACCACCAGAAAGTAGTGTACGTAATGGAAGGAGATGGTCTATGACTTGCCAAATTCTCTTGGACAGATCTCCCTTCTTCTAGCACAGCCTGTCCCTTGATTTGTCCATTTCTATAAGTGATCTCTTGAAATTGAGTCTAGATGATTAGGATTGGAAGGGACCCTCAAGATAATGTAACCCCACATCCTTCACTTATGGATGAAAAATCCAGAGGTCCAAAAATGCCAGTAAGTATACCTAAATTATGTTTTTTCCCAATACCCAACACTTTCCCCCAAGATGGGCCTATTTGACTTAAAGCACAGTTTTATCTTCAAAGGCAAATGTTTGCACAAAGATGTGGGAGGAGATGTAATGCTGATTTGAACACTTTTTGGAGAAGATGAGAGAGGAGTTGAGGGGATTCACTTTATGAAACTTCTGTTTCAAAAAATGACTGGGAGGACAGGTCATCTGGAGAGTTTGCTTAGAAGAGGAGAAACTAATACTTTGCAGAGTGTGGGAAGAGATTTAGGGGGAAAAATATGGAGAAATGGACAGAGAATCAACAAGAGATGAATAAAAGGTTTCCAAGCAGCAGTGACAACTTTGTCTTTAACCATGCATCACAGTAAGTAGGTGTTCAAAGAGAAATGTTATAAAAAGAAACATGTACTGTCCTGTGTTCCCTCCTTTAGAAATAATTGATAATGGCTAGTAGCACTTAATTTGGATATATACTAGGAAAATAGGTGACACTTCTGTGATCCACCAGTTGTTCACTATCATAATCAGACCATATTTCCTCTGGCTGGAAGGTGTATGGGTTCCTAGGGCTGTTGTAATAAAGTACCACCAACTGGGTGGCTTAAAACAAAGAAATTTACTGTCTCACAATTCTGGAGGCTAGAAGTCTGAAATCAAAGTGTTGGCAGGGCCAGTTCCCTTTGAAATCTGTAAGGGAAAACCTTTCCTTGCCTCTTCCTATCTTCTCATGGTTTACTGGCAAACCTTGGCATTCTTTGACTTGCAGCTGTAGCACTTCAATCTCTGCCTCTCTGGTCACATCGTATTCTCCCTCATGTGTCTGTATCTCTGTGGCTCTTCTCCTCTTCTCATATCGACACGAGTCATATTGGATTAAGGGCTCACCCTACTCCAGTAGGACCTCATCTTAAATAATTACAATTGCTACAACCATATTTCCAAATAAAGTCACATTCTGAGGTAGTGGAGGTTAGGACTTCGCATCTTTTTGGAGGATACTGTTGAACCATAACATAGAGTTTTCCTTCTCTGTAAATGTATTATATTTGAATTAAAAGTTTACCTAAGGGGGCCACCCTGTGGCGCAGCAGTTTAGTTCGCGCTTGGCAGCCCGGGGTTCGCGAGTTCGGATCCCAGGCGCCCGCGGACGCACTGCCTGTTAGCCATGCCGTGGCGGCGTCCCATATAAAGTGGAGGAAGAAGGGCACGGATGTTAGCCCAGGGCCAGTCTTCCTCAGCAAAAAGGGGAGGATTGGCAACAGATGTTAGCTCAGGGCTGGTCTTCCCCACAAAAAAAAAAAAAAAAAAAAAAAAGTTTACCTAAGGCTTTGGGTCCAAACAAGATGCCATAAACGCAATTCTCCCTGCCCAGGAAAACTATAAATCCTGGAAATAACAAAAGAGGCAACCAAAGGAGAACTCAAAAAGGTGGTAAGAAGAAGACAAACTGATTTGGGACCCCAGAACTGGAGGAACAATACAGCAGGAGGATGTCTTACATTCCTCCACCCAAAGAAAAAGATGACTCAGATTCAACATTTTCTGCCCCAAACTAGTAAAGGAAGACAGTCTAGGTAGGCTCTTTCCTCCTGCAGATCAAATAGACCCTCTGAAAACACCAGGTGAACCTCCAGCACCACTGGAAAGGGGAATTGGTTGGAGCTCCACTAACAAGAAGCACTCTCTTTCCTCGCTGGGCCTGAGACTTCCCTCATCCACCAAAAGATATTGAGGGTACCCAACAGCACCGAGAGGGATCTCACCACAACAAGCCTGGCCAGAAGTCTCATTGTCTCCCCAGGCCTGAGAATCCCTCCCCCACCCAGAGACACAGGGATGGCCAGTGGGCACCATTAGAGGAGATCCTGCCACAACAAGCTCCCGGTCTGAGAAAGCTCTCCATTTCCCACAGGCAGGAATAATATCATTAATACCAATAATACAGAAGCCTGACCAGGGAAGCCTCTTTGACCTCATGAGCCTGTGACTTCGCTCTCCTACTGAGAGAAACCTGGTGGCCCAGTATGGAGAAACCCCTCCTACCCCTTAGGCAGCATCAGTAGGGATCAGTGGGGTCCCAGTGGCATCAGATAAGCCAAGCAGAGCAAAAATACCACCAAGAACACTTTAAAAATTAAACTGTCATTGGGAACATAGCCCACAAATGTCGGCCAGGACCTGCAGGATAAATCTAAACAGAGCGACTGCATGCTAAAATAAAAGATTTAAATAGAATCCAGATTCTCTTAACATAATAGACAAAATGTCCAGGATACAATAAAAAAAATCACCTGTCATACCAAGAACCAAAAAAGTTACAACTTGAATGAGAAAAGACAATAGCTGATGCCAATACTGAGATGAATTGGATGTTGGAATTATCTGACAAGGATTTTAAAGCAGCTGTCATAAAAATGCTCCACAATCAAGTACAAATTTCCTTGAAATGAATGAAAAAATAGAAAATCTCAGCAAAGAAAGAGAAGTTATTTTAAAAGCACCAGGTGGAAATTATAGAACCGAAAAATACAGTAACAGAAATTAAGAAAATCACTGCATGGGCTCAATACTAGAGTGGAGACAATATAAGATAGAATCAGTGAATCTGAGGATATAAAAATGAAATTTTTGAGATCTGACAACAGAAGGAAAACTGAAAAAAAAAAAAAAATGAAGAGAACCCGGGAATCTGTGGGGCAATAACAAAAGATTCAAGATTTGAATCATCAGAGTTCCAGAAGGAAAAGAGAGAGTGATGTTAAAAGAATATTGAAAGAAATAATGGCTGAAATCTTTCCCAATTTGATGAAAGACACAAATTTATAGATTCCAAAAGCTGAGTGAATCCCAAACAAGATAAACCCAAAGAAATCCATGGGAAGAGACATCATAATTAAAATTCTGAAAACTAGAGACAAGGGAAAAACTCTTAAAACCAGACAGAGGACGGCCAGCCCGATGGCGCAGTGGTTTGGTTCGCGCTTGGCAGCCCGGGGTTCGCAGGTTGGATCCCGGGCACCCGCCGACGCACTGCCTGTCAGCCATGCGGTGGCGGCGTCCCATATAAAGTAGAGGAAGATGGGCACGGATGTTAGCCCAGGGCCAGTCTTCCTCAGCAAAAAGAGGAGGATTAGCAACGGATGTTAGCTCAGGGCTGGTCTTCCTCAGGGGGAAAAAAAAGCAGCCAGAGGAAACAACACACCAACTACAGGAAAATGCCAATTTGAATGACAAATGCCATTTCTCATCTGAACCCACGGAGGCCAGAAGGAAGCAGTGTAGCAATTTTCAAATATTGAAAAAAAGAACTGTCAACCACAAATTTTATATTTGGCTATATTAGTTTGCTGGGCAGCTGCAACAAATGGCCACAAACTGAACGGCTTACAACAAGAGAAATTTATTCTCTCGCAGTTCCGGAGGGCAGAAGCCCAAAATCAAGATGTCAGTAGGGCTGTACTCCCTCTGGGCTTTAGGGGAGACTTCATTCTTTGCTTCACCCAATTTCTGGTGGCTCCAGGCATTCCTTTGGCTCAATAAATTGTCATTGAATTTAGGGCCAACCTAAATAATCCAGAATGATTTCATCTCAAGATGCTTAACTTAATCACATCTGTAAAACCCTTTTTCCAAATTAGGTCATATTCACAGGTCCTGGGATTAGGACGCGGACATATATTTTGGGGACCACCATTCAACCCACTATGCTGGCAAAACTATCCTTCAAGAACGAAGGGGAAATAAAGACATTCTCAGATGAAGGAATATAAAAATATCTTGTTACAGCAGACCTATCCTTGAAGATTGGCCGAAGGAGTTTCTTTAAACAGAAGTAAAATAAGAAGATAAGGAAACTTGAAGTATCAAGAAGAAAGAACCATGGAAAGACCAGAAATATAGGTACATACAATAAACTATCATTTTCTTCATGAGTTTTATGAATCATATTCAATAAATGAATCAAAATATATAAACTGTCTGATACTCAACATAATGATATTTAAAAGTGAAGAAGGTAAAGGAACCTAAATGGAAATGAGGTTTCCATACTTCACTCAAAGTGGTAGAATGCTGATTCCAGTAATCTGCGATCAATCATGTGTATGGATTATAACTCAATTCCCAGAGCAGCCACTCTGAAAACTACACAAAGAGACACACTCAAAAATGCTGTAAGTCAAAATGGAACACTAAAAATGTTCAAGTAACCCACAGGAAGGCAAGAAAAGAGAAACATGGGAACGGGAACCAGAAGAAACAAAAAAGAGTAGATAAAATTCTATTTTATCAGACAATTCTATTATATCAATAATTACCTGAAATGTAAATGATTTAAACACGTCAATCAAAAAACAGAGATTGAAGCGTGGGTTAAAAAAAATGACCCACTTCAAATTCAACATAGGTGGGTTGAAATTTTAAAAATGGAAAAAGATATATCAGTTCAAAAAATAATAAAAGAGCACGATTGACCTTATACATGTGATAAAATTGCAGAGAACTAAACACACACACGAAGGATCACAAGTACAACTAGGGAATTATGAATAAGACAGGGGGAGTGCATGCAAGTCAGTGTCCTGGTTGTGATACCGTACTAGAGTTCTGTAAAAATTTTCCATTAAGGTAATGGAACTAGGTAACTAGGTAAAGGGCACACAGGGTCATTCTGTTATTGCTTACTGCTGCACATGAATCTGCAATTATCTCAATGAAAATTTCCATTAGAAAAAAGTTTACCTAAAAACAGAACAAATCTCCAGAAATGCAATGAGTGTTCTTCCAGCTCAACTTGAGAACAAGATAGCAAGAATAGTTAATACTCACTTTCTCTCTATTTAAAAATCACACAAGTCATGCTGTTATTTAATATTTATTTATTGCCTATGTGACCCATCACTAAGAAAATATTTTCATTTTCAAATTAAGCCTTTTGATAATGAACCCCTGAAGAAAATAACAATGACATTATAAAGTATAAATAGTTTCATATGATAAATGAGTCATAGAAATATTAAGGAGAGCCAGAAAGAGAGACTGAAAGAGAGCTTTGATCTATGAGGGTTTCTCAGGAATGTAGCAGCATTTCTAATTCTGTTTTAAAGGAGTCAGGTCAAAAATCCTTACCTAGACTCAATATAGAGTGATAGATGCAGCACGTGTGGGTTAATATCTTTGCTTCTGTGTAATGCACTGGAATACAGATTTCTGTATTTTATTCAATAAGTGAGCCCAATTCCCTTTTTTCTCCAGGCATGATTCAAGACTGAGCACCGTCTTCTTCAAATCTAAATTAAGGGGAAACTAGTGAGAGTTTTGCTTATGAATATTGGTACCTAATCTGTTCTACATGGCAAGTAGTTTAGTCTGTAATATTCCTTTATGGATTTTGTCTCTTTAAATTATATTCCCCTATTTAAATTACCATATTAACAGAAGCATGTAACTAAAGACACCCTAAGGATGTAAACAAAATAAACCCTGAGAAAAATGTGTGCTGTCATTACTAACGAAAGAATCTGCCTTCTGAAAATGTTAGTGACAGTAATACACGGAATGAATGAGATATGATGAACAAAGAAATAACACCACAGTTGACTTACTAGAAGGACAAATTGCAGCACTCCATAGGTAGCAAGTCAGTGAGTTCCAAACCTCCTGATGCTGTGTACTCCCCAACAGAGCCTTCTAGGCCCAGAGGCTGGAGACCTGAAACTGCTCTAAAGCCACTGGACAAAAATATCTAAGGGAGAGATGGAGAATCTGCACTTAATTTTTTTTTCTTCAGTTATTTCTGACACACATGGTCTACAGACAAAATTTGGGAAAAATCAGTGTACTAAATCAGAGTCAGCTTTAGTTTTTTTTCTGAAAAGCTCCAGACAGTTTATATTTTAGGCTTTGGGGGCCAAATGATCTCTCCCAAAACTGGTCAACTCTGCTTTAGTGTGAAAGCAGCCACTGAGAATAGGTAAACAAAAAGTTGTGGCTGTGTTCCAGTGAAACTATATTGATGGACACTGAAATTTGAATTTCATATAGCTTACACATGAAATATTCTTCATTTGATTTTTTTTCAGTCATTTAAAAATATAAAAATGATTCTTAGCTCTCAGGTTGAACAAAAATAGGTGGTAGGCAGGATTTGTCCGACAGCCTTGATTTGCTGAACTCTGCATGAAATTATCAATGACATTAATATTTCCCTTACGAGTAATGATTTTAATTTATTTTATATTGCTTCAGATCTACTGGAAGACTCAGCATCAATTATTACTTTTTTTTCCTTTTTTGAGATAATATTGTTTAAATAAGTCAAAATCCTATGTAACCTAAAAGTTGAGGGTAGAAAAGATTGAAGTGAATCTGTTTACAGAGGGGGCATGGTATATCAAAGAATTATCTAAATTCTCTGAATAACAAATAAGTGGTGTTTTGTGCCTAAGGTTGATCAACTTGAGAATCATCAGTGAAAAAATGTTTAAAAATTCTGTCCAGTTCTCTGTTTTATTTGTATAGTTGTAGTTCTACATGATATATGATGGTCCATCTAATGTAATGTAACTTTCAATGGTGTTGCTTTAATTTGAGTAGCTTTTAAAGTAAATCAACATTTGCTGCTTCATTGCCTAACAGAATAAATTGGGAGTGAGTGTAATGCATGAAACGAAAATATGAATAATCTAAAGATGATTACTCAAGATCCTTCTCCCGTACATCTTAATTAAATACAAATGAGGCCTTTCATTGTTCTGTAGAATCACAGAGTAGGGCTTCTGCTGCCTCTCTTTTTATGCTACCATAGGTAAATTCTAATTATTGGGAGCTATTTTGTTTTTTGTTAATGGAATTCATATTACTGAATCCAAAAATTCATTCAACAAGCACTTATTGAAAGCCTCTATGATTCAGACTGGGCTGTAACACTGAATAACACAGATAAGCCCTGCCTTCACAGACCTTCCATTCTGGTGGAAAGAGACAGATAATAAACAAGCAAGCAATTAAACATACAGTTTGTCATATGGTGATAAGTATAATAAGCTAATGGGGGGAGGGACTATGGTATGGGACAGCTACTATTTTCTATAGGGTGGTCAAGAATAGACTGTAGACTCCTCCTGCCGACCGCAGCTCCTCCGACCAGTGTCGCCGCGTCCTCCTTCGCCATGACTTCCTACAGCTATCGCCAGTCGTCGGCCACCTCGTCTATCGGGGGTCTGGGCAGCGGACCCCTGCGCTTCGGGGTCGGAGGCGCCTTCCGCGCGCGCAGCATCCACGGGGGCTCGGGTGGCCGCGGCGTGTCGGTGTCCTCCGCCCGCTTCGTGACCTCGTCCTCATCCGGGGGCTACCGCGGCGGCTATGCGGGCACCCTCGTCGGGTCCGACGGGCTGCTGGCGGGCAACGAGAAGGAGATCATGCAGAACCTCAACGACCGCCTGGCCTCCTACCTGGACAAGGTGCGCGCCCTGGAGGAGGCCAACGCCGACCTGGAGGCGAAGATCCGCGACTGGTACCTGAAGCAGGGGCCCGGGCCCGCCCGCGACTACAGCCACTATTTCAAGACCATCGAGGAGCTGCGGGACAAGATTCTTGGGGCCACCATTGAGAACTCCAAGATTGTTCTGCAGATCGACAATGCCCGTCTGGCTGCAGACGACTTCCGAACCAAGTTTGAGACGGAGCAGGCCCTGCGTTTGAGCGTGGAGGCGGACATCAACGGCCTGCGCAGGGTGCTGGACGAGCTGACCCTGGCCAGGACCGACCTGGAGATGCAGATTGAAGGCCTGAAGGAAGAGCTGGCCTACCTGAAGAAGAACCACGAGGAGGAAATCAGTGTCCTGAGGGGCCAGGTGGGTGGCCAGGTCAGTGTGGAGGTGGATTCTGCTCCGGGTGTTGACCTAGCCAAGATCCTGAGTGACATGAGAAGCCAGTATGAGGTCATGGCTGAGAAGAACCGGAAGGATGCTGAAGCCTGGTTCACCAGCAAGACTGAGGAGCTGAACCGGGAGGTCGCTGGCCACACGGAGCAGCTGCAGATTAGCAAGACGGAGGTCACCGACCTGCGGCGCACCCTCCAGGGCCTGGAGATTGAGCTGCCGTCTCAGCTCAGCATGAAAGCTGCCCTGGAAGGCACGCTGGCGGAAACGGAGGCGCGCTTCGGAGCGCAGCTGGCACAGATCCAGGCGCTGATCAGCAGTATCGAAGCCCAGCTGAGCGACGTGTGAGCCGACACCGAGCGGCAGAACCACGAGTACCAGCAGCTCATGGACATCAAGACGCGGCTGGAGCAGGAGATCGCCACCTACCGCAGCCTGCTGGAGGCCCAGGACGACCGCTACAACCTGCCGCCCTTCAAGGCCTACTGAGTCCGGCAGCCTCCCGGGCTTCCTGCCTTCCGCGGAGGGTGCCCCTGGGTAGGGGCATGGGAGGGGAGGGACCCTTACCCTGGCTCTCCCCCTGATCTGCCAATAAAATTTTATGGCCCCCCCCCCAAAAAAAGAATAGACTCTGTAGAGGTGACATTTGAACATAAGGAACTAAATGAAGTGAGGGAGCAAGCCATGTGGATATCTGGAAGAAGAACATTCTCAAGCAGAGACAACAGCAAACACAAAGGCCCAGAGATGGGGCTGTGCTTGGAATCTTCCAGAAAAAAGCAAGGAGGCCAATGTGGATGGTGAATAGTGAGCAAGGGGGGACCTCCACAAGGACAGATATTTTTCTCTGCTTTGTTCACTGCTGTATTCTCTGCACATGAGACAGTGTCTAGCACATAGTAGATACTAAATAAATATTTGTTGAATGAATGGATGAATGAACAAATGTGTAAGAATAGAGAGAAAGAAGGTGTTGTAGATCACATAGGGCTTCATATGTTACTGTAAGAACTTTGGATTTCATTAACTAAGAAGAGCAGTCATTGAAGGGCTCCAAGCAGAGAAGTCTCATGATCTGTCTTGGATTTTCAAAGCACCACTAGATTTACAGTAGATTAGACTGCTGAGAGGAAGGACTGAGCAGGGAGAACAGGAAGAAGGCTATTTCGATAATAAACAGCATCCAACAGTAGAATTAGCAGACCCTGTGCAGCAAGTATTTAAGATCTGAATAACAGTGGTGTATAAAACTAGAGGGACGTTATATATTAAGCGTGGAGTCAAACTAAGCTATGTGGTAATGAACTGGGGCTAACTGAGTATTCCAACTAGATTTTCACGGGAGAGGGGTGCAGCGGATGATCTGAGCTTCAGTGTTGCAAACCTAGAGTCTTTAATCAGTTCACACATCGGGCTCCTAAATGAACTCGGGTCTACAAAATTCCCACAGAGAAGAGTGTAGACATACCCTGCAGAACAACTAATACAGGTTATTGGCATCGACACAGCCAATTAAGAGGTAGGCCAACCAGGTGGCTTTCAAGGTGCCAATTTATAAGGGCTTCAAAAGCATCACCGGAATTATATCAAAATTGAGAGAATTGTTGTTATTTAGACTCCTGTCAGAGAGACCAGTCTCCACAGACAGCCGTCCAGTGAACCATGTCCTCGGGACTCATAGTCTTGTGTATTCACCCACCCTCTCCTCATATCCGGGCTGGGCCTATGACTCACTTCTTACCAATAGAATGAGGTGGAAGTGATCCTGCATGACTTCAGAAGCCAGGTTAGAAGAAGTCTTCCACTTTCCATCTTTTCTTGGAAATTCATTCTGGGGAAGTCATCAGCTATGTAAAAAGTCCATGTACCCTGCTGTAGGGACCACATGGAGGAGCTCTACAGCCATTCTGTCAAGCCAGTAGGCATGTTTTAGATCCTCTGCACCAGACTAGCTACTAGTTGCATACCACCAAGTGACTCTAGTCAAGAATCATCCCACCAAATCCTGCCTAAATTGCTGACCCACAAAAGTCATGAAAAAACGAAATCATTGCTCTTTTAAGCTTAGGTTTTGAGGTAGTTTGTTACGTAGCAATAGCTAGCCAGAACAATAGTGTATGTGATCAGTATGAATAATTTAATAAACCACTTGAGTAGAGGCAATATCCCTATGAGGAATAATCAAATGGCCACTGAGGATCATTAAACCAACTTCTAATGAAAAGGGCTAAGTAAAGTTACATACATGTAGGGGGTGCATGTTTGGAGCAAGACTTTTTAATTGCTGAGGGCAGTAGAAGAGCGGAGACGTTGCCACCAGTGGCCTTTATCCATCTTTCTTCCACTGCACAAGGTGCCCAAAGTGAGTCTAACCTGGGGCATCAGCCACTGCTTCTCTGGTCAGGAGGGCCATTCAGAAGAAAAGAAAAAAAAAATCATACATCAGAATGTTGCTCTTTGAACAATGGATTAGCACATAGAGAGCAGATATCCTTATTAGAATAATTCTTCCATTTTGTCATTTAAGATAAAAACTAGATGTTTGAGATGGAAACTAGATGTTTGAAATTCTTGGAAGGATAAAATTCTAACTTCTTTTTAACAAGAGCTTATATTGTGCTTTCTTAATTGATTTAGGATGGAAAATGCTAAGCCATGGCTATTGATTGCCGTGTTTCCAAAAGCTGTATGTACTTCCTTTCTCAATATAGGACAAATAACACTACCACAATGAGATTTGGCCATCATCCTCTAAGATTTCAAGGAGCAGGCATATTTTATGATTTTCTAAGATCCCTCCCCTCAGCATAACTAGTTAAGCTTACCTTTTTTCTCACTTTATGGGATTAGGTGTAGACAGTGTGTTTGTATGTAGTATCATTTGGTTTGGAAAATACTGTTTTAGAAGACATATAACTAGAAGAAAACCTCATTATGTCTTTGGTATAGTTCATAAGGACACTAATACTGGACAATAGCCAACTTTTAAGGAATGTTCATTTATGGCAAGCACTATGCCAAATAAGTCTTGTCAATGTCACATGCACGCTATAAGGTAGGTATATTATAATTTACATTTTGTGTATTAGAAAGCTAAGACTGAGGAAGTTTTAATTATTCACTCAAGGTTAAGTAGAAGTGCCTGACTCCTAAGTCTGTGTTCTTAAAACACTGTAGTATTTGTGGTTATAACAGGCAAGGCCTGACTGCAAGAGTTTATAAAGATAAACTTTGGCCCCTAAAAAGATGAATATTTTTCAGTTTAGAACTCCATCTCAGTGTTCAAAATATCAAAGGTGGAACGCATTTGTATGACTTGTTTATTATCAACACTGGAAAACTATAGAAATATTAATTTGGCATTAGATTACCATCATATAATAAAATATATAACTGAAAAAGAATTGCTATCGATCAAAACCACAGAAGAGTTCGCCCTCAGGAAAGCATTTAACCGAACTATTATACTCTTGGGATAAATATGAGAAACAAAAATAGGAAAATCTTGAAAAACACCCAAATCCATTTCCATATCATATGTGATTCTGGCAGGCTTCTCTTCATTTATTTGGCCTCTAGGATTTTCACAGTATTGATGACATGCCCATAAAAAAGGAAAAATAGTCATGATTGAAAATATGGATCTTATTTAAACACTCATAAAAATTCCAATTTCAACACTCAGTATTCTGGGTGTTTTGTTTTTATTTTTTGGTGGCCAAAACCCATAAATTTATTTAACGTTAAAACTGGTCAAGTTGGACGTTTCCATTTAAAATGGTGTTGAGCTAGCCTCTTTACCTTCCAACTAAAATATCTTTGAAGTTAGAAGAGCTTACAACAATGCTGAAAATTAATACAACTGATTTAAGGCCAGCATCTGGAAGGAGTTTCTAACTATAAGGCTGATGGAATTGGATGGAGAAAAACCAGAGTGTGACCAACTGATGGTCTGCCCCGTGAGGCAGCGCATCCCTTCCTGCTTAAAAGAATGGAAAGAATGGTGTAAATACTTCATCCCTTTTCCATTTTCCCCAACTGGACCTGGGGCAATAAGAAAAATGAGCAACATCCTTCTGCATGAGTCTGCCTTTCTGGGTTTCTTGAGAAATATCCCTCAAGCATCTTTACAATCACATTGAATGAAACTATAACTGCCAGAACATAGTAGGATGGGGAGTAGCAAGGTGGTCAGCAAGGTGGAGAGTTGTGGCTGGCCTGGCAGTGGCGCCTTTTACCTCTAGCCCCTAGAAACAAAGGGTTACGAGAGGAAGAGCCTGGGAGCACTATGCTATGGACTGAATTGTGTCCCCCAAAATTCATATGTTGAAGCCCTAACCTCCAGAATGGCTATACTTGGAGATAAGGCCTTTATGGAGGTAATTATGGTTAAATGAGGTCATAAGAGTGCAGTTGTGATCTGATAGGATTAGTGTCCTTATAAGAAGAAACACCAGAGAGCTTGTGTGTGTGCTCTCTTGCGCTCCCCTGCACCCCCAAGGTAAGGACACAGCAAGAAGGTGGCTATTTGCAAGCCAGGAAGAGAGCTTTCACCAGAAATCGAATAGGCTGCCACCTTGATCTTGGGCTTGTAGTCTCCAGAAATGTAAGAAAATAAGTTTGTGCTGTTTAAGCCACACAATCTATGGTATTCTGTTATGGCAGCTCAAGCAGACTAAGACACATTATATACGGGGGATTGCCTTTTGTCATGTGTTTATCACTTCAGCCCTACAAAGAACTAGGCAATGATGAGGAACAGACTCAGTGCTCTAAGTGAATCCCTGTAAGATTAAGAATTATAAAAATTTAATGAATAACATGAAAGAGTACCACAACAAATTGGGAGAACAGCCATGCTCAGGAATATAAGATGCAATATTGTCAAGCTGTTAGTTCAAGGCATTCCAAAAAAGAGGCATTAAGATTTTCCATAGTTCGACAAGCTTTTTCTAAAACTTATATGGCAGAGCAAAGGACTGAGATACTCATAAAGAACACTTGGGAGGAAAACAAAAGGAACACTTATGAGAACTTGCTCTACATGATATTAAGACTTGATATAAAACTAGTAAGTAAGACCAAAGTATTTTGTGCAAAAATAGACAAATAGATCTTAGTAGGAAGCCCAGAACCAGTAAAACACGTACGTGGAAACTTGTTATATAGCAGAGCTGACATTTCAGATCAGTGGGAAAAAAAATAGATGATTGACTCTGTGGGGAAAAAAATGAAATTAGATCCCTATCTCATACCATACGTAAAAATAAATTCCAGATGGATTAATGATTTATGTGTAAAAGGCAAAATTTCAAAACTTTAGAATCAATGTAGAATACCTTTATGACATCAAGATTAATAAACCAGAAAACAAATCAAATGTAAGCCTAAGTAGCAATATTAACATCAGACAAAATAAAAATCAAGGCATAAAAGATAAAGAGTAACAATATATGCTGGAAAACAGAAAAAGCATATCAAAAAGATCATGGACTTATGTACCTCAGAATATAGACTCAAAGAATGTAGAGCAACAACTGAGAGAAATAAAGTGAAAAATAGATACATCAACGACTGGAATTAAAGAGTTCAACATGTCCCTCTCAGAAACAAATAAATTAAGCATAGAAAAAATTGAAATATCAAAACTAACATATAGATCTATATGGAAGTTGACACCCAACAAAGAGAGAACACATATTTCTTGGAACAGAGGACACTCACAAAAATTAGTTATGTAGAGTTCCACTGAAAACCTCAATAAATTAAAAAAAAAAAATATATATATATATATATATATATATATATATAGTACCTACTATATTATCTGGTCATTAGGAAAAAATTAGAAATCAATAAAAAATAATTTTTAAAGTTGTACACGTATAAAAACGAAATAATTTGTTACTAAATAACTCTTCCACCAAAGGAAAATATCTGAAGGGAAATCTAAAATCACTAAGAAGTGGAAAACTGTGTAAACATTTTATCAAAAATTGTAGGCCAAAGCTAAAGTAATATTCAGTAGGAAATTTATAACTTTAAATGTATACAGCAGAAAACAAAAGATGCTGAAAAAAATGAACAATGAAGGAAGTTGGGAAAAGAGCAACAAAGCAAATTCAATGAAACTAGAAGGAAGGCAAAAATAAAGATAAGTAATTTAAAAAGTGAAACACAGAAACAATAAAGAAGATTCATAAAATCAAAAGCTGGAATTTTGAAAATCTTCATAAGACAGAATGCTTACAAAAGATAATGAAATACCCCATTCACGTAAGAACATGGATCCAAAGTTAATTAAATAGATGAGAGACAGACAGACAGATAGAACAAAACCTTCTAGCTAATGTAATCAACAATGTTGTAAAAAAAGAGTCATGAATAAGCAGGATTTATCCCAGCAATGCAAGAAAGTTTCAACATCAGAAAATCTATCCATGCAATACACCATATTAAGGAATTAAAGAAGGAAAATTGTACGATTATTTCAATAGATGCTGAAAAGCAATGGTAAATGGGAAATGTTCACCATCAATTTTTTATTAAAACACTCAGAAACAGAGAGAAGCTTCCGAAATTTGTAAACATCTATATATCTAAAAAACTGTAACAAACATTATACCAAATGGAAAAACTATAGACACATTCCAATTAAGATTATAATCAAGAAAAGAAAGCTGCTATCACTACAGTCAAACATAGGACTTAAAGTCTTGTCCAATGGTATATGAAAAGCAAAAGAAATAAGAGGCGTAAGCATTTTTTCCTAGATATGATTATCACCATTGAAAACACAAAAGAATCAATAAACATTTAATAACAGTACAGCCAGGTTGGTAGATATAAAGTCACTGCTCTGTACCAACAATAACCAAACAGATAAGACATAGATTATAGATAAGAAGGAAAAATAAGATGCAGTTCAAAGTAGCAATTACAAATATAAAATAACTATCAGAATGAAACAGAGAAAGATAAACAATTTTTAGTTTTTAAAATGGAGGGAATTAAAGCTGTGAATTGGTTTCAAAAGTGGTAAGAAGAGCTGAAAAGCAAGATGGGACAGTGAGCCAACCCAGAGATGAGCAACAGAAGGAGCCCACTTCCACTGCTAAGTAGGAAAAGGTGGTATGGCTGGAGCCCAGGGGCCAGGCTTACCAGGCAGTGGCTGGAACCATGGTGGGCCTGTCCAACAGGAACTGGAGCCGTGAAGGAGACAGAGGGAGGAAATCACCGTGTCTTTTTCCCTCCTCTCACCCGCCAATCTCCCACCACTGCTTCCAATCACCAAACCAAGAGGGCAGCCAATTGACATGGGAGCCTGGAAACACAGTTTATCTACCTAAAATCGCAGGTCCTATCAAGTGGACCTACTTCCACAGCTCTTGCCTCCACCTTCTACTAACATCTTCCTCTGATGGGTGCATCAGTGTAGGCTTCCAGCTGTTGCTAGTATCTTGATATTTCACATCTCTTTTGTGTTTCCCTCAACCCAACTTACAAGCCTATGACTAGTCCTTTCATTAAATTTTCAGTTAAATCCTCTGAGGGTGCCGTTTGCTTCCTGACATAAATGCCAAGTAGGAAATGTAACCTAACATCTACTACAGGAATAAACCAGAAATTCCTTAAACTGAGCTCACAAACTGTATTTTCTTCTGTAGTCATCAGAAGAAAAAAAAAATCAACCCTAGAGTAACAATGAGGGGATTCTTTCCTAAAATTTGAAATAAGATGTAATTTAGTCCATTAAAAATGCAACTCTCCTTTCAAAACTTTTTTCTCCAATTAGGAAAGTACTTCAACACCAATTCCACACTTGTGTTTCCTTAAGCAGCATTGAAAGGGTGAAGAGCTCAAAAAGAAACCAAAAAGAATAAAATTTAAAAAGTACTTTTTAGAACATGTTGCACCAAGTGCTTCCAATCACTGGTTTCTGATTACTGTCAAACAAGAATCCTGTTTAATTTCATTAGCTATCTTCCTCTTTATCTTCTTGATTTTGAATTTTTTTTTAATAAATAATTTGGAGTTAATTAAAATTGACATCTATGAATTTTATCATTCCTTCTTTGGATAGCTATGGCATATGGCTTATAGGCATTCATTATAGATATTCTCAATTTCTGAACAAATTCCTTGAAAAGAGTAAAAAGAGTTATGTGTCAACTTCTTAGAAGAGATCGTGAATTAAATCATTTCTCTATACAGGAAAATAATCCAAATCTACCAATAGTAATGGGATGTGTCACTTTTAGGGTTAGAGTTTTACCCCTTTCTTGAAATACTTCCACCTCTACTCCCAAGACCCTACCACTAACCTAGTCAGGCCCCGTGTCCAAAAAAATTTTTTTCTACCTGTATCATTGGCTGATAAATAAGATGCTGCTATATTTAATGTCAATTTAGAAAAAATGAAATGAAATTCATAGAGTTTGGTAGTATATGTTCAGGCTACTTTTGGTAGAAATTTCACTATATCTCCTCTTGGTGAGAGTTCAAGCCACTTGGATCATAAAATGGACAAAAAGGTCTCTGGATCCCTGATGAGTCAGTTTCTTTAATTCCTTAAGAGAATATTCTCAAAGGCATTTTTCAGTTAAAAAAAAAAGTTGTTTAATTAAAAAAAACAACTAATGCAGCAATCTACATTGCATGTTTTTCGACTATCTAAACTCAGAACCCCTCTCCTCATCACCAGCTCTATTTTCATTGCAGAGGTTGATTTCTATGAGGGTAGTTACTGGATAGAGCTGAAAATTTTTTAAACTCTGTGAAAGAATAATCCAACCTTGCAAGCTACTCATTATTATTAGGATGAAGACCTTTATCCAGGGTTTTTTCCTATGATGTTTCATCATTTTTCCTCTAAGAAGAAAAATAAGATTTCAATTCTGACTTCAGGGATTCTAAGCAACTCCTTCAAGTGGCAATGCCAGTTACAAGGTAGAGGAAGAATTTAGGATTATTTCCCATTTTACTAGAAATTTGTTGTTTTTCACGTGTTAATATCCTATTTAAACACTGAGAAGACAGAGTAGCAAATGTTTGGGGCAAGGTGTCTCCATGAATGGTGCTGCATATGTTGGTGTTGCAAATTTTGTGGGGAATCACACCCAAAGTAGAGTCTTAAAGATTTGACCTCATCCGTACAAGCAATCTGACTATTTTTTAATTGATTCTATTATTGCTGGCAAATACTCGTTACTTTGTAGAAAATTATTTTACACAATTGGATTTTAAATGTATCTGTAAAAACATTCGTCTCATGAAGATGTTGTCTAGTGTTTCTCAACACAAAAATCATCAAGGACAATTTTTTATCCACCATAAGAAAGCAAATGTTTAAGTAAGGATCCAAGTTCAAGGCCATAGGCTTCTGTTGCCAATAATCAATTCACAAGTTGCGATGACCGAAGTGTTCTCATCTGCTTAATTCACTCCCAATGTTATTGTGAGGAGCTCAGGGGAAAAGCTGAGTCTGTTAAAGACCTTAATAATATCTAGTAGGTAGTCATTTTCATCATTATCATGTGTTTTTCAGTGACACGAGTGGAAATTAAGGGAAATAAGCCAGCAAGCATTGACCTCCATTCTAGAAAATTTCTAATGAAAAAATGGGAGGCAGAGGAAGAAAGAATTCAAAGAGGTAAATACGGTCATAAAAACATACTATTTAAATTTTCTGAAGAAGCAAAATTTGGGCTTGAATTAGGCTGAGAGCAGGGTTCTTCCACTATGGCACTATCGACATTTTGGGCTGGATGATTCTTTGCTATGGGGGTCTGTGCTGTTCACTGTTGCATGTTGAGCAGCATCCATGGCCTCTGATCAATAGATACAGTAGCACCCCCTCCCACCAGTTGTGACAACCAAAAATATCTCCAGACATTGCCAAATGTCCCCTGGGAGGACAAATCATCCCCAGTTGAGAACCACTGGCTTAGAGAAAGGACTATTTCCTCAGAGACAGGAATAGGCAAGTTCAAGAAATTGACCATGAAAGAAAGGTAAATGATGGAGAAGGGTTCAAAACATGCAGATGGGGTCAAAGGTGCCTTTGCAGGAACTCATATTAGAGGGAAAAAGGAGCAATGATAGAAGGGAAAGAATGGGAGGATAGGATCGTTGCAGAGCTTTTAGGAAAGAGGGGGCAAGTTGATGAACCTCCTGATATGAGAAAAGTGAATGGAGGGGGTCCAGGTGGGCATTAGGAGTTGAGATTGGAAAAGCCTCTGCTGGAGAATAAGCAGGAGGTGACTAGTTGTCAAATGGGTCATAGTTCTATGAGCACATTGAGGCTCTATGTACAGAAGAAATCAATTGACTTCCTCTTTGAATACTCAGCCTGTCATAATTGTCATGTGACCCTCTCCAGGAAAACAGCTTCCAAAAGTGACCCTGAAGGAAATGATTTTGTTATTGACCTCAAATTGGAAATTAGCAAAGCCCACAAGCCAGAAATTCGGAGGGAGTGTTTCTGTGTAGCTATCAAGAGCATTAATTATAATGATTCACCAGAGAAGTAGAAAGGTTGGAGCAGGTAATTAAGGGGTGGGACATAAGGGTGGGGAGGTTTTTAAGTGAGAGAACAGGTTCTGTAAGAGTAACATTGAGAGAGATGAATGGAAGTCCAATCTGAAAGCAGAATTTCAGAGGTAGGAATCTTCACCAGTTCCAGAGAAACAAACAGCCAGAGAAGTTGTTGGAAAACAAGGAGGGTGACCAAACTATGGAGTCAATATACTGGAAAAGTCATAAACACAGATACCGAAATAACTAAAGAAAAGGTTAGGAAAAGAAGAGTGGAAAAATACAGCAAGAAAACAGGGATACAAATGATGTTAATAAAAGCAACGCTCCTAAACTCAAGAAACTTTTAAACTTTCAGATCATTAACTATGTTGACTTTTAAAAGAAGGAACTTTAATCTATCATCTGTATCCAAAAGTACTAAATCAAAATGTTCTATAAAGTGCTCACCAAATAAATTACTCAAACTTTAAATATACTTAACAATTTTTCTTCATATTTGGCTTCCTTTTCATTTCTCATTAAGAGCTGAAATTCTGCCAATGTTGAAATGTATAGTTCTACCTACTTTTCATTAAATTAAAGTTTAAAAGACATTTTCATGATGTTTTTTCATTATCTTTCCAGGCAAAAAGATTTGGGGGAACCTGTGGGAACCTGTTCAAGTTTCCTCCAAATAGGTTAGGATTTTGTTCAAGCATATAAATTCTAACCTCACCACCATTCTTTAGTTAATTTTTGCAGGAAAAATTAATTTTTACATTTTTGAATTTTACATATTTTTACATTTTTCTGATGATCCCTTTCATGAGAGATGAGGTACACTGTGGGGAAAACATCTTTAAATTACTTATTTAAACTTAAGTTAAACTACTTTGTCTTTTCATTACTTTTAATGCAACATTTGAAGACTAGATTTCAGAGGAGACTCAGCTGTAGAGGAAAAGACTGACCTCTAACCCTAGAGAGGTAGGAAGGGCCTGGTATGTTTCTGTTTAAACCATGTCTATAAATGACCACCAAATCAGTCTTTCTCACCCTTCAAAAATATTTTCAATTTTTACTTTCTACAGTTTATATTAGAAAAACAAAATCTACCGAATATGCCTTTTTTAAGCTATAAGTTCTCCTCCCCTTATTTTCATTCTATTACCCTCCCATCAATCTCATACCTTAATGCTCATCATATTAAATCTAATATAGTGGAGTCTTTTCTATTTCTTCAGTTTTGATAAATACCAATTAATCACCAATAAATAGGAGTCACCGTGAATTAATTCAGACTGGCTATTGCTCTAGCCAAAGTATGGAAACAAAAGTAAAGCATCTAAACTGACTTGCAGCTAAACATATGCCTATAGAGTGACCCAGAAATTCTGCTTAGTGGTATATATCTGAGCTAAATGAGTGTCTATGTCCACCAGAAAAGCATGTTCAAAATGCTCATAGCAGTGTTTTTCAGAATATCCAAAAACTGAGAAGAATTCAAATGTTTCTCAACAGGATAAACGATTAAAATGAAATATTATACTGCAGTGAAAAGGAACCAATAATAAACAAGTTCAGCAATGTAGCAAGATACAAGATAAATATTTTTAAAAATCAATAGTACTTCCATACAATTGCAGTGAACAACTAAGAAACAATCTTATTTGTAATAACAGAAAAAAGAATAAAATACCTAGGGATAAAATTTAACAAAAGAAGTGCAAGATATATACAGTGAAAACTACAAAAATTTGTTGAAATAAATGAAAGAATATCCAAATAAATGGAAAGATACTCCATGTTCATGAATCAAAAGACTTAACATTGTTAAGATGGAAATACTCTCCAAATTGCTCTACAGATTCAGTGCCAACCCTATGAGAATCCCAGCTGCCTTTTTTGAAAAAATTGACAATCTGGACCCAGAATGGTCAAAACAATCTTGAAAAGGAACAAGGTTGAAGGACTCACACTTTTTGATTTCAAAACCTACTACAAAGCAATAGCTAGTATTGTTGAGGATGTGGAGAAGTTGGAACCCTCATACATTGCTGGTGGGAATGTACAATGGTGCAGCCACTGGTGAAAACAGTTTGGCAGTTCCTCAAAATGCTAAACATAGATAATGATGCGGCAATTGCACTCCTAGGTATAGACCCTAAGAAATGAGAACATATGTCCACAGAGAAACTTGCATAACGATGTTCAAAGCAGCATTATTCATAATAGCCAAAAAGTGGAAGCAGTCCAATGTCCATCAACTGATAAACAGATAAACAAAATGTGGTATATTCTTAAAATGAAATATTATTCAGCAATAAAAAAGGAATGCTGACAAGTGCTACAACAAAGATGAACCTCAAAAGCATTATGCTAAGTGAAAAAGGCCAGTTACAAAGGACCACGTATCTATATGAATCCACTTATATTAAATGTCCAGAATAGGCAAATCTGTAGAGATAGAAAGTAGATTAGTGGTTGCTAGGGACTGGGCAGTTTTGGGAGGGGGAGGGTGTTGGGCAAGAATGGGGAATGACTGCTAATATGTATGGGATTTCTTTTGGGGATGTTAATGTTTTAAATTAGATTTGGGTGGTAGTTGCATAACTCTTTGAATGTACTGGAAATCACTGAACTATGTGCTTTAAATTGATGCATTTTATCTCATATGGAACAGACGTCAATAAAACTGTTTTTAAAAAAAGAACAAGACCCAACTATGATACACACAACTTCATAAATGAATCTCACAAACACTATAGTGAGCAAAAGAAGCCAGATACCAAAGAGTAAACACAAGGTTAATCCATTTACATGAAGTTCAAGAACTGATAAAACTAATGAATAATAATATAAGCCAGAATATTGATTACCTCTGAGAGAATAAGTGTTGACTAAGAAAGGGCACAGGGGAAACTTCTAGGCTGTCGGACATGTTCTATATCTTGATTTGGATAATTGTTACATAGGCATGTATATATGAATATTTCATCAATCTCTACACTTAATATTAGTGTACTTTACACTCTCTGCATGTTGTACATTGGACCTCAATTAAAAAGTTGAAAGAAATTTCAAAAAACAACTGTGTATGTTAGCACTTTCTTGGTCAATTAGATATAGTAAGACAGTAGATTGGAATGTTGTAAGAAGACAAGATTTAGAGTTGAAAATCTTTTATTCTAATATTGGTTCCCCTTTCCCTGGTTACATCTTGTGTAAGTTATTTACTATGTATGATTCTCTCAGTGTTAAAGTAAAGATGATGATAATATCTGCCTGAAAGTTGCCTTGGCAAAGAATGCATGTGAAAGTATTTTGTAAACTGCAAATGTTAGTAGATTTATAACTTCATGCAGAATGCAAAATTCACATATATATTTTCAAATAAACATGTATAGAAATTTTCTAGAATTTTCTTAATTTAGACTTCTAGTGTAATAACACTTACTAAATTATGCTTTGTGCTAATATGGTTGAACTACAGTAAAGATGTAAAAGAAATAGTCCAGTGGAACTCATTTTTGTATTTTTTGTAGGAATGTGTTTTGCTCTATTTTCCAATAAAGATCCATGGGAGAAATATCTATATTTTTATATCACGTGATCACTGATTTCTTCTTTGATTTATGGAAAATGATGATATTTTTATCCTTGAGATACCTGCAAAAAAACATAGAGGAAAGTGTGTGTCCTATTCCTAGCAAGGAAGGGGACTTGACTACGTGCATCTTGTACCTTCTTGTCATCTTAGCTTTATTCTATTTTCCTGCTTGTATTCTCTCTCTGCTTCAGTTCTCTGACTCACTTTAACTTGTTTTTATCACAGTGTGTAAATCTTGGAAGTCTGTTTTAAGTCATCTTTAGAAAGAATGTTATCATGAACAAACAACAGCAACAACAAAACAATTAAATCAGAATCCAATTTGTTAATCATCTCCACTACAGAAGTCAAAAACAGAGATAGCAGTACAATAAGAAATACTCATAGGTATAAACACAAGTAGCCTATTTCACAGAATTTGCTGAAGGAGGTTTTTGGTGCCCTTTATGCTCATTTTAATACCAGAAGTCTACTAACGGGAATGGAATCCCCAGAGGGCCAAAGATTTGTGTCCATTTTGTTTACTTCTCTAACTCTAGCAGCAGGAACAGTGCCTGCCTCATGGTAAGTACTCAAGGTTTGTTGAATTAATTATTACTGCATCTAAAATGTAGTTTTTCACTTCCTCAGGACTGTGGCTACAGTTACACCAAATTCCTGCCAAACTACCACGAAAATGTAAGGTATACATACGCGGTTTATGTGAGAAGCAGAATGAAGTGAAAAGTACCTCACTGATGTTGGGCAAAGCAGATATTCTTCTACGTTTTTTTAAAGGAGTTTTTTTTTTTAATTGGAGATAATAAAACTGTCTGGTTCAATGTGGAATTTTCCACTTGTTACTCTAAATTCCACAATAAGATACTCAATTATTCTTCCCTTATATAAGTATAATGTATTACTATAAAGTAATACACAACTTAATTTTTTACAAGATAAGTCATTCTCTTAAATCCGGCAGTGATCCTGATATTTCAATTTCACATGAAGTATCCATGTCACACTTTATGGAAAAGATGATAAAGGAGCTTCTTAAAAAGACATACAAGGATGGGAAGAACAGAGAAGAGAGAACAGCCATAAAAATATTGTAAACTAGAAAGCAGATGGATGAGCAGTAATCAATTTAGCAGGACCGAGTCCTGAGCCTGCAGCCAGGAACACTGAGAACCAACCTAATCTACACCACAGAATTCTCAAAGGGCTCAGAAACTGGCAGCAACAGGCACTTGTGGAATAGGGTGAAAGAGAGAGAGGCTTAAAATAAAAATGATTGGGTAAGAGCATTGTAAGAAGCAGTTACTCTCCCAGACACTCCACCACTCCAGTCACTGAGAGAAAGCTCTTCCCCTGCCCTAGCAGAAGACTATCAGTTTATTCTCCAGAGAGGGAAATGGAAGGCCTTTGTACCAGAGATGCCAGGCATAGTTGAAAGTATAATCTTTGAACCAAAAATGAGGATTAAGTGAAAATATGTCTACTGAATGCTGAAATTCCTAACCTTTGTAACACTGGCAGCCAGGCCATTATCCTCCAAGCAGAAGATTGGAAAACTCTTCCCTGAGGAATCCAACCCGCCCAAGAGTAAAGATACGAAATATATGCACTGAGGTGTCCCAACAAACAACCAAGCGGACCACCCTATACTGAACATACATGTCAGCCAGCCCCCCTCTCACGCTAAGAGCTTACAGTTAGCTTTTATATAAAATGCGACTGATTTTTGTATATTGACCATTTATCCTATAACCTCCCTAAATTAGTTTAATAGTTGTAGATAGTAGTTTGTTGATTCCTTAGACTATTCTACATGATCAGTCATGCCATCTGTGAATAGAGATAGTTTAACATCTTTTCAGATGTTTTGCCTTTTATTCCCTTTCATTCCCTTTCTTGCCTAATTGTGAAGGCTAGGCTCTCCAGCACAATGTTGAATATAAGTGGTGAGAGTCAGGATTCTTGCCTTGTTCCTGATCTTAGGGAGCAAGTATTAAATCTTTCAACATTAAATATGATGGTAGCAGTAGGTTTTCCATCTATGCCCTTTATCAGATTGAAGAAGTTTCCTTTGTTTCTAATTTGATTAAATGTTTTATCATAAATGGATATTGAATTTTTTCAAACATTTTTCTACATCTATTGAAATAATAATATTTTTTCCTTTATTAAGTGAATTATATTGATTGATCTTCAAGTGTTAAAACAACTTTGCATTCCTGGACTTATTTGTAAACATTTTGTTACGAGTCTTTGTGTCTGTATTCATGAGGCATACTGGTCTGTAAGTATGTACGTATGTATGTATATGTTTTTCTGTATGTATGTATGTATTTTTAATGCTTTTGTCTGGCTTTGGTGTCAGGGTGATATTGACTTCATAAAATGAGTTGAATAGGGCTGTTGTCCTCTATTTTCTGAAATATTTTGTGCAATATTGATATTATTTCTTCTGTAAGTGTTCAATAGAATTTACTAATTGAACCATCTGGGCCTGAGTTTTCCAATCAGCTTTCTAGTCTTCCACTCTTAAACACAGACACACAGACATGCAAGGATTGCCCCGATCTGAATATTAGGGTCAATCAGTAAGCTTTGAAGAAATATGCTCCAGTAGCAGAGGTTTGGATTTGATGGGTCAGTGGTGGTCCTAAGCAACAGTAATTTTTAAAGCCGCCTAGCTGATTTTTATTATTCTCAGAGTTGAGAACCTCTGCTGTCACATGAAAGCTAGAGACATAAACAACGAGAAAAGAGCAAACTGGAAGAAACAGAGACTGTGCAAGGAAATGACAACTCTAAAGAAACTATTACTGATATTATCAAAGACGTCAGAGAAGATATGGAGACCATGAAAAAAAGAATAGGATGTTACGACTCTGAAATTAAGTAGAAAAGTTTTCAGATACCAGATCTCCATGATTTCCTGGCTTTGTGACCTTGAGCTATTAACATTAGTTCTTTGAGACTCTGTTTCTTCATCTACAAAACAGCAATAATGATAGGATCCACCCCAAGAGGTTGCTATGAATATTAAACAAGATAATCCTTGAAAGTAGTTAGGAGAGTGCCTGCTACAATTTATTAATCAGTAGTGTATAGCAGTCACTCTAGTTGAAACTCCTTTTATTGTTACTTGTTGTATTGAGTCAAGTAGAAAAATGCCCATCACAGCATTAAATTAAATAAGCTATGTAACTAGAGAAACTACTATCCAAATCTCAGAAATCAAACACTACATTAGTCAGTGGAGAAGGGTAGAACAAGGGGAAAGGATGTAAATTAAAATTAGTTTAATGTAGTGATTATTCATTTCTAAAATGTGTCCTTATTTATAAAAATTAGCTTAGAAGTTGCTCACTCACATTTCCTGGGTATTTGGCACAAGTTCAAATTTGCCATAGAACCCTGGACACTCAACAGCATCTGTGCAGCAAATCATAGAATAATCTGGAAATGTGGTTCTATGGGTGATCATTCATTACATATTTTCTTGAGCTTTGATCTAGTTTCATTTTCAGGATTCCACAATTCAATAACATTTAAATTTTAGAGTGAAATAAATAACAATTAAATCTACAATTCTCTACTTCTACTGCAGATTACTCAGAATTCTCAAGGCTAGAGGCAGGATTAAACAAAATGCCTGGAAAGCACATCGTTTGGTACACAACATGAATAAATGTTAATTGACAACACCATCTTTGTCATCATCACCATTATGATTCAGCATAGGACTAGCTAATGATGAACTTGAAATTTCTCACATACAATGTGAGAACATCATCCTGGAATAGCTCTGTATCCCCTCACCTCAAAGAGTCCACTTAGAATAGTTACTTGGGATGTGACAGTGGTTTATTTTTAGATATATTCTGTTTGGAGACAGTCCATAGTGTTCATTAGTACTAAAGAAATACTGAGTTTGGGGCCAGAATCATCTGGTCAGTCCCCAGTCATTACTTAGAACATTTTGCTTTGTAGGCCCAGCCAAAAATGTGAAAATGGCTTGTTATTCAAGAGTTATTTAGACTAAGAGAACAGGAAGGTTCTTAAGTTTGACTTAAATGGCAAGATGTCCATCCCTGGGTAATTTTTATATGTTTGAACATTGGAGATGAGAATGAAATCCTCAGAGGAAAGGACAAGGGCCATTGGTAGTGCCACCTCACTTAAATTTACTTCTTTGTCAGGAATATGATTGCCTTTTAACCCCTCATGGGCTGTTAGACAAGGCAGACATCACTAAAGCTCCATAAACCTCAGAAAGAACCTAAAAATTACATGTGTCTTAGCTGTCAATAAACTTCACTTGGAATTTTCAGACCTGAAAATGGTGATTAGATAATCAATGAAATGTGTTTCAGAATCATCTTTCCCAGAAATTGGCAACAAAGGAAAATAATAAAGTTCCTCGGGTTACAAAATACTAACAGGAAATGGCCCACTTTTTCATGTTCCAATTATGACCTGGGAGGATATGTAAAGTCTGTTCCAAATAATCTCTGCTGGCAATCAAATCAAATCATCCCTCATAAAAAGACAAAGTCTTAAAGTCTTACTGTCATTTGCAGAAGATGGCACCACTTTAGCAGTACCATCTTCAAATGGGAAAAAATAATCCGTGAAGTGAGGCTTCCGGGCAAGTGCAGGCACTTTCTCCTTTTCTTTATCTTTGTATTCTTAGGAGCACCCGTCCTATTTAGAAAAAGTAAAAAATAACACCAGGAGGATAACAATCATCTTAATATTAGGTAAAAGGCCTGAAACGATTTCTTTTGAGGGCTCTCTGAATGAAAAGTACAATTGTACCTTCTCACATCAAGAACCCTAATTTTGAGATTGCATTTCTACCTCAGAAATGTCTCTGATCACTCAGATTCCTCTTTCTATGGAGGGAGCGTTGTTAACTTTAGATCCAAAACTTCCCATTCATGGACTTCCCTCAGATGCCTGTGGGGCCAAACTGTTCCTACAAGGTCTCCCAGAAGGTGTATGCCCACCAAGAATTGTCCAGAGTCTTTATCGCCCAAAGTACAACTAGTATCCAGTTGGGACCTCCATACTGGAAAGTTCAGGAACCATTGTTTTCACTCAGAGGTTAGAAAAAGTAGGAAAATTTTTTCAAATATGTATGAATATTTTTTCCCTTCTACTCCTGTGGTACTTTATTTATTTTTTCTGTGCTTTCATTTCCTAAGACAATCTCTAGGAGAGATTTTACCAAGATTAATCCATGAGATGGTTGCACTGATGATTACAAACACTGCCATTTGGAAGATTACCTTGTAAGTGAGGAAAGGCCAAGTCTACAACGACAATAACTTTTGTTTGCATTACTTCTCTAATTGATAGCATTTTTCTTGGAAAATGGTTAAGTAGATGATTTGGCTATTTGCACTGTGGATGTATCAAATATCCGTGTTCTTCCAGTTGTCTGTCAAGAAGAAAAATCTTATTTGAAAACTCAGGAGGCATTTGTTGCTTTAAATACTAGTGGTTTTGTGAAGGGGACGTAAATCATCATATAAATTGGCCTTTAATGGGTGGTTCACTTAGAGAATGATTTCCTGTTTTGCTCTACAAATAAATAGCAACTGCATTTCATGTGAGTATGGTCAATAATGCAGGGAGTCCTTATTGCAGTAGATGGCATTTTAATTCTTCCACATTTGCCACTCACTTGATAACCCCTGAGACTCACCAAAATGACAAACTGATTTCCAAAAATAGCCTTGTAGAGAAAGAAGCAATATGTATAACTGTTTTTTGAGAAGCCAGAGGGCCATACTCCTACAGAAAGAGGTCAGCCGGCCTGAAAAACAGCCAACTCCAGTTGTATAATGAAAACTGACCCTGGTTCTAAAAGCTAACTTGGAGGCTTCCAGCAAGATTTCATCACTACACGGACTACGGTATTTATATGGGATGGGCTAGTCTAATAAGCTGTTTCACCAGCTTCTTAACTTCCACTGCAAATATTTCTCCAGAAGCCAAGCCCTCCAATCCCGCTCATTTTGTGGGCTTGAAGGATTAATTATAGATTAGACTCTACAAAAACAAGTAGAAAGAGCTGTAAGCTTCTATGCCTGTTGGTTTCTAACTTTCTTGGCCGTGACTTTTTTTTTAAACTGTTTTAGCCCCAGTTAGTGGGAAGTTCAGCATTTTAGGGAGTCAATATAATCTATAGATCTTGAAGTCTTCCACAATTTCTGATTCCTTAAAGGGCCACTTTCCTTATTTTAAAATATATGCTGCTAGTTCAGGCTTAAAAGCAACAACAAAGGGGAAAAATTCATTAAGCCATATGCATGAACCAAATTTGGTTCAGCTCTCAATTTAAGTCAGTTAAAGGTGACTTTTATTTTAAATTATTTTTGTGACTGTCTGTTTTAAAATTTTTATATCAAATATCTATTCCTTCTATTAAAAGAAACAATAAACAAAAAACCTTTTACCATATTCCATCAATCATATAAGAATAAAGATCTTTTTCTAAACCTCTGCTGTTATACATATATGGTTCTTATATGATTGTAATCACTGTGCACATACCATGTGATTGCTATTTATTATTTGGTAAGGAGTTTTGTGTGTATCTCTATAGTCTATATATTTGTCAGATTTATAGGCTATACAATATTTTATTGATATATCACAATTAACTCAGTCACTTCCCAATATTTGGACATTTGTCATTACTTTTAAAATATATACATTATGATTATGTCATTTAGTAGTTTCCTCGGGCCGCCATAACAAAGTACCACAAACTGGGATGGCTTAAGACAACAGAAATTTGTCTTCTCACAGTTCTGGAGACTAGATGTCTGAAATCAAGTTGTTGGCAGGGCCAAGCACCCTCTGAGCCCTCGAGGGGAGGATCCTTCCTTGCCTCTTCCAGTTTCTGGTATCCCCGGGCATTCCTTGGCTTGTGACAGCTTAATTCCAATCTCCACCTCCGTCTTCACATGGCCATGACCCCTCTGTGTCTCTTCTCTTCTTTTTATAAGGACGTCAATCATATGAACCAAGGGCCCACCTACTCCAGTATAACCTCCAACTTAACTAATTACATCTGCTACAACCCTATTTCCAAATAATGTCACATTCTGAGGTTCCTGGAAGGACATGAAATTTGGGGAGACATTTTCCATCTCTGTGCATGTACCCTGAACCACTATTTAGAGATATGCTAACATCCTCAGTTTCTATGGGACAGGAAAATAAAATGCTCTCACACTTTCAAAATACATGATTTCCAAAAATATATATGTATGTTAGCTGTCTTCTCTCTCCAATCTGTAATTTCTGCACTAAAAGGAATTCTGCATTTCATATTATTTTAAAAATCCTGATTATCCCACAGGCATAAAATCCAACTACTATTCACTTTATATTTGAGAGAATAAAAGTTCTATAGCGGTCATGAATTTAGTTTAATGTCCTCTAATCGATGCTCTTTCTTCCCAGAGACAACAAATTTCCCCACAGAGTCCTATCTTTGGCAGGAGTTTGTAATGGAGTAAATAGCTGTCTATTCCTCAAAGTCTATGGAGGGGATCTCACAACCCAAAAGAGAAGGGAAGCATATATATATATATATATATATATATATATATATAATAGCATTTATATTTCACCCCTCACCCTCATTCAACATTCACAAATATTTATTGATCTTTAGGAAATTCTAATGTACTCTTGTCAGAAAGGGAACATCCAAAATGTAAGAGGCCACCATCTCTTCAATGTAGAAAGTCTGAAAAGGCAAAGTGCCAAAGAGTATCAGCTTTGTAAACATCACATGAAAGAGGGGGATCTGACATATAAATTTCCTTCAACCATCTTTTTCAAAAAAGAGTAGACACTGAACACCCTCATCCCTTTCTTCTCAACTCATTTATTATCAACACATAAGAACATGTTTTCAAGGGTCTTGAAATAGCACAGGACACTGTATGAGGGGAAAGAAAGAGTGACACTGTATTTATTCTGAAGATTGAGATCATTGGTAAAATACTGCAATTTGTTGGGGGGGGTTATTATGATTTTACTGTTTTAAAGCAGTTTAAGGTTCATAGCAAACTTGAGGGAAAGATACAGACATTTCCCATATGCTCCCTGCACCCACACGTGCATAACCTCCCTCGTTATTAACATCCCCCACCAGAGTGGTACATTTGTTACAGTTGATGAACCTACACTGACACATCATTTCACCCAAAGTCCATAGTTTACATTATAGTTCACTCTCGATGTTATACATTCTATGGGTTTGGACAAATGAATAATGACATGTGTCCATCATTATGGTAGCATAGAAGGTATCTTCTGCCCTAAAAATCCTCTGTGCTCCACCTATTCATCCCTTCTCCTGGCAACCTCCAATCCCTGGCAACCACTGATCTTTTTACTGTTTCCATAGTCTTACCTTTTCCAGAATGTCATATAGCTAGAATCATATAGTATGTAGCCTTTTTCTGATTGGCTTCTTTCACTTAGTAATATGAATTTAAAGTTCCTCTATGTCTTTTCATGGCTTGATAGCTCATTTCTTTTTAGTGCTGAATAATATTCCACTGTCTGGATGTAGCACCGTTTATTTATCCTTTCACCTACTGAAGGACATCTTGGTTGCTTTCAAGTTTTGGCAATTATGAATAAAGCTGCATCTATGCACAGGTTTTTTTTTTTTTTTTTTTTTTTGTAGATATAAATTTTTCAACTCCTTTGCGCAAATCCCAAGGAGTGAGATTGCTGTATCAGATGGTAAGAATATGTTTAGTTTTGTAAGAATCCAGCAAACCACCTTCCAGGAAGCCCTTGGCTTGCTTTGACAACAACGGGGAAAAGGACAACCGTGTACTGGAGTATTTTCAGATCTTCACAAACACCAGCCGCTGTTTTCTGGGTGATATTAATTATGTTTTGTAGATGCTTTAAGTTGCTGTTTTTTCCAAAGAAATAAAGTTAAGCTGTAGCCCTGTATAATCACTGTGAATGTATGCTTGTACTACATATCTCAACTTATTTCCAGGAAGCCCCAGACATGAAACATATATGATATTGGTAGCATTTTTCTATTTCAAAATAATGGAATCACTTTCACTGGAAAATGTTTTAAAAAATGCAAGGTCAGTGACCAAGGCTGCACTTCCCCAAGTGACATCCATGCCACTTCCAAAGACAGGGCACTTTCAGAATGTGAGGCTAAGATAAGGCTTGCCACTCTACAGGGAATTGGCAAAATGAACCTTGGCACAGTGGCTGGGGAACTTGACTCTCCAAGAACAAAACAGCCGTGCCTCTTTTCATTTTCCCTTCTCAATAAGGAAAGTGAATGCTGAACTCCAAGGTATGCAGATAATGTTCTGTTTGTTTTGGAGGAGTTAATGTAAACTTTCCGCGGTTGGTACTGCTAAGAAGAAACAGAAAAACAGAAATAAAGAGCTCACCAGTAAATAGACTGCCTACAATCAGAATTCTGTAAAGCCCAGAAGTAATCATGTCCCTGATATTTCAGACCAATATAGAGATCTTTTCTTAGATCATGAAAAAAAGAAAGTGTCCCTGAGTTATTCTGGTCAGTTTCCTGATTCAGCTGGATCCAGTGTAATAGTGAAATAAATTACTTTCTAATCGGCAATTATGGTGGCCAAAAAAATCCAAAGCAACAAGAAGGTAGTCTACTCAGCCAAGAACGTTAAGGTCATACTTTCCCCTGTTGTACAATTCCTTCCCTTTGTGGAAAACCTTCCTTTCACCCTAATACTACTTAAGTTACCATGTAAGTCTCTTGTTCCCTTCACTTCATTTATCTTGAAAATCTTTCCCCATCTCCCATCTACTCATGGTTTGGTTCCCCACTATTCTCTTAAAACTGCTCTCTCAAGAGATTGCCAATGATCTGCTGATTCTAAAAGATCTCCATGTAGCATTTCGCGCTAATGACCATCTCCTCTTTCTGGACTCTCCCTTCTTTCTTGGCTCAGGTCAGTGCGTCCTCTCACTTTTCTTCCAACTTCTCTGATGATATCCCCTCAGTGTGTTTTGCTGAGAACTAGGCTTCTAGGCAGGTATTACTTAGGTTTATTTCCTCATACATTCCACACATAACTACTGAGTACCTTTGAAGTGCTTGGCACTATCCTAAGGTTCTGACTTCAGCTCTACTTTCTCTCTTATCTCTACAATTTCTCCCTCTGCTATTTCATCCAGCCTCAAGTCTTTAATTATCAGCTCTATTAGTCCCCTCCTTTTTGGCCGCTGCTTTAACATATATCCTTATCATTTCTTTCCTGGACTTTTACAAAGCTGCCTAAATAATCCTCCTGCTGACAGTCTTACTAAGTACCATTCATTCAATAGAAGCTATCTTTCCCCCTCCCTCACTCCCTTTCTTTCTCTCCTTCCTTTATTTCTCTTATATTTAATATAAAATGTGTTTCAAAAACTCCCCAAATTTAGAAAACCAGAAAGAGGAAAAAACCTCTGATAAGCCTATACCCAAAGTTAACCATTTCACCTTTAGTGGGCTTTCTGCCAGAATTTTTCCAGCTGTAGGGTTTTAAAAAAGGAGTGGGGGAGGAGTGAATTTTTTCAACCTTCAAAAATCAGATAAATCCCGTCTATTAAAACCTGTTCCAAATCATAAAGAAGAAACCTTTCAAATACTTTTTTTGAAGCCAGCAAAATACTGATGAGAAGCCTGACATAGCTATCCCACTAAAAAGAAATTAGATCAATCTCACTTGGGGAAATTATGCAAAAATACTAAATAAAATATGAACAAATATAATATAGTAGAAAAATGGTAAAAAAGACTGCAAGAATGATTTAATATTAAGAACTTTATCAATTTAAAGTAGCATATTAATAGGATAAGAAGAAATTCTAATCATTACTTCAAATAATGCCAAATTAGACCTTTGATAAAATTCATATTATACTCCCACCTAAAAAGAACTCAGAGCAAAAATAGGAGTAAATAATACTTACTTGACATGATACTAATATTCATCTCAGCCTCATGCTTAATAGTGAAAAATGAGAAAAATTTCCCTTGATAAGGGAAACAAGAAAAGAAATTTCAGCTTACTATTGTTTGCAAAGTACCAAACAATGCATTTAGAGAAGAGAAATATAATGTATCAATATAAAAATAAGGTAAACTTGTAGTTATTTGCAGATGACATGCCAGTATTCATGGAAAATGTAAGATTATCAACTGAAAAAAAATCCTAGCAACAGTAAGATTTCATTCAGTATTTTTATATAATTTTCACAAACAAGACTGATCTGTGGTTTTGTTTGGAGGAAATATCTATGAAATAGTTTTTGCTGGCTTTGCAAATGAAATTTGGAAGTGTTTCTTCTTTTTGTCTTGGAACCATTTAAATAGACTGAATTTATCTGATCTTTGAAGGTTGAACAATTCATATGGTAAAAAAAAAAAAAAAAAACAAGAAAAGCAAAAACCTATGCCTGAAAAAAGTCTGGTAGGAACCCAGAAAAGTAGCTACAAAATAATTACACAAAAGTCAATAGCTTTTTTATGCAAAACACAACCAGGTAGACAACATAATGGATTTAGAAGTACTATCTACAATAGCAAAAGTCTATGGATAAATTTCAAATCACATATGCAGAAGATATACACACCCCAAAAAAGAGAAGAAAACTTTAAGATTCTGCTGCAAGTCATAAAGGTGATGAATAAATAGAAAGATATATCTTGATATTGGATAGGAAGTGTCAAAAATGTAAAGGAATCTTAATAATTGAATTTCCAAATTTAAGGGGATCCCAATGAAAAACACTAAAAAGTTCAGGATTGGGAGGAGAAGGGCTTTAAAAACACTGGATATGTGGGGCCAGCTCAGTGGCGTAGAGGTTAAGTTCACACGCTCTGCTTTGGTGGCCTAGGGTTCGCAGGTTCAGATCCCAGGTGCAGACCAGCATACCACTTGTCAAGCCATGCTGTGGCAGCGTCCCATATAAAGTAGAGGAAGATGGGCACGGATGTTAGCCCAGGGCCAATCTTCCTCAGCAACAAGAGGAGGATTGGCAACGGATGCTAGCTCAGGGCTAATCTTCCTCACACACACACACACAAAATACTGGATATGCAAAACATATATCTGATAAGGGCTTAATATCTAAAATATATAAGGAACTTTATATATATAAATATATATATATATTATATAACTCAATGGCAAAAAAAAAACGTGAATAATCTGATTTAAAAATGGGCAAAGGAGCTAAATAGACATTTTTCCAAAGAAGACATACAGATGGCCAACAGGCATATGAAAAGGTGCTCAACATTGCTAATCATCAGGGAAATGCAAATCAAAACCACTGTGAGATATGGCCTTACACCTGTGAAGATGGCTATTATCAGAAAGACAAGAAATAACAAGTGTCAGTGAGGATGTGGAGAAAAGGGAACCCTTGTACACTGTTGGTGGGAATGTAAATCGGTGCAGCCAGTATGGAAAACAGTGTGGAGGTTCCTCAAACAATTATAAATCGAGCTACCGTAGGATCTAGCAATTCCACTTCCGGGTATATATCCGAAGGAAACAAAATCAGTACCTTGAAGAGATAGCTACACTCCCAGGTTCACTGCAGCATTATTCACAATAGCCAAGATATGGAAACAACCTAAGTGTCCGCTGATGGATGAATGGATAAAGAAAATGTGAAATATACACACAATGGAGTATTATTCAGCCTTTATAAAGAAGGAAATCCTGCATTTATGACAATGTGGATGAACCTGGAGGACGTTATGTTAAGTGAAATAAGCCAGGCACAGGAAGACAAATACTGTATAATCTCACATGTGGGGAAAAAAAGTTTAACTCATAGAAAGAGAGTAGAATCGTGGTTGCCAGGGGCTAGGGGGAGGGAAATGGGAAGATATTGGTCAGAGTACAAAATTTCAGCTATAAGATGAATAACTTCTGAGGATCTAATGTACAACATGGTGACTATAGTTAATAACACTATACTGTAAACTTGAAATTTGCTGAGAGTAGATCTTAAGTGTTCTCACCACACACACACACACACGCACACAAATGGTAACTATGTGAGGTGATGGATGTATTAATTTACATGATTGTGGTAAATATTTCACAATGTATATGTATACTAAATTATCACATTGTCTACTTTAAATATATATAATTTTATTTGTCAACACACCTGGAAAAAGCCGGAAAAAAGAAGAAAAGTTTTTAAATTAAAACCAAAATACTGATAACTCTGAAGTTCATCTGAAAAAATGAATATGTGTGAGTAATGAAAAGAAACCTGAAAAGAGAGGAGTAATGAGAAAAGACAAGCAGCGTCAGCATTTTAAAATATTTAACATCATAACATTTAAAATAGCATTATACTGGTGGAGGAATGAACAGACATAGCAATGAAACAGAATCTAGACATACATCCAAATGTATAAGGTGATTTAGTTTACGATAAAGAGTAAATTTTTAGCAAATGGAATAAAGATGGATTATTTAATAGAAGGCATTTGAAAACAGACTAATAGTCGGAAAACTTAGCTGGATGACTACTTAATTTCTTATAACAAAATTAATTCTAGAATAAAAATTTAAATATTTTTTTAAAAAATAAGACTTTAAAATAACTAGAAGAAAATAGGTGAAAACCCAGAAGCCACATAGGCAACATGTGTTCTATTTGATAAAATAACACATTTTATCATTTCTTCAAGCCAAAATACAGTAAATAAAGTCAAATGACAAACGAGAAAAACTGTGCATATGTGTGTATTATATATTTGACAAAGTATTAACTCTAAATATATAATATATTTGACAAAATGACATTCTAATAGAAAAAAATGGTATCTGTTTTCATTTTCAGTTCTATAATTATGGGTAAAGTTGAGCTTCTTTCTATGTGTTTATTAGCCATCTATATTTTTGATCTGTTCTTATAATTGTCCACTTTATATTATACATTTTTACTGCTGTGTAGGAGCTCTTTGAATATTAACAACATTCACCATTGGTCTGCTAGATATGTTGCACATATTTTCCCAATTTGTTACTTATCTTTCTGTACTAGCTTATAACACTATAGAATTTCAAATTTTATCAAATCTGCAATTTCTTTCTTCAGGGATTCTAGATTCCATATCTGTTTTAAAAGGCATTTTTCCCTGTCCAAGTTAATGATATAGTAATATTACAGCAGATATGTAATACACATGCAATATATTTATGTGTTTTGTGATGTGGGGACCTACGTTTATTTTCTTTGCAAAGAGCCAAATATCCTAACACAATTTACTGAGTAACCTGTCCTTTCCTCATGTCAGGCAAACTTTTGATACACTCAATTGCTCTACATTCTTAGATCTGTGTAGGACTCTATTCTGTTGCATGAAATTATTTGTCTATTTTCATGCCAGCATGATAAACATTACAAAATAGTAACTTCTTGTTGTCTATACTATCCAAGAGGGTGAGTGCCATACTCATTCTCATTTTTCAAAATATTCTTGTCTACTTTCACACAGGTTTGTTATTGTTTTTGTTTTTGCAGAAAAATGTTTGAATCAATTTGACAAGTTTTCCTAACATTCCATTGAAATTTCATTGGATTTAAGAGATTAATTTGAAAAGACCGACATTGTTCCAATTCAGCCTTCCTGTCTAGGAATATGGTTTGCCTAAACATTTATTCAGGTCTTCTTTTACATCTATCTGGAATGTTTTATAGTGTTTTTTTCCCTCCCAAAGAGATCTTGTACCTTTCTAGTTAGATTTATTCTTAGATATTTGATACTTATTGTGGTCATTGTGAATGAGATAATTTTCACTTCATTTTCTAAGTATTTATTACAGGTATAAAAGGAAGCCATTAATTTTGAATATTTAGCTTATGCCTCTTCAGTGAATTGTCTGTTGGTTTTAATAAATTATCCTACCACCATCTTGTATTCAAGAGTATTACAACAATTAACCACTTCTATTGAAATATTTGTAACATCCTGTGTCCTCCACAGACAATGTCTAATTTGCTTTTGTGCCAGTAAAACACAAAAGTGGTTTAGTGGTGCTAAATAAATATTTATTAATTTAATGAGTGGTGATTCCTGAATCTACATTCCAGTCCTGTTCATGAGCTACAGGGTGAATTTACAACCACTTACTGAACATGTTCACATCGGTTTTCCTCTGGCACCTCAAACGCAACAACTCTCACTAGAAATCTCAACATCATCTTTTCTTCTTTCTTTCTTCCTTCTCTCTCACATCCAGTCATTTATTGTCTTAAAATTCTACTTCTGCAGTTTTCACCTCATTTTCATATAGATTGCTATCAAAATTATCTTCCCAAAGAACAAGTCCTCCTCCTATTCAAAAACCTTCAGTAGTCAGTTCCCTACTGCCTAGAGAACAAAATCTAGACTTAGCGCGGCATTCCAGACCCTACTCAATCTGGTTCCATCTACCTTTCCAGCTCAGTCCATCCTAGCTCTGATTGCCTATAAGTAGAGACTGAGACAGGGATTCGGGTGTACATGCATTATTCGTGGAGGCAGTGCTTTCAGGAAAAAGGAATCAAGGAAAGTAGGATAAAGGAAAGGAAGGAACTAAGCAGGAATGTGGTCTCAGCTGGAGTATAGTTTCAGCCTGATCCCGGAGTTGCTCTGGAGCATGAATTGCACCAGAGTTAGTTCCCCTTGAGGCAGAGGGGGTTGCTCTTTTGAACTCTCCTGCCAGTCACTGGCCATGGGCTGAAGATGGGAATGGAGGGGTAAGCTCTGTGTTGAGGTGGTTCCCATTCATCTGGGGGCAGTTCTCTGAAAAAGGGCACAGCTGTGACCTTATTAGCAGCCAATATTCATTATAGCTGGGTGAGGAATGCATGACCTACTACTAAAGGGGATCTAGGCAGGGTAGCAACAGTATCTCCTGCCATCTCCAACATACCTCACCTTGTCACCCTCAGCTCCAATCACTCGAAAATACTTGATGTTTTCTAAATATGTCCAGCACATCCATCATTCCATGTCTTTCCTGAAATAACCTTTCTATCTTGTGCAACTATCCAAGACCTACTTAACTTGCAATATACAGTCGTCCCTTGGTATCTGCAGGGAATTTGTTCCAGGAACCCCCACGGATACCAAAATCCATGGATGCTCAAGTCCCTTAGTTGGGCCTCTGTACTCGTGGGTTCTGCATCTGTGAATTCAACCAACCACAGAGATCCCCAGTTGATTGAATCCACGGTGGCAGAACCTGCAGATATGGAGGACCAATTGTAGTCCAAACCCTTTCTCATTTGTGAAAGTTCCCTATTTCCTCAATTCAGAATTTATTAGCCCTATGTCACCCATGGGGAGACCTCTCATAGCATTTCTTTTGTGTGCTTTTTAATATAGTTAAATGTTCACATTTTTTTTCTCCCAAATAAAGGTGGAAGCTATTCATTTCATTCTGCTGTTTATAAAAAATAATTAAAAGCATCTGCTTCCTCAAAAGTTTATAAATGCGTTTGGTGTGAAAATAGTCTTAGTCATCTTTTTTCAGTCCTTTAGTACCTAGCATGAAGCCCAATAAATGTTGAATTGAGTTGAATCAAGTATGATATCAAAAAAATAAAAAGCCACTTTTTTTCTATCTGGTCCATCTGGCATGGAAATAAAGAGACTGATTTCTTGTTTGCTGGCTTTCTTTTCATTCTATTCCTCTTCTTTCTTTTGTGATTCTACTAACCCTTCAGTATAAACATTTGATTCACCCTGTCTAGATTTTTTTTTTATGTACTAACAAATATCATAATTCAATTGACTACCCTCTATTATAATTCAATCTTTCACATCTTTTAATGGTGCTAATTGAGAAATCAAAGGTTTTGTGTTCTGTTTTTAGAGTTTCACCATCAATTTCCTTTATTATGTTGAGATCACTTTATCTCAGAAAATGTGTGGTCCACAAATTTGTTTGAAAAGCATTATCTTTTCAAGGATCTCTTCTATCAGGCATTTGATGCTGGCTTTTGATATAGATACAAAACTTGAACCCCATATGTAAAAAGTAGACTCATTTATAAAAGAAATAATCAATTTCCAACATTCTCATTCTATAGACAGGGATGTGGAGTTTCAAAGGTCACGATCAAGTTTACAATTGCTTAAAATCCTTTCATCGCTTTCCGAGGCCCATAGGACAAAGTGCAACCCTCTCAATATGGCTTGCAAGGCTTCTATAACTTGGTCTCTGTTTTATCATATAATATGACCCCAGCCATGGAAAACTACTTATATTCTGCCAAACTCACTATGCTCTGAGTCTTTAAAATACTCTGTTTCTTGAAAACACACCAGAACTCTCGTATCCTATCCCATTGTCCAATTAGCTCCTAGTAATCCTTCAAGTCTTAGACTAGATATGACCTCCTCTGCTGAATCTTCCCAGATACCTTTAGATACTTTAGGTGCCCTTTCTTCTTCAGATGCCTAAAATACTCTCTACTTGTATTTATCATGCTAATTGTAATGCCTGTTTCCTGACCTGTAATTTAAAATCATACCTCCTTCACCCAGCATTATCCATTCTCCTTACTCTGTTCTACTGTTTTTTCATAACATTTATCAGCTTCTAACATACCATAGAGTTTACTCAATGTTCACTCCCGGCCATGACAGAGTAACTGGTATTGAATTAGCACTATTGACATAAACACTTATAAAACTGGAAAAATACATGAAACAAATATATTCAGATATTGAACAACAGGCAGCACAGGGTTATGGTCTCTGAGACAAGGGAAATTTCGAGGTGAGCCCCACAATACCTTGGCTTTCTGCCTAGAAGCACTTTCCGGACTGTGTGCAGGGAGGGGCAGCCCATGCAGAGCAGCATGTTGGTCTTGCTGAAAAGAGATGTTGGACTTCAGGGCTGCTGAGGTGACTAGAGTTTGCAGGACAGAGTATTAGAGAGGAGGGAGCTGCATAGAGAAGGAGCTCCAGAAATATTCCCAGGCATTCCCCTTAGTCATGAACTGACTACTAAGCTGTGCATGTGAGGACAGGACTCCATAAAGGCTGGAAGAAAACAACTACCAGAGCGATGAGCTGAACACAGAGTCTAGAGGGGCATGGGGCCAGGAGTCACTGGAGTTCTGACCAGCCAGTGGCTTGTGGGAAAACATCAAGCTGGTGAATATGCCTGCAGATAGGGTTGCAGAAGGAGTAGAGGGATGCAGACAGGAAAAAAAAAATTTAAATCATGGCTGAAATTTTTCCAACTTTGAGAGAAAATACAAAACCACCAATCCAAAAAGCTCAGTTAACCCTAAGCAATATTTTAAAAGATAAGAAGAAAAAATAGAAGAAGACTACATCTAGGCACATTGTAATCCTATGTTAAAGCAAGGCACAAAGAATATCTAAAAGAAGGCAAAAGGAAAAAAATGGCACATCATGTACAGGGGAACGACGGTAAGAATTACCAGTGACGTCTTACTAGAAACAATGCTAGCCAGACAACGCTACAGCATCTATAAAGTGCTGAAAGGAAAAAGCGGTCACCCATGAATTATATATCTGGCAAAAATATCCCTCAAAAATGAAAGCAAACTAAAAATATTTCAAGATGAACAGATGCTGAGAGAATTTGCCACCATGAGATTTGCTCTACAAGAAATGTTAAAAGAAGATTTTCAGGCTGTAGGAAAATGATACTGTGTCGAAACTCAGATCTACATAAAGGGATGAAGGGTGTGGAAATGGAAAATACAAGAGTAACTCTGAAAGTGGGTGAGGGGGAGTCCTCAGAGGAGAAGAGCCCAGCCCGTGAACTTGGAGGTGGAGAGGAGTTAAGGCGTCCAAGACAAGAAAGGAGAGAAATGACTGCTTCCAGGACTGGGCCAGAGAAAGTAGTAGACGAACCTGGAACTTTCTGTACCAGAAAGCAAGGAAATGGTCAAAGAATGATGGGAACATGTCAAAAGGACTAAGAAGCCAACTTGAAAGCCTACAAAATAATTTCAAGGAGCAAAAACAATAATGACAATCATTGATTATAACCTATTGAATAAAATGGGAAACCATGACTCCAAACTGATATAAATAAAATGAATAAATCCAAAGTTCATGAGGAACTAGATATTTGCTTAGTTCCAAAGTACATCCCATAAAATACTTATTAATTACGAAAGAGAAAAAAGAAACTTTACAGTAGCACGGCAGACACCCTCTTAATCAAGTAACCAGTGTGAACATCATCAGTAATGGGACGAATTGAAATTGTGTGTCACCTGAAATAATACAATAACAAGAATACAGCATCACCTCTGTGATATTCCTGCCAAAGATGCACAATCTGAACCATATGAGACAACATGAGGAAAACAAATCGAAGGACAATTCTACAAAATAATGGCCTTTAATTTTCAAAAGTGTCAAGGTCAGGAAAGACTGAAGAACTGTTCCAGAATGAAGAGACATAAAAACTAAATGCAACAGGTGATGCTGAAGTGGACTCCATTGCTCTATAGAAAGGATATTATTGGGACAACTAGCAAAACTTGATCGAGGTTTGGAGATTAGGTGGCAGTAATAAATCAATGTTTATTTCCTGACTTTGATGGTGCTACTTTGAGTGTGTAGGAAAATGTCCTGGTTTGTAGGAAATGTGCACTGATGGAAAGTGGAATTGGACTAAATACTCCAATCAAAAGGCAGAGATTGTCAGACCAAATAAAAAAAATCTAGGTCCTACTATACGCTTTAATGTATACTTTAAATATAGAGAACTTCTTCAAGTATTATGTTCATTGTTTGTCTTCCCCCAGTAGAATGTGAACCCCACAAAGACAGGGATTTTTGTTTTTCTAGAAAGCTTGCACATAGTTGCCACTTTAAAAACATTTGTTGAATGAATAATTAAATACTCTTCTTAGACCAGTATAAGCTGGAGGACTAACCCCATGTTTCCTGCATCACTGTTTCCCCGTGGCCTGGCAGATAGAAAGCCCTCAATAGATATCGGTGGAATGAAGAAAAGAATTAAGAACTAAGTCATTTGCGTTGCCACTATGGGATGAGGCTAAATTCACATGGAATTTCTTGCTGTTATTTTTAAAGAAATTAAATAAAAAATTAAGTCATTATCTATTAAAAATTGTATGGCTGCTGGTCCTGGAGACATACATTTACTAAATTATCTATTATCTGCTCCCACCTCTCCAAAGAAAAAAAGAACTATAAATGGAAACATTTTACCAGGGTTTTTATTTCTACTGGAGTAGATATACCAGGTATTGATTACCAGATGATCATGATAATGGCCATGAAACTTCATTACCACTAAAAATGCTGGGCCCAGCAAAACCTTGCTTACAGAGGTTTTAGGTTTCTTATAAGATGTACTGATAACATGAATTAAAATATCTTCTTAAGTATACCCTGCCCTGATTTTATTCTTGCCTGTACTTCCATGCATGAGAAAAAGGAATTCACCTTCCCATTGCAATCCACTATAGATTAAACCAGTTTTCTTTTTCCACTGAAAATGGAATAATTTTTAAAAACTAAAATGAGAAGGACAGTCACATGTCACTTAATGATGGGGATATATTCTGAGAAATGCGTTGTTGGGCAATTTCATTGTTGGGTGAACATCATAAAGTGTGCTTCTACAAACCCAGATGGTATAGCTTATTACACACCTAGGCTACATGGTACTAATTTCATGGGACCACTATCATATATGCAGTCCGTTGTTAATGAAACAACATTATTCAGTGCATGACTGTAATGTTAATTTCTTTAAAAAAAGTCTTTGTTTGACCAGCTCTGTATTTTGTGACTACAAAGCTAATATTTGTCTCAAAAATGCCACACCCATGCTCATACTTATTAATCCCTTCTTTCTTAAAGACTAATGTAACATTGTAGAGATTAACATTTTTAACTTTAAGTTGGCTTATTACATACATACCAAAAAGTACACAAATTGTCAGTGTACAGGCCAATGAATTATCACAAAATGAACAATGAACACAGCTGTGTAACCAGAACCCAGGTCAAGAAATAGAACATTATTAGCACCCCAAAAGACCACCTGGTCTTCCCTCCCAAACACTATGCCTTTCTCTCTCCCCAAAAATATTCCCTCTCCTGACCTCACACATGATAGATAAATTTTGCTTCCCTTTGTATTTCACATAAATTATATCGTGCAGTATGTGCACTTTTGGTATGTGGCTTCTTTCACTTAACATTCTGTTTTTGTAGAGATTAACCTTTTATCTTAAATTGAAATCACTACTGAATTTTGGGTGACAAAATGTAATCAATTATTACCCTTGAATTCATTCTCTTTACTAATAACAAATTTTAGCAAAATATAATTTTACCAAATGTTACAAAGTCACTAAAACAGATATTGAGAATAGGAGTAGCTAAATCAGATTTTATTAATAAAAGCATTCAAACTAATGCTCAGCTAAGTTAACTGCAATACATTGCTGAGACTTTCCATTTGTAAACTGTTCTATCTAAAAATTATCACAGACATATCAAATGATATTTTTTCAAGGCTCTTCATGGCTCTTTGGTGTTACATTTGAAGCGGGTTATTTGTAGCGAGAACTATGCATCTGTGTATCATTCAAGTAATATATACACTCCATTGGTCCTTCCCTTTCATTAGGCTGTCACTGATACCGTGGAGTTTTACAGATTACGGGTTTTGCCTAAAGCTACAGCCAGCTCTCTTACCCAGTAATTGGATAGACAGATCTGGCTCAGCTCAGCAAGTCTGTACTTCTGTATGCAAAAGCAGCCCTGAACTGAAATGCAGCAGCCTTGCCAGGTCAGGTTAAACAGAGCTCCGTGGGGAAGTTTAGAAAATCACCTTACAGAACACTTTCGGTCCCATTTCTCCATCTTTACCAATTGAATTTCATAGCTTAGGGATACATATGCATCCTTATATATTAAAAATAATAATCCAAAATATTAGATTTGTTTAAAAGGGTTTCTAAATTTCAAAATGTTGACTTAATTAAAAATAGATGTTTTCTAACTTTCTGCATCCAGGTACACACAAAACTTGAAGGTAATTTTCAGACCATATTTTTTTTTTGTTTTTTGTTTTTCAGGACATAGTATTGCTATAAAAGAGAAATAAATTATATGGACACTACAAGCTGCTATTTAATTTCCAAAACTCTAAAATCTAAAGTTAATTTGTTCATAGCCCACTTGCTCTATAATAAAACAAATCTGGGGTAGTCTAAGTAATAAATTTATGTTCAGTGTGGGTGAGCTTATGACACCACGAAAACCTCCACTTTTTCACTTCATAAATTTACTGCTGTATTGGCCCAAATATAAAGCTCTGTTAGGCTGCCTTAATTTTCAAAGGAGAGGAAAATTTCAGGTTGCAAAAATAAACCCTGTCACATAAAACTTTCCATCTCTAGCCCCCAGGGCAGCTGAAGGAGTGAAAATGTGTCCTGAAACCCCTCCCTTCCTTTTGCTCTGGGTGGTTCCAGCTAGCGTTACTGATACTGAAATTTAAATACAATTGCTACCTTTGCACGCCAGCCAGACTGTTAGAAGTTGCATTCTGTTACTCTGCTGGCTCCGAAAAGGGGCTGGTGTCTCTCACAGAGTCAAGCATTGTTAGGAACAGAAAGCTTTTGAAAATGGAGATTTTAAAACAGATTTAAGGTGATTCAATCACCACCCTCCTCCAATTCTTCCACCAGCCCCTCCTCTCAGCATCTCCAAAGGAAGGCGTGGCGAAGGAGAGGAAGAGGTAGCCATTCTTTGCAAAAGCGGTCAAGATACTTGTGAGCTGTTGCCTCTGCATCCCTGTCCATGCCAATTCTCTAGCTTGGAGAAGAATCCCGACCCTCCACACATAGTATTTAAAATGTGAATCCTGGCTTTCCATGTGCTGGTCACCTTGTGCAATTTTTTTAACCTCTCCAAACCACAGTTTCGTCATCTGTAAAATGGGAATGACTTTTCCTACTCTGCAGGGTCGTTGTGAGGATTAAGTGAAAAAAATGTAGCCAAAACCCTTAGCACATAAAAAGCAATAATAAATATTAGCTATTATGACTAGAATATTAGCAACAACAGGATGATCTGGCCCAGGCTGCTACCGTCCGCGGCAGATCCATTTCCGTTTTTCTCTGCCATGCAACTAGGCTGTGTAACCCAGGATTCTTGCAGGGAGGTGGGGTCACATGGCTGAGTTCTAGCGAACAAAATGTGAACCAAAGCTATGTGTGCCACTTCCTGTTCAAATCTTTTAAGAAGTTAGTCCCCCCACTGCCTTGTTTTTCCCCTTCCACCTACATGCAAAGGATTACAAGCCCCTAGCGGATGGAGGAGCCACAGATGGCAGAAGCCAAGGTCTCAGAATAACTGAATGAAGGAATATAGCCACCACTGTACCCTAGCCAAGAGCAACTTTCCTGGACTGTTCTTTGTGTCGTTATTTATTTGGGGGTCTATTTGTTATTGCAACGTTTGTTAGTCCAGTCAATTCCAACTCCTAGCAACCCTGTGTACAGCACAGCAGGGTTTCTCATCTTCGGAGCTATATCAGACAATGCTCCGCTGGTATTTACAGGGTTTTCATGGCCAATCTTGACTCCCCATCCCCCAGAAGTGGGTGGCCAGCTTCTTCTTCCTAGTTCATCTTAGTCTGGAAGCTCTGCTGGAAACTGTCTACCTTGGTAGGTATTTTCAAATACCTGGTGGTATTTGAAATATTGGTGGCATAGCTTTCAGCATCACATCAACACACAGTCGCCACAGTATGACAACGACAGATGGGTGGTGTTGCTCTAACCAGGAAATGAACCCAGGCATGGCTGTGAGAGCACCGAATCTTAACCACTAGACCACCAGGGCTGGCTATACTACTGCAACTTTCCTTGACTATTTAAAACAGCTGGTAGAGAGCCAGGATTCACTAAAATACTCTTGGTCTGGTGGTGGGTCAAGAGTTCTCACTATAAAACCAATGAGAAATTTTCAATTAATTAAAGGTCTAGGTTGGCCTTGCACTTTCACATCTCCATGTAGTTTCTCTCTTGAGCTGAATTTTCTTCCAATGTTTTTCGGTCTGCACAGCTCCCAGATATATGTGCTCCCCTTCTGTCTCCTGAACCTAATTTTCCATAACACAGCCAAAACAGGGTGCCATTTTTCTGTGCTTTATTGAAATCCCAAGGGAAAATGAAACCAAAATAAGGAGTATTGTTTTCTAATCCTAAGAATCCCAATAAAAATATGTGTGGATTTTATTAAGCATGAAAGCCACCATTGCAGTTACCGAAATTGGATTCTTGCCTCTTTGGTTCCAGGTCTTGAGTGGTGAGTGCCATCTTGTTTGATCTGCCCAAAAGCAGTCTACCTAAATACGTAGCTCTGTTCAAAGACGAACACTAGCTTCCCATGTCCAGGGGAACACATTTCCTGATTCATCCTCCCCCACCTCACTGGTCTGGGCACCCAGGATCTGTCTCCACTGTGGAGGAGAGACATATTTCAGAGTTTATGTGTGAGTCAACAGTGATTAAACGCCTTGAGCCCCAATAACATTCCCAGCTCCAATAACAAACTTCACCTATTTTCTGAGGTGTTCTATCCCTGAAGTCAGAGATTGTTAATATCACAAAAGTATAGTGTTAACAAGGTTGTGCCTCGTGAGTGAGTCCATGTAGCTAAGGACACAGCTAAAAATACAGGTGGGGTACAACTACCCAAGCTTCACCTAAACATGTGGGAATCCACAAAGGGGCCCACTATTTCTCTCCAGCTCCTTCATCAAAATTTCAGACCTTCTTGGCCATAAAACAAAAACTATCAGTGGTGAAATCGTTCATTTAATTTCAATATAGATTAATTAATAACCTAAAGAGTATCAACCATTTAGCAACCACAAGCTTTAAATGAAATTTGGGAACCCAAACCGCATAGTATTTCTGTAGCGTATCAATGATAAAACCAAATCCGGTTGCTTTATCAGCATGAAACACTTTGGAACAAAAACAACAGCAAAATCTGAGTTTCGTTACCCAAGGCAAGTCCTCCTGTCTTTAGTCTTTCAGAAAACAGTTACGATTTCCCAAATGACATATATGGTAGATTCAAACTGCCTCCAAACCAATGTATGTCTGTGCCAATGATTTGACAATAGCAGAGGGGACCCAGTCAGCTATCACCAGAAAAAGCAAATTTGAAGGCAAGTTTGGATGCATTAAGTAACTGCCCAAGACCAATCTGAAAATGTCTGTTAGTTTCCAGAATGTTAGTGCATTCCTACCAATGACAAACTAAGATCACAACCAGCTTTGCTAGAAAGATGTTCTATTAACATTACAATGTTCTATTAACATCTAGGAATGAAACCCCTGAAATCTCATAAGCAACAATATGTAGGAAGCCATTATCTGAGGTTTAAGCAACTGCATAGTGCTGTTTTAACTATGCATTGCAGGCAAACTGTGATTGTGTCTTCCCTAGTATTTTATTAGAATGTCAGTTCAGCTGAATTACATCTCATGGGAAAGATTAGCATGGATTTTAGTATGCATGTGTGAAAGAGCTGCTGTGCCCGGGGCCAACTTTTTAAAAGTTGTGTGCTAATTAGAGTGAAAATGGAAAGAGAAGTGTGAGATTCTCAAGTCCAAGAAATCCTGTAGCCGTTCTTCCTTCCACTCCATGGTAATCCTCAGTGTGTTTGCAAATGGTACAAACTGAACACAAAGCCTGCCAGACATCAGCACTGCACTTGGAGCATTATGAGAGGATAAAAGGGATTTAGGACGAGAAAATGTATGTTCAGACATCTACTCCTCAGCTTAAAGCGGGGAGGGAATTAAATATTAAAACATACACCTTATGGAAATTTATTTGAATCAGATTTTTTAATCTCCCCCCAAAGAAACTTAGAATAGCAGAGTTTGAGATCTGAGATCACCTATGGTAACACCCACATTTTACTGAAAAACAGGCAGAAAGTTGGGGGTCACTTGACTAGTGAATTAGCGGCAGAGAAAGGTTTCAGGTCTCCCCACACCAGTACAGTACCCTTCTTTTATACTATTATTATAATAGTTTCTAGACAATGTTCCAACACTTTCCGTTTTGTCTTTTTTTTTTTTTTGAAACTTGTAATTAAGGGGAAAATTTGAGTATATAATACAGGCAGATGATTCCTTTCTTTGGCCAAGTAAAAATAGGACCAAGTAGAAGAAACTGGTAAAAATAGAGGAGACATGTATTGGCAAAATCCTTTCTTTTCCCAGAGCAAACAATGCTCATAGGGTACTGGTGCCCTTGAGCAGAAGCCTGGAAGCTGCTTTTGCTGCGACACCCCCCCCCGCCCCCCCCCCAGTTTATGCAGTCTCCTTTTTTAATCCGTGGTGTTTTCAGGAGTTACCACTTGCTGCCCAGATGAAAATTAAAATCACTTCAGAAAAAATCAAAATAGGATTCCCTCCTTTGTGATGACTGGGAAATTAAGTAGCCATTTTATGATGCTTTCATAATTAAAGTGCGGAGCCGAATCAGCTACTCTTGTGGACAATCCGGCCTTTGTACTCTCCCTTCATACTGACCCAAGAGAGGGGGGATTTTTTTTGGGGGGGGGCAGTGGAGTTGGTCCAAGAGAAGAGAAACTTCTACGTTTCCAGAAAGACACTTGGGATGTGCTGCCGTTCAAACCAATCGCTCAGGCAACTCCCTCCCCGCCCCCACCTCCCCAGCCCTGACCCTGGACTTCAGTCCCCAGCCCAGGCAGAGATGGGGATCAAACAGCAAGTGAGAGCCCTCCCTCTGAGGAGCCTGTAAGGCTCTCGTCGCCACGTTTGGGCGCCCCTCCAGCGCCGGTCAGTGCAAAGGCCTAGTGACCAGGTAAAGGGCAGGTACGGGGTGTTCTTGTGGATAGGAGTTCCCAGCCAGCCGGCCGGCTGCTCACAGGTGAGGTCAGGTTTATGGAAAATATCAAATCTCCTGCGCCAGCATAGACGCCACTCCCGCACCAGCAGCCGCTGGCTTTTAAAGCCCAGGGACATTAAAGCAAAGCCTGGCGACTCAGAAGGTCTCCGCGTGACTGTCGCTGGCTGCTTTCTAACACGCATCCCCCACGGCCCGACCCTCTCGCCCCTTTCCTCCCTCCCCCAACCCCCGCCCGGGCTCTGGGATCCAGAGCGCACAGGGCCACCTCTCTCTCTCCCATCCCCAGGTGCTGAGCTCGCGGGGTCCCACATTCCCTCTCCTCCCCCGGTTCTGGGATGGGGGAGAGGGAGCTCTCTGTCCTCCTCCAACTCGCCCGGATCCGGGCTCTAGAGGTCCCCACTCTCTACCCCTCTCCTGGGCTCCGGTTCTCAGGGGACCCCCACTCTCCTTCCCCGGCCCTGATTCTGGCTCGTGGGGGAATCTCCTACCCTCTTTCCCCACCAGGCGCCAGACTCGTCCGGCCCCCACTCTCTCTAGCCTGCAGCACCCCCCCTTCCCCCTCCCCCTCGCCGTCCCCGGGGCCGGCCGCCTGCGGCCCGCCCTTCCTCCGCCGCGGGGGTCACTCGGGGACAGCCCTCCCCCGCCTCCCGCAGCGGGGGCCCAGCCTCGGCGGCGGCGGCGGCGGCAGAGCCGGTGCCAGTGCGGAGCTTTGAACGGCCGCGCGACACTGGCTCCCTCCGCCGAGCCCGCGTCCCGGCCCCGGCGGCCGCGATCGGCGCGGAGGGGCAGCGCCGTGAACTTCGGGGACGGAGCGAGCGCGCCCGCGCACTCCAAGGGGTGTCTTGGGGGCTCGAGGACCTAGAATCCCGCGGTTCGGCCGCGCTTTGCACCCCGGGTGTGCGGCCCGGCCGCGCGCCGGCGGCTCCTCCCGGGGCTCGGACTCGACCCTCCTCCCCGGGCGTCCGCCGGGGAAAGCGCGGGGCACACCGGGCGGACGCCACCGACCTCCCCACATGTGAGCGCCTAACCCGAGAGCTCCACTCCCCACGTACTTTTGTTTTTAAAAAAGTAAATGTTATTGGGAGCTCCCACACTCTCCTGGGCACCCCCATGCAACTGTTTTCATGCAAATTTTATTGCAGTCTAAAGTACATATAAAGAGTGCACTGCGCAGCTGGGCGTCTGTTCCCGAACCGCACGTACCTGTGGTAACCTGAGACCAAGAAACAGAACATGACCGGCACCCTGGATCCCCCTCTCGCCGGCTCCTTCCAGCCACTACCCCCTTCCCCCCACCCAGGGCAACCACTCTCCTGCTTTCTAACACCAAGATTAGTTTTGCCTGTTTTTATACTTTTATATAAACGTAATCATAGAATGTGCTCTTTTGTGTCTAATTTCTCTTCACTCAACACCGTGTCATGTTAGTAAGATACATCCATGTTTTTGCCTCTGGTTGAAGGTTCTGATTTCTGTATAGTCTGTCCTTGTATGGATACACCACAATTTGTTTATCTATTATATATGCATGGAAATTTGGGGAATGCAGGTCTATGGTTATTACAGAAAGTGCTGGTGTGAACATTCTGGTACATTTCTTTCGGTGGACACGTTTGCATTTCTGTGGATAAATACCTCGGAGTGGAATTGCCGGATCGTAGGAGGCATATGTTTGGTTTTATTAAACACGGCCGAAGAGATGTCGAAAGTGCTGTACCCATTTACCTCTCACCAGCAACGTATGTGAATTCCCGTGGCTCCAAGACCACGGGTTTATTGAGGACCTACTGTGTGCAGTGAACAGAATACTATGAGCCCCTCTACTCAAGGAGTTCTAGCAGGGAAACAGGATGCCCGTTGACAAATACCCATACAGTAGTTAGTGCTGGGAAAACAATAAAACTGGGCCATGGGAGCGGGGAGGGCGCTTAAAATGGGCTGGTCAGGGAAGGCCTCTAGGAGGAGGTGACAATTGAGTCTTGTTCAAGACAAGAAGGAACTTGGATGAAAACAAGCCACAGGCAGGAAGAGTCTCCAACTCTTTCCCACTTTTTTCTGCCTCGCAGTTTACTGGGCTCCCCGGCCCTGGGGAGTCCAGCTAGCGGTTTCGAAGGTCTTCAGTTTGGGAGTGCTGCTGTGGGTGGGAAAACCCCAGGAAAGCCCCTGGCTGGACCACCCATCTCTCCTGGCCTCTGAACTCCCAGACACTTCTCTCCAGGGTATTTCCATCCTCGATTGCATGATTAGTCCTCATTATGCTTTATGCCTGCACTCCACATTTTGCCAAGTACTTTACCACTTGAAAAAATATTTCCGACTTCCAGTCATTGATGAGGTAGCCTGGTGTTAGACACACGGAGTTCCCACAAAGGAAACAGACAGCATGAAAACATTAACATGCCAAAGGGCAAGTTAGGAGAAGGTCGGAGGCGACTCTGGGCAGTTCACACCACCCCCCAGGCGCTGTGCTGAGGGCTTATACACAGTGCCCCTTTAATCCCCACGGCAGACCCTCCAAGTGGGCATCATTAGCTCCATTTAGCTCATAAGGAAACTGAGGCATTTACCTAACTCACCTAAAGTCACACAATTAATTAGGAGAAGCCAGACACAAAGCCAGAATTGTCTTCAAAATCCAGTGTCTCGGGTCAGGTTCCCCAGAAGCAGAGTCTATGACCAAGATTGTTGTTGAGACTATTTTTGTACGAAGTGCTTTCAGGAGACGAGGAGGGAAGCGGGTAGAGCAGGTGAGAAGAATGAGCAAGAATGTGGTCTCAGCTGGAGACTGGCTTGAGTCTGTTCCATGATGAATAGAATATGAATTGCATCACAGAGTTAGTCTCACTTTTAAGCAAAGGGGGAGGCTTCTGTACCCACTGCCAGCCAGTCCTTGGCATTTGTCCAGAGAAGGGGGCATCTACGAGCCATTAGCAGCCAAGACCACAGCAGCTGAGGAATGGATACACCAGCCCAGTGTGAGGCTCTGGCTGGGGAACCAACAGCATCAACTACACCCAGTGGTGGTTTGTCTTTGCCCCAACCTCTCCTGGGACGTGCAGGATATCCAGGGAACTCCATGCTCCAAAACACTACAGTCCCCACCGTCTGTGGCTCCCAAACTTCCCCCACACCAGGGGATCTCAAACTTTAAAGCACACATAGCATCACCTGAAGGACTTGCCAAAACACATTGCTGGGCCCCACTCTCAGAGTTTACAATTCCAGATGCTGGGTAGGGTCTGATAATTGGCATTTCTAACATTTTCCAGATGCTGCCGGTCTGGGGACCACCTTTGAGATCCACTGACTTACAGCACCATTTCAAGGTATTACACCTGTTCCCAGGTTACACCTAAGTTAGACTAGATCCCTTATTTTAACCAGGCTCTTCATGGGCAATATGTCTCCCCAAATAGTTACTCTACTGATGGAGCTATGAGAATCTACAGCAGATAATTTAGATATGTAAGTCTTCATGGTACCCTCTTGGTGACCCCAAGAATTCAATCCAACCAAAAAGAGAATTGGGAACTCTAGATGTGAAAGGATTGACTCAAGGCAAAATATTGGATGAGCATAAATTTTGCCCGCAGATCCCCCAGACTCCCTTTCTGCTGTGTGTCTCCTCCCTATTCCTGCTGAAGACCCCAGAACATTTTAAGCTGAAGCTGGATCACACCTGCTCACAAGAGCTGATTTGAGCTCATCTCTTCCCAACCATCATGGAAAGCAGCAAAAGCTAAAAAAGTAGGGCTCTTCGTTCCCCCCAAGAGTTATTAAACTTTTACCGCACACTACTGCAACTCTCCTCCCTACCCTTAAAAGCTGTTGGAAAACAAATTTAAAAACTCACACCAATGTATAGTTGACAATAAAATTTAATACTTTTGTGTGACACGCACATGCCTATTATCTACCACGCTATGCTGAGTGCTTTCACATGTTTTTCTTTAGTCTCAAAATAACTACTGAGGTGGTGTTATCCCGAGACTAGAGAAGAGAAAACAAACTCTTCGAAGTTAGCTGACTTACCCAAGTTCACGTACACAGTTAGAGGCAGGCCCTGCTTACCAGCCCACATCTACTAACCCCCCAAATCTAGGTTCTTTCTACTACTGTATTCCTTCTTTCTTGCACTTTAAGAGATCAAGTCTTAAACCAAAGAAATGATCGTTTAATGCAACAGTTCATAAACATTTTGGTGTCAGGATCTCTCAACACTTTCAGAAAGTATTGAGGACCCCAAAGAGCTCAGGTTCTGTAGATTATGTCTTTCAATGTTTATAATATTAGAATTGAAACAAATGCTTAAGATTTTTTAAATTAATTCATTGAAAAATAGCAACGGTAAACTATTGCATGTTAATGTAACGCAACGGTAAACTATTACATGTTAATGTAACACATTTTTATTAAAAATAACTATCTTTTCCAAAACAAGAAAGTATTTAGTGAAAAGAAAGTTATTTTACATTTTTGTACATTTCTTTAATGTCTGGTTTAATAGAAGACAGCTGGAACCTCATTCCTGCCTCTGCATCCCATCTGCTACATTATGTCATTAGGGTTGAAGAAGATACAGCCTCACCCAGATCAGAAAAGGGAGGACCTCATGGATGCCCAGAAATGGTCTGGGGTACCCCCAGGGGTCTTTGAATCACTTTGAGGAATGCTGATCTAATTATTGAATTTCAGGTTCAGAACAGAGATGAGGAAACAATGAATGGGCTTCCAACCCTTAGTCCATCCAATTGTGTAAGTAAGATTATTTTAGAATTTGATTAAACCAATAGCTAACTGGCCATTCTATAAAGTAAACATAAAAACTATATTGTGGTATTTGGAGTATTCTCTCTCTCTCTCTCTCTCTCTCTCTCTCTCAATCTCTTTCAAACCTCAGTCACTGCCAGCCCACTGATCTTCCAAATCCCAACAATGGATTTTGCAATAACATTTATTCATTCAGCAAATATTTAAAGCATCTGCTATGTACCAGGCACCAGGCTAGACACTGGAGACATAGCAGCAAGCAAAACATTCAAGTCACTGCCTTCAGAGGCTTACAATTTAGTGGGAGAGACAGGCTGTGCTGAGCATGGGGATACAGAAGTATGTGGTGCCGTAGAGGATCTGGGAGATTTTCTGCAGAGTCAAGGAAGTCCTTCCTAGGGAAGTGTTGAGGGGAGGCCTGAAGGAGTCCTAGATGTTAAGTCAGTAGAAGTTGGATGGGAATAGGGAGCTCAGATAGTGAGGCTGAAAATGTGTCAAATCAGCCCAGAGAAATGAGGCCCATAGGCCATGTCAAGGATTTGGGTCTTTCTCCTAAAAGAAACAAAAAGCCAAGTTTTAAGTGGAAAGGGAGGAGATGTGGGTGAGATCATTCAGAAGAATTTAGAGTAATCCAGGCAAGACAAGGCAAGAGCTTCAGTTCACAAGGTTGGGGGGAGATGAAGACAAGTGCACGGATCTGAGAGATGTCAGGAGGTGAAACTGAGAGCACCCAGTGCTGGGTTGGGTATGAGGGAAGGAGAAGCAGGTGTCAGGGATGCCTCCCACATTTCTGCAAACATCTACGGAATACCCACCACATGCCGGCCACAGTACCAGGCTCTGATATCACAGCTGAACAGGAATTAGAATTGGCCTTGGCTAGGAGTAACAGAAAAATGAAAACTAAACATCGCTTAAACAAGAGGGCAGTTTCTTTTCTTTTTTATCTTCTGTCATTGAAAAGCCTAGAAGCCTGAGGCTCAGGACTCTCCTCCGTGAAAGCCTCAGGATTAAATACTTTGACCTAATCGTTCCTCTAGGCAGGGCCTCCATTCCCAAGGGCCCCAAGATGGCTGCTCCAGCTCTGGCCGTTAGAGTATACTGGCCTTACACTTCCAGCCAGCAGGAAGAGAAGAATGAAAAACTAGGGACAAAACATGAAAAACTTCTCAGAAGCAACCACACAGCACTTCTGTTTATATCCATTGCCCAGATTTATAACCTGACCCAGAGAAGCTGCAAGGGATTCTAGGAAGCATAGTCTTCACTCTGGACAGCTGTATCTGCAGCTAGAAATTCTATTACTTGGAATAAGGGGGAAAAGATATTGAGAGACAACCTACATTTTCCACAAACATGGAATTAGACACAGGTGTTGCACTTTTAAGGGCTTCCAACAATTCGAGGTCAATGGTTTCCATCCTTTGAACCTCAGTTTTCTTCATCTGTCAAACAAGAGGGTTCCTACCAGGTGACCTCTATAACTTCTTCCAGCTCGAGAATACTATGATTCTGTGCACACTCTACTTACAATGAGGGCTTTTGTAGGTGTTCATTTGTCACAAGTATGGATTATATTTGACTTGTTACAAATAAATACATTTTGCTGAAGACATATGACTCTTTCCTACAATGATTCTCTTAGCTAAAGTCAGAATAACTGGAATCAAACATGACATTTTGCTGGCTCTTTATGTATTTGACACATTTGTTTTGTGGAAAATAAAATATCAGAACAGTGGGAAAATGGAAACTTTTTAGGGTTATTTGAATTAACTATGTGATCTGAAAAAGGTTAGAAATTATTGCTTCTTTTAAGGAAACATAAAAAATAAACACTTCTTCAGTTAAAAATAATTCTTATACAAACGTGTTTAATGGCAAGTAGGACAATCAGGAATTATTCAACATGATCGCCACCCAAATCTATCCGATTTTAGGCAATTGGGGTGAAGGGGTAGGTCACCTACTCTGGTTTTGTTTGCCTGTTTGTTGTAACAGCGCTTATTGTTCAGTGTTGTTTGGGTTAACTCCAGTGTTTAGGCTGAATTTCCTAAAGTGATGGTAGAAGAAGATAACTCATAAAAGTATTGGTTACCCACAGGAAAAGAATTCGAATTTATAATTTGCCAAGGTTGTACCACAAAGTAGATAATTTAAAATTTAGATTATCCAGTTCTGACTTTTGCCTCTAGACTCTTCATAAATCTAGCTAGCCATAGAAAAAATGGCCATATGATAACTTTGACTCTAATTCCAATTTTCTATTGAATTAATTGAATTAGTATTAGAGTAGAGTGATATTTCTCAGCTCATTTACTATGCAAAACTTTCCTGATTTGATTTACTGCAATTGAATAGTTCAAAGAACTATTGGCATGGAATAGGATTCTACCTGTTTTCCATAAATTAGTAGTTAATTCTGTTAAAGACCAATTAAGGAATGTTAAAAAGAAAGCATTGACAATATAAACTTTGTGAAAGTATTGTTTAAATCATGAAACATATTTCTTGTTAAATTAATTTAAATAACAAATTTAGCAAACAAGTCTGCCTATTCTTTAGAAGTATCTTTTCTCCTCAAATAAGGGTGACTTGAAAATTAGCAAGAAAATATATTTAAAAATTTACCTTTCCTCATTGCTTTTCAACCTAAAATTCAGGCACAAAGTTTTTAGTCTGAATGTGTGTGCGTGTGTTGTGTGTCTGTATATGCAAATAGATAAAGATGTAAATATTTTCATCTATTTTCTTGCATGGGGCTATTTGCCCTGCAAAAAAGCATGATTTATATTAATTTGTATGTCCTTTGAAGTAACTTTTACAATGAGATAATTTAAATGTAAACTATTTTAAAACTATTAACCTTCTGGTAACTTCATAAATGCAGCAGCCAATGATAAACTTGTCGACTTTTAAGACGTGAGCTAAACTTGCTTGTTCAGATTTGGGCATAGATAAGAAACCTGAATATTTAAGCAAAACAAAGTCTAGTTTTACAGTTGCCAGAGATTTAAATAGGCAGGATGATTGTCTATCGGAGATCATAATAATGCTCTTAAATTTAGAGCTCCAAATGCCCCTCCCCCCCCCCCACCAGTCGGCATGCTTCTTGAAGCCTCAGACTGAAAAACTGCAGCTGTGTTTATGCGGTAATTTAGAACCCCTGTTACATATGCAAGCAACTGGGCTCCGTGGCTCAATCACAATTCATTCATTTTCCTTTTTTTGTACCAAAGAAATAAAATCAGAGAACTATATAGCATTATGGCCAGCTCTTTAAAAATCACAAAAATCAGGAGATTGAAAATTATATTCCCACAAAAAACGCAAATCTTTTCCATTCCCCGTTAAATAAAGTTCACAACAGAAATTCCAGATATGTGTAGTTAAGGTGTGGTATTCAGCTCAGCAAACATTTATTAAGGGGAAAAAAAACATGTTATAATAATAAGAGAAATTAAAGCATGAATAAGGCAAGCCTCTTACCTTGAGGATCTTGAAAGCTAACAGAAGATATTTGGAATCAAATACCGTGTGTGTGTGTGTGTGTGTGCATGAATGCACAGGTAATATTCTTTATGCAAAATACCAATAAACAGACTGAGTTTGTTTTTAGACATAATAAAATTCTGAAGTATTTTCCTTTGGGGATATTACGGATCTGTGCAGTCGTATTACTTATGATTCACATAGCAACAATTTTTCAAGTATTTGTTTACAGTCTAGATCCACAGTGATCCTAGCAAAAGTATGTGCAGTTCATCTCGCTATATATAATAGTCAGATTCTGAAAAATTTTGTAAAAATTTGCTTTTGTATAAATGGAATACTATTTTAATAATACTTAATAGTTAACTCAAATTTAAATTTTAAAAAGTCATATTCTAATTTATTTGTTTTTACAAATTTGGGCTTTTCTCATATTATTTTTGCTTATCAAATATCTGTATCCATAAGATGAGGAGAATGCACTGGCTTATTGCAAGAAAAATTTTATTCTGAAACACTTTTTTAAAGGTGCTATAGAGAAGTGAAACTTTTATAATTATATTGAAACATAACAAACACTGTTTCCAATTTATTTTTGGGTTGCATTTCAGATGTTAAGTTAATTGGAATGCAAAAGTTTCTACTGGAAACAACCTCTTATATGCTGGATTTTCAAAAAAGCACACAAAAGTAATTCATTTATCTAAGGTATGGCTCTGTAATAACTGTTCTTAAACACTTTTTTTTTCTTTAACATTTAAGTGCTTCAGGGGAGGAAGGTCAAGAGCCTTCTTATCCCTCCACCTCAGTAATCAGGGACTTCATAACATTTAAGTCACAGTGATTGCTCAGCCAGAGCTCCTGAGGTGATGGGAGAGGTGATTGGGAAGGAAGACCTGAAGGGTAGGACAACTGAGCTGTAAAAGATGAGAAGGTGGGGTAAATGGTAAGGGACCTTTTGCTTTCTTCTCTAATAGCTGTAGAAAAGAACTGCTATCACTGAGATTAATAAAAAGAAAAGAGACATCAAGCAGAATGACTCCATCTTATACACTCTTTGATCTGCAAACAGCTAGATAGATGACAGGTACATAAATAGATAGATAGATAGATAGATAGATAGATAGATAGATAGATAGATAGATAGATAGATAGATAGATAGATAGATAGATGATAGAGGCTTCTAGAGTCAAAAAAAAGATACAAGTATATGTGCAGCTAGTAGCTACAAGCCTCATTTCAAAGTCAGGCTACATGGGTTCTAATCTCTGATTCACTACTTGGAAGTTGCATGATTTGGGGCAAGTACTTAAACCTGTCTAGGCCTCGGGTTCCCTATCAGAGAAAATGGAGAGAATAATAGTACTGAACTCCTAGGATGTGGTAAAGGAGTAAATGAGATAATCCATGTAAAGCGATCAGCACAAGTGAGAACATAGGACGCTCTCAATAATTGCAGCAGCGTTATTGTTATGGCACATAGTTGAGGGCTGCAGGGATACAGAGAAAAGCATATTCAACTGGGAATCTGTTCCAATTTAACTAGATTTGTATCTTGAATAGGTCATTCAATTTCCTTGGGTCTCAGTTTCCTCAGGTAAAATGTAGGGGTAGATCTAGATAAATTAATGCTTCTCCAATTTTAATGTGCATAGATCACCTGAGGATCTTGTTAAAATGCAAATTTTGATGCAGCAGATGGAGTAGGAGGAGGGAGGTTTGAGATTCTGCACTTCTGACAAACTCCCAGAGTGAGGCTGATGCTGCTGGCCTAAGTACCACACTTTGAGTAGCAAAGCTCTGAGTGCTATCCAGCAAAGTCTCTTCCAGCTTTAACACTGTAGTTTATAATTATGATAGTGGCCCTTTTTTGTACATAAAGAAGGGATAAAGGATTCAGGTTCACTTAAGAAGGAAACAAGTCTCAAATTATCTTGGGGATTATGTCTCTAGAGCTCCAGTGGATCTTGGAAGGGAAGCACAGGACGTATTAAGGAGTCAGAAGATGGCTGGCTGCCGAGAAGGTGGGCCAAGGGGAATATTTCCTGATGTGGTCCTCAGGACAGAGGCAATTTTAAGAAGTGAAGGTAAAGAGAGAGGGAGGCTTGAGGGAATATAAATTGGGAGATTATTTTTTCTTGATTCTGGAAGGCAGCATGGCATGATAGTGAAGAGTGAGGGTTTTTGTTTGTGGTGTGTGTGTGTGTGTGTTTGTATGTGTGTTACCAACTAGACATAGGCCAACAGCTCTGCAACTTAATGGCTGAACTTGGGCAAATTGCTTAATTTTCCTTAACTTCATTCCCTCTTTTATACAATGGGAATAACAATACTTCGTTGAGCTCTTGTGAGAGAGAATTAAATGAGATAGTGCCTTAAGTATGTAGCACAAGGCTTAAGTGTGGCTTAAGTGTTCATAAAAGATTATCCGTTAAACTTATCCTCATCATTGTTACCACCATTATCATTAAGTTGGGAGCACTGGAAGGGTGAGCATTTTAATCCCAATTCTATTTTAGTTTCTACAGCAGTGGTTCTCAAACTTCAGTGTGCACCAGGATCAACTGGAGGGCTTGTTACAACAGATTGCTGGATCCCACCTGACTAGAAACTCTGATTTAGTAAGGAGGTCTTGGATGGGGGCCAAGAGTCTACATTTATAGGAGATCTGAGGACCACACTTTGAAAACCACTAATCTACAAAATTACTTCTTATAACTGGCATGATTCGGGGATGAGGAATCCCTGGTAAGTGAATTTTCCACATAAATGAGGCTAACCTCAGATAGGACACTTTCTTATTTCAATCCATTTTTAATGAAAGCTTTTCTAAAATGTATCATTTTTGTTCTTGTCTCTGTGTGCAGGGACTCTTAAATAAAATTTAACTTTTCTTCTTGACTGAAGTCATCAAGTAGATCATCTTGATTCCAGAAGGGATGAGAAAGGGTGGCCTTTGATTTATGAACTTAAAATCATCCTGAGTATTTCTAGAATGTATTCCTAAAGAGACAGTCATAGAACCCTAAAAGAGATAGTGGTGAAACTTATTGGAGAAATGATGCAGGCATACATATTGGACTAGCCAGGAATACCAGGCAACATCAATGTGTGCTGAGTTGACTAATGGAGGGGTATCACCCTGAGTAGATGTATCTTGTAGTGTGCCAGCAGATTCTATCCTCAGCCTTATCTTACTCTTTCTCAAGTTGGGTGAAATCATAGATGGCAAGCTGATCCAGAACATAACACATCACCATTCCCCATGGGTGTCAAAACATAGGCAAGAAGACCACTTGACAGGAATAATAAAGAAGAAGTTTGCAAGCCTGGAAGGAGGGCCAGGGGAGACTGAGGCCCCAGCCAATCCACAGCTCTGTGATTCTCTGATAGTTATGGTCACCTGGCGTGGTACTGTGGCATGTATCCAACATAGGCAGGCAACTGCCTTAGAGTTTTGTTCTTCGTTGCCAGGATGACAGCAAAATTCTTTCTAATTGCCAACAACACACTCCTTGCTGCCCATTCAACTTTTACCCCTTCACATACGTCTTCTTCCTTCAACCTATTCTTAGATTACTCTTTCAACTCTACAAAGGTATTTGAAGTCAGATAACCAAACTTGATGAGAAATATAAACACAACGGGAGTGGGCAGACCAATGGAGAACATAAGCAACCATTTGTGGGATTTGGCTTTAGGGTCTCAGGGGGTAGGTTTCCTCTTACATTTACATTCCAGAGGAGTGAAATTATCCAACCTTTGGCCTCCAGAGCTGTTGGATGTTACTATAATAAGACTCAAGCATCTGTTCAGTTATCATTCACATTTCAGAGCAAACTGTGTTCATTTTATTAAATGGTGACTTAGGAAATGTTTCTACAAATGAATAGAAGGTGAAATAGCATAGTGCTATGTATTCTGCCTGAATATATTGTTCCATTAAATATGGCTGACCTCAATGTTAAACCACCTGTCCTCTATGTATATATGCATACACACCCTACATCCCTAATCTCTCCTTTGCTATTGCCAAAGGGATAACTCCTAATGACAGATGGGAAAATGTTTTAAATAGAAAGAAGTTCAGAGGGAACTTAAATAAATAATTCTCATTTTACTTCACTACTTTGTTCCACATCGTGTTACCCTGGGGGGCACCATATTAGTGAGGGCACTCTTAACAATACATCAAAGGTATTTGATAGACTTCTGATTTGCACTTATCTCCCAGAGTCGAGTGTCTTCAGTCGAGGCTAGGTTGGGGTCAGACAGGTTTTTCATTTATCACTCTTAATGACCTCTGACTATTCCACTGACTTACTATTTTATTTCAGAGGTAAACATTTTGCTAACTAGTCGTGGGTCACATAGGCACATTAACAACTCCCTGCTGATTTATCCTCATTGGGCAGCTGTCCGCCGCTGGGTAAACCAGGTCCTCATTGCTCTCGTGGGTTCACGATCTTGGCAGTAGCAGGAAGTATGCCTCACTTGTCTCATCCACAACCTGGGAAAATGAAACTCCTTTTTAGAGTCCTTCCAACCTGATTAGGTTATTGAACTGCTAATATGTTCTGAAAAGATGAATTGTTTTATGTTGCAATGTTTCCACTGAGTAATAGAGTATCACGTGGGTAAGGCAGGAGAAAGTATAGAATTACAAATTTAAATACACTGGCTTTGCATTCAGAAACATTCATCAAAGGGACAGGTGATATCACAAGATATTTAGATACAATCTCAGGGTGCTGTGTATTTCCTAGGTTATTAATAACCTTTGCTACATTTTGGGGGACTTGCTGTCAAACAAAAGAATTGTAAGTGATTCATAATTAGTGAATGTGACTTTTTTTTTCTTTGCGGCAGTGTTTGTAAAAATCATCCTATTTCTTGGTGCATTCATTTCTGTCTATTGGGCAGTTTGTGGAAAGTATGCTACTTGAAATGTCATGCTTGCAGAATTTTTTTTCTTTTCCTGTATTTTGAGAAAAAATGTTAAATGTTTAATTCAACTAAATTGTTTTAGGGTAGAAATGGATTAAATAATACATGTTATTAACAGGCGTCACATTTTTCTCTATTCTCTATAAGGTTCTGAAACATGCCAGTAAGCAGTTTCTTAATCTAGAAAATCATTTCAGCAGCAAAGTTCAAGTTTTCTGACAGTGAAAGGCAGAACAGTGGTTCTCAAGTGGGGCTGAGTTTGCCCCCTAGGGGACATTTGGCAAAGTCTGGAGACATTTTTGATTATCACAACCTGGGGAGAGGGAGGGCAGGATGAGGTGGATATAGGAGCTACTGGCATCTAGTGGGTAAAGGCCAGGAATGCTGCTCAAATTCCCACAATGCAAACACAGCAAAGATTTATCCAGCCCAGACCATCAATAGGACTGAGATTGAGAAACCCTAGCCTAGAATCTTATTTTAAATATAAATGCAAATGAAAACGATCGAGACAGTCTGAATTTACCTACTGGATCATGATCCTTTTCAAAGGTGAGAATGTAGCAACCCTAAAAAAGAAACTCCACCTTGGGCCTAAGAAGAAAGGAAACATTTGTTCCTTTGTGTTCCACATCTCATTAAGAAATACAAGTGCAGGAACCACACTCCATTACAGTGAATCATGACCATTGGTTCATTAGTTCCTGCAAATCATCTTATTTGTTACCCCTGATTTTAATATGCTGTAAAATCAGGATGTGGCATCACTACACACCATGAAATTTGTTCTTCCCTTTTCTATTAGTGCCTAAGCTGATGGTTGAATGTGGTCTTTAACTTGTGAAAGTATAGACTATGCTTCTGCTTTCTATTCTGCTTGTGGAGCCCAGCCTTTAAAACAGGGTGATAATTTAAAGCAGATATTCTTCTAAACTATTTTTGTTCAAAACTGGGAAACTTTGATGGAACTTCAGGATAAAGGGTTTTATATATTTCACAATAGTTTCAGTGTTAGTTCTCTTTTCTTCAGGACACATTCTGGTGTATTCTCTTGCCATTTAATTCTGTTTTACCCATTGCTTTACTCCTTGACTTGCTCCCGGTTTCTCTTTCTATTATATATACTATAATTTTTTTTTCTACTATGACTATAGTAGTCCCTGCTTAACATTTCTTCCCACTGACCACTGCCATGTATTATAAAACCCTTTCTTATTTAGAGGTTAAGCAAATTATCCTGTGTAATTTGCTTTATTTCTTACAAGTCTCGGTTTCCTGATCTGTAAAATGGGACTACTACTACTGTCTCTCTGAGAGCGTTGCTGTGTATAATAAGTGAGAGCTTAGAAGGCATCTGGCACAAAATAGATACTCAGTAAATAATGGCCATTATTTCTTTTTCAGAAAAATCAGAGTAGGATTTTGAAACCATGTATTCATCAAACTTTTATTCAGCATCTTTTATACGTTTGGTACTATTCTAGGTGCCTGGGATGGTTCAGGGAACAAAAGAAATAAGCTAACAAACCCTCATGGAACTTACACACACACACACACAACCGCGCGTGCGTGCACATGTAAAAGCAAATACATGCACACGAGTGAAAGCACGTGCACACACACGATAATATGAACATTCTGCAGCTCCGCCCTTGCCCATTTCAGGACTTAAATTGGCTAAGGACTTCAGTTAGCCAAAACAGCTTGGCAAAGAAGAGTTACAGAATTCTGAAGGAATGCTTTTCTTTCAAATACCATTTCTTTTGGATTTTAAGGAAAATAAATGTATATTTCAAAAAAATTTATGAAGATGGTTTCTCTTGAGAAAAAAAAATCACACAAAGTGGCAACAGGTACAAAATCATGGGGATGAAGGGAACTGATTATTTAAAAAATATTTTAATAGCTCAAAGAATCGTTGAAGGGAAATATATTCACAGAAGATTTACTCATTGCTTTTGAACAGGAAAATAAATAATTCATAGACTGCAAACAGACCAAGTGAATGGTAGTGCAATACAATTCCTAAAAAAATATATGAAAAGGGAATAAAAACTCATCAAAGAACACACAAGCCTTTTATGAGTTCTTCGTAGGAACTCTTTTTCTGCCTCAGAAGCTTTGCTGACCCTTTCCAGAAAGGCTTTCCCTGCCTCCCCTCACCTGGCTGCTTCTATGCATCTCTGCTCTCTGAAATGTCCTTTTCAGAGAGGCCTTCCCTGACCACCCCATCTAAATTAGGTGACCTCAACCATCACCCTCCTTTATGCATCCTTCCTTTTTTCTTTGTATCTCTATTCATCCATCCATCTATCCACCTATCTAGCTATTTGTCTATCTGGTTATATTTTTAAATGTCTTTCTACCCCACTTGACTCAAAGTTCCCCAAAGGGAGGGATCATTTTACTTTGTCCACCATGATCTTTGAAGAACCCAGCGCCTGATCCCTACTCTGCCCTCAGCAAATGTTTATGGGTGAGATAAGAGAGACCCACTCCAGGTGTAATGACTGCCAAGAGTACAGAGATTATCAAAGTCTGCTTCCTTCCACTTCCTGTGATAAGGTGAATACACCCTGCCACCGTTGGACTGTGTGCAAATACATTGTATTATTTAGCTGCCGTCTGTTTTTCTCTGTGTTTGTGGCCTAAAATGAGGGTGAGCTCCAACCTGTCAGTATGTGACATAGTTATGCCAAGACCAGTTCACAACTCCACATACTCAGTGACTTTTGCTCTTGGCTTTTGGTATCAATCTCTGAAGCTCCGGGGAAAAGCCTCGGCTAGTCTTGATGCAAAAAAATTCCTGATATGGTGATGAGTCCTTTAAGCCGAGCAAAGAACCACGGATAGGTAAGGTCCCTTTGAAGACGTTGCTCAATTACAAGAGGAGAATGAAAGGGACCTATGATTGTTCTCATCTAAAACTTCTCAAGCCAGGTGTTTGGCTTGTGCCCCTAAACGTCAGCCATTTGCCTCAATCACATGCTAGCAACGGGACGTTACTGATCCTCCGCTCAAGAGGTGGGGTCTAGTTTTCTTTCCCTCCAATCTGCACTGAACACGTGACTTGCTTTGGCCAATAGAACTTTAGAAGCAGGCCGTAGGCAGAGACTTGAAAAGTGCTTGTGCTTTGGGCTTGCTCTCCTGCCGGTTTTTGGGCCCTGAGACCACCCTGAGAAGAAACCCAGGCTAGCCTGCTGGAAAATGAAGGACCTCGGGAGCAAAGCTGATCCATCACAGCTGAGGGCCCCCCAGGCCAACCAGGCTGCCAACCACCAGATATGTGAGTGAGATGATCATAGATTATCCAACCCCAAATTAAGGAACTGCCCAGATAACCCACAGAATCGTGAAAAATAATAAATTATTTCTGCTTTAAGCCATTGATTTTGGGGGTGATTTGTTAGGCAGCAAAAGCTAACTGATACAATCAAGTCACAGATAGCATATTTCTATGTGATTGGTCAGGGAGGCATGTCTGATGGCCATAAACTGTGAATTTGGCAGTGTTTGTCAAGCTCACTGGTCCCCTAATACTGTACAAAGTATAAAAAGGGACTTACTGATGGAAAGTTTGGGAACCACTGCATTCTAAAGCATTTTCTACTTAAAGATTTGCAAAACAAATGAACACATTAACAATTACTGCTTATGCAGTAAAAGAAAACAAATCTGCTAAAAAATGTTAACCCCTGCCCAACTCTCCAAACTTTTGTGACCTCCTGGCATCACGGTCTTGGCATTATCGTCACTGGTGAAACCCTGCTCTGAACGTAATGGTAAGGGGACTGGACGAGAACTGTGAGATCCAGGTTCTGGTCCAAGATGTAGCGTTTGCAAACTGTAGGACCTCGAGCAAATCTAACTTGGTAAAATTAGGTAAAATGAGAGACACAATTCCTGCCCCGAGTCCCTTCTAGGTCATTGTCAACCTGCTCATGTCACTTGGAATGGAAATTTGGGTGATGCATTGCACTTTGTGCTCTGTACTGTATTCTGTTTTTGATGAGTTGTGCCAATCCTGAAATGGCAAATTATTCATTCATCTCAAAAGCTTTTTTGAGAGCCTGCTCTGTGTCAGGTACTATTCTGAGTGCTGTGATGCATTTGTGACCAAGTTTCTCTATGAGAGCTGGATTCTAGTAGAAGAGATGGACAATAAATCGGGAAAGAAATAGCTAATATACTGTCAGATGGTGATAAGGACTGGAAAGGAAAACAGAGCAAAGGGCTAGAGCAGTGTTCTTCAACTTTAACTTGCATCAGAATCACCTGGATGACTTGTTAAAATCCAGATTTCTAGGTCCCATCCCCAAGGGTTTCTGATTCAGTAGGTCTCAAATGGGGACTGAGAGTTTTAGTTTCTAACAGATTCCCAGGTGCTGCTGCTGCTACTGCTGGGAGTACCACACTTTGAGAACCAGTAGCTGGAGAGTGGTAGGAAGTTGTTCATGAGATGAGATGGTCAGGAAAGACCTCTCTGACCAACAGAGACCTGGTTGAAGTGAGGGAGGAAGTGTGGAAAGATTTGAGAAGAGAATTTTAGGTAGAGAGCACAAGCACAGCATGTGCAAAAGCCTGAGGCAGAAGTGAGCTTGTTTGCTGGAGGAATAGCAAGGACTAATTTTCCTCAGAGCCATTGATATGGTAGCAAGCCAATATCCTTGTCACCTATCACAGCATGAATTATGGGTGGCAATCTTCGCAAGGTCTGCTGGAGTTTAGCATTCAGCCACATTATTTCCTGATGATACTCACATTTAGAAATAGTTAATAGGTTAGAAAGGAACTTTAAGAGTTGAGGAGTTTGGGCTAAATTATGTGCCAGGACAAGAAGAGGAAACCGCTCTTGTGTCATATTTCACTTGGAGAGGTCCCCTGGTTTCGGTTTTGACACCAGAACCAGGTGTCACTTAAATTCGTAAAGTCCCCAAGTCCTTGCCTCTGGCTTGCAGAAGGGTCTGTGATTGCTCAGGTCAAGACTTATCATTTCAGTAATGCTTCTTCTGTATTTGTGTGTTTCCCCAGACAACAACGCATTATGTTTTTTAGAATGCTCTACACCTGGGAGACGCTTTTCATATCCCTTGTCTCATTAGATCCTCACAATTTAATTTACTGAAGCAGGAAAGGCAGAAACTATTATTCCCATGCTACAGATGAGAAAACTGAAGCTCAGAGAAGCCAACACTCAGAACCATTTCTTTCTTTTCTCTTCGTATGGTCTTTTTTCTGAAAGGCAAACTGATTGTCCAAGTTGTGACAAGTAGACAGGAGGCAGTGAGGCAGGGCACGGAGGCCAAGCCCATGATCTCCCTGCCACTGCCTCTCTTCAGGACATTTGGTCTCAGGTCTCTGCCTGCCACTCATGTGCATTTGATCATCACCATCAATCATGAAAATGTGTGGCTTCACTCAGAAGGAAGATCATTTGTGAAAAGAAAAGGAGAACTAACCTTTACTGAGCACCCACGATCAGGCACTTGGTTTAACATTTTTCAAGTGTGATTTTAGTTAACCCCCTTGGCAATGAGGAATTTCTCCATGTTGTAGGTGAAAAAACTGGGGCTCAGGGAAGTTAAGTACTGGGTCTAAGGGCAATAATGTGAGTGACTCAACGTCATTTCTCACTACTGGTGTTTCCTCTAACCTCAGTAGCTACAAAGCTTTCTTTCAAATACTACGTTGAAGCAGGGAAGAAGAACCAAGAAGTAGATATACACATGATAGGAATGAGACACTTCCTGGTAGAACAGTTCATGTCAGTCAATCCAACAGTTTGAATCAATAATACTTTTTTTATTCTCAGAGATAAAAAGGGTTAAAAACATTAACCTAGAGGAAATGACCATAATCTCTTTAAAAAACTCAAATATCCTCACATGAAGGGCCACATTTCGTTATTATTATTATTATTTGTTTACTAAGACTATTTTTTGAAAGTAGTTTTAGGTTCACAGCAAAATTGAGGGAACAATACAGACATTTCTCATATACCCCCTGCCCCCTACACGTGCATAACCTCTCCCATTATCAACATCCCCCACCAGAGTGGTACATTTGTTACCATTCATGAACCTACATTGACACATCATAATCACCCAAAGTCCTTCGCTTACATTATGGTTCACTCTTGGTGTTGTACATTGTATGGGTTTGGACAAATGTATAATGACATGTGTCCATCATTATAGTATCATACAGAGTAGTTTTATTGCTCTAAAAATTCTCTGTGGTCTGCCTGTTCATCCCTTCCCCCACCACCAACTCCTGGCAACTACTGATCTTTCTACTATTTCCATAGTTTTGCCTTATCCATAATGTCATATAGTCGGAATCATACAGTAAGCAGCCTTTTCGGATTGGCTTCTTTCACTTAGTAATATGCATTTAAGGTTTCTCCATGTCTTTTCATGACTTGAAAGCTCATTGCTTTTTAGTGCTAAATAATATCTGGATGTGCCATAGTTTATTTATCCATTCACCTACTGAAGGACATCTTGGTTGCTTCCAACTTCTGGCAATTATGAATAAAGCTGCTATGAACAATTGTGTGCAGCTTTTTGTGTGGACATAAGTTTTCAACACCTTTGGGTAAATGCCGAGGAGCACGATGACTGGATCATATGGTAAGAGTATGCTTACTTTGGTAAGAAACCGCCAAACTGTCTTCCAAAGTGGCTATATCATCTTGCCTTCCCACAAGCAATGAATGAGAGTCCCTTTTGCTCTGCATCCTTGCCAGCATTTGATGTTGTCAGTGTTCTGGATTTTGGTCATTCAAATACACGTGTAGTAGTATCTCATTGCTGTTTTAATTTGCATTTCCCTGATGACATAAAATGTGGAGCATCTTTTCATATACTTATTTGCCATTTGTGTATCTTCTTTGGTGAGGTGTCTATTAAGGTGTTTTGCTCCCTTTTTAATTGCGTTATTTGTTTTCTTATTAGTAACTTTTAAGAGTTCTTTGTATATTTTGAATAATAGTCTTATCGGATATGTCTTTTGCAAATATTTTCTCCCAGTCTGTGGTTTGTCTTCTCGTTCTCTTGACATTGTCTTTGGCAGAGCAGAAGTTTTTAATTTTAGTGATGTCAAGTTTGTCAATTCTTTCTTTCATGGATTGTGCCTTTGGTTTTATATCTAAAAAGTTGTGGCTATAGCCAAGGTCATCTAGATTTCCTCCTATGCTAACTTCTAGGAGTTTTATAGTTTTGCATCCTACATTTAAATCTATGATCTATCTCGAGTTAGTTTTTGTGAAGGGTGTAAGGTCTGTATCTAGGTTCATATTTTTGCACATACATGTCAGTTGTTCCACCACCATTTGTTGAAGAGACTATCTTTGCTCTGTTCTATTGCCTTACTCCTTTGTCAAAGGTCAGTCGATTATATTTATCGGGACCTATTTCTGGATTCTCTATTCTGTTTAATTGATCTATTTGTCTATTCTCTTGCCAATATCACACTGTCTTGATTACTGTAGCTTTATAGTAAGTCTTGATGTCGGGTAGTGTCAGTTCTCCAACTTTGTTCTGCTCCTTCAATATTGTCTTGGCTATTCTAGGTCTTTTGCCTCTCCGTATAAACTTTAGAATCAGTTTGTTGGTATCCACAAAATAACTGCTGGGATTTTGATTGGGACTGCACTGAATCTACAGATCAAGTTGGGAAGAACTGACATCTTGACAATATTGAGTCCTATTCATGAGCAGGGAATATCTCTCCATTTACTTAGTTCTTCTCCAATTTTGTTCATCATCATTTTTTAATGTCATGAATGATTGCAAGAATGAGTAGGAGTCATTGAAAGAAATACCGAAAAGAACATTTGATGACCTGAATTTATAGATTCTCTTGCCATCGATTAATTAAATCAGAAGGTGATGGCAAATTTAATCTATAGTTTATCCAAACAAGCAAATAAAAGCTTCCTGTCATATGACTTATATATCTAATGGAGAATGCTATTAAAATGATCAGGAAAACAAAGAAATTGCTTTCTTGTCTTCCCAAATGAGCTGCCATCATGGATAGAACTTGATTTCATTTTTACTCCATAAGGTGGAGAATAATATCAGATTCTGCTTTAAAAAATTAAATTTCCCAGGTTCTTTAGTTGTTGATGAAAACAAAAATATTGTTCAGAAAGCATAAGGAGCTTTCCATAAAATAAAGGTCTTTCTCTGGTCATTAAATGGGGATAAAATTCCATATACTTTTACAATGTAAGAGCTGGGAGGGATTTTAGGAATTACTTAGTTCAGTCTCTTGCGTTTATTCATGTGAATGGGAGGACTAGGGAAGAAATGACTAACCCAAGGGAATACAAGTAATTTATGAGCATAGCTCAAATCTGATCAGATCAGCGCCAAATCCAGCATTTGGAAATTTCTGGATGACTTTACTCTCACCTGTATTGGGAAAAAATTCCAGGCATTGTAGAAACTGGATGTTAGAAAAAGGCATTCTAACTTAAGAGTTTAGTAGCAGTTGGGAAATGCTATACAAAAAATATTCATGAAAAGATTTTTCTAAGAACTGAGTCATTTCCTCCAAAAGATCATGATTAAAGGCTAGAACTCGTATATCAGCAAAGGAGTCTGTCATCGGAAGATATTATTTCTGCAAGTCTGCATTCAGCCATGTATCTGGGTTTGTGCTCAGTCTTTGCCAAGACCGGAGTGTCCCTCCTCTTTCAGAGAATTCTTGTTCAATGACATGTAAGCCCCACAAGGGGAGGGATTTTGACTGTTCTGCTCACTGTTCTCTCTCCAGAGCCTATAATAGTGCCAGCCCAGGGAGAAGGCAGTTTGTGAACATTGTTACAAATATTTGTAAATATGTGTTAATTAATTTAGAAAAAAGTATCTTTCAAAAAAAGATTTTAGCTTTTGCCATTTTCCAAGTTTTCAAATAGTATACATTAATTTTCCCCCAAATAACAGATGATATTCATTGACCACCTGCTCTGTGCCAAGCCCTGTGTACAGCATTTTCCATCTATTATCACAGATATTCCTCACACCATCCCCATCAAGCAAGCATCATTATTTTCTCCATTTTTACAGATGAGGAAACTGAGGCATAGAGAAATTAAGTAACCTGCCCAAAATGATTAGAAAAGACACCACCTGGAGCTCGAATCCTTAACTAGCTCATTGTCTGGCATGAACTATAGTGGAAGGTTTTGCTCTAAATCTGCATAAATGGAAACTTAGGCCTTTCTTGTTTTCTCTGCCAGTTCTAGATTTGATTGTTTGTCCCAAATGTGTCATTTATAGATGTTCAAAATATGTTCTGCAGTTGTGTCTGTAGGAGCTATGTGACTAATATTTTATGTAATGCTTTGTAAACTTGGGATGAGGATAGTTTATTGTAAAAGAAAGCTGTAATAAATGAAAATAGAAAGTGCCAATAAGACCTATATTTCCCTCAAATTAAGAATCCCATTTAAACTGACAAATGCAAGTAAATTCAAAGTTATGACTGTCACTGCAAATATGACTCATTCGGGGATTTTAAGGATCTGAAAATAGCTCATAATCATAAGCATCACATTATATGTGTTTATTCCATGAAAATTAGTACGATTCACTTTATTCTCTTCCTAAACAGAAAGAATATTTTCACAGAATTAAAAAAATTACATTTCTGCTTTTGATGCATATAAACATCACTCAGAAAAAGAAGTATATAAATGACATGTTTTGGGAAGATGTGTCTTGAACCACTAGATTTCTTTTGTGATTGGCAAAGAATTTAAGAGCATACTATACTTTTGTGGGCTCACAATGAACATAGGTTATTACAATCCAATTAGCAATTACTCACCTATCTTTCAGACAACTGAAAATTAAGCTTTAATTTAGAAGTGTTTTGGTATTCTCACCTTCCTTTCCCCCATTTATCTTTCTCTCCATGCACTTTAATTCATCAGCATCTTCATTTTTTCATAGGCTTTTAGTATGTGTTTTAGTTCATAGGAAATGATTTGTGGCTGCCAGCTTGTAATTGCTACATAAGGCAATAGTAGTTTTGAATATTGATTGTTTTGAGGATTTTTATACTTGTGATACTGGATAATATTTATTCATTTAAGTTAGACTCCACATGACTTTGTTTAAATATTTTATTTGTGATTACTGTAAGAATGAGCAGAAGTCAGCAAGTGCTAATTTCCCATCTTTTAGTTGCTTATAATTATGCTAGTCCCTCAGAGAGCTTTGAAAGAATGATCAAGAGATGATATATGACTGGAAATTTCACTCCTATGATATGCCCAAGAGTTATCAGTGAATATATCCACAAAAAATGTTGTTCAAGAGTTTTCACAGCTACTTTATTTATAATAGTCCCAAACTGGAAACAACCCAAATGTCCATCAATTGGAGAATGAATAAACAAATTATGGCATATTTATATGATTGAATATCCATTAGAAATTAAAAATAGAACAACTTTGTAATCCTCCCAATAATGTGGATTTATCTCAAAAACATTACATTGAGTGAAAGAAACCAGGTAAAAGAGAGAACACACTGTGATTCCATTTATACGAAGTTCAAGAACTGGCAAAGCTAGTAAATGATGACAGAAGTCAAAATAGTGTTTATGTCTAGAAGGGGAGTGGTTATTAACAGAGAAACTTTCTGGGTTGCTGGAAATGTTTTCTGTCTTGTTCTGAGTGGTTATTACACAGGGGTATAAAAATGTAAAAAGTCATCAAACTGAACACTTATGATTTGTCTATTCTACTGCACATAAATCATATACTTCAATCAAAAACTATCACAACTTTTTTTAACACAATGCTTTATTTTGGGTCTATATCCATGCTGATGTACCTAGACGTGTTTCAGTAGTTTAACTATATCTATTTAAAGAAAAGATGACGTGCTCTGGGGGAGTTTAGCTTGACTGACAGGTGTGTTGGGATAACACTACTGCAACAAATAAACTTTCACGTCTCAGTGGCTTAACGCAACAGAAGTCAGTTATTCAATCACTGTAGCAGTTCACTGTGAGTGTTCCAGTTCTCCTCCATGTGGTGATTAAGGGACTCAAGCTCCTTCCAGTTTGTGGCTTACTAGTTCCTGCCCAGGGGCCTCAGAATCTTCTACCTCCAGTTGGAAAACAAGGGGAGAGAACGTAATTAGGGAATTTTCGAGGTTTCTAGCTGGTGACATGCATGTTTTATTTAAAGGCCTCTCCTGATCATCCCAGTGCACAGCAGCCTGTTAAGCAAGGAGCTAGGGAGAGGTCTCCTGACTCCCAGAACATGCTCACATTTTCCGGCCCCATGTGCCTGCCTGCATACAGGTAGCATGATGGGTTGGTTAAGAGTGCAGCCTCTGCTACCCGTGTCTGGGCCTGAGCATGAGCAAGTTGTTTGATCTTCATTTGTCTGAGCTTCTCCATCTGGAAAATGGAGTGCATAATAATACTGCTTCACAGAATTCTTGGGCAAACTTTTTAAAATCTGTAAAATATTTAGGACAATACCCAGTACATAATACATATTTAATAAATATTAGTTATATTACATACTCCTTGCTATAACCAGCCCTGCCAGAATATCTACTGACCTCCAACATGCCCTAGGCTTCTACCATAACAAAGAATCAAGTTCTTTCCCCAGGGCCAGCTTCAAGGGCATGCAATCTGTGCAGTTGCACAGGACCTCATGCTCAGAATGGCCCCATGCTCAGGGCCTGGCACTTAGTTTAATGCTCCATTTTCATCATCTTCAAATTCCTAGTAGTTTTATCTTTACTTGTGTTTTGTAAGTGAAATATGGTGGGATAATGGAGCATGTACATGAGCAGAGGAGATACACACCATAAATATGTCCACTGCTGTTCTTCACTGTTCCACTCACATATAGCATTCTTAATGCCCCTTGAGCACGGAATTCCCATGGCCCTATGATGTTGGGAGGTCAGCACAACGCAAATTGAGTACAAGGTAAACATTTTACATGTATGACTAAGTAAGTGGGGGCACCTACAACCTCAAGAGGCCATGCTCTCCATTCCAATCAGAACTTGCTTTGAATACAGAAAGAAGGCAACAATCAAGGAACCCTATCATGTCCTTTCTTACTCATGTTACTTCCCTGTATTATCTAAGCATTTACTCTGAAAACAACAACAGAGGGAAAGGGCAACCCGTAGTTCCTTGTCCTTTCAATTCTTCCTTACTCATTAGTAAGTCAAAGATGGAGTATTGGTAGAATGGGCCCCTATCAATAAGTAAAATAAAAACAGTTGACTTAGTTTGGTGCTGTGTTTCCACTGTTCTGGTAAGAATAAAACATATATGCACATGTGAACTACAAAGTACATATGCATGTACTAGTTACAAAATACAAATTGTGTAATTTTGTTGATTTCACATGAATTAAATGCTCTTATATTTTCATTTAAAACTAGCACTGCGTGATATAAAGATGAACAGTAAGGGGCCACCCGGTGGCGCAGTGGTTTAGTTCGCGCTTGGCAGCCCGGGGTTCGCGGGTTCGGATCCCGGGCGCCCGCGAGGCACTGCTCCTCAGCCACGCCATGGCGGTGTCCCATATAAAGTAGAGGAAGATGGGCACGGATGTTAGCCCAGGGCCAGTCTTCCTCAGCAAAAAGGGGAGGATTAGCAACGGATGTTAGCTCAGGGCTGCTCTTCCTCACAAAAAAAAAAAAAAGATGAACAGTAAAATTAATACTAATAATTTAAAATGTTTGCTTTTCTTTACTTAGAATGATATTAAATAACACATAAAATACCATGACAATTCCAAAGAGGGAATGTGGAAGAAAGGAGATAGCTTTATATTTTGTATCCTTAGTGGCATTTATTTCCTGCTTTTTGAATAAAGAGCCCTACATTTTCATTTTTCACTAGGCCCTGCAAATAATATAGCCAGCTGTGTCTTTCCCTCTCTCCAACGTTTCCCAAAAGTTCCACCCAGCCACCTTCTGCAGGAAGTCTTACCTGATCCCCCGTTCTTCCTGGGCTACTGTGGCCTCCTCACCAGCAATCTTCTAGCAGTTTATATATATATATATATATTTCTCATTGCACCCTCACTCTTAAATTAGAGTTTATTTTGAACGTCATCTCCCCTAATAGTCTGTCTTTCCTGAAGGGCAGGGACAGACTTGGCATTCTTATCTGGCTGGCCATGGACCAGAATCACAGGGGCCCTCATAGCCAAAATAAATTCCAGGAAGGAACAATGAACAGATAGAATCAGAATCTCCAGGGCTGGGTCATTTGGCTGCACAGCTAGCCTGAGAAGTAGTTGTTGAATAAATGAAAGAAAACCATTGGTTCTAGTCCCTGGAATGGTACTTCCTCTGGTTCCAACACTCCCTGGTAAAATCTGATCCATCCTTAATGGACTAGTTCAAGTGCCACCTCACTCAGTGAAATCTCCCCTGATTTTTTCCCTCCCCTCACATCCACATCTCTAACTCCCTGACTCAAGTTCCTTCCCATATATTAACTATCTTCGACACTGAGCAAATTCTAATTGAATTTTACTTCCCTGGTTAGACTCTGGTAACACTGAGGGTGCAGCACCGTGAGGACTAGGGTGAAGCAAGTGAGGCACTTGCCTTGGGTGCAAAATTGAAGGGAACATCAAAAAACTTAATAGTCAAGAGAAATTATATTTGAATGCCACATTTTTAAAATCAAAATTAATGCAACAATCATCCATGATGAATAATATGTCAAAATTTTAAATAAAGACAGGCTCGGACCCTGTACTTCCACCACTGGCCTCATTGGCTTTAGTGTAATGCCAGCCCTGTTGGATCCTATGTTTTATTCATCTTCTTACCCCAGCAGTTATTGAACAAATGAATATATGAATGAAATGAATGAACTGCTTCCTTGAACCAAGTCGTCAGCTTGTAATCTATAGACCCTGGTAATGAAGATGGCTGTCGTGGAAGGTGAGCAGGGGACATGAAAAAGCTTTGGTGTGCCCTCTCAAATCAGCTAGATTGGAACACAGAACCATATGCTCTAGAGTCTGAATATCATTTTCTGCTTTTAATCAGGTCCTCATTAAATTCTTCTCCATTGTCCCCCCTTGCGTAAAATTGGAAAAATAAATGCTGTGTTCTGTTGGTGACCCTTCTTTACCATCATGCAGCCTGCAAGACTGCCCTGGGAGGGCGGGTTCAAATGGAATCCTAGTAGTTCATATTGTTTCAATAATGTTGCATTAAAATTGCCCTCCTCCATTGTCATCTAACACTGTTACAATCATAGTCTCATGAATTGTTTGCATAATGCCACATCATTTATTTAATGCTTTAATTTACTCTTTATTTCAGAAGTTTCCAGGCAAAACCAGAGCAGAAAAACAAAGCCATTTGAACAAAGGGAAGCAACAGTTTTTGTTGTGTGTAATTCATGCTCTGTATGATGTTTCATTCTTGAGGAGGAATTTTGCTCCAAGTTATATTCAAAAAGAGGAAAAAATTAAAAGTTCCAGCAGGCTTTAGGGCCCATTTACACCTCTGTGAAGCAAAGAGATTGCTTTGCTTTGTGAAGCAAAGAGATTGGCAGCACCCTTCGGGCACCATCTCCCCTTGTTACAAAGTAGTTCACGCAGCCCGGTGGCCCCTGCGAAGACTGGCTGTCAACTGTTGTGGCCTATCAGAGTCAGGCTTTTTCCTCAGCAGCCAGCTTTTTCACCCACAGTTAGCCACCAGGGGGCCGCCTGTTGGGAACAAATGGTGCAGACTCCACAGCTTTCCTCCAAACCAACCAAAACATCCCAGGGCAGCTTTGGAGCAAAGCCCAGGAACTTCCCTGCAAAGGAGAACAACTTCTCTCCAGCTACAAAAACTGCAAGTCCTATGGAGCAGCCTCATTACCAGGGAAGAATAAAGCACGGATTTATAGGCAAGGACCCGGGGGAAACAGGGTCCATGGAGTCTGGGGGAGAGGTCCTTCTCTCTCACCAGGGAGCCGTGGGGTCTGCGACTTTTCCTCTTGAACCGCGCTGAAACACTGTGCGTCCAGGCACCGGGAATAATTTTAGAATTCTTGACAGTTGTGGTTGTTAATGCTGTCAGCAGGGGTGGTGGCTTCTCGCCCCTTTCCGTGGGATGCTCACAAGAAGCTGTAATAAAACACACGTCACCGGCTGGAAATCTAGAAAACTCTGCAATAAATCATCTATACATTGTTCAGACAGTTGAGGCTACAAATCGTCATAGCCCTATCACATTGTTTGTTATACGAATAAATGTGTATATTGAATGACGTCGGAATTATTTTAATATCTATAAGAAAATAATTGTACTCTGTCCTCAAAATAGTTTTGTTGCAACTACAGTTTCGTACCGATACAGTTCAGCTTTTTGAGTACTCGCTATTTTTACAAGCATTCTTCTAGCCCAGAACGCAGCTGCCTGCTTCATTTTCTCCCAACCAGAACCCTTGGACTTCAGGACTTGAGGTGGGGGAGGGGGGCATCTTAGAAATTCATATTTGCCTGGGGCAGAACTCTTCAAGAGTATAAATTATTTTTGTCTTCCGGGTTTTATTTGTACACGTCCAAAGCAAAGACAAATTAATAGGGCGGCTCCTCTGGAACCTGTGGAGTGTCTCAGTCCCGCGCACACCTCCCAGGATATGCATGATGGTGTGGAGGGGTGTGTCCCTCAAGGGCAAGCCAGGTATTTTCCAAACTTCCATTCCCGGGGGGTAGTGATGGTAAGAGAATGCCAGATGGCCCAGCCGGTGGAAGGCCCCAGGAGGAGCCAGAGCGCTGTGTCGGCTCGACACGTGCCACAAGTGGTTTGGAGAAAGAGGGAGGAGCGCGGAGGCTTGGGTCGCGCTCGTCTGGCCAGGCAAAGAAAAGCCCGTGCTTCTGGAAGTCACTCCCTCCTCCGCCCCGCTGTCACTCGTCCCCCATTCCTTCCTCTTTCCTTACTAGAGGAGTGAAGCCCAAATCCGAACCTCGGTGCGCAAGCAGCCGGGTGGGTGGACGCGCGGCCACCTAAACCACCGCAACATCGCCACCCGGGAGGACCCCCTGGGTGGAGGGCACGGCCGGGACTGGGAGGAGGGGGCGCGCCCGAACCTGGGGAGGCAGGTGCGGAGGCGGCCAGCCCTGGGCGGTGTGTGCGCAGGCCGCGGGGTAGGGGTACGCGAGCCGGGAGTGGCGGACACGTCAGAGCGCTGGCCCCGAGTCGGGCGGGGGGCGTCGGGTGCCAGCCAGGCGGCCCCGGGCGGCGGCGGCGGGGCGTGCGGCCGGGAGGCCATTTCCTCGCTGCGCCCCTGGCGGAGCCGGGTTTGCCTGCTCTTGGCAGCCGCCGCCGCCGTGCGAGTCGGACCGCCGGGAGGGCTGGAGGGGAAACCAGGTCACCGGTTCGCAGACGCGGCGCGGAGCGGGCGCTCGGGGCCCGGAGTAAGGCAGCGCCCAGGGAGCGGGCCGGGGCGGGCACGCGGGGGGCCCGGAGAGGCGGGGACTCCGGTGCCCGGGCCACACTCGCTTCCTACGCGTATAAAAGTGGAGTGGCCGGGGAGGGCCGACGCGGCCCTGGCTGCAGCCGCCTCTCTTCGCCCAAGGAGTTGACATTTTGCAGGACTCGCGCGACGTCCGGTCGCCTGCGCTCCCCGGGACCCCGCCGCCGGGAGGAGGGGGCGGAGGAGGGTGGAGACTGCGGGGCTTGGCCAAGGAAGGCGCACATCCTCGGGCGGGCGGCCGTGACGCGGCGGGGATTAACTTTGCATGAATAATGTGAGTGCGCTTGGAAAGGAGACCTTCTGCTCCCCGGGCTCGGGGCAAGCGCTCGCAGGCTGCCTTCCCCGGGCAGGGGCGCTCAACCCAGCCGGCTCGAGGGCACTGGTAATTTGGCGAGAGGACCGCGCGGAGGCGGGGGTGCGGGAGGTGGAGGGGGAGGAGGGGGCGACAGTTCCAACTGTCCAGAAGGGTGGGCAGGATGGTGACGGCGGTGTCGCGGAAACCTGAAGCGGTGCGGGCGGCGAAGCGGAGCGCACGAAGGCGGGCGTGGGTGGGTGGGGGGTGTCAGCCGCCTCGTTATCTGCCTCCGCGGGGCTTCTGCGCCCTGGGGCTGGGAGGAGGTGCCCTCTCGTGCTCGGGCAGCGCGCGGCGGCGGTCAGGGAGCCACAGCGTGGGCAGTGGTAGAACAGGGTGGCTGGGGGCCCCCTCCAATCGCAGCGGCTCTATTCCTCAAACCCCAAGCCCAGCTGTTGACAGGCTCCTTGTGAAATGGAGTTTGGCATCCTCAGCGCCGAACCGAGTGGAAGTTTCCATGATGAGGAAGTTCTGTGACACGGGGGTTCGGAAAAGGTTGGCAGACACCGGGGGGTGGGGGAGGCGGTTTAAAGGGACTGAGGGTCCCCCATCCCCCTTTTTTCTCCTGCCCCGGAACTCCGGGGTTTGGAAAGCAGAATAATCCTGAATGTTGGCGTGCGCTGTGGCCGGTGCCTGGCGACTTGGCTTCTCCCCGCCTCCTCAGGGAATCAGTGGCGATTTCGCTAGTCTCCTTGGTCGCGCTTCTTTGCTTTGCTTCTTTTGACGCAGCATCTTCCTCTGGGTCGCCTCGAGTTGGTTCTGATACCAGGAGTTGTGCCAGCTGTGCGCCCCCCCTCCCGTCTCCCCTCGGAGAAGGACTAATTTGGGGGACTTTTTTACTCCTAGTGGATTCCGTCCTTCTTAGCTGCGGTTGTCATTTGCAGGAGGATTTCCCCATGACCATTGTAGGATTATTATTAGTGCCAGTTCTTAAACCTTCTGATTTGTTTTAAGGGGAGAGAGTGGGGTGAGTTTTTTATTTATTAAAGGTTAAATGTGTAATTTTCCCCAAAATGGAAATTTTAAAGGAAGGGTCTAGAAGCATAACAGTTCGTAAAGTGAGTCAAACAAAAAGAGTTCACCTGAATAGACAAGTTTAGACTCCATCCTCCCCTCTCCACGCACATTTAGAATTTGTGAAGATTCAAACACTATGCCTAATCATTAAATAAATTTGAAACAAAGTCTTCCTCTTAGTGTGTTATTGGTCTTAGGTGCTAGTCGGATTCAACTTCAAAGACCTGTTTTGAAGTTCAGAAAATTAAGCATTCCTTGAACAGTGTATTAATATCAGAGCACAGCAGTTTTTATAATGATAAATGTATTGGGTAATGTACACCTGTTGGGCAATATCCTTACATTATTTGGCTTTAGGTTACTGTGCTTATTTACATTTTAATAACTTATAGCATGCACTGGATTACAAAGTAACAAAAATTGCATTTTAGTCAAAATATTCCATGATTCATTCTGAATATTTACGGTGACTGCTCTGCTACCTAATTCACTTCTGCTTACCTCTCTTATTCTGAAACAAGTCAGGGACTAGGAAACATTAAAGAAAAAGGTGTTTTGATGAAAAGTACTTTGAGCAGTGGATGTTTTGGGGAGTTTTCATGCCCGTTGACTAGTGTTTTAATCGACTCTAACAGAAATCCAATAGTAAGTGATTTGTTTAGGGTATTATATGGGAAGGCATTGGTGAACAACCACTTATTATTTGTGAATGTTAAACAGATACTATCAGAATCTTATTTTTAATGAATTTCAAAGTTCTATTATATATTGGAAATGAGACCATCTACTAGTAAATATGATTTGCTTTTATTTTTCATCGAGTGAAAGTAAATGATACTGAATATAGCCACAGAAATAATTTTTTTCAAAACAATTCCTGTTGGCATTACAATGCAAAGGCATAATTTTGTTGGCATTGGAATATTGTTTTACAAGGTAACTGATGTTACAAGACGAATAAACTTTCCATTTCTCCCCTTTCAGATTCTTTGTAGTAAATTCTGCTGTAGAGATGAATTAAGACAACTTCCTTTTAATCTAGTATCTCGGGGAGAAGATTTCTTAAATTTACCTTAAGAACGGGGAAAGTTGTGGATTCCTTTTCTTTCCTGGAGTTTTTGCAGTTGTGTGAAGCACAGGGTGTATATGGAGCCACAAATGGGACTGCATGTTTCCTTTTTTGGTAAGCTCACCTTTTTGATGGAAATCAGAGCAAAGGTGATTTGTTTCTTTAGCTCCTTTTTGTCGTTCTAGTGTGAGATTAGGTGTCACCTTCTTTAAAAGCCTTTCCCTGACCAAAGGGAGTCCCCCATTCCTTCTCAGAACCATCACACTGTTTTTATTTCCTTTTTTCCCCTTCTTTGATCTTATTTGCAATCTGAATTATTCATTTCAATTGGTACTTGCTGAAAACCTCTCTCCTTATAATATAGAGTCCATAAGAAAAAGAGTCTTGACTGACTCATTCACTCTTGGTTCTCCAGCATCTTGAACCGTGCTTGGCACACAGTTGATGCTGGATAAATCTTTGTGGAATACGTGGATGGTTGTGCCCAAACACTGTGTTCTCAAAAATACCCAACTGAGCATCCTAAGTTCCAACTGGGTGTGCCAAGATCTGAGCCTGTGTATGTGTGTGTGCCATGTGTATGAGGTTCAATCTTTGTCTCTCTTTGTGTGTGTGTGTGAGCTGAAAGCTAGTCTCATTCTACTGGTAGTGACAATGCAGAGAGTTTTTCCTGTGAGTCCTTCCTGGGGGCATTTGCCTTCAGTACACGGAAATCCTCAGCAGCAGTTTGTCTTAGATGTTACCTTGATTCCCTGAAGATGTTGACCTCCAGCTCCCTGGGTTTCTGCAGACTTTGAGTTCCAGAGGCACTGTCAGTGCTAAGAGTGAAATTCCAGGGAGCAGACATCACTGGGTGATAGCAGTGCCTTCTCACTCAGCAGGTTCTGGCAGTGCCTCTGGCCTTGGCAGCCCCAAGGGGACTGAGGGCGTGTGGTGGCATTGCTGGTTTACAGAAGTGGCGGTTGAGGAAAGGGCAAAATGGAAGTCAGGATCTAACATAAGATAGAAATCGTTCTAGGTAGTAGATTTGGAAATAACCTGGTGGTTACCCTATGTTGTAAGTTGTCAGTCAGCTCTCCCCTTCGCCCCTTTTCGCACTTTCATAAACAGATTCTGAACCAGATGATTATGGGAAATATTGCATTATCTGAGTTTTCAAGTGACTGAGGTGTGATACCCGAGGGGTCATTGTCCAATTAGCTATTCGTGGAAACTCTTTTGACAGTTGAGACTAAAAGGAAATTACAATTGATGATTATGGTAATTTGTTTTTGTTTATGGATTGTCAACTTTCACAAATATGGCTGAGTAAATGCATAGGAAATATCCCACAAAATAATGAATAAATGTATAGTAAAAATCCCACAAAATAGTGAGACTACCATAAAAGTGGTAAAGGAAAGAAAGATCAAAATCTTAGAGAGGACTAAAGATAATTAAACTGAAATCCTAAGAGCTTATTGCTTTTGAGTATTTTGTCTAGCTCTGAGCTTCTTAGTAGCCAAGTTGACAGAAAAAAGGGAGGTGGCAGGTATGCATTAAAGTTGTAATGCTGGATCAGATGACATTTGTAGAGTGCTGACTATGATGGCAGCTAGTATATACTCCTATAAAATATAAAATCATATAATGACCAATGCTTGGACTTAAATTCTGCAGAAAATGAAGTAAAGTTTTTTATGTGGCCATGTCTTTTACCAACCCTCAAGGGAATAAAAATTGCAGAAGACATAATGATGAAAAATAACCCAGTGGGAGTTTATCTTTGTGAGCCTGAGTTACTATGATCCAGCGCTGGAGGTTCTGGCAATTGTCCCCAGTGCAGAAATAGAGCTCAGAAAACCTAAAGGAGTGAATGGTTACCGTGTTCTTTAGGCTGACTTTCTCAAATATCCAGTGTCTCAGCCACTCTTTTGACTGGAGCAACCTGAGAGGACAGGACAGCCAGGTACTTGAAAATGACCCTATGGCCATAAACCTCACTGAACAGGTGGCCTCGATGCTTTGTGCTCTAGTCTATAGAGCTCTTATCACCCTGCAGAGCAGTCTGTTTTTTGTTTCCATTTCTGTTTCCCGGTCTAAATTGTGATGAGGGGCTCTGGGTTTATTCATCCTTGACTTCCCAGCACCTAGCAAAAAGTTTGACACATGGGCATGGGGAAATGCTTGTTGGAAGAATGGATGGGAGGGGGAGGGGGCGGTGCTTCTCTTTCTCTTCTGATATTGGTATTAAGTGTCATCTTCTGACTTAGTTTTGCCCAAAGTGAATGTTTGCTGCTTGCATTACATTATATGTCCATATCACAGCTGAGTATTTTGCTAGAAGGGCTTGTTCTAGTGTCCAAGCTGGTTGAGCCATGGATGGCAAGTTAGCTCCTTGCTTTATTTAAAGACATTTTGATTACTTGATTTGATTCCTCATTCGGTCTACAAAAATTTTTATACCTACTATGTGCCTAGCCCTGCCAGTCATTTTGTAGCTCAGTGTGCAACTCAGTGACCTATAAGACAATATGCATATATTAATGCAAAGGGATTCTGCAATGATCTCCATGTGATGTAGTGGGTATGCCTACTGAGATCCCTCATACAGCCCCCTCGGTGAAATAAAATTATTTAATCTGAGAAGGTGATTATCTTGTGGTTTCTGTAGCCCGTGTGTATTAGTGTAAATTGCAGTGGGATTCACCCAGGATTCTCTTGGTATCCAAGTGGTGTGGTGTTGAATGTTTAGACCCGTGAGTCTCTGATTAAAAATGTTCACTCCCCACTTTAAATTCATAAACTTGTTAGTAAATTATGACATTTAAGTTAGTGGGGGGGACAGGTAGTATCCAAATTACTGAGTCACAAGTATTTCCATATCCTCCTTTCAGGAATCTAGCCAGCCGACAACTAGAATAGTGATCTACATTCATTGCTAGTGTTGTTTGGTCCATACTGTCCTAATTTCAAGGGACTTTGGAGACTTTATGTACTGGCAGCTCTTCTTGTGCAGTACTATTTTTACTGAGTAAGAAACTGAGCTCTGCCGTGAACTTAGGTGTCTTTTCCAAATGGCAAGTCAGGAGAGCCTGGAATTAGGACCCAAGAACCTTGACTGTCTGTCCCAGGAAGCATATGGTAGCATTTCCATTATGACAGTCAGACACTCTCATATATATATGTATATATATTTACATGTATATGCACACACATATGTATGTGTGCATGTTTTTATGTATGTTCTGAGAGCGAACTGTGTGTGGGGCATGTGTAAAAATTAGGAAAGGGTTGATCTGAATTAAGTTACTCATTCAACTTCCTAGTTCCAAAAGAGAGACTTCGGCAATAAAGGCTTCTCTCCGTAACCAAGAATTTAGGGATTTATTCAGAAAGTGAAGAGTGATAAGCTGATTGAAGCAAAACTTGGACAAAGGAATGCAAATTAACAGCAGGTAGGTCTCCTTGACTTGGGAAATACACTTGTGTGACCCCTCTGGAGGCTTTGGAATGTTTGTGATGAGGAGAGTGAAGATAGTCATGGTTTTAGTGGCACAATGTATGATCGTGACATTTAGGAACCCATTGAGTGTTCTGACTGTTGTGACATATATTGTTCAGTGGTTCTCAAGATGGTCAGGTATAGTTTTCCCCCCTATGTTATTTGTTTCTCTTAAGACTGTTCTCCCAGATTTCAGCGATGGTTGTAGAGAAGAGGTGCTCAGAAAATAATGATTAATGATAGTGATTATAACATTCTTGGGTTTGGGTCAACTTCTTCATATTTCTCTCCCATATGCATAAATGGCTCACCAACTTGCATGTTCACACATGCAGAATCTCCCTCTGTGACAAGTGTGTGTCATGTTCTCACACACAGTGAAAAAGGCACTGCTTGTCTTTGGCTTCAGCTGTGGTTCCCATGCCCAGCTTCCAAATCATGGTGAGAAATGCCACAGTCACACTGCTGTCCCAAGCCACAAGTCCTGTCATCACTTTTGGTCCCTTCTCCATACTCCTGAATATTTTGGCAGATCCTCATCTTATTTTACTATTACTTATGTTACTCTATGGTTAATTATGTTTGGAAAATCCTGAGTTAAACAACTTAATGTAAGAGTTTTCAGAGCCTATTTTGATGCTAGTGTGCTTTATGAATCTGCAAGAGGTAGAGCAGGTAGCAAAACTTATTTGGTCACCATATTCTTTGATTGTATGTATGTGTGTGTGTGTGTGTGTGTGTGTGTAAAACCTCAAATGGGTTAAGTTGAATGCAAGAGGTTGTGAGGAATAGTTCATAGTATTACACTTTAAAAAATTACTCTCATTTGTTTTAACTTCTGACTATGTTTCATAATATGTGATAACTCAAAGGAGCAGTATCTAGCCCCGCAGTGGAACCTTTTTGCTTTTTCACAAAAAATCCATCAGTTTGTATTCAGCACTGATTAATGCTGCCATTGTTGAAGTGTTTTGCGATGATGTACAAATCATGCTAAATTGCTGTTACTTTTAAAATATTATAATCATGAAACATATCTTTTCTTGACTTTATTTCTGATAGTTAGATGTATTAATTTACATAAGCCAGAGAATGGTTTATTTCTGCCATATGTGTTTTTGTTTACTTTTTTGAATTTCACCTAAGTTTCACTATAATTTCTACTTCCAGCCTCTGGAGATCTGGAGTAATGTATTTATATCTGAATTGCTGCTACAACGGGGGAAAGTATAAGGTTGTACATTCTTGTATTATTGGTCTTTTAATTTAAATAAAGGAACCAGGGGAAACTTACACAGAAAATCTTTTGAAAAACAGTTTAAGTTACGGCCTATGTGGATGATGAACATATCAATTTATCCCATACTGTAGTAGTTGTAAGGGATTTGAAAAACATCTAGTTCATCTGAGGCCTTGTGGAGCAAAGAAAAAAAGCTAGGCATTTGGCTTTTTAATTTGATCTCAAACTCTATAGGTTCGTAAACATAAGGTATTGCTAAGGTGAAGGCATCCTCTGGAATGTACTCTACGTGCATTCATTTACTGTTAATTAAGAACATGTGTTCAGATTTATCTTTATTGAAGTTGCCAAAAAACCAAGCCTTAAAATAAGTTAACTTATTTTTTTCCTCTGGAGTCTGTCCACCCTTCCATCCATCAATTCATCCATCTATCAATCATCAATCCATCGCATATGCATTGGGCATCGGCTGGGTGCCAGGCTCTATGTGGTAGGTGCCAAGATTCCATGGTTAACATTTAAAAATCCTTACTGTAGAGATGCTCAGAGTTTCCTGGAGCAATCTAAAGGAGTCTATTTAGTGTATAACAGTGTTTCTCAACCTCTAAGCTATCGGCATTTGGGGCCAGATAGTCTTTGCTGTGGAGGGATGTCCTGTGTATTGTAGGATGTTTAGCAGCATCACTGACCTCTACCCACTAAATACCCAGTAGCTCCTCCCACACTCCAGTTGCACCAATCAAAAATGTCTCTGGATATTGCCAGATGTCTTCTGAGAGGCAGAATCACGCCCATTGAAAACCGCTGGTGTAGAGTTAAGAACCAGCGCTGTGGAGTGGGAGTGTGTGGATTCATATCCCGGCTTCACTTGGCTTTGTTGCATGTGTTCAGTTTCCTCATCAATAACATGTGAAGATTAAATGAAATAATGTAGCACTTGACCTACAGTTAAGTGTTCCTATGTGTTAGCTATTCATTCTGTTGGTAGAATTAATACTTCAACAGGCAATTACAATATTTATAAGTTCTATGATGGAGTAAGTACAATGTACTTGGGAACCCACGGTCGGGAGTGGAGAAAGTTCTAGGTAGAAAGAAAACCATATATGAAAGTATGATGCAGAGTAAAAGTATGAAGGGTTTGGGGAATTGCAAGGAGCGCAGGAATTGCAAAGAGCCCAATCTGACTTATGTGCAGAGGACAATAAATGAGGCTGTTGGAGCAGGTAGGAGCCACCTGGTGGAGACTTTCCTGGCCACAATCAGGAAGATGGACTTTGTCTTGATAGCGTAAAGAGATTGAAGGATGTTCAGCAAATCAGATTTTTGTTTTAGAAGAGTTCTTTGGGTTAGGTCTTGAGTGGGAGAGAGACTGGAAATGATGAGCCCATTTAGAGACTCGTAGAATAATCCATGGAGAGATGAAGGCTGCAGGGACTGAGGCAGTTATATGTCGCTGTGAAGTCTTTGGGAACAGATTTCACTTTCTCCAAGATGTAGCAAAATTTTCTAATTTAATTCCAATATTGAATATTTTTAGCAAGCAGGCTCTACATTTAGGGGAGTTTCAAGTTTAACTTGAAAGCAGATTACATGATAGATTCTCTTTAAAATGTTTTCAAATGAAGCTTAATTTAAAGACCATCTCACAGCCTATTTGTAGCTAAATATAACTTCAAGCATTTCTCTGCTATTGTATATAGATGCCTACAGTTGCCATGTCAGACAGAAACATACTTCCACACAATTATATTGAATTAGCATTGACATTGTTGTGTTGAGATTAATTATTTAATATTGTGTTGATTTTCTAACTGATAGGGGTTTTATTTCTTTAGTGATCAGAATTAGAGATGGGTGAAGAATCTGAATGAATGAGTGAATGAGAGTGACTTTATGGAAATATCATCTAATTAAGAATAAAAATATTTTGGATGGGTCTCTTGACTTATCTGAACTTTAATTTCATTAATCATAAAATAGTAAAAGTAGATATATTAGATAATCTCAAAGTTATTCTTAGCCCAGGGGTTGGCAAACATTTCCTGTAATAGGCCATATAATAAATATTTTCAGCTTTTCAGGACACACAGTCTCTGCTGAGACTACTCAACTCTGCTGTTTTAATGCAAAAGCAGCCATAGGTAATATGTAAATAAGTAAGCATGGCTGTGTACCAATAAAACTTTATTTACAAAAACAGATGGTGGGTTATAGTTAGCAAGAATTATTTGGTGGTCAGTGAGCTGTCTTTGTCACACTGTGCTTCCCTGTCTTTTCATTCTTATGTGGCTCTCATCCCATCACCATCTTGTTACTTTTAAAGCCATTGGCAAGTGATGGAAACATCTTTGTAGCAATGAGGTAACCCAGTTCTATTTGGTGCAGTACCACCCTCCTATCTGACCTAATTCTGTTTCCTCACTTCCCTTAATCATTGTCTTTAATCTTGCTAGACCTGGTTCTTCCTTTTAGTCTTTGACCATCATTTTTCTTTCCTTTTTAGATCTATATGGGTCCTAATATGCACATAATATCGGGAGTTTGCTGATCGATCCTGGTATTATTGGCACATCATTAATGTGCTGATTTTTTTAAAAGGAACTAAAATTTAAAGTGGAGATATTAGGGAACAGAAGACAGAGCTGATTCTTGGTGTGTTGACAGAGGTATTGAAGCCATTTTCCTGGAATCATTTTACAGAGCTTTAGACTATTAAAATAAATGACTCATTACATAATATCTTGACTAAAAATACCAATTTTCCTACTATTTATCCTCCTTATCATTACTTACTACAATGAGGAACACTCTTTTTTAGTCAAAAAGGATGTTTGCTTGTTTTTTCCCAAATTATAAACATGCTTTATCAAATATTCAGCCAGGAGGCCTATGGAAGTGCCTCCTGTGAAGGAAATGTAAGAGGGGCATGAATAATAAAAGTGAGGTAAGTGAAAAGAACAAAGAAGCCCTTTCCTTCTAACTATGCATATTTTACCTTTCTGAAAACCTTACCACGTGATTATTATTAAAACGTCTTATTCTAAGAAATAAGGAAAGGCAAAGGGCACACACATTTTGGATTATTAAGAAATAAGACCACGCAATGATAAGAAGTATCATGCTGAGGACATGTAAAGAAAAAGAAGTAATTGTGTGCCTTTAGATTAGCCAAGGCAGGACCGTCTTTGACTCCACAAGTCTATTTTTAAAAATATCTTGCAATATTTTTGAAAATTAAAATTTGCAATATTAAGAAGTTAATCTGGATAAATGCTTCTCGGGTACAGAATCCAGCTAATTCTTGATACTCTATAGTAGGGGAGAAATAATTCTCAATAATTCCCAATTTGTTACTTGCCTGTCATTGGGGTCTCTGGGGCTCAGGGTAACCACTGGGTGCCAGTCACGTCCTATTTTAGAGTCCTGTCACAGAGACGAGAGGAGAGACCCCGCCCTTTCCCTTATTGGCCAAGTGTGTTGTGGGGATGGTGGAAGCTGGGGGTCTTGGGTCCTGCATCAGTCGGGACCTGGGACATTGGAGAGAGAGATCAGGGGATTGGGCTGGGATGGTGCACAGCCATACAGGCACTGAGTCCAATGCCTGACTTTGCCATCTCCTAGCTATGGTCTCTCCAGCAAGTTACTTAAGCACTTTGAACTTTAGTCACCCCATCTGTGCAATGGAAATAATGTTGGTACTTACTTCACAGCATTGCGGAGGAGGTTAAATGAGATAATAGTTATAATTGGCTTAGCCGGGACATAGTGCCTGGTGAGTGCCCAATACACGGCAAACAATTTTATTATCACAAATGTTGTAGAGCCAGTCATGGTCTAGTGGTTAAGATTCTGTGTTCTCACCACCACAGCCTGGGTTCACTTCCCAGTCGTAGAACCACACCACCTGTCTGTCAGTTGTCATACTGTGGCAGCGGCTCACATAGCGAACTAAAACCAACAGCAGGGATTCACAACCGTGTACCGAAACTTAAAAAAAAAAGTTGTAAAATTGATTGTGTTAAGTAAACCTGCACCCTGGAGGTATGGGGCGTTATTATTCCAAAAGGCAAGAAATCAAAGCAAGAGACCTGGACGTCCGTCAGCCTCCAAATTTCCTTGATCATTTTGCGTCATTAGTTACTCTTTAGTATTTAGTTTTAAATTACTACGATGTGTTTATTGATAACAATCTCCTTTTTCTAGATGACCTAGCATTTTTCAATCTCAAGAGATAAATTCCGTGGTCAGTCATTGAAGTTAGTGAACCCTCAGGGTTTGCCAAAAATGAGAATATAGATGTTTGGGTACCTGCCCAGGATGCCCGCCTCTTGAACAACAATTAGGCTCTCCCACTTGGATTAAATGCAGGGCATAAGCTGACCACCTTCTTTTTTTTCACAACACCTATTCCTTTCCCTTGTTCTGATGCTTTTCTATTGTCCACATTCAAACTTCTGTCCGTTAAAGCCTAATATATATTTTTCCCCGCTTCCTAATATCTTTCATGCAAGGAGCTTCCAAAATTCTGCCCTGATTAATTAGGATCGAGATAAAAATTCTGTCTGGCTCTGCCCTGCTAAAACATGCCACTTCAATGACAGTTTCCCTCACCCCTTTGTCCAAAGGTAATATTACATGTTTAGTCACTTACTATATATATTTCTTCACTGGCCAGTGTCCAAACCTCATATTTGTCAATGAGATGGATATTTCTTTGCTAGATTTGAAGTTCCAAGAGGGCAGGGACTGTGTGTTAAACGAGTTTAGTGGAATCTAGAAGCCAGGCCCAGCAGATAGGTGCTGAGTAATGCCTTCTTGCTGTTTGGACCAACCACACATAGGCTGTTTTCATGTAATTAGAATGAATCTAATTTTAAAATGAACAACCGTGTGTCCTCAGCTGAACCAGAATATACACTTACAAGGACCTGCTGTCCTGCATTATAAATAAGGGAATAGGTTGTCCAGCAGAAAAGCTCTGCTTTTCTTTTCTCTTAAAAAAAAAAGCCATCCACACATAAGAACTGAGATAGAAGATCTTCTCGTCTCCTTAACTAAGTTGGCAAGAAATCAGGGCCCCAAAGTGGATGTTCTCTGCAAAGGTGAAACATAGCAAAACCCCACAATCCAAGAAGAGTTGCTTCTGAGGATTTGTAAAGACATGTCCTTAAGAATGGCTTACTGTAAAGAGACCCCAAGTTTGGCAGCCTGATTCCTCAACTTGTATGACAGCAACGATTTCCTTAGGTAATGGGTTCAAGTTTTTGCAGGGACAACGTTCTGAGACTGTTTGGAAAGAGTCAAGCTACACTGCTTTTTAAATGTCCTTTTCACCTATGTGAGGAGTCCCCTTGGACGCACTGCCTCTGTGGCATCTGTCACAACTCTTAGCTTCTTTGTAGACTTTTTTTTCCTTAAAATTTTTAGCATTACATGGAAGATGAGTGATTTAACATTGCCCTGAGGGGGTTACAATTCATTTCTCTTTGTCTAGCAGTGTTTTGCAATAACTGTTCCATTTTTGCTGTTTTTTGGTTTTTAATCCCCACTGGTAATTCATTAAAGTTTCATGTGAACCATGGCAGCCGTTGCTCTTCATCGTCACCTCTTCCCAGCACTAGAGTAAGACCTGCGCGGAGTTGGTACTTATTTGAGGTCTTGCAGAAGTTTAGGGGCACTTGAGACTAATAGGGATTATGTTAGCATTCCCTGCCATCCTTGAGCAAAAGTGGTTGTTTTGTTTATTCTCTCATTGGGAGAGAGAGGAATGTGCCTGAAGGTGTGTTTCCGAGAGTCTGAAAGAAGTGGGACCAGAGCCTGCGGTCCCAGAGCACAGCCTAATGATTCTGTGCCCAGGTCCTTGGGGATGGAAAAATTGACCCCTCTAAGAGAGGGATACCGTGGACCCAGAGAGCTCTTATATCAGAGGAACCTGAGGATCAGGGGGCTGCCGGTCCAATATTCCTTCAAAAGACTTGCCATTAGAGTTCAGTTTCCCAGAAGCAGACTCTGCGATGAAAATTCAAGTGCAAGTTATTTGCGGGGGAAGGTGCAGGAAACACCAATAGGGGCGTGGGCAAGGGAGCCTGAACAGGGACAGCAGCCAAGAAGGGGTGCAGGCAAACCAGTTACCACTGTGGGCACCTGGACCTTCGTCATATTGGGGAACTCTGGGAGACAGCATGGAACATGTGTCTCATAGTTGCCCCACCCCAAGAGGCAAGGGAGTGGGTGTTTATTCACCAAAACTTGTCAAGTATCAGTGAAGACTGCCTCCAGAGGCACTTGATTCCTGGCACTTCAGGACTGCCGCTTGGGCAGCCAAGAGTCAGCCTGCAGGCAAGGGCTGCAGTTGTTGGCAGTTGGAAGACAAGCTGGGGGGCAGTGAAGTGGTGCCCATGAGGACAGGGTCAGTGCACCAGCAGCATCTACTACACTTGAGCCTTTCTTGTCATTGGTCTGTTACCAAGCAGGGCAGCCTCTAACCCACCCAAGGATCACTGGCCTCCTTTGGACTTTTTGGATCTCTTGAGGTCCAGACTGCTTTTAACTGGAGCAGGGAGCTAACCCCACCAGCAGTTGGTTTCCATGGGGGAATCCATTGAAACAGGAGGCACAGCCAGATCTCCCACCCCCTTCCTCAGCCCCATCCTCTCTCGCCCACGGTCTTCATTCTCTCTAAGACCTTCCTCTTCACCTGAGAGAGCCTAGTTGTCCCCCAGAGTGCATTCTCTCTCCTACTCTGTTCTTGCCTCTACCATGCCCCTTTTTTCCCTGAAGCAGGGTTTCTCAACCTCAGCACTATTGCTATTTGGGGGCAGATAATTCTCTGTTGGTGGGGGGGGGGGGCTGTCCTGTGCATTGTAGGATGTTTAGCCATCATCCCTGGCCTCTACCCACTAGCTGCCATTAGTGCTCTACCCCTGAGTTGTCACAATCAGAAATGTCTCCAGACATTGCCAAGTGTCTAACTATATAGTTTAGAATTATGAAATCAGGCTTTGAACACTAGGATTTACTCCTGTCACATTCAGAAGAATTTTATGAGCACAGTCCACCTTGACAAGCGGGTTTCACGGTCTAACAAGTTCCCTGAAATGCAATGTTAATAAATCTTTCACACTCTTGTTTGCTGGCATCGTCTCTTGCTGTTCCTGCTTTTCCTAATCTAGTTGTCCACATGTTTAGGTAATTCCCTCCAAAGGGGCTTCCAAAGCAATCAGAAGCAGGGTTGCCTTGCCCCTGCTTTTTTGGCTGAGGGTTGGTTACAGAGAACAGAAACAGAGTAAAGATCACAGAGGAGAGGGTTATGAAGGCGCTGATGACAGAGACACGCTGAAGGACGTCACCTTCTGCCACACTGAGTGTGCGGTGTGTAGCCTCTGGAAGTGCTTGGGCTGTTCTCAGGGCCAGTGGAGGGGTTAGGCCCTTGCTTTAGCAGCATTAGCTACAAGATGGTGGTGTGTCTTGTGCAGTTACTTCTGTTGCTCACTGTCCGCTCAGACTGACTTCTGCATCCTCACTTCTCAGAATGTACTGTCCCCAGACCCACCCATCCACACCACCAGGAGCTGGTTAGAAATGCAGAATCTCCAGCCCCACCCCAGACCTGCTGAACCAGAATCTGCATTTCAGCAAGACCCCAGGGCATTCATGTGCACACTGGAGTTTGAGACTCGCTTTTGTTCTACTTCTCCCTTCCTACTTCTCATTAAATAAAAATATGCAGAATCCAAACATATAACAGAGTTAATGGAGTAACCCTGGTGTGTATCGACTAACCCCAGGATACCTAGTGTATTGTTTTTCAAACTTGGTTATTAATACATTAGTGGGCCTGGAATCAACATAACAGGAGTCGCAATCAACAAAGTTTTAAGAAAAAAAAAGACTAGAATAGAAAGTATTAGAGTAAATCACATGTTTTTGGAACATTTGTTTCATTAGAAAAATGCAAATACACATAACACACTGACACACACAGACACACATCTTTATATGATTGCAAATGGAATTCTGGCTGGGATTACAGTTAAAAAAAGAATCTTGAAAACTACTGTCATAAAGACCCAATATAGCTCCTTGTATATATTGATCAGTGTTTAAAAAAGAAAAAGGATTGAACATATGCATTTGATTAAGTTTGGCCGCTTGACTCACACCTGAGATCATGAGATTATATTCTCCAATTCAGACTCCTGAACAAGTATGACGTCTAAATAGCAGATGTGAACGTTAAAATTATCTCGATTGCAAATTAATGACAATATATGAATTTTAATTTTTCAATTTCAGAATGCAGCGCTCTATCAGAGAATATCTCAAAATCACCTTTGAATAAAAGCTCATTTTAAATCAAGAAAAAACAACCTGTAAATTGACCAAAGGACGTGCATTAACATAAAGGGAATAATAATTCTGAACCCAACAGAAATTCCCCAAACCATGGGAGATACAGGGTGTCCCAAAAGTGGCAGTGCAGTTTTAAGTTTTAATGTCTTCAGAAGCATAAACACAACAAACTTACAAAAAATTATTCCAAAGTTTAATCAGCTACATTTCTTCAATACTCATGTAGCTTTGTGGGTTCTGACAAGTAAACTTTTCATCTTAATTTTTTGTCTCCGACTCTCTGATCGAACATGGCAACCACTGAAACAATGAATTAAAATGAAAAATTTACTTTTCAAAATCCGCAAAGCTAAAGGAGTAAAAGAAATTCAGATAATGACGCTTTCAAGGGTGTCCTTGTCTAAATTTGTAGCATCAATCCTTCTGCAGAAATTAAACACCCTGTAGAAGGAAGGAAAGCCATGTCACTCTTCAAGCACCGTCCGTGTGAAGCCAGGCGCCCAGAGACCTTGGGGAGTCAGATTTCACCACGTGTGGGAAAGAACTAGTCCGCAGGGGTGAAACCCAGGCGCTTTGTGAAGGAGGGTGCTAATGCCAGGCCGAGACACGGTTACAGGAAAGTGCTTTCGATCTCTCAGGCAGGATCTGTGCCAGACAGTGTCTTTGAACGTGCATTTGCCCTTCGAGAGCGGCAGCTGGGCGAACCTGAGGGTTCTTTCTGAGCTCCCCGACTGTTCTTTCAGGCCCCTTCTGGATTTAACCCCTCTCATCTGCGGGGCCTCTGATTTTGATGAAATGATTGTTTACTGGAGTGTTCCCTTAGAAAGACACGAATCAGTTATTTAAAGCAATATTCTATTAAGCATGATTTCAAATATGCTTTCAGGAACTGTGAACTGTTTATTTTCTTCTATGTCAACTACTGCATGTAGAATCTTTGCTTTATTAAAATAAAAAAAAAATTGATGGTGTCCCTATTCTTTAAGAACGCTGTGTTTTGGGGGGGATTTAAAAATAATGTTACATGCTATAAAAATGAGAAAACTAGCATTCCCTCTCAGGCATAAGTGTTAAAGTATGTGGTTTTGCTCATTTTTAAAAAACTATCCTCTTTCTTTGTTCCAAAACTAATCTTTTTGCTAGTGCACAGCCCTTTGAGAATATATATTTATATATATTCAAATTACATAATTTGAGTATATATATACAATTTGACCATATATGGAATATATATTAAATATATATAATTGAAAATCAATATGAGAAAGGATATTGGAGATAAAAATGGTAGCACGTATAACAACCTCTTACATTTATTTATTTCTAAATGGAATAAATTATAATTCCTCAATATTGTGGTTTGGTTTTTTCACAAATTGCATTTTTATTTTATCAAATAAAAGATTAATTTGAATAATATCAACATGTAGTTATTCAAATTTGTCATAATGTGTTTTTAGCAATTTTTTTATTTAAAAAAATCCTAATTTCATATTTCAGCCTCTTCCTTCTTTTTGCATGATGGTTACTATTGTATAAAGTAGCACTGTTGCCCTCGAGACTAATGAGAACATGACAATTTTGAGGTCCATGCCAAACAGAACATTTTGTTTTTAGAACATTAGCTATAGAAAACCACATAGTAGAGTAGTGATTTTCCTTAGTGATTTATCATAGATGCTATGTTCTTTCAATTAAAAAGCACAGTTCATTGTATTAAGTCATTCTTTTATCTACAGCATATTGGACGGATTTCATACATACTCTTTACAAATTAGTAACAGAAGCAAATTTTTCAACATGCACCAATCTATGAGCCCACACAGTTGAATCAACTGGGCCCATCTGTAAATGTCTGAGGCTTGAACTTCTCCCTATACCTCCAGTTCCACAGTTAACCTATACATAGCGTGCATGGTCTGCAGCAGTCTTCTGATCCTTCAAAATGTTAGAGATTTTTTTGTAATGAAGTATCAAAGATAGAATACTCACTGGAATTACTGTGTATTTGAATTTTTTTTTCCATATAAGAAACCTGAACCAAAGCAGTAGCCATTAATCCTACAAATTCTGGTAGATCTATCACAAAGCCTAGGATGGCAAATAGTTTTGTGCCAACCAGGTAGGTTTTGGTGACTGATGTGTTTGAGAAGTATTGCAAGGCCAGATCTTTGGGCTTAGCGGAAGAGTGTTGTGATTGATTAGTAATGTCTGTTATGGAAGAACAATTAGCAAGAGAAGGCCTGAGTGTCATGTATTTTCTTACTCTGTGTCCATATCTAAGGAAGATTAAATCCTCAAGACATTGTCCCGTTATGTTGCCTTGGGCTTTTTGTTTTGTGGTTTTGAAGGGGTATTGTACTTGTGCTGAAGATTTGTTCATTTTCTATTCAATAGTAAGTCAGAAAATTCATTTATAAATCAAAGAGACTATGTAAGAGTGTTTCCTCATTGGCAAATTTAATGGAATGTCACATAAAACAGAGTACACAGGGAACTTTTTTATTGTTTCTTTGGTTTTCTGAGTCCTGAGACTCTATGCATAAAAAAGCATTAATAGTACTTTAAAAACTGAAATATCAAAGCACTCAGAAGTCTTTCAAGAACATACTAGGTTCTCAAAATAAAATTGAAGACAATGTTTTCTATTATATTTTAAAATGGCAAAATTGTATTTATTTGTGTAATTTATCATTTGGACTTCATGGTCCACTTTATTTCTCAGTTATGATACTCATCCTTTCAGGAAGCTTTGGCCAGCCTCTGATGTGGAAAACAGGAAGGAAATAGATTGTTTAGGAGAGGATAAGATAGATGGGGGATCACAGGTGAGCTCCTGTTGGATCTACCAAGCCAGGAAGATAGAAGAATTTGGCAAAGAAGGCACAACAGTGTAAAACTGCAGTTTGAAGGTTGCCAGAGCCTGTGTTTCTTATTTCATTAAGTAAAACTGAGTCTTCTGTCAATCAACTTGATTGGACCCTCTTGAAATCTGCCTGTAAGAAGACTTGAGTAATGTTCCCTTCCAGTATTACTCGACTATCTGCCAAACCTGGAAACTCATAATTGCTTTCATTACGTTAAGTGACTATAAGGTCCTCAAGAATTAAGTATGTGAAGAAAGAAATCTTTTGTACTGTTGGTTTTGGCATTCTTTCCTCAGAGGGATGAAGCACCTCTTCAACAAGTCCAGGACTCCACTTTGTGAAGACTGCTGGAGAGAGCAGTAGGAGACAATTGACTTTGTGTTCTAGCCCCTTGCATGGCTGATTTCCCTCTTTAGGGGCTGGTAGTCTTCAGGACAAAATGAATTCTGGCCAGATGTGTCTTCATGCCTTAGGGGATTCTTGTAGATCTCTGTAGATGTTACCATTTTGATAGCAAGGATATATGTTGTTTTGACCACCAATAATTGAATTTAGTATTCTCTGGAAAGAAGGGTTGGTTAAGTTCTCAAAAGTCATCTGAACAACTTCTTTATTTGTCCTGCCATATATAGTCATAATAATAGTATTAATATAACATAGCAGGTGAAGTATAAACCTTGGTAGACAGACCTGAATATAAATATGGTGTATATTTAATCTGTATTTATAGTTATAAATAACTAGTTAATATGATGTTGGGAAAAGTTGCTTAACTTCTCTGAGTTGCAATTCCCAATTCTGTAAAAATGTGTATATATATATATATATATATATATATATATATATATATATATATATATATGTAATCTCCTACCATGTAGGATATATGGAAATCCTGGAAAAGAGTGGGAATACCTGGAAAAGAAGTTATTAGTATTAGTGTAAAATTAAAAGAAACTAGTCTAAGCAGAATGTGCCTTTAGCCTGAAAGTTTTGAGGGTATGCCTGGCTTCCAGGCCAGTTTCTCCTGGTTGGGGGAGAAGGAAGACTAGGGAAAAGGAAAGAACAAAGGGAAATTTAAGGAGAATAGCCATAGCTTCTCTGCTTATAGGGACTTTTTTTTTTTTTTTAAGATTTTATACAGGGTTTCAGAGAAAAGCAAGTCTCTCACGGTGTCCTCTTGGACAAGATGGAGATATGCAGGCTGATAATAGTTAAGAAATTTCACAAGTTGAACAACCATATGCATGGAATGTTTTCTGGATTAACATCACGCTGGAGGAGGAGACTCTGCCAAGGACCTCTGGCCACCTGCCCCAGCTCTGTGTGGACGTTATAGGTGACACCATGAAGACATGAAGGACATGCTTATCAAATGTTCAGGGGTCACAAAGCTGGAGGGGAGAACCAATATGCCCAACAACTGAGTATGGATTTAGAGAGATCTTGAACTGGAACAGTGGGTCCAAATCAAGAAGGCCTAAAGGAGGATTTAAAACCACAACATTACATTAGATACATGTTGGAGGCCCAAATTCTAGGAGACCACCAATCATTAATTTAGTATCAGCTGATAAGCAATGTGGGTGCCTCAACCCCTACCGTTGCCTTAAGTTCAATTAAAACAATGATTCTCAAACTTGAGCTGCATCATAATCACCCACAGATTGCTGGGCCCCATCCTCAGAGTTTCTGATTCAGTAGGTCCAGGGTGGAGCTGGAGAACTTACATCTTAAGCAAGTTCCCAGGTGATGCTAATGCTCCTGGTCCAGGCACCTTGCTTTGGAAACTACTGTATTAGAAGAACAACCTTGCTCAAGTCTAGGGAGATTATTGTAATCTCCTGAGGTATTGAAGCAATTCTGGGTTCCACTCTTTCAGTGAAGACAAAAGCCAGAAGGATGGGAAGAATTCTGGAAACCAGGTAATATTAGGACCATTGAAGAAAGGAGCATACAGAGAAGAGAAAAACTTCAGAGATGTAGTAGCTGCCTTCAAACCCTTGAAAGATCAACATGTTGAAGAGTCTTGGTTAAGAGGGCATACATTGGAACCAGATAAACCTGGACTTGATTCATAATTAACCTGGACTTGATTCATAATTCTGCCATCCTTTTACATATTTAACAAACTCTTCCATGGTGCTTACTAAGTACCAGGCACTGTTCCAAATGCTTTACAAATATTAACTCATTTAATGCTCACAACAAACAACCTTATAAAGTAGATTCAGAGATGTTGAACAACTTTCCTGAGGTCACATAGCTAGTTAAGTGGTGCAACTGGTATTTGAATTCAGGCAGTCACGTGGAATCCATGTTCTTAAATACTATATGACACTACCTCTCCACTCTTGGCTCCTCTCCACTTATTGGCTGAGACCTTAGTGACATTCCCAAATTCTCTGTGGCTCAGTTCCTTCATCTTTAAAATAGAGACAATCCTTTTGTCATAGGATTGTTCTGAAGAGTCAAAAGAGATAGTATTTGTAAAGCATCCAGTTTGTGTCTGGTTTGGAGACTTCTGTGATACTCAAAACTAGGAACAGTGGGTAAAGTCAGTGCAAGTCACACTGTGACTCAAGAGTATTAAAACCTCCCTGTCAGTTGTGGGGTCCAGGAACAGAGCCAGGGCTTCAGCTTTGGGAGTGTTTCTTGGAATCCAAATGGCCCTCTATAAGGACAGTCACAGATAGCATCCACACCTTGAGGGGAGGCTGGACAAACTGATATTCTGACTGTAAAATTCTACAACTGTGTAAAACATTGACTTCATTCATTTGAAGAGTCGGTCTTTGTCAGATTGCTGAGTTGTTTCTCCTTTGATCACTTGAAGCTTTATGCAGATTCTAAAAAGTTCTACCTACCACAGTTAAGGCAGTTGTAAAAATGAGTTACCCAAACTGTTTTCTATTCTTTACTTGTACCTCACTCTTCACCAGCACAGACACCTCTTCCTCGTTTGTTGGTCTTCAACACTTTCCTTTAAATAAGTTAATAAAATGTATCTGATATTCAGTAGCTGTTTCTTGCCTGGTTTCTTTACACCTCAGTTTTCCTTAGTAACGATGTATTTTGATTTTTGCATGTATCTGAAACCTTCATATTTTAAAGCAATAGTGGTTATTTTCAGAGATATTTCATTATACTCCTAAGAAGTCAGTTGAATGCTTGCTCTGATTTACTTACAGAAATATAGTAAGGAAAGCCAGACATCTGAGAGGAAAAGCTTATCTGGGATACCCTGGTTTGTTGAGGAATTGCACAGCCAAGGGTAGGTCTAATGTTGATGCCAAAGACCTGTGACAGAGGAGTTTACTCGAGGTGCTTTCCCAGCTCCTGTGTGGCTCCTGCATGTACGAGCAGTTCCCTTAACTGGGCTGCCTCACGAATTAATTAGTAACTCATGAATCTATGGAGCTTGTTATAAGCTAGTAACTGTGCCAAGAGCCCATAAATTCAAAATGGATAGAGCTGGTTCTGGAGGAGGATAGATGTCTAACTAGGCAATTACAGAGGCAGGGGGATACCTGCTAAGATAGAGGGAAAACGTGGGTTTTATGAGATGGCTCAGTCGGTTGTCTCCCAGGAGATCATGGAGAACTTCCCAGAGGAGGTGATACTTGATCTGTTTTGAAGAATTAGTAATGGTCAGCCTGGCAAAGCCATGGGGATGTGTGTGTGTGTGTGTGTGTGTGTGTGTGTGTGTGTGAATGAGGTAAATGTGCACATACTGGACACATGACTCCCAGACCTCCTGCCCCACTGGTTTTCCAAAACTCAAGCAATTGGGTCTTCACTCTACAGGCAGTTAGTTTGAAAGAAGTCTTCTCTGGGAAATCTGAGCAGCCCAAGAAGAAAGAGCTAAAGATATTGAATCAGGGGTACCTTGAATTATGCCCAACCATATCAATCTACAAAGCAAAAGGTAAAGTTGAGAAAATCTCCCAGAAAAGAGAACAAAAAGATGGCAGTGGTAAATAGGAGAAGAAAAAAAATAAGATAATAAAAGGATCAGTTTTGTCAGCCCGATATCTTATAAAAGAAATATCAGCAAGAGAGAACAGAAAAAAACGAACAGAAGGAACCTGCTAGCAAACTAATTCCCTCCGTAGTGGGAAGTAAATAGGTACTGCCTAAAACTGAAATGCCATGGAATATAGTCATGTTATTCTGAACATGGAGGTAAAGTCTTCTTTTCCAGAAATAAGCGGAAGGGCTTGGAGTGGTTCTCTCTAGGGAGGAAGATATGGGAGGAGGAGAAGGGAGAGTCGTTTTTCATGACAAATCTTGTGAAACTCTTTGATACTTTATGTGCAAGTATAAATTTGACAAAAATACCCCCCCCCCAATTTTTTAAGTCTGTTGAAAGAGCAGACTAGATATAGATAAGGAAGAAAATGACTGAACCTGAGATAGGACTGATGAAATCACCTAGCACAGAGCTAGGATGTGGAGATTCAGTCTAGGAAAACTCTCAGTTAGACAGAGTAAAGAAAAACAGAGCCACACTTTGGCTCATTCTGATGAGAATGCAGCCAATCAAATGGAAGGGGGCAGGGATAACATTACTTGCCAAGATATCACCATCAAACATCTAGCTGACTTCTCATCAGCAACAGTAGATGCTAAATACCAGCAGAATGTTATTTCCAAAATACTGAGCAAAATCGTCAACCCCAAATTCTATACTGGCTAAAGTAAAATTGAAAACAGGATAAATTAAAAAGCTACTCAGATAAATAAGACTGGGCTAATTAACCTTGCTGAAAGGACTACTAAAGGATATACTTGAATGAGAAGAAAATTGAACCAAGAGAAAAGATGGAAGTTTCAGGGGAAAATAGTGAGCAAAGAAATTGGTAAACATAATGGGAAATATAACTAAGCACTGTTGGTAAAACACAGCAACAGTAATAGTAACTATTTTTGGAGAGTGTTTGTTAAAAATAATACAGAACTTAACTACTGTACTATAATAGCATGGGGTGGGGGTGGGGAATGGAAATATCTTCCAGTCTTTGTATTATTCTCGAGAAGGATAGAGATGATGATTTTCTTTAGATTTTGGTTGGTATACAAACTTAGGGATAACCTTCATAAGAATGACTTCCAAATCAGTGGAGGAGAATAAAGAAAATTCAGTCAGTCAATTTTGTAGATAGCAGAAAAGAAGGAAAAATAAATACCAAAGAAAAAGTGTGGCCAATAGAAAACAACAACAACAAAATAAGACAATTGAAATGTCCAAATATATATTTAACTGCAAAAAGTAAATGAACTAAACTCTCTGGTTTAAAGACAAAGATTACCAGATTGCATAAAAATACACACTCCAGCTATGTACTGTTTACAAGCATCATACCTAAAACATAGTGACTCAAAACATTTCAACAAAATGGGATGGAAATAGATATATCAGGTAAATACTAATTAAAATAAAGCTAAAGGGGCCAGCCTGATGATATAGTGGTTGAGTCCATGTATTCCACTTCGGCAGCCTGGGACTGGTGGGTTTGGATTCCAGGCACAGACCTACACACCACTCATCAAGCCATGCTGTGGCAGCATCCCACATACAAAAAGCAAAGGAAGATTGGCACAGATGTTAGCTCACGGCTAATCTTCCTCAAGCAAAAAAGAGGAGGATTGGCAACAGATGTTAGCTCAGGGCCAATCTTCCTCACCAAAAAAATAGAAAACAAATAAAGCTAAAGTAACAACGTTCATATTAGGTGAAATAAGATATTAAGGTGAAACTTGAAAAAGACTGTGTCATGCCCATTGATCATTTGGGCCAAAGTTTAATGACCTAGATTTATCTTTATCTGTGCATTTGTGTTGAAATGCACCATAATTACCAAGTTAATGCAACCATTTCTTAAGAGTTCTTAGGCATTTTCGAAGTGTCAACAACTCTTTCCTGAAGGATAGCATTTAACAGATTATGGCATCAGTGTCCTAGGTGGTGGCAATGAGACTTAATTGAGTAGTTTACCCCCCTGGATGTTCATTAATACTTAGAGAATAGTTGGCAATGCTTGCTGACTGACAGCTTCCAAGTCTGTCTTTCTAATTTGGGGGAAGTATTTTGTCCACCATAAGACTCTAGGCCCAAATCAAGTATACTTTTGAAGCAATTTCTCATCGCAGTGAAAATTGCCCAAGCAGCATATTTTATTTTTAAACTCGCTTCATGTAGCAGTAACATAATTACCTGTGCCTTTTAAAATATAATATCAGCAGGGTGTTTAAAGATTATTATCAAATTTAGAAATGAGGTGGTGCAAAGAGAGGCTTTCCCCTCTCCTTCCAACGCTTTTTCTACTAACAAAGTTATGTGGAAATCTTAATCCGTTTAACATTCTGCTAAGGTTTTCAGCTATTTCTTCCTCCCCTCTTAACAGGCCCTCGCTGCAGAAAACGGCATCATGTTCTTAGTAATCAGGCCAAACCAATCTCTTTGTCAATCTCTTTGTCAATAGCAGGGCCCAGAGAGATACTGTGGGATGAGTCTCCCTCTGTCCAGGAGGGAAGCCAAGCTATGTAACCCCACGGCAGGGACAGGAGCGGGGCTACACCATGTGGGTGGAAAATTGTCCTTGCTCACGTATGGAAGCAGATCAGCTTTGGGTACAACTCCACTCCGCCGGGTGCCTTGCCCAGGAGGGGGTGGGGCTGTAGCCTGAGAAACTGGGTATTTTTCCCAGGCTTCTGGGTCACTGCTGCCGCCTTTCAATGTCCTTTAAAAAGCACCTCGAGGAAACTTCTCATTGGCAGCTGAAGAGCCCACTAGTTCCAGGGGAAGAATCTAGGCAGGAGCAAAGAAGAATTTTCTCCCGTCTCTATTTTTGCAGGGCTCATGGAAAGTGGGATTTGGCAAGTTTGTTTCAGACACAGGGCCGAGGGGTAGCAGCTTAAAACTTATTTTGTTCTGTTTGGATTTGAGGCTTCAAGTAACCTGATTTCCTTGCTACTTATCCCCGTAAAACAATTTTAATCACTTAGATTTTTCCTGATATTTAATAGTTTGGGCCAGGGTATGATCTTAGCAATCCTTTGCTCCTGAAATGCTGCAAGTGATAGTCCCATTTTAATTCAAAGGACTTCACATCTGAGAATTTTCTTAAGAAAACCATCTACTTCTCATAACAAGAGTCTGTTCTATTTGACTTGAGTCCTTTATTCCAGAATTATGGCTATGGATTGTGTAATTTTTTGATTGATTTGTTTAGGTCAATAAAATGTTAACCCATTTTAAAGGTACAATATGTACCAAATTGTTCAATTTGTTTGTGAGCCCATATTTATGTTAAGGATCCTTAGCCATGTCAAATGTTTTTTCCTTTTATTTTTCTTAATCATCAAAGACACAACATCCTTATTATTCTTAAAAAAATCAACAATATAGGAAATGTGGAAAATAAAAGAACACCATCCCAGTGTCACTCTGTGGCAACACTTATCATTTGTGGGCCAGCTTGAAAAACAAAAAGGTTTTTCTGCAACATGTGGCCATACATCTGGAATTCTAGAACATCAGACTGGAAAGAGACATAGAGATCCTTTATTCAAACCTTCTCAATTCCAAGGAGCAATATTTGGCCTAAAAGAGGGGAGGTAAGTTGTCTGAAGTTGTTGTTTCAATATGCCTGTGTCTTGTCCTTTGAACCCAAGTCCTTGCCATCTAGGCCCCTTTCTGGGATATCACACTGCTGACAAGTTTTTAATTTTTAACCATTCATTTATAATACCTTTTATTATTATTCTAATCACAAAAGTACTAAATGTCCATTGTAGAAATTCATCCATCATCTCACCACCCACCATTGAAATGTTGATGTATTTCCTTCCAGGCATTTTTCTGTGCCTTTGTACCAAAATGGGCTCAGACTTCACATAATTTTGTGCACTGCCTTTTTTGCTTAATGTATGATGAATATTATCCCATATCATTGATCGTTATTCCTTAAAGTTATTTTTAATAGTTGCATGGCAATATGTGTTACAGATGTACCATAATATCTAATAAATTCCATTAATGGTATTTGAGAAGGCACCAATTTTTCAACAAAAAGATATTGTCTTGAACATAGCTGAATACAAATCCTTGCATACCTCACATGCTATATGAAAACCCTTGAGTATAGAAATCATAGTTCTGTAATTTAGGAAATTCTTGCAAGGCCAGTGAATCTTAAAACCCACAGTTATTTCATGTCACTAGATTACATATCCTACAGTTAAAGTAAATAAAATTAGATCACTTTAGAGGACAAATCTGTTTAGCTCTGACTTGGTCAAAGATGAATTAATCATTAACCTAATTGGCCACATCCCTGTTTTACTAGCCAGCTACAAGAAGTGTTAGAATAATCTGCCTTATTACTTGGTAGATAAAGCCTCTGCCTTCATAATGTATTTTATAATGCTAATAAAACAAATAATAATAATAGTAAATAAATAGTAGCAGGTACTATTTATTGAGAGTAAACGGTGTGCCAGCTGTGTGCCAAACTCTGCACAAACGTTACACTTAATCTTCATAACAGTCCAATGAGAGGCATTAGTTTTATCCCCACTTTCTAGAGAAAGAAACTGTAGCTCAGAGAGGTTAAGTAACTTGCCTGAGGTGGCACAGCGAGTAAGTGGCAGAATGCAGACTTGAACCCAGGCCTGCTTCACTCCAAAAGCCAAGACAGGGCCAACCTCTCCAAAGTGATTCTGATGAATTTTTTTTTCTTGCCAATTTAAATCCCTTTATTAGCAATGGTTCTTAACCTTTTGGGCATTGTAGAACTATTTGAGAATCTGTACTGTTGCCTAGAATATGATGTATTTGAAAATACATGCACAGTTTTTAATCAAATTTCAAGAGATGCACAGTCTCCAGGCTGAAACCTCCTATACTTGAGCAGGAATCCTTTTGGTCTTTATAATTTTTCAGTCTTCTGAAATTTTTTGCTAAAATACAAAAAAACCCTATAAGAGGAACAAATGAAGTGCTTGTCAACTAAAACTGTGACATTTTAGTGGGAGTAAACTATTAGTAAATGGAAACAAAGATGGAAGGAAGCTCCTGTTACACATTGTACCTGGTCTCATTTTTTCTGAACCAGCCAGTTCTGGAGGGTACCCCTAAAAATTTTAGTACTGACACTGAATGATAACTACAGAATAATTCCCAAGATGTGATCTCACAGCCAAATAATTAACTCTCAAGATACGCAACAATTACTTAAGAAATATGAAGTAAACCTTGCATGTTCTCCCCACTTAGATTAGGGTAGGTCAAAGGAACAAAAGAAAATCGTTTAAATATTAATCCGTACAACATATTAAGAAGATAAAAAGAAATCTAGTGCCAAAAAAAATTATGAACATTACAAAACCAACTCAGTGGTTTGAAATTTTCTATGCCACTACTCCCATTATTAATGCATATAACTGAGAGCAAATTGTTTTTCAGTGCATTTTTTCTGATCATCTTTGAACTCTGTGTTGCCCCTGATGATGTTAGCTTTATAATTTAAACCAGTGGATTCATTTTCCCAGTGTGATATAAAACAAGAACAAAAATAATAACTTCTGCTTAATTTTAGAAAGATGAATCACAGATAGATAAGCCCGTTGTTTTTAACTTTTCTATTTTGCTGTTCAAATGACAGAGTTCACCAGATAATACACTCTAAAATACCACTGAGAAAATGTGCTAAGTGAAATCTCCTTAAAGTACATAGAATAATATTCTTTATAGGGGGAAGTGGGAGTAAAGTGAGGGGGACAGTGGGTAAAATGTTAGGCACTGTCTGATGTATGTGGTTTAAAGTGGTTTTTAGAATTTAGTGGCTAAAATTGAACTCTTCTGCTCTACTTACCAAAATCTATTTTGGAAGTGAAAACATGGTCTTGTACGCCCTAAAATAAAATAAACACATTCTCAATTAATATTTACAGGATAAGTACTTATATAAAAACTAGGTACCTTGATTTTTTTCTTTTAGAATATTTATCATATGTAACATATTTGAGGATTAAAGGCCATCATCCTATGTGGACATGAGGCTCCGTCTAAACGTAATCTTTCCTGTTATGTTACTGTTGGTTTGAGTTTGGTCTTTATTTTTGAACACTATGAGTCTAATTCTCCAGGGCTGAAATCACTCCTTGGTAGTAAGTTGGGTGTTCACGAAGGAACATTCATTGTTTCAGGCTACTCATACAACATTTACTGCACTGTGGGGGAAAGGGGGACACTTGACTCACTCAATTTTACCATTTATAAAAGATTTGATGGAGGAAATTGAAACTCATAGCTAAATTATTAGCAGCCAATGCATTAACTAGTACCCTACTGAGTGACCGGAAAGAGTTGAAAATGTTTAGCTCACTAAGAGGCAATGGTATGGAGAAGAATGCTCCTTTTTCTTTTTTTAATATCCAAAGGCAGTTGCGTATAAACTACAGACCATAATTTCAGTCTTCTGTAAAAGTTACAGGGTCTTGAGCCTGCTAAGCATGCCTGAAGAGAGCTTGAAAGCAGTCAACCAAATTTAGCTGCTGCGTCTTTAAGGAACGAAAAATGATGCTGAAATAATTTGTCTGGCGGGTATGATCAGCCCACAATGGCTACTGTCATTGAGCCTCAGTGTTTTTCTCTTTTTTCACCTTGCTATATTTCTTTAAAACCTCGTTATTCAGATGTGGGCCTTAGACCAGGCCCATAGACAGCCCCTGGGAGCCTGTTAGAAATGCAGAGTCTCAGGCCCCGTCCGTGACTTGCTGGACCAGAATCTACATTTAACAAGATGCCAGGTGATTCATCAATATCTGAGAAGCTCTGCTTTGAAACACTGAAGCAATGACTGAATAATTGCCACCATTATGACCCAGAAGAGTTCATGTAGCTTCCAAAATTGCCTAACCTTTCTCTAAAGGCGAGTATCCACACTGGGAAGTTTGACCTGCTAGCTTAGAGAAGTATAGGACTAGAAAGTATCTTAGGCTCCTTTCTATCGATATTTCCTTCCCTTCCTCCCTTCCTTTCTTCCAAACAGTGTGCAGCCCAATAAAGCCTAACCAGTAACACAATTAAGTAAGATTTGCCAATTTGTGACACCAAAAACCCCCAAACTCCACAATTTGCACTAGCTCTATCCTCTTTTCCCAAAAACTATTTCTATAATGACAAACAAATCAGAAATTAGATGAATTCACAATTCACCACCTTTGCACCTTTACTCCCTATCTAAGATAGATGCTACCTAGTGACCAAATGAATAAAAACTCTGAAAGAAAAGTATTAATAAGCCTAGATAGCATACAAACTGGTTACTGAATGAGAGGAAGACAGGTAAACACATTTATCACTATTAGGTACACAACTCTATTTCATAGTCTCATAAAATGGAGAGGAACCTGGTTTCCTTTTAAGATAGTTTCTATCCAGTGACGACCAAAACAGATTGAACGCATTCCTGCAAGCTTCATAAACACTTTCAACTTATTTCTAAATCGTTGCTCTGAGAATCTAAAAAGACCGTATGCTTCCTTTCTTGCTGACTTACGTGAGAAGATAATAGTTTGCAGAAAAATTCAGTGAAGTGGCTGATAAAGTGCTGTAAAAATATATTTCAGAGAGTAAAGCAATAATAGTGATGTCAAAACACTGCCCCACATTCTCCATCCCACTTAAACCAGCACTGGGCCCGGCACATCCGTTTCTCTGAATCAGCCAGACGAAATGGAGTAGTTAAAAAGCAATCCTGTGTTTCCTTGAGTCCTCTAATACAGTTCTCTCTTCTCTGCCTGTTAATAAAATATCGGCTTGGAAGGAAGCCAGAATTCTCTCAGGCTGTTTAGACTTACGGAAATAGGGGGAAACTGGAAAGAGGAGGTGAAAAGGAAGATAGAAGTAAAAAATTAACTTTTGGGGTCAAAATTCTTATCTGAACAGAATGACAGTCTGATTATTTTTTAAAGCACTGCGTTGATACCAGTGTTTTAAATTGAATCACAAGTAATGATTTAACTGAAGTTATGCTGCGTACTTAACTCTCTGCAACACTGAGAAACAAACTCACTTTTTGAATTCACATTTCTCACCGGCGCTGACAGAAAAACACATGGGAGAATTGAAGCCCCCAAATTGGGTGAGATCTCTCAGGGTCTCAAATGCAAGGGTTTCATAAAGAAAGGAAGGTAAGAAAAGAAAGGTGTTGCTGGAAAGGTTGAAGAGAGGACTCAAAATCAGACTGAACATCCCATTTGCGATGCCTTCCGTCTCTACTTACAAACTGAGTAGTGGAGGTGACCACTCCCTGTGTTCAACGCTGATGAAGACCTGACTCTTGACGTTAGAGACCCAAATCTAAACTTCCTGGTCTCTGCTGTCTTTAACAAACCATTAAGTCTTTGTTCCCACAGTGCCTCACACACAGCCAAGCACTCAGTCAATGCTTATTGGAGGAATGGATTCGAGAAGAAGCCATCATTGGGTGGCCTTCATCCTTGCTCTTTTTGTACTTTGAATGGAATTCCCTTTCCACGCGTGAGACTTAGTTGTGTAGAACTTTGGGTTGGGGCCATTTTGAAAAGTGCCATTCACTCTTCGACATTTTGTATGGTGCTGTTGAATAATTAAAAATAAAGCTTTGGTCTGGAAAGCTCTGATTGTCATTCTCTTTACCTTTATGGTCTTGGAAAAGATATTTATTCTCTCTGGGTCTTAGTTTTCTTACTCTAAAATCACGATCTCTTACATCTTGTCCCACTCTAGAATTCTATGAATCTGGCCCTAGGATTTCAAGTCTGCCGGTAAACAATGACAGAGATAAGAGACAAGGAGTTGTGAGAAGAAAGGGAGATCATAAATTCTTTATGAGAAAGTTTGACCTAAAACTCCTATTCTGTGCTTGAAAGCAAATTATACTCTTTGGTCAAACCATACCTACCCTTGTAAATGCCAAGCATAGGTCTAGTTTTAAAGTGTAGTAAAAACTTAGTCCATTATTTTTTTATAACAATTTTACTGAGATATAATTCACATAGTATACAATTCACTCATTTAAAGTGTGTACAGTTCAGTGATTTTTAGTATATTCACAGAGTTGTCTGACCATCACCACTATCTAATTTTAGATCATTTGTATCATCCCCAAAAGAAACCCAGTACTCATTAGCACTCACTCTTCATTTTCCCTCCAGGCCTAGGCAACCACTGATCTACTTTCTCTCTCTATGAATTTGCCTGTTCTGGACATTTCATGTATATGGAATCATACAATATGTAGTCTTTTTTTGACTGTTTTTCCCTTAACATAACATTTTCAAAGTTTATCCATGTTGTAGCATGTGTTAGTACTCCATTCCTTTTTATTGCTGAATAATATTCCATTATATGGATATACCATATTTTATTTTCCATTCATCAATTGATGAACAATTGAGTTGTTCCACCTTTTGGCTATTATGCATAATGCTGCTATGAACATTCGTGTGCAAGTTTTTGTGTGGACATATGATTTTATTTCTCTTAGGTGTGTGTATACCTAGGACCAGGTATTGCTGGATCATATGGTAACTTTATTTTTAACCTTTTGAGGAACTGCCAGACTGTTTTCCAAAGTGCAATGCCATTTTACATTCCCATCAGCAGTGGATAAGGGTTCCAGTTTCTTCATATCCTCACCAACAATTAATATTTTCCATTTTTTTATTATTATTATCCTAGTGGGTATGAAGTGGTATCTTGTTGTGGTTTTGATTTGCATTTCCCTTATAGCCAATGATGTTGAGCATCTTTTCATGTGTTTGTTTATTGACTATTTTAATACCTTTTTTGGAGAAATGTCCTCTAAGATCCTTTGCCTATTTTTAAATTGTGTTGCCTTTCATTATTGAATTATTTATATATTCTAGATACAAGTACCTTATTAGATATATGATTTGCAAAATTTTTCTCCCATATATTCCAATAGAATATAAATTCCATTCTTGAATGCATTCATTTTCTTTTTTATAAGTATTGGAGTTATGAACAACAGGTACCTTGATCTCGATCCAAATAATTACCTATTATATAGAGACATGAAAAATCTCTCTTTATTCCTAAAACGTCTATGACACAGCAGGACCATATAAAATATACAATGGATGGTTCACCTGTTGAGAGATTTGGCACCAATGAGAAATCAATAACTAACTTATAAAGAGAAATAAGTAGTCAAAAGATATGTGATTGAAATCATCCATGTTCATCATTAATAGATATTTATGGAACACCACTATGCATTGGGATTACATAAGAACAGTTGAGAGTTTGATTCTCATCTTATTGGGATTGAGAGTCATGATGACAACACAAGAACTTAAAAAAAGCTAGATATACTGTAAGGTCTTTAAAAAATCATTCTTTAGAGATTTTTGGTTGTTTCCTTCTACGTATTTTCCAAATACTGAATATTTGGTTTAATAATTTTTGTTCACATGTTAGAAATAAAGTGTAATACATACATACATATACATGTACACATATATATATTTTTTCTTTTTAATGTTCTCTCTTACTAAAATCAACTGTGTTAATTATTTAAGTGCCCTCTTCAGTTAATTTGTAGAAGCCTTTAAAAGAACTATCCAGGGGTCAATTCGTTCATTCAACAAATAACTGTATGTTCTATGTTCCAGACTCTGAGCTAGGGGCTGGGAGTAAGGTATGGATAAAACAGAACTTGATTGTGTCTCATGGAGCTTACAGACAACAAACAAGTAAAAATACAAATGAATGTAGAGTTACAAATTTTTAAATTGCTATAAAGGAAAAGAAGAGAGTGCTAAGAGAGAATAATAGGGAGATCTATTTTAGGCTGAGGGGTCAGGGAAGTACCCTCAGATGTATGGAGGATTAGACGAAGCCAGCCAGAGCGGGAGGAGAGCATTGCAGGCAGAGGGGACAGCATGTGCAAAGGCTACAAGGCGGGAAAGAGTTTGCTGGATCCACGGAAGGGCAAGAACGCCAGTGGAATAGAAAAGTGGCAAATGAGGTGGAGTAGGGTAGGAGAAGAAATCTAGGAAGAAGGTAGGAGCCAGTTCACATAGGAGACTGTAGACCACATTAAGGAGTATGAATTTTATTCAGAAAGTAGTTGAATGGTTTTGAGGATTTTAACAGAGGAAATGACATGATCTAATATAAACTTTGAAAAGGTCATATTGGCTGTTTCATGAAGATTGATGTGTGGAAGTGAGGTAGAATTAGAACCAAGGTGACCATTCAGGAGGCTTTTGCACTTGCTTGAGTGAGCAATGATGGTAGCTTGGACTAAAATGGGCAGTGGAAAACCAATGAGGTGAATGGATTTGGGATTTCTTTTTTTTCTGGTGAGGAAGATTGGCCCTGAGCTAATATCTGTTGCTAATCTTCTTTTTACTTGAGCAGGGTGGTCCCTGACCTGACATCTGTGCCAACCTCCTCCTACTTTGTATACGGGACGCTGCCATAGCATGGCTTGATGAGCAGTGTGTAGGTCCATGCCCAGGATCCGAACCTGTGAACCCTGGGCCACTGAAGCAGAGCGTGTGAACTTAACCACTATGCCAGCAGACTGGCCCCAGTTTGGGATTATTTTGGAGATATGGTATAATGGTTAAGAGTGTATGGTCTAGGGGCCAGCCCCATAGCATAGTGGTTAAGTTTGGTGCGCTCCACTTTGGTGACCCGGGTTCACAGGTTCAGATCCTGACACCATTTGTCAGCCATGCTGTGGCAGCGACCCAAACACAAAGTGGAGGAAGATTGGTACAGATATTAGCTCAGGGCTAATCTTCCTCAAGCAAAAAAAAGAGGAAGCTTGGCAACAGATATTAGCTCAGGGTGAATCTTCCCCAGCCAAAAAAAAAAGAGTGTATGCTCTAAAGCCAGACTAACTAGGTTAGAATACTAATCCCCCCTCTTACTAGCTATATGATCACAGGCAAATTAGCTTCTCAATGCCACCATTTCCTTAGTGGTAAAATGGAAATAATAATAGGAATCATCTCATAGAGTTGTTATGAAAATTGAATGAGTTAATGATGCCCTATATGCATCATACAAGTACCATTCACATAGTGAATGCTTTAATAGGTGGTGTTGTTTGTATTGTTTTTACTGTTTAAATGGACAGGTTTTGGTGATGTTTTGGATCTTGCTTTGGACATGTTAGTTTGAGATGTGCATGAGATATCCAAGTGGAGATGTCAGGCAGCTGCAATCTGGTGCTCAGAGTAGTGTCCCGGGCCAGACAGTAGTGTCTATGCAGTAGCGTCCTGCATAGAGCTTGCATCCAAGATCAAACTAAAATTTCCCGGATAAATTTGCAAAACAGTCAGCATTTGGAAATAATTCACCCTTGTCCTAGACTGGCCACTGGGATATCAAAGCAATTCAGCGACCCTGACTTTCCTCGGAGAGGTGGCAGATGTGGCAAAGAGTATGGAAATTATCATCAAACAGACGATCCTTTCAATTCTCCTCCCCCATTTACCAATAGGGTGACCATGAACAGTTACAAGTGTTGGCAATAGATTCAACAGGTTGGAGAGGAGGAATCACGGACAACTCCTAGGTTCCTGTCTTGAGTTCCAAATAGTTTGCAGGGCCAGTTCCTGGGATGGAGGAAAGTGGAAAGAAGCATGTTTCACAAAGCCTCAGCTTCCTGAGCTGGAGATTAGTTTATCTTCCTCATAGGTGAGGACCAGAAAGAATGTACATGAAATGCCTAGCATGATATCTGGCACACGGTAGATGCTCAATAATGCTGTTCTTGTATGCTTTGGGCTCTGCTCCCCTTCTTGCCTCAGCCATAAGCAACTCCTCCACCCTGGCTAGATCTGCTTCCATTTTTAGATTAAGATGTAAGATGGGAACAGTGAGGTGACAGAGCAGGGCCCGGTGTAGGGTGAGGTAAATGAGGCACTACCTTGGACACCAAAAAACTAAGTAACAAGATAAATGTTATTTTAATGCAATATTTTGAAAAATCAAAATCAATGTAAAAATATCCAGGATGAATAAACTACTGCATTTTTGATAAAGACAGGATAAGTCGTACTGATTTCTTCTTTTGCTTCAAGCTCTACTGTTTAGTGTGGCACTGTGACAAGGTAAAAGGCAAGAAAAAAAGCTTCCACTCCTGGGCCCCCAAGACTCTTTCTCATTTCTTCCAAAGTTGGTAGCTAAGAGCCAGTCAGCCGACTTGTGTACGGCAGTGACCTCTAGATGCTAAAGAACATGTTCTAACGTGTCTTGTGATACTGGGGACACTTAAGATTGGGGTTGGCCTCTACTGGCCCAGCCCCTGGCCTCCTTCTATCAGTTGCAATGTGGGAGTTGGAGCAAGGTTCCCGGGTTCGCCCCACCTCAGTAAATGCAGACCCTTGTGACCCTGAAACTGTTGAGCAAACACCGAGTGAAATAACCCAATGCTCTATTAAAGGCTGAGGTTTAAAGGTCAGCTTTGTGCTTATCGGTTGCAAGTCTGATCCACTCCCTAAATGACTCTCAGCGAGTTCTGTACTTGCAATATGGACTGAGAAGATGAGCATTTCCACTCAGAGTGGGGAGCTATTTGCTTTGCAAGGAGCTGTCATTGCCAACAGGAAAACAACAGGTCAGGAGGGGGCGGAAGATGAATGGAGGTCCCTGTGCAAGGAATGCTTCCTTCTGATTTTGACTTAAAAATCTAAAGGTACATGTGGTACATGTGGCTTGTGGCTTTCAGCTCTTTTCCGTGAAAATCAGAAAATTTCCAGCTGAAGCAATTTGGTAATTTAAACATTGTCAGCAGGGGGATAGTGAGTAATTAAAGGACAGGTTTGTCAAAGCTCATATAGATCACGAAGAAACCAGTTGTGGAAATTTGAACTTTCAGGTTACTTTTCCTCTAACAAAATCTGGGTATGGGGGGGCGAAATTTTTTTAAGTTATATTAAGTATTTTTATTTCAATTTAAAGAAAAATTCTCCTAATTTTTAAAACATTTTACTGGAAATATGTAACGTACATTTATGAATGGTTTGGGGTGAATGATGGTGAGTAAGAGAAAGAGTCACATGATTTACTCTGAAGCTGCTGCTGAACACCATCTGCAGGGCAATGGCACTTTAAGATTGCAACATTTTGTTTGGTGACCTTCATACCAGTTGACTGCATGCACCTTAATCTCTCTCTCTCAAAAAAAAGCTGAGCGTGCTTTAGATTGGTCAGTTGTTTTTTTTTTCTTTTTTAACCCAGTTTTTCATTTACCTACTACTTTATAACGCCTGGTTTAATTTGTACAAAAGGATGAAGTTCATTATTACATAACTCAGAAACCCATCTTTGAGTTTTTAGGAAAAATAAGTTCAAGGGTTGTCATGAATTGAGACCGAAAGACCTCAGAGATAAATCAGGTGGTACATTTTTAAGACTAAAAGTAAAGAATGCCTCAGAAAAATTGTCGAATATAGACAAATGCACAAAGGAGAAGATGATGCCATTTTTTGTAATAAAGTATCTTTCAGACTTTGAAACTTATAACTAAAGATTCAGAAGTAGAATAAATGTTGGGACAAATCAGCTTTTGTGGGGGTTGCCAATGTGTCAACATGGGGTCTGCTGTAGATCTCACTGTCCACTTACCTGCCCCTCTGCAGGAATTGCTTTTTGAGTATTCAGACTTTATTTCTTAAGAATTAATCCAAAGACTTTTCAGATTATGAGTAAATATTGCATGGTCCCTGGTCTACAGTTGTACAATATACCCATGGAAGTTTTATTTCTTAAAGAACCAAACAAGATTTTCACTTGTCTAAGTAAGAATATTAAGTAATTAAGTTGTGATACTTTGTTCAAAGGGTCAAGTTTTTCTTCCTTCCTACTTTCTTTCTTTCCTTCCTTCCTTCCCTTCCTCCTTCCTTCTTCCCTCTCTCCCTCCCTCCTCCTCCCTTTCTTTTTTTGCTCGTTCATTCTTATGATGTCCATTTGAGCACTTAGATTATCTTATTTCTACCTCTATAATTATTTAGTTTTAAATCAAAGCACTTAGTCCCTCTAAGAACCTAAAAGCCAAGTTAGTCAGTATCTTTATCTTTTTTTAACCTCCTACTATTCATTCAAACTTAATCTTCTCTTTTTCCTCATTATTACAGTAATTACTAAAACCAGCATTTATGGAAAGTCTCACCAGTGTATTGCCTCCTTTGAGTTAAGATATTCTCAAAGATATAGATATTAAGATATATATAAATATAGTATTTAGCTAAAAGATAAGGCTAATATTCTTTAAACTGGCTACCCTATTTTGAAAAATCTTCACTTAGCTCTCTAAACCAAATGTGAATAGTCACAGAATTTGTAGACAAGCATTACGCAGAAAACCATTAACCTGATTTTCAGTTTTCAGGAAAGAAAGTAAAAAGTTCCAATGCAAATCAGAGCTGTTGGACTAAGTGTTGGTTTATTAACAAGCAGGGAGAACAATTTAGGTACTTTCCCTGTAGAGCTAAAATATAGTACTGCTATCTTTTCTCCGGTAGTGTTCTCCAACGTGAGTTACTTGGTCCTGGGAATTTCCTGTCAAAAAGCCCATTTCTGTCAATCAGCCATTGCACGTTCCTGGGAATGGTTAATGTGGCAGTGATGTGGCAGACTGAATTTTAATGTGAAAGTGGCCTGCCCCAATTTCAGAAATGGGTCATGTATATGTGAACCCATGAACACAGTTGGGAGCAGGTTTAAAGTAAGGAAAATTCGTTATACTGATACACAATGGTCACCATGCTTCTGTTGAAATATATCTGTAGGTAGCTTGCATTCAAGAATTTGAAATCATCATTTCTAAAGAACTTTTGGTTCCCTTTTGTTCTTTGATTTTCATTGACCGGTCTTGCAACCACTGCTTTGTTATTGCTTTAACTAGCCGGGTGCCTTCCTTCCCCTTGCTCCCTCCATCAAATTCAGAATTCTGCCTTTGCCTTTCAACTCAAGCCATTCCCGCTTTCATTTCCTTCTGTCTTACCTTTGTCCTTGACCTTATTTTGGCTCGTTTGTTTGCCATTCTTTAAATTCATACTTCCCTGGCCTGTCTTTGTATGGGTTCCTCTGTCATTTATTTTTAACTAGTGGCACACCATCCTTCACTGTCATCTGCTAGCTTGCATTCTCCTTTCCCTCCAAAGCCAGCGGCAGATCTTTTCTTCTCTGAAAGGACCTTCCTATATTTGGATATTAGATTTTGTGCCCAGAACTTGCTAACTCTTGACTGTTTTAATATGCATTTATTCAAATGACCCGAATTTGTTGTAAACTTTCAAAGAACGAGATTGTAATTTTTTATGTTTTGTAATCTCATGACAGATGCTTAATGAGGTATGTCTCAGTTCAGGAAATGAACTTACAGGTTGTGGCCCTGGCAAGACAGGAGGTAAACAGGTCTATTTTAATAAAGTACCATATAGTAAGGCTGCTTCTTTATATGATGGAATGAGTCAGGGAAAGGCCTGCTTATCTGTGTATTTTAGCTTTCCTAACTGATAGCAATTGTCTCTGGAATATTGTTTGTATAATAATCTAAGGTGATCATTAATATTATCAATGTTGTAAATTTCATTGTTTCATCTCTTTAGGCAGTATTGCCTTTCTCAGAGTTAAACAATAACAGTTTTTCTAGTGGAGACCTTTTTTTGCTATCTTAACCATTTTTAAGTATGCAGTTCAGTGAAATTAAGTACATTTATATTGTGCAACCATCACCATCATCCATCTCCAGAACTCTTACCTTGCAAAACTGAAACTTTATACCCATTAAGTTTCCTTATACCTCCCCATTTCCCCTCCCCAGCAGCCCCTGGCAACCAACATTCTGCTTTCTGTCTCTATGAATCTAACTACTCTAAGTACCTCATATGAGTGGAATCATACAGTATTTTTCTGTGACTGGCTTATTTCACTTAGCATAATATTCTCAAGACTCATCCAAGTTGTAGCATATGTCAGAATTTCCTTCCTTTTTAAAGCTGAATATTCAACTAATGGACACTTTTTAAAGAATTTTGCAACAGCATTTTGACCCCTGACTTGTGTTTATATGTGGTTATGCTGATTATTTCATATATGCAAGTCTTTTTTTGTAGGTATTAGGTTATATATGTCTTTGTTGATAATCACTAAAATTAGATTATGATAGTATTAACTTGATTTTCCTTAAATTCTCAAGGTCCTAAGGCATTCACAATTAAAAGTAATTTTCCTATTTCATTATATATAGGAAAAGATACGTCTTTTATGTTTTCTTATATCAAGAGAGAAAAGATTTTGTAAAAAAAAAAAAAATGCTATTTTCATCACCAAAATACAGATTACATTAGTCACTTCTCAGAGTTAGGCACATTTTAGGCATTTATAAAAATTAAAAATAATTTTCAAATATACAAATAAAATTTTTTATTGTTGAAATAATCATATTACAAAACATTTGGAGAATAGACACTAGAAAAATCATTTATAATTCCATCTCTCTAATGTAACTTAGAATTTTAGTCTTTTTTGCTTACACATATTTTTATCTACACAGTTTTAATCATGATGTATTATAAATGCCTCTAATACTCTAAGACAGAAAAGCTGCTCAATAGAAATGAAGGTAGCTTCACAAAGTATGTGAGCACCTGTTTAACTGAACCAAAAGCACCTTGGGCCTCGCTGTGAGAGAAGCACAATTAACATGTGTGTTTTGACATCAAAGTTCTGCTCTTCCACGTGGTTAGGGATGACTGGGTGGGTGGCAGGTATTCCCCGGTGACTTCACTGGAGCTGGTAGGAGCCATGCCACAGTTGGAGATATTTATGGAAAACAGATCTGCTGCTGGAAAGAAAGAGGGAAACAGGGACAAGCAGAGATGAAAGATGGAGACGCCGTGGCCATCCTGGCAGTGCTGAGCTCCCTGGCTCCTGCAGCTCTTGCTCCGAGTCTGACGATGCCTCAGTGTCCTTCCATTCAAGCTCCTGTTCTGATTCGCTTTTGAAAATTGGGGTTCTGTTTCTTGTCACTGAAAGAGACCTGACTAAATCCGTCTTGGCTTTGACCTATTTCCGTCCTGTTCGGGTTGTCTGAATGATTTGCTGGCTTCATACTCTTTAAGTTGTTACTACTACTCCTCAGTGAAACTTCACCCAGTAAGCAGGCAGGTGTAGTTTCCCCTCTGGTTCCATGACTGGCATCTAGTAGGCACTCAAAAAATGCTTACTGAATGAAGGAGTCTTCATGACAAATACTGTCTTTCACTGAAACCTGTAGCAATCTTTTTGGGCAGCAAGAAGCAGCTACTTGTCTTCGTAGTTCAAAATCCTGTGATACCATGTAGGTGGCCACTGAAATATGAGTCCTTCTTTCCACCTCTCCTCCCATTTGCAGAGCATTGATCACTGACAAATTCCAAGCACAGAAATGATCAGTCTCTTTCGAGTTCTCTTGGCTTTCATTGGTGATTTATAATCCAATCTCTGTCCATCCCTTCTCCTCCAGGACTAGTCCTTAGAGTTTTGATGTATAGTACTTTAAATTTACATTAAGGGTGACCCCCACTGTTCATCCTAAGAAGAGGGTCCTAGTGTCACTGATTATACACAAGATAAATAAGAGTAAAGATATCCCTGTGTCATGATGGTTATGTAACTGAAAACTGACAGCTGGTAATTGAACTCAGAATTAATATATTAACAGGTCAAGATAAAACAAAACGCATTCCCTATGGGATCAAACCTTCCCCATTACTGCAAAGAAGGGCACAATAGCATAAGAAAGCTCTCTCCTCAGCTTATGGCTAAACCTAGTTAATTGGTACAGGATGGCGGGTTGTATAGAATATTCAATAATACATAAAAAGAGTTGATGAGTTTTTCTCATGGCAATGTATTATAATTTATAACATTCATTAAATACTTCAGATTGTTTCCTAATTGAATTTAAAAATAAATACATAGTTCTTTGAAATTTCATTGATTTGAGTTGAAAAGTAATTGGAAAGTGGATGCTATGCTTGCTATTTTATAATTAAAATGTATGTTGCTACAAAGTTTTCATCTACCTTTTTAAAAAATTATTTGATTATTTATAAAAACAGAGGGAATATTTGCGTAATTGTGTTCCCTATGATCTTGGGAGACTGGAAAGTTCCAAAAAATACTTTGCAAGGAAAACAATAGTATCAGCCATTTGTAGCTAGGCTAAAATGTAGTGTAGGCTGAACTGTTACTTATTTCCTTTGGGAACATAGGGGTGTAATTAATACTTTATAATATTATTCCTTGATGCGGTGCTGACCCAAAAGATCCAACTGTATGCATCACTGCACTATTTTATAAATCAAAGAAATACCACCGTCAAGACCCCAGACTTTGATTAAGATCAGAAGGACAAGAAAATGGCAGAGGAGACGAAGCCATGGCAATGGAGGAGGAGACTCTAGCTGTGTACTCTGGGTTACCCAAAGTGTGACTGTTCCTTCACGGCTTTAAAAGTTCATGCTATTCAGAAAGTTCTTTTGGATGATATAATCAAAGGACTGTTCAGTAAAACAGTTTAGGACAATCAGTCCAATCTCTCGACTTTTATCTATTTGTCAAATTAGATAACAAAAACCCGCATCTTCCTTTCTTCCCCAAATATCTTTTATCTTTTATCATATTCGTGTCTCATCAATTGGAATATTAGTTACCTGAGGGAAAATGCTACAGAAGATGGGCTTGTGAAGAAATATACCTGCCCTCTGGGAACTTAACTCCTTATTGGGTAAGATAAAGAAACCACCTACAAGGGTAACTAAAAATAACTTAAAAAAATTTAAGTGTCATAGAGATTGACAGAATTTATCTGTGTGTTTAAACTTGTTTAAACTACAGGAAATAGTCTAAAGAATAAGTTCATCTCTGTATCCCCAGGGCCCAGCCCAGGTCCTGGCACATAACAGGCATGCAAAGTAATAAATATTTGTTGCTATTAATGATGTTGATGTAAATAGATGTTAAAAAGCTTCTATGGTCAAATAAATTTCAAAAGTTCTGGATTAAATGAAGTGAAAAAAGACTACTCGGTCTCTAATATGCTGAAGTACATTGTGAATTTCCGAGAGGGTGGTACTTGTCTGACTAGAGAACTCTTTAAAATTGTGGAATTGCTTGCAGGGCTTGCATTCACTGTAACACACTTTGAGAAATTCAGGCAAAAACAAGAAACACTTTAATGGTGATAAATATTCCGTAAAGCTACATGGAGGGAGGCTCTAGATTTAATTGAATCCCACTGTATTTGTTTGCTATTGCTGCTCTGTTTACCACCAATTTAGCAGCTTAAAACAACATAAATTTATTATCTTATAGTTCTGGAAATCAGAAGCTCAAAATAGGTCAGCCAGGTTTTGTACCTTCTGGAGACTGTAGAAGAGAATCTGTTTCCTTGCCTTTTCCTGCTCTTAGGGGCTGCCCCATTTCCTTGGCTCGTAGCTCGGCATCACTCTGACCTCTGCTTCTGTCATCACATCTCCTTCTCTTGACTCTCCTACCTCTTTCCCTTATAAGAACCCCTGTTATTATATTGGACCCACCCAGATAATGCAGGACAAGCTCTCCATCTCAAGGGCCTTACCTTAATCACATCTGAAAAGTCTGTTTTGCTATGTAATGTAGCATATAGCCTGGTTCCAGGATTAGGATGTGGACATCTCTGGGGACCATTATTTGGCCTCTTCCACACCCACATTATATTTCCCAGAACCCTAGAGGGCAGCCAGTAAATATTTGCTGAATATAATTGAGTGATTGAATTAAATGGTTTTAGTAAAACTCCCTGCATTATGCTGGTGAAGGAGAAATAGACTTCTGAAGTCATCACTGTAGTAGGCCTTGCAGGAAATTTGAAAAGTATAGGATTTTTTTGAGAAAGGTCTTTCCAATGTGGACAGTGTTATGAGATGATAATTTCGCAGAGGCAGAATGTGTTTCTGCTGAAACACACATCATTCCCTTGATAATCACTCAGCATGCTGACCTCCCTCCAGAACTGCTTCCCATGTTGGGATTGTTTTGTTGTGGCCAGACTTTGAGTAGGAGGAAAGTGGAGGTTGGCAGAGCTGAGTGGGAAGGGCCAGAGTGGAAGGAGCAGAGAAGTAATTAGCCAAAACTGATGGAGAGATGGCTTCTGGGATGATTCCTTTTAGAAGCTGAGATGGCTGATGAGACACCCACTCCACCATCTCCCCTTGAGATAGTGCAGTAAAGTGAGAGAGACACAAAGACAGATGTCTTCCTTTCCTTAAAGGTCATGTTCATTGTGTTGGGCTTCTTGTTTTCCTTGTCAATCTCTTTGTTTTTGTTTTTTTGAGGAAAATTGGCCTCGAACTAACATCTGTTGCCAATTTTCTTCTTTTTCGTTTTTCTCCCCAAAGCCCCAGTACATAGCTGTCTATCCTAGTTGTAGGTCTTTCTAGTTCTTCTATGTGGGATGCCGCTTCAGCATGGCTTGATGAGCGGTGAGTAGATCCGCGCCCAGGATCCAAACCGGTGAACCCCGGGCCACCAAAACGGAACGCGTGAACTTAACCGCTATGCCACCAGGCTGGCCCTGTTTTATTTTTATTCTTTATAAAATAAATTTTATTCTGATGTTTATGGTAGAAAATAAAAATTACCTAGTCTAATACTTAGAGATAGCCACTGTAACATTTTGGTACATTTTCTTCCAATTTTTTTCTCTGTATATATTGTTACATTATGGAATCAGGACCATGGTCTAGATATGGTTTTCTATCTTACTTATGTTTACTTGACTGGGAGCATTTTCTCATGGCATCAAATATTCTTCAAAACATTGCTATCTAATGACTGTATAATGTACTTCAGAATGTACAACTGTAGTTGAATGTGCGTGCGTCCTCCTAGAATGAATGCCACAGCCTTGAATAGCCTTGCATTTCACCTTTTGTCATCTTCCTAATTGCTTCTACATGATGGTAGATGCAACCAAAGGGCATGAATGTTTTTATAGTTCTTCTTAGACATGGCCAATGGTATTAATTTACACTCCTTCTGGCAGCGTGTGAGAGTGTCTGTCTCTCTTCACGCTCAGCAGCTGTAAGCATTAATCATTTCAAAAATTTTTTGAATGCTTATTAGACATTTATAATAGTTCTCCTGTAACTTCTTGATCCATTTTCTGCCCTTTTATCCATTGAGATGTTACTATTTTGCTTATAAACTGTCTATTAAAGACACTTTGTATGTCATATCTCTGGAAATTATTTTCCTAGTTTGGCGTTTGCCTTCTAATTTTGAGTATTTTGCTATCTGATATGTGAATTTTTTCATGATTATTACTTCAGTCAAATCTGTTATTACTTTCAGATGTATTCCACTACTTCTATGTTTGGAAATTCTTTACTTGGCCCAATATCTAATAAATAATCATCTATATCCTTTCTAATTTTATTTTTTAATTTAATGCATAATCCATCTGTAATTTAGTTTAATATGTTGTATGAGGTAGAGATATAATTTTTAACTCTTCAAATAGTTACTCCATCACCATTTATTGAATAATCTCTTCTTTCTGCATTGAGTTGTGATTAAATCTATTTTTAATTAAATTGGTATATATGTTTCTGTGTCTGGGCTCTCTGTCCTATTTCTTGAACCATCTGTTGATTATTGTAGCAGAACCATACTATAGTTTGTATAGCACATTTCCATTTCTGATATGGCAAGCTGCAATCCTTTCATTATTCTGTATTTTAAATGTACCTTAGCAATTATCTTCTGAGCATTCTTCAAGGTGAATGTTGGAATTAATTTCCAAATGAAAAAATTGTGATGTCTTCTGCATGGTATTATGGACAAGTATGAATTATTTTGGAAGAGTTTGCATCTTTACAATTTTCAATCATTTCACAATATGCCTCTGTTTTTTCAAGTCTTATTTGATGTGACAGAAAAATTGTTTGTTCATACGAGTCCTGCATATGTTTTTAAGGTTTTCCTATGTATTATATATTTTTTATTTAATTATGTTTGGGATTTTTTTCTATTGTTTTCTAACGGTGGTTACTGTTCTATGAAAGCTATTGATTTTTATATTTTGTTTTTGATTCTATTTGTTAATGATAATGATTTTTTCACTTAATTCTCCTGAGTTTTCTTAGTAAACAATCATATTACACCAAATAATGATTCTATTACCTTTCTAAAGGTCATACCTCTTATTTCAGAATTATGCCTTATAGCATTAGCCAGAATTGCCACAGCAACATTAAATATACTTAATGGTATTCTATTTTTATCTTGTTTCTGATTTTAACAGCCATGATAGGTTTTCCCAACCATGTTAAAGAAATTTTATTGCATTCCTAATATGCTGAGAGCATTTTTTTAATTCAAAAGGGGTTTTGAAATGTTATAAATGCCTTTTGATTATTTTGGTAAGTTATTATCTATAAGAAAACATAACATGGAAGCCAGAGTATGGGATTTATGGCCAGATAGACCTGGGCTCAAATTATACCTCTTCCTCTTAGAACTGTATAACATTGAGAGAGTTATTTGTCACCTTCCAATTTCAGTTTTTTATGCTGTAATATGAGGATAATAATACAAATATCTTGTAAGGATGTTGTGAGTATACAGTGACAACTGTTTGCAATTCACCAGACTTGATACAGAGTATCACATTTAAAAAAATATGTTGTGTAATTTTTGCCTTTGATCTATTAAAATGGTGTACCATCGTCACAGATTTCCTAATATTTAATCATCTTTTTATTCTTGGAGTAAAGCCTACTTGGTCATGATGAAATGTTTTCTGAACTCATTGCTGTACTCAATATTTGTTTCAGATTTTTGCATCAATTTTCGTAATGATTTTGTCTTTAGCTGAATTTTTATGCTGTCTTGTTAGTTTTGACATCAAAATGATGTTCACTTCATATAATGATTGGGAAGTTTTTATCTTTTTCTGTGTTCTGGACCTGTGGGAATTATATTTTCCTTGAGAATTCAAAAGAAGTTTCCTGTGGAATTTTCTATGCCTGGATGATTTTTTAAACCAGATAATGCTTTTACAACTTTTTAAGATTTCTTTTTTCTATTTGTTGTTGTTTGTTTTCTCTAATCATTTGGTCTATTCAGTGTGTCTATTTCTGTTATGTGTCAATTTTGGTAATTTACATTATATCTACAAATTGTCCTTTTATTAGTACTTTTAAAATAGTAAACTTAGATTTGAACACAGTATTCTTTTATAATTTCTAAGATTTTTGTATCTGTGCTTCTCTCTGTTTTTCATGGTTTATTGTATAATTCTGAGGCTTGACTTATTTTTAAGAACAACTTTTTGGATTTATTTATCCTACTGTGTTTGTGCTCCTCACTTCTGTAACATAATCTCGTAGTGATTAGACCTTGGTTTTTATATACTTTTGACTCTGCCACCTCAAAAGTAGTCGTTGGTAGTCAGCAGTCATTCACTGAGTGCCTCAAAGGCCACCCTTCAGAAAGTAGTTGGTATTTCCATTCTGAGGCTGTGAACTATTACAGACCAATCTGCCTGGGTTCACATCCCAGCTCTACCCAGCTCTACTCACAACCTATATAATCAACTGGTTAAACTTTCTATGCCATATTTTCCTCATCTCAGTGTGAGGATATGAAGCTCTGAGAACAGTGCCTGGCATGCAGTAAGTAGCTCTATTAGCTATTGTCATTATTATATTTAAGAACAAACACTGTGGTCGCTCTCAAGGTTACAGTGTATAGACATAGTTGTGAATAGAAAACTCGAAAAATTGAACATCAAAGTATTCTTATTTCTGGGAGCCGGCCTGGTGGTGTAGTGGTTGAGTTTGCATGCTCCGCTTCAGTGACCCAGGGTTCTCAGGTTTGGATCTTGGGCATGGACCTACACACCGCTCGTCAAGCCATGCTGTGGCAGCATCCCATGTACAAAGTAGAAGATTGGCACAGATGTTAGCTCAGGGACCATCTTCCTCAAGCAAAAATATTGGCCCTGAGCTAATATCTGTTGCCAATCTTCCTCACCAAAAAATTATATATATATATATATTCTTATTTCTAATGTTTGGAGGGGTGTCCAGACTTTAGAAGAACCAGACACTCTGAAAAAAAAGATACAGCAGGTATTTAAAAAAAAAAAAAACAGACCATGAAGTTACAGATAATCTGTTCAAAATCCTCATTGGTGGAAAAACAGCCGTTCCTCACATGCTTATCCCATCTGTGTGGGTCCTCGCATATCTGCTGATATCTGTATTCCAAAAGTCAGAGATAAACGTGTTTTCTTGAGGGAGCCAGCGACTTACCGGAACAGGGCTCAAGTCTTTTTTTTGGGGGGGGGAGGTTAATTAGATAGGATGTTTCTGTTGGAGAGGGCTCTTTAATGATGCAAAATATTTTTGTTTTTTCTGTCTGGTATACGAAGGGCACACCTAATCATAACATCAGCAGGGCAAGGTATAGTTTTGCTTTCTCACAGTTGTCATGAAGGCAAATGGGGTGATAAATTATAAAGGTGATTCAAGTGTATATGTGGATTATACTGTGCTTTACATTTATTGTCTGGGTTCTTTCAATGATATTCTCTTAGAGTGCTATGCTTCCTAGAATACTTTCTTAATCTCTGCTACTTGCAGCATTCTCCTGTACCTCGCCAAAGGGAGAGGCGTCATTCAATGTGCCTCCATTGCTTTCAGGATAAAGTTCAAATTCCACAGCAGGGCACAGAGGGCCTCTCCAGGGCCCTCTCCCACTACTGATCCTCCCTGTGCCTCACCACGCTAATCACTGTGGCAGGCGGAATTCTAAGATGGCCCCCAAGATTCCCACCCTCTGCTGTGCATGCCTTCTGTAATCCCCTCTCTTTGCTGTGGACAGGACCTGTGAATATGGTGGGATTGTCACTTTCTTGATTACATAAAACTCCATCTTAGCAGAATGAAGAGAGAGATTCTCCTGCTGGCCTTGAAGAAGCAAACTTCCATGTTGTGGAGAGGGCCACATGGCGGGAAATAGCCGGTGGCCTTAGAAGCTGAGAACAGCCCCCTGCTGGCAGCCAGCAGGAAAATGTGAACCTCTGTCCTGCAATGCAAGGAACTGAATTCCACTAACAATCAGTGATCTTGGAAGGGGACCCCAAGCCTCAGATGAGTTTGCAGCCCCAGCCAACATCTTGATTTCAGGCTTGTGAGATCCTGAGTAAAGGGCCAAGCTAACCTGACCCATGGGACTGACCCAGGGAGACTGCTGGTAATTTTTTTTGTTTTGAGCAAATTTGGTAATTTGTTATGCAGCAATAGAGAAATAATGCAGTCAGCTAGTCTTCTTGTACTCTGTTATCACTGATCACCTGTTTTCGTCACTACAGTTGCATTCCATGTGTCCTCATCTGGGGCTCAGTTATCATCCCTTTGGCCTCCCTGGACATGTCACCCTCTTTTACATGGAAGAAAATAATTTTTTTATTCTGAAATCATACTCTATATTTGGCCTTTGTCTCCTTGGATTATTTTTATTCCTAAAACTATTACCAGCTTCATATTCTGTTTTTATATTAAAATGGTAACTATAAATATTTTATAAGTTAATTATTTTGCATTCTTCAAAACTCAGTATTTCAGAATATGTATCTGAAGGAGTGAAGTCATTGTCATATTTAGACTGGGTCTTGGAACAAGCATGAATTAAGCTGTGTGAACACTACAGTGGCTCCTGGGAGGGTAACTTCTAATGGTAGGCTATGAGGTTCCACCCTTAGCCCTATTAAGGTATTGTTTTCTATCATTAATTTTAGTGAGGCTATAGATTGCATATTTATCAAAATTGTGGTTGACATGAAGCCTGGAAGCATAGCACATAGTTTGAGTAACAGAATTAGGATCCAAAGCAATCATTTCAGGTTGGAATGATGGGCCAACTCTAGCAGGATGAACTTTAATTGACTAGGTTAAAAACCAATAGTTAAGTAAAAAAAAAAAAATTGATATAGAAACTAAGGATGGGGTGAGACAGAATATGCAAAAGTATTTAAATTAGTTGCTTACAAGTTAGTATAAATCAGTGGTATAATGGGACTTTTAGTAGAGCTCATTTGAATCATGAAGTTAATTTTAGACTCTATTAATTGAACTGCTGTGTCTAGAACAAGAAGAATAGTCCTCCTTTGCTCCATGTGTGTCACACCACTCCTGGAGGATTGGGTAAGTTCTGGGCACCTCCTTTAATGGGGTCACAGACAAATTGGAATTTCTGCATTGCACAGGGACCAGCTGGGTGAGCAGATATGAGATCACGTACAACATTGTGGAATAATCTGAGTTGTGGATAATTTGCTTGTGGAAGAGAAGGTGTCTAAGGATTACACTTCCTTTCCATGACTTTGGTAAATAGAAATTATAGAGAAATCGATTTTTGCTTATATTAAAGAAGTAATTACTAACATGGACTAAGTAGCAAAATAGACTGGGCTGCCTTTGGGAGTTATTGAGCCCACTGTCCCTGAGATGTACAAATAGAGGTTTGGGTGGAGGAAAGCAGATTTGTGAAGAAGTCTTATGCACGCGTTGTCACCATGAGACACTGATGGACCAAAAGACACCAACACATGTAGTTAGAGACTAGAAAGTTTCATTAAAGGTAAAGAATACAGAAACTTATGTATATGGTTGTATAAAGTAAGAGGTAACAGCATGATCCCAGGCAGAGGACTGGCTCCCCAGGTTGCCCAAAGTTCCCCACGAGAGAGCATCCACCCCTAAATTAGGTCACCCATGTGGCATGCCGATTCCTCTGCCTGTAAGAAGTTACCTGTAGCAGATGCTGTTAGTGGCCCACCCAGATCCACTTCCCTGGGCTGGTGCACCCACCTTCCACCTGCCGTGGGTGTTGGCTGCCGGCTTGTCACATCTGCACCCTCCCCTGTAGAATTGCCCTTGATTCTAGACATCTGCCTCATCCAAAGGTGCCTGGGAGGTTACTGCCCCCATCCCTGGGGGCAGCCCTTGGCCAATGATTGGCAGATGCAGAGGTACAAGAGCTCAGTCCCCTAGCCTCAGCGGAGGACAACCTCTGAGGAGTAATTTACATTCCAGAGCTCCTGGTGGGATCAGGCTGGACTTCTCCTGACACCACGTCTTCGTTGCCTTTTCCTCTGCCCTATCGTGCTTCCCTCAGTCCCTCAGACGTTTCCCCTAAGAGCCCTGACTTGCACAGGAACTGTCATCACAGGCTTTGCTTCTAAGGACCTTATCTAAGACACCGCCTTTGCCTTTTTTTGGGGGGGGGAGGGATTTAAAACCTCCTGCCCCTCTGCATACAGGAGCTTCAACCTTTTCATCTACTCTCTTACCTGGTGCTAGTAACGGGGCCAAGATATCACTCCTCTGTTTATATTCTGGGACTGGGTGAAGAGAAGGTCATTTTGCCAGAAACATCCCCAGCAGGCTCACACTTTCTGATCTGTCTGGGACCTCTCCAGCAACACTGGAAGAGATGCCCTCCAAGGGCCCTCCCTACTCCACCATCAGTGATTGTGTAGTTCTCATAATACCACTTTATCCCTTAAAGTGCACAACACACATGCACACACACACTTCTTTTTGTTCCCTCTCTGACAATGGCAGTGCTACCTGACTCTCTAATGGAGATGAAAAGATTGGAAGCTTCACATATCTAGAAACAGTGTTCCAGGGGCTGTCAGATTAGAGAAACACAAAGATCAGTTGGTGTCCATCTCCTTTTCTCTTTTCAACTGCCTATGTTTCTGCTCCTTTGTTCTCCTCTCCAGATATTCTTCTCATAACAGGCACCTGGCTGATCACCAGGCATGTGGGAGAGGAGGAGGGAAAGCTTGGTGTGGGGAAAAGAGCCCTGGTTTGGGAGTCTAGACTGATGTCCTGAATTCCTGACTCTGGAATTAAGTTGGATCTTCAAGTCATTTAGCCTATTTAAATTTAAATTTCCTCGTGTACGAAATGAGTAGAATGTGCTTGCTCTACCTAACTGACAGGTTTATGACAACCAAGTGAGATAGGGCATCTGAGTGCATCTTAGGAAAGTATAAAGCCCTTGACGAACATGAGATACTGTATTAAAATGCAGTCCTGCTCATGAAGAGCTTGCAATATAGTAGGAAAGCTGAGGTATGAATACAAATAAAACCTATTTAAGGTGGAGATGGTCCGTGTGATTAGGAAAGGACAGAGTTCTACAGGAGTTCAGGGGAGGGTGAACCTGTTTCCTGCTAGGAACACTTGTTCTTTGGGCCCAAACGTATGTTCATCTTCTTCCCTGTATTTCCTTTCTGGCTTAGGGCGTGTAGAGAGCAGGTTGTTAGTGCCATTGAGTGGCTTCTGATCGCTAGTGACCCTGGGTACAGCAGAGCAGAACCCTGCCCGGTTTTTATGCACCATCCTTTCATCTTCCAGTGCTGTATCAGACAATGCTCCACTGCTAGTCATAGTGTTTTCATGGGCAATTTTTTTGGAAGTGGATGGCCAGGTCCTTCTTCCTAGTCTGTCTTAGTCTGGAGGCTCTGCTGAAACCTGTCCACTGTGGGTGACTCTGCTGGTATTTGAAATACAGGTGGCATAGCTTTCACGATCACAGTAACATGCAGTCCCCACAATATGCCAACGATAGACCGGTGGTGTGGTTCCCTGACTGGGAAACAAACCTGGTGGTGAGAGCGCCTAATCTTAACCACCAGACCACCAGCACTGACTGTAGACAGCAGGACACTTGCATTAATCCAGAGAAATAACCAAGATCTGTTACCCCTTTTTATGCTTAATGGAGAAAAGGGCCTAGTCCAAATACATGTGATTGATGTAGGGACTGGATAATCTCTTTAGAATCAACCCTTTGCGTTGAGACTTAAGGGTGTCCATTTTCCAATGGATTTTACTATACCAGCCAGATTTGAGAACTGGAAATGTTTCCAGATGGATCTGTTTTTAGCACTGATTAGCAGATTCTTGGATCATAATGTGAGCAAGTCTACATTATTATTATTTTAGCTAAAGTGCCCAGAGCAGCTCGAAGAAGCTGGACAGAGATAGATGTACGTGATCTTCCAGGCCACACAACCTGAGAATAATGGATGCTCTGAGCATGGAACTGCAACCTCAGAATCCATGCTCAAGGGCAGTGCCAGAATGCCTGAGATGTAGAATTCTTTCCTGATAACTTGAATTGTTATTGTTTTTGACAGCCAGGCTCAGAGTGAAGCTAAAAAATACGAATTGCTCTCGTTAATCTAATTGACTCAAACAAATGTATTTTTTTTAACTCAAAACATAGAAATAAATATATTTATATAAGAAACCTGACTGTGAGTTCTGACTCTGTCTTTCTGAGTCGAGTCATGGATCAAAGCTTGCTTTGTTGACTGCTGTGTGTTTATAAATGGAGCCGTCCTGTCCTGAAGGCCCAGACAAAGGACCTGGAGTGGTGCCCATAGTTCCTACCTTCCCTCACAGAGCTGGGCTTTCCTCTCTGCGACCCAGTCTCCTGCCATCATTCTTTCTTCTGTTCTCTTCTCTCCTTAGAAAGGCAGTAGCTCTTCTGATCTCCTTTGCATATTCCTTGTTATGAGAAAAGCCCAGTCCCCTGTCCTTACTCCCAGATATATCCCAACATTGTTATTCCAGTATTATTTCTTTCTCTTCTTTTTCCTCAAATAGGGACTCTATTGTTTTCTGACTCATTCTGGAGTCTATCTAATCCTCTTCTCAGTATGTAAGTGTCATTTTTATTCTCTTTCAGTCCTTGCTTTCTCCCACCACTGCTCTTAAGGGTACATTTAATGATTATTGTGTGTATAAGCGTTTATGTAGTTCTTTGATTTCTCTAGTCACTTAAGCTGCAATTAATTTCTTCTTCTGTGAAAGAGAATTAATTATACTGAGTTCTAATCGCCTATTCTTCCTAAACAGTTTGGAGGGGCTGAGGAGGAGGCCAGCAGAGCATCTGCATGTGTGCACATTGCTGCGTGCTTTGGTTTCATTCCTGAGCCCACATTACTCATTGTTTCCTATCTTGCTTTTTCAATACTTTGGGGACTGATTTGGTTTTCGGTTTTTGAGTGGTTATGGCTAGATGGGGCTCTGCCTTCTGGCATCGTGAGAGTCTGGGAAAGTCTCATTCCCCTTGGCTCCTCGTAGCAAACACGCCAAGCTCGTTATCTTGTGCAAGGCCTGTGCAAAGTGTTGTGAGAGTTACCAAGTTAGGAAGAGAAGAAATGTTCATCTCCAGATGGGCAAGCTCAGAGGTCTTGGGGTTTGGTGTGGCTCTGTGCTACCTGTTTCTGTCCTTGATCTGCTGGACCTCATTGCTGCACTTGGCACAAGTGACCAGCCCCGCTCCCTGCTCATTTCTCTACATTTACTTTCTTTAACCATTCTTTTTTATTTCCTCCTGTGTCCCTTTGCCCACACATATCCTGTTTCCTTTGCCTCACTTTGTCTAAGTGGCTCTGTTCTCTAGTGTTCTGATTTTTTCTTTGCCTTCCATCTACACAGTGTTCTAAGTATAGTGTCTGTGGTTCCAAATTTTGTTCCTCTCTCCCTCCCACCTTGTTTTTAATGGCTTGGCCAGTGATGTCACCATGCACCTAATCAGCCAACCTGGAAACCTCCAGGTCATTATAGACCTCTTCTCCCCAACATCCAGTTGGTTTTCAATGCAAGGTTGCTCCCGTCCAGCACTTTACCTCTAGCCCCATCCCACAGCCCCTAAGCCAGCCCTAGACTATTCCAACATCCTGGGTACCTCTACTAGTTTTTTTTTTTTAATTTATTTTCTAAAAAACAAATCTCAGCATGATGCATCCCTGATGATACACGTCTCTTTGATTGCTGAACTCTACACAATAAAATTCAGATGCCCAGCATGGCATACACAGCCCTGAAGTGGCTTACCTTACCTCCTCTCCTGCTATTTCTGTCCTTCCCCACTACATGCCAGACTCACTAACTTCTTACCATTTTTAGAGGATGCTTTTCTGCCTTTGCACATATCGCTTTTTCTCCCCAAAATGTCCTTCTCATTTTCTCTAGTTGGCAAAGCTCTATTCTTCTTTCAAGACTACCTTGCAGAATTTTCTGGATTTTTTCATGTTGAAGTTACCATTCGTCTGTGTGTCAGCTGAGTGTTGTCCAGATCTCTATCACGACATCTAACCCCACACTGAGTTTAAAAAAAAAAAGAATGCTTTGCATTTGCAGAATAATTTATAGATGGCAAAGCTTTTTCACAGACTTTCTCTCCATGGTGAGTTGGAAAAAGCAGAGATATGAAAGGGAGTTTATGTTCGACAGCACTTTGGTGTCTGTTCTATTTTGGTCATTTTTGATCCCCATGTACTGTTATCTACACCTTTAGCAACAAGGAAAGTGTGTCAAATGTCCTGCCACTTAGGAGGATAAGAGTCTGGGCAGAACACTTGGGTGGGATGGCCAGCCAACCCTGTTCTTGAAAGCAATAGCCTTGAATTAAAGACAGAGGACCCAGGGGAAATCTGTATGGACTCTTAGAGCTAAGATTTTTTGCTAACATTCTTTGTAAAACATTGAATAACTTGTTTAAGCATAAATTTAAGCTAAGAACTGCTTGATCTCTTTTCGTCTTCCTTTTTGTTTTAATCATGGCATTAGGCCTACCTGGTTAATCAGTGCCCAAAGCAAAGATAACCTGGGGGCAGTTGGACTAGATAATTTAGACGCTGGCTACAGGTTAAACCAGAAGAAAGGAGGAGAGGGTGGACTCAGAAAGCATTTGTTGGACTACCTAAGTGAGCATATAATCGTTGAATTTTAGAGCTTGAAAGGATCTAGCCTCTAATTATAGTTGAAGAATGAGGCCTGGAGAAGTCAAGCACCCATCAGAACCTGCACCATTAATGGCTGTAAACTCCTGACTTCTATACACAATCCTTTCCCCGCCTCGTTAATGTACACGAAGGTATAAAAGTGGCTTATGAGGGAAAATAACTGAGGACACACTAATACGGTTGATTGTGAGACTGAGCCTTCTTTGGGGGTAAATTAGGTGGATGATAACAGTAACAGAAGCCAAGAATATTTTACTGGTTTACGTCATTTGATCTTCACAAAACCCCTATGAGATGATGTATTCGTTTCCTATTGCTGCTGTAACAAATTACCACAAGCTTAGTAGCCTAAAGCAACACAAATGTGTGATCTTACAGTTCTGGAGGTCAGAATTCAGAAATGAGTTGCACAGGACTAAGGTCAGGGGGTCTGCATACCTGGTTTCTTCCGGAGGCTCCAAGGGGAGAATCCATTTCCCTGCCTTTTTCAGCTTCTAGTGATCGCCTGTTTCCTTGGCTTATGGCTCCTTCCTCTATCTTCAGAGCACATCATTCCAATTACTGCTTCCATCATCTCCTAACCTTCTCCTCTGCCTCCGACTCCTCCTGGATCCCTCTTCTAGGACCTTTGTGATTATACTGGGCCCACCAAACAATCCAGGATAATCTCCTCATCATGAAATCCTTAACTTAATCACATTTGCAAAGTCCCTTTTGTCATATAGGGTAACATATTCACAAGTTCCAGGGCCTAGGACATGGACATATTTGGGGCGCCGTTATTCAGCCTGCCACAGAGAGGTACTATTCTATAGCTGAGGAAACTGAGGCTCAAAGAGATTACGAAACTTCCAAATAGTTAGTTACTGAGGAGCACAGTCATTCATTCTTTACCACCATCTCTGGAATTGAGTTAGAAGGATTAAAAAAATAAATGATATAACTGATATCAAAGTAAACATAATACAGTATTGTTAGATTTTTTAGACCAAAAATATACTAAGCCTGTGGTCTGAATTATAAAATATAATTCATTATAAGGAAAATGGAGGTTCTAAACCTTTTCTTTAAAAAAAAGGATGACATTTTTTAACAACTCTAGGTAATTCTTGGACTATAATAGGCCACCATCCAGAGTTAGTCATCCTGCTAGCTGCTGTGAGCTGATATTTTAATTTTCAAAGCTTAAATCGGCTTCAATACATTTCTATTCATTGATAGTGGGTGGCCACTCTATATGCAGAATAAAGCTAAAATTTTTAAAACTCCCTATTCTATATTTTTTCTAAAAGTTTTAAAACTTTATATTTAAGTCTAGAATTCATCTGGAATGGATTTTTGTGTTCTATCACATGAGATAGGGATCCAATTTCATTTTTCTCATATGAAAAACAATCGCACCAGCATAATTTGTTGAGTAGTCCATGATTTTCCCTTTGATCTTCAATGCCAAGGCTTTCATAAATTAAATTTTCATTTATATAAGACTGCTTTTGGTCGTTCTATTTCATTGGACTATTTGTTTCTGTGTCAATACCTCACGTTTGCTTTCTTTTCTCTCTTTTATTTTCCATTCTTCTGGCTTCCTTTAAGGATCCTGGATTTTTCATTCCATAATTCTCTATGTCCAAGGTTGGCCAGTTTCTTAGGAACATCCTAATAGACTCCATAGATCAATAACAAAACAAACAGAGCAATCTCTTCCTTGCGGTGATTTCCTCTCATAGCACATGCCAGCATTGCACATGTTATAAAATCCCCATCACCACCAGGATGACTATGGATAATGGGAGTGGAGGGGACAAAGAATATGTTCTGTTACTCTTTCTCTAAGTCCTCACTACAGTTTTTTTCATGTTTGCCACCATATCACTCTGTTGACTCAATTTTTTTTATTCTAAACTTCTTTCATCCAGGTCTCCCCCAACCCTGCACCCTGCACTTTCTAATTAAGTTTTTATATTAGAGGCAATACTTTCTATTTTGCTCTCTAAATTTTATCTAATTCATTTTGACCCATTTGTTGAGGTTAGTTTTGAAACATGATTATATTATCTCAACTATCCACAACCATTCAACTGTGTTTATAATCCTCTCTATCTTCATCTAAATCAATAAAGTTTTTGACAGAAGAGAGTTCAATCGCATATTTCTACATTGCATCTTCTCAATTGACATTGATTAATTAATCAACAATCGTTCAACTCATCTGTTCATTCTTTATCATTCAGGTCATATTCTACCATCTTCCCCCATGATATCTTGCAAGACTTTGTCAAGCACCTTGCTGAAATAAGCGTATGATGCCATTGGTATACCTTGATATATATGTGTGTGTAATATCATTTAACAAATTGCATATGATATAGCATATGTCAAATATCACATATAATTATGTATTTGTTTATGTTTCCTCCCCAACCCCATGCTACTCCTTATCGATTACCTCATCACTTTCTTTCAAGTCTTTATTGTATTCATAAACCATGTATTTAAATATAACTTTATGAATTGTGATTTCTATGGGTATGATATTGTTTCCCATACCTACCTTTCTTCCCCCACTGCCCCAGCTCCCCCTTTTGATAATCAGGACAGAATTTACTTTTCTCATATACAAAAAGAAAAAGTTTATTTTTTGCTTGTTTATTTGTGTCTCTCCATTACTTCTGAGGATCTAATGCACCTGAGCCTAGAGAGTTAAACACAATCAGGTGCTCACTGTCAATCTCATTTTTTCAGTTTACTACTAACTAACCATTTAATTAATCTCTTCTTTGCAGTTTGAGGAGCATTCTTCTTGGTGAAAATTACAAAAGCATCAGAGAGAAGGATTGTTTTCCTTCCTCTTTGTCATATGCTAACATTGCACCATCTCGCTCAAGCTATGGGTCTAGCCCTTCCTGTTCTTCTTGCCCTGAACATAACCAAAAATGCATTTTGACATACTCAGCATTTTCTTTGCAAGCTTCAGCTCATCCTTCACTCCAGCTTTGTTGATGTTATTCTGATATCTGATCCTGCTGCTGACAACCAAATTGGGCTAGGAAAGGTAAAAGAAATCTTGTGAAGACCTAGTGAAGCTGAATCTTAAACAAACACCAATATTGCTGGTGATACTGGCAATTAATCCTGCTGAGAGCTTATTCCCAAAAGAGAATTGGGGGCTAAGTTTTTTGATCACTTGGGATGGAGACACCTGTGAACTCTGTTCATGATGCTGCTACCATATGGCAAAGAACATTCTTTACAATATCTGAAGGATGGCTTTGAAATAACATCTGTGCCTGAGAATAGCAATACTGTCCATTGTGTTGATCTTCAGTGCCTAACCCAGTGCCAGGGACATAGTAGGTACTCAATAAAAGTTTGTTAATTGACAACATGAACAACACCTATTGGGGGAGAGGAGAAAAGATTATTTTCTTCCAGTCACATGAGGGACTAAATTTGAGAATATGGATTTAATTTTTCATATTATCTTTGGACTGATTTGACATTTTTCACTTTAAAATTCTGACCACTTTGATCCACAGGGAAACATTAGTGGTGAAAATATGGAATATGCTTTTTGGAAAATGGATTGCTTTAACAGATTAAAGACACATAAGCTAGAGCGAGTATGCAAATCTTCCCTGTTTGAACTGAAAGGAAAGGAAGCAAAGAAGGAATTAATGGAAATTTTCAAGTCTTTGTCACTTTCTGATATTTTTGATGAAGACTTCCAGGAGTGAATCAAGAAGGAATAAGACTACCCAAGTCTTCTTGGGTAGAAATATTGTAATACTAATGATGCAAGTTCAAACATATCAGAAAGGCATCTAATATTTTCTCTTGAATATTGGTAATTAAAACTATTTTAATACGCTCAGTTAAAACTCTCTGTTAAGTTTGCAGAAAAGTTAAAATTATATGTGTGTGTGTGTGTGCGTGTGTGTATAGATGGAAAGAGAGAGAGAGAGAATTCTTTCCTTTTCCTTGGGTTCAATATATGATGTACTACAGGGCTTTACAGAAATTAAGTTGTTTTAACAACTCCTGTATTGTGTGTAATAATCTCTAAGTTTGCTCAAGTCCTGTTGGAAATAACATGACATGAATGATAGATTAATAATCAATTCCCTACTTATTTGTGTTGATTCTATATCTCGCTATTCAGACTTGCTAAACATTCATTCAAACTGAGACCCTTTTTGGGTTATAAAAAGTATGCAGTGGTATGAACTATGGTAACTGGTTACTAGCTAGGAGGGAGAGGTTTTCCTCAGTCACAGATCCAACTTCAGTGCAGGGTTTGCTATTTTTAATCACAGAACTTAGAAGCTTAATTCAGTTAAAAAGGGAGGAAGTTGTCAAGGGAGGGTTGCTAAAAGTTCATGCTAAATTTGCTTAGAACCAGATTGTGTTCATTAATATTTATACATCTATGGTTGGGAAGGGGTGATTATGCTTCTTTAAAAACACTGGGTATTCATTTTCCATGTATCGTGTAGCCTTCTGATTAGGGAAGGTGGGTTTTCATTGTACAATCAATGGAGATACAGATGGAAACCATCTGGCGCCTCATCCCTTTTTTGTCAAAAACCTTGTCTTGTCTCTCACATGTCAATGATGAATGGAAGGATTTCAATCTCTAGCTGAACAATGCAGTTTGAATCCCTCAGCTAGCCAAGGGGTTTTTGGCAAGCACTGATGGGCTTAATATTTTAAAGAAACCAGCAATCATTTTAATTCATTAGTTGAGGCCTGTTGTTCTAGGCAGTGTTTTTGATTTGTATTTTGGGCATTGGCTTTGTTTTTGATTCACAAGCGTATTCCATATGGGTATATTTTCATTTACACAGGGTAAATTATGGAGACGAAAGTGGGAATTTTATCTGATAAAATGACCAAAATGCTGAGAGTTTCTTTTAGTCATCTTCTGTATTAATTATGATTCATATTAAGAGTTCAGACCAAAAATTTCCTTGTTAGCTGGTGCAGAGCATAAATCAGAGAACACAGAATTTAGTTAACCCACCTGTAGACAATGGATCTGAAAATCAGTGACGTGCTCTGCTTTCTGAGAGGAAATTTGGTGCAGAACTGTCTCAGAGCATCTTGGGGACAACACTTTTATGGTCGGTCTGTCTGCTGAAGGTGAGTTCCTGGGTAGAAGCAAAGTGATTGACTCCCATGGTTAGCTTCAACAGTCAGAATCCAGCTAACAAAAAACAGATTGATTTTCCTACACTCCACATTTAGTAGAAAGAGGTGAATCACCAAAAAGCAAGTTGATGCCAGAGCCTTATTCAGAAACTCATTTCCAGAGTACATCCTGGTGTTGGTAGAGATTCAGCCCAGCTCTGTATACCTACCAAGACTCTGGTGGCCTCTATAGCAGTTATAGGCCCCACCACTGACATTTGTGTGGCGCTCTAGTTAAGAGAGCACATGACATGCAAAATCTTTTCTGTGTTAGTGCTTATTACCTGACAGGCACTATTCTAAATGCTTTATATATCTTTACTCATTTAATCATTATACCACTCTAATAGGTAAATTCTATTATTATCCTCATTTTACAGATAAGGAAACTGAAGCTCAGAGGGATTAAGAATTTGCCCAAGTCCCATAGCTATTAAATGGTGGCGTGGAGATTCAAAACCAGATAGTTAGGCTCTGAAATCTGTGTGCTTAACCGTTAGGCATACTGTCTCTCACAGTAACCAAATGAGACAGAGGTCATTTCTGTTATTTCTGTTTTAAGGATGAGGAAACTAAGGCACTGAGGGGTTGAATTACTTGCCTCCGTCTAGGTTGAACAACCGGTAGTCTGTGGAGCCGGGATTCAGACTTCAGAATCTCGTTCTCTTTACACAATGGAAAATTCAGAACAATCACCCTGAGGTACCACAAGATCCTCCATGGTTGGAGAAGGATTCAATTTGTTGAGTAGAGTATAGTCCTAGGAAAGGCAAATATACTGATGCTTTAAAGATTTGCAATAGTGTAATCCAACCAAATTATACTTTATTTTCTATTAACAAGAAATTGAAATTAACTCATTTTGATGCTACTCAGTTGAGTTTTTACTATATTTTCTTTCCTCCAAATGTTGGTGAGAGTAATCCTAATGTATAAAGAGCTTTAATAATGCAATAAGAAAAAAACTACTCACATTTTTTTTAAAAAAATGAACAAGGAATGAGAATAAATACAAATGGGCTATCAACAACAAAAAAATGACAAAAAGATTTAACCTCATTAAAGAAGAACAATATGAACCTATCTTGGTACTAAAGTGACAAAGATTAAATAAAATGGTAATATATAGCATTAATTATGGTGCAAGGGAGTTGGCACTTTCTTCCACTGCTAAGGGTGTAGTTTTTAAAAGGACAATTTGTCAACATGTATCAATAGCCTTAAAAGGTATATACACTTTGGTCTATTAATACCACATCTAGGGATTGATCATGGCATCATGGATGTGAACAAAGATTTTTGTGTGTGTGAGGAAGACCAGCCCTGAGCTAATGTCCGTTGCCAAGCCTCCTCTTTTTGCTGAGGAAGACTGGCCCTGGGCTAACATCCGTGCCCATCTTCCTCTACTTTATATGGGACGCCGCCACAGCATGGCTTGACAAGCGGTGCACCGGTCCATGCCCGGGATCCAAACCTGCAAACCCCTGGCCGCCGAAGCAGAGCACTCGAACTTACCTGCTATGCCACCAGGCCAGCCCAAAGATTTTTTTTAATAATTGATGAAAGCGTTATTTATAAAAGCAAAAATTTGAAACTACTGCTAAAGATCTTATTAAATATATTTGGCATATTCATATGATAGACTACAAGGCAAATTTGAAAATATGTCTAAGAATATTTAATAAAATAGTAGGATGTAAAAGATGCATTAAGTGAAAAAGCAGGTTAAGAAGCTTATAAAACAATATGTCCAATATGATCCTTTTTTGTAAAAAGCAAATTTGTATCAAAATGTTAATAATGTTATTTCAGAGTAGTAGTGTAGTTATTTTTATTCTTCCTTCTTTTCCTTTCTGTTATAACAAAAATAAAAGTGAATTAAAGAATCAGAAATAAAATAGTATATTTTAATTTTTTGAAATGTTGCTACTAGACTTTTATAATCCTGTAAAAAAACAGATATTTTGAGGCAAGTGGAAGAAGGTTTCTAGATGTGGAAATTTAATTAGATGTTGGGGAACAATAAAAGAGTCCGTTAGTCCTTTTAATTCTTATCACGCCACACGGTGGTTCTCAAACCGTAGCCTGTGGCAGAAACAGCTGGAGGCTGGGCCCCACCCCTAGACTTTCTGATTCCGTAGGTCTGGGTAGAGCCCGAGAATTTTCATTTCTGATAAGTACCCTAGGTATTGCTGATGCTGCTTGTTGAGGGATCCCACTTTGAGAACCACTGACACAGAGCCTTAGGATGGTTTCGCCATTTGCCCAAGGTTATAATACTAGTAAGTGGTTGGAATTCAAACCCAAGGCTGATTCCAAAGCCCAAACAGTTTCAACTACATTCTCAATCTTAGCTGCATATTAGAATCACCTAGAGAACATAAAAACATCCTGTTGCCTGGTGCCTACCCCAGAACAATTAAGTCAAACCTCTAGGGGTTAAATGGAAAGATTCTAAGTGCTTCCTGTGGTCAGCCAGAGTTGAGAACGACTGCTCACCACCACACTTTCAAACCACCATTTTAATACTGTATTAATTTCAGAAGTCAAAAAGCTGAAGACTTCTGTCTTAAATTAACTGAACTATAAATACTTTGAAGATCCTTAGTAACCAAGCAGGTAGTTTTGGTAAAATGATTCTCCACTGACATGCTTAGTATATCCCTGGAAAGCATTTTTACAAAATTTCTTTATTCAAATATCTTGTCTTCTGCTGAATTGGAGCAGAGACTTTTCCTCTGAGAACCTTTTGTTAGGAAATAAATAAAGGCTCTCTTTGCATAGGTTGTATATACCTGGGTATTCATTTTTTCTTTTAGAATGAAACCAGATTCAATAAATAGATTACCAGAAAAAGCATTGATTAACATAAAATTACCCATAATCATGCCTGTACACTACACTAGATATAGTACATAGACATTGTATAGCGCTATGACTTACCTCCTTGGAATTGCTTAGGACTAACCTGGTAGTACGTTTCTTATGTGTCTGCTTTACATACAAAGCAATAGTTTGACACATAAATGAACATTGGTATTTATGTCACATGAGGGTCAGGAATGAGTGCTGAAGTGCATTGAATAAGTTGCCAACCTCTGAACAAGTTGTGTTCCAAATGTGCATTGTAGATTAATTCTTGGGAATGCAGAATTTACTTGCCTATGGAGATAATTGTTATTAGGTCCTCCTTTTTAAAAATCCCAAAGCCGGGGCAGCAGGAGCCAGGGAAGCTGGTAGCAGAGTAGGTTTTTCTCATCAATCCTCCCTTTTTTACCTTCTAAGTGTTTTCCTTTCTGCTATAGACCACCCCTCCCCAGCTATTTCAGTTATTTACTGTTGTATAACAAACCACCCTGCAACTTAACGGTGTCTAATAATGATGATTTACTATTTCTCACAGTACTGTGGGTCAGGACTTCGGGTAGGGTTGGCTGAGCAGTCGTTTTGCTCTATTTGGCATTGGTTGGGGGTCACTCATTCAGCCTGATTCATCTGTGGCTGGGGTAGAAACTCCAAGAATGTTTTACTCAATTATTGGTGACCTGGTGCTTCTCATGTGGCCTTGCCACGTGGCTAGTTTGGATTTTTTCACAGTGTGGTGGTTTGAGGGTAGTCAGACTTCCCAGATGGAAGCCAGTTGCCAAGAAGGAAGAAGGAAATCCTCTTAAGTCTTGGGCTAAGAAGTGCCAGGACCCAGCACATCACTTCTTCCATGTTCTATTGGTGACAAGTTACAGTGCTACCCCAAATTTAAAAGGGAGGAGAAATGGACCCTACCTCTTCAAGGAGGTAGTGGCATGTGCATTTAGGGAAGGAAAAAATTGATGGTGGCCATCTTTGGAGACTATCTTCTATATCATTCCTTCACCGTTGGCTTCTGGAGGAGGCTGAGATGTGAGGCCCTAACTCTTCAAAGTAGAACCCACCATTATGGTCATGTCCCAAAAGTAAGTTCGTTGAAGGCCAGAGAGGTGAAAATTCCTCAGCAGCAGCTAAAAGAATGGTGAATTCGTGCACATCCCTCTTTTAGCTCCCATTTTGTCATTAAAAAGTCAAAAATATAAGTTTGCATCTGGGAAGGAAATTGAGGAGAGTGGCTGTATCAGGATTAGTTTCAGCTGTGAGTATCAGAAACCCAAAATAACAGTAACACAAAAAAAGTTTTGTCTCTCACATAAAGTTTGAAGGCAGGCAGTACAGGGCTGGCATGGCTTCTTGCCACTCACTGTTCCACCTCCAAAACAGGATTGGAAAATGGCAACTCTTCCATAATTACTGCCCAGATAAAATACATATCCTATCCCAAGATCAGAATTCCCAGATCACAATTCCTCATTCGTGCGTCTTTTGCTCTGGGCAATTATCCATGCGTGCCATCAAGTTTCCTAAATGTCCACTTTTTATGGAAATGATGATAGCACTCTTTGTGAACAATCAAAGATAGAATTTCAAGCTTTATAAAATTTGCCAGGCTCCCCAAAGCTACTTAAATGTAAAATGAGTTGTTTACTACCTTGTTCCATTTCTCTTTTTTATGAAAACCACATGAAATTATTGTTATAATCATTGCAGTTGAAGTAGTAAAACAATTATACTCAGGAATAGAAGAGACAGACACTTAATGCTACTTCAGCCATATTTTTGTTGGTGGGGGTGGAAGGAGCACTGGACTAGGAATCAGATAAGCATCCGTCTTCAGACAGGTCACTAAAGATCTTGCAACCTTGGTTCCAAGAACGTGTGAAAAGGAGATGAAAACGTGGTCTGTTGACAGTGTGTAAGGAAGGAGGCAACAGATGAGATGATGGAAAAGTGATGGAAAACAAATCACCTCTACAGACTTCAGATGTTTTACTTTCATTCATTTTATTAATAGCATCATCACCATTTTATGTTGTAATCAGGGCAGTCGGCTATGCTTCATTCTGAATTGTCCATTAAAATCATTAAGAATGCAGATTCTTCCCATTTTGCAGCCTTTTCATTCTGTGGTATGAGTGCCGTGGCAGGGCTCTGAGAGGCACTTCCTGTGGAGATTGTTATAAATATGACTCTGTTGGGTTAGTAAAGCCTGAAGATTCGTGATGTACAAAGGAAAGAAAGATATTTTAACAGCAGCCAACATTGGAGTCCTCAGGGCTAGGTCCTGGGTTAGTGCCTTAACCTCATTTACTTGCACCTGGGCCTCTGAGGCCCATGCTATTATTAGACCCATTCACAGGAGAGGAACAGGCCTTACAAAGACTGTTGACTGGCTGAAAGTTCATTAGAGAATAAGTAGTGGAGCCAGGATTTGAATCCAACTAATTCCTGAGCCAGTGCTGTTACTTCCCATGCTCACAGGAACCTCCGCACTGGCTAACTGGGGCTGAAGAGATGATGAGAGAAGGTTCAACACGGATAGTCTCATAGCCAGGGCTGGCTGTGACCTGGGCAGTTGCACAGGGCCCCACGCTCAGAAGGGCCCTGTGCTCTGTTTACTCTTCTGCTGGCGCCATCTCAAATTCCTTATAATTTTTGAACAAAGGGCCCCTCATTTTCATTTTTCACTGGGCCTCACAAATGTAGCCAGTCCTGGGAGACACTAAAGCGAGGGAAAGGATGAAAGAGAAGAGCCTGCCCTGTTTCTGCAAGGTAACATGTGTAAAGCAAAGGAAAAGGGGAGAGGCAGTTGGCATTTGCTGAGGACCTATCATATACCAGGCATGATGGTATATTTTTAGATCCATTAATTAACCTCACCTCCGGAACAACTCTATGGGGTAAATAAGTTCATCATTTTATAGATAAGGAAACACACTCTGAGAGGTTAAGTCATTTGCATAAGTTTGCACAGCTGGGAACAGGTGGAGCTGGGATTCAAGGCCAGGTGTGTCTGACTTTAACACTCTTATTCTTTGAACCCCTCCCAGCTGCTCTATGGTGGAGATTAAAAAATACCTACTCCTCATGGGTATATTATTATGAGGTGATTTTCCACCTCTGCAGAAATAAATTAAACTATGATTAAAGGTATATAGTTTACAATAATGTAGAGTTGCTGTCTGCAAAACTTACTACCTTATTTCTAGTTGAGCCTGACCTAATGAAAGATTCTCAAAGACAGAAGCTGTGATATGTAAGTATAATCAAGGTATGATATCAGAATTACTGGACAAGGGACTATGAAATGTTATTTTTATAAGCGAATTGTATCAAGGTTCTTAAATCTATGAATAGCGACAAAGAGGGATTCAGATACCTGAATTCTACTTTTGACTTTAAATAACCTTAGGTAAGTCATTTGGCTTCTCTGAGACTCAACTGTGAATTGAAAGAGGAGGATCCTACAGTGACGGTGAAAAGGTTTTATCATAATGAGAACTCTGAGTAGAATTATTTTTACACCCAGGGCGGGAAGCCTGAATTGGCTTTCCATTTAAAGCGGGGGGGTCCTTAGAGTGAGAGGGAGAAGAGGAAAGAGAAGAGAGGACTCTATCCCAGTACAGTGAAGTTTCCTTGAGTGGACTGGCTTCCTCACCCTATCCGTGGGACTTGGGTTTTCTCTGCTTCTAGTAGCCAGGGTTGCTGGCCTGGGATAGCAGTGAGCCCACTAGCAAGCTGGGAGAGGTGGTGCAGAATGCTTGTTGAAGAGGGAGAAGAGAGGAGCTCTAAATTTGCCTGGTATTTCTCAATCATGATTTAACTCTTTTGCTTTCTTTCTATGTCAATGCCCTATGGGCAAGGACCTGATGGCCATGTCTCAGCTATTGCTCTAGGATTGACTGGGTGTGGTTTCACAGTCATGGGTCCAGGCTCAGCTGACAAGAATGCCATGATTAATAAATGATGTCTGCCATAGGCAGTAGATATATGGGGGATGATAGATGTGGCTCATATCTCATCTATTAGATATTTGTCATCTAGCAAGCTCAAAGTAGACTTTCCAGAAAGTTGAATGACTGAACCGCCATTTCTATCAGTGTTAACTTTGTTGTATCTATGAGAAAAGTGTAGTCCCAGAAGTTGGTTAAGAAGATTCTAGAAAATTTAGGGCATTGCCCTATATAAATGAAAAAACATGGATTTTCTGTTGATTTCTCAGAGTGTGGATCACAAAATATTTGCATCAGAATCACCTAGTGAGTTTGTTTAAAGTACAGATTCCTGGGCCCCATCCTAGACTCACTAAATCAAAATCTTTGGAGGATAAGACCCAGGAATCTGCATTTTCACAAGTGTCCTCAATGATTGGGGTGTGTGTGTTGAAGGTGGAGAATCATTGCCTTATAAGACAGGGTAAGAAAAATTATATTTTTCAAACTGAGAATATTTTCATTTAGTACATCATAGTCTCAACTAAGAAGCCACTTTGCAAGTGGTGCTGGAATTCAGTAGATGGTTATGAATACACAGTTTGATTAAGTAAATTCTTCAGTGTTAGGTGTGGGGGATCTAGATAAATAAAACTTAAGGGCAAGTAAAAAGTCTTTTTTACAAAGTCTCATAGTTGCAGCTTACTCAACCAAGTAATGCTAGATAAGGTCACAGAAATGTGGTCTTTTTAAAATTCGTTTCCATACTTTTGATGTGTGTGTGAACATACACATAAACGTGCAAACCATGGCAGGGGAACAGGGTTGCAGAGGACTACAACAAAGACTGAATGCTGGAATCTACTTTAAGCAATGGCCAACTTCTGGGAGATCATTAGACAACAGTAAGTTGACATGGGTGAGAGCAGAGAAGAAAAGGCAAAGAATAGGGCAAATGTTCAGGAGGCCTTTAGAAAAAGTACCCCAACTCAAGCAGACAGTCACACAAGAGCAAGACAGTATTGTTGAAAGGCCATGGGCTTTGGGCCAGGCAACCTGAGTTTGAATCTGACTCTGCCACTTAACCAGTCCTGTGATGATGGGTAAGTTACTTGATTCCTCTAGATCCCTGTTTCCTCATTTGTGAAACCGGATAATAATGATAAAACCAACACAACCAGTGGCACAGGTGGAAGTGAGTTACCAAGGAAAACAATTATGAAGTGCCAGCATGTAATAAGCCCTTAATGGCATCCATTGGAGAGGGGCCAAAGCTAAAATGACTTTCTCTTTTGAAATGTAGCTAATCAATATTGTTATTTTACTGTGGAATCATTTTCCTGCGAGGACATGTGTTAATTTCACTGAGGCTCAATTGCTCATGCAGGAGGAAAGCCTTATCAGAAAGACAGGAGGATTCTATAACTAGCAGTACCAGCCTCCAGAATTAGCTTGGAGTCCAGAGATCCTTCCTGAGGAAGAGCCACTTTTTTGTTTCCCTAAAGTTAGAAGATCTCCAAGTATACCATAATTAATCAGTTAATTGATTCAACAAAAATATTTTGAGTCTGAGCCTGAGCCTGTGCTTATGTGTCAACCCACCGTCCTTGCCCTCCAGTTTCTCACAAGCTTGTGGGCCTGAACCAGATGCCAGAAAAACATAAAGAAAGGACCAACTATGTCTCCGGAAACAAGAGGTGAGGGAACTTTACTGAAGAGAAGATATTTGAATTTGGTTTTGAAGAATGAGTACAAGTGTTCCAGAGAGGTCCCAAGTGGGAAAGCCATGTCAGGCAAAGGGAAGACTGTTTTCCCCTGGATAGACTACAAACAACTGAGGGGTAAATAAGAACAAGTAGGTGAATTTCCCTCCCTGTTGTTCATCCATATATATGGACAATGGGCAATTTGGTCCTTGGTGAGTTTGCCAGCCATGACTTAATAACTTTAGTTTAATTACAGCAGACTCATGGAGGGGATGGGAGAATAGCTTTGCTTCAGAGAGGGAAATGGCTAAATTCCTGGTGACATACTTTGCAAACTCAACCCAACACAGTGATGGGAAACCTTCCCATAAGCTCCTCATCTTCAACCATCTTTCAAGGTCAAGAAGTCAAAAAAATACATTTCCCAGAGTTCCAGAGTCAGAGGCCAGACAGGGACAATGCATGATGGCATTGACATTCTGTCTTTCTTATTTATTTTACATCATTAGTGTGTTCTCTCAAGTGTACGTGCATAAACACACAATGATACATGTTGAAAGAATTCATTCTTAAGCAACTATAGAAAATATACTTTATTAATAGCCCATTTCAATTTTGGGGGCATCCAATCAGATAAATCAGTCATAACTAGGTGTTTGTATGGCTTACAAAATGAATTAATGGAGGGTAAAAGTGCATAAATAGATTTAAGAAGTACCCTTTGAGCTAGTGAAACTACTTTTCCTTTCTGAGACAAAAGAAATGTTATCTGTTTTCTTATTTAAAAGGAATTGTTGGTCAAACTGAGCCCACGTTCAAAAACATTAAATTTAGAGCAAAGTAATGCCCAATATAAACTTCTCTATAGAAATAAACTCTATCTAGCCCACTGAGTTTCAAAACTTATCCCATTATCTAGTTCAATTGGGGGGCTTATTAGAGTGCAGGCTCCTGGGCTCACCTAAGGAGACTGATTCAGTAGGTCTGGAGAGGGGCCCAGGAATCTGCATTTTTAACAACCCAGTGACTCTGATCTCAGTAGTCTAAGTATCAGGATTTGAAAAGCTCTACTTTATCCCTTCCTACCTGGATGGTTCACTTAGAAGTCAGACGAGGTTAATAGATTGCTTGATGAATATAGAATTAGAGCAAAGAAGCAGACTTCTCTGAAGGGAGAGATCTGTATGAGGCTGAAGAACCACTCATTAAACAGCTGGATTAGTCTTTTATAAACAGAGCACTTTATACATGGGACAGGCCCCAAATAAGGCTAACAGATTCTTGTTCTTGTTCTCTTTTTAATCGTTTTCACTACTCATTAGAACTTCATCCCACAAGTACAGCTCCGAAAAGGCAGCTCCCAGTGAGATTTGGAAGGCACTTGGAGGCCTTGAAGACATCTTCATCTCATCAACAATCCATTTACACACATTATTCTGGGGAAGACTTCTTCTGGCTACTTTATTCTGTTTTATGTGGGAAGTATCTTTTCTAAACTTGTATTCTTATCTCCTTTGCTGTATCTACTCCTTGCAGATCCTTTAATCCGTGTGAAAGCACTTGAAGGAAAAACAATTATGTTTATATAAGGCAGTATCATTAACGTATTTTTTTATATAAGATAATTGACCTGGAATTTTGCAATTGTACTCTTGAATAGCCAGCATAATTACATTATGTAAAAAATTTTCTGAAACAATTTTGATTTCAAATATTCTATTCTATTATCACTATGAATACATACTCCTACTTGTTGAAACATGATTCTAGATTATTGGTTCAGAAATTAGAGTCATTAAGTTATCAACCTTCTTATACAAAATTCAGTGGAGTTCACTTATTGTTAAGTTAGGTTGGATCATGTTAAAAATCCATCTTACCCATTCGACATTTCCATAGCATAGGCACAGGATACTTGAAAAATGTTAGAATTTTATAATTCTACTTCCATTGTTCTGGTCTTCTAGAATCTCTTAATTTGAAACAAATCTTTATTTTGTGATATGAGAATGGCAGTTTCTTGATAGCTTTAGTTTAGATTTCTTGAACGGACTTTTTGTCTCTCTCAACTGCATGTTTCATTGGATTCCTTAAAAATTGCCCCAGTAATGACACCAATAACAAAATAGACTCTGCAGTATTGGGAACCAGGCCTTTTCCTCTGAGAGACAAACAAATATTTATCCCAAAGTAGGCAGAAATAGTTAACTTGATTAGAGAGCACTAAATTAGCATTAGAGTCAATCTTTCAGAATCACAAGGGAATAGATTCCTTATGAGAATTTCCTGACAAGAACTGTGAAGGGTCTAAGATTTTTACCCTACGGGCAAGCTAAAAGTTAGCCTGCCACAGTTTCATGAATGGAGGCAGAAAACGTGTTACTCTTGGGTCAGAGACAAAGGAGAGGTTATTACTCACAGCACTAGCAGTAGTCAGAATATCAGCATTTTCTTGTGCCTATTCCCTGAGTCCCAATTTGCATAAGGTGGTGCAAAGAGGTTCAGGTGACACGTGTGCATGCAACGAGTTACATTACTAGAAGGAATCCTGAGTTTAGGGAACTCAGATCTTTTATAATAGACTGTAAGTGTGTCTGGCCTTTTATGCAGTAAGAAACTGTCTCTCTCCTCCAAGTCTGTTCACTGCACAACCATCCTTGAAAAGCTAGTCTGGAACAAAGGCAGTCAGTATCTGCTCACAAGACATGCAGAAACTTGAAAGACTCATGGAGGATTCTCCCTCAACAACGCCATGAAAAAATTTTGCTCTTGAACACATTTATTTGAGCCTTTTAGGGATAGGTTTCAGTGGATGCCATTTCATTTTAGACATGCTTATTGGCTAACAGAGTTTTGTAGGAAATTACTCTCTCTACCAAAATGGATGCCATTTATAAAGGTCATTGATAATAAAATACTCATGGAAATCTTTGTTTTTATTTATTTTTCTCCTAATATAATGCATCTGTACCCAGAATACAACTGAAGGGCTGACTATTCCATATTTGCCCCCTTTAAACTATAGTTTAGTATCAGAGATTGTATGACTGCCATATGATTAGGTAGTCTCAAAGATAAAATTCAAAACTGAATCCTCTGGGAACATTGAATCACAGCCTGAAGGAACAATGGTTTTCTTTTGAGTTTTTACTTGTTTTTTAGTATCATGTAATGTAGGCTTTTTCTAGATGGCCAAGGAAAAGGTTATATTTAACTTTTTCTTGGTCTGAATTATCACACAATTGTTCTATTTTTCCTTGATTGTGTTGTAGAGCTTCTTAGACATAGATCTGTTTATTTAGCATGCCTGGAAAGATAGAGGAAGAAGGATACCAAATAAGTTCTCACCCTTAACTTTGGGCTTCTTGTCAAATTGACTTTGTCAGTGTAAACTTGGCATACTTACACTGGGAGTGATTGTTTACTATCTCTTGAATCAGGATAAAGGATTTGCAGGTAAAGTTCAGCTTTTTGTTCCTGGAAACAGATTTTCTCTTTATAAGGTTTCATTTTCATGGCTGATATTTTTCTTCATATGCCATATTTTCATTGAATTCCCTGTCAACCCCAATGCCATTTTTATCAAGTAGAGTTGGTGGAATTCAATGTCTCCATTTGCTTATGCAAGTGCATTACTACTTCCTACCATTAGAAATGTACCTGAAAATGCAAGTACACCATTGGGGTCCAGGGTAAGTGTAGCCTCATGTGTTTCTTCTACTCGAGGTCATTCTGGGTCCCCAAATAGGGAAATCATATGTAGCTGTGAAGCAGAGATCAAAAAACCAGTTGGGGGGGGCCGGCCCGGTGGCGCAGCGGTTTCGTCCGCGCTCGGCAGCCTGGGGTTCGCGGGTTCGGATCCCGGGCGCCCGCCGACACACTGCCTGTTAGCCATGCCGTGGCGGTGTCCCATATAAAGTAGAGGAAGATGGGCACGATGTTAGCCCAGGGCCAGTCTTCCTCAGCAAAAAGAGGAGGATTAGCAACGGATGTTAGCTCAGGGCTGGTCTTCCTCACCAAAAAAAAAATGAAAATGAAAAAAAAAAAAAAAACCAGTTGGTGATATCTTTCTGTCCTGGGTTGGTCCAGAGATGGCCGAAAATATTTCTTTTTCCATCCTCTTTCTTCCCAGTTCACTCTCTGCTGAGTGAGTGTGCATATTCAATTCAAGAGTGACCAAAACAAGGCCACTCATGCTTTTAGAGTTTCCTATTGATTACTGTCTGTAGAAGAATGATGTGGGCCAAGGTTTAGTATGTTTGTAGGTGAACAAAACTATAGGAAGAGCTAATAACTGAAGCCCATCATTTTGACTTTTTACTGTTTCTAAGCAGTAAGTGGAAAATTGTTGGTGATATTGCTCTAGTTTTCTATACGGGCAAGTTATTATTTGCTGGTTGCAGTCAGAAGACTAGGGGGCGCTAATCTGCTCAATAAATCATTCTAACTCATTGGGACATGACCTCAATCTCACCCAATTACATTTTAGATCTAGAGGAGACCTAGGACATCACTTAGGCTCATTTCATAAATATTTATTGTTAAACCAGAAAGAAATGACTTGCCCAAGGCTACACGCTGGCAGGTGGGTGTCCTAGTGCTTCAATGTTCTTTCTGCTCTACCATGATATTTGTGCCAGGGAGTCTGGAAGAGCTCTTTCTTAATCAGCAGTAGTAAATGCTTACAACTCTGCTATTTTTAGGGAATACTGCTTTGAGCAACATAGACACGGTTCTCCTCTTAGGTTGCTGATCAGCTAGGAAGACGCATTGACCAATTAACTGAATTTTAGCAAAAAGCATTATGGGAGAGTATAGCAAAGAGATGTCAAGGAAGACTTTTCTGTTTAGCTGAGCCTTAAATGAAAAGGAAATTGGTCAATAAGAAGCAGTGGGAAGGGAAGATTTGATGGTATGAAGCAAAGAAGATATGACGTTACTACAATGAGAGAGACCAAAGGAACTTGGAGGTCCTGAAAAGCCAGTGGGGCAGGAGCATAGAGAGAGAGGGAAAGAGAAGGCAAGATGAGGCTGAGAGGTAGGCAGGAGCCAGATCACCCAGGACCGCGTGGGCCTTGTTGAGAATAGGGACTTTAGCTAAAGGGTTATGGAGAGTCATTGAAGGATTTAAACAGGCAAGAGACAAATGCACGTATTCAACGTGTATGAACACTGACTCTAGAATGGAGAGGAATGTGGTTGGAAGGAGGAAGAGCAGTCAAGATGCTACCCAAATCGTCCAAACAAATGGTGGTGGCAAGAACTGTGGTGGTGGACATTTAGGGTGTTTCCACCCATAAAGGGGTGACTTTCCTCTGAAGCATCCAGAGGAGGCAAGCTACCACCAGCTGCTTCCTGGCAGGGTTGCTGCTGGAAATCTTCCTGCTCCTCTTCTTCTCCCACCCCTTTTTTGACTCTTCCAGCTGTGGCTCTCTTAATTTAGAACTAGAATCCAACTCAGAACCAACCAGGGTCTCACCCTTGCATGCAGTCACCCCTGCAGCTAAACACAGCCAGGTCTGTTCCATCGTCCCAGAAGTCACGAGCTGCTATTGCTCTCTCCAGGTTGGACTCACCATTTGGAAGATTACAGGGGTGCCAGGGTGTAAAAGTAGGCAGGAAACAGATATGCTTCGTGCCCTTTGACTTGTTTAGGAAAGCTTTGTTTGTTAGGGGATTATTATTGTTTCTCAAAATAAACTTCTTTACTGGATAAAAACAATGCATACTCATTGTTGAATATCCGGAAAACAAAGGAAACTTAGAAGAACAAAACCATTCAAAATTCTGCAATTCCAATCAAATAGCTTTTTATAATTTTGGGATATTTCTTTCCAGTCTTTTTTCCTAAGCATATTTTTAACATATTGGGATCTCACCAGTATGAAAAGTTAGAATACCATGTTTGCAAAAATGTTGCTAGCATTTTTGAGTTCTTAATGTGTGCAAGACTCTGAACAGAGGGCTTTACAAATATTACCCCAATTTAATCCTCAAAACGACCCTGTGAGGTGGGATCTATTCTTGTACCCTTTATGCATGAGGAAACTGTGGCATAGAAAGATTAAGCAACTTTTTTTAACAGCTTTATTGAGGTATAATTGACATACAATGAGCTGCACATATTTAAAGTGTACGATTTGATGACTTTTAACACATGTGTATACCTGGAAATTTTCACCATAGTCAAGATGATAAACTTATTGTCACACCCAAAACTTTCTCTTGCCCTTTTCTTATCCTTCTCCCCACTAGCCCCATCCCTAGGCCCCCATTCCTAGGCCAACACACATCTGCTTTCTGTCACTATTCATTAGTTTGCCTTTTCTAGAATCGTGGACTGATAGAGTGTGTATTATGTTTTGTTGTCTGGCTTCTTTTCCTCAGCATAATTATTTGAGATTGATCAAATGTTGCATGTACCAATAGTTCATTAATTTTTATGGCTGAGTACTATTCCATTCTATGGATACCCCAATTTGTTTATCCATTCACTTGTTGATGAATATTTGGATTCTTTCCAGGTTTTGGCCTTTACAAATAACACGTGAGCATTAGTGTACAAATCTTTATATGGGTATATGCTTCGTTTTTCTTGGGTAAATACCTAGGAATGGAATGGCTGGGTGGTATGGTAGGTATATTCATAATACATAAAGAATACTCAAAACTCAGTAATAAGAAAACAAGCAACCCAAAATAAAAATAGGCAAAATATTTGAACACACACTTCACCAAAGAAGATATAGAGATGGCAAATAAGCACATGAAAAGATGTTCAACATTATTAGTTATTAGAGAAATGCAAATTAAAACCATAGTGAGACAACACTATACTCTTAACAGAATGGCTAAAATGAAAAAGACTGACCATACCAAGTGTTGGTGAGTATGTGCAGGAACTGGTTCTCTCATGCTCTGGTAGTGGGAATGTAAAATGGTACAAGCACTTTAGAAAACAGTTTCTTAAAAGGTTAAACAGAAACCTATTACATAAGTTTCCTAGGCTGCTATAACAAATTACTATAAAGTTGGTGGATTAGTACAACAGAAATTTGTTCTCTCCCAATTCTGGAGACCAGAAATCCAAAATCAAAGTGTCAGCAAGGCCATGCTCCCTCTGGAGGCTCTAGCAAAGATTCTGTTCTTTGCCTCTGCCAGCTTCTGGTGATTGCCAACATTTCTTGTCTTGAGGCTGCATCATTCCAATTTCTGCCTCCATCTTCATATCTCCTTCTCCCCTTCTGGGTATCTGTGTCTAAAATCCCTCTGCCTCTTCTTATAGGGAAACATGTGATTATATTTAGGGTCCACCTGCATAATCCAGGATAAGCTCCTCCTCAAGATCCTTAACTTAAGCACATCTTTTGCCATGTAAGGTGATGTTCACTTTTTTGCCATATAGTCACAGGTTCTGGGGGTTAGGACATGGACATATTTTTTGGAGGGCCACCATTCAGCCCACTGCACCTACCATAAGCAACTTTTTAACCTCATATTATAACGCAAGCATGTCCCCATTTTATTAAAATTCTTTGTAAATGTCTTTTCAAATTGTCACAAAATATTTGCCACATCAATGGATGCTTCACAATTAATTATCATGTCAACATTTGAACATTAAAGAGATTCAGAAGAAATTCTTTATTTAAAATAACACTGCAGTGAACATCTTTGTGTGTAAAGCTGTTTTTTCCATATTTTGAGATTTTTTCCCCCTTAATTTTCATAAGTGAGTTCAGTGGGCCAAAAGCTATGAATGTGAGCTTATTTACATATCTTCCAGAAGGGTAGTACCAACTTTGAATCTATCTGTAATATAAGAAAGCCTCTTTAACTGCTCTGCTCCTTCCTAAAGTAAAAGATTTTTTGCAAATTGATAAGTAGAAAATGGTATCAATTTGTGTTTCTAATGAAATGAGATGTTTTCCTATATGTTTTAATCAGAGTATTTTTCTTTTTAAAAATTTTCTGTGTTCTCTGCCCAATTATCGATTCTTTTTTTTTAAAGGATCTTATATGAACTCTATACAGTAAAAAATAGTGACACTTTAAAATTTGTGTTGTGAATGTTTTTCCAAGTTTGTGGTTTGCTTTTGAATTTTGGCAAGTTTTGGTAATTTGGGGTTTTAATAAACGTTAAGTGGAAAATTCTTTTACATAGGGATGTTCTATTGAGGTTTCCTGTTGTATTTCTCCTATGGCCACAGTAGGAGAATTTGAGAAAATAGTCCCACATTAAGAGAGCAGATAACTATTCATCAAATTTTCTCCTAGCTTTTTGGTAACTCTTTAATCCATCTGTACCTTTATTTTGATTTATGGAGAGAAGTTGAGATCATAACTCAGTTTTTCCAAACTCCTAAATAATTAAACAATTATCTCAAAACCATTTTTATTGAATGATGCATCCCTTTATTGTAGATTTGTGATAGCTTCTTTATCATTTTTTAAGGTTCTCATATAAACTAGAGTCTGTTTGAGGACATTTATTCTATTCCATTCATCTATTTTTGGCCAATACAGAGATTTATATAGAAATTTTAAGATGTATTTTAATATATAGGCAAATCAGGTCATGAAGTTATCATTTGTCTCTAATCAGAGAAGTCTTTTGCTTAAATACAATGCTGTCGTTGCATGTTATAAAAGCAAACTGGTTAGCATGTAAATTATCTTGCCAATAATTTATATCAGCTTTAACTGCTATAAATGAGCACTAATCTTTTTTTTGACTTATTATGATGGAGTTCTCTCTATAGATAATGTTTCCATTTTCCCCTCTCCTGCTTCTATCCTATCCCCAAACTCATTGCCAGATGCTCAATTGTATTTAGAAGTGTCCTTGAAACTTTTGAACTATTTGACAAATACTCTTTCAGCATGCTGATTTCTTTCCCTTCAGCCACAGTAATGACCAGTTTCTACTCAGCTGATCAGATCCAGATCCCCACATTCTGATTTGGTTACTTAGACGTGCTGTTGACATTACAGGTTAAAAAATTCTCTGTTGTGTCCTATACACTGTAGGATATGTACCAGCGTTCCCCCACTAGTTGCCAGTAGCACCATCCCCTCCCCCCTCCAGTTGTAACAACCACAGGTATCTCCAGATATTGCCAAATGTCCCCTCTGGTACAAAATCACCCCTGTTGAGAACTGTTGATTTATGTCAAAGTAGTCAGACGACATGAAACATAATAAATGTATTTAACTTTTATTCATTTATTACTATTTTTTGTAATCTTAGGACTACAATCAGATTGAACCCAGAGCAATCCAATTAATTGCACAATGGTTTGTTCACTGTCATTGGGCTTAAAAAAAGCAACCCCAGGGCACTCGGCTTGGCCATGTGACTTAAACATGACCATAGTAAGAAAAATGACATTATGATTGTTCAAAGTGAAACATCTCAGAGATCTCTTTTGGCTCATCCCTCCCTACTTAGCCTGTGGTGATGGTAAATTTGAAAAGTTGTCAATTTGATAACCATATTGGTATAGGTAAATGAATTATGCCCTGAGTTTTAATCTTATATCTTATGATATTTAGAAAATGGCCAGAACTCTACATCCATAATTCTTTGAATCATCTTGCCTTTGATTTTAGCATATAACCATGGCTGTCTGAGCTAGTTAGTTCAGAGGGGTTTTACAAGATGATAATGAGGCCAATGTTGCAGTTTCAATTAGCTTCACAGAAGAAAAACCCAGCTTCACAGCAGCAGACTGAACTGCTAACCCCTGCCACCACTCTCAGCCAATGGCCAAAAGGAAGATGAGAACAGAGAATGTTGCCGACTCAGCACTTCCAGGACCATTTAGCCTGGACAAGCAAAGGTCACATCTCATTGATGATGATGGGCCGTCCGTGTTATATTCCTACACCCATTCACTGCAGAAGCACAAAATGAAGAGTACTCTCTAAATCAGAACTGCCTTTGTAGCCAATGTACATCATCGAGGCAAAGTCTTTTTCATTCTAATTTTTTTTGAATTAATGAATAAGACAGCTGCAGTTTTGAAATGTATTTAAACAACTTTTATTTTTGTTTGAGAATTTGCAATTTGGACCATATATTTATAAGCACATTTTATCCACTCATGTAATTATTTTCTAACCATTCACTTAGAGGGATGGGTCATTATAGACATAAATTTGCCTGCCACTGTGTAAAGATAGTAGCTAACTCAGGCAATTTTTCATTGGAATGGGAAGACTTTTATAAGTATTGAAATGGAGATTGAATTTTACTTGTATTTAATATGGCTTTGTATTGACAAAAGGGTATTAACAAGGATCCCTAGCACCAATTTCCCTAATATTAATTTATGTGTTATATAAAATGTAACCTCCATGAAAACAGGGCCCTCTGCATCTGCCCTTTATTCCAAAGACGGAACAATTCTGTTTTTGGAATATATGCATTGTTCCTACTAAACTGCCTACGTAGTAATAGATGCAGGTGTAGCTTGGCCAATTTGGTTTATAGCCTCAGTTCCAGCATTAAGATACATTTGTTTCTTTTCATTTTCCTCTGGTCTTTGAATTCTGATCATACTCATCCAATCCCAGAGCATATTTTCCCAGTAGGAAGCTTCTGGAGCTTAATCTGATTTATATAATGGCCGTTTATTCTCATAGCTGCCTAAATTTCTCTTCCGGCTTATCAAGAGATCCTTAGGAATTTTCAACAATATGGGTAGATATTCTGGTGATGAACTGATACTCATTTTCAAGCTCTTCCATTCAAAATGCATTCATCAAAATGCAATCAACTTTAGTAGCCTATAGAGAAAATAGCTTTTAGAAATTAATATTTACCTCACCTCATCAACGGTCTGCTAAACATATTGAGTCCAAATGAATAACAGTGGACAAGCCAAACAAATTGAGCCCTGAATGCAAGAATATCTACAGATGTTTCCATGGATTGTTTTTTAACCAATGAAATCAGGAACATATTTTTTTTTAATTGATTTCTATAGTTGCATTGGTACCACATCTCCCAACTGCCTCTCTGTTACCATTAGTGTTGCGTTCAGAATCTCTTGTTTCAAAATGCATGATGTTCTCCTCTTTCTGAGAATTTGGATTTTATTGAGCATTTCTCTGTGTCAGGCACTGTGCAAAGTGCTTACATGGATTATTTTATTTAATTCTTTACAATGACCTTATGCCATACACTAGATATTATTATTATCTTCATTGTACAGCTAAGGGAACTGAGAAGTAAAGATTAATCAATGGCCCAGGATCATACAGCTAACATTAACACATGCCAAAATCAGAACTTGAATTTGGTCTGTATGAATCCAGAGCCCATACGCTTAACTGATACACTATACTGTCTCCCAGAAGTAAATAATACAAATCACAAAGATTTGTATTATTTTTTGTTTCCACAAATAATAATATGATTTTGTTTCTGTTATCACATTTGATTTAAGACAAATAAATGAAAGTGATACCCAGATGCCTATCTTGTCACTTGAACCTGAATTCTTACAGAATGTATCCTGTCTGTGCTAATTTAATTTAGAGTTGGGCCTTCATCCCTCTGCTTTTCATGGGTCTTAAATTCGTAACTAGAGTTTTGTTCATATTTTGAGTAATTGTATTTCACTCCCAATGACATTTTGGGTACTTAAAACATGTCCAATGGTGTTTTAAAGAATGCAATTTACACCACTTCCTTTAGAAGACTATAAATAAAAAAATGATAAAAAGTGTCAAACCATAATTACATCAAGGGTTTTAGTAACCTCATAAACCACAAGAATGAAATACCACAAAAATTTTTTTTCCACTGCCAGCATCTAAGTCTCATTTGCCGATTCTATTTTTGTAGCATTGATGGAAGTAATCCAGTTAGGTTGACATTTTTATAGAGGATAGTTTAATGTTCAAATAAGACATGTTATTTCACCATATGATTTTCTTTATGGAAAAGGTTTTTTTCTTCTGTAATGATCTGAACGTGCTATAAAGTAAATGAAAATGTGTCTTGTAGTCTGGACTGTGACTCCAGAAGACACATTTTAGTTGATGTCAAGTTTTTTGCCATAACCACAGTTGATGTTTACAGATACACATCCTTTCTAATTTTTAATGCTGCTGTTGTATTTCTTAATGAAGCTAATCACAGAAAATGTGTCAAAAGGAAAGCAAAACTTGGTCTCCAACATATGCTTGGGTTTCTGTTAGCAGGAAACAAATGTCCAAATGTGATTGCATACAAGCTCACACACGTGCTCACGCACAAGCTCACACATGCACTCAAGTTTGGATCCAAGTGTGAACCTGGTGATACAGTGACACTTAGAGCCAAATACTTAGCATATGTCAAAATTGGTGTGATCACAACAGCAGAATGGTACAATATTGTTTCATTCAGTCTGATGCAGGAAGAGAAGCCAAATGACAGCAAATCATAAAAAGAATGTCATTCCCTTCTCAGAAACATTATGTTCAAATAATTGAGGGAAAAATAAGACCAATGTGTTTTGGTGTGACTCTCTTGTCATTGGTAAATTGATCGATATATTTCTGTTTTATGAGAGAAATAAGCTGATGAACCTTTAATGGTTATGTTAGATAAAATTACTGAAATGTGATGTTTCTGTCCTACAGGTCAAAATATATCTATCACTTATCAAAAAAATAGTATCGGGGGGCCGGCCTGGTGGTGCAGCAGTTAAGGTCACACTCTCCACTTTGGCGGCCCGGGGTTCGCAGGTTCGGATCCTGGGAGCCGACCGATGCACCACTAGTCAGGCCGTGCTGTGGTGGCATCCCATATAAAGTAGAGGAAGATGGGCACAGATGTTAGCCCAGGGCCAATCTTCCTCAGCAAAAAGAGGAGGATTGGCAATGGATGTTAGCTCAGACCTAATCTTCCTTACAAAAAAAAAAAAATACTATCAGCAAATTCATACAATTCAATCTAACAGAATAATACTTATTGTATTCATTTTTATCTTCTTAAGATTTCTTTATATATGTATTTTTTTAAAGATGACATATTTTTAATCATGTGAAAAAAGCATAACTTTAAACATGGACCTTACTGATAGAAATAACTTACATATGGTTCAAATATTTTCGATATATTATTATCCATGACTTGCCTTATGAAAGCCAAGGATAGAATAGTTGCCCATCACTAGAAAATTTCACCAAGAATGAAAAATAGAATTCTTTCAGAATCCTTTGATACCTTTGGCTAATAGGCAAAAGGTAATCCCAGGGAAAAGTAAATGGGGGCCAAAGTATAACTCCTTGAAGAAATTCCCCTATACCATGTTAGAAAGTTACAGCTAGATGAAATGGCCTATAGGTTAGTGGAATGGAAATGCCGTTGGAACTGTCCAGCTCAGCAGTTCTCAACTATCCAGTAGGAGGGTCCAGACCCACATGGATAGGTTGCCATGAACAGTGAGGTATGTTGTATGCAATTTGTTTGTAATGTTCAAAGTACTAAAGTTAGCAAATTATTTTATTCTTTTAAAAGTGAGAATGTATTTAAAATTATCCTTCTAAAAATGCCACACTACACAGCGGTTTAGTCCACGCTTGGCAGCCCGGGGTTTGCGAGTTCGGATCCCGGGTGCCCGCTAACGCACTGCCTGTCAGCCATGCCGTGGCGGCGTCCCATATAAAGTGGAGGAAGATGGGCACGGATGTTAGCCCAGGGCCAGTCTTTCTCAGCAAAAAGGGGAGGATTGGCAACAGATGTTAGCTCAGGGCTGGTCTTCCCCACAAAATAAATAAATAAATAAATAAATAAAAATGCCACACTAACTCAATAGCATTTCAAATCAGAAAGAAGTACAGTTTCAGCTGGTGGGTCTAGTATTGCATACATGTCCTTTGGAGATACCCATGGGAATGAATCTTGTAGGAAAACTTAGAAGTGATGTTTCCCAGCAGGAAAAAGTTTGTATCTGCAGATCGAGGCACCTCCTCCCGCAGACTTCTCCAGGATCAGCAGAGATTACTCAATTCATAAACAGAAAGTTGATGATGTGTCTGGAATCAGCAAAGGGCCATAGTCTTGAGGGACATTTCTCCAGGGCATGGTGAGGCCTGAGGAAATGCCTACGCCACCAGTGGACGACACATTTTTCATAACTGGTTGCTTAGAGCTCTTGGATGCTATATCTCCTTCCTGTGGACAGTGCCTGATACCCACTGCCAAAGTTTGTTTTCTCTGAGCTCAGTTTATCTAAAGAGGCCAGGCTCCAGGAGTTGACCTTTTCTTTCTTCCAATGTGTTAATATCATGGATTAAGCTCTATAGTTGGTCTCAATCCAGTGGCTTTTCCCATAGACCTAGGGGAAGTGTTAACTTAATTAGTTCAATGCTTGCAGGAGAACCTTATTCCTTTATCTAGAAGTTGTTATTGGAGGGGGGGTGCCTCATAGTTGCCCCCATTTAATAAGAAATTAAAATCTAAATCTGACTTTAATTTTTATTGTTACAGCTTTTAACTGCATGAGTATGATATCTCTCCAGATTATGTAGTGGAGCAAATTTATACCATATCTCATTCTCATGATCTTAATTTTGTGTTCCCCCTTTTGTGAGTTATAATTTATATAAGTTTATAATCTTAACAGCTGTAAACTATTCTAGGATAGAAAAAAGGTGTGACTATTCCCATTTCTTTTTCTTTTATAGTACAGGACAATCCTAATAAAGATGACACCAAAACCTTATAAATCAACCTCATAGGTTGAAAAATCCCAAGTAAATTACCAGCAAATTCAATCTAGCAAAACTTAAAAACAATAACAAACCATAACCAAAAGAATTGGTTCTAAAGAACACAAGAAATTTTACAATTAGAGAAAATGTTGTTATAATTCATCTTAATAGGTTAAATGAGAAGAATTTTATCATCTCTATGGTGCCCTAAAAGGACTTGATTTAATATATTTGTTGATGAAAACTCTTAATGAAACAGACATAGAAGGCTAATTACTAAAATGATAAAGGTTATTTATTTGAAACAAAAATTAAATATTTTACTTAGTTGTAAAATTCTGTATGTATTTCCATTACATTGATAAACAAGAAAAGGATTACAAATTTGTTATTTATCTCAAAAGTCTAGCAAATATAATGACAAGGGAAAAAATTGGTAAAGTGATCAGAAAGAAGTCAAACAAATCCCTATTTTTCTATATTGAAAATTTAAGAGAATCAATTGAGGAAAAAAGAGCTATTAGAACTGTCAGGAGTTCAGTACGGTATCTACTTACAAAAATAAATACACAAATATAAGGGTACTTATTAGTCATAATCAGTTTAAAAATAAACAGAAAAAAATCCATATATCACAATAGCAATCCTAAAATAGAAAATAACTAGCAATGAATATAAAAAGAAATTTATAAGACTACCTTGAAAAAAAGTATAAGATAATTTAGAAGAAGGTGAGATTTAACAGAGAAATATTCTATACTCTTTGAAAAAAAGAATCAATATTATGGACATTAAATTCTCCGCAAAATAATCCAACAATTTAATGCAACTGAAGTCAGAATCACCAAGGGATTCTTTCAGTAATGTGACAAAATAACTTAAAAATTCATGTGGAATAAACTGAAAAGCAGAAGTAGCCAATAAGTTATTTAAAAATTAATTCTCCCAAAAGGCTAAGAACAATCATATTAAAAGAAAAGCTTTGATGAGGTTTCTACATAAAATGAATGAATGAATGTTTTCTATACAATGAAAAAAAAGGTCACAAACAAAATTAAAAGACTATCAGTGCGATGGGAAAACATCTACAAGACAAGATTTCTTTAATACATAAAGCAATTTCACAAACATGAAGGAAGGCGACAAGCATTCCTATAGAATCCACAAGACCAAGGGCCAGGAAACTTTCTGTAAACGACAGATAGCAAATACTTGTAGCTTTGCAGGCACCACAGTCTCTGTTGCAACTACTCAACTCTGCCCTTGTAGCACAAAAGCAGCCATAGACAAGGCATAAACAAATAGGCATGACTGTGTTCCAAAAAAACTTTTATTTACAAAAATAGGAAGTGGGACAAAGTTGGCCCACAGACGATAGTGTGCCAGCTCCTACAATAGACCCCTATGACTTGTTCACTGCTGTATTCCAGATATACCTAGAAGCAAGCATGGTATATACAAGATGCTTAACAAATATATGTTGAATGAACAAGTAAATAAATGAATAGAAAGACGGCAGTTCACAAAAAACAAATTAAAATCAACAGTAAAACGTAAAATTGCTTAAACTCACATAATGAAAGAAAGGCAAATTAAAATCATGACATAGCATTTTCCTACTCTCAGATTCACAAGGCTTGTTTGTTTATTTATAGTTTATTAGGTTTGGTAAGGATATAGGCTCATGCATATTATATACTGCTGGTAGGCTTTTTCATTCTTTTAACTGTAGTTAATATACATAGAGAAAAGTGTAGAAAATAATATAAGATCTATATATCCTCTCCCTATATCAGCAGTTCTCAAATTGTTTGGGTTCATTCTTAAAAATTATTGAGAACCCCAAAGAACTTTGTTTATTAACGTTTATAATATCCCATGAGAAATTAAAAGGGAAACATTTAAAATATTCGTTAATTCATTTAAAATAGCAATAATAAATTCTTTACATGTTAACATAAGTAATATTTTTATGACAATAACAGTTTCCAAAGCAAAGAAAAATTTATTGAGAAGACTGTGGCATTGTTTTACATTTTTGCAAATCTCTTTAATGTCTGGCCTGAAAGAAGTCAGCTGGATTCTCATTTGCTTCTGAATTCTTTCTGTTGCGAATGCTCTTTTGTTGAAGTCTATGAAGGAAATCAATCCTTAAACAGTTACATAGTTGGAAAAAGGAAGAGTATTTCAATAGCTTTTTCCGATAACTGAAAATTCAGCTTTGATACTACCCCAAAATTCAACAAGTAGTTTCTAAATTGGTAGTTGCAGTGTGGAATCTAAAACAGTATCACTGAACTTTTCATACTCCATTACACTACAATCCATTTATTCATCTTGCATTTTGAGTGGATCTTTTACTCATGTGTGATTTTGTAACATCGTGCATTGACTGTTCGGAAAATATGGAAAATGAAGGAGTCTTGTCATTTGCAATATTCAGCAGACAATAGAGACAAACAATGGCTGGGGGAAATTTCTAGTGGTTCCTTTCCTCGTGGAGGCCAAAAGGTGAAGGCAGGAGCCTCCGTAACCTGGGGAGGGAAGGAGCTCTCTTTCCTGAAAACCTACCCCAGTCTTTGCTTTCTTTTCCATGCCCTTGGCTTCCTGCCCTGAAGCTGACACCGTCAACCTGCAGGTGGTGGTTCCAGGTGTTCATCCTCAGTTTTCTCCCATTCCTCCTTCCTCTGTGCTCTGGTACATGGGTCACTTCTGTTGAGCAGAGTTTCACAAATTTGAGCATCGGAATCGTTGGGTGAGCTTGTTAAGACACATATTCCTGGCACCCGACCCCAGAGCTTCTGATTCTGTAGGTCTGGGGTGGGCCACAGGAATTTGCATTTGTGATAAGCTTCCAAGTGACGTTGAAGCTGCTGGCCCACAGACTACACTGAAGTAGAGCCAAAAGACTCACCAGAGAGAGCCAGTCGGAGACTCAACAGGCTGAACAATAAAATGTTATTCACTGGAATTTCTGTCAGGTGGCCGTTCAGAAATGTGGATGTGGATGCAGTAGTAGGAACAGCATTACTAGGGGTAGTGGTAATAAGAAGAAGAAAAATAGCAATAGTATAACAGAAAGAGTAATAATAGTAAGATTCATAATGAAACAACAAAAATGCATAACTAGGGACCATTTCTATTCCCAAGTTTTGATAAAAATCTTGAACATGGTCTTGCCAGGAAGAGAGAAGCTTTCAGAGGCAAAAATGTTATAAAATCACAAATTTCAAAAGTGTCTCTTTAAATGGATGTTTTACATTTTCAGTGAAAGCGAGGTCTTTAAAAACATACCAGTCCTTATGATCCAGAAAAAGCTGTTTCTTTTCCTCCTGCAGGGTATTATTTATCTTTGGCTAATAGATTCAGCCAAGCCATTTTTATAGCCTCATATGTTATCAAAAAGTGTTTTTATTGCTCAATCTAACTACTCTCTTTCTCAACCTATTGCATTAATCCTGTCTTTAGAGGCCAAGTACAAACTGAGGGCTAGATAAAAGGGATTTTTTTTTAAAAACCCCATTTGTGTTTTTCCTTTTTGTGTTAAATTATGAATACGATAATTGGCGGTTAATGAGGTGTAAGTGCTGTAGTCTCAGACACTTTGAGTTACTCATGCCTCTGCACCATTTTCATCCGGCTCTCATTTTCCAAACACCAGACCTATAATTATGCCAAAATTCATCCAAGCCAGAGAATATTTTGTTTTTCCTTGTTGCTACCTACAGACCATAAAGTTATAGAAAGTGTTGTACATAAAAAACTAATTTTAACCCCCCAGTGAAAATTCTGAGGGACAACTCAGTAAGATATAATTAAAGGTGTATGAATCATAGATTTCAGAGATCACTGAGACATCTAGAAAGCATCTGATCTAGCTATCTGGCTGTAGTTATTAAACCTATTTTGCAGATGAACTAGCCAAGGCTCACAAAAATAAAATATATATGAAGCTGGGATTCGAACTGGAATCTGTCTGGCCCTAAGACCTGTGCCTCCTAGAGGGGATTTGGCAGCTATTTTTTGCCTCTCTGAACAGTGTTTTTTTATTGCATCATGCTCTTGCCAGCCTACCTTGAACTCTTTCATCACCTGATTGAGTGTTTTTCATAAGCTTTTAAAGCTTTATTTATATTTGATTTGTACAGTATCTTTCAATGACCACGTCCTTGCACCAGATATTTTGATGTACTAAATTTACACATATATTTGAGTGAGGAAGATACATGCATTTTGTTTTGTATAAAAAAGTCTAAGTCTCATGTTTTCATTGAAAATGTCAGTCTTTGTTTCCACTCAAGTGCTAATCTTTCTAAAAATGTCCCTCACATTGAAGGACATCCAAAAGGCAGCAACTTATTAGAACCGTGAGTTCAGATTACAAATGCGTTTGGCTGGCTCAGTGTTCAAGTTCAAATTATCTCAGAATTATTTTAAATATTTGCACAGGAACACTGATTAGTTCACTAATGTGTTGCCTCATAACCATCCACTAATAACCACCTTGGTCTATGATCATTAACTCCAAGGGCTCAAGTGAGCTCTCAGCAAAGGTAATTTACCTCCGTGTTTGAAGCTGTCATATGACAACTTTAGGACTTGGAAGTGTTGATTCCGAAAAGGAATTTGAAACCAATTCTTTAAACTGTCTTTATTCTTTACACAGAAGAGTTGAAAAGGAAGTCACAATAAGGTAATGTCCTCTCCTCCCCTCCCCGCCCCCCCCCCCACTTTTGTAGTTACTATTTTCTGATTATTTACATTTAAACTGGAGACCAGTAGCTGGTGTAGGGGAAAGAATGTCCATGTGGGAGTCGGGATACCTGGGATTTAGTTCTGGCTCTGTTGTTCAACTCATGACCTTAGACAAGTCATTTAGTTTCTCTGGGCGTTGGTGTCTATAAATGAAAAAGTGACACAAGGTCATTTCTAAGCTGTAGAGTCTATAAATATGTGCATTCTACCAAGAGAAGCTAAACTAGCTAGAAGACAACAGATCCATGTATGGGTTAGGCAGACCCCGCCTCCATTATTTCTTACCTTTTGCCAGGGCTGGCTTTGTGGGCTGCAACCTATGCTGTCACATAGGACCCTGGGCTCCACAGGGCTCTGTGCTTGGTTTACGGTTTTACTGTCACCATCTTGAACTTCTTAATAATTTTTGAACAAAGGGCCCTGCATTTTTATTTTGCTCTGGACCAGACAAATTATGTAGCTGGCCCTGCCCTTTGGGAATACATTTCTTGCCAGTGTGCCTACCAGCTGAAAAAAGGAGCCATAACCTCAAATTGGTCACATTTGCCCATTGTATCTTTTGGGTAGACTGAGGAAAACAAAATGTTGATGAAAATATGTATGTGGATTTTTTGGTTATTTTCAATGATCTGATTTTTTTTTTTCTTTTTTTTGTGAGGAAGACCAGCCCTGAGCTGACATCCGTTGCCAATCCTCCTCTTTTTGGTGAGGAAGACTGGCCCTGGGCTAACATCCGTGCCCATCTTCCTCTACTTTATATGGGACGCCGCCACAGCATGGCTTGACAAGTGCTGCAAATCCCAGGCCACTGAAGTGGAGCGGGCGAACTTAACCACTACGCCACCGGGGCAGCCCCAATGATCTGATTTTTTGATTGTCTACATTTTCCCTCTCCTATGCCCCCTTGCCCCACCGCCATCCCATTTTTTTTAAAATAAGAATTAATTACTGGTATTTACCACTAAATATTTTCAGTCTCTCCACCCGATATTCTCACCATTGCCACATAATCAGTTATAGTACAATATAGAGGATCCTTTTGTCTTTGAGTGATCATTTTGGTGTACATTTTCATTCTTCTGGAGAAGCTACAATTACAACAGCTTGACAGACTAGAGAGGAGACTTCTTTTCCACCAGCAGCTGCTTTGTTCTGACCAAACGAGCTCCTCTTCCCCTTTGAGAATAAAATAGCCACCCAGGACTGTGAGAGGTCAATTCTGTATAAAAAGGGACTTGCTGAATGTGCTAAAATGCACATTCATGCAGAGGCCAGCTTGATCGTGCACGTTAACACTGATAAAAATTAGTCTGTGATTGCAAGGAACATATGCTTTCTGGTTTATTCATTATTGCATGCCAAAGATGAAAGAGCGAAAGAGACAGAGGAAAGTGTTTCTCTGTGCCCAGTGATGTGGTCTTACCTTGAGTCTGCTTTCAGAAACTTGGAGCAAATCTCTAAGCAACTCAGTGGCCAATTTACATATCACATCCATGAGGATAAATTGCTTTGATGGGCCACTCCAGAGTGTCTGTTTTCAAAGCACTGAAAATGCTAAACCAATCCTCAACCACTTTTTTTCTTACAAATCCAGTGTTCATAATCTTCCAAATGCGGTCTTTTTGCCCTCGGTTCATAAAGTTTTATTCTATTTACTTAAAACTTGATAGTAGCTGACTTTTAATTCTATTAACAATATCTGAATGTTTTTAAGTATGTAGGCTTTTTCCTTCATAAAACTGAATTTAAGTGACAGTCTCTATGTTGTTGTCATTGCTGCCCTGACTCCTCACTTCAACATTGGGAAACTTCTCATTTTTATCATTTAAATCATATAAACTGGTGTTTTGATTCACACTTGTGCTTAAGAATAGGAAAGAAAGAATTGGTAAATTTTTTAAGGGAATGCTGTTGGTCATTCAACAACATTTTATATCTGGTATTAATAACAAGCAAAGCGGTAGTCCCAGCTTCCATTTATGGGTTTCTTTTATCTGATGCATTGAGCTATTTCAGCAGTAAATTAACAGTTTTGAAGCTGTGGAATTTTAGATTAAAAGAAACAAAGTGAAGGGCCAGCCCTGATGGCCTAGTGGTTCAAGTTTGGCACACTCCACTTTGGCGGCCCGGGTTCAGTTCCCAGGAGCAGAACCACACCACTTGTCTGTCAGTGGCCATGCTGTGGCGGCAGCTCACATTAAAAAAAAAAAAAAAAGAGGAAGATTGGCAACAGATGTGAGCTCAGGGCAAATCTTCCCCAGCAAATGAAAGAAAGAAAGAAAACAACGTGGAGCTCCTTAGAACTAGGTAAATGGTTTGGTTCCATGCATTTATTTCAGAACACCTTTTTGAACACTTCTTTACAAAGATTCCAAAGTAAGAGCCATAGAAGCCTAAACACACAATTTACCTGTGAAGAGAGAGGAAATCAGGAATTCAAGTATCCACCCTGTGGAGCATAATGTTCCTCCTCCGTGACCTCTAGGGGATGAGGCGACCCACTGAGGGTCTTCTTATAAGTGTTGATCTCTTCTATGGAGTAACCCTAATGATGCCAATTAGCATCATAGTGACAACTCCTGACAAGTGTCTGAGATGACACCTCACTTCACAGATGTTATCCAATGGGACACTAGGCAGAAACACCTATAGGGTGAAGTGAGTACTGTGACATTTTACCCGTCAATGGGAAACTCAGTGTTTGTACCTTTGGCTGCACCTTGGAATGACCTGGGCAAAGAAAGCAAAAAATACTGATGTCTGGGTCCTGCCCACAGACAGTCTAATGTAATTTGTCTAAGGTGTGACCTGGGCGTTGGGATTTAAGAAGTCTCCTAAGTGATTTTAAGGAGCAGATAGGCCTGAGAACCAAGGTCGAGGGTGAGATTTTGTGTATGTATATATATATATATATATATATATATATATATATATATATAACAGCTTTATTGAGATATAATCACATACTATTCACCTATTTAAAGTGTACAGTTCAATGGTTTTTAGTATATTCAGAGTTGTGCCACCATCACCTCAATCAATTTTACAACATTTCCATCATTCCAAAAAGAAATCAATTAGCAGTCACTCCCCATTTCTCCCCTACCCTCACTCTCACCTTCACCCTAGGTAATCACTAATCTACTTTCTGTCCCTATGGATTTGCCTATCTGGACATTACATGTTAACGGAGTCATATAATATGTGACCTTTTGTGACTGACTTCTTTCACTTAGCATAATGTTTTCAGGGTTTGTACATATTATAGCATGTATCAGTATTTCATTCCTTTTTATCTCCAAATAATATTCCTTTGCATGGATATGCCACATTTTGTTTATCTGTTCACCAGTTGGTGGACATTTGGGTTGTTCTACATTTTGAATTATTATGAATAATGCTGCTACAAACATCTCTGTGCAAGTTTTTCATTTCTCCTGGGTATATATCTAGGAGTAGAATTATTGTGTTATATGGAAACTTTATGTTTAACTTTTAAGGAACTATCGGACTGTTTTCCAAAGCAGCTGCACTATTTTCCATTCCCATCAGCAGTGTATGAGTGTTCCCAGTTTCTCCACATCCTTGCCAACACATGTTGTTATCTATCTTTTTGATGATAGCCATCCTAGTGAGTGTGAAATGGTAACTCTTTGTGGTTTTGATTTGCATTTCCTTTGTGACTAATGATGTTGAGCATCTTTTCATGTGCTTATTGTCCATTTGTATGTCATCTTTGGAGAAATGTCTGTTTAGATCCTTTGCCCATTTTCTAATTGAGTTATTTATGTTTTCATATTGAGTTATAAAATTCTTTGTATTTTCTAGATACAAGTTCCTTATAAGAAATAAGGTTTGCAAATATTTTCTTCCACTCTGTGGGCTGTCTTTTTGCTTTCTTGAAGGTCTCCACTGAAGCACAAAAGTTTTTAATTTTGATGAAGTCCAATTTATTTTTTCTTTGCTGCTTGTGTCTTCAGTGTTCTATCCAAAAAAGGCTTTGCATAACCCAAGGAAATGAAAATTTTCTCCTATATTTTCTTCAGAGTTGTACAGTTTTAGCTCTTACATTTAGGTCTATAATCCACTTTGAGTTAATTTTTCTGTACAGTGTGAGGAAGGGAACCAACTTCATTCTTTTGGGTGTGGATATCCTAGAATGATTTTTTAAAATAGTCTTCTCACCTATGGTTAGTGAACAACTTCCTGAAAATCAGCTGAGTGATGAACTTCGTGGGGCTTGGCACATCGGGCATCTAGAGCAAAAATGAATTGCCAGAGAGTTCCAGCTTCTTTCTGTTCTCCTCCAGGGAGCCCAAACACTTGTTGAAAATCTAAACACACTCCTGGAACTACCAAAGAACACATTTACACAGTCTCTGGTCAGTATGCTGAGGTCTCCCTACTAGGGGGACACTCAAGAATTAAATGAAGAGTGATATCAATCACTAAAGCTTCTGAAGGTGTTGAGTTCACTTTTCTGCAATGATCCGCACACACTTAAGCTACAGTGTGTGACCTACAAGTCAGGAAATCTTGGCTGAATGCTCGTGCTATTTGATGATGTGTCATTGCTTTGTGCTCTTACCTGTTTGAATGAAAGAAAGAAAATTCCTGAAAATTATGAGTCAGAAATTATTTCCGGTAAGTTATGAAATTGTCTTATTTGAAAATGCTTAAGAAAAGAGCAAATGAACCATCCTGCCACAAGGCCCTCAAGTGAAATGTAGTACAAAGTAGAGGATGTGTCATTCATACCCAAAATTCTGTGCTGCTCTGGAGGTGGCAAGTAGGATTAGGAACAATTCCACCAGCAAGTAGGGAAACCCCCATCAGTCAAGCCACCAGACTGGGAGCCCAAGTTTAGGAACAAGTCAAGTTCCTTTCCTCTCTTCAGCTCTGAAAGTGTTGATTCTTGTGCAGACAGGTTCATCTTCCACAAACAGCCTCTGTGTGCTTTCTAGGAAGGGAATGTGCATGACAAGTGTCTTTCTATACTACTGAGCTTAAGGAGGACACATTAATGTATGCTTTGGGGGGCCATATTGAAACTTCCATCACTTCCCATAAATCCCCCAGGCAAATACCCTTTTATTCCAAGAAGGCAGCAAGGAAAATAGGCACAGAATCTCATAGACCTGGGTCTAAATCCTGGCTCTACTACACAATCTAGGTGATTATTTAGCCACTGAAGTATTTAACTTCTTTGAGCTTCATCTTTCTCTTCTATGTTATGGGAATATAAAAATATCTATCAATGGTCATTGTTGGATAAACTGAGATAACAACGTAAAACCCCTGGCCCAAGTTAGGAGTTAATATATTTTATTCCTCTCTCCCTTTCAATAAGAAAGATATGGTGGACTCCCAGTTTCAAAACTCATTTTTGGGGCCTTGAATCCAAAGAATTAAAAGGACCATTAGCAAAAATGGAGGTTAGATTTACAATTGGACATGTCAGATCCCTCTTCTGTATCATTCTATTTCTTCAGTGGTCTTAAAGCCCTTATTTCTTGGCAGGCTATAGGACCTCCCTTCATGGGGTCTTCCTACCACCGTAAGAAAATCATTACTACTGTCCATGACTTTGGTGACCCATCAGCATTCCAGCGAACTACCCAGCTGTTTGAAACAGCAGGTATTTATTTTCTTTGGTCTGAATATGAAAAGATGAAATGCAGCTGCCTGTTTTTGGAAAAGCTTTCTTGGTCTATGTCATTTGGTTAGGTTAAGCACTGGAATGTATTATGACCTTGGTCTGTGCACTAACCTCTACCAGGTGCCCCTAGAGCTTGTTTATGCAGATATTTATTGGCTATGAAGCTGAAACTAAGCCCAAGTTTCCCTAAGGTGCTTTTTTGGGGGTTAATTGTTCAGCAGGAGTATTATTGTGACTGTCAGTAAGAAGGAACATTTAGTATGACAAGTGTACGAGGCCCTGTACAGAGGACGTTACTGTAAGGAGGCATGGGGTCTGGCTTGATTCTTTAAGTGATCTTGGGTGTTTAATTCTCTCAAGCACTTCTACTGCCTCTGCATGATATGGAAATACTGATCTTTTCTTCCACAGGCCTCCCTGTAATGTCCTAAAGATCATCAGTAAGATTACAGGCATGGAAGGATTTCATTCTAAGAACAATGTATACATTCAAATAGTGGCATCTGTATTATTCATATTCCAGTGGAATTCAGTCCAGTTGTCTTCTACAAAAAACTCAGAAGTTTCCTTAATTATGATGTGTCAAAAATTGGGAACAATGAATTTGAGAACTGTTTAAGTGAGTAAGCATGAAAAGAAACATTAATTCGATAAGGAATTTAGCATTTATTTTTATTAGGCCACATAAAAAGTAGAATAAACTACTTATTCTTCAAATCAAGAGTGGAGAACCGAGGTACATATAAATTCCAAGCGGTATATGTCCCAAACCTCTAAAAATCCTTTCTGGAATTTGTCTTGGGTTATATAAATCTAGACATATAAGTACAGATGTACTCGTATAACTATAAATATGGAAAACCTAAACTATTTGATTTTGAAATGCAGTCAGTTATAACTTAAGACAAATTTAAATACACTTCCTGTTTCTGCTGGAATTCAGTACATCCCCTTGAAAAATGTAGAACTTTGCTTTTTAACAGGAAAATAGAAAACATGAAGAGTAATTTGAGGATGATTTACAGTTGAATATAACAAACTTTTTTAGGTGGAGAAGTCCACAGTGTTACATTAGATTAAATCTAGAATTAAATCTTGATTAAATCTGGAATTTTCATCTGAGAAGGATGGCACAAAAAAAATAGCCCAACCTTCAATAAATTCAACAAAATAAAATATGACATATTTTCCCCAGACTTGGAAGAAATAAAATGGGGTTTTCCAGTTTAAACAAAACCTTATGTGTGGTTGTAAGAATCAAATGAAAAGATGCATGTAAAAGTGCTTTGGAAATGGTAACATCCTCGTAGTTGGGAATCAGGAGGGGCCGTAGAGCATAGTGTAAGCAGCCTGGCTTTCCAGCCAGATAGCATGTGTCCCAATTCCAATCTGACTGCTCTTGTGTGAATTATTTAACCTCTCTGTGTCCTGGTATCCACATCTGTAAAATAATAATTCCCTTTACTACTATAAATAATGAATCAGCACACATAAAATTCTCAGGATAATGCCTGCAATATAGAAAGTGCTCAACTAATGCTGGTGATAATGATGTGAAGATGTATTTGGGGGAAATGAGAGAACAAGAGGAAGAAGTTGTTTTTTTTGACAGTGGGAAATGGACCAGGTGACCCAGTCTGCTTAAAGAGGAGTAAACAGAATATTAGAAACAAACTGGGTTTGGAATTAGAATGGAAAGGGATACCCAGTTCACAAATATATTCTAAATTGAGACTATTGTCTTTCTTGATACTGGTAGAAATATCATTAGCAGCACTCAATATAGTTAAAAAATGAAATATTCTGAGCAATTATTTCACACATACTATGGAGCTATGAAGTGGCAGTTTAAAAAACAAAGTTTAACAAGGAATCACTGTCTCTGGATTTAATAGCAAGTATCATAGAGATTATGAAATGATGATGTGGGATAGTAAACGTTTTTACTGCCACAAATATGGGATGATGGCGTTATTCAAGAATGGTCGACAAAACAGCCTGACTTCAAGGAGAGAGGGACAGCTCTCCGACCTGTTCCAAGACTGAACTACAGTTGTTCTTTATGCCTTTTACCATATTTTGCCATCCATTTTCTAAGACAATGGCTAAACATTCCGTGCTGGAAAGCCAGAGCTACCTGGGCCTTACCTTCTCGTGGTTGTGACGCATGGCCCTGAGCAGCCCCTTTGCTCTCCAAAGAAGCTTCCCAAGGCCAACCAGCCCTGCCCACTCATCTACCCCACTCGATCCACTGCTGCCTCTGCCCAGCTGGGCAACAACCCTGAACTCTGCCTGGGATGCCCCTTCCCTCCTCGCTGCCACAGACACAGACTGGCAAAATGGCCCCTGAAGAGATTAATCTTCGCTTCTCCACCAGCTGAGGGAACTTGTCTGCAGCCTGTCTCAGATCTGCCAAAATTATTCCAGCAACACTTGGCAAAAGCCCAGGCTGTGAGTTCTTCATGCTAAAAATGGAGAATTGGGGCCAATATTCTTACTATAATTTTCTTAATTCCAAGAGTTTAAAAATAAAATATATATATATTCAGGAAAAGGATTGGGAAGCAGCTGGGCAGCCAGACTGAGAGGCTGAATGAAAACAGAGCAGCTGTGTTGGTCTTAAGCCTGAGCTGGCTGCATAACCCTTGATTTCTTTGAACTCTGGGCCTGAGGATTCAGAGCCATAAAACAGGGCTAACAAGTGTTGAGCTATCTGATTTTTTGTGAGACATAAAGAGTAGAGTTGATTGTTAAGCAGTTTGCAAATGGAAAGTATTGCAGAAATGCTTATAATAATAAAAGGCTAATTATAGCACTTTCTCAGGTTCTGGCACTACCGTAATGAGAAGGATGGCACGTGCAAGACCTAACACGTCTATCAAAGAGCAGGCGGGATGTCTGCAGAAGTAAATACTCTATTATATATGGTGATATCTCACATGCTGATCAACATAATAAGTCTAGCTGGACAGCTGCTTTAGTTTAAGATAAGCAAAGAAAGCATGCGAGTGTTTTAAAGCCATGTATGCACAGGTAGATATACCTCAAGTATGTTTCAGCTGGAGAATTGGGATAAGGGACATCCCATGCCTCTTGGTATCTTCACAGTACCTTATGACCATAAAGTGCCGAGCATTCTAGCTGGCACATAGGAACTGACCAATAAATCATTGGCTCTTTCCCCTTCCACTAGCATTTTGTCATCAGTGAAACTTGGCTTGGGGAAGAAAGATATGGGGAGCTTTGAGTGCCAAGAGCACACAGTCTAAACAAAATTAGTGGGTTTGCTATACAAATATAGCCTTGGGACAGTATCTCTAGCTTCTTCTTCCTACCAGATTGTCACCTCTATGCCATGCCTATGAAGACATTTTTGAACTGTCATTTGTTACCTTTTATTCTGTGAGTGCTACAAAAATACCTGTTGGTTCAACTACATCTCTTATGGACATTTGCAGCATTCCAAGATCGTGATTCCCTTTAGTGAATACTGCTGAACAGATTCCTACTTGTTGAGTATTGCTTATTGCTACAGATATCCTTATAAACACTGCCAAAAGCCTTTAATCCTCTCTCAGTTGAGTGTATCTTTTGGGTTGATTTTGTTGTTAAAACTTACCTTTTGGCAGAGAGTGGAGCGAACAAGGAAAGGAATTGAAGTAGGAAGCAGTTTGTAGAAAGATCCTTGGAAAAACCCTTTCCCCTGCATTACATTTTGCATTCCATTAGAGAACAACGGATTAAAAACAAAGCACAAATCTGGCTGAGAACCTGAAAGGCAAGTTTGAGCATGAGTGAATTTTTAACAGCCTCAAAGAGGGGGTTAAAATGAAATTCTGACAACCTTAACTACACTTCTTTCTTAAAGTATTGCTATAATAATAAAAGGTGAAATGTCAGCAGTCTCATATTATTCTAACAATAGTTGATAATTTTTCCTCTGTGGGAGCACCTGCCCTTTTATACTTTCGACTATGCGTTTTGACTGACTGCCCAAGGACAGCAATTACTTAAGTCATTTACCTGCACTTGGGCAGCACAGCCAGGACCTGTTCTGCAATGCTGACTTTTCCAGGGGTTTGCTCTTGGTGACTTCAGCCAAGCAAATGAGTCCTGTGATATGGGCTACTTACTGCCTCTCCAATAACCTGTGTGCATCCTTAAGCCTTGGAAATGCACTGGTGGTCATATTGCCTGAAATGGAGAGCCTAACTTTTTTCTGCGTATCAGAAAAACATCTTCATACATCCAAAAACCCACACAGTCTCCCTCAGAATATTCTAGAAGAGTAGACACTGCTCATGGTTATCACAAAGTGGTGAAGGGGGTCTTCTATTGAATTTTATTCACTTAACAAGCATCCTTTGAACAACTGTTTTGTTTACCAACCTAGACCATCTTCTGGGGACAGCTACCAAGATAACTATTACACAGACCCAACCTGGAAAGAGGCTTACATTTTGTGGAAAAAGTCAGATGAGAGGTCTAAGTTGTTGAGGGAAGTAGACTGACCAAGGCAGTAGCCTGCCTTGAGGTTAGAAACTGGAATACTAGAATCAGTCATGACCCATTAAACTCAAATGTCCTCGGGGCTGAGCAGGTAAAAGAAATGAATGAAGGATGCTGGTAAGGACTGTGGCACAGTGGAGTGTGTGAGTGCCATTTAAATGGAACACCGTCCCTCAACCCCAGCTCTCAGTGCCATGTGCAAATGCTGGCCCATTATTGCCAGGCCTTCAGTTTTTTCGAAATAATTTTTTTGTTGTTGACAAATAGTTCACAATTTTTTAACTACTGAAAGGTCCACATAAAACAATTCCAGGGACCAAACTTGGCCCATAGTCCAGTAGTTCTTTCCCCTGAGTTATGGCATGTGCTGTCATTAAATTCCATCCCATCTTCATTATCATTGGTTGTCACAGGTTAGGTTTCCTGGGAAGCAGATTCTGACACAGAGTTTAGCCAGGTGATGGTTTATGGGGAGTGTTCTTGAGATCCACACCTTTAGTAGGAAAGAGAAGGAAGCAGCTCTGGACAGAGGGAGAAGTCAAGTTGCAGTGCAATCTCATTGGAGGTCTCAGTCAACCTTCCAGGGCTATTGCAATTGGGATGGCCCTAGAGTTGCTCCAAGTTGGATGAGGGGCCAGGGCCTTAATACACTGCATGGATCAGTTGGATGTGGGTTGCTTTGGGAAGGGGCATGACTTTGAGTGATGAGGTTCTCTTCAACTAAAGGAATATCCATGGAGCCAACGGCACTCCCAGTAGCTGGGGAATCAGTCCCTCCCTGAAGGGGGATCTGGGTGGTCATTACAGCATCCATCATAGTGGTAGGTGTAGGTAGGTTTTTCTGCATGGACTGTGTTGCTTCTGAAAACAAGGACTAGGTCTCAATCATCTTTGAATTGCTCTGACATCATGTCTTAGAAAAGAGAGATGATCCCAAATTCATTGTTTTTCCTTTCAGTGCCATCCTTTCTCTGAGCCTGTTTCCTTTCCCACTCTTGCTGGCCTGCATGCCTTCCACAGAAGCAATTGGAACAGAATTCCTAAACCCCCTGAGGAATTCCTAGCCCCTTGATCCAACCTCAGGGCTGCACTATTGTGGCCTACAATCCGTATTTGGGGCATTTGTAAGGAAAAAGGTTCAACATAAGTGTATGGAAATATAGTGGAATGTAATGATTCACTCATTTTTGCAACATGTGCTTATCGATAGCCTACTATGTGCCACGTATCAAACTACCCACTATGAACAGAACGTGATGTCTGCATGCAAGAAATTTGGTATTTAGTTGGCAACGCAGATGCATAAGCAGGCAAATACAGTGTGGTAGGTGCTGTCAGAGGGGTGGTCACAAATGTCTTGGAAGGCCACTTGGATTAAAGCCTCTAATTAGAAATAATTGTAATAATCTTGGTGAATAACAACTCACCAAGGCAATGCCAATAGGACCAAAGAGGGTCAGGTTATATGTTTTAAGGAGGTAGACTCTCAAGATTCAGTGAATATTAGCACATGTGAAGAGTGGGGAAGTAAGGACCCTAACATGTTGTCCAGGTTGCAGTCTTAAACGTGATTGTAGGTGGGGAAGATGTGAATGAATGATGGGATAACTGAAGAGAAAAATATAATGCAGTAGGTATACACTACTGATACTTAAGACGTCATTTAGGGCTTAATAACTGTTTATGGAATTTATTACTCCCTGTGAAATAAGGCAGGCAGTTATTAATAACATATGTGTCATATTTTTATAAATGTAGTTAGAGCCATGGATAGTGTCCTATGGAAGGAAAAAGGAGAGGGAGGCCTTAATTTCAACTGATGAGATAGGAAAATCTTCTTGAAGTAGATAGTAATGATGAGGATAATAGTAGCTAATATAAATGCTTGTTAAGTACTGAAGGCTGTGTTAGGTGCTTTCTATGCCTTAACTCATCTAGTCCTTTCCACAATCCTGTGACATGGATACCGTTATCATCCTCTTTGTATAGACATGAGGAAATTGAGGCTCTCAGAAATGTTAAGCAATTTACCCAAGATTTGATGACAAGAAAGTGGTGGCCTTGGATTTGAACTCAGATTATCTGAAGCCAAAGTCTGGTGTCTTATCACAAAACTATACTATCTCCCATTTGAAACTGACCTGGAAATAAACATGGGAGAGGGGAGCATTCCAACTGAAGGGAGACGCTTTTCAAAGGTATGATGACATTTTGAGTTTGGGGGGAAACACAGGAGGTGTGACCAAACCTAAGGCACAGGGGTGGGGGCATAGTTTGAAGGTTAGGTTTGGAAATTAGATTACAGTCTCCTTATAGATGGCTTTAAATACCAAACTGAGGAGTTAGAGTTTTATTCCATGTGAACTGGGGAGTCAAAGAGGGTTGTGAGCAAAGAAGTGATAAGATCTGCATTTTGAAACAATAACTCTGTGAAGGGTGGATAGATAAATGGAGACACTGGAGGCAGGTGGATATAGAGGAGGAGGCCCCTGAATATGGGAGAGGCACTTTGTAAGCAGGACAAGGAGAGGGAAAGTAGAAGAAAATGGAAGGGAGAGACTTATGGAGGTGGAAAGGATTCTGTCATTGCATTGGCTCAGGCTTTGAGTTTGTGATGTTGGGAACAGAGGATGAAGGTAATGTTGGGGTGCAGAGAGAATATGAGCTCAGTTTCAGGTTGTGAAAATGTCTGTTTAGACTTCAGGAGACAGGCTCTGTCTAAAGGACCTTTGACCTGCCACTTACAGGTTTTGATGGATGCTGGAGTTTGGATGGGGGAGGGGGACGAGGTTACTGAAGAAAAGGCATCTGGGCTGAGTAGTCTGAAAGTATACACTTAAAGAGTGGGTAAAGGAAGATGATTTTTAAAAACTCATATTGTGCATCATATTATTTAGTAAGAAATGAGCTTCTACTGTGGCCACAGGCTGTGAAAGAAATATGTGAACTTTCAGTTTCAGGGTAAGAATTAATATTTAAGATTGGGTAGAATACTTCAAGAGAAGGGCAAGATTAATGCATGGTGATTTATGTCAGAATTTTCTAGAAGCTCAGTAAGCCAGCTCCATGTAGGAACACAGCCCTGACTTCCGGTGGATGGTGATGGAGTTTCCAGTTGTCTCAATTGTTTGTTAGCTACTCAGTACATACATTTTTCTGTTAAACCATCATACAGTGTTACTTAGTTCTGATTCTTTTAGAGTCAGTGTAGATTATTACTTTTATTCTAATGACTATATAATTGCAGGATCCAATTTTACAATATATAGTTCAAAATCCCAAGGATTTATAGGCAGATTGTGCTGGATGTAAAAGGAGGTAGCAATTCCTCAATATTTGAAGAGTGTAACAATATGTCCAGCCTCCCCCTGCTCCTCTAGTACATACAAATGCCGTGTGTGTGTGTGTGTGTGTGTGTGTGTAAATTGCAGTGCATTTTATTTTTTTCTGGAAATCATTTAATAGTTTGGTTGCTCCCCTAGATCTAAGTGGGAATGTCAAAGTCAAGACTGGAAAGAAATTTCTGTTGCAGAAATTTTCAAAGTAGTTTATTCTCCCAAGTAGCAGGCTAGTGGCCAGTTGTCTTTTTCTGATTATGAATAAAAATTCAGCATTTCAAATTACATTCTCATTCTCCAGCAGTTATTAATGGAGCCCCATCTTTAGGACATCTGGAAAACATCATTTACGATAGAATTCTTGTTATACCATAAAATTCTTATTAGACCTTAGAAATGGCCATCAGGTTGTGCTGTTTTTCTTGTTAAAGATTTCTCTCCACAATGAGGAGTCTCCTAGCCTTCTGGAAAATAACTGTACCTTTACTTAAATTTTGTTTTAATCAAGATATTACATTCATGCAGTGTGCAAATCATAAATGTATGGCTCGATGAATTTTTACGTATGTATATATCTGTGGAGGCACCAGCCAGATCAAGTTATACAACATTTCTGGCACCCAGAAGACTCCCTCCCTTGTGCCTCCTTGCTGTCAATTTCACTCCCCAAAGGAAACTTCTATTCTGACTGCTATGACATTGGTCGGGGATGCACGGGTTCTAAGTGCAATGCTCACATATCAATAAATTGGGAAATGCATTTATTAGAGTGTGCTAGAGTACTAGGAAGTGCTCTTGACTTCTTTCCAGAGGTCACCTGTATAAGAGGAACTCTTTCTATTTAAGTGACTAATCCTTGGGCTTTTGCAATCAGAAGTGGTACACGCTATTATACTAAGGGTGAGTTATACCAACAGTGTAAATCATACTAAAGGTGAATGACTTTATGAATTTCTGTCCCCTAAAGGAGGTCACAGGTTTTCACCATTTTCACAGAATCAAATCTCTACTAAATTTTCCCCTCCTTTCAACGTTCCTCCACCTCTGAGTGTTCTAGTGGGTATTATCTGAATGAGATGTCTTTACAATTAATCATATTCTATTCTCTGCCATTCTGTTCTATTAATATAATACCTTATAATACTTCGTACCTTATCTCCAACTCCAGAAGTTCTTGGAGTTGTGACAGTTTCCAACACACAGGAGTGGAGAATTTGATACATGACCAGACAAGATCATCCCACTTATTTAACAATTCAGGAAACCTGAAAACAACACAGAGTGGCCTTGTTTTCTTTCTGATCTATAGGGCTCCTTCTGTAGGGTTGTTCTATGATTGTATTCTAAGTCCAAACTTAGAAGAGGAGCTGTAGTTCAACAAGGGAAGATGCTCTATGGAGAACTGGGTTAAACGGATCCCTTTGTTTATTAATCAAAATCAAGAGAATCTTGTTTCTTACATGTCATTTCTTCCTAAGAAAAGACAATGACAATGTGACTGAATTTCCTAGAGGAATTTTCTAACACCTTTAATGAGAAAAAATGTGTGTTTGCGTGAGTATACAAACACACATAAGAATGCTTGTGAGAAGACCTATTTACTCTACACTTGAAATAGAACTGAATTGAGTTAGCAAGAGAACAGAATTGTGTTAACATGCAGGTTTCTCAGAGTAACAATTAAATAGCCCTAGTGATGGGATACTAGGAAACTATAATTACCTTTGTAGGCTGAAAGAGAATTCTAAGATACACTTGGTCTCGTGTCATCAACAAGAAAATAGTAGTTTTATTATGATAAATTATTTTTAATTATCAGTGACCTAGTAAAAATGTAAACAAATGTGAATATTTAAAATAGAAAGTGAGTCTTTTTACTTTTTACCCTTATCCCTTCCCTTAGTCTCAATCCCTAGATAATAAGCATGGCTGATAGTTTCTTCCAGATTTTTTTTTAAATTTTTATCGATGTCTTAATAGTTTATAACATTGTGAAGTTTTGGTTTTACGTAATTGTTTGTCAGTCACCATATGAATGCATCCCTTTGCCCCTTGTCCCCACCCCCTACCCCCTTGCCCCTGGTACTCACCAACCAGTTCCCTCTGTCTGTGTGTTAGTTTATATTCCATATATGAGTGAAATCACGTGGTGTTTGTCTTTCTCTCTCTGGCTTATTTAACTTAACATAATACCCTCTAGGTCCATCCATGTTGCTGCAAATAGGACAATTTTGTCTTTTTTTTATGGCTGAGTAGTATTCCATTGAATATATATACACCACATCTTCTTTATCCAATCATCAGTCGAGGGACACTTGGGTTTCTTCCACTTCTTGCCTATTCTCATTAATGCTGCAATGAACATAGGGGTGCATAAGCCTCTTTGGATTGTTAATTTCAGGTCCGTTGGGTAGATACCCAATAGTGGGATAGCTGGATCATAAGGTATTTCTATTTTTAATTTTTTGAGGAATCTCTGTAATGTTTTCTATAAAGGTTGCCCCAGTTTGCATTCCCACCAGCAGTGAATTAGGGTTCCTGTTTCTCCATAACCTCCCCAGCGTTTGTTGTTTTTTGTCTTGGTGGTTATAGCCATTCTAACAGGTGTAAGGTGATATCTTAGTGTAGTTTTGATTTGCATTTCCCTGATAATTAGTGATGTTGAACATCTTTTCATGTGCCTATTGGCCATCTGTATATCTTCCTTGGAAAAATGTCTGTTCATATCCTCTGCCCATTTTTTTTTTTTTTTTTTTTTTTTTTTTGGTGAGGAAGACCAGCCCTGAGCTAACATCTGTTGCCAATCTTCCCCTTTTTGCTGAGGAAGACTGGCCCTGGGCTAACATCGTGCTCATCTTCCTCTACTTTATATGGGACGCCGCCACGGCATGGCTGACATGCAGTGCGTCGGCGGGCGCCCGGGATCCGAACCGGCGAACCCTGGGCTGCCAAGCGCGGACGAAATTGCTACGCCACTGGGCGGCCCCTCCTCTGCCCATTTTTTGATCGGGTTGTTTGTTTTTGGTTGTTCAGTTGTATGAGTTCTTTATATATTATGGAGATTAATCCCTTGTTGGATAAACGATTTGCAAATATTTTCTCCCAGCTGGTGGGTTGTCTATTCATTTTGATCCTGGTTTCATTTGCCTTGTAGAAGCTCTGTAGTCTGATGAAGTCCCACTTGTTTATTTTTTCTTTTGTTTCCCTTGTCCAAGTAGACATGGAATCTGAAAGTATCCCTTTATGACTGATGTCAACTAGTGTACAGCCTATATTTTCTTCCAGGAGTTTTATAGTTTCAGGTTTCACTTTCAGGTCTTTAATCATTTTGAGTTAATTTTTGTGTATGGCTATAGAAGAAGGTGTAGTTTCATTCTTTTGCATGTGGCTGTCCAATTTTACCAGCACCATTTATTGAAGTGACTTTCCTTTCTCCATTGTATGTTCTTAGCTCCTTTGTCGAAGATTAGCCGTCCATAGATGTGTGCTTTTATTTCTGGGCTTTCAACTCTGTTCCATTGATCTGTGTGTCTTTTCTGGACCAGTATCACGCTGTTTTGATTACTATAGCTTTGTAGTATATCTTGAAGTCAGGGATTGTGATGCCTCCAGCTTTGTTCTTCTCAGGATTGCTTTAGCTATTCAGGGTCTTTTGTCGCCCCATACAAATTTCAGTATTTTTTGTTCTAGTTCCGTGAAGAATGACGTTGGGATTCTGATTGGGATTACATTGAATCTGTAGCTTGCTTTAGGTAGTATGGACATTTTAACTATGTTTATTCTTCCAATCCATGTGCATGGGGTATCTTTCCATTTCTTTATGCCTTCATCGATTTCTTTCAATAGTGTCTTATAGTTTTCATTGTGTAGGTCTTTCGCCTCCTTGGTTAAATTTATACCCAGATATTTTATTCTTTTTCTTGCAATTGTAATTAGGATTGTCTTTTCGAGTTCTCTTTCTGTTAGTTCACTATTAGCATATAGAAATGCAACTGATTTTTGTAGTTGATTTTATACCCTGCAACTTTACTGTAGCTGTTGATTATTTCTAGTAGTTTTCCAATGGATTCTTTAGGGTTTTCTATATATAAGATCATGTTGTCTGCAAATAGTGAGAGTTTCACTTCTTCATTGTCAATTTAGAGTCCTTTTATTCCTTTTTCTTGCCTAATTGCTCTGGCTAAAACCTCCAGTACTATGTTGAATAAGAGTGGTGAGAGTGGGCAATCTTGTCTTGTTCCTGTTCTCAGACGAATGGCTTTCAGTTTTTCCCCATTGAGTGTGGTGTTGGCTGTGGGTTTGTCATAAATGGCATTTATTATGTTGAGGTACTTTCCTTCTATACCCATTTTGTTGAGAGTTTTTATCATAAATGGATGTTGGATCTTGTCAAATGCCTTCTCTGCATCGATTGAGGTGATCATGTGGTTTCTATTCTTCGTTTTGTTAATGTGGTGCATCACGTTGATTGATTTGCAGATGTTGAACCATCTCTGTGTCCCTGGTATAAATCCCACTTAGTCATGGTGTATGATCTTTTTGATGTGTTGCTGTATTCGGTTTGCCAATATTTTGCTGAGGATTTTTGCATCTATGTTCATCAGCGATATTGGGCTACAGTTTTCCTTCTTTGTATTGTCCTTGTCTGGCTTTGGTATCAGGGTGATGTTGGCCTTGTAGAATGTGTTAGGGAGTATTCCATCTTCCTCTATTTTTTGGAATAGTTTGAGAAGGATAGGTATTAAATCTTCTTTGAATGTTTGGTAAAATTCTCCAGGGAAGCCATCTGGTCCTGGACTCTTATTTTCTGGGAGGTTTTTGATTACTGTTTCAATCTCTTTACTTGTGATTGGTCTATTCAGATTCTCTATTCTTGATTCAGTTTTGGGAGGTTGTGTGCATCTAAGAATTTATCCATTTCCTCTAGGTTGTCCAATTTGTTGGCATATAGTTTTTCATAGTATTCTCTTATATCCTTTGTATTTCTGTGGTATCTGTTGTAATTTCTCCTCTTTCATTTCTAATTTTATTTATTTGAGTCTTCTCTCTTTTTTTCTTCATGAGTCTGAATAAAGGTTTGTCAATTTTGTTTATCTTCTCAAAGAACCAGCTCCTTGTTTCATTGATTCTTTCTACTGTTTTTTTCGTTTCTATTTCATTTATTTCTGCTCTGATTTTTATTATTTCCCTCCTTCTGCTGATTTGGGGCTTTGTTTGTTCCTCTTTTTATGATTCTGTTGGGTGTAGTTTAAGGTTGCTTATTTGGGATTTTTCTTGTTTGTTAAGGTGGACCTGTATTGCTATGAGTTTCCCTCTTAGGACCGCTTTTGCTTCATCCCATATGAGCTGGTATAGTGTATTTTCATTTTTACTTGTCTCCAGATATTTTTTGATTTCTGCTTTAATTTCATCAGTGATCCATTGGTTGTTCAATAGCGTGTTTAGTCTCCACATCTTTCTCACTTTCCCAGTTTTTTTCTTGTAGTTGATTTCTAGTTTCGTAGCATTATGATCAGAAAAGATGCTTGTTATGATTTTAATCTTCTTAAATTTATAGAGGTTTGCCTTGTTTCCTAATATATGGTCTATCCTTGAGAATGTTCCATGCGTGCTTGAGTAGAATGTGTAATCTGCTGTTTTGGGGCGGAGTGCTCATATGTATCTATTAAGTCCATCTTGTCTAGCTTTTAGTTTAAGTCCATTATGTCCTTATTGACTTTTTGTCTGGATGATCCATCCCTTGATGTAAGTGGGGTGTTGAGATCCCCTACTATTATTGTGTGGTTGTTAATATCTCCTTTTAGGTTTTTTAATAGTTGTTTTATGTACTTTGTTGCTCCTGTGTTTGGTGCATAGATATTTATAAGTGATATGTCTTCTTGGTGAAGTGTCCCTTTTATCATTATATATTGCCCATCTTTGTCTCTCCTTACCTTTTTTATCTTGAAGTCTACTTTGTCTGATATAAGTATGGCAACTCCTGCTTTCTTTTTTTATCATTAGCTTGTAGTATTGTCTTCCATCCTTTCACTCTGAGTCTGTGTTTGTCTTTAGAGCTGAGACGTGTTTCCTGGAGCTGACATATTGCTGGATCTTGATTTTTAATCCATCCTGCCACTCTGTGTCTTTTGATTGGAGAATTAAATCCCTTTATGTTTAGGTTGATTATTGATATATGAGGGTTTAATGTCGCTATCTTATTGCTCATTTTCTGGTTCTTTTGCCTTTCCTTTGTTTCTCATCCCATGTGTTTTGGACTACCAATTCAGTTTGATAGTTCTGTATGATGATTCTTAGTTTTCTCTTTATTTGTCATATGTGATTCTGTTCTGATTATTTGATTAGTAGTCATCATGAGGTTTATATAAAAAAAATCTCATGGATAAGACAGTCCATTTTCTGATGGCCTCTTGTTTCCTTAGACTAAGTCTATTCGATCCCTTTCCTCTCTTCCAGATATTTTTAATGCAACTACAGATAGATGGATAGATGGTTTGATGAATGAATGAATGGATAGATGGATGGGTAGATAGATACATAGCTAGAAATACACATTTATTTCTTTCATTTGAGTCAGTTACCTTGTTAAAGATTCAATGATTAGCAAAAATAGAACATTACCAAGTTTCCTGGGGATTGTAGTCTAGCAGAAGGAAATAAGATATTAGTCACACACAGGTAAATCTATAATTATAAATTAAATACAACAAAAAAGAGCATATGAATTTCTCTGAAGAAGTGACAAATGTGCTGAAATTTGAAGGAGGAATAGAAAACTGAGTTGCATTAGAGGCAATGTTCCAGACAGAGACAAGAGTATGTGCAAAGACTATGTGCCAAGAGGACCAGAGCTTGTTCAAGAAACTGACGTGCCCAGAGTGGCTAGAGTGTAGACTAGCAAAAGTGGGGAGAAGTTCCTAGTTAGAATCCAGTTAGGAGGCTATCACAGAAGAGTAAGAGAAAGAATGAAGGCAACCTGGACTAGCACATGCCTGAAGAAAAATGGAGGCATTTCATGGTATTTTGGAAAATAAAGTCCACATGATTTAGAAATGGATGGATTAGACATAGACGGTAAGGAAGAAGGAAACAGATATTCTGGTTTGTTTGTTTCTTTATATTTATATGGAATTATCCTACACTTGGTGTGCTGACCTTGCATTTTTTTCTCTCAGTAATGTGTTTTGGAGATTCCTCTTCCACCACCACCTCCACTTCAATAGTGTCTTCTCAAAAAGCTCATTGTATTTCATGGAGCAAACATGCCATAATTCTTTTCACCAGTACCTCACTGATGGACATACAGAGATTGCTTCTGTTTTTGCTTTTGTTTTTTAATTTGGTGTGTTGGGGGGTGGTGTTTCAAACAGTAGTACAATCAAAAATAACATATTTATACTGTGCATTTGCAGATTAGGGCAAATGTGATGTAATCAGTCCCTACCAGTGTAATTTCTGGGTTAAAAAAATTGGTAACAGCATTTTAATAACAAAGTTATAGCATTTTACACCATCACCAATCATTTGTGAGATGGCTTGTTTCCCCATTTCATCAACAACTTTAACAAAGTTTTACATTTTTGCCAGTCTGATTGGTACTAAATCTTTTCATGATTTGCCTTCCTTTAAAATAAGTTTGAGTGTGTGTGTGCATGTATGTGTGTCTATATGTGTGTGTGTCCTGGCCATTAGTCACACCTCATTTTAGTGTGACCAGCTTGTTCATACTATTCATCCATTTGTCTAATAATCTTTCTTTTTACTTATGAAAGATTTTGTTTATCAAAGATATTTTATCAAAGTCCTTTGTCTGGCAAAATGATAAAAATATGTGATCATCACCTTAGATGCCACAGATACCAAAAAGGCATTTAACAAAATTTATCAACCTTTTTTTCCCCTAATTTATTTATTAGTTCTCTAGAAGTGGTGTTCTGGTCTTTATTTTGTATTCTGAGTGCTCTTGTCTCTCTTTTCTATTCATTCTACTATCTTTTCATCTCATCTTTGCATTATTCTTTTATCAAACTCATCCTTTTTAGTGTCTTCTATGATGCAAAATATTTCTTATAGAATTTTTCTTCTGTTTCTTGAGGCATTTTTTCCTAGAATGTATTTTTTATCAGTCTTTGTTTGATACCTTTCTCTCTTCCTCCTTCTTTCCTTCTCCCCTTTCTTTCCTCTATTTTTTTTTTCTTTTTGCATTGTTGCTATGCCATTTGATTCCATCTTTCTCGTATTTAACGTGGAAAGTGCTAGCTAGACCATCTATTTTCCCAAATATTGTGTCCATGAACCATACTTGTCATCCTATCTTCTCTGAGACCTGTTTATTTTCTCTTAGAACTTAAATTTGAGGACTGGATATTACTGGGATTTTACTTTTGCTTGAGAATAGAGAAGGGGATTCAGGTGGGAGATATGTAGGGTAATAGTTGATGAATTTGGGCTCTACTCTTTGTTCTGCAGTTTTATTTACCATTTCACTGGAATTTACTTTTTTTAAGAGGGGACATATTCTAGTCCTATCAGTGGGAGCCCTTGGATGCAGATTATGCTATAATTTGAGGAGAGTTTTTGGAGCATTTGCTTTTGACAGTTCTATGCACTTAATTCCCCAGCTTCAGCTCCCCATTCCAAAGAGTCATCCTCACCATGGGTGAGTTGGTGTCATGGTGATGGGTCAAGACTTCTACTCTAAAAGCTCATTCTGCAAAAAATTTTGCAGCCTACATTGACTACTGACCACTCAGTGCTGCTGTCTGTATTATGAGGCACTTGTAAGAATCCCCAAAACTTTCTTCAACTCTCCTGGAGCTGCTTTCCTCTCCTACCACTGCTTTGGAGATAGAGAGTAATTACTCTTGGATCTCTACATTGTTGTAGCTCTCTTTCCCTGACCACCATCTTTCAAATATTGTTTTACTAGACTGTGTCTCTTCCTTTGTTTGAATATTGTTAGCATATATTTGTTTAATGTTTGAAATTTTTATTCATTTTACTAAATTTGTAAGAAGAGAATTTTGACTGTGTGACCTTGGCTACAACTTTTAGCCTTTAGGGATCAAATTTTCTTCTCTACAAAATGGGAACAGATAATTGCTACCTTTTCTGATTTTTAGTATCAAATCAGACAATGTATGGGAAGGTGCTTTGTGATAAATAACCTAACATCACACCTCAAGGAACTAGAAAAAGAAGAAAAAACTAAGCCCAAAGTTAGCAGAAGGAAGGAAATAGTAAGGATTAGAGCAGAAATAAATGAAATAGAAAATAGGAAAATAATAGAAAATATTAACAAAACTAAGAGGTGATTCTTTGAAAAGATAAACAAAACTGACAAACTTTTAGCTAGACTAACAAAGAAAAAAAGAGAGAAGACTCAAATAAAATTATCATCAGTGAAAGAGATGTTACAATAGATACCACAGAAATACAAAGGATCATAAGAGACTACTATGGACAATTATATGCCAACAAATTGAACACCTAGAAGAAATGTAAAATTCCTAGAAACATACAACCTACCAAGACTGAATCATGATGAAACAGAAAATCTGAACAGACTAATAATGAGTAAGGAGATTGAATCTGTAATCAAAAACTTTCCCACAAAGAAAAGTCCAGAACCAGATGGTTTCACTGGTGAGTTCTACCAAACATCTGGAAAAAGAATTAGTGCCAGTCCTTTGCAAATTCTTCAAAAATTTCAACAGAAGAAACACTCCCAAACTCATTTTACAGTGCCAACGTTGCCCTGATACCAAAGCCAGATAAGGACACTGCAAGAAAAGAAAACTGCAGGCCAATATCCCTGATGAATATAGACGCGAAAATTCTCAACAAAATACTAGCAAACCAAATTCAACAGCACGTTTAAAGGATCATACACCATGATCAAATGGGATTCATCCCTGGGTACAAGAAGGATTCAACATACACACATCAATAAACCTGATACATCACATTAATAGAATGAAAGATAAAAATCATATAATCATTTCAATAGATGCAGAAAAGCATTTGACAAAATTCATCATCCTTTCATGATACAAACTCTCAAAAAATTTGGTATAGAAGGAACATAATTCAACATAATAAAGGCTATACATGACAATCCCACAGCTAACATCATACTCAATGGTGAAATGTTGAAAGCTCTTCCTCTAAGATCAGGCCCAAGACAAGGGTGCCCACTCTCACCACTCCTATTCAACATAGTACTGGAAGTCCTAGCCAGAGCAATCAAGCAAGAAAAAGAAATTAAAAGCACCTAAATAGGAAAGGAAAAAGTAAAATTGTCTCCATTTGTAGTTAACATGATCTTATATATAGAAAACCCTAAAGACACCACCGAAATACTGTAAGAATTAATAAATTCAGTAAAGTTGCAGGATACAAAATCAACATACAAATATCAGTGGCATTTCTATACACTAACAATGAACTATCTGAAAAAGAAATAAAGAAAAAATGCCATTCATAATATCATCAAAAATAATAAAATACTTAGGAATACATTTAATCAAGGAGGTAAAATATCTGTATACTGAAAATTATAAGACATGATGAAAAAATTGAAGAGGAAACAAATAAATATAAAAATGTCTCATGTTAATGGATCAGAATTAATATTATTAGAATGTCCATGCTACCCAAAGCCATCTATAGATTCAGTGCAATCCCTATCAAAATTCCAATGGCATATTTTTACAGAAATAGAGAAAACAATCCTAAAATTTGTATGGTAGAACAAAAGACCCCAAATACCCAATGCAATCTTGAGAAAGAAGAACAAAGCTGGAGGCATCACACTTCCTGATTTCAAACAGTACTACAAAGTTATAGTAATCAAAACAGTATGGTACAGCATAAAAACAAACACATAGACAAATGGAACAGAAGTGAGAACCCAGAAAAACTCATGCATATATGGTCAAGTAATATTTGACAAGGGAGCCAATAATAGTCAATGGGGAAAAGATAGTCTCTTCAATAAATAGTGTTGGGAAAACTGGATAGTCACATACAAAAGAATTAAATTGGAACCTTATCTTACACCACTCACAAAAATTAACTCAAATTGGGTTAATGGCTTAAAAGTAAGACCTGAAACTGTAAAGCTCTGAAAAGAAAACCTAGAGGAAAAGCTCCTTGACATTGATCTTGACAATGATTTTTTTGGATATGACACCAAAAGCACAAGCAACAAGAGCAAAAATAAACAAATGGGACTACACCAAACTAAAAAGCTTTTGCACAGCAAAAGAAATGACCAACAAAGTGAAAAGGCAACCTATGTAATGGGAGAAAATATTTGCAAATCATATATCTGACAAGGGGTTAATTATCCAAAATATACAAGGAAGTCATACAACTCAAAAGCAAAAAAACCCACAAATAATATGATTTAAAAATGAGCAAATGACCTGAACAGACATTTCACCAAGGAATACGTACAAATGGCCAACAGGTACATGAAGAGGTGCTCAACATCACTAATCATCAGGGAAATGCAAATCAAAACCACAATGAGATATCACCTCACACCTGTTAGAATGGCTATTATCAAAAAGACAAGGGATAACAAGTGCTGGATGAATATGGATAGAAGGGAACATGTATGCACTGTGGGTGGGAATGTGAATTGGTGCAACCGTATGGAAAACAGCATGGAAGTTCCTCAAAAAATTAAAAATAGAACTACTATATGATCTAGCAATACCACTTCTGGGTATATATCTGAAGGAAATGAAATCACTATCTTGAAGAGCTATCTGCACCCCTATGTTCACTGCAGTGTTATTCACAATAGTCAAGACATGCAAATAACCTAAGGGTCCATCAACCAATAAATGGATAAAGAAAATGTGGCACATATATATATAATGGAATATTATTCAGCCATGATAAAGAAGGAAATCCTGCCATCTGTGACAACATGGATGAAACTTGAGGGCATTATGCTAAGTGAAATAAGTCAGACAGAGAAAGACAAATACTGTATGAGCTTACTTTTATGTGGAATCTAAAAGAACTGAACTCACAGAAAGAGAGAGTAGATTAATGGTTGCCAGGAGCCGGGGTTACAGGAAATGGGTAAAGGTGGTCAAAGGGTACAAACTTCCAGTTATGAGAAGAATAAGTTCTGAGGATCTAACATATAGCATGACGACTATGGTTAACTGTATAATCTACTTGAAAGTTGCTAATATAGTAGATCTTAAAAGTTCTTACCACACGCACACAAAAGGTAACATTGTGAGATGATGAATGTGTTAACCAACCTTATTATGTTAATCATTTCAAAATATACGAAATGAAATCATCACATTGTACACCTTAAACTTACACAATGTTATGTCAATTATATCTCAATACAGCTGGGAAAAATAGCCAAAAAAAGGTGTTTTGTGAGCTGTAAAATTCATTAAAGGTGTAAATTATTCTTACTATTGTTTGTCTAGAATGGTACACACAGAGAAAAGTAAAGAATAGGATGTTATATTCTGGGCACTAAAGTGACAGAATACGTAGTCATAGGAAGGTACGGTTAAGCACTTAGGGCTGATATGTAAAGTGAAATGGACTTGAAAGGAATAGAAATTCTGTGGTGGAGAGGAGTAGGGAGGGTACAAACAAAGGAATGGCGGGTGGAGTATACCTGATATGTTTAGAGACCGCAGAGTATCACAAGTTTGTTGAAATAGCATGGTCATGGAAAAGAGTAGGAGGAAACAGAGAGTTAGAGAGGTCAAATTATAAAGACCTGACCAAGGAATCTGGAAGTTATTCTGAATGCAGGATGAGGGCTGGATTTGATTTTAAAAACCTTAGCAGGAAGCTTACACTTTATGTTTAGGGATGATTATGTGGCAGTGGTATGCAGGAAAAACAAAGACGAGGCAAAGGTAGATGAGGGGGTTCTGTAAGTAGGTGAACAGGCATCTGGTGTGCCCAGGACAAGCGTGTTCAAACTTGTACCAGAACAATCACTCTTAGTGGCCCCTTTCCTTCTTAATGCTGCCTATAATGAAATGATGGTGATAATCATAAGTACCTTGACCAGGGTTGAGGCAATGGTCAGGTAAATGAAGCAGCCAATGCCAAGATATAAAAAAAGAAAGAATTGGTAGGATTTGATGCATTAGGTTAGGAGGGAGGAGTAAAGAAGAGAGTGTAAAAGGTGGGTCCAAATTTTCTGTCAGAGAAACTGGGATAATGGTGGTGACAGTGATTTAAAAAACAGGTATGGCAGGAACTGGAAATAATGTGGTTTAAGGAGAACAAGAATTAGTTTGTTGTGGACTGTTGAGTTGCAACAGTCAATGAGGATCCAAAATGATTTATCACTCATAGAGATGTATGATGAAGCTTAGGAGTTATACATCACATTTATAAAATGTTCATTGACTGTGCTCAGCGTTGTGGGGCAGAGGGGAGATAAGTCTACTTGCTGAGTCATCTTGCTAAATTATGGGGACTTGTCACAAAATCCTCGTGCTGAATTGGAATTACCTTTATAGGACTTTCTACTCCTAGAAGGAGGAAAGTGGCTCAGACAAAACATAATAAGCAAACACCAAAATACATTCTATTACAGCTCAAAAACCTTTCTACTTCAAGGACCCTGAGTCAGATGTTTCTCTTGGCTTTAGACATGAGTCCTTTTTCATGTCAGAAAACATTCTCAAGATTTTTTTGCCCTTGGCTCTCCCTTCTGGGAGCTCAACACCTGGCAAATGGAGGTTGACCTTTTTTTATCTCTCAGGTTTTGGTTTTCTGTGACCTAACTGGGAACCTTTGCTTGATGTGTTATAAGTGAGAAATGTAAATTACAAAATACTGTGTATAGTTATAATATTTATGGTAAAATTATGAAAATTTGTGCATATATCAATGTAGAAATGAACACATAAGTGCATATATATGTATACGCATATATATTCATACATTTGCATCCAAGGCAGTATAGCGCTTAAATGCACAGACTTTGGAATTAGGTATGGCTGTGTGACTCTCACCTATAAAGTGGAATAATACCAACATAGAATTGTTATAAGGGCTAAATGAGATGATTATTATAAAATGCTTTCAAATGATTCTGGCAGTAGAAAAACACACAAAAAAAGAATGGAAAAAATATACCCAATTTTTAAAACACGGTTATATTTGGGTTGTGGGATTTTGGAAAATTTTGTTTTCTTCTTTATGCTTATCTCTTTTTTTCTAGATTTTCTCTATTATCCTTTATAAAAAGACAAATGAAAATAAAACTAATATAATAAAACTTTTTATTAATAAAATGAGTTTCCTAGAATAAGGAAATAATGTTTCCTTATTTACCAATAAGGAAAAAATTCATACATATTTATCAACAAGTTTTTTAGTTCAAAATTCTCGGTTCATGTATTTCCTGTCTGTGGCACGTCCCTCATGTCTCCTTGAAGCCCTTTCTCAACTGTTCCCCTTCTAAAGAGGAAAGGCTCATTATACTAGGACCATTGTCACCTAACCTTGAAGAACTGACTGCCCATTGAGTCAGAAAATAGATATCTAGTGTTTATAGATTGCTTGGCTTTGTCTTCATTCATATTTCTGTCTCCTCACTTCTTCTGAGAACTAGCCTTTCCCTAATCACAAGGCTAAAAGATGGGTAGCATTGTCTCCTTTCAAATATAATAGGAATTTCCCGCTAAACATATGCTTTAATTGAAACAAATCAGGAGCTGCTTTTAGATTTAAAGCAAGTGCTTGTTCACTATGGGACTTTCAGGTGATCCGAACAAATGCATAGATGGCAAACATATAATTTTACTACATTTTTATCCAAACATTTGCACAACCTTTTCTCCTTTTTATATATAACATCAGTCCTAAATCATTGTGTGTAACTTTATGTATTAGAAAGTAGAGAAAGTATTAGGGGATTTGTTCAAAATCTTCAACAGACAGCAGGAGTGAGGGAAAACAACAATCCCCTTGCCCGATACAGTCTGTGCCTCATTTCTCTTGAGCCCGTGTTACTGGAGGATAGAATTGGTTTAATTCATCCTTGTAAAGAAGAGGAGAAAAATTAGTCTCAATCAGCAAATTGGGGCATGGGGAGGCATATGAGCTTTGTCTTCCAGCTTGGTCACTGGATTCCTATATCTCTCATCTTACAGCCTTTCTTTGTTGGCTTGAACAAGTCACCTTTATAAACTGGCGTTAGCCTGTTATCTGGCTGACTTTGGAAAGTCCCTTATTTCACAGAAACATGAAATTTTGTAGCTAGACAGAGCCCTAGAAGGTCTCCCTCCTCAGTTTACAGGGGAGGGGAGGGAGGAGGGTAAGAGATTCGTCCAAGATAACACAGCTCTTGAACAAGGAGCCAGGACTATCCATTTTCAGCTATCAAATGTTGATTCTGTCACTAGGAAGTTACATTCTGAGTCACAGTCTAGCATACATGCTACCCTGAGCATCTAAGTCCTTGTCAGAACTATTATTGCTTAATAATCTAGAACACTTCCGAATCCCACCCTACCAGGTTTGCAAAGTCCTTTTGACATGACTAAATCTTAGGGCACAAATGATGTCATCATGGCTATCTCTTTACTTCCTCATCTCTTGAACAGGCTCGCTTCATGTAGCAGGTGTTGATACCATCAGCACCCCTACTTTCACATCACACTAGTTTGAATGACCATATTTTTAGGGGACAAGTGCCAAAGAAGACTCTCATTGGCCCAACTTGGGTCATGTATCCATCCCTGTGTCCAAGAGGTAGGACATTCTCTCACTCCTAGTCACTTGGCCGCTGGTAAGAATGGAGGGTCCTGGCTAAACCAAATGGTATCTGTCCCCTATAGGAAAGAAAGATTCTCTTGCTGTAAATCTGTTTTCCTAGAAGTAGGAGACAGATATGTTGGGCAGGCAGAAGCAACAACTATCCACTTCAGGTGTCAAGCAGACTATGCATATATAGTAATTTTTTACTTGATAGTGGACATTGTGGATGTGACAATGTTAAAACTTCGGATATCGTTGTCTTTCTTTAGAAAGGGATGAATTTTGATCTGGCAAGTGTTTAATTTTCTAGCAGATGAGCTGGAGCTAATCTGCTTGACTTTAAGGATCTAGGACAAATCTAGAGTGGTTTCTACTCTAGCACTAGAGTAGTCTTTCTAAGGCATTGCCTTTTGGGTGTCTCAGCTGAATCTTGGGAGTGTCCACCAAGGTCACTTTTCTCTGGCTGGTTGGAACTCCAACACCTCCTGGCAGTGTGCAACCTTCAAAAACTCTTTTCTTCTCACAGAATAGCTGTCTTGGCTATGCCTTATGTATGCTTTGCTTAATTTTGGCTAAAGACTCAAGGGAACTTCTATGCATATTTCTGGAGTTCTTTCTTTGTGTAGCTTTTTCTTCAATACCCTGCCCCACAAATTCCTGCCATATCTGCCACCCAGATCTCAGTTTCCTCCACCCAACTGCACTCAGTTTGGTCTCCACTTCCCTGAGCTGCAGTTTGAAAAGTGCCCCTAGGCAGAAAGCCAAGGTGAATGTGGAGCTTATCTCCTGTGTTTCCCTCCTATCAAGGATCACAGTCAGGTACTGTCTGCTTGATGCCTGAAACTGTCACTTCAAATATTTTGTCCAAGTTTATAGTTGTTTATGTCCATTTATCCCTTAGAGACAAATGTAAAGCCTTTTTTGTGATACGGCAACTGAATCACAAGTAGATTTGATCACTCACCAAGCTTAGCTCTTATAGACAAGCCTACTTCATTTTCACAGAAAGTTTCCTAAAAAGATTGAAGACAAGTTTAGGCTTCTTTAAATGAGCTATGGGAGCTGGTAACCTAATCTGGGGTGAATCCTTAGTGAAAACTAATAATACTTTCCTAATCTATCTGTATCTCCATAAATTCTAATATTTTTTATCTCCTTATTTTCTTTTAAATGGGCATATGATCATCTATTGAAACAGCGTTGGAGTAAGGGGAAGAGAAATGGACTAGAAGTCAGAAGTCAAGATCTACTGGGTTCATATCCCAGTAGATCTTTACGTCCCTGGGCTTGAGGTTGTCTGTAAAGTAGGGTAAAAATACCAACTTTTCAGAATTATTATGATAATGTGGATAATATTTTCCAGACTCATTATTTTTTTTATTAGTAGTAGTACAACAGACTGGGCAAATTTAGAATTAGGTGACATTTAAACATGTACTTTGAGGTAGCTTTTTTATTTTTTCTGTATATCTAAATATAATATTAATAAAATGTTTGAACATAAAGTGTTTCAACAGGGCAAGGCAACCAAATCCAAAATTATTATTTGAAAGAAAGACACTGTATGCCACCTTAAAATGTCTGTTAGCACTTGGCTTTGCCTTGTAGAAGTTTGCATTTCTTTTCTTTTCTTTTTTATTAATCCTCGAGTCATAAAATCTGAGCGAGAGGAAAAGTAAACCAGAGGGGAAAAAAATGTGTGCCAAAGAATTTGTGTATTTGAGTTTTGTATCTCTAGTGTTTAACAGTTTCATAATCCAGGTTTATAACTTGTTGAGAACAATAGACTAACTATTTTAAGCACATCAGCTTTGCTAAAGATTAACTTTTTACATGCCTAGCAAGTATGGTGAAATTGAAGCTTTGAGGGTAATAGACAGGAATATTTTCCATCATTGCCTGTGTTCTGAGTTCTGAGCAAGACACTGACACCTATCCTCAGAGTGTTACATTCCTTTGCAAGCAACATGATTCAAGCATTTCATCTTAGTGCATATACTTTTAGAAGAAAGTGAAATAGGTCAGCCTTGATAAACTAACACAATTTTAGCCTCACTTTACTTTTCATTTCTGTTTGTGTTCATTTCATAGTCTCATTAAACTCTAGAGAAATATAAAATATTAAGCATCCTTATCCTAATATATATATATAGTATTCTGGCCCAGATTCCACAGATGCTTCCATTTTATATGATTTGAAAATTTTATAATTATTTAATCGCTTTTTAAATGATAGTATCAGGCTTAAAGGCTTTTTATTCCAGCAAGTTATACAGCATTTTATTAGTCTTAAAAAGGACATTACAAATATATACACACATGACATATATTTAAATATTTTATACATACATATGTATATGTAAATACTTTAAAGCATAGCAAGAACAAGCAATATATATATATATTCTCTTCCTATGTACTTTTCCATAGTAGCTTCAGGATAAATATTTATTTTAAAAATATGTGCTTCAGTATAGATATATCTTTACTTATAAGTTTATAATGTTGTCTCAAAAAATAGTTAGTATTTATTATTTGTTCTGAGTAGACCCTAAATTAATGCAGTGCAGTGCAAATTAAATCTACACCATTGGATTCAGCATATCATCTGTGTCTCTTTTTTTACTTAAGATAGTTGAATTACTTTGGCTAATTAAAAAGACATTTTTCTTTGCTTCTTTGGTTTTCTACCTGAAATGCATTATAAGGTGACTGCATGTTTATAGATCTGAAAACCTGGTGTTTGCTATTGGTATTCACAGCTGCCTTTTCTGTTTTCATAGAGGGCTTGTCAGAGGTCTCTGTGGCCCATGCTAGTGTCACCCCAGCAAGTGTGAGAAGAGCAGCTACTTCTGTGTGCTCATTCAGGCAGCCAGGAGTCGTGGCTCTCCTCCAGGGTGTCAGCTGTGGACCTGGAGTGCCTGGGCTGTTTGGAGGTCACATGATAGAAAAATCACCAGTGAGGTTGCCATTCACAGCATCTCCTTACTTTCGGAATGGATCAGACTGGGGCCAAAGGATCTGTGTCGACTTCAGTTTACATACACCTTCATTCTTTTCAGTGTGTTTGCACATATATAATCTTGCCAGATCATGGAAAAAGAGCAGACAGAAGGCTCCCTTTGGTTTACAAGAGCCAATATCTCACATCAAGGAAGCTTGTTCGAAAATTAACAGCCTAGACTTTGGTCTTTGCTGAGGTTTTCCAACATTTTTTTTAAGTCATAGAATACTTTCTTCAAAACAAATATTAATCTAAGACCCAGTATGAAAAACAGATAAATGCTTTCATTCACATTTGGATGGAAGGGTCCAGGGTCTTGCCCCTTAGACCTTATCTCCTTCTATGTCTCTGAGGAAACCCCTAGGCTCCTTGAGGTTCCATAGAGCATAGTCTGAAAACCACAGCAAAAACAGACCTCTGTTGGCCCGCAACATTCCCGCTCCTGACATCCTATGTTGCTTTCAATGGGTATTCTGAACTTCCTGTCACATTTTTCAGAAGTTTTTGTTGTTTTTCACAGTGATGGACAAGGCGTCCTGGTGCAGCACTGAAGCCCCCCAGTAACTATTCAGTCAAACTCTAGTGTACTATGTGATTTTGAGCATGTTGTTTGACTTCTGGGACTTTGGCCTCTTCTATCCGTAAATTGGGGCTGGTCAGACAGGCATGGAAAATGCCGAGAGATCTTTGGCTAAAAGATATTATATCAATGGGATTGGACTGAAAGGAGCTGTTGATCTCTGACTCATCCTAGTATACATAGTGATCCCTGGATCACTTCAGGGACAGCTTCTCTGGGCTAGTCAGTTGTCGCCAGGGTAGGGTCATGAAAACTGGAGCATGTCAGTGTATGCAGAAGAAGTATCTATGGCTGATTTTCCCGTCAGGGAACTCTGCATCACATGTGCTTCCGGTCTTGAGGCTTTTACTCCAGTACATTGGGGCTCGATACTTGTTTTACATCAACACCATAAATAGTTGATCCAATAGCATATAAAGACCACTAGATTAGGAGTTGAAGGATCCCATGTTGTGCTGGAGCTAGCTTATACCACCTCAAGAAAGCCAACGTTGCACACGTCTTCCCAACTCTGCATGCAGTAGCATCATGTTGGTAGCTTGAAAATGGCTGTTGGGGGGATTATTTACGCTTGAAATTCAGCAAATACAATAAATTGGAGCCTTTTTTTGAGAGCTGTTTTACCAGCACATCATTGAGTAGGATTTGAATTACAGACCAAGTACTCCTCCTGAACATTTTGGCCTCAGTTTTCTCATCTATTAAATATGGAAGACAATACCTGCTCTGTATGTCTCACCAATATGTTGTGGAAGTCCAAATATATATGAAAGAACTTTGAAAACTAAAACAGATGCCAATGGAAGGGGCAGCACTATCATTTCCAGTATTTATTGGGAGGACAGAGAAAGAACACGATGAGCATGAACTAAACTTATTTTCTTTCGATAAACAGAATAAGTGTTACTCATACCAGATCTCGTAAACGTAAAATTATACATGCTTTTAAAGGATCATAAATATCAAACGTAGGTTGAACTACCTTGAAATGTAATTAAAGCCGTTCTTTAAAATGAAGCTGTAGACTAATCAAGGACAAATGCCTTCAGCATTTCCAAGGCTTAGGACCACTGGGTGCTGAAGGCTTCTGTTGAGCATCAGCTTCCAAAGTGCCCTGATTTCTGAGGATGCTTCTGCTAATATTACCGTGACACAATTCAAGTGAGGAGCTGGGAAGGGATTTCCCCTTAAGGAAGGTGGACAAAGCTAAACAATCTCTGACTCTTTGGGTAACATTTATCCATCCACACTAAGGATAATCCTAGCATGGATAATCCTAGCATTGCTGGCAATTTCTACAGGAGTTTTCAAATTAAACCTGAAGGAGAATACCCAAACAAAGCAGTTTACAGACAAATTATTATTATTAATAAGATACTAACATAAAATCTCTACTAAGTATACTTCAAAGAATGTGATCTTCTTCACCTTTTTGACTGAAGCCATGATAGAAATCAAGTCTTAACCTTCATCTTATGTTCGATAGTTGTGCATTCAATTATAACCTTTCTGTTTTTTGTGGACCAAGGCTGAATGATGCTACCCTGGGGCCTCTAGGGTTCTTGGGTAAAAATATTTTTGTGAGTGGGGCAAAGAGACAAACCTGTATCTTATTTTGTACTTTGGCCTTAACCTAAATTTATCACTTTGAAATCGTGCTTGTCTTAGGATTTTTAATCTCTTTATTGCTCAGAAATATACTGTACAGGTTAAGAGAATGGACTTGAGCGTTAGAACTGCCTTGGAGCTCTAGCGCTGTTACCTACTGTTTCCCTGATCTCGTGCAAGTTTCTTATCCTCCCTAAGCCTCTGTTTCTTCATCCATCAAATGGAGCAAATAATAGTCTTTCCTTCCTGGGGCTCTTTTGAAAATTACGTGCAAACAGAGTTCAATTACTGTAAAGTCATTAAGCTCTTTAAAGAATGAGTCAAATGGTAACATAGCCTAAATTCAAGTGATAACTTCAGATAGGATCTTGACCAGCAGTGCCATGTAGTGAAACTGGAGCCAGAGTGGTGAAAGCTAAAATCAAGCCACCGCCTAGCTTGGGGAGCCCTTGGAGTCAGTCTGAATTTGTCAGAAATAAAGCTGGCATTAAGAAGAGATGGTGAGGGGCTGCCCGGTGGCGCAGCGGTTTAGTCTGCGCTTGGCAACCCGGGGTTCGCGGGTTCAGATCCCAGGCGCCCGCTGGCGCACTGCTTGTCGGCATGCCATGCCGTGGCGGCGTCCCATACAAAGTAGAGGAAGATGGGCACGGATGTTAGCCCAGGACCAGTCTTCCTCAGCAAAAAGAGGAGGATTGGCAACGGATGTTAGCTCAGGGCTGGTCTTCCTCACAAAAAAAAAAAAAAAAAGAAGATACGGTGATATGGTGCCTTAAGTGGGGCGTTATGCCTGGTGAGATTCCCTAGCACTCCCTGTCGTTATCCATTTTGGTTCAGGAGACTTTCGTGGGGTCACTAAAGAATATTCTGTAATAGTGGAGCATTGTTATTCGCAGGTAGTCTCTCTATGGATTATTAGCTAGGTTGAGTGGTGCATTCCATGTTGGAGAATCTTCTCCTCCTGCTCATTTGTGCACACTCACGTGAACACATCACATTTACCCTGCTGTGATTATCTTGACATCACACCACAATAAAGCCAGTGGCAGTGGAGCTCAAAGAGGAGCCCAGGGCATTGTGAAGTAATGGAACATGCCAGAAAGAAGAATCATCCATACATATTTTTTTTGAAATAAAGATTCCAGGGCAGAGGCATACCAAGGACAAGATGGCGGGAATGATCTGTCCCGGGCACTGCAGGTAATGAGGGGGCACATTGTCTATAGAGAATTTAAAAACAATAATAAGACCAACAGAAAGTCAGTTGGCTTCTTATTATCATCATGCCCTGTTCTAAACGATCTCAGTAATAAAGTAGTCTCCCTGAGAAATATATTTTGTTGATCTAAGTTCTAAACAATTGCTGCAATTACTGTTGAGTTTGAGGAATATATATTTCAGCTTCAAATTAGCACATTTTGTTACTTATCTTTTTTTTTTTTTTTGGTGAGGAAGACCAGCCCTGAGCTAACATCCGTTGCCAATCCTCCTCTTTTTGCTGAGGAAGACTGGCCCTGGGCTAACATCAGTGCCCATCTTCCTCTACTTTATATGGGACGCCACCACAGCATGGCTGACAAGCGGTGCGTCAGCCGGCGCCCGGGATCCGAACCTGCGAACCTCAGGCTGCCAAGCGCGGACTAAACCGCTGCACCACTGGGCTGGCCCCCTGTTACTTATCTTTTAATAAACATAAATTCACATGAAAAGTAATTTGGGGAACTCTGTTTTCCAGGCGGCTCCAGCACACAGGACTCAGCTGCACGTGTTAGTTTCCAGAGTTCGTTTCTAAAGATTTGAATGATGTTCAATGCTTTGAGTACAGTTTATGTCTCCAACTCTTGGGGCACTACATAGTTAGCCCTTAAATATATTCACAATAAACAATGGTAGCCCAACGATTGTACAGTCAAAGGAACAGAGCTCAACTACTTCAGTTCTATCACACTGTGTGAACTGCTGAAATTTTTGTGTTTTAAATTTAGAACAGTGACGCAATGCACACTGTGAGGTGAAACACTGTTGTTTGGTCAGTGCAAATTCTAGTTAAATGCGAAATATATTTGTTTCATTTTATGATTGTTATTGGAAAAATGTTGTTGCTGAGAGGAGGACTCTAAACATTAAGAATGACTCAGCCTGGGTGTAAAATACTCCTGTGTTGAGTCAGACAAATGGATAGATTTTTATCTTCTGACGTCTTGCAATGCAAGTTGATTTTATTGTTTTCTTCGTCCTTCCTTTCTGCAGTTGTTCCCAAAATGCATAACTCCCTGTTGTGGAAACATTGTGTGCAATAAAAGGCACTTTGAAGCCAATAGAGACCAGAATTCAAACCTTAACTTTGCCGCTCATCAGCTAGTAGGCTTGGGACGCCTTGCCTAGTCTCCATTTCCTCTTTTGCAAAATGAGAATAAAACCTCATGGCAGAGTTGTGATAATTAAATCAGATGTCACACGGAAAGTGTCCACCACAGTGTCTCACATACTAGATAAGATGTTAGTTTCCTCCTCTCCGCCTTTCTCCTTCTCGTTCCTGCATTGGCATTTGTCTGTGTCTGCCATTGTTCTTGCCTTTTAGGATTATGATTACTTAACAGCAATATCTACATGATATATGTAATGCCTTATATACTCAACAACTAACACATGACCACTGTTTATAATATGATCTGTCCCCAGTGAACCTCTCCTGACTCCACTTAAAATGCAGTGGTTACATGAGGGAATTTCTGAGCTACAGTCCAGGTCGAAAATGCTGTGCAAATCCTGCTTAGATGAGTAAAGTCATTCTTGCACATACAAAGTGGAAAGAGGAAATGCTTGTACACTGTGAGTTCAGGTGTACATGAATTTTCTATTCTTCGTGGCCTTTTCCAGGGAACAGTGTCATCAAGGTGGCTGTCAGCAATGTGCTGAGTCACAGCTTTTATTGGCTTCTGCAGTAAAGGACATATACACACATGGAAGAAAGGAAATAGGATGCAACCAGGTTGAAACAGTATATTTCATTTTTGTGCATAGTTCAGTTAATGCTTGTAGTAGCACCCAAAAGAGCATTTTCCACTTTCTTCAACTTTTCTATCCCCTCCTTCTATGAAGTGATAGAATTTATAGTTATATTGTGTCTAATCTTCTTTGGTTATACTTAACATTAATTTTTCTGGTACCTCATGTCTTGTTAATGGTACACTGTATCCAACAGGATAGAGGCTATTCTGCCTTTGACTTAGCTTACAGGAGTTATATAAAGATCAAATTAGATAATATATAGGAAAGATTTTATAAATCATGAAGCATATATATGTTAAACATTATTATTTTCTTGTATCAGGGATCAGTAACCTATGACCCACAGACCAAATCTAGCTCTCCACCAGTTTTTGTGTTAACCTGGGGTGTTCTACTCCCTTTAAGGGTTTTGGCTTAAAGTAGGTCTTGTTTATAACTCCCTCCTTGTACTGAGCCCTAGGCTTATGTTTCTGATCCCGGAATTAGTTCAACATTTGGCCCCATGGCAATTGCAGTTTATTCACTTGCTCACTACTCACTCTCCTTGTTTTAGTTCATCCTACCCCTTTGAGGGTCCCTGCAAGCCCAGCATTCAAACATTTTGCTTGTTATAATCTAGTCGTATTGCTGTAAAAGTCCTTCAGAATATCCAGGAAAAGCGGAAATCTTCAAAGCATGTTACATGCCCTAGTATTCCTATTACAGATGAGAAAACAGGAATTCAAGCACTTGCCCACTGTCGCTCAGCTCTAAATGGCATAGCAGGACTTGAACCCGGTCAGTCTGAGCCCAACCCAAAGGCTAACCTCTATGCTGCACAGTAATTTAATATATTCAGCGTGAATGGTGGTATGTATGCTGTGAGGAAATAAGCCCAAAGGGTGGTTACTTCATGTCCCTGTTAATCCCAATGTGGTCGATAAAGACCACAGGGTCTCCTCTCTTTAGTTTCCAACCTAAAGTGCAATTAATCTTGGCTTAATATATGAAAGGGTTTTACCGTTCCTTCCTCTGAGTTGACCAAGTCTTCAACCACCACTCTGACTTTGAAGACTTCCCTGATCTCTTCCCAGGTGCAAATGCTCACTCCTTCTTCAGTGTCTTCAGTGAGCTCTGCCCTTACCCTTTCTAATTGTTCTGGAATGGTTCCATGTCCTTCCTCCTAATAAGCTGAAAAGTCCTTTGAAGGGGAGGACTCTACCATCTGAGTCAGCATTATATCTTCAGCCCCCAGCTCAGTTCCAGGCAAACAATTGGTGCTCAGTACACGTTTGTTGAAGGAATTATGAATGTGTCATCAGTTCAGCAAGTGTTGACTAGCATTATTTTAAAAAGGGCAAGAAAAAATGATCATGGAAAAAATGGATATGAAACCAAAGACCTGGTGAATGGCAGTAAAAATAACTTAAATTCTGAGACCTTAAAGCGATCAGAGTACACATGCTTCCAGGAAGTGGAGAGACTGACAGGTTGGTGGGCAAAGACATGGGTGAAGAAAGCAAGCAGCCTTGGCCTCTCTCTCCCACCATTGCTACCACCTGGCCATGACTTTCCCCAAGCATGGGGATAAAGTGAAGTGGAAGAGGAACTCTGGCTTGCCCCAACTCACCCAGCTCTGGTCTAGGTTAGCACTTCTGTCCAAGTCACCAGCAGGTAAGATGGCCAGTTAGGACAAGTGGAAGATGCTTGTTCTATACGGGCAGAGTCAGCTGTGACTCAAGTATGGTTGATAGTTATGCATCCCATTGATGCATTGTGTCTATCTCTACTGCCCCAAACTGGAACTGGATAGAACTCTACCCAGTTTATGGGACTAATCTCTACATAGACTGACACATCTGGATTAGAGTGAGACTCTGTAGGTATAATTACATGATCTGGTTTTCCAAGAACAATCCAATTTTAAATATTTTATCCCATTTTATTTTAAGTATACCTTTACTTATCAGTCAAGTTTTGCTTCTTTAGTTTGGAAAAGGCAATAATAAGTTTCAATATGCAAATAATATGCACCTAGCCCAACTGATTAATATTGGAAGTAGCCAAGTAAACAAATAATTCTGAACTTCCAAATGCATTACACCGGTTGTTAGCCACTAAATGTGTTTGAGGTCAAAATACCCCTTGTTAGAATTTCTGATTTCCTTCTCTTCTTTCTAAGTTTACCAGATGTGACAACATGTATTTGACATTTCTTTATATTGCTTTGTCAATACCTGGAGATTACTGATGAAGAGAAAAATATGCCCTAAATGAATATGTATTTATCATGAGCTTCTAGAAGCCATATAAAATAACTAGTCACTGAGGAAGGAAATATAAGGCATAGAAAGTATAAGGTATGTTATTAAATGAGACTTCTGTAAAGTAATTGTACCATGCAATATTTAAGCTTTTAAAGTTGAAACTCTTAAAAATAAAATTAAGATTATTAAGAAAATTAAATTAGTTTTCCTAGCTGATAAAGACTATCCATATGACAATTGACCATCTTGTTTACAATTGCCATATTTCTTTGTGATTCCCAAAGTAAGAGTCCAGTTTATAATAATGCCTATTAACGGATTTGCTCTTTACAAAATATTTTATCTACAACCCAAAGATTAAACTTCCCAGGGACCTTCTAAAGCAGCCATGTTATTAAAGTTGTTTAAGCGGTTCTAGTTGGTTGAAAAGCTTTAGTTTATTTGTTTTTATAAAGTCCAGTGACACAAAGTTGGCTGGAGACTCCGTGGCATTCATCATTTCCTCTCTGCAGTCTGTCAGCTTCCAAACATGGGCAGAGAGAGTGCCCGTTCTGCCCTCTGCCTGTTCCTGCACACTCCTGAACACCTCCAAGTTCACAGAGAGTGAACTTGACGTAATGGCTCTTTGCTGGACTGGAGCACTCTTTCAAGTAACTCTTGGTGAAGAAGGCAGGAAATAATGCTCCTGGATAAAAAATGGTCAGGCTAATAAATGTGCAAGTAAATGATTTTTCTTATAAACACAGGGCTTAGAAATATGTTTTTAAATGAGGCAATTTACCTCACATGCTAGAGATGGTGAATCCTTCACTTCTGGCATATTCTATACATATCTGGAAATAAGATCTTAGAGTGAATAAAATTAGAAAAAAATGGGCATTCTGGTATGGAAAATCTAGATGTTTATACATAGACATGTACATATCTATGAGCTAATATCTCTCTGTAAAGTGATGTAATTTGCTTATTTGTTATTTCTCTGAAGCAACATCAAAAATTTTTTAAGTATTTAGAATATCTCCACAGAGAGAGTTTTTCAGGGCCTACTTTTCTCAATTGTTTGTCATAAAAGGGATAACCTGCATTCTGCTTTCACTTATTTGCTTATTTCATCTTTGTAATTTTTCATGTGTACACTATCAGTAGCCCTCTCCCTAGGGAGCCGTGTAAGTCACATCAAATCATTATGTCTTATTTTCAAGTAGGTGACAATGCAGAAAGACTTGAACCTCTAGAATCAGAACTAGGTTTGAATTCTGATATGCTTACCAGTTAGGTAACGGGGAACAAGTTATTTAACCTTTTCAAATCTCGGCTTTTTCATCTGTAAAATGGGGATAACAGCATCTACTTCATAGGGTCATTGTGAAGATTAGAAATAATTTGTGGGAAGTTCTATGTTGAAGGCTCTTACTGAATATTAGGTATTATTAAAATATGGTATGCCTAACACATAATAGACGTTTAGGAAAGGTGATTTCCTTCCATCCTGAACCACTACACTACCTCAGTTAGGTTGGCACAATCAAGTTTTCACTCCAATAATACGTCAGAAAATTGAGGATACTGATGGGAACACTTCGCTGTAACTGGTCTCTGATACATATCTGTTCACATTTTACTCATGCTACTCCGTTACCGTTTCCAAAACTTCCCTCTCTCTCCCTGGTTTAATTTTTTCCACCACCATAAGCTTTTCAAATATTGCTTTGCCAAGTAGCCCTAAATAAATAAACATTTGCATTAAGAGTGCAAGGCTTTTATAACTAAACCAAGTATCTATTTTGTTTCAATAAGACTTAGGTGGAATTTTCATGTTTGCAATTCAAGCAGTCATTCTGGATACATGGATTGAACTTTGTGTTATTTCCCTGGCTCCATCCATCCTTTGTAACAAAGTAGACAATTACAGATTTATATAAAGAATGGAAAATAATCTCAAATTGTTTAAGCTTATTTATGTATATTGGAAGGAAGGATGATGCCACATTTTCCTAATTTCTTAGTTCTTAGCATAGAAGTCCAGACTTTTCCACTAGCAAAATACATACACATGATTTTTCTGGAAATTCCAAAAGTTATTAGTTGAAATTAGTGAGTTTAAAATGTCAACTCATCAATTTATTTCTTGTCTTTTATTTATTTACTTTTTTGCTGAAGAAGATTCACCCTGAGCTAACATCTGTTGCCAATCTTCCTCTTTTTGCTTGAAGATTTGCCCTGAGCTAACATCTGTGCCAATCTCCCTCTATTTTGTATGTGGCTCCCGACGACTGGCGTAGGTCCACACCTGAGAACCGAACCTGGGCTGCCGAAGCAGAGCATGCCGAACTTAACCACTAGGCCACGGGGCTGACCCTTATTTCTTGTCTTTAAACTGTATTAAGGACTTAAGAAACATCTCATCCATCAAGTTCATCACTTAGTTGCCAAAAGATGTGTTCTACTTGAATATCTTTTTTCAGACAATTTTCATAAGGTGTTTGAAAACTTTCCTTTTTTTTTTTTTTTTTTGGTCCAGAGAAAATGTTTTCATTTTCTCTTCCTTGAACTTCACTTTTTGGTTTGGCCAAACACCATCCAAATGAATGCCTTGTGGACTGAGCACTTTGACCCACTGAAAGCTCAGGCTCCAGTAGATTGCTTAATATTTACCAAGTGCCCCCAAGGCTTCAGGCACATTCAGCCAGCTCAGGCAGCCTGTGTTTGGCATGAATTGAATTATATCCAGTTTATTCTTGGATGAGGGAATGTTAGAGTGGTCTTAAAAACTGAGTCAATGCAGTCTCTGCACAAGATTTTAAGCGTCCTGGGGTCATGTTTGGGTTACATGTGGTAATCTCCTACAGTGTCTTTGGACTCTTAAATTTCTGCAGCTGGCTCTCACTGGATGAAATTCTTAGGCAATTTAAGGTCCAAAATGGCCCTTGACTTACTCACCCCAAGGAAATATGTCTTGCTAAACCTTGATTTATTTCCTATCACCATCATACTTTAGAAAGTCCATCTCCTCAACAAATGATCATCCAAGAAATGGTATCAACTGCTTTAAAAGATAAAAGTTACTCTAACCATAGGAAACAAAAATAGTTGACTTTGGAGTTTTTCCTTCATTCTCTCACTGGCTCCCAGTAATTTCCCTAGTCCCAACTGCACGCAATATAGCTCCACTTCTAGATTTTAATTTTTGCATTTATCATTTCCCAAGGAAGTCCCCAAAGTGTTAAAATAACAACAGAGTGGGTCATGAATTGTTATGAACTTTGATGTCAAGTGGTCCTAGGTTCATATCTCCTCTCTATCGATTTCTCATTTGTGATCTTGGGCAAATGCAACCTCTTTAAACTTCATGCTCAGCTTTTGTTAAAGCAGGATAATTATAGCACCTATCTTTCAGGGTTGTTGTGAGGATTAAATTTATTCATTCTAAAAATATTTACCAAGTGCCAGCTATGTGCCTGGCATGTTTCTAGGCACTGGGGATATAGCAATGAACAAAATACAAGAAAACCTCTGCTTTCATGAAGCTTACATTCTAGTGGATGAGATAATAAAAACATTAATAAGTAAAATATTGGATGTTAGAAGGTCATAAATGCTATGGAAAGAATAAAAGGTAGAAAGAGGATGTGGGAGTGGGGAGATGCAGTTTAAAACAGATTGGTCTGAGAAGGCCTCACAGAGAGGGTGATGGGAATGGTGTTTGAGCTATCTGGGAGAAGAGCGTTTCCTACCTAGACGACATATAATGCAAAGGTTTCATGTTTGAGGAATAGAAGAAGTTTCTGAGGCTAGAAGGGGTGGTCAGAGAGATAGTGTGTAGGGAAGGGAGGTGGGCAGTTGATGGATGTGGGGCTTTGCAGGCTGTGGAAGGGACTTTGTAAAACGGGAGCCACTGAAAGGTTATAAGGAGAGGAGAGCAAGATCTGATTTGTCTTTTAAAATAATCAGAATGGCCATTGTGTTGAGAATAAATGAGATATAACACATAAGACATTTAGCACAGTGTGCGGCCCATCCTAAACACTGGTAATTGATAACTGCTACTATTATTAGTGGTGATAGTGTCATCATCGTCATCATCATCGTCACTGTCATCACCATTATTATTTATTTTAATGTTAATACTGCTTCTGGCTCCTTATTAGTTGAGACAAGTGCAAGGATATGGGCTGTTAATATTAGATTTGGGGCCCTCTATCATCTTGCACCCAAGTTAAAACAGCAAGAGGTGCTGGCGCCAGCAAATTCAACAACTGGGGAATTTCGCTCAAAACATCATTAGCTGTGTGGCCCAAGCCCCCAGCACTTCACCCACCCTGCCGTAGCTTCAGTAGAAGCCCTCACTGTTTATTAGTCCAGGCAAACAAGTCCAGATATAAGGAACTACTGGTGGTGCAGACCAGATGGAAAACTTTTCTTCCAGCCACACTTGTTTTGCACACCTTTATTCCTGGTCCTAGCTTTTGTTCTTGGCCTTGCTTTCCTTGATTTTGTTTCTTCACTAAATGGTGCTCAAGCAGTGGGTGGAAATCATGACAATAGCCTTGTTCTTACACAGTGTCTTTCTTTCCAGAACCTCAAAATGCTGCCTGCCCCCTCTTGTTATTACACATTCCCTGGTTCTGTTGGCACATTGCAGCATTGCATAGCACACAAAATTAGGCACAGATTATTATTCTCCAAGGCTTGATAATCTCTAGTTTGGGCTGTGTATTATATACATTGACAGAAATGATATAGCAACTCTTTTTAAGCTAGGATGGTTACGCAATGATTATGGCATGTTTTTTTCCAAGGCAGTACTGGTGGTGGCATTTATAATAATCAGACTCTGAGGGAGTCATGGACCCCCAAGTGAATGATCTTAAATCTATTGAACTTTATGTCCTTTAACAAGCACACACATACATACAACACATACACACACACACACATAAAAGCAGCCTGCAGATGTGGTTTATTTTACTTGCACACAAATTTTTCAAAAGTCCAAATTTGTTGAAAACATTTATTATAAAAAGTGGGTTTTAAGGTTCTTCTTCAAAAATCAGAACATTTGGCACTCCTCCACCGAAATTTCTCCATAGCAACCATCAGCTGGAGCTATAGGAGCCAACCCAATGGTGTTCAACTTTGACTGCACAATAGAATCACATGAGGCGCTTTTTCAAAAATACTAGTGCCTGAGCCCCACGGACCAATTAAAGCACCATTTTCAACAATGGCAATAGCAGCAAATGTTTACTGAGTGCATATTTTGTATAAGAAACTATCCAGGAAAAAGAGCTGATATATAAAATATATTCATCTTTGGGCTTAGTACATGTATAATAATGATGATAAACAGGCATATAAGATACAAGATATGTTTGGTAACAAGTGAGCTATATAAAGCAGTGGTTCTAACTTTGCTGCATATTAGAACCATTCAGGGAGTTTTGAAAAATCCTGAGGCCCAGGTTGTACCCTAGACCAATTAAATTGGAATTGAGAAGGGGGAAAGGAACTCAGTCATCAATATTTTAAAAAGCTCTCCATGGGATTCCAGTGTGCAGGAACGTTGCAAAACCAGGGATACAGAGCAGTGCTTCTCAAACTTTGAGATAAATATGCACCACCCGGGGATCTTGTTAAAATGCAGCTCTGGATGCAGTAGGTCTGAGTTAGAGCCTGAGGTTCTGCATTTCTAACAAGCTCCTGGGTGATGCTGATGCTGTTGGTAAGGGGCCACATTTTGTATGGCAAGGATGTGGGGAATAAGCTGCTACATTTTAGCTCTGTGACCTTGGACAATTCAGTTAATCACTCTGAGCAGCAGTGTTCTAGGCTATAAAATGGCCTTAACAATTCCCACCCTTGAAGTGCAGTTTGGGTTAAATAAACATGTATAAAGTACCTACACAGTAGATATTTAATAAATGTTGCTGTTATCACTGGAATTTAGAAGAGAAGGGGATGATCTAGGAAGGTGCACAGGGAGTTACTAGGGCACGTCTTTAGGGACCTTTGAAATAAGGCCATGGATCAGTAAAAAGAACAGCCAGCCCTGGTGTTCTTTGTAATAAATGGTTGAGTTTCACAATTAAGCCTCAAAACATTTTACTTTTCATTTTAATTTCCTTTCCACCTTTATGCAAAATTGCTGCCAAACAACAAATTTTTAAAAATTGACAAATTAGAGTTGACCTACTCTGCTCCTGCTACCCTCTGGTAGAGACACTAGCAAGCCATAAAGTGACCAGGAAGAGGAGTAGAAAAAATGGACGGAGAAAGCCAAAGTCATGCTGAGGGCATGGCTGTCTCCTTGAACACAGTCAGAAAATGCAACTCAACCGAAAATTTCATTTCAAAAATTAAATACTTTCCAGTTTTGCATCATGTCAATGTTTCCAGAGGCAGAAATAGGAGAAGTGGGAGGAAGATTGTAGAAAAGTCCTAAGTAATTAAACCAATGAAAAAATTGTCTAGTTTCCTACTAGTAGAAGGTATGGCTGTTTTAAAACATGGCCATAAATTCTTTGACCCTCTCACAGCAAGAGGTGGGGGTGGATGTGCCCTTCCCTTGAATTTGGGTGGTCATGTGAGCCATTTGTCCAATAGTGCATGGTGGAAGAGACACATGGTGGCTCACATGTGACTTCTGAGGCCCCACAGAATGCAGAAAGCCATGTAGCTTCCCCTCTGTTCTCTGGAACACTTGCTCTTGGGTCCTGAGCCACCATCTAAGAAGTCCAACTACCCTGAAGCTGCCATGCTAGAGAGGCCATATCTAGGTACTCGGAGATTATCTTAGCTGAGCTTAGCCTTCCTGTCATCTCTGCCAACGTGTCATGTATGTGAGTGAAGCTATCTTGTACCTCTAGACCAGCCCAGCCACTAGCTAAATGTCACTGAGTGTCCTCAGTTCACAGTACATGAAAGCAGAGAATCACCCAACTGAGGCCTGCTTGAATTCCCTCCCCACAAAATCGAGAGATGTAACAAAATGGTTATTGCTTTAAGCCACTAAATTTTTGGATGGTTTGCTTCACATTAATAGATAACCAGAAAAGAAGATTTAGTTTTAGTTTTAATATGAGTCATCTTAATTCTTCCCATTGAAGAAAGTTGAATTTTATTTGTGCATGTCAAGGAATTCGGGAGAGCCTAAAGAACATTCAAGAGTCGAGAGAACTGGGTTCTTGTATTGATGTCATTTCTTCCTAAAATAATCTATAAAATAATCTGATCTCAATAAAATAGTAAGATAAATTTTTGGAAAGAGGGTTGACTGGTTTTGTGGCTTTTGATGTTCTTATGAAAAAATAACCATGTAAGCGTTGACAGGAAAATTATGGTGGAAAAAGGACAAAGAGGAGGGCCCAGTCTTACTCAGATGTTAAAATACACTATAAAGCAAAGGAAATTAAGATAAATTAGTACCAACACAGGAATAGGCAGCCAAATAAGAAGAACAGAATAAAGATCACATATAATATAAATATTTATGGGAATTTGGTGTATGATAAATGGCATTCAGAACAATGAGAAAAGGATGGATTATTCTTTAATTAATGTTGGGTCAACTGGCTAACTATTTGGGAAAAAATAACAAAGCTGAATACATAGCCACTACTTATGCCAAAGTAAATTCCAAATAAATCAAAGATTCCAACCTAAAAACAAACTATGAAAGTACCAGACAAGTTTTTAAAAATAACTTCGGAGTGCATAAGGCCTTTCTAAGCAAGACATAAAACAAAAGCTATAAAGGACAGATATGTTATGTTTGAGTATACAATAATTAAACACTTCTGTATGGCAAAAAAAGTACCATCAACAAAGGCAAATAACAAACACCACACTGGAAAATATTTTAGTAACACAAATGACAAATGCAGGCTCATTTAGTTATGATGTAAAGAACTCATGCATCAGAAAGAAAAAGACCAATAATCCAATAGTAAAATGTGCAAAGCATTTATTCACTTATTCTTCAAGTATTTATTGAGCACCTACCAGGAGCCAGTCACTCTTGTCTGTGCTAAGGATACAGCAGTGAATACAGGTAAGTTCTTGATCCCATGGAGCTCCCATTCTAGGAGGCAGATGCAAATGACAAAGAATGAACAAGCAAATGCATCCTCTTTCAGGTAGTGATAAACACTGCAAAGGAAACTAAAGCAAGGCAAGTGGATAAAAAATGATGGGGAAGGGTTGCTAATGTAGGAAGTTTTCAGAAAAAGAAACAAGTGGCAGAAACAAGTGAGAGAAGTGTATGAAAAGAAGCAGTGATTGGGGCCGGCCTGGTGCAGCGGTTTAGTTCACGCTTTGGCAGCCCAGGGTTCGTGGGTTCGGATTCCGGGCACCCGCCGACGCACTGCTTGTCAGCCATGCGGTGGCGGCGTCCCATATAAAGTAGAGAAAGATGGGCATGGATGTTAGCCCAGGGCCAGTCTTCCTCAGAAAAAAGAGGAGGATTGGCAACAGATGTTAGCTCAGGGCTGGTCTTCCTCCTCTGGTTGAAGGTGCTAAAATATAAAATACTGTGCTGCTAAAACCATGGTCTTTAGAGGCAGATTTAACAGCCTTGGCATCTCCTTGTTGGAAATGTAGAATCTCAGGCTCTACTTAGACCTACTGCATCAGAATCTGAGTTTTAACAACATCGCCACGTAGTGTCGATTAGCTGGTATTTAAATTATTGATTAAAATAAGGCTTTCCATCTATGTCTGGATTTCAAAATGGATTAACTTTCAAGTTCTGGTTTTCATCTCTGCCACATCCCTAGTTCTCTGACTGGTTAACCTGGAGTTGACCATAATCAGGAAGAGCATTTTACTTCCATAAGGCACCATTTAGAGACTGATTTACATACAGGTTGCAAAAATGTGCTAGTAAATGCAACCTATTCTAAACAAGCCTGCCAAAGGAGGCAGAGTGTATTTACCTTGCAGTATGTTGGAGAGACCTGAAGTGGGACTATAGTGTGCAAGGGTCTGGGAAACAGGTCTTGTGAAGCCTTCAGATCATAGACTCCTGGGACAGATGTCACCCGAGTTGCATCTTCAGGCTAAGTATCAAATGCAAACAAACAAATTAAAAGGAAAGAAATTATGAGAAATCCCGACATTCCCCTCATCCAGAAAGAAGCAATGCTGGTCACAAAACTAAAGTTTAGGAGTTTCCCTGATAAACCAGACTCCTGTAGACATTAAAACTGCTGAGATTATAGAAAGTCCCCCAAACCCCCCACCCCAGCTGTCCATGGTGTATGTATGTATGTGTGTGTGTGTGTGTGTGTGTGTGTGTTCTGGATGTGTGTGGTATATGTGGTGTGGTGTGGTGTGTGTGTGTGTGTGTACACCTGTGCACATCCTTTCTCCCTTCAATTGGATGTGCTGTGCCTCACTTCCCAGTTAACCTAACCCCGCATCGGTCCTACTCTCTGATAGGGCTGGGGAGGAATTCCAGGTGGAGAAAAGGTATTTCTATACCATTAAATCTCTGTTCCCCGCCTCGCTGTCTTTTTTGCCCTCACTCCTAAATGCTTCAGCATGTATTTCCTAAGAACAAGGACAGTCTTTTACATAACCACAGTGCAGTTATCAAAGCCAGGAAATTCAACGTTGATGTAATACTATTATCTAATCAGCATTCTGTGTTCAAATTCTGTGACTGTCCAGTAATGTCCTTGATAGCATTTTTTTTCCCGTTCAGGATCCATTCCACGATACCGCGTTGCATTTAGTTGTGATGTCTCTTTGGCCTCCTTTATTCTGAAACAGTTCCTCAGCCTTTCTTTGTGTTTCTTGACCTTCAAATTTTTTGGAGGGTACAGGCCGATTCTTTTATAGAATGTCTCTCGGCTTGGATTTCTGATGTTTCCTCAATGTTAGAAACAGGTAGTACATATTTGAAAGGATCTTGTGTCCTTCTCAGGGCATCATAACAGGAAACACACGATGTCAGTTTATTCCACTATTGGTGATTTAGTTTTGATCCCTTAGCTAAGGTGCTGTCAGCCAGGTTTTCCCAACGTAAAGTTACTATTTTCCTCTTTGTATATTATTCGGGAGAAAATGCCTTGAGACTATGCAAATACCATTTTTCTCCTCACATGTTTACCCGCTAGTCTTAACATCCATTGATGATTTTCTAACTCCATTGTTCCTTCCATATTTATTAGTTGGCGTTCTACTCTGAGAAAGAGCTTTCGCTTCTCTCCTATTTATTTATTCGTGTGTTTATTTATATCAGTGTGGACTTATGGAGAAACCCTTCACCCTTAGCTCTTGAGCCTTCTGTGATCTCCTCCCTCAGAATCACTGAGAACCAACCAGCGCTTCCATGTAGTGGCTTGTTGCTGTCTGAGGTGGGGCCATGGGAGGGTGGATGTACAGAAAAGTCTTCACAGCCATAGGGGATTCGTAATCTTGTTTCCAAACCAAAGTCTTTAACCCAAAAGTTTGGCTTTCTTCACTTGCACTCACAGATTGACATTGTAATCCTTTCTTTAGAGCAGAAACCCAGACAGAACATACCCTCGATCTCCTCTCCCTTCCATTCAGGCTCTCTTCTCTCCCCTCCAGTGTGTTCTCTCAATGGCCCAAATGTCAGTTCCAAAGTCAGGAGTAAATGTCTTAGCCTAAGGACTGGAAGATGTTCCAAGGTGTTGAAAAAGTGTACCTTCCCTTTATAGACCAGAAAACCCAATGGGTAGGTCCTAGTGACTCTACGCCTCATATGTTTTTCCAAAGTAAATGTGTTTTTATCCAATTTGTGATAGCATCTGAAGTTCCTTTAAAACTATTTATTTAGAAACTTTAATTGAGAGCAGGGCATAAGACTGCCATATTGTAGGTGGTGTACCCATCCAAATTACTGAGAAATTGTTTCAAAAAAATTAGCAGAGTTTAGCAGGGATTCAGGTAGCTTTGTTGCCAAAGACAGTATTTACAATTTGCTGCACGGATTTGCTTTAATAAATTTTGTTTTATTTGAATTAAGGGATAAAAAAGCAAACATCTTAATTGATTAAGTGGCTTGCTAGTAGTAACTAGGTTTTATAGGACTTTTGGTTTTCTTTTTTACCATATGGAATTATCTGTCAAATATGTGAAGTCAGAAAAATAAGTGATAAAACAGATTCACTTTTTTCCTCCCTGCATCTGCCAGTACGACAATGAGCCTTTGGTGGTATACCATACTGAAGACATGGCTCAGGAAAGTGACAAAGTAACTAGAAACCACATGAAAAACCAAGATGCTTTAGCATATGTGCTGATGTGCCTGCTAAACTAATTGTGACTGTCCTGTGGTCCTAGCTTGAATACAGCAGCCTCATTTCTTTATACTGCCTTCATTTCCTTTTCCAGCAGCTACAGAGATTACTCTATTGCTCATTTTTGCCTATAGACAGCTGGGTGACATTAGCACTATAGGACTGGGGATTTATGCTGAAGGAATTCATAAGTGTGTGTGACATTTACATTAACTGTGTGGGCTTTCAGCTAGGCCATCTAAACCTTTAATGTTATTTATAAACTACGGTTTTAAATTAGTGCACACAACCCACATGAAAAATATGTACATAAGAAAAAGTTTTTTTAAAGTTGGTCTCCCTTCATGAAAATATGTCCAGAGGGTAAGAACCCATCTTTAACTTTTACTATGCATAAGATGCATCCAGTCTTCCTGCTCTCCATGTTGTTAGAAATTCAACTGCTGAAGTTGTCATTGAAGAGAAAATGGACAAAGTTTCCAGATATTTATGAATCGATGAATGAACAAACTATAATTTATCTAAAAACTGCATCATTGCATTTTTTACAATAGCTTTTATTTATCTAGTTGTAAAAGCCATCTATGCCTATGGTGAAAATTTTGAAAAAAAAGAATAAAGAAGACATTTAATATTCACTCTTGATTTCACTAGCCAGTGTTTGCAGCTCCTCTTGACATTCTGGAGTGTTTCTTCCAAATTTTTTTCTATGCATATGTAATATATATACGCTTTAAAAAAAAGCTTGAATTCGTATTTTGTATGTATAGTTTTTCATCCTGCTTTTTACATTTAACATTTTACTGTGCTTATTTCTCACATTGTGATTCGTAACTACCAGTTTTAATGGCTGCACATTAATTTTTAAAAGTATTTCCCCCCGTTTGGAACTTATAGGCTGCTTCTGATTTCATCCTACTAAGGCAAATACTTGTGTAGACATCTGTGCATGTAAATCTTAGTCTGCATTTTTGGTTATTTCCTTGGGAGCGTCCATGCTCTTTTGGAGCTAAAGCAGAAACAAAGTTTAGGATCCATTACCTAGGGGGAAAGTGATCCATTTTGGCCCTGTTAAATTCCTTGTCTTTTGTGACATTTTTTTGCTAAAGGAATGATCCGTCAAGTTCACATGCGTCTTTAGCCCACAGCCTTGTCCTCGCAAGGACAGCATTACCAAATTGGACCATGGTGCTTGGCACAAAACATGTTTTCTTTTCTTTGGGTGTGGAAGATAAGCCAGGATGGCAACCTGCCCAAAGTGATCCAAGACCTTTTGTAGGGAAAGTTTTGTTCGATAGGACCTGAGAGAATGTTTTAAAATAAAAGTTTTATTAAGGTGAAACTTGTTTCTGTGTTAGAAAGATAAGGTTTATTCTCACACACCTGCACTAGTTCTTTCCAACATGTTTGCTAGCTCTTCCTGTAGACACACAATTTCAATGACCTGAGAAAGACTTTGCACCCTGAAAAGAGAGATAAAGGAAACTCAAGACCATGAACTCCTTTATCACGGCGATGCACATAGATGCTCACACCATTCTTCATTGTCAATTGCAGAATCCTTTGTTCCTCTTTCAAAGTGTCTTTGTGTTTCTAAGAATGAGCTGGATCTCTCTCTCCCGGCTATGGGAAATGAAAGAGAACTTCGTGGAAAGCTAGAGTGTATATGGTCGCCTGTAAGGTTAGAGGTGAGCTCCCATCACTTAGTCACGGTCACCATCTGCTCTCGTGTGCACTGGTGCTACAGACATTGTTACTGAGGTGGGACAGGAAGTGTCTCTCTTACAGGTATTGAGCTTCCTGTTCGTAGTGAAGCGTGACCCAGCACCTTGGGAGTATATTTCCTCTCCTGGCTCTGCCCTGACTGATATACTATATGACTTGGAAAGTGTTTTTTAAGGACTTGCTCTGGAAAAGATTATGACAATTTATAAAGACACAGACACTATACTAACTTAATGTAAATTAAAGAAAAAATGCAAGAAGGCAAAGCAAAATGATAGACACTAATAACAAGCTGGAGATTAGGCTAATATGCAAAACATATACCATTATTCATTCAATGACTTTATATTGAGTGCCTAATATTTGCCAGGAACTCTGGAACAAGTTTTTCAAACTTAGTTGCAACACATTAACAGTCCATGAAGCCATCTTAGTGAGTGACCCCCATTATGGTCTTATAGATTTTATTACTATTTTCAAAGAAGAAATTTTTTGCTTAGGTTATTTTCTCTATTACATCTGTGTTTTCCATATCATTAATTTTTATTATTTTCTTCTTTCCACTTTTGTTGACTTTAATTTGGTATTATTTTTATGACTTCTTGAGATAGATACTTTAGTCATTGATTTTCAGGCTTTCTTCTTTTCTAATAGATGTATTTAAGTATATAAATTTCCCTCTAATCCTGCTTTTAGCTACATCTCACACCTTTTGATATGTCATGTTTTCTTCATCTTTCATTTCATGATATTGTCTGATTTTCATTGTGCTTTGACCTTGACCCATGTGGTAATTAGAAGTGTATTGCTTAATTTCAAACATCTGTTTATTTTTTAGTTATCATTTTATTATTGATTTCTAGCTTAATTCTACTGTGGTTAGAGAACATAGTCTATATGATTTTTGATCTTTGAAATTTTTCTAGACTTACATGTTGTCCAGAACATGATAAATTTTGGTAAATGTTCAATGAGCTTTCTGTGTACTCTATAGTTATTGGTCTCAATGTTCTAAACAGACTAATCCAAATTATTAATCATGTTATCCAGATCTATATCCTAACTCATTTTTACTGCTAGTGACTGAGAGCGGTATATTGCAATCTCCCACACTGATTGTGGATTTGCTTACTTCTTTTTGTAGTTCTAGCAATGTTGGCTTTATATATTTGTTATCAGGTGCATTCAGATTTAGAATTGTTATGTCTTCCTACAGATTGATTCTTTTATCGTTATGAAATATGCTTTTTTGTCTCTAGCAATATCCCTTATGATTAAGTTCACTGTGTCTGATATTAATATAATTCAATATGTATTTTTTCAGTTCTTTTTTTCTTTTGAATTTTGTATTCTTATATCCAAAGTGTGTCTCATTTAAGTAGCATTAAACTGGGATCTTTAAACAAAATTTAGTGCATGTATGTTACTTGAATTTTATGCAATTACTGATATATTTGGGTTATGATCTATGATATTGTTATTTGATTTTTTTGTTTGCCCCAACTGTTTACTGTTTCTTTTCCTCTTCATTTCCTTATTTTGAATTAATGAAGTATTTTGCCTCAATTGGCTTGTTAGTCATATATTCTTTTACTTTCTTTTAGTGTTTACCCTAGAAATTACAAATTGATTGATTTTTTTTTTTTTTTTTTTTTTTGTGAGGAAGACCAGCCCTGAGCTAACATCCATCGCCAATCCTTCTCTTTTCGCTGAGGAAGACTGGCCCTGGGCTAACATCCGTGCCCATCTTCCTCCACTTTATATGGGACGCCGCCACAGCATGGCTGACGAGCAGTGTGTCGGCAGGCACCCGGGATCCGAACCTACGAACCCTGGGCTGCAAAGTGCGGACTAAACCGCTGCGCCACCGGGTGGCCCCACAGATTGATTTATTAATGTATAATATAAATTGTGACTTTGACTAGTTTCCAGAAAGTGCAGGAGACAGAGTATTTTAATTCCATTTACTGCTCCTACCTTTTGTGTTATTATTGCTTATTTTTCAATTTTATGTGCATTTTTAAACTATAGGACATTACAATTATTGTTTTAAATAGTTAATATTCATTTAGGTATGCTGCATATTGACTATTTTTGTTGCACATCATTCCTTCCTGTATTTTCAAGCTCCCATATAGATCTTTTTTCTTCTTCCTGACGTACACTCTTTAATATTCTTTTAGCGTTGGTCTACGGTGGAAAATTTTCTTAAGATTACTTGTCCGAAATGTGTTTATTTCATCTTCATTTTTAAACAGCCTATTGAGGTCTAACTGATATAAAATAAACTGAGTATATTTAAAATATACAATTTGGTAAGTTTTGACATACATATGCACTGTTAAAACATCACCACAATCAATATAATAAACAAACCCATTACCCCCAAAAGTTTCATTTTGATTCTCCAAATGCAGAGCATAACTAAAGAAGCACTAAGAACAAACTCATCTTTTCCTGGGCCTTTGCATTGGGTTCAGCATGAAACTAGATGAATATCTTCCAATTTCCTGGGCTAGCATGATAATAACAACAGCTAATACATATCACGCTTATGTGTGCCAGGCACTGTTCTAAGCACTTTACACATTTTAATATTTGATTTATTTTATTTAATCCTCATCACAACTCTATGAATTAGGTATTGTTATTGTCCCTATTCTACCATTGAGGAACCTGAAGTGGGCACTAGAGCTCTCTAAAAGGATGTCTCAGGACATGATCATACATTACATCCTTTGGCCTGGTGAAAATATTCTACCTGGAGATTCGCCAGTGTCTCAGTATCAAGAACACACGTGTTATTTTCAATCCCTTTATCTTCTTTTTATTTTGGAAAATATATGAAATTATACAGAATAAAATTTAGATCACCAGTAACCCAACCACCCAAAGATCACCACTTTTAGCAATTAATTATAAATCCTTTGAGCTTTTGCCATTATAGATAACACCACGGGAACATCTTTGTCACTAAAGCTTTGTATATAGCCATAATCACTTATTGGAGATAAATCCTGAGAAGTAGAAATGCTGAATAAAAGAACGTGAGAAACTTCAGGCTTTTGATGCACTCCCTAATTGTTTACTGCAGTCGTGAGTCACCTCACAATGGGGATACATTCTGAGAAATGCATCGTTGTGTAAACATCATAGAGTGTACTTACACAAACCTAGATGGCATAGCCTACTACACACCCAGGCTATATGGTATAGCCTATTGCTCTTAGGCTACAAATCTGTATAGCGTGTTAGTGTACTGAATACTGTAGACAACTGTTGCACAATGGTAAGTATTTGCATATCTAAACATAGAAAAAGTACAGTAAAAGTATAGTACAAAAGATAAAAAATGGTACCTATATAGGGCACTTACCATGAAATGGAGCTTTCAGGACTGGAAGATGCTCTGGGTGAGGCAGTGAGTGAATGTGAAGGTCTAAGATATCACTGTACACTAACTGTAGACTTTATAAACACTGTACACTTAGGCTACACTAAATTTATAAAAAAAAATTTTTTTCTTTCTTCAATAATAAATTAACCTTAGCTTCCTGTAACTTTTTTACTTTATAAACTTAATTTTTTTAACTTTTTGACTCTTTTGTAATAACACTTAGCTTAAAACACAAACACATTGTACAGCTGTACAAAAATGTTTTCTTTCTTTATATCCTTATTCTATAAGCTTTTTTCTATTTAAAAAAATTTTTTTTTTTTTTTACTTTTTAAACTTTTTTGTTAACAACAAAGACACAAACATACAAATTAGCCTAGGCCAACACAGGGTCAGGATCGTCAATGTCACTGTCTGCGACCTCCACATCTTGCCCCACTGGAAGGTCTTCAAGGGCAATAACACGCATGGAGCTGTCATCTCCTGTGATAACAATGCCTTCTTCTGAAATACTTCCTGAAGGATCTGCCTGAGGCCCTTCTTGAGAAGATGTCCTTTTCAGAAGTATGTCCACAGTGGTTTGCTTGATTTGTTGTTTTTCACCATAGATTTGCTTGTAAGCAGATAATACACTGTAAACATTTCTCTCTATTAATGAAAACCTTTCAGTGTTGTGGTCCATGTTTTCAAACTTTCTAAGGAGCTTGCTGAGGTCTGTAAAAGCTTCTGCTAAACCCTTCACTGTGACTTTTCTTGGGGGTTCTTCTTCCTTTTCTTCTCCTGCAGTTTCCTTTCCTTTTGCTATGACGTTACGAGGGCTATGACGTCACTAGGCAATAGGAATTTTATTATAATCTTGTGGGACCACCATTGCATATGTGGTCCGTTGTTGACTGAAATGTCATTATGCAGCTCATGACTGTAGTTGGATGGATAGGGATGTGGGGGAGGGCACACAGTAAACAAATGAATGTCAAAGTGGATGAATGTCAAAGTAGTCACGTGTAAGAAAGAATATTCTAGTACCAAAGCACTGGCCAGAAAACCTCCAAAGGATTTCAGATATGATGATGCTGTAGTATCTGTTTATTCTTTTCCTTTTAGAAAGAGAAAATGGATCTTAATTTTTTTAATAAATAGATTTCTTTTGGTAGATACCACTGAATTTGGAAATATATAGCCTTTTATTGTTTGTTTTTACTATTAATTATGTTGCTTCAATTCCAATTGTGTTCACCCCATCAAAAGAATCCTTAAAAAGTTCGTTCTGGTATATAATCTGGACTGACAACCTCAACGCCCAGATTCTGCAATTGCCCCTTCATGGGTAGCGCTTTCCCTGCCATGCTTTGTCTGGAGCTCCTCCCAGGGTGGTTCTCCAGAGTGATGAATGCCATCTTTGTTTAAAGGGGCAGGAGGGAGAATAATCTAATTCTACCAAAGAGAGAAGACAGTAAATCGATCCTGTGTTTCCATTGCTGTTGGAAAAAAAACAGTAAATGACAGCAAAATTGAATAGCTTGATACTTGCACCGTATAAATTACCCAGCGGAAGAGATGTGTTGAGAAGGAGAGTGAGGATTTGATCTCTGCCTTTTAGTTTTCAGTCATTGTCAACCACGAAGTACAAAAGTTGGCTCAGCAAACCTTGGCTTCATCCAGGATACTAGAGAGAGAGCCAAGAGATTTGTTTCCCCTGCTAAGTTGCTCAGGATTGGTCTTTTGTGGATATGTTTACATTGGTGAATAAAGTCAGAAACTTCAGTGATTTTGCTGCGGTAGTGTTTTTCGAACTGTGGGTTGCGCCCTATTATTGGGTAATGAAATTAATTTAGCAGGTCATTACTAACTTTTCTTTAATGACATAGTATATAAAATAGAATAGAATAGGGTAGAGTTGAGTGGAATAGAGAACATCCAAGTGCATCACATGAGTGAGAATCATATTTTATGGGACTTTTGTTTTAGTTAGATATACATACACACACCTGTATCTATGTATATGTGTTACAGATTAAAATAAAATTTATTTATTTATTTTGTGTGTGTGTGTGTGAGGAAGATTAGCCCTGAGCTAACATCTGTTGCCAATCCTCCTCTTTTTGCTGAGGAAGCCTGGCCCTGGGCTAACATCCGTGCCCATCTTCCTCTACTTTATATGGGACACCGCCACAGCATGGCTTGACAAGCGGTGCAGCGGTCCACGCCCAGAATCCGAACCTGTGAACCCTGGGCCACTAGAAGCAGAGTGCATGAACTTAACTGATACACCACTGGGCCAGCCCTTAAATTTTATTTTTCTTGTGGATCATTGTCAAATAAGTACTGCTAGGAATTTTTTACACCAAAGGGTTTTTTTTTTTTTTTCATTTTTCTGGGAATACTTTTGTATATAGACAATTTTCCCAAAAGTTATTTGTTTGGAATTGAACAGATCAAACTTTTGGGTTTGGGGTTGAGGTGAGCAGAGGAAGTCTTTGTATTGATATGGACAGTAATTATTTTCTTGCTGATCAAAACTCCAAGTAGAAAAAAAAATAGGGCTTACCTGAATCTGTCTTTCTTAAGGTTCTATACAGAAAAAATTGGTAATGACACATCTTTCAGATAGAAAACACTCCAAGGTTAGAAAACCACCATAGTGGTGTTCAAATACCAACCCAAGGGTCACCATACTTTGACAGGAGGATGACTCGTGGTGATACTATATACCTACTTGCCTGTGAGTGGAGTTAAGAATTTACCAAACAATGAAGTCACTAGTAGTTGATTGTGATGACGTGCTGATTTTAAAACTTTACTATGATAATTCAATAATAAAATAAGTTTTCATGTATGCAAAGTTTTTTCCCCCAACTCAGTTTAATACAAATCTATATTAATTGCTTTGAGTTAATATTAAGTGGACTCATGAACTTGGGTAAGATCTAGCTAGTGGTCCAATTGTGTATAAGTAAGTTTCCCATACATGGGAAATATGCATATAAATACATATATACAGATCATGTTAGTATATAATACATTCCACCAAATATAGCCGTTCATTGGTATTCCATCCTTACGAAACTAAACAGGCAATACAATCAATAGTCGCTCTAAAAAATTCAGTGGCTGCCTGGGGTGGTCTCTGAGAAGGATTTGGGGGCTGTGTTTGGACTCAGTGGTAAAGAAAGGTTGCTTTTGATTAGTAATATCTCTGATGAACGTGGGAGGGCGACAGTTGTGGTATATATGCTATGTGTTTATCTTAGAACTTTTCAATTCGGTAAATCTTTATGGTATCTTGGAAACATAGCAGGCAACTGCTTGTTCCATTTTATAGGGGGAGGGAAAGGAATAGCAGATGGATGTAGCCCAGAGTTAAACCTTTTAGTATCTCTTGCTCTTGTTTTATTTCTGTTCACATTCATCTAGATTATTTGTCTAGATGGTGCCTCATAAATGGTGCCTCATAAATGTTTATGTCTATTTACTCCTTCCCATTCCCATTGCCACTGTTTGTTACATTTTTGACCCTCATTAAAAGAACTATTGTGGGAGCTTTCTAGATCACTTCCAGGCTTCTGGTGCTTAAATTTTTGATAGGGCCAGGGCTCATGAGCTCCATTGAAAACCATGTGAAAGCTATGTACCATCTCCCAGAAAATGAAATGCTTACACAAACTTCTGCTAATGTGTTCAGGAGGGTTGCAAATTCCCTGAAGTCTACACTTAATTAAAAACCCCTAGTCTAGTTTTCTCCCTCCAATCTATCCCTCAAGTTTCTATCAGAGTAATATTCCTAATATGCAATTTGGATCATATTACTCTCTGCTCAAAACCATTTCATTTCTCGTTGCCTTCAGAATAGAAGTCCAATTTGCTTGGATTGGAATCCAAACTTTTTCAAGCTCTCAACTTGTAGTCTCATTGCTCCCTTACCACCCATGTCCCCTTCTCCCAGATACACAACCTTCTAAGCCAAACCAGAATACTTGCTATTCCCCTCTTATTTCCTGCACTTTGCTCCCACAGTTGCTGCTACCTGAACATCCTTTCCTCCTATTTAGGCCCTATCTAACCTTCAGCCCACGGTCTGTTCTGATTCTCAGTTATTTTTGTAGATGTAGCTCTCAGTACTGAGCAACACCTTGTATAGTGTCTTGCACCTCATGGTGGTGTATTTACCTGTTTGCCCTCAGATTGTTTCCTTGTATTACTGAGAGGCTGCCCCCTAAGGGTTGTGTTGTCCAGATTCCTGAGTCAATTGGCCTCTGTCTGGGTTCAGTCATTGGAAAGTCCTGGAGGGAGAATGGAAGACTGAAGGAAGGCAGAAGCCAGCGTGTTTCTTCCCCACGCTCTCTGCCTCAGACAGTATCTCTGATGGCAGCTGTGTCTCCTCTAGGGCTTCAGCTCCTGCTAGAGAGGTCCTTTGAGCTTTCAGCTTCCGCTGGGTGACTCTGGCCCCAGGGCTGCAGTATCAACACTTCCATTCTTTGTCCCTATAGTTCAAGGATGAGTTCCTGGATGCCTCATTCTTCCCTATGTACATTCATATCTTTTCCTTCACCTATATAATCAATTCCCCGTATTATAGTCCTTCTATTTAAATACTAGACCAGTTTATATTTTTCTGGTTGAACCTTAACTGATACAGCTGGCATTTGGTGGCTATTAGCTGAATTTTATTGACTAATTTTAAACCATCTTCTATATGGACATCTCTTTTTTGAGTGAACCAGGTGTAGGTCCTATATCGGTTATCTAGTGCACAATAGCATTACGTGAGGTTACCTGGGGTAGTAACAAATTACCTCAACATTCAATGGTTTGAAACAATGGGTATTTATAAGTTCACAAGTCTGAGAGTTGGCTGGGTGGTTCTCTCACTTCCAGCTGGGCCCACTCATGCATCTGTGGTCATTTGTAGGTCAGCTAAACGGCTCTGCTCATCTTGGCTGGGCTCTCTCATATGTATGGGGCTTTGGTTGGTCTAGGCTGATCTAGGATGGCCTTGGCAGAGACAACTGACATGAATCAACGCCACTCCATGTTTCTCAACCACAACAGGCTAGCCCAGGCACATTCTCATGGCAATCACAGAGGAGCAAGTGAAAACACATTAACATAACAAGAGCTTTTTCAAGTTTCTACATGCATCATACCTGCTAACCAAAGCAAGTCTGGCCCAAACCAGAATCAAAGGGGACAGGAAAATAGACTCAACCTCTTCAGTCAGAGGAACTGCAAAGTTACATGGCAAAAGGGTAGGTACAGGGAGGGGTGAAGAATGTAGGCCATTAATGCAATGCAATCAGTCTATCTCAGGCTCCATAAGATTTGATAAGAGACCTGAGACTAAAGAGATAGATATAGATAGATAGATAGATAGATAGATAGATAGATAGATAGATAGATAGATAGATAATAGATAGATGATGTTATTTTTTTGCCATAATATTAACTCTTTTAAAATGACAACTTTATAATGAAATACACATTATGTATTTGCTAGTTTGCTCTGTACAGTTCATTTGTACATAGTTACTGACTAAAAAAAAAATAAGCCAGGTACAGAACCATTTATAAATAACATATTAATAAACCAAGTTAAAGGGACTTTATTTATCCTTTAACCTTCAATTTGCATTAATTGGGAGCAGTCATGGTGAATTGTGCCAACCTCACCTCAGGTCAGATGGCTTAACAAAATGAACTGTTTCATGCCCAGAAATAAATGTATTCCAAATATAAATATGGATCAGTTACAAAACAGATTCTTTTGAAAGTGCAAAATAACCACACTGTTAATATATTTGTGCCCCAATTAAAAATGTGTAAAGAACACACATCCTGGACTAAAGTTGTCCCAGGGAGTGAGTCTCATTTTTGCTTTGAATCTTGTGTAAACAAACTGGGCAGCCTCCTTTGAGCCGTGAGCAGATTCACAGCTCCCTGTTTTCTAAAGAGGAGAAGAATTAAAAATGGGTGTGTTTAAGTTGGAAGGATCTGGGGCTTGACCTTGCTACTTTAAATTTCCTTCATCGCTAGGAAATCACTTTGAATTTGTTTCCTTGGAGTACTCTAATTTGGTTTGTTCTTGGTTTGAGGCACACCATTGAAGAGATGCTGTCTGTTTGTATTATTGCAAAATTTGGAAGCCACCTCAGTGACACGGTTTTTCAATTTTCTTCTCGGCAGTTTTATCTTTAAAACCTGAGCCTGTTCTCAGTAATTCAGAAGGAGGCTCATGACATCTTACTGCCTGGGTGAGATTCCTGGCTAACCTGTTCTTCACTCTTTGACTTTGGGCAAAATTTTAAACCTTTCCGTGCCTCCCCTTTCCTCATCTGAAAAATGTAGTATTAATAATGCCTACCTTATCTGATCATTGTAAGGATCAAATTAAGTGAAATTAGGTAAAAGAATTAGCATAACTCAGCCCACAAAATGAGCTTAATTAATGTTATGTATAAACATGCTTATTATTATTAATTGTTATGTGAGAATTTTTAGGTTGTTTTCACTGAGTAATGTTCGTACATATTCTTCCAAGTCTAAATCAGAATTATACCCTCAAAAAATAAATCAAGGCCCAATGTCATTTTCGTACAAAAGGCACTATTTGTTTTTAGATATTAGTGTCAAAAATAGTGACAATAGCCAATAATATACCAACTTATATTTGCCATAAAGCCACAGCAACAGTTGCAAACACAAACTTCTTCCTGGCCTTGTCAATTTAGTCTTTGAGAATGCTTTTAGAATATGCTTCTTAAATGTCTTGGTCTTCAGCCTCATACCATCAGTTTCTGATAGTCTAGCAAACAGTGAGTTGATATTGACAACTTGGATTTGAAGATGTATGACAAGTAGTAGAGAGAAACTTTGAAGAAAATAGATAAACACAACCCCAAAGTCTACCTTAATGTTATTTTTAAAGGGAGAAAAATTAATAACAAGCAGATCAATTTTTAACAAATATGTTTTGCCTTTCAACACATTGCATGTCAATTCCGCAGAGTCCTAGTGGAGAAGAGCCACTGTTTAAACAGGACAAGGCCTCATCTTGAGAAGCTCAGTCAAGTCACAGAGAAGAGTCGCAGAGAAACTTCACACATACGCACATACATACGCACACCCACACATTACCAACCATCACTTTAATGATATAACAAGTGCTTTTATGGCACCATAAACGTTGGGTGTTGGATGGAAAGACAATGACTAAGCATGTATTTATTCACTGTGGCAGTTAGAGGGGATGAGCTGTTACAGATCAACATGGTTAGCTCTCATATACATAATGTTGAGTCAAAAATGGAGAATGATAGATGCACATACATAGATTCATATCATATAGGTAAATTAAAAACACACAAGCACTGTTCATTGTCCTGGATACACATATGGTATGTAAAAAAAGTGGACTGGAAAGACACAAACAAATTCATGGTCTGGCCTTGGAGCAAGATTGTCAAGGAGATTATGTCTATGCTCTTTTTTTTTTTTAATTAAAAAAAAGACAGAGAAGATATAACAAAACATTATCAATGGTCCATTCTGGGTAGCAAGAATCCAGACATTTGTTCTACCAACCTCTATTTTTCTATGATTTCTAAGTTCCCCACAACAAGAACAACAAAAATTGCAGAACCACAGTTAGTTGAAAAGCAGCTTCTTGTATGCAGACAGAAACTTGGAGACATCATCTGCTGCACAAGTGGGAAGTGTCCCCAGTTTAATCCCACTCAACACAATCTAGACAGCCCCATGGCTTCATGCTCAGAGGCATACCCTGTTGAATAACCTGTCATTTCACCACAGGGCACGACTGAAGCTTTTATTTAAGACCTATCCCAGCTATACCCACTTTAGTACAAAATTTCTAAATTGTTTAAGATTCACATTTGCCTTTTAGTCATCTTCCCAGCTGGGAATCCAAAATTCCTGAATCCTGTGCACAAAAAAACAGGTCTTTGGGATCCACAGACGTCATCCCATGCCTATAATGTATTATTCCAGTCCTTGTGTTAGAGTCCCTTTCTCCAAAACCATCTCCCCTTTGGAAGAAGATTTTATCTAAGTCTCTTTGCATTTATTTACAATCAGAGACAGCTCGGAAACCAGACCCTATGTAAATATAGAAACAAGAGCAGTCACAGATTAAGCAAATGTTGGGGAACTAAAAAAAAAAAAAACACTTCTATTTATCTTCTTGTGTTTCCTTTTTTCCAGATCTGCGGTTTCCCTCCCGTGGCCGTCCTGTGTGGGTGCCAAGTGTCACACGTGATTTAATGGATCAGAAGGTCAGATGTCAGGCTTGACTTGGCTGTTTGCAGACTCGTGATCTTTATGATTAATTGTCACTTTTTAGCACTACGAGTATTACCTTCTAATTTGTGGCGTTGCTGCTGTGTTATTATTTAATAAAACTATGTTGTTGTTTAACATAATTTTGAACTCTGTAGCTATTTAGGAGAAATGTAAAACATCAAATGGGCTAAAAAAAAAAAAAAAACCATAATGGAGAAAAGGAAAGTTACAAATTCACTTAGGGCAAGAAGAATAGTAATAGGACAGGAGAGAAAGGAGCCCATATTTCATTGTTGTGTGGAGGATGTGCTCCGTGAAGATCCAGCAGTCCTGACCGTGCTCCTTTTCTTTGAGAGCTAAACAAGGCGTAAGGATTAGATGGCCCATTGGTTACAGCCAGTCAGATAGGGTGTAAGCACCTGTGCAGGGAAGATCCCCTTTCTTTACTGACAAGCCCTCTGAGTTCTCCCTCCGATCCCCAGATGTTTGGGAATATCAAGCAGCGTTTGGAACGCTAGGTTATAATTTGGAACCCAGTTTGTTGACATTATTATAACAACAGTTTCAGTTTGTGTCTGCAGTTAAGGTTGTGTCAGCACTTTCCTTTCTGTGTTTATTATTTTTAGCAGTTTAAAAGCTAACCATGAAAAAATGGCTTTCTGGCTGTAAGGTGCCGTTCCGGCTGAGCCAGGGTCTGGCGGAGTCTATAGAAATGCTGGCTGGCTGTGGGAGTCGGGGCTTTTGAATGCTTCCTTTGTCCCTCCCCTTGCCCAGGGCCTCTGGCCTATTGTCTGGGCACCTCAGTTGGGGTGGCGCTATCTGATTGTAACCAGTACTAATGTTACAGTGCTCAGTGCCCAGGTCCTCCCTGGGGGGCCCCAGTCTGGCTGCTTCTGTCTCCCAGCCCTCTCTCCAGGGGACCAGTCACAGCTCTCATATCAGAAAACACTATTTGTAATTTATAGACTGTTCAAGGGAAAAGGATAGTAAGGATCATCTAGACCTAAGGTTCTCTAACTTTTCTTTTAAAAAGAACCCTTTTCCCAAATGATATCTTCCAGTGAACCCCAATTTGTAAGACATGGAAAAGTACAGCTGTTCTGTTTGAACGTGAGAAGGATGCTGCGAACCCCACTCTTCAGCCTCCTCTTCACCCACCCCCATCAAGATGACTTCCAAGGTCCCCTCACCCCTCCCAGGAAACCTACAACTCCGCAGAATACTTGCACACCATTTTTACAGGGCGATTCCCTCAGTTAACAAATAAGGAAATTAAGAGGTGATTTTTATAGATGCTTAAAACGTGAGGCATTAGACACTAAAGAGTAGAACTGTATTGATCCATTTTTATATAGTTCTAGAAAAGGCACGTTTAATCTCTGGTGATAGAAATTAAAGCAGTGGTTACCTCAAGAAGAGGGGGTTGATGGGAAGGGGCACAAGGGAATTTTCTGGGGTGAAGGAAATGTATATTTTTATAGAAGTGTGGGCTACATAGCCTTGTCAAAACTCATCTGTGCTTCTTACTGTATGTAAATTATATCTCCATTAACAAAGGGAACATAAAGAAAATAATAAATTAGGTAATTAGTGAATGAAAAGACTGATGAACATCCTTAAAGGGGGATAATCCTTATGTGGGCTGTTTGTTGAGCTGGGTCTAAAGTCATTATGCAAAGTTTCAGAAGATAGGAGACCATGCTGCTCTTCCAGCACTTTCTTTGTGCAATAATTACCAAAACCAGAAAACAAATTCTTAGAGAATTCCAGGCAATGGTACCACTGAATACCTTTTGGGGTCTTCTAGCCTGTGATGCAGCTAAAGGGTGATGCATGGGAGTTCTGGGAGTGGAAATCTGAGTACAATACTTGATTCGTGCACTACTTTGACATGTACTGTTGATAATGCTCGGGAAATTCTCCATAATTGCTTAATTCTTTGCTCCCTTGTCTAATTGCTTTTCCATGACCTATAAAATGCAAGATTCCTTCCCATACACCTTAACAGAACTTCTGGTGACTGAGTTTGGAATTCAGATCTCAAGTGACACCTGTAAAACAGTCTACTCCTGGATTCAGGCTCTTTGCTTTTGGCGTGTGTTGAGTATTCTCAGATCATTGGCCTTGTACCTATATCCTTGCAATAAGGCATTTTGACCCTTTAAAAAATACTTTCCTCCCGTTGAAATACTTTGAGCCAACTCTATTTAAATTTTTCTATTCGTGTCTTTTAGAAGTCAGGCAGTAACATGGAAGGTAATTATTTGGGTTGAAATGCCACTAAGGACATAGGCCGGGACAGAGAGGACCCAGCAGCCATCTGTGCCTTTTAGAACCTGATGAGGAAACCGGGCTAGGAAGAGCAAGGAAAATGTTTTTGAAAAGTAAATAATGACAGTGTTAGAAAACAGTAAGAGAGAGTCACGTGGAGGTGGAGTAGGAGGGTTTTGAAGATACTCAATTGTTCCAGCCTTTGAAGCTATGTTACTTTTCTTCAGAAAGAACAAACTGTCTACTACTTGAGTGATTTCCCAACAAAGGACCAAAGCCTATTTAACTCACAAGATGGGTCCACGTTAACCAAAAATAGTTCACTAATGAAGCTATGGCAAAACTAAATTATCCATAAAAAAGAACATTTTTAACCAGGACATTTTCTAACCCACACATACCATGCTTTGCCTGCACATACACAGATTTACTAATCGAATCAAATTTAATTTAGCAAGATTTTTATCCAACCAATTTAGTTTAATGTGCGTAAAAGCAGAAATGAAATTACACAGTGTAAGAGTCTGAGCAGAATTTGCTTTTTTGCAATTCTATGCCCATTTGAAAGGAACTCTTTCTTCAAGTCATTAAGAGTCAACTTATCCAAATGGAAAGTACCAAGGCAGAAATTGTGTTGACTTGGGGTCAACACAACAAGTCATTCCAGTGACTTGGGGCAAGTGATTCTCCTGGAGCCAATCTTCTTGAAATGCATGCATGTATGTATGTATGTATGTATGCATTTATCTATAGGCAAATGGTCTTAGGAAAATGCAACATGTATATAGTCAGATTTCAGTTATTCATGAGAATGAGAGTAAAATGTCAATAATTGAAGTCCAATCTGTTGGTCTTTTTTCCCATTGACTTTTAAAAATCAGCAATCTGAACTTTTTCCACCACTATACTGCTTATAATGGCAGTTAACAAGTGGGAAAATATCCTGATTTGAGTTTTATCCCCTTTTCCTTCTCTCAACTATTTTTCCTATTGGTGCGATTGGGCTAATACCACCTAAGAAACAGGATGAAAGAAAAGTAGCAAACACTTTAATGTGCATATTATTATTGTTCTTGGTTTCCAGACAAGGAAATTGAGGGTATAATTGTCAGGAACAATGTCTAAAGATGACATCATCACAGTGGCAGGGCTGGCCTTGAACTCAGATCTTTCTAGCTGTCAGCTCCTGTCTTAAGAAGAGAAGCAAGGGATTGAAAGTAATCAACATATTACACTGGCAGGATGGGAGAAATAGCTAAATTTGCTCAGAGAATAAACTACTATTTTGGGCCTGCCCGCACCAGAAGACCATAAATAACAGTGACAAATACACAAAGGTTTATTTTTCTCTCCTGTGTAGTGGGTGGGATGGTTCTATGATCATCAGGAACTCAGGCATCTTCTATCTTTCTGTATTTCTGTTCTTAGCCTATAACATTATCCTCAAGGCTACCTCTTGGTTCAAGATGGCTGCTGGAGCTCCAACCCTCACATATAAACTCTAGATAGCAGGAAAGATGAGAAGAGGTGGGTAAAAGGCACCCATTACCAGCTATGTTTTTCCTCTTTAGGAGGCCTCACCAGAATTTCCACCCAACAATTTATACCTACAATTTCACCTGCCAACTCCTAGTTGCAAACGAAGCTGGAAAATGTAGCTGGGTACCTTGCCATCCACAAGTAAAGTGAGATTTGGTTATAAAGGAATATCATAGAGGCCCCTAGCACACCTGGTCACAATTAGGCAGCTATTAGAGGCTCTTCAGTTATGGAGAGGAATGATCAGGGTGGTGCTTTAGAGGAACTGATCTTGTAGCAAACTGCATGGTGGGTGGAAGAGGGAGCAGTAAAAGGTAGATTTGAGGACTCCAGTTTATGGCGATGAGCTTTGTATTAGGGAGGTGGCATCAGGGACAGGAGAGAAGAGATGAGTGTGATAAAATTTGTGAAGAACAAATTGACCAAGGAGAATGTATTCATTAATTAGTGGTGCAATTCAAAACTGTTTAAACTGTATAAATGCATTATGTATGTGCATGTATATGAATATACATGGCAACCCAGGAAAGACATTTAGCTAAACTTCTAGGAAAGAGGATCTGGGCAACCAAAAAGGTCACATGGTGATTTTCTACACGGAAAATTGGCTGAGAATTTAATGATGCAGTCTATTGGCAATAGATAAACGATAAATACGTGCATCCATACACCCAACACAAACAAGATAACACTTTTCTAGGGCCCCATACCACCAATAGTAATGATTTTCAAACTTTGGCATCCCTAAAAAAAAGAAAAAGGAAAACAAAAAAGGGGCTAAATTATAGACTTTTAAGGGGAAGGAGAGGAGGAGTTGTAAAGATAACTAAGAAGTTATTATAAGAAACCAAGTTAGAGGAAATAGGAAAGTCAGGATGGGAAGGAAAACCAGTTTTTCTTCCTTTCTTCCTTCCTTTCTTGTTTCCTCTCTGTGTGTCTCTCTCTGTCTCTCTCATTCCTTCTTTCTTTAATTTTAGGAGAGGGAGAATCATGAGTTTGGTAACCATATTTTCATAAACTGTTCCTTACAAGCTCCCCAATGAGAGAGTTTAGACCCCAAGTCATCATTGCATCCCTTTTGTAAAGCCAGAGGGCAGCAGGTAATGTCTTGCCATTTTGCAGATGACAAAATCAAAGCCCATGTGTGGTGCAGTAGGATGGTGCGGAGCGCCCTGGCACACCTATGTTGGAACTCCTTGCATCCACGGTACACAATACACCCACATATGCACACATCCCTCGTGCGTGTAATCCACGGTGCTGGGCAAAAATGACCAAATTTGTTAGTAGAACTTTCTTAGTGCTGGTTGGTTGACATCTTTGGCTGCAAGGCCAAAACTATTTTTCATTTTAGCTTTTAAAATCAGCTAACATTGAATAAGCATATCTTGACTTTCTGATTTTAACCCCCTGTGATTGCACTTCGTAAAGCTAATGTGAGTCCTATTTTTCCCACCACATGTTGGAGAGGGGCAGGTTCGGTTGGGCACTGGCGGCCTGCTGCTCCAGGTGTCTTCTCCAGAAGCCTGCTGAGGCAAGCCTTGTAATTTCTGCTGTAACGTCCTGGACAAGGTCTCTCATTAAAAAGTAAATGCCTGTACACTTACATAGTAAAAGAGTGAAAACATGCAGGGGAAAAACACGTGCCAACTGTAAAATAGTGGCTAGCTTGGCAAGAGAAGGGAGAGAGAGGAAAGAGATAGGGAGATAGATCATTAGTGTTTTGTTATGTTTTATTTCTGGTGAAAAGAGAGATGAAGCAAACAGAGCAAATCTGAATGGTGGGTACAGGACTGCCTGTAATATTGTTCAAGATTATATCAGTTCCATGTGCACAACACAGTGGTTCAATATTTGTAGACATTGCAAAATGATCACCACAATAAGTCTAGTTAACATCTGTCACCATACATAGTTATGAAAATTTTTTTCTTGTGATGAGAACTTTTAAGATTTATTCACTTAGCAACTTTGAAATAAGCTATACAGTATTATTAACTATAGTCACCATGCTCTACATTACATCCCCATGACTTATTTATTTCATAACTGGAATTTTGTACTTTTTGACCCCCTTCACCCATTTCTCCTATCCCCAACCCTCTCCTTTGGCAACCACCAATCTATTCTCTGTATCTATGAGCTTGGGGTTTTCTTGTTGTTGTTGTTTTAGATTCCACATGTAAGTGAAATCATATGGTATTAGTCTTTCTCTGTCTGACTTATTTCACTTAGCATGGACCTTGAGGTCCATCCATGTTGTCACAAATGGCAAGATTTCAGTCTTTTTTATGGCTGAATAATATTCCAGTGTGTGTGTGTGTGTGTGTGTGTGTGTGTGTGTGTGTATCACATCTTCTTTATCCATTCACCTATCAATGGACACATGTTGTTTCCATATCTTGGCTATTGTAAATAATGCTGCAATGAACATGGGAGCATATATATGGGGGGTATAATATTGTTTAATATACCCATTGAATGTGTGCAATATTTCATAAATTAACATTTAAATTAATTTTTTTAATTAAGCAAATGCCCTTCATATAGGCAAAGTGATTTGAGCCCTTGAAATTCTTTACTCCATTCATAATAATCTACTTACAATCACATATCATGCTTCTGTTTTTGCATTTGCTGCTTCCTCTCCCTGCCCCCTCTACCTTTTCTGTTCTCCAGATAACTTCTCTTCACCTTTCCTGACTCAACTGAGGTATCACATCCTCTTGGAAGACTTGTCTGACTCCCTGCCCCTAATTCATATCTGGGTTTGGAAGTCCTACTCACCTCACAAAGAACATCATGCATGTTTGTGTCATGGCATGTATTACACTGTTGTGTAAACATTGGTTTGTTTCTCTGACTTCCAGGACTATCAATTCTGGCTGAGCTGCAATACTCCAGTGGGCACTATTTATACAGTGTCCAACCTGCACAATTGTACAGGGCAGTCCTGCTTCCTCCCCACCAGAAAAAGACCATTTTTATACTTCTGTGCAGAATACCTAGCCTAGTTGAAGCGCTGGAATAGAGACATGTTCACAGAGTAAACACTTGTTTAATGAATGAAAAGGTGACTCCATGAAGAATTGTCTTTGACGAGTGGTTCTCAAAGTGTGGCCTCTGGACCAGCAGCATCTGCATCACCTGGGTGCTTTGTTAAAATGCAGTTCTCAGGCCCCACTCTAGACCTACTAAATCAGAAACTCTGGAAGTGGAACCTAGGAAACTGTTTAACAAGCCCTCCAGATGATTCTGATGCATGCTTAACTTTAAGAAATACTTAGACTGAACAAAACTAAAAGCAAAGATTTCATGTTACCTCAGTTGAGTCTAGAAAGGTGGAGAGAAGTTATATGGGGAAGAGTAAGTTTAGAGGGAGCAGAGAGAGAAAGTAGCATGTGCAAAGACACAGAAGATGGTGTGTAATTTGTAAGTAGATGGTTATGGATTGAGTAAAGAATTCAGGCTGGCAGGACAAGAGAGCTGATGAGCAGGAGTCAGATCATGGAAGTCTATCTAAGGTGTTTGGATTTTAATCTGACAGAAGTAGGGAGCCACTTAAAAAAATTAAACGAGTAGTAATTTGATCCAGTTTTATATTTTAGAAAGAATCCTATGGCAAGGATGTGACAGATGGGATGGAGGTGAGATTGGCCACCTTGGGCCAGGTAAGCAGCTATTAATTAGCCTAGGTGTAAAATGATGAGAGCTGAACTAAGGCAGTTCAAGTGGGAATGTAGAGGATGGGATGGAGTCAAGAAATATCACAAAAATAGAATTGACAAAATATAAGAAATGATAGAATTTAGGAAGCAAGAGAAAAGCCGTTAAGGATGACTCTTGGATTTGTATCTTAGGCAGTGGATGTATGTTGATACCATTCACTGATTCACAAGAGGAGGAAGAGATTTGGGAGCTGGGATAAGGGCTGGAGAAGGTGAGTTTGGTTGGATGTTTGGAGATGGAGGTGTTTACAGAACATTCATATGGACGCATCAAATGCCCATAGATATATCCTAAGCTGGAAACTTCAGTTTGGATGGTATCCAAGTATTAATCATTTATATATCATTAGAAGCAATGCTGCAGTAAATATACATAAATTTTATCTTAATATCTGATTATTTCCATAGGAGATATTTCTAGAATAAAGTCAAATTATTTTACAAAAGCTTGTGTCATTTTATTCTTCCATTAACATTGTAGAAGAGGGTCTATCTCATCACATCTTCACTGACATTATTTAATCTTCACAAACTTGATATCGCAATAGTGAGGTTGCTCTAATGTATACTTTCCTGATTACTTCTAAGGTTGAACATATTTCATTTTTTGTTGACCTTCATCCAAAGATTATTCATTCATGTCATTTGCCCATTTTCTGTAGGATGTTGATTTTTTAACTGATTTTCAAGAACTCTTTTTCTCTATTAAGCATATTATCTGTTTGCCCATCTCATGCGTTGCAAATATGTTCTTCCAATTTCTCATCTGTCTTTGCTCTAGCAGGAGGTGGCTGTTCCCTCTGCCTGGAACACCCTCTGGTATCCCCCAAGATACCTACTGGGCTCACTCCCTCACCTCCTGCAAGTCTTTATTTAAATCTTGTCTCTCATTGAGGTCTACCCTGACCACCCTATTTAATACTTCAGCCTCCCAATAAGCACAGCCCTTAACACATCTGATCCCCACTATTGACTCTACTTTTCTTTTTCCCATAGCATTTTTCACCTTTTCACGTACAATGTAATTTGTTTTGTTAATTGTCAGTCTCTATCCACTAGAATGTAGGCTCCTTGATAGCAAGGACATATGGACCTTTGTCTGTTTTCTATGTGTGTATATATATATATATATATATATATATATATATATATATATATATATCCTGAACACCTAGAATAGTGCCTGGCACATAGTAGATGCTTCATAAATATGTGTTAAATAGATATTTATTGCTTTTATATTTTTATCTATTGTCCTAGAGTTTTAAAATTTAATCCATATAAATTTATCAGTCTTCCCTTTGCGATTTCTTCCATTATTTTCATGCTTAAATACTTTCCCCATGTAGAGACCAATTAAGTATTCAGCCATATTTATTTTCTTTCACCCGGCCCCATTACAAAAACAGAATTGACAAAATACAAGAATTGATAGAATTTAGGAAGCAAGAGAGAAGCCAGGAAGGAGGACTCTCGGATTTGTATCTTAGGCAATGGGTGTATGTTAGTACCATTCACTGAACTAAGAAAGACAAGAGGAGAAGATTTGGGAGCTGGGATAGGGACTGGAAAAGGTGAGTTTGGTTGGATATTTGGTTACCCCTCTGGTAACCACCAATCAATTCTCTGTGTCTATGTGTTTGTTTGTTGTGTTGCTTTTATCTCCCACAGATGAGTGAAATCATAGAGTATTTGGCTTTCTCTGTCTGGCTTGTTTAACTACCATAATGCCCTCAAGTTCCATCCATGTTATTGCTAATGACGCAATTTCATCTTTTTTATGGCTGAGTAGTATTCCATTGTATATGTATACCACATCTTTATCCATTCATCCGTTGATGGACACTTAGGTTGTTTCCAAGTCTTGGGTGTTGGGAATAATGCTGCAATGAACATAGGAGTGCGTACATCTTTTTGAACTAGAGTTTTCGTGTTTTTTGGAGAAATACCCAGAAGTGGAGTAGCTAGATCATATGGTAGTTCTATTCTTAAGTATTTGAGGAATCTCCATGCTGTCTTCCATAGTGGCTGCATCAGTTTACATTCTCACCAGCAGTGTATGAGGGTTCCCTTTTCTCCACATCCTCTTCAACACTTATTATTTCTTGTCTTTTTTATAATAGCCATTTTGATGGGCATGAGGTGCTATCTCATTGTAGTTTTGATTTGCATTTCCCTAATAATTAGTGATGTTGAACATCTTTTCATCTGTCTGCTGACCATCTGTATATCTTCTTTGGAAAAATGTCTGTTCAGATCCCTTGCCCATTTTTTAATTGTTTATTTTTTGTTGCATTGCATGAGTTCTTTATATACTTTGGACATTAACTCCTTATCAGATATATGATTTGCAAATATTTTCTCCCAATTACTAAGTTGCCTTTTCATTTTGTTGATGGTTTCCTTTGCTGTGCAGAAGGTTTTATTTGATGTAGTTCCATTTGTTTATTTTTTCTTTGTTTCCCTTGCCTCAGGAGACATGATATTCAAAAAGATACTGCTAAGACCTATGTCAAAGAGTGTACTGCCTATGTTTTCTTCTAGGAGTTTTATGGTTTCAGGTGTTACATTCAAGTCTTTAATCCATTTTGAGTTAATTTTTGTGTATGGTGTAAGATAATGGTCTACTTTCATATTTTTGCACATGGCTGTCCAGTTTTCTGAACACCACTTATTGAAAAGACTTTCCTTTCTCCATTGTATATTCTTGGCTCCTTTGTCAAAAATTAGCTGTCAATAGATGTGTGGGTTTATTTCTGTGTTCTTGATTCTGTTCCATTGATCTGTGTGTCTGTTTTTGTACCAGTACCATGCTGTTTTGATTACTACAGCTTTGCAGTGTGTTTTGAAATCAGGGAATGTGATACCTCCAGCTTTTTTCTTCTTTCTCAAGATTGCTCTCACTATTTGGAGTCTTTTATTATCCCATATAAATTTTAGGAATTTTTGTTCTATTTTTGTGAAAAATGGCATTGAGACTTTTCATTGAATCAGTAAATTGCTTTAGGAAGTATGGACATTTTAACTGTTAATTCTTTCAGTCCATGAGCACCAAATATCTTTCTATTTCTTTGTGCCTGCTTCAATTTCTTTCAAAAATGTTTTATAGTTTTCAGTGTACAGGTATTTCATCTCTTTGGTTAAATTTATTCCTAGATATTTTATTCCTTTTTTTGTGCAATTGTAAATAGAATTGTATTCTTGATTTCTCTTTCTGCTATTTTGTTGTTAGTGTGTAGAAATGCAACTGATTTTTGTATGTTGATTTTGTACCCTGTGACTTTACTGTATTCATTTATTATTTTCATAGTTTTTTGGTGGATTCTTTAGGGTTTTCTATATATAAAATCATGTCATCTGCAAATAGTGACAATTTTACTTCTTTTCCAATTTGGATCCCTTTTATTTCTTTTTCTTGCCTAATTGCTCTGGCCAGGACTTCCAATACTGTGTTAAATAAGAGTGGTGAAAGTGGGCATCCTTATTTTGTTCTTGTTCTTAGAGGGATAGCTTTCAGTTTTTCACCAGAGTATGATTTAGCTGTGGGTTTCTCATATATGGCCTTTATTATGTTGAGGTACATTCCTTCTGTCCCCATCTCTTTTTTTTTTTTTTTGAGGAAGATTGGCCCTGTGCTAACATCTGTTGCCAATCTTCCTATTTTTCTTTTTTCTCCCCAAAGCCCCAGTACGTAGTTGTGTATCATAGTTGTAGAGTTGTAGCTCTTCTATGTGGGACACCACCTCAGCATGGCTTGATGAATGATGAGTAGATCTGCGCCCAGGATCCAAAATGGTGAACCCTGGGCCACCGAAGCAGGATGCATGAACTTAACTGCTACACCACTAGGCCAGCCCCCTGGTGGCCATTTTATTCAGAATTTTTTTCATAAATGGATGCCGTATCTTGTTGACTACTTTCTCTGCATCTATTGAGATGATCATGTGATTTTTGTTCTTCATTTTATTAATGTGGTGTATCATGTTGATTGATTTTTGGATATTGAACCATCCTTGCATCCCTGGAATAAATCCCACTTGACCATGGTGTGTGATCCTTTTAATGTATTGTTGTATTTGATTGGCTAATATCTTGTTGAGGATTTTGGCACCTATGTTCATCAGTGATATTGGCCTGTAATTTTCCTTTTTTCATATTGTCCTTGTCCTTGTCTGGTATTGGTATCAGGATAATGTTGGCCTCGTAGAATGAGTTAGGAAGCATCCCCTTCTCTTCAATTTTTTGGAAGAGCTTGAGAAGGATAGGTATTAAATCTTCTTTGAATGTTTCATAGAATTTACTGAGGAAGCTATCTGGTCCTGGACTTTTGTTTTTTGGGAGGTATTTGATTACTGTTTCACTCTCCTTACTAGTGATCAGTCTGTTCAGATTCTCTATCTCTTCTTGATTCAGTCTTGGAAGGTTGTATAATTCTAAGAATTTATCCACTTCTTCTAGTTATCCAATTTGTAGGCATATAGATTTTTTTAGTATTCTCTTATAATCCTCTGTACTTCTGTGGTATTTGTTGTAATATCTCTTCTTCATTTCTAGTTTTATTTATTTGAGTCTTTTCTCTTTTTTTCTTGGTAACTAGCTAAAAGTTTGTCAGTTTTGTTTATCTTTTCAAAGAACCAGCTCTTGGTTTCATTGATCTTTTCTATTGTCTTTTTAATCTCTATTTCATTTATTTCCACTCTGATTTTTATTATTTCCTTCCTTCTACTGATTTTGGACTTCTTTTGTTCTTCTTTTTCTAATTCCTTTAGGTGTATTATTAGATTGTTTATTTTCTTGGTTTTTTGAGGGAGGCCTGTATTTCTATAAACTTCCCTCTTAGTACAGCTTTTGCTGTAGCCCATAGATTTTGATATGTTGTATTTTCATTTTCATTTGTCTCCAGGTATTTTTTATTTCTTCTTTCATTTCTTCTTTGCTCAAATAGTTGTTCAGCTCTATTTTCTTGAGATTTCTTTTTTAAGTTTCCTTAAAAGAATTTCTCTTTAAACCATCCAGCATTCACTAGAGTGTATAGTGTGAGATGTAGCTCTAACTAAGTATTTTTCCCAAAATTGTCAATTTCCTCTCATTTCTTAAACTGCTTCATCCCTCTATCATTAGCTTATAAGTCTATGTTTTTAAAATCCTATATTAAATTCATACAGTAGGGTCTGATTAGAACCTAAAATAGTTCAGTGGAACCAAGAATGTTCCATTATCTACTGATGAATGTTTTAAATCCTTGCCATTAGGATTTGCTAACAGTTTTTTAGTAAGTCTTCGGTTGAACTAGAAGCAAAATTCAAATTTCTTAATTCCTAAATACATCCATTAGAAAGAGAATGAGGGAGGTCATGTAGCATTTACTTGGATGAACAAACTAGTTCATCAAAAAATGTTCATCTCTTTCACAAAATGGACAAATTACCTAGTTTATTTAAAACACAAGTTTTTGCAATTGTTTTCTCTGTTGTGTTGACTTATTTCATGAATACTGTCAATATCAACTATTTGGAAAGACCACATTGATTAGATAGCTTTTTCTTGAAATGTAAGGAGATCACACCAAGACACAATAATTTCTGGCTTGCAATTGTGCTTCCTGTTAATGATAGATGGAACAGATAGTTACCAGCACCCTTTGGGCAAATATACTGCCAAATAAATATTTATTAATCTTTTCTCTATGCAAAACACTCTGCTATGCTAATGGGAGGTGCAAAAAGTACAGCTAATTATACTTCACCAAAGAAACTTAAAATTAATTGGGAAGTCAAGATACACATACAGGAAAAGGTAAATAATAATGTTAGTTATTCATTGTTATTTATGTTTTTGGCAGAAAGAATGCAGCAGATTACATATTCAGGATATTAAGAAGAGGAAGAGATGATGGTGGTGGCAGTGACCTATGAAATCTTTACTGAAGAGATTAGAATTTGAATCAGGCCTAGAAAAATAAGCAGAATTTGACTTTTATAGAAGAGAGGGGGTGGAATTTGATAGTCATAAAATCTGTTTCCAACATTTAGCAGTTGTTTTATTTTTTCATGTTTTCATTGTTGTTTTTGTTATAGGCAATGAGTGGTTTCAATTTTAGAAAATTGCTGTATTATGGTTTAATTCATGTCTGAACAGTTTTTTATTTTTACTTTAAACATTTGATACACTAACATAGCTTTGAAGTTGAAATTAATCAATGAGGAAAATCTAGCAAGGGTAGTTATATTTAGACTGATCATCAAAAGACAGCAGTAAACATGCTCCCTGCTCTTTTAAAACCATTTGAAATTAACTGAGGATGGACCAATCACTTCTTTCATTGCTATTTTCTTCCTTTGGGAGGAAGTATTTGATATGGCAGCTATGATGCCAACCATTAGTCATCAATCGTAACAGGGTCAGAGGGAGCAGAGATGAGCTGCTTATCTCACATAATCTAGAGACAATCATCTAGTAACAAGCGTAACCTTTTTCTCCCTGCAAATCATTTATAAGAGTGATTCATAAGTAACAGAATTTACCTGATAGACTATATATTTGGTTTCTTTCCTCTTACTGCTTCTTATTATTGTCTGAAAGAGGATCAAAGACAGCCAGAAGCAGGAAGCAGTAGCTTAATCCACAGTTGAAGAGACAGACCAAGACTAAATAGAAGGAGCCTGCTGCAATTATCCATTTTATTCATTTTACCTAGATGTTCTCATTTAATCCAAAATATTGTCCAACATATTTTACACTTCCCGTCTAATCAGAAATAATATAATACATATTTTGCAGCAAGGTAGACATAGCATTGGAATATGCTTATTGTAAGAGCATTTACCTACTCTATTTTCTGGTAGTCGGGAGTAAGAGACAGTCCAATATATCCCAGTTAGCAACCAACAGAGTACACAGATCAGTTTTCTAGTTTAAGCTTGGCCTCAGTTTATTGTGAGCTACTAATTATGGCCATTTTGCTAAGTGATATGGTTCATATTTTTATTTAATATGGTGTTAATGAAAAGCAACTGTTTTCTCCATTAAAATTCAAACAGAGTAGAATTTGAAGGTAAAAAGTTAACACATATGCAGTTTTCTGTATATGTATTATATTTCACCATAAAAAAAGGGATTCGAACAGAAGTAACTGTAAGAAGATGGGCCAATGATATCTAGTAATAATTAGCAACAGAATTCCTCTAAGGAGGGGAACTGTGTTTATTTGGGAAAATGCCTTGATCAATGTGCTTGGAGGTAGGAAGATAAATTTCCAAGGGATCTGAGTGAAAAGGGAACTGTTTTGCTGGAGACAAGGAGAGGTTTTGATCATTATTTCAGAAAGGGGAGGGGAGGGGAAAGAGAGAGAAAAAGAATGAATGAATAAGCGAATGAATCAATGAACAAATGAGAGTGGACAAACCTCCAGAGAGATGACAGAAGTCTATAAAGTTAGTGAAGTGACTCCTCTCTGTGACCCTCCAGATCCTCAGTAAAGAAGCTGAAATGTTTATGCCAGTAGATCCCTTCTAGAAAGGACCTACATTTGACTTAGGTCAACATGGGGTAAAACTGAGGCAGGTCAGGTGCCCACAGGAGTGGTGTCTGAAGAGACTGTAGAAATCATTCATAACGGGGGTTCAGGCCAAGGTGGAAGGCAGGGTGGGGGCATCTTTTATCAACAGATGTTGTGTACTATAATGTTTAGAGTAGTGCATCTCAAGTTTTAATAATCATGCAATCATGTGGGAATCTTGTTAAAAACACTGATTCTAAATCAAGAGATCTGGGGCAGAGTCTGAGATTCTGTATATTCCTCACAAAGCTCCTGGGTGATGCCTGTGATGCTGGGTCAACAAACCACACTTTGGGAACCAACGTGGCTCCAGGACCAGATTTCCCAGGTTCAAATCCTAATTTTGCCATGTATTCTCTGTATGACTGCGAGGAATTTATTTAACTTGCCTTTGCCTGTTTTCTCAGCCATAAAGTGGAGATAATACCTCATAAGTTTCCTATGAAGATTAAATGAGTTAGTATATTTAAAAAGCTTAGAATAGTGCATACCTGGCACATAAAAGAGCTATGCAAGTGTTAGCTGTAGCTGCTATTATTATTATTATTATTACTTCCTTGGAGATAAAGAAACCAATCCTACGAAGAGTTGAGAATTTCTTAAGATTCAATCTGTTACAGCAGTAAGAGCTTGAACTTTGATGTGAGACAGAAATAAGTTCAAATCTGCCCTTCGTGTCCTTGACCGTTCACTCGCGTCTGCCCTTGCAATAAACTAGTTTAGATTCCAAAACTTGCTGAAAAGTTACCTAGGCATGCATGCTTCTTTTTTTCCCTAAAATTTTAGACTGTATAAGTGTACATTTCTTTAGGACTCAGAACTCAATATTGCCATCTAGGTAATGCCTCTGTTCTGCATTGTGCTTCGTAGATATCTCTACTGTAGGCATATTGTGTTGTAAATACCTAGTCACATGTCTATCTCCCCACACACACACACTCAGCTGGGCCTGGCTGGGGCAGAGGCTGGAATTATTCATCTTCTCACCCCTCCCCCTGCCCCCACTGCCAGCACCTGGCACAGTATTTGGCACATAATATGTGAGTAACACTCAATTAATATGGCAAAAAATCATCTGCCTGTAGGCAAGAGAGGCAGAAATATCATACATAAAAAAGATCATACGTAAGCTTCGTTTTGACTTCCACTTAGTCTACTTCACCATTTTTTTAGAATTAACCTACACCAAGGAATTGAATATCAGCATAAATACGTGGTGGTACACATACTTACTTGGAATTAAAAAACAATTGATGTGATGGAAGGATCAGTGAATTTTTGTGTTTGCTATGAATATAAATTATTTTTTTCATGCTTATCAGATATGGAAAGAGAGAGGTATGTTCCACTTGAAGCAAACCTTACATGGGATCATTTGTATTTACAGAACAGATAAATTGAGTAGCAATTATTTATTAAGCAAAATTCTTCTTTGCATAAGGATTCAAGATAGCTGCCTTATGTAGCAAGTTACAAATGAACTTAGATGTGTTTTATACCCAACATTATCAGAGACCCAGCTGGAGTATAAAGGGGATTCATTTGTAGAGATATTCTAGGAACAAAGTGGCTAAATATACATTTGAAAAAACTAGTATATAGTAACTTTGATCCACTGCAAGATTCTAAAGTGATTTGGTGATAGACTCTCAGATCTAATTTCTCAATCTTCCTATTTAAATAAATTTCTACATCTCATTCTATGACTTCTGGAGTATTCTAGCAGAGGTCCTAAGGAGTATCTGCCCCTACTTATGTCAGCTGTTGGTTTCTGGTCACACAGAATTATAGAATTCTGGAGATGGAAGATTTCCTAGAGATGTGGTTTATGGCCAGTGTGTTGGCACCACCTGGGAGCTCGTTAGGAACACAGAATCTCAGGGCCCTCTAGAACTCAGAATCTGGCCCTCTCCATATCTAGCAAATCCGAATCTGCACTTTAATAAGATCCCCAGGGGATTCTTACACACAGCAAAATGGGAGAAGGCTGAGTCCATACTCAGTGCCCTTGCACCCCACATGGCTAGCTGCATTGTACAATTGTTGTTTTTGCCACCCTAAGAGCATTCAGAAACAAAATAGTGCCATTAACAGCTCCTGTCTTGGCTGGGGGAGCAGTTGCCATTTTAAAGGGCAGAAATGCTGTTCCCATGAAGCAAAGAGAGAACAAGATCCAAAAAATATGGTTACGAACTGTGGTTGCCTGGGGCCTGAGTTTGTTAGAACAAGTCAAGTTGTTGAGGAAAACATGACAGTAATTTTTTCTGTGGTCCACTTAATGCTCATCAAAATGAATGGCATCATTTTATGGAAATCTTGGACACTAATAGGACTACTTTTACAAGTTTTGGAGGGAGTAGGAAGTGGAGTGAATGGGAGATGAGTGGGCATGAGCACAATGCTCGTGAGAAAAATGCACTTATGGCTAAATTCACTCAGGATTCTGTATCTGTACCAACCTGGAAGTGACCCATTAAATAATATCCAGACAGTGCTTGCATTGCAGAGGCAGCAGGATGTTAGGTAGAGGAGATGGAGATAAAGGCTTTGACCTTTTCTATAATAGGTTAGATGCAGGACTATAAAATGAACATGAGACTATACCCACATATTTTTCAGCCACGGAAGATACAAGCTCCTACAACAAGAAATGTCTTTCAATACAATGTTCTAGAGGAGTCAGAGCTAACAACGATGAAAGAGAAAAAAATTTACAATAATATTCCTTTACACCTGGGCAACTAGACCCTGAAGCAATTAGCTTTCAGTTCAAAAGGAAAAGCTGAGGAGAGATTCTGCTGCCCCCAAGATCTGAGGACCCGAAGATGAAAGCTGCCTTCCTGGAGCTCCAGGTGAAGAAAGGAGCTCCACTGAGTTTCTCTAAAAAGCTGTATGCACTTTAATTACCCCTAGAAGGCATCATAAGACAGGTGGGAGCTGGACTTGGCCCAAGACAAATACAATAAAGTCTTTGTTATTTGGTGCATATAGATTACATTAACACCAACAACAAAAAAGATACTTAACCCGTTTACCTACTTTTCCAACAAACTTTTAAAAATCCTCAGTTAGAACCTATGGAAACTACAGTTTTGATTTGAAAAGGTAAAAGGGTTCAACCTTCTAATACTGGTTTATCTTCCTTACTAAGTGACTAAGGGGACAAAGTGAAATTTTTACTTACATCATTATTTCTCTCTAAATCAGTATTTTACATAAATTCATTTTTTTCTCCAAATTTATCTCTAGTTTCTTACTTTAATGGACAGAAGGGAAAAGGAAGCCAGCAACTAGCCACTTGACCTTCCTGCAGCATAGACCTCAAGTCCAGGTTGAAAATTTAAATGCCAGCAAAAGCTGGGGAGGTAACTTCAATGAGTCACTTCTTAAGCAACTGAAAATTTGAACTTTTGAGTGAAATCCCCTGTTTTTTCAAATGTTGACTCATTTATTATTATTATTATTATTATTATTATTTTACTTAACACTAGATACACCAATCAGAACATTGGTGCAGGGTGGATTAGACCAACAAGATGCCAATTAAGTCTTCAAAACATCACTGGTGATTCTCAAGGAGAAACTATGTCCGGTGATAGGAGGGCTGGGATGCTACTAGCCTTTAGGACCTTCAGAACAGGGGACAGTCCTGCACCCAAAGATTTGTCCTGCACCATATGTTGTAACACCCAGTTGAGAAACACTGAAAGAGTTTTGGGAGTTCTCCAGGTGCCCATGTGGTGTGGTCAGGTTCAACTCAGGTTTGGGGCCAAAGCCCTGTCTGATGTTGAAGAGAAAATGCATTTTCCTGGAGCATCTATTTCCTTTTGGTTGAACAGGTATGGCAGACACAGTAGGTTTCAGGGATTTGCGGTTTCTGATCATCTTTGGCTTATCTCACATTTCTGCAAAGCTTTGCAAAAAGACTTTAGGGAAAGACTTTATTTTCCCCTTTCTGGCTTTAGCATGCTTACACTCTTCAGAGAGTTTTAACTTTAGTATGAAAGTAAAGTTTTCATAACTTTATTTTTATGAAATGACTTTCAAACAGTGTGATCTCAAGGAGATGAATTGACTCAAGGTTTACGACTGAGAAAAGGTCTGTGTTGCAAAAATCCCATAATAGAGAGTTCAGCTGAACTCTTTATTCACCCAGCCCCAAAAGGGAGTTATGCTACAGGTATGACCTCCCGGGAAGGGCGCATCTTTGCTCTTACTTCTTTGAACAAACTGAGTTCACCATAATACTGTGTTCCACAGCCACGCCAGTTCAGCTGAGATATTTGTTGGGTTTTGTTCAGTGATGATCTCTTTCCTCGAACCAAAGATGGTCTGTATAATCCGTTGTCTGAGTTTCATATGAATGATGGAGTGATTTGTCCCTTCCACTCATCTAGACTTCTGGTAATTGATCTGTCTATCTATCTGTTTATTTACAACTTTTTAGTAACATATACTATGCATATGCTAAAATATGTAAGACTTGATGAGCTTTTTAAATTGGCATACACCCACATAACCACCACTCAGAAGGAGAGATGGAACATTTCCAGCATTCCAGAAGGTTCTCACATGTCCCCCCTCCCCCATCCCCCACATCAGAACCTGATCCTTACCCCAGGGGTTACCACTATTCTGACTTCCATCACCACTGATTTGGTTTTTTTGCCTGTTCTTCAACTTCTTATTTGTGGAATTGCATAAGAGGTACTCTTTTGTATTTGACACTTTTTGCTCAATATAACATCTCACAGATTCATGCATATTGTTGAATGTATCAGTATTTCATTCTTTTTATTGCTGAGTAGCATTGACTATGTAAATACACTATAATTTGTTTATTCATTCTCCTGTTGATAGACATTTGGATTGTTTCCAGTTTGGGGCTGTCTTTGGTGAGGATATGCATTTCTCTTGGATATATATCTAGGAGTAGAAATGCTAGATCATAGGGTAAGGTGTATGTTTAACTTTATTAGGACTTCCAAACAGCTTTCCAAAGTGGTTATATAAACTTACACGGCCACCAGCAGTGCATGAGAGTTGCTCCATATCCTCTCCAACACTTGATAATGTCAGTCTTTTAATTTTATCATTCTGATGGGTGTGTAGTGATGTCTCATTGTGGCTTTAATATGCATTTTCACCTAAAATAAGTGAGTCATAGAAATTATTGAAGTTCACGAAGAAGCTTTTAAATTCTTGGCTCAGGCTACTACACATGCAATAGTTATTAACCCTTTTTAGGTATTCTAACTATTTCTCCCTCCTCAGAGATGTGCTGCCTAATTGTGCAATCCTTCCAGCTTTGCTAGATGTGAAAATTCCACAGCCACACCCTTAGTGTGATATCTCCAGGGTATGGCCCTGATAAATGATTCACAGGGGACACCCAGCATGGCTGCCATGGGCACCTGGCAATGAGTTTACCCCTACAGACACAGGGCAGCCTGCCTGTTCAATGAGTACCTAATGGGCTTTGACTGAGCACCTACTTTATTCCAGGCACTGTGCTGAGCACTGAGGAAGCAATAGGGATGTAGGCATGGTCCATATCTTGAAAGGCTCACAATCTGGGCATACTAGTGTAATGCAGGATGGTAAGTGCTTTGAGAAATGTGTATGTTCAGGGGGCCTTAAGGCCCAGAGCAAAGGTGCTTGGAGAGAGCAAGAAAGGTCTTCCCAGGAAGAGTGGTAACCCGAGGGAGTGTTACAGGAGGCGGAGGGAGGGTGTCCCAGTTAAGCCAGCTGCAATCCAAAAGCATGGAGGGGAGCCTCTGTGTGGGTTTTTCCAGGATTGCCAGGACAGCTGGAGCATAGGACTTGTGCGGGAGGACACTGGCAAGAGATACAGCCAGGATATCTGCAGGGCTAGATCATGCAGGGTGTACTTGGGTGAAAATATATTTTGCAGAATTTCAGCCTAAAAAATCTCCTTCTTGGTTTACCTGCAAGCAAAAGGAATCAAGAATTCCCTCTGGCTGTTGTCTCTGAGTTTTGATTTCTACTCACCGTTTGATGTTGAATTGCATGATGTTAGACTTCTTTCTAACTTCTCATCTAGACACAAACACATTTTCTATTAAACAGTTTGCAACCAATGTGCACTTTCTCGTACATGATAGTCTAAGAATGGTGTTTTCTTAGCAAGGTGTTTTCTTATATGCCTCCAGATCTAACGCCTTAGCTCATGCAATAACCCTATGTGTGGCATAAGCCCACTTTTAGTTTTTTTGTGGAATGGAGTTTTATTTTTGGTGTTAGCATCTGTCTTTTTGATTAGAGGAGTGAAGCAGACATTTACTTTCCTAATAAAGGATCTACGCATCTAAAGCAAGTCAGTGCTGATAATGTCTGAAACCTTCTCCCTCAAGCACAGCCGAGGCAGCCTTGGGGTATCAGAATTACCTCCATTATATTTAACAAACACTCACATAGCGTGTATCTCTTTCCATTTACCAGGCAGTTTTCTAACTACATTACATAGAGCAACTCATTTAATCCTCACAACCATCCTAGAGTTGCACAATATTATTTGCATTTTACAGATGGGGAAACGGAGGCACCAAGAGGCGCCTCAGTAACTTGCTCAAGTCACAGATGGGATTTGAATTCACACATTCATTCTTGTAAACCCTATACTGTGCTGCTTCTTCAAACTTGTGAAATATCCAGGAGAAACTCACAGAAACAAAGTTCATTCAGCAAACATTTATTAAGCAACAGTGTGGTGGGTGAGTCAGCAACACCTTTGCCCCAGGGACTCTTAATCTATTTGAGGAGACAGACAAAAATGTCCACAATGCAATGTTAACTCGAGGAGGAAGGTAACTAAATTTGTCTAAGGAAGTAAGGGAAGGACTTGGGCCTTAAAGACAGGCTCAGCCTTCTGAGAATAGGAGTGAACAGAAGGGACAGGTCTCAGTTGTGATGAGGCAAGTGTTTGGGAGGTGTCACATGTGCTTGGGGGTGGAAGGTGTGAAGGTGTGCTGTGCCAAACGTGAACGTGGGGGATAGGACTGGTGGAATGTGGTAATTGGGGCTGGATTGGAGGGCCTTTTGTATAGGCTGAAGAGTAAGGTTTTATTTTATACCCAGTGGGAAGCCATCAAGGGCTGTTAAGTAGAGGAGAGAGGTGATCAACCATCTTTATTGCTATCATCCAAGAAAGGATGAAAGTTAGCAGTACAGGATATTTGGAATCTAAGAGTATCAGGTGGGTTGACAATAAAAGAGTCTGAACTATAGCATGCAGAAGGGAGACAGACAGGTGAGAGCAAGAGGGAGGAAGAGAGGAAGATAGAGACAGAGAGAAAGAGAGAAGACAGAGAATGATGTCTGCCCAAAGGAAGGAAGTGAGGGATGGAGGGAGGAAAGAATGGAAGGAGAAAAGAAAAAAAAAGATGCCAGTACCTTAAAAAAAATCTTATGGTAAAATGTTACTGGTACAATCCCCATATGATTGGGGCTTTTTTGAAGTATTTGCTCTGCCAGCTTTTATTTCGGTGGTTCACCATCAGTTATTTTCATGGCCATAATAGCCCATTGAGATTACTTCGATCTGAAGATAATTTGTCAGGCTTATGTAAGACTTCATTTAGGGGGCATTGCCTTGGCATGCAGACAGCTTCCAGACCTTGCACGCCAGCAGAAACATGTTATCTGAAGAGTGCAATAAAGCAAATTAAATTCATGGCTAGGCACCCCAGCAGCAAACAAGGACTGCTATATAAGGCATTTTCAGAATATTGCCTTTCTGTGAAGAAAAAAACAAAAAAGCCGTTTGAAATTCAGCCTGACAAGCCTAAACCTTGATGGCTTCAAACCCAGAGAAACTTCAAAAATATAAGAACCATAAGCTTTGCTTCAAGCCAAATGACTCCTGTCCTCTTTGCCAGTTTTAAGCAGAGTAATTCGTGGAGTAAATGACCTCTCTGCGATTATGATGATCAGGCTGGGTGGAAGCAAACTGGAGTTGGGAGGGGAGTAAAAGTCCTACTTGTCGCAGGGCCTGTAGACATGGATAAGGTAGCATGTCAGGTGTTGGCTGTCCAGGCAGCCTGGTGTCATAGGAGTCTTGTTTCACCGGGGGGTTAGGTTACCACAAGCTTTGCTCATCTTCCTGCGGCAGGACTGGCTCCTGGTAGCAGGCCCGGAGGTCTGGTGTGGGATCCCAGCTAGAGAGAACAGCCTGGAGTTGTGAGCTGTTTGTCTGGGGAGCGCGTTATGTGGCAAAATCCGTACAGTCATGACACCAGCCCAGCGTCAGTCAACACAGGCATCTAAGATGCATTTCAAGAGCGTATAATTGGGATAATTCAGCCACATACGTGCAGGACGTGGCTTTGGGTTCCAAGCAGTTTGTTTGCTTAGAAAGTCTTCATTCTACCTGCCTTGGAAGTAGAGGAGGAGCAGCTCATGCTGAGGGTGTGGAGATGTCAGCAGGTCCTGAAGGCCAGTAGGACAGCAGGGTAAGTGTCAAACCACTCCTGTGATGCTCTCTGTGTGAACGCCAAAGGAGATGTTGTTACAATCAATGTGTGGGTCAGGACCAGTCCATATTCAGGACATGGGCTTCCAATGGCCAACTTTTCTTAAAAATCTAATATATCATTGCTAAGGGTGAGATTAGACAAATGTACTTTTCCAATATTTCTCATATATCTTGAATTGGAGTTAAAAGACAAGGCAAAGAAAATATAACTCCTGGATTTCAGCCTTTTTTGGTGGAGAGTGGGGGTATGAGGGTAATAAAGGATGTAGATTATAATGCTATGTTTTTTAAACTTTAAAAATTTTAAGATTTGTTAAAGAAAAGTAAATTGTCTTCTTGTTCTTAAATAAAATACTGAATGGAGACAGTATATAAATAGAAAACTGTAATCAGTTCCTAGTGCCATACTTGGAGGGACATTGAGTTTCCTCAAGTGCCATGCTTGAGAGAACAACCAGAGTGTGTTCCATAGAGGCTGAGGCTTTGGAGATGGTCCATGTCACACGAGAAAGGTGGAAAGAACTGGAACTGTTCAGTCTGGAGAAGAAAGACTTCAGAAGTGATTATAGCTATTCTTAAGCAGAAGGACTGAGGTATGGAGTAAGGAGACTATTTGTTCTATACTTCCCCAGGAAAAAACATTTTATCCTTTGGGGACGGGGGATAACTGTCCCCTTTGACAATCTGATTGAAAAAGAAAAAAAACGTAGACTCCCCAGAAAATGAATTTATATAGATGCAAAACTGGCACATAATATCACGGATTCGGTGGAACCTTATGATGCCAATGTAAAGAACTCCTATTTTAGATGGTAGGACTGACAATGAATGGAAATCCCAAGATTTAGCTTGATTTAAGGATGAATTCTCAAATAGTTTGGTAAGTGCTACAGTGGAACTGGGTTTTTCATAAGGGGATTCACTCCCACATCACTAGAGCCTGAAGGAATGGTCATGTGAGCTTTGGACTCACCAAGACCTGGATCCGGATACAGGTGGTGCTGCTTCTAGCTGTGGATCCTCAGGCAAGTTATTTAATCCTGCTAAATATCCGTTCACTCCACTAGGAAATGGAAGTAAAATCCATCACAAGGTGATTCGGATAATTCAATGACAAAGAGTATATAAAATGCCTGTCCCAGTATTGGAGTAGATGGAGAACAAAAAGTAACTTTTCTAAGTAATTCTTGAAGATCAAGAGTTGAAAGGAAGAACAAGAAAAAGCCTAATTCCTGCCTCTGCATAAGTTCTTCGTAATTATGTTCCTTGTTTACTGTGAAGACTATTATAGACAGCATTCCAGCTTTGTGTGGGAAGTTACAATAAATGTCTAACTCCAAATTTGCACCAGATTTATATTTTAAAAAAAAACATTTAAAATGAATTGAAAGGTGATATTATGGTATCTTGAAGTCTTTTTTAAAAAGTATTCTAACCAAGGTGTGAATGAACATTGTAGAAAATGAAATGTACTGGAAATAATTCAAAGTGTTTTCAGTAAGGAGAAATTTATCCTGAATTTCTATTTAATAGAAGAGGAAGTGAGGTTGCATTTTAAGGTAATACTTAATAATGGGAAAGAAAGGTAACTATACATCAAGTGAAAAGGGATAATACTAAATAATCATAGAATGTATAATAGAAACTAAATGCCTGTCTTTAAGATTCTAGAAAGGAGCATAGTTTTCAAAGCGTTTTGGTAATGGGCTTTTTAAAATGTCCAACTGGGGTATGAACTGGAGAATATGAACATTCAGTCCTGTGGGTGACAGGATATTCTTAGCAGCTGACGGCTCCAGGGAAGAGCTCCAGAGTATTTGCTGCAACGTGAATCGCATTTAATTCACCAAGCAGCAAATGTGTGTGCAGCACTTACTACATCTGCAGCTCTGTTCGAGGCATTGCTGGATGTGAGGGGGTGCTGGGTTGGAGAGTTTAGCACATACTCTTAAAAGGATGAGTAATGCAGGCAATGATTTCCCAAGTTGTTGAGAGGAAAGAAAGAAGGTTGTGGGTTGAAGCTGATGACAGCCTTCATGGAGGAGGTGAGAACTGAGCAGGACCTTGAAAGTGAATAGGAGTTTCTGTCTTCCCACCTCAGTACATGGCGCACCATTCATCTAGTTGTTCAATCCAAAAACCTAGAAATTATCCTTGCTTCCTCTTTCCCTCACCCCCATAGCCAAATTCTCAGCAACTTCTACATCTTCTATCTCCAAAATATATCTTGAATCTGCACACTCCCACCATCTCCATTGCCGTCATCCTGGGTCAAGCCACCATCATCCCTCTGAAATGCTTCAATAGTCTATTAACTGGTCTCTCACCTTCCACTTTTGGCCCATCCTCGAATACATTTTCTACAAAGCAGCTAAGATTATGAAGTCACTACCACAATTTAAACTCTTTAAAGGTTTCCCATCGGGCTAAAAATAAAATCTTCGCTCCTCATCATGGCCTACTGGGCCCTGTAGGACACAGCCCAGCCTCACTGATCTCACTCCCATTCTTCTCCCCTTAACTCACCATGGTTGAGCCACAGTGGCTTCCCATGATGCTTTTATCTTGTTAGATGTACAATAGAGAAAAAAGAATGTGAAAATCACTGAAGGCTATATCAGGATATCAGCTCTCAAAATTAGCAGGAGAGCTTGCTCTTATAATGATTCTGCCACACAAATGTGGGCATGTAAGTAGAAAATGTCAGCAGCATGGTTTGATTTCAAGGACCCCCGGAGAAGACCCCTTTTGTATCTCAAAATTTATCTCCCTCACCAGCTTCATTAAATTCTTTCTCAGGATAATATATTTTATTAAATTCCCACCAAGAAGTACAGTCGGTATTTACTGTGTGCCAAATACTATGGTGGGTACAGGAGCTATGATGATATAAGTAGAAAAGACTTGGAGATCCTACCTTCTTAGTGCTTTCAGATTACTAGGGGATGCAGAGAATTACAACAGAAGATAATTACAATGAGGAGATTTACAAGGTGCCATGAGAACACAAGGGCGGGGTGCCTAGCTCTGACATGGGAGGTCAAGGAAAGCTTCCTAGGGGAAGTGCCATTTTAGCTGAGACCTGAAATAGTGGGATGTGCGGCAGAAGGCAGGGGCAAGTATTCACGTATTCCTGATAGGGGAAACAGCACATGCAAAAAGAGGGTATTAAGGGAGAGCATGACACTTTCATGGAAACCAGAAAAGTTCAAGATGGTTGCAACATAATGGCATGGTGGGGGGAGTATAGAGAAGAGGAACAAGATGTGAGAAGTAAGCAGTGGCCTGTGTATACAAAGCCTTAAAAGCCATCATAAGGTCTTTGGACCTATTAGTAGCAAATGAAAGCTTTTAAGCAGTGGGGTGACATGATCTGATATGTGTTTTAGAGAGCTCACTCAGGATAGAGTATGAAGAGGGGGCAAGTCCAGAGGTTGGCAGATCAGTTGAAAGGCTCCTCTATAATCCAGAAGAGAAATGATGTTGGTATGAACCAGAGGTAGAAAGGATTAAGAGAAATCCAGAAGAGAGATTTGGAAAGGATAATCCACAAGACTTGGAGATGGACTGGATAATACAGGGGTGAATTAGAAAAGAGCAAAGAGAATAATTCATACGTTTCCACCATGGGCAACCTCTGCAAGGGTACCATTTCTAAGATAGGGACTCAGGTGTAAAACGAGGCTTGGGAGAAGATGGGGGGAAGTCATACCTGATAGTAAGATAACCTTTCTTTTTTGTCTGAAAACAGGTTTTCTTTGTGGTGTGGGCTCTGGAAATTCTAAAAATAGCTTGTCGGAAGAGTCTATGAAAGAGATCAGAAGGTACTTAAGAGAATCGAACTCCTTCTTAATTTTCCTTAAGCCCTGGCCAAGATGCCAAGCAAGTTCTTCTGTCATTAATAAACAATAGTAAAGAGAAATATTGAGTCTGCTAGGTAATAGCAAGGTCCTTTCCAACTCCATGGTACCTGGTATTTACATTTTCCACAATCATGGTGTGTCCAGAATCTTATCTGCTTTGGATAAGGTGATTACAGCCCCTTGGGGAATAAAAGTGTTTCCCTATCCCGGCTGGCTTCACATCCCTCTTCCACCATACACATGTCCTCATTTACATTTTGGATGAGTAAATGTCTGGACTGTGTGGTGTTTTATAAGCTTATGGACATGTGAATGTGGGAGAGACAGAGAGACACAGAGAAAGATGACAGTAGATATCTGCTTGAGACACCACCCAGTTAATTTAATTTCTGTGACCTCATCCCGCTTTAGCTGAAGTCTTCTGAAATGAATGGCTCTTGTTTTCCTGTTATTTAAACACTTATTAAACAATGTGCCACCATGAGAAAGAGAGTTCCTTCAGAGCAGGGTTTCTCAATCTCAGCACTACTGACATTTTGCGCTGGATAATTCTTTGCTGTGGGGGACTGTCCTGTGCATTGTAGGATGTTTAGCAGCATCCCTAACCTCAACCCACTAGATGCCAGTTAAGACTGCCCCACACCCAATAGTGACAATTAAACTTGTCTCTAGACACTGCCAAATGTCCACTTGGGGGACAAAATTGCCCCCAGTTGAGAATCATTGCTTCAGAACAGTCACTCTCAAAATGTCACGCTCAGACCAGGAGCATCAGCATCACCTGAAAACTCATTAGAAATGCAAATCTTGTGGCCTCAACCAGCACCTACAGCGAAAGAAACTCTGGGGGTGGGGCCCGGCAGTCTCTGTTTAAGAAGCCCTCCAGATGATTCTGATGTACACAAAGTTTGAAAAGCGCTGTTCTAGAGCAAAAGAATGATCACTAAAGTTTCACAAGAAATAGTTATTTATGTAAAAAAAAAGATTTTGAATACAGGAAGGTCTTCTCTCTTCCCTTTTCCTTTGCTATTCAAAAAAGGAAGTGAAAGTACATCATTTTATTTCTAAAAGGCAAAGATTCTTGATAAATAATTTCCTATCATGGAAAATTCTTCTAGATAGACAACATTTTTTAAATCACATGAAAAGTTTGTTACTCTGAACAGAACTCTTTTTTTCCTTAGGTCACAAAGGTCAAACAGCAATAGCATGATTGCATATCAGATTGACAAAGAGAGATTTTTAAATAAGCACAAGGAAAAACTTTCTGCAGGTAGAATAGAAATGTGACATAGCACTTCCACCAGGGTGACAGGCCCACTCATCTGCCCAGCGCTCAACAGCGGTTGGAAAGCAAAGACAGATGTCTGTGTAAGAGAAAGCTTTTCTTTGTTTTCTTCCTTAGCTTCCTTTTTCACTTGTTTGCTCACATGCCCCCTTTCCACCCAAAACAGCACTAAATAAGGGAGTCGAGTTTTCCAATTTATTTAAACAGCAGTTTTTTAATGCAGCCTACAAATTATAAAAGTTCAGGTAAAAGTCCTATTCTTCAAATGTATTTTCAAATTCTGTGTGTTGCTAAACAATTTAGTGATGCTGATGTCTTCCGTGAAATGCCTGTTGGATGCCTGAATATTAGATTGGATTCTGAAAATCATTTTATCAGAAAAGGAAATGACGTTCAACTTCAATAATTATTTTTACTTAAGAGAACACATATGCCAAAATAAGGAAGATAAATTTAGTAAAACTTTGTTCATAAATTTATTCATTTTTAATGTATTGATTTGTTCAAAAAATAGTAATTGAGTGTCGACTGTATACCAGTGAATAAGAAATGTATATTCTCTGACCTCATGGAGCTTACTTTTTTTTGTAGGCAGAGAGAAACAGACAGATAACAATCCAATATTTTAAATTTTGGGTTGTACCGTGTTAGTGGGTTATAAGATCAATTTAATGGGTCACAAACATCTTTCATGATTGTTTCTTCAATGAACGAACTAGAATAGAATAAAGAAATAGATTTCATTCTACCAAACTTCTTAAGTATGTTATTTCATCAAACTGTCATTTCAGCTATGTGTATATGTAAGGGCGTGAATCAAAGTAAAACATTTCTCGGGGCCAGCTTGGTGGCATAGTAGTTAAGTTTGCACGCTCCACTTTGGCCACCTGGGGATTGCAGGTTTGGATCCTGGGCACAGACCTACGCACTGCTCATCAAGCCATGCTGTGGTGGCAACCCACATACAAAATAGAGGAAGGGGCACATATGTTAGCTCAGGGCCGATCTTTCTCAGCAAAAAGAGGAAGATTGGCAACGGATGTTAGCTCCTGGCCAATCTTCCTCACCAAAAAAAAAAAAAAAACCAAACAAATGAAACATTTCTTGTCATGAGTTTTAAAAGTTTGAAAAATACTGAAATTTTTAAAATATAGGAATAGATGAAATGATTTCAAATTGTAGTGCATGCTATGAAAAGGCTAGGGGGCTAAGATAGAAAATAAAAAATGTCAAGTGCAGGGAGGCAGAACCAACATTAGCTGTGTGGTCAGAGATGGTCTTTCTGAGGAAGGAGCATTCTAGCTGTTCCCAGCCAGGGAGAGCAAGCCAGCAAGACAAAGGGAACAGCAAGTGCAAAGGTTCTGTTTGCTGCCTCAATACCTGGGGTGTGGCAACCTAAATGGCAAAGAAAATGGACAGTTCATTTCCTTCCTCCTTAGGAAGGAAAATTCTAGAACTTTTGGTTGATAGAAAAGGGAGGTAAAACAAAACGGAGGCATGAACCTATTCCATAAACACAGATAAGTCTCACTTCAAAGACATGGGAAAATCCCCAATTCAAATAACTCATAGAAAGAAAATATATATTCAATTAAAATTCATCAAATATTTATTGAGTTTTTACCCTGAGCAAATAATTACACTATGGTGAATTCAAAGATGAATAAGAGTTTTAAAATAGAAGTGTAGGGTGCTAAGTACACATATATACAAGAGACCAAAGATTATACTTTATCTATTAATGAAAGTCAGCCATTCTCCTTTTTGATAAGACCTATTCCATATGCCTCAAATTTATTTTTCTCTATTTGGCTTTATAACAAAGATTTCATTCACTCCAGGATGGTTTCTGCCTAATTAGACTATCTACTGTGATCTATATTTCAAAAGATAGAGATGTTCTACAACCAAGGGTGATTTTATATTCTAGAACCTCAAACAAAGCATTGCAAAGAGACTTAAGACCTCTCTAACACTCTAATCACACACTCTAAGGCTCCCTAATTCTTTAGAACCCCAAATTCTAAAGCCAGCACTTTCAGAGTAGGTATGACTATATTTGTAATAAACTTACTATTATTGTTATCGACACTATCATTATTTTAATGCACTCTATCTCCTTGCTCTCTCACTCAGTTCATCTGCCCTCAGCTCCTCTTACAGTCCTGTCAAGCGTCCCTTCTCCTACCTTCCTGAAAACTTACAGCCTACAACTTTTTGAAAACTCAACCTCCCACTTTCTTTGCCAAGTGGGCAGAATTCAGAGGCTGCAGCAATGGCAACAAAAGCTATTTCGGTGGTGGCCAATATGTACTCATAGTCCTACCTTGACTACAGTGAACCGTGGAAACTCAGGCCGTTGGCAAGTGGTCTGGAAACTCTGGAGACAATATTTTATGCTTTAGCTCAAGACAACTAAATCCAGTAAAAACTTTGAATATAGACAGAGCAAAGTCACAGGGAAATTCTTGAAGGATCCTTTAAGCAAATGGTTGGGGGCATAGCAATTTGCGCTTGTATCAAGAGCCCACCAAATGTTCATATTCCTTGAAGCAGTAATTTGAGAAGCTTCTACTGTACTTCTGAAATTTTTTCCTAAAGAAATAATCCAGAATTCAGAAATAGATTTCGGCACAGAAATATTATTTGTGGCATTAATTTGTATTTGAAAATCAACCAAGTATCTTTCAATAGGAGCATGTTAAATATATAATGTTATATCTATATAGTGAGCTATTTAAAGTCATTAAAAGTGCCATTTATGAAAAGATTATAGCATAGCAGAGTGGTTAGGTTATAATGTTAGGTAGAAAAGGATAAAAATTGGAATTTATGATACAATTTCAACTATATATAAAACAGATGCATAGAAAAACTAGAAAGGAAATAGGAATTGAGGGATCTGGATAGTTACATTACCAGTCATATTTTATCATACTTTTCTGTATTTTTAATTTTTTCTATAGTGATTGTATATTCTTTTTATGTTCTAAACAAATAAACTTTAACTCAGACATTGTTATGTTTTTCTCTTCAGTGAATGTGAAAATAATTCATGGTTTCAGATAGTATTCAGCATAGATATGGCACTATGTAGGATAAAATTTGCTTGCCAACATCAATGAGTATAAACTTGTTTAATCACAAATTATTGCCAAGTAATAAAGCAACATTAATATTTTATAATTTATTGTTGGTTGTATTTATAAAAACAATCAAGAACTATCATAGGAGATTTCCATTCTTTATTATGAAGAAAAAGAGAATGATGTGTAATCATGGTTTGCTTTAAAAATGTGACCTTTTTTAGAATGAGATATGATAGGGTCTTTAATTGGCTCATAGCAAGTAATGTACTACCCTTAATTGATTACTAAATCTTGTCAAATTTGTAGTTGATTAATAAATTTTGTTAATTAAGAAAGTGAAGAGGAAATTATTTGCATGCAGGTAGATTTTAGCTCTCTTTAGAAGTTTCATCAGCCCCCAAAGCTCTACACATCCAGGTTACTAGGATGTATATTAGGATCTACAAGGTTAGAGAAAGGTGCCTATTTAAGGACTTCCAGCAATGGACTGGACACAGAGGGTTTAAGCCTGACACTTTATTTCCTCACCCAGTTGTCAAACCATTTGCTATGCCTTAGAAAAAAATGAAACCAGCTATCCTATCACCCTGAAAATTTGGTGATACAGCCGCCTGCACCCCTAGAGGTGAAGTTAGTCGGCTATGAGCAGACAACCACTAAGAAAATTTATGCTCCTCTGTTTTGGAGAATTTTTCCCTTGTTCCTCAGCCCCGTTTCTAATTTCTGCTCTCAGAGAGTCTATATTTATGACAACCCAATCATCTTGGCCTGTGCACTGCATCTCACTGTGAGGAGCCAGAGCCTTCTGTGGAAGGCAGCCTTATAGAGAAGACCACACTGTTGACAGATTCGTGCCTCCTCCCTGTGGGTGGTCAGAGGCAGGGAAATTTGAGCTTTCCAGAGCGGGCCTGTCATGTGCCAGGAAATTTAGATTCAGGGAGCTGTTATCTATTAAAGCTATGCGCCTCCCAAAAACCAGAATTACAGGTAACTAATATTCCTTCTGCATGCCAAAGCAAACCCCAAACCCTTAATCCCCAAATGACTGGGCTATTAATATTAAAATAGTGTCTTTTATATAGCATGTGTAACAATTTGTTAGTCTCTGGGCCAATGTAATAAAAACATCATTGACGGGCTTAGCTTTGAAGCACATCTAAATGAACAAGGGAGGAAGTATTTTATCTGTTGGAAAAGACTCTCTGAAGGAGTTGATCCATCAGAGAAGGAGATAGACTCAGATTTCTTGGGAGGCAACTTAGTCTTAGAAAAAAGTTCTGAGAGGTTTAGTAGAAAGAGCCAAAGCAGGATTAGAGCAAGACAAATCTGATTTTGAATCTTGGGTAGAATTGGGTGTCCTTGGGCAAGTTCCTGAATTTTTCTGACCCTTTCTTTTCTCACTTAAAAAATGGACCTCATATGCGCCAGCCCCGTGGCATAGTGGTTCAATTCAGAGTGTTCCACTTTGGCAGCCCGGGTTCCGGGGTTCGGATCCTGGGCGTGGATCTATACCACTCGTCAGCCACACTATAGTGGTGACCCACATATAAAAAGAGTAGAGAAAGATTGGTACAGATATTAGCTCAGGGCTGATCTTCCTCAGGAAAAAAAAAAAAATGGAGCTCATAATAAATACTTTTCACAGCAGATATAGGGAGAAATGATATAACGGATGTGAAATGCCTGGCTTTTGTGATGTGCATTTCACATACCTATTTATCTCATTATTAAAGCATATTAAAATGCTTTCAACCCATTGTAACCTGTTCACCCTTACAAGGAAAATGTACTTCTTCTCATTAGGTACTTAGAATGCAACATGTAGTGCTCATGTCTAACTTAGTTTGGGATCAATTACTACCTATTATTTCTACCAATACATAAACAGATACTAATATTGATACCTGTACCATCTCCCTTGACCTCACCCCACACACGGCAACTTCTATTGCCGGCAGAAACCCCAACACTAGGGTGTTGATGCTACATGCACGTGCCCACCCAACACTACCATATACAACCTACACTCTACCTGCTAATTCTTACCTCCACACCCCTTGCACTTCATAGAAATGATTTTCCAGGTAATCATAGAATAAATGCCTGGATGTATCTGTAAATAGAAGAGATTTGTTATGCAAAAAAATATATTTTGTGGGAGGGAAAAATTGTATGAGCAAGTTCAATACATTATGTTTGGAAGATAGATTGATGTTGAGAAAAAGAAAGGAAAGCAGGTAAATTTAGGAGACACGTTCCTGAAGATGAAGCAATCAATAGCCTTTTGTATATAAAACATATGCCAGCTATGTCTACAGCAGTGGTTCTCAGAATTTAGCATGCCCTTGTGTCATGTGAGGGCCGTAGATTCCTCGCCCCCAGAGCTTCTGATTCAGTAGGTCTGGGGGTGGGGCCAGATCATTTGCATTTCTAACAGATGATGCTGATGCTTCTGGTCTAGGAAATACACTATGAGAACTACTGATCTACATAATTCATAAGATAAATTTATGAGCTTTTCATCTTTTTCAGTGGTCTGGAATAATTTAAATAGCATTGGAATCATCTGTTCTTTAAAAGTTAGTTGGAACCCAGTGGTAAAATTATTTAATCCTGGTACCTTTTCCCTCTTTTAGATGATAGACTTGTAATCACTGTTTCAATCCCTTTCTATTAAATTTTCCCACTTCTTCTTGGGTTAGTTAATTCCTATTTTGTTAAGAAATAATCCATTCCTTCTAAGTTTTCAACTTATTGCAATGGGGTTAAATGTAATACTTTCTTATAATTATTTTAACCTGTGTGTATGTTTCTCTCTTTTCTCAATCTTAACGTCTTCCTCTCTCTTCTTTCCTTTGTCATGCACAGGAGATGTCTATATATTGTACTTAAAAAACTAGTTTTTTAATTTATTTGTTCTTTCTACCATTTTTGGTTTCCATTCCATTTATTTCAGCATTTATCTTTATTGGTTTCTTCTTCATACTTTATTTAGTTTTATTCTTTTGTTCTTCATGGAATTTCTTAGTACGAGTACTATGTTCATTTATTTTAAGTCTTTCAGTAACAAAGCTATCATAGCTATAAGCTATACATTTTCCTCTGAATATAGCTTTAGCTGTGTTTCATAAGTTCTGGTAAGAAATATTCTCCTTTTCATTGGTTCTAGATAGTTTATAATTTAAATTTTACTTTTCTCATTAATCCTAGAGTTATTTTAAAGGCTGTTTCTTATTTTTCAAGTAGTTAAGATTGACAAGATATTGCTTAATATTTAATATCAATTTTATTTGCTTATGATCTAAGATTATGTTTATTAAAGCATCTACTTTTTAAACTAAGTTAAGGTTTTCTTTTCAGCCTTGTAAATTACATTAAAGTATCTACTTTTTAAACTAAGTTAAGGTTTTCTTTTCAGCCTTGTAATTTACATTTTATTAATGTTCCATTATGATAGAAGTTCTGTGTACAAATCTCTTAGACTGAGTGTGTGGCTTATATTTTTCAAATCTGCATGTCCTTTCTTGTATTTGGACTCCTTGATCAATCCCAAGTCATTTCCCAAAAGCCAATACAACCTTTATTTTACAACATTCCATAACAAATGAAATATAGACAAAAAACCATGGAACAATTTTACTTATACACATTGGTGCAAACTTTTATATAAAATATTACCAGGCAAAATCCAGAGGCATCTCAAAAAAATAATATACCATAACTCAGAAGGACTTATTCTTAGAATATAAACATGGTTAAAAATCATAAAATCTATCAAAATAATTTACATTGTCAATAAATTAAAGGAAGAAAAAAAGATTGAAATGATAAATGTAGAGAAGACATTTGTAAAATTCAGCAGCCATTTTTAATTTAAAAAAACCTTAATTACTTTCTGTTTCTGTTTTACTTAAATGTGATGGACTAGCCACAAAAACTACAAATAACATTCTAAATGGTCAAACTCTAAGGATCTTTATATTAAAATCAGGCATAAGAGAGTGTATCAATGATCTATTGTCACAATAATGCTGCATAACAAACAACTACCAAACTTCAGGAGCATATGATAATGACCGTGTAAGTAGCTCTAGCTCACAGCCACTGGGGATCAGGGGATCTGGGCTGGGCTTGTGTGCACATCCGTGGTCAGCTACAGGTCATCTAGGCCTTTCTGTGATCATTACTGGGCTTGCTCATGTGTCTGGGACTGGCTGGTTGTGGACTGATCTAGGATGGCCTTTGCTAGAACAATTGGGAATATTTTACTCTACACAATATGTTCTCATCTTCCAGCAGGCTAGCCAGGCATGCTATCATGGTAGTGACGGAGGAGCAAGCCCAATGTCAGAAGCACTTTTCAGGCCTCTGCTTGTAACATATTTGCTAACATCCCATTGACTGAACGAGTGGCTCAGCCTAGACTCAGAGTGTGAGGACATGCAAAGTTTCATGGCAAAAGACATGGATACAGGGAAAATGGGACCATCTTTGCAATCTTCTCCATGTGGGGGTCCCTGCTTCCACTAATATTATTCATCATTGTTTCAGAGGTTCCAGTGAATTTTGTGGGACAAGAAATAATTAGCATAATTTATACAACCAAAAGAGTAATATTATCTTTTTTTGTTAGTGACACTATTGTATAACTACAAAAGTCAAGGAACTCTAGTAAAACACACTATAATTAGTAAGAATATTTGACAGGGTGGTTTGACTAAAAAGTAAATGTAGAAAAATCAATTCTTTATAGTCATTCATTCAACAAATATTTACGGAACACTGACTGATGGAATGTCAAGAACTCATCTAGTCCCTGAAGATACAGTAGGGGACAAAGAGACAAAATCCTTTTCCTCATGGGGCTGACATTTTAGTTGGGGAGATGGGAAATAAACCACAAATGAGTAAATAATAAGTCAGATGATGGCAGGTGCTATGGAGAAAAATATAAAGCCAGAGAAGGAGTATAGTAAATGCTTAGCAGGTGGGGTGGGTGGCAGGCAGGGGTGTGCTGTTTTCTATAGGATGATCAGAGAAGGCCTCACTGATAAAAATAAGTTAGCATCGGAGCAGTGACTTGAGGTCCATGAGGAAGCCCGGCATGCAGATAACTGGGACAAGCAGATGCTAGTCAGATGTAACAGCGAGTTCAAAGGCCTTGAACAGGGTTATACATGGTATGCTTTATTTATGAGTTATCAGTTACAAATGGAGATGGAATTGTCACCTAACCACACAAATTGTAAAACACTTAGGAATAATCTTAACAAGAAATAATAATTTGAAGGACATAAAACAAGATCTGTAAAATCCCAAGAAAACTATTTACAAAACAAAACAAAAATTAAAAACAGAAGAGGCTAACTTGCCTGCAAGATACTTGAACATATTGAAGCAACTGTATCAAAACAACATGATATTGGCAAAGGAGTAAACAAATGCATCAGTACAATAGATTGGAGGTCCGTCTAGAACTAAAGCTGTACCTCTATTTACTAACTTGTTCAAAATTAAATGATAGATGGATAAAGGCACACACTTTTTTTACATTGAGCAATAAATATGTATTCATTTTCTATTGCTGTCTAACAACTTATCACTAACATAGTGTCTTAAGAAACAAATTTATTACATAACGGTTCTGTAGGTAAGAAGTCTGACTGAGGTCTCACAGAGCTAAGATGTTGGCTGGGCTGCATTCCTTTTGGAGGCTCTGAAGAAGAATTCATTTCCTTGCCATTCCCAGAGGCTGTCCATGTTCCTTGGCTGTGGCCCCCTTCCTCTATCTTCAAAGCCAGCAATGTTGAATCTCTCTGACCGCTCTTCCATAGTCACATCTGCCTCAGACCACAATCAGGAAAGGTTATCCCTCTTAAGGACTTGTGTGACTAGATTGGACCCACCTGGATAATCCAGGATGCTCTCTCCATCTCAAGGTCTGTACCCTTAATCACATCTGCAAAGTCCCTTTTGCCGGGTAAGGTAGTATCTTCACAGGTTGCAGGGATGAGGGCACGGAGATCTTTGGGAACCATCTTTGTACTTACCACAAACACTTCAGAGAATATTTTGGAAAATATTTTTCTAACCCAGATGTCAGGGAAATGTTTATAATCAACAGGGAACTAGCTCATGAGGGATAAAGGAAAAGACTAGCATGTTGTACCATGTAATTTGTTTTAATTGTATGACCAAACATACCATAAACGAACTCGGAAGACATAAGCTGAATGTCTTACAACATGTGGCAGCCAAAGTGTTAATATCTGCATTTTTTTACAAGGTTCGTAAGAATTAATAGGAAAAAAAACAACCTTTGAAAAATGGGAAAAAGATCCGAATAGTCAGTTCACAGGAAAGCAAATCCAAAAGGTCAATAAAACCGCATGAAAATATGTTCAACCTCAGTAGTTTTCAGAAAAACACAAGTTTATGGTAACAAGAAGTACATTAGTTCTCTACGGCTGCCATAACGAATTACCACAAAATTGGTGGCTTAAAACAACAGAAATTCATTCTTCTCACAGTTCCGGAGGCAAGAAGTCCAAAATCAAGGGCAAGGCCATGCTCCTTCTGCAGGCTGCAGGGGAGAATCCTTTCCGGCATCTTCCAGTGTCTGGTGGCTCCAGGTTTTCCTTGGCTTGTGGCAGCGTAACTCCAGTCTCCGGCTCCCTCTTCGTATGGTCCTCTCCTCTTCGTGTGTGTCTCTCCCCAAGTGTCTCTTGTAAGGATACTTGTCATTGGATTTAGGGCCCACCAGATAATCCAGGATGATCTCATCTAGAGATCCTTAGTTATATCTAGGCAAAGGCCCTTTTTCCAAATGAAGTCATATTTTTAGATTCTGCAGATTAGGATATGGACATATCTTTTGGGGAGGCTACCATTTAGTCACTACAATGAGATATTATCCTTCTCATCAAATTGGCAAAATTTTTAAAAGAGCGAGAATACCCACCACTGTGGTAGATGGGGTGGTGGGAGGTTCTCATACACTGCTGTGGTCTTGTAAATTTTTAAAAAGCAATCCAGCAAAGTCTATTAATGCAAAAACACACACATATCATATATTACATGACTCAGCTTCTGGGAAACTAGCCCATAAAAATAAAAGAACCAGTATGCGAGATTTTATATAGAAGAATGTTATTGCATCATTGTTGTGGTGAAGGAAAGAAGAATCTGGAAACAAAATGAATGCCCAGCAATTGGGGAATGATTGAAAAAATTGTGGTACACCTATATCATGGATATATATGTATAAAAGATTTGAGAAATATATGGAAAGATAAGTGTCAGCTTTTGTGATGGCCAGAGTGATTGGTAGATCATGCCAGAATTCATGTTTGAGGGTTTAAGTGGAAAAGATTATTTTCTTTTGAGTCACAGTGTCTGGGATCCTGTATAAACTTCTTGATTTTCTAATTTTGGTATAACTGAGCAAAGTCACGTGTCACCAGCCACCTTGGGTCTTCGGTTGCTCAACCTCAGGTAGGAGGGGGCTCTTGCTCATCCCTCAAGCTCCTTGATCCTGTGAGTAAATGCTGAATTCCAGGAGTAACAAAGTGTTTCAGTTCTGCCCTCCCTGAGGCATAGTAAGAATAGTGCTTTGTGATTTGACTGGACAGATCTACAGATGTAATTAGTGGCTCTTGACAGAGTCATTGCTGAGTAAGTGAGAAAATTCCTGTGCCATTTAGTCCAGGAACTGAGAGGCAGTGTTGGGGATGTTCCCCCCAAAGATGCCTTGCCCCTGCTTCCTTTAATTCCCCTAGAATATTTTGAGCAATAGGAACACATCGAAAAAGGTATAGTTTCCTCCTCCAGAAATAAACCACATGCATTTAAAGGTATAAACTCTGGTATGTTTGCTTTAACAAAAAAAAAGGCACACTTGCCCAGAAACCTCAAGGCTTCCTGGAATCTCTGTTAAGAATTCAGATGTACTGATGATAAATTTCTAGGGGGCAGTCCGGTGGCGTAGTGGTTGAGTTTGTGTGCTCAACTTTGGCAGCCTGGGGTTTGCAGATTCAGATCCCAGGTGCAAACCTACGCACCACCCATCAAGCTATGCTGTGGTGGCTTCCCATATACAAAAAAAATAGAGGAAGATGGGCACAGATGTTAGCCCAGGGCCAATCTTCCTCAGCAAAAAAAGGAAAAAAAAGAATTCAGATGTACTGATGATACATTTCTAAACACCATAATTTAAGCCAATACTATTAACAAGTAGAAAAAAGAGGAATGATAGTTTCTTTTATCATTGGAACTGTTTTAAAAAAATTGTGGGGAAATGCAGTACACCTGGTAATCTACGAAAATCTGAGATCAGATAGTTATTAATCCTTTCAAATTGTTTGCATACTGTATAGAATGAAGCATCAGGTCTGTCCCAACTCCAGAATACTTAGAAATACTTTGAAATAAGTTATTCACATCAGATCTCTTGAAAAGCATCCAAAGATCAAGTAACTCCTTTTCCTTCCTCTAGGCAAGGCTGGAGATGAACCCAACCCAGACTCTTAAAGGTACTTTTTTTTTTTTAGTGAGGAAGATTGGCCCTGAGCTAACATCCATTGCCAATCTTCCTCTTTTTGCTGAGGAAGATTAGCCCTGAGCTGACATCTGTGCCCATCTTCCTCTACTTTGTATGGGATGCTGCCACAGCATGGCTTGATGAGGGGTGCGTAGGTCCGTGCCTGGGATCCAAACCTGTGAACCCTGGGCCGCCAAAGCAGAATGCACGAACTTAACCACTATGCCACTGGGCTGGCCCCAGTACTTCTTATTTTTAAAGAACCCTTAGGTATAATATACGATTCTTAGTTTCTTCTTCTATATTTTTATCTTATTCTACAATGAATATGAATTACTTTTCTAATCAGAAAAAACACATTAACTAAAAACTCATCTATGTGATTTGAGAATTACAGTTCATAAAGTAAACTTGGAATGGATTTTTAAAGAAACAGCCAAATTAGTTACAATTTATAATCAGAATTTCATAGTGTAAAGGCCTACAGACCTTTTTTCATGCTGATGTCTATGGGAGATTAAACTCTCAATTGGTTACAAATGAGAGAGACAGTGGACAGCACAGAGGAGAAGGCCTTCCCTAGAAGAGGGACCAAAAGTCAATTCTTGGCAATTCACTTCCTCCGTAAGCCGCCATTTTTTCATCTGTTGAGTAGAGATGACAATAATTCTTACCTTTGCAGAGTTGTTACAGGGCTTAGGGTTAATGTCAGAAGTATTGGAAAATTGCACCCAATAACAGTCTATAAAAATCCAGGAAAATATTTCTTCTTCATTTTCTTCTTTCTTGTTTTAAAGAACCATAAACAAGAGCAATACAAAATGTATTAGACCATTTGCCCTCAAAATACTATTGGCCTTTTAAGTATCTCTCAACAATTATTTGCATCTAAATAGGCCAACTTTACTGCAATTTGATAATGGGAACCAGTAAAACTTTTTAAAGAAGACATGTTAGAATCAGGTTTGTGGTTCCCGTGGGATGTGGGAAGGCTCCTGGGTGACTAGCAAGGTTCAGGTTTTTGATCTGGGTGCTGGTTACACAGTTTGTACACTTATATTCTGTGCATGTGTCTATAAGTGTGTTACACTTTAATAAAAAGTTGAAACCAACAAAAAAAGAAAAGAGATGTTCCCGAACGTAAATATCCTCTACATAGTCTGCAGTGGGCCTCATTCTTTTATTTTAATCTTTTTCACATTTCATATGCGTACAGAGGAGAAATCAAAATCCAGTGCTTTATAACAGAGGTTTTCGACGAAAGGTGGGCATCAGACTGGCTTTGAAGTTTTTTAAAAAGTAAAGATCAAGATCCGCCCCCAGAGACAGTGACTTAGTAAGTCTGGAGTGGAGCCCAGAAATCTGTATTTTTTTAACTCCAAATTAGGAACCACTGCTCTGAAGTCTAAATCAGAGGTTCTTACACTTTGCTGCATGCTAGAATCACCTGAGGAGTTTAAAAAATATTGAAGGTTGGATTCCACACCCAGAACTTCTAATTTAATCGGTCTGGGGACTGAGCTGGGCATCCAGATTTTTTAAAGCTCCCCAGATGATTCTAATGTGCATCAACCTTTGTGCACAACTGTCCAAAACAGAGAGAAGGAGCTTGGAAATCTCTGATGGGTATTTACCAACAGCAGGTGAGAACAGTGAGGGAACTTCGGCATCATTTAACTGCCTCAAGCCAAATCTGCCAGCACCCCACCCACCGTTTACCCTGGCCTGTGGTTTTTACATAAGGCAAATATTTATTGTATGTTTCTATAATGAGTACGTATTTGTTTATAGGACCTTAATATCCTGTCTGGGTCATCATCCTCCTTTTAGCCTGTAAATTTCTAAACGGCAGGGGCGAGGGTGGAGTCACTGCTTGTACAAGCAACTAGTGCTGCAATTAAATGGATGGTCGCAATCACGCAGAAATTCCTTTCCGCGGCTCGCCCGAGAGGCAAACTCCAGCATTTTATATCTCATCTGCCCCCATGACTTCACTGTGGGAAAAGGAAATGCAGGAAAACAAACTCTTCTTGGAGACTCACCGTCTCTGTTTCACAGAAGTTAGCATTAGACACTCAGAGTGAGGCTTGTATGCCAACACTCAGTCACTCTGGTGATGAAAAATGGTTCTATTTTGATTGGAAAATCAACGCTCCAGATGACTATATTCGCTGTTTATGTGGCTTCCTAATTCCTTGTCTCCTGTCTAACCCGTGGATTCTACCTTGCATTCACTACCTTCAGAAGACTTCTTCCCTCTGACAAGCCTCCGAATTTTCCTTACTGTGTCCAAGAGGCTGAGCTGAGTGGGACTGGAAGGGGTAGAGCCTCTCGTCATTTATCAAGGAAGTGCAAGTTACCCCTTGAAATAAGCAAAGATTCAGAACCCAAAGTTTGAATCATTTTTTGTTTGAGAAGTTGTTTAGCTAAAGGGCTATTTCGTGAGAGGTGGCAAAATCAGCACTAATTTCTTGCTTGTTCTCTGAAACTTAAACATAAAGCTTGTGGATAGCCCCATTCAACCAACTTCCTGAAGGAACTGTGCTTCTCTGTCAGATATGCCCTCCTCCATCCTTGACACTTTAAGAAACTCCTGACCACCCTTCACTTGATACCTCCTTCCTGAAACCTTCCCTGGCTTGCCAGGAAGGAGGATGAGGATTTGCTCTCTCCTCTGTGTTCTTGCAGCACCTTGTTCACATATTGATTATAGGATGTGTCACAGTGTCTTATAAATATTTAGCCTCTGGCCAGGCTCCTCTGTTAGACCTGGGTTCTTCCAGAAGAGGAGGGAAACTCATTCATAAGCCCAGCCTCAGAACTCAGTCCTAGGCCTTGGCACGTGGTAGGAATCACACCATGTAATTACAGTAGATGATGTTTGGCAAATGAATTGCCCATCCTGACAACACGGCCATATTTATTAGCAGAAGCTCTGGACAGTAAAGCTTCTAACTGAAGCTGACATTAGCCTAAAATAGGAAGCCACATCAACGCTGCCTTTTGACTCAATAAATGTCAGGTCTCGTTCCATCCAAATAACTCCTGACTCTCCAACTGGGCTCTGATGGAAGATCAAAGAGACTCTTAAGACTTGGTCCTTTTCTCTGTTTCAAGAAGTGGGTTAATGCTGCAGGTTAATTCAAAGCTCTTGACTCTAAGCTGAAATGTCAATGGAGGCATATCTGACCTTTCATTCAAAAAGACAGTGGAGAGTTGGAGAGGTGAATGTAGGAAAGAAAAAACTAAGTGGAAAGTTGAGGTAGGAGGAAAAAATATCATTTAGATAAGAAGGGCCCTAGATCATCTGTCTGTGCTGTCCAATACTGCAGCCACTAGCCACAGATGGCTGTTTGATTTAAATGTAAATTATAAGATGAAACAAAATTAAGTATTCAGTTCCTTGGTAGCACTAGCTACATTTCAAGTACTCAATAGCCACATGTGGCTAATGGCTGCCATATTGGACAGTACAGATATGGAACATTGCCATTATCACAGTGAGTTCTATTGGACAGCAAGATAAATCCCATCCTTTTAAAGATGGGAAACCTGACAGCTGGAGAAGTTCAGTGACTGGCCCAAAGACACATGGTAGGCGTAGGCACGGTACCCAAAGCTCGGGACCCCCAGGCTGGCCTCGTAACACTCTATGCTGTGAGATTTGCCTGCTTGGACTGTAGAATTTGTCTGTATGTGTCAAAAAAATAAAGAAAGTTAGCAAATTTCAGTTGGATTCAAAAGTACAAAGTAGCCATTCAGGGCTGTTATACTAAGGAAACTTACTGAAGTAAAATTTGTAAATAAAAAGTTCTTGGCATAGTAATTATCTTAAATGGAAAACTTAACTTCTGAACAAAACTTGTCTTTATACTTGAGTCAAAACACGAAGCAATGTGGCCATAAAAAGCACCATCTAATCACTTAATTTAACATCAGGTGACAAAGTTCCATGTTAATCAATAACCTCAGTGCACACACTTGTAGCTACTTAATTGCCTGCTGTTGTATAGTAATTACGTATTATTGTGTAGTAAAATACCCCCCCAATTCACATTTGCATCTTCCAAGTATACATAATTGTGGTTAGGGCTATCACACATCATCCATTAATGTGAAGTATTTGGCTTTTCAAAATATTTCTTAAACTTACATATGTTCAAATTTCTTTCATATATCTTGAGCTGGTTTCAATAATAAAATGATGTGCCCATGTTTGGCCTTCTAGAAAGAATATCAGCTTTCCTTATACATTTAAATTGAGTTTCCAGAAACCAAGGTGAGTTTTCAGACTTGGGGTAACATTTAAAATATGATTATGTGAGAAATTTGAATTGATGTCATAGCTACAGGGACATTTTTTGGACAAGGTATTTCAGAAAGCTAACAGGGATTTTATTGAATTCACGGGTAATTTATCTTCTTACATTTGAGTGAGGACATCTCTATCCTGTTTCTTTTAGCACCTTGGACAACCGTGTTGAGAGCCAGTTTGTTATTAGAAAGCAACATACACCTAGTGGTAAGGGGAAGTTTCCTCTCTATTCACTGGACTCACATATCAATAGTGTTTGCGTGATTTGACTGAAAATCACAGAATTCCATACCACAAGTGATTTAAAGAGGGGGCCGGCCCGGTGGCACAGCGGTTTAGTTTGCGCTTGGCAGCCTGGGGTTCAAGGGTTCAGATCCCGGGCGCCGGCTGATGCACTGCTCGTCAGTCATGCTGTGGCGGGTCCCCTATAAAGTAGAGGAAGATGGGCACGGATGTTAGCCCAGGGCCAGTCTTCCTCAGCAAAAAGAGGAGGATTGGCAACGTATGTTAGCTCAAGGCTGGTCTTCCTCACCAAAAAAAAAAAAAAATGATTTAAAGATGTCTTATCACACAAAGCAAGGACTCCGGAGGCAGTTGGTTTCAGAATTTGCTAATTCTATGGCACAAGATCATGAAGATGTCCTCCATCTTGTTGCTCTGCCCTTCTCCCATGTTGCCTTTCATCCCCAGGCTTGTCCTCTTAGAGTCACAAGATGTCACATCTCTAGGCTTACACAACTGCATCCGTAGCCTAGAAGAGAAGCAATTTCTCCTCACATGTGTGTTTATTACAGGAAGAAACACCTCTTCCAGAAACCCTCCCCATTCTACCTCTAGCAAACTGCCTCTTACATCTCAGTGGCCAGAATCGGGCCACATGCTCATACCTTAGCTATAAGAGAGGCTGAGTGTTTCAGTTACCCAATGATGTGTAATAAACCACCCCAAAACTTAGTGGCTTTAAACAAGTTCTTACTGCTCATGATTCTGCAGTCTGGACGGGGCTCAGCTGCGTGGTGTTTCCGCTCCACATGGTATCTGCTGAAGCTGCAACATCCAAGATAACTGCTTCACCCACATGTCTACTACCTCAGCTTGGATGGCCAGACTACCTGGGGCTGGCCAGGTGTCTATCTTTCTTCACATGGCCTCTCCATGTGGCCAGCTTGGGCTTCCTCACAGTATGGCCATCTCAGGGTAGTCTGACTTCCTACGTGGTGGCTGACTTCCAAAAGAAGGTGCAAGTGGAAGCTACAAGGGCTCAGAAAGTGTAGTCTCAGGAGCCACATAGTGTCACTTATGCACTCTATTGATCAAAGCAAGCCACGGGGTCATCTAATTCAGAGGAAGGGGAAATCAACTCCATCTCTTGATGAAAGGAGTGGCAAAATCTCATCACCAAAGACATGTAGGATGGGAGGAATTGTTGGGGCTTTCTGTGAAAACAATCTACCACACCAGGAAAGCAAATATCTGGCATTTTCAGACTCTACTGAGGGGCTGAGAAAAGTCTGGTAGAGTGGGTAATCAGCACTGTACACTAGCTTCACCCTTCACAGCAGCATCCGCTTTGCTGCACTGGTCATAGCCTGGGCACGGCCGATTTCAGCTCAGCCTTCTGGATGGCCTTTGAGAATACAGTACCAGCATTGCCACGCTCAGGAAATGATACCCTGTGCCTAAATTCCAGGTGAGAGAAATAAATTAATCTGGCCTCGTTTTCTCTAAAGTTGAGTTCACAAAAGAATAGATTACCATACATTTATAGTGAACAGAATAAAAATCTGCATGGGATTGATATACACTAAATTCAACAATATGGCAAAATGATAAGATTTGCTCAACTGAAGTAGCATGTGCTTGGGTTTTGTTATATTGTCTTCAATACTTTTCTGTATGTTCAACATAACATATACTTGTAAATAAAAATAATAATAGAGTAATATAGTTACCTGGGGTGTTCTGAGTGAGAAGGAGAAGGGCATTTCTAGTTGATATTCATTGCTGTCTCTATGACTAAAGGTTCTCTTTCCAAGGGCATCCTTCCAGAATGGAGGGCTTTGCAGTGTGATTGGGTAACACTGGTGTGAGTGGCTCCACTCTAGAGAAAGCTCAATAGCTTAGTTAACAACATGTCTGAACATTCTCAAATCCTCTCAGGTGTCAGGGTGTCTGGAAGGCATGATGCTCTTTCAGAGCACCACAACATAATGATGAGGGAAGTTTCAAAAATGACAGACCTAATTTTGGGTGATCAGCTAATATTTTATACTTGGTTCTGGGACAGACCAGTGAGTAGCAGCAGGTACAAAACATTGTGAGAAACAAACAAACAAAAACTTTGCAGCTAAGAAATCCTACCAAATTCTATTTTGTTAGAAAATTGGTAACATTTGCTATATTGTAAAGAAATTAAAATATTTAACTTTGGTCAAACTTCTGTTTTTACATTGAAATGCCCCAATGTAGTTTATGGGACACTAACGTTTTACATGGTCTGAGAGCCCCTGACATAGATCAGTGAAAGGGCCAGGCAGCAGGGAGGAACTGGTCCAAATATGCAGCTAAAATCCCATGTTTATAGTGTTCTGGGATTGTTTTGTCAGAGTGTACTTATACTATTATTTATGGAAACAAAACCATAACACTTGTTACCATTATGATACACTATGGGAAACTTCTTACACATATCTCATTTTCACAAACCCTCTCTGAGATGGAACTATGATAATCCCCATTTTACTGATAAGGAAATTGAGGTTGAGAGAAGTTAAGTAAATTGCCTAAGGTCACACAGCTAGTAAGTGATGGAGCTGGATTTCAACCCAGGACATCATGACTTCAAAGCCACTCCAAGATGTTGCCTCTCAAAGAAAGGTCAAGGAGAGCTGCTAACCCTGGCTTAGCAGGCTCAAGACTTCTGGAAGAGTTTGGGCTACCAAGCCAGACATTCCATTTTCCACAGCACTCAGTTTTCAACTCCAGAGATAGTTGTGTTCTTTGGTTTACTTACCATATGCTCTTGGTTCCTCCTTCCTCTACCCCCACCCCATCAAATTCTGCAAAGGAAGTAATTTAATCAACCTAAATGAGCATTTCACCAAAATCCTTTTTCCAGAATTTCTGGAGAAACAGTTGGATTCTAGCAAGCACAGTTTTAATCTCAGTGAAACACGTGGTGAGGGTAGCTGTCCTTTAACACGAGAGAGAGAAGGCTTTTGAGAGAACTGTGAAAATGAGAGCAAGAGTCTAAAAAGTCTTCCAAAGAGTGGGTTCAAGGACCTCCAGCCACTTGGAGCCTACTCCTTGTACCCTGAATTTTTGGTTTATGTCTAATTTTGCTAATAGCTTCAAAGCAAGTTTGCCCTCCTTCCTTTATTGATTTTTACATCATAACATTTAATGATCCTGTTAGAACTGTAGTTGAGATGAGACCACTGACTTTTTTATCAGCAAGATTTATTGGCTGCCCAAAGTTTACCAGGTGCTGTGCTGAGAACCAGGGATTCGTTAATGAGGGCAAGATGGTTCCTGGCTCCTAGCAGGGAGCATCCCGTCCAACCAGGGAGAAGGGCACAGAACCAGGTGGTGCACTGGAGGTAATGCGCAGGGAACTCAGAGGAGGGAACCAGCATCTACTTCATGGTTCAGAGCCTCGCTCCATCCCAAATGCAAGTTTTAGAGTTAGATGTGTCTCTAATGCATTACCAGGGGCTGAATGGCATAATTTTTGTAGTAACTATGATAATGGAGCTCTTAAAAAAGTATTTTAATCAAACTAATGCATGCTTATAGTAAAAAAAATAATAACATTGAGAAATTCAAAAGGATATAAAATGTAAAATAAATATATTAATAAAATATATAATATATGTAAAATAAATAAAAACATATAAAAATAAAATAAGATGTAAAATTCCCCTCCCTATCTCCCAGCCCTACTTCTTACGGGTGACCACTAGTAACATTTTCTTATATACTTTACAAAATGTTGTCTGCACAGCATTTATATTATATGTATATATATATATATATATATATGCACACACACATATATATATGTGCATATAAATATATATATGTCTTTTACACAGACGTGATCATGCTCTATATATCATACTATGACTTACTTTTTCCTTAACTAACAAAACTTTGACACCTTTCCCTGTCTCTCTATATAACTTTATTCCACTCTATGTTTCTCTCATTCTTTGTACTAGTCACATATTAGTCCGTAGGAGGATTAAATGTACCAAAATTTATTTACTGGGTGCTCTGTTAATGGACATTTGTTTCCAGATTGTTGTAATTTCACACAGGCCACAGTGAATATATATATTATATATACATAAATTTTAAATATGTATGTATATATATTAATGAATGTATTTGTGGGATAAATTCCAAGAGGTGGGATTGCAAGTTCAAAGCATATATGCACTTGGAATTCTGAAGAGACTGCCAAAATGTGGACAAATTTGCACTCATTAACAGTGTGCAAGAGAGCCACAGTTTTCTTTTGCAAGAAATATACTTGAGAATGACCCATATGTTCACAGGGTGACTGATGGAGCTTTGAAAGCAAAAAGTTTGCACCTCATATTTGAGATAGGGCTCAGCAGAGCCCTGTGTCATTTGCTAATAAAGGGACGTGGCAGAGCCCAGTATTCAAAATGCCTCCCATTTTCAGAGTCTTTAGAAAAGTCTTTAAACTGCTGTGTGGTAGGAACTTACTTTAAGAATTTCCTTTGGGTTCATGTACAACTTGGCTTCTAATCTCTGTTGTGGGAGGGAAACAGGAACCTATTTTCTGGATGTCTCTATCAATTAGGTAAGGGTCTCTGGAGGGAAGGTGTGAGTGGTGACATGTAAGGAGAACAAGGGGGTGACCAACGTTGTCTTTTGCTCAATTAATCACAAGTGACCAGGACAGGTACCCCCCCTCCCCTGTCCTTACACAGTCCTGTCCAGTACTAAAGACTAGACTCAGTTTAAAGTTGATCTGCGTGAACCACTCCTCTTCAGTATGGAAATTTGTGACATCTCAGGTAACTTAAGCCCCTTCCCTACTTCAGTTAGCCAGAAAAATCTCAAGACCCAATTTAGGGTCTTTTATTTCATGCCTGAGAGCGTAGAAACATGTTAGCTTCTAGGGCTAGACGACTGCTTTGGGATTTCCAAGTGAAAGGTTTCAAGGTTAGTCATTACTATGCGATTCTGCTGCTGTGACTGGTTTGAACACCAGCCCAGGATCAACAATTGCTGGAAAAATCAGGCTCCTCTTGTCAGAAAGATTTGTTTTTTCAATTTCTAATTAATTAGAGTATTTTAACCGCTTAATGGTGCCTCACGTCTCTTGGGGCAGGAACTGAATTAAGTTGTCAGAAAATCACACCTTTAATCATTAAGTCTTTTGAGTATATCTACAGAGGAACTTTGATCCATGATCTTTCTGTTTCAAAATGTTGAACATCGTTTTCGAAGTCTACAGTGAACATGCCTAAAATATGATGCTGACTTGAAAGAACATTTTGTTTACAAGATGCCTCTTGTGTCAATTCAGACATTTCAGAAGGGCCCAGAACAGGACAAACAGCTCTCTGAGAATCCCACGGCCCATGAAGAGAGAAGCATGCATTGCATCTAATTAAAGCAAACCTTCTGGAAGATTTCTTTCCCTCCCTTCATATCTAAAAAGAAACGTAACTGAGCACCAACTATTTTTCTGTCTGCCAGTGTTTTGAGGTTTATCTTGGCTCGTTTTTTTTTCAGCTCAGACGTTATGGAAAACTTTATGGCCTTGTAGACACGTTTCTGGGCGGCTGTGGGAATAAAAAGGAAGCAAACTTTAGTTCATTTCTTTTCTATTAGGAAATAATATCCAGAAAAATAAATGCTGTCTGCCACAGTTAAAAATCAGGAGGAAGAAGCTAAGCATAGCCTTTGAAAATAAGAAAGTTGTTTATGAAAGACACTGGAGGTCTTTGCTGGAGATGGCGGAATCTATAGTGAAGTCGCAGAGGTTTCAGACAGGAATATCATTATATTTATACTAGAAGAAAGGACTTTTAGTCATGTCAGTAAGTGAGGAGACTGATTTCAGTCTCAGGGTATTTAAAAATATTTTAGAGGGATTTCATGAAAAAAGAAGTGACAGCATTTTTAGATGTTTTAGCCTCGGCTGCATTTAATACCCAGTAACCAAGAAACAAACTCGTCGAAATAATTAGGTTTTCTTTAAGTGCAGCTATAATTAATAGCCAAGTGATATTTTAGATTTTGCTTTATTTCTGAAAGACAAACTTGTACTTTAATTCTTAGTGCCCTCCCCTCAAAAAAGGTTAGTAGAGGGATGGATATACACCAACACATTGGCTGTTGTATCTGAACAAAAATTGGAATGTAATTTCTTTGAAGTCAGGGCCATATAAAATTGCAATTTTTGTAGGTTAAAATGACCAGGTCATGGCAATGTTTTATGTTTCAACCTAACAGAATATTCATCTCAAGCACACTTAAACTTTTGTTTGTATTTACTAAGCATTTAGAACTGTGCAAATCGTCAACCACACAGTTTATGAAATCTCTCTCTCAATGTGAAGTTGCAGACCTGGAGATCTTGTTGGTGCTTTAAATCCTATGGGTTTGATTTCTTTAAAAATTCCTTAGTCTTCATGCGGCTAATAAGCAGCAGTAATAAAGCTCTTGTTTGTCCACTTGCCAGCCCTCCCATTTGGCCAGCAAGCCTCTGGCTTGAAACCTCATCCTGGGCTCTTGTCCATTTTTCGTGAGTCTCCTCATTCCCTCCCTTTTTTTAGCCAGCACTCTGGACAACAGTCAGAAATCAGAAGGGCTTTAGTTCCTTAAGCAAGTCACTTCTTTCAGTGTTTCTGGCATTACTTTGGTGCAGTGGCTTTCAAACTGATGACCACAGTCCACAGTAAGAAATACATTTTACATAACTACTGAGCCTACAAGTGGTGTATGTCTGCAAACTCAAATAGAAGTTTCACAAAACAGTCTTTACTCTTAGCAAATGCAATGAACTTGGATGTTTTCAGTCTACTTTACTTCATTTTTTGAAAGGTGCTTCTTGCTACCCACTAAATTGATTTCACAACCCACTGATGGATTGGGACCCATAGTTTGAAAAACACTGCTTTAGTGTATTTGATTCAGCCCGGGAATTTTAAGTTTGGCAGTCAATCACAGGCTTGCTTATATCGGCAGAAAAAGGCAGGACTATTCATTCCTAGGAACACGGTAAAAAACATCCTTTGGCAGCTTTCAGAAGACTTTTTTAATAGCAGTGGAAATAAACAGGTATTAAGTCTATTAATGGAAGAGGGCCTCAGCCAAAAAATAACAAGGGGTTAAAAAAGAGCAGCCACGCGCTCTCAGAAGGTAGATGAAATCCCAGAGACTCTAGTTCTAGAACTTGGCTTCCAAGTACGGGTCTCAGCTGATAACAAAAGAGGGTCAGGCTGTTGTCCAGGTAGTAAGGAATGTAGATATTTCAGATGCAGGCAGTGGAGGAGAAAACTCATGATGTTGATTTAGAAAGCCTGGCTCTACGACTGCCAATCATGCCTCGTTTCCTGTTGGGACAAGGAACTGAGTCTTCTCTGGGCTTCCAGCCGCTGGCTTTCTTTATCCATCTCCTGGCCTTCACCCAGCCTTCCTTTTACTACCTTGGGCCACAACTTCTTCTGCTGTGGCCACCTGGGTGAAAACTTGTTTTCCAGATTTGGGACAAACTAAAAGGCGTTCTTAAAACCTGAAGGAAATCGTGTATCGGGCACTCCTGATACCACGATATGTTAACATCCCAAATCAGAATCCTATTCAGTACAGCTTTGGAGCTGCAGCTTTTGTGAAAGCTATAAGTATAGAGAAAATCCAAGATAAGTGAACAGTAAATTCTGTGCTTGGCAGTTTTCATTAGTTATCTGAGTGAATGTTCCTTTCTCCTCTTGGCCTTTGGCTACTGATGTTTCCGTTTTAAGCTCATGCCAAAGTAGGATGGGAATTTTTCAGATGACAACAGAAAGTGGACTGGATCTACTCAGTCCAGGAGCCTAAATTTTAATTGTTTTCCTACAATGCAACATCAAGTTTAACTTCAAAGGGGCCACTGCAGATGTTCTGCCTTCATAGTTTCCTGTTCCCCACACCATGCAGAAAACACTTGAAAAGCCATTGAGAGGGGCCAGCCCAGTGGTGTAGCAGTTAAGTTCGCATGCTCCGCTTCAGAGGCACAGGGTTCACAGGTTCGGATCCCGGATGTGGACCTACACACCACTTATCAAGCCATGCTGTGGCAACGTCCCATATAAAGTACAGGAAGATGGGCACAGATGTTAGCCCAGGGCCAGTCTTCCTCAGCAAAAAGAGAAGGATTGGCGACAGATGTTAGCTCAGGGCTAATCTTCCTCACACACACACAAAATAGCCATTGAGAGAAATTCCTGATGATAAAGATTCTTGGGCATGCTCAAGGATTGCAGAAGAAAGCTGAAACATCTCTCCCATTAAAAGTTAGTTTTCTTGTCTCTCTCAAATAGACTAGGAAGAGCTGGAAGAGTATTCAACAGGGTATCAGAACCCTGAGGGTGACTCTCATTTTACCTACAAACCAGGAGACAGTGGCCTGGTTGAAGTTATGCTTCCCTATAACTGGTTTTCCACTTCTCTAAGCTAAGAAAACCAGTCTTAGCCTACATTGCTCTTAGAATAGGTGCAAGCATCAAATAAGATAGTAACATGAAAATAATGTGACGAATATTAAGTCCACCTGCTAGGTTCCTTTTCTGTTTCCAATCAGTAAACGCTTAATGCAGAGGAGGGTGAGAGAGCGCTCTTTAAGTCTCTGTAGCCCTAGGAGTCTGATATTTATGGTGAATGTCCAGGGCTTAGATCTGAATAAAGGAGGGAAAGGTTAAACCAAGGGCACCAGGTGGGGAAGCCAAGCAGAGGTATTCAGTGGCAAAGGAAACAATATGAAAGGAAACCCTTCTAAGGTGGCTGTGTAAAACCCCCTGCATCGCCTCTGCAGGTTATACAGGATATTCCAGAAGCTCTCAAGAAGAGCCTGGATTTCCATCACAAGGTGCAGGGCCTTGAAAGCGTTTCTTGAGTACCCACAGCTCACGAATGTTGACTTGTATTCATTGGAATTTACCCGACTTCAACTTCTGTCAAGCTAGATCTCCAATTTCTTCATTTACAGGAGCACACTGAAGTTGAAAGTAAGAAAAGCCATTTAAACGCCATTCTTGTGTTCCTCCTGGTTCTGCACCCATTCCACCCTGGCTGGTGGTGAGAAATGTAGAATATGCACTTCCTCATACAAACGTGGTTGTTCACAAGAGAAAGTTTTAAAGAATTGTGTTTTCACGGGAAGAGAGAGGTGTTGAGATAAGGAAATTTTGTTTCAATATAAAATTTTTATTTCTTCTAGTCACACCATGGTATTAAGCCTTGAAACTGTTCTGGTTGCAAAATGAATAAACAAAGCTGCTAGTGAAATGCATTGAGCCTGACCTGAGTGAGCTCAGCCAGAGTACATCGATATTCTTCAGCTATATCTACAAATGATCTAAACGTTTGTCCAAATGCAGATTTTTGAGATGTTTAGAGGAGAGGAACCTAACAGTTGAGACTGAAACAAACCATATGCATTAAGTCAGCTACACACAGAATTCTTCCCTTGCCTCTTAGCTAATGATGGTGATAGGGTTGAGCAGTGAGGAAATGGAGACTGTCTGGGATTTCTTTCTTTCTTTGCATCTATAGGCATCTTCTTGAACCAAGCTGAAAAAATAATATTAAAAAAATAATGCTTTCTTTAGAGAGTTACTATTTTATAAATGCATGTTGGTATTAGAGAACACTGCATTGCTGATAAAGGCTTGTAAATGAGAATAGGCATGTCTTAGGCAGCTCAGGCTGCTATAACAAAATACCACAGATTGGGTGGCTTAAACAACAGAAGTTTATTTCTCACAGTTATATGGAGGCTGGGAAGTCCCAAGTCCAAGATGAAGCTGCCAGCAAATTCGGTGTCTGATAGGACCCTCTTCCTAGTTTGCAGATGGTGGTCTTCTCGTTATGTCCTCGCATGGCCTTTCCTTGGCGCGTGCATGCGGAGAGAGATCTCTGTCTTCCTCTTCTTATAACAGCACTAATTCCATCATGAGGCTCCCAGAGTTGGAGCTTCAACATATAAATTTGGGGGGGGCGGGTTACAAACCTGAGCCCATAACAAGGCATAACCCTCCAAATGAACATTTAAAAATGCTTAAAAGCTTCTAACCTCAATGGTCAATGTAATACAAAATTACTTCTACTCTAGATTAACAATGGATGATAATTTAGCAATTGCTTGAAAGATAGCAGTAGTGTTTTCTGGGGAACTTTAGTCACATTTGAGACCTAGGAAACAATCAGGGAGTTAGGGTTAGATGGATAGTCTTCTGGGAAGAAAATAAAATATATATGTGGCATGAGAAATTGGTTCTATAGCTTATGCAGAAGGAAAGGTGATAAATAAGCATCTTTCATCCAAGGCAGCCTCGTGTTTATAACCATTTTTGTGCCATGGACCTCTTTGGCCATCTGGTGAGGCTTATGGATCCCTTCTCAGATAACACTTTTAAATGTCTGAAGTAAAATACATAGGATTACAAAGGAAACTAACTATACTGAAATAGAACTTCATCCCTCAACCCTTTGAGGATTGTGGTCAATGAGCCATAGATTAAGAACCCACATACTTAAACCCAGAAGATGGGTAAGGGAGAGAGTGATAAGGTGAAAAGAAGCAACATTTTCAGTGTGTTATAATTACTGTCTTACAAGGCAAAGTGGGGATGAAATACAAAGTTCTGAATTAATCTAAAAGTAGCATAAGAGCCCATTTCAATGCTTGGGGAGAGAGCTTCTGAGAACGGTCAAAACTGGGACTGCAGAATCTATAGCTTCTTTCATTGATTCTCCCCTCTCTTATACACTTTCCAGATGTTTTCCAATATTAGGAGTTTTTATTTTTCTCTTAGACAAGTCCACATGTTCACTTTTCATATTATAAATATTTCCAATTCTCCACTTAGAGAATCAAGGAACCAATCAAATTATGTCCTGTGAAAGCTGAAGGTTTAAATGTAAGTATTAGGAATGGATGGTACATATTCATTTAGTGAGCAGTTCTGAGCACCTGCCACTTCAGGCGCTGTGCTGGTTGCTGGAATTACAGGCAGTTTGAGACACGGTTCCTTGCCTATTAAGAATCAGTAGGCAGTGAGAGACAAATGAAAAGATCATTTCAATACAATGGGATTACTGATTTTTTTTTACTTGTTTTCTCAAAAGTTGTGACTTAAATAGAGGTTGGGACATAGTATGTCCTCCTTTTCCATAATTCTGGGTTCTTTTTAAATGAAAAATATATCATCCTTTTGTACAAAGTATAATATTCTGCTGCCTATTCAAGAAGCAAAAATGGGATTTTCCTCGAGATGCTGAGCAGAGCTTTACAGGCCAAGTCTTCCATCCCCCTGCCTTTGGGCAAGACATTCTCATACTTCACTAGAATGAAATCTGCTTGATTTTTTATATATTACACAACCTCTCTTAGCAAAATCTTATCAATTGTAACAATGTTCAAATTATTTCTCATGTCTCTTATCCAGTTTCTTTATAGTATACTTTATGCCTGTTTCTGTCAGTGCTAAAAATGGAGATTAGATTAGAATATGCCCTGTGGGCAAAATCCTGCCCTGTTGAGAACTACTGGTCTAGGCGACCCTACAACGCTGATACAGGGCTCTCCTCTACAGCATTCTTGACAGCTATTTCTGCTATAGGTGTGAGTTATTTTCTTTTCCTTTTCCCTTTAGAAACCATGGAATTGATAACTCATTCCCTCTCCCCCAAAAAAGAATTACTGAAAACTTAAGCATTTGAAATATATTTTGTTTGAAAGTATCCATATAATTTTTATAAATGGTGTGCAATTAATCATATAAGAGACAAGAGTGAATTTTTTTTTTATAAAGTGTGGTTGATTACCAATCTTTCTTCAGAACTTTGTGCCAACATTGTATCACTCAGGCTTCTCTGGGCACATACTACTCTCCCGCCCTGATTCACCCACAGTAGACACTGGATCCACCCAGGTGTTCCCTGCACATTTACTCCATTTATTAATTGGTGTTGGACTCCTCACTTCTATTCTCTAAATCATCAATCTTATCCATCTTTGTCTTCTCAAGACCTAGCCCAGTGCCTTACATGTTATGATAAAAATAAGGGCTAACCTTTACTGCATAGCTGTCATGTGCTAGGCACTGTTCTGTGTTTCCAAGTTCATTTTCTCATGCCACCGCCAATGAGGCAGGTTCCATCATTATTCCTGTGTGCAGATAAGGAAATTGAGGTGAATAAAGTTAGATAATTTGTTCAAGGTTGAAAAGTTGAGAAATGATGGAGCTGAATTTGAACCCAGGGAGATCCTTGATCTCAGGCCGTTAATCACTGCTCTATTCTAAGTGCTTAATAAATGTCTGGTGAATGCATTCACTCTCTGATGAAGGAAGAATGAATAAATAAATGACTGAATAATTGACCTGATTATTTAGAACTAATGACGAAAGCTTTCGGATGAATTACCTAAAAGTTCATTCATCAACCAATTGTACAATGCGAATATCAATTATTATACACTAACTGGCAACATTTGGGAGAATGGTTTAGAAACTGCCCAGGACAGTACTACTTAGTGAAGTGAATTTGGCCTTAAGTCTCCACGTGTGATAGTGGCTTGACTCAGAAGGC